>CM057454.1:1012335000-1014835000 GCA_016271365.2 Neoceratodus forsteri | reverse complement strand
CTATAGTCAGGAATATGAACCACAAGCCTGGAATTTTTTTTTTGATTCTTTACATATTCCCTTATTATCCAAAGACAGTGTCAGTGAGTCCTATCAGCCTATCACTAGTACTGAAGTTGATTCTGTGATTAGTCATTTAAAAAATACTGTGAACCCTGGACCTGATGGCATCCCTAATGAATTTTATAAGAAAGCTAAATCTCTGTTATTACCCTATTTAACAGCTGTGTATAATGTTATTGTACAGGGAATATTACCGATACCGGTTGCACTGGCTGATAGTAATTTGATTTTTTTATGTAAACATAAAAGTGATAAAGAACGTCTGGACAATTGGTGCCCTATTAGTCTGTTAAATTCTGACTGAAAGATTTTATGTAAAATTATTTCAGTTAGACTTTCTCAGATCGCTAAAAGAGTGATTTTTCATACCCAAACATGTGCAATTCCTGATCGCTCTATGCTTATTAATTTAAAAATTTTACGGGAAGGGTTCAATGGGTTTAATACACAAGGATATCTCCTTAGCTTAGATCAGTCTAAGGCCTTTGATCGGGTTCCACATAACTATTTATTTGCAGTTTTAGAAAGGTATGGGGTACCAGTGGAATTTGTTGCCTGGATTAAGAATCTATACAGGTATGCCTGCAAAACTCCATTTGTTAATGGGTTAAAAGGATCACATATCCATATTAAAAGAGGAGTGCACCGGGGTGCCCCTTGAGTTCCCTGTTGTATGTCTTCTCTATTGACCCTCCTCTCAGGAAACCAGATGGTGATGTTACTATTAGACATACTGTATTTCTGCAAAACCGGACCTAGTTTTTCCCAGTGCTTTAGCATATGCAGATGACATCTGTATTCTAATAGCAGATCAGGTATCTGGTGAGGGAGCTATTGCTATTGTGCAGTTCCTTTCCTTAATTTCTGGTTCTAATTTGAATACACAAAAAAGTGTTGGTATTTCGGTACATATTCCTTTACAGGAGGTTCCAACTGACATTGGGGGCATACTTATTCGATCAGACATGATACAAATTTTGGGTCTTTCTTTTGGACTACCTGCTGCGGTGGACAGCAATTGGATTTCTTCTATTGATGTGGCAGAAACCAAAATTGTCAGATGGAAAACTTTTCCCATGTCACGTAAAAAGCATATTTATATGCTAAAAACCTTTATCCTTCCCATTTTTTTATTGGTGAGTTACATTTTTCCCCTCCCCATGCATCTTGAAGCCCACCTCTATAATTTGTTTTTTCAACTTTTATGGGGTAGCAGATTAAACCCAGTAAAACGGTTTATTACCTACTGGCCTATAAATCAAGGCAGTCTTCACATGGTGCATCCAGTGTTGTTTTTCTTTTCTAAGTTTGTACATTCTAATGTTTTTCCATGCATAGTCAGAAAGATGGATTTTTGGGTACAGAGTTTTTCAGCCCATTCTCAATATTTTATAGATAAGTGGTAAGCGCCTGTATGGAAACCTTTTAATAAAATCCCTCTAGGGACCTTGGGATATCTTATTGAGCTTTTTAGGAAGATAAAACACTGGCAGGTGTCCTGCAAGGTGAAGGATTTACAGAACAGAAAACTGTTATATTCTTCGGTTCTGCAGAAAATGTTTTTGGTTTCACCCTGTTTTGAAGTACCTTGTGATAGTCAATGTCATATCAAACAATTATTGGAGGATCGGATCCCAGAAAAAATGTGGATACCTTATGGTTATGTTGCCATGATAAATTAAATGTTAAGGGAAATCAAGCCCATAAACAATTGAATGAGATATTGTGTTAGGGAAACTTGTGTATGTCAAATAGAATCCATGTCACACCTGTTTTTTGATTGCCCTTATATAGCACCACTATGGACTCAGTTGGCACAGGAGTGGTCTTTGCCAATGTTTTCTGGACTAACTTATTCAGACTTGATTTATGGGAATTTTGGGCCTGACTGGAAGGTCTTTTTTCTTCTGGTATGCTTAGAGTTCTTTTCACTGTTTGTAAATGGTGTATATGGCAGAATAGATGCTTCTTTGTCCTTCAACAAAAATGTACTACTTTGCATGAGTTACGATGCCAAATTAAGAAAGAAATTGCTCTCATCTGTATTTCTGAGAAGAACTCATTGCCTGCAGCCTTGGTGACATTTTGGTGGAGAGCATTGCCTTTACTATTGTTTGAAGGAGTTACTTGACCTATATGATCTGGGAGGGGTGTTCTTGATTGTTGTTTTCCCTAATTATTCATTTGTTTTTATCCTAAGATGAAGGACTTTTGTTTTGTTATATCTGTATTTTTGTATCACTGTATAATTTTTGTGTGACCAGTATTAGTTTTTTTTGCCTTATTATATTGTTTTCTAATACAAAATTCCCCTACTCTTTTTCGATAAGTGCCATGGGATCTTTAGTATCCACCTAAACTACCACCAATCCAGGCAGATGGGACCTCAGTTTAACATCTCATCTGAAAGATGGCACCTCAGAAGTGCAGCATCCCCTCAAGCTGCACTACAGTGTCAGTACTGGGATATTAACCCAAGTGCCAGATGTGGGAACTGAACTCACAGCCCTCTGATCTCCAGCATTAGAGGAAAGTGTGCTACCTACTGAGTCACTGACACAGACACTAATCTGTTGCTAAAGCTTTATAAGGACAAGTGTAACAGTAGCGGCAGTTCTACTGCAGTGTCAGAGCTCAATTTACAGGGATTCTGGTGAAAACTCCTGCAAGGATTTTACTGTTTTTAAAGAAGTTATAATTTTATCTACTTTAAACAAGGGGTTTTATTTTTACTTATTTTACTTCCTGGTGGAAGCCTGGAGTGAGTTAGTGAGCTTACTGGTCAGCTCAGAGCATGTGGTCTGTCTCCATCTGAGTGCATGTGCTACAGCACCATGGAACTTACTTCAAACCTGTCACCAAAGTAGAGTAATTAGAAGAAGACACTGCTCAGAAGCTGCGGTAACTCCAGTTCTTTTCGTCAATCTGAGAGTTGATGACTGCAAGCAAATAGTGCAGTGGGAATTGCTTAACTTAAAATTTGTCAATTTATTTAGTGTTCCTCTTAGCTTCAATTTTGGTATTCGTATAACCCATATATGTATAACCAGTAGTGACAGGTAAAAGACACAGACTGTGGCGTGCTTAGCGAATTGTGCTTCCAGATGACAGTACACCAAGAAGTCATTAAGACTCTATTAAAGAAGTGCACATAAGAGAATTTTAGAGACTTGAAAATATTATGTGACATTGTCCAAAGAGTGCATGAGACTAATTTGAATTGATTTTTCATGCACTGTCATATACATTAATGGTAGGAAAAGTAAGTCTCCAAACCTATGTTAAATTATTCCGACAGTAGTACTATAAGTGATACCAGTGATATTAGAAGTGATATAAGTGATACAGCAAATACTTATTAACAACTTATTAAACAGAACACAGGACTATCTTTAAGCAATCTATAAGTTTTTTATAAGCTTCTGTTAAGTTTTTGCTTGAAAGATACTTTACAAGTATGTATGTTTAATTAAAAGGCACCTGTTGAACAACTTCTAAATAGTGCTGTCTACTGGTTATAGGATACCGATTTATTATTTTATTACTTTTATTTATTATATTTATTTTTTTTCTGATTTTTAGTGCACTTTTGATTGTACGGCCTCTAACACCAACTACCATTAAGTTGACAAAGGATGCTACAGCTAAGGAATACATTGCAGGAGTAACAGCTGATCTACAGTAGTGTCCCCCAGGATGAAATAAAATTTTGCAGCATTTTGCAGCATTCTGCAGAATGCTGCAGCAGACCTACTGAATAAAATATTGTGGGTCTGCTGCAGTATACTGCTGAGTGCTTTAAAAGTGTGTTTCATCCTGGGGGATGCCACTGTATATGGTGAACTTTTGTGCCAGATGGCTATAACATACAAGGCATGGACGTTGTTAAGTAGAAGATACTGTGGTAAAATAGAGCCTCAGGCTTATAGTGGCACAGAATCAGGTAACAAAGAGGAAGAAAAGAAACTCAAAGATCAAAGTGATAAAGACTTAACTAATAAGCAGAGGAACTTCTAAGGGCTTGTAGCAGGCTTGATGGCATCCTATTAATATGCTACTTTTGTCCAATTGTTTATAAAATTAAGTCAGTATAGCTGTCTTACTGTTTTACTGTTGAGTGCTTTTAATCAAATTACTATTGTCATAGTGCAAGTTTACTATATTTAATGTTCTTTGGGATCTTTAGTTTTAGAAATAGAAAGTGTATAAGAGTTTACAAGAGAGTGTGCAAACTGCTCGGTAATTCAACTGTGGTATTCTGAGTATTTCATTTAGCTGGCTATGCTTGGAGTGGACATTTCATGCAATTGATTCATTAATTTACCACAAACTAGTGACTGACTTAGAAAAAGGGCTAGAACATGAACTGGTCAGGCAAAGGGTAGTATAGTGCAATAATCATTTAGGCTAGAGCCATCTTGTATAATTTAATTTTATTTTTAAGTTTTATTATTTCTATTATATAATCATTGCCATTAAGTTTATGGTATGGTTCTAACTAGGGAATAAACCATGGAGGCTGATACAACTCTATTAACCCCCATTAACTGCTCGTCAAAACAATTTCTTTATGAATAATTTGGAGAGGACCAAGTAGTTTCCTTTGATGGCACATATTGTCATTCTACACCAAATTTAGCTAAGAAAGACTGTAGCAGAACAAAGGATAGAAATAAAAAAGGCAAAAGGGGCAAAGAGAGTAAAGAGCTTAAGTAACATAGAAACATAGAAGTTGATGGCAGATAAGGACCGCAAGGCCCATCCAGTCTGCCCATTTCTTTTTCTACCTTATAAATGTGCCATCTGCCTTTGCTCTGTCAATGGTATATCTATTCATACTCATCTGAATTGCTCCCTTATGCCTATCCCATGCCTGTTTGAAGCCCTGCACTGTATTCATATCCACCACTTCCTGAGGTAGGCCATTCCATGCATCCACCACCCTTTCTGTGAAAAAAAAATTCCTCACAGTACCCCTTAATTGACCTCCCTCTAATTTCATGCTGTATCCTCTTGTCCTGCTATTTTTCTTATATTGAAACATGTTAGACTCTTTCACCTTGTTAATACCCTTAAAGTGTTTGAATGTTTCAATCATATCACCTCTCTCCCTCCTTTGCTCTAGGGTATACATATTGACCTCCGTTAATCTGTCCTCATATGTTTTCTGATGCAGTCCCTGCACCATTTTGGTTGTCCTTCTCTGGACTGCCTCAATTTGGCTAATGTCCTTGTGAAGCTGTGTGGCCTCCATTACTGCATACAATACTCCAGATGGGGCCTAACCAGTGTCTTGTAAAAAGGGATTATTACCTCCCGCTTCTGACTTGTAATATCCCTACTAATACACCCCAACATCTCCCTAGCCTTACCTACTGCTTTAGTGGTCTGCTTGGACGATTTCAGGTCATTGGTGATGATGACGCCCAAGTCTCTTTCTTCCCTTGTGACTGCCAGCAACTTCCCTCCCAGCCTATAGGTGGCTTCAGGGTTTCTCTTCCCTATGTGCATGATCTTGCACTTCTTTGCATTAAACCCCAGTTGCCACTTTTCCGACTATTTTGCTAGTACAGTATTAAAGCTCACATTAAAAAGAAAAGAAGTAGGAATGCAAAGCAGGCAAAATAAGTTAAGCAGACAAAAAAAAATCATTTAACACTCATAAAGGATTTTGGGTGTAAAAGATAATAAAGAAACCAAAATAAGGGAATGTGTCCCTCCTAAGAAGCATGTTCCTGATCCTGAACTAGTTCGTGTTCAGACTCAGGCAGAAATAATACTGATGGAATCCATTTCAGTGATTCAAATAGATAGTACTGTGGAGATACAGCTGGTTGCAGAGAATTGTACAGTGCCCAAATGCACCTTGGCAATTCTATCAAAATCAACAAGGCAGATGGCCTTGATGGATAAGGAGGGCACTGTACATAACTATTCTGCTTCTTTAGATAGTACTAAAAAACAAATTAGACTCTCAGCCTCCCCTGATCTTTGCATAGGGGAGACTCAAATATCTCATGAAAAGAAGGAGCAATTGGCAGCAGAGGGTATACTGACTCAAGGAACTTCACTAATTCACCATTCTACTGAATCGAATCTTTGTGAATATTCTGAGTCCTCATCACCTACATTCTCTATGGAGTATTTTTGTGAATCTAACCCAGAATTGATTTGGGAAACTGATTTACAGAATATTGTAAATGATGATTTACGAGTTACCATTAATGGACTTAAAAATATCAATATGACTAATAATGGTATAGGAAAAAAGGAATGAAAAATGTAATACTGCCCCAACAGACCATTGTTTTTCTGACTCCATTATGAATTACCCATTTAAAATCAGTAAGGATTTAAAGAAATGTGTATGTAATCCATATGCAGCATATCTTATGATATTGGAGCAACTGTTTAATTTTAGACATGAGCTGGATTCATTAAAAGAAAATATAGCAATAAACGGCAATAGGCTGGATGATACACTAACAAAAATCAATCAGTTATTGCCACAGAATACATCACCTTCTTATGTACTTGATGACTCCATCAATGTAAGACCTGACTTCTCTACAATTTGTATACCTAATATGTCTGTTAAAGTACTCCCTAAAGTGAAAAAGGAAAAGGAAAAACAGTGGAATAAAAAGAGAGCATCTATAGTTGAAGATACTGTGATACCTATTACTAAGAAAACCAAGAAAACTGATAGAAAAAATAATTCTGCTACTGTCAATAATAAACAGGCAACTACAGAAACCAATGAGGTTAGCACTACCCATCAAACTGTTCCCTCACAGCTTTTGAATGTGGAGCAGAAAGATAATTTTACATCCCTTTTTTCTGACATCCCAACTATTGGGAGTGAGACTTATATTATTCAGCCTACACAGCTGCAATTTGCGGTACTAGGAACAATTTATGAGTAGCTTAAAAAGGTTGACTTTAACTTACAAAATCTCAGGGAAGAGCTGCATAATGAGGATACAAACCCAAATGTAGGAAGCAAGTCTGGTTGTAATGGCTGCATTCCACTTACTAAACTTATGGATGAGCAAGGAACAGTTAATGGTTGGTAAACTTAGATGAATGCATTATGTTGGCACTTTATGGGTTTGACACCAGAGATTTGGATACATCTGATACTATAAAATGCAAGACCATGAACCTTTTCAGGTCAGTGACAGGAAAGGATATCTCAGTCACATATATTATCCAAGTATGAAGAGATAAAGATGAAAAAGGTACTGACTGCTTATTTATATTATGTGCAGCTCCAAGAGTAGCTGACCACATATGGTTAAATAATCATGCACTTTGTGAGATTGGCTATGGGGTAGCATATACTAATAGAGGTCGATTGAATGGAATTTATCAGAATGACAAGCATGTCACAAAACAAATCAATGTCTTTGGCCTTAAACCTACCCCAAAGGAATCCTCTGGTGGAGTAAAAAAATGTTTTACATAACCTATTCACTCAAACATTAAAATTAATAGTTCTGAGTTGGTTATAACACATGTTTATAGATGGGATAATGAACAAAAAATAGACAAGTGAATGTCTTAATTCAAGACTCAAAAATAGCAGAAATAATATTACAAAAGGCATCAGTACTGGATAGAGTAGGACTACACACTGTAGACAGTTCATTGTTGACTAAAACTAAACAGAAAGACCAAAGGGTCGAGGAGGACAAAGTAACTCATTCACTTCTATTATATGGTCTAAAGAGGTCTAAAAATTAAACTGAAAATAAACTAATGTTAGTCATCACTGATCTACATGGTTCAAAATAGATACATCATTAAAAGCAGAGTTGATATAATATGATAAATATATAAATAAATAAATAAACTAGAACAGTTATTGAATGTGTCCATTGAGGACACAGGAGCCATATCAGCCATGAGAATGGGACCAAATTTGGACTTCGATAAAGTACAACTAAAAATACATTTCCAAAGTTTGTATGATAAAGTCATGAACAACACAGAGTTACTAAACTCCTTGGGACTTTATATTGTCCCTTCAGATCATACACAAGGCAATAGATTGTATGAAGAACAGACTAACAAAAACAACATGAAATTGATACCAGTCACTGAGTTTAATATCACAATTAATAATAGATTTGACCCATTAATCTTAAACAAATGACAATCAGTTAAAAAAGAAGTTCTTAAAAACAATCTCATTAACATGTAACAACAATTTTTGGTAACATGGAATATCTCAGGTGTAATGGCCAGATTCCCAGATGAAGACTGGACATATTACATACAACATTTGTATATTATATGCCTACAGGAAACATGGCAAAGGATAATAATGTAACCTTGAATGGTTATCAAACATTTCAGGTTCCAGGTACTAGGCACTCAGCATTAGGCAGGAATGTAGGGAGATTGATAACATGGTTCAAAATAGATAAATCATTAAAAGCAGAGATGATATTTGCAAATAAGAACATGTAAGCTTTTCTGGTTCATTGTTTACAGACTGAGTTCATTATTACTAATATCTATATTCCACTGACCACTTCTAAATTTTATTCAGAAGGATTATGGGACCTTCTAGAGGAAATGATTCATATGACATTGGCCATTATGGCTTGTGAACATCTTCTCCTATGTGGAGACTTTAACACTAGGATAGGACACTTTGTTGGATACACCAACAGTATATTTCATAACTGGTGTTATAAAGATGCTTTTTATTTCACTCGATCCTCTATGGACCAAAAAATTAACAAATCTGGCAATAGGCTGATAAATATCTTAAACACATATTTTTTTGCTCATTTGAATGGTAGAATTCAGGGTGATTTGACTGGTAATTTTATACACATTAGACCCATTGGTTCTTCTCTATTAGATTACCTTTTTTGGAATGGGGATATGGAGTTTTGGGCATGATGTACAGTTATTAAAAAAGTAGACAGTGATAATTTTCCACTTACTCTTACACCCAATAACTAAAAGGGAATAATAAGCCAAGTTTTGTTAAAACTATCTTGGAGTTTAGAAATCAAAATTAAATTCGATGGCACAGTTCCTGTGGGGAAAAAACAATCAAATCAGTACAAACTTTCTCATATGCTTTTAAAAATAATTAGACAAGTGGTTCTATGTATAATATAATATCAGATTTTCTGCAGAAAATAAAGAACACATTGACAACTCCCATGTTACAGATAACAACAAAGAAATCTAACAAAACCTGATTTGATCTGGATTGTAAAAGAGCTGAGAAAAATCTAAATTAAATAATCAAATCTATAAAATTTACAGATCTAAAGAAAAATAGGAAAATTCTGAATAAAGAGAGTGGGAATTATAATTTGTTTTAGTTTGGATAAGCAAAAAGAATTCTGCAGTAAACAATGGGCCAGAATGCTTGCGGTTATAAATACTAAAGATCAACAATCCTCCTGGCTGTTAGTTGCCAATGGGACAAATAATCTCAAATATGAAATTGATTCCTATATTACACTGGACAGTTGGGTAGATTTAAAAAAATATATATTCTATGATAGCAATATTATTGAATATCATGATAGAGCCATTGACTCTATGGCTGCATTTAAGCCAATAACTAATGCAGAAATTTATTTTGCTATTACTAGTTTAAAACCTAATAAAGCACCTGGACCAGATGATATTCCGGCAGAAATTTATTTGATTATTCCTTCTCTGAGGGCAAATATACTTACCAATTACTTCAATACTTGTTGTGTAAGCCTCAGATTTCCAGTATTATGGAAGGGAGCAACCATTGTATCAATATATAAGAAAGGGGATAAGAACAATCCAGCAATGTACAGACAAATTTCATTATTGGACACTATGGGTACAATTTTTATAAGAATTATACCAGACAGATTAAAAGAACAAATCACAACAATTGGAGGGCTTTCAGAATTTCAATCAGGTTTTTTTGGGGGGGGCGGGGGGTGCTATAGCACCTCAAATAACTGCTTTGTGCTGAGACACCTGTTTGAGAAATATGTCAAACTTAGGAGACAAAAAATATACATAGCATTCATGGATTTTAGCTCTACATTCATCACTATGTCATGTCAAATTCTATGGCAAAAATTGTCAGTCTGGGGAATTTTGCCAGGTTTAATAAATATTATTAAGGAATTATATACAGGGACCTGGTCACAAATCAGGTTAAATTCCAGTGGTCACATTTCTTCAAGGTTTTCTACTAACAAAGGAGTCAGGTAGGGGTGTGTGTCTTAGTCCTGACTCTATTCTGTCTTTACATATATAAATTATTAATTCTGCTTGAAAATTCATATACAGATTCTCCAAAAATTCTCACAAAAGATTGTGCTGCATTAGCATATTCAGTCGATCTAATCATTTTGTCACTTTCACAGTCAGGCTTGCTTAAAAAAAAATTAGACATCTTAGATAAATATTCCACTAAACATGAGTTAAGAATCAATTAAACTAAAAGCCAAGTTATGGTTATGGGTTCAACAAATGTCTCCAAAATTTGCCAGATTGGTGCTAAAAAAAACTGAGAACTGTAAGCAATACAACTATCTTGGACTTAACTTTTCAGCAAATGGAAACTGGCATAACCATGTAGATACTCTTAGAATGAAGCTCAAACAAACAACCAGTTCTCTAAGTAAGTACAACAAGAAGTATGGTGGTAACACAATAAAACCATTGTTATTGGCTGCTAAAGCTAAATATAATGGCCAATGTCTTTATAATATTGAGAGATGGGATTCTAACAAACTCACCCTGTTGGAAACTCCCCTCATGAAACTTTTAAAAATAAATTTGGGGCTTGGATTTTCAGTCCCAAACTCCTTGGTTAGAGCTGGACTAGGTACAATGAGCATTGTGGCACTGGCCTGTGAAAGAAAGGTTAATTATTGGATCAAATTGTTACACCTTGATGATCAACGTATCCCCCATATGTGCCTAATGGAAAAATATCAGTGGAACCAATGGAAATTATTGCAATCTGTCTGGCTAAACATGTTTTTCAGATTCTTAAGGCAAACAAGCTTGAATTTCTACTAGATTACTATAATAATGGCATTGGTATAAGTTTGAAATATCAAAAATATGTTACACAAAAATTTTTGAAGGCTGATAATACCTATGATTTAAGCTGTAGCCGAAGGTTGCACATATCCCATTGGCTGGTACAAAATGAAATGGCACATCATTATTGATATCATCTTGATGTCTTATCAGACAATAACCAAAGAAAGTTATTTACCAAATACCGTATGGCATTATTTCCAACCAATGTCCTGAGTGCCAGATGCAGTAATAATTCGGATCCCCAGACATGCTATTGTGCTTGTAAAGGTTCAGAAAGGGAAGCTATTGAACATGTTATGCTGAACTGTAACTGGTGTTAAAAACCCAGAACAAAATGGTTACAGCCAATTGTGAATTCTATACAGACAAATGATAACAAACAGATTATTAATATATTGTTTACTACCAATGATGAATTAATTATTTGAAATGTCGCCAGCTATTTAGAGGCTATAACCAGAATTCACATAAAATATAACAAGCACTGAACAACTATGCAAGTAATTAATCTTCCTGGCAATCATTAGGATTATCAGGCTTATGTTAAATTAATGCAGTTTTGCATATATTATTTATTTATAAATTATTTTTAACGTATTTTGTATAATGATGCATTTTATTATACAGGTTGTATGTTTAGCTTATTATTGTATAAGATATGCTGACTTTTTTTTTAATTATAGGTCCATGGCTAAACAATAAACTTTAACTTACTTACTTACACAACAATACAACTATTGTGTGTTTTTTACACAACACATTGCTTACTGATTTACATGGGTGCTGAAGACAAAGTTAGTGCCAATGATGAATGTATTGCCCTTGCATGTTTAAAACACAATAGTATGATACAAGTGATTTTTACTTTCTTAGCTAAGTGCACAGTTACCACTTCTGTAATAAATGTAAACACATAATCATTTTTTAATATTTTGCAGTATTATGTTTTCAAAAGGTGTTTTTAACTTTTAGCAATTGTGGTGCATCCTTTGTTACACTCACCACATTGTGTGGTGTCCTTCGTTACACTCACCACGTTGTGTGGTGTCCTTTGTTGCACTCACCACATTGTGTGATGTCCTTTGTTACACTCACCACATTGTGGTGTCCTTTGTTACACTCACTAAATTGATAGTTCTTTTACAAGAATGGCTGTGAGGTATTAACCTCACAACATGGTCCCTTTTTCAATGTTGGGTAGTATCTTAAAATGCATTACAAAATTAATCTACTGCACATCTGAAAAATGGACTCTCATGTCACACTTGGTAACCCTTTTTCATGACTATGTACAATTCTAACATGCTGATGCTTAGACATGAATTATCTAAACAAAGGATTAGAAAAATAATTGGACAACAGTAGGTAAATGAGGAAAACACTATATCCGGACAGTCTGTAATCACTGTGTTTTCTTCAATTAAGTACTTAAAAGGTAAGAACGAATACACTTTAGTTAGTGTTACATTATTTTGAGGGGGAAAAGAGTTCTTCAAGTGGATGTGTGGATTATTTGATAATTATTTGAACGGGGCTGTATCAGCTCCCCCACGGTCGGCCGGCACCCAGCCAGCCACCTACCGAGACCAGGACGCCTGCCTGCAGCTCCTTGGAAGGTATGGGGCAGCGCAGCCAATCAGAACATGGATGCTTCCAGCAAACCCGCTCTGATTGGCCAGGACTTTTCCCCTGCTTCTGCTGCCTGGCACTTTTTACAAATATATTTTAGATAGAACTAAGCACATTTCAAGTGTTTAACAGAAGTGGCTAGTTTTCCATTAGCAGGTTATACAGACCTGCCACTAGAGGGATTCTTGGTCTTTCATAAAAAAAGTATACTTTCTGAAAGACACAGTCCCTGGCTGCCTGGCCTTCCTGGCTGTATCCTCACTTTCCATTGATCCAGCTACTGCTCTTCCACCCCTTCTCTTAGCTCTGCCAGCCTGTCTTAACCCCCTCCCTCCACCTACCCTGAATCCTACCTTAATCATGTGCCTCCACTGTTCTCTACCCCTATTCTATTTCTTCTTGTCTGTCTTCCTTCCCTACTGCATGCCCCAAAAGCCTGCTTTCCCTCCCTCCCCCACAGCTTCCACATTCCTACATCCTTCCTCCACTTAGGCACACTGCACACTGGTCACTGCCCCAGCCTAGTGTCCATCCTACCACCATGAAACTGCCCTACACCCACACTGGTCCTAGCCCTCCACTCTCCCCCATCTACGCTTACCCTCACCCACTATCATCGATGCTTGGCAATTTCCCGAGATGCTAGCAGGTGAAAGCATTCCCTTAAAAAAATACACTACAGCTCCTTGAGGCTAGTCCTCCTACTCCTAATGCTGTCAGGCAACATGCACCCAAACCCTGGCCCATTCTGCTCTAAAGCCATTAATCTGAGCAAGCCTTCGGGTGCCCTGTCATTCATATCAATCAACATCTGCAGCCTCTTTCCTAAAACGGATGCCCTACAGGCCTTCACCAGCCAGCATAGCCCTGACATCCTGGCAGTTGTCAAAACCTGGCTCACGCCATCAGTACCGGAGCATGAAATCAGCTTTCCTGGCTACAATGTCTTTAGGCTGGATTGCCTCTTCAAAAGAGATGGGGGCTGCGCTCTCTACCTAAAAGACTCCATACAGGGGCACCACATCATTACCTCACTCCAACCCACAACTGCTCAGATACTGCCAGTGAGAATCCTGCTCGGAACTCAAAACAAAACACTCACTGTTGCCACCATCTACATCCCTCCCAAAGAACAGGGAACTGGTCTAACAGCTGTTCTTGACTTTGTAAAGTCACTTCCACCGGACACTGAATCCATCCTCATAGGTGACTTCAACATCAACTGGCCTGTGGCTGATACTGGTGCACACAGGGATACCATTGCTGCAGTGAACCTCACACAAATGGTTGACTCACCAACCAGGAAAAATTACAGGACTGGCACCAGCACAATCTTGGACTGGATCCTTACCAGTCACCCATCGTGGATATCTAGCACTAATGTCCTCCCTGACTCTCTCAGCAACCACTCCCCTGTTAGCTGCACCTGGTCAAATAAATTCATCAAACAACCACCAAAAACTAACACCAGCAGGGTTCTACCCAGTGGTCACCTTCCTCGACTCAAATCCCACCTCCTCCATCAAGACTGGTCCTCTATCTTCAATGCAACCAACATAAACACTGCTCTTGACCACTTCATAAACATCTTCACTGTGGCCTGTGACACATATGCTCCTATTAAGAAACACAAATTCAAATCACTCAATAACCCTTGGCTCACAGGTGACCTCCTTAGGATGCTAAAAACAAGAGACCACCTATGGGAGCTGGCCAGAAACTCTGGAAGGCAAAATGACATCCAAAACTACAAATGTGCCCGCAATGACTGCACCAAAACCATCCGGCCAATGAAGTCCGCTTACTATAAGCAAGCCCTCACAAACTCCTGGGGCAATGGTCGGGAATTCTGGAAGAACATAAAGGAACTCACCAGGAATCCACCCAAAACCCCCCCATCAATACTCAACATCAATGGAACCACAACCCTCAACCCAAAAACCATTGTGGATACCTTTAACAAAGCCTTTACTGACCTCAGTGCTGTCCTACCCCAGGACTACTTCAAAGATGGCAAAGCCCCTCTGTTCACAATGAACACTACTCCCACCAGCTGCCCCTGCTTCTACTTCAAAGCAGTCAAGGCTCACCAAGTACACAAATATGTAACCAAAGCCCTTGGTAAATCAAGATTCAGTAATGACTCCCTCGATCTCAAAATTCTGTCTCTCACACTTGATGAAGTGCTTAGTCCTCTGACCAGAATTTTCAACCTCTCCCTCAGCCTTAGCCAGTTACCGGACAGATGGAAATCTGCCACTGTCACCCCAATCCATAAAAGTGGTGACAAAACTGCCCACAATAACTACAGACCTCTCTCCCCACTACCCCCACTCTCCAAGGCACTAGAATGCATCATCTCGGACCAGCTCACAGAATACCTGGATAAGTACAACATCCTGTGCAAGCAACAACACGGGTTCCGCAATGGTCACAGCACCCCCACAGCCCTACTTGAATTCACTGGCACAATCCACAACGCACTTGACTCCGGTGAACTACTAGGCTCAATCTACATTGACTTAACTAAAGCCTTCGACACCGTCAATCACCACCTCCTGCTTGTCTAGCTTCAGAACACTGGGCTGTCAACTGACTCCATTGGCTGGTTTAAGAGGTACCTTGAAGAATGGTCCCAAACAGTAAGAATCACTGATACACTCTCGGACCCTAGACTGGCCCGCTCAGGAGCCCCCCAGGGCTCCATTCTGGGACCCCTCCTCTTCAGCCTATTCTTAAACTCACTACCGGACAGCTGCCCAGAACAAATAATTCTCTACGCCGACGATGCTGTGATCCTCACTTCAGACCCTAATCCAATCCAATTACAAAATAAACTTCAGCAGGCCTTCTCCTCCATCGAACCCTGGTTTCTAAATCATTAACTGCTTCTCAATCAGAAAAAAAACAAGTCTATGGTCTTCTGCAGCCCCCACAACAAAAACAAACAACTCCACCTCTCCATTGCAACCAAACAAGGAGCCATCCTAGAGCAAACACAATCGTACAAGTACCTTAGCATCACCCTTGATCCCCACCTCTCATACGCTGTCCATATCAGCAATGTCGCAAAGTCTGCCAATGCAAGGTTAGGCATATTATTCTAGCACAGGAAACACCTAACTCCAGAAGCACTGGCAGTGGCCAACCAAAGCTCCATCTTCAGCATCATAGACTATGGTCTTATCATATATGGGTCTGCAACTACCTCTGCTCTCAAACGTATCACAACATCCCTGAATAAGGCCTGTCATCTCATCACTGGCTCACATCACCGTACCCACACATGTGACCTTTATTCTCAATCTGGATGGCTTCAACTGGACAAACGCATAAAATACCAAACCTGCACCACGGCCAAGAAAATTGTAATGGGTCTGGCCTCACCTGGTGTCTGTGCCCTCCTTAAGCCTAGACATAGGAATGTCACTACAAGAAGATCCAATTCCCATCTACTACATATCCCATGATGTCGCACGACCCAAGGACAAAGATCATTCACCCATCGGGCATCCAACCGGCTCAACTGTCTTGGTAGCGACATAGCAACATAGCGACCGCTCAAACACTCAGCCTCTTCAAGTCCAAGCTGTGCCTCTCACTGCTTGTATCATGCAATTGGCCATCTTAACATTTCCACTGTTCCAGCTACAAATGCCCCAGCACCCAGCACTTACAATCAGTCTTTGCATCCCTAGCACCTTACCTGTCATATTCCCTTGACAAGGCCCCCTTGCTGCACTGTCTCCCAACCTCGCCCACCTCCCCCGTATCTCCACTCCTGCCCCTGCCCCAACCACCTCCCATACTCATCCTTACCCCCTGCACCTCCTTCCCCCCTCAATCTCCTACCCTCACTTCCCCCACCCCATCCCCCTTCCCTTGCCTTGCTCATAGCTCAAGTCTTTGTACTGGTTATTACATGTCTGTAGGTCAATGACTATATGTTTGTAACTAAAAATGATGACTGTTGCATACGCTGACGTGGAACCTTTGTAAAAGAGCCTCGTCTCAAAGGTATTGTAATCCTAGATTGAAATAAATAAATAAATAAATAAAACAATGGGCAATGGAGAAACTCGTAATTATATCCTAGCTAATATCATTGAATTACACTAAAGAATACAATTTAGTAGATGTCATCATCATGTAATACCTGCTGTAAATCAGCTATCTGAGTCATATCCTGTCCCTGTGGTACTAAAGGCAATGTACTGAACTAACTTAAGTGAGACCTGGGTTCACAGCTTGAGCCTAAAGCCTGCCACTGAGACAGAGTATTCTGGAATGTGATGCAGAGCCAGTGCATTTATTTCAAAAGCAGGGGTACTATCATCCCACATCTTGGGCCCATTCTTCATGAGTTGTGGAGTTGTGCTGGATGTTGTGGGTGAGCACCTGATGTCTTGTCTTTCCATAGAAGGATCAGAATGGCAGTTGCAGTCTATATAAAGGGAGAAAAGTTGGTCTTGCAGAGATAAGAATTAGTGGGGACATGGTGGAATGATGACTGCATCCCCAGCTGCCCCTGTCCCTGCACCCAGCCCTGGTAAATTATCAAAGTACCCCAATGTGGGGGAGAATCCACAGAAGTGCACTGGAAATGGAGAGAAAAGACAAATGGTAGCTAAGGGACGTCCCTTGGAGCAGAGTGGAAGTTTGAACATCCTGGATGTGGTAAGTATCTCCAGTATGCAAAGAAATGAGATTAAAAAAAGTCAGAGTAGTAAAGGAAACTTCTAGGGCCCAGAGTACAGTGGATCCCATAGTGTAGAAGTAACAGAGAAGGAAGCATGACAGAGTAGCAGGAAGGTAGTGAGGGTATGGGACTACAGAAAGATGATGATCACAAGACTGGTGGTACCTCAGCAAAGAGAATAAAATGCAAACACAAATGCTGAGCACACACCACCTCATAGATGAAAAGAAGACATCCAGCTCCAGGATATTTTTTAATTCATTTATTTATTTTATTTATTCAATCTAGGATTACAAGTACCTTTGAACGCCAATCAGCTAATTTACAGAGGTTCCACATCAATAGGAGGGTACAGATTGGGCCGGCCTGCCGGTGCAGTGGTAGGGCTACCGCTTGCAGTGCAAGCGAGCCGGGTCTGGGAATGGATTCGGGCGGCTGGAGGGCCGGCTGGGGGGAAGAGGATCGAGCGCCCAGGAGCTGCTCTCCTCCTCCGGGTGGGGTGGGTTGCGGGTCCCGCTGCAATACCACCACCTGGGTGACCACGGGTGGAGGTGCAGCGAGATAGCATATAAAGGGGAGGGCAGACGTCTGCCGGGAGCCGGAGCGTTAGCACGTCAAGGCGTGCGTCACTCCTTGGCCCCCCTTGCGTGCAGACATCCAGAGGGTTGGGACCAGAGAAAAGCAGAAAAAGAACCCTGCACTGGGCTCCTGTAGATGGGACCCAGCTGTCCCTAGAAAACCCTTAACCAGGCTCCACAGATGGGGCTCGCAAGGCCTTCCGACACAGTCTCTATGTGTGAGAGGGGGACTAATAGGGGGGTCTCCCTCCTCCCCGCCTGGGGGGTAAACCACAGCAGGATGGGGAAGGCTAGCTAAGCACCCAGAGGGAGGTATCTGGAATGGGACTATGGGAACCCACAGCCTAGAAGATCCCCAAAGAAAGGAATCCAGCGCAGTGAGGAAGGGGGCATAAAAACAAAGTAAAAAAAAAAAAAAAAATAGGGGGGTACAGATCCATAATGGAAAACAGACTGGTTTCATAAACAATTCAGCAATTTGTATTACAAAACACAGAATAAGAGAATAGCAAATAAATACACATTAGTTTAGCATGTGATTCAAGGCAGGGAGTGAGAAGAGGAGGGAATTAGGGGGGGAGCCAGATCAAGGGAAGGTGAGAGCAACCAGGCAGCATTGTCAAGTAGCAGCTTGGATAGTAAGGGATGAAAAGCAAGGAAGACAGTGGGTGGGGAGAAAAAGAGGGGGAGATGGGAGGGCAGGAAGGGAGATGAGAGTGAGAGGACAAGACAAGTAGATAGAACAGTGGAAGAATGGTGGTGGGGGGAGAGGTCCCGGGAAGAGGGACAAGGATGTTTAGTGGTGCAATCACAGGAGTTTTCAGTTAGGATGTGCTGATGAAGTTTGAGTTTGAATTCACCAAGACTAGTAAGGTTAGCCAAACCATTGTGGAGGCCATTTAACCAGTATGGTGCTTTGATACAAAAGGAGCATTGGTATTGACGGTCCAGCACATTGGGACTAGTAGGAGTGCGGAAGATGAGGTGCGCGTATGTTGGGTCTTGGGGGATTTGTGAAGTAAGCATCCTAATCCCGAAGGCATGAGTCCAAAGAGAATCTTCTTGGCAATTAAGCAGGTGTTGTATTTAATTCTCCCATGCAAGTTGAACCACCCAGCCTGCATATAGACACTGTAGGTGTGGGTGAGGTATGGTGCACCAATTAGGAGTCTACAGGCCTTGTTTAGGGCCACAGTGAGCCTTTTGAGTGCAGTGGTGGAAGCAGTTCTGTAAATGACAAGGCCATAGTCAATTAAGGAGAACAGTGCGCTGTGGACAGCAAGATTTAGGGCTTCAGGTGTTAGAGACTTTCTCAGTTGATAGAGGAGCCCAACCCTGGTATGGACGGCTCTGACAACGTTTTCGATGTGCAGTGAATAGGTGAGGTATCTATCAAGTGTAACCCCTAGGTACTTGAAGTGCTGTATTTGTTCAAGAGGGTCACCTTGGGAATTTTGGGTGGTAAGAGCATGCTCTTTATATTGACTGCGGGCTGAGGAGAACAACAGGACTTTTGTCTTCTTGTAGTTTAGTACTAGTTTATGGTTGCAGAACCAGTGCTCAACTTTTGTGAAGCCCTTTTGAAGGTTACTTTCAAGGAGGTACAGGTCAGGGTGGCTTGGAAAAATGACAACATTGTCTGCATAGAGCAGTGTTCACTGGTAGCAGGTAGTTGGTAGATTGTTAAGGAAGATGCTGAAAAGAAGTGGACCCAGGATTGAGCCCTGGGGTACCCCGGACCGAACAGGCTTCTGGTCAGAGATAGCATTGGAAATCTTCACCCTTTATATGTCAAGGACCAATGCCCGTCTGTGCATTTTGGATCCTGCTCAATCCTTTTTCAAAGGCTGAGGCACCCATGGGTCAGTACATATAATATAGTCAGTATGTCATGATATCACACATAATCTACCAATCAAACACATTTAAAAAGAAATTCAAACTGATGTGGGATAATTAGATATCAAAATAGTTAAGAAAGCAATTAACATCTTATTAGCTCATATATATGCACACTTTTTTCATCTAAAATACATATAATAAATATTTGTATCACATGAATAAAAGTCTATACTAGACTAAATCTGAGAAAAAAAGAACACATAGACAAACTGTGAAACAAAGGGGGGGGTTCACATAAGGAAATAAAACAAACAAAAAAACATACAGACTTGAAAGAATCAGAAACTGCCACAGCTTAGAAAACACAAGATTGGAAACAAAACACGAGGGGGGGGAGAGAAGAAGAGGAAACAACAGATCAACAAGAGGAAACGAAGGTGGGGGGAAAGGTGGGTTATAGGAACCTCTACATAAAGAACAATGTAGTCATAGATTCTGACAGTCTTGAGCAAATCTTTTGACTGTGGGGCCATTTATGTCTTCAAGGATTTGATAGAAAAAGATTGAGATTCACTTTTTGAGAATTTACCACAACCTAATTTTGAGAACTTCTCTGCAATTGAAAGAGTGTCGACTGAAAACCTTAAAAATGATGCAGAGCTCATTATAAACAAGTCGATAAAGGGCGGCTATGTTGTCTTGATGGACAAAAAAAACTATATGAATGCGGTGATGAGATAATTGATGGATGAAACATTTTATCGAAAACTACATACAGATCTTACTAATGATTTTAAGTTTTCAATTGATGAAACATGAAATACGGCTATGAGTGAAGGGTAGATTGATGAGAAAGCAAAAAGGATTTTAACAAATGAGCCTCCACTTAAAGGTACCTTCTAAACCCTGCCAAAAATCCACAAGACCCTTCAGAATCCTCCAGGTCACGTGATTGTGACTGGCATAGGGTCTTTAACAAAGCCATTTTCCTAATATACAAACTCCTTTTCAAGACACTGTATGAAGGAATTGCTCTCATACATCCAGGACACCTGGGACGTTTTAAATCTTTGCAGAGATCTCCATTTAGATAAAAACATGCTGTTGGCTACAATAGACACTGAAGCCCTTTAAACTCACATATCATGTGAAGGGGCTCTTGACGCAGCGCATGCTTTTTAAATCAAGGAACTGAAAGCACAAATCCCCTTTCTGAACTTTTATTAAAACTGCTTTAATTTGTCCTATAGTGCACTGTGTTTATGTTTGATGGGCAGATGTACCTGCAAACATAGGGTACTGCAATGGGGGCTACCTGCACCTTATTCATTGCCAATTTGTATGTGGGTATGTGGGAAAATAATGTGGTGTATGATCCCAACCAGAACCCATTTTTCAACCAAGTGGTTTTATGGAACTGATAAACTGGCAATGTATTGCTGGTATGGAATGGTAATAATGACGAACTACAAGAATTTGTGGATTACTTACATAGACCAATTCTAATTTGAAGTTCACCTTCCAGGCAGATAAACACAGAGTGAACTATTTAGATTTGAACAATATAAAAGAAGGTGATGGAAAAATAAAAAAAAAGATCTCTATGGGGAAATACTGATGGGAATACCTTACTTTATGCTTCTAGTTGCCACCCAAGGCATTTTATTTAAAACATTTTGAAAGGGCAGTTTCTTAGAATGAAATATAATTGCAGCTCAAGTGAAGATTTGACAAAGAGGTTATTAAATAGAGGCTACAATACAAGTGAGGATTTAAGAGCAAGGGAAGGGGTGACAGCTATTAACCACAATGATTTATTGCAGGAAAGACGGAATACCAAGAATGGGAATCAGCGTGGAAACTTCAACTTTATCATAACCTAGTCAACAAATGCCCATCATTTACACACTATAATTCATAAACATTGGCATGTTTTAGGTAGTGACAGAGAATTGCAAGAGATAGCTAGTCACTCACCAAGGATGGTGTCTATCGGAAGGCTTATACACTAGAGACCTCCTGGTACATTGTCACTTTCATAAACAGCCTGGCAGAATTTGGTTAAATCGAGGGAGCAGTGGTTGCTTCCAATGTAGGCGATGTGTACAATGCAAACACATCACACAAGGTAAACTTTTTAAAAGTAAACACAGTTTACCTCTTCCTTCCCACCCCTCCCTTCCTCCTGACAAAGTCAACTCTGAGTACAACATGTGGCTTATATGTATATAACTGGAAGTTTAATATATTTTGTTCTCTACTATGTATTCTAATTATGTACTCCACTATGTATTTTACCATGTACTGTACTCTGTACTCAAATTGTTGATTCCATCCTGCAATGGTTTGTGTTGATGTGGAACCTTTGTAAATGAGCTTCTAGCTCAAAGGTATTACTCCAAGAAAATAAATAAATAAATAAAATACACAATGACAAGGAGTATGACATTAGACAGTTGATTACTTGTGACTCACAAGGTGTTATTTACATGGCCGTGTATACCTGCCAGGCATTTTACATAGGAAAATGACTCTCTCACTAAAAACAAGAGTTGGGGAGCATAGCAGGGCTATATAAAAGAGGGATAGCATCCATGCCACAGTGGCACATATCATGGGAGCAAGAGATGGAAGGGAACATTCTTTTACCTTCCAGGGTATTGACAAGGTGTATCCCAAACCTAGAGGTTGCAGCTTTAATGATTTGGTGCTAAAACATGAGGCTTTCTCAATTATTAGTTTAGGAGCAACTCGCTCTTCAAATCTAAATATGAATTATGATGGTTGACCCTTTTTAAGAAATAGGAGATGAAATGTGCATGACTTGTGATTTGGACATTTTTTTAATCCATGCTGGCAGTAATGTAGAATTAAGCAATAATTCATGACAAGGCGTTGGTTGTACTAGGTTTACCCCACAGTCAGGGGCGTTGTAAGGCCCAAGGCAAAGTCGAGGGCCTTGAGCCCCTAAACGTGGGGTAAGCCTAATGCAACCGCTGTCCCTGAAGTGCCTTATTGCCTATATAAAATTGGCCCAGAGGCAAAAAAGCAAACACTCTAAATGCTTTCAAACTCACAAAAATGATAATAAAATGTTGCTAAATAATGTAAAATAGCCCCTTCACAGATGTTTTTCACCTGTCAATCATCTGTCTTTCTTCATATTCAGTACACTGTGTGACTGTTTACCATGGAATAGAAGAATTCAAAGCTCTGCATTGTAGTAGAATGCCCCCCACACACACACACAGACAGAATGGTAACATGGGATACATGAATTCAAAATTCTTCAGAGTTCCACTGGCATACACACACAGACAGACACACACACACCTCAACAGAAGCCAGAACCTCAATTTTTTCTGTTGCCAGGTAAGAAGCAGGGAGTTTTATAGCAAACTGGTAGGGATGGGGGTTAATAGTCATCAAAGAGACACCAGCAATGGAAACTCTGAATAGCACTTGATTTTCTAACTTTGTGTATGTGTATAAGGAGGGGCTCTTGAGTGAAAATAACATTAAATTATTGACTTACTTTAGTTAATTTAATGGACTTTTATTTTTAGGACTTAGTTGAATGGTTTCTATATATGAATAAAGGCTGCAGCCTTGTTTGTGATGGAGATTATGAAGCAAGGGGATTATAAATTCTGTTAGTTGCCCCAGTTGGCAGGGACTTCTTTATAGCCATTGGTGGTGCTCTTTTAAGGCAGTGGCTAGAACCAAGTCTCAGCCAATCAGGATACAGTGATTTCATTGTCCATTTGATAAGAGAGATGTACTTTGAGTCAAAGGATTTGCAAAAGACCATCAGCCTTCACATCATCACCCATACACAGCCTTGGACAATTAACATAGAAACATAGAAAATGTCAGCAGAAAAAGACCACTGGTTAATCCAGTCTTCTCAGTTTTACCGTACTCTACCCTGTGAAAAAATTGCTAAATAGTTCCTCATAATTTGAAGGTCTCTATCATGTCCCCACCTCTCTTCTGGCCTTCAGCAAGTATATGTGCAGTGCCCTATGTCAATCTTCATAGGCTCTACCCTGTTGACTATTAATCATTTTGTTACTCTACAAAGCACAGGCTCCAGCCTCTCTATCTTTCCTCAGCTGAGTACTCCAAAACTGGGCACAGCGCTCCAGATGGGGTCTCACCAGTGATCTATAGAGAGGTAGCATTACCTCTTTCCTGCTGCTAGAAAAAGCCCTTCCAAGACACCAGAACTTTTTGCTTGACTTGCTGTATGCCTTGTTATAATAGTTTGTTTTAGGGAGTCACTTATGATGACCCTCAGATCCCTTATCTCTGGAGCAGTGGCCACCTTGAGGGGGCGTGACTGGCCAGCAGCCAAGATGGTCGCTTAATCCAGAGACTCTGCAACGTCAAGAAGGAAATCCCCTGACACTCTTCAATAACTGCATCCTATGCAATCATAGACTGGAACCTCCTGTTCAACTTTAATTGTGCTATCAAACAATCAATTTTTTATTTTTTTCTGAAACTGTTAGTCAAAGCTAAACATCAAACCATGACTCAGGGGCCCGGCACAAGAATGAAACTCTGGTCTGTGGTAATTTAACAAGAAGCCTACTCAAGCTCAAGCAGTCCCTCTCAATTGTCACATGACACTCCTCATTGATCTCTCTCAGCTACCGACTCCTTACACTCCAGGAAATGATTCACTCTCTGCCCTACTTGTTGACTACCCCAAACAAACTGGCACACATTTCAGCTATGTTAGCACAAGGACACAGCCAAATTGAAGATGACAATGACACAAACTAACCACAAACTCTCCGGTCTCAGCAGCATGGTGATGGCCATTGGAACGAAAGTTACAGCAAACGGAGGACATAGTAAATACTTCATAAGGTGTTCTGAGGGAGCATGATGATCATTACAAAAAAGGGAAAACAATGGTTCTTTTCCTTTTTGGTTAAATTTATATTATACAAGTTTTACTGGGGAAGTTTATCAGGGACAATAGGGGGAGGCAGGTAAAGCAGTAAGAAGCACAAAGGTGCAAACTGAAGAAAGAATAGCTCCGGCAGTATCAAAATGGGACAAAACTTTTTTTAGGTATGTTAGTGGAAAAAAAGGAAAACAAAGGGAGGGACTGTAAGGTTAAGGGGAAACTGTATTGAGGGGAAACAAGAAAAGGCAGACATTTTGAACAAATACTTCTGCTTAGTGTTCACGGCACAAGGAGTAGGGGAGAGACCACAAACAAGCATCAAAAGCTTTGATGGGACAAAAGTGGCATTAGTCCTGTTTCTGAGGAGAGAATCCAGAAAGCACTTGCTAACCTGTAGGTAAACAAATCTGTGGGCCAGGCAAGGTGAATCCAAGGGTGTTGATGAAGTTCAGGGAGATATTAGCTGCACCTCTGACAGACCAATGTAACAGATCACTGGAGACTGGAGTGGTCCCTGAGGACTGGAGAAGAGCAGATGTAGTCTCACTAACACAGAGGCAGGCAATTATAGGCCAGTCAGCCTGACATTGGTGGTGGGTACACTAATGGAAACACTACTAATGAAAAGGATTGTGGATTTTATTGAATCCAATGGGTTGCAGGATCTGAGGCAGCATGGATTCACAGGAGGATGTCATGCCAAACAAATGTAAGAGATTTCTTTGACTGAGTGACCAAGGAGTTAGATCAGGGTTTAGTGGTGGATGTGGCCTACCTGGATTTCAGCAAGGCTTTCTACAACATTCCACATAAGAAACTGGTAAGCAAGTTGGGTAGTGTGGAGGTGCACAACAAGATGGTAACCTGGGTGAGAAACTGGTTAGAGGATAGAAGACAGAGGGCAGTGGTAAATGGTGTTTACTCTGAGGAAGCAAGGGTGACCAGCAGGGTACCTGAAGGTTCAGTGCTGGGACCAGTCCTCTAGAATGTCTTTATTAGTGACATAAAAGAGGAGCTAGAAGCCCTTTTGTAGATGACACCAAGACTGGCAACAGGGTTGACACTCTGGTGGGTGGAGAAAAGGATGGGCAGAGATCTGAATAAGCTTTAGGAGTGGTCAAGGGTATGGCAGCTGGGTTTTAATGCAAAAAAGTGCAAAATAGTGCACTTAGGCCATAGAAACCTGGGGGGAGTACAAAATGGATGGAGTGATACTGCCAATACCCAAGCAGGAAAGAGATCTGGGGATAATAATATCAGATGACCTAAAGCTGACCAGTCAGTGTGACAAGGCAGTCAGGAGGGATAGTGGGATGCTGTGGTGCATATGAAGGAATATCACCAGCAGAATGAGGGAGGTGGTGTTGCCTCTATATAGATCACTAGTAAGACCCAACCTTGAGTACTGTGTCCAGTACTGGAAATTACATCTCAGGAAGGACATGGAGTGGAGGTGGTCCAGAAGTGGGCTACTAAAATGGTGCAGGGTCTGTATCAAAAGCCCTATGAGAAAAGGCTAAAGGAGTTCAATATGTACACCCTGGAGGAGAGGACGAAGAGGTGGGATAAGATAGAGATGTTTAAATACCTCATGGGAGATACTAAGGAACAGGATGGGAATATTTTTCAGAAAACAAGGTGCTCTAGAATAAGGGGACATGTTATGAATCTGGAAGGGGGTAGATTTAGGAGACATGTGAGGAGGTATTTCTTCACAGAAAGAGTGGTGGATTCCTGGAATGGTCTTCCAGCTGAGGTAGTGGAGGCAAAAACAATGGTGGGGTTCAGCAAAGCCAGGGATAGGCACAAGGGAGTTGTAATTGTGAGGAAGGGGGGCAGAGACAGCACCATAAATGAAGTCAGTCTGCAGCAAAAATGAAGGTAGAAAAAAAAAATTGGTCAGTCCGGGTGGGCCAAGCGGCCCTTATCTGTCATCTGAGTCTATGTTTCTAATACAGCAATGGTTTTAACATTTTGACTAGTTAAGTATTGGTAGCTATAGTTAATGCTACCTAGGAAAGCTGACCCTCTCCTGCCCCCTCCCTTTCCCTTACCCAAATATCCCACACACCCACAATATCTAACCATGACATTTTACTGCAACCCTTTTCTCTGGAAACCCTACACCTCAAACAAACAAGCAAACAAGCACTTTTGTGGTAATATGTGAACCAAACCCCTGAAACCCTGGGACAACATGACCCTGTAGATAATGTGGCGTGGCTTAAATACTTTAGTAAGTTCACCAAATCTTTACTACTACCCTGTGCTATCAATACTCTGAACCTCAGGGCACTTGATATACTGATTATATACACTGAGCTCTTAAGCTTCTCAAACCAGAGCATATAGATCTTGAGGCATCCTAGCTACCTACTGGATACAAGGCATATCCTCCAAACTGCTGCAGGGCATACTTTTTACTACTACTATCCACTCTTTTCTTGAGCTGTAATATTGCCACAATCTTTCTCATGGTAGCTCTTTCCCCACCCTCTATGCTCCCCCTTACTTCTTAACCCCCCACCCACTCCTGCTAGTGACATCCTAGGATGTAGCCTACTAACAGGTGTTTTATAAATGTATGAGTTTTAAAGATCTACATTCGATGGTGGTACTTAAGGTTCAACGTTTTTACTTAAAAGCAGGATTTTTTTTTGCTCTCAGTAGTTTGCAGTGCTGTTTATAAAGTACACTGAAATATGGCGTGTGAAGTAATCGTTGCTTACTGTTCTTTCTGGCACCTCCCAGAGAAGAGCTGCTCAGCGTTTGAGAGACTTCCATCACCCAGACCATTAAAGCTGCTCCCTCTCAACACATATGTAGTAGTCACAGACATTGCCAGCTATTTCCCGAAATTTCTGTGATATTTCTAGAGAAATCTCCTGCTTTCTGCATTTCCACACTAGGGGCAGCAGAGAGAAACTCTTAAGAAATTTCGTGAAATATCTGGAAATAGCTGGCAATGTCTGTGGCTACTACTGTATTGCCATGGCAAACTCACTCGAGTACAATGGTGGAGTTGAAAATTGCCTTTACTCATTCTACTCTCTATCCCTTCCCATTTTATGCTTTCTTATATTTCAATTGGTTTTACCATTCATGTATGTACAATTGCTTGTCACAATCAAACTATCATGTGTTTTGGATATAATCAAATAATTAGGCAAGATCTCTGCTACTAAGACAACTTAGTAAAACAGCACTCCTTTCAGATTGGTCACATTTTCAGGCCTCTAGAACTTAACTTTGTCATTTTTTGCAAGGTATTATGACTACGTTAACACCTCTAAAATTCACTACCTCAAATGTAAGAGGACTAAATTGCCTGATCAAGAAGACGAAAGTTCTTGCACACCTAGAATAATTAGAATCTTATGCTGCTTTCCTACTGGAAACAAAATTGAGCCATACTGAGACCCTGAACATGAGATAAGAATGGTTTGGCTGGGAGGCACAAAGCAGTGCCCCAATTTTTAGACATGGAGTCTCCATTTTACTATGTACAAGTATTAAATGGACCCCAGCTCAACAAATAGAGTGGACCACGAAGGCTGCTGGGATTTAGTAAAATTCTCCACCCCTGGGGCCCTCACATACTAGATAATATCTATGCTTCAAATTATAATGCACCAGACTTTTTGATAAGATTTCTTAGGCTCTCATGGACTTACCCTGTGGCGAATCAGATATCTTACTAGAAGTGACTTTAAGCTGGTGATAGATGACTATCTGGACACATCTAATTCCCATATTGAGCCACATACTACAGCATTAGCAACCTTAACAAATTTAATGTCTCTACATCATCCCTCAGATGCGTGGAAACTGCTACACTCTCTTGATAAAGACTGCTCATACTTCTCATCTTCCTGTAAAATAGCCAGTAGACTAGGCTTGTGACTAACCTCTATCTGTATCACCCAAGCTGCTCTAACAGCAGACATAGCCCCACTTTACCTTTCAGATCATGCTCCAGTGATGCTGGCAGCCTTATGGGAGCCATGTCCTCAAGGGTCTGCTACCTGGAGATTGCACTGCCTGCCACTTGGGGATCAGGAATTTCACATGTGACTTAAAAAAGAGGCCACAGAGTACTTCCAGCTTAATTCACCTGGGGCAGCATCTACTACCATGATATGGGAAGCATTCAAAGCTACACTGAGGGGTAAAATAATGAACTATGCAGAAGTTGCAGTTATTTGATTCTTAGTATGCATAAAACAGAAATTTATCACACACAATAAATCACAATAAACGATAAATCCATTATATGTAATTTAACACTGTTATAAATAGACCATAAATACTATATGATTTTTAAGACATTGAAAGCAAAGTTAGCAGCAGCATAAATTTGACTCTCAATATCACGTAAGAAAATGCATTCCAAACAATGCTGCTTTATCTCTGTATCCAGCATAGTTGTAATTGTTTTCCATATAAGAAAAAGCCATTTAACCCTTGATTTTTGCTGTTAAAGCACAACCAAAAATCAAGTGCATAACATTTTGTACATAATGGGGAGGATTCTCCAAGGGGTGGGAATAATGTGCCAGAGGCATATATCCCACCTGTGGAGACCCGCACCTGCGGAACTATGCACAGTGGCTGTATTCCCATTCACTGGCAACTGCGTGGCCCCCTTCTGCGGCCTCACCCCCTCATGTGGTGGTGCATGGGAGCCCTTCCATGGACACAGGCAGGCATCCAATGGGTTGCCCAGACCTGATCTGCCACTGGATCACTTGCACTCATGGGGCACCACAGCATTCAGGTGGCCATGGTGCAGCCAGAGCCCCATGGGTGGGATGGTGGCTAGTCAGCCATCCTGGCCCTCCATGAGGTCCTTGATGACAGGGGAAGCATGTTGGGGGGGTTCTCCATGCCTCTACATCTCCACTGTGGCCAGTGGTGGCTTCCCGGGGGGGCGTACCATCTACGACTGCCTTGGGAATATGTAGCCTGTGCCTCCCCCCTAGGCACGCCATGCTTTCGAGAATAACGCAGAGCATGGGCATGCCCCATGCACCACTGCTGGACCACCCCCACATGGAAATCACCAGGGAGCCAGGTGATCCAGCACGTAACAGCCCCATGCCTCTTTGGTGCATCGGGTGCATGGGGTGCAGCGGCTGTGGAGTGTCTACGCACCTCCAGTACATAGCATGTAGCCACTCCACACCTTGAAGAATAGCCCCCATTCAAAATTAGGATTGTGTTTACAGTACTTCAAGGTAAAAATAATTTCGGAGCCCTGTAGTTAACAATTTCCCACATCTAAACTCAAAGTATGCATTCCTACAGTATGTTCTTTGTTTTCACAGAACAATACTTTTTTTCACTTTTTTCTGGTACTTTCAATTAACAATATATTTTAACCATTGAAATATCAGCTAGTTTGCAAATTCCTCTTGAAAAAAACAATCTGATGTCCTTTGTGTAGCCATGGAAGCATAACTTTTGCTATTAACCACTGCATAAGGATCCCAAATATCTATCAAGTCCATTCTTTTAACCAGACTATTCAATTTACAAAATCATGAAAGAGTCTCTCTGTTATTAACCTCACAACCAACATTTGTATATTGTTCTACCTTCATTTAACAATACATTTTTCCCCCAGTGCTTAATAACTCTTGTTTGGATCAATGCAATACCATAATAGATTTTAATTTAATTTCACTTTGTAACAGAGTTGATGGAAAGTCTCTCTGTAAGTGTCACACTTGTGTGTAAAACATATTTTGTATTGTTTCTAGATTATTTGTCAGTATTAGTAAAAGCCTACAATTCTGCCTCATATATAATGCCACTAAAAACCCTTTGCACAAAACGACTGTTTTAAAACTGCAAAGGAATTGCCTGCAAAATTATTTCCAAATCTTATTATAGCTTTGGAAGATTGAATCCCTTGCTTTTTAAAGATAGTTGCATGATTTTTCCAAGTATTTAGGCAATCAAAATTCAGACCTAAATATTTATAGCTATACACAACTTCTAATGGGATGTCAATAAATAATTTATCAAAATTTATTTTTTCCCCAGAAATTAATATTTTAGATGTTGCTGTATTTCCTTCTCATTTACCTCCTCTTCCTCCCTCTTAGAAATACTGGCTTATCATGACTTTATTGGAAGCTAGGCATCAGCTTCTTCAGAAGTGTTAACTTCTGTATCCTCCTTCCTTACTATCGTGGCACTCTACACTCTTCCTACTGTCCATTTATTAAAGATTGTCTTTTGCACACTCAAACCGGCAAGCTATTTTTGATAACAAATGGACCCTTTAGTTCAACTCCCATCTTTGTTTACTTCCCCCTCCTCAATTCCACAATCCCCCTACTCCTACACAAAAATGTTTTAGCCCATACTGCAACATCTGGTCTTATGTGCACATCCATCTCCAACTTCTAACCTCTCTTACCCTGTGGGGTCAATTTTAGGCTATCAACAGTTAATCAACCATGTTCAATTTGTCTTTGTATGGTGCTTATGCTATGTCTTTTTTGTATCTGTTATATAATTTGGCCTGATGTGTATGCTTAGACATTCATAATGTTTTTCTTTAGTCTATTATTCTTCTATTTATATAGTTATCTCCCTGTTCAGCTTTTTGTATTGATTGTTTATTTGGTTGCTCTGTTATGTTTGTATGTTTGTTCAAAATTCAATAAACAAGTTCATATTAAAAAAAGGAAGAATTTTCTATTTTTAATGAGAGACTCAACTTTTGCAGCTGCAGCTATGCAGCATCTAGGCACCACCGCAGAAAGGAAGAAATCAATTAGAAGCGCAACTAAATGAGAAAGAGAACGTCTATAAAACTGATCCCTCTAAGATACAAGTCAATACCTTGATAGGTGATATCACTAAACTCAGGCTGCAAATAAACGCTCTGATTACTTGCAAGGCAGAACTCGCTCTCCATAGGATGAGACATAAGTACTGGTACTATGGTGAAAAGGCAAGTAAACTGTTATCATACAAACTAAAGTAACAGCAAGCAGAATGCCACACAGTAAAATTATGTAACCCATCAGGTAACATCTTAACTAAGCCACACAAAATTAATCAGATCATGAAAGAGATCTAGCAAAACTTTCACCAGTCTCATCATAGACTAGACGAGAAACAATTTACATACTTTATGGACCAACTTAAGCTGCCTAAACTCACCAATCAAAATAAAAATCATCTGGGGCCCCATTTACATTACTAGCAATTTGGAAGGCTATTACATCCCTCGCACCCCATAAAGATAAAGCACCAGGATGAGATGCATTTCCAGCAGACTTTTATCACCTCTTAAAAGCAACCATCTGCCTGCCACTTTTTAACATGGTATTGGAGGTCTATTATTGAGCCAAATTACCTGACACCATAAGAGAGGCTATTAGTATGGTCTTTTATTTATTTATTTATTTATTTATTTAAGAGATTTACCAGATAAGCATACTGAGTGGGATCCGCTCATTTCCAGATGCGACCTGGGGTTACATAGGTACAAATATGTAGCAGACAAACACTGCAGTAGTTTGACAGTGGTTTCAGTAAGACAGCACAATACAGTGGTATACAAGAGCATGAGAGTGGATACATACAGAGAGGGATACAACAGATCCGGAGAACTGGGTTGAAACAAATGTGCCAGTTGCGAAGTATGAACCACAGGTCAAAAGTGCATAGTTTGTAGTGAAGGGTTAGTCTTGTGTTAGCGGGTGAGACAGTAAAACAGTAGATAGGCATCATGGGAGGAGTACTAGGCTTGTTACTTAGAAATGTGATATTAGGACCTGTTAGATGCCCCTATTGGCAAGTCTCGGCTGTAGATTGCAGTTGCATGCAACTGAGAAGTGGGCATTTAGGAGCGGTTTGAGAAGCCTAGGGGAGGAGGAGAGCCTAATGTCTGCCGGTAAGTCATTCCAGAGTTTGGGCAGCCGATGTTTGAAAGCCGATTGGCCCTTCGAAGTGTGCATGAAAGGATTTGGAACTGTTTTGAGTCCGAGCCTCTGAGGAGTATGCCAAGGGGATGCGTTGTCAGTTACGCAGTTGAGATGGGGGAGGGTGTTGTCAGTACTTTGCTATGATATTAGCACAATGTAGTTGCCTGAGATTCCAGAGAAAGGAGGGCAAGGGTGCTGTACAGGTCGCAGTGGTGGGTGGAGGGTGGGCAGCCTAGGATGAAGCGGCAGAAAGAGTGAAAGAGGGATCCAAGCTGGCCAAGGTGGATGGGGGGCTGTGCTGTAGACCACATCACCATAGTCGAAAATGGGAGGATCATTTTGAGCACTAATTCTCATTGACTGAGGTTGGAAGGTTCCTTTATTGCAGTAGAGTGCACCCTAATTTGAGGGTGTAGTTTTTTGTAGCGGAGTCAATGTGGGCGTGGAAGTTCAGGTGTTGATCAAGCCATACCCCCAGATACCGAAGGAGGTGCAGGATTCCAGGTGGATCCAATGGAGTGTGATAAATGGGGGGGCTTCTATACGGGAGAGTCTCGGCTGCGTGCTGAAGGTTAAGGAGGTGGTTTTCTTTGCGTTCAACACAAGTTGGTTGGACCTGAGCCAGGTTTGAACGGCATCAAAATCCCGTTGGAGAGATGAGTTTGTGTCCCCGATGGAGGGGCCGGAGGCGTAAAGTACAGTATCATCTGCGCACATTTGTATGGCTGAGCTGGAGCAGACCAGAGGTAGATCATTTAGAAATATGGAGAATAGTAGGGGAACCAGGACTGATCCCTGGGGGACCCCCATGTTGACTAGTAGTGGGTTGGATACATGAGGCCAATTTTACTGCCTGCTTCCTGCCTGTCAGGTAGGCTTGGAACCAGCTGGTGGCGAGATTAGAGGCCTGCATCTTGCAATTTGCGATTAGTTTAGGGTGGGAGACCGTATCAAAAGCTTTGGCCAAGTCAATGAATATAGCCGAGGTAATATGGCCTTGTCCATTCCCGAGGAAATATCATTAGTGAGCCTTAGTAGTGCTGTGATGGTGGAGTGTGTTTTATGAAACCCGGACTGAAACGGGGTGAAGAAGGAGGTGGAGTCGAGGAAATGTGTAAGTTGGGAGGGGGAAAGGTGTTCTTGTAGCTTAGCCAGAACCGGTAGGAGGGAGATTGGGCGGTAGTTGTCGGGCGCCGATGGATCTCCGCCCTTAGGTAGCGGGATGATTATTGCTTCCTTCCAGGCTGTAGGAATTGCTGCCATGAAGAAAGATCGGTTTAAGAGGTCGCAAGGGGGGTGGCTATTGCAGGGGCTGATAAGAAAAGGAGTTTGGAGTCCAGTCCTAGAGGGCACTTGCCTTTGTTGGAGACGAGGGAGCGTAGGGCGCATAGAACCTCAGCTGATGAGGCAGGGCGAAAAGAGAAATTGGTTGCATGGGGGTTATGCAGGGGTATTCCAAGAGGGTTGTTTGCGGGTGTGGGGAATTGTTGGCTATCTAGGAGAGTTTTGGGACAATTGGTAAAGAAGGAGTTGAAAGCTGAGGCAACTTCACTGGGGGCTGATATATTATTACCCTGTATGTTTAGGGTGGGGGTGGGTGGCTGGGCTGGAGGAGAGAGCAGGGATTTTATGGTTTTCCAGAATTTGGAGGGGTGGCTTAGATTAGTGGAAAGGGCCGCCTGGAAGTAGTTTTTTTTTGCCAGTCTTATGGCATTTGTGCAGTTATTTCAGAGGGAACGGTAATGCTGTAGAGAGGCCCGGGAGTCAGTTTGTCTATATTTTTTCCAGGCCTGGTCCCTAGCCCGACAGCGGCTGATAATGTCGGCAGAGACCCAGGGGAGATGAGCTTCCCTGACCCTTCTATTCCTTGAAGGGGCGTGATAGTCCCAGATGGCAAGAAATTGAGTTCTAAACATTTGAAAAGCATGGTCAATAGTGGGGGCCAAACGTATAAATGACCAGTCAACAAGAGAGAGGTCGTTTAAAAGGGAGTGGAGGCAGAGGGACTTGTAAGCACGCTTACGGATTGTCCTTGATGGGACGTGGTTTGCGGGTCTGTGTACTCTCCTGGTCATGTAGACCATATGGTGATCGCTCAAGGAATCAGGTAGGAGGCCAGCTTTAATTATCCTATGAGGGTGAGTAGTGAGAGTCCAGTCCAAGAGGGAGTGATTCCGTGTTGTGGGGTTTAGGCACGTGGGTTGTTCTGTTAGTTGGGAGAGATTAAGGGAGTGAACCCTGCTGCGTAATTTGGAACAGTCAGATGCTAGCCAGTTATGGTTTAGGTCGCCGAGGATGTGTAGTTCACTGGCAGCAGCCGTAGTTTTAAGATAGGCTAGATGTTCAATAATGGAGTTACCCGGTGTAGCAGGAGCGCAATAAATCCAGGCCACATATACCGGGGGAGGTGTGTGGCAGAACTATTTTAACCATCTTAGTTTCTATTTGGGGATTCTGACATGGGATAAGGACAGGGGTGAAATGGAGCCCATTTGATATATGCATGGCTATGCCGCTGCCTTTCTTAGTTCCTTTGCAGTCCTGCCTAATTACAGAGTAACCTGGGATGGCTATTTCTGCGTCTGCATGGTGAGGTTTCAGCCAGGTTTCAGATATGATGCAAATATCAGGTTTAAGGGTATGGGCAGTGACCTGCAGCTCCGGTATTTTATTTCGTAAGCTGTGGATGTTGAGGTGGATAAGGTTTATACCCTTAGGAAGGGTTTGGGGGGTGAGATTTGATGATGGGCCAGGGTTTGTTTCGATGTCGCCAGCCAGGAGAAGCAGCAGGGTGAGGTAGCGCATAGCAGTGTGCCATGTATATCTTGGCTTGTATCTGGGATGGGAGATATGTGGGTTGCAGAGAGAGACAGAGTCCCCTAGATTACGTAGGGCAGATAGGTGCATGGGGAAGGAGGAGGGGATGACTGAGGAGCTGATGAGCCAAGTTCGGGTGGTTGTGTGAAACTGGCTCACTGTGGGAGGAGGTGGGGGTGGAGGGGGAGGAGAGATCGAGATACTGCTGGGGAGGTCTGGATTATTAAAGGGCCTGTTAGATGGAGGTAGTGATATAAGAGGCAGGGCAATGGCTAGGACAGCAATTTGGTAGAGGATCATACTTGTAAAAGTGATGAGATACAGGAAAAAAAGACACACTCTGCAATTTAGTAAATAGTGGCCACTACTCGGGGAATCTGATAATCTGCAAACCTAAAAGTGGGCTGATAGGTTTTGGCACCGTCAGCTGACCTCACAGATCCTAATAAATTAGAGTGCCGACCAAGGGTGGTGGTGGGGGCGGTGGGGAGCCAGTGCACAGCGCCGGAAGGGCAAAAACTGCAGCAGAGCAGTACCGCGCGATGTGCTGGGTTCACACAGCCGAAGATTCAAACTGCAGGAAAGGTGCCAAAACAGACAAAAGAGCCTAGTCCTGCCTGCAGAAAAAACGATCATCCTCTCGTACCTTTTGTGGCTTTCGGGGGGGTCCGATGTGATCCGTGCCCCAGGAAGAGCTCCAAACGCAGCCCTCAAGACCTCGTGGGGGTTTCAGGGGGAGGGCAGCAGTCTTCTACCCTACTCTCGTGACCCAACTGTGGAGATAGAAGAGGACAGAAAATTAGTTTATATACAGCAGGAGGGGCGGAGTTTCGATCAGGTATGTCCTAATTTGTATTACTGTTTGGGCGCTTCGACTCTGTTACAGAGCAGACATTAATTTAAAACTTGGGCAGCTCCTTTGTTAAAGACAAGAGCAGCAAGCAGGTAATGCTTAATTTAGAGGATTAGGGAGCGAGGGCTAAATCCTTGTAATACTAAGCTGTTCTGTTAAGGTCCTACAACAACAGTGCTCAGTAGAGCAATTCCCAGTTAAAGTAGACTGAACTGATGCTGGGTCTCTAAACAATAGCTATGGGATTCATTTGCTAACACAGATAGGGAAACAGTGCACAGTTACAGAATCTAGAAACACATGTAATTGGGAAGGTTACAAGAGTTTTTGCAAGCAGTCTAGCAGCCTATGCAGGGGAAAAAATTTACATTTCACGGCGCTATTAAAGTAAAAGTGTCTCTTGCGTTTTCTGCAGTAAAATCAGGCAAAAACAGAAAAGTGTTAGTTTGAAACAGTCTATAGATGTGCGCCGACTGCAGTGCCTGTAGCAAAAATGTGGCAGAGCAGTACCGGCGCGATGTGCTGGGTTCACACTGCCGAAGATTCAAACTGCAGGAAAGGCGCCAAAACAGACAAAAGAGCCTAGTCCTGCCTGCAGAAAAAACGATCGTCCTCTCGCACCTTTTGTGGCTTTGGGGTCCGATGTGATCTGTGCCCCAGGGAGAGCTTCAAAGTTCTCCCGACTAGCTACAGACCCATATCACTTATAATGCAGATGCTAAAATTATTGCTAAGCTTCTTGCCTCCAGGTTGGAGAAAATTCTTCTTCCTCTAATTTACCCCTCACAAGCTGAGTTTATAAAAAGGTGAGTAAGCAATGATTACCTGAGGGCCTTATCTCAGTTCTGCAGTCTGAGAGCTCTAGCCATGGCCATTGCTATACATTTTGAAAACGCTTTTGATTCAGTGGAGTGGGTATCTCTCCATGCATTGCTTGAATATTTAAATTTTGGTATGAGCTTTAGGTCCTGGCTCCAGATCCTGTACACCCAGCCCACCACATTCTTATTGACTAACTCTAACCTTTCCGCCCCCTTCACACCGGGAAGGGACACTGCTAGTGCTGCCTGCTCTCTCCATTATTATTTATCCTGGCTATTGAGCCACTGGCAGCAACTGCCAGAGCCCACCCCCACCTATCTGGACTCCAAAAAGGGCACACAGCATTTCTTATCTGCTCACGCTATGACACAAATTTGAATATCTATCTTGTTTGAAAATCAACAAATCTAAATCTGAAAGTCTTCCTCTGAATATCCACTGTACAGAACTTTAGATCCGCTCTTTCAGTCTAGCATGGGCCACACAAACTATAAAATACTTAGGGGTGCAAATCACCTCTGACATAGCCAAATTAACTTCTGCAAACCTCCAACTCTTCTCACCAAACTTCAGGAAGACACAAACCAGTGGTGTAAGCTTAACCTGTCAATCATGGGTAAAATATTGGCCCATAAAAAGGTCACTACACCTAAAGTCCCACACATTCTTGCACACTTTCCCCCTCACCATTCCACCAAAATGTTACAAGATGCCTGATGCATTTAGAGGCAGTTTTCTCTGGGAGGAGTCTCAACAATGATATGGTAGGGCTAAATGACAAGTCCACTGGTCTAGAAGAGGCTGGGGTCTCATTCACTTTCTGACCTATTCTTATGTTTCAAAGTGGCCCAAACTTGCCAACAATTCAAACTTATCACCAACTTCAACTGAATACCCACTTCTGGAAAACAAACTACCCACTGTTTATCTGGGTCACCCCCTGCCACAAGTCCACCAATGGTGGCTTGCTATTGTAGTTTCACATAAAGCCTGAATAAAGGTAGGGACACTCACTAAACATTGCTGTTCCCTAGGAACCTGACTCCACTGTTGAAAAACCCTTTTTCTTGCATTGATAAACTCCAATTTTTATAGAAAGATTGGGATGATAAGCACATTCATATGGTAGAGCACACCTTACCTGAGATCTCACCCAGGTAGACGCTTTTGAAAATCTGCAAAACATTGCATAGAAAGATAGAATTTGTTGGTAGAGAAGGGCCACTTGGCCCACCTAGTCTGCCCCTCTTTTTCTTAGCTATTCTACCACCAAGACAATACCTGGTTTCCAGCCACCACCCCTCCCCCCACACTTTGATACAAGTTTTCCTTTATATTCATCCCATGCATGCTTGAAGGTCACCACTGTTTTTGTTCCCACCTTCACTACTGAGCAATTGTTTCAGGCTGGATACAATTGAACAATTACAAGAAAACAACTTGGACTTGGTAGCCCTGTATGGAGTCTGTAAGGAGAACTCATGCCAAACAAACATCTATGCATATTTAGAAAGTGCTGCCAAGGAACTAGTCACAATAAAGCATGTAGCTGCTGCATATCTGAACTTCAGTAAAACATTGTAATCTAACACATAGCATGCTTGTTCAGAAATATGAGAACCTAGGTATAATTGTGGAGTAATGCAATAGGTTCAGAACTGGCTGAAGGACAAGATACAAAAAGTCATGATAAATAGCAGCCAATCTGCATGGAACCAAGTGACCAGTGAGGTTTCACAGGGGGGTAGGACATTCTGGGACCTAATGTATTTTGTTTATTATATTTATAAGTGACTAAAGTGCATATTCAATTGTGCTGTGTAAAAATGGAATTCTGCTGGCAGAAGTACCATAAATGGAAGAATTTCACTTCTGTGGAAATTTAGAATGCACTTTGGCGATGATCACAAAATTCTACTTTAGAACAGTGGAATGAAAGTATGTATTACAGATTGATGTATTAAGTGGTGGATTGAAATACCACAGAACCAACAACTCTGTTATTTACAGAACTGTGGAATGACTGCACATATTGCAGATTGATGTACAAAATTATGTGATGGAATTTTACAGAACACAAAACTCTGTAATCTGTAGAATTGCAGAATAATTCCATGTATTACAGAGTGATGTATTAAACTGCATAATATAATTCCGCAGAACTCTTATTCGGCTGTTTATATGTATTATTTCACAATTCAGACAGACAATTTCACAGAAGTGGTAAAAATCTGTAACTTCCCGTGTAACTGAAATTCAGGGTCCTACAGGTGTTTTTCACATCACCAAGGAGTTCTCATGCACCTTCACTAATGTGGTATATTATATTCTTTGCAAGAAGTGTTCAGCTATTTACATCGGAGAGACTGCTGACTGTTTCAGGGAACATTACAGGGCAGTCAGGAATGAGATACTAATAAACCCATTGTATTCCACTTTATGTCCAGGGACCCTTTTTTTCTTTCCCCACATATACTGTATATCCCTCATCTTACCTCCTCTCTACACTAACTTTGTTTTTTTCTCTTTCAGATATTTCCTGAAGAAGACCTAAGGTCCAAACGTAGATTTTTAACTCTATTTTCCGCATGCATTTAATATAACCATTTTGTTTTGCCTTCAGATCACATGCTGACACAGCACCTTGGTTTTTTTTACATTTTGTGCTACATCTGCTGTGACCCACTATGACTACTCTGAAATCTCTTCTGAATTCTCTATGATGCTCCTTCATTTTATCTATGTCTGCAATCCCTTCTCATATTTCTAAATCTTCTCTTGAATTATTTTCTGCCATTTGCTCTAAGACTAAACTGTACAGTCACTTACAGTTTCTTTCCAAATGCCTCCGCCTGGGTATTAATCCTAAAGGATTCTGTTTGAAATTCCATCCTTGTTCATTTGGGTCTGAGATACATGTTTCCTCCACTAGTAAGCTTTTGAAAACTTTTTCTAGGAAACATATCATGTACACTATTCTTTCCCTTAAGAAACAGCTGATCTCTGTGGACAAAACCATCCAAAGGCAAAAGGATTTCCTGCAGCAAACAGCTCCACATAACCTTCCTTTTATTAAGCACTGCATCCAATACCTTAACTCCACTCTCTTCCAGTTATTCAAAGACACCAAATCTGCTAGACTCCAGTTTCTCACCCAGCAGATCAGCAACCAACATGAGCCCTCGAGTCAGACACAACCTACCTATTTGGTATTTTGTATTCCTCCAGACCTCCCCCTGACACAAGATGAGTGCTCTGTCCTTAGCAAAGGTCTCTCTTTTGTGCCCTCACCCAGATATCTTGACGCACTCCAGGTTCAAGTTGATCTGCAGGGGTTCTATCATAGAATATGCTGCACAGCTCATTTTTCTAATGAGACTTTTCTTTCCGCAGATGATGACAATATCACCAGAACAATCAATGATATCAATCCCTAGCAAAGTGCATGGACACCCCCTCCAGAACTTTTTGAAGCTGTTGATTATTTTGTTAACCAATGCATGTAAAACACCACTAACTTCAATTTTCACTACAGGCACAACCACTCCAACCTGACAACTGGTGATCTTGCAGCCCTTAGATCTCTGCAATGGGGGAATGACATTGTTATTAAACCAGATGATAAGGGAGGTGCTGTTGCGGTCTGGCAAAAGGAACTATACATCACTGAAGCCACATAGCAATTCTCCAACACCAGGTTTTACTCTTCTCTTCCACAGGACCGCACTGCTGACTATCAGACTGAGGTCACCACCTTCATCACCTCTGCTATTGAAAACAAAGAGCTCCTTGCTTCTGCTAAGAGACTCATAATTCAGCATCCCATGACATCCATGTTTTTTCTCCTTCCCAAAATCCACAAAACAGGTAACCCTGGTTGTCCTGATTGTCTCCATCTCTGTCTCCTTCCCCCACATTTGTCACCTTTCAGCCTTCTTACTAGATCCTGTTAATTAGTCCGCACCTGGGGACTTCTCTACCTCATTCACTCCTATTATGCCTTGTCTTTCCCATCATCAGCTTTTTGTTTCACAGATTCTCTCTTAATCTTGCCATTGATCACTTCTTTTCCCAGAGCCTTCCCCTTTTTTCTTCCTTACATATATATCCCCCATTTTACCCCACACTGATTTTTTTTTTCTCTTTTAGATATTTCATGAAGAGGACTTAGAGTCAAAATATAGATTTTTAACTCTATTTTCTATTTTCAGCGTGCATTTAATGCAACCATTTTGTTTTTCATTCAGACCACATGCTGACACAGCATCTTGTTTTTGTTTTTAAAATTTGTAGAACACATTTAGAGGACTGAAATTCTGCCAATGTTGGAATTTCAGAACATTTCTCAAAGTTTTCATGAAATCAGGATTCAGAATTTCTGCCTGCACTTGTACACAGTGCTGAGAATGCAGTATAATCCATTCAGAAAAGAAGAACATGAGGACAAGATACTACTTAAATGTCACAGAAATTATGGAACTCATGCAGGAAAAAGACATGGAAGTATTTTTCTTCCAAATCTTCTGTTTATCACCACCCCAGCTCTGCCCAATGGCACCTTCGAGCCCTGTCACTGATCTACTTACAGACTTTTCAGTTATTTATCACTTGTGCAGAACCCACTGGATAGATTGCCTGCCATGTCAGTCGTGTGAAAGCCTGCTGGGGTGCCAGCTAGGAGCAGCTCAGCATCCATTTTTCTTCCTATTTTCTCCCTCGGCTGGAGTGTCAGAACATGTGTGTCAGTATGTTCCACTCCATCCCACCCCCTGAGTGCTCCTATTGTGGGCTCTCAAGATCTGATTTCTGGAAATGTTCCCAAATATGTAACTTGATACTATCTGAAAAGAGGAGGAGTTGTGCTTATTCCATAACATGTAAGAGGTCTCTCTCACACAAAAATACCCCCTTCCTATTTCTCCATGATATAAAACTCAACCAGTTATTGCTGGTACTGTTTACATGAAGATAGAAACATAGAAACATAGACTTTGATGACAAATAAGGACCTCTTGGCCCACCTAGTCTGCCCATTTCCCTACCTACAGGATAAGCTGCAGATCCTATTTAACCAACAGCCTATTTCTTCCTACACCCCACAAAAATTGCCTTATGTCTGTCCCATGCATTCTTGAATTCTCATACAGTTTTAGACCCCACAACCTCCTCAGGAAGGCTGTTCCATGCATCCACCACCCTCTCTGTGAAAAAATACTTCCTCACATTGCCCCTGAGCCATCCCCCCTCTATCTTCAAATTGTGTCCCCTTGTTCTTGCACATCTCTTTTTCTGAAAGATGCTACCCTCTTGGACTTTGTTGATTCCACTGAGGTACTTAAACATTTCTATCATGTCCCCTCCTCCTTTCCTCAAGGGTATACATATTAAGCCCCTTTAGTCTCTCCTCGTATGGCTTCTCTTGCAGACCCTGCACCATTTTAGTTGCCCTCCTCTGAACTGCCTCCATCCTGTCTATGTCCTTGCAGAGATGGGGTCTCCAGAACTGGACACAGTACTCCAGATGGGGTCTCACCAACTGTCTGTACAGGGGGATAACAACTTCCTGTTTTCTGCTGGTGATACCTCTCCCTATACATCCCAGTATCCCCCCAGCCCTCCCTACTGCCTTCTCGCATTGCTTGCCAACCTTAAGGTCATCTGATATGATTACCCCTAGGTCTCTTTCTATTTTTGTCATTGTTACTACCTCCCCCACTGTGTAATCTTCCCTGGGTTTTTGTTTCCCAGGTGCATTACTTTGCACTTCTTTGCATTGAATCCAAGCTGCCATACTTCTGACCATTCCTCCAACCTTGCCAAGTCCCTTCTCATCCTTTCCATGCCTCCGTGTATCAACCCTGTTGCAGATCTTTGTGTCATCTGCAAAGAGGCATACTTTTCCTTCCAGTCCCTCTGCAATGTCACTTATAAAGACATTAAAAAGGACTGGACCCAGTACTGAACCCTGCGGTACCCCACTAGTAACCCCTCTTTCTTCAAAGTGGACTCCATTTACAATTATCTTCTGTGTCCTGTTGTTCAGCCAATGTTTTACCAGGATACCACCTGGGACCCACTCCAGGCTGGTTAATTTGACTACTAATCTTTGTGTGGGACTGTGTCAAATGCCTTGCTAAAGTCTAGGTAGGCCATGTCCACAGCCCCTCCCTGGTCTACTGCTTTGGTCACCCAGTCAAAGAAATCAATTAGATTTGTCTGACATGACCTTCCCGATGTGAACCCATGCTGCCTTGGGTCCTGTGCCCCACTGACCTCTAGGTACTCAACAATGCTTTCCTTCAGAAGTGATTCCATCACTTTCCCTACCACAGAGGTCAAACTGACAGGTCTGTAGTTTCCTGCCTCTGTCTTGGTCCCACTTTTGTGAAGGGGAATCGCATCTGCCTTCTTCCAGTCCTCAGGTACCACACCATCCTCCCATGATTTGTTAAAAAGCGTAGTCAGTGGTGTCACTAGTTCTCTGCTTAATTCTTTTAGAATTCTGGGGTGAATTCCATCTGGCCCCATTGCTTTGTCCACCTTCAGTTTTAGGAGTTCTTTCAGAACCCTTTCTTCTGTGAAAGGACTGGGATCAACCCCCCTCTCCTGAGTGCTTCTGTTAATTGGATTAGGCACCTCCCTCACTTCCTCTTTTGTGAATATTGAACAGAAGTATTCATTCAGTATCCCTGCTTTATCACTGTCACTCTCTGCCCACCCACCATCCATTCTATTCAGCCTCACTATCCTCCTCCTTTGTCTTTCTACGCCCTGATATACCTATAAAAGGTTTTATCCCCTTCTTAATCAAGTTAGCTATCTTTTCCTCAGTTTGTGCCTTTGCTATTCTGACTACCCTCCTGCTTCCTTCTGCATTAACTGGTACAGTTCTCTGTCCTGCTTCTTCTGTGTTTCTTATACTTCCTAAATGCTATCTTTTCTCCTAACCTTCACCGCCACCTCTTTGAGAACCATAGTGGCTTTTTTCTTCATTTTGATTTGTTTATTTGCTTCACACAAAGGCTTGTTGCCTCCGTGATGGCAGTTTTGATATTTGCCCATTGTTGCTCCACCCCTCCTTCTAGCCTGTTTGCTAGTGCTTTTCTAAGGCACTCTCCCATCTTGCCAAAGTCAGCCCTCCTGAAGTCCAGAACCCTCACTTTTGTATGGCTTGACTCTGTAGCAGAGTTTTATCATGAACCACACTGTTTGGTGGTCACTTGTTCCCAAATGGCTACCCACTTCTACATCTGAGATCCTCTCACTGTCCCTATTTGAGAGTACGAGGTCTAAGATTGCTCCCTCATGAGTGGGTTCCAAAACTAGCTGTTTGAGGCATGCCACCTGAAGGGCATCAAGAATGGCCCTGCTTTTGGATGTGGCTGTCGTAAAGGTGCTCCAGTTAACATCTGGCATGTTAAGGTCCCCCATCAACAGTATCTCCCCTTTCTCTGCCATCCTAAGTATGCCTTCTATCATATCCTTGTCCATTCCTTCCCCCTGACATGGGGGTCTATATACAACCCCTGTGTGGATTGTGGTGCCATTTTCAGTCTCTAAGGTGACCCACAGTGCCTCCTCTCCTCCCTGTTTACTCTTTAGTTCGGTTGCTTTATCTCTTCCCTCACAGAGAGCTACCCCCTTCTGCCCTCCCTGTCTCTCCTGTAGATTGTGTACCCTGGTATGTTAACATCCCAGTCATGGTTCTCTGTGTACCATGTTTCTGTGACTGCTACAATATCCAGGCATCCCTCTTCCATCAAGGCCACCAGTTCAAGGAGCTTGTTGCCCAGACTACGGGTGTTGGTATTCATTACCCTCCATTTCTTGATGGCCTTATCCCTTTTTGCCCCATCCCTGTCCTTATTGCATTTGTCACTTTCTCTCCATTTACCCCTGCGCTTCTCCCTATTGTCATCTCTATGTTGGTGTCTACCTCACTTAGTACCCTGATATTTTTTTTGGGGGGGGGGCTAGGATTTCCCTGCTCCTTTCCAGTGCTTCCCCACTTGGCTTGTTTAAATACTTGTCAATGAAGTATTTAAACCTATCACCTAGGATCCTGGTTCCCTTCCTGGGCAGATACAAACCATCATGCCAGTATAGGCCTGCATCCCTCCAGGTGGACCCCCAGTCTCCAATGAAGCCAAATCCCCTGAGCTCTGCACCAGTTTTTCAACCACTGATTGAATCCCATTGTGTGGAGCACCCTAGCCTCACCTGTGCCATAGACAGGCAGCACCTCCGAGAAGGTTACCATGTGTGCTATTTGTCTAAGGCCCCTTCCCATCCCCACAAATGCTTCTTGCACTGCTCTGATCCATTTCTTAACCAGGTCATTTATCCCTAGGTGGACAATGATGTCCAGCTCCCTCCCCTGTGCAGCTGCTCCTGCGATCCTGAGGATTCACTCCCTGTCTCTCCAAGCCATGGCACCAGGCAGGCACCTTACCTCCCTCTCCCCTTCCCCCCCAGTTCTACCTTCCTAACAATGGGGTCCCCCACCAGGAGTTGTTTCCTTCCCCTGTGGGATCCCATGCCACCCTCCTTTGGGTCTCCTTTGTGGAGGTTCCCAGCATCCTCCTTGGTCTCCACTGTGGGTGCCTTCATAGAGGAACCACAGTTTTCCAGAACGGCATAGAAATTGTGGAGAGGTGTAACTGGAGGGATGAGCCTCTGTTCCACCACCCTCACCCTCCCTGAGCCCACTGTGGTCCAATCACTCCTCTTTCTTGGCAACCTCTGAGGCAACGGCAGTGACCCTGGTGGTCCCTGGGTGGGAGAGGAGGTCCCACAAATCCTGGCCAACTCAGCCTGAAGATGAGCAACCTCCTCCCTCAGCCCAGAGAGGTGTCTGCAGATGGGACAACATTGCATCCTCCAAAACATCTCCCACAAGACTGCTGCTCCACAGCCACTGCACTGCACCACTCCCATCATGTCTTTTTTCTGTCCCCCTAACTGTTATTTGGAATACTTACTCTTTCCTCTGTTTGTTTATTTCTTTTTTTTCTTCTCTCCCTACTTACTTACTGCCTCTGCACCCTTTTATCTCCTGATCTTCCTGTTCTGAGACAAGAAGTTCCTATATTTCTCAGTAGTCTCCTTACTTGCTCAGAGTCAGACCTCCAGCAGCTAGTGGGGGATGGAGAGCTACTCTTGCCCTTCTAGGATGGTGAGTCTTTGGTGGCTCTGTGATCACTCACTTCCTGCTCCCAAACAGGAAGTTCCTGTTGTCAGTTAAATCATGTGCCTATAAAAGTAGAATTGGTTTAGGGTGGAGGGGAGGAAAGGAGGGCAATATAGTCCCAGTAGAGGAGTTTTAGTTATACCAGGAGCTCCTTCATCCTGGAGTTCTGTCTGTCCTCTGGCAGAAGATATCTAGGGCAGTATTTATATCTGGTCTTAACCTGGCTCCTTCTAGCTAAGCCACTCCCCCTACCTTGCAAATCTTTCTACACTTAGTTAATTTCACAGATAACAATTCCCTTCTGACACCTGTGACAAGCACCTAGATAAGTACACAGGTAACACAGATAACCAATAACAATTTACTTCAACTACCTCTGACAAACACACCAACTCCTTTTTTTTTACCCTTAATTGAAGGTCCCAATACAAGAGATCTAGTTCTTAGTCCCAGTAGAGAAGTTTTAGTTATACCAGGAGCTCCTTCCTCCTGGAGTTCTGGATGCTGCCCCTGTACCTACAGATCACGCTCAACAAAAGTAGCAGACTTCTCTCCAGATCCCTATCTCATCAGCTCTGGGTCCCAATGCTGGAAGCTAGCACATCAATCCTATCTGAATTATTAGACCTTATTAATTCAAGACAAATAATTCACTAATGGTACCACACACCAACCCAGCTCAAAAGTCTGGGTCTCTTATTCCATGACAACTGATGGGCATGTGATTCCTCTGGAGCAGACCTCTTGCATATTTTATGAGATTGCCCAAGGATCTCTCAATTTTGGTCCCAAATCCCCCCCCCCCAAATGCTCCCAAATATTAAACTCACCCTTATCATATTCTCCTGGCCTGTTCTTGCTTGGCATCCTGGATGAAGCAGACATGTTCCCAAAGAGCCAGTGACAATGACTCCTTGCTGCAAGTGTAAAAGCCAAGCACCTACTATTATGCTGCTGGCACTATAAAAAAAATACCAGCCTTGACAAAATTGTGAGATGCACTGAGATCCCTGGTATTCTTAGACAGGATGTCCCGTTATGCTGAAGAGACCCTTTGGAAATTTAACAAGATCTGTAGTCCCTATATAACCTATATCCACCATTCTACCCAACCTGTGTTGAATATAACCACAGTTACGCCCATCATAACATGTTGTCACATCACATTTAGCACTCCCCAGTCACTTATCTTTACAGCGCAATAAGTACCCACCAACATCCTGGCTGACAGGGAGGGAACCTTCCAAAAGAGCTGCCCCCCTATGGCGTATCTGTCTGATTAGATCTAGGCATGGATCCCCCTCTCCAATACTGTTCCCCTCTCTCTCACTTCCTAGGGGAAAGGGGACCTGAACTTATCCACTCAAGCTTTTTCATAAAAATGTCTTTGCATCATATTAACCTGTCCGTCACCTAAGTTGTCAACTCTGTATTAACCTTGTACTAGTTGATATAACAGTACTTTTTCAAGTCACATGATGTTAATATTCTGAAATTGCTCTGAATGTGTTGTTGACTGTAATATGCATAAAATGTATATATCTGTTATGAATTTAAACACTTTAATAAAAAGCATTAACTGAAAAAAGAAGTAGCAGCCAGCTTAATTCTTCCCATCCAGTATTCCTTCCTGGGGTTCTTGTTCCCTATATGCATCACCTTGCGTATTTTGGTGTTGAATTTCAACGTTTAGATCTTTGTCCACCTCTCTAACATTTTCAGGTCCCTTCTGAAACTTCCTTATCCCCCCTCAGTGGCTACCATGCCACAGAGCTTTGTGTCATCTGTGAAGACTCATCTTGCCCTATATTCCTTCTACTACGTCACTGATGAATATATTGAAAAGGACTGGTAACAGTACTGATGCCTGTGGTACCCCACTCATGACCTTCAATTCCCCCAATTTGGCCCAAATTACCACCACCATCTGTTGTCTCCCCTAGCACACATCCCACCCATTTAACTATGCCCCTCATGGTCTCACTTCCCCCAAATTGACCTTGTTTACCAACTCCCTCTGCTGTCTCTCCCTCTGCTGTCTCTCCCCAACTTACTTCTCACCCATTTAACTAGACCTTTTTGCTGCTCCCAGATCCTCTTGTTTCTTTAAAAATCTTCTGTGTGGCACTAAGTAAAATGCCTTGCTGAAACCAAAAGAGAGTAACTCTACTGCTTGTCTTCTAACCACTGCCCTTGTTACCCAGTCAAAGAATACTACCAGGTGGGTCTGACAAGACTTCCCTACCATGAACCCATGCTGTTTACTAATTGCCTGAGTCAGATTAATAAGAAAGTGGATGTTTGCCAGGACATCTGTAAAAATCCCTTATTTTTCCAAAAGTGCTTGGGTTCTTTTAACCTCATAGAAACATAAAATTTGACAGCTGATGAGGATCATTTGGCCCATCCAGTCTGCCCATTATCCCTACCCTCTACAACGCTCCTTGTCTACCCTTTTTCCCCACCACTATGGCCTCATTTATGACTATCCTATGCATTTTTGAATATCTTCACCACCTGTGCCCCTACCACCTCTGCGGGGAGGCTGTTCCAGGCATCCACCACCCTTTCCATGAAAAAGTACTTCCTTACATTACCACTGACTCTACCTTCCTCCAACCTCTTATAGTGACCCCTTGTTCTTGAAAATGTTCTATTCTGAAAGAGGCTCCCCACCTGTACCTTATTTATACCCTTGAGGTATTGAAACATCTTTATCATATCCCCCCCTCTCCCTTCTCGTTTCCAGTGAATATATATTGAGGTATTTCAGCCTCACCTCATATGGCTTTTGGTGCAGCCCATACACTATCTTTGTAGCCCTTCTCTGGACAGCCTCCACTCTATCTACATCTTTCCTGAGATGCTGCTTCTAGATCTGAACACAGTACTCCAGCTGTGGTCTCACCAGTGATCTGTAAATGGCATCACTACCTCTTTTCTTCTGCTGGTTATGCCCCTTTCTATGTACCCCAGCACACCGCTGATCCTCCTTGCTGCTTTCTCACACTGTCTGGCCACCTTTACCTCAGCCAATGTAATCACCCCCAAATCTCTTTCCTGTTTAGTGGCCATCATTATCCACCCCCCAACTGAGTACCCCTCTCCTGGGTTCCCACGCCCCAAGTGTATAATTTCATACTTCTTGGCATTGAATCTCAACTGCCATACTGTCAACCATTCCTTTAGCTTGCTTAGGTCTCTTCTCATTCTTTCTTTTTTTTTTTTATTAAAAGTTTATTAAAGATTTTACAATACAATACATACACACAAAACAAGCAGTCCACATCAGAATCTGCTACATATAACCTGAACCAGATTAAATGAGGGACCTATCCCACCCCCACTTCTCTTCCCCATCCTCCCACCCCCACAACACAACTTATATCCTCACCCCTACCCAAGCCTCCCTCCCATACCCTACCTAAAGCAAGGAGACCTTGCAAGTGAAACTATTAGCTATGAGAAATCAAATGACTATACCTTAATCATTAAATAGAGTACAAAGTATAGAGGGGGCCCCAGATTTTCTCAAACCTGGGCAGTTGGCTGCAAAGGCTGGCGATCATTTTTTCTGTTCTGAGTTTGGCTAGTAATCCCTGTAGCCATTTGGAATAGGTAATAATATTGGCATCTTTCCAATGTTTCAGGACCAGTTTCTTAACAGACATAGCTATGAGTGCTAAGTGATATTTCTGAATACAGACATCAACTTCTGTAAAATCTCCAAGAAGACATATCTAAGGTGTAAATAAATATTCAAGCCCCAGTAAAGGATCTGCCTTATGTTTAATGTCAGACCATAAAGGAGCTATTTTAGGGCAGTCCCAGAAAATATGAAATAGAGTTCCCACTGCCTGGTGGCATCTTGTACAGAGGGCAGATGCCTTGATGTTAAGCTTGGACAGTTTCTTTGGAGAGTAGTAGAGATTGTGGATAATTTGGAATTGCATTAAATGAAGTCTGTCCTGAGTTACAAATTTATGACAGCCCAACCATAATGCAACCCAATTAATAATAGAGTCTGGGAAAAATGTTGATCAATAGGCTGTTGGGGCCATGTGATCTGGATAAAACCCATCATGAAGGTGTCTGTATATTTTGAAAACAGCATGCAGTGATCCTGCAAGGGGGCCCAGCTCCAAAAAGATATGAGAGTGAGGAGAAACTGAGGGAGAAGAGCCAAAGATTTGTACCAATATATGTCTTAGTTGGTATACTTTAAAGATAAGGTTGTTAGGAATACCAGATTTGGAAATAGTCTCTGGGGAGGATAACCAACCACCTGCTTCATCCAAAAAATATGTAGAAGGAAAAAAAGGTTAAGATTGGTAACCAAGTTGGTGAGATCATTTTGCCATCAATTTTAAAGTTAGGATTACCCAAAAGTGGCTGGCTCATATCATGAGTGTGATTGTACTTAAGAGCTTCACATAATTGGGAATGGACCCTGATGGAAGTGCCTATGGGGGTGGGCCACAACTTTGGAGGGAGCAGCTTGGGCTTTATATGAAAGACAGCAGCAGGGGGCAGACCATGAGAAAAAAGTTAGGCCTGCTCAGTCTGAAGCCAGATAGGCATATATGGGGATAGCTAATGTGCATGTTCCGGGGATAGCCATCAAAGATATTTACTGGCCTGACTAGCCTAGTAGTAGAGGCTCAAGTGGGGAAGATGCAGCCCCCCTCTGACTTTTGGGGGAAGCCTGTTTTTGGTAGACCAAACGCGGTGCCTTACCGGTGCACACGAATTCTGTAATGAGTCTGTGGGCTTTTTTAACCCAGGAGAGAAGGCACCAAATACTGAGAAGATTAAGGGGATAAAATAAATGGGGGAAGGCATTCAATTTTATTAGGTTGATTCTACCCCAGAGGGAGATAGGAAGGAGAGAGCACCTGTTCAAGTCTTGAGTAAGAATTTGGAGGAGGTTATCCAGATTAGCCTTCTTAAGCTGCGGTTCACTTCTGGCAAGATGAATACCTAGATATTTAAGGGCATTAGGTTCCCAAGAAATTACAATGGCAGTGATCACTGTTTTATGAACCCTATAATTTAGGGGAAACACTACCGTCTTGTCGAGAATCAACTTGTAACTCAACAGGGCACCGAATTCTTCGATGATTCCCAGCATGGGGGATATTGAGGTGGCTGGGTGAGCCACTTGAAGGAGAAGATCATCAGCATAAGTCAATATTTTGATTTCAAACACTTCAATTTTAATGCCTTGGACCCTGCGGCATGCAGATAATCTGTGGATCAGGGGTTCTTATTATAAGCTGAAAGGAAGGGGAGATAAGGGCTATCCTTGCCTGGTCCCAGATTGTAGAGGGAACGAGTCTGATAATATCCCATTACAATAAATACAGCCAGTTGGATAGTTGCAAAGAGATCAAATTCCTTGTAAGAATTTAGCTGGGAAACCAAAGGCCCGGAGAGCTTGGAAAAGAATGGCCCAGTTGACTCTGTCAAAAGCCTTCTCTGGCATCCAGGGAGACCAAGGCCACTGGATAATCAGCCTCCCCAGACACTGAGAAGACATGAGCCAGGGTCCACAGATGGTCCACAGAGGATCTGCCTCTCATAAACCCCACTTGCTCCGGTCCAATAAGGTCAGGAAGTATTACATTTATACGCTCAACTAAGAATTTTGTTAACATCTTGCTATCTTGGTTAAGAAGGGAGATTGACCTATAACTGGTAACTAGATCTACTCACTTACTGGGTTTATGCAATAAAATAATTAAGGCTTCAAAAAGGGATTTATCAGAACTGGCACCAGAGAGGATATGCTGGAAGAGGGACTGTAGCAGTGGGGCCAATTGGTCAGCAAAAGCTTTATAAAAGTTGAAGGTGAAACCATCTGGACCAGAGGCTTTGTCCGAGGGGAGATTTTTAATAGTTTTAATAATTTCTGATTTTGAGATAGGAGACAAAAGCATTTGTGCCTGCACCTTCGTAAGGGAGGGAAGACGGGAATCTTTGAGGTAGGCTTCGAGGAAGGAGTATTGAGCATGGGTCCATACAGTATCCTGTAATATTTCTCAAACTCAGATACGGTATCTGAAGGAGATGTCTTGAGGAAGCCCCTTTCAGGGGAACAAATAACAGTAATGAGTCTGGAAGATTCTTGCTGCTTGATTCTTAATGCAAGAAGATGGCCAGCCATTTCCCCATGATTCATTTAACTGGCCTTAGCCTTCAGGATGGCATACTCAGCCTTTTCTCATAAGAGTTCCAAATAAGATACCTTGAGTTTGATGAGCTCCTACCTGAACTGTTCTGTGGACTGGGAGGAGAGGTGAGCTTCCCTAGTTCTGATTTTGGAAAGTAATAATAGTAAACGCTCATCTGTCTTCCTCTTACAAGAAGAGGCCAGGCCAATAAGAACGCCCCTGAGGTATGCTTTGAAGATGCACCATTCTACATTAACTTTCCCTGTAGAGCCCTCATTGGTGGTAATAAATTGACTGATATGGTCAGGGATTAACTGTATTGCCCAAGGGTCTTTTAATACTTGGTTATTAAGCTTCCAACAACCACTTGGTTTGAGCAAAGATGATAGGGAAAGCTTGCAGGTTACCAGGGAATGGTCTGAGGGCAGACCTGGGTGGATAGTAGAATCCATTACACCAGGCAAGAGAGATTGGGAGAGATAAATATAGTCAAGACAGAAAGAGGTGCCATGTACCAGGGAAGTAAAAGTATACTCTTTAGACGAAGGGTGCAGGGTTCTCTAGATATCGCACAGACCCAGGTGGTCCACCAATCTCTTAATGCTCTTTGTGCTGGAGAAAGGCCCTTCTGGGGATGCCCAGACCGATCAAGTTGTGGGTTGAATATTATGTTCCAATCTCCCCCAAAATCATTGGAATAGACACAAAAGGGGTTAAGATATTCAAAAACTGCATAAAAAAGAACAGGGAGTCTATATTAGGGCCAAAAACACTGCCAAACAGAAACTCTGTGGTATGCAGTAGCCCTTTAATGAATATGTATCTACCTTGAGGGTCACAGATAGTTTGAGTGGGTACAAATGGGATAGTTCTGGCCATAAGGATTATTACCCCACAGCTTTGCATGGTGCCTCCAGATGAGAAAACTTGGCCAATGTGCTGCCTTCTTAATTTGAAGGCATCTGAATTAAGTGAGTAAAATTCCAGTAAGTAAATTATTTCAGTATGCAAAAGTTGCAAGTGTTTCAGCAACTTGTAAGGCTTGGTTTTATTTGGTGCCCCCTTAACATTCCAGGTCACCAGGGAGAGATAGCTAGCCACATTTATGGGAATAACCAAGGGTGGAACATGAGGGGTAATCTGTAACTACCCCTAACCAGAGAACAACTGAGCAGTAAGGAGCTGTGCTAGGTGCCCTTCCCCCAAACCCCCAAGTCAAACACCCCAAAGCAAACATAATATTCATGTGAAGGAAACATAAGTGAAAATAACTTGAACCCCAAACCCCCAACCCCCAGCTCCCAAACTATCATGACTCATAATCAACAACCCAATCCCCCACCCCCAAACTGTCATAGTCCATGAACAATAGCTCACCAGCTTTAAGCCCTCCCTCCAACCACCCTGACCCCAAAATACATGAAACTAACGCTTTGATCTAGCATAAACATTAACTACAGTAGATGGTTCAATCAATTCTACCTGTATACCACTGTGGTGTTGAGGGAAAAAAAAGGTGATAAGGATGAGTTTCTGCACATCCCAAATTTTACTTAGTAGCCTTAATGTGTTTCTAGGTCCATACTTTTATCATAGTTGAACTCAACCATTTTGATAACTGCAACAAACATTTCCCAACAGCTAATAATCAAAGAGTCCCAGGAGTAAAAAGTCAAATGAGGCAACATATCAGCAGTGAGTTTGAAAAAGCAATCAGGAATCAAGGGAGAGCTTAAGCCATTGCAATTATCCATAAAACAAGTCTCTGGATCATGAGTTCCCTCCAGTGGTGTTGATTAGGTACTGTGGGTAACCCAGCCGGGGAAAACAAATGCTGCTCGAACTGGCAAATGTCAAAATGCAAGCAATTAGCTTAGCTCGCACGTTGAGTTGGTATGTCTGTTGGTGCTCCAAAATGGAAATTGGCTACAGCACGAAGGCATGGCACCTCAATGAAGGAACTGGTAGGAGGCAATAGTCACGGCTCTCACTAACTGGCATACGTTGAAAGATTGCTAGGTAACCAATTCAGGAGCTTGAAATAGGGAGGACATCCGAAATTGCCACTAGCAGGAGAGCACACATAATGAGACAAGGCGCTTCACTGTAGCAAACTGAAGATATTTAGAACCTGAAGTCTCCTCTCTGATGATGGGGTCAGATCTTTCAGGTCATCTTAAATAGGGCTGTAAAGGCTGCCTTTAGGTCCACAGCCACTGATTCCATGTCTTCATAGGTAGTCCAGAGCTTGAGATAAGGACTTAAAGTCGTGCAGGGTACCCCATCCTAAATCTGACCCCTGCAGCAATAAGCTTGGTAACCAAGTGGTTAAACAAAGCTCTCTTCTGCCAGATTGAGATGAGGAGATTCTGCAACACTCAAAGTTTAGTACCTTCCCAAATTACCTCCTGGGTCTCCTTAACTTTGGCCAGGAAATGTCTTTCCTGATAATTCAGGAAACAAATATGAAGGTATGGGGGGGTGCCGTAGGAGGTATTACGACCACTCTGTGAGCTCTCTCTATGATATATCTAGGCCCAAATGATAATGTGCCTGCAATTTTCTCAATGAGTTTTTGTGCAAAGCTTATTGGATCTGACCCTTCCTCTTTCTCTGGAAGGCTGATCAGTACCGCATTGTTGCGGCGACTGCTGCCCTCCAAATCTTCCACTTTGCTCTCCTATTTAGAAATTTTCTGCCTCATTGTTACTAGATCTGGCTCTGTTTTAGAAACCCTCTTCTCCAATGAAAAAAGTCATGCCTCATTGTCGGTGGTTCTGGTTGTAATATCTTCCAGTGCTTGACAGACCACTTTTAATTCTGAAGTAATCGAGTGGAGCTCTTCTCTAAAAGGTTTGAACTCCACCAGAAATCTTGCCACTGTCAGGAGTTCCTGATCTCGTGCAGTAGCCACTGAGGTCTTGGCATCTGCGGTGGAGGAGGCCCTGGATTTCTTAGAGGCCTTCTCGGGTGTTTGCAGTGGAGTATGCTTTGGAGGGGCTTTCTTCATTGTGGTATCCATTCATAAAACAAAACACTCGTTGGAGGTAGCTGACAGTTTTAGCCGGTCAGTTAACTTGGAAATAGTTTGTTACAGAAGGAAAAGCACTGTATTTGATGGTAAATTAGGGTCGGGTGATCGGAGCTGGAGAGAAGAGCTGTTATCTGGTGCCTTGCATCACATGACTCATCAGGTCTCTTCTCATTCTTTCCACCACCCCCTGGAGTGTCGACCCTATTGCAGATCTTTGTGTCAACTGCAAACAGATGCACCTTTCACTCCAGCCCCACCACAATGTCTCTAGTGAAGACATTAAACAGGACTAGGCCCAGTACTGAACCCTGAGGCACCCCACTGGTGACTACCCTAACGTTGGACTGAATTCCTTTCACCACCACTGTTTGCGTCCTGCTGCTTAACCAATATTTAACCCAGTTTACCACTCTGTGCCTAGCTCCCAGGCTGCCCAACTTATTTATTAGCCTCCTATGTAGGATGTGTCGAAGGCCTTACTAAAATCCAGGTAGGCCACATCCACCCCTCCCCCGATCTATCATTCTGGTCGCCAAATCGAAGAAATCTATTATGTTTATCTGGCAAGATCTACCTGCTGTGAAACCATGCTGATTTGGATTCTGCTGTTCACTGGATTTGAAGTATGACTCAATTTCTTCCTTGAGTAGTGATTCCATCAGTTTGCCTACCACTGAGGTTAGGCTGACTGGCCTGTAATTTCCCACCTCCTCCCTGCTCTCACTGTTGTGGAGAGGGATGACATCCACCCTTCTCCAAGCCACTGAGACCACACCGGTCTCCACTGATTTACTGAACAGGTCTGTCAAGGGTGCTTCCAGCTCCTTTCTGAGCTCTTTTGGTATTCTGGGATACATTCCCTCTGGTCCCATTGCCTTGTCTGCTCTAAGTTTGTCTAGCTCTTTTAGGACTCTTTCTTCTGTGAATGGACTGGTATCTACCTTCTTCCCTTGGCTATCTTTATCATGTAGCTGTGGTCCCTCCCCCTCCCATTCTTCTGTAAATACTGAACAAAAATATTTATTCAGGATTTCTGCCTTTTTCCTTTTCCCCTTTGGCAGACCCTCCTCCTTCCCTTTTTAGTCACACAGTCCCTGCCCTGGTCTTTCTTTTTTTTACTAATGTATGTAAAAAAAGTCTTGCCTCCTTTCTTACTTGCCTGGGCTGTTATTTCCTCTGTCTGTGCTTTGACCCTTCTTGCTTCTTTTCCTGCCTCCCTCAGATAAACCTTTCTATCTTCCTCCTTCAGTGTTTCCTTGTATTTTCTGAATGCTATGCCTTTCTCTCTCACCTTCCTGCCAACTTCCCTACAGAACCATAGTGGTTTTGTCTTTCTCTTAGTTTTACTTACTTGCGTAATACACAGACTTGTTGCTTCTGCTATAGCTCCCTTAAGATATGCTCATTGCTGTTCCAAATGCCCCCCTTCCTCCCAGGTCTTCCCATAAACATTCTCCCCAGTTTTGCAGAATCTACCTGCCTGAAATCCAAGACCTTCACCCTCATGTAGCTGGACTCCTCCACCATTTTTATGCTGAACCACACCGTACAGTGATCTCTGGACCCCAGGTGGCTACCCACTTCTACATCTATGACTCTTTCCCCATTGGTGAGCACCATATCCAAAATAGCTCTCTCCCAGGTGGGTTCTACCACAAGCTTTCTGAGTCCTGCCCCTTGCAGAGGTTCCAGGGTGTTCCTGCTCCTTGCTGTGACTCCAGTATGGGTACTCCAATTGACATCTGGCAGATTGAAGTCTTCCATTAGCAGTTCATCTATCCTTTCTGTCAGCTCTGGGCACTGTTGTGCTTAACAAAGCATATACTGTTATTTTAAATATACCTGGTGTGTTGTGTGTAGTGAATTTTACAAAATACAATGTTGTACTCACTATCGCGAGTCCTCTTGAGCCCTGCTGTGCTGTTCTGGCATTCCAGGAAGAGGAGCTGTAGTTCATTAAGGACTCATTAGAACTACAACTCATTCTGAAAGTAGTACTTCTCTTGGAGAATTGGCAGGAGGGGACTAGTAGCGATAACGAGAAGCTATTTGGGCTTCTACTATATTATTTATTGTATCTGGATTATAGCAAAGTAAAACCTTGCCTGTGACCCCTCAGATCACTTCCGGGGACTCTAGAGTGCTATAAAATCTGCCCTGTGGTGAGCAGGGTGAGCATGAGCAGGGCATGCACGCGAAGACGTGTGCAAAGACACACACATCTGCGCATGTTAGGCATGTTAGAGAGTGTTGAAGAAGGGACTAAGCCACATTAAATAGCAAAAGAACTGAACAGCACATGAAGAAAAGGTATTACCAGTTACATTAAGTTTGTTACAGATACTGATATTAGTAACAAACACCACAACAGACAGGTGTTCTGTATTATCTGACATGCTATTCCAAAGTGCAATTGCAACGGACTTGTTTACCAGAGTTAACCTAACAGTTTTGTAACAAACCCTAATTATTGACTGTATCTTTATTATAAATAAAACCAAACTTTCCTTTGTTTTCCTCTCTCTTAGAATGCTACACAAATGAAAACTTAAAGGGACAGATGACCTAATTACTGCAAATCTATTGTAGTCTATTTGAGATACTCTTCTAATAAATTAAGTTACTTCATTGAGACTTAATCTCTATCAAAGGCTTTAGTTCATAAACTAAGCTAAAACCTACACTGAAATCATGACAGAAATATTGTCTTTGTCCCCTGGTGAAGTGGCTATAAGGAGCTCTCTTTGTTCTATGTACTTAATCACCAAAGAAATCCAAGTAAACCCCTTTCAATGTACTTAATGCAAACACAACGAAGAACTGTTGCAGAAACGTAATGCCTTCAGTGAACGTTTATTACGCCTACAGGCCAGTCAAAAAGATATGGCCATTAGACTTAGCACTAATTTAATGCCAGGAATTGGTCCTTCTACTTCTTTCTTTAATTGTCAACACCTTCCTGACACATCTTTAGTTACTTCAGTTTCCTTATAAAAACAATGATCAAACCATTTTAAAACAAAAGGAGCAGTATAAAGAGCATAACAGAAAAAGGAATAGAGAAGAAGATCCTACATATGAAACTGATGATTCATGGTATAATGTGCAATATAATAAACCACCAAAAAAAGGAAGACATGCAGCCAATTTTAGTATTCCCCCTCAGTAACAGATTCATAAGCTTAACTTCCCCAGATAATGATAATGATTCTATTTCCCCCTTAGAACTAATATCCTTTGAAATACCTTTAGCAACGACTGTCACAGAAGTTCACAAAGACAATAGCTTAACAACTGTAACATCTAAATCAGACAGTATTACAGTAGAGATAATTCCTAAACCAAATAATATTTCTCCCCCTCATAGAAAATTTTGATAGGGAAGTGTGCAACCCTGACAAAGCCCACAGGACTTTGTCATCTTTCAGAGGAGCAAAAATTGAAGACCTAACACATATGTGTAATACTACTGTTAAAAATCTAGGAAGTAACCCACTTGTACTTATACATGTGAGGACCAATAACATGTTTAGAGATCCAGTGAAAGAATCTACACAAGATTTGGTAGCCCTCTCAAATAAATTGATACACCCAGGATGCAAGGTTATAATATTTGAAATACTGCCCATGCCAAGGGCTTCAGAACACCTAAATCACAAAATCAGGACATTTAATTACTGGTTAAGAAAATGGACAATAAGACAAGAAATCCACTGTATAACTAATTGGGAAGAATGTTATCTTTAGGATGATCTCTACTGTCCTGATGGTTTACATTTAAATAAAAAAGGTAATACTTTTTTGGGAAAACACTTCACCAAGTGTATAAACGAACATTTAAACTGTTAAGGGGAAAAGTGTTATGCACAAGCAAATCTTTTAATATTGACCAAACAAATTCAATAACATTAAAAAAATCTACTAGCCATGGGGACAAATACATAATCAAAATATTACTACTGAATGCATGCAGTTTAACAAATAAAATGGAAGAATTGAGATTAATTATGCATAAGAAAAAAATTACATTTTGTGGAGTTACCGAAACTTGGTTCCAGGATGAGAGCTGGAATACCAATATTCATGGATACTCCAAAATCAGCAAAAATAGAAAGGATAAACCTGGGGGAGGAATAGCCCTATATATTTCTGAGAAATTCACATCTCATTCTATTTCCATCAAACATACTTCAAAGTATGATAATGAAATTATATGGGCAGAAATAAACTTAATCAGTACTAAAATATGTGTTATAGGGCCCCCAATTTCAATTTAGATAAAATATGGATTTTATAAAAGCTATTGATCAATTTGAACCTACACCAAATTATATTCTTATGGGAGAATGGGAGACTTCAACTTCCCAAAAATAAATTGGTATAAGTCTTTATACTCTGGAAGACTTGAGAGAGAGAGAGAGAGAGAGAGAGAGAGAGTTCTTGGACATTACAGTGAACCAAAATTTAGAACAAATTATCAAAACTAGTACTAGAAATACTAATATTTTAGCTATTGTCCTTACTAATATGGGTGACAGAATACTACAACCAACTGTATTAGCACCTTTGAGCAATAGTGATCACAATATGATCACTTTCCAAATACACATTAAAATTCCTGTTACCAAAGGAAGTACACAGATTAGGGATTATTCTACTGCTAATTTCTCAGAAATAAAAAGCTACTTCAATTCTTGGGACTGGAAGTTAAAACTTAAAGGACTTAATAGCAACCAGGTGTGGTCTCTTACATTGAACAAAATAAATCTCTTTCTTGACTACTGGGTCCCAAAGAAAATCAAATACACCAAAGGCTACAGAACCCCTGTATGATGGAATAATAAGATCAAGAAATTAATTAAAAAAACATAAAAGCTATAGGAAATATAAGCTAAAATCATCATCTAATAATTGGAATAATTATAAAAAGCTTTCAAACAAAGTTAAACAAGGTATTAGGAAAGCCAAGATAAAAACTGAAGAAAGGCTAGCTGTTGAAACAGTTGATAATAAAAAAAAGTTTTATAACTACATTGGCTTTCTTAGAGGTACCAAATCCACACTAGGTACTATTCAATCTAAGTCAAGTCTCACCAACAATGAAACTGAGATGGCTACTGAACTTAACAATTACTTTCTTTCAGTCTTTACCGAAAAGGAAAAAAAAGACTCCTCGGCTGAAATAATTACTGAGAACACCTCTGAAATTACCTATTTTACTGTAGAAGAAACTAATATGGCCTTATTAAAATTAAATATCAACTCGTCACCAGGACCTGATGGAATACATCCTAGATTTCTTAAGGAAACAGCTAAACAAATAGCTGGACCTCTGATTACATTATTTAATCTATCCCTTGAAGAAGGAGCGTGTATCCCATCGTGGAGAGATGCAATAGTAATCCCTATACATAAATCTGGAAATAAAACTGAAGTGTCAAATTATAGAACTATAAGCCTAATATCAGTAATAGGGAAAACTCTAGAAAGACTTATCCTGCAAAAATTAGAAAATCATATACAAATTTAAAACCTTTATGATATCACACAACACGGTTTTACCAGAGGCAGAGCTTGCCTAACTATTTAGTTACAGTTCTTTGAAAATGTTAGTTCATTACTTGATGCTGGCTTTCCTGTGGATTTGATTTTTCTAGATTTCGAAAAGGCTTTTGACAGAGTCTCACACGATATTTTAATTCAACTCTTGTACAAGATGAAATTTCCTATATACTTAAAAAACTGGATTGAATCATGGTTATTTAACCATAGACAATGTACATCAGTTAAGGGATACATCTCATCCTGGGCAGAGGTCACTAGTGGTGTGCCTCAGGGTTCGGTACTGGGCCCTGTATTGTTTAACATCCTTATATCATCAATGCAGTCATCCAATAATATCTGGATGTCAAAGTATGCAGATGATTGCAAAATAGGCTGTATTGTAAATTCTCCAGAGGCCGCTGAAAATCTACAGAATGAGTTATCTGCACTTGAGCAATGGGCAAATAAGGACAACATGAAATTTAATCTCCATAAGTGCAAAGTAATGCATCTGGGACATAATAACAAGATAAATAAATATCTCCTAAATCAAGAATTAGTGAAAGAAACTGATTATGAAAAAGATCTGGGAGTAATTACAGACAATAAATTTAATTTTGAACATAATACAATTTCTAAGGTAAGAAAATCTCAACAAATAATAGTGTGTATTTTTAAAAATATAAAGAGTAGACAACCAGGAGTCATTTTACCATTGTTTATGACTCTGGTTAGAACACACTTGGACTATTCTGCACCATTCTGTGTTCCATATGCAAACAGAGAAAAAATTAATAGAGGGGGTACAAAGGAAAATGGCAAAAACAATTACTGGCATGAAAAACAAAACTTATAGAGAAAGATTACGATAATTAAATCTATATGCTATGAATTACTGCCAGGTCTATGGAGACCTTTGTTTAACATATAATGCAATTAAGGATCCACTCCTAATTGAAACCCTAGGTCTAGAAACAAATTTTACAGTTACACAAACCAGGTCGCATAATCTTAGATTGAGAGGGAATCATTGTAAAATCAAAAAGAGAAGCAATTGGTATACACAGCGAGTAGTTAACAAATTGAATATTCTACCAGGAGAAGTTATTGACAGTAATAACATAGAAACATTTAAACATAGGTTGGATCAATACATGGATAATATAAAATTTGAATATTTGTAGAAAATGATCTACCTTCGGGTGGCGAGCTCATATAAAGGCACTGCCTCCTGAAGCTTGTAAACTACTATGATATGATTTTGTGGATAATTTCCACTAACTCCCTGTCCATATTCTCCCCTGTGCAGGAAGTTTGTAGACCACATCTTCTTGAACGGCTGTACCATTCCCCATCTTCAGCATGATCCACAGAGCCTCCACCCCTTCCTGTACTCTGTGTAACTCTCTTGCTTTAATTCTCTCGCTTACTTAGAAAGCTACTACTCCCCCATTTTTCCTTCCCTATCCTTTTGGAGTACAGTATACCCCAGTACTGCTATGTCCTGGGCATGGTTATCCATGTACCATTTGTCGGTGACAGCAATATTGTCTAGTTCCGCCTCTGACATCAAGGTCATTAGATCTGGGATTTTATTTGCCAGGCTATGAGCATTAGTACACATGGCCTACCAAGCATTGCTACCCTTCTTTTTTATGTTTTCTCCTTCACCTTTGAATTTTTCCCCAAGTCCCTTCTTGTTTACCCTCCCAGTAGGCGTATTTCCCTTACCTATTTCAGAATAGGTGACTTCTCCCTGAGTTTTTATCAGTCCACTTTTGCTTACCTCATGCATTTCCTGCTTGTGGAGGAATGATGGCTAAGATCCCATCCTCGATAGGGACCTCTGCCTCAAACTTACCCTCTCCTAGTTTAAACATCTGATGCTGATGTCAAACACTTGCCCCAGTGCCTGTACAACTTTTTTGCCAGGTGCAGTCCATCATATTTGAAGAACTTTCTTTCCCAAAAGTCTCCCCACACTCCAATGAAATGGAAGCCCTTTTCTTGACACCAGCTTCATAACCATACATTGAATTCCTCAATTTCCTTGCTTTTGATCATTTGTAGGCTATCACCTGTGCCCCATAGGGGAAGGATCTCAGAGAAGGCCAGGGAGGTCGATTGACATGGTCACTCACCAGGACAGCACCAGGGATGCTCATATTACATGGTATGGGTGAGCGCTGTCTGTCCTCTGTAGAGCTTCTAAAACAAAGTTCACAGACATGTCTTTGGAGCTTATACTCGCCACCAACTATTTCATATTCAATGGGTGGTAATATCTATAGCTCTGTGGTACTAGTATGGGCACCACAGATGCTTCTTTCTTGCCAGTCTCTTTTTGGGATGGTGGGAAGAGTAATTAATATTTAACAGTGAGCAAAATCCTTTCATTAACTACCTCTTTTTTGGGGGGGGTAGTTCATTTACAATCTTTTAGTGTGGTATGCTCCTATTGAAAAGGCACAAGATTATGGTAAATGTGAATGTTTAAATCTCAATGATTTAAATTATCATTCACATATTTTTTTATGGATTCAACATCAGTTAGATATTTGGACTTATCCTTTACTGCTAAAACTGGGAATCCTGTCAATATAGATGGTTACAGATAGACTACAGCAGGCAATAGACTGCTGTGGGCAGACAGTGCCCACCCACACCATGTAAAGACAGGCATAGATTTCATTTCATTTTATTGGAAGACAAGTTGAGAGTAAAACTCTTTTACAATTGCATCCAAGTACAAATAAACATGAAACAATTTCATAGTCAGCACAATGCAATACAATACAATACAACACAACACAGTACAATACAATAACAATATAAAATACGTTAAGTTCCAGGATTACACAAAATAGTCAAACTAGTTAGTTTGGATTCATACATTAAGTGAATTCACACAAAACAATTGCAAGAGTTATGAATCACTCTAGCAGTAGATGCTTTACATTGAGTAAAAGGAATTAACATATTTAAATTGCATCATTTCTTAATCAATTCCCATGTTTGTGGAACAGAAGCAGCCAATATAAAAGACCCACATTTAGTTTGTTGTCTAGGGGTAATAACACTTACCAAATTAGTTGATCTAAGACTATAATTAGATTGTTTTCTATAGTATAAAGAGTTTATGAGAAATCTGGGTAATATCCTGATAACAAATTTATATGCATATAGTAACCAATATAATTCCCTATGTAATGGCAGTGAATTCCAAACCACAGCTGTGTAAAAATGGCAATGATGCATATTCCATGGGAGTCGAGTAATAAATCTGAGAGTGCTCTGATTAACAGAGTCCAGTGCACTCAGAACTTTGGTACAACTACAAGGACATTGTTTTCCTTTAAATGCCTTTGATGCACAAGCTATTGATCTCAAAAATGAGATTCATAACAAGGGGATATTGCCCAGATCTTACAGATTAGACATGCCAAAAGGAATAAAAGCTTGAAAGTGAATCTCTTTTGATGCCTAAACAAAAACCACTAGACAACTCACATCAGGTTCATTACTAGCTTTAATTGGATAGCTCCTCGAGTTGGCAATATAATAATAAAAAAAAACTTAGCATGTTTTAATGGGGGAGCCCAGATAATTTACTGGAAGCCTCTGCCTGTATTTCAATGGGGGGCAATAGCTCCCCCCATCTTCCTTTAAAACTGTCAGCTTCTGTTCCGTCTGTTTGGAGTGAGTCCGACTTGCCCTCTATCCTCCCCTGCCTCCTCCTCCTTCTCCAGCACTCTTATCTCACCATGCACTGGGCCTTCAATCCTACACATCTAGCATCCCACCAAAGGTGAGATATAGAGAAAGGCCAAAAGATCAAGTTCTAACATTAACCATCTCTCATCCAGCTCAAACATTCTAAGCACCAATCATATCTCATCCAGTTCCTATGTACCACAAGCACTGACTCATGTAGCAATCCAGCTCTAACATTCCTAAGCACCAACCATATCTTACCCAACTCTTATATATCACAAGTGTTGAGCTATGTGCCACACATTGAACTACTATAGGTTCATATCCCTGAGTTACATATTCACAGGGAAAACACTAAAGGGATTTATTAACAGTCTCCACACCAGCCCCCCTCAACCAGAATACTTGGCCTGCCATTTTCCATGACCAACTGCTAGCTTTCAATGTCTCTATTAGAACATTTGCAAACTTTGCTCACAACAACGCAGTAAACCCAATTATTAATGTTAAACAGCTAAGTAACTACCGAATAATGTATCATCTGTGGTATTCTACATGTAATGCTATGCTCCAGTACCAAAATTTATGCAGGCAGAACCATTTGTCCTTTCAGGAGGCAAATTCAAGAACATGCCTAATATATGCAGCAGGCTATACTAAATACACTACTTGGCATGTATTTTCAATGATGCACAGCAGCAACCCTGTACACTTGAGGTTTATAGGCATTGAATATGTCAGCTATACAAGAATGGGAGGTTCTCCAATTAGGACTTTGTGGCAGCACTTGGTCCACCTGACCTATATATTAGGAGCCCTACCTCCATCAGAACTGAATGATTTTTTGGACATAAATATTTGTTTTATATTTCAAATACTCTAGTAATGATAGGCAGTCCAGTAACCTAAATATTCATGAAGAAATAATACTGAATGGTATGTTTAATGACTTAGATACTGATTGTATACATCTAGAAACATGTTCCCATTCTGCATATAGCTACAGCATTTTGCTCTGTATCTAGGATCATATCAATGAAGCAGGTACCAGCACACCACTTGCCCGATTGATGACACTTTACTGCTTGACTATGGAGCAAATTACATCACCCATCACCTTCTACTCATTCTTTCTAATTAATTAAGCTGTTTGGATATTGATTTTGCCACAGTTTTGGGTGCCTGGGGGCAGGGGTGACATCAGATCCTTGGAGAGGGTTCAAAAGAGAGCAACTTGTAGGATCATAGAGGTCCAGGGCCAGGATTACAAACATTGGTTACAGTCTTTGGGATTATTTCCCCGAAGTTTCAAAGACTACGAGGCAATATGTGTATGATTTATAGGGTGCTACTTTGGGAACAGTTAAATCTGGTTTTCAGAGACCAGTCGTACAGCAGTAGAGTACATCTACTTCAGATAAGTAGGGAAAGGTATAATACAGCTATGAAGAAGCATTGGTTAACAGTAAGGATTACTAAAATTTGGAATAAGCTCCCGATTGAAATTGTGGCTAGTAAAACAAAGGATGAACTTAAGGCTAAGTTAGATAAATATCTGATTAATAATAAAATCTTTGGATATACCTAAATTATGGCGAGTATATGGACTTCGGTCTTTAACTGCTCTGAAAACCTATGAAACCTATATAAAGAATATTTGTGCTCCATTTGCATGCACGGTGAATTCCCTCTTATTCTTGATACATGGTAATGTAGGATGGAAATAGGCCAACGGTCCATCATGTCCATCCCCTACTCTCAGTGGGGCAATAGTCGTTAATAACCCAGACGTTTGTCTAGTTATTTTTTAAATAGTTCAACATTTGTAATGTTAACTAATTCTTTGGGTAGTCTGTTCTAGGCTAGAACAAACCTTAACATAAAGCAATTGTCCCTTTTTTGTATTTGTCATGGGTAGTTCGAACCGTTTATTGTGTGAGCTCAGGTTTTGACATCTGGTATTTGGTGTTATATGACATTTACTCATTAGTGAGTAGTCACCCATAATGTTGTGAAGAAGTAGGTAATCACCTCTAAATCCTCTCACTTCTAGTGGCGCGAGGTTTAGTTGTTGAAGTCTGTTTTCAGAGGGCATTTTGTTCAGTCTCGATATCAATTTGGTAGCCTGCCTCTGTACCCTCTCTAATAGGTTAATGTCCTATTTACAGTATAACAAGGGGACTAGAAGGGGGATGCATAGTTAAGGTGCAGAGGTATGTAGTTTCTCTAAAGATTTAGTATACAGTGTTCATCATGAGTTATAAATTATTTTTTTATTATGTTAATAATTTTATTAGCCCTTAGCACCACTGTCCTAATATGGGAATGGTGTTTAAAGTTATTGTCTATAATGATACCCAAGTCTTTCTTGGAGTCAATTATATGTAGATTAGTGGAGTCAATAGGATAATGGTAATGAGGGTTGTTTTTGCCTAAATGCAAAATGATACATTTACTTAAGTTCAATTCCATTTTGTTGTCCCTAGTCCATTGAGAGATTTTACTTGAGGTCACTAGTGAGTGATATAAGTTTTCACTAGTGAGTGATATATTTCTCTATATTGTTTACCTTCCCATCCACCCATTTCTCATTTTACTCTTTTCTTGATTTGTTCCATACAGTTTTCTGTTTCCATACTTTTCTTCTGCATTTTATGTTTTTTCATGGTTCCACACCTTTTTCACTCATTTAGGTTTTCACTGTTTATAGCCATGTTGTGGGGTGTAAGAAAAGACTTTTACAACAGACAGCATATGAGGCAGAACATACCTTGTACAGGTATGATTTTTATTCAAAAAACAAAATAAATCAATTTAAAGTAATAAAAGTTCAAGAATCACTTCTTTTTAAAGTAAAGAAAACAAATACAAAAAGCACAGTTTTTGGCATGAACAAATAGAGCTATTCTACCAACATCAGACTTTGCCTGACCTCTCTTAGAGATCTCCCTGGGAGAACCAAACAGATCCTCTCCCAATGACTATCTGAATCACAACGTCAATTCTGCCTTGATATAGGACTAAGATCCCTCCTTCAAACTAAAACTCCACCCATCAATTATCACAAATATGGAGTTTAAACTTATAATTCCACATAACAGTTTCTTTTAAACATATACTCTGGTTCTTCTATATAACTAGTCAAAACATAGCACTGTATTTATTTCAAATATTTGATACTGACATTAATATTCCTTAATTGCAAGAATATGGGTGGTTTTATGAAAGATACCACCCCCTTAGATAGAGGGAGGGGTTTTACTACAATACAAAAACAACCAAGATGAGCAGCTCACTCCCTATAGGAGACATCTAAAGATTCAGCAGTTCTCCCTATGCAGATTTAAAGGTTCATGATTTATTATCAAGAATTGCTTCATGAAGCACAGTAATGTATTTTAATGTTATTTTAATCCTTCCTTTATTTCAAAGCAGCCAAGAATGTGAAAAAAATGTGAACAATAATACTGCCGTGCTATTAAAAATGCAAAACTTTTAATTCCAAATCAGTTTAGTACAAGGTACTCAGCATTTACTTTCTGCAGACATTTGAAGCACTTATACAGCTTTTACAAGGGGTTTTGTGACTCTTTTTGTGGGAAGGAGGCAAAATAAATATATTACAATTATTATTAAAAAAAAACAACTGCCATTTGCAGGCGAATGAGATCGAGGCATAATAACTAGCCTCCTATTCAAACAACAAATTAACACTTCCCAGTCACATTTGAACCTAAAGAAACACCTAGGCTGCTTTATAAAATAAAGAATGAAGCTCCCTGGAGTTGGTCATTTCTCAAGTCAGCTTACAAACATTAGGTAGCTAATCTCTTCTGAAGGCTCTAGAAATCAGACAGAAAGCGCCTTACATTCTTGTTATTTCTTTTAGCTTTTCACAAGGGTATGGCAAGGGTTTATTATATAGAACTTCCCTGTTTTACTGTATTCATATTCATAGGATTTGCCAGACTTTTGAATTGGCTGTTTTACATCACTGAAGAACCTGAAGAGGAATTGGAAGGAATAGATTTGATAGCGAGTGGCCAACACGCTATTTAATTAAGAAACAAGCACATAAGTACAGACATAGAAGCAAGAGAGAAGGAAGGGAGAGAATTTAAATAACATAAATATGCTGTTGCACAACATACTAAAGGGAAAAAAATATTTAATAGGAGAAAAAGAAACTTCAGTTTAGTTCTGCACAAACAGTTTGGGGGGGGCACCATCACAAATACACCCCTTTTCAAAAACAAACCAAGTGCTATTGGTTTATATGGAAGTTAATATCTCCACATTCCTATAGGAATGGGATTGGGTTTCCACCCACCCTCACAGAAACCCCAACCCAGGGCACCCTAAATAAAATGAGTAGGAGTTTATCTTAAACAACCTACTTTAATCTGTTTTAAGTACATTAATTACTACATTTGCCCTGGGGTTTCATGGATCCATCATTACCATATCTGGACAAAAAATCTAAATATTTATGCTTAGCTCCAGACCTATGTTTAATCTCAAAGGAATAGGGCTGCGGAGCTAAATACCATCTAAGGATGCGGGCATTCTTATCCTTCATTTGTTGTAGCCAGCATAGAGGATTATGATCAGTGACCAATGTAAAATGGTTACCCCATAAATAGAACTTTAGAGCTTCAATTACCCATTTAATCACCAAACATTCCTTCTCAATGGTGGCATATTTGAGTTCTCGTGGAAATAGTTTACGGCTGACATAAAGGATAGGATGTTCTTCACCTTTGATGGTTTGACATAGTACAGCTCCCAGCCCAGTATCTGAAGCGTCTGTGTGGACTTCAAATGGTTGTGTAAAATCAGGTGAACGTAATATGGGTGATGTGCATAAAGCAGCTTTGATGGAATGAAAAGCTTTATCACAAGTCACAGACCATGGAATTTTGTTAGGTACAGTTTTCTTTGTTAACTCAGTGAGAGGTGTAGCAATTGTGGTGAAGTTGGGAATGAAACAGCGGTAGCATCTAACAAGCCCCAAAAAAGATCTTACATCTGTCTTAGTTTGAGGGACAGGACAGTTTGCTACCGCCAAGACCTTGTCCACTTCAGGTCAAATGATCCCATTACCTAAGATGAAACCCAGATATTTTGTTTGTTGCATAGCTATACAACATTTGGAAGGGTTTATCGTAAGCCCTGCTGATTTTATAGTTTGTATAAGTTTGCTTAACTGGACAAGATGGGATGGCCAGTCCTTTCTATGGACAACTACATTGTCCAAGTAAGCAGAGCAATACTGTAAATGTGGTGTCAATAACTGATCTATGTATCGCTCAAAAGTTGCTGGTGCTCTGTGTAGACCAAAAGGCATATACTTGAACTGAAATAGACCATAAGGGGTACTAAAGGCAATTTTGTCTTTGGATTCAAGATCTAGTGGTATCTGTCAATATCCTTTTGTAAGGTCTAAGGTAGTGATATATTGGGCTTGGCCAATTTGGTCAATAATATCATCTACCCTAGGCATAGGATATCCGTCGAATTGTGACACCAAATTTAGTTTCCTAAAGTCTAAGCAGAGGCGAACTCCTCCTTCCTTTTTGGGGACTATAACCATGGGAGATGACCACAGGCTTACTGAAGGTTCTATAATCCCTAAGGCCAATAATTTATCAATCTCTTGTTTCATCTCTGATCGAAGTTTTTCAGGCAATCTATAAGCCTTTTGTCTTATAGGTGAAGCAGTGGTTTTGATTTGGTGTGTCACGTTTACAGCACACCCTGGTCTAGTAGTAAATACAGTAGAAAATTGACCAAGAAGGTGATCAATATCTTCTTGTTGTTTTTTTGTTAAAGTAGGATCAATAATCACCGTCTTGTCTTTTCCCCTGTCATTTTCCAATCTTTGATATGCCGAGTCTAAGTCAGTATTTTTACTCTCTGTATAGTTATAACAACAGGGCTTTGGTTCTACTCATTCTTGCCATTTCCTTAACAAATTAGCATGATATATTTCGTAAGGGGAATGTTTTCCTGGGATTTCCAATTTGTATGTGACTGGTCCAGTTTGTCCTAGGATATTGTAGGGACCTTTCCACTTCATTAGTAACTTGTTTTCAGATGATGGTAAGAGAAGTAACACATTATCCCCTGGATAAAATCCTTGTTACATGTTTTTATGTCGTACAATGTTTTTTTGTTTTACCAGCATTTTTATGTGCCTGTTGTGTATACAGAAGTAATCTTTTTCTTATTTCTTTCATATATTCTAAAACATTCACGTGTTTGATGTAGAGATCACCTTCCCAGGCTTCCTTTACTACATCTAAAGGTCCTCGGGGATTTCAACCATACAACAATTGGAATGGTGAAAAGCTAGTAGAGGTCTGAGGGACTTCCTGGTAAGCAAATAAAAACAAGGGAAGATAATGATCCCAGTATTTTCCTTCGTCATCCACAAATTTCTGTATCATACGGTTTAATGTTTGATTGAACCTTTCAACAAGGCCACATCTGTTTGTGGATGATAAGGGGTCATCCATAGGGCAGTGACTCCAAGCAGTTTATAAAGTTCTGATAGTAAAGCTGCACAAAAACTTGTATCTCTGTCTGTTAATATTACTTTTGCAATTCCTAATCTGCTACAATAGTCAAGAACTTTTTCGGCTATTTTAGCTGTAGTGATAGTCCAGAGAGGATAAGCCTCTGGATACTTGGTGGTATAATCACAGATAACCAAGATGAACTTATTTCTTTTAGAACTTTTGGTCAAGGGGCCAACAATATCCATTGCTATTCGCTCAAAGGGCTGTGTAACTAGAGGTAAAGGTCTGAGGGTACTTTATCTCTTTTAGTTGCCTGGTTAATTTGTTGGCATTCTGGGCAACTATGACAGTATTCGGCAATGGAATCATGGATACCAGGCCAATAAAACTGTTGTAGGAGCCTAGCTAAAGTTCTTTCCCTCCCTGTGTGACCAGCACTGGGCATATTGTGAGCAAGAAATAATAAATCTGACCTATATTTCTTAGGGACTATTAATTGCTCAACCTGTTCTTGAGTGGTAGGATGGATACAAATTCTGTACAAAATATTTATTTTTATTACTATAGGGTTTTTGGTTGCATTATCCGATCTTGTTTGTCTAAATACAGAAATAAGAGAGGTCTCATCTTTTTGTTCCTGAGCTATATTGCACATCTGTAGTTCGGGCATCGATTCTACAGGTGTTTTCTCTTTTTTCCATTGTTTTTGTATTTTCCTTTTTTCTGCCTCCGTTTTTCTATTTTTCCCTATCTTCCCAAATATATCCTGGAAGGAAAAAGGTAAATCATTATGTTCAGGATTAGCAGCAATCTGAGATCTAGTAGCTACTGCGACTAAATTATCAACATTTACATTCTGACAGGAAGATACTATTTGTGAAAATCTGTCATAATCTTGACCTAAAATAAAAGGAACAGGCAAGGTGTGTACTACCCAACAGCATCCGTAAGTCCATTTATAACAATTGGAACTGTAGTTGTTGGATATTGATGAATGTCTCCATGAATACAAATTATATCTGTTGTGGAAACAGGATTTGTTAAATGAACCAAATCTGCTCGAATGAGGCTTTGTTTGCTGCCAGAGTCTACAAGTCCATCAACAGTTTTTCATTAACTTGTACAGGAATGACAAAGTTACCCAAGTCTATGGAAGCAAAACAGGCCGGCTCCTTTCTTTTTTTAGGAAAGAACCGGGCAATATGTCCCAGGCCAAGACAATAATAACGTTCTATTGTATTTCTTTTTGTTTAACAGGAACAGTCATATTTTCTCTTTTAGCACCCCCGATATTTTGATTAGTTGGGAAAAAAGGTCTTACCGGTGTTGTTGTAGTAGTTGGTCTAGTAGCAGGGTTAGTGTCTGTCCTTGGAAATCCTTTCCACAGGGGCTGTCAGGCTGCAAGAAAATCCTCAGCCAGCATGATGGCAAGATATACATTATCTGGATTATGTTCCCTGATCCACAGTTGTACATCGGTGGGCATAATCTGCATAAACTGTTCCAAGATAAACCTATCCATGATGGCCTTCACTGTCTTCCCCTCTGGTTGAATCCACTTGCCACAGAGATCTTGGAGTCTGGTGTATGTTTCTCGAGGTGGAATATGAGACACACGTTTTAAGGATCTGAATCTTTGCCTATAGGTTTCTGTGTTGATATCAAAATGTTTCAGGATCTCCCGTTTAACTACTGTATAGTCATTAACAGAAGTACTGTCCATGTTGGTGTAAGCTAACTGTGCTTTTCCTGTTAAATAAGGGGCAAGACGACCCACCCATTGTGTGGGAGGCCAATTACATGCTTGTGCTACCCATTCAAATTTTGTTAGATAGGACTCGATATCATCAGATAATGTAATTTTAGTTAGCTTTATGTCTTTTGGAGTGGTTTGAGCCCCCTGTCCTGCCCCTAATGTCTGTAACAATTGTATGGTGCCTGTCCACCTCTGGTCCTGTCTTCTGCATTCCTGCTCTCATTCCTGGCACTCCCGATCTCTTTGTCTGTCCTGCTCCACTTGCCTTATTGTCAACCAGCATAACAACTCCCATAAATCATCTGGGGGTGCAGTACCAGGTCATTCCCCAGGCTCCTCCATCTTTACAGCCTGCATATGAATGCTAAGGTCCTCAATGTCATCAGGGACCATACCCGTTTTACTCTTAGGTCTAACAACAGGAGGGAGTCCTGACAACAATGGTTCTCCAGTTAAGAGCATCTGGCTTCTTGTTACAACTCCAGATGGCTCCTCCATTTTATGAGCCATGTACCTGCTGTCTCAAATTTAAGTCAGAGATACTAAAAACCAGTATCTATTTCTTGGATCCTTTAGTGTGAATCACCAGAATACCCCACTCCTGGTACCAATTTGTTGTGTGGTGTAAGAAAAGACTTTTACAAGAGGCAGCATATGAGGTACAACATACCTTGTACAGGTATGATTTTTATTCAAAAAACAAAATAAATCAATTTAAGGTAATAAAAGTTCAAGAATCATTTTTTTTTAAAGTAAAGAAAATAAATACAAAAAGCACAGTTTTGGTTTTGGCATGAACAAATAGAGTTATTCTACCAACATCAGACTGTGCCTGACCTCTCTTAGTGATCTCCCTGGGAGAACCAAACAGGTCCTCTCCCAATAACTATCTGAATCACAACATCAATTCTACCTTGATATAGGACTAAGATACCACCCTCAAACTAAAACTCCACCCATCAATTATCACAAATATGGAGTTTAAACTTATAATTCCACATAACAGTTTCTTTTAAACATATACTCTGGTTCTCCTATATAAATAGTCAAAACATAGCACTGTATTTATTTCAGACATTTGATACTGACATTAGTATTCCTTAATTGCAAGAATATGGGCGGTTTTATGAAAGACACCACCCCCTTAGATAGAGGGAGGGGTTTTACTACAATATAAAAACAACCAAGATGAGCCACTCACTCCCTATAGGAGACACCTAAAGATTCAGCAGTTCTCCCTATGCAGATATAAAGATTAGTGGTTTATTATCAAGAATTGCCTCATGAAGCACAGTAATATATTTTAATGTTATTTTAATCCTTCCTTTATTTCAAAGCAGTCAAGAATGTGAAAAAAATGTGCACAATAATGCTGCCGAGCTATTAAAAACGCAAAACTTTTCATTCCGAATCAGTTTAGTACAAGGTACTCAGTGTTTACTTTCTGCAGACATTTAAAGCACTTATACAGCTTTTACAAGGGGTTTCTTGACTCTTTTTGTGGGAAGGAGGCAAAATAAACCTATTGCAATTATTATTAAAAAAAAAAAACTGCCGTTTGCAGGCGAATGAGATCGAAGCATAAGAACTAGCCTCCTATTCAAACAACAAATTAACTCTTCCCGGTCACAAATGTACCTAAAGAAACACCTAGGCTGCTTGATAAAATAAAGAATGAAGCTCCATGGAGCCAGTCATTTCTCAAGTCAGCTTACAAGCATTAGGTAGCTAATCTCTTCTAAAGGCACTAGAAATCAGACGGAAAGCGCCATACATTCTTGTTATTTCTTTTAGCTTTTCACAAGGGTATGGCAAGGGTTTATTATATAGAACTTCCCTGTTTTACTGCATTCGTATTCATAGGATTTACCAGGCTTTTGAATTGGCTGTTTTACATCACTGAAGAACCTGAAGAGGAATTGGAAGGAATAGATTTGATAGCGAGTGGCCAACATGCTATTTAATTAAGAAATAAACACAGAAGTACAGACATAGAAGCAAGAGAGAAGGAAGGGAGAGAATTTAAATAAAATAAATATGCTGTTGCACAACAGACTAAAGGCAAAAAAAATTATTTAATAGGAGAAAAAGAAACTTCAGGTCTTAGTTCTGCACAAACAGTTTAGGGGGGCACCATCACATGCCACTTTTTCAAAAGATTTTTTTTTGCACTTTATAAATTTTTTATGTCTATCTGGAAAACCTTTATTCAATAGTCTGGTGTTTTTTAAGTGGGCTAGCACCTCCATATGTATACATTTAGTTTCTTGACTTATTTGAAGTATTTTACTTTTAATTTATACTATCCTATACCGCTAAATGTACCAGTGAAAAAATGGATATACTTGGGGCTGACCGCCACATGCTGACAAGGCTTTATTGTTTAGAGGTAAAGAGTTGGGGTATTTTGAGCTGCTGATACTCTGTACTGATTCAGTGAATACATTTGTAAGACTTTCAGCATATCTAATGTTTGTTTTGTTATTTTGTCAAGCAAACGATGAGTGTGACAACCTTGCATCTTTTGTCCTAGGTGGGTGCAGCCTGTAGGTAAAGTGGCTAATATCAGACAACATTTTGATTTAGGTTATTATCCGGCACAAGAGGTGGGGTGGATCAGTTCACAAGTGCTGAGCTTATCAGCATTCTTCAGTAAATTGAAAGGGGTACCAGACCAACTACAGTCTATAGTAATCCAAAAATGATGTGGGAATGGACACAAAGCTAGGGAAATTGTCTGACAGGTGTGTCCCTAATTATGCCCCTCACCTCATTAAATGATATAGGTCAGAGCCTCCAGAGCATTTGCACATCTGCATATGAAGTGGGGTTGTTTAGGGTTGCTGTTCTGGATCTAATATTTGGAGCCTTCAGGGTGGGAGAAATAGTAGGAGAATCCCAGGGCAAAGTGCAGGAAGACAGCTTGCTAGGAACATAAATGTAGATATGGGCCTAGCAGGTTTAACTGTTGCATGCAGGTCCAAGAAAGATTAGATCAGACACTGGCTTCTAATGCAGATAGTGAAGAAAGAGGGCCAGCTGTGCTTCATCCAACAGCTGGAGGACATTGTAGCCATCAGATCTCAAGGGCTATGCCTTCTTTTATTCATGGGAGAGTAATGTGATAACTCAACACATGGGACTGTAACAGCAGTTACTTTATAGGCCATTGCCTTCCTTTGTGTAGACCCTTCTCAATACAGACAAATTCTTCTGGATTATGGCTGCATCAGAAGTGGTAGCTGCCTGTTTGAGCAACCAAGAGTGTGATGGATTTTGTCAGATGGTGCTCTTAAACGTTAAAGGCATACTACACATTAGAAAATGCTGGATTGAATAACCTCTTCCTGTTTTATACATTAACCTCAAGACCTAAAAATCAGTCTGAGTATGAAGCCACTTATTCATACATTGGGCTAAGATTCAAGTTTCAACTTATCCATGGGGGAGCAACTAGACATCAACAAAGCAAAAGTCAGTGTTGAATGGATGCGATTAAGGGGCATGAAATGTGTCAACCTGTTGCCCACACTACTGGGGTTGAATTATTGAGGCTGAATGCTTGACACCATACTAATTTGTTTAGGGAGACATGACCTTGTTACACAGCTTGAAAGGGGCTATGACTACAGAATGTGTGAGGATGTGCATGGGATAAAGGCCTGGTGGTAAAACATTCAGTTAATTTGGTCAGATGTGATACCCTAGAGGGTGTAGTGTCACACAAGATGTGCAAAGGCAGTGGGGCAAAGCCAGGCAACCATTTAACCACTACTTGCAGCAAAAGAAGCAGGGTAGGGGGCATGCACTGCATCACTATAGATTGCCTTGAGTTGTACCATTCATATGGCTGTCACCTATTGGATGTTGTACTGGATTTGTCCCTGTTGGAAATACGGGATCAATTAGAGCACATGCTTAGGGGAATCCTACCTTCCATTGCTAGAGGAAAATATATAATTTTGGCCTGGGTGAAAGACAGAGAGAGAGAGAGAGAGAGAGAGAGAGAGAGAGAGGTGGGGGGGGGACCAGTTGAAGACTGAGGCAGCTATGAGCATTGCTCAGCTGCTGACCTGGGAAGGTCCAGTTAACATGGATAACCACAAGCCAAGCAAGGTGTCAGGCCTGAGCAAGATGTACTTTGGTATGCACTGAGCTGCCATAAAGTGTGCATGGTTTGTATATCAGGGTCTTACCATTTGTGAAGGCTCTGGTAAACACCAGTGGTAACAAATTAGTTCAGCGGGTAGTCTGGTAATTTGGAGGGCTGTACTACCCCCCAATTAGTTCCTATAGTCACACACATTCATGAGAATATCCAAATAAAGTCTGTTTATGAATGCATTATTATTGTTTTTTTAACTCTGTTTCAGTTCGGTCTCCAGATCATGAGACCTCCCTCAGGTGACCACACTTAGCTGGCTCCATACTACCCTGCCTAAGGCCCTCCTGACCAGGGAATCGGGTGGTAGGTCTCACCCCCACTCCACAGAGCCCTTGACTGATCCCCTAGCTCTGCACCCCCTGAGGTGGGTCCACCTACTCCTACCTGGTGCTCTTTCTAGAATCCAGTTTGTTGAGGCTCGGAAGTGGAAAGGGACCAGGCAGAGCTGGCTTGGCCAGGTCTGGTGGTGGTTGTGTGGGCCAACTCCTCGAGGTGCTATCATCCTCCAGTGGTCAGGGGATTTTCCTTGTCTGTCCCCCCAAAGTGCAGACGTACAGTGACATCAGAACTTGGTGGGCACCCTCCTGCACCTGCCTGCAAACGTACCCTGACACCTCTCCTCAGCTCTTGTTCCCTGCTGATATAGCACATCCAGCTTCCACTGGAAGACACTACCCAGTCCCAGCCCACCCTCCCAGGAGAGGAGAGCAGTCCTCTGGATGCCTGAGCCTCCTCCCCTGCTGTCCTCTGGTGGCCCGAGTCTGCTTCCAAACCTGGGTCACCAGAGCGGCATGAGGTAAGGCAGATGCCTCAGCCCTCAGCACCACCGGGCCTATGGATGTATTATGACTGTAATTTTTTATTGAACAATTAGGAATGATAAAGTTGTAATGGGCATTTACAGCAAACTGATGCACTCTGAATAAAGCTATGTGGCAAACCCAACATTTGAATCTGACTCAGTGTGATGAGTTTCATTTGAGTGTCATAAAAGTGAAAGCTAATTTTGCTGTGTCCTTCTTAGACTTTACTTGTATTATCTACATTCATTATAGCCCCTTACCATGGTAATCTAGTGGGCATGAAGGGTTGTAGTTATCCCCTTTGGCTAACTACCAGTTTTGCTTAACTTTGTCTCCTGACAGGGAAAGGAGGAATTTGGTTTTATATTGTGCTTTTCATGCCCCAAAAATCCAGAAGAGAGAGAGAGAGAAGAGGAAATGCTGCTGCCATTTTATTTGTACAAGGAGATTAAAACAGCACAGAGAGTTTAGAGAGAAACTGGAGTGAAGTTAAGAACAGTAAGATTAGGTGGCTGTCTTACTCACTGTGAAACAATGAGTAAAAGGTAATTCACAGTCATGCACTCTGACCACTAGGGCAAACTTTCACCACTTCAACCAAGCTTCCACCATTTGAAGTCTTCCGTTTTACATGATACATTAAGTCAATAGTGACCTTTTTTAATACTGGGTGCTAACACATCATGTATATAATCTGCTGACTCTGAGATATTAAAATCATGACAGATATTGTTTTAAAAAAAGAACAACCTCCACCAAAATGTAAATTCTATAATCTTAACTATGTGTGGGAATGTTTTATTCATTAGCTGTGTCACAGGAAGTCCACATAAACTGATAACAACAGTGTGCCTAAAATCTTTAAAATTTTAATTTATATGTTAGTCTAATGATGTTTGACATTATTTAGCAGGAAATATAATTCAAATATCTAGGAGTGTTATTGGATTCTAATTTAACCTTTTCTGCTCATGTAAAAAATAACAATACAATTGTAAATCAGAAATTGGGAGCCTTATATAAATTGAGGTATTGCTTAAGTAGAGCGACTAGGGAGTCTATTTCCAAAAGTGTACTTTTGCCTACTCTTTATTGTAACTAATTTTTGCTCACAGTGCTATCAAGCAATGACTTAAATTCAATGAATAGGACATTTAATGCTGCTTGCTGATATATTACATCAAAAGCATATAATACTAGTCACTGATATAAACCGAATCACAGGATATAGGCTGCACCTGGGAAATGGCAGTGCCTGGCAAAGAAAGGTTCATAGATGCAACAGTTAGGGTTGCTGGCACTCACCTCACCACCTGTTCATTAACACTTTACTGCAGTAAATAAATGTTGAAAAGAGGAGAGCATACCTGAGTTCAAAAAAAGTACTTAATTTTATTATTAAACTGCAACAAGAAAAAACAGAACTTTCACCACAGTTAGCTGCATACTTGCTCACATCCTCAATCCCCTCCCTTCAAGGTCAGGTGGTCCATGTTACCTGACGTGTTTCACGGAACAAGCATTTTCTCAAAGGTCAACATTTATTTACTGCAGCAAAGTGATAACGAAAAGGCGGTCGGGAGAGTGCCACCATTACTGATATAAACCACTTCAAAAAGAAATTAGACACCCATATATTAGACAGGAATGACCTGTCCTATTATGAGTGATTGGACAGGAGCACACATGGGCCAACTGCCTCCTCAGCTCCTTACACCTTAGTATAAACCTTGGTATGAACTGTATATTATAAAATGAGACTGGTTGTTTACCACCAAGGTTAAATTTTATGTATAATCTAGGTTGCTTAGTGGACAATGTCTTGAGACTTAAACATTTGTCTCCATTATTTAACCGCATTTAGATTAGAAAAGAAAACAGAGTACTGAATTCATCTATAGGTACTCAACTATCAATACCTAAGATTTCATCTTCTATGGAGGAACAAGCTTTTTGGTACAGTCCTACAAGCTCCCAAATACACTACCGCAATCTTGCTTAAATGTAAATAGCCAAGGAAATTTAAAATTTTTGCTAAAATCTTATTTTCAACAACAAATTGGTTGTTAATGTTTTTAAAAACGTTGTATGTAATATATGCATATTACATTGTAAATGTATTTTTTATTTTGTTTTTGTATATTGCTGTACCATCTTGCCACAATTGTAGTGGTCTGGGTCATTCCTGAAAAGGTACATTTGGCTCAGTGTACTTACCTGGTTAATAAAGTAAGTAAATAAATAAATACATTTACCAGTAGTGTGCATATACCTATTTTCAAATATACCGTGAATATTCATATTTGGCCAGATACTAAGTTATTCAGTAGTTGGGGTCTAAAGAAAAGAAATCCTCCTGTCTCTCCCCAGGTGACTATTACTAGAACTATGACCACAACTCACTCAAGCAAGTCATTTCCCACCTTCCATACTTACTCCCTCCTTGTTTTCCTAGTCTATTACTAAAAGAATTGCAGGCCTCTGGCACTTGGCCTGGTACTTTGCCTGGAGCGGAAACTTTCTCTTCAGTTACTTCCCCTTTCCTGGCCTGTTCCCTTGCAATCCCCAGATAAGCATTTTAGTAATGTTTGCCCCTTTCTGATCCCTAATCTATGATTTAGAGGGTGCAATGGTATCAGTGTCTAGATAGCTCAGTTGTGCTACTCCCGCAGTGTACCAGCTCTTCCAATATCCCTTCAGTGACTGAATGACAGCTTGAAAAATGCATAACCAGAATGTACATACTGATGATGCTAGGCTGACAGATTGGTCATTGGTCTGCATATTATTATGAATGATACAGATTGCTGAGCCTCTCCCTCATAATTGCATGCTCCTTGCCATGTTCTTCAGGCTTTGAATAAACAATGGAGGGACTGGCATGCTGTGGGATGGGATGGACTGGGCAAGTCTGGCATGGATACTACTGGCCCCTAAAAGTAAGGGAAGGGGGAGTACTACAAAACTGCTTATATGGAAATGGGGGGTTGGGCTAGGAAGCATGAAGTGACTGATGTTATGGTGTTAGTTCCCTGCAATGTGCCTGTAGCCTGCAATTATTTAATTCACAGTGAACAGGGAAGAAGGGGGACAAGGATGGAAAGTGGTAGATGATTATGATAGGTTAGTGGTGGCCATGGGACAAGTTCTGGCCATCTTGGATGTTTTAGTGCCTTGAGTATTTTTCCCTGAATACCACTGGAAAGAGAAAAATATTGGCCATTCAGTCCTTTGTAGTCGGGACCATATTATTCAATGAATTTGAGAATTACTATTTGGTATTTTTTCTACCTACAGGAACTAAACCTTTTACGTATTGGATTGATCTCATTTGATGAGGCATGTTGCTAAAATGTGCCCATTATGCATTCCATAATCTAACAAACCTTCAACATAAATCTGTTGAACCTGCTTGGTTGGGAGGAAGTTGAAGATTTCTCCTGAATTGTTTCATGCATCCCTGATTCAAATGCACTTGCTGTTATGAACTTCAGACATTTTGTTAAGTAGTTTGGGCCTGCTTCTGCCTAATTAAATGTGCTTTTCCACCTTTCCTCTCTTTGTTTACATTTTGTCTCCCTTCCTCACCCTGCTTTCTTTTCCTCTGTCTTTCCTCAAAATCAGCAGGTTTTTTTTTTTTTCCCATGGAATACATGAATGATAAATTCTGCACAATTCCGTTGGTAGATTGTTCATCTCCCAAAACACACACATACACACACACACACACACACACACACACGTCATATGGAACAAGAGCCTCAATTTTGGACTAAGTTGAAGGTTTTATGTAAGTAAAGGTGGAAGCCATGCTTGTAATGGCAGGTAAGTATTGGTGTTGAGGGACTGATTTGCTTATTGTGTGATGTGACTACTAACAAATCCCAGTCATAAAGTGTGAAAGTATGGTGATGTAACTGCCCACCCTAGAGAGTATTTTAACCAATCAGATGGTTTCATTTTTCTTACCCATTTTATAAAAGAACTCCAGTAATATAAATGCTTTCCAATTTAAAATGCATTGCATAGATCGGACACACAATGACCAAAATGACAATATTACCTTTAACATCTTTTCTAAAGGAATAGAAACTTTACAATTTACCCATGGTTCTGTCACTCATGAACCTATCTCCATCTACCAGACCCCTTACTCCTCCAGCCCCTTTCAGTGCATAATTTAGGGAATATTCCCTTTACTCTGTAAAGTGCACTTGTTATTGATGCAATTAATGTATCTCAAATAATTTACCTTCATTTGTGAGTATTCCCCCTGATAAAACTTAATACTTTCTCAATTGCACTCTTTTCACTTAAGCACATTGTGTGCTACATTTTATGGCAATACTCTACTGCCATCTTGGATCATTCCTGAAAAGGATACTTAATTCCAGTGCACTCGCCTAGTTAAAACAAATAAATAAACAAAACTAAACTAAACTACAACTAGTTTTGATCCTTCCCCATTACCCATGAGGATAACTAGGAAGATTCATAGTCAGGCTATTGTGTATCCCATAGAGTGGTGCTCAGTGTCAGATTCTTTCTGGTCTAGTCATATCAGTCAACACCTTTGGACAGGACATGGCAAGACTGAACAAGCTATCACTGCTTATTGTTTAATTGTTATGTATGCATTTCTAATCATTATTTCTAGTCATCACTCAGGTCATTGTGACAACAGTCTCACAATATGACTATACAAGAAGGGTCATGATAATAAACAAAGAAACAGCACTCACACCACAAATTAAAATGTATTTCTAGTCATCACTCAGGTCATTGCGACAATAGTGACTAGACATGAAGAATCATGATAATAAACAAAGGAACAGTACTCACACCACAGATCAAAATATAAAATATTTATGCCCCAGGACTGCATCAGATTCCAGGTTAGCAACTGCCACATGTAACCTTTCAAACAAGGCTTCATCACAGGGCCATCAGAATCATGACATTGAGCAGCATTCTATATATTTTACAGAGTTGTTCCCTTGGAATTGTGGTCTCCTTATACTCTTTATACTTCTACATCAAACTTGCTATATTTATTTTTTTGCTAATTCTTTTGTACAAAAGTCACTTGCTTGGAAACAGGCCATTAGTCCCTTGGCTTTCATTCAATTTCACTGCATGTCTGCACATGAAATAATAATCTCCTAATGGTGATATCATTTTTCTGTGAAAATATATTGTACTGTAACTAACAGAAGAATATGATTTTCCATGCAACCAATACAGAAATCCAAAAGACAACCATCATTTTTTCAGGCAAATGTCCTTAGAAATAAAGAATGAGGGCAAGATGCATACAGGTGCCATAAAAAAGACAAATTGATATACTATATGTTAAAATATAACAATTTCCAGTACTTTTTTCTGGTGCCATCAAGAGTGAACTAAGGTTAAGGTTAAGATGGTCTGTGTATAAAAAGAAAATGCACTTTGGTTCAAATAACACAATTTGATTTTAAAATTTATTTAAATAATATTATAATATAGTCTACTAATTTACCAATGTCTAACAATCAAATTGTGTAGCTTTACTCCATTTAAGTATAATAAGGTAGCATCTTCTTAGAGGTTAAGAAGCTGGGAAAAGAAAAACAATCTAAATATAAATTTAGAAAATGAGTTTTAAAAGTATTTTTTTTAATTATATTCTAAAGGTTTAGTAATATGAAACTATACTCATATATTATTGTTCAGCTGTCCTGTATAGTTTGGATAAAATTTCCATATAAGTATACAGTTTGGGAACTGTGCCTTACATAAGGTGTTCAGAAAATAGCCAGATTTATACTAACCCATGTATTCTTGGATGCCCTGGCCCATTTGCCTTCAGCACTATAAATTTATACCAAAAGAGGCACCTTTACAAGTATTAATTGCTCATGCCACTAATGGTAATATTTTTCTAGCAGCACACGTCCAAATTAAAAGCCCTTCTGCAAGTAATGCTTTCCTTAGTGAGTTATCGTCCAGTGAAAACTGACAACCTGATTGAATGTGTCAGAGGAAGAAAGAGGTAATATATTGCTGCACTATGTTCTTTGCCCAAAGCAATATTTTTAGTGCCTACAATTTCTGCCCAAGGTCACTATTCTTCTCCATTATGGACAAAGGGGAGGGTCCCTGAGTGGCTGAGTCTATGACATCTTTAATTTTAAATCTGTCCCAAATGACTTCCCTTTGCAGAGTGAGAAGACTGCATGATATACAAGTGTTGGCTGGCACTTGCACCTAGCTGACATCCAGGAACAAACAGCAGAACTCCATAAATAGAAATCAACCCTGAAACAGAACAGAACCATGACTGGAATGTCTTAACTGATAACTTCATGATATCACATTGTAAATATATCTAGTTTATATAAGAGCCATATTTATAGGACAAAGCTTTCTAATAAAACACCCTTGCAACACCATAATTCAACCAGGTATGATGGAATACAAAATGACTAACAGAACATAACAGTTCACAACTCTTGCACTGTTTGCCACAAAGTGGTACAACATGCCCCCTTCTCAGACTCTAATCTTATTTCATCATGTAGTATATTATTTTCCTCCATGCATAGTCTATACTAGTCATCCCAAAGTTTTTTTTTTTTTTTAAAGTAGCATTATCATGGATCTTGGTCTTATTATTCAATGGTCCACTATAAATGTCTGGTCTAATGTAAAGTAAAGCAATGGAGTAACATAGAAACATAGACTTTGACGGCAGATAAGGACCACTTGGTCCACCCAGTCTGCCCATTTCCCTACCTATTGGATAAGCTGCAGATTCTAGTTAACCAACAGCCTACTTCCTGCAACCCCCCCACTATAATTGCCCTATGTCTGTCCCATGCATGTTTGAATTCCCCCACTGTTTTAGACCACAACCTCTCCAGGAAGGTGGTTCTGCATCCACCACCTCTCCATGAAAAGAATATCCTCACATTACCCTGAGCTGTCCCCCTCTAACTTTAAATTGTGCCCCCTTGTTCTTACACATCTCTTTTTCTGAAAGATGCTACCCTCCTGGACTTTGTTGATTCCCTTGAGGTACTTAAAAGTTTCTATCATGTCCCCCCTGACCCTCCTTTCATCAAGGGTATACATATTAAGCTCTCTCAGTCTCTCTCTCTCTTCATATGGTTTCTGATGTAGACCCTGCACCATTTTAGTTGCCCTCCTCTGGACTGCTTCCATCCTGTCTATGTCCTTGCATAGATGAGGTCTCCAAAACTGCACGCAGTACTCCAGATGGGGTCTCACCAACTGAGTAACTTTAATAGCTATTAAAACCATTGTTATTCTAGTGACTTATTTAGTAATTTTTGAGACACAGAGTGGTGCAGACTGTCAGGTTCCAAAATGTTGTGCAATTTCATGCCATAACTGTCACAATGTCCTCAGCAATGACCAGGCATAGTGCTTGGAAACACTAGGTCATTAAACAATTAACAAGTGATGGCATGGTCTATTCTTACCAGAGCCTGACCAAATATCCTGAATCAGACATCTAGACAAGAAGGAACCTGACACTTGGTACCAGTGTACTCTTTGCCAGTCTCCAAATGTCACTGGATAGTTAATTGTTCTATATGAGTGAATAATTAGGACAGTGCATCATCTGTTCATAGTAAATGCAGGATTTAGGCATAAACTATAGAGTAAGTCTTGAATAACTGGAGTTGGTGGGCACTAGTTCTCTGGTATTTCTTGCTTAAATATCTGGTACAGTTTCTGTAGGACTGGATGTATGAGCAAACTAAGGACGGTATATTCTAGCCAACATACAGTACTGTATTGTAAAGGTTTGTTCCAATACACCAATCAACTGTTATTATTCACTTTGATATCTGCATGCCCTTACAGCTTATTAAACACAATGAGTTGATCATTTAGAAACAAGTAGAAAAATAAAACCCTGCAAATTGTAGATCCTTATCTCCTTTCACGCAGTATATCCCTGGGGTCTGAAGTATTTTCACTAGAAGAACATTTACATGCTAAATTGTTATCAATTTGATATTGCCAAGAAATAAGCTAAGTGATTTAGTATGAAATAGTGCCTGAACCAAATCACTAACTAGACTTCCCAAGCAATAGGTAACAAACATGGGCAAAACAAAATAAGTGAGCAATAGTTTTCTTATATTGTCAGTCAAAATTTTAGATGATAGAGGTATTGTATTCTTCATTTCTCCTAAAATCCAAATGGCCTTTTTAACACGAGATCCACTGTCTGTACTAAATCTTAGGCATTACTTACCAAATTCAATGAAATGAAAAGGAATTCTTTATACTGCACATATTTATGACACATGAGAAATCTTTCATCATTTGAATATACCTTAATAATATGTAGGGCTTTCTATAATTTAAACTTTCTGTATTTTATTGATGTGTTGTGAATTTTTTTTATTGATTTATTAATCATTGTCTGGGAAAAGCACATTGCGCTGAAGCACACTTTCAGGTGTGACCAAACAGCATACAGTGGTTAAAAGACTTGAGCAGAATCACACTGCATGCATGTGGCAGTTGTGTGATTCAAATCCATATCTTCTCAGTTGCCATATTTACAGCTTATTGCCCTAAACTCTTTGGTAGGTGGCCTCCCTGAAATGTTCCTAACTGTAATACAATGTTATCAAGACAAATCTTATCTCTTCCTGTTTAAATATAGGGATATAGGTTTTGAAGTTATCCAGTTGAGATTAGTGTATTTGGTTTGCAAGACAGCTACCACATGTTTGTTCTTTTGGCCCATTTGTTTTGTTGCTAAAGTTGTCCTAACTGCATCTGAGAAGAGATTTCTTTTCTCTGACTTTATTAGTTTGTTATATATATATTTTTTTAATCCATAACCTGTTTATCCTTCTGTGGTCAGGATAGACTGGGCTCTGTTCAGCTCTGACAGGTCAAGCACCACTATCCTGCATCTCTCTAGGATTTAGCTAAGGGCTAGAATACCCACATGGAATCCTCCCATGGCAGGTTCCAGAGATTTAGGGCTGTCTTCCCCACCCAAAGCACAAATCCAGTCATTGGCTTCCAGCTCCTGGTGATGCGGCAGGTGAGGGATCAGCAGGCATGCTTCATACATACTGGTTATGCCATCATTTTCATTTTCTCCTTTCCCCATGCTGGGGTATGCTCATTAACATGCATGTGTGGAGGCACACACATTTTGTGGGGCCTCACAGCACCTCCCTTCTGCAGCTCCCATCTCGCACTACCACTAGGCCTCCACCTGATGGCAGTCATTCAGTGGAGCATGCAGTCCTCCCTCCATGATAGAGCAGAGCAATCCTTTGGATGCTTGATACTCTCACACCTGGCCAACCCCTGGCAGTCTGTGCTCATTTGTGAACACAGGTCACAAGTGTGGAGCAAGTTGTAGCATCCAGCACCTCAACCTTAATGCCACTGGGATGGTATTGTTGTGTTGGTTTTAATAGCTGTCCAGGCTTTGTGTGACCTGACATCATCAGTGGGCAGTGGATTTTGTTTGGTTTGTCCCTAGAGTTAACAGGTTTAATCTGGCCATAAAGAACCTTTTTGGAGTATTTTCCATGTTTCATGCACTCTTCATTTCTCTTGTGGACTCAGAAAGGAGGACCTATGTCATTTGAGCTTCTGTTTGTGCCTGGGTTCTGAAAATCTGGAAATTCAGCAATGTCCATTTGGAAACTGCTTGCCTGTCATCAACATGTTTCTCTAACTGGCCACTCCAGATGGCTAAGGTTTCTGTATAAAACAACAGGGATTGATTAGACCCTGTAATATCACCAAAGAACACAGTTCTTCCTGCAGCCCATCAACAAAGATGAATGCATCTTTTCTCTGGGGTCCTGGCCTGTTATAGGTAACAAGTGGTGACAGGCAGAGGGTTCCATGTCAAAACAGTGAATATAAAATAGCGCCAAACACATAAGCTAACACACAATAGCTACTATATCTACAGCTCATACCAATTGCAACAAACATCAAAACAGAAAATTTAGGAGCACAAAAAAAAACAACAAACTAAAGAACACAACAACCACAAGAACACCCCATAATCAAATTCAATTTAAACACTACTAATCAAACACTACACTAATCCCCTCCTAATTCAAGACAGCCCACACCTGAAATGTCTATACACATTACAGAAAACTACACACGCATGGCCAAACCTGCAAAACAAATAAAACCAACACAACACACACACATTGTGTTACCTACACACAACACCCACCCCATTAACACACTCAACAGACATGGCAATTAGTTCACTGGAAACAGTGATCACGTCTCTTGACAAGGTGACTAGTTCACTGGATACGTTGAGTGCTAGTCTTGAATCCACAGCACAAACCTCAACACACACACATGCCCTACCTACCTAACACCTCATTCTACCCACTACATCTCAATGAGACCACACTCCACACACAGACAGCACAACATCACAAACCCACAAGCTAGCAAATGAAAACACAATATAGATTAAAGGCAAAGGCAAGGCAAAGGCAAATTTATTTAAAAGACGCCCAATCCCTGAGGCTCTGGGCGTCGTACAAATTTTATAACATTGCATACCACATAAATATTTAAGTTAAAATAATACATACAGAATAATCAACATTAAACTCCAAACATTTGCAGAAATAGGAATGTCTTCAGGTGGGCCTTAAAGGCATTTATAGTGGGGGCCTCCCTGACTGCAGTTGGTAAAGAGTTCCAAAGAGTGGAGCGGCAACGCTAAAAGCTCAGTCACCTGCAGATTTTAACCTCGCTCTTGGAACAGTCAGGAGGCCACCACTAGAAGAGCGGAGATGGCAGGTAGAGGAAGAAGGTACCAGGAGTACTGACAGGTAGCCAGGGCCCTGCCCGTGTAGGGCCTTATAGGTGAGAAGACCCACCTTGAAGAGTATTCTCCACCTGACAGGTAGCCAATGCAATTTGTGCAATACGGGTGTAATATGACAAAATTTGTTTTGCCCAGTCAAAAGCCAGGCAGCAGCATTTTGCACCAGCTGCAGTCTGCAAAGAGAATCCCTAGAGACCCCGAGATAGAGGGCATTACAGTAGTCAAGCCTAGATGTGACTAAGGCATGTATCAAGGTAAGGAGGTCCAGCATTCTATCTAAAACATATTTTATGCAGGGGGCTTTGCCCCCTCCCCGCACACTGATTCAGGGGCTTCACTCCCAAACACCACAAACTATTTATATATCTGACTCCAAGATTTCACTAAACACTGAAATATATGTAATACTACCCCCAGCACAAGTCACATTCGCTGCACCCATTCACTAACATTACAGTCGCTGTTATACAGTAGTCACTATTAAGACAGGTGCTCAATTTGAGTCACTCATACTGAACCTCTCAAACTGAGTCACCCACTTCATGGGATACACAGACAGAGACACTGGAGGATCAAAGTGGAGGCTGCACATTATGATGCGATCAGTGTGGCATGCTCTGAGGATGGAGATGTGGCATCTTCTAGCTGATATTGCTGAAGTCCATCTAACAATTAAAACATAGAGGCACAAGGATAGCAGTTTTTGGCAAGAGCTAAAGAAACATTGACCCTGATGGCAATTAAGGACCACGTGGCCCACCCAGTCTGCCCATTTTGCCTACCTATTTCAAAAACCACAGATCCCAGTTGATCTGCAGCTCGTCCTTTCTTTCCTGTTTTTAAGGTGCCCTTATGTCTATCCCATGCATTCTTGCATTCCCTAACTGTTTTTGCTCCCACCACCTTCTTAGGAAGGCCATTCCAAGTATCCACCACACTTTCAGTGACAATGTACTTCCTCATATTGCCCTTGAACTTCCACCCTCTAACTTCATCTCATGCCCCCTTGTTCTTGCACATCTTCTTTTTTTAAAAGATGCTACACTCTTGTACCTTGTTTATACCCCTGAGGTACTTGAACATTTCTGTCATGTCCCCCCTCTCACTCTCCTCTCCTCCAGGGAATACATATTGAGTTCCCCTAGCCTCTCCTCCTAGGTCTTATCATGCAGACCCTGCACCATAGTTGTAGCCCTCCTCTGGACCGCCTCTACTCTGTCTAATTCCTTCTAGAAATGTGGTCTCCAGAACTGGACACATTACTCTAGCTGAAGTCTCACCAGTAATCTGTACAGTGGCATAATCACGTCCTTCTTTCTGCTGGTGATACCTCTCCTTATGTAGCCCAGTATTCCATTGGCTTTCCCCAAAGCCTTCTTACATTGTTTGGTCACCTTTAAGTCATCCAATATGAGTACCCCCAGGTCCAGTTCCTGCTTGGTGCCTCCCCCATCTTGTACACCTTCCTTGCAGTTCTGCTCCCCAAATGCATGAATTTGCACTTTTTTGCATTGAATCTTAGCTGCTACATGTCTGGCCACTCCTCTACCCTGCTTAGGTTTTTTTCTTATTTTTTTCTACCCCGTCTGGCATGTCAACCCTGTTGCAGGTCTTTGTGTCATCTGCAAAAAGACATACTTTTACCTCCAGTCCCTATGCAATGTCACTTATGAAGACATTGAAGAGGACTGGCCCCAGGACTGATCCCTGTGGCACACAGATTGTCACCTCCATCTCCTCAGATTGTACACCCTTCACTAGCACCCTCTGTGTCCAGAACTAGGTGCCAGGACCAGCAGGAAAACACAGTTGAAGGCTAAGCAGTATTTGGCATTGTGTGCAAGTGCTTCAAATTGTTGTAAACTACTTAATGGTCATGGAACTGCTGGAGATTTTAGGGACTGAATATTGCAAACCAGAAGACCACTGGTTTATCTGGTCTAACTGGAGTTTTGAGTAGTCCCCTTAAACCAGACCTTGCACATCACCAAATAAAAAGTGCATTTTATACTCTCATACAGTTGATTCTTTTTAAAGTAAAATGAAATACAAAAGAATCTGAGACATTAAAGAATTGTTAAACTAACATATATAAATATGCTAGTGTCACAAAATCATATACAGATGGTTTCCCTTTAAACTAGTCTATTTAGTGGATGCAGGAGAAGCAAGTATTCAATAAAAAAACAAAATACTGTCTAAATGGTGTCAACCACTTGCTCGTACCATAATTCAATGTTAGCACTATTTGCTTTAGTGTTCTGCAAATATAGTATTTCTTCATTAAACAAACTACTGTATACTAACATAATGCTAAGGTCAATGACAAACCATAAAAAAATAGCAACATGCTGAGTTAGGGCCCAACAAGACCATAACTCTACACATTCTCTTTAAGAAAGATGGTATAATTTTATATCTCTGGTATCAGGATTAATGACACCTCCATTCTATGCAGAACCCCCCTAGCGCGATCATGAAATCCTACTATTGTGCCTATATAGACTGAGTATGTATAAAGTTGTTTAGAAGTATAAAACCATTTTGCTGAGGGGGAAGGCTAGATGACTGACAAGGCTGCAGCCTAAGCATTTGCAGTGTGATGCTGCTTTATCCTGATCACTATTCTTTACCATATGTTCTTTTTTTGTGATTTTGACACAGTAAAAAGTGGAAAACAAATTGCATCTTTTACACCTGGTTTTATTGCTCTAAAAGTCAATCCTCCATAGAAAACACTTTACTCTGTGTCACAGAGCCCAGTGAGTGGTGCAGGTGGTGGGTTTTGGTCAGCCATGGCAACTATTCAAGTGGCAAGATTTCGACACAAAATGCCATCAGCTTCTGTTCCTAGGGCTGGTATTTGTCAAAAGTTAGAATACCAGCAGATGGATCCAATATATATGAATAAACAGATAGATAAACTGACATGGAACTCTACCTTTACAATTTCTTCCAGTGAGTAGAGTTTGACTCAGTCTAACACAGGTTGAGTCAATTTCTCAAGGACAATAAACCACCGAATCAGTAGGGAAATCACTTGATAAAATCATGTCTTGTATCAACAGATATGACAGGAGGTTTGAGGCTTTATCAACTAAAAGTGACTGCATGCAAAAAGAGATCACCAGTAATATAGGTAAGTTCACAGAAAGTGGCAAAAAATGGATCTACTGCTAACTGTATAAAATGGACATGAAGGTGCTAGCTACTGAGGCAACAGCTGGCAGCATATTTTGTAAGCAATGTCATATGAACCATGAAATTGAAATGTTGGAAAATTAAGTATATTGAAGCCCACTAGGATGAAGTGCAGTGCTGCAGAATTCTGCAGTAGAGTTACTGCAGTAAATAATGCAATTTCAATGGGAGTTAATCCCTTTTGTCATGCAGTAAACCTATCACACTGCGCTTCATCTGGTGGGCTTCACTGTAGATCACAAAAATATCAGAATAGTTGGACTGCCTGAGCATATTTCTAAAGATTTTAATAATACTGTGGAAATGGTTGAACAAGTATTGATTGCCTTTTTTGCTCTCCCTGCCGATAACCACCCCTAATGATCAATGCTTTCAGAGTACCTCTAAAAAAAAAGTCAAATCCTCCTATGAAGGTACAGTTCTAACTGGATCACACTGTTACAGTAACTGAGTCATAAATTCTTGCAATGCCTGCATTTGAATCCAATTCAGATGTTCTCAAATTAGAAAAAATAGAAGATACAAATTTTACCTCTAACCGACTACTGCTACCAAACCCACCAACATGAAAAAAGGATGACTTCTTGCCTACCAACAAGACACTCCTGACATTGGTGAACAGTTTACTCTCTAGTGCCTGGTTAAAGTATCTGTAATTAGGGATGTAAGACTCACATCTTTCTTGAATTAGACTAGATTGCTGCTTTTCTTGAAAACCCATTATTCTGAAAAGGAAAACATTCCACTTTTCTTGGTCCCCCCCTCAGACTTTGAGAAAGACATGATGAATTTTGTTGATGCTATGGAGGCTGAAAACCCCTAAACCTTGTCACAATTAATACTTCAAATCATCTGATTTTATAGACATATCTACTTATGACTATCTCAATTAATTATTTTTGCTGTTGTCTTTCATTTGAACCTGATTTGGAAGATGCACTGGCCAATATTGTAATAGCCCAACATCAACTCTAATGTTGAAGATGGAATGTGATTTTTATTCTGTTATTTTTCTTCTTTGTTATGATTATCATGGACCTAAAGAATATGGAACCAGTTTTATCTACTATATATTTTGGTAATTTGCTAATCTGTGTGATACTAATCCCAATGAGCTACATAGCAACAGTGTTATCTGTATGTCATTTTGGATTAATTTATAACTTGATTCCTCATCTCCTTTTCATCTGTTTGGACTAGTAATACTTAATGCAATGTTATTTCTTATGGTGTGCAGGAAATTACATTTATTCTTGAAACTGTTCAATGCACTGTATTTAAAATCTGTAAAAAGAACATTTTTTTAAAAAGGTACATGTTCATATGTTTTCAATTAATTTACTTCTTTGAGCTCAACATGACTCAACATTTTGTCAAGATTTACTGGTTGACCTCCTTTGCTGAGCTGAGGCAATGGGTTTATCACAGTAATGAGTCCTAAATAGAATGAAGCACACATATAGGATTTGTGATTTTTGACCATTCCAGATTGTTTGTGAGTCATGCTTTTTTGACACTTCACAGTCCAGTGAAATCATATTAGACAGCTGCAATGCCTTCATCATGAACTGCATGTATTAGTCTTGATGTAGTTCATGTAGGATCAACAGTATGTGTAATGGTGTGATTCTTTATGTAGTCAGAGACCTGGTTAAATTGCAATGATTTTATTTATTTATTTATTTGACTTTTGTTAACCGGGTAAGTCCACTGAGACAATTACAGTCCCTTTTCCAGGGGCGACCCGGGAGAGAACAGCAATAAAAAGAACAATACAGTAGACAACGTATGAGATACAAAAGACAATAGCATACACTTGGGAACTGACAGCAACTAAGAGTCAACTTGGAACATGACAATCTACCAGTGGTTACAGTATAGCAAGCGCTCAAAGAGCCATTCTGTAAGAACAATCATGTAAAACAGCTGAGTACATTGAGCAGAAACACATGTAGAACAGAGTGCAAAGCCTAAAAAAAAGATTTTAAAAAATATATACAATATGATATGAGTAAAACAATTGAGTACATTGGTTATATACATATTATACGGAGGGTACAATGCCTTCCAGAGGGAAGCAGTATTTGTATACATATATATTAAATAAAATAAGTAAAATGGATAAATACAATCAGGTTACTTCACAAGATACCATGGTGGCAGGGTCAATACCCATAAAAGATTCAGGGAGATAGAATGGGAGAACACGAGTGTGGACTGATGTCTGTAGAGACAGAGCAAATGTAGGGAGTGGACATGGGGGAGGAGAGAGGGAGGGAGGAGCAAAACCAGGTAAACAATGGACAGAGAAGTGATGGGGGTACAGACCAAGGAAGGGAGTTTAACAGGAGGATAGAGGAGGGAGAGGACTTGGGGATAAAGTAAAGATGAGGAGAATGTGGAGAAAGAAAGCCACTGAAAACAGGTGCAGTTAGCAGAGGAGGAAAGGAAGGCAAGTAAAGTGGTTTGGAACTTGAGCAGAGATGTGCCGTAAAGTACAGGAGGAGGCAGGGAGTTCCAATCAGTTACTGATGCAAAGGGAAAGGATTTATGGGTGACTGCAAGCCTCAGATTAGGCCATTCGAGGAGAGGTACAGCAGTAGAACAGAGGGCATGTGACTGTTTCCTAAGGTGAATAATCTCTCTGAGGCAGGGAGGGGTAAATTTGTGAACAAGCTTATACACAAAGCTCTAGGTTGAGTACCTTAGTTTTGATTCATAAGGGAGCCAGCCAAGGAGAGAGAGGATGTCACAGTGGTGATGGTGGCTATCAACCCTAAGTGCAAACCTTCCCACCCTATGGTATGTCTGGGCAAGCAGAGACATGTTAGACACATTGGTAGACAGTAATAAGGGTGTACCATAAGTAAGAAAAGGAAGAAGAGATGTGGAGGCAATCTTGATACAAGAGGCAGAGGTTTAGAAGGGGCGGATATGGTAAAGGAGTCCCAACTTCTGGTTCAGTGTTTTGACCAGGGTAGAAACATGGGCAAAGAGACATAAAGAGGTATCTAGGGTGACACTCAAATACTTAAATGTGGGGAAAGACTCAAGAATGTCACCATTATGGGAGATTACACATAGAAGTGAGAGGGGCAATGGGGGGGGGGGAATGATGGTGAGAAAAGAGCATACATTTATTTTTTTTAATATTGAGGACAAGTTTGTTATACCAGAACCAGTCTTCAAAGTCCTTGAAGTCAGAGGCAAGTTGCTTGTTAATCAAGGAGCCATCAGGAAAGAAACGATAAATAATGGCATTGTCCACATAGAGATGCACAGAGACCCCTCCACAATGCCTAGGAAGATCATTTATAAACAGTGAGAACAACAGCGGGCCCAAAATAAAGCATTGTAGGACACCACGTGTCATATGTTTGAAATCAGATAGAGCGCTGGCCCATCTGACACCTTGAGAATGGCAGGAGAGATAGATGTGGACCCAGAGTAGGGCAGTGGGATCCAAACCAATTGTCTGCAGCTGTTGTAGCAGGAGATTATTATTCACAATGTCGAACGGTTTAGTCAGATCAACAAAGATGACACCAGTGGCAGAATCATGATCCATGGCATGATAAATAGCCAAAATTACTTTCAGCAAGGCCCGTAAGCGTGCTGTGTCTTTTCCTAAATCCATGCTGATATGGAGACAACAGGTTATAATTCTCTAAGTACTCCTGTAGATGATGGTAGACGATGCGCTCCTGGATCTTGGCAAGAGGACAGAGAATAGAGATTGGTCGGAAGTTCGCATCAATGGTTTTCCAAGGTTGTTCTTTGTTTATTTTCCTCATTAGGGAATATTTTGCCAAGCATTGCATCAGATCTCCAAGATAGAATTTGACCAAATCTTTGACTTTATAAGATTATGAACAGACTGCCCTCCCCCCCCCCAATTGTTTTACAGTCTCTTTCTGTGGGACTAGCAGCTCAGTACCAAGTGGTCTTTACTACAGGGTGGTGTACTGGCTCTTTTCCAGCAGAAGCCAGAAGGGTGCAAGTGTTCAGTGGACTGAAACGATTGAGTTGGGGTCATCAGATTCTTTCTTACTGCATAAAAGCTGATTGTCATGGAACAGGGTGGACAGGTCTTGTCATGTTTTCTAAAATAAACTTTTAATTCTGTTGACAATTAGAATTTTCCATTGGGAGAGAACTGCAAGAACTTCTTAAATCATCTGGCGCAAATGATTTTGTCATTTATGTTATTCAGGACTTTTTATTCCTAATTCTTTGTTCTAATTTGGATTTGTTCTCCTCTTTTGAACTGTTGCACATAACTTGATTTATACTGTTTGGTAGTGACTCCATCTTAAAATCTGAAAAGATTTTATATGAGTCAAGTTGGGTGGATGATTTATTATTTCAGTGTGGTGGGGTTACTGTGTTAGTGGTTGACTAAGTGTGGGTGTGTCTATTTTTGAGTTCGGTGGCTTTGGTTTTATGGGTGCTTTATTATTGGGTCAATGATGAAGACTCTTGGTTTGGACATCAGTTCCTCCCATTGATATCTTCACTGTGTCTACTAAAGGTGATTACCAACTGGGACCCACCAAATATGTCATGCATTAGATTTGATTTTCTCACTGGGTTTTGATATTAGTAATGTCAGGATTGATCCAGCTGGAACATCATGATGTAAATATCCTCTATGGGCCTCCCGTTGTCAGTCTCTGGTGGAGATGGTCAGATATCTCCCTGCTAGGCATTTGGAGCAGAACAATGTTCTGGCAATTCTGGACATCTTGATCATGGAATCAGCATCTGCCGGTGTGGTGGAAAATGCCATGGAGGGATATGCCAAACACATACAGTGACTTTTGCCTCCTTGGCCCCTATTATGTTCCCCCTTGATGTCGCACCCTAGGTTACCTTGGTTTGATACTGACTTTAGGCAGTTGAAGACTAAGGGGTAAAGACTGGAACATTCCTGATATAGATCCAGGTCTGGAGAGAATAAACTGGCATTGGATGTTCTCTATGGTAAATACCAAAGGGCAATTACACTGAAAAATCCCCATTCCTGCCACATGAAATTGCAGAAGGAAAGAACCACCAAGTTGATCTCTTCAACACCATAGACAGATTGTTAAATTCTATCTGTCTTTGGTCAGCAAGAGTCTTTACTGCAAAGAAACTTGATGAGTTTAATCAGTTCTTCCTTTGCAAGGTGTCTCTGTCAGAGTTGGTCTATCCTCAGGTTGCCTGTAATAGACAGTGGTTTACAGGAGGTGAGGCACTTAAGCACTTTGTCTCTAATCAGCTGTTTATTTCAGGAGGGTGTTTTCCGCACTGAACTGAAGTGGGCAGTGGTGAAGCACCTTCTGAAAAAGTCATCTTTGGACTCTGAGGACCTGGCAAACAATAAGCCTGTCTCGAACCTACCGTTTCTAGAGAAGATGATTGAGAAGGTAGTATCAGCACATTTGCAGGACCACTTAGAAAGTTATGAGATCGTTGAGCCATTTCAGTCATGTTTTAGGCCTCAGTATGGCATGGAGTCCACCCTAGTCCTGGTGTTCAGTTATCTTCTCCTGGCAAGAGACATTGGTAAATGTTCTGTACTGGTACTGCTGGATCTTTCCTCAACATTTGACATGGTGGATCATGGGCTGCTGTTGATCTGGCTGCGATATTATGCAGAACTCCATGGTAAGGTGTTGTGATGGTTTTGAGTCCCATCTGTGGTAACCATTTGACTCCACACCTGTATCTGTAATCAAATGCCCTGGTGTCCAGTAGTCTGCATACTCACTGATCTCCCTGCTAGTATCCTTCATCAAATATTCTGGTGTCCACAATCTGCACACCCTCTGGTGACCAGTATGGACCCTCCACTCACATCCACAACTGACTGCTGCTCAATAGTTTTTTTCGACAGTAGGTGCATAATCCACCTTTCATGTATTATAGATACCAGCTAGGAGATACAGTGGTGATATCACTGGACACTAGGTCATTTAATTAAGGATACTGGTAGGGAGATCAGGGGCAGGGGGGACCACGGGACATATGGGATGGGCGCCGAAGTACATTGTCAGTAATTCCGATTATCACTGAGGGGAGGGGGGGTCACAAAACATATGTGCTCTGGGCCGATAATGAGGGCCTAATGAGATGTAAATGACCCCATAGCACCTTGCTAGTGCTATGGGGTCATTTGCATGTTAGTGTAGGAATATGATAGATTGCTTCAGCAGAACAAGTGTTATTAGTGGGCCCTAACAGCCCATCTACTATCTCCATATCACCCTATTGGCTACATATCTCTTGTAGTCTATTGGAGACATCTGAATAGAGCCTTGCTTGTACTGTATCTTAGAACATACCTTTAGCGTTCGCAAAGTACCCAATACCCAAGCATGTTCCAGTATACCTATGGTTTGTTCCAGGCACTAATTTATTCCTGGCACAAATGTTTAATGAGCCCAAAACAGGACCTTTGAATATCCTGGCCTTCATGTTTTGTTGATATTACTGCTGTGAATTTGCAAGAACCAAACTCTAAACAACCGGAGAAAGTTGAACGTGATTTGTGGGAGGAAAATGTTTTGCTACCTCTTGAAATCCTGCTCATGACAAAGGGTGAGAGAAGCTAGCCTTTGGCAAATTTGACAGTGCCTTAATTTGGGACCATTTAATTTGGTTTGGCTTCTGGAATTTGAATAACTTCAAGTCTGGGGTACAACCATGTATAAACAAAAGGTAAAGTAAACGCCTTGAGATCAAGAATGTATATACCGTATATTACTTTATCTTCCTTGTAGCAGGTGGCGGTGACACACCACTGCTGTGGATTGCTATGTTTTTGGTGTCATGATACAGTTTGTAACCCACTATGACTAACACTGACAGTTCTGAGCAGAGGTAATAGTTAATATTGATTGCTGACATCATTATTCATATCCCCTGTAGTCTGTGCTTTACTTCCATGACAATTACTTTAGTCTCTCTGGACAATAGATTGTCAAATTACATAATATTACCCCTTAAAAAAAATGCATTAGGAAACATAAAAAAAAATTAAATTTAGAGCATTATATTGGCATTTTTTTTAATTATTTAATTTAATTATATTGAACACAACAGTCAATTGTAGAGAAGGATGATGATGACAAGGAAGGAAACATAGAAACATAGAAATATAGACTTTGATGGCAGATAAGGACCGCTTGGTCCACCTAGTCTGCCCATTTCCCTACCTACAGGATAGGCCACAGATCCTAGTTAACCAACAGCCTATTTCTTCCTACCCCCCACAAGAATTGCCTTATGTCTGTCCCATGCATTCTTGAATTCTCCCACAGTTTTAGACCCCACACCCTCCTCAGGAAGGCTGTTCCATGCATCCACTACCCTCTCTGTGAAAAAATACTTCCTCACATTGCCCTGGAACCGCCCCCCCCCCCCATCTTTAAATTGTATCTCCTTGTTCTTGCACGTCTCTTTTTCTGAAAGATGCTACCCTCTTGGACTTTGTTGATTCCACTGAGGTACTTAAAAGTTTCTATCATGTCCCACCTCTCCCTTCTTTCTCAAGGGTATACATATTAAGCTCCTTTAGTCTCTCCTCGTACGGCTTCTCTTGCAGATCCTGTACCATTTTAGTTGCCCTCCTCTGGACTACCTCTATCATGTCTATGTTCTTGCAGAGATGGGGTCTCCAGAACTGGATGCAGTACTCCAGATGGGGTCTCACCAACTGTCTGTACAGAGGGATAACAACTTCCTGTTTTCTGCTGGTGATGTCTCTCCCTATGCATCCCAGTATACCCCCAATCCTCCCTACTGCCTTCTCACATTGCTTGCTAACCTTAAGGTCATCTGATATGATTACCCCCAGGTCCCTTTCCGTTTTTGTTGTTGTTACTACCTCCCCTCCATTGTGTAATCTTCCCCTGGGTCCTTGTTCCCCAGGTGCATTATTTTTCACTTCTTTGCATTGAATCCTAGCTGCCATAGTTCTGACCATTCCTCCAACCTTGCCAAGTCCCTTCTCATCCTTTCCACGCCTCCTTGTGTATCAACCCTGCTGCAGATCTTTGTGCCATCTGCAAAGAGGCATACTTTTCCTTCCAGTCCCTCTGCAATGTCACGTATAAAGACATTAAAGAGGACTGGACCCAGTACTGAACCCTGCGGTACCCCACTAGTAACCCCTCTTTCTTCAGAGTGGACTCCATTTACAATTACCTTCTGTGTCCTGTTGTCCAGCCAATGTTTTACCCAGGCTACCACCCTGGGACCCACTCCCAGGCTGGTTAATCTGACTATATAGGAACAGAAGTTACATAGTTGTACGCTGATTAGTGAGGATATGTAAAGCATGTGAGCCAATCATCACATTCACAGCGGGGTCTTAATGAGTGATGATGCCTCTGTAACACACATGATGATGGCTACTCAATAATGGCAATATCAAATTCATAGTACTACCATCATGATGACGTTTAGTGGTGTATGTCAGAGGAGTCCTTGTGCTGCTGCTGCTGGGAGTGGAAAGCTGGACTTTGAAAGTGTTGCTAGTAACAGTGGGAGACCATACAAACTTGCCAGGCGGTATGAGAGTGGAAATAGTAGATGCCACTTATTGGATATGTAAAAAATAAAATGCACAATTTAATGTAATCAATGGAATGTAGTGTCTGGACCTAGCCATTAACAATGAACTGAGGCAATACTGCCAGCTGTACTGAAAGATACTTCTGCAGAAACAGATTTTGGAAGACATCTGAGAAAATACAAGGAATCTTTTGCCACTTAAGGTCAGATGACTTGCCTTTCTTGCCAGAATTTGACTGGCTCAGTATGTCTGCTAGAAGCTGACTGCTAGAGCAGCCTGCATCATGCACTCTGATGACATGCCTAAGTCTTCCCCTAAACTATCTGAGCGGTGTCAGAGCACATTTACCAAAAGCTCCAAAGTATCTTTAAGCATTTGAAGATAATCAGTATGGCAGTCTTGATGCCAAACACATAGCTGGCACTGACATTGACACTAAGAGAAGACAGATCAGGGTTAGGAGCAGTATGAGCAGACGCTTGTGAATGCACATGATTGCTTTTTTTGTGTCAAGCTGTTTTTGCTGCTATAACATAAGAGTACGTAACAGTTTCTGTTGATTATACTCCAGCCATCCAGTAGGAATGAACACCATGTATCTTTGTATCTTGATTCCAGTACTGTTGCTAGGATAAATCACATGTATGATCTAATGTTGTTAAACCTGTCTTTTTTTTGTGTGTGTGTGTGTGTGTGCCCCTCCATCCGTCGACCTTCATCCTGGTCATGGACCCCCTTTCCTCCACCTCTGCCCATTGCTTGCACTCCCCAGTCATCCCTGGCTTTCCCTCCAGAGGGCGGTGTCACAGCACTGGCACCCTTCCAGTGCTGCAACACTAATATCTGGTCGGGGAGCCAGCAGCAGAGGCTAATTGAGGCCCAGGGGCAGGCCTTCATGGAGATGGTGGGGGACATGGTATTTTTCCCCATAGGCAGGGGCGGGGATGTGCAATGATGACCAGCATCCACCCTGCCCCTGATTTAAGTAGGCATCTGCACATGTGGTGAACCCAGCCACTGCTGGGTGTCAGTACTGCACTGACTGCGCATGCCCCCCTCCCCCCCGGAGAAGGAGCGCAATCAAGGGATGCTCAGTCCTTCTCCCCCCGGCCGGCCCTCCAGCAACCCAGGTCCGTTCCTGAACCCAGGTCACCAGCATTGCAAGCAGAAATCCAATCACTGTGCCGACGGGCTATTGTTAAACCTGTCTTCAAATTGTGTAAGAAGCATCTGTTCCACTTATTTAATGACTATTGCATACTGCTACTGCTACTGGGAGGACTAAGATGAACTAGTGGTGTCACCTCCTTCGTCACCATCATCGTGGTCTTTCACCATCATGGAGTCAACCGATGGAAGTAACTCTCCATGCCTGAAATCATGGACATCTACAGGAGTGGTGCCACAAAGGAGGATGTATGAGGGAATGTGGGGGGGCTGCATGTAAGTATGTGAGTGACTACATGGAGGCATGTGGGAATTGCATGGAGGTCATCTGGAATATATGGAGGTGTGTGGGGGATGCATGGGGACATTGGGGAACCTCAAGGGACATTAGGGGACTGCATAAGGGGCATCAAGGGCAGGGACAGGACATGTGCAGAGGGGACTCATACCTGCCTTTTGCTCCTACAAGCTACTCCATCACCACTCAAGGTGAAGAGGCTCAGGCATGATCGACTGGACATAGTCAGTATCAAACCAGAGCCATCACATTGGCCACAGATGGTAATAGAGAGGGCCAGGTGGGCTGTATACTATGGGGCATCAATTACTTAGGTAGCACAGGAGGAGTTGCAGGGGCTTTGACATAGAGAGGCTGCTGTATCTGTGCACTGAAGGTAACTGTACAACTACTTTGTGCACCATGCCACAGGCTGAGGGCATAGGAGGGACACATTCATTACCCTATACATGTCTTGTGTGAACTTGGATATTTTGTTTACAATGGCTGTTTCAGATGTTATTCTTTGGGGGGTGTACTTGCATTTATGACAGCCATAAAAGATGCACTGTGTGACATGCACCATGATGTGTGGTTGTATGCACCATTGTGTACAAGTGTAGGGGTCCTGCATGTGTGGGCATGTCCCCTTGTGCCATGTATTGTATGGCTCAGCTCAGTTGTGCATTTGTGCCATGCACCCAGTGTGAATGGGGACTGTGCAAGAGAGGTACTGCCTGCTGGCCCATGTAGTCTGTTTCATAGCCTATGCTCCTACACTGTGCGGTATGTAACACCCTTATGGCCCTTGTACATAGGGTCCAAATTGTATAAATATATTATCAGTCAGTGCATTAACCAAAACCACCTAAAAAGCCTATTTAACTAGTAAGCATGTCATTTTTATGTTTGCTTGCACACATGCGCAAGAAACATTATGCGGCAGCTTAGGAGAGAAGCGGGTTGTGCTAGGTGTGGCAGTGTGGCAGCCAATGCCAGCACTGCATTTGGGGGCTTGATGGTGTGCACCCAATGCAGGCCCAGTGTCCTGATGACACTGGTTCTGCAGAAGTGCCACCAACTTGAAATGATTTGGCCGCTGCGATGAGGGGCTGCCTCATCATTGCAGCGTCAGCAATTCCGCTGCAATGAGGGAGTGACCCATCATTGCAGGGTGGTACCTCACCTGGGGTAACAGTACCAGGAACATGGCAGCTCTATGCAGCCACCTCAGAGCCAGCAGGGGTGCCCAATCTCCCTGTCGCCATGCTCCCGACACCTTTCATTTGTTGATGGGGAGCCCAGTCCCCGTCGGCATAATGTCCCCACCCCTAAGTTTCTGTTGTGTGCTGAGAGGGTGCCCAGTCCCCCTTGGCATCATGCACCCCCCTGGAGTCTATGTTTGCCAACAGGGGACCCAATCCGCATCGACTTCAGTCCCCCCTTCAAAGTTCAATTTGTTGACGGGGGAGCCCACTCCCTGTCGGCATAATGTTCCCACCCCCTCGATTTCTACTGTATGCCGAGGGGTTGCCCAATCCCCCTCGGCATCATGCACCCCCTGTTTCTGTGCTGATAGGGGGCCCAATCCCTGTCAGCTTCGGTCCCCCTCCCCACAAATGCAAGTGGCACACTGGGAGCCCACCACAGTGTACCAAACAACACCTGTGAAAGAAGAAAACTGACCTGCGTTGTCTTTTTTTTTATCTGTAAAACAAGAAAACAGACCCTCATGGTCTCTCCTGCCCCATTCCTCAACCTGCACCCACCCCCCTGTGCACCCAGCCTCCACACACCCCATCACCCCATACTTACCTCCAGAGCCCAGCGTGATGATCTTTGGTGGACCGGGAACATGTCTGCACTCTTCAAAGCCAACTGTGAACTGAAGAAATGCTGGTAAGCTGTATAATGGCATAAATAGGGTTTTTTCAACTTTGGTGAATATCGCGGGCATTTTTAGGAATTTTTGCACCAAATTTTCAACATGGGGTTATTGGGACCCCTCCTCATGAATTCAGTCACTGTCATGGTGTTATTCGGTCCTGAAAAGTGATTTCACGGTCAGTGCATGGAATCACCCTTTGGGACCGATTAACGAAATGACTGCAACTGTTCATGAGGTGGGCTCTCAAAAAGCCTATGTTGCAAATTTGGTGAAAAAATCAAAAAAAATTACTGTTTTGCGAGCATGCATTGTGCAGTTTCCACACACACTTGTAACTTCATGAACTTGTAATATTTTCACTCCAGATTTTCAACATTGGCATTGTTCCACACCTCCTTATGAACAGTACAGCTGCCATTTTACCATCCTTGCCAAAAAGTGTTTTCACAATTCTGGCGCAGAATAGCACGGTCACTGTGGGAAATCAATTTTAGGGACAGATTAAGAAAATGACAGTGACACTGTTCATGAGCAGAGGTCCTAAAATGCTTATGTTGAAAATTTGGTGACAAAAGTCCATAAAATGACTGTGTCACAAGCATGCATTGCACAGTTTCCATGCACCCTTGTAACTTCACAAATCTGCAATATTTTCATGCCAGATTTTCAACACTGGCATTTTTTCACACCTTCTTAAGAACAGTACAGCTGTCATTTTTCACATCCTGGCTGAAATGTGTTTTCGCACTTCCGGCGCAGAATAGCATGGTTGCAGTGGGAAATCAGTGTTTGGGACTGATTAACAACAAGCAAGGGAAAAAGGCAGCCTGCCACACCATGAGAAACAGAATAAGTGAGTGAGAGAGGGGGAGGGAGTGAGTGAGCTCAACTGAGCTCTGTTGGGACTGGTGTGAATTTCTTTGTGGGCAAAAAAAGGTGCCAGTGCAAGCAGGAGCCCAGTACAAAAGGGCAGCCTGCAGCGCTGGGAGAAACAGAATGAGCGAGTGAGAGAGGGGGAGTGAGTAAGCTCAATGGAGCTCTGTCGGGACTGCTGCAGATTCTTTGTGGGCAGAAAAAGGCTCCAATGCAGGCAGGAGCCCAGTACAAGAAGGCAGCCTGCAGCGCCGGGAAAAACAGAACGAGCGAGTGAGAGAAGGAGAGTGCGCAAGCTCAACGGAGCTCTGTCAGGACTGCTACAGATTTTTTTGTGGGCAGAAAAAGGCACCAATGCAAGCAGGAGCCCAATACAAAAGGGCAGCCTGCAGCGCCGGAAGAAACAGAACAAGCGAGTGAGACGGGGAGTGAGTGAGCTCAACGGAGCTCTATTGGGACTGCTGCAGATTTCTTTGTGGACAGAAAAAGGCACCAATGCAGACAGGAGCCCTGTACAAAAGGGCATCCTGCAGCGCTTGGAGAAAAAGAACGAGCGAGTAAGAGGGGGGAGTGAGCATGCTCAACGGAGCTCTGTTGGGACTGTTATGGATTTCTTTATGGGCAGAAAAATGTGCCAATGCAGGCAGGAGCCCAGTACAAAAAGGCAGCCTGCAGCGCTGGGAGAAACAGAACAAGCGAGTGAGAGAAGAGAAGTGAGCGAGCTCAACAGAGCTCTGTCAGGACTGCTGTGGATTTCTTTGTGGGCAGAAAAAGGCACCAATGCAGGCAGAAGCCCAGTACAAAAGGGCAGCCTGCAGCACCAGGAGAAACAGAATGAGTGAGTGAGAGAGAAGGAGTGAGTAAGCTAAACAGAGCTCTGTCAGGACTTTAGAGTTGCCCACCCACCTGCCCAGGGTCCTGTGTGGTCCTATATTACAGCAGGGTCTCTGGGGTGGAGATAAAGCAATGATTGGATACTTTTATGATTGCTGTAATAATACAGATTTAGTTGTTCTGTTTATTTCTCTAACCAAGCTAAGTACTGAACTACACTGTTAGGATTGCTGTAATAATACATATTTATTTGTTCTGTTTATTTCCTTAACTGAGCTGAGTAATACTTGGAGTGCAATACAAATTCTAACGGGGCGAAGTGAAACTATGAGTGCTGAGAACAAAAAGTATGGTAGCTGAGGGGTGAAAAACGGACAAGGAGGCTTTAGGATTGCTACAGTAATACAGTATCTAACGGATGAGATTTGAGACTGAAGTAACCCGGTCAGCAAGGGGTAGTAGGGAGACTAGTGTGGGGAGAAACAGGAATTTGAGTTACTAGGGCCCTAACAGTTGTAGTAGGTTACAGAAACTGAGAGTAAGAGCCCGTAACATAAGATGGGGGCCAAAATGGGGCAGGTGCCATGTGTCAATAGGGCTGGCATCTTTGGAAGGGTGGTGGGGTGTACAGGGTGTGGGTCCACCATGATCCTGGACTGGGCTTGGAGGATGGGGGGGTGTATGATCTGTAGACAACTGGTTAGCTTGAAGGAGGAACTGTGTCGGTTAGGGAGAAGTCTAAGTCGCAAGGCAGACACTAGCAGAAAAGAGGAGAAGGGAGGGGGTGCCTGAGGTGAGGGAGGGGGCCTCCTGATGGGAGAAAGAGACCAAGAGGAGTACCAGGGCAGAGGCAGATGGCTGTGGGGAGGGAGGGACAGGGGGTGGGATCGGGGGCACAGAGGGAAAACAAGTAGGAGGGAACGATGGGGAAGAGATGTAGGGGGGTATGGACTAGGAATAGTTGAGCCTCTACTATGTGAGAAAGGGAGACAGGAACATACTGAAGGGGAGGGACAAGAGGGGCATAGAGGGATGGCAACTGGTAGGGGGCTAGTAAGGAAGGAGGGTGACTGGAGGAGATAAGGCTATGGGAAGGGAAGGATGGGAGGGGCATCACTATCGGGGTCGTAGAGAATGGGGGCTCTAAATCGACAACAATGGTGATAGGAGAGGGATTGGAAATTAACAGGGGAGGAGGGGAGGTCAACATGGGAAGCCCAGTAGGAAGTAGTCAGGCTGGGAAGTGGTTCAAGGGGGTTGCAAGGAATAAAGCAGATAAAAGGGGTGAGGCAGAAGTAGGGAGGTGCAGATACGGAAGTCATAGATGGTGCAGCTGGCGGGGGTAAGGGGCAGAGAAGAATGAATACTGGAGTGGTGGAAGGGGCATTAGAAGGGAAAGGGGTAAGGGATGGAGGTACTTGCCCTGAGGGATTCTATACCGAAAGGAGTGAGATGGGACAGAAGGAGGGAATGGCACAGCCTTATTTGGGTTGAAGCTATCCCCAGGTTGACTGCAGGAGGGGTAGGCATTGCTCAAATGTGCAGCGAGGGGGAGAAAGAAACCTCATTTACTGTTGCATGTGTGTACAAACGACTTGGCAGGGGAGACTGTAGAAGTAGTGAGGGGGAGGTTCTAGGAATTGGGCAGGCAGTGTGAGAGCGTGGGGGAGTCAGTGGCATTCGAGTAGGTACTCCCAGTACCATGTGCAAGCATGGGGAGGAAGGGGAGGATTGAGGAGTTCAACGAGTGGCTGAGGGATTGGTGCCACACCAAAAATGATGGGTTAGTGACTAACTGGGGTAGGATCTGGGGGAATAGTGACGTGTGCACAGCGGACAGGCTACACTTGAGCAGGGAGGGGACGGGAGTGTTAAAGGTGGGATTAGAGGGGTATATCTCTGCCAAGGTGGATTTAAACTAGTGGGGGGGTGGCCAAAAGACTGAGGTTGCTAGAAATATCTGGGCAGGGGAGCCTAATGAGCTCACCCCCCTAGATATAGGTAAAGGCAAAGGCGTAGAAATCCTGGGAGGGGGCGGGCAGAGTGGTCGGAGTGTAATACAGAAGGCACCACCACCCAGTAAGAATAACGAGGATAAAGGGTGTGGACTACCAGGAGCAGTGACACAGGCCAAGGAGAAGAGTGAGGAGAAGGAGGGTTACGGGTGGAAGGTGATCTCTCTCAACACAAGAAGCCTGGGGAACAAAATTGCAGAGCTTCAGGTGCTCCTTTCAGAGGGGAAGGTGGACACTGCTGCAGTGACAGAGACTTGGGCCACAGAATACCATGATTGGGACTCGGCAATTCTGGGATACAGGATATACAGCAGGGAACAGGGGGTTGGAAGGGGGAAGGTTGTACTCTAAGTGAAGAAAGGGATCAAATGCATAACAGACGAGGGAGAAGAGGAGAGGACAGAGGTGCTTTGGGTGCAACTCTGGGACTCCAAGAGCAGAAAGCTGAGGCTGGGAGTGGTGTACAGACCACCAGCCCAATCTGGGAAACTGGATGGGGAGTTGGCAGAGCAGATAAGGAGGGTCTGTGGAAGGAGAGTGTGGTGATAGTGGGAGATTTTAACCTACCAATGGTTGACTGGAACACACCGGCCACTAGCAGTACCAGGGAGCAGGTGCTCGTTGATGCATTCCAGGATGGCCTTCTGATGCAATTGGTAAGTGGGCCTACAAGGCCTGGTAGCACTCTGGACCTAGTACTGGAAATGGGGAGGTGGTGAGGGAGGTAAGGGTGGAGGACCCACTAGCAGGTAGCGACCACCAAACAGTGTGTCTCATTCTCATGCTTGGCAGGGAGAAAGGAGGCACAGGCACTAAGGTAGTGGACTTTAGTAGGGTGGACTTTGGGAGGATGGGAGCAATACTGTGAGGGAGACTCGAGGATATAAGGCCAGGGATAGATGCAGAACAAAATTGGGGAGTCATAAAGACTGGGCTAACAGAGGCCACAGTAGCCTGCACTAGGGCCAGGAGTAAGATGAGCAGAGTCAAGAAACCTTGCTGGCTGAACAAGGAAGTGCTGCAAGGGGTAAGGCATAGAGATCTGCATACTGGAAGTACAGGAGAACAGGAAAGGGAGAGGATAAGGAGGCTTACGGGAGTTGGTCAAGGGAGGTGGTCAGGAGGGTGAAAAAAGCTAAGGCCACCAGGGACTTAAAGTTAGCACAGGGCATGAAGAGAGGGGAAAAGGACTTTTTAAGGTATGCCATGGAAAACAGAAAGTGCAAGGAACATATTGTGAGGATAAAGCGTGGAAGGTTGGGTGGAAAAAGGGCAAGGAGCAAGCGGAAATTCTAAATGAGTACTTCTGCTCTGTTTTCACTAAGGAGAGGGATGGTCCACTACCATCATGGGCTGGGGGTGGGGAAAGGGGAGGAGGTGATGGACACAGTGATCACAGGGAGTAGGGTGCTAGAGGGGCTGAGGGCAGTAAGGGTAGACAAAGCACCAGGTTCCAATGGCATCCACCCCAGGGTGCTGAGGGAGATAGTGGAACTGTTGGCTGAGCCACTGGCAGATCTGTTCAATACCTCCCTGGAAATGGGGTGTGTGCCCCAGGACTGGAGGGTGGCCCATGTGTTGCCCATACACAAGAGTGGGCCTAGGGGAGGAGCCAGGAAATTATTGGATGGTCAGTCTCACGTCCATAGTGGGTAAGCTTATGGAGGCGATACTGAAGCAGAGGCTGGTGGCATTTCTAGATTAATGGCCTCCAAGATGTGTGGCAACATGGGTTCATCTCAGGGAGGTCTTCTCAAACCAGCCTAATACAGTATTATGACTGGGTGACAACAGAGTTGGACAGGGGCCATGCGGTACATGCCCTGTACTTGGACTTCAGTAAGGCCTTTGTTACAATGCCTCTTGGGAGACTGGGGGGAAGGTGATGGCAGTGGGAAAAAAAGCTGACTAAATGGATATAGACCTGGTTACAAGGGAGGGTGCAGAGGGTGGTGGTGGTGGGGGAGTTCTCAGCACCTAGAGCAGTGACCATCAGGGTGCTGCAGGGGACAGTGCTGGGCCCAGTGCTATTTGGGCTCTTTATCTCTGATATAACACATAGAATGGGGAGCATGGTTAGTCTGTTCACCAATTATACCAAATTGGGGGGTAGTGGTGGACAAAGAGGACGGATGGAAAAAACTGCAGGGGAACCTAAACAAAGTAGAGACATGGTCGGTGGAATGGCAGCTAGGATTCAATGCAAACAAGTGTAAGGTGATGCACGTCAGGCCTAAGAACCAGAAGAGGGACTATTAGTTGGGGGGTGAGGTTGGGGATCACAGAGGAGAAGAACCTAGGGGTGTTGGTAACTGGGAGCATGAACAACTCAGCCCAGTGTATGAGAGCAGCAGCAAAGGCAAACAGGATGCTGGGTTGCATCGCAAGGGGGTTCTCATCCAGATACAGGGATGTGATCCTATCTCTCTACAGATCATTGGTCAGACTGCACCTGGAGTACTGTGTGCAATACTGGAGGCCATACCTGAGGAGAGATACAAAGTTACTGGAAGAGGTGCAAAAGAGGGCAACAAAAATGTTAAAGGTGATGGACGAAAAGAAATATGAATTTAGGCTGAATGAGCTGAACATGTACACACTGGAGGAGAGGAGGGATGGGGGATATGATTGAAGCATTTAAATACCTGAGGGGGTAAATAAACCTAGCACTGAGGGGGTGTTTAAACTGAGCAGTGGAAGAGAGATTAGGGGCATGGACTAAGGTTGGAAGGTGGATGTTTCTAGAGGGAAATGTGGAGGCACTACTTCACTGAGAGGGTGGTGTCTAGATGGAATGCACTGCCAGAGGTGGTGGTATCAAGTAGGACAGTCAATAGCTTTAAGAAGGACTGGGATAACACAAGAGGAAGAGTCAGGGGGGAAGGCACTGGGACAAGAGGAGGAGGAACTGAGTGGGAGGAGGCTGGGGCAGCTTCAATCTAGGGTGCTAGCTGCACACTCAGGCAGATTTAGATAGACCAATTGTTCTGTTCTGCTGGCAGATTCGCATGTTCATATGTATGTTCATATGTAAAATCACAGCGACTCTGTTCGTGAGCAGAGGTCCTAAAATGCCTATGTTGAAAATTTAGTGACAAACATCCATAAAATAACTGTTACAAGCGTGCATTGTGCAGTTTCCATGCACCCTCATAACTTCGCAACTTTGTAGTACTTTCACTCTAGATTTCCAACACTGGCATTTTTTCAGACCTCCTTATGAACAGTGCAGCTGTCATTTTTTACATCCTGCCCGAAATATGCATTTACACATCTGGTGGAGAATAGCGTGGTTGCTCTGGGGAACCAATGTTTGAAACAGATTAAGAAAATCATACTGACAGTGTTCATGAGCAGAGGTCACAAATGCCTATGTTGAAAATTTGGTGAAATAATTCCACTAAATGACTGTGTTACATGCATGCGTTGTGTAGTTTCCACGTACACTTGGAAGTTCTAGCATTTTTAGTATTTTCACTACCGCTTTTCAACATTGCCATCTCTTCACACCTCCCTATGATTGATTCAGCTGTCATTCTTCATATCCTGCCCGATCTGTGGTTTTGTGCATCTGGTGCACAATGGCACGATCGCTGTGGGAACTCAAGGTTCGGAACACATTGACAAACTCACAGTGCCACTGTTCATGAGAAGAGGTCCCAAATGCTTTCATGAGGTGAGGGTCACAAAAAGGCCATGTTGAACATTTTTTGTGCAAATACCAACAAACACCCAGGGCATTAGGGTTTCTAACCATAACGTCCCACCCTGTACAGACTGACAGGCATCAGAGGTGTGCCTTTGGATTGCCAACTGTCATTGTCATGCTGTTCCCCCACCCCACCCTGCAGCCAGTGACAAGTATTGGGTGTGCCTTGGACTCTTCGCCTCAGAGTTAACCCCATTCTCCTATATTGCACCCATTTCAGCATATGTCCTTATGGAGTGGGGTGACTTTAAAGCCAAACACCCCAAGGCACACCACGACACTTGTCGGTGTCTGCAGGATAGGGTGAGGTGAAATGGCATGAATGTTATGGGTGGCAACCCAAATGCATACCCCAATGCCTGTCCATATCTACAGGCTGGAGGTTGGGTTGGCGTGAAGTTCAATACTTCACTGCCATTCCTACTCTGCATGTGTCTAACTCCTGCATTTCCAATGCTAATACCAGCAAGCAAACATTCGGCATTGTCAAATGCTTGTTATTAACTGTAGCTGGAAAATGACTTTCTGGAAAGCATTTTTTCACTACTCTGCTGTGATAAGGTGTAGGTGCCTGATCCAGGGATACATATTGTTTCTTTGGAAGGATTAAGTTCCAAGAAAAGTTCCATTAAGATTGGTTGTTTGACTGAGCACTAGCACTCCATTTATTACAATCCAAACCTGTATCCCAGATTGCACTCCGCACTGTACGTCCAGTATTTGCTTCCATTTTGTGTTTGCAGTGGCACCCTAAAATTGCATATTGCCAAGGTTACTTCCGTATCCAGTCCATAGATGGACCACTTTTGTAAACTGAATTACATGTTGTAAAGAGTAGTGTATGTGCTGGGCCCTGGAATCAAGTTGGCTATACCTTGTCTCATAGCCAACAGATGTAACCATTCTGGTAAAGGTAAATTCCAATTAGCTAATGTGCTAGACTCAACTTTAAAACGTTGTACATTGCAGTCACACATTCCAGTACCAAAAAATGCTCTGGATTTCTTAAATACCGCATTTCTGTCCATAAAAAGCACAATGGTACACGACTGTAGTTGTACAGCACTGTGGTATACTACTTAACTGAGAGTTCTGAAAACAAAGAGGAGGAGCCTTTCAAGCAAGTGGAGGTTGCTCATTTTCTGCCGGTGCATTACCTGATTTGAAACATGCTTCATACTCAACATACATTCAAGAAAATCAATGCTTGATGCTAACCCTAACTCTTGTACTTTTAACAACTGGAAATATTTTAAGTGCAAACACCTTGTTATGCAATGTGTTTAAGAAAAATGGCATGTTCACCCCTATAATGATTGCAAATTAATTTACCACAGAATGATGTGAAGAGTTTTTATATTTGTTTTACAGAAAGAATAGCTAATCACGGCACCATGATCTGTTCTTATAACTCTGTCTTTAAGTTAGGCAATGTTTTTTTTTTTCTGGCATTTATTTATTTTTATTTATTGAGATCTCGGATTACACCACCTTTGAGCTCAATGCTTTTTTACAAGGGTTCCACAGCTGAGCAAAACTGATAACATACAATAATGACAAGATGGGACAAAAATGACAGGACACATAGAGAGCTAAAAGTAGTACAGTCAGTTTGAGAGTGATAATTCAGTTATAGAATTTAGTACATGTAACTAAACTATGAGCAGCCGGGGCTTTGTCGAGGATAAGTAGGGTGCAGGGTGAGAGAAGCATGGGGGCATGGAGGCGGGTGTGGTGAGTATGGGATGAGGTGTGGGTGAGGGTGGTGGGAGGGTAAGGCCAAGGGCATGCAAAGTGTAAGTGCTGATAGTTACTAGCAACTAGCGGGAGGTTGTACAATGGAGTGCAGTCACAGCCACTAAGAGCTGCAAGGTGTTGGCGAAGTGTACATTTAAACAAACTAATCTTTGGCTCCACAAGGAGTTTAAAAAGAGTTTAAAAAGTTTTCTCCATTTTGCTTGTTAATGCAATATCACAAGGGAGTAGGGCAACATGCATTCATGATCATGTTTCAGCAAAACTAGTGGGACTACATATTAATATGACTGCTAGTTTGTATGACATGATTAATTGGCAGAGGCAGTATGGTCTAGTGCAAGAGCACAGGAATGGGGACTAAGATTCCCATCACAGCCACTTGCTGTTTGACACTGATCAAGTCACCTAACCTTTTAGTGCATCAATACACCAAACAATAAAATGGGTTAAAGCAGAACCCAACTGAACCCAACTGAAACAAGATGCAGCATCTCAGCTGGGCTATCCAGGATACAGATATGTTAATAAATAATTAAAATGCTCTTCTACATCGGACTCTGCTCCTGACATTTTGAAATGTACTTCAGTTACACCAGCTTTCTCAACTAGTATTTGAAGGTTTATTTTGTGTGTATGTTGTGGTGGTGGTGGGGGTCAGGTGATGTACCTGCACAGGAAGGAGTCATTTTTCTTCCACTGAGCCTCCGTTTATTGCCTTTTTCATTGCAGCATTGGTATATGTAGAAACAAGTGGTTATTGAAAAGTAAGTCCCAGTGCTCTTCACCATATCACAGTCCTTTGCAAGACTGCAGGGTCAGGAAAGGCTTTATGATTTTGTGTGTGTTCATGTGTGGGGAGGGCTGATATAGCTCTTCCATGACATTGCACAATGTTCCATGTCAAGATGTTGCCTCCCCACACACAGACATGCTCCTAGTCATTCTGCAATACTATAGAGGGATGAAAGGGACATGAAGCACATTTTGTTTTCATTTTATAAATCTGGTCTACCTGTAAAGGAGAACAATTTGTATTTTGGATTGAAAACATTGGATCTCTATAGGATAGAACTGGATTACATGAAGCAATGGACTGGGCCCCCGCATTACAAGTTACCACTGGGTCACATTCTATCACCTCTCAATTCTTTGTGACAATCCTCTAAATTTAGGAATAAGACATAATTCAGGAATAGGGGTGTATGAAATTAGAAAACTTTGCTTCATGAAGAAGTTCATGAATTTTACCCAATCTGCAAAGTTCTCCTTCAAGGCAAATTTCAAGTTTGCCTTAAAGGACAACTACGCAAATGGTGAAATTGGCTCTAAGGCAAAGTTTGCAAGGATCATGGGATTGGAGGTCACATGGTGCTGCAATGAGCTGTATTGCCATGCGTAGGCTGAATTGAGTGCAGTGTGAGGACGAGGCAGTTGGTGTTAAATGTGCCCTGTATCTTTGTGCCTAAAAACATTTGAAAAGCATTTAAAACAGGCAGTTTTTTTCCAACAAATCACTCCATTAAGTGTCTACTGAGCCTTGTGCCTCTAGATCACCAATTATTTGTGGTATTTTTTGGGATATAGTTCTTTAAAGCTGTAGTTTCATTTACTGTATTGTGTAGTGAGGCAGTGCTGTTGGGGGGGGGGGGGCGCTTAGCTGCAGAAACTTCCAGCAAGAAAAAGGCAGGTTAGGCAGCCTTTTCTGTCTTAGCAGTGCTGGTGTTGTTGTAGTCGGTGTTATGTGTGAGTTCTGTTCTTGTTTTCTTTGGTTTGTATTTTCAGTTCTGTAGAACAGTTAGGTGTGTTTTACTGAATGATTTTTGTCACTGTAGTTTCACTATATTGATTTCATTTTTGTTTATTGTTTAGTGTTAGCAGTTTTTCCTGTACACAGTAATGTCATAATAATTACCTGAGTTATTGTGTCTTGCATGTGTCAGCTTAGTCCCTGAAATCCCTGTTGTATAATGCTTGAGCAAAAAAAAAAAAAAAACTGGTGGCAGTGCAGGTGTTGCTGGTGATTCTGGTTCAGGGGGAGCCTGAACTTCAACAGAGGGTACTGCCACTCCCACAGGGTATGCCTGTCACCCCGTTACAAGGGATCTTCCCTTACACCCTCCACAAACTGTTGCCAGCACACATGGGCCACCACCCCCTCTCACCATTTCCCTCTGCTTTCCCCCCTCCACTCAGCCAATTGACTTGCCATCAGATGGGTCCTTTGGTCTCCAGTACCCATATGGGTGCCCCGTTTGCCCTGGGGGACACGTTTATTGCATAGGTTGCAAGTGACCACACTAAAACTAACCCTAACACTAACACTAACCCTAACCCTAATGTCCCATAGGAGAACATTACAACTTTAACAAATCATAACTCCACCAGTATTTGGAGTTAAGGTACACTATATATATCCAAACAAATGTCTCAATGACTACTACAATAGAAACACATTATAGCCCCAGAAATATTTATGGGATATGCACAACACTCCCAAATTACCTCCCAAATTCATCATGGTGCCAAATCCACATTTTAAGTCTGATAGTAATCACAAATTCACCAACTGTGCATATCGTCTTGGACTACAATCATACAAAGTTTCAGATAAAGTCAACAAAAACTGACTGAGTTATGCCTAAATAGAAACCAAAGGAGTAGTTGATGGAAGGGGTGGTGGCATTCGTGTTGCCAAATTATTCTTTGCCACATCTGTGGCATCCATGCAGATGGGTGCTGGGGAGATGGCAACAAGAGAATCAGTACAAGAAGTAGCAAATCTCTGGCTCAGGAACAGTGGTCAAGGAGAAAGTTGCTAGTGCCCCCTTGACTGCTGGTGGTGTGGTGGCACTGAGTCTAATCTGGATAATAGGTCCCCAGTATGGATATATGTACCAGTGACCAAACAGCTGGTAGCTCCTTTCCATACATTACAGCATATTGGGCACAGGTAACTGGAGTAGCATTCAACTCTATCCGGGGAAAAATTGTGCTAAGCCCAACTGCATTGGAAGCAGCACTCTGATTATTTGCCAACATGTCACACTGGTAGTTAAATGTAACTGGATCACAGACACAGGTCAACATTTTTTGAATTATTCCTGACTGAGATTGGAGTGGATGCAGCTTGTGGTGGTGGTATCATGGGGGGTCTAGGGTGGCATGGGGTCTTCAGTCTTTGGAGTACATGGGACAGGGGACTGCTGACCATGAGATTTTTGAGTATGAGTAGCTTCCTTTTAGCTCAGCTTCACCTTGGTGTATCCCAAGGAGAAGTTACAGACAAAGCTGCAAGGGAAAGTTACCAATGGCAAATTTCCTATTAAATAGAAACACTGCAAAATTATCTGTGGAGGTGAATTTGGCAACTTTGCCTTAACGTCGTCTGTGAATTAAAACTTTGCAACATCTCTATTCAGGAAATCCAGGGTCAGATCTTCCCATCTCCCCTGGATCTCCACCAAAATCGTTGATCAATGCAAGTCCAGTGATCTCACATGGGCCCGTATTAAATTATCCCACTCCCCTTTTGATCTTCTTCACTACAGGACCCTGAGAAACAAGTACACAAAGGCTGTCCAGGCTGCAAAATCCCATTATTTCAAAGCCAACCCCCAGGACAACCTTAACTCCCCAGCTAAATTCTGGAGGCTAATCCACTTCATTTTTGACCCCCCTGCCCAGTCTGCCCCTCCTGTCATGTTTCAGCTGTGTCTGACCCTTCCTCTATTGCTGCTCATTTCAATGAGTTCTTCACCACATGTGGTCTCTCCCCTCCCACTCCAGACTCTCCTACTCCCCCTCACGTTTCCCCCTCCAGTTCCCCCCCAAACCTCCCAGGGGTTCCATTTTCCATCCATCACTTCTCAGGAAATACTGTTTACCTTTTACATCCCTCAGCTTGTCAAAATCATCCCTGATGGACTTGATCCTAAACTCTTCCACCTCTCAGCACCTGCAATTGCAGGTCTGCTTCCTCACCTGCTCAACCTCTCAGTCTCCCTCTGCTCTGGTCCTAAGTCCTGGAAGATTAACAAAGTCCTTCCACTTCAAAAAGGGGATGACCCCTACTACCCTTGCAACTTCCATCCTATCTCTCTCCTCCCCTCGCCTCCCTTGCCAAGCTGCAACAGAGGTTAGTCTGCTCCTGACATCTAGATTACCTCACCTCTTCTAGTTTCCTCTTTCATTCCAGTCTGGCTCCTAGAAGCCCCATTCCACTGTCTCCTCCCTGCTGCATGTCACTGACTTCATCTTCTCAAGGATGCATTAGGGGCACATCACGACTTCCATTTTCATTGATCGGGCCAAAGCTTTCATGTTGGTGTCCCACCCACTCCTTCTCAGCAAGCTGAGCTCTGCTACACCCTCAACTCCTGCCACTAGCTGGTTTCATTCTTACCTAACAGGCCATCAACAGTCAGTACAGGTTGGAGGCCCCTTATCATCACCCCTTCTCATCCAGGCTGGGATCCTGCAGGGCTCCTCCCCTTGCAACTTCTATCCTTTCTGCCTACTCCCCTTCTTGCCGAACTGCAACAGAGGTTAGTTTATTCTAGACTTCTAGACTACCTACCTCTTATAATTTCCTCTCCCCATTCCATTCTATGCTGCTCTTAAATGCCAAATTAAGTTTATCCCCCAACCCTGAACTTGTCTCTGCCCCTTCCCACCTCCTCTGCCCCTACTCTTTGCCTACCACCATCCCTACTCCCTCCCCTGTTGTTTGCACCTAGTGTGTCTATTCATTATTGAGCCAATTCCTAACATACTAACATACTAAAATGCCAGCAGAACAGGCCTAATGGTCTCTTGAGTCTGCTAGATTTTCAGCACCCGCACTGAGGGCCGATTTTGGTATCCCCCCTCCCCCTTGGATTATACTGTCCCCAGTCCCAGATGTTCTAACTGTATTGGGCCTGGTCAGATCTACCCTCCCCCTGTACCTGTCCCATCCCCTCTTAAACCCATCCACGGTCTCCACCTCTACCAGCTCCCTGGGCAGTGCATTCCATGGCTCTACCACCCTTTCAGTGAAATAACATCTCCTTCTCTCCCCCCTCTGAGCCTGCCCCTTCCAGCTTACACCTGTGACCTCTTGTTGCTCCACCCTCCTTCCTTTGGAGCACCCTGACTGGGCCTCCTTTATTGATCTCTTTCATGTACTTAAAGACCTCTATCATGTCCTCCCTGTCCCTCCTCTCCTCCAGGGTGTACATGTTCAGCTTCTTGAGCCTCTCCTCATAGGTCCTCTCCCCCAGGCCCCAGATCATTCTGGTTGCCCTCTGTTGGACCTTCTCTAGGAGTGTAATGTCCCTCTTTAAATGTAGTCTCCAAAACTGTACACAATACACGAGGTGTGGCCTAACCAAGCAGTTATACAGTAGAAGGATCACATCCACCTTTCTGGAGGTAATCCCCCTGGCGATGCATCCCAGCATTCTATTTGCCCTTGCTGCTGCCCTCCTACAGGTCTCTGAGTTGTTCATTTTGACATCTACCACTACCCCCAGGTCCCTCTCGCCCTCCGTGACTTGAATCATGTGTCCTCCCAGGGTATACTGGCTTGGATTCTGTCCCAGGTGCAGAACCTTGCACTTCCCCGTATTGAATTTTAGTTTCCATTTTCCCTACCACCTTTCCAGAGCCTCCAGGTCCTCCTGCAAGGCCATCCTCCCCTCCTCCCCATCCACCACTGCACCCAGCTTTGAGTCATCTGCAAAGAGACTCATCTCACTCCTGATTCCCCCTCCTGATGTCTGAGATATTGGTGTTGAACAGGGGTGGCCCCAGCACTGACCCCTGGGGAATCCCACTAGAAACTCACCTTGGGGATGAGGCTAACCCTCCAACCACCATCTTCTGAGTACGCTCAGAGAGCCAATTTCCTATCCATCTTAACAACTATCTCCCTACCCCCATTTCCTTCAGCTTAGCCAGCAGGCCACTGTGGGGTACCAAATCAAATGCCTTGCTAAGGGCCAGAAAGAGGACGTCCACTGGCCTACCCTAGTCCGGGGCCCTTGTCACCCAGTTATGGAACTCAACAAGATTTGTCTGACATGATCTTCCTGTGACAAAGCCATGCTGCCTGTCATCCAAGTATCCAGTTTGCTTCAGTAACCCCCCAAACTTTTCTTGACAATACCCTCCATTGCTTTGCTGACCACCGATGTCAGGCTAATGGGCCTGTAATTTCCCGCCTCCTCGCTTGATCCCCCCTTGTGGATTGGAATGACATGGGCCACCCTCCAATGTTGGGGCACCCACCCAGTCCTCAGAGAGATGTTGAAATGCTCCACTAGAGGGACTGCCAGGGCATCCGCCAGTTCCCTCAGCACTCTGGGATGTATCTCATCAGGCCCAGGTGCTTTCTCCGTCTGAAGGGACCTGAGGGCTTCCCTCACTCTCTCTACTGGGATTTCAGCCTCCACATCTTCTCCCATGCAATTCTGCTTAAAGTTGAGACAGTCCAAATTCTCTCATGGAAATTTGCATATGTTTCCCATGATGCTTTGCATTATTGGGGTATGTGCAATTGTGTTTTCTTTAAAATGTGGCTGTATGGCCAGTATCCTCCGGGATAACCCATGCTTCAGGGTGCTTGCTCTGGGGTTCTTATGTATGTCTTGGTTATCTAAGTACTCATTTGTAACTTCCTTACCTCCAGTACTGCCTAACTGCTACTGGCACTTGTAAACCTGCAGCTGGCACTTATTTCTAAATGTGTATGCTTCCTCTGTTTGTAATTCTGTTTGTAATCTTGTTACCCATGTACCCAGGTCGCACCTGGAAATGAGCCTCAGCTCAGTATGCTTTTCCCGGTTAACAAAGTTTAAATAAATACATAAATAACATAAATAAATCCTAAGTCCTATTCTGTTGTCCATTTTTCTGAATGACCTCTCATTCACATGTGCCAACTTGCTTATATACATGTATGCGATGACACAGTCATCTTCGCTTCTGATCCCTTCAAAGAATCTGTGGAAGACCTGCTTCAGCAGGATTTTCACAATGTCCTGTGCTGGTTCCACTCAAACCATCTCTGGGTCAGTGCCAAACAATGCTGTTCTTGACCTTCATTACCAGTCAGAAATTGGCCATGCTCTCAAGACTTCCAGTCTTCTGCACACTGCATGGCTCCCCTCTTGAAGCTGTGCAATCCTTGAAGTAACTCAGAGCATGGCTTGACAATAAGCTTGACTTTTCAACCAATATCGATGCCATTCATGTGAAACTCCATCCATAGTTGGGTTCCTTGTACTGTATTATAGACTGCCTTCCCTTGCTGGTGTGCTAGGAGCTGCTCACCAACATAGTGCTCCCATTTTCAACTATATGACGTGGCCTATGGTGACACACCTTCCACTTCCCTAGCCAGACTGGACACCCTCTGCAATGCCTTTTGTCACTTTATGAGAAACTCCCCTCCTCGTGCACACCATTGCTGTCTCTACTTCTCCCTTTCCATTATCCCCCTACCATTATGTCACCAGTCACACTGTTCATAGAAATGTAAAAGTTGATGGCAGATAAGGACCGCAAGGCCCATCCAGTCTGCCCATTTCTTTTTCTACCGTATGAATGTGCCATCGGCCTTTGCTCTGTCAATGGCCTATCTATTCATACTCATCTGTATTGCTCCCTTATGCCTATTCCATGCCTGTTTGAAGCCCTGTGCTGTATTCATTTCCATCACTTCATGAGGTAGGCCGTTCCATGCATCCACCGCCCTTTCTGTGAAAAAGAACTCCTCACATTACCCCTTAATCGGCCTCCCTGTAATCTCATGCTGTGTCCTCTTGTCCTGCTATTTTTCTTATATTGAAAAATGTTAGACTCTTTTACCTTGTTAATGCCCTTAAGGTGTTTGAATGTTTCAATCATATCACCTCTCTCTCTCCTTTGCTCTAGAGTATACACATTGAGCTCCGTTAATATGTCCTCATATGTTTTCTGATGCAGTCCCTGCACCATTTTGGTTGCACTTCTCTAGACTGCTACAATTTGGTTATTGTCCTTGAGAAGGTGTGGCCTCCAGTACTGCATGCAGTACTCCAGATGGGGCCTAACCAGTGTCTTTTAAAGAGGGATTATTACCTCCCTCTTCCAACTTGTGATACCCCTACTAATACACCCCGACATCCCCCTAGCCTTACCTACTGCTTTAGTGGTCTGCTTGGATGATTTCAAGTCATCGTTGATGATGATGCCCAAGTCTCTTTCTTCCCTTGTGACTGCCAGCAACTCCCCTCCCAGTCTATATGTGGCTTCAGGGTTTCTCTTCCCTATGTACATGATCTTGCACTTCTTTGCGTTAAACCCCAGTTGCCACTCTTCCGACCATTTTGCTAGTTTATCCAGATCTCTTCTCATTCTGCCACACCATCTGGATCATCTACTCTATTGCAGATCTTGGTGTTATCTGCAAACAGACAAACCTTCCCCTTCAATCCATCTGTAACGTCACTGATGAAGATATTGAAGAGGACTGGCCCCAGGACTGATCCCTGAGGTGCTCCACTTGTGACTTGCATCTCTTCTGACTGTATACCATTTACCACCACTCTCTGTTTTCTGCCCGTCAACCAGTTTGCCACCCAGTTGACCAACATCTAACCCAACCCGAACCTACCCAGCTTATTAATCAATCTTCTATGTGGAACAGTATCGAAAGCTTTGCTGAAGTCAAGGTAGGCAATATCAACTGCTCCCCCTTGGTCCACCACTCTGGTTACCCAGTCAAAGAAATCTATAAGATTAGTTTGACAGGACCTTCCTTTTGTAAACTCATACTGTCTTGAATCCTGTGCTCCTATGGATTCCAGGTGTTGCACTATTCTTTCCTTAAGGAGTGCCTCCATAATCTTGCCCACTATTGAGGTAAGACTGACTGGTCTGTAGTTCCCTGCCTCCTCCTCCCTGCTACCACTCTTGTAGACTGGGATCACATGAGCCCTTGTCCAGTCTTCTGTGACCCCTTCTGTGCTCAGAGACTCAATAAAATGTTCTGATAATGGCTCTGCTAGTTCCACCCTTAGCTCCTTTAGTACCCTGGGATGTATGCCATCAGATCCCATTGCCTTATCCACCCTGAGCTTATGAGCTCTTGTAGGACCCTTTCTTTTGTGAAGGGACTAGTGCACACCTCCCTCCCCCCTGTGTCCATGGTGCTGAGCTGTGGGCCCTGCCCTACCTTTTCTTCAGAATACTGGCTTGATTCTCTCCCCTCCTACCTCTCATCATTCCTCCACTTAGTAACACCTGCTCCATACTATCTCTACTCCAGGGACAAATGAACCTTCTTAACTCCTCATCCCTATTCCTCTGCTGGGCAATCTGATTTCTACTGCCTTCCAATACTCTAGGACAGCTCTCCTCATCACTCCACCATTCAACCTCCTCTGTCCCCTTCAGGCACCTGCTGAAACTTCTCCCACCCCCACCTACACCTGCTTTCCATAGGAGGTCTTCTCTGTTTGACACTGGTGGCTCAGGGTTTTGGTTTCTTTCTGACCAAACTTGTTCTTGCGCACTGTGTTGCTTGTTAGGTGAAAATATTCTACAGCATATCTTGCACTTGAATTTTGGTGAGACATGTGTCTGTAACATGCAGTGTTATTGTTCCAAGTATTTACCTGTGAAGTATTTGCTCATTAAAATTGTGCCTGTATTTTATTTCTGTATCATGAATTGCACTCTATTATTTTTTGTTGTTCTTCCTGTCCCCCCCCCCCCCGGGTCACATCTGGAAATGAACCTCTGCTCAGTGTGCTTTTCCCAGTCATCAATTTTCAAATAAAATTAATAAATAAAATATTTAATACCATATCTTTGTAATACAATAATGAATACTAGGTTTAGTATTAGTTGTGTTGGTACATTGAATTTTATGTCTTTTCATATTGCCTTACACAAATGCTTGACTTGTTTATCTGTATACTTTTTTAGTTTGTTTCTGACTGTATTTATATGTTATTTTAATTTCATTGATTTACTTTTGATTGATGAACTCTGTGTTGGAGGAGTCATTTGATGAAATTACAATCATGTGCTTATCATTTGACCTCTGGGCTACCAGGTCTGTCCTCCCTATCCTCTCCCACATTTGAGCAGGTCAATTTTAAGTGGAAACTTGAGAAACTGCAGCTATCTGGATATACACTGCATATAGAAAAAGACAGAGTGGACCTTTGTGGTCTTGCTTTATAAATAATTCAGGCAAGATTGGACTTAGATAGCATATACTTGAGTCTGCTATGTGGCATCACACACTGTGTGTGTCTGCACTTGGACTGAATGCAGCTGGCGGCTCATGCTGTTATCAGATGCAGGGCACATATATCTGACATCAGAGCAACAGATACAGTGCAGGCCTAAAGCATGAGAAGGGGGAATCCCATACAGATCAGTCTGTCATGGTATTTGCATAATGCGGCAGTGCAGATTGGGTGGGCACTTAGAAATGAAATTTAATACCTCATTAATTGACATTTAGTAAGAATATACTTTTTCACTCATGCGTAAGAGGATGACACAAGTGAATGTTTCTGACACTGCGGTAAACAAGATATTGTGGTGAAGGGGTTTAACATTTGTGGAGAATGTAACTCCGTTAACCAAGGTTATATGTAGTTGAGGACTGCTAACCCTTGATAAAGCTGCGGCGAGCTCTGGCAAAACATTGGGTAATACTGATGGTGGCCATGAGAGAATTCATAAAATAAATAAGATTGAGATTTTACAAAAGAAGTGTGGTGCCTTGTGATCTGCTCCAACCCTTTTTTGCTACCTATAAAGAGGTCATAACAGCCATCTAATCCACTCCATATGCAGAGCACATGATCCACTTGCTGGTGGACCAGGGTTACTCATTAGAAGTTCAGTGTCAGGCATTACTCTGCTCTAAGTCCATTCAGAAGCCACAGGAAGCTTTATGGTAGCAACCAGGGACAGCCAGGATATGTGAATGCTACTGACAAGCTAAGCTCATGGAGCAGCCTTAGGGGTAGAAGTAGCATAACCATGCATATGCCAGTCATATCTGTGGATCTGAGCTTCAAATCTTGTATAAAGGACAAATAATTGCTTGTTATTTCAAGCCCCTAGATTTTGCCTGGTTAAAAATGTAATATAACAATTTCTGTGCAGGGTTTAAAGACCATATGAATGCCTGCATAAGTTGCAAAGACTACTAAATGAAGAAAGTATTGGAATATCGTACTTAATTTTGAAGCCTATATTTAAACTTTCCAGATGTGTTACATCCATCATTGGATGACTAAGGACTCAGATTCTATCATAATAGACCCTGAATGCCCTTTAATCTGGTAATTAAGGGCACCATACTGCACAATTGAATAGGGTATGTACCATGGAACTGTGGAGACCTTTTGGGCTGATGGTACTGCACTGCTGGCTCCAGTTTGGAAAAACTACTCTGCACAGGAAAATGACCTAGTCAGATTACATGAGAAACACATAGGGTCTCACATCTGCCTCTACAGATAGAAATTTTGAGCTTTGGGAAACTGAACATAATGACTGATTTGTGAGTCTTATAGATCCAAAAGAGCATCCACAAACCATGGCAAGCCACTTAAGGCCAGTCACAGTTTATATAACACCCCCACCCTGTTGAACGCTTACAGGCAGTTTGTAGGGTGTCATTTAAGATGCATCTAGAACTGAAGGAGCCCACAAGGGACAAACATATGTGGGCAGCTTTGTGCATTTACATGAATTTTACTTGGGGGTAGGAGGATATAGTTGGTGCCGGGAATGAACTGGGTTAGGCTAAGAAGGGGGGCCACTGGACCACCAAGAAAGTTCTTTAAGGGGCAAACACCAAAAAACTTTACATGCCCCATAAGCAGCCCTAAAGGTACAGGTCAGATGGTAGGGGAATGTTTGGGGAAAAAAAACCTTGCTTATGGACCCTTGCTTATGGCTGGCAGTATAGCTTAGAGATTAGAAGAACGAGATGTGAACGAGCTTGGTACATCCAGCAGACTAGACCTGAGTTTGATTCTCACAACCTCCACTTACATACTGTGTCACTCTGAGCAAGTCACTTAACCGCCCAGTGCTCCCAGGCCGCCCCTGAAAACAGGCACTTGTGCCTAGTGGGCTTTACCCGGTTACCAAAGACTAAAAATTAAAAAAAAATTAAAAACAAATGACACAGGAGTGATGCCCAAGGAAGGCTTTAATTTTGTATTAATGTTTGTCTGCAAACACTGTTTGCACACAACTGTATAGGCCAACTTATATTTCGATTTAGTCACTGGGTAAACTCTCCACTCCCACCAACAACTAAGTCAGTCAATATTGGATGACTGACATATGTGTGTTGACCACAAAAGCAGTTGTGCAAAAGAAAAAAAAAGAAAAAAAATCGAGGGCTGAGATGCTCAGTGCCTTACCGCCTGCCACACCAGTAACCTGGGTTCAGGAATGGATGAGGGTTTCTTGGTGGCTGGCTAGGGGAGGGAAGACTGAGCATCCTTAGGACAGCTCTCCTCCCTCGGGTATGGGGATTGTGTGACCCATTGCTTGCCTGCCACCTGGAGATGTCTGGGTGGTAGCACAGTCTGGGCACACTAGTAACAGCCAATCATAGGTGTCTGCACATGTATCCATGGAGGCGGAGCTCATCCCCACATCATTGCACATGGGTGGCTTCAGGGTGAAAACCACGGAAGAAAAACCCTTCTGGCCATAGGATGACATCTGGATATTCACAAGCCCCACACCGGCTACTGGGCACCCTACCATAAGTCCTGCAAGCAGGAGGATGTCAGGCAAGAAGATAAGTCCTGGGGCAGTCATGTGATGGTGCTGGGAGGACCAGGACAGAAGGGAGCAGGCCCTAGGAGACATGGGGCATAGGATACTGATGGGGGGAAAAAAAGCAGTTGTTGGTACCCTGTTTTGTGACTCCAGACCTAATAAATGTACATTTGACCCAGGATTCTCAATGCAACTGTGGACTATCGGAACCTTTGCTAGGTTTATCATCCAATTGTTTTGCAGACATAGGTTATGGGAACAAGGAAGATAATGGATTACTTGAATTAAGAGGTAAATCTTTGGAATACAAATAAAGGCACATCACAGGACAAAGATACAGGAGATTCGAATCACATGGTTTCTGATGTTCTATGAATTTGTTTAAAGTATTACAGCTCTCTTAAGATTGTTTAATCTCTACCCTCCTGCACCCCCTCTAAGGAAATCCTTGCTCAGACCTTTTGGCACCTAAACTTAAGCTGCCTTTTGTCCTGCAAATTTACTTCTGACCTATGTTGCTTATCTGTCTGCCCCTTTGTTTTCACTATTTTAAAACCTGTAACTCTCTCTCTCTCTCCTCAGACAACCTGCCCCTGAACAGGATTTGTTCTGTCCCCGTTCTAACAGCCATCCAGCAGCCGCTGACTGAGACCCACAGCCCGGATTTCCAGCTGAAAAGGTATGGCCTCTGCACCATCCAATCAGATCCCAAGTGCCTTCTTAAGCCTGTTTCCAATTGGCCAGTACCACACTTCCCTGCTGTTGCCTTCTGGCACTTCTGTACTTTAAAAAAAAATAAGACTTGGCTTCTGTTAAAAGGAAATGTCAATGTTTATTTTGTAAATCCTGTTCTATTAATTTGTTTAAAGTATTACAGCTCTCTTAAGATTGTTCACTCTCTACACTCCTCCACCCCATCTAAAGAAACACTTACTCAGACCTTTTGGCACCTAGACTTAAGCTGCCTTTTGTCCTGCAAATTTACTTCAGACCTCTGCTGCTTGTCTGTCTGCCCCTTTGTTTTCACTACTTTAAAACCTGTAACTCTCTCTCTCTCTCTCTCTCTCCCAGCCAGCCTGCCCCTGAAAAGGGCTTGTTCTGCCCCTGGTTGGACGGCATTCCAACAGCCGGCGACCGAAACCCACAGCCCAGATTTCCAGCTGAAAAGGTACACCCTCTATGCCAACCAATCGGATCCCAAGTGCTTTCTTAAGCCTGTTTCCGATGGCCAGTACCACACTTCCCTGCTTTTGCCTTCTGGCACTTCTCTACTTTAAAAAAAATAAGACTTAGCCTCTTTTAAAAGGAAATGTCAATGTTTATTTTGTAAATCCTGTGCTATGAATTTGTTTAAAGTATTACAGCTCTCTTAAGATTGTTTAATCTCTACCCTCTTCCACCCCCTCTGAAGAAATCCTTGCTCAGACCTTTTGGCGCCTAAATATAAACTGCCTTTTGTCCTGCAAATTTAATTCTGACCTCAGCTGTTTGTCTGTCTGCCCCTTTTTCACTACTTTAAAATGGTATACGGTCAAAATCGCGCAGCTGTAATAGTCAAAATAGCGTGTACATTATAGCGCTTGCTAATTATAGCGTGTTACATCCCAGCACGAAGCTGAAATAGCGCTGCGAGCCATGCCATCTAGTGGTGACATTGACCCCCACTGGTTGTTAAGTTTTAAGAGTACTAGCTTGCAAAGCATGAACTCCCACTTTCACACTTCTTTCTGTGCAGCTGTGATGGTCAGGGTGGTATGCAGTGGTGGGACTCAAATAACAGAATGAGAGTTGACTGGTTATGCTGCAGGGTACTGATAACCACTGCTGATTTCTTGCCTACAAGGCCATGGGGTGAAACCATATATATATATATATATATATATATATATATATAAGCACCAATAACTGCTGTTAATAGTCCCAGTCATATTTGGTTTCAAAAAAAAAAAAGAGAAAGAGAAGCTAACGAGAGGATAACAACAGGATGGGGGCGAGTAGCACACAGTGATGTGCAGTGGGCGTTTGGCAGGATGGTGCGAGGGGGCAATGAGGAGGGCAAGGCTGGGCACACGGGACACCGGGGTGGATGCCAACAGTGCAGCAATGTCCATGCAAGGAGCAGGCATGCCAGAACCACACACACACACACACACACACACACACACACCTAACACCATCCTAGCTCAAATCCTCTGTCTTGTACCTCATGGACCAAAGGCTTGGTTGCAGAAATCTTCACTTCTCCTCTTGATGACTGTTCCATCATGAGGGTGGCTTAGCAGCTGATACGGTCCCACAAGTAGATCCCCTGTTTTAAAGCTGTTGAAATAACGGTTTTGACTGCCGCTATAGTGATCGTACTCTTTTTTAGTTAAGCGCTAATGTGTATGCGCTTAAATGACTCGAGCTGATATTGTTGCGCGATATTGACACTAACTCCTTTAAAACCTGTAACTCTCTCTCTCTCTCTCTCTCCTCCCCAGCCAGCCTGCCCCTGAACAGGGCTTGTTCTGCCCCCAATCGGACAGCACTTCAGTGGCCACCAACCGAGACCCACTTTTTTGTCCCACCCCACCCATGGCTCCTTTAAATGCAGCTTAGCCCCACCTCCTGGGACGGATAATTTATTGCTATCTGTGCTAACCATCCTTGCCCAGCATAACCAATACCAACACCACGCTCTCCCTAGTGGTGACTGTTCCCACCCCAGCACCACTTGATCTCTCCTACCCACATTATGTTGTGTACTGGAGCTTCCTAAACCTTGACTCTCCTCTAAGATGTAGTACTCAGGAGGCACTCTTTGACAGCTTGAGACATCACTCAGGGCACCCTGAGGGTATTCGAACAAACACAAAATCCCTAAGACTGCCACCTCCCCTGTCAGCAGCCATAATGAGTCTGTACCTTACAGTACATCTAGCCTTGGCACTGCTCACCATCCTTTGGCTATCCCCAGGCACTGACTGCCCTAAGCCTGACACATACCCCAATTACATATGTATTCAGCACTGGCAAGAAATGAGAGGCAGGAGTGGTAGCAACCTGGAACAAGTCTACCCTCCCCACCACCTGGTTACCACATATGAATTAACGAGGAAATACATCTTCAAATTTCCCCTAGCTGCCTTGATCAACCTCTGCCTACAGTTAAACCCCATCTCTAGAGCACCATACTCGAGGAAACATCGCTCCTGCTAGCGCTTCATTGCTTTATGTCAGTTTCTCTGCTCACTAATACTGTTGCTCCTACTAATATCAGGGAATGTACATCCTAACCCTGGACCTCCTCACACTAGATTGTCTAAGCCAAAAGGCCTACTCACTATTGTTTCATTAAATATCAACCGTCTCCTCACCAGGTTTCCACAATTCCAGGCCTGGGTGCAAGTGACAAACCCAGACATTATTGCACTCATGGAAACCTGGCATTACCCCAAGACACCAGATGCATCCATTTCCCTCGAAGGCTACGACTTGTTCAGACAAGATGAGATAGGAAAACGTGGTGGTGGTTGCCTAATATATACCAAATCAGGAATAAAAGCACAGGTCCTTGACCACAGTTTTAACACAAAAGAAGCCCAAATACTGAACCTCAAATTAAATATAGGACCGCAGAATAAAGTACTGCTGCTCTCCACAGTATATATACCTCCAGGGCACCAACCCACCAGGCTAAACCTTGTCATAGCAAACCAACAGCAGCTAGGGAACCAATGGGATAAGATCATTGTTGGTGACTTCAACATTAACTGGCACTCACAGAAGGATACCTAACTCAAGAAACTAATAACCTACCTTTTCCTAACACAGATGGCCACTACTGACACCAGGATGAACTACAAAACAAGAAGCAGTTCTCTCATAGACTGGCTCCTGACCACTCACCCAGAACAGTTAACCAATGTTGCTGTCCTGCCTGACAGCCTCAATTACCACTCCCCTGTGAAGTGTACCTGGTCAAACAATTTCACAAAAAGCCCACCCACGTTATGCAAAAACCACTGTTTGAGGCCAGGGCTACTCGAGCAATTTAAATTGTACGTGTCACATATGGATTGGTCTCCATTAGCAGGGGATGTGGATGGCAATGAGACTCTTAGCTACTTCATAGTGGTCTTCAACCGAGCTTGCAATATTTTTGCACTGTATAGAATTAAAACAATTAGGGGAACCACAAATCCTTGGCTTTCCAAAGCCCTGATTAGACTCATGTGAAACAGAGGCAACCTTTGGCATATAGCCAAGGCAACTGGAACACCTGCAGCAATAAACACCTACAAGGCAGCCAGAAATGCCTGCAGCAAACTCATTCGCAGGCCAAAGCCTCCTACTACAATGATCTACTTAACAAAACATGGGGCTCTGGCAGAGACTTTTGGGAGACCCTGAAATCCCTGATGGCAAGGCCACTAAGGCTCCCCCTGACTTTCTTGTGACCACAAAGGGGTCCTTGCAGGAAACCATCGATATTGCCAATGAGCTCAACAAAGCCTTCACAGACCTCTCAAGTGTATTCCCCGTGACTATTTCATGGATTCGAAAGCACAACAATGACAAAATGCCCCTCCAGACCCATTAAGAAAAGAGATACTACCATTTCACTTTATATGTGTCACCAAGGCCGAAACAATTAAACACACTAAAGGGGCCTTTGGCAAGACCAGGATGGGAGCGGATATGCTTGACATGAAGCTGGTTGGTCTTTTCTGCAATGAACTCTCTGATCCTCTTACCATGGTGTTCAATACCTCTCTAAAATCAGGAGTGTTCCCAGATTTATGGAAGTCAGCAAACGTTACACCTGTCTTTAAAGCAGGGGACACGACACAAACATCCAACTACAGACCCATCTCCATCCAGCCTCCCCTATCTAAAGTACTTGAAAGAATGGTCTCTGAGCAACTTACAGAATATCTAGATAAACATAATCTACTCTGCTCACAGCAGCATGGCTTCCAAAAAAAGCACTCCACACTCACCGCACTAGTGGACTACTCATCCCACCTATACGATGCCTTGGACAGTGGGCATGCAGTTGGTTCAGTCTTCATAGACCTTACAAAGGCCTTTGACTCTGTAAATCATAACTTCCTCCTAAGCTGCCTTCAATCCACAGGACTATCCCCTGATACAGTAAATTGGTTTGGCAGCTACCTCACCAACAGGATACAATGAGTCAAAATAGGTGATACCCTATCTGCAGCTAAGGAGGTGACCCTTGGTGTCCCATAGGGGTCAATTCTTGGTCCTCTACTCTTTAGCCTTTTCATCAACTCCATCCCTACAGCATGCTCAGCAAGCATAGTTCTCTATGCTGATGACACAGTAATATCAGTTGGTGGTAAAGACCTGCACTCCATCACAACTGATCTCCAAAGCAGCTTCCTTAAGCTTGAATCGTGGTTCACAGAAAACAAACTACTGTTAAACGTCAAAAAACTAAGAGTATACTCTTTTCCACTTCCCAGAGCAAAAAGAAATACCTGCCACTGCTGATACATAACCAAAGGGGTGAGTTTCTAGAACAAGTAAACAAGTTCAAATATCCCTGCATCACGTTTGATGACACCCTCACCTTTTCAAGCCACATAGACTCTGTCATCAAGACCGCAAATATAAAGCTGAGCATACTTTACCATCATAGACATTCAATGACTCCTGATGCTCTCAAACTAGCCACCAGTAGCTCTATACTGTCTACCATAGTCTATGGATTGCCTATTTATGGGGCGGGCACAAAGTCAGCCCTAAACTGGATCAGCACACTCCTCAATAAAGCCTGCCGCCTCACTCTGGGGGCTGCCTTTGACACCCATACCTGCACACTCTACAAAGAAACTGGGCGGCTCCCACTCAACCTATGGGGGCAATATCAAACTTGCCTGCTTCTAAAAAAGGTACTGCTGGATCTGTCGTCTTCCACACTGGGAGGCCACTTTAGGCTGGCTGTCCCTATGAAACCGACCTGAGTATGACCATTGACAGGATGGTGAATCCCTTCAAAAGGATGAAACTTGCCCAAAACTCCATCCTGTATCAGGGTCCGAAGTGGTACAATGAACTACCCACTGACCTCGCTGAGACACCCAAGATTAGTACTTTCAAAACTGGGCTCAGAACCTTCCTTGGCTCAAAAATGACCTGTACCTGCCTGTGCTAATGTGGTAATACCTCATTCAACAGTCACCTGGTACCTACCCCCCCAATTATCACGCCACTGAATATCACCTCCCCTGGACCCCCCCCTTACCCCATCCCCTTGTAAATTAATGATGCCTCCTCATGGTTGAACACTCCCCCCTCCTCTGATGATGCCAACTTTTGGCTGACCCTTACCCCCCCCTTCCTCAAATCAAGCTTGTGTAATTAAGTACCATATAGAGGTATAAAACCTCAAACCTTTGCTATTACTGACTGTGTATATGCTTCAATGTTCTATTACTGTTAATCCCTGTATTTTATACTGTAATGTCTGTTTTCAACAATTGACGTGGAACCTTTGAAAACGAGTCCTTTGACTCAAAGGTATTAATCTCAAACTGAAATAAATAAATAAATAAATAAATAAAATAAATAAATAGGCTGAAGTAGAACTGTATTCTGAAAACTGTACAGTATTTCAGAACTGTTTTTTAAACTTAGTTTGATTCATTAATATATGGAAGCAGTAGTGAGATATTTTAATATCACTGGCCTTGAATGAAGATAAATAGGATCTCTTCAGTCAGGCCATGTCATGCTATGTTTATACAGACATCTGTTTTGTGCTAAAAATGATTGGGAATGTGCAAAAGGGATGGTGACTTTGTAGTGGGTGACTAATATTCTGCTCCTTTTAAAGTTCATGTAAGGGTTAGAGCTGGGGAGTAGTATTTAGAATCTAGCCAATCGCAGAGTTCTATTTATGCTTGTTTGGGAGTGGTTTGTTCTGAGATTTACTACTACTTTCATTTAAAAATTCACTATGACAATACATACTCAGCACGCATGACAATACTTTTTGGGTAAGGCTCCCTGACCCACCACAGGGTGTGGCATCTGTGCCAAAACACTGCTTCATCCATACCCAGGCTGTGGTTGGTGCTTCATGGTGCAGTACCTTCCCCATTGGCCTTGTCCCATTTAACTGCTTCGCTGAGTTCACACCTGAACTCAACTCAGTGGTATGGAAAGGCAATGTCATCCACAGTGGTGCAAAGGACATCCCTGCAAACAATGTTACTTCATAAATTCTTTGTTTTCTAACCTTTTGATCCCAAACTTTCAACATAGTCTTCTTATGACCCACCTCATGAACCTGATAGGTGAAAAGTTTCAAATCCCCAACAAAATGCCATTCCATGCCACAGATGTGAAAGCACTTTTTGGCCAGGATGTGAAAAATGGCAGCTGTAATGTTCATGAGGCAGTGTGAAAAAATAGCTATGTTGAACATTTGGGGACAAAATATTGAACATTTCCAAAGTCATGTGCATGCATAGAAAAATTCCAATGTACACTCATAACTTGGACATATTTAGGATTTTTTTACCTAATTTTCAACATAACCTTTTTGAGACCCCACCTCATGAAAACTGCCAGTGAAATTACATTATTTAGGCCCAAAAGGTGATTTCACACAACGACCGTGAAATCACCTTCCAGGACCAAATAACGGAATTTCACCAACAGTGTTCATGAGGTTGGGTCTCAAAAAAAATCCATGTTGAACATTCGGTGACCAAATTACAAAAAATGACAAAGTTATAAACATAAGTTAAAAATGCAATTGAAATACATTTTACAGCACTTACCTGTATCCTTCACTTCATGTTTCAGCAGTGAAGAGTACAGATGTGTCTCAATCCACAGAGGATTACAGCGTTTGACCATGGCTGGTAAGTATAGGGTAAGGGGGTGAATAGGGTGGTGGATGCTCAGTGGGAGGTTTGGGATGGGGCAGGGGGATGGTGGGAACAACAAGGGACTGTTTTCTTTCCTTCAGGTAAAAAACAAAAAACGATATCACAGGAAAGTTTTCTTCTTTCCAGGAACAGTTAAGGCCATCAGAGGGTGTGGGGGGTGCCACTAGACACCAGGGAAACATAAGCAACAAGGACAGTGATTGGACTATGGGGGGTTCCATCAGACACCGGAGAAACATAAAGAAACAACAGGGACAGCGATCAGAGGGTGAGGGTGCCACTAGACACCACAGAAACAAAAAAAAACAACAGGGATAGTGATCAGACAGTGGTGGGGAAGGTGCCACTAAATACCAGAGAAACAAAAAAGAACAAGGGATGGTAAAAAGGGAGAGGCATAGCATCAGATGCTGCCCCTGTCATGTGCTGTATGTGGGAAGGTTGGGGAAGGGTTGTGTGGGGGACACCTCTGCTTGCTTTTTCGGTATTTGTGCCATATTATATACTGTGGTGTTCTGCTGTATAACACACCACAGTATATGACATGACACAGATAACAAAATATGACAACAGAACATAAGGGGCAGGTGATTGGGTGGGGGAAGGGTACATTAACCACCAGGAAAACTTTATTATATATTGGACAGCTGATCGGATGGGGGGAAAACTGTACCTCAGGGAAAGCATTAAAATATACTGGTAGGGGGGATCGGGTGGGGGGAGTGACCACTACCCACCAGGGAAAACATTCTTACATATTGGGCTTGCTTTTCTGTCATGTGTGTCCTTTCATATACTGCGGTGTGCTGCTATACAAAACACCACAGTATATGATATGACACACATAACAAAATATGAAAACAGGACATCACGTTTTCGCAAAACAAAAAAAGCTATCCCTAGAACATTTATTTTTAACACTACGCATGCGTAAGTATGAAAAATGTTTTATAAATTGTTTAAAAACTATTTCACTACTATACATGGAAACCACAAAAGCATGTACCTTGGGCCAAAATCTATAAAACCTGAACATTTCAGGTATCAAATCCTCAGATTTTTTAAGTTATTGAGAAGCAAAAAAAAAGTCCTAAAAATTGTGACTTTCATGTTTTTTGCACCTCTGTAACTTTGTCCCCACTGAACCGATGTACATGAAATTTTCAGGATCAGGAGATCCTGGCTCAAATCCTGTGCTTTCTAAATTTCATGAAAATTAGTTAAATGGTGGCAATCTTATTAAGGTGCAAAACTTGGGGTTTAACATTAAAGTGCTTACTCAACCCTAATATAGAGGCTCAACTGTGCCTGTATAATTATTTGCAAAAAATTTTGTTAACGTGGCAGTTATAATAACAATGCCACAAAAGTAGAGAAATGCGGCATTGGGGTTTCCAACCCTGACTCCCAACCCCCACACCCCAAGCAGAAAAAGGAAAAAAAACATTATGGTTTTGGGTCTCCGGAGTCTTGGTGAATCAGTGGTGGCATCTTCCCTGGGGTTGTCAACCCCAATGTCCACCCCTTTCCCTGAGCAAACCACATCACACATGAGCTCTTTTCTTTATGCAGGGCCCACAGAACCCTGCGTGAGGAAGGGTACAACAAATTGTGTTGACAACCAGTGACGAGATATACTTCTCTAGCTTTGAAGTGTGTATCATTATGAGGCAGTGGATTTGAGCTATACCTTGTGCTTTGGATTGGAGGCTAGGATCTGGGGGGAGAAACTAAGGAACATAGAATTTGATGACAGATAAGGACTACCAGCCCATTCAGTCTGCCCTTTTTCTCTACTTAACCACAAAGCATCAGATCCTACTTCATTTCTGGCCTCATCGCCTCCCATGAATCACCAGGGTTCTCCTATGTCCATCCCATGCAGTTTTGAATTCCCCCAACAAATTCACTCCTACCACCTCTGTTGGGAGGTTGTTCCATGCCTCCACCACCCTTTCCATGAAGAAGTACTTTCTCATGTTGCCCCTTAGTCTACCCCTTCCAGTCTAATGTCATGTCCTCTTGTTCTAGAGCATCTTTTCATCTGAAAGATGCTGCCCTCCTGTACTTTATATATTCTCTAAAGGTACTCAAAGGTCTCAATCATGTTGCCCCTCTCTTTCCTCTCCTCCATGGTATACACGTTGAGTTCCTTCAGTCTTTCCTCATATGATCTCTGGTGAAGGCCCTGCACCATTTTTATTTGCCCTTCTTTGAACTGCCTCCACCTTATCTATGTCCTTTTGGAGATGTGGCCTCAGAACTGGATGCAGTAATCCAAATGAGGCCTCACCAATGACCTGTACAGTGGCATTACCACCTCCTTCCTTCTGCTGGTGATACTTCTCTCTCTGTACACCTCAACATCCCATTGGCTCTCCCCACCGCCTTGGCACATTGCTTGGCAATTTTTAGGTCATCAGATATGATCACCCCTATATCTCTTTCCTGTTGTGTGGTGTCTAACAACAACCCCCACATCATTTAATCCTCCCCTTGGTTTCTGTGCCCCACGTGCATGATTTTGCACTTTTTTGCATTATTTATTTATTTAATTCTTGGATTACAATTACCTATGAATCAGAAGACTCTTTTGCATAGGTTCCACATCACACAAGGACAAGTAACAATAAAGGCAAACAAATAACTAAAAACATCATCATATGGATAAATACAATTTCAGTAGGCAAATTAGTGTATTGTAGTCATACAGAGCAAAGGCTACTTGAGTAAACTGAGTAACAGAAACATAAATTGCACAGAATAGTTAAAAAAAGATAATGTTGCCCAATACAGGAACAGCAAACAGCTGGAGGCAGACAGAAATGGCTTTGATGGTGTGAGCTAATCCACCTAAAAATAAGGCTTCGTCAAGGCATTAAATCTTAGCTGCCAACTCTGGACCAATCCTCCAGCTTAGCTAGATCACTTCTCATTTTATCCAACCCTCCCGGGCTGTCTACCCAATTATAGATCTTTGTGTCATCTGCAAAGAGACATGCCTTGCCCTCTAACCCCTCTGCAATGTCACTGATGAAGATGTTAAATAGTACTGGCCCAATAACTTATCCCTGTGGTACCCCACTTGTCACCCTCCCTACCTTGGATTTAGCTCCATTTACCACCACCCTCTGTGTCCTATCCCTCAACCAATTCCCAATCCAGTTCACCACCCTCTGCCCCAGTCCCAGGCTACCCAACTTGTTCGCCAATCTCCTATGTGGAATGGTATTGAACGTCTTGCTGAAGTCAAGGTAGGCTACATCCACCGCTCCTCCCTGATCCACCTCCCTGGTCACCCAGTCAAAGAAATCTATCAGATTTGTCTGACATGACTTTCCTTATGTGAATCTGTACTGCCTCAGATCTTGTGCTCCACTGGCCTTAAGGTGCTCTACTATCCTTTCTTTTAGCAGTGATTCCATTATTTTCCCCACCACTGAGGTCAGACTGACAGGTCTATAGTTATCAACCTCTTCTCTGCTCTCACTCTTGTGAAGGGGGACTGCACTGGCCTTTCTCCAGTCCTCTGGAACCTCCCCCATTTCCAGTGACTTGTTGAACAGTAATGTTAGTGGTGCAGACAGTATCTCCCATACCTCTTTTAGTATTCTAGGGTGTATCCCATCTGGTCCCATTGCCTTTTCCACCTTTAGTTTAGTGAGTTCCTTTAGGACTGTCTCCTCAGTAAATGGACTGTTGTCCACCTCCACATCAGTCCTGAATCTTAGCTGTGGTCCCTTCCCTTCCCTTCCTCTGTGAAAACAGAAATATTTGTTCAGGATTGATGCCTTATTCTGGTCTCCTTCCACTCCCTCTCCTTCCTCCCCCCCCCCCTTTAGCCTAGCAATACTCCCCTGGTCTTTCTTGTTTCACTTATGTGCAGATAAAAGGTCTTGTTCCCTTTCTTAACCTCCTTTGCTTTCCTCACCTCTGTTCTTGTCTTGGTGCTCCTGACCACTTTCCCTACCTCTCTTTGCTTTTCTAGATACACTACCCTGTCCTCTTCCTTCAGTGATGCCTTATATTTCCTCAACGCCGCTATTTTTGCCTTCAGTTTCCTAGCCACTTCTTGTGTGAACCATAGTGGTTTTCTTTTCCTCTTGACTTTGTCTATTTCCCAAATGCAAGGGTTAGTCACCTTAGATGGGTCCATAGTTCCTGAAACCCCCCCTTTTTCTCTCCCCTACCTAGGGTGTCCCTGAAACACAACTTCATCTTTGTGAAGTCTGCTTTCTTGAAGTCCAGAGCCCTTGCTTTTGTGTGGCATGACCTTGTTTCAGTACCCATATTGAACCACATTGTGCGATGGTCACTGGACCCCCAGTGGTCCTCCACCCTGACTTCTGAGATTCTGTCCTCATTAGTTAGTAACAGGTCCAAAATTACTCCCTTCAGGGTTGGTTCAATCACTTAACTGTTTAAGACATGCCCCTATTAGGGAGTCCAGGATGTCCCTGCCCCTGGCTGTTGCAGCTGCTGGGATGCTCCACTTAATTTCTAGTAAATTGAAGTCACCTACCAGCAACACCTCCCCTTTGGCTGCTATCTTAAGGATGGCTTCCAGTAGATCTCTGTCCATTTTCTCCTTTTGTGCAAGGAGTCTGTATATTACATCAGTTCATATGGCTGTGCCATTGCCCATTTCCAGGGTTTCCCACAGTGTCTCTGCTTCCCCCTGCAATATTTGCACCTCCATAACCTTTATACCCTCTCTGACATAGAGAGCCACCCCTCTTCCCTTTTTACCCTCTCTGTCTCTCCTGAACAAAGTGTAACCTGGTATAGCTGCATCCCAGTCATGGTTCACATTGCACCATGTCTCAGAAATTGTCATAATATCCAGATCAGCCTCAGCTACTATATCAATGCTGCCAGATCAGGTATTTTGTTCCCCAGGCTGTGGGCATTTGTGCACATAACCCTCCATGCTCTGCAAGCTTTCTTTCTGTCCTCACCCCCCTTATCCCTTGTTTCCCCTAGTTTCCCCTTTTCTGAAGAGTCCTGTGCTTACTGGATATTTAGAGACACTTGTGTCCTCCTTGCTGGCTACATTAACCTGTGGGGGTGGGTGGTATGATTTACCCTTCTCTCTTACTCCACCCCCCCTTGGCTAGTTTAAACACTTACCAATGAAGAATTTAAACTGTTCACTAAGGACACTGGTCTTCTTGCTGGAAAGGTGCAGGCCATCGCCCCGTACAGGTCCTCATCCTCCAAGGTGGGTCCCCATTCCCCAATGAAGCCAAAACCTTGCTCTCTGCACCAGCTCTCCAGTCATGTGTTTAAGTTCCTGGTGTGGAGATCCCTAGCCCCCCCCCTTGCCATGGAGAGATCAGAATTATGGTTAAGAACCCTAAGGAAGACCCCACCACTGATTCGCCAAGACTCGGGAGACACAAAACTCTAATGTTTTTTCTTGTAATACTTGGGGGGTTGGGAGGTGGTTTGAGTTGGAAACCCTAATATCACATTTCCCTACTTCTGTGGCATTAGGTTATCCTAACTGGTGCATTAATGACATATTTTGCAAAGAATTTCCCTTATTTTTGAGACAGTGGAATGATATCCTCATTCATGCAGATTTCTTCAGGATATGCGTGAACAAGTGCCAATGTACAGGGCCTATGGAAGTATAGGACCCTGCTGACTCTGCCACTCTGAGCAGCATCGGATGTCAAACGTTACTAAACTTATGATAATGCACAGAAAAAAGTCAATGTGCTTTCATAACTGTGCTATTTTTAAATATTTTGACCCCAGATTTTCAACATAGCCTTGTTATGAGCCTACCTTGTGAACTTAGCATGTGAACATTTTCAAATCTCAGCTGAAATGTCATTCTGTGGTACATGTGCAAAAACACATTTTGGCCAGGTTTTGAAAAATGACAGTTGTTACAGTACATTTATGAGGTGATGTATAAAAATGGCAATGTTGAAATTTTGGGTGAAAATATTGAATTTACCAAAGTTGTAAGTGTGCATTGTAAAATTTCAATGTACTGTATGTTCATAACTTTGTTGTTTTGCAATATTTGTACCCCAAATATTCAACATAGTCTCCTTATGACCTCATCTCATTAACAAGGGTGGAGAAAATGTTCAAAACCTGCCCAAAAGGTGATTTTGTGCATCAACAATGTCATTCTGTGCCACAGGAGTGAAAGCACATTTTGGCCAGGATTTGAAAAATGACAGTTGTCACATTCATCGGGTGATGTGAAAATATGACTATATTGAAAATTTGGGGTCAGAATATGTAAAATTACCAAAGTTATGAGTGTGTATTGCAAAATTTCAGTGTATGCTCATAACTAATATTTTGACCCCACATTTTCAACACAGTCTTCTTATAACCCTACCTCATAAACAAAGCTAGTGAAAATTTTAAAATCCTGTCTGAATGGTGATTTTGCCAAGTAACCACATAATTGCCTTTTGGGCCTGATTTGCATAATTCCACTGCCATTGGTCATGAGGTGAGATCCCAAAAAGGCCATGTTGAAAATTTGGGGTCAACATATGAAAAACTGACAAAGTTATGCATCAAGGTTGAAAACCCCAATGAAATACATTGAACTACACTTTCCTTAGTTTCTGCTATAGCAGCTGGCAGTTCAGCAGCAAGATGTGTCTTCAGCCACAGAGTGGATCTTCACCCTTGGACCTGTTCAGATGAATGATGGTGTGTGCGGGGGTGTAGTGGGTATGTTGGGTGGGGAGTACTGAATGGGAGGTCGAGGTGGCAGGGACAGATCAGCAAAGGACCATTTTCTTTTTTTCAAGTTAAAAAAATGAACATCAAAGGGCAGTTTTCTTTATTGTGGCTAAAAATGCAAGAACAGTGATCAGAAGGTAAGGGTGCCACTAGACACTGAAGAAATGTCGTATACATAAGGGGACAGCAATGAGAAGGAGAGGGTGTGCCACTAGACACCAGGGAAACAGTGGCTCACTGCTCTCAGAGAAGCCTGCAGTATGAGTTCCAGTTGTGGTTGCAGAACTCAAGAAAGCCCCAGTGTTCTCATACAGAGAATACAGGTGAACAGCTTGTCTCACTAAGTTGGGCACCCTACATTTCTTGTGCCCAGAAAAGGTAATTCTGGAAACTTAAAAAAAACCAAAAACTAGAATCAAGCTAAATGGGTCCTGTTTTAGCTAGGTTCAGGTGTTTGTTTTTTTAAAAAGACATCATTTTTATCTACTTTAAATGTTTGTAAGTTCAGAAAGTAAAAAGGAAATGGCAGCTATCTCTACTGCTTTTTTCCCCAAGACAAGTAAATCATGCAAATTACCATGCGCAATATTTTTTTTAACTTTCGCAATATTTTTTTAACTCAAAAGTTGTCGTAACTTTAAATTGATATAATATTTTTCACCAAACCTTCCAAAGGCACAGTGTTGGCATGAGCCTCTTCAACCCTGAAAATTTCATAAAAAAGGTTCCACACAGTTTAGGCTTTGGGTGAGAGCAAAAAAAACCCAATGTTAAGTATAGGGAAACCAAATTAGTTTTTTTCCTGATTTGTTTGAGCTCCATATTTCGAAAACCATACAAGATGCCATCCAAAAACTTTCCAGGTCTTCAGCATCTTACAGCCTATCCACACATGTCCAATTGTGGGCTATTTTATCAAATGACACCAAAGTTATTAAGCTGCAAAATTTGGGGGTTAACATTAAACAGCCTACATCTGTATACAGTATATGGCATGGTTGCACCCTTATTACCCTTATTGTTAGGACTGAGTAGCAACTGTTCAATGGATTTGCACAAAATTTGGTATGCACTGTTCCTTGAGGTAGATCTCTTCATCTGGCATGTTTCTTTCAGGTAGTATATATGGATTCTGAGATCCAGATAGTGCTAAAACCTTAAAAGTCATCTTTTTTTTTGGCAGTTTTTTCCTCATCACCTTGCATCCACACAGTGTGGAATTTTGGTGTGATTTTTATTGTACAACCAGCTTTGGTAATAGAACTACCATACTTAGTTTGGTGAAAAAGTATTAATTAGTTGCAAAGTTATTACATTCTTAAGTTTCCCATTGTTTTCAATGGGAAATCTCCTGTTAATTGTATAGGGATAAAGTTCGACCAAGGATTGACTTCGCGAAAAAGGAATCATTGTCATGAGACCTGTTCCTTTTTCTCAAAAAAAAAAAATCATTTTTCAAGGGAGAAAATTCATTTTTGTGAGCCACCACTTTGCTTTCCATTTAAAAAAAAAAAATTCTAAAGCCACAAAAAGGAATTCCTGGAGAGAGAACACCACACCTAGCTGGCTGATCGGAACCTCATTAGGTGCAATCTGCACCTCAATGTTAAAGATACGGCCCAGATGTGTGTTTTATTTTCTGTTAGGAATCCTTCTTCATGACTGCGCAATATGAAAAAAGAAGCATTTTCCATATCATGAGTCATGGAAAAAGATCCTTGATCAAGAATTCTTTGCCATTCCGCCATGCTGTACTGTATTTCTCTGGTATCTAGTGGCACCCCCTTACCTCCCTGTTTAAAAAAAAAAATTATTCCTATAGTCCAACACTGGGATGCCCCACCCCAGATGTCAGATGCCACCCCCCCCGCAGCCCGTTGTTTTATTTTCATTAGCATACATTGGGGTGCCCAATCCCCAATTTGCTATTTTAATGTCCCCCTACGTAGCACTTTGGGACACTGGAGAGCTCACTCCCAGTGTATCAAAATAGATCTATTTATATGTGTACTTGTAAAAAAGAAAATTGCCCCCGATGTCTTTTTTTTAAAACCTGAAATAAAGAAAACCATCCCTTGCCATCCCCACCATCCCCCCTCCCCATCCCAACCTTTCCACTGAGTGTCCACCACCTTACACTCCCCCTTATCCTGTACTTACCTCTGGAGGTTGTATGCTGTCATCCTCTGTGGACCAAGACACATCTGCACTCTTCAAAGTCGAACCATGAACTAAGGAATGAAGGTAAGTGCTGTATAATGTATTTCAATGGTGTTTTAAACTTATGTTGATATCTTTGCCATTTGTTGGAATTTTTTAGCACCAGATTTTCAATGTGGCCTTTTTGGTACCCCACCTCATGAACACTACAACTGCCATGTCATTAATTGGGCCCGGAAGGTGATTTAGCGGTTGCTGCGCGAAATCCCTTTCAGGACCAAATAATGAAATTTGACCACCAGTGTTCATGAGGCAGGGTTCCAAAAAGGCCATGTTGAAAGTTTGGTGCAAAAAGTCCACAAAATGGCCGAGTTATGCATGTTCATGGAAGTTTTTCTATGTAAGCTCATTACTTTGGTAATTTTCAATATTTGGACTCCAAATTTTAAACATAGCCATTTTTTCACATCACCTCATGAACAGTATAGCTGTCATTTTTCACACTGTGTTCAAAACATATTTTCACACCTGTGGCATGGAATAGCATTTTGGCATGGATTTTAAAAGTTTTACCTATGCAGTCGGGTTATATGTAGGGTTATAAACAGACTGTATTGAAAATGTGGGGTCAAAATATGAAAAAATGCCAAAGTTATGAACATTCATTACAATTTCACTTCACAAACTCATAACTTTAGAAATTTTAAATATTTTCATCCCTGATTTTCAACATAGCCTTCTTATTACCCCACCTCATGATTGTTACAGCTGTCATTCTTAAATCCTGCCCATAATGTGTTTTCACACCTGTGGCATGGAATGGCGTTGCAGTTGCGCAGAATTATGTTTTGGCAAGGATTAGAAAATTTTCTATACTGGGTACATGAGGTGGGATAATAAGATGGCTATGCTGATGATTTGGTCATTGTTGTCCTATAAATGGAAGTGTAGGGCCCGGAGGGCCTTTATCTTCCACAGCTACATACAGTACATATACACATCTATGGAGGAATGGCAGCTCAGGGTCTGAAGGACCCTGCACTCCCACATTAAAATAAGGACACTATTATACAATCTAAAGATGCCTGATGCCAAATTCAGTGTACTGTAGCTTCACTTCAATTTTCTACTCCCCTATCCAGATCTCACAGTGGAGGCAAAGCCAGTACAGAATGTCAGAGATATTTACTCCTTCATTATGAAAAAAAGACTATTATAGTCCGGAGAGTAGGACAAGTCAGGAGGACAGCCAAAAAGGTGTTACAAATGGGGAATCTTTCAAAAGGTTTTATTGTCTCCAAAACCAGTCAATACCAGTGAGATTATGAAAAATAACATCATAATTAGAGTCCCCAGTATGGATCAAAACAAACAAATCAGAGGCAAAGAATTTTAGAAGATCCTTTAGGAGAGTCCAGGCAACATACACATTGTCTGGAGGAGACTTCAGTCCACCTTGTAGATTAAACTGACTACATGCCTCCTAGGAGCCAGCTCACCGGTAGCGTAAAATAATTCAGCAAATTTCTTGGGTCCTGGGGGACCACCTAGGAGAGCATTAAAGAAGAATGAAGTTACCATAGCAGAATCAAGAGACACTGCAGGAGTAGCCCCATCAACATCAAAGGAGTCTGCAGTTCGAACTGGCAAAACACCAGCAGTAGAAGAAGCACTTGGAAAAAATGGGCATCAGGCGGCACAGTTTGCAGAATCAATGTCACTGGAAAAACATCTGGGGCAGTCCAGTAGCCAACAAAGGAGTAAGATAACCAAGAGTTTCAACAGGAAAGTCAGTAGAAAATGAGGTGGCAGGTGATAAATAAGTACTCCACCCCCCCACCCGAGGATTGGAGAGCATCCCACCAATAATGTAGAACCTAAGGATTGGAATCATCCGGGATCTGAATGCCTCCCTCAGTCTGGTTCCACCCAGCCTATGCTAGCACTCTTTCCAGAGACCAAGCAGACTGCACAGGAGCGGAAGTGAGATGAGCCTGCAGCAATGGAAGCTTTGGTCTGAAGGTATAGATCCAGGCAAAGGTACTGGTGGAGCAACCTCCTCCGATAACTCAACATCCAATGGCTCACCAGCCAGTGCATCAACATCATCTGTAGTTTTCTTCAATGAGTGCAGGTCTTCAGCCTTAAGTAATTGCAAAAGCCGGCTTTTATGATCCCGGACACTAGACAGCAAGTTCTGCTCAGCCCCAGTAAAATCCTCCACAGGCACGCTAGAAGAGGCCAGCTCAGGAACGCAATCTCAGGCACAGGTATGTATTCTGAAACACTAGGAACATCACAAACAGCAGGAACCTCATTCATAATTCTGGCAGGGCAAAAGGTTCAATCCCCAGTCAGGGCAGCACCAACACCTTCCTTGATTGGAGTACTGTCATCCATCATCTTGGAGGGATGGGCAGCAGTGCCCCTACCACAACAGTAGATGAATTTCTCCAGTGTCCTTGCCAAATGTCCCCCTTTTGCTAAAATTACCACCAACAGATTATAAACCAGATTCAAAATATCTGTTTGCATTTGTCAAAGAACTTTAATACACTGGGTCTGGGTTTGGGTTTGATTCCACACTGTGAACATTTTATTGATGTAGATCTGATAGGATCTGCAGAGGTAAAATAGGCAGGGAACACTTGGGTAGACTGGATGGGTCTTGAGGTCCTTTTCTGCTGACAAAGTCAATGTTTACATGTTTCTATTTGTATCTACAACCCCCTCCCCTGACAAGGCTGAAAATAGGTAGAATTGCATAGCTGTCCTTTCCTGGTCAACCAAAACTAAAATCAATCAATTAATCAATCAATCAAACAATTACCACAGATGATTAGAGTGTACATATTCAGGTTCCATTTTCCCTTGAGACATGCATTTACATACATGTATTGTCTTTGTGTTTTGACGGAACTTTTCAGTGATATTGTATCATGTTTAAAGTTTCTTCATCTATAGGTATTAGCATTTTAACATTTCTTGTATGAGAGAAAAATGGAATGAAGTGAAAATGTACATTTAAATTATTTAATTTATAGCTCCATAGGCACTTTACAGCAGCTGTTGGATATCATTGGATAGCTCTTCATTACTAAATGCTCACTGTGTGACCCCGAGAAACTCACTTCAGCTCCCAGGTCTCCATTACCTCCAGTTATGAAAATGGCTGCAAGGCAAACTACTGGAAATGTAATGTGGCATCTTAGTTGAGCTATCCTGGGTAAATACATTGCAGCAATAGGTACAAGCAGGAGCCCAATGACAATGAAATATTGTGTCTCAGAGTACTCTGGGTAAATGTTATTTATTTGCAATTACTGATAACGAAAAGCACTCTAAGCTATGATAGCTAGGTTCCAGCTGTGTCACACAGAGCTGTTTTTATGGACCTGTAAATGCATTGTACAAATGGGTAAATTTTGGACCTCACTGAAAACAAGCTGCTGCAGCTCAGCTTGGTTATCCTAGGTAAACAAACTGTAAAACAAATGTATTGCCAGCAGTCACTGGCTCTTTCCTGTCCATCCCTGGACAGAGGAGGCACAGTGGTTTAATAGTTAGAGAACTGCTAAAAATTGGGAGATCACAAATTCAAAACCCAATGCAGTACATCCATATACTCTGAGTATGACCATAAGCTACTCACTTAACCTCCCATTGCTCCAGTCGACCCCTCCACCTGTGGAAATAGGCCGAAACAGAGCCCAACTGAAAATGAGATGTTGCATCTCAGCAGGGCTAACCTGGGGAAATAATGTACATTGTATGAAAACAACATAAAATAAAAAGTGCCTGCAATTGCTTGCCTTTCTTGCCTCTCCCCTTCCCAATTCACTCCCTCTGGAAGCAGTGTGTTCTAATGATTACAGAACTGTTAGGAACCAGGGAATCACAGGAGCAATCCCTGCTAGTAAAAAACATTCACTGTTTAACCCTAAGAAAATCACTTAACCTTACAGTTCTCTAGTCCACCCAGCTGTAAAAATGTGTAGAAGCCAGACCCTACTGAAAATGTGATGATTTTATTTACTTATTTATGAAGGAATCGGAATTACAACCTTTGAGTCAAGGACTCATTGGCAAAGGTTCCACGTCAGATGTACATATATTGCAAGAATCAACAGGATATACAGTGATAAATATACTAAGAACACATCAGGTATACATTCATTGCTAGTTTAGAAAGAGGATATACAATAAGAAGTATATAGTGAAAACAAGTTATAGTTCAAAGGTGGTATAAACCAACCCGAGTCAATAATGGTAAGGCAAGTATATTCAATGACAATATACAATAGTCAACAGATTACAGTATCGAGGGGTATCTCAGGAAAAGGAAAAAGGGAGATATGGTGCAGGTCATAATACACTGGTCAGATTAGGAAGGGGGGAAAGATGGGGAGGGGTGGAGGTCAAGCAGGGGCACAAGCGAGGAGGAAAAGGACTAAACGCTGTCACAGGTGGCATGGGAGAGGATTTCTGAATGGAGTAGGTATTTAAATGGGCCTAGCTGCTGTTCCTGGGTGATGGCTAATGGCATTTCATTCAACCAGAGAGGGGAATTGTAGAAAAATGGAGCGTTGGCCCAGTGAAGTCCTACAGTGGAGTTTAGACAGGGCAGCAGACAATGAACTCCATGTTGACCGTGGTTGAGTGGTGCGCTGAACAAGGTGGCAAAGGCCCAGGGGGGAGGTGTTTTGAGAGAGCTTCCTGGCAAACAGGTCTTGTATCTGAGTCTACTTTCAAAATTAAGCCAGTTGGTGCATTTGTCGAGCTCACAGGTGTGTGTCCACTGGTTACAGACAGTAACTAACTGGCAGGCTTTATTTAGAGAGATCATGATTTGATGCAGGACAGTAGGGTCAGCTGACCCATAGATAACAACCCCGTAATCAATAAGGGAGAGCACCGAGGATGTCACAGCAAGACTTAGGGCATCAGGAGGCATACACCCCCTGTGCCTATACAGGAGACCGAGCCTGGAATTGATAGCTGAGCTGAGCAGATTCATGTGCTCGTGGTATGTGAGAGAGGAGTCAAGGGTGATGCCCAGGTATTTAAAGGTGGGTACCAGGTCTAGAGGGGAGCCCTGGATGTTAAGGATGTTTAGGGGAACATTTCTATGCTTATTTTGTCTGTGGATGAAGAGCATAGTCTTGGTCTTTTTATAGTTCAGGACAAGATGGTGATCTGAGAACCAGGCTTCAGCTTTGGAAAAGGAGCACTGCAGAAAGGATTGAAGGGAGTGGGGGTTCAAGTGGCTGGCAAATATAACCGCGTCATCGGCGTACAGAAGCATCTGACCCAAGCAGGTCTTTGGGAGAGTATTCAAGTACAGTATTATAATGTCCATAGAGTCTGAGGAAGCAATGGCCCTGGAAATGTACTCCTAAATAATACCTTTTAAGCTAAAGAAACTATTAAAAGTGCCATTTAATGGTCATTAGATTAATGGCCATTATATTAATGTGGCATTATGTGCCACCTCCCAGAAATTCACATGCCAGGATGTCTTTTGGAAATTGAATTTCAATTGAATTATCCTTACTAAATACATTGTAAAAATGATTATAAGCAGGACTCCAGTGGAAATAAGGGGAAACACCACAGTGAGGCTATTCTTGGTAAATAAATTGTGAACATACAGAACCAAAAGATGGCAGGCAGACACAGACTTTTTTCAGTGCCCCGTCCCAGGCAGTATGGTTTATTGAAGTGGATGGAGCATTGCTGGGGACTAGAAAACTGCAGGTTTGAACCTGATGCTGCTGAATAATCTGTGACCTTGTGCAATTACTGAAAATGAGATGATGCATTTAAGCTGTCGTATCCTGGGTAAATGTGTAGTAAAATAGAGTAAAATCAGGACTCCACTGGAATAAAGATGTTTCATCTTTGTTGGGATTTCCTATTACAAAAAGTCTTACCCTCTTTCATGACCCCCAGATTATTGTTGTGCTGCTCTACCACTGAGCTATAGGCCCACATGGTTGGACACAGGGGGCTTGATTTTCAAATCTCTGTGAATACTACAAGTCTCTGGTGTGCCGATCATTTGGCACACAGGGCTTGCAGCATTCTCCTGGCCAGCAATCAGGATTTTCAATCCCGAGCGCCATATGTAGCAAGTTAGACTAACTTTTCCCTGGTCTAACTTGTGCCATTTTGTGGACCCTTTTAACCGGGTTTGCACCAAATCTTTGGTGCAAGCTGCTGTAAATTAAGGAAACTGTTGCAACTGCACCCAATGTACTAAAATCAGGTGCAGTTGAATCAAAGGTTATGTGCAGTGCAGCTGCACCAAAAAATGGGTGTGAGGCAAGGCTTGATGCAAACCCTGCGTCACCCTTTGAAAATTAAGCCACGGGTTTCCAGACAGATTTTTCCTATAGTGTTGCATATGCTGCAACTAGGAACAATTAAGAAGCCAATTAGATGTTAAATGTAGTATTTGCAACTGCTTAGCAATTAAATCACACATTTTAGTGAGAAAGAACAAAGAAATAATGTACAACATGCTAGCGAACTCAGTAACATTTATCAATTCTTGCCTTTCTTGTGTATAAATCTGTATATAAATTCTAAATTAGTGCAGATCCCTTCCCCACACACATAACACACACTTACACAGCTGCAGGTCCCACAGAAGCTACATTCAAACACACAAGCTTCTGCTGTTAAGCTGAGCCACTGTGACATGGAACAAACAAGTCCATGATCTGCAATCCTACTCCAAGCTATCCTTGTCATTGACATCAGGCACAGATGGAGACAGTATAGTGCTGTGGCTTAGAACATTGGTCTGCATACCTGAAGACCTGGGTTTGAATCCCACAGCCCCCCAATTGCATACTGTGTGACCCTAAGCAAGTCACTTAACTTCCATGTGCTCTCTGGTCACTTCTGAAAACAAGCTTTGGCTTAGTGTGCCTTGCCTTTCCTAGTTCAGCAATTTCCCCTTCCATCAAGTACATCAGAATCAAATCCCTCTGAGTGAATGTGCACTGGATTCTCAAAAGCTTGAGGGGACTAAGTTCCACACTGTAACTCCAGTTGTGGCCCGAAATCTCCACAACTGCTGAGACTGGTATTCTCATCAGCAGCATCTGCGGAAGATGTTATGGCAGGTACCACCAGCTGTAACATTTTCTGCACCTGTGGGGATATCTATGACAATACCACCCACAAGGTGCTGTAAATCGTAGAGACGGTCATAAACTGTCTCCACTTTTGAGAATACTGTACCTGCAGAAGAAACTGTGGTTCCTCTAGTGGCAATCCACTTGCACTGAGTTTTTCCCACAGCTGCAGAGTTTTGAGATCTTAGGCAATTTAGCCCTGTAGCTCTAATCTTTATTTTTTTCTATTTAATATACTTTATTAAATTAACACATGCAGACAATACACAATTACAACAGCAAGCAAGACAAAGTTAGCAACACGGAAAGTTCACAACAAACACCGACTACCCACCCCAACAGCCCCAAATACCTCAACCAGTCCCCCTCCCATTCCCAGAGCATGACTACCAAAAGTAAATAGTCAGGAGATGGGAGCTAAATCCAGAAATAAAACACTAAACCAGAAAATTAGAGGGTGTCCATGAGTAGTCAGTCTAGCATGCGCCTAGCTGGGAATCTGCAGAGAGAGAGAGGGGGTAAAGTCAACAGAGACATCCAGCTAGACATAAAATTATCATACCTGTTCTGCCAGCAAGCTATGTGTTTCTCTGTTTCCAGAGCTTGCATAATTTCCATATGCCATTCCCTAAGGGAAGGTAAGGACACATATGTCCAATGCTGGACAATAACCATCTTAGCTGTGATGGAGATCAATGACATGTAAGCCTTCCGGAGGGCCAAACAATTCCCCTGGGTGATAACCCACAAGACAGACCTGAGGATTAAAAAAGGGGTCCAAATCCAAAAAGGGGTCCAAAGAATGATGGATTGCCTGCCAAAAGGGGGCCACTTAAGAACATTCCCACAAAATATGCTTTAAAGTTCCCTCCATAATTCCACAGTAGGTGCAGGCTGAGGATCCGGATCTGCCCATTCTGTATAATCTTAGGGGAGTGGAATATAAATTATGCAAAATACAAAACTGTAATAGATGATATCGATCCTGTTTAAAATATTTATACAAGCTCCTCCATATCAACTGCCAGACCTTAACCTCCAAGTTACGTTCCAATTCTTGGAACTAGTAGAAACAAATCCCTCTCAGACTTCTCAGGTCAAGTCCCTGGAGCAGCACATAAAATACAGAAATAGAATTTGTTTGCCCTGCAATAGCCAGGAAGTCCTGCAACACAGAGTGGGATTTCCCAGGCCAAGGGGAAGGGACTGAAAATGTGGACATGGACCTAGATAATTGCAAGTGTTTAAAGGGGTGATATGTGGGGAAGCACTATAGCTGAGATGGGGTTACCATCTAAAATCATAGAGGCTAAGAAGGCAGTCCAAAGGGGTGGGCTAAATTTAAAGTGCATAGGACAGTTGGCAATCAGAATATTTTGGTTACTAATGATCGGTTGTATCAGGTCTTTAGTCCAGTTCAAATCCAAATAAATACATGTCTGTCATAGAGCTTTGAGGGACCACAATAATAGAGATGAACAAAGCTGCTTAGGAAGGCTAGCCGGCTTCGCGTATAACAGACTACCAAGCTGGAGACCATACGGTTGGCACAGCTGCCTCACTAAAGAGAGCCATAGAGGACAGTATGTCTAATCGATCTGAGTCAGCAGGGTGCAGCCCCATTGAAACACTTTACTGCAATATATGGCACAATAATACAGAAAAAGAAAGACAAGCGAAGGCCACCAAACTCCTTTGGTATAGTCAGCTTGAAATAGGCCCTGCGAGGAGCACCGCCTTTCCACAGAAAGTCTGAAATCAAACCCTGAAGACACATAAACCAGGATTTAGGAAGGAAAGGTCCAATTTTACCCAGCAGATATAACACCCACAGTAGAACATTCATTTTAATGACACTCACTCTCCCCCAGAAAGAGAGAGAGAGGAAGTGTCATCCATCGTTGGAGATCTAGTTTAAGGACCTGATAAAGTGGGGAGAGATTATATTTAACCAGATCAGAAAGAGAATGAGTCAACTTGATCCTCAGATATGTGAGAGCCCTGGTGTCCTAAAGGAGACCCATCTCATCTATCCAATGTTTGAGAACCACAGAATTTAAAGGTAACACCTTAGATTCATCCACATTCCATTTATACCCTGCTACTTGAGAGAACCTTCTAATCTCCTCCAAAGCAGCTGGAGGATCTTCCACACATAAAAGAAGATAATCTGCATATGCAGAGATCTTATAACCCAAGCCACCCACCCAGATCCCTTTAATACCCAGGTTCAGTTGTATCGAATGGAGAAGGGGTTCCAGATAAAGGTTAAACAAAAATGGGGAAAGTCAGCAGCCTTGTCTCGTACCACGCAACAAGGAGAGTGGAGTGGACAAGACCCCATTACACCAAATCCTGGCGGATGGGTGACAATATAAAATTTTTAACCAGTCATAAAAAAGAGAAGGGAAATCAAACCGATGCTGGGTAGCAAATAAAAAAGGCCAGTAGTTATTATTATTGTGGTACATATTACTTATATTTAACTTAACTTGTAACATGGCAAAAAAAAATCAATGCTAAAGAAGAAAGGTGATAGGACGAATAGAGTCAGCTGGTAGAGAAGCAACACAGCATTATGAGACGATAATGCCGTGTTGCTTGTGCAGTACAAAAAACAGCCATGGGAGGAAAAAGAGCAGTATATAAAAGAGGAGAGCAGAAGGAATAGAAGGGAGCAAATTCAGAAGTAGCACATAGGTAGACAACAGGAGTAGTAGGACAAGTGACAGCGAGGGAATGGGACAAAACATAGAACGAGGCAAGCGCAAAACGTAGAAAGGGAGACAAAGACAAATGTTTAGGCTATGTGGAGAAAGAGGCATGGAGGAGTGGGCTGACAGCATAAAACAATCATGCAAGAGAAACAAGCAGAGACCAGTAAGCCAGAAAAGCACACATTGGAAAGGAGTGGAACGAGAGCACCTGGGACAGACACAAGACAGGAACCTGTAACACAAGTAGTCAGTGAGACAGGATGGAGGAGATGGAAACATGGAGGAGCACAGGGAAGATCCAGAAACGCATACCATTGTAGCAATTTCACTGTATATGGGACCGTAAATTGTAAGTATGCAGCCGCAGCTACAAACACAGGAGACAGAAGAGACAGTCAGGAAATGTGAGTAGTGTAAGTAATGCACTATTAAAAACTGAATATCAGCAGCGAAAGAGTAGCAGGAAGCAGCAGCAAAGCACGTCAGCTGTATGCAAATCAGAGACACAGCAACATGCTCATGTAGTGAAAGAGGAAAGGAGTGGTCATCCTAGGGATGATAGGAAACGGACAGCCGCTCAGAAATAGATGAAATGTAGTGCAATCGTTAGCAAACTAATACTTGCAGTAGTATAAGAAAGCGAAAAAATAGCATGTTACAAGCGCATTAATCCCCTCTGAATGTGGCATCTAATGGGGAGTTAATGCATGGTTGGACCGTTGGACGCCCTCGGCCTCCGGCCTCATGCCACAACAGTCCCAACCATGCATTAACTCCCCATTAGATGCCACCTTCATCGGTGATCAATGCTTACGTGGTTGCTACACTAATGGAAGCTAACCAACTATCAAACTTCAGATATACGTAAAATCCAGCAAGCTGTGATGGAGACTTTGGTATAATAAAGACAAAATTATTTTTCCACATCAAGGGAGACCAAGGCTGCAGAGGTCTTGCTCTCCCCCAATGTGGAAATCAAATGAAGAACCTTACATAAATGCTCACTTGAGGAACAACCCACTACAAAGCCAACTTGTGTGGGACTAAAAAGGCCACACCAGACCTGTAAGAGGTGATTAGTCAACACTTTGGCAAAAATTTTAAGATCAGAATTTAACAATGAGATGGGACAATAACTGCCAGGAAGAGGCTCAGGTTTCCCTGACATGTGAATTAAGGAAATACATGTCTGGGTGAATGAGTAACCTGAAAGTCTGGAAGACAGCAACAAATTAAACAAGCGGGCCAAAAAAGGGGCTAAAGTATCAATACATGCGAAATAAAAACTGTTATTGAACCCGTCTGGTTCGGGGCCTTTGTCTTTTGGAGTTGAGGTGGACTGGGTAAGGGAAGGAAAGTGGGTCCAGGTAAGCATCAATCTGGTCTGTATTAGATTGTGAGCTCTAATCTTTAATAAAGGGTATGCATAACTACACAAAGTCCTACAAGCTACAGTATGCTTGTTGGCACCTACAATTTACCTAAATATAAATGTTTACATTTTTGTGGTTTGCCAGAATACAGTCTAATGAGAAGGCTGAGTTGATGATTAAAAAAAAAGTTGGTTAAAGTTACTTTTTTAATTAGAAAAAAATTTTGATTTTCTTGAAAAATCATCAACACTTATTTTAATGAACTCAGACAATGCATACATTATAGCTTGTGCGTTTGTTAACACATGACCAAAAAACTGAGATCAGTCAAGAACACAACTTAGCTATACATGTACATGTGTTTTTTTGTTCAACAATTACTAGGCAATCTGCAAAAACTATCATGAAAAATGTACTACTGTAAATCCTACACAAACTAAATATGTACAGCTCTAAACATAGAAAACAGTCAATAAAATTAGCAAAAAAGCAAACATCTGAATTTTGTATTTTAATTAAAGTCCTACACAAACAACATATTTAAACAAGTAACCTAGTTATAACCGTACTACTCATTTTCTTCTTTGCACGGGGCCTGCAGTGCGCTGTGCACAGCAAGCTAACCACTTATGTCTTGCAGGGCCCTGCACAAAGCATGTAATGACTGTATTGCTACTGTATGCTCTGCATTAAGCAAGTTAAGACTTAACCAACCACTTTGTGCAGGGCCCACAAGGCCCTACCTTAAGCAAGTTGTGACTCAACTCTTGTACAAACAAGTTATGTCTGTTACTATACAGCACTTTCTCAAAAAGTAAGGAACTTCTTTGCAAAAAAAACAAACAAACCTGGGTTATGGTAATAAAATCACAAATACGGGTTGCCTCTACCTATAGAATGTAACATGCACCTGTCATACTATTTCCTCCTCGTTGATCTCTATGTACCATATTAATTGATTGTTTGATATGCACCTTTGTTAATGTCTATGTGTAATGCTTGTATACTATGTTAACTGATGAGGAGCTGTTGCAAAACAATCTATGACTCAAAGGATGTAATTCCAATTTCTCAATCAATAAATAAATTAAAACATAGGGAATTGTTTGTTAGGTTATTTATCCCTTATACTCACTCCTCTCCCATATCATATCCCTTGTGGTCCAAGGTCAAGTTACAGACTCAGGGCTAACGTCCCATGTATCTGCTACTTCAAGTTACAGTTCTGTGGCCAAGTCCTGGGGTGCCTAATAGGTGTCCTATTTGGTACCGGTCCATACTCAAAGAAACAGACTCATTGATCATGGCTTCATAGAAACAAAGAAGCTGTTGGCAGAAAAGGAACTCATGGCCCACCTAGTCTATCCTAAAGTTCCTACCTACTGCGCCACCACAGACCCTAATTGATCTCCAATCATAACACCCCCAGCCCTGTCACTAAGGTCCCTTTGTGTCTATCCAGTGTCTATCCCATGCACGTTTGAATCCTGTTACCATTTCAGCACCCACCACCTCTGCTGGGAGGCTGTTCCAGTCCTCCATCACTCTTTCCGTGAAGAAGTATTTCCTCACATTCCTCCTAAGTCTCCCCTCTTCCAGCTTCATATCATGCTCCTTTTTCCTTGAGCATCTCTATTTCTGCAAAATGCCACCCTCCTGTACCTTACTGATACCTTTGAGGTATTTGAATGTTTTATCATGTCTCCCCTTTCCCTACTTTTCTCTAGAAAGTACATACTTAATTTCTTGAGTCTCTCTTCATAGGGCTTCTGATGCGGGCCATGCCACATTTAGGTTGCCCTTCTCTGTACTGCCTCCACCCGATCAATGCTGTTACTCAGATCAGACCTCCAGTACTGGTCACAGTACTCCAGGTGGGGCCCCACAATTGATCTATAAAGAGGTAACACTACTTTCCTCTTCCTGCTGGTGATATTCTTCCCTATGCACCCCAGCATTCTACTAGCCATTCCTACTTAGTGGTGGGCAAAGTGGCCAAAATCCACTACATGAAGCAATTTGCGAATTAAAGTGGAATCTGTGAAGTAATCTGCAATGTGAAGTGGAGTACTTCACATCATAATGAGGAACGTGAAGTCCATTGGAAACAATGATTTTGCATTACTCCGCCTTTCCCCAACCATTTCTGCACCAATTTTAATGCAAAGTAAATTCTAAATCAGTATACTTCGCATCACTTTGCCTTGTTGGTGAGCTACAAGGTGAATTTTGCAGTGATTCATGAGATTGCAGGTCACATGGGCTTTAGATTGTTCTGCACAACCTCACCCTATGTAGTGTGTGTGTAGTGGAAGCTGGAGACAGCTTGCTCTCAGAGATCTGAGATTCAAACCCTCTGAAAGCTGTTCAGAAAGCATTTTTGAGCCATTTATTTTGCTCAAAATTTAGTACATCAATTGTAGGAAACCCTTCCGTGCTCATATCATCAAGTGTTTATTGTTAGTGTGTGGATTTTGAATGTTAATTTAGAACATTTAGTCTGTGTAGTGACAGACACTTGAAGTGTGCTGGGGGAGGTGCGTATATGTGGTGGAGGGAGGTAGATCAACTGGGAGAAAAGCAGTCTTTCTGTTTTGGTGATAATTTTTTTGTATAACTGTGTTAATGTACACACAGTAATATTTTCAGTAATTTTTCACATTTTTGTGCCAGTTATTGTGGTGCAGCAGTGCATAATTTCAGTTTGCTTAAAAGATTAGGTTATATTACTGAATTTTCAATTTGATGCACATTACTTGTAGTGTGTGTGTGTGTGTGTGTGCGCGACGCAATGCGTACCATCAAATCAGACACATTTTATTGTGCCACACAGTAATTGCAGCATTGTGAACCTGCTATCCACCTCTCCTGCATTATTTTGTACTGCTTTTTGCTATCTTGGTAGTGGATTATAACTGTTGTTCACTGCCCCCCGCTCCCCCCCCCCAACTGGCAAAAGGTATTCTTTTCCAGATTTGGATTTGTGACCAGTGAGCATTGGTTAAGGTGCTGTTTTACCTTTGCATCTGCATCTCTTAAGTGCACAGTGCAATCTTAATCTGTCTGTGCGTTTGCATCTCTTTAGGGCCCAATCTCCATCTGTAACTTAAGTCACAATTGTTTGTTTGGCTTCCATTTAGAGTACTGTGTGGTGCATATCTCAGCGTGAACATTGCACTAATTGTTGTGCATTTTTAAGTCAGGGTGATCATCACGAGTCACTCACGATACAAATTGAGTTCTTCATCTTCATGGTCCCGATTGTTCACAAATTGCAAAACTTTAAGTTTTTTGGGTTGTAAGTTGCATGTAACCCTGTTTTGTAGTATCTTGGCTTGACCATTGTACTCATTAATATGTGTTTTCAAATCAGGGTGTTTGGGGTGGTACAGGTAAGGGAAGTACAGCCATAGGTATTTGCGTACAGTTCATTAGTCATGTCACACCAGTCACTCATCATGAGACAAATCACGTTCTTCATGAATCACAGCAGTAATTTTTTTTTCAGTTCTGATGATTCACTGATTGGGAACTGGAGAAATAGAAAGTCAAGTTGGCTGTGTCTGGGTCTGTTGGTGTTAAAGCCTCCCCTTCTCAAAAAAGTTGTGATGTAGCGATTCCTGTGGATGATGATGATGATGAGCCGGGGAAGGGGTCATGATAGAAAATATCAAGTACCGAAAGGGAATTAACAACATACAAGAGAGTAGCATAATCTAGAAAAAGAGATGTGCATGAGGAAGGGCCTAAAGTTTGAAGATGGGGGGGGATGGATGACGGGCAACATAAGGAACTACTTTTTCACACAGAGGGTGGTGAGTGCAGGACAAAATAAAACTAATGATTAATGTTCTGATGGGACAGCAGCAGTTGAAGCATCCCCATAATTTGGAGCTGGTGCCCTTCAATTCACTCCAACTGCTGCTCAACGTTGTCAAGCTGGTGGTTAACAACCTTCAACTCACTCCACATCATGCCCAATTCGCTGGTGGAATTTAACTTTGTTGCATCTCTACATACAAACTCTTTCTCCTACTACAAGGCAAAAGGTGTGGGCTGCCTGTGAAGTCTCACTCCGCCTTAAAGTGAAGTAAGGCAGAGTGAGCAATGCTAAGTCATAATTACAATGTGAAGTGGCGAAGTGAGGGTTTTAAATGGGTACTTCAAGTAGCGGAATGGTAATGCGAAGTGGACCACTTCATGTCCACTTCGTGGGCGGAATTTCTCTTTGCTGTATGTCTATTCCCACTGCCTTATAACACTACTTTGCTACCTTTGGTTCATCATATATGATGACCCCCAGAACCATTTCCTGTTTGATGGTTGTCACCATCTCCTCCCAAAAGTGATATGTTGCCTTTGGGTTTCTGTGCCCCATGTGCATGATTTTTTTTACTTTTTGGTGTAGAAGCCTAGTGTTGTCAAACCCTTGATCAATCTTCCAGATTTTTCAGATCTTCCTCATTTTTCAACACCTCCCCCGTGTGTCCACCTTGTTGCAGGTTTTTGTGTCATCTTTGAACAGGCATACTTTCCCCTTCTAGCCCCTCTACAATGTCACTAATAAAGACATTAAAGAGGACCATCCCCAGTACTGACCCCTGAGGCATTCTGCTGGTTACCTTACCTCGTTCCAAGTGAATACCATTTTGCACCACCCTCTGAGTCCTGTTACTTAGCCAACTATGTACCCATTTTACAATCTTTGGCCTGTATCTTCAGACTTGACCTTGCCTTTTCATGAGCAGATAAATATGTTATGTTGACACAGTTCAGAGGTACTGACTTTCATATGATGTATTCCTTATTCCATCTCACCCTTACTTACCTCATCCCCGCTTCCTCCAGTCACCTGCTGATACAGCTATAGTGTTATGCAAAATTGTGAAATTCATGCATTTTGTGAAATATTTTGCAGGTGCGAAATGCAAAATTTTGCCCAAGAATTGCAATGAAATGCCAGCAAAAGATTGTGAAATTTTGCCCCCAAAAAGTAAAATTATGCTGCAAAATGCTACATTTTTCAATTTTCAGGTGAAATTTCACAATTTTCAGGTGGAAGTTTGCAATTTTTGGGTGAAATTTTGCATTTCACACACACAAAATATTTTGCGAAATGCGTGAATTTCACCAAATATTTTGAGCAGCGAAATTGCCAATTTTGGGCAATTTTGCTGGCAAAACTTTATTTTGCAACAGCTCTATACAGTTACCTCATAAAAATGCTTTCATACAGGGCAATTCCTAAATGAGACCTGTGCCATTCTTCTAGTTCCTCCATGGCTTGTCTATCACAGCAGGAAACAAAGACTCATCTTATGTTGTCGCCTGTGGAGGAGCAGCTGCAGTCAGTAAATGTGGTATTAGAAATATTGGTGTCCACTGGCATTAAGATTGGGGGGCAGTGGTGCCCTCATTCACATGGGGACATTTTTGCCACCCAACAAGGCCCTTCCACCACTCCAGTATCAATCTGTGGGTTTCTGATGTTCCATCTTGTAGGTGGAGATGGCTGACATCATGTGGCCATACAAAATGTCACTGCACCTACCTCTACTGTCATAAGATGTGCTTGTGAAGTTGTTTGCTCAGCTCCCTTCCAGTATTAGTGCAAGATTCTGCCACATCACACCATGGACTGCTCTAGCACAGAGTGTGAAAGAGGGATTTAGGCTTGATCCCTAGTCACTCACATGTTGTACTACAATGCATGGTTAATAATTGACTATTTAAAATGTAAGCAACATTTTGTAAGCATATTGTAATTAATGATACTATTTTAAAATAGCAATAAATAAAAACTGCATCAATTTAAATTATATATTGTATGTTGCTCAGACCCCAAAATTTCATTTAATGAATACATAGCCGTAACATAGCTCATTCTAAGGATACGTTATTTTTGAAAAACACTGATTTTTGAACTATTAGGGCTAGACATGTAATTCTGTTTTTCATAAATGTTTGAAGCCATCATCTTGTCTTGCTAGTTCAGTTTGAGACATGTTAATATACGTCAATACAGATTTATAGTTTCATAGTTGGATACAAATTCATAAGGCCAAGGCCCATAACAAATCCACCATTGTTAGCATTAATGGTGGAAAAAGTATTTTTTATTACTCATGTAATCATCTAATCGCTTTTTGAACTGTTCTACAGTATTGCTCAGAAAAATATTACTTGGTAAGATGTTCCATATAGGTGGGGCCCGCTGTGTAAAAATCTTTTCGGCCTTGTTATTTTACTAACAGAGGTTTTAATTTTAAGTTGTGTGATCTAGTATTATTTAGTGTTATTTGTCTTTCAAGACAGATAGTGTTTAGCATGGATTCACTTTGAAAAGCTTTAAAGATATAAATTAAGTCACCTCTTAAGGCTCTGTATTCCAAAGAGAATAGTTTGAGTGTTCCCTATCATCATAATCTTTATCACCCATGTTTTAATTGTCCTAGTGACCTTGCGTTGAACTCTTTCCATCATAGCCTGGCCACGTATAGAAGTAAGGGCGCAGAATGGTGCACAATATTCCAAGTGTGGTCGAACAAGGCTAGTGTATAAGGGGAGAATAACATCAGATTTCCCACTATTTATATGATTATGGACACAACTTAGGATGCTATAACATTTAACCATAACATTATGGTTGCAAGTGTACTGATGTAAACTGACATACTTTATGCTGAAATATGTAGTTAAATTATTTGATCCTGCAAACATCCCATATCCAGTTCTTCATGAACATTTGCAAAAAATGGGAAAGTGCCGATTCCCTAAATAGATGGGGTCAAGTATGTGGAAGATACAGTACTTATAATATTTAATCAGGAAAAAACACACCCTTTCCTAGTTTCTACAGGTGTTCTATATTAATTTAGTAATACATTAATTTACTGCATACAGCAAGTGTGTGCCACTTGATATGTGAAACAGCTGACCACTAGATAACATGTATGTAATTATTTAACTATTTCTCTCTGAGTTAAGAAGCTGGCTTCAAGGGTAACCAGCTGCTAGGGCACAACATTTTGGGGTGCCATGTCAAGACATCGCCAGATTTAAGTGACTGTCATTGGAGCACCAGCACTGTGCCCCCCCCCCGAGGTCTTCTCCCGGGAGTTAGTATATTTACAGTAGTTGGGGTATGTGGGTACATCCCCGAGAAGCATGGGTGTGGGGGTGTAGCCCCCCCCAAAAAAACACAGGTTGCCCTAAATGAATATCGCAGATAACCAGTGCTATCTTGATGTGGCACCCTAAACATGGTGCCAACATTAGGTAGATCAGTACATCTCTAACTTCTAGATATATGTATATCTGGAAGTTATATGATTTAACAAAATAGAGGAAATGTAATGTTCTGACGCATGCTGTTTATCTTCTTGAGTGATGGGGAAGAACTTTACCTCAGTAGTGGCAAACCAGCAAGTGAGTAATCATTGTTCTGTTCCCTAACAAGTGATGATCTTTGGGATGAGATGTTAAACAAAGATCACATATGCCTGTTCTTGTCGTTGTTCATGTGCACATTAAAGATACCATGGCACTTCTCCAAAAAAGTATGGGACCTTCCCCGTATCCTGGTCAAATCTCCCCCTTTCCCTAAAATACTGATAAGATTTTAATCTGATTCAGTTTCAGTTGGTTTTCATTTGTATCCCCCAACCCCCCACCACATGGGGATGAGGCTGAGAATAGGCAGCATTGTGTAGCCCTCCTTTTTCTAGCCACAAGAACTAAAACTATTACAAATAAATGAATCAATAAAGAAATAAACAAATACATAAATGACACTGTATGAGTCACATCGTGTCTTCATTTTTTTATGTTTCGAGGAGCTTTAATTGCTTATTGCAAAAATGTCTAATTTCACTACCCTGATTACACACTAAGTTTGGATGCTGCATAGTTACATTTCATGTAATCAAATATTGTTAAACTGCTCTCCCTTTGATTAAGTAGTCCAAGGGACCTTATTAAAATGTTGGATTTTCAAGCTAACATTTGAGACATAACTGACCTCTTGATAATATTTTATCTAGAGGTCAGCTACTAAGTGTTACATATCAAGCTATACACTACCATGTGGTCTTTTCATTTTAACACACACACAAACGCACACACTCTTGTTGTACAGTGTTGCCCAGTTTCTGATTCTCAAATGCGAGATCTCATGGCACTAATATCATAAACTCCTCTGTGATGACTAGTCATAATAGTCTCTGTGCACTAATGGGGACTTGGTGTGCATGGGAAATGTGTACCCAGCAAGCACAGTTCCACACCTGCAGACAGGAAGGCGGCAGCTGGCATTAACTATTGGAAATCCCAACGGTGTGTGCTCGCGAACAGGCAAAAAGGGTCAGTGCACACTACAAATGGGGTGGCAAACCCTAAACACAGTGAAACCAAAAAAGCAGTAGTGGCACATAAAACTGTAAACTAAGTAAACATTTTATTTCACCAAGTTTGTGTAAATGCAGTGCAGTAAAGAAAATACAATACCACAGTCCTCCACAGTTTTTCGAGACAGTTAACAACAGCACTTGCTGGGCTAGCTAACCCAGCAAGTGACGTTGTTAACTGTGCTAAAAAACTGTGAAAACTCTTTGAAAAACTGTGGAGAATAGTGGTATTGTATTTTCTTTATTGCACTGCATTTGCTCAAACTTGGTGAAATAAAACATTTACTAAGTTTACAGTTTTGTGTGCCACTGCTGCTTTTTTGGTTTCACTGGCATTCACTACTGCTAGCTGCCTGTCTGTGCCCCCCCCCCAGTGCACAGATATGTGGTGGTTGATCAAGGGACCACAGGTGGGCAGCCAATTGGATACCCGTTCTGGATACTGAAGTGGATCCTCTGCTGTGCATGAGTGGGGATCGTGGGAAGGTGTTGGACCCATTTTTTTTCTAAACCATGGGCGAGTGCCTGAATGGCTCCTCCAGCCCTCCTTGTTGGCCTGGTGGGCTGGGGCAGAAGGGTGGAGGGGGGGTCCCGTCCTGTCACTGCTGGCAAGTGTCTTTTGGGGAAGCATGTTCAAGGTATGGAAAGGTCTCCTGTGCAATATCGTGCACCCTCCTGTGCCTGGCACTCAGCACCTTAGTTAATGGCATGGAGTGCAGGCACCCCCCGTGTACACCCTCAGACTGCCTGTGATGCATAGCTGTGAGATCGGCCAGGGCAGTGTGCATGTAAGGGGCTTACACTCCTGCTATGAGTACCACTGAGGGTCTGCTAGACCTCCATTGTGTGGCATTCTGTCTTAGGATTGCCTATGTGGCAACCCACCCATTGGTACATAGAGCCCAATGTTTGGAAAAAATATACAATTAGGCAATTAACACATGATGGCTCTATCTATTCTTTTCAGTTCTTCACTGAAGAGCCTGACAGACTTGACTAGATAAAAACAATCCTGACATGGCCACCACTGTATAAACATATGTATTAGGAATAATGCATGACCATTGGTGGTGTATTTATTTATTTTTATTTACTTTTTTATTCGGAAAGTACCTTTGAGCACAAGTCCTTGTTTACAAATGTTCCACATCAGGATCAGTGAAATACAATAAAGATACAGTAACAGAACAATGCATCATTTTATTGGACAGAATAGAAACATGAAGAAAAAGATATCACAGGAGAAACGTGCAGTTACAGCAGAATTGTACAGACAGAGATGACAGCAGTGATCTTTTGAAGTGGGTAATATTGGGAGGTTTAAACAGTGAGTCTGGCAATTCATTCAGCCAACCAGCAGCCCATACCACAAGGGAGCACTAACCCAGTTTTGTTCTCCAGAAGTGTAGCTCTAGAGCATTCCTTGACATGCTCTCGGTATTGTATAGGTGAACAATGAAGCAGAAGCTCAAACAGTGTTTTTTCACTAGCAGGCAGGTTTAGTACTTGATTCTGCTAGATAGCATAAGCCAGATTGTTGGTGTGTACAAGAAGCAGTTGAGCGTTCGTTTGTCGGTCCCCAGCACAAATTGACAGGACTTGTTGCAGGTCACTTTAATTCTGCTCAGCACAGTGACACTTGTTGCTAAGTAGTCAGTGAGACCACAGTAAATGAGTAACAGTGTAGACCTAGATGAATCAGACATCCAGCTTCAGCAGTGAGGTCGTTGCAATTCCTTAACAGGGTTCCTAGTCTCCTGTTAACCATCAGTACCAGGTAGTTTACATGTGGGGCAGCAGTTCAGGTATCACCCAGAAGTACCCTGAGTTATTTAAAAAATTCAACTTGCTTAAGTTTTTAACCCTTGGTATTAACGATGTCAAGAGAGGGTACCTTTTTTCTTAGTTGAGGGCAGTGAAAAGCATGGATTTACTTTTCTTGTAGTTGAGGACCAGATTATTGTCAGTGATTAAATTTTCTACAGATTCAAAAGTGTGTTGTAGGTCAGAAATGAAGCTGCCTATGTCAGAATTTTTAGTGTAGATAACTACACTGTCAACATATGGTAGTACTAGCTGGCTTGGTGGCGCTGAGGCACTGGATGCCACACCTCATGCCATGCTGTTGACCCAGGTTTGGAAAAGAACTAGGGCTGCCAGAGGTCAGCTGGGGAAGGAGAGGATCAAGCATCCAGAGGACAGCTCTCCTCTCCTGGGGTGGGTAGTGGGCCATGCATCGCTTGCCAGTGGCCCCCGATGGAGATCGGGGGCGCTACAGTAGTGTTGCTGTACCAAGGGGGTGGAGAGGTGGCAGACATCAGCACATTGGTTGCGCAGATGTTATTGCAAGTCTGCTCTCCAGGGGCAACACATACAGAAAAAATTCCCGCTCCCTGGATAGGCAACAGCACCTCCCATGCCCTGATGCAACACACCCAATGCCGGGCTTACCCTGCTGGGTCTCCTGATTCCATGGCCTGTCTTGGTTCTAACATTGGTACCCGCTGGACCAGGTAGGTAGGGGAGTGTCTGTCCCCAATTTCCCAGTGGAGTGGCTTCAGGTGGGTGGTATGCAGTGGTGGTGAACAAGGATGACTGAGAGAGTTCCAGGGCTGCGGAGATAAAGAGAGTTAAAAAAAAATATAGTCTGTAGTTTGCTAGGTTAGAATGTCACTGTTCTTGAATACAATTGTGACCAGTACAGATTTCCATTCCTCTGGGAACTGACAGTATCACAGGAGAAAATTGAAAATGAAATTAATTTTGTTATAGGGTATGATACAGTAGTTCATCCAGAGCCATAGCTAGAACTTGCATGTCAAGTGTGCCTCCAACCCTGAATTTGCATAGTTTCCTTTTAACATACTTTAGGGTATATCTTACAGTGAGAGGCCTGAAGTAAAATTTGGGGTGACCAGGGTTCTGGTCCCCCCAGCTGGTTCAAATCTATATCAGCGCCATTACGGGGCTGTTAAGCAGGGCCAGGCTTGATGAAGGAGCTTAAGTCAGTAAAGATTACAATAAAACTGTTTGCAATCTCAGTTGGGTCTAAGATCTACTTCCCCTCAATCTTGAGCATTTTGGGTGACTTCTTTTCCTCCCTAGCCAGGAGCTCAGAGATATTTTCTCAAAATCTTTTACTGATATTCCAGTTTTGAGTTTGCCAGGCCTTGCAGAATTCAGACCTGTCCAATCTAATCCTCTTTGTGCATTTGTTACAGGTTTCCCTGTAGTTTTCGAGATGCACTGGAGACCCCATTTCTCTAACCAGTGCCCCAAAATTGCCCTTCTATTTCATGAGGGCCAAGAGTTCGATATAGAGCCAGCCAATTGTAATTACCACTGATCTTGCATTTTTTTTGGTGGGGAGGGAGTCAAATTTGTCACAGGCATTATTGAACTCGGTAATTAGGAATTCTAGGGTGTAATCAATTTCTGGAAAGTAATCCAGGTAGCTCCAGTTGATTTGAGCCACTTGAGTCTTAAAATTCATACACCTTTGCCTTATTTGTATGAGTATATTCCTAATATATGGACATTAATGGTGTTTCGTAAGGGATAAAAGTATTCCCACAAGCCAAGCATGCTTTATGTGGAAGTAGAACAACACAAATGTGAGTGGTACTGGAAACTGGTGGACAAAGGGGTGACTCCCATATCTGAAAAACTCACCCTAAGTACTCATATTATTAGATGGTTAGCATGTATTTTGCATGTACAACCCATGGCTTCTGAAGAAATCTTTCTTGAAAGTAACTTAAAAAATGTCATTATGCAAGGCAGTGTTATAGTTTGCTCAAATAATGAATTTTTTAGAATGTTGACATAACCTCCTAATGCTCTCCATATGCATGCTCTAGATAATACTCCTCCTACAATTACCAGCTGCCAGTGCCATGCAGCTACAGAAACACCCCTGCCCCCACAAGATACACTCAGTACTAACAAGTCCTGTCACTTGTTAGTAAAAAAAAACATATTTTATAAAAATAACAAGCAGAAAGTTTTGAATAGCAACTGCATTAGAACACCTGTTGATGTCTAGGACTACTCATACTTTGCCTTCAAGGTCCTATGGTGTCACCAGAGTCCTTCGTGTGCTAATACTCTTGTTAATCACACCTATCTGTTCATTAATAATTATATTATATAGGGTTGTTCTTATTGTTCACAGATAGCACCTAAACTGTTTTAATGTGATTCCCAATTGAAACATCAGAAATCCCATAATTTACAACTGTGCTGTGACAATTGTGAATTACGGTTTAAACAAATCTGCATCATTTTAACTGTATGAACATTACACTTTCTCCAAAAACAATGCTGTGTGAGTCACAGTCTACTGAAATGGAAACAAATTCATTCACCTGACAGTTTTAAACTCTGTAAACAGTGTTTGACCTTATATTAGCCTTAGCAACAAGATGAAAGATCTGGAGGCTGTCATGGTGTAGTCAGACTTGGACATTGTGGCCATCACTGAAACCTGGTGTAATGATAACCACGACTGGGAGATGGCAATACCTGGCTACAACATATTCAGAAGAGACAGAGCAGGCAGGAAGGGAGGAGGAGTGGCACTGTATGTGAAAAATGACATAAGGGCCACAGAGATCCAGGAGGAACAAAATGGGGAGAGATACTGTGGGTTAAGCTGGAAAGGAAATGGGACAGCCATCTGCACAGGTGTGGTCTATAGACCACCAGCCCAGGAGGAAGAAACAGATAGGAGTTGATGCTAGCTATCCAAAGGATGGCAGACAAGGGTGAGGTAGTACTGGTTGAGACTTCAATATTCCAGACATGGACTGGAGTATCCCAGCAGCAGCATCAACTAGGAGCAGATTTATCCTGGACTCCTTCAGGGTGCCTCCTCAAGCAACTGGTCATGGAACCAACTCGCAGAAGGCAATACTGGACCTTGTGCTCACAAACAGGGACAGTGTGATGGGGTAACAGTGGGGAGCACCTGGGAAACAGTGACACCAGTCATTGTGGTTTGAAATCACAGGAAGAGCAGAACCAAACCACACAAAACACGTATCCTGGATTTTAGGGGGGCAGACTTTGGAAAAATGGGGAGATATCTGAAAGAGGCATTAAGGGGAATGGGACAGGAATCAGGGATTGAGGAACAGTGGGCAGTATGTAAAATGGGGATTACAAGAACAACAGAATTATGCATTAAGCAGGTTAGCAAGAGGAAAAGGAAGAGGAGACCATTATGGTTTTCCAAAGAGGTAGCAATGAAAGTGAAAGCCAAAAAGACTGCATTCAGGCAATACAAAAAGACACAGGCAGAAGGGGATAGGGAGAAGTACCAGGAGAAGCAAAGGGAGGCAGGAGTCAGTAAGGGAAGCCAAAGCTCAGACAGAAGAGCACATTGCAAAATCAGTGGGTAAAGGACAAAACCTTTTACAGGTACATAAGTGAAAAAAAAGACAAAGGGAGGATAGTGAGACTGAAGGGGAGGATGGGGTCAGGGGAGGATGACAACAGTAAGCTGACATATTGAACAGGTATTTCTGCTCAGTCTTACTGAGGAAGAGGAGGGTAATGGGTCTGAAGGGAGTACAAGGCGTGAGAATGGTGCAGAAATGGACACAAGTCCCTTTACATGAGAAAGGGTCCTGAAGGAACTGGAAGTAATAAGAGTTGATAAAGCAATGGGGCCAGATGGGTGCACCCAGGTCCTTAAAGAACTAAGAGAGGTGGTGGCTGAACCTCTGGCTATCCTGTTTAGCCAATCACTGGAAACAGGGGAGGTACCCAAAGACTGGAGGACAGCAGATGTAGTCCCCTTATACAAAAGTGGGAACAAAGAGGAAGCAGGGAACTACAGACCAGTCAGCCTCACCTCGGTAGTGGGGAAGATCATGGAAGCACTACTGAAGGAGAGATTGGTGGAACATCTGGTTGTCAATGGACTACAGGAACCAAGGCAGCATGGTTTCACCAGGGAGGTCATGTCAGACCAACCTTGTTATTTTTGACTGGGTGACTAGGGAGGTGGATCAGGAGGGCAGTGGACATGGCCTATCTGGACTTCAGCAAGGCCTTTGACACTGTGCCACATAGAAGACTATTACACAAACTGGGGAATATGGTGTGGGCAGGACAGTAGTGTGGTGGGTAGGTAACTGGCTGGGTGGCAGGACATAGAGGGTGGTGGTAAATGGCTGTCACTCCACAGAGGGAAGAGTGACCAGTGGAGTACCACAGGGATCAGTGCTGGGACCGGTCCTATTCAACATCTTCATCAGTGACATTGCGCAGGACCTAGAAGGCAGAATTTCACCGTTCGCTGATGACACAAAGCTTTAACAGAGTAACAGAGTAGACACACCAGAGGGTGTAGACAGAATGAGAAGGGACCTGCAGAAACTTGAAGAATGGTCAGGGGTTTGGCAGTTGAAATTCAATGCAAAGAAGTGCAAGATAATGCATATGGGGAACAAAAACCCTGGCACAATATATCAGTTGGGGGGTGAGGATATAGCATGCACCAAGCAGGAAAGGGTTCTTGGGGTTATCATCTCTGATGACCTCAAGGTAGGGAAACAGTGTGACAAGGCAGCAGGTAAAGCAAATAGGATGCTGGGATGTATAGGCAGGGGCATCACCAGCAGGAAAAGGGAGGTCATAATTCTGCTATACAAGACACTAGTGAGGCCCCACCTGGAGTACAGTGTACAGTTCTGGAGACCATACCTACATAAGGACATAGACAGTGTAGAGAAGGTTCAGAGGAGGGCAACAAAGATGGTGCATGGATTGCATCACAGGTCCTATGAAGACAGGTTGAAGGAACTGAACATGTACTCCCTGGAGGAGAGAAGGGAGAGAGGGGATATGATAGAGATATACAAGTATCTTACAGGGAGGAACAGGGTGTAGGAAAACACTATTTTTAAGCGAAAAAGATGTTCCAGGACTAGAGGTCATGGGATGAAGTTGGAGGGAGGACGATTCAGAGGAAACATGAGAAAGAATTTCTTCACAGAACGGGTGGTGGACAAGTGGAACACCCTGCCAGAGGAAGTGGTGGGGATGAAACAATCACGGATTTAAGAATGCATGGGATAGACATAAAGGAATTCTGGAGGTCAGGGGTAAGGGGCAACAGACTTCTAGGAAAACAAACTGAACTTACAAGCTCAAATGGGCAGACTGGGTGGGCCATAGGCCCTTATCTGCCGACACTGTCTATGTATCTATGTATCTATGTATTATTAATAATTAAAATAGACCAACTGTAAATTGCAAGGTTTGTAATTAAATATTGGTGTTTCACTGATTTTTGGAGCCCAGTTGAGCATTACACTCGAGATTTACAATTTCGCCAATAACACACGATGGAGTTACAGTCATGAAATGCACTGTTGCCTACTATGTGTTTGTTGTATAGATTATCAAACAGTAGGATGCTTAATACTACATAAAAAGTAAAAATGTTTATGGCAATAAGAAAATCTTCTCCTGTGAGGGAAAAGTGAGCGGGAGCCTCAGACCACAACTTTTTCAGCCTCTCAGTCTTCTCTCCCAGGCAGCTGCCCCCCATTGACAACCCCAGTGGTTCTTCCCCTGAGTGAGGTGCCAGGGCTGATCTCCACCACTGTGGCAGGCACCCTTTCTGCCTACAGTACCTAGCGGTTTCAGAGGACGGGCCAAAGACAATTGTTTGTTTGCTGCAAAACTGTGCAGACAATTTATTTCTTCATTACTGACTGCTAGCAACTTTCAGCAAAGTTTTGAAAGAGTACATGTATGGCTGTTCTTCTGAGTTAAGACTCTTTCAAGGTCTTTGCCTAATCAGTAAACAAACTGTACAATAGTTTCTTTTCTATTTCCACTGCTGTGAAGTAGGATGAGGCCATATGACTAATTGGTCTCTTGCTCTCTGCTACAGATTTCCTAACAAGTCCTGTTTACAAAACACAGTCATTTTTTTAAAGAAAATAAACATTTAAGACAACATGTTTTCTCTCAATTAACTACTGTACTCATGCCCCTGATGTAAACACTTTGTCTGAGGTATTCAGAAGGTGCTCAGAACTCAAGAAAATACCCAAGTTAAGTGCAAAACCTAGTTATTTTTGGCACACTGTTTAGAGGTTATTGTTATGATCCATGGTGTTGTGTACTGCTTGCTCATCATTTCATTCTTGCACTTCTTTGTTGTAATTTTGATCCTTCTATATTTCAGTTACCCCCCCCAACCACCCATCACACCTGGCAATGAACCTCAGTTCAGAGTACCTTTCCCGGGTACCAATTTAAACCCTGCCAGTGGCATGGGCCGCTTTACGCAGCCCATGGTATGTTTCTTAAATGGCGGGCCGCTCTAAGCAGCTCACCTGTACACTGTTTACTTTTTAACTGATTATTTTAAATCCCATTATTCTTGATAAACAAATAATGGTGTATTAGTAACTAGACCCCTTCCCCTGTCTGCTGTTAAAATTTTAACTCTGTAGCTTAATGCATGATAAAGTACTGACAATTTCAAAATGAGCAAAATTTTTTTTTTTTGTTGCTCTGCAGAATGCTCACTCAGAGCACCTGAAACAGCACCTTTGTGATGCTTGGAATGATTCTTGGCTCAGAACAGAGAAATCCACTCTGAACTAAGAGACATGCTTTCTCTCTAATAAGGAGAGACATTTTACTTTACCTTTTATGTGTACAGTGAGGTATAGGAATAAAAAGTGCTTGTGCACTGTTTATTTTAATTTGATATAAAACAAAACATACCATTTTGCTTTCCAGTTGATGTATCATTTCATACCTCAGCTTTCTCTGTGCTGAACACTGCAGTTCTTTCTAGCTTGTGGGACCCAAAGCTTTGCCAGTTTTTCACTTGAGTTTTTAATATAAAATTATAATTTCAGATCTGCTCAGCACCAGAAGCAGTTCAGCCTCTTTCACCGTTGAATTTTGATACAAAATAACAACTTTAGATCAGCCCAGCACCTGTGTGGTAGCACATGCTTTTTACTGTGCTGTTGATAAGTGGACCAAAGGATTTACTTGGCAATGAGAAACTTTTTGAAAGCAAGTTCACTAAAACTAATGTGGTGTTTTTGTGTGTGTTTGTATTAGAACATCAAAATAAGGTTCTTGTCATGATTGATATATCATATTTCATTTTCCAATTATTTATTAATTTTTTTGCTGTTTTGGTTATTCATTCTTTATGAAGGGGCTTGAAATTCAGTCTCTAGGCATGGTTTGTCACTTTTGTTTTGCTAGTGATCAGCATCTTCTAGCAAGAAATTGATCTGATTTTGTTTTTTGTTCTGAATGGTAAGAAGAGGGGACTGAGTTTTATTTTGTTTATGTTATCTATTTTTTTCTATCATTTAGCAAAGCTGCTGTATTTGCTACCCCCTTCCTGTTTGCATTTCTTGATGCTGACTGCAGTGTGAGTAAATGAGAGGTCAAGGAAGGAGTGAAGACTAGGCCATCAATCTTGCTTCATTTCATGTAAACGTGAATGCTTTATTGAGGATATCAAGCTGTATTTTTTCTTCATTATGATGGGTTTCTTTAGGGGTACTGTTTTGAAAGGCTGAAAAAACAACTGAGGATGTCCTGTCCAGGCAGTTACAGTAAGTGCCTTCATGGCTATTTGCATAGAACCTGCATTTGATTGTGGTGGTACAGTATACATAAATCATTTTTTCCCCGTTTGTGCGTGACTGTTGTCTGATTACAGCTTTTGGACCATGCACAATTGAAAGGCTCAGCACAAAACTTTGTGCTGCAATTTGTGCTTTTTTTGTGAATCCTGCCCGAGGCTTTTACTAATTTCAAACTGCAAGCCTGTTTTTCCTAGGATTTTTCTGCCCAGAACTCTGGGACCAACAGAACTGGACCTAAAAACAGAAGTCCCTAGAACTTGGAAAGTTTTAAGATTTAGTACCAAAAAGCACCTCCGCTACAAAAATGGTTTGAAGGGGTTTAAATGCAAACTGTACATTAATTTTATTTATTAAAGATGTGGTCACCAGTATAGTCACAGTAAGCCTGGACTGGCTTACAGGTGCATCCGTGGGTGGGTTGGGTGTGTCAGGGAATTCTTCAAGGGGTACAACAGGGAGTGAAACAGTAATAACAAAGTGATAGAAGTAGTAATGTAAACTTGTACTGTAAAATCACACAAGTAAGGAATTTCGAAGAAGTAGAAAAACAATGATTATGGTGTAAATAAGCATGTGATCAGGAATGTCATGCCAAGAACATTTCTAGAAATGTGGCACACGTTACCCTTGGGCCTAAATGCAAAAGCTTACCATAGGCCAGAGGGGGAAATGGGGGGGGCAACCACATTACAGGGGCCAATGGAGCAGGGTGAAGGTGGCTCCAGAGCAGGGCCCCCAGGCTACAAGGGCTGGGGTCATCTTTGGGAGGCTGGTAGGGTGTACTGGTTGTGAGTCATCCATGGTACTGGATATACAGTAGTCTGGAAAATGGGAGGATGCATGGTATGTAGGCAAACTGCACAGCTAAGGAGGAGGTGGGATTGCTGAGGTGGACACTAAGATGGGAAAGGGAGAGGAGTAGCAGAGAGGACAGGAGGAGTCCCACAGAAGGAGCAATTGCAGCTGGGGGGCTAGGTGCAGTTAAAAGGTGGGCTGCAGGGGGACAAGGAGCAAACATGGACACAGGAAGGAAAAGATGTGATGGGGTATGGAGGAAAATAGAGGAGCATGAAAGTAAGGAGGGGATGTAGGGGAAGGTTCCAGAGGGGACACAGGAATCCCAGATAGTGACAGAAAAGGGAACAAGAGTAACCAGGGGGGATGGCAGGTGATAAAGTATAAGAGTCCAAAGCCTGCGCAGAGGACAAGGGAGAAAAGAGCAATGGGAGGACCATCTGCCAGAGAAATACAGGCAGTGGGCCTAGAACAAAAAAATAGATTTTCCCCACTAGTGGCACAAAATGTGAGGGAAGAGCAGGAAAATGGAGTTGAAAGAGCACACAGGGGAAATAGGAGAGACAGACACAAATGAAGGATCATAAAAATTGGAAAAGGAGGATGCCCAATCAGGTAAGAACAACGGGCAAGCCTCAAAGGAGGTGGGGCAGTGTGCTTGGGTCCAGATGTGCAAAAGCTAGATGGGGCAGGGAAGGGTGAGGGCCAGCAGGAAAAATCAGGGCACAGGCAGGAGCAGAAAGACATTGAGGAGAAAAGTTCACAGATAGAGAGATGGATGCGGAAAGCCTGGCAGAAAGCTCCTGTGGGTGTCAAAAAGCTGGGGGGGGCACAGAATGAAGACAGTACTTTGGGAGGTGACATGGGCAAAGGGGGTATTGAAAATAGGGTAGTAAATAGGATACAGGGGGTTGGGGTAGGATGGAAGGGAGATGTAACCAGAAGTAGTTGGAGAGCAGGTTTCTACCGCTTGGGGAACTCTATAATGAAATTAATTGGGGGGCAGGGGGGACAAAATCACATTGTGGGTGGATTGTCTGCCTGGCATGATGGCAGCTAAAGTCATTCACTATATTCCCTCAAGGGAAAGCAACAGGATGAGAAAACGCACCTGCTGTTCTACCTGGGAATGAATGACCTGGTGAGAAATCGCCTTATGGAGGAACAGGCAAGATTCAGAGCTCTTGCTAGATACTGTAGGGGTTCAAATTAATGACTTTTTTCAGAGGTACTACCATTACCAAGGGCAAGCACTGATAGGCAGATGAGGATAAGAGAGTTCAATGAGTGACTGGTGGGGTGGGGTGAGAAAATGGGGTAAGGGTTATTAGGGGACTGGGGCTCTATGTGGGGGGACAGGAGTTTGATTGCACCAGACAGACTGCACCTGAATATGGAGGGGGTGGCAGTACTAAAAAGCAAACTAGAAGAATTGATAGCGGATACCTACAATTTAAACTAGGTTGGGGGGGGAATCTGCTCCACAAGGGAGAAAGTTTGGGGTGCCACAAGCCCCCCAGGATAGCACTACATTGTTGGGCAAGAGGGAAGCAGGTGAAGGGGGAACAATAGGGGAGGCTGGAGGAAGGGATTAGCAGCAAATGCCAGAAGTTTGGGAAATAAGAGAGTGAACCTGGAGGCCATCATGAGGGATGAGGGACTTGATCTAATTGCAATGAGTAAGACGTGAATAGAGCATCACACCTGGGAAACAACCATTCCAGGATACAGACTGCTCAGAAGGGACAAGGAGGGCAAGGGGGGGATTTGCCTTATACATCAGGGAAATCATTAGTGTAACCGAAGGGCAGAAGGAGGAAGGGGAGACTGAGCTACCGTGGTAACACTAGAACAACACCTGTGGCTGAGGGTGGTATACAGGCCTCCTGCAAAAAGAGAGGTGGATAATAAATGGCTAACTCAGGCAATCATGAGGCTAGCCCAGAAAGGAGAACTGTTACTGGTGGGTGACCTGAATCTCCCAGATGTTAACTGGGAAATCCCAGATGCAGCATTGGCAAGGAGCAGAGACGTATTAGATGAGCTGCAGGGGGTATTCCTTCAACAGCTGGTCAGGGAGTCAATGATGGGAAGCAACTTGTTATATGTAGTCCTGACTAACAGGGAGAGTGTGGAGAAGGTGCAGGTGGGAGAAGTCTTGGGCTCCAGCGACCACAGGACGGTATGGTTCAGGGTCAGGGAAAGGAGGGAGACAAGTAAAACCAGTACGTCAATCATGAACTTCAGACACACAAACTTTGATAAGATGAGTAAGACAGAAAAAATGGAAGATAAGGTGAATATAGAAACAGTGGAGGAATTATGGAACACTATCAGGGGAGGGGTTCAGGAAGCAGTGGAAATGTGCAGAAAAAAGGTCAGGAAGAGCAAGGGGGAGAGTAGACCACTCTGGTTCACTAGGGAGGTGGTGGGGGCAGTCAAGGAAAGGAGGAAGGCTTTCAGAAAATTTAAGAGGACACTCAGAGGAAGATAGGGAGGAGTACAGGAAGAAGAGGAGTTTGGCAGGGAGGTAGATCAGAAGGGCAAAAGCAGCCACTGAGGAGAAAATAGCTAAAAACTCAAAGAGGGGTAATAAAACATTTTTCAGATACATGAGGGAGAGGAGAAGAGATGGGCAGGTTATTGTTAGACCGAGGAGGTGGAGAGATAAGCTTGGAGGAGGATTACGTACAAGCAGATGCATTAAATAAGTATCTTCTACATTCATGGAGGAAGAGGAAGGCAGGGGCCTGAGCTAAAGTCTATGGGAGGAGGGAGACAAATGAGTGGATCAGAGACCGCTCACTGTGGATAGGGCAAGGCGGAGCTAGATAGAGTAAGGTGACAAGGCAATGGGGCTCACTGGTTACACCCCAGAGTGATCAGGAATTGAGGCATCAGCTCACTGCACCCGTCCCAAGGCTCTTCAACCTGTCCCTGGATACTGGGGGGGTGCCGTAGGACTGGAGGAAGGTGGACGTGGTGCCCTTGCACAAGGGAGGTAACAGGGAGCTGAAGGAGAACTACTGTCCAGTCAGTCTCATGTCTGTGGTGGGGAAGGTAATGGAGGCATCAATCAAGGAGAGGGTGGTGGATTACCTGGGAGGAGTGTGATGTGCAGGACAGTGGACAGTATGGCTTCACTAAGGGGAAATCATGCACGACCAACCTAACTGAGTTCTTTGATTGGGTGACTCAGGTAATCGACTGGGAGGGGGCAGTGGACATGGCCTATTTGGACTTCAGAAAGGCCTTTGACACCATCCACCACAGAAGGTTGGTGAGCAAGATGGAAAGCATGGGATTGGGAGAGAAAATAGTAACCTGGGTGGAGGCATGGGTAACAGGGAGAACTCAGAGACTGTTACTAAACGGGGTGAACTCCGAGATGACAAGGGCAAGGAGTGGGGTGCCACAGGACTCAGTTTTGAGTCCGCTCCTCTTCAACATCTACATCAGTTATATTGCAGAAGGTTTAAGAGGGATGGTGTGCCTATTTGCCGATGATACAAAAATTAACAAAAGGGTGGACACCCAGGACGGGTGGAGGTCATGAGGAAGGACCTTCAGATGCTCGAGGACTGGGAAGTGTTAGCTGAAATTTAATACCAAGAAAAGCGCTGTGATGTACCTAGGGAGTAAAAACATGCATGCAGGGTACACGCTGGGTGGGGAGGAAATCAAAAAAATCAGAACAGGAAAGGGATCTGGGGATCATAGTTCCCTGAAATCTTAAGGTAGGGTTCCAATGTAGCAGGGTGGAGGGAAAGGCCAATGGAATGTTGGCATGCGTAGGCAGGGTCATTACTAGCAGAAGGAGGGAGATAATAATGCACCTCTACAAAGCTATGGTGAGGCTGCAACTAGAGTACAGGGCTCAGTTCTGGAGATCACATCTCCCCAAGGATGTAGATTCATTGGAGAGGGTTCAGAGAAGGGCAACAAAAATGGTGCAGGGTATGCAGGGGAAGACATACAAGCAGAGGTATAAGGAGCTGAATCTGTACACACACACTGGAAACAAGGAGGGAAAGGGGTGACATGAGTAATACCTTTTAATATGTAAAGTGGCTAAATAAAGTAGGAGAAGGGGATCTGCTAAAGAGGAAGGAGTGAGCTAGAACTAGAGGGCATAGCCTCAGATTGCAAGGAAATAGATTCAGGGGCAATGTGAGGGGTGCTTCTTCACAGAGTGGGTGGTGGTGCTTTCGAACAGACTGCCAGATGGAGTGGTGGGAGCTAAAACAGTGGTGGAATTTAAGAGGGCATGGAACAGGCATGGGGCTGAGTATTGTGGTGGAGGGCAGGGTGGTGGGGAGGGTATGAAAGGGGAGGAATGGGAAAACTTGATGGGCTGGAAGGGTCCTTTTCTGCCATCAAGCTTCTATGCTTCTATGATTCTATGCTAGGCACAGTGAGTCAAGGCTGGTTTACATGTGCATCCGTGTGTGTGTGGAGGGGGCACTGAAGCCTTCAAGGGGTAAAACAGGGAGTGAAACAGTAATAAGAAAGTGACAGCAGTAGAAGTGTAAACATGTACAGTAAAATCATACAAATGTAACCCCTAGGTGGCGCTACCCCAAGGGCTACTACCCCTGCCTGCTTGGCTAGTTGCAGGTTAAGGGGCCAGGGTACTGAAATGGGTGCCTCCACCCGGAGATCGGGGTTGTTAGTGGTCAAGCTAACCTGGGTACAGCCCTCCAGGACACTGTAACTCCCCCTTTCCCTTCTAGTGGCCTGAACAATATACAGTAATCAGTTTTGCAAATGACCCTTATTCATCATGCAATTACCCACACAATTTGCACTTACCACCAGGGCTGGTTCCACCAGTTTGACCCTGGAGACCCCTTGTAAAACAAGGTTAGGCACAGTAAGCAACAACAGTACAGTGCTTTAGGTACAAACTGAAACCACAGTCAGGTTAAATGCAAACAGAATTTGATCTGATTTATTAAGGGAGCTTGAACAAGGAAGGGGCGTAATCAGGTTGATTGGCTTAAGGGCTAGATTGATCAGACAGTCATGCATGCACTTCAGAGTCCCTACACAGTCACACACTCTGTGTACCCAGGTGGGAGTAAGGTGGGCTAGTCAGAAACGTTGCCTGGGGTAGGCTAGTGTCGCAGCTGGTTGGGGTCCTGTGATGAAAGAACATGCACACACAGCACACACTATTTGTAATCCGGAGCTGGATGGCTCAGTTTGAGAAGGAAAAGACAACAAGGCAATCAGATGACTCCTCTTTCTGGATTTTAGCAAGGCGTTTGATTCGGTACCCCACAGTGGCCTGCTGGCTAAGCTGAAAGAAATGGGGGTAGGGAGTCAGTTGTTAAGATGGATAGAAAATTGGCTCGCTAACCATACTCAGAAGGTGGTGGTTGGAGGGTTAGCCTCATCCCCAAGGTGGGTTACTAGTGGGGTTCCCCAGTGGTCAGTGCTGGGGCCACTCCTGTTCAACACCTATATCTCAGACCTCAGTAGGGGGATCAGGAGTGAGATGAGTCTTTTTGCAGATGACTCAAAGCTGGGTGCAATGGTAGATGGGGAGGAGGGGAGGGCGGCTTGTAGGAAGACCTGGAGGCTCTGGAAAAGTGGTCAGGAAAATGGAAAATAAAATTCAATATGGGGAAGCGCAAGGTTCTGCACCTGGGAGTCAGAAATCCAGACCAGGGTATACCCTGGGAGGAGACATGATTCAAGTCATGGAGGGTGAGAGGGACCTGAGCCATGGCGGGTGCAGCAGATAATGCCTCAAGCACTGACTCCTCTGGCTGCTTGGGAGGGGGCACGGTCTTCTACTACCTGGATGGAGGAACAGTATCCTCCTGGTACTGGGGAAGGGGCACTGTCTCCTACTGCTGCTGGTGAAGGAGCACAGTTTGCTGCTGGGTGCTGGTGTTGGAGCAAAAAGCCCCTGCTGTGGCATTTCGTTTGTGATGGTTAGCTGAAACGCGAGTACAGTGCCCCACTGTCTTCACCCTTCTCCAGTATATCCACAATGCACAAAACATCACCAATTCAAATAAACAACCAAAAAAGAGAAACAGACTCAGAGACAGCCGGGGAGAGGGGGATCACACACATAAACACAATCACCAGGTACTAAAATAAGAACTATGACAAAGACAAACAAAACAAAAAGTTAGAAAAAAATAGCACAAAATAAGCAATTTAGGTGTAAAAGTGCACTCGGCAGTCACAGGGAATATAAATGCTGCCTGCTTCCTCAAGATACATAGCACAGGAAATGAACCATTCACTTACTGCCTGTTTAGACTCAACCATGTGACCACCAGCAAAGCGAAATGCCCAATTTCGCCTAATCTTGCCTCAGAAAAAAAAAAAAATAATAAAGATGTGAAGGTGAAATTGGCGGCGAAATTTCACCAGAGAAATTTCGCCAACAGGCCATCATTTCACAAAATGTTTCACTAGGTGAAATTGGCGATTTCACCATAATTTCACCTGTGAAATAAAATTTCACTGCATCGCTATCAGATAACATGTGGGTATGGTATCAGCTGACTTGACAGTGTGCATGTGGTATAGTGTCACTGTGTGTGTCAGCATACATAGAGGTATAGTGCAGAGCTGTGTGGCAGCGTGCATGGAGTATGGTTTTGGGTGGAGTGACAGCATGCATGGGGTGTGGGGTTGTGAGGTGTGTCTACGTGCTTGGGAGTTTGGTAATGCTGTGTATGTCATAGTGCACTGGGGTATGATGTTGGCTAGTGTATCAGACTGCACAGTGGTATGGTGCTATGTGATGACAGTGTGTGTAGCATAGTGTCGAAAGTGGAGGACAGTGTGCATGGGGCTGTGGGTTTGTGTTGTCTCTCAGTGAGCATAGCGGTATGGTGTTGCAGTGTATGTCACATTGCATGAAGGTATTATGTTGGTTTGTGTGTAAGAGTGCATGGTGGTATGAACCTGGCTGGCGTGACAGCATGCATTGTCAGAATGCATGAGTATGGTGTCAGTTGATGTGACAAAGTGCATGGGAGTATTAGGTCTTTAGGTGTGTCAGCATGCTTGACTAGTATCATGTTTGCTTGTGTGGCAATATGCATGCAGTGTGATGTCAGGTGCTGTGTCAGATTGCATAGTGGTGTGGGGTTATGAGATGTCTCAAAATGCACAGTGGTATGGTGTGGGATGTTGTGACAGCATGCATGAGGTATGGTGTTGGGTGGTGTGACAGCATGCATGGGGTATTGAGTTGAGTGATGTGGCAGCGTGAATATGGGTATGGGGTTGTGAGGTGTATCAGCATGCATGGAGGTATAATGTTGGTTTGTGTTACAGTGTTCATGGTGGTATGGTGTCAGGTGGTGTGACAGTGTGTATGGTGTAGAGTGGTGTGACAGAATGCATAGGGGTATGGTGTTGGATTATGTGTTAGAGTGCAAAGGGGTATTATATTGAGTGGTGTGATAGTGAACGTGCAGTATTCTGTTAGTTGGTATGCTAGCGTGCATAGGGGTATGGGGTCATGAGGAGTATCAGCATGCATGATGGAATGATGCTCATTGATCTGACAGCGTGCATGGTGAATGGTGTATGGTGTCGGGTGTGTGTCAGATTGCATGTGGTTATGGGTCATGATGTGCATCAGAGGATGTGTGTTTATGGTGTTGGTTGGTGCAACAGCGTGCATGCAGTATGGTGTTTTTCTGTGTGTCATAGTGCATGGGTGTATGGTGTCAGCTGGTGTGACAGCGTGAATGGGGTATAGTGGTGGGTTGTGTGCCAGCAGTCATAGGGTATGGTGTCAGGTGTTGTGGCACAGTGCATAGTGGAATGGGGTGGAGAGGTACGTCAGCTTGCATGGCAGTATGATGTTGGTTTGTGAGACAGCATGCATGCATGGTGGTATAGGTTTGGATGCTTGTTCATACTGCATGAGCTGTGGGGCTGTGAGGTGTGTCAGAGTGCATGGGAGTATGTTGTTGGGTGGCGTACCAGCATGCATGGGGTATGGGGTAATTAGGTGCATCATCGTACATTATCGTGTAGTGTCACTGTGAATGTCATAGTGCTTGGGGGTATGGTTTTGGTTTTTGTGCCAGAGTGCATGGTGATATGGTGTTGGGTGGTGTGGCAGAACGTATTGTGTTGAGTGATGTGACAGAGTGCATGGGAGTATGGTGTTAGTTTGTGTGTCAGAGTGCATGATGGTATGATATTCAGTGGTGTGATAGCATGCATGCCGTATGTGGTCAAGTGTTGTGACAGCATGTATGGGGTATGGTTCACCCCTGAGATGTGCTGGAAGTGGTGCTGCTCAAATATAACCCAATATATGGGGATTAAAGTGCCACTGCCAATATACCAGAGGGTAAGGTGCTTTAGTGCTGCTGCCATCACACCCGTGGGGGATGTGATACTGCTACATTCACCCATGGTAAGTGCCGGGAGTGGTGTTACTGCCATCAAACCCAATATGTGGGGATTGTAGTGCTGCTGCCAATACACCAGAGGGCAGATACTGTAGTGCTGCTGCCATCACATCCAATGGGGGTTGGAGGGGAACTGTGATGATGCTACCTTCACCCATGAGAGGAGCTAGGGATTGCAATGCATGTGCCAATACATCAGAGGGGAAGGTGCTGTAGTGTTGCTGCCATCACATCGGGGGGGGGGCTGTAACTCTAACAGGTGCTTCATGGCATGTAATGACACTGGAGGGGAATGTTTAGGCAGGATATGGGTGTAACCCCTCCCTACAAATGAGGGTTCCAAAAAGTCTTCCTTGGGCTTGCCTAAATGCCCACTGCCAGGCTTGTGTTCTGTGTCCTAGCGATTTATAAGTGTTTGCATGTGAGTGCCCTGTTAACCTCCATGCCTGTCTCTTTAGGAGTTGCCTATTTTGTGGTATAAAATTAATTTGGGTAGGGGCCAAGCAGTGTCAGGCTCAGGTACCGAATGGGCTGCAGTGTTATCGTTCCATTCTGTTATCGCTATTTGCGCAGAGAGAGCCCTGCTAGGAACTGTGACTGTTTACAGTTTATCTGTTTTGATAATAATAATATTGTAGTTTGTCTAACCTGCCTTCCTTTGCAGCCTGGACATTTCAGTATTGCACCACCATCTTGGTTCTGGACTGCGTATTGGGACCAATCAGTACCTTTGGGGACCTAAAATGGTGTCTGTCACCAGGGTATTGTGGGAGGAATTTCTGAGGAATTGTAGTTTTGCACTTTGTCACCTAAATGAACCTGGAGGAGCTGTAACTGTGACAGACAGATGGATCAGCCAACTGAACCTTTTGGATTTCTAAGGAAGTCTCGGTGCTGCCTGCAGCAGAAGTCAGTCTGGAGAGTGAACAGCTCGAGTGATTCGAGCAGGGCTCCTGTGTAGTTCTCGCAGGAGATTGGTGAAAAGGCTGAGTTTGGCCTGTTTGCCTGCTGTCCCTCGAGAGGGAGCATTTGAAGAAACCGGATTATATCCGAAACTTAGTGTGACAAAGCCACTGAATTGTGACCAGACTTGAACCTGAAGAAGACCGAAGATTTGCTGTATGCGATCAGGCTGTCAGGACATTCATTCACCACAGAACTCCCAGTTTTGCTCAGAGATACTGATATTGCTGCCGGGCTGCTATACACTTTGTGGTATGGTGATTGCTTTACTATAAATGTGCTGTATGCTGTTAGTGGGTCGCAATTTGGTTCCTCACTATTTAATTGTGCCACGCTTGCTGGAAGCTGCATCCAGCCTTCCCAGACTGATAGCCGAACTGTTCTACCTGGCCCGGGCCTTGCCACACTGGCCCAGTCAGCTACTTTGGGCACAGAGAATACCATTGACAAGAAACTCGCCTGGGGATCAGACCCCTGCTCAACATCTCGAACAGGAACGACACCTTGGTGAATCGTGAGGGCCCCGCTTCTCCTGGCATACCAGTTGTCAACCTGCAGTCTCCATTTCTTCCCTACTGTGTCTCATGGGTAGCGTGAATAACAATCAGGGTAGCTCCCTGCAACATCAGCTAAATCACAAGTGTTGTCATCTGATTGCATTGCTATTTTGTTTTTTTCCCTTTCACGAACTGAGCCTCCTGGCTCCGGATTACAAATTGTGTGTAGTTGTGCATGCCTTTTCTTTTCATCACAGGGCCCCAACCAGCTGCAATGCCAGCCTACCCCGGGGCAACGTTCCAGGCTGGCCCAGCTTAATTCCAACTGGGTACCCAGAGCATGTGACTGTGCAGGGACTAAAAGTGCATGCATAATTGCCTGACTAGATCAGTTTTAGACTCAGTCCACCTGATTATGCCCATCCATTGTTCAATTCCCTTGGATAAATCAGATCTAACTATTTTTGCATTTAATCTGACTGTGGTTCCAGTTTGTACCAAAAGCACTGCACTGTTCTTATTTGCTGTGCCTAACCTTGTTTTACAGGGCATCTCCAGGGTCGAACTGGTGGAACCAGCCCTGGTGGTAAGTGCAAACAGTGTGGGGATTTGTATGCTGAATAGGGGCTACTGTGAAAGTGTTTGTTGCATATTGTCTTGGCCACTAGAGGGAAAAGAGGGGGAGTTACAATGTACCAGAGGGCTGTACCCAGGTTAGTCTTGCTACTAACAACCCTGTCCTCCGGGGTGGAGGCACCCATTTCAGTACCCAGGCCCCTTAACCTGCAACTAGCCAAGCAGGCAGGGGTAGTAGCCCTTGGGATAGCGCCCTAGGGGTTACATGAGGAAGCATTTTCTTCACTGAGAGGGTGGTGGATATATGGAACAATCTTCCAGTAAGTGTGATCGGAATAAAAATAGTGGTTGGCTAAAAGCAAGCATGAGAAAGGTATAAAGGAGAACTGCTATCAAAGAGTGAGTGTGTGTGTGGGGGGGGGGGGTGTTGAGACCAGGTAGATAATAAGGAGACCAAATAAGCATAGAAAAGAAGGGCAGATTCAGCATTCTTTTTCTGCCAACAAATTATATGTTTCTATGTGGATCATTTGCAGTATGCCTGTCTTCCAGCTGAGAATCGACACAATAATGTGACACCAGCAAATGCACCATTTTACTCAGATGCCCCAGGAGAGAAAACTGTAAGGAAAACAGCTTGCTAGGTAGGATGATGCATGGCTCTTCACAGGCTTGGCACCACTGTCTGAGAAGGCTAGGCTTGATCCTGCTTTGGGAAACTTTCTAGTCCCTCCAATCCTGGTGGTATCTCAAGGTTAATTCCAGAGATGATAGGTGACTAAGCTGGGGAGGGCCCATCCAGAAGAGGTTCATCAAAAGAGCAGGAGCAGCCACACAATAAAAGATTATTGGTATACAAGTGCAGTAGCATTTATTGTATGAGAGGCATTTCAACAAATGTGAGCTTTTGGCCACTCACATTTAGTTACTAACCAAACATTGGACACCAAGACTTAGCCTAGTGTGTCTTTTCAGGCCAGAACAAGATTTGTGTTTTACAAAGAAGCTTGAACTTAGACTTGCTGTCTATAAGGGCTCAGTATTCCTTTTTTGCATAAGTTTTGTAACCATTTCTTTAATTGCTATGGAAACCCTGCTCTCCAAAATTCCAGGCTAAGAATGTTATGCTAAACATTGTATCAAATATGAGGCTAGCTGGCATTTGCTTCCAACTGCCAGTGTGAACTTTTTTAACCTCATTCTCATCATCTGATCTAAGGTGTTACTCTTCACGTGTACTGTTGAGCTGAACAAATTTCTGATAGGAACTTTTTTGTGTTCTCAGATAAAGCTAACAGACTTGCTGATTTCAATTTATCAGAAGATGCATATACAACTAACTCCTAAGTAGTGAATAATCATGATTGTAACATGACATCAATAGTGTGCCTGTGAGGGAGCGAGCCGATAGGCGTAGGGTGGTCACGAGACGGCAGGCGAAGCGGTATTAACGCACGGTATATGCCGCGTCTGCTCGGGCAGTACAGCAGAGCCAGACCCCTGCCCAACAGCACTGGAGTGTGGTCTGAAAGGAGACGAGCCGCCACAAGCTGCCGCTGTGAGCGTCAAGTCGGGGAGGAGAGTGGCAGAACATCCGGGGGCGTGGTCTGGGGAGGGATCCCGCTGCGGACAGTGAGCCGAGCAGCACAGTGCGCACAGTGAGAAGGTATGCAATGCAGTGCAGCATATTTCGATCTCTTATTTACCGTGCACAGCACGGTTAATTTCTTCTACGGACCGGCGCCGGCGGCGTTCCCACTGACAACTTCTGCACATCAGAACAGCGGAGATGAGTGCGGGCAGCCTAGCACAGAGACGAGCTGTAACGCAAGGGAGCCGGGCAGCAATGCAAGCGGTGCCCGGAAGCAGGGAAGCCCGAGATGCCCTGGCAGCCAGTCGGAGCTACCGCACCCCGTGAAATCAGACATGGCATCTCCGAAAGCACGAATAACCTGCTGAACAACCGTACACAGCACTGAAGGACATCACACAACTGTTATCTGGTTCTTTCAGGGCGACTACAGCAGCAGGCGTAGTTCAGCACACCAGTATGTATGTGAGGTGTAGTACAGCTGTTTCTGTTACTCAAATAAAACATGCTTTTGGAACTGCTGATTTCTATTGGTTTAAACGACTACATTTTTTTTCTATTTTAAAAAGTGCTACATCAACTTGGTTTGTTGTCACCTGTTTGTTGTTGCTAAGTAGCAGATGTTTTTGCATTGTGCTCTGATTCTGTGATAGAATCTGTATTAGTAGAAGGTAGATTATTGTGATTGTAGTTACCTTTTGATGGTAAGGATAAAGAGGAGAGAGAAGTGTATGTATTTTCAAATATTATAGAGGAACAGTGGCAGGATTTTAGGACAGTAAATTAATAAAAGGGAACTAGAGAGCTTCAGTAGCAGACAAGTAGTGGAATAGCAGTATAATTGCAGTATAATGGGGAGTGGTGCAAATGCAGTGGCTGTGGGCAGCCATATTCAGGCAGACCTTCTGGACACTGAGGTGCTGCCCATCTGCATGCATCTTTCTGGACTGCGGGATGAGGTAGCCAGACTCAGAGTGGAAGTAAACTGGGTCAGGAGTACCATCACCCTATCCAGAGACCACTCAGTCCAATGCAGCTGCCTCAAAGGATGCAGAGAACGAGGAGTACTTGGATGACAGTGGGCTCAGGGAGGGTTAGACCAGTCAGGCAGAGGCACATCCCAGATCCTATTCCACCTCAAGAACCTCATATGCCACACTGCCAAACAGGGACAACCAAATAGAGGTACCCAGAGAAATGGAAGGAAAGGATGTGGAGGTTAGCCAAGTGCAAAAGATGGAGATTAGCGCCCAGGAGGTGGATAGGCAGAATAGGGGCAAAATCAGCAGAAGGGCAGACAGCAAGGTGAACCAGAGATAAAAGACAACCAAGGAAGGGGCTGGAGAGAACAGCGAAACAGTCTAGGGAGGTCAAATCATGGAAAGTCATGTGCAAATGCCAGGAGCCTTAGCAACAAGATGGAAGATCTGAGGCTGTCATGGTGCAGTCAGACCTGGACATTGTGGCCATCACTGAAACCTGTGTAATGATAACCACGACTAGGAGTTGGCCATACCTGGCTACAACATATTCAGAAGAGACAGGGCAGGCAGGAAGGGAGGAGTGGCACTGTATGTGAAAATGACATAAGGACCACAGAGATCCAAGAGGAACAAAATGGGGGAGAGATACTGTGGGTTAGGTGGAAAGGAAAATGGGGCCAGCCTATCCGCACAGGTGTGGTCTATAGACCACCAGCCCAGGAGGAAGAAACAGATAGGGAGTTGATGCTAGCCATCCAGAGGATGGCAGACAAGGGTGAGGTAGTACTGGTTTGAGACTTCAATATTCCAGACGTGGACTGGAGCATCCCAGCAGCAGCATCAACTAGGAGCAGATTTATCCTGGACTCCTTCAGGTGCCTTCCCAAGCAACTGGTCATGGAACCAACTCGGCAGAAGGCAATACTGGACCTTGTGCTCACAAACACGGACAGTGTGATGGGGGTAAGAGTGGGGAGCACCTGGGGAACAGTGACCACCAGTCACTGTGGTTTGAAATCACAGAAAGAGCAGAACCAAACCACACAAAAACACGTATCCTGGATTTTAGGGGGGCAAACTTTGAGAAAATGGGGAGATACTTGAAAGAGGCATTAAGGGGAATGGGGCAGGAATCAGGGGTTGAGGAACAGTGGGAAGTATTTAAAATGGGGATTACAAGAGCAACAGAATTATGTATTAAGCAGGTTAGCAAGAGGAAAAGGAAGAGGAGACCATTATGGTTTTCCAAAGAGGTAGCAAAGAAAGTGAAAGCCAAAAAGATTGCATTCAGGCAATACAAAAAGACACAGGCAGAAGGGATAGGGAGAAGTACCAGGAGAAGCAAAGGGAGGCAGGGAGGTCAGTAAGGGAAGCCAAAGCTCAGACAGAAGAACACATTACAAAATCAGTGGGTAGAGGGGACAAAACCTTTTACAGGTACATAAGTGAAAAAAGAAAGGCAAAGGGAGGGATAGTGAGACTGAAGGGGGAGGATGGGGGCTGTGTGGAGGATGACAACAGTAAAGCTGACATATTTAACAGGTATTTCTGCTCAGTCTTTACTGAGGAAGAGGAGGTAATGGGTCTGAATGGAGTACAAGGGTGAGAATGGTGCAGAAATGGACACAAGTCCCTTTACACGAGAAAGGGTCCTGAAGGAACTGGAAGTAATAAGAGTTGATAAAGCAATGGGGCCAGATGGGTGCACCCCAGGGTCCTTAAAGAACTAAGAGAGGTGGTGGCTGAACCTCTTGCTATCCTGTTTAGCCGATCACTAGAAACAGGGAGGTACCCAAAGACTGGAGGATAGCAGATGTAGTCCCTTATACAAAAGTGGGAACAAAGAGGAAGGGAACTACAGACCAGTCAGCCTCACCTCGGTAGTGGGAAGATCATGGAAGCACTACTGAAGGAGAGATTGGTGGAACATCTGGTTGTCAATGGACCACAGGACCCAAGGCAGCATGGTTTCACCAGGGAAGGTCATGTCAGACCAACTCATTGAATTTTTGACTGGGTGACTAGGAGGTGGATCGGGAGGGCAGTGGACATGGCCTATCTGGACTTCAGCAAGGCCTTTGACACTGTGCCACATAGAAAACTATTGCACAAACTGGGGAATATGGGTGTGGGCAGGACAGTAGTGCGGTGGGTAGGTAACTGGCTGGGCAGCAGGACACAGAGGGTGGTGGTAAATGGCTGTCACTCCACAGAGGGAAAAGTGACCAGTGGGGTACCACAGGATCAGTGCTGGACCGTACTATTCAATATCTTCATCAGTGACATTACAGGACCTAGAAGGCAGAATTTCACTGTTCGCTGATGACACAAAGCTCTGTAACAGAGTAGACACACCAGAGGGTGTAGACAGAATGAGAAGGACCTGCAGAAACTTGAAGAATGGTCAGGGGTTTGGCAGTTGAAATTCAATGCAAGGAAGTGCAAGATAATGCATTTGGGGGCACAAAAACCCTGGCACAATATATCAGTTGGGGGTGAGGATATAGCATGCACCAAGCAGGAAAGGGATCTTGGAGTTATCATCTCTGATGACCTCAAGGCAGGGAAACAGTGTGACAAGGCAGCAGGTAAAGCAAATAGGATGCTGGGATGCATAGGCAGGGGCATCACCAGCAGGAAAAGGGAGGTATTAATTCCACTATACAAGACACTAGTGAGGCCGCACCTGGAGTACACTGTGCAGTTCTGGAGACCTTACCTATATAAGGACATAGACAGGATAGAGAAGGTTCAGAGGAGGGCAACAAAGATGGTGCATGGATTGCATCACAAGTCCTATGAGGACAGGTTGAAGGCACTGAACATGTACTCCTGGAGGAGAGGAGGGAGAGGGGATATGATAGAGACATACAAGTATCTTACAGGGAGGAACAGGGTGCAGGAATGCACTATTTTTAAGCGAAAAGATGTTCCAGGACTAGAGGGCATGGGATGAAGTTGGAGGAGGACGATTCAGAGGAAACGTGAGGAAGAATTTCTTCACAGAACGGTGGTGGACAAGTGAACAACCTGCCAGAGGAAGTGGTGGGGCTGAAACAATCACGGATTTAAGAATGCATGGGATAGACATAAAGGAATTCTGGAGGTCAGGGGTAAGGGGCAACAGACTTCCTGGAAAACATAAACTGAACTTACAAACTTAAATGGGCAGACTGGGTGGGCCATAGGCCCTTATCTGCCGACACTGTCTATGTATCTATGTATCTATGTTAAAAGTTCCACGCGTCCGCGTCGTCTTCTTTCGCTGTCACACTGCATGCCTCAGAATTCCTCCAGCAGTCTTGTGCCCTGTTACAGCGTAGTACACACTCCGTCGGTGTGCTCTAATCGCGATTGATGGCGGGGAAGTCGGTGGCAGCCCTCGGCCATGGGCCTCGGGCACGCACCGCCCCCCCCCATGCATCAATCCAGCATTAGAGCACACCCGTCGTGGCTTAATGCTTACGTGGTGCAGCATTTTTATGCACAGTTAGTTATGTGATCCAAGTTTGATTATGCATACAAATGAAACATGAAAGAATACACTGACATAATCAAATCTTTCTGTAAGAATAAAACTGTCTGCCAAACAGCACAACTTAACATTTCCAATAAATTTGTGTTAACCCCACGTCACCATGTCTGGGTTTATATCACTACCTGGTGACTGTACAGGGACCACTTGGATGAGGGTGTAGGTTTCATTCTTTCTCTGTTGTAGGGGGTTAGCCCAGATCAAATAAGAAATGGTGAAGTGGCTCCTGCCAGAGGAAAATAAGTGGGCCAGATATTGTGTGTGGTAACACCTCCTTGGATGCAATATCTATCCACCTTCCTACACTGGACTGGACCACCTCCTAAGGACCAATAAGACAGTTGTTACCTTCACTGATAAACACTCCAATCAGGTTATGCAAATGCGGCACCCACACAAAAGTATAAATTCAACAAATTAACAGGAAGGGCGTACTGTTAACTGTTGTACCCAGGCAAAGAAAGGGAGGCTGATGATGGTTGCACTCTGGCTGGCGGGGGGGGGGGGCTGGTGACTGTTGAACCTGGTTTGGGGTGGCCGGCAGGTGACTGCTGTAGCCAGGGAGGGAAGTCAGGTGAGTGCTGTACCCAGGCCGGGGAGGGAGAGCTGGTGACTGTGTAGTGCCCCAGAGTCCTGATGCCCTCCAGGTAGGGCCAGCCAGGTGCTTTGGGGGTGGGGTGACTGTAAGGTGCCCCAGGGTTTAGGAAGGGCCACTAGCCAGGTATCTCCCCCCACAGTTACCTGATGCCTAGCACCTGCTCTCGTGGGCCCAGTCATGAGGGAGTGCAAGCAGGGATGGGCTCATGAAGATTCTAAGAATGGCAACAGCTGTTCAGTGTTTGGTCGGTAGAGCAGGAGCAGAAGAGGCAGCAGCAAGTGTGAGAGCGCTAGTCTGGCCGGGGCCAGTTAAAATGGAAATGGAAGGGGACTTACCTGACTGTTGTACCTGGTCTGAGGATGGAAGGCAGGTGACTTCTGAACTCAGGCCAGAGAGGAAGGGCTGGTGACTGTTGTACCTGGGCTGTGGGTGAGTTGCTGGTGACTGTTGTACTCAGGTCAGGGAGGGAAGGATGGTAATAAACAGCTGTACTTGGGCCTAAAATGGAAGGGCTGGTGATGTTTGTAACCAAGCCGGGGGTGGGAGGCTGGTGACTGCTGTACTTGGGCTAGGAAGGGAGGACTGGTGATGGTTGTACCTGGGTCGGGGGGCTGGTAAATGTTTTACCAGATCCAGAGAGGGTGGGCAGTTGACTACTACTCAAGCCTGGGACTGGGGCGACAGACATCTTTGGCGCTGTGGTCAAGAGTGGACCATCCAGGGTGGTCAGAAGAGGGCCTCTGCCATAGTAGTTTGTTCCATCTCAGACATCCTTGGTGCCTGGGTCAAGAGTGGACCATCTAGTGTGGTCAGAAGAGGGCCTTCTACCATAGCAGCTTGCCCGGTTACAGATATCATTGGTGCCAGAGTCAATAGACCAGATTCCCATAGTGATCATGGTTAGCTAGCTTGTTTAGCTGACACTTCTCTGACTTTACAGATCTTACTTCAGGGGGGAGCTCTTGCAGCAGGCCATAACCATTAGGCCATAACCATTAGGAGTAATGCCACAGGCCTTAGGACCCACTGGAAAAATTGCAGTTAGCAGTACCCAGCAGGGACCGCCCCTGATGGCTCCACCCTGATGTTGGTCACGCTATAAAAGGGGCGGACCCCGACTCCATCTCAGTTCTTTTCCTGCCGCAGACCCGCTCTCGTTGGGAAAGCCTTAGTGCATGCTACTGCAGTTCCAGTAAATTTTGTCAGATTTTTTCCATTTTTTTTTCTCTTTCAAGCTGTTTTATGCCTTTTCTCCTTTCTTCTGATCTCCTTTCCGGCATATGTCTTCACTGTCTTCGGTGTCCTCCTCCAGTCCCAAGAAGATGAAGTGAGCCTGTGGCTGCCAAATTCCATCCAAGGACAACCACCAGAAGTGCGTCTTCTATCTGGGGCCTGACCACGACAGTGCTGCCTGCTAGATCTGCAGAGGCTTCACCAGCAGGACTCACATCAGATGCCTGAAGGCCCTGAAGGTCCACCTATTGGAACAGAAGATGGACGTCCTGAGAACCTCTGGGTTAGGGGCCTATAAACAACCCCCATTCGGACCGTAGCCCCCTTTGGGGCATGCAGTTGTATCCAAATGACTTCTAACCTACCTTCTTCCTTCTCATCCCTGATGCATCCAATCCATTGCATTTTGTAAATGCCTTTTGTAAATGGCTACTCCCCCCTCCCACTTACCTTTTTCTCTGTATCTCCTGAATAATTTAAATCCTGGGATGGCCAAGTCCCAGTCATGGTTTTGGGTTGCCTATGTCTCAGTGATGGCTGATGTGTCCACCTCTCCTTCTGCCGGAAGTGCCTGCAGCTCTGCCATCTTATTCCCCAGGCTCCTAGCATTTAGTGATACCACCCTCCACCCTAACTCTCTCCCAGCTGCCCCCCTTACTCTCCCCTCCCCATCCTAGACAATGTAGGCCCTATCATTGCTATTGGGGGAGGTTCTCTGGACCTCCTCTCCTGATTCACTCCACCTCCCCAGCCCCCACCACAGCAAGTTTAAATTATACTTTTTGGAGATAAATTCCCTCAGTCTTTGCTTTAACACCCCTGAACCCTCCTTACTTAGCCGTAGCCTGTTCCCTGCATATAGATCTGTGTTCTCCCATGTGTTGCCCTATTCTCCCACCCAGCCATAACCGATGGACTCACACCATTATCTCAGCCACTTGTTGAAGTCCATGAGTCTGCTTTTTCTGCCCGTACATGCCCTTGGCACTGGCAGAACTTCTGAGAATGCCACTGTGCTTCCCTCCTCTCTATATAGCTTCCACACTTCTCTGAAGCTATCCTGAATCTCCTCTATCTGCTTTCCTTCCAGATCATTTGTTCCCATGAGAACAATGATGTGTGGTTCCCCCCCACCTTCTGTCCACACCTACCAATGTGGTGCTGCACCCTACCTGCTGTCATGCCAGGCATGAACTCTACCCAGATGCTGCTCTTCCTGGCATCTGTATCTATACCAAACAGTTAAACATCACACCTATTCAACATTTCACAAGTATTTATCAATGTAAATAAGCAACAGGTGTGTTTTGTTACTGTAAATTACTAGAAAGTGGCCACCATCTTGTTTTAGGTCATGTGACCCAAAACATCATGTCATCTGCCTATTCTATGGCTTGTCATACACTTTAACAACCCTGGCAAGTATTTCTATTTCCTGCCATTACTTCCTGAATTTAGTGAGATATAGCACATACTGCCATAGGTGGTACATCCTAGGACTGAATTGGTCACTGCCGTGGTAGTGAGGTATGGTACCCATTTGACATACACTGGGGTTGAGTGTAATGTTCCAGATCAGAAATCACATCCAGGCACCTATTTCTATTACAAACATTGACACTTCACACCTTTTCACCATTTCTCATGTATTTATCCATATAAATAAGCAAAAGGTGTGTTTTGTTACAGTAAGTGACTATAAAGATACCATCATATTGTTGTGGGTCATGTGACCCAAGGCATCGAGTAATTTCCAGATTCTGTGGCTTATTTTACTCCTTGACTAACCCGACAAGTATTGCTCCCTATTTACTGCCATTACCTCATGGATTTAGTGACATATAGCACATAGTACCATAGGAGGTACACCCCAGGCCTGAATTGGTCACAGCCCTGATAGTGAGGTATGGTCCCTTATTTGAGATAACTGGGGGTGCATTGTAATGTTCCAGATCAGAAATCACATTCAGGAACCTATATCTATAAAAAACATTGAAGCATCACACCTGTTCAACATTTCACATGTATTTATCCATGTAAATAAGCAAAAGGTATGTTTTGTTACTGTAAATTACTAAAAAGTGGCCACCATCTTGTTCTGGGTCATGTGACCCAAGGCATCAAGTAATTTGCCCATTCTATGGCTTATTTTACTTTTCAACTACCCTGACAAGTATTTCTGCCTATTTACTGATATTACTTCATTGATTTAGTGACATATAGCACATAGTGCCATAAGTGGTACACCCCTGGCCTGAAGTGGTCACAGCCCTTGTAATGAGGTATGGTACACTATTTGTGATAAACTGGGAGTGCAGTATAATATTCAAGATCAGAAATTGAAATTATATCTAGGCACCTGTATCTATAACAAACAGCTAAACATCACACCTATTCAACATTTCACATGTATTTATCCATGTAAAGAAGCAAAAGGTGAGTTTCATCACTGTAAATGACTATAAAGTGGCCGCCATACTTTGTTGGGTCATGTGACCCAAGAAATCAAGTCATTTGCACATTCTATGGCTTATTTTACTCCACAACTACCCTGACAAGTATTTCTGCCTATTTACTCTCATTACTTCATTGATTTAGTGACATATAGTACATAGTGCCGTAGGTGGTACACCCCAGGCCTGAATTGCTCACAGCCTGGTATTGAGGTATGGTACCCTATTTAAGATAAACTGGGGGTGCAGTGTAATATTCCAGATCAGAAATTTTATCCAGGCACCTGTATCTGTACCAAATAGCAAAACATCACACCTATTCAATATGTCACGTGTATTTATCCATGTAAATACGCAAAAGGTGTGTTATGTTACTGTAAATGACAAGAAAGTGGCTGCCATCTTGTTTTCGGTCATGTGACCAAAGGCATCAAGTCATTGGCCCATTCTATTTACTTTTCTGCTCCTCAACTACCCTGACAAGTATTTCTGCCTAGTTCCTGCCATTACTTCATTGATTTAGTGACATATAGCACATAGTGCCATAGGTGGTACACCCCAGGCCTGAATTGGCCACAGCCCTTTTAGTGAGGTATGGAACCCTATTTCAGATAAAATGGGGGTGCAGTGTAATATTTCAGATCAGAAATTATATTCAGGCACCTGTATCTATAGCAAACAGTTGAATCTCACACCTATTCAATATTTCACATGTATTTATGCATGAAAATAAGCAAACTGTGTGTTTTGTTACTGTAAGTGACTAAAAAGTGGCCGCCATCTTGTTTTGGGTCATGTGACCTAAGGCATCAAGTAATTTGACCATTCTATGGCTTATTTTACTCCTCCTGTACCCTGACAAGTATTTCTGCCTATTTTCTGCCATTAATTCATTGATTTAGTAGCATATAGCACATAGTGCCATAGGTGGCACACCCCAGGCCTGAACTGGTCACAGCCTTGGTAGTGAGGTATGGTACACTATTTGTGATAAACTTGGGGTGCATTTTAATATTCCAGATCAGAAATTCTATCCAGGCACCTGTATCTATAACAAACAGCTAAACATCATGCCTATTCAACATTTCACTTGTATTTATCAAGGTAAATAAGCAAATGTTGTGTTTTGTTACTGTAAATGACTATAAAGTGGCTGCCATCTTGTTTTGGGTCATGTGACCTGAGCAATCAAGTCATTTGCCCCGTCTGTGGCTTATTTTACTCCTCATCTAACCTGACAAGTATTTCTGCCTATTTATTGCCATGACTTCATTGATTTAGTGACATATAGCACATAGTGCCATAGGTGGTACATGCCAGGCCTGAATTGGTCACAGCCCTGGTAGTGAGGTATGGTACCCTAGTTGAGATAAAATGGGGGTGCAGTGTAATATTCCAGGTCAGTAATTATATTCAGGCACCTGTATCTATAACAAATAGCTGAACATCACACTTGTTCAATATTTCACATGTATTTATCCATGTAAATAAGCAAAAGATGTGTTTTGTTACTGTGAATGACAAGAATGTGGCCGCCATCTTGTTTTGGGTCATGTGACCCTAGGCATCAAGTCATTGGCCCATTCTATGTCTTGTTCTACTCCTCCTGTACCCTGACAAGTATTTCTGCCTATTTCCTGCCATTACTTCATTGATTTATTGACATATAGCACATAGTGCCATAGGTGGCACACCCCAGGCCTGAACTGGTCAAAACCCTGATAGTGAGGTATAGTATGCTATTAGAGATAATCTAGGGGTGCAGTGTAACATTCTAGATCAGTAATTATATCCAGGCACCTGTATCTATAACAAACAGCTAAACACCACACCTATTCAATATGTCACGTGTATTTATCCATGTAAATAAGCAAAAGGTGTGTTTTGTTACTGTAAATGACAAGAAAGTGGCCGCCATCTTGATTTGGGTCATGTGACCCAAGGCATCAAGTCATTGGCCCATTCTGTTTCTTTTTCTACTCCTCAACTACCCTGACAAGAATTTCTGCCTATTTACTGCCATTAGTTCATTTATTTAGTGACATATATCACATAGTGATATAGGTGGTACACCAAAGGCCTGAATTGGTCACAGCCCTGGTAGTGAGGTATGGTACCCTATTTCAGATAAAATGGGGGTGCAGTGTAATATTCCAGATCAGTAATTATATCCAGGCACCTGTATCTATAACAAACAGCTAAACATCACATCTGTCAACATTTCACTTGTATTTATCCATGTAAATAAGCAAAATGTGTATTTTGTTACTGTAAATGACTATAAAGTGGCCACCATCTTGTTTTGGGTCATGTGACCTGAGCAATCAAGTCATTTGCCCATTCTGTGGCTTATTTTACTCCTTATCTAACCTGACAAGTATTTCTGCCTATTTATTGCCATTACTTCATCAATTTAGCGACATATAGCACATAGTGCCATAGGTGATACACCGTAGGCCGGAATTGGTCACAGCCCTGGTAGTGAGGTATGGTACCCTGTTTGAGATAAACAGGGGGATGCAGTGTAACATTCCGGATCAGAAAGTATATCTGGGCACCTGTATCTTTACAAATAGCTGAACATCACACCTATTAAATATTTCAATGTATTTATCCATGTAAATAAGCAAAAGGTGTGTTTTGTTAATGTAAATGACAAGAAAGTGGCCACCATCTTGTTTTGGGTCATTTGACCCTAGGCATCAAGTCATTGGTCCATTCTATGTCTTGTTCTACTCTTCCTGCACCCTGACAAGTATTTCTGCCTAGTTCCTGCCATTACTTCATTGATTTAGTGACATATAGCACATAGTGCCATAGGTGGTACACCCCAGGCCGGAATTGGCCACAGCCCTTTCAGTGAGGAATGGAACCCTATTTCAGATAAAATGGGGTTGCAGTGTAATATTTCAGATCAGAAATTATATTCAGGCACCTGTATCTATAGCAAATAGTTGAACCTCACACCTATTCAATATTTCACATGTATTTATGCATGAAAATAAGCAAACTGTGTGTTTTGTTACTGTAAGTGACTAAAAAGTGGCCGCCATCTTGTTTTGGGTCATGTGATCCAAGGCATCAAGTCATTTGACCATTCTATGGCTTATATTACTCCTTCTGTACCCTGACAAGTATTTCTGCCTATTTCCTGCCATTAATTCATTGATTTAGTAGCATATGGCACATAGTGCCATAGGTGGCACACCCCAGGCCTGAACTGGTCACAGCCTTGGTAGTGAGGTATGGTACACTATTTGTGATAAACTTGGGGTGCATTTTAATATTCCAGATCAGAAATTCTATCCAGGCACCTGTATCTATAACAAACAGCTAAACATCATACCTATTCAACATTTCACTTGTATTTATCAATGTAAAGAAGCAAAAGGTGTGTTTTGTTTCTGTAAATGACTATAAAGTGGCCACCATCTTATTTTGGGTCATGTGACCCAAGGCATCAAGTCATTTGACCATTCTATGGCTTATTTTACTTCTCAACTACCCTGACAAGTATTTCTGCCTATTTACTGCCATTGCTTCATTGATTTAGTGACATATAGCACATAGTATCATAGGTGGTACACCCCAGGCCTGAATTGGTCACAGCCCTGGTAGTGAGGTATGGTACCACAGTTGAGATAAAATGATTGTGCAGTGTAATATTCCAGGTCAGTAATTATATCCAGGCATCTGTAACTATAACAAATAGCTGAACATCACACTTGTTCAGTATTTCACATGTATTTATCCATGTAAATAAGCAAAAGGTGTGTTTTGTTACTGTGAATGACAAGAATGTGGTTGCCATCTTGTTTTGGGTCATGTGACCCTAGGCATCAAGTCATTTGCCCATTCTATGTCTTGTTCTACTCCTTCTGTACCCTGACAAGTATTTCTGCCTAATTCCTGCCATTACTTCATTGATTAATTGACATATAGCACATAGTGCCATAGGTGGCACACCCCAGGCCTGAACTGGTCAAAGCCCTGGTAGTGAGGTATGGTATGCTATTTGAGATAATCTGGGGGTGCAGAGTAACATTCTAGATCAGTAATTATATCCAGGCACCTGTATCTATAACAAACAGCTAAATATCACACCTATTCAACATTTAACTTGTATTTATTTTTATTTATTTATTTATTTATTTTTTTAAATTCATGTTTATTGCATATTTTGGCACAGTTGTACATTAGTTCAAGGTCACTTTCAGCAGTTCTGTTTACAATGGTACACACATTATACACCAAAGACAATCTTGTATATATTCATATTTTCTCAGCTGAGTCTATCTCCACCTTGAGAGTCTCAACTAATGTTGTTAGGAATAGAGGTTTTAATCATACCCTTCAGATGGTCGAATCAGACTTCATATCTCCATATCCCTCTCTTGGTCCTCTCCCCTCCCACTCTGTTGCCCCCTATCCCACAAACACCAGCCATGGGGTCCACCTTCTCACGAAGACTTGTGTCCTCAGATTTATTCTGTAAGTGATCTCCTCCATGTCTTTTATCTCTCCTACAATGGAGACCCATTCTCGGTGGATCGGAGGGGACTGTGATAGCCATTTTTTTGTTATGGCCTTATGAGCCGCCACAAGAAGGATGTTCCACATGTAGAACCTGTCCGCCCCCCTCATCTCTTCTGGTTTCATTCCCAAAATCAAGTTTTTAGGGCCTAAAGCAGACTCTAAGGAGAGTATCTGTTTTATCGATTGATTAATTTCTGCCCAGTAATTCTTGAGGTTTGAACATGACCAGAAGATATGGAGATAGTTTGCCATAGTTGCCCCACATCCCCTCCAGCACCCCCCCTGTAGAGTTCTTGTCCCATTTACTTTGAACATTTTGGCGATGAAGAATCTCATTCTTTCTATCTATATTCTTTCCAAAGTGGGATGATGTGGTCTTAGAGGTCTGTGCAAGAGCCATGGTCCATTCTTCTTCCCCCAAACTCGCCCCCAGTTCCTGCTCCCATCTACTTTTAGTTTGGGAGGACTTGTTACCCCCTCCCTCCCTCAGAGTGCCATAGATAGATGATATTTGCCCTTTGATCTTTGTTAGGTTTATTATTTCAGTCATCGTGTTTAGCAACCCCTCAGAGGGTTTGGTTTGTTTGGAGGAAGATTGTAGTTTATGTATATGGGCTCTTATCTGTAAATATCTAAAATAATCTCCCTGTCTTAAGAAGAATTTTTCTTTGATCCGGCTGAATTCCATAACGATACCACCCTCTATAAACTGGTCTAGGAGTACAGTCCCAGTCTCCCCATCTTTTAAAGGTGAGGTCTTGTTCTAGAGGAGAAACTGTGTCCCATACAAAACCATCTTAATGGCCAGGCCACGACATTTATGTCAGTGCTTGGCCCAAAGACGCTTTTAGAGCCCAAGGTGTTTTTTATTGATAGCAAAGATATCTCCGCCTGTGGTCCGTGAACCTGGTGTCAGGGCTCAGGCTCCCAGAGGCATACCATCCGTCAGACTTCTTCAATCCCCTTCCATCGGGGCGTGTATATTCTGGCCGACCAAAGGAGGGCCCATCTTAATTGGGTGGCCAAGAAGTAGTCTTCCAGGCACGGAACGTTTCTACCCCCATATTTTCTACTTGTCTGTAATACTATATTCTTAATTCTTGGTCTCTTGTTATTCCAGATAAATTTTATAAGCATCCTTTGCCATATTTGGAATTGGGTTTTATGTATTTTTATTGGGAGACATTGAAATAGATATCGATATTTAGGGAGGATGTTCATCGATACTGTCTGTATCCTTGAATATAAGGGTAGGTTCAGGGCCTCCCACCTTTTAATGTCATGTCTTATCTGGGACACCGTTGGTTCAAAATTATGTGCGAAAAGCATCGACAAGTTTTTTGGGATTTGGGTGCCAAGATATTTTATTTTCCCCCTATTCTAGTTCGTATCCAATAGCTGCTTAATATTGGGTGAGGGGTTATAGTGAAATTTCAATACTTCAGTTTTATTTTTATTTAGAGTATATCCTGAGAACTGGCTAAATTTGTCAATTATAGACCAAATTTCGGGTATGGATCTGTTCGGATCAGTTACGTATAGGAGAACATCATCTGCATATAAGGAGATTTTATGGTCTCCTTCACCTATCTCTACTCCTCTCACCTCCTTTGCTTCCTTATCGCCTGTGCTAAAGGGTTCTATGTAGATATCAAAAGAAGGCTACAACTGGCAACCCTGTCTGGTACCCCTTCCCAGATTGAACCTCTTCAATATGCCTCCGTTTACCCTTACGAAGGCTTGTGGAGAGGCATACAGAGCCTTGACTGCCTCCAAGAACAGTACTGGGAAGCCCATCCTTTTTAGTACTAGGAACAGAAAGTTCCAGTCGACTTTGTCAAACGCTTTTTCTGCGTCAAGGCTCATAAGACAAGCGGGGACATGTTGTTTATTAATGATGTCGATTATGTTTATGGTGCTTCTAACACCCTCAGGGTTTTTTTTTTTATTTAGTTGTTTAACCAGGTATAGCACACTAAGCTGAAAGCTTTTTTACAGGAGCGACCTGGGAGCACAACGAGGTTAAGTGACTTGCTCAGGGTCACACAGTATGCAAGTGGAAGCTGTGGGATTCAAACCCAGGTCTGGTCTGCTGGATGTCACCAGATTTGCAGCTCAGAGCCTTAGACCACTGCGCTATACTGCCTCCATTTATCCATGTAAATAAGCAAAATGTGCGATTTCTTACTGTAAATTACTAAAAAGTGGCCGCCATCTTGTTCTGGGTCATGTAACCCAAGGCATCAAGTAATTTGCCTATTCTATGGCTTATTTTACTCTTCAACTACCCTGCCAAGTATTTCTGCCTATTTACTGAAATTACTTCATTGATTTAGGGACATATAGCACATAGTGCCATAGGTGGTACACCCCTGGCCTGAAGTGGTCACAGCCCTTGTAATGAGGTATGGTACACTATTTCTGATAAACTGGGCATGCAATGTAATATTCAAGTTCAGAAATTATATCCAGGCACCTGCATCTATGACAAACAGCTAAACATCACACCTATTCAACATTTCACTTGTATTTATCCATGTAAAGAATCAAAAGATGTGTTTCGCCTCTGTAAATGACTATAAAGTGGCAGCCATCTTGTGTTGGGTCATGTGACCCAAGAAATCAAGTCACTTGGCTTATTTTACTCCTCAACTACCCTGACAAGTATTTCTGCCTTTTTACTGATATTAATTCATTGATTTAGTGACATATAGCACATAGTGCCATAAGTGGTACACCCCAGCCCTGAATTGGTCACAGCCCTGGTAGTGGCGTTTTTAAGATAAACTGGGGGTTCAGTGTAATATTCCAGATCAGAAATTATATCCAGGCACCTGTATCTATAACAAATAGCAAAACATCACACCTATTCAATATGTCATGTGTATTTATCCATGTAAATAAACAAAAGGTGTGTTTTGTTACTGTAAATGACAAGAAAGTGGCCGCCATCTTGATTTGGGTCATGTGACCCAAGGCATCAAGTCATTGGCCCATTTTATTTCTTTTTCTACTCCTCAACTACCCTGACAAGAATTTCTGCCTATTTACTGCCATTAGTTCATTTATTTAGTGACATATATCACATAGTGATATAGGTGGAACTCTAAAGGCCTGAATTGGTCACAGCCCTGGTAGTGAGGTAGGTACATCTATTTCAGATAAAATGGGGGTGCAGTGTAATATTCCAGATCAGTAATTATATCTAGGCACCTGTATCTATAAGAAACAGCTAAACACCACACCTATCAACATTTCACTTGTATTTATCCATGTAAATAAGCAAAATGTGTATTTTGTTACTGTAAATGACTATAAAGTGGCTGTCATCTTGTTTTGGGTAATGTGACCTGAGGGATCAAGTCATTTGCCCATTCTGTGGCTTATTTTACTCCTCAGCTACCCTGACAAGCATTTCTGCCTATTTCTGCCATTACTTCATCGATTTAGTGACATATAACACATAGTGCCATAGGTGGTACACCGTAGGCCTGAATTGGTCACAGCCCTGGTAGTGAGGTATGGTACCCTGTTTGAGATAAACGGGGGGATGCAGTGTAACATTCTGGATAAGAAAGTATATCTGGGCAGCTGTATCTTTACAAACAGCTGAACATCACACCTATTAAATATTTCAATGTATTTATCCATGTAAATAAGCAAAAGGTGTGTTTTGTTACTGTAAATGACAAGAAAGTGGCCGTCTTCTTGTTTTGGGTCATGTGACCCTAGGCATCAAGTCACTGGCCCATTCTATGTCTTGTTCTACTCCTCCTGTACCCTGACAAGTATTTCTGCCTATTTTCTGCCATTACTTCATTGATTTAGTGACATATAGCACATAGTGCCATAGTTGGCACACCCCAGGGCTGAATTGGTTAAAGCCCTGGTAGTGAGGTATGGTATGCTATTTGAGATAATCTGGGGGTGCAGTGTAACATTCTAGATCAGTAATTATATGCAGGCACCTGTATCTATAACAAACAGCTAAACATCACACCTATTCAACATTTCACTTGTATTTATCCATGTAAACAAGCAAAAGGGGTGTTTTGTTACTGTAAATTACTAAAAAGTGGCCTCCATCTTGTTCTGGGTCATGTGACCCAAGGCATCAAGTAATTTGCCCATTCTATGGCTTATTTTACTCTTCAACTACCATGACAAGTATTTCTGCCTATTTGCTGATATTACTTTGTTGATTTATTGACATATACTGTAGCACATAGTGCCATAGGTGGTACACCCCTGGCCTGAAGTGGTCACAGCCCTTGTAATGAGGTATGGTACACTATTTGTGATAAACTGGGGGTGCAGTATAATATTCAAGATGAGAAATTATATCTAGGCACCTGTATCTATAACAAACTGCTAAACATCACACCTATTCAACATTTCACTTGTATTTAGCCATGTAAAGAAGCAAAAGGTGTGTTTCGTCACTGTAAATGACTATAAAGTGGCAGCCATCTTGTGTTGGGTCATGTGACCCAAGGAATCAAGTCATTTGCACATTCTATGGCTTATTTTACTCCTCAACTACCCAGACAAGTATTTCTGCCTATTTACTGATATTACTTCACTGATTTAGTGACATATAGCACAAAGTGCCATATTTGGTACACCCCAGGCCTGAATTGGTCACAGCCCTGGAAGTGAGGTATGGTACCCTATTTAAGATAAACTGGGGGTGCAGTGTAATATTCCAGATCAGAAATTATATCCAGGCACCTGTATCTGTACCAAATAGCAAAACATCACACCTATTCAATATGTCACGTGTATTTATCCATGTAAATAAGCAAAAGGTGTGTTTTGTTACTGTAAATGACAAGAAAGTGGCCGCCATCTTGATTTGGGTCATGTTACCCAAGGCATCAAGTCATTGGCCCATTCTATTTCTTTTTCTACTCCTCAACTACCCTGACTAGTATTTCTGCCTATTTCTTGCCATTAATTCACTGATTTAGTAGCATATATCACATAGTGCCATAGGTGGCACACCCCAGGCCTGAACTGGTCAAAGCCTTGGTAGTGAGGTATGGTACACTATTTTTGATAAACTGGGGGTGCATTTTAATATTCCAGATCATAAATTCTATCCAGGCACCTGTATCTATAACAAATAGTTGAACCTCACACCTATTCAATATTTCACATGCATTTATGCATGAAAATAAGCAAACTGTGTGTTTTGTTACTGTAAGTGACTAAAAAGTGGCTGCCATCTTGTTTTGGGTCATGTGACCCAAGGCATCAAGTCATTTGACCATTCTATTGCTTATTTTACTCCTACTGTACCCTGACAAGCATTTCTGCCTATTTCCTGCCATTAATTCATTGATTTAGTAGCATATACACATAGTGCCATAGGTAGCACAACCCAGTCCTGAACTGGTCACAGCCTTGGTAGTGACGATGGTACACTATTTGTGATAAAATGGGGTGCATTTAATATTCCAGATCAGAAATTCTATCCAGGCACCTGTATCTATAACAAACAGCTAAACATCATACCTATTCAACATTTCACTTGTATTTATCCATGTAAATAAGCAAACGGTGTTTTGTTACTGTAAATGACTATAAAGTGGTCATTATCTTGTTTTGGGTCATGTGACCCAAGCCATCAAGTCATTTGACCATTCTATGACTTATTTTACTTCTCAACTACCCTGACAAGTATTTCTGCCTATTTACTGCCATTGCTTCATTGATTTAGTGACATATAGCACATAGTATCATAGGTGGTACATCCCAGGCCTGAATTGGTCACAGTCCGGGTAGTGAGGTATGGTACCATAGTTGAGATAAAATGAGGGTGCAGTGTAATATTCCAGGTCATTAATTATATCCAGGCACCTGTATCTATAACAAATAGCTGAACATCACACTTGTTCAATATTTTACACACAGGTGGTGGAACCGGTGGGGCGAAAGGGGCAGTAGCCACTCCACTTTTAATTCCTGTATGGCAAAAACTTGTATAGAAAAAGTGCCCTTTGTACCCTCATAAGTGCCCTTTATTCTCAGCCCCCACTTTTACCATCTTCCGGCACTTTGATTTTACATGTATTTATCCATGTAAATAAGCAAACGTGTTTTGTTACTGTAAATGACTATAAAGTGGCCGCCATCTTGTTTTGGGTCATGTGACCTGAGCAATCAAGTCATTTGCCCATTCTGTGGCTTATTTTACTCCTCATCTAACCTGACAAGTATTTCTGCCTATTTATTGCCATGACTTCATTGATTTAGTGATATATAGCACATAGTGCCATAGGTGGTACACCCCAGGCCTGAATTGGTCACAGCCCTGGTAGTGAGGTATGGTACCCTAGTTGAGATAAAATGGGGGTGCAGTGTAATATTCCAGGTCAGTAATTATATCCAGGCACCTGTATCTGTAACAAATAGCTGAACATCACACTTGTTCAATATTTCACATGTATTTATCCATGTAAATAAGCAAAAGGTGTGTTTTGTTACTGTAAATGACAAGAAAGTGGCCGCCATCTTGATTTGAGTCATGTGACCCAAGGCATCAAGTCATTGGCCCATTCTATTTCTTTTTCTACTCCTCAACTACCCTGACAAGAATTTCTGCCTATTTACTGCCATTAGTTCATTTATTTAGTGACATATATCACATAGTGATATAGGTGGTACACCAAAGGCCTGAATTGGTCACAGCCCTGGTAGTGAGGTATGGTACCCTATTTCAGATAAAATGGGGGTGCAGTGTAATATTCCAGATCAGTAATTATATCTAGGCACCTGTATCTATAAGAAACGGCTAAACACCACACCTATCAACATTTCATTTGTATTTATCCATGTAAATAAGCAAAATGTGTATTTTGTTACTGTAAATGACTATAAAGTGGCTGTCATCTTGTTTTGGGTAATGTGACCTAAGGGATCAAGTCATTTGCCCATTCTGTGGCTTATTTTACTCCTCAGCTACCCTGACAAGCATTTCTGCCTATTTTCTGCCATTACTTCATCGATTTAGTGACATATAACTTATAGTGCCATAAGGTGGTACACCGTAGGCCTGAATTGGTCACAGCCCTGGTAGTGAGGTATGGTACCCTGTTTGAGATAACAGTAGGGGTGCAGGTAACATTCTGGATAAGAAAGTATATCTGGGCAGCTGTATCTTTACAAACAGCTGAACATCACACCTATTAAATATTTCAATGTATTTATCCATGTAAATAAGCAAGAGGTGTGTTTTGTTACTGTAAATGACAAGAAAGTGGCCGTCTTCTTGTTTTGGGTCATGTGACCCTAGGCATCAAGTCACTGGCCCATTCTATGTCTTGTTCTACTCCTCCTGTACCCTGACAAGTATTTCTGCCTATTTTCTGCCATTACTTCATTGATTTAGTGACATATAGCACATAGTGCCATAGTTGGCACACCCCAGGGCTGAATTGGTTAAAGCCCTGGTAGTGAGGTATGGTATGATATTTGAGATAATCTGGGGGTGCAGTGTAACATTCTAGATCAGTAATTATATCCAGGCACCTGTATCTATAACAAATAGCAAAACATCACACCTATTCAATATGTCACGTGTATTTATCCATGTAAATAAGCAAAAGGTGTGTTTTGTTATTGTAAATGACAAGAAAGTGGCCGCCATCTTGATTTGGGTCATGTTACCCAAGGCATCAAGTCATTGGCCCATTCTATTTCTTTTTCTACTCCTCAACTACCCTGACTAGTATTTCTGCCTATTTCTTGCCATTAATTCACTGATTTAGTAGCATATATCACATAGTGCCATAGGTGGCACACCCCAGGCCTGAACTGGTCGCAGCCTTGGTAGTGAGGTATGGTATACTATTTGTGATAAACTTGGGGTGCATTTTAATATTCCAGATCATAAATTCTATCCAGGCACCTGTATCTATAACAAATAGTTGAACCTCACACCTATTCAATATTTCACATGCATTTATGCATGAAAATAAGCAAACTGTGTGTTTTGTTACTGTAAGTGACTAAAAAGTGGCTGCCATCTTGTTTTGGGTCATGTGACCCAAGGCATCAAGTCATTTGACCATTCTATGGCTTATTTTACTCCTACTGTACCCTGACAAGCATTTCTGCCTATTTCCTGCCATTAATTCATTGATTTAGTAGCATATACACATAGTGCCATAGGTAGCACACCCCAGTCCTGAACTGGTCACAGCCTTGGTAGTGACGTATGGTACACTATTTGTGATAAAATGGGGGTGCATTTTAATATTCCAGATCAGAAATTCTATCCAGGCACCTGTATCTATAACAAACAGCTAAACATCATACCTATTCAACATTTCACTTGTATTTATCCATGTAAATAAGCAAACGGTGTGTTTTGTTACTGTAAATGACTATAAAGTGGCCGCCATCTTGTTTTGGGTCATGTGACCCAAGCCATCAAGTCATTTGACCATTCTATGACTTATTTTACTTCTCAACTACCCTGACAAGTATTTCTGCCTATTTACTGCCATTGCTTCATTGATTTAGTGACATATAGCACATAGTATCATAGGTGGTACATCCCAGGCCTGAATTGGTCACAGTCCGGGTAGTGAGGTATGGTACCATAATTGAGATAAAATGAGGGTGCAGTGTAATATTCCAGGTCATTAATTATATCCAGGCACCTGTATCTATAACAAATAGCTGAACATCACACTTGTTCAATATTTTACACATAGGTGGTGGAACCGGTGGGGCGAAAGGGGCAGTAGCCACTCCACTTTTAATTCCTGTATGGCAAAAACTTGTATAGAAAAAGTGCCCTTTGTACCCTCATAAGTGCCCCTTTTATTCTCAGCCCCCCCACTTTTTACCATCTTCCGGCACCCTTGATTTTACATGTATTTATCCATGTAAATATGCAAACGTTGTGTTTTGTTACTGTAAATGACTATAAAGTGGCCGCCATCTTGTTTTGGGTCATGTGACCTGAGCAATCAAGTCATTTGCCCATTCTGTGGCTTATTTTACTCCTCATCTAACCTGACAAGTATTTCTGCCTATTTATTGCCATGACTTCATTGATTTAGTGATATATAGCACATAGTGCCATAGGTGGTACACCCCAGGCCTGAATTGGTCACAGCCCTGGTAGTGAGGTATGGTACCCTAGTTGAGATAAAATGGGGGTGCAGTGTAATATTCCAGGTCAGTAATTATATCCAGGCACCTGTATCTGTAACAAATAGCTGAACATCACACTTGTTCAATATTTCACATGTATTTATCCATGTAAATAAGCAAAAGGTGTGTTTTGTTTCTGTAAATGACAATATTGTGGCCACCATCTTGTTTTGGGTCATGTGACCCTAGGCATCAAGTCATTGGCCCATTCTATGTCTTTTTCTACTCCTCAACTTCCCTGACAAGTATTTCTGCCTATTTCCCTGCATTACTTCATTGATTTAGTAACATATAGCACATAATGCCATAGGTGGAACACCTCAGGTCTGAATTGGTCACATCCCTGGTGGTAAGGTATGTTATGGTATTTGAGACAAAGTGGGGGGTGCAGTGTAATATTCCAGATCAGAAATTATATCCAGGCACCTGTATCTATAACAAACAACTAAACATCACACCTATTCAACATTTCACTTGTATTTATCCATGTAAATAAGCAAACGATGTGTTTTGTTACTGTAAATGACTATAAAGTGGCCACCATCTTGTTTTGGTCATGTGACCTGAGGAATCAAGTCATTTGCCCATTCTGTGGCTTATTTTACTCCTCATCTACCCTGACAAGTATTTCTGTCAATTTATTGCCATGACTTCATTGATTTAGTGACATATAGCACATAGTGCCAAAGGTGGTATACCCCATGCCTGAATTGTTCACAGCCCTGGTAGTGAGGTATGGTACCCTAGTTGAGATAAAATGTGGGTGCAGTGTAATATTGCAGGTCAGTAATTATATCCAGGCACCTGTATCTATAACAAATAGCTGAACATCACACTTGTTCAATATTTCACATGTATTTATCCATGTAAATAAGCAAAACGTGTGTTTTGTTACTGTAAATGACAAGAATGTGGCCGCCATCTTGTTTTGGGTCATGTGACCCTAGGCATCAAGTCATTGGCCCATTCTGTCTTGTTCTACTCCTCCTGTACCCTGACAAGTATTTTTACCTATTTCCTGCCATTATTTCATTGATTTAGTGACATATAGCACAAAGTGCCCTAGGTGGCACACCCCAGGTCTGAATTGGTCAAAGCCCTGATAGTGAGGTATGGTATTCTATTTGAGATAATCTGGGGTGCAGTGCAACATTCTAGATCAGTAATTATATCCAGGCACCTGTATCTATAACAAACAGCTAAACATCACACCTGTTCAACATTTCACTTGTATTTATCCATGTAAATAGCAAAGGTGTGTTTTGTCACTGTAAATGACTATAAATGGCCTTCTATTGTTTTGGGTCATGTGACCCAAGGCATCAAGTCATTTGCACATTCTATGGCTTATTTTACTCCTCAACTACCCTGACAAGTATGTCTGCCTATTTATTGCCATTACTTCAATGATTTAGTGACATATAGCACATAGTGCCATATGTGGCACACCCTAGGCCTGAACTGGTCACAGCCCTTGTAGTGAGGTATGGTACCCTAGTTGAGACAAAGTGGGGGTGCAGCGTAATATTCCAGATCAGAAATTATATCCAGGCACCTGTATCTATAGCAAATAGCTGAACATCACACCTATTCAATATTCCACATGTATTTATGCATGTAAACAAGCAAAAGGTGTGTTTTGTTACTGTGACTAAAAAGTGGCTGCCATCTTGTTTTGGGTCATGTGACCCAAGACATCAAGTCATTTGACCATTCTATGGCTTATTTTACTCCTCGACTACCCTGACAAGTATTTCTGCCTATTTCCTGCCATTACTTCATTGATTTAGTGGCATATAGCACATAGTACCATGGGTGGCACACCCCCAGCCTGAACTGGTGACAGCCCTGGTAGTGAGGTATGGTACACTATTTGTGATAAACTGGGGGTGCTGGGTAATATTGCAGGTCAGTAATTATATCCAGGCACCTGTATCTATAACAAATAGCTGAACATCACACTTGTTCAATATTTCACATGTATTTATCCATGTAAATAAGCAAAACGTGTGTTTTGTTACTGTAAATGACAAGAATGTGGTCATCATCTTGTTTTGGGTCATGTGACCCTAGGCATCAAGTCATTGGCCCATTCTGTCTTGTTCTACTCCTCCTGTACCCTGACAAGTATTTTTACCTATTTCCTGCCATTATTTCATTGATTTAGTGACATATAGCACAAAGTGCCCTAGGTGGCACACCCCAGGTCTGAATTGGTCAAAGCCCTGATAGTGAGGTATGGTATTCTATTTGAGATAATCTGGGGGTGCAGTGCAACATTCTAGATCAGTAATTATATCCAGGCACCTGTATCTATAACAAACAGCTAAACATCACACCTGTTCAACATTTCACTTGTATTTATCCATGTAAATAAGCGAAAGGTGTGTTTTGTCACTGTAAATGACTATAAAATGGCCTTCATATTGTTTTGGGTCATGTGACCCAAGGCATCAAGTCATTTGCACATTCTATGGCTTATTTTACTCCTCAACTACCCTGACAAGTATGTCTGCCTATTTATTGCCATTACTTCAATGATTTAGTGACATATAGCACATAGTGCCATATGTGGCACACCCTAGGCCTGAACTGGTCACAGCCTTGTAGTGAGGTGTATAAACTTTAGTTGAGACAAAGTGGGGTGCATGAATATTCCAGATCAGAAATTATATCCAGGCACCTGTATCTATAGCAAATAGCTGAACATCACACCTATTCAATATTCCACATGTATTTATGCATGTAAACAAGCAAAAGGTGTGTTTTGTTACTGTGACTAAAAAGTGGCTGCCATCTTGTTTTGGGTCATGTGACCCAAGACATCAAGTCATTTGACCATTCTATGGCTTATTTTACTCCTCGACTACCCTGACAAGTATTTCTGCCTATTTCCTGCCATTACTTCATTGATTTAGTGGCATATAGCACATAGTACCATGGGTGGCACACCCCCAGCCTGAACTGGTGACAGCCCTGGTAGTGAGGTATGGTACACTATTTGTGATAAACTGGGGGTGCAGTGTAATATTCCAGATCAGAAATTATATCCAGGCACCTGTATCTGTAACAAACAGCTAAACATCATGCCTATTCAACATTTCACATAAATTTTTCATGTAAATATGAAAGGGGTGTGTTTTGTTACTGTAAATGACTAAAAAGTGGCCATCATCTTGTTTTGGGTCATGTGACCCAAGGCATCAAGTCATTTGTCATTTCTATGGCTTGTTTTACTCCTCAAGCACCCTGACAAGTATTTCTGTCTATTTCTTACCATTACTTCTTGGATTTAGTGACATACAGAACACAGTGATATAGACGATTCTCCACATGTCTGAATTGGGCCCAACACACATATTTGAATAAAAAGCAACAATCCATGAAAAGGCTTAATTTATTGTCATACTTGCATATTTTTTTTATGAAACACATATTTTGCCACTAAACCTGTATTTTGAAATTTAGATGTTACACCCGAGTATTCGCTGGGGGTCATGGTCAGTGAGCTAGTAGTATTAGAGGGTATCATGGTGGCCATCTTGGATTTGATCATGTGACAATTACATTGTTTCCATACTATCAACATATGGCTAAATTAAAAGAATAATAAGTTAGGAATTCAAAAATATATAGTTTGTTGAGGTTTTTACTCAAAAAATTACATGGAATACTTGCTCAAATCTTACTAGACCCAATTACCGGAAAACGGCTGACATTTATCATTATTCTATTGCCATTAATAGAGTTAAATTAATAAATAAATAAATTTTAATATCCAGTATTATTTTGTATTCATTATATCCTAAAAATCTTGCAATGCATTTTTCATATGTAAATATCTAAAAAGACAACCTAGTTTAATATATGTTCTATTACATATATAACAGGTTTGTAATGGGGAAACATAAATACATTACAACTTCCTTTTTTTTCACCAAACAAGCTACAGGAAACTTGAGTGAATAGTTTCTGTAAAATTGGAGAAATGAGAGGGGAATATTTTGTAAACATAGTCTTGGCCTCCATATTGGGGTAGATGTGTGTGTGTGTGTGTGTGTGTGTGCATGCGGATGCCTGAGTGCGTGTGTGTGTAAGTGGGTGAGTGCATGCATGCATGCATATGTGTGTGTGTCCAGAATGAAATAGGAGCAAAGCTTAAAGATGATGTTTTACTAAGTAAATTGTATGTGACTTCGGGAGAGGCTTTGCTGACATACTGCAGGTGGAATCTGAAAACATTAGGTAAATACAAACACACTCAAAGCTAGGGGTGGAAAGGCTGCAAATCTTTTGATAGAACAAAAGATGCTATTTTGCATTTGAAAACTCCGAAGGTGGCACAGTAACCTATACAAGGTGATGTGTCTGGGAGGGCAAAATTAAGGAGTAAAGCGTGATAGGAATTATTTTCTTTAACAATACTTGAGTACGATGATGGAGTGAGTACTACTGGACTACCAGGGAATTCGTTTTTTTAACACTACCAGGATAGGGTATGGAAGGGGGGAACTTCTTGACTACCAACGGATTATTTATTAATGTTTCTTGGATTGGGTGAGGGTAAGGGGACCACTGGACTACCAGGAAAGTATTGTGCATGTGTTGAAACCCCAGCAGAGCCAAATACTGTGGGGCACTGACCAATTCATTTAGCATCTTTGAGCGTCAGTCTACCAGGTGTGGAAATTGGTAGAAACAGGGCACTACTATAAATGGTAAGGGACATCTTTACTGGCCTGGCCCGAGTAAATATGCTGTGGACCTGTGCACAAGATACAACACTACTATATAACGGGGCTATGTGTGGCTCTGGCAGCCTTCACACAATCCAAGGAGCAAAAGACTGCTTCTTGGATGTAAATGTAGCCATAATGAGATTCAAAGTTCCTGTTAGGGCCTTCTATGGGGACTGACGGTATTTGCATGTAGATATTTAAAATCTGAATCTTAGCACAATTACAGTAACACCTTTGGGAAGCCATAACTGCTACTTTTCCCTTAGCAGGGTACTTTTTCTTCCGAGCATGAACTCATACTGTGGCCAGCAGGGGTTGTGTTTTGTGCAAGAGCACCTTTTAGTGCCTGACTTTGTGCTGCTCTTTATGGGCCATTTTAAACCATGCGTTCAACACAAAGGTTGCACTAAGCTTTTTTTAAAAATAACAAACTTTGTGCTTTGCCCAAATTAATGTTTATGGAATGACTTTGCATGGAACAAGAGTATTATGTTGGAACCATTTTGGGGAGAAAAAAGCTAACTGTTATTGCTGTCTTCTTTGTACTGTATATATAACCACCTTTTAGCACATGAAAACACAGGATATGGCCTTCCAGTTTTGTAAGACTGCACCCAAAAGATTGATGTGTGGTGTGGATTTGAATTTCAACTAAAATATGAAGGGTCCCCACAAGAATTATGTTCTAAAGATTCAAGCCATTGGAAAGTAGATTATTTTTTTATAAAATTTATAGTGTGATAGATTTTAAATAAGTGCTGGTTATTAGCAAGGAATTGTAATGCACAGTGATAGTATTTAATACAATATACAATTAGTATGTTATTTATTTGTGCAGCAAGAAATACATATGTACTATATGTATTTATGTAAGATTTGTGGGCATGCGTGGGTTTAGAATTACCTTTGTATTTAGACTGAAGTGCCATTGTCCACATGTGGGTGCTTATCTTACCAAGATTGGGTATGCATGTGTTATGATGAGTATATAAGGAGCACTAGAAGAAGGCATTGCTATCCCTTTGAAGAAGCACATGTCTCTGCATGAAATGTCAACAGCTCCAGTCAGGCTGTTTGTTGCTGCTGCCAGCTATAAGTTGTTATTATTATTATTCTATGGATATTTGCTTTAATTATTATGAAGAAAGTGTAAGACTGAATTCTAGCCTTTTTATTTATACTGCTGGGCCTTGAGATCTCACGTTTATGGTTGTGTGTATCACATGAAGTATTTTTAAAGCTGCTATTCCATTGATTTATTTATTCCATTTTGACATAGGTTTATGTTTATAAAGTACTTTGCAGAGCACTATGACATTCCTAGTATACAGGTAAGATCTATTGTACATGAAAATCCATACACTCTGAAATGCTGTCGTACCAAAATAGAAAAGTTGCTGTAACAAAGTAGTGATATCAAAATATTGTTGTATCATAGTAGTGATGTCTTACAACAACTTTTCCATGAAACGACCTTATGCCATTAAAAAAAACATTGCTTTTCCCTCCCTTCCCCACAACAGAAAATGTTCTGTTCTATATTTAAAAAGCACACCCCCAACTAATAGAACCCACTCACCTGGCGCCACGACAGTACATGTTAATCTTAGTAGAATGTTGTTTTGCATATCTTTTGTATGATGACTAGCACCACATGATGATACAGCAAGTATCCCACTTCACTGAGCATTTAGGTCAAACAGAAGCAATTACACAATGAGCATCATTTGTCTGGTGTGGGGCATTTGACTAAATACATAACAAACAGAATTCAACTCACATTAACAAGTACTTTTGGGGCACTGGTGTGATTGGTACTAACCAGCCAGCTGGGTGGGGATTTAAAAAAAAGAAATATTACAAAACTGGTGATTTTAAGATCCTCGCAATTTTCTGCTGGGCAGTGGTGGTAGCAGCGCTCATGCCAGTCAGTGTTTAAACCTACAGTATATACTATAAAAAACTATGGGTAGCCATATACAAATAAAATAACATATGGCAATCTATCTGTTACAGTGCCATAACTTCATCTCGGGAATCCAGTGACGTCATAAACCTTGAGAGGGAGGCTCAAGAGGTTTTTGATGTCACTGGAATCCCGAGATGAAGTTACAGCATCTGTAACAGATAGATTGCCATATGTTATTTTTGTAATACATGGCAATCTATTTAAATTTATATTGTAGTTTACCCCATTTTATTTAACTCGTCACTCTGTCCTCCCCTACCACCCCTCTTCAGTTAGATGAAAAATCAGCTTCCAATCAGGCATAAAAAACAAAACACTCCAACTGCACTCTTACTGCAGCAACAGTTTCAGTCCCCAGACATCTCCACCCCACTACAGCCTGTAACAGATGAAAAAATTCACCCGACCATTTGACACTACACCCACCATGTTCTCAGCAAGCACAACTCCTGTGACAGTTAAAATGCAGTTTTGAAGCAGTAACAACAGTGTGAGCTTAACCATGATTCTAAGTTCTAATAGCATCGTTCTGATGTCAGAGTGAGGTATTACTTCCTGATTTCAGAATGATGTTTCAGAGGCTATACCGTAGATTTTCTATAGGAAGTAATCATAACCATGTATTAAAAACAAGGTTATATTTTACCTTGGGTTTAAAGTGACATTAGAGATCTCTCAAGCTTCACTCTTGAGGTCTAGGATGTCATCAGAACCCTTAAAGAAAATATAGCCTTGGTGTATATGGCTACACATACTAGTCTATATATGGTTACACTTTAAATGTCCATTTTAATGTAAATAATCATTAATTACAAGCAACAAGGTAATTATAATATAGTTACATGTTTGTTGCATGCAACTACATTGTAATTATAATGCAGTTACAGTGTAGCTACATTATGTGCATTTGAGAAAGACTAATGTGCTCAAGGACAGCCCAGACTCCAGTTGTCTCAGTGGTGCTGCTGGTTAGCACAATTGGAATGGTATTCTGGGTGGCCAGTGTTCAAGTCCCAGCAGAGGCACTTACTTCTTTCTCACCTCTGTTTGTATGTGTTCCATAAATATGTACAACACACTCCTGTGTGATTGTTACAAGTAAATATTTGTGTTGCCATTAGGGTGTGCATTTGAGAAAGAGCAATGTGCTTGGGGACAGTTCAAGTTCCAGTTGTCTCAGAGGCGCAGCTGGTTAGCACAATTGGAATGGTATTCTGGGCAGCCTGGGTTCAAGTCCCAGCTGAGGCACTTACTTCTTTCTCTCCTCTGTTTGTATGTGCTCCATAAATATTCACACCGCACTCCTGTGTGATTGTTACAACTCTCTCTCTCTCTCTCTATATATATATATATATATGGCAGGTGATGGGGTTGGGGGGGGGAGAGGGAATGCTAGTCACCAGGAAATATTATTTCAATGTTGGGCAGGATTTCGGGGGTGGGGTGGGAACCACCGGACACCGGGGAAAATTTACATTTTAAATATCAGGCGACGATCAGTGATCAGTAGAGGGGCCACTACCACCAGGGAAGTCTTAGTTTTCTATAGGGCTGGCAATTGGCGAGGGAGGAGGGCCACTGCAGTACCTCCACCAACCACTAGGGTTGTGGGGGATTAAAGCAAGGTCTCCATCAGTGGTATCTGCTCAGCACAAGGGGATTCACAAAAGGCCGTTGTGCAGAGCCAATACTTTGTGAATCAGAAAGCACCGATATTCATGTCTCCTCCCCTCATTTGCATTGCAGCCCCAGGACAAACTCAGTTTGAGTGTGCAAACCAGGCTTTTGTGAATACCAACTTGCCACAAAACTGGGTTTGCACTGGGGCAAGGTTTTGTGAATCTAGCCTCTGATGTCACATCTGGACTGCATGCATGGAGCTTGCAGTACATAAGTATAATGTTACTATGTTTATGCCATTCAATATTTATCTCCCAACTTGATTGGTAGTTAAAAGTTATACCGCCATAAACAAACATACACAGATTAAAGAAATACCAGCACTAATAGCACTAATACAATCAGAATATTTTTGTACTGGGTGCAAATATCTACATGAAGGGTAATATTCCTACCCTGTCATTTAGTTCAGGTTGACTAGTAGCTGAAAGTTTAACAATCCAAAACAATTCTCTCTGTGCTAGATTCAAATCAACATCACCACAATGAATCCCAAAGCTGACCATTTTGATACCCAAAAACTGTACCAAGAGCGTAGGGCTGCATTGTCATAGTTCAGGGTGTGGGCTGAAGTCATGTAACTCAGGTTGTGGTTAGTGATTACTTGCATGAGATTAACAACCCTCTCCTTGAGTTTTTGCTTCATTTAACCCATATAGTTCGCTCTGCAGTTACAGGTGCCTTGATACACTACGTGGGCAAAGTCACAACTAATGAAGTGTTTTAGCTTCAGGACTCTCCACTGTAACGTTTCACAAATGTAGTTGTATTCCTGAGGACATTGCAATATTTAAACCTTTGACATTTGTAACAGCCTGCTGTTAAAGCCGGCAACAAGGTAGTGGATGTTAACATTAGTTGGAGACTGTGTGTGACCCTATCAGCAATGTTTTGAGGACAGCGCTATACCATGTGAGGACACTCTGACACCTATAGCTCAAGTTTGAGCTCAGGCTGGAGTATGTGCCAAGTTTTTGGTATGATCCCCTGAGTGGGGTTTGCTTGGATGCTGAAGTGCTAACACAGTTTAGTTTACTGTAGTTCAAAACCCTCAGTTGTCTTTGTTTCAGAAGAGTGTCCCTTTGTGTATCTATTACACTCTGCCAAGCTCTAAAGATGCCTGAATGGGTATACCCACCCTGTGCAAACCTATCTCTCAAATTAGCCTTGCTGGTGTTAAGTGCTGTCTGTGTGCTACAACTGCAGTATACCCTGATGAACTGTCCAGTGTGGATATCCCTAATGATGTGTGGAAGGTTACAAGAGCTATCAAGCAAAACCATGTTGTAGTCTGTGGGCTTGCTGTCTGCACAGCATTTTCATTACTCTAGGTAACATGTATGACCAAAAAGGAAATATGAGAGCAGCTAGTTTAAACAATGAGCTGGAAATGGGAGTTTGAAGACTCAAGATATTTCACAAAGCAATTAAATTCCTCCATCCTGCCTTGCCATATCATAAGGCAATCATCAATGTACATTTTCCACAAAGAAATCTTCTCCAGGAGGGGATTTCTGTTTTCATTGAATAACTACAGCTCGTCCCACCATGATATATACAGATTCATGAAATTTGATGCCAAAGTTTCACCCATGGCAGTGCCTATTATTTTTAGGAAGAATTCCCCCAAAAAGTGAATGCATTTAGTTCTAAGACTAATCTGTCTAGGTGCAATAAAAATTCCATTGAAAGTAAGCTGCGTGCAAGACATTAATCCAAATAGTATTTGAAAGCCAGTAGCCCTCCCCCATGGGAAATATTAGTATACAGTGATTCCACATTGAGTGTGACTAGTACGTCACCAGGCTCAGTGTGGATATCACTGAGTGAAGACAAGGCCTCTTAGTGCTTTTAATGTAGTACTTAAGTCCACAGATAAAAGGGTTAAGAAATGAATCAATGTATTGGGATAAGGTTTCTGTGATAGACCCTCTCCCTGATATAATCGGGCTACAGTGAGGAAAGCTTTTGCCTCCTCATTAATAATGCTGGCATTGAATGCTGCCTCCAAAGAGGCATCTATTTTGTTCATGAAAGCAAGGGTTGGGTCGGCAGGCAGTGGTGCTTTAAAGTTATGATTGCTTAGCTGCTGTTTGACTTCTGCTTGATCTGTGTGTATGTTTATAGTGGTATACCTGTAACTACCAATCAAGTTGGAAGCTGAATATAGAATGGTGTACACATACTAACATTATACCTATGTATTGCCAGTTCCATGCAAATAGTCCAGACATAGCATCAGCAGTGTCAATGTAATCTATGTATTATTTTTATTCACATTTTATCTATCCCACGTTTTCATTTTTTATGTATGAGCACTATCACAACTCAGTGCATGTGCTACAGTTAATTGTAACTGTCTCTTAAAGAGACCAATAATATAAAAGGGCTCTTTACTGTTACTATGGTGGCCTTTTGATAAAACACGCAAACACGTAGTGTTGAGGCTACTTTTCTGAGCTTGTGTTCCTGTACTTTGCTGTTTTGCATCATGTAATAAAAGCTGAACTCAGTAAGCTAACATTGTGTTTGGTGCATCTTTACTTAACATCAACATCTAGTGTGAGTGAGTGCCGTGGTTTCCTTTCTGTGAATAAATATGTTTATCACCATGTGCTGGATAGTTGTTGTTTTTTTTGCAATGGATTTATTTCTACACAATAGCTTTCATCCTGTACCATTCGTTATGAATATAGCTATATTATATAATATAGTAACACATTCAGTGCACTCTGAAGTACAAGGTGCAGGTGAATGCTTTCAGCCACCAGACAAGTCTACACTGTAACCACAGAAGCACAATGAGACACACTGTTGTGTATTAATATTTACAAAGAGGCAACTGTTCCTGTTTAAGAGAGATCTTACCCACATTCCAAGGGGGATGATAACTGTAAACCAAAGGTGAAAGGTTACGGTACCCCAAAAAAACTTTGTATTTTAATATTTTATCGACTGAGGTCTATCAAATAATACAGTACGTAAAAATGTCAAAACGGTGGCGTGGCCATCCAGCAGACAAGATGGCAACTTAATTCTACAGTGTCACATACCCAGAACCAAGAACCCATATAAACCCTGCCAGTAGTTGAACCCCTCCTGGGAATTTCTGAGGTAAAGCAGACTGTACCTCGTACTAGATCAACTTTAAGGAGAATTCGACAAAGGATTTCCTTAATATCTCCTCTTTTCCTCTGAGCAGTCTCAACACAGAAGGTCTCATGGTGCACTCCGTAAAGCGGAGTGAGGATCTCTCAATTCGTGAAATGTTTGCTTCCATCATAACTAGCGTCGATGCCTTAACGATAGCTTCTAACACCACTGCAGTCTCCATACAACAAATTAATGCCAGAATAGACTGGGCAGAGCAAAAAGCAATTTCCCAAGATGACATTCTGCAGGGTCTCTGCGCTACCTTGCGAGGGTAAGCTGCACAAATCATTGCACTACAAGAAAAGCTAGACGATCTTGAAAACAGGGGCCGCCGCAACAACTTGCGGCTCCTAGGCTTCCCAACAGGCTGCAAAGAGGGCAAAACTATGCTTTTTATAAAACGGACCTGCCTGAAATATTTAAGCTTCCACCCACTACCAGAATCACGACAGAGTGGGTGCACCGCTCTCTCCAGCCAAAACCTGCACAAGGGGATAGACCGCGGCCTGTCATTGCTAGGATCTTAATCTTCACTGAAAAAGAAGCCATCCAAGACCGAGCAAGGGAACTGGATACTCTTCAGTGGAAAGGCCACGAAATTATGATCTTTCAAGACTACTCGAAAGAACTCGCTAATAAAAGGAAAGTCTACACAGAGGTGCGTCGTAGGCTACATGATTTGTAAATTCCTTTTGCCCTACATTACCCTGCAATACTAAAAATATCTGTGAATGGCACCACACACCAGTTCACTATTCCCAAAACAGTGCTTGCCTACATCTCGGCAACATGGCCTATGAACACTGGACCCCTAAATACACTGACTCAGGAAGCTGTTGCAGTCTGCCCCAGCTCTCAGCCCTCGAGGAGATGGTCACCTAAAATTGACTCCTCTGCCGACACAATGCCAGCAGTTTATCAGACATCTCAGACTGAGCTAGGGCCTTGAAACCCTAAAGTATGGAAGAGACCTCCAGAAGCGCCTCACTCCAAGCATGAGCACCTGCAGGATCACACATGATTTACAGACAGAAAAGATCAAAACTACTACCCTGAGGACTGGCATAAGACCGTTTACACTAGCCCGTATTTCAAACAAAATAGATACTCTCTGCTCGACCCTCACCCTGAAGATGACTTCTGGGACACTATGGACCTTTCGTCTATTGACCAGCCAGGATCGGAGAAGAAGGAAGAAATTCATGGGCTACAGGCATAGATGCTGCTTCACCCCTACAGGACTCAGAAATACTCGCGGCGGCTTCCTGTTCATTGTCAGGGTGCAACCCGACAACTTGCCCATCTGAAGAACTGATCTCGCCTCGAGAAGATTAATATGGCGACCGACTGCTTGATTCAGATAAGTACCCAAGGTCTTGTGTCTGGCTGAGTAAAGGGAGGGTTATAAGGAAATGACTGGGGAAATAGCTGACCGAGGATGAGTACTGGGTCTCTGTCATTGTGAGGGCAGCCCTTGACAGGGCTCTTACCCCCTCTCGTGCTTTTACTCATGTATAGGAAGGCAGTAGGTGCCTTTGCATGGTACTTCCCCCCCCCCAAGAGACACTCCACCTCGGAGGTACACCAATGTTGTGTGTAACTGCCACTTGGCACACTCATTTACGGTTACTTTAGACAAAATGTTAATATGTTTAGTGAGCTCCGAGGGTGATTCCCACACCACACTTCTCATCTTTAGCTCCCTCTATGGTTTGCATAGAATCTTTACCTTGTGTATGCTTTCTACAGGGGTGGTCATAGGTGAACCAGGCAAAGCTCAGGGAGTTGTGATTTACAATCATAGACCAGCCCTTCAGTATATTTGCCCCCTTTTCCACCTACTCTACCTCTATATCCACTAACGGATGTGCCCCCCCCGAACTCCATATACTTCAAATCATGTACTGCTTCCACTGCAGTTGCCTACCCCTGACCTGACTCTTCCAGGATGGCAGAGTTACTAGAGGGTTATTACCTGTTAGGCTCTGGGGTTCAGCCATCAGACTGTGTAATCTCCATTTTAGTACAACCCCTGAGAGTGATACCTTACTGGCTACTCCATTATTTTTGTGGTAGCATATATTTATCTCGCGCTCTTGCTCTACTTTTGTTCCAACTCGCAGACATGAGAGGGCATACCGTTGACTGGATTTCCAGCCGGTTAAGCCCCTCACCGCTCTCACTAGTGTTTTGTTTCAAATTTTGTAGTTACTGTTGACATTACAAGATGTAAGTGTAAATAGTGTTTTGGACAGTACTATTTAGTGGTATACAGCATAGTGCAGAATTTCATATCCCCTTATCTAGGGGTGTTTTTCTGTAGTTATTTCTGTGCTTTGCATTTTCCTTTTCCCTCTCCCAAGGTCAATGCTTCAGCCCAGAGTTCTCACCCACTAAAGTCACCTCTTTACTGTAGAAGTGACGTCCTTGTCCCCCTTTTCTTTTGCACCTCCTTACTGTGTCCTAACCCCCCCCCACACACCCTCATAGGATTATAATGTCGGACTTAATATTCCACAGTTGGAATGTCCGGGGCTTAAATTCTCCAGTGAAACAAAAAAAAAATTCTTGCCCACCTGAAACACCTCAATTCTAAAGTGGCATTTTTCCAAGAAACTAAACTCACAGAGGAAGATCACAACCATATGTCCAAAGACTGGGTGGGACAACAAGTTCACTCCAACGCCCTTACCAGGAAATGTGGAGTCCTCATTCTAATTCATAAATCTTTCCACTGGACACCTACTAAGACTTTATCTAGCTCTGATGGTAGATGGGTTTTAGTAACCTATGATACTCTCTCAGGGCCACTTACTCTCTGCAACCTCTATGCCCCCAGTCAGGACGCCCCACAGTTTGTCCATAATCTCGCAGAAGTCATCCTGGAATTCAATCCCCCTGATTGTCCTCCCCTTATCGGGGAGACTTTAATCTGACCCTTATTCAAACAATCGGCAGGAACAATGGGGGTAAAGAAACACATATCATAAGTATTAATGCATTACAACAAATGCTCTCAGACCAAGGTCTATCAGATGTTTGGAGACTTTTTCATCCCAGAAAAAGGGATTATACCTTCCATTCAGAGCCCAACTCTTCATACAGCAGACTGGACTTTTGACTGGGGTCATCCACCAATACTCTGAAGTATCTCTCGATGTTGTCATTCTCCCACATGTCATTCATGATCATGTTCTGGTCCAACTCCTTCTCCAGTGGGAACCTGTTCCTCCCCCCACCCCGAAACTGGAGGTAAGACCCCTTCTTAATGACAGACTCTGATTTTATCCCTTGGGCCTGAAATGAAGCTGCTCTCTTTCTGGCCCATAATCCCATAAAGGACACCTCAGTGGGTAATACCTGGGAAGCTTTTGAAGCCACCACGTGGGGCAGTGTAATGGGTTTCGCTGCAGCTAAGAGATGGGAAAGGGAACGTCACCTAGTAACATTAGAACAGAAACTAAGGGAAGCGGAAACCCTTTTCAAGTCTCTACCCTCCCCTCTTCCCCTCACTCGCCATTATGTAAATCCATTCTAAGTTTGCACTTTGAAATTAATCAGCTCCTTGACAGGAAAGCAGAAGTGGCAATCTTACACCTTCAGCACTCCTTTTGGGAAGGAGGCGATAAAGCTGGCAAGATACTAGCATATCAGCTACATAAGCAGCAAGCTAGTAGGTTTATTGCCAGCCTGAAAGACAAACATGGGACCCTGGCCACTGCCCCTAGGCAATAAATGACATCATGGCCTCTTTTTATGGATCTTTATATTGCTCTACACACACGCATCTGAATAGTGAGATACAGCCTTTTCTGCAATCCCGACAGCTCCCTAAAATTACTCCCCAACAAGCGCAACTCCTTGAGCTCCCTACCTCCCCAGAGGAGGTGAGTTTGGCCATCAGTCATCTTAAATTTGGGAAACCCCCTGGAAATGACGGATACACAGTGGATTTTTACCAGGCACTGGCCCCCACTATTACCCCTCTTCTAGCCGAAGTGTATCAGGAAATCAAATGCAAAGGGGCTCTTCCCACTTCCCTAAGAGAGGCAACTATTGTAATTATACCCAAAAAAGGTCAGGATCCCACAAACCCAGGTAATTACAGTCTGATATCCTTAATTTACATTGACAGCGAATTATACACTAAAATTCTGGCATCCAGATTAAGCCCACTTCTTGCAGGACTGATACACCCCTCTCAAGTGAGTTTCATTCCTGGGCATCACAGCTCTGATCATTTAAGGACCCTAATGAATCTTATGCATGTTGCAAGATCCCTTCCCACACCCACTGCAGCCATTGCAGTGGACTTCGAAAAAGCTTTCGACTCCATTGAGTGGGACTATTTATACCTGGCTCTTGCAAAATTCAGCCTAGGCATGAAATTCCTTTCCAGAATTCAAACCATTTATTCATCTCCCTTGGCTAGAGTTAACACAAACGCTATACTCTCCTCTACATTCTTACTCAAGTGAGGGACAAGACAGGGCTGTCCCCTCAACCCACTCCTTTTTGTCTTGGCAGTGGAGCTGCTGGCTAATGCCATTCAGGGTCATCCAGACATTAATGGTATTAAAGTGGGGAATACAGAATATACATCTCTTATGTATGCTGATGATTTGCTTCTCTCCTGATGGATATACAGAGATCCGCACCCCCCTTATTAAAACTCCTGGACTAATTTCCAAGTATTCAGGGTTGAAATTGAACCAAACTAAGACTGAGCTACTCCCCCTGAATGGAACCTGCTCCCAACAGATGGCACAGTCCACAGGGCTACTATGGACCCCAAAAGGTATTACTTACCTGGTAATTACCCTCACACCCTCCCTAGAGACACTCTGGCAGACTAACTTCCAACCTCTCCTGATGTCCCTAAAAACAGAGTTTGATAGGTGGAAACTTCTCAAACTAACCCTAGCAGGGAAAATTGCAGCAATTAAAATGGTCTCTGCACCAAAAATCGTTTACCTTTTAATACACATTCCCATTTCTTTACCTAAACAGTGGTATTTGGCCATAGATAGACTCATTGGAAACTTCCTGCGGGAAGGCTCCAAACCAAGGTTCAATCATTCCCAACTTAGAGCACATTGGAGCCTTTTGGGGCTGGAACCTTCCATGGATAGAGGACTACCTCCAGGCATTCCTCCTAGCACAAACTGTTAGATGGATGCACCCTCTTATGACTCTTTCCCCACAGTGGATCCACATTGAGCTAGATAGCACTGAGACAATTCATCCTTTCTCTCTTCCGGTATCCCATATGGCCCACAGACCCTGTCCTCCCGGGGGTACCAAAATGTTACCCATTTCATCAACAGTAGAGGCAGCCAGGTCTAACTGGCTTGCCACCCACATAAGATTGAAACTGAATCCCCTTCAGCCTCCTACATCCTTCTGTGGCAAAATCCTGATATTACCATTGGTACCCAATGGATCTACTGGAAATCCTGGGCAGACAGGGGCATCCATAAATTGGAGGACCTGATTGACTGCAGTCTTAAGGCCCTACATGCGTTTTACTCCCTCCAAAAAATCTGGAATCTTCCCTAGTCAGAAGTCTGGAAATATCTTCAACACCAGGAGGCACTCTGATACGTTCTACACCCACTCCATCCACATTAAGTATGTCAGATTTGCACAGCTGGATACAACACCCGGCAGGTCTTGCAAGGCATATCTATGCTAAGCTGAGAGACACTTTCCCCTCAGAATCCAAGAGGGCAAAGTACAAATGGGAAAGGATGATTCAGAACCCTATTTCTTCTTCGTCCTGGAAACAAGCATGGAAAGACATACATGGCTGGCTGAACGATGCCAGATCAAGGCTAATACAAAGCAAAATAGCTCACTCCTGGTACAAAACTACGACTGTTCTTGCTAAAGCCAAACTCCTTGGTTCAGACACCTGCTGGAGATGCCAAGGGTCTGGGCCAGACTTATTGCATATACTCTGGTCCTGTCCATAAATACAACCCCTGTGGCAAGGCATACAGGACACTGCACCCAAGGTGATAGGAAAACAGATCCATTTCAGTCTCCCTTTTTACATTTTGGGTATTCAGACCATCCTCCCAAAAATGACCCCCTCCGAGATCAGATGGCTGGCTCTGCTGACTCTTCAAACCAAGAGAGCCCTGCTCTGTAAATGGAGATCCCCACTGACTCCAACACTGGTAGAAGTTTTGGCATCTCTCTCATCCCTGGCCAAACTGGACAGGATCTCCCACCTCCAGAAATACCAAATGACCAAATTCAAACTATGCTGGACCCCTTATCTAAACTTTCTGATTTCTCAGAACCTGGGTGACCCTCAGGTAGGCATCAGCTTAATTTCCCTACACCCAGTTTGTTAAAGCTATTCCAGTAAACAGGTGCTCTGAATGGGGGGTGTAACCCCCACTGGGAACTGCCTTGTCAGTTCACAGAGCTTCTGGATACCCAGGTCATCTGAAGAGTTGTAATGTCATCTGCCTCTTGATTTCTCTACTTGGTCCGATTATCAGGTCCCCCTCTTGACCTCACCCTTACCCTCCTGGAAGTGTACACATATCTATCTTCTTCAGGTCTGCTGGTTCAGGACCAGATGCTAAACTGGTCTCAACTTGCACTAGATTCTTTGAGATATTTATGTTTTTGTTGTAGGCCAGTCATAGATTTTGCCAAGAATATGTTCACGCTTACTCAGCTATCTCCCTGAGGCCTTGAAGAGGGATCTGGCTGTATACAATACTCCTGCAGGGTGTGCCCTTTTTACAGATGTGTGCCAATAACTGAACTCTCTTGGTGAGTACGATTTTCTGGTACATATACAGATGCAGAGGAACATGTATGCTTAATTTGGAAGACTGACTGTAACCCTAAACTAGTGACTTTATCTGAATATAGCTCTGTATCACTTGTCCTGAGGGATTATTTCATTGTGTTCCAGTCACTAGATTGTGAAGTCATGGCTGATACTTTTCCTAAATCCCTTTCCTCCCCTCTCCCCAATCCCTACCTCCCCTCCTTCTCATTCCCCATCCCCCCCCCGTATGGTTTTAACTATCTGTACAAATGCTGTATTACCACTGGGCTTTGACCCTGTTGATTTCTGTATTCTTATATGGAAAAATAAGAAAATGTTACAACAAAAAAATTTTAAAACGTTTTTCCTGAATGTGCCAATTTCCAGGACACCAACACATAAGACACACATTACAAAATAAGATTGTCTGATGTTTATTTATTTAGTTATTTTTATTTATTTATTTGTTAACAGGATGGGTACACTTGTCCCAGCGACAATTTTCAGGCATGACCCGGGCCATAGAGATGACACATATACATACATCGAATGAAAGTTACAAGGATTTCACAGTAAAATACAATACATGAATACAAAGTTAATCTAGGACTTAACATTTGTGGTTTACATTTAAGAACACAACCAGAACATGTGAGGTTTACAATTCAATAACACAACAACAGTATAATAGAGAAGAATGTTGGTGTAGCCATGATGTGGCGAAAGTGTGGGTGTCGAAATGTTATAGGGAGCAAGTTCATATAGATTTGGATAGGAAGGTGGAAAGTAAATTGAATTTGAATGTCGGTGTGTTGCCTAGGTTGAGGACACAGGAGGGGAAGGGAGGCGATTTCAAAGCATAGGAGATGCTACTGAGAATGTTCTCTTGCCCATGTTCGTGTTAGAGTGAGGTACACTTAGCAAAAGTTGAGACGAGGGCCTCACCATCCTAGTGCTCTGCTTATTGCAGAGGAATCTGCTTACAGGGGAGGGTAAGCCCACCACAAGAGTTTTATGGTCAGAAGCACTCAGATGTAGGTTGCATTGGGCCTGGGGAGAGAGAGACAACCTAAACACAGTGTTTAATCGGTTAAGTTCCCTGGCTGATGTCTGAGATGACAGGGGAGTAGTACTCTAGGAGGGAGCATCGTACCCCTTCCTATCACTAATAGTGCCCCAGGGATAAGATAGTGTTTCAGGAGGTAGCAAGCTCCAACCTGTGGGTGCACTCTCTTGATGGTTGAGCTTATATGTTCCATGAACATGAGGAAAGGGTCCAGAGTCACTTCCAGGTATTTGTAATTTTTGACATGCTCAAGAGGTGTGCCATCTGTGGCAAAGATAGAGAGGGAGTTGACCATAATTGCAGATAATTTGTGAAGCTTTTGACTGGAGCCAAATAGCATAGTCTTGGTTTTCTTAGCATTAATCAGTAGTCTGTTTGCAGAGAACCAGTTGTGTGTAATTTGAAATTGTGAGATAGGGCATGTGTCAAGGATTGGACACTGGTGTCATTTCTGTAAAGGATCAGATCATCCACGTACATAATTTTCAAACAGTCAGGGTTGTCCAGTGGCACTGAGAGTTGAGGCACTGGATGCCACACCTCACAGCATGCTGGTAGCCCGGGTTCGGGAGCAGACTTGATCCATTGGGCATCGGCAGGGGATAGGGAGGATTGAGCATCCCGCGGCAGCTCTCCTCCCTCTGCGGAGGGTAAGGGGTCTATGCTGCTCTGCAGCAGCAACTGGTGGAAGTCAGGAGCACTGCAGGTGGCGGCGTACAGCTGAGTGTTGGAGCGCAGCAGGCATCTGCACATAGTGCATTGACACCATTACATATCCGACTCTAGTGGGGGAGAAAATCAAAGACATAAAATTGCAGGGCAGTTGTGGTAGCTGATGGCTGCGTGCTGTGCCACCAGACCTGACAGGTGCACCCCCCAGGTATCAGGATCCAGGTCCCCATGGAGGGGCACTGCATGCCGGCCTGTGTGGAGGAGAGCATGTCGCTGACCAGATCGGGTCTGAGGATGCAGGTGCCGGTGGATGGATGACTGTCTGGCCACTCTGCAGTGACAGGAGAGATAAAGGATCCCGTGATAAAAAACAGTCAGGGTTTATGTGAAGCAGGATATATACAAAAAGGAAGTAGAGAATCAGGCTCAGTATGGATCCGTGTGGGATACCTCTGGTCACCTCTAGAGGAGATGAGAGATACATTGCATGTGCAGGAGAACAGAGCGCTTTATTTGGAAGACCTCTCCCTTGAGATATAAAGTGTGTTACTCCAATTATAAAATAGTCTTAAAGAGCAGCTGATGCCTTTAGAACTTCAACAAAACATAATATTTAGGCACAGTTCAGCTTGCATTTCACATTAGTGCTGCATTGCTCCTTCCCATTATTTATTACTGAGGTCAGTTGCTTTAAAACAGGATCTTTATTACTAAGTAATTTATCTATCTCTGCTGCTTTCGCCCAACTTGAGTTCATAATGCACTGCTTGTGACATCACAGTTACTCTCATGGCAACAGATTGTCATGTCACAACAGAGAATTATGACTTGAAGTAGGGAGTAAGCTACAGAGACAGATTAACTCTGAGGGATAAAGGTCATGTATTCATGAACATTTCCTCAATAATAAATAATGAGGAGCAGAAATCTGTAGAATATACAATCAAATACAAGCTGAACTGTACCTAAATATTATGGTTTTCAAAGTTTACTTTGAGCCATCAGCAGCTCTTTAAGAATTAAAAAAATGTATTTAATGAGAAAATTGTTATGAGATCTGAGGTGTCTGGTTGAACTTTAACAATATGTTACATGATACTCTAGGCCATCAAATCACTAGGATTTCCATATAGACAGACAGACAGACAGACAGATAGATAGACAGATATGGGAAAACTACGTAAATGCTTAATAAGTTTGCTACCACACAAAATCCAAACTCGGTTTACGTTGGAAATGTCCTATTGGGCTTATCTATCCAATGATCACAAAGTCTTGACATGTGATATCAGGTTAGATAACCCAGTTATAACATCACTTTCTAAACCACACAGCATGAGCAGGAATAGCAATAGGGGTAGAATAGCATCTACTAGCTACAGCTACTCCTGTCTCTATTCTACCAGAATAGAAGCACTGAAGAAGAGAAAGAACAGTGCACTTGCTGGCCGAGCTGCCCCTGTGGTGGAGCGGACTAAGGGAACAGCTCAGCTAGCACAAATTGAGAGATCAGGGTTCTCCCCTCGTCGATTTTATTTTCTTGTCGGGGAAGTTATTTTTTTTTACAAAGGGCAATGGAAACAGTATTCCACAGCCCCACAAATTTATCTTTTTCCCTGTGATCTGCTCCCCCTCTGAGTTGGAATCCTTAAGTTCAGGGGGTCCTGGGGGGCAGAGCCCCCTGCATCAGGGGGTGTGGGGGCAGAGCCCCTCACATAAAAATGGATTTTAGGATGTGTCTTGTTTACAATGGTAGTGATTGTCTTTGCAGTGTGCGACCTCTACCATTGGCGCTTTGTTGGGTGGTGGCATTCTTTCCTGCCACTGTAGTGGACAGCGCTGTTAATGCAGCACTGTTCTGGATGGCACTGTTATTGACAGTGCTCTTCTGACCTAGTACCATCAACCCAATAGCCACACAGTTTGGAAATGTACTTTTAGGGATGTAAAGCCTAACATCCATCTCCCTCCTGTCTCCACTACCCTTGTGACCCAAGGAGAAACTACAGGTACATGGCCATTCACCAACAATTTTGTACCTCATACATGTGCAACATTATTCAAAATTTGTAAGTAGCAGTCCTTATTCCCACCTCATCCCTCTTCCCTGGTGTATTGATGGTACAGCGACACCTCCACAACGAAGACCATCACAGTGACAGAATTCACGTTAAAGGATTGGGTCACTGTGATGGTCCCCACTGACACCGGTGGAGCATCTCCCAGTGTTTCTCCCCCCCCCTGAGACAACTCCAACTCAGAGTTTTATACTTGGAAACTGGGAGGATGGTGGGGTGGAGCCCCCCACATGGGGTTTCAGGGGGCAGAACCCCACAATGAAAACACACACGCATCCCATACAGTACAATGCCGACACTCAGCATTGTGTCTGTCATTGTCGGGGATGTCACTGCTGTAGATGTCACTGCCGCATAGGTAAACCCTCTTCCCTTACCCTCATGAACCAAGGCCAAACTACTGTGCATGTCTGGAGTCATGCCACACAATTCTGGCATTTCATACATAGTCTACAAATTTAGATCTGCAGTTGGATTAATCATGGGGAAACATCTGTTGAAATGTATATACTTGTGTGATATGTGGCCAGCCTTGTACACAGTATAGTAGATCCTGCACAGAGCAGTATATGAGTTACAAATGTTTAATTTCTATACACATTACAAGCTTGTAACTTACTTTTTTAGGGCACATACTGTACAGTACTTGGTAATCAAAGCTAGTTACATGTTTAGGAGACATATACTACTTTACCCAAGGCCTTGTAGCTGTCTAAAACAAGTTAAAAAGGATAATATATATTGGATGGGGCAATATGAAGTATGACACAAAATATTGGAGGTCCATGACACCTTTCACCAACAAACATACAACCGTGTGATAATTGTGCAATTTAGCATTAAACCTGCAGAGACTCACATAACAGTCTTGTAGCACAGAGTAGGATGTAACAGCCTAACTTCAGACAGTGGATCAGACATCATCATGCCCTGGGCATGCTGGTATCCACCAATACACCAAACCCTGCTGGGTCCTATGGCTTACAGAGATGGTAGATCTAATTTAATTAGGGACTGCTTCTGCTAATTTTTACAGCTGGGTGTACTGCAGCAGTAAGAGGATTGGTGACTTGCAAAGGTCTCACAGCATTTATGTGGCTCTTGTGGTATTTTAAACCTAGGACTCCAATGTCTTCTGGTTTCAAAGCCTTTGCCTTACCCAATATGTCATACTGCCTCAGTTATAATACAGGGCAGATGGGACAGGATTTATTTATTTGTCTATGTATTCATTTAACTGGGTAAGTGTGCTGGATCAAAGGCTCTTTCTTGGAAATGACTTGGGCCACAAGGCAGAATAACACAATGACAAATGACAATATACAATTAAAGGTTCATTGTTAAGGAATTTGTACTGTATCTAAGCATTATCAAGAACAAGTTGTGTATTAACATTTAAAACTGAAGATGTAATAAAGCAGAATATAAAAAGTCCAGGGAGGTGGATGTAAGGTAAGGGATTACTGAAGGGGTGAGATTGGCAATAAAGAAAGCCCTGGACATCTGGAATAGAGAACACACTTCGCCCATTACACATTGGATCCCAACTAAGAAGAGAAAATCCTCTGATTACTCCCTATCCCTATCACTTGGTGCCCTCATCAAACTAATCTTCTTCTTTCTGATCTGTATTGGTACTATTGAAATCAACCCTGGCCCCACAGAAAGTTTTTTCTCCCCATCTGATTTAGCCTCCATAAATGGCCTAAGTTTTCTTCACTTCAATGCCTGCAGCCTCCTAAAAGAGTTCTCCTTAATACAGGCCTGGGTTGCACATACCCTACCTGACTTCCTGGTTATCTCTGAAACTTGGCTCAGGATCTGCAACAAAAGATAGCGAAATAAACCTTCCCAATTACCAGCTCTTTAGGTCAGACACCGCCTTCCAGGGGCGGTGGGGCAGCCATCTATGTCAAAAACATCTCTGCATCCTGCCTCAATAATACATCCGAATCAAAGGAATTTGAATGCTTATCAATCAAAATAACCCTTCCTAACACGTCTTCCTTTAAACTGTTTGGCTGCTATAGGCCCCCTCTGCAGGCCTCAAACTCCTATCCCACCTAGGAACCATACTCAATCTAGGCCCTGAAGACACCATCATCCTAGGTGATCTGAATTTAAATTGGTTAACTAATGCATCTGCACCTAGTAACCTTCTGTGACACCTATGGATTCACTCAATTAATCAAAAGACCAACAAGGATTAACCTAAAAATAATATAAACAGTTCACTCCTGGATATCATGATGGTAAATAAGCCTCACTTATATTCTCATGCTGGAGTGCTATCCAGTGACATAAGTGATCATTGTCCCATAGCTGGCATAAGATCTACACTCAAGCCATCCAATCCTGCAAAATTTCTCCAAGAAGGTCAAAAAAATTTCAACATCTCAGGATATCTCCATGATTTGTGCCATACAGCCGCTGGCAAGATTTCTACCTCTCAACCTCAATTGAGACAGCTCTTCATATCTTAAGGATATTATCACAAAGTGCCCCTCAATATACATGCACCACTCACCAGTGTCAGAACCAAAAACAAAATCTTGTCGCTGGTTCACTGCTGACCTAAATCAGCTTGATAGCCAGAGACAAACTCTGGAAAAAGGCAAGAAAACAAAGGATCCCAACGACTGGCTTCATTTCAGAAAAGCCAGAAATTCATGCACAAAACAAATAAGATATGCCAAAGCTGCCTTCTATAGAGCTGAATTGGATGCCTCCTATAATAACCCATCCAGGTTCTGGGGTACCATAAAGGGAATCCTAGGTCAAAATTCTACCCCTGCCTTACCCTCCAAACTGCTCCTAAGTGACATAGAAATCACTGACAAGCAAGCAATCTTAAATGCCTTCAATGACCATTTCACTACAGCTGGCCTAGCTTTTGACTCTTCACCTGCAAATCTATTGAGATCTTCATTAAACCTTTGATCTACTGAGGGCCAAAAGGCTGCCTCCACATTCTCCTTGAACCAATACCCTTAAAAAGTAGAAGACCTCCTATCCAAATTAGACACAACTAAAAGTGCAGGTGCAGTCTCCTGGATCCCTACTTTCTTAAAGTAGCACTGCACGCCTTAGCTGCCCCTCACTCACCTCTTCAATCTTTCCTAGCCACTGGTTCTATCCCCTCTATATGGAAGACAGCTCAAGTAGTTCCACTACTTAAAGCAGGTGATCCCATGGACCTCAACAACTATAGGCCCATTTCCATCTTACGGTACTGTCCAAGATGCTTGAAAAATTAGTAAACTCTCAGTTAAGGGCCTACCTTGACACCAACAATCTCCTAAATCCAGCACAATCTGGGTTTAGATCAATGCACAGCACCATCTCTGCCCTAGCCAAAGTCACTAACGACTGGCAGACTGCCTTGGATAAAAAGAATAATACCTGTGCTGTGTTCCTGGATTTGAGTAAAGCATTTGATACAGTGGATCATGAATCATTAATCTCCTCTCTTAGCTCCATAAGCCTTGATTCACTCTCTCATTTGTTTCAGGTGCTATCTCTCTGGAAGGTTACAACTGGTAAAAAATGAAAGTTACCTATCTACCTCTAAACCACTCCTAAGAGGTGTACCGCAAGGCTCTATCCTGGGCCCCATCCTCTTTGCCATTTATATCAATAACATTAACTCCAACCTCTCTCAATCTAACATTCACCTTTTTGCAGATGATACTGTACTATATGTCAGTAATCCCTCACCATCAAAAGCCTGTGAACTTTTACAGTCAGAATTCTCCATCCTACAGCACAACCTGTTGAAAAAACTACTTCTAAATGCCAAAAACAAAAGCCATGTTCTTTGCCACCAAGAGTTGCTCTTCCACTATCCCATCATTCACCACCCACAATTATCCACCATCCTTGGAAAATCTGGAATTTGTGGACAAATTCAAATATCTTGGAGTCTGGATTGACAACAAGCTTGACTACTCTGCCCACGTTGAAGAGCTCCTGAAAAAGCTGAGACAAAGACTTGGCTTATTTTACAGAATAAAACACTACCTTACCAGAGATTCCAAACAAAGATTAATCCTGGCATCATTCCTATCTCTCATTGACTATGCTGACTTCCTCTACGGCCACTGCTCCCTCTCCCTCTTAAATAAACTAGACACCCTGTATCATAGAGCCATTAGATTTATTACAAACCTTCCCTCCAGCACCCATCATTACTCTCTTTACAATGCAGTCAATTGGACATCCCTACAGCACAGAAAAAAAAGAACGCTGCTATCTGGATCTTTAAAGCTTTGTCAGACAAACTCCCTCCTACATCTCAGACTGTTTCACCCGAATCACATCCAGGCCATACACCCTAAGGATCAATAAGCTCATTTTGCTAAAGATTCCCAACACCTGCACCCGGTTTGGGAGGGCTGCTATCAGCTATTCCTAGCATTTATCTGGAACTCACTCCAAAAATCTATGAATCTGAATACCCTCTTACCCTTATCATCCTTCAAAAAATTATACACCACCCTATTCCCAGAACTATGCAACTGCTTCCATAAGGCCTAGTCTCCCCTCCTTCCCCCACCCCTTCCTTCTGTAATCCACTATGTTAGTTTCCATTCTTCTACCTTGTCAGTTATCCCACTTCGTACAAAAAAGCCTACAGAAGCCCTACTATCTGAACATTATCCCTCCTATATTGATTGTCCTCTTCATTTTTACAGGTTTTAAGTTATTGTTACTGTGCCTTGTATATCTGTAAATATTTGTATATATCTCTCACCTAAATGATTGTACTTGTGTTATTTTATTTTCATGTCTTTGTACAAAACTTGTATCCTTTCTTTGTATGACCACTCAGGTCCATCTTGTAAATGAGCTACGCTCAATGATGCTCGCCTGAATAAATAAAGATTTTGATTGATTGATTGATTGATTGATTTTCTACCTTAGGAGTACGATACAAATCACATCTGTTTAACAAATATATATGTTCCTATGTTTCATATGGGTTTTTTTATATGTTCATAGGGCTTACTGCATGCTCATTATTGACACCCAAATCATGCATACTGTAGTCTGTTATTTGTTGTACTCACAGAATTAATATTTGCGTTCCACACATCCCTAGTCCTGTGTTAATAGTTACCCTTGTGACTGCTTTTGGCATTAGCTGGTGGCAACAGGTAGTTCTTGAAGGCAGTCACACGTTTTGGGCTATATCCACTACTGGAAAATAGTCTTGGTATGCTACATGCAGGGCCAAGTAATGTTCCTCCTTGCAGATGCATGAAGATAAACACCCAGTGTTGCATGATGCCAGCTATCACCTGACCATTCTGGATCCCATGATTCTGCCAGTCTAGTCAGTGGTGGGGGAGGGACGAAGTCGTGGCCATGGGAGTCACCGATACACACATTCATAAAGTCTGTGAAGCAGGTAACATACAGGAAAGCTACCCTCAGCCAACAGGTTTTGGCATGCCAACTCTGCACCCTGTACTCGGATCAACTGGGGACTCTTCCCCAGAGTCTGGCCCATTCCCAGGCCCAATCCTTGTCATGAAGGGCTGATTTATATTGGACAAATGATCAGCTGTGATTTCTAATTTTGGTTAAAAACCTTGATTCCTTAACAGGAACATGGCAGTCTTAGTCACAAACTACTGCATCACATGACTCCATGCTTCATTAAAGCTGGGCTGGACTTGCAATTGGAAGCTCATTCACCTGGCTAATTCCTCCCCCAGGCTGAGTCTTTCATCTTCATGCTGCCATGTGTTTGAGGGAGAGACTTCTAGGGATAGTGAATCCCAGCCCCACTTGTTTTTATGGGTCTGGGTGCATAACACACAGCTGTTCAGCCCAGTATCTGTCTTTTGTGGTGCATACCAGGACCAATAGCGCATAAAGCCCAAAGTGTGTTACAGTATTCAAGTCCTGAAGTAACAAGGGCATGTACTAGTGTGATAAGCTATGCAATGGAAAGAGAGTTACAATTTCATCAGATATTCTGAAGGTGACAACAGCTACTCTGGATGATTACTACTATCTGACTTATAAACAGCAGAAGTATATCCAGCAACACAACATGGTTGCTTGCCATCTTAAATGAGCCCACTGACACTCCATTTAAAGGGAAGCTCCCCTCAGCCTTTTATTCTGTTTACCTGTGTAGTTTGTTGCCATGGCCAATGACTGCCTCTACTACACCTTCCTAATTGCATCAGTATTTACATGTACATAACGATACTAAAGTTTGGTGTGAAAATCTGCTTGACTCCACTGCAAGAAGGACATGACCCAGCTTATGTAAGGCATCCTGGAAATTGATGATGTTTTAATGCTAAAGCCAGCAGTACTTCTACTGTATTAGGCAGTGCTGTTGCTGTCCTCTGCAGTCCCTATGTTCTTGTTTTATACTCGCCATGAAATTTTTCGAGGCATAGTAAGTGTCTTGTTGTTTTCTATAGTTTAAAGTGTATCTGAGTTAGAAAAAAGTGCTGTTGGAGAATACAGAGACTTCATAGGATATGTAACAGAACTGAATGAGTATAACTTCTGCTAGCTTGTGCAGGTATGCATCGTCACCTCTCATGATGTTTTGCATGAGAGGAGTTATGATGTCTGCAATGGAGACACACAGATTTTCATACCAGGACAAAACAGAGTAAAGTAACTTCTTTTATATTTAAATTATGATGAAATTATGGGGATGCAAGACATGTAATTAGTGTTCATGTCTACAAAATATACAGGTATGCAGAAAACAGGTTGAGGCGACTTTCCATTTAAATTATGGTGGGCAGACCACCAAATTTCCTAAGTTGTTTCTGCTGAGCAGACTAGGTGGGTACTTATCTGCCGTCAAAGTCTATGTTTCTATGTTTCTATGGCTTACCATTGAACTAGCTTCTGTGTTTTGCTGGGCATAGCATCAGTCACCTATCACTTATCCAGTTATCAGTCTCAGTCAGAAACTGGCTCATTACCACAAACCCACTGGAGAAGTTGGTGAAGAGAGAGTGCATATATATTTTTAAATACCCTTTAGTGCTGTATGATAATCCTGTATATGTGACAGAATGGGGGAAAACTTTGCTGCCATACATTTTTATATGATAGACTAGCCAAGAAAAGCTGCTAATTGCATAAATCCTAGCAGTCATTGTCTGCATTGCCTATCAAATGTTACTTATATAAGCTGGTCTGGTAGCATGGAGGGCAGAGGCAGTGATGTCTGACCTCCTGCAACGCTGGCTACCCATGTCCACAGTGTGAGCGGGTTGTCAGAGGCCAGCCAGGCTGGGAGAGGATTGAGTATCTGGAAGACAGCTTTCCTTTCCCGGGGAGGATGGGGAACAGGGGCTGTCATTTGCCTGACACCTAGCAGAGGCTGGGTGTTGGCACACCTGGCTAATACATTGGGGCACAGAGGTGGAGCAGCCAGCAAGCATGCTGCATGTGGATGCACGTATGGCATGCCCACTGTCACAATTGCATGCTGTGCCACCAAAGAAAAAGGAAAAAGTGGCAGCCAGGTCCTGACTACCACATCTTCTCTGAGGGCACCACCTGTACTAGATCTGGTCCTAGTGGGGAGTTAGGGGGCTCCCCGCCACCCCACCATGGGGGTAGTAAGCCTTGAGGGTAGCAAGGTGGTTGCCTGATTTGGAGACGGATGCATGACGGATAGTGGCTGGATGGTTTCCTAGAAGCAGAAGCCGACCAGGGGCCAAAGGAAGAAATAATAAGATAGTAAAAAAAAAAAAAGTTACTTTTCCCCAGAGCTGTTTTTGGGGGAGAAAATCCACATTTAGCAAGAAAATATATTACCAATCAATGACTATTTATTTTCAGCCTTTTTTTGTTTACATTTGATAACAGAATTTTTCTTTCAGTAGCAGAGTCAGGGGTTAATTTCAGATTATTGATAATCTAAACATGCCTTCACTGTAAAACAATTCATTCTTGAAAAAAAAATAATATACCAAATCGAATTTTCATTATTTTCTTTAATCATGTTTGTTTCTTCAGTATCACCGTTTCAAAAGTTGAGCAAGCATATCACACAATTCTTAATATCTCATCTCAGTAAAGGATGAAAAGACTATTTGCAGTAAATATGTAAGATGACATTTTTCATTTAGACTCATACTAGGTTATATTAAACCTGTGATCTTAGTATATTATAAAGCATATATCTGATAATTGATGCATTAGTCATATACAAAACTTTGAATTTTGTATTTTAGATATTACTGTTTGTATTATTATTATTCTACTGAATTTCCCTTACACATTTTTGTTGTACTGTATTACTCACATACATTACCAGCAGTTTTTCTCTTGGATATGATCTTATAGCATTTATTTTGTTTTCTGCATTTATTTAAAAAAAAGACTAAGCTAATATTTTTTAACAACCCATTCAGACAACACAGCAAATAAATTCACAAAATAATTGCAGACAAAGCACTTTGTTTACATACTGTATGTCTTGTTTTCCAAAAGAATTTAAGAAATCCCAAAACCTTAAAAAAGATATTGATCTTTCTCAGTGAATAAGCTCTTTTCATCTACAATTCTCCTACCAACCTCTGGGAAGCTGAAAATCTCATAATGATCCCTGCAACATAGTTTACCCACCTCAGCTGCCAGCTACAATTTCAGACAAATCATTAAAGCAGCACAGCTGCTGCAACTTCCTAAGACAGTGCTGACAATTACAGTCATTCTGTATAAGAATATTCAATATTGGCTTTAATTGTTTTGCTTGATTTAGTGGCTTCATTTAACTGGTAAAAGAAATGACTTTGGTTTTTAATTTGCACATGCTAAAATTGCTTCATTAGTTCTGCACAGGAGTTTGTCTGATGTAGCTATCAATGCAGACATTTCAGGCCCATAAATGTGGTTAGTAAAGTTACTGGTGATGTCATAAGACCAAGAAAATAATAACATCTGTTGCTTTTCTCATACCAATAGAGGTGAAACTATGTTTTAAAACCTATAATTTTTTGACCAGCATGCAATACATTCTTGTTTCTGGGCCACTTGCTTGTCTACATGTAAATAGAAAATATGCAAATCTGATCTGTAATGCTTTCAATTTCTGGTTTAGTCCAGGAGTACCTGTGTATGTATGTATGTGTGATATTTCTCCAGTGCCTGAGCTAGTGACATAAATGCAGTCAGTTGCTGCTTTCATGTCAGTTTTTGGTTTGAGTAAAATGGGTGATCTAATTTTATGAACAATTACATATTTTCTTTTTTTAATGATAACATCTTGATTTCCTCCTGTATGCATTGTGGAAGTTAGGAACAGCAGGCTGCAAATCTATCTAAACAATTTTGTGTGCTGTAACTATATTGCAGACATATTTTTGATCACCCAGCCTGTTGGTTTCAATGGTAGCATGCTGTGCCACCATGCATGAGATACAGATTCAAGTTGTGATTCCACATCTTACATACGAGCTAGGGAAGTCCTGGGGGCACTATGTGGAGTCAGAAATCTTGGACTCCAGGAGAGTTATAGAATCAACAACACTTTTGTTAGTTAAGAATGGCATTGGATGTTATGGTCCAGCCTACAACATCATGTCCTTCCTCAATGGCATTCTGTGGTGGGTAGCTCCATTAACCCAGCGACGAGAGGGAAAACACTGGGAGGAGTACTCAAAAGCATAGCATAGTGATGCCCTCACCCACATCAGAATGGACTGATGGTGTACTCGCAGGCTACTGACTCAGCACTGGATGGACTCAAAGTTAATGTCAGGATGGGAACTGGCAAGCAATGACTGAGATTCATAGTTAATGGGACAAACCAAAATGTTTATTTAAAATGCCATCTTATACTTGGAAGTCCCCTTAAAATATCAAAACAACAACAACAAAAGGCAAGCCAATTGTCAATAGTTACTCATTAAAGGAAAACAATACATTTTACAAACCACCACCTCACAAAGCAAATCTTTTTTTGCTGGTCCTGAGTACTAATATTGTCCGTAAATGCATGTGTTGCTGCTCACATTACCCTAGAACACACTGTGTAATAAGAAGTTTTCATCGGTGGGTGATTTACTCCCCCCCCCCACACATACACACATCCAAACTAAACAGGAGTCCTTGTTTCAGAAGTAATTTTTTTTCTGCTATTTCCGCTTTTGAGATTTCACTCACTTTTCTGCGTGTACTGCATTTGCACTTAATGGCAATTGAGACAAATTCCACCTCTACTGCCAAAGGCAAAACACTTGATTAGACTTTCAAGTCTAGAAAAAAAATTTGTCACAAATCCGCTTGTTGTAAGAACCTCTTCCACTGTCTGTGCCAGAATGTAAACAAAATCCATGCTCTGTGGTGCTATTTCACATGCACAACATGTCTATATATTGCTATTATGCATCACTCATACAAGGAAGAACTGCAGAGCCACATTGTAAATGTAAAGTGGCACCAGTTTGTCCTAGGGTTATGTGAGTACTTACAGGTGAATTTAAGGTTCATGTTTGCACTCAGGACAAACTTAAAATATTTGCTGTTCATTATTCAAATGTTATTCAAACATAACTGTATTAAAAAAGTCTATAAAGTCTTTCTCCCTCCCCATGTGGCCAGGCATACCCAATGTGTCTACACCCATCCCCTCAATCATCTACCATTACCTCCAACCTCCCTTGTCCTTCTAGAAATTATTATAAATATCTGTGTACTGCAAGCCCCTCCACCAAGAAAACACTGTTTTTTTGGTAAACCACACCTGGATCTGTCAGTTATAGGCCAATGCCCAGTGACATTAATAGTCATCAGTCTCCGAACTGCCAATCTATGATGAGGGGCTAAGGTGGTTCACAAATGCCCAGTGGGCGTATCTGGTCCTCATTGTATATCAGAGATTTTAGAAGACTGAAGACTACAACTGCACTTGGATTTAGTTCATAGCTGACAGTGCTGGTAGGAGGGATCAGTTAGAGATTGGGTTGTTTAAAAAAGATTATCTTAAACAGTGTTTCAAGGCTATCAGTCCTACAGTAAATTCTGGATGACCAAAAAGGGATTGGAGATGCTAGAAGACTATGACTGTAGACATGGGACCAGCCAGGGCCACCTGGGAAGGGGAAACAAGCTTTTATAAAGATGAAGTACATAGTTTTGTCTAAATACTATATAATATCTCAAGATTCCTGTGTTTACTTGTCCAGTCTGTATTGTAACTGCATAATACCGTAACATTTACATTTTTTTTTCACTTGGCTTGTTGAAGTTATTGTCTCTCCATACCCTAGGTTTTGTTTCCCTCCGAACTGTGCTGCTTTCATGTGCTGTGTCACATGTTTATTTGTATGTATTTAGCTGTTTTCTCCCGGGTCGTGCCTGAAAATAGGCATTCTTATGCCTAGTGCACTTACCCAGTTACCAAAAGCAAATAAATAAATATCTATGGTATATGGGTGCAGTATTAATATGCATTACTCACACAGCCCTAATGTGTACCAGACCAGATGGCTGACTGAACAGATTAATGCCTCAGGGGTTGCCTTATCTGGTGTTTTTAATTTATGTAATTTTGGGATGGCCTTTAAAGAAAAATGTATGCTTTCTGATGATTCTTCTCTATCATTTGACATTTTGTCTGAATATGGAAAGGCATGCTCCCTCTTCATGAAGCCTTTTCTGGTAAGTTATTCTTTGCTCCATGCAAAATATTTAGGATTAGCATGCTATAAAATTGTATTTGATACAGTAAAACAATCATATTGATATCAATGCCTGAAACATGGTGGTAAAATGTAAGTCATGGTCTATTGGTATTATTGAGCTGGTGTACTGCCTGGAATTATTAGTAATTTTCAGAAGTAGTTAGCTATCACTTATATCTGAAGGAGATTTTTGTTTGTTTGTTTTGCTCATTAGATGATTTTCTACATGGAAGTACTAGCTGTGATGTGTGGAATAGCACTCAACCGGGAGACGGACATGGTCAGTTCTGTTCCTCTCTATATTTCATTAACACCGTGACCCTACTGACTGTAACATCACTAGTAACCAACAGGAGCCAGTCTCTTGCTGCTTGATTGGTAACCAGAGGCACATGTTACCAATCCGGCAGCATGGTTTGTGATATAACAGTGAGTGAGGTCACATACTGAAAATGTAGTGGAAGAAATAGAACAAGATATGTCTGCTTCCAGGTAAAGCACTGCTTTTCACATCACATCCAGTAAAATGCAGTAGAAAACCACCTAACGAGAACATAGAAAAAGAAAAACCACTTCAAAAAACACAATGAGGGACTTCTCTTAAAAATTACATACATTTTCTCCTCCTGTTTTTGTACTACTAGCTCTTTCATATTGACTATATGATAATTATTTTTTTCTGAGTGCTCCAATATGCCATGGAGGGCACAACACTTTGATCTTAGCATATAGCACGTCACAGTTATGCAAGAGCGATCTCTTATATGTTAATATGAACACTTCCAATAGGATGCACGAGTTCTAGTTATTTACTTCTTGAGACACTTAAATTGTCAAACGTATGTCACGTGCTATGTTGGGTGTTACTTGTGCTAAAGAGGAACTGACATGATAATTTTACTTTTAAACCCACTTCTTGTTTCGCTCTAAAATTAAATTACTTCTTATGTGTATTTTCCTGTAAGTTTAATTTAGCGCTAATTCATTCTCATAACTCCCCTTCACTCAAACCCAATTACACTCCATCATGATGTACAACTATAATCAAACTGCACACATCACAATAGAAAATATAAAATTCATACCAATATAGAAAAGTGGTAAAAAAAAAGCATAACATTATAAAAATTATATGATAAAAAGTTTGAAGCTTGCAATATCTTGGCCCAAAAAACTTATGAAAATAATAATGTAGTTCCATTTCCATCATTTAGGGCATGCAGGTTAAAGTAACATTGTAGCATAGTATATTGATGGTGGAAGGGACTTCTGTTTCATGTTTTCCACCCCTCCTGTGCATAGCAGTAACTATACTCAATCGGATTATGAACACACTTCCAGTTTTAATAGCCAGATTGTTACCCCTACTTATGCTGTGTAACACTCAATGCCAGTCTCCCTGTGGAAAGTGTTTAGTTCTGTTTTGAATGCCTGAAAATTTTCCAGCTTTCACAGCCTCAAGGGTTAAGCTGTTTCTCATGTTAAAAGAACCCTCGGTGTGAAGTAAAGTATCCATTTTTCTCTGATTCTGCCTCCTTCACTTTCAGGGCATGCCTTTTATTGTAGGTCTACTCATCGGTTAAACATCTGTATATATTCTACCCTGTCTGTCCCTTTAGTATTCAAAAAAAAAACATGATCGTGGTGAGCCTACAGATGGCAGAACCCAAAAAGGTTATGACCCTTATTAAATATGAACTGGAACATGGGGGAAAGGGTTTAATTGGTTCTAATTAGTTCTGATTATTTATAATAACATGAAGTGAATGTGCCAGGTGCATAATAAGAGATCAGTGCTGTAGTATTCAACACAGAAAGGAAAAGAGATTACTTTAAGCTATAAGTTGTATACTGTACCTCTTTTGTTTTGTAGTATTCAAAACAAAGGGTTCGTTATAATCTTTATCAACACTTTATTACAGCATGCTTCAGGTACATACAGACCATGACTGTTTTTTCCCCAGACCCCTCAATCAGGCTGCCCCTTGTTACGTGATCTCTCTGTTTAACTGACAGACCTTGACATATTCCCTTCCTGTGCTGGGATGTATCAAAGACTTGCAGCCTGACATTTTATTGCTTGTTAATTATGACTAGTACCTTATCAACACATCTCTTGTTTTCTAAAAAATAACGAAATATTACACCCTTAACATAAAGCCGGGTAAATTAATTCTAACTAGAGCATTTTTTTCCACAAAGCAAATACCATCCCTTATAGCTTTTTTTTTAACAGGGTTCAATACATGTCTTTGGCTTTTTTATTAGCCTACCAAATCTCAACCTGCCCAATTGTTCAGTTGTCTCATGACTAACAGTTTCATTAGACATCTGATCACTAGGCATCAGTTCAGTATTGTGGTGTGGTGCTTCAGGAAAGTCAGGTAGAGCCCTGTCTGGTGCACTAGAATTTATTTCCTGTTCAAAGCCCTCAGTCATAGACATTCCACTTTCCTTGTTCTGTTTTTTTTGACCAGCTCCTGGATCCCTCCGGTAAATACTCCGTCTCCGTAATTACTGTCCCTTGTGGTGCAGGCAAGTGTTCTGAGCTTGTCAGCACTGGCATTAAATTACTTCTGTTTCATCTTATCAGTTGTCCACTTTCAGTAAGTACCAGATAGGATCTTGTGGCCACAAGCCTCTGAAGGACTGCCAGTTCTCTCCAACAACCCTTGCTTCTTACCATGACTGTTTCTCTGGGTTGCAATGCCCTGTGATACTTTGCTGTTCTGTTATAGGTCTCATGTCATTTCTTGAATTGCATAGTCTTTTTCTGCAGTACACTTTCATTACCAGTGTAACATTCAACTTTGATCTTAGGAAATTGGGTTCAAATCTGATGTCCCATGTGCAATTCAGTCTGGGATTTGCCACATTCTAATGGTGTTGCTCTGTAATTCAATAATGCAATGGATAGGTCTGTGTTTCCTCCCTAGCCTTTTTAGGAGTGGTTTAATGATTTTGACTCCAGATTCTGCCAACCCATTTCCTTGTGGATATGTGGGGCTAGAGGTGATGTGATTGAACCCGTAGGACTTTGCAAAAGCTTTGAATTCTGCACTTGCACACTAAGGTCCATTAACAGTCCTTACAACCTGTGGTATCCCAAATCTTGCAAAGGTTACTTTAAGCTCTTGTATTACTTGACTTGATGTGGGTGACTTAAGCTTCACAACTTCTGAGTATTTGGAACATTTATCAAACAGGGCCATGTACTTTCTGCCTTCTAGCATAAACAAATCTACCCTGACTTTTCTCCAAACGTTGGCATCTTCTGAGTCTGACATTAAAGGTTCTCTCTGCAGTGCAGGCCATTATTTCTGAAATATATAACAGACCAAAACTGTGTTTTCCACATCCTTAGTGATCTCAGGCCAGTAAACTACCTGTCAGACTCTACATTTACATTTTTCAAAACCCATTTGTCCTTCCTGAATTTTATGTAGCATTTCTTTTCTTAGGGTACTAAGAATCACAATTATGTCCCCTTTAAGTAGTACTCCTTCCACTAAAGATAATTCAGTCTGAAATGGCACATACCTATATGGACTGCACTGTCATTTCCATCCATTTTGCATTGCTGACACTATGGCTTGCAATGATTCATCTGTTGATGTTTCCATTTGCAAGTTTTTCCACATCTGTGCTGAGATAGCTCCTAAGGTTTTTATGTGACTATCCACTTCTGTTTCCCCACTTTGATTCCTGATCCTGTGAGTTTCATCCCATGTTCTTGATAAAGCATCAGCCACAATCAGATGGTTTCCTGGTTTGTATTCTACCTTGTAATCATAATTCTGTAGTTTGATTAACAGTCTCTGAATCCATGGCAGTGTCTCTAATAAGTCTCTTTTTGAAATAGTAATCAGTGGTTTATGGTCTGTTTTCATTACAATGTGGGTTCTATAAATATAATTATGAAATGCATCACATCCAAAGGGTATGGCCAACATCTCCTTTTCTAGTTGAGCATATTTGTATTCTGTTTTTGTAAAGGCTTTGAATGCATATGCAATAAGTCTTCAGCTGCTATTTCATAGTTGCAACAATACTGCTCCAATGCCATCCTTTCAGGAATCCCTGGAAACTTTTGTCTGACAAGTAATATCAACATATTGCAAGGTAGGCGATGTCAAATGTGTTTTTATTGCTGTGAATTCCTGTTCATGTGTGGCTGACCAAGACCATGTGGCTGATTTAATTAGCAATTTTCTCAGATTGCATGTCTTATTAGTCAGATTGTTAATGAACTTCCCCAGATAATTCACCATCCCCATGAACCATTGTAAATATTTCTTTGTTTTTGTTGTGGAATCCTGTTTACTGCCTGCACTTTGGTTGGGTCAGGTTTAACCCTCCTCTGAAAGCATTTCTCCTAAGTAGATAATTTCAGTCTTTCTTACCTGGCATTTTGTCTGTTCAGCTTAAAGTCCAATTGCCTAGCAACTTGTACCACTTTTTAAGTTGGTGCGCTTGTGCAGCCAACATCTTGCGAGTAGTGCAGATTTGAAGGTGCGGTCACTGTTGGGTGAATGCAGGGCATGCACCACTAGGTGCGTCCCACATTCCCCAATCTGCCAGCAGCAGGGGCCGACACCCTGCCTAGCTAATCAGGTGAGGGCATCACAGAAAAGTTCCACTGCAATGAGAGCGAAGCTCTCATGCAGCGTGATCACAACACGTCTCTCCCTACATGTAGGCAACATGGTGGCAGTGACTGCTGCTGTTGACTGTCAACCCCCCTTCCTGTATTGTGTGCCAATGAGGGTGCCCAATCCCCATCAGCATCAAGTAACCCCCCCCTTTCATTGATTGCTGAGGGGTGCCCAATCCCCTCAGCATCATGTGCCCCCCCAACAGTTTTTCTTTGCTGACAGGGGCTCAATTACTGTCAGCATGTATCCCTCCCACTCCCCATCAGCATAATGTGTCCCCCCCTTTTTTTTGCTTGCAAGGGGGTGATCAATCCCCCTCGGTTCCTGCGCCCCCCTTTACTTGTTTGCTGATGGGGGTGCCCAATCTCCCGCCAGCTAAAGCACCCACCCACCCACACACATACACAGGTGGCATGCTGGGAGCCCACACCAGCATGCCAAAGCACCTATTAAAGTGAAAACAGTCCCTCAATGTCTTTTATTTTAATTTTTTTACCAATAAAGCAAAATGGTCCCTCGTAGTCTCCAACCCCCTCCCACAACCCACACCCACCTACTATGCACACTGCCTCCCCACACCCCCCCACTCCATACTTACCTCTGGAGTCTGGTGCTGATCTTCGGTGGACCGGGAACATGTCTGCACTCTTCAAAGCCGACCGCGAAATGAGGAAATGCCGGTAAGCTGTATAATGGAATAAATAGGGGTTTTTCAACTTTAATGCATATCTTGGGCATTTTTGGGAATTTTTACACTGAATTTTCAACATGGGGTTTCTGGGACCCTTCCTCATGAATTCAGTCACTGTCATATCATTAATCAGTCCTGAAAGGTGATTTTGCAGTCACTGCACGGAATCACCTTTTGGGACCCATGAATGAGATGACAGTGCCACTGTTCATGAGGTGGGCTCTGAAAAAGCCTATGTTGCAAATTTGGTGGAAAAAAATTCAAGAAATTACTGTTTTACAATTGTGCATTGCTGGCTATCTGAACTCGTAACTACGAATTCACAATATTTACATGCCAGATTTTCAACATTGTCATTTTTGTATACCTCCTTGTGAACAGTACAGCTGTCATTTTTCACATCCTGGCCAAAATGTGTTTCCGCACTTCCGGCGCACAATAGCGAGGTCGCTGTGAGAAATCAGTGTTTGGGGCAGATTATGAAAATGACAGTGACACTGTTCATAAGCAGAGGTCCTAAAATGCCTATGTTGAAAATTTAGTAATCATTACTCATAAAATGATTGTGTTACAAGCGTGTCGTGCAGATTACGCCTGCGCTCGTAACGTCATGCATTGTAATGTTTTCCACTCTGAATTTTCACCATTGGCATTTTTCCACACCTCTTGATGAACAGTACAGCTGTCATTTCACATATCCTGCCCAAAATGTGTTTTCGCACATCCAGCACAAAATAGCGCGGTCACTGTGTGAAATCACTTTTTGGGACAGTTTGAGGAAATAACAGTGACACTGTACATGAGCAGAGGTGCTAGAATGTCTATGCTGAAAATTTGGTGCCGAAAGTCCATAAAATGACTGTGTTACAAGCATGCGTTACGCATTTCCCATGCACCCTTGTAATCGCTGCACATTTAAGCCATTAGTATCTATTTGAATCATCCATTCATTTTTCTGTGATATGCCTTGCTTATCTAGAGCCCCTATAAAGTGTTCATTTTCCTTGTGAGTCTTCCATTTCAGTGACTGCATGTACTGCATTTCTTTGTCTGCAACATCTTACAAAGTGATTAAGTTGCTTACAGGATCTGCACTGTTGATCATAGGCAAGACAATTTCTACTACAGTTGCAGCAGAGTTTACTTGCACCCTTTCTTTGTGTGATTGCAGCTCTTCCAGTCTCTTTTTGTCAAACCTCTTGCTTTGAGTAACTTTTAAGGGGCCCTTGGGCTAAATTTTTCATGGTTTGCACAGCAGTAATCTCAGAGATGTCCTTTGTCTCTTTTGCTGTGGTTAAGACTTTCATTTGCATGCGAGTTTGCTCTGCAGCCTGACAAATCAGGATGGCTTTTTCCATGGTTAGTTCACAGTCTCTGAGTAGTCGTTCTTTTACTTTTCCATCTGAACAGCCTGTGACTATTTGGGCTCTGATCAAAGAAAGGCAAAGGGTGCAAAAATTACAGGATTGTGCTTTCAATTGCAAATCGGTAACCAGTTCTTCTATCGTTTCTTGTTCTTTTTGCATTTAAGATCAAAATACATATCTTTCATATAGTAAGTCTAATTTTTTCTGGGCACACGGTATGCTTTGAACTGTTGTATTCAGTATCAAAGTCTTGCCTGTTATCTTCAGATAATTAAAAGGTATTATATATATATATATATATATATATATATATATATATATATATATATATATATATAGATATATATATATATATATATATATATAAAGTTTTGATCCTGCTACAGTCAGTAATAAGGCTATTTTTTGTGGGATCTATTTTTTGTCTGTGCCAGTGGCTTGTAAAGAAAGGCTGAAACATTGCTTGAAATGTGTCCATGATTTTTCTAAATGACCCACACACTTGATCTCTGGTGGTGGTCTTAATTGTTCCATTTCAGCAGACTCCAGTATCAATGAGACCAGCCAACCAAAATTTGCATTCACTTGAACTCATACCATGTGGGGCTTGTCTGTTCCTCTCCCACAAGAGTTTTCTGTCTTTATTGCTTCTCTTTTATTTGTTTTACAGAAAGTTTCTGAAATCACTCCTGGTATCAAGTTTTGTATTGTAGTATTCAAAGCAATAGGTTTGTTAGAATGGTTAACAACACTTTATTACAGCATGCTTCAGTTACATATTGACCATAACTGCTTGTCCCACCAACCCCTTGAGCAGGCTGGTACCTTGTTATGTGATCTCTCTGTGTAACTGCCAGACCTTGATATACTTCCTTCCTGTGCTGTGATATACCAGCGACTGGCCAGCCTAATATTTTATTACTTGTTAATTATGACTAGTACCTTTTCAACATAGTACCAAACGCAGTAGTACTGCTAATGTGAGAGGTGTGAAACAAGCAGCAGATAAGAGTGGAAACAATGACTCACACATGGCACAGCAGACAGTGCATCCAGAGCATCCCTTAACACATCTGCCTTGGTCCATGTGAGTGCTGCTGGATAAGAGAAACAGTGTGCGTGTAAGAGAGAGAGAGAGAGTCATCACTCTATTATAAAATACTGTACTGCTTGGACTCAACTCAGGAGCTGCCTTGACATGACTTTGAGCTTAACGATTGACTCTGTTTTAGAATATGTGAGACAAAAGACTCCTGTGATAAACTGCTCTTAGTCTGAAAGAGAAAGATGCAAGCAGCTAAGATTTGTAGGGAAGGGTTATACTTTAACTGGAAGTGGAATAGAAAATACCAACAAACTATGAGTGCTCAAATGAGTAGTAATAGTCCTTCCAACTCACCCATGTTATGCAGCTACATTGCATTTTCTAGTGCACTAAGGTCCAGTATGGTAAATGATCCAAAAATGTACAGTGTTTCATGCTTCTTCTACTAAACAAACCAACAAACCTTATTTAAAAAACTAAAACAAATCTTTTTTCTGAACATCACCCAGTTTCATCAAGTATGATCAAAATATGTACAGTGCACCACAAATCCTTCCTTACAAACATAGTTATACATACAGTAGCTCATCGATCAGTATCTATTAATTGATCAAAATAAGATTTCAGACTAACAAGTCACTGTTCCTAATAAGATTTAGTACTGTATTACAGCATACTACAGGTAAATGAACAATTAGCAACAATAATTTTCTGTATAAAAATTAGTGCAGCCAAATCATGATGTCAATATTATTAGCCAAAGAATAGCATTAAGTGCAGCCGTCTGATTTAATGAACAGCAGTGTTACAGTACATCATATTAGAGGTAAAAAAATAATTTAGGTGGTGGTAGACCAGTACTGCTGGTAGCAGAAATAAGCAGTACCATCTTGCATATCCAGCCAGCATCATAGGTTCATGGTAAATACCAGTCATAAGCCATGACAGCCAATAAGGACTCGGCCAGTATTAAATGAAAATGATATATTTTCCATTTCCCATAACACCATCCATGGATGATTTTAAACTGTCAAGAGTATAGCTGATTACAACTTTTTCAGGTAGTCTGTTACAGGTTGCAACAACTCTCTGACTAAACCAATGTTTTCTTAAATTCGTTTTAAAGAATTCTCCTTTTAATTGAAAATGATGGAACCTACTGTTTGTAGCAGTGATTAAGGTGAGACCTAGGGATTTCCAAAGAACAGAATCTTGTGTATCTTTATATATCAAACACAGATCTCATCTTAGCCTTCTGTATGCTAGACTATATAAACCTATGTTTTTTAATCTAACCGCATAACTCATGTTCTGTACATGCTTGATGTATCGTGTTGCCTTTCTTTGGATGCTCTCAAGCATTTTTGTTTCACTAACTTTATACGGTGCCCAAAACTGTATGCAGTACTCCAAATGTGGTTGCACAAGAGATGGTACAGAGGGAGAATTATATTCATATCTCTACTCTTTATGTTCTTAAATATGCAGCTCAGCATTCTACTTGCTTTGCTTGTTGCAACTTTGCATTGGTCAGATGTAATAAGATTAGATGTTACAAGAACCCTCAGATCTTTTTCTATTTCTGATACAGGCATTGGCTGATCTTTTGTATAACGGGATGTCCTAATATTCTCACTCCCCATATGCATTATCTTACATTTATCCAAATTTAGGGTAACATTATTTTCTGTGACCCAATGAATGAGCTTATCTATTTCCGCTTGCATTTTATGGGCATCTGATTTGTTATTCACTATGCTTCCTATTTTAGCATCGTCTGCAAACTTAGTCATCCAGCAAAATGTGGATGTATGTAATGGAGCTACAAACAGACTAAACAGAATGGGGCCTAACACTGACCACTGGGGACCCCCACTGGTAACTTCAACCCAGTCTGATGAATGTCTTGCCACGGTTACCCTTTGCAGTCTTTCATGTAACCAAGTGCTAACCCATTTAACAATTTTAGTATCAAATTCAATTTTGATTAGTCTCTCAGTCAAAAGGTTGTGCAGGAGGGTGTCAAAGGCTTTTGAAAAATTGAGATAGAGTACATCCACAGATAAGCTCACGTCCAGAGCACTGCTCACAGGATCAAAAAAGTGCAGAAAATTAGTTAAACATGATCGATCAGACTGAAAGCCATGTTGATATATATCAGTAAGTCCTGCTTCAGCCACATGCTTGCAAATTAAATCATTAATTACACCTCCAAAAATTTTACTCACAGTGGATATTAAGCTGATTGTTCTAAATTTAACTCAGTTTGCTTTGGATCCCTTTTTATGAAGTGGTGTCACTGAAGCATTCTTCCAGGCCTGTACTACAGTACCCTCATTTATGGAACTGTTTAAGATGTCTGTCAGGGGGTCAGCTAGAATGTTTGCAAGCTTCTTTAGTAAAGCAGGGTGTATGTTATCAGGACATGAAGCTTTATTATGGTTTGGATTCTGTAGTCTTGATAATATATCACTTTCCAAGATACTGATGTAATTGTTTGGTAGTCCCGTGACTAATTTATCCCATCTATCAGATGTCATATCTCTTTTCAGTTTATAGATGCTAGCAAAATATTTATTAAATACTTTTGCTATCTCCCTTTCTTCCTTCACTAGGTTACCATTGATCTCAAGATAATGAGATGCTGCATGACCATTTTGTGATTTGTTTGCAAACCCAAAGAAGGCTTTTTGTTATTCTTTGTATTTGTAGACAACAAAATCCCATCTGTTTTTTGCTTTCTTAATACTAGATTTGCACATTTTGCATTTCTTTTTATAATCATTATGATTATTATTTTTTTTGTACACTTTATTTCTACATCACTTGCCTGTAACTCTCTCGGGTTGCCCGTGCTCACCACCTGCTCTACCACTCACCAGATCCTTCATCCCCTCAGAGGGTTAGCTGTCCTCCACTGACCTCTGACTGGGAGACTCCCCAACTCTGAGCCCCCAGAGGTAGGGCTGCCATGACTCTGGTGCTCTATCTACAATCTAATGTCCTGGCTGAGGAGGTAGAGGGGCAGATGGGGTGGAGACAAAGTCCAGTGTTGAGTGTGTGGCAGGATGGCACTGAAGGGAGCTGTCACCTATCCAGGAGTGGGGTTTTTCTAACTTTTAAGTCCCCAGAAGCCAGATGTGCAATGACGTCTACACGGAGGAGCCATGGAAGTCTGCCACACTCCTCCCCTTATGCTATTCCACACCAGCTGTGCCCCACATCTCCACTAGGGGTCCCCAGAGCTGCGGAGATACCCTGGATCCCTCCCCAGGGAGAGGAGAGCAGTCATTGGATGCTCTATCCTCTCCCTCCCCTGCCAACCCCCAGTGCCCAAGCTCATTCCTGAACACGGGTCACCAGTGCGGCGCGAGGTGTGATGTCCAGTGCCTCTACCCTCAGCACCACCAGGCTGGCCTTCATTATGATTATTAGGTGTTGGATTTTTTGTACATCTGTAATACACTTTTTGGCAATGGTTAATCGTCTTTTTTTACGGATTTATTAAACCAGGGTAGAATTTTTCCTTTTTTGGTTTATTTTATTCTAAAAGGTATGTAGTTTTGGATGCAATGGTTAAGTACATCGACCAATCTGTTCCATTTGGCCTCAACTGACATACCCCTGAACTCCTCTTTCCAACCCCAACTTTCAATATAATGTTTAATTCTATTTAAATCAGCCTTATTGTTGCACCTGACCTGTGTGTTATTCCTAAGCAGGACCCAGTCATTGTTAATACCCAGATGTATCATATTGTGAACACTATTACAGAAAGGCTCTCTCACATAACACTTAATGCTATTACCATTTATATTTGTCAATATCACATCCAAGATGTTTTTACCACATGTGGGTTCTATCACTAATTGCCTAAAATTATTTAAAATAGTAAAGTCTAGCAGTCTCTTTCCGTATTGGGAAGATGCAGAGCTGCTGTCCCACTGTATATCAGAGAGGTTAAAATCACCCATTATTATTGTATTAGTGGCTGAATCTAACTTGTCCAGTTTATTTATTTATTTATTTGAATCTAGGATGATTACAAGTACCTTTGATCCAAGGCTCTTTTACAAAGGTTCCACATCAGTTGCAGTACAATAACAAAAGAAAACAAGACGATTAAGTAACAAAGCCAGGATAACAGCTTAACAGTCAGTTACATGAGTATGAATGCATACATTTGGGTTAAACTAAAGCCAGAGGCATTGACGGGGTAAACAGTGTTACAAGACATGGCAAGGACACAAAAGGTAAGAGCACCCAGAGGCATTGTCACATCACAGAGAGAACAACAGGTGGTGGAGGGGGTGCAGGAGGAGGGGGGATGGAGGGTGGGTGAAGGGGTAGTAAGAGATTAGGGGTACATAATAGAAGTGCTATGTAGAAAGAGTTGAGACAAGGATTGGGTAATGGTGAGGAGGGCTGATTAAAGGAGACAGTCACAGGTGCTAGAGGCAGAGAGGAGAAGGCAGAGCCTGGATTTGAACATGCCAAGCTTAAGTATGGAGGAGATGCTGAGCCCATTCAACCAACTGGGGCCCTATGAGCAAAGGATCTTTGTCCCTGGGTGGTATGGCAGTGAGTCACCTGCAGGAGGTGAGATATGGATCCCCTAGTGTGGTGAGGGTTACTACTGGGGCAAAGGAGAGCTTGGACTCCTGAGGGTGCTTGGCCCATGGTTATTTTCTTTGCCATAATGCAGATTTAGTACTTTATGCAGTTTGAGAGTTGTAGCCAGCCAGTTTGTGTATAGTGGTCACACGTATGGGTGAGACAGTGAGCTCCAGTGATGAGCCAACAAGCTTTGTTGAGAGACGTGGATATGTTTCTGAGGTCAGTTACAGTAGCAGAACCATATATGATCAGGTCATAGTCAGTTATGGACACAACACAGCTCTGAACAGCGACCCTTAAGGCTTCTGGAGTAAGGTGCTGCCTGTGCCTGTAGAGTAGTCCAATGCGAGTATTTGCAGCACTGATGATGCTATCAGTGTGGGCACCATAGGATAGGCTACAGTCAAGAGAGATCCCAAGATATTTAAAAGATTGCTCCTGTTCAAGGGCAGCTCCAAGACAGTTTGTGATGGTCAGGGATGTAGCCTGTACTTGTTGTGGGAGCTGCTGAAAAGCATTGACTTGGTTTCCTTATAATTTAGGACCATAGAAAAGCTGGTGATCTTCATAAGGTAAACTCGGTGCTCTGTAACCAACACATACCATTATTTTCTTCCCTGATGTTGGATAGATGTTCACCAAAACCTGTTCAATATTGTTGTCCTCACTTGTGTAAGTGACTTCATGAAAGTCCAAGGCATTAGAGACATAAACGGCCACACCACCACCTCTTTTATTACCCCTGTTAATGTGATATACATTGAAACCAGGTATTGCTAGATTTCAGTTATCTGACCACTATGTATCAGTGAGCCCACATATGTGATCCTTTTCTGTTGACAATAAGTGTTCAAGTTCATCCATTTTGTTCACTAGGCTTTGAGCATTTATGAGGAGTATTTTTAAAGTGTTAAGTTTACGACTAGGTGACCCACCCAGAGTGAGTTAGTTTACATTACTGATTGGAATTTTGTCATTTTTTTTAGGACACTTGATATAGTTCTTATTAGAATTGTCTTTCCAGCATTGTTGAGATATAAACCATCTTTTGCATAAAGAAATGATTTTCCATAAAACCCATTCCAGGTATTCAGGAAAATGAAACCCATATGTCTAGATTGGTACTCTAGCCTTGCACTGATTCTTTGGATTTGTAAGTTTTTTTTCAGGGTGACATTTATTTATAGGTAGGATTCCAAAATCACAGCCTTAGCACCCTTCACTTTAATGAGTATCCCCATCAAAATTAACTCAGATGTGATGTCCTTTTCATGTTCTTTATATTAGTCATTGACCCCAGCATGAATAACAACAGGACCGGGACCCTTCGCCGTGAAACCTGACTCAGGACATAAGTGCTTTTGTTTGAATTTGGTGCTGAAAGCGCACCTCCCTATTGGACCTTGGTTGGTGGTGACGCTCTCGCTCTGCTCCAAAAAGGGAGAGCTGTCCCACCAACCTCACTCAACTCCAGACGCCGTGCAGAGGGAAGGCGAGGGTTACCTACTCTGAAGGTCCCCCCCACTTGTGCGAACAAGAAATCCTCCCCGATTGCCGAGTTGAGGTGCCGTGGGCTACTGGAGCTCTGGCGGACCTCCTCGGCAGACAAATACAGTCGATAAGCTCCTGGCCCCTGCCCCGGTGCAGGAGAGAGCTTGCTGGAAAATTTTGACCTTCACTGCATTTGTCTTTAAAATCGCTGTCCTACCTGCACCAGAACTTTGAACCGACAGGCTGCCGCACCAGGTTCTACAGAAGGAGGGTGGCTGAGAATGAAATTTAACTTGTTTTTCAACCTGCGACCGGGACCCTTCGCCGTGAAACCTGACTCAGGACATAAGTGCTTTTGTTTGAATTTGGCGCCGAAAGCACCCTTCCCTATTGGACCTTGGTTGGTGGTGACGCTTTCGCTTTGCTCCAAAAAGGGAGAGTTGTCCCACCAATCTCACTCAACTCCAGACGCCATGTGGAGGGGAGGTGAGGGTGACCTACTCCGAAGGTCCCCCTCCCTTGCGCAAACAAGAAATCCTCCCCGATTGCCAAGTTGAGGTGCCGCGGGCTACTGGAGCTCCGGCGGGCCTCCTCGGCGGACAAATACAATCAATAAGCTCCTGACCCCTGCCCTGGTGCAGGAGAGAGCTTGCTGGAAACTTTTCGGCCCACCCCATTCCCTCCTCCCATTAAATGCTCACTGGCTCTGCCCCCTGTAAGCTGCCTCACCCTATCAGCTAAAATGGGAGGTATTGCTTATCTCCTTGTATAGTTTGGGAATCTCCCTCAGAGAACCCCTCCCTACCCTCATCTCCTAGAATGTGTAACACAAACTACCCGGCTGGTTAACCTATCTGACAGCTCTGCTGTTAAACTGTCTGTGTCATTATCCCTGACTGTTACCTTTATTGTCCAAACTTTCTTAGCCATTATTACCTAATTGCTTAGCTTTTTTGTCTTGTGCCAGAACCAAGATTCTTTTTCTTTTACCCAGGTGTATAATGACCAGATGATGCCTGTCTAAACTGTCCTTGAAAAACGGGCAACAGGTTGTACGTGTCCATATTTCTTAGCCAGCTTTGCCAAATTGCTTAGCTTTTTTGTTGCTGTGCCAGAACCAAGTTTTCTTTTACCCAGTTGTATAAAGCCTCAGATGATGCCTGCCTAAATTGTCCTCAGAAAACTGTCAACAGATTGTACGGGTGTTAACATAGGGCTAGGGCAGGTGCAAGTACTACTTACCCACCTTAGCTCCTCCATTGCTCCCTCCTACCCAGTTGCTCCTTGCTGGGTGTCTGGGCACAATCTCACACTCTGGTCCTATTATGCCTCCAGCCAGGAAGTGGGCGTGGTTCCCCTCCCTCTTTCTGGGGAAGGTAGGGAAACTCATATAACAGTGGTTAGGGGTGTGCTGACTGCCACCCCCAGGGCCCTAGTACTTGTAGGTCTTGCACTGGGACTCACTCTTCTTCAAATGGTCACCTCCCCCCCAATATCATTGGGTGACAACTGGAAGTGGTCTTCCTCCCATGAGGAAACTGACTACTCCTTCTCTAATATTCTTGTGATCAACAAGGCACACCGGTGTATTACTTGCTGCCTAGACCTTCGGTGCCTTATGTATTCAGCCAGGGGTCAAGTGAATCTGAGCTAAAATTCGCCCAGATGGCAGTCCACATATTAGGTGGTATCTCCCCTGGCTTCTCCTCCTTGCACTACTCCTGGCCAGAGATATTGAATCCAACCCTGGTCCAATAAATCTGACCCACAATATCCCTCCTGCATGGGGCATGGGTAAGGGGCTAAGAATAGCTCATCTCAATATCAGGAGCCTGCTACCTAACCGAGATGAGCTATTAGCGTGGGTGGCACTCTCTGTAAACCTGATATCCTTGGAGTGACTGAGATCTGGCTTAAACCCTCCATCCCTGACTCAGTCTGTGCACTCACTGGGTATGAGTTCACTCACCTGGACAGAGCTGGGAGTAAGAGGGGGGGTGGCATACTAATCTACTACAAGAGCCACCTAAAAATCTCCCTAGTATCTCATCAGCAAACAGACAAGTCCACCTGTGAGCTACTACATGTACTTCTGCTACTTGGGGATACAAAGAAACTGCACCTAGTGTGTACCTACAACCCTCCAAGGGGAGGACTTCCAGGACTAACCCACCTTTTGGACTCAGTTGGTCCCAGTGTTGGGGAAAATGAACTAATAATCCTGGGTGATGTCAATCTAAACTGGGAGAGTGGCAATGTTAAGCAGTTCGAGCCCCAACTTGCCAACCTTACCCTGACCCAACTTATCCAGGAGCCAACTAGACAGACGGCAAACGGATCCTCCTGTACCCTGCTGGACTGGATCATGTCCAACTGTCCGGACAGGATCGCATCAGCAGGCACACTATCCGACTCCATCTCGGACCACTCCCCGGTTTTCTGTGTCTGGAAAATTCCCTCCCCCAAAATTCCTCACAAAATCATACATGTCTGAAACTACTCCAGGTTTGACCCTGGGGGGTTCCTGGAGGACTTAAACCTTACTGGCTGGTCTAGGGTGTTTGGAGCAACAGACCCCTCTGTGGCAACCTCTTGCTTCCTTTCCACCTTCGGGGCCCTGTAAGACAAGCATGCTCCCAAGGTCACCTGCAGGGTGAGGGGTCTGCTATCCTCTGGTTAAATGGGAATCTCTTAGCCCAGATGCAGGAGAGAGATAAGTGTTGGGCCTGTATCAAAGGATCCAGTGATCCCTCTATTTTTCAAAGATACAAGCACCTCAGGAACCAGTGCAAAAAGGCTATCAGGGTTGCGAAAAGTGACTTTTGCAAGTCCGCCTTACTTAGCTCTGCCAGTGATCCCAGGAGGTTTTGGAGAGACATTAAATCCCTTGTCAGTGGGTCCTCCTATCCGGGGGTCACGGACATGGTCATAAATGGAGTCACATGCAATAATCCACATACCATAGCCAACTCCCTAAATACTCACTTCACTGACCTCTCGGCCTTCACTTCTCTCTTCCCGGCTGGTGAGAGCTCGCTCCTCCCACTTCCTCCACGTGGCAGGAGGATCACCCTTCTAGGCAAATGTTTTACCTCAGGGCTGTATCAGTCCAGGACATGCAGAGACACCTAGCCGGCCTCTCCCAGTACTCTAGCCCAGGCCTTGACAACCTGGAGCCTAAGCTTCTAAAGCTTGGTGCTGCACACATTGCCTCCCCAGTAGCCCACATCTTTAATCTATCCCTTGGATGGGACTATCCTGATATCTGGAAGGGCGAGGATAGTCCCTGTGCTGAAGCAGGGCAATTCTAAATTGCCAGATAATTATCGTCTGATTGCTATTCTCCCATCCCTTAGTAAGCTCCTCGAAAAGGTAGTGGCCGAGCAGCTCTCGGAGTTCATCCACTCCCATGAGCTGTTGTCCCCAGCCCAGCATGGGTTTTGAAAGGGAGACAGCACCGCCACTGCCTTGATCTCAGTTACATCAAGTATCAGGACAGCCATGGACCAGGTCATACTCTCTGGTGCCATATTTATCGACCTGTCCAAAGCCTTTGACCCTGTTGACCACGAATTGCTTGGAGCACAGCTGTGGTCACTTGGACTCTCCCCCATGCCATGAAATGGCTAACGGGCTACCTGAATGGTAGAAAGCAGTGAATCTGCTTCAACAAGGTCCTCTCCGAGCCCCAGCCGGTGACCTCCGGAGTCCCTCAGGGCTCAGTACTGGGCCCCCTCCTCTTCTCCCTCTTTATCAATCAACTACCCACAGTGACTACCAACTGCCGAGCTACCATATATGCGGATGACCTGGTGATACTGGCTCACTCCCAAAATGCCACCGCCCTAAACCAGTGCTTGTCCGATGACTTTAACAATGTCTTGTCCTGGGTTACTAACCAAAAACTGGTCCTAAACCTGAAAAAAATGCAGGCTATGCTCTTTGGCTCCACGGCCAAAATCAAAGCCTCATCGGCCTTGCTAAACATCACCAGTGTTGATGGCCCCTCGCTACCTATTGTGAACCCAATCAAATACCTTGGGGTTACACTTGACCCCCAACTTGATATGTGGAGTCATATCCTAAACATCTGCAGGGCAGCGAACAGTAAGCTTGGCCTGGCCTATAGGGCCAAGTACAACCTTACTCCGGTGGCTAGACTTGCCCTCGCGAGAGGTGTGCTTCTTCCTTTCCTCAGCTATGGTCTGCACCTATTTGCTCGGTCCCCTAAAATTCATCTCACTCAGTGGAACACTGCATATAATAACATCTGTCATTTTGCTCTGGCTGCTCCCCGACTCACCCACCAATGTGAGTTATACGACAAACTCTGCTGGCTCTCCCCAGCCAGATACCTGGAGTTCGGGGTGGGATGCCTCTCGGGGAAAGTGGTTAAAACTGGCATCCCTCAGGGGCTGGCTCTGCTTCTACCACAAATGGACCCTACTCCCTACCATCTTAGGTCTCTGACTGCAGGGATGCTTAAAGTCCCCTCCATCTGTACCCTCATGGGGGATCGTGACTTTGCCATATGCACGCCCAGACTCTGGAACTCCCTCCCCAGTTATATCCATTCGGCCCCCTCCTATCAGAGTTTTTGCACTTCCCTGTAGGGTTTCCTGAAACTAGCATCAGTGTGTGACTGTCCCAAGCCTCCCTAGAGTAAAGTATCAAACTGCCGGTAATCTTACCTAAGCCGCCTCTACCAAAGCTGTTGATACTTCCCGTAGCTCAAATGATTTCTATCTACTCTATTCTCAACTACCCATTTTCTCAATTTGTGGGCATCTTCTGTGTCCACAGCATAGCACCCTGGTCATAGGTAGTACCGCCTCCTCCCAAGTATAGGTAGCACTGCCTACTCCCTAGTATCCTGGTACTGCCTAACCTGCATGTCTTAGATAATTGATGACCTATAAACAATCTGTCAGTTGAACCTGCTAGTTCCCAGGGATTCTCTAACTATAAAGTTATAAGTTATATTGTGACCAATCTACTCCGTGGATAGTACTCCACTCCTATATAGTTTCTCCTATTGTCAATTATGTATTTCTTTCCCATACGTTGTACTATTGTCAATTCATATATTTCTTTTCCCACATGTTTGCTTATTTAATGTACTATGCTATTCATCCTCATTGTACCTTATCTGTATTCCTCATGTTGTATTCTCCCGGGTCGTTCCTGAAAATAGGCATAATACTTGTCTAGTGTACTTACCCGGTAAACAAAAGCTAAATAAATAAATAAATATACATATTGCTGGAGCTGCATTTAATTACAGACTCCGTATTACAAAGGATGTCTAACAGTTGATCATCAGGGTCAACCATGATGCTTAAGGTTAATACAAAATGGAAACCTGCAACAATTTTGCATACCAATCGATTGTATGTCCTTAGCAGTTGGTCTCTTTCAGGGAGGAATAGAGATATAACTGCCTTATGGTGTCACAAAGATGCAAACACTGGAATGAGAGACATCAGTAGCACACTTACACTAAGTAACTAGCTTGACTAAGCAAAATTTGCTTATGCATGCAACTGTAAACCACTCACAAGACTAAAGTGTATAACTTACATTCTGATATGCCTTTCTCCCCTTCAGCCCCACTGGACATGCCAGACACATGCTGGAATGCGAGGGTCAGAGTGCATCTCCGCATGCAGCAACTGTATGCTCACCCCACCTGAGCTTGCCCTGCACGCTTGGGGCAGCTAAAGATATAGTATGTGACCAGGAAGTCACCCCTAGTCACGTGATCTGCCTTCTCAGAGTGAGCGAGCGTTACAGAGGAAATAAAGCTAGTTTAAATATCCTCAACCTCACTGTTTCGTATGGAAGAATAATATATGATGTTGGGAGATCACGTGATGCAGAGTGCTGAGTAGAAGCTCCTTCAAGAAGCTCCTGCCTCCCGATCACTAAATCGTCTTTTTTGGATGTCTGAACTCCTTACTTTCTTCTGTTTTCAAGATTCAGTGCTGTCTAAACACTTTGGAAGTCCAATTTGAGTGTAATTTTGGCGGATGGAGGCTTACATGAAGAAAGTCCCGCAGAAGCACTCTCCCCAGCTACTCCCGAAAAGGCCTCTAAAAAATCCAGGGCTTTGAGTGGGCCTGACATGCCTGATCCTCCGAGTCAATTTGGAGAGCAGGAACCTTTAACGCTCACTAGGTTCCTTGAAGAGTTTAAGACCTTTCATGAGGAAATGAAAGAAATGGCAATGGATCTGAAGTCTCTTTCTAGAAAATTAGATGAAGTCTCGCTATCTGTCTCCGATAATACAGCTCAAATAGTCTCAATAGAGAAAGAGTTGGAAAATCTCGATCCTGATCTGGTCTCTATGCGTCAGAAACTATCTCGTCTCACATCCATGCTCGAAGATCTAGAGGGCCGCAGCCGTAGAAACAACGTTGTGATACTCGGGTTACCGGAGGAAGATGAAGGCCAACATGTTGTGGCATTTGTCCAGAAGTTGGTGGAGTGGGTGGCCGGCCCATCTCCCTTTGGCTCTGGCTATATTATAGAGCGAGCTCACAGGTCCCTACGGCATAAACCTTCTCCGGAGGATCCCCCCCGCCCCATCATCTGTCAGTTTTTGAACTACTTGAAGAGGCAGCATTTTCTGCAGAAAGTGAGAGCTTTGCAAGAGGTTCTCTGTGAAAACATGAAACTGAGAATATCACAAGATTTGCCTGGCTCGGTTCGCATAAAGTGAAAAGCGTTCCATCCTATTGTTTCCAAGATAATTGAGGCAGGCTTGTAGTTCAGGATGGGATACCCGGCCAGATTACAGGTTCTAATAAATGGATCCTGGTCTAACTATGACGATCCTGCAGTCACCCTGATGAGCCTTAAGTCTACGTTACCAGACCTATTTAAGGATCCCTGAGATGTTGTGCTCATAGAACAGAGAGCTGTGTGAAGTGGAGAACTGGAACTCTCGTTTTTTCCTTTTTCGGGAAGGCCATTCAGTGCGAAGACGAGGGGAAATTTCCCCTGTTTTGTTTGGACTGGGGGGATCAGCGCAGGCCGTGCTTGCTACTGGTTTCCTTGGCTCCATTCACAGAGGGCCCATGCTGGTTAAGAGCAAAGGATACTTGGGGTCTCGGGCCTGATCACGGGGGAACAATATATCAAGTTTTAGTATTTTCTGTGTGATAAACATAATAGAGAAGGGAGTTGGTTTTGTTGAGATTTAGATCTGGAGTTATTTCATCTAGTTTGGAATTAGAGCGGTCTTGGGCTTTCTCTATAGTTAGTTCTCACTCTGTCCTGACCTGGAACTGGTCACTAGAGGGCGTATCAAGCATTAGTAATTCACAAGGATGCAGCCCTCAATTCGAGGGGGATTTCTCCGAATTTTCTCACTAGATCTGAGTGCAGAATTGTTAACTCTCACAGGGAGAAACAGTGCACTTGGAGATGGGTTATCTCTGGGAAGATGCATTTTTTCTGCCTTCCCCTCCTGCGGTGTGATTACTATCTTTTTCTCGACTCCTGCTCTCAATCTGTGGTGCAGGTCTCTCCCCCTCACTGTGTTCCTGATCTGGTTTTGGTCTCTCCAGGGTTGCCTCGTGAGGCAAGGATGATTTCTGCTTTCTCTCTCAGTTTTGTTTGGGTTTCCATGGTTACCTGGGTTGTGCATGGATCTCGCTGTGGCCCTTTTCTAATAGGTCCCCAATAGGTTTTATACTTAGGTGGGATTGTAGTGAAAGCCCAGGACATTCTCTCTTTTTTGGGAATAACCAGCACTGTGTTGTTTTCAATATGAAGATAACAGAATATAAAAGTTTCTATTAATGGGGAGACATTATCAGGGGGTTGGAGATGAAGGAAAAGCACCAGTACTGTGCTGAACGTTGCTTGTGACAGTTTAGAGGGCTGGGGGACGGGTTACGGGGTATTGTTGGAGGGTAGGGGGTGGGTAGGGGGACAGGAGGGACTTAATTGTGGGGGGTTAGGGAGAAGGGTGGGCTTTACTGCAGTAACCATGGGGGGTACGTTTACAGGGGTTATGTATCCCGTGTGCTAAGCTGAATATATTAAGTCTAACTACCATTACTGGATGGCTAATGAGATAACTTTCGTGACTTGGAATGTTAAGGGGATCAGAAAGAAGCACAAACAATACCAGGCTCTCAAACATTTAAGCTTACTTAGCTCTCAGATAACTTTTTTATAGGAAACCCATTTATTAGAAGTGGAAGCTTTACAGTTAAGGAGACAGCAGGTGGGATTGATCTACAGCGCCCAGGGATCTACAAATAGTTGTGGGGTCATGCTCACGATTAACAGAGGTATTCCTTCGTTTCTACACAGGTTATGAAAGATCCGAGGAAGGTTTATCCATGTTAAAGGTACTCTGTGGTCTGCTCCAATATTATTGGGCAGTATTTATGGCCCTAACATAGACGACCCAGGACTTTTCATGAGACTTATATCCGTTATTCTCCCAATGCTTCCCATCAGGATTATTTTAGGGGTGGATTTTAACCAAGTACTTGAGCCTAATTTAGACAGATCAGGTAGAGGTCTGGGAGGGGCCACCCTGGGGCAGAAGGCTTTTAAAGATCTATTGGACCAATACGGGCTCTGTGATGTCTGGCGTGTTTTACATCCTGATTCTAGGGAGTTTACCTTCAGGTCAATGGCACACGGTTCGCAGTCTCGCATTGATTACATACTTATTTCTCAGTGCCTATTACCTGGGATTAAGACTTCCTCGATTCAACCTGGTCCAATCTTTGATCATTCACTAGTATTATGTAATTTGGTACTGCTTAATTTACCTAACAGGGAAACCAGATGGAAACTTAATGAACAACTTCTCAAGGATGTTAAATACTGTAAACTTATAAGGAAACAAATTGATTACTTTTTTCATCTAACCCGTTAGATAGTGCAAAGCCGGATATTTTGTGGGGGGCCTTTAAGGCCTTCATGAGAGGGATCCTTATCAGTATGGTGGTTGGTAGGAAAAGGGCACAGGAGAAGGAATTAAAATCTTTACTATCCCAAATTAGATCACTTGAAAATAATTTCTCGATTAATCCTCTAGATAGGATATGAGGAAACTTCTAGTGCTGAAAGACAGATACTTGGAGTTACTTCGAGATAAAGCAGAATTAGCTATTATTCGTACAAGAGCTAGTTACACCGACCAGGGAGAAAAGGCGGGGCGCCTACTGGCACTGCGTAATAAGCAACAAGAATCAATGAGATTTACCCCTCCTATCAGGGAAATGACTGATGGATCTTTAAAAGTATCTCCTACTGAAATAGTTCAAGAATTTGCCCGTTACTATACAAACTTGTACAGTGACATAGAGCATCCCCCTTGCCCTGGGAGTACGGAGAGTTACCTGAAAGATTCTCATTTGCCCTCTCTCTCTGATCGACACAAGGACTTTCTAGTTGTTTCTATTTCTCAGGAGGAAATTGCCAATGTTATTAGTGAATTGCCAGCAGACAAGGTCCCAGGTCCCGATGGGTTCTCCTCCTTATTTTATAAAGTCTTTCGGACCTTCTATTACCAGTACTTTGCCAGTTATTCCAGCATATTTTAGCTGGGGTGGAGACCGATTCCCACCTTTTTGAGGCTTTGATTGTTCTGCTCCCTAAACCAGATAAAGATCTTGAGCTGGTTCAAAGTTATAGACCTATCTCACTTTTAAATCAGGACATTAAAATTCTCTCCAAAATATTAGCCAATAGATTAACGGTAGTTCTTCCTGAGTTAATAGGTATAAACCAGGTAGGTTTTATGAAAAGGCGTTCATTCTCTGACCACTTACGTGCCTTATCGCATGTCTTCTCGGCTGCAAGGGATGCCAAGTTCCCTGCAGGATTGGTCTCCCTGGATGCCGAGAAGGCATTTGATCGAGTGAACTGGAATTTTCTGTACCGAGTTCTGGAGGCTTTTCATTTTCCCTCTCTGTTTATTTCCTGGATTGCCACACTTTATAAAAACCCACTGCAAGAATTTCTGCGAATGGGGCATTCTCTAAGCCCTTTTCGCTTCATTCAGGTACTAGACAAGGATGCCCCTTATCTCCTTTGTTATTTAATTTATATTTGGAACCTCCCATTCAAAATATTCTCAACAATGTTTCTATACAGAGTGTGAGAGTTGGGCGACATGAAATTAAAGTCACAGCATAAGCAGATGACCTGTTGATACACTTATCTCACCCTGTATCTTCAGTTCCGGCTTTGCTAAGGGAAATAGCAAGATTTAGCGACCTGTCCAATTACAAATTGAATGCTAGTAAATCCCTACTTTTTCCACTAAACCACAAAGTTTTCAAAAATGACATTAGCCCTTTTGGTTTATGTTGGACTTCCAGGTCATTTAAGTATTTGGATATTAGACTTTCTAGTAACCCTCTAATATGGCTTAAGGAAAATCTGGATTCTCTATCGCAAGTGATTGCTCATAACCTTGAGAGGTGGTCTAAACTTCCTATTTCACTATGGGGCCAGATCAACATAATTAAGATGAACATATTTCCTAGAATCTTCTATCCATTATCTCTCCTTAACACCTTTATTCCTTTATTCTGGTTTAAAAAGATTCATGGTGTATTCACTAGATTTATCTGGGTTGACAGATATCCTCAGTTGGCTTATCATAAACTGGCAGCCCCGAAATTGGAGGGGGGTTTACGAATTCCCCATCTGGCCGTATATCACTGGGCTGGTCACCTTGCAAAATGTTTGAGATGGGTATCTCCTGGCCCAGAAAAAGAGCAACCGGTTTGGCTTAGAATAGAACTGGATGCAATTAAGTCCAAGAACTTGGACCGTCTTACACTATTTTCCTTAAGTTTCTCCAGGTACGCATGACCGAAGAGTGTCTCATAATAATGACCTCTTTAAAGATTTATTCTCAAATGTGTTCATTTTTACAATATTCCCCTCATCAGGACCTAGCCCAGTCTATTTGGAACTCCCCATCATTCACTATTAATAAGAGCCAGATTTCCCGTCAATGGTTGCCCCAAATGGGAGATGGGAAGCTTTTTTCTTTTACGGATGGAGAGGGGCATTGTTTATCAATGGTAGATATTATTAAGAAATTTCTCATTCCGGTTTCTTCCCATTTCAAAGTTATACAATTAAAGCATTTACTTGTAATTACCTTTGGTAATACTCCTCCTTCCCAGACCATCACTTCTCTGATACCTGAGGTTTCCCCACTCTCTGGATCTTCAGGTGTAATCTCTAAACTATATCAGGTTTTGTTTTACAAAAAATATGGGGGTCCAATTGGGCCTTCAAGATTCTGGAATAACTTTTTCCCTCAACATTATTTGGATTGGCACTCTCTGTGGAGATCATGTCATAAATTAATTTCTCAAGACAGACTGCGTCTCATGCAATATCATACCTTACGTAACTCATACTACACCCCGGTTAAATTACAGAAGTGGGGTTACCTGAATTCCAATATATGCAATAAATGTTTGCAGGAAGAGGGTACACTTCTCCACGTGTTTTGGTCCTGCCCTAAAATCTCCCCCTTGTGGGATTCAATTAAAACTTTCCTGTACCCCCTGCTGGGCCTTCATGAATACTTCGCTCCCGAGATCTGCCTGTTAGGGGACTTATCATCTATTAGAGTTAAGGTACGAAAGTTCCACATCTCTATGATTGCCTTATCTGCTAAGAAGCTTATTCTTCATCACTGGAAAGATAGGTCCTCCCCATCTGTCCAGGAATAGGTAAAATACATTTTGTCCAATCTGCGCACAGAAAAAGCGATTGCTAGTCTCCATAATAGAATGGCAGCATATACTAAAATCTGGGATCCCCTTCACTCTTTAATTTCTCTGGTTCAAATCTAAGTGTATCTCAGACTATATGGTCATGTAAGACTTTAAGTAAGGAGCTTGGCATTGACGGGTACTAGGTTGGTTACTGCAGTAAGGGAGGGCAGGGTGGGTTAGGCAGTTATTCCTTTACATTGTATCGGAGTGTCATTGTCACTGTCACTTAAACTGCCTTTTATTGTGGAAAATGTATCAATAAACTTTAAATTGAAAAAAAAAATAATATATGATGTTGTGCACAAAAATGTCTCTCCCCAGTTAAAAACACCAGCTGCTTGAAATGGGATTGTAGTCTGACTGCAGACACTCAGGATTACAATACTCAGAGGCACTTCCTGTCTCAATGCTGCAAGACCTGCTGCCCTCTACTGCACCACAGGTAAAAATAAAATGTTTTGCACCCATAAAAAATCCTGTCAGACCTGTCTCACTGTCATAGCAGTCACACAGTATGTGGACAGGACAATAGTAATAGTAGCATCTATGTAAGAAAGTTCACAATTGGCCTTGGCAGAGGCAGAAGCCAGCTTCTGGAGCTACATTGGTTAGAAACCAAGCATTGGAATTTTGGCCTGGCTTAAGCCAGATGCCCAACAGTGAAACTCCTGCACAGAGTGTGATTAAACTGCAAATGCATGGAGGTAATTATTATAGCCAACTACATGAAAGATGGAGAGTTCCAAATGGAACCTGATTTCCAGTGATCTGTGAGGTAAGCTGTTTTTTTTCATCATTCATTTTTCTACCTTGATTGCTCAACTAGCCCTTATCAGATTCTGCTCCCCAGCCCTGTCCACCCACCATCCTTGGGGCATACATGATCATCCATGGCAGTGCCCCACAGATTACCCCTTGTAGCAGAGCCTTCTAGGTGCTCCCTATTCCAGGGAGGTGTTTAGCATGGATGTGGGATAATGCAAACAGTAAGTGGGTGTGGGTCCTATGAGAAGCGGTGACATTATCCTGCTGGTTGGGGTGGTTTCAGCATTTTCTAGGTTCCACAGATGCTGTGGGGGTATGGCAGCTTGATATATCACAAAGCACTGTCAGTCACATCTACCACTGGGAGCATCTTCCTCCCAAACTGCTGTTCAAGACTGCACCTCCACCTATAGTTACCTAGGTGGCAGTTGTACGACGGAGCAGGCTGCCCATCCATCCCAGAGGAGGAGAGTGTCTGTTGGGATACTCACTCTTCCTCCCCATGTCTGACCCCCTGAGTAGACAAGACTTGTTCCTGAACCTGGGTTGCTGGCATTTGGGCAGGTAAGGCATAGATGCCTCAACCCTCCATGCCAACAGACTGGCTAAGCTGTTGTTTATATTTTGCATCCCTGCTCTTGCCACCAGCCAGCTGATTGTGTGTCATTGCAGAAGGTGCTAGTAGAGGCTGGAGAAGGTTGGGGAAGAAGAATGTTGGTACTGTGAAGGGAAGATTGAAGATCCTTACACAGTAAGAGTAGAAAGTTCAGTATGACTGAAAGAGGAGATACAGCATGATCCTGCATAAACTACATTAGTACCAAAATTTAGGACATGAAATGTAGCTGCTGCTGATATCATTTGCCTTGGACTCTGTACCCATTGGTGTTATTTTTTTGGTGATATATGTCTCATTCATGGTGATCCTGGCCTGAACTTACTTGTCACTGATCATGCTTCATTTTCTAAGCATGGACCCCCTCCACAAAACATTTTTACATAGAAACAAAGAAATTGTTGGCAAATAAGGACCGCATGGCTCACCCAGTCTGCCTATGTTTCCCTATTTATACTATCAGCGCAGATCTTACTTAATCTCTGGCTCTTTCTTCCCTCCCTCATTACTTTTTTTTTTTTTGAAATTCAATATGCTGTATTGATAATTTTGTTTTTCTCCTGGCCTAATAAGTCCATAACATATACAATTTCACATCAGACCATATCCCCTCCCTCGTTACTTTTCCCTAAGATTCTCTTATGCCTATCCCAAACCTTCTTAAACCCTTCCACGGTTTTGCCCCAGATACCTTGGCTGGTAAGCTGTTCCAAGAATCCACCACCTTTTCTATAAAATAGTACTTTCTCACATATCTCCCTCTGGCTACATGTCATGTCCCCTTGTTCTTGAGCACATTTTTGTCTGAGAAATAATCCCCTCCTATACCTTACTTACCCCATTTAGGTATTTATAGGTCTCTATCATATTCCCCCTCTCCCTCATCTCTTCCAGTGCGTACGTATTGAGTTTCCTTAGTCGCTCTTCATAGGTCTTCAGATGTAGACTAGACATCATTTTAGTTGCCCACCTCTGGAACACCTCCACTCTATGTCGTTTCATAGATGTGGTCTCCAGAACTGTACACCGTATTCCAGATGAGGTCTCACCAGTGACCTATAAAATGCAAACTGGTGATTATCATTAGCACAGTGCATGGTTTCTATTCATCCAGGAATCATATCTGAAATCTAAGAGGGGGATATTGACATTCAGAAAAGTCATATACTCTGCCTTTTCTGGGGAAAAATAGTATCTTGTGTTGGTAAAATATTACCAGCTGAACTGAACAATTGTTACGAATATTCACTAGTTAAAAGACAACTTTTGTACTTCATTGCAACTTACACCAGGGCAGGTCACCTATTAGAAGAATGAGAAGAAGAATCAGCATTTGTATAGCGCTTTTCATACACAGTATCCCAAAGTGCTTTACAAGCAATGCTAGACTGGTAGTGAAGTGACTGAATGTGTGGTGGCAGCCATGTCGCACATCATCATCCACACACAGCCTGGATAATTGCATGAACTGGTTTATGGGAAGGGGAATGTTGGCCAGAACACCGGGAATGTTCCCTGCTCTTTGCGAAGAGTGCCCTGGGTTCTTTTACTTCCACCTGGACACCCACCAGGACAACACCAGGATGGGCAGAAGGAGCCAAGGTTTAACATCTCATCTGAAGGACGGGTTTGTGGATTTCCAATATTTCAAAGGATAACAATTGCCATCAGTGTTGGGCTCTGCCTGGCACATCTCAACAATGATCTGTGCTGAGGTTGAGTTTAAAGGAGTATCTAAAAAAGTTACAATCACATCTTGAGGTGCCATACCAGGGACCTCAAGCTAAGCTGTGTGGTCACTGGGCAGTGCTAGTTTTTGATGGTTCTGAAGATGACACTGTAGTAGTAGCAGGGGAGAAAGGGAGGGAAAGAAAGATGGAACACCAGAGTAGGGGCCACTTGATGCTCTACTCTATTGTGAGGATTCTGAGTCTGATTTTGTACCCCTGACCATGATGGTGAGCACCGCATTTATTATGTCTTTCCTGCTTATCTCAAAATATCTTCATCATTCAACAGTTGTTTTGACTTGCAACCTGGGCACAGGAATGTTGCCTTAATGTAGTTGACTTTGTAAATCATTTATTTAATCAGATTGTTTTGTTTTCTAAGTGGCAGCTTGTTAGTTTTCAAGGAGGATGGTCAGCATTAACAAACACACATCGAAGAGTGGGGCTGGTTCCCATTTATGAAAAGCAAAAGGCAGACAGCTACTCAAACACTGGTGCAGAATAAAGACCCCCCTTCCCTCTTCCTATTTTTATTAATTCTCTTCCCTCCATCACATACTTTACCTTTGATCTGTTAATTCAAGATTAGTTCAAATAGAGTTTGATCTGTAAAACATGGCATATTATTCAATTTTAAATGTGTTTGTTATTAATTTGATTAATGGTTAGAACATGTGGGAATTTGTAGTTATGTGATCCTATGTTACCTATATAAGATTAATTCTATAGGTGCCATGATTGCCTTGAAAAAGCATATGTATGCATGAAAATATTTGGCATGTTTTGTAGGGTTGAGTCAACTGCTACTTTTTTTTTAATAAATATATTTATTTTTGGAGGCACTAGGTTTGAAGAGCGCTATCAATAACAGCGCTGTCCACAACATCACTGTATTGACAGCACTTTCTCCACTACAGTGGCAGGAAAGAATGCCACCAGCAACAGTGTCAATGGTAGTGGTTGGATATCACAGCGACGACCGCTATCAAAAAAAATATTTTTATGTGGGAGGCTCCAACCCACACCCCTTGATGTGGGGGGGCTCTGCCCTTCTCACCCCCCCATAACAAAAAGAATCAACTCTGAATCAGAGCTGGATTATGGGGGAAAATAACATTTCAGAGACCAGGATTAGAACACTGGTCTCCCAGTCTGTGCTAGCTGAACTGCTGCCTTAACCCACTACACCATGGGAGCAGCTCAACCAGCAACCCAACTTTTCTCCTTCTTCACTAGCACGGATATAGCAGGAATAGTGACAGGGTAGCGGTAGTTGCTGGTTGCTGTTCTACCCCAATTGCTATATCTACTTACGCTGTTCTGACTGCGTGGTTTATACTGCGCAGTTCAGGAAGTGCTATTCTAACCAGATACCATTTTTGGATTATCCTACAGCCACAAGTGGTCTTTATTCTGAACCAGTGTTCGAGTAACCTACTGCCTTTTGCTTATAGTGTTTTTGTGTTTTGGGTTGGCTCCAAACGTAAATCTCTCTAGTCACCTCTCAGTCTTGTATTGTTGCTATTTTAGAGTGCGCTTTGGAGACCTGGTTAGATGGCTTGTTTTGCAATAGAATATATATGGCTATGCCACAGCTCAGCTGTTTAATTAGTGCTCCCACACTTCATATTCTTAACACTAACTAATCAAACTTTTTTGTCAAGTCTGTGTTTATTAAAAAGATGACTCTAATCAATTAGTTAACATATATCATACTAACAATGAAACACTACCTGTTTTGTTAGCCAGAACACCAGCCACACATCATCCATTAAATATAAAAGAAACATTTATCCAATTAGAAAAGATGGTTTTAAAAGTTCGTAGGCTTTACTGGCAATGAGTTACATGCACTGCAAGTCTATTTATCAGTTAATAGAGTATCGAGGGCATTGAGACCGATCAAGCAACCAGCAGTTGGGGAAGAAAGAGATTGCTTCCTCACTAATTGCCAAAACCACCTGTTAGAATCTTTGGCTGGACTTATTCAGCTTATTTTAAAGGATGCAGAAGAAATAGAAATAGAAGTTAAAAAGCAGCAAATGCCAAAAAAAAGGAACTATTAGCACTTTTTAAATCAGATCCAGAACACTAAGAATATAGGGCCAGATATTCAGACTGTGCCGGGCAGCGGCGCAAGCCTGGGCGCAGTGCAACTGGGCTGCGCTGGGGCCAGAACCAGGTGATAGTCAATGGTGATGCGCGATGGCTCAGCACCATTGAATATGGCAGGTTTTGCGCACAAACTGTGTATGGCGCAGAGGCACTGCACCAGAGCAAGCCACAGAGAGGAAGTACGGGGATGCGCCAGCGCAAGTGCAGTTGCGCTAGGTGCATCACCTGTGATATTCAGGCAGGGCATGCAAATGAGGCCATAATCTATGCAAGGCACAAACTGGGCCATTTGCATGTCATTATGGCCCCATTTGCATACATTACGCTGGGCGCTTGGGTGAAATGCACCTGGTGCCCTGCCATGCTGCAGTTGGTGGGGATTGGCTCCCTGGTGGGCTTGTGTAGCAACCCCATCTCCTCCACCCAATCGCGGGTGTCCCCCTTAATAGACTAAACCCTGATGGTCTAGCAGTCCCCTAGCTGCCCAATCACGGGCTGTCATAGCTGCAGAAAGACACCTGGTGGTCCAGTGGTACCACCCTCCCCACCCTCCTACAGAGGACCCCCAGCCACCCAGCACCCCCCTGTCATCGGCGAGTGGTAGCACCCCATCCACATACAGCCCAGCCTCTTTCCGAATGACAGGTACAGTATGCTCTGTATGCCTATTGGTCCACATGGTGGACCAATGGGCTTGCAGGCCATACTGTACTACACAGGACCAGATATGTGAATGAATGCGTACCACAAAGAGAGAAATGAGGGGGACGGGACTAACCCAGAACAGCAAGGGGCTATTTTCGGAGAGACAACAATCTGATCAGCAGGGGGAAGAGGGGCAGATATTAAATGATCTGGACAACAAGAGTGTACAACTTGAAATGCCTTCCAATAATGTTGAAAACTGTGATATCAGTTTTAATGTAAGAGACTCAAATCAGAACAAGAGAATAGTAGCCAACATTTTGGGTTATGAACTAACAGATGCTGAAAAGAGTGTCTTGGAAATGGTACTTACTGTACATTTATACTAACAAATACCGTAAATAATTTTGAATGTATGGTCAACTTATATAAATGTACTCACAATTTGAATTTAAAAGTATTTTTCAGTGAGCATTCTAGTGCAGACAACCAAACTGTAATGTTACTAGATGATTATGTTGGTTCTATACAGACATCTGTAGAAAGTCAAAGTTATAAGGATGAACAGATCTCAGAAGGGGGTACGATGTTGAAGAAGAATTCCTAATTCCAACCATCACAAAATTCTGCTGTTGCAATATTAAAAAAAGCCTGTGAAAAGGATATCAACGAGATGATACAGAATCTGAAGTGCCCAAGGTTCAACAACTGTATGAAGCAGGAAAGGGAAGCACTTGTAAGACTAAAAGAATACAACAGAATAACTATAAAACAAACAGATTAGGGATGAGCGAACCGGTTTGGCAAAAATCTGAACTGACCCGAACAAGCTGAAATGTTTGAAAATGAACAGCTTCGAACATTTTGTCTGTTTGATCAGTTTGGAATAGACCCCCACCTAGTAGGAAAAGCTGCTGCTATTTAAAACATGAAAAGCCGAGCACTGCAAGAGCACAATTAAAACTTTTAGTATGCAGCTAAACTCCCGCACATGCACTCAAGAGGCATAAAGAAAGATCCCGCGATGCGCAGAGCATGCCGTTTGCTGCGCATGTGCGGATCTTAGCTATTGTAAAAGTTTAAGTTGCTCTTTGCAGTGCTCATTTTCATGTTTTAAATAGCAGCAGCTTTTCCTTATATTATCTGGGACAGAAATAACTTGTTTTTGCAGCTACCTTGTGTAAAAGTCGTACTTCGGGACTGCGCGTCTGCCTAACCCTCGTCTCCGATCTCGATGTGCTTCCGGGACACAGCTGATTTTTGATAGTCCCGGATGAAACAGTATTTCACTCAAAACTGCAGATTAAGGTAATAAATAATATGTTTTACATACATAGGGCATTATTTAGCACATGTGTGCTAGGTATGTGCCAGGAGGCACACTTTTCACAATGTGCACACAACGAAGGGGCAAAGCTGACAGTGCCCCTTTAAATGCACACTGAAAATAGAAAATAGATTTCAAAATCTATGTTTCAACCTTAGGTCTTCTTCAGAAAATATCTAAAAAAGAAAAAAAAACAAAGTTAGTCTTGATGGGAGGTAAAATAAGGGATATATATATATAAAGAAAAATGGGGAGGCTCAGGGAGAAGAAGTGATAAATGGAAAGATTAAGAGAAAATCTGTGAAACAAAAAGGTGATAATGGGAAAGACAAAGCATAATAGGGGTGAAAGAGCTAGAGAAGTCCCCAGGTGGGAACTAATTAACAGGGCCTAGTAAGAAGGCTGAAAGGTGACAAATGTGGGGGGAAGGAGAAAGAGATGGAGTCTTATGGTGAAAATGAAAAATTAATTAAATGTGTATAGATACAAACAAACTTTAGGGAAAACAGGGGTGGCTGAAAGATGTTAATAGAAAATAAGTCTATCATTTAAAGCGGTGCACCCCTTCAGGTCGACACCCCAATGGCAAAACATGAAAAAAGACCATTACTGCAACAATTATGGTAATGGTACTTCTTCCGTGTTTTGCTTTCCCCCAGTGTTCCACCCCCTTCCCAGACCAACTCCAGCCTGGAGTTGGAATCCTAAAGTCTGGGGGGTGTGGGGGACAAAGCCCCCACTGAAAACACTTTTTGAATGGGCAACACAATACCTGCGTCGGTATTATGCCGTCACTGAGGGGGAGGTCGGCATTTTCACTGTCGACCTCCGTTGGTGCTTCCCATTTAAAGCGGAGGGCTGCTGGGAGCCAGCTTGGTTTCCATGTTTTTTCTATGGTCAGAATTCCAGAATCCCTGCTGAAAGACACAAACAGAAAGGTCACTGACACAGTGGTCCCTGGAGATAAAGTGGGGATACAAGGGGTTTAGCAGTGTTTCCATTCCTGACTGCTCTGTAATGTTCCCAGAAATGGTCAGCAAAGCATCTATAAGTCTCTCCTATGTAAATAGCTGTACATTTCCTGCAAAGAATACAATATACCACATTAGTGGAGGTACATGAGAACTCCTTGGTGATGTGAAAAACATCTGTAGGCCCCGAATTTCAGTCACACTAGAAACAAATTTGCAGGTGTAGCAGTGAGTTCTGTTGCAAGGTTTGGTACCTTGTATGGAGGAACTGTTAGGAGTAGGTAGGCTGCTTTTAACAAGGAGATTCTGTAGGTTGGGTGGCCTGCAGTAGGAGGCAATAGATGGTTCTTTAAAGGAAGCTCCAATGTTGGGGTCAGTTTGAAAAATAGGAAAGTTACTGATGATGATCCTGTGATGAGAAGGTGTACTCTGATGGAAAGGAAACACTAGTGGAATTCACCATTGTTCTTGCGTGACAGTATCCTTCCTGCGGGGGTCAAAGTTACAGGGCATGTTACTGACCTGGGAGAGTGCTCTGTCAACTGTATTTTTAGGGTATCCCTTGCTGATAAAAAAAACTATGCATTATTTGGGTCTTCACCACAAAATCATGCTCTTCACTGCATAACCTGCGACATCTAAGAAACAGTGAATAACACGTTCATTCACATATTGGGCCTGTGTAGTACAGTATGGTCTGTACGCCCATTGGCCCATGCAGTGGACCAATAGGCATACAAACAGGACTGTACGCTGTCAGACAGCGGAAGGCCAGGCAGCATGCAGGTGGGGTGCCACCACCTGCCGCTGACGGGGGGCATGCTGGGTGGCGGGGGAGCACAGTGGGCAGGTGAGGAGGGGGATACCACTAGACCACCAGGAGAACATTTGCGATTTCCACCCATGATCAGGTGCAAGGGGTTTCCACTGTACCACCAGGAATGTCTGTAACATATGCCTGCGATCGGGCAATAGACAGCAGTCCACTGGATCACTAGAGATAATATTAACATATGCCTGTGATCGGGCAATAGAGAGCGGTCCACTGGACCACCAGGGATAATTGTAACATATGCCCGCGACTGAGCGTACAGGTGCGGTTTCCACCAAGGGACTGCAGGGTGTCGGTCCCAGATGGCTGCGACCTGGTAGGGTGCCAGGTGCAAGTCACTGGGGATCAGTGCACAGCATGTAAATGTGGCCATAATGACATGCAAATGGCCCCCTTTGTGCCTTGCATTCATAATGGCCTCATTTGCATGCCCAGTGCTGAATATCACGGTTGATGCACCTAGCGCAACCGCACTTACGCTGGCGCATCCCACAGTTCCCCTCCTGCCACTTGCGCTGGTGCAGTGCCACTGCACCATGCACAGTGCATGCACCCTCAGTGCCATATTCAATGGTGCTGAGCCATGGCGCAGCACCATTAAATATTGCATGGTCCATGCCCTGGTGCAGCCCAGTTGTGCTGCACCCCTGCCTGGTGCAGTCTGAATATCCCAATCTTTGTATATTAAAGTTTTGGCAGAATTGTAAATAGGGAATAATTTTGCCATCAAGAGCCAGATCATTCAATTCCAAGTTTTGTAAAGGGGCCTAAAAGGACATCGAAATAGGTGCTTGAACGATTTGGAGGTTGGGGTTATTAATAAGGGGTTGTTGTAATGATTTGTACCAGTTGAAATTCCAGTGTTTTTTCAACTGTAATAACACTTTAGAAGACCAACCCACTGGTGTACTCTTAAGGGCCTTGGGAATCTTCCAAGGGGGAGAATATATTAGAGCAGGCAAGCTACATTGTTGGGTTTCTGCCAAAAATCATTCGATATCCAGCTAGAGGGGTTTAACTCTATTTTCAGTGTGCATTTCATATAACTGACTAATGTGTTCTACTGAGCATTAGGGACATGAGCTGGCTTAAAAGTATTGACTTTTATGAGTGTGTGTAACATAAGCTGTTTTAAGTGTTGCGGTTAAACTTCTGTATGTTAGCAATGTGTGTAACTGTGTTGTGAGTCTGGGTGTGCTATTATGATTCTACATCCTAACTTGATATTTACATATTATCAAGGGCATGACAGGAATCCTAACTGTGTGTTAACAAAGCTTTTTGCATTTAATTTCCATACCTTTTACTAGAAAAACATGTAATTATGTAAGTATCCATATGTCACAGTGGGAGCTGCGCTCCCATCCCTCCTCAGATGCACATATGTATCTAGCTGTGGAAACACAGGGGTCTCTGGCCCCTGTGCTTTCACATATAAAGTTACAAGCAGACATAGCAAAATTGCAACAAATAATCATATTTGTGTCATCTTAAATAATTTTCACCCAAATGTTCAACATAACCTTTTTATCATCACCTCACCGCATGTACCCAATACAGAAAACTTACAAATCCCTGTTGAAATATAATTGTGTGCCTATAATGCTGTTGTGTGCCACAGGTACAAAAAAACATTTGTGGCAGGATTTGAAACATTACAACTGTAATATTCATGAGGTAGTGTGAAAAATAGCAATGTTGAAAATCTGAAGTGATAACATGAGAAATTGTCGAAGTTACGAGTGTGCATAGAAACTGCGCAATACACGTTTGTAACTCAGTTATTTTTTGGCATTTTTTTCACCAGATTATCAACATGTGTATTTTGGGACCTCCCCTCATGGACAGTTGCACTGTGATTTTGTTAATCAAGCCCAAATTTTTTTTAGTTGCTATGTCTTTATTCTTCTTCTGTTAGCCAACCTCCTTCAGCCGCCTTTTGCTACTGCAGTTGAGTCAGGAGTCACCCACACACAGTGCTTCCTGGATTACCTCCCAGAGTGGAGCCATTGGAACCTCCCCCACAACCCCAATGGTGCTCTGTCATGGATGCGCCAGGGATCCCCTCGTGTCTACTGCAGCCGGGAAGGCATTACACTGCACACCAGAGGTGTTTTTCATGCTTTGGAAAGTTGGGGGTGTGTCTCATTGAGCTCCGTGATGCAACCACATCATACATTGTAACCCTTGCTGAGGAGCAGCGCTTAGGTGCTCTGGTAACGGTGCATACCGTGGTCACCTGGGAGCCCACACAGGAGACATATACCCCCCCTTCTACGAAGGTGAGGAGGATGCAATGGCAGTTCAATTCACCCCATCTCTCCTGCCAGCTCTTGAGCATCCTGAGTTCATTCCCAAACCCGAGTCACCTGCGCTGAAATTATAAATCCTTCCACTGCACCGGTAGGCTGGCACATCCATGCCAAAAGTTGATTTTGCACAGGGACTGTGCCAATCTGAGGCACAGGTGCAGAAACACATTTTGGACAGAATGTGAAAAACTGACAGCTGTATTGTTCATGAGGAGGTGTGAAAAAATGGTGATGATGAAAATCAGGATTGAAAATATGAAAAATTGGCGAAGTTATGAGCATGCGTAGAAACTGCGCAATGCATGCTTGTAACTCAGTCATTTTTTAGAATGTTTTCACCATATTTTCAAAATAGGCTTTTTGGGACATCCCTTCATGAACAGTGGCACTATGATTTTGTTAATCCATCCCAAAAATTGATTTTACACAGTGATCGCAACATTCTGCGCCACAGTTGCGAAAACAGGTTTAGGGCAGGATTTGAAAAATTACAGCTATACTGTTCATAAGGAGGTGTGAAAAATGACAATGTTGAAAATCTGGGGTGAAAATATGAAAAAGTGGTGAGGTTACGAGTGTGTGTAGAACCTGCACAATGCACACTCTTAACACAGGCTTTTTTTTGAATTTTTGCACCAAATTTTCAACATGGACTTTTTGGGACCTGTCCTCATAAACAGTGGCACTTTCATTTTGTTAATGAGTCCTGAAAGGTGATTCCACGCAGTGACCAAAAAATCACCTTTTGAGTCCAATTAACGAGAGGACAGTGACGGTGTTCATGAAGTGGAATCCCAAGAACCCCATGTTGAAAATTTGGCAAACAAATTCCTAAAAATAGTTTGGATATCAACCTAATTATACAGCACTTACCTTGATTCCTCAGTTCGCAGTTTAGCTTTCAAGAGTGCAGATGTGTCCCAGTCCAGAGAAAATGTGTGCTCTCGACTTCCATAGGTAAGTATGGACAAGCGGGGTGTCGGGAGGTGGGTGCTCAGTGGGAAGGTGGGGATGGGGGAGTGGAGATTGGGGAGATGATGAGGGATGATTTTCTCTTTTCCAGTAAAAAAAGTAAAAAAGATGTTGTGGGACAGCTTTCTTCATTTAACAGGGAACAATGTATATGTATATATATATATATATATATATATATATATATATATACTTTTGGGCACACTGAGGTGGGCTCCCAGTGTGCCATTGAATTTGGGGGACATGCTGGCTGACAGGGGATGGGCATCCCAGTCGGCAAATAAAGTGGGCTTGGGCATCCGACACTGGGACTGAGCATCCCAGTGTTGGAAAGAGAAAAATAATTTAAACATATCTGGGCACAGTAGCATGGGCTAACAGTGTCCCACATAACTGTGTGTGTGTGGGGGGGGGGAGATGTATACTGACATGGGGATAGGGCACCCTGATGTTGGTTAGGGATTTGGGTGTGGAGGCAGACCACGATATTTCGATGCTGGATCCTGCATCAAAAATTAAGATGCAGGATTCCCTGCATCGCAGATAAAAGACATTGGGGGACAGTTTTCTGTATTTAACAGGTAATTAACCAAAAACAAAAACATTTGGGCACACTGGGGTGGGCTCCCAGAGTGCCACATCCATAGTGCTTGTGGTGGAGATGGGTTATTCCTTCCACCAACACGGGGACTGGGCCCCCCGATGTCGGCAAGGCAATAAATAAGGTACAATGCTTTTAATGACACTTTGATGCAGGATTCTGCATTTATGACAGTTGATGCACAATTCTGCATTGAAAGTGCCTGAAATCCTGCATCGTGCCTGACATCTATTTTTTTCCCCATAGGAAATAGTGAGAAATATATAGCACAATAACTTTGGAACAGATTATTATTTTTACACCAAATCTTCAAGAGGCACATCTGTGAGGCCAATGCTTTCTGCCCTGAAATTTTCAGCCACTAATGTTAACCCATTTTTGTGATACAGGTGAGCAAAAAACAGCCAAAAGAGCAAAGCCCTCTGTTTCTTTAATACTCTGTACCTCACAAACTACAATAGGGTTTGGCACAATCTTTAGTACATCAAGAGATCTTCCCCTACCCACAAAGTGTGCAAATCCCTTGAATCGTTCCAAAGTTATTAAAGTGCAAATTTTGAGGTTCATCATTAAACTGCCCTGCAAACCCTAACTATATTGACGCTACCGCTCCAGTATTACGTGTATATATATATATCTATATATCTATATTCTTAAATATTTTACAAAGGTTCTGTGCTCTGTATATATGTATAGATGCTTTTTAGTTTAGTTATTGAAACTGCAATCATTTGTAGGGTTCGATGTAGGCAGGAATTCATTTCACCATCCTTTACCCTTTTGACCTCCCCATTATCCCCCTCTTTTATCTTTACTCCTTGATTCCTCTTTTTTCAGTTCCCATACCATTTCCCTTTGTTTTCTTTCCCATTCACTGTTTGTTTTTCTTCACCTTCTTTATCTGGGGTGCATCTACATTCATTTTGAGGAATATGTACATTTACACAGCTTCATTGTCTGCCTTCCCTTTGAAACTTAGGGGGTTTATTAATCTGATTTTTATTAGCAGTCTCTGATTTTGGAATTAAATTTATTTCTATAACTATTGTGGTACTGGCTGCCTCTGTATATGATATAGTGAGCCTTTAATTCTAGGTGTGGTTATGCTACCTTTCATTTATGACCTTTCACTCTCCCCTCTTCGTATTTTTTTCCTTGTTCCTTTCCCTCCATAGTCATCTACTTTAGCTGGGCTCTGTTAATACAAGATTAGTTCAGATAGAGTTTGGTGTGCTTAGACTGGCACATTATTCAGTTTAAAATGTTTTATTATTAATTTGATTAGTGATTAAAACATGTTGATTAATTCTATGGGTTCCATGTTTGCCTTGAAAAAGCGTATGTGTGTGCGTGAAAATGTTTGGCATGTTTTGTAGGAGTATGTGCTTACTTTTTATTTTTCTTAATAACTACATCTATCTTTGGATTATCCTATGGCCTCAATTCATCTTTATTCTGTACCATTATTTGAGTAGCTGCCTGTCTTTTGCTTTTTTGTGCTTTGGTGTTTTGGGGTTGGCTCCAAACATGGATCTTCCTAGCTGCCTCTCTGTCTTGTGTTGCTGCTGGCCTCAATTTGCAGTTTGTGTGCAAAACCTTTTTTTTAATTTATTTACTGTTTACTGCAGTATATAAGATTATAATATCTGTCCAGCAATTTTTTCTGAGTGCTGAGCCAGTTGATATTTGTCGTAATAACCCATGGGTTGTTTCAACGAACACGAACATTGTCACTCAAAGGCAGGTGCTCCCTCACTGGCTCTCCATCTTCTTGTGGGCGGGTGGATCAGGTCTGCAAACACAGTGACTCCATGTCCCCAGTAGCAAGCGACCAAGGAGCTGCCAGAGCAAGGGTTCTTTCATCATCATCATAATATTTTAAAATAAAATATCTGCTCCATCCCACTCTCTTATGACAGAAAAAACTCTATCTGGTTGATCCTGCTCATCGCTAGACTCAACTAACTGGAACAGCAGGTCACTGTCTTCAGATAAAGGTCAGCATGATTTCTTAAGAGAAAGTGGCACGTTGGGGGAAAAGAAACTAAAAATAAAAAAAATGAATTAAAAAATCCTGACAGTAACAAAAACAAAGAAAAAAAATTACAGGCAGAGCCACAAAGCAGGCAGACTGCCACAAAGCAGGCAATGTGTGTGTGTGTGTGTGTATATGCGTGCATGCGTGCGTATGTGTGTGTGTATATGTGTGTGTGTGAGTCACAGGCTGCCAGAATTAAGGCTGAAAAAAGTTGCTGGCCAGTTATTATACAAAATAAAAACATGGGGAAGTGTGTGACACTCAAATTTAATGCACACCCTTAGTGTGGGATGCTTTGATAAACCCCTTGCGTTTTATGTACCATCCCACACCTTGGGTGTGTATTAAATTCTCATATCACACATTTCCCCATCCTTTATTCTTTATGTTTTTGGCTGATCCTGCTGGCTCCAAAGTTGACATTTTCTATAACCAGTAATGTCAGAATCCCCTGCCACTGACATCAGAGCAGGGCTGTATCAGTGGGAGATTCAAAAACAGGACTGGCAAGGGGGACAAGAAGTGAGCCCCTTCTGATAAACAGGGGCAGTGGTCAATCAGGGCAAGAAATGAGTGAAGGGTAATATGAAAAAGGTGGGTTAGATAAGGTGCTAGAAAAGGGCAGGCATATTGGGAATCTTGACTCTTTACCTGGGATCTCATGGAGCCTCAGAATGACAAGCGATAGCATGATTCTTAATGGCAGTTTATCAAAGCATCCCACACCAAGGGTGTGCATTAAATCTGAGTGTTAGGGGTCATGGAAGTAGGTGAGTCTTTATTTTAGAGTCCCATGGCAGATCAGTGTGTTGCCACTGGGTTAGAAATGCTACAGCTAAGCTTGGCAAGCTGGGCTGGGAGTGCTACACTTTGTAGCCAGACTGGCTATCTTGTGGTTGGGCGTGATCTAGTCAGTGTAGGCTGACACTATAGGATTCAGCACAGTGGATCAGTACTCACACTACAGCTGCTGCTTCAGCCTTGTCCACAGACTACCTACCTTCAACCTTCCTGGCAGCCAGTCATGCTATCTCTCTGCCTGCCTGAGCACAGAATTGGCCCATTTTAGGGTTCTGCTCCTTCACAGATCCACCAGCTATGCACAGAAACCAAATGTGTAGCATGGTGGGTTAGCTCCAGTGTACCTGTAACTACATATTAGCTGTGGCTTCTGCCAATATCTCAAGCCATCCGGCCCTCACCTTTCCCTCTTGCTGGTCACACCAGTCTCTGTGCAGCAAAGCCCCGGGTTTGGCCCATCCCAGGGCTCTACTTCCTCACTGTTTTGGCCAGTGGTGCAGAACAACCAGCACACAGACTTTCCACCCTGTACTTGTTTGCCACCCTGGGCCATTGATGGACCAGCTTAGCACACCACTGATCAGTGAGACATTCAGCCACCTTGGTCTGCCTGTTTTCAGAGTTGCCTGCAGCTCTGGGTTGCCTCACCCTCCTCTGTCCACTAGTCTGTGGATCACTGTCAGACTCCTATGCTCCACAGGACACCCCAACTATGTGGGTGATAGCCTTCACTAGTGCAACAGTGCCCACACAATACAGGGCAGCTGAGTGCGACACTATCCAGTGTGCCATGTAGGCATCTAGGGCACACAATGAGCTCACAGTGGCCATTGGGGCTGCAAAAGACTCAACAGTTGGAGCAATGTGAACTGGGCATGGGTTGGAAGTCAGCTGGCACTGATCCCACCAAAATCACTAGCCCAGGTTTGGCTCAGGAAGGCTTGCACAACAATCCTAGCTTCATAGACATGTGGGGAGGGGGGAGTATTAATAAACAATATATAGCAAAAAAATAAATGCAATATTAACAATAATCAACCAGAATTGCAGTGTAACCTGGATATACAGACAACTGTCTGAAACAACAGCAGTTCTTCAGCTCTCACAGCATCCAGTAAGATGGTGGCTCAGAGCCTCACAAGAGGGGAGTGAGGGCCAGGTTGGGGTACTCGTGGATAGGTGGTGGGGTACTGTGATGAAGTGTAGAGCTGCCGCCTGTAATGGGCATGTTTTTGAGCTAATCTCCATCTATTCACAACTTAGTCAGTGGGACACAGCAGCTCCCAGTTCAGTGCACCTCTGACAGCCTGGGACACACCCATACTTGGACATCATTTAAGTGGGGGTTATTAAAAAAAATAAAGGTGCAAATACAATCCTGCCAGAAAGACATCAAAGAAGGTCTGAAAGGGGGATAAGTAGAACTTCACAGCTGAGTATGCATGGCCCCAAAGAGAAAGAGGGAAGCTAGCTAACCAATGTTTTGATGTAAAAATTGCAGGACATGGCTGCCCAGAGGGGAGAGGTGAGGGTGGAGGCGTGCTTGAAGATATCAGATCAGCTGTGCCCCCTTCCTCCACTCTCAGATCACCAGGTGGCAGACCCCATAGTCAGCACCCCTCAGATCTGTAAAACAATGAGCTGAAGCCTGGGCCACCACAGCAAAACAGAGATAGGGAATCCACTGGGGAAGGCTCCCTAACAAAAGAAGGGTGATCCAAGCCAGCCCAGTGGTGTTGAGGGTTGAGGCGCAGGATGCCACACCTCGCACCACGCCAGCGACCTGGGTTCCAGAATGAGCCTGTGTCATCTGGGGTTGGCAGGGGAGGAGAAGGACTGAGTGTCCACAGGACTGTTCTCCTTCTCCAGGGAGGGGGATGTGCTGCCTCAGTGTCCTGGTGGCCTCTAGCGATGGCTGGGGGTGATGCAGGGCACAGGCAGACAGTGGCAGATGTGCTGTGACCGATGCTGGGAAGCAGTGTGTGTGGTAGCACGTGCTCTCCTGTCCATTGGTGTCATTGCATGCCACACACACCTAAAAGGGAGAACAGGGAAGAAGGGCACCAGTCGCGGCGGCATGATGGTCGTCTTCATGGGAGGGATCTGTTGACACCAAGGGTACGCAGCAATGCTGTATCCAGTCCTGGTGGTAGAGCACAGGAGGGGCTCTCCATCTCCCCACTGCAGGGAGAAAGCCACAGTAGTAAGCTTCAGGACCTAAATATGGAGCTGAGGAGTCCTTGAGATGGCAGCTGGAGACCCCTGGAGGATGCCTGGATGTGTGTGAGGTAGGCAAACTTGTTGCCAGGGAGAAAAAGCATTAAGAAAAAAAAAAAGGTGATCCAATGGTATTAGACAGCAGAAGGGACAGCATGGCTCATAAGAAGAGGTCCCTGAAGGTAGTAGTGAAAGTACAGATGATGTCAATGAAAAGTATGCAGTGCAAGAACTCTCCAAGTTTGTCCAATACTGAGATGCAGGTGTTGCTGGAGCATCTGGTGTCGGGAGGGGTGGAGCACCTGAAATGGAAACCAGGACCCTTTTAAATGAGAAGCAACAGGCCAACATCTACCCAGGGCACCAAACAGATGTAACACTGTTGGTGGCAGAAACAGTGGAGTCAACTAGGACAACAACAAGAGTTGGGTACCAGCAGTTGAGAGTGGGGGACAAGCATCCCCTGCTGGGACCACTTGATTATGGTCGTGGAAGGCATGTGTACCCAGTTGGCAGGCCTGACTAAACTACTGGTCCCCAGGAAGGGCTACCTGCCCATGGGACAAAGGGGCAACAGCTCAGAAATATGCATATGTGAGTGTCCTGGCCCTGCTAGATGCCACTTCAGAAAAACTCTAACAGCAGATAAATGATTGGAAATTTGTGGACATGTCGTCTTTGCCCTTCAGGGAAACAAACAAGGAGGAGGGCCATATGAAAGGGAACAAGTCAGAGGTGAAGAAGCAACACAAAATGGATTAATTTTTCCATCTTCTTGATTTTCACATGTGTGATATGTGAGCAGGATCCCAGTGAGGGGTGCAGATGCACAGAAAGAGGAAAGGATTGCTAAAGGGGTAATTGAAGTGGATAAGACTTTCTTCAGGTACATAAGTGAGAAGAGGAAAGAAAGGGGAAGGATAGTAAGGGTTAGCAGGGCACAATGGGGAGACTGTGAGATGGGGATCATAAGAAAGTTGACATCTTATACAGATGCTTTTGCTCAGTTTTCACAGTGGAGGGAGGCTGGACCACTAGGGGAACAGGGAACGAGAAGTGGACACAAGTCCATTTTCAAAGAAGAAGGTTCTCAAAGCACTTGCAGCCTTAAAGGTGGACAAGACTATGAATCAGATTGGATTCCCCCAGGTACTAAAAGAACTAAATAAGGTGTTAGCTGCTCCATGTACAGCTTTTTTTCACCAGCTCACTTGAAACGAGTGTGATTCCAGAGGACTAAAAAAGGGCTGATGTGATCCCTAAACATTAAAGTGGCAGCAGGGAGGAGGCAGGAAACTATGGGCCAGTCCCTCTCACTTCAGTGGTGAGGAAATTAATGGAAACTCTACTGAAAAAGTGACTGATAGAGTATCTTAAATCCAATGGTCTGCAAGCCCAAATACAACAAGGACACATTGGGGTATTACAAACTAATCTAACACAATTCTTTGTCTAGGTAACCAAGGAAATTGATCAGGGGATGTCAGTGGACATTGCATATCTGGACTTTAGCAAGGCTTTTGACATGGTGTGAGACTGATTAGGAATTTGACCAGCCTAGGAATGGGATATAAAGTAGTAAATTAGGTTAGAAACTGGTTAACAGATAGGAGGCAGAGGGTGGTCTACCTGGACTTTAGCAAGGCATTTGACACAGTCCCGCACAGAAGATTAATAAACAAATTAGCCAGCTTGGCAGTGGGTCCCAGGGTGGTAGCCTGGGTAAAACAATGGCTGGACAACAGGACACAGCGGGTAATAATAAATGGAGTTCACAGTGAAGAAAGGGGGATTACTAGTGAGGTACCACAAGGTTCAGTACTGGTGCTGGTCCTTTTTAATGTCTTTATAAGTGACATTGCAGAGGGACTGGAAGGGAAAGTATGTCTCTTTGCAGATGACACAAAGATCTGCAATAGGGTTGATACGCAAGTTGGGGTGGAAAGGATGAAAAGGGACTTGGCAAGGTTGGAGGAATGGTCAAATGTATGGCAGCTTAGATTCAAGGCAAAGAAGTGCAAAGTAATGCACTTGGGAAACAAAAACCCAGGGGAAGAGTACACAATGGGGGGGTGAGATACTGACAACAAAAATGGAAAGGAACCTTGGGGTAGTCATATCAGATGACCTAAAGGTGGGCCAGCAATGTGAGAAGGCAGTAAGGAGGGCTGGGGGGGATACTGGGATGCATAGGGAGAGGCATCACCAGTAGAAAACAGGAAGTTGTTTGGCCCTCTGTACACAGTTGGTAAGACCACAACTGGAGTACTGTGTACAGTTCTGGAGACCCCATCTCTGCAAAGACAAAGACCGAGAGGAGGCTGTCCTGAGGAGGGTAACCAAAATGGTGCAGGGTCTACACCAGAAGACATATGAAGAAAAACTAAAGGAGCTTAATATGTATAGCCTTGAGGAAAGGAGGGAGAGGGTGGACATGATAGAAACTTTCAAACACCTTAAGGGAATCAACAAAGTCCAAGAGGGTACCATCTTTCAGAAAAAGAGATGTGCAAGAACAAGGGGCACAATTTGAAGATAGAGGGGAGACAGCTCAGAGGTAATGTGAGGAAGTGTTTCTTCACAGAGAGGGTTGCAGATGCATGGAACAGCCTTCCTGAGGAGGTTGTAGAGTCAAAAACAGTGGAGGAATTCAAGAATGCATGGGACAGACATAAAGCAATTCTAGTGGGGGTTATGAGGAAGTAGGCTGTTGGTTAACTAGGATCTGCAGTTTATCCGTTAGGTAGGGAAATGGGCAGACTAGGTGAGCCAAGCTGTCCTTATCTGCCATCAAATTCTATGTTTCTATGTGGTGGTGGTGAATGACACTCATTCTGAGCTATTATATTATTTACATTACACTTTCTACTTTATAGAAAATGACTGACAGATCATCATGTGGATTTTATAATCTTAGACAAAACCCTCAATTACTCCAACCACCTTGATTTTATATATATATATATAATATACATATATATATATATATATATATATATATATATATATATATTATAGGGTGTGGTCACACCCTATAGTTAGGGTTATGAAGGCACTTTAATGTTAGACTTGAAATTTTGCACGTGAATAACTTTGGACCTGTTCAATGGATTTGTGTGAAATTTGGAATGCACGGTGGGGAATTGTAGCTCTCTTGACCTGCCAAATTGCATTTGGGTCGAACTTATGGGTTTTGCACAGTGAATTACTGAAAAATGCACTATTCGACAGTTTTGAGGGCAGTTTTTTGGATTTTGTCCATGGTGCTGTGCGGCCACCATGTGGTGTGCCAGTCTCAAACTGGGCATGTAGAAAGAGCTTGGATCAAGGAACATGCAACTTTTTGTTTGGTGAAAAAATTTTAATCCATTCAAAAGTTATTAAACTTCTTAGCTCCCATTATAAGTCTATGGAAACATTTTTATGGTTGTTTTGCAAGAGAAGAATGGGCTTTTGGCTATCTGGTCACTCCTCACGATCAAAGAATTTTCAGACTTGCATTCAAAGATTCTTTGATCATAAGAAATGTATCGATCACGATGGCCGCCATCTTGTTTTCAGTTTGGGGTTGGAAAAAAACAAATATCTCAGCCTAGAGGTGACTTCTAAAGTAAAACTTGGATGGGTTTTGCTCAGGGGCTTCCCTCTATAGAGCCATGCCTGTGGTTTAATGTAGTTGTGTCAAAAAATTGAGTTTTAAACTTTTAAATTCTTTGATCATGGCTCGCTAATGATCTTTGATCGTGAGCCTGCAAATTCTTTGATCACAAGATTCTCTGATCGCGATCTTCGTTCGTGAGGGAGGGACGAGATGGCCAGATTTTTGGGTTGGAAAAAAACAAATATCTCAGCCCAGGGGTGACTTGTGAAGTAAAAGTAGGATGGCTTTTGCTCAGGGGGCTTCCCTCTATTGAGCCATGCCTTTGTTTTAATGTAGTTGTGTCAAAAAAATGGAATTTTAATGTTTTTAAATTCTTTAATTGTGAGCCTGCAAATTCATTGGTCACAAGATTTCTTTGATTGCAAGTTTCATTCGTGAGGATGGGATGAGATGGCCAGATTTTTGCTGGACCAGATGTCTCTGGGAGGGATCAGATAGCCCAAATTTCATGACCAGATGTTCCCTCACGATCAAAGATGATCTTTAATCGCAAGGTCGTAGCCGATTCTCACGATCAAAGAATTTTAATGGTGCAAAACTTACAAATTAAATATCTCAGAATGATGCCACTCCGATGAATGAAAATCTAAAACTTTAAAATTAAATATCTAGGAAACAGATTGGTCTTTCAACTTAAAATTTGGAGGGTGTTGAGGGGATGTCCTGTAGATGTGAATTATGGTGTTTAGGTGTCAGAAAACTAAGTTGCTGTGTAGATATTGTGTGTTGCAGTTTACATATTGTGGATAGCATTCTGCATTGTGGTAGTGGCTTGACATTTGTAGAGTAGCTAACCTTACTGCCACAGAGGTACTTTTTAGTGGTTAGGTGTGTAAAATGTAAACAGGTGCAGAATTATACCACTCCAATGAATGAAAATTTGGTTTGTTTCAAGTTGTTGGCAGTGTGGAGCCCAAAGGGCACCACGATCCCTGATCGCTTTCCTGCTCTACATATGATATACAGTACTTGTACTAGTTAAGTTAGGCAGAAATTTGCAGATTGGTGGAAGGCCCCACTTTCCCACCAACTTCATGCCGACATTGTACTTTACTATGCTTTCTCAAAAGTATGGAGACTTTAGAAAACTGCGTTAATGCAACAGTTAGGTTTTGTTTTTACTGTGACAGCAAGAATTCACCCATTAGGGTTACCACCTCTTGCACCCCATGACCACCCCGCCCCCACCAACAGGCATCGGGATGTGTGTTGGGATTGTCAGTCCTAACTCTGACCCCATTCTCCTATACTTCACCACCTCAGCTTATTTAGACATGGAATGGTGTGAGAGTTAGGGCTGATGACCCTGACGCACACTCAGTGCCTGTTGGTGGGGGCAGGGTGGTCATGGGGTGCAAGGGGTGGTAACCCTAATGGTGAATTTGCTCACTTTTGTCACAGTAAAAAACCCTGTTACATTAACACAGTTTTTTGCAAATAATATATACATATATATATATACACATAACATTGTTAATATGGATCTCCAGGTACGAGGTCTGTGTGTGGGGGGGGGGTTTAGTTAGTTGCTTATTACCTTTTTATTTTATTGTCTTTACTGTTTGTTTAGAATGTTTGTTAATGGCTCATTCTGTTTGTTCTGTAATTTGTTATAAACTCAATAAAGACAAAAAAGTTAAAAAAAAAAACAATGACTCCCAGTAGTTATTGATTCTTAGACTCCCACATGACACACACCCAGCACCCATACAAGTTGCAGTGCATATACTTGTGAAGGGACAAAAAGATTGACATCACCAGTCCCCCCCCCCAAGTACTTTTTACTTATTGACTACTTGGCAGACTGACATACTGAGGCAAAAAAGTAAAAATAAAGTTGTTTATGTCCAGCTGCACCACCAGTAGTCAGAAAAACATATTTTTAGACAAATCCTTCAAAATCATCTCTGTACCTTTTTGAGTTTGTCATATTTAATCAGTATTGGTCCTGCTGCAGAGGGAAATACAGTAAAATAGAATAAATAAAGATCTCTGTGCCCTCTACAGAATCAGCACTTGTCCTCCCCCCCAAAAAAAAGACAATATTTTTTAAATACATGGATACTGAGACCCTGAAGGGAGACAGTCGTGATATGACATGCGCGGGTCATGGACTGAGATGTCAGCCTAAAAATACTGTCCGTGTCTCCTGGTTAAAAATGTGTACATTCCTCCAGCTAAGGCAGTGTCAGTGGCTCAGTAGGTAGCACACTCGCCTTTGAGGCTGGGGGATCAGAGGGTTGTGAGTTCAGTTCCCACATCTGGCACTTGGGTTAATATCCCAATACTGACACTGTAGTGCAGCATGAGAGGGGTGTTGCACATCTGAGGTGCCGTCTTTTGGATGAGACGTTAAACCGAAGTCCCATCTGCCTGGATTGGTGGTAGTTCAGGTGGATGTTAAAGATCCCATGGCACTTATCGAAAAGAGTAGGGGAATTTTTTATTAAGTAAAAGAAACATAACATCAGGCATAGAAACAAATTGTAAATAAAGCAAAAGAAATATGGATAAATTGTATACAACAGTCATATACAGTATACAGCAAGCAAAAAAATTTTCAGAAAAGAAATATACATTCAGTGCATCTCAAAAACTTAACATCAGCAACTAATGTAAAAAATCTACATGTTTCCAAAAGGAAGTAAAATGGTGCAATGGTAGCTGTTTATGCTCTAACTCCATAATGGTCAATAATGCATTTTCTATTTGTTGTATAATAGTAAATGGACAGGTTGGAATTTGTTGTAATACATATTGACGTCGAGCTTGCCACATGTAATATTTACAGATAGCAAAAATCACTCTGAGAGTACTAGAATGAAATTTTGTCCAAGGAGCTGAGAAATCACCTAATATTAAGACTTGATATGTGATTCTACTAAGAAAGGGCCATTTCCACTTATTGGCCAGTGTTTTCCAAAACAAAATAGCATCTGTACAATCAAAGAAAAAATGAGCCTTGGTTTCCTCTATCTGAATGCAGGAAGATTTAGGGCAATACCTGTCCTGAGAGGATTTGTGCTTTAAATTTCCCCGGACTGGCAACCTGCCGTGGCAACACAGCCAGGCAACATCCCACATGTGCAGTGGGGTTCTTTTTTCTTGAAGAATATCTAGAGCACAAGTCATTCTGGATGAAGGACACTTAGGAAACTGTAGCACCGGTCTTGAAACATTTACAAAAGTAATATAAAGTTGTTTTCTGATAAGCATCAAGATAGATGCTTTACTAAATTTCCAAAACCTCAGCTTACGAAAACCATCTACAGCATAAGATGGAAAACCAGAAACATGGAAAGGTGTAGGCGGGATTTCATCCCAGGTAGTCATTATAGAACTCACAGCTTTGTTAACCCAGGTATCACAAATATGAGATGAGTATCTAAAGCTCTGAAAAAGGTGGAAAAGTAAAAAAGAAAGAAACAAGGCAATCGGGTGTATCATACCAAGCCTGCCCTGATGTACCGGTAAATAAGTTACGTCACGTTTAACTGGATTAAGGCGGCTGCCCCAAATCATCTGAAAAAATACACTAAATATTCTGGTTTCTAGGTGTTTGGGAGGGGCATATACATGGCTAAGAAATAAAAAAATAGGAAGTAAAAATGTTTTAACAACTAATACCCTCTTCTTTTTTCCCAATCTCCGAGCTTTCCAGAGTCGAACCTTATATTCCCCAAGAAAAAGGTGTTTTTCCCAGTTATAGGTAGCCACGTCTGCAACATTGAACCATATCCCCAAAATTCACTGAGGAGAAGTACAAAGTCTGATACCACCCACTCCTGTCACGACTGCAGACTCAGGATCTAAAGGAATGGAGACACTCTTCTGGAGATTAAGAGTGCCCCCTGAAATCGAAGAGAAAGACTGAAATATCTGAACCGCTCTGTCTCCGGAGTCTTGATTTTGGACAAATAATACCATATCGTCAGCATATGCAGAAATCTTCACAGGGATTAAATCAGGGTGGGGTGTTAAACCAATAATTCGGGAGTCCCATCTAATCTATTGAATAATGGGATCCAATGCAAAAGTATATAACAACGGACTAAACGGACAACCTTGACAAAGCCCAACCATCTGGAGAAGAGTTTTACCCTCAAAACCATTAATTACAGGGACAAAATATGCTAGGGGAAAATATACTGGTCAGCCAATGCAAAAAAATCATTGGGATACCATAAAGTGCCATGACCTGAAGTAAATAAGAGTTTTGTACTGAGTCAAAGGCTTTTGCTTGGTCTAGTGAAAGAACAAATCCTGAAATTTTATTATGTTGCTGAGCCTCAAAAATCTCACGTAAGAGAAATAGATTAGTCTGAATAGAACGTCCCGGTATAGCGCACAATTGGGCTGGGTCTATGAGGTCAGGAGCAACACGACGTAGGCGAGAACTAAGTATCCGAGATAGAATTTTAAAGTCTGTGTTGAGAAGATGAAGAGGTCTCCAATTAGTTAGAGAGCAGGTATCTCCTTTTTTATAGAGAAATTTTAAAAAAGACATACCAAAATCAGGAATCGTATCTGAGGCATGTAGAATATAATTATAAATGTGAGTTAATACTTCTAGTAAATTATCCCAAAACATTTTGTAGAACCCATGTGTAAGACCATCAGGACCCGGAGCCACCTTCAGCTTAGGGTGGGAGATAGCACAAGCTACTTCGTCTTGAGTTATCAGGGCAACAAGTTCCGGAACATGGTGTACAGAAAGTTGTTGGGGTCGGGGCTGAAAAAACAGTGGAGAAATCAGGTGGCTTGAGTGGCAATGTACAAAATTGTTTTTGTAAATGAGAAGGAACAATGGAGAGCATACCAGGGATATTGTGAACAATATTACCATGTTGATCCAAAAGACCATGCATAACAGTAGACTGAAGTCTGTCCTTGTAAGCCAAAAATGGGTTTGCAGAAGGGGAAACCGAAGTACCCACCCGCATAAAATAATCTAAAGTCCGGGTGCTGTCATATTGGTGGGAAAACATATGACGTTTGATACTGGCAATTTGAGAGGAATACTCTATAGGAGAAGAAACAGAAACAGACATCAATTTATATAACTGATTTCTATAATGTAAATATGTAAGGTACTCATCTCTGACCACCCGCTTCCCCAGAGTATGAAAAAAATGACGGATATCTAATTTTGTGTCTTTCCACCAGGCCCAGATAGAATCATAACAGCAGAGAACTGAAATTCGGGCTTGAAAGAGAGTACGAACTTGTGCCTGTACAGAAAGGGGAGAAAACAAAGAATTATTCAGCTTCCACTGAGGAAAAGTCGAAATAAAAGACGTTGAAGCAGTATCTAGAAGAAAAACACCCGTTAATAAATAGTCGTCAGAAAGTGCAGTGGGACATAAGGAAACCCGACTGGGAATGCAATAGCGAGAGACAAAAAAATAATCAATATGAGAGTGATACAATGATCTGTAATATATGTATCCAGCAGCAGAGTGCAGGGAACGATATGCATCCGTTAGACCTGCATCCTTAATCAGAGCGGACAAAGTAAGGGAATTACAATATATCTTTTTCCCCACAGCCATGCTGCATGCAACATCAATAGAACAATTAAAGTCCCCTTCCCAAATAACATGTTTCCGGGTACATAAATATGGCTTAATAAGATCAAATAAAGAAATACGAGCTGCTTTAGTCTGTGGGCCATAAACAACAATTATACGAAAAGGTAGGTTGTGAATAGAACAGTCAAGGATTAGTGCCCTACCAGGAAAAACATCCACAATGCGTGAAATGGAAATTGTTGGGGGAAAAAAACAGAATAGCCACACCATCAGCTAAATCGCCCCCAAAAGTCCAATAGGAGGGGCCCTTAATCCACCACTGCTTAAGCTGTTGAACCTCAAATAGGGTAGTTAAATGAGTTTCTTGTAATAAGAGGACATCTAAGGGGAGGGAAGCAGCAAGGTGGAAAAAAAACAACCATCTCTTGTAGCTTTTCAAGCTACAAACATTAAAGGAGGCTATTCGGATAGTAGTCAGGACAGCATATTACTCAACCACTCCCATCCGTAACAGTCATGCTTTTGCATTTCTTACTTCCTTTTTTCGTTTTAGTGAGCTTTTTCCGGGAAACATCAGGAGGTTTAGAAACAGTGAGGTCCATATCCGATGGTAGGACAGAGGCATCGGAATCACCATCAGATTCATCCCTGCCACCCTTCAAACAATCAAAAGGATTGGAGAGAGGAAGGTCAGGGGTTTTCAAGGTTTTGCGTGCAGTAGCCCTAGTGACTCGTCTGCCAAGTCGAAACCCCTCAGAATCCAAAATGGGAGTGTCAGGAGTTGGAAGGGGAGTAGGGTGTGGGACAGAATCTACATGCAGCTCAGAAAGGGGAGGAGTCTTCATCTCAGAAGAGGGGTCTACTACCACCTGTGGTTCAATCAGTGCTGGTGAGGGGTGAATGGAGTGGGGGGACAAGACTTCTGTGGGATGGGATACAGGAACTGAAGGAGCAGAACGGTCTTGGGCCTTATCCTGAGCCTTCTGAACAAGAATTTCAGAATTCCACCCCTCAGTACAGTTCTTACTAGCCCAGGGACATTGGTGGTATGCATGACCTGTTTCATTGCATAAATTACACTGAAAAACATTATTACATGAAACGCTAGGGTTTCTGTACCCCCCACATAAACTGCATTTTAACAAGTCACAAGTACTGCTTAAATGTGTGTGAGTGCCACAGTTATAGCAGGCTCTCGACTGTCCTCCATAAAAACAGACACCCCTATCCTTACCTAAGAAAAAAACGTTAGGCAAGTGTACAACTTCTGAGTTTACCTGGAAAAGCTTCACTTGAAACCGCCAACCCCCCGTCCAGAGCCCCTCGTCATCTAAAATGGCTTCGGGGGGATAAAACATTACACCGATTTTGCAACCAGTGATAGATGTCACTGATGCTAACACCCTCATTCCTGAACATAATAGCAACAGTGCGTACTGTCGGTTTAGTGAGGGGAATAACATAAAAAGGAGTCCAGAGAGGGGTATTCTTCAGTGCAGCATATTTATGCCAAAACCTATCCAAACCAGCCGTAGTCTTAAAACTGACATCAAAGGTTTCCTCCCCAGATATATGAATCAAGGCATATATGTCACAAGCCTGAAAATGCATGGCACCTTTTAAGAGGGTCCGAGCTACATAATAACGGTCAGGAAACTCAGAAAGGCCACCCTTATAGTGCAGACGAACTGCATTGCATCTAGGTGCCTGTTCAAGTTTATTTTTAAATAAATCTGTGAGGACAGGCCCTCTGCCAGGAGCAGAAGGGTGATCTGGGGGGGGTTGTAAGGTATTGTTCATGATCGAAGTTCCTTCCCCAGGAGTATCCAGAAGAGGTGGGGCTGGTGGAATAGACCCCAAAATGAGGGAGGCTTGACCAGGAGCAATACCAGGGGTCTGGCCAGAGGGGAGAGTAGGCTGGAGAGGAGGGGGGCCCTCCGATACCTGTGATAGGGTGATAAGGGGTACATCTGTATCTAAGGGTTCCTTATGAGAACCAGTGGTACTAACAACAGCAGAACCAGTATCCCTAGAATCCATAATATCCCCCCAAGTAGCCCCAGAAACAGTAGATTGAACAGAAACATCATTGTCCTTGGTATCACAATAGTCTGTCAAGTTAGGTACCTCGGTGGAGCTCATGAGTGGTGCAGGCCTGGTAAGGGAGAACAGAAACCCATGTTTCTCAGCGTCCCAAGAGGGATCCGGAGTCCAGCATCCCGAGTCAGATTTTATCCATCCCACGTGGTGTAGAGCAGCAGAAGCGGTCCAGGTAGAGTCAGAAATGGCCGTGGAAGTCTGTAAACTGAAACAGGAGTGAATAACATCAGCAGCAGAGGGAGTAGACCGAGCAGCCATAGAGAGGTCCGATGAACGTAGCGGATCCAAAAGAAGCAAGTCCGAGGCTCCCGAATGCGACTCTTCAGTCGCGTCGACTCTCTGAACATGGAAACCGGAAGTAACAGGGGGAGCAGCCAGCGGTACACTCCATGCAGTCTTGCCATCGCGTTCCATAGGAGAAAACTGCGAACTTGGTAAGGAAACACTGTAAGGCTCCAGAGATTCCTTGGGAGCTAATTCAGAGAAAGCTGTGTCAAATGAATGGATGAATCCATTTCTTCAGTAGGAAAGTGAGACGATTCACTGGGTGAGAGTGAAACAGGAGCTGCTACAGCCAGTAGCAGAGCACCAGAGAAGAGATCCTCACTGTAGCAGGACTGAACATCAACTGGAAAATTCATCGTGGTGACCAGAGTTCCCCCTACTGACAAGAGTAGGGGAATGTCCCTGGTGGTGTCCTGGCCAAATGCCCATATTCACTAAAAATACTACCAACAGCTTAATCTGGTTCTGGTTCAAGGTCAGTTGGCATCTGTGTCCCCCCTCCCCTGGGCAGTGCCTGAAAATAGGCAGGATTTGTCTAGTGCACTTACCCGGTCAACAAAAACTAAATAAAAATAAATAAGTAGCAGTACTTTCATGAAACTGAGCCTCATTCAATGGGGGATATTCCTCTCAAATGAAACTCTGCAGCCATAAAACGAATAATAGTGTAGTCCTCAGCAAAACTGCAATAGACCTATGGCAGTAAGCTGTTTCGCTGGTGCAAAATGGCCAATGGAGCAGTGGCCCTGGCACCATGTACAATGCCCAGGAAATCATGGAGCTTCCCCAACAAGTGCTGAGAGAGAGCTCTGCCTTTAAAACATTGGTGGCAACTTTAGAGAAGAAGGTCTAAGAGTTACAACAGAAATCTCAGGACACCGAAACATACCTGTCATACACAAATGACAAGAATACCAGACATGAGGTGTGCATACAGGAGTTGGAGAGACCTGTGACACTTCTATGGGTCAGGGCAGAGGATGCCAAAAACAGAAGCTGCCATAACAACCCCCACCTGGTTGGCTTCCCGGAGGGGGCAGAGAAGCATGAGCTGGTTGGTTTTCTACAAAGGGAGGTACCACAATTGGTACGGCACATATTGAAGCCCATGCTGGAGATAGAGCGGATCCATAGAACACTTGGTCCTGCACTAGTACTGTGTGGAATGCACAACTCCACCAGCAGAACTGACATGGAATGACCACTCTGTCAGTGGAATTTCCACCGGAATTTCACTGGTTCTTCTACAGAATTCTGCCTTCTGTGATCCATGGAATAATATTCAATGGAATATCATTTTTTCCATGGAAAATCATTCTGCAACCATTTCCGTGGAAAATATTGTGATCTGCAGAATAAAATTTCATGGAACAGCATTTTTTTTCTGCAGAAAATCTTTCTACAACCATTTCCGTGGAAAATATTGAGATCCAAAATGTTGCAGAAAAACTCATTCTGCATTTTCTGCTGCAGAATTTCTTCTTCTGTTTCCAGTGAAATTCAATGGAATTTTGGCAAAATTTTGAAAATTCCATGAAATTTCATTCCACTGTAATTTGAAAATTCTGCACAGCACTATCCTGCACTTAAACTGGGACAACATCTAAGGCTGTTCATTGTGAAGTTCCTCCATTACCCAGACAAGATATGGATCTTGGACCTGGCAAGGGTAAGGGGCTCCCTGATGTGGTAATGGCACTGGATCCATATATTTGCTGATTACTCCATGGAGCTAGTGCAGTGGAGAAAAGAATATGTGTCCATCTAGAAAGCTCTGCAGGCACACATTATCCCCTACTAGTTGCAGTGCCCAGCAAAACTATCAATAGCCCATAACAAAGTCTCACACACATTCCACATGTCAGAGGAAGCTTCCCAGTTTGTGCACAAACACTGGCCCAATACCTTACTCAGGACACCGTCCCGAGCCAAGCCAGGTGAACCATCCTAGACAGGATACCCGAGGAGGTTGCCATGATCTGCTTTCAGCTCCTCAAATTGTCAGATGGGATCTGAGCAGGCTGATATGGAGTGGCAAACTACAAAGGTGAAGAGATCTGGTAGAAGAGAGTGGAATAGGCAGCATTCAGAGGATCAGGCAAATGGAGCGGGCCCCAGGGATCACAGCAGAGACTCAAAATTTTCTCCCACAAGCTCAGATTCTAATGGAGAGCCAGCACTGAGGAGAGCAGGCACTCATGTGGTCTACCCCCTCCAACACACCATTGCTACATAGTCCAGACAAAGGAATTAAGGGTAATCTTTTAACTTGGCTTCCTGAAGATATACGCACATGGGCTGAAAGAGCTGCTAATTCTGAGGCTATCTCAGCTGATGCTGGACAGGAGTGGAACGGTAAGTCTTCCTGAGTTGGATAACTTCAGATGCGGCAAATGGGAAGCTAAAAGGGACATCCTCTGATTCCTCCATCATACATCCCCTTGCATGATTTGTATCTCGACTACTTCAGCAAACTCAACCTTATTTAATGTCTTTCCTTATTATTCACTTACAGTGCATGAGTTTGATATAGTTCATTGTTTTATGGGGGGGGGGATATATATGGGTCTGCAATTATGTGGTGCTGAGTATATGTGCCATGGGATTGTTGCAGCAAGAACTTTGCAGTTAATATTACAGATGTTCAAAATATCATAGGCAGTGCAGACTATCTGGCTGTGGTAAATTTTACCCACTCCCTGCTCTGCCAGCTCCGAGTGCTTGCAGGTTGTTCACGCTGTGAGTGCATGCACAGCATTTGTTTTTTCATTTAACTTTAGTACTGACCTGGGGGAAGGGGCTGACTTCCCCATGGAGAGGGAATTTCCTGCTGACATGTGTTGCCAAACCTGAACCAGATCTCCCTACTCAGTGGCAAGTCACCCCCTCCCTCCCTATGTCTGCATGCTATGATCTGATATTGCTATGGGGTGGCTTGCCCTGTGCAAAAGAGGTGCTTGCATATTAGTACAAGTAAGCTGCATGACGGTGCGGACTGCATTGGTGGGAGAAAATATATGGGGCTACAATTTCATGTTACTGAGTATATATAGCATGGGACTGCTGGGTATGAACCCTGCAGATTGTATTGCATAGTGCTGTTGTAGTAGCAGAAGCAGAGCAGGCTATCTGGCTATGACAACGTTTGACCCCTCCCTACCCTGTCATCCCCGGGCACTTGCAGGTTGTTTGCACTGCTAGTGCATGTACAGCACTCATTTTCTTTTAAATTAAGTGCTAACCTGAGGGGGGGGGGAGTGGTCTGACTCCCCCTGTGGAGAGGAATTCCTAGCTGACATATGGGCCCTAACCTCAATCAGGTCCCCTTGCTCAGTGGCAGGTCTCCTCCCTCCTTACTGATGACTGCACACCACGATTAGATATTGCTATGGAGCGGCTTTCCCTGCTTGGAAGGGGTGCTCGCACATTCGAGCAGGCAAGCTGCACAAGGGTGTGAATGTTGTTACTCCTATGCAGAACTGAGGCTCCCTTGCCTGGCTTACTTCCCATTCTTATGTCCCACCAGGTATTACTCCCCTGGACTAATGCCCCTCGCTATCTCCCTCTCCATCCCAGCCTGATGCTTGCCACAAAGTTCCAGCCTCAAGAGGTGATCTGTAGTGTGATACATTGTTGTCTCTTAAGGTTACTAGCGGTAGCTTTGGGTATGGCTGACCACGGCTGCTTGGATTACAATACTGTCTGGTGGGACTTCATAACAGTACACCCAAGTAGACTTGAATAATTGTAGTGGTCTTACAGACACAAACTAATGATAATTTGAGCTCCCGGGGGTGGGGGGACAGCCCAGAATACTACCTAGCACATTCTGGCACCATCTACCCCCCACACTGTAGCCTTAGGATACAGTCAAGCCTATGTGCTATGGTGCCTCTCCCCTTGACTTTCCTCATACCGCCCTCACTCCCCTCACCTCACCTTATCTTATACCTTATACCTTACATCACCTCCCCTTATGCTGCAGCCATGAAAATATCTACAGCTGGGTATCACAGTAGCGGTCTCAGTGAATATATCTCCCTTCCGCATTGTAGGTAGTGCTGGGTGATGGGATTGGCCATTTTAGGGTTCTCCACCCCTGTACGGGTCAAGGTTAAATCACCTTTACAAAAGAACTTTCTATTATTAACAGACTTGCGGTCCAATGTCACTTGTATAATTACTTACAAGAAGTTAATGCTTGGTTGCTAAACTTGTTCTTCCTTGCACTATTCTATGTTTTACTTCATGTCATAGTTGTACTAGTAGACAGAATGGCTTTTGACTTTGGTCAAACACAGAGCACTGACCACATGGGCAGGAGCAGGAGAAGCAGCCAAACTAGGTATGAAACTACTCCTCTCTCTCATAGTATAAACATTGGGCACTATTTATGCTTATCAGGAAGACATGTCCTTAATTGGATATTCTACCCTCTGACGCGTACACACCCTATATTTCTTTATGCTGTTGCAGGTCCCATAAAGTGGGTGTCCTGGAATATCAAAGGTCTTCACTCTCTGGTTAAGTGGAGGAAAATCCTAAATTGTCTCCAGATGGAAGGAGCTGGTGTAGCCTTCCTATAGGAGAGATGCCTTATTCCAGCAGAGACCAATAAATTTAAAATGGGCTGGGGTCTGCAGGTCAATGGCAGCTCATATACCACCAAAAGCAGAGGTGTGGCGATACCTATACATAAGAACATTGCCTTTCAAGTCACCTTGACTATCAGTGACCCCGAAGGCAGATATGTTATTGTCCAGGGCACTCTAGATGACTCGGAGGTGACTATGAGCAATATGTATGGCCCTTACTCTACTGAACTCGATTTCTTTACCAACCTATCTCAGACCCTGTTAATTCATTGCAAAGGTTGTCATGCCCTGGGAAGAGATACAAATGTCAGCCTAGATGACTTCTTAGACAGTGGCATAGCCCCGATAGGTCCGAGATCACCAGCTTCACAGGCTATGGATGACTTGTCAGATGAACTAGGATGCATGGATATCTGGCATCTGGTGCACTGTTTTGGTAAGGACTACACCTTTTCAAATCTGCATTGTACTTACTCCTGCAGTGACCTGTGGCTGATACTGCACCACTGGATGCCAGAAGTTCTTCAAGCTTCTATAGGTACCATTATTATATCTGATCATCTCCTAGTGTCCTTTACACAACTCTTTGTGGCCCCAGATGGGCTTCCTGCAAAGCAACACAGATTTATTACCTCCCTACTATGAGAGCTCACATTCTGTGCACTGCTAAAGAAAGAAATTGCAGTCTTCCTGGAGACTAATCAACACGGTGACAACTATGATGCTACCAGATAGGACGCCCTTAAAGCTTATATTAAAGGTTGATGTATCACCTACACCTCCCATATCAAAATGCAGAGGGCAAAGGATTTGTAGGAGCTGCTGCTAGCTCTCCAGGGACCAGAGAAGTATAGAGAAGCTTACTGTCACTCTCCTGAACAGCTAGTTAAGATCGTGGGCATGCAGTACAAAATCAACTTACACCTGCAACAGCAAGCTGAATTCATCCTCTTCAGGCTCTGCCAAATGTTTTGGGAGTCTGGGGAATGATCTTGGAAACTTCTTGCCTATCAGCTCCAGAAATGACAAGAGAAGTCTAAAATTCCAAAGAAATGTTTGTATTTGTATTTGTTGATTTATTATTTTTACACTATTTGCACTAGGCAGCACTTCATGTGTGTATCGCTTTAAGACCTTTTGTATAAATGGCTCTATGGGATGTTTGAATTTCAGATGCACCCCTGTTAGAAGACCCACTGAAGGGTTGAGGTACTAGGGGCTACTGGTTCTGTCACAGGCTCCTTGCAGACAATAAAAAGCACTGGTTAATTTACCTTTTTTGCCTGAGTGCCATGCTTTCTCTGGTTTTTGCATTTGTTTGAGCTGGCAGCTCTGCACAGGCACCGCCACTTCCAGAGCACAAAAGTTCTCATTTGCCATTGTGTGTGCAGCTGGAAAACACATCTAAAGTGTTGCGGAGAGCATTTTCGAACTATTGAGTGTCGGTCAAGGTTTAACACTCTTTTTCGTTTCCCCGAGGCAACTTGTTTTTTGCTATACTACTCATTCATTTTCTGGAGCTCATTTAAAATATGAACCATTGAAGTGCTACTCCGCATCTACATTTTAATAGTGACCAAGACATTGGATTGATTTCGGGGAAGAAGAAGGATTAGATTGCCTGGAAAACCCGGATGATCTGGACAAATACCGTGAGAGAAACAAACACATGATTTTCTTGGATGGAGAAACTAACAATGACAATGAGAATCCAACACTACGTGAGTTATTTCAAGAACTTGAAAGATTAAGAATTAAAGAATTAAATTTGTATAACTTTAGAGAAGTATTTAGAGCTAAAAATCACACCACGAGGCCTCTTGATTGATAAGGCCCCAAGTACTGGATTTAAAGATGAAGAGCTAAAAAAGAACTGGGAAGAAGCAGTAACTATGTGTATAAACAATTGGATACAACCTCTTATTAGAAGAGGCATTCACTCCCAGCAAAGTGTAGTACAAGAAATAAAAACTGTACAAACCAAACTCAGTGTTTTAAAGGATAAACAGGACTTTGATAACTTTAACAAGTTTTACGTGAAAAAGATCAATAAACATGAGAAAGACCTGACAGACAAAAAATGCACTAAGATCACAAGAGATATTGGAGATTACAATAGAAAGGAGGCATTTGTGTGGGAAAGGAGAGACTACTCTAACAGCAGCGGGTGCTCCAAATCGAAATAACGCTACTGGAATAAAAGCCAGAAAAACCAGCAGAAGGAAAACTCAAATATGAGTAGAAAAAGTGTTACCTTTCAAACTACTACTGAAACACCATTGGCAAGAACTGATACACAAGGGGCAAGCTCTGAATCCAGTACTTCGAACACTACTGGAATCCCAACATATTTTTAGAGCAAGATAGTCTGGGAGAGGAGAACAAAAAAGTACAGGAATCCAAACATTCGAATCAAAAAGGAGCAATTCCAAAAAAAGAAGAGGTGAGCCAGAGGTAAATGGGAATCTACTAACCAACCAATGATCTCTCGGGAACAAGGAAAAGGAAGGGAAATTATAAACCTTACTGGGATTTCATTAACTGCCAACCAAACCTCAGTATCACTAAAGGGACTCACATTTAACAATAATATTCTTTATTTATATAGCACAATTCAAGTAATCAAAGCTCTGTACAAGAAAAACAATAAAACAGATAAAACAATAAAATCACAGTGCAACCCATCTTATACACTGGTTAAGAATAAATAATGGCATCATATAAAATCGCCAAAAGCAAGAAGAAACAAGTAGGTCTTTAAGGCTTTCTTAAAGCTCTCTACGGTCTGGCACTCTCGAATCCAATGAGGTCAAGAGTTTCTCAGGGTTGGGGCCACATACTCAAAGGCTCGTGCCCCTGATGTTTTCAATCATACCATGGGAATCTCTAGCCATCCCTCATTGGCTGAGCATAGAGGTCGGAGGGGACAGTAGAGAACCAGGAGCTCTTGCAGGTCACCCAGGCCATGTCCATGTAGGGCCTTGTAGGTCAGTAAACCGACCTTGAAGGTGATCCACCACTGAACAGGCAGCCAGTGCAGATTGTGCAGCACAGGTGTGATGTGACTCATGTGGGAAATCCCTGTCAATAGCCTGGCCACCGCATTTTGCACCAGCTGCAAGTGGCAGAGATCAACCCTCGAAAGCTCTAGGTAGAGGGAGTTGCAGTAGTCAAGGTGTGAGGTCACAAAGGCCTGTATCAACATTGGAAGGTCGCTGGACTGAATGAGATGCTTAATCAGGGTGATGCTCCTCAGATGATAAAAAAAGGACTTAACCATTGCCGACACCTGTGAACGTAGTTTCAGCCCATCATCAAAAATCATCCCCAGATTACACACCTGTTCAGAGGGCAGCAGCTGGCTATCTCCGATCCAAAGCCCAGAGGCAGATCCTAACCCCATCCTCTCTATAGTGTGACCTGGATCCACAACCAACACTTCAGTCTTATCTGAGTTCAACTTCAACCAGCTGGCCTGCATCCAATTCTGGATTTCTGTGAGGCAGTTATTAAAGACTGAGACCGCACTATCCGGTCAAGCACAAAAGACAGGTAGAGCTGGGTGTCATCTGCGTAGCAGTGAAACCTCAGTCCATACCATCTCATCTCACAATGTCTCCCAATGGTAGCAGGTACACCACGAACAACACTGGGGACAGCACTGAGCCCTATGGAACCCCACATGCCAGGGAGAATGTGGCCAAGGAATAAATCCCAGCCTTTACCCTATGAAATCTGCCAGTGAGGAAAGACTGAAACCATCTGAAGACCATACCAGACAGACCACAGATGTCTGTCAGGCACTCAAGCGGCCTCCCACAGTCCACGGTGTCGAAGGCTGAAGAGAGATCTAGAAAGACCAAAATGGAGCGGCACTTCTGATCTCTCGCAATCAGGAGATCATTGAGCACCCAAACCAGAGCAGTTATAGTACTGTGCCTCTTTTGAAAACTGGATTGAAGGGGATCATAGTTGTCATGGATGGTCAAATGGTTCTCCAGCAGCAGGGCAACTACTTTCTCAATGACCTTCCCAACAAAGGGAAGGTTAAAGATTGGTCTATAGTTAGCAGGGCAATCTGGATCCAGAGAAGATTTCTTAAGAAGTGGGGTAACCACAGCCTCCTTCAGGGAGCTGGGGAACTTGCCCAACTCTAAGGAGCACCAAATTATCTCTGCCAGGACAGCTACTCCACGTCCTGACCTGTTCAAAACCAAAGCGGATATCTTCAAACTTATTAGGGAACTCAAATTAAAATATTTATTTGGGAGACAACAGGAATGTATTACCATAGGAGGCAGCAGAGAGCCAGCAGCACATGAGGTGATGTACAAGACTTACCTATGACGGATTTGGGCTTATTGGATTTATCAATACATAATGTTGAACATTGGGACAGTACTAAATGGGACTTCACTGTCATTGACAATGTTGATGTTTCTGCTTTATTAATGGAAACTGATACTGAACCTGTAAGTACCCATTTGCAAAGTGATATAACCATACAATTTAAACCTAAATCCATTTTCTGCCCCAGATAAATAATGCAGCATTTAATGTTTTTGAAAAATGTCTGGTTAATGAGACTATTAACATCTGTAATGACAGACAGATAAGATACACCAGAAATCTAGATAAAAAAGAATTTGAAGCTTTACAAGACATTGAGAACTTTAAAGGTATTTTCATAAAGAAAATCGGACCAGGAGGACAGTATTGTTCTCATGGAAGAAACATGGTATATAGATAAATATATGGAATAGAGATGCAGCTAATTTAAATTCCACCCGGTGAAGGGCTGACGAAGTGGCCAAATTCGCCTGGTGGAGCAATTCGAGAAATTTTGCTGACTAAGGCAGAATTTTGCCTAGGCGAAATTTTGCCTTCCGTGGGTGAAATTTTGCCTTCTGTGACAAAATTCCACCTTCTGCAATGAAATTTTGCTTTCTTAGGGTGAAATTCCACCTCCCCTGGGTGAAATGTCACCACTGAAGGTGGAATTGTGCTGCAGAAAGTGGAATTTCACCACAGAAGGTGAAATTTTGCCACTCGGCCAGGTGAAATTCTGCATTTCGCTCTGCAAAATGGGCGTGATTTCACAGATTGCTCCATGGAGCAAATTTCACTCACTTCACCCATCTCTAGTATGGAATTGCTAAATGGTGGTTCAAATTACAGAAAACTTGTTAATGACTTCACAATTAAATTCCAAGCAGAATTTTGTGAGTTTATTGACTGGGGACTAGGATGTGGCTGGCTAAATAAAAATGAAGCAGAATATATAAAAAACAGATTTTCCAACAGTACCTACATTTTATATTCTGCCTAAAACTCACAACAATTTGATAAACCCACTGGGCAGACCAGCTGTGTCTGGAATTGGTTCACTCGCTTACAATTTAAGCAGTTTTATTGATAGTCACTTACAACCAAAAGTACTCATGTTGAATTCCTATCTTAGAGACAGCATGGATCTCCTTAGAAAACTTGAAGGAAAAATTTGGAACTCAGAATATTGCTAGCTCACCATTGATGTTAACAGCTTGTACACCTCAATTAAACATGATTTAGGTATCAGAGCATCTGAGTACTTCTGTGAAGGAGATGACATTATTTCGTCTCATTTTTTGGGGTGGGCACTTTACTTTGACACATAATTACTTCATATTTAACAATCAATATTACTTGCAAACATGTGGGACAACAATTGGGGCAGCATTTGCCCCATCTTATGCTAACGTGTTCATGTGCCATTTTGAGGAGAGATACATTAAAGATGGTGGACTGAATCAATTTCAATATCATATAATCCTGTGGCTATGCTTTATTGATGACAATATTGTCATATGAGAAAAAGAAGAAAATCTTATACCAGATTTCATACCTTACTAACAACAACATGGGCTTAACATTCACTTACCAAGCAAATAAAGAAAGTATCACATGTTTGGACTTAGAATTAACAGGTGTGCATGGTAAAGCTATTCAGTCAAAATGTTTTAGGAAATCAACAGCTGGTAACACTATTTTACATGCAAATAGTGCCCACCTCAAAAAACTGAAATCTTCAATTCCATATGGAGAATTTATATGTTTAGGAAGAAATTGTTCCGATGACACAGGGGCCTCAATTCCAAGAGAGTTACGCCAGGTGTAAACACAGTACGCCAATCCTGATAGTGCAAATCACAAGTTACACCAGTGATTTGTGACACGTGTGATTCCAAAAGAACACTTATGCCGCAATCTGCAACTGTTACAACAAACACAAGTTACAATGCAGTTACACCAAAGAAAGCCTATGCCACTGTGTAATGTGGCTTACAACATGCGTAACATACCAGCACCATGGAATTGCTATTCCAGAACAGATGGTGTAATGAACCACGCCAGAGGATGATAACGTAAGTTAGAACAAGGAAAAGCTGTCCTAACCAGGGCACAGGCCATAGAAAGCTCCCCCCCACAAAGCTAGATTACAGCATACCCCCAACCAGTAGGCCCCAAATGTGGAACTAATGGGCAAAAATTGGGACATCTGAGTAAACGTGCCCTAGGAAGCCCAATACACAGTGAAATAGACAGCAGCGTGGCCAGACAGGCCAAAAGTAAATGAAATACATAACTGATGCAACATGTACAGTACCATAGCATGTAGCACAATAGCCAAACACAAAATGTGGGACAAGGCATCGCAATGTGGAACAGAGAAGTGAAGGGACGTACAGTAAGGAATAGTGCCATGTGATGTGGGGACACTTGAGAGGTATGCACTGCTGACCATATTGATGAGTTGTAACATGCATACTGCTATGCCGCTATTGCGAGTTATGCCATGTCTTGTGGGTGTAACTCGTGACATGCGTAATTCTGCATTTTCTGTTGTATCGTGCGATTCTCTTGGAATATAGCGCAGCTCACATGTCCTAGGGTTTTTGGCATAACTTTATGCACTGGCGTACTTTGCACCATGCTCTCACCACTGTTTTGGAATCGCACCCCAAGTTCTTAGAACAATTCTACCGACCTTAAAAGAAGACTAAGGCAAAGGGGTTATGATAATGAGACATTGGAGAAGGCATGGACAAATGTGAAAGATATGCATAGAGGGGAACTTCTAATTCCCAAGAAAGAGAGACAAAGATTCAATATTGATATAAACACAGAACATTTTCCAAAAATTGAGGATGTGATAACCTTTGTTATGGAGATCAGTCCCTTGGCAGGGTGGGTGGGGGGTTTTGTTCACAAATATTGGCCCCTATTGTCAATTGACCCTATCCTGAAATAATGTATTTAAGATAATCCTAGGGTGACTTTCTCGAAAGGGAAAAACATAAGTGATAGGGTCACAAGAAGTCATTTTTCTCCAACACTTGAACATCCCAAAAAACAGTCTTGGTTAGGTAACAGACCTAATGGCTTATATAAATGTGGGCATTGCAACATTTGCAAATATGTACAAACAGGTAGTGCTTTTGCTAAGGATGATAAAACATACATCGATTGCTTTTTAACATGCACCACCCCTTTTGTTGTCTACATTTGCTGGTGTGCTTGCCCAAAGTTTTATATTGGTATGACCACCCACCTGCCAAACAAAGAATTCAGGAACATGTCAGAGCGATTGTGAATGGTAACATTTACAATGCCTTGGGTTTCCACCTCCTTCAAAATCCTAATGGTAAACCAGATTGTTTTAAATTTACCATATTAGACCACATTGAAATACTCCCTAGGGGAGGAAACAGAGCAAATATTGTGGCACACAAAAAAAAAAAAAAAAATATGTGGATTCTGAATACAGTTGTACCTTTGGGTCCTAATGAAGATGATAACTTCACACCATATTTATAATTTATGTTCATCTGAATAGTAGACTATGTGACATTTGAGATTTAATCATGTTTCTTTCTTTTTTCTATCTCTGTACAGGAATACTACCTAACGCGTGTATCTGAAAATACTAAGTGTGAGCAACTGAGGAGTATGCTCACAGAGCACAGATTGAAGTTCAAACACTTATTTTGAAGTTGGGAAATGTTATTCCCCTCCCATGTTTCTCTCTCTATTTTACATTATCAAGATAATAATTCAACAATATAACCTATTTACAGCAATTTTTGTGATGGCTACTAAATGTACTGTAAATTATTATCTTTATGTCACAAAAATGAATCTATGTGACTGCTGTTTTTTACATTCAACTTCATAACCCCCCAACCCACTGGATATTCCTGAGATGATATTCTTTTCTTTTCCCAAGTATAATTAACTGGAATGATTGTTGCAAATAGTAATTTTGCCTGTGTTAAATTCAACATGTTATGCTTAGTGGCTTTAACGTTATACAAAAGAATGAAATACATTCCACTTTGAAATTTGACCTTTTGACCTCCCACTGAAAAAAATGTATTTTTATAAATCATGTTCTAACCCCATATGTTTGCCAATATCCCTGGTAACATTTGAATGGGATGTTAATGAGGCTAAATAATATGATTTGTTGAGTCTAGATTTCTCTAATGAAATTTTCTCTATCTGAAAATGCATTTACAAAAGGCATTTAAATATGCAGTTTTGTTTAGCTTACAGTTAGGACGTATAATTAATGCTGCTCGCTATAGTTTCACTATTATCCTTGCTATTTTTTAAAGTGCAACCAAAGACAGTTTTATATTTGTATTTGTTGATTTATTATTTTTTACACTGTTTGCACTAGGTAGAACTTTTTCATGTGTGTATCACTTAAAGAACTTTTGTATAAGTGGCTCTATGGGATGTTTGAATTTGAAATATGCCCCCATTTGAAGACCAGCTGAAAGGTTGAGGCATTAGGGGCTACTGGTTCTGTCAGACTTATTGCTGACAATAAAAAGCACTTGATAATTTACTTTTTTTGCCTGAGCGATGTGCTTTTGCTGTTTTTTTTTAAATTAAAGGTTGATGCATCAGCTACGCCTACCATGTCAAAATGCAGAGGGCAAAGGATTTATTGGAGCAGCTGCTAGCTCTCCAGGAACTAGAGAAGTACAGGGACATTTACTGTCACTCTTCTGAACTGCTGGTTAAGATCGTGGGCATGCAGTACAAAATCAACTTACACATGCACCAGCGAGCTGAGTTCACCCTCTTCAGGCTCTGCCAAATGTTTTGAGAGTCTAGGAAATGACCTTGGAAACTTCTTGCTTATCAGCTCCAGAAATGACAAGAGAGGTCTAAAATTCCAGGCATCAAGGATGCATCTGCGGAGGTCTGTAGAAGAATGGAGAACATTAATATAGCCTTCCGGAAGTTCTACAAGACCCTCTACAGGCAAGAAGTGACTCCTACCCAGGAGGAGTTGGCCTCATTCACATTCACAGTGAGCTTGCTCAATATAACCTCAGAGATCCGAAAGAAGCCTGACAGGCTCTTCCCCCTGAGGGAACTGATGAGGTAATTAGCTTAATGCTAGCTGGTAAAGCCCCTGATCACCTTCAGGATAAATTCCTCAGGCACTTTAACAAGTCCTCTTAGATCTCTTGATGGCCACCCTCAATGAGGTCACCCAGAAAGGGTCCCTTCCTGCCTCTGTGCAGAAGGCAAGAATTTATTTCATCCGTAAACATGAAATGTACCCCCTCCAGTATGGTAGCTAGAGCCCAATTTAACTAATCACAGCAGACTGTATGGCATAAGCTAAGATGATAGCTGCTAGACTCCAGGGAGTCATTCTGGATCTAATTAATGGAGACCAGGTTAGCCGTGTCCTGCTCTGACACAGCACAGACAATAAAAAGCGTCTACTCAGTCTACTGTGGCAGGTGACTCATCTCAATCTCTCAGCAGTGCTTCTCTCTCTTAATGCCAAGAAGGCATTGGGTAGGGTACAGTGGCCATACCTGTTCCATATGTTACAGGTTTTTGGCTTCAGGGAGACATTCCTTAAGTATATTCTATGGACAATCCATTCTATTGACAAGGGTTGTGCCACTGGTGCCATCTTCATCAACCTCACTAAAGCATTTGACCTGGTAATCCATGGTCTCCTGTTCCACCAACTACACGTCATATGTCTGGATAAAAGTGGCCTAAATTGGGAAAGAAGCTACCTATTTGGCCACTCTCAAAGAGTAAAATGGGATGGCTCCCTTTCAGAACATAGGCCAATAACCCATGGCATGCCACAGGGATCCATTTTGGGACCATTATTATTCTCACTTTTCATTAACAACCTCCCTCAATTTTGTGGTAGTGTCATGGTACGTCTTTATGCAGATGATGCAATTATCTATTGGTCATCATCAGACTTTGACCAAATCAATTGAGAACTTGCCACTGATTTCACCTCCCTCGAGGACTGGTTCACCTGCAGGCAGCTCATTCTCAATACCAGGAAAACTAAATGCATGCTCTTCTCCCCCCCGTTCTACCGCCAAGCTTGCTCCTCCTTAACATCAATCATGGGAGATACCTTGGAGACAGTCCCATCCTTCAAATACCTGGGCTTAACCCTAGACCCATTGCTCTCTTTCAACATTCACATCTCCAATATAGTTAAACATATGCAGCAGAAGCTTGGTCTGCTCTACTGAGTACACCTGTATCTCACCTCTGCCTCCTGCCTAAGAATTGCATCTTTGTCTCTCACTCCCCTCTTAACATATGGTGCCCCCCGCTACTCTCTGCTAATACCTCATCTCTCTTCCTCCTCTCCCAGGCTTACCATAGGATTGGTAGGTTCGGCTTAGGGGCTAACTCACGATCACACCACTGTGACGTCCTCTCCTCTCTAGGCTGGTTGCTCTATGAAGCTAAATTGAAGTACTTCTCCATGTGTTTTATGTTTAAACTTGTCCACTTCTTTACTCCACCCTGCCTTAGAGATTTGATATACCTCTGTCAGGCACCTCGCACCCTATGCTCCTCTTCCCTCCCCCCTACTAGTCCTCCCCAATCTACATCTATCCCTCTCCAGGAGGTCCTTCTCATTTGCTGCTGTCTCTGATTGGAACGCCTCCTCCCTCCCCACATCCTGACTAGTCCTTCTGTTCCTCTATTCAAGTCCAATCTGCCTGCCTCTCTCACAGCCTCTCCCTCCTGCACCTGCTTCCACTGAAGCTCTTAACTTCCCCTACCTTGCCTGACCACTGACCCCTACCCCCTCACCCTTTTCCTTGCCCCCTCCCTATTCAGTCACTAATAGTTGACAGCCCTACTCTTCCCTTTCTCTTCATGCTCAAATGTGACATCAATTGCCTATGTATAGTTTAAACTTGATGTATATAGAATTTATAGGTATGTAGATATGGTGTACATGTCTAACTCTACATTATTGTATCCACTGTACTATGTATGTCAAGTTTGATACTATACTGCACTCTCTCCCTGTACAATTGCTCTGCTTTACTGTATCATTTATGAACCTGGGTCGACCCTGTAAAAGGGACTGTAATTGTCTCAGTCATCCTACCTGGTCACCAAAACTCAAATAATAATAATAATAATAATAATAATAATTCACACTCTTTATAATGGTGCATTGGTCTCAGTGCTCACTAACTCAGTGCACTCATCACCCTTTTTGTTAGGGAGAGAGATGTGTAAGGGCTGACTACTTTTCCCCTTTTAGTCATTCTAGCCTTAAAACCCTTATTACACCATCTGGGATCACCCAGATATTCATGGTATAGAGATGGGAGTGGAGCATAAGGCTTTAGTGTACACTGATGACATTCTGTTGACACTTACAAAGTGAGAAGAATCCATCCCTTCTGTACTGTGCCTTCTTCAGAAGTTTGACTCTCTGTCCTGTTTCAAGGAAAACATGTCCAAATCACTGATCTTACCAAGATTGCCAGAGACTAGACACATACTGGGCTTCCCCTGGGGACTCCTAGAGACACAAGGCTCTCTGAAATACCTCAGAATAAATTCCACCTGGGATCTCAAATCCCTGGGCAGACTTAATTTACTCCCCATACTGTTTTCCTTGAATAAGGACCTAGCTAGGTGGAGTTTCCTTCCCCTGTCACACTTGGGCAAAGCTCAGGCATTTAAAATTATGGCAGCCACCAAAATTCAGTATATTCTTGATAATCTCCTTTTAAGAATTAAACATGATCTGATACAGCAAGTGCATGGAGATTACTAGGATTACTAGGATTATAGAATATGTGGACAAAAGGGGGCAGTTAGCCCATCTAGATTGTCCCCACACATGCGGGTCGTGCTTATACCATTCAATGTTTATAGTAAAATACTCTATCTAGCATATTTTTCAACTCCAAGAAACTGGTTGCTTCAACTGCTTCCTTGGTCAGTCTATTCCAAGCCTTAATAGTCCTTACAGTAAAGTAGTTGTCCCTTTTGTATACTACAGCCCTTGGAACAACTAGTTTCCTGATGTGAGATCTCAGACAGTCTCTAGTGTTACTAGATAAAAGGTTACATTGGCTACTTAATTCTGGGGACTGTAACAACTTGTATAAAAGCAATAGGTCTCCTCTTTGATGCCTTTGTTGCAGTGAAAACAAATAAGTTTCTTTCAGTCTATAGTTATAAGGCAATTCCTTTATACGCAGAATTAATCTTGTAACTGATCTTTGCACACCTTCGATCAGGTTTATGTCTTTCAGTGAATATGGTAACAAAGCTGCGGTTCCATAATCAAGAACTGGTTTGACATAACTATTATAAAGGGGAATGATACACTGTTTGGATTTACAGATAAATGTATGATTTATTTTTCTAACAAGACCCCTGGCTTTGCTTGTTACTAGTCTACAATGGTCTGTTGATGTAAGCTTATTATTAATATTAACCTCAAGATTGGTTTCAGATGTAACTTTATGCAAAATGGAATTACTTAAGATATAATTGTAATTTCGATTTTTAGTGCTGTAGTGCATTACTACACATTTTTTTGCATTAAACTGCATACCGTTTCGTTCAGACTATTCCATTATCTTGTTTAGATAGTTTACAATTGTCAGGTGCTTATTAAACTTGTCAACCTCACCACTTAGTTTTAAGTCATCTGCAAATTTATCCATATTGTTTGTAGTGCCATTTTGTATGTCTCTAATAAATATACCGAACAATGTGGGGCCTAGTACTGAGCCCTGGGGACTCCACTAGTTACCTCCTGCTTATTTGATGTACACCCATTAACTTTTACACTCTGTATTTGATCTTTCAACCAGTTATTGATCCAGTGCACTAGTAAGGGACTGAAACCTAATGTAAGCAGCTTATTAACGAAGATCATGTGTGGAACCTTATCCAATTCCTTGGAGAAGTCCAAGAGTATAACATCTGAGGGACATCCTCTTTCAAGGCTCTGGCTGACCAACTCATAAAAGGTCACCAGATTTATTGTGCAGGATGCTCCTTGCTTAAACCTGTGTTGGAGTTTATCTACAACATTTAGGCTAACAACTTCACTTTCCAGTCTGGTCTTAAGTAGTGTTTCCATTATTTTGCGAGGGATAGATGTTAGGTTAATAGGCCTATAATTCTCAACTTTAGCTTTTTCTCCCTTTTTAAGAATGGGCGTCACACTGCAACTCTCCAGTCATATGGAACCACCCCACTTTCTAGGGATTTATTAAAAATAAGGGTTAAGGGCCGTGTGATTATATGCGATGCAGCCTTGGGTAGTCTTGGATGTATATTGTCAGGTCCAGGACTAATGAAAATTTTAACTCTCTGCAATTCCAATTCCACTTCCTCAAGTGAAAACTTGTGGGTGCTACCATTATCAGTGACTATAATGTCTGTATTAACAGCCTTTGGTGCAAAAAACAAACAGAAATAGTTGTTGAAAGAATCTGCTACTTTAGTGTGGTCACTTATGATATTACCATTGTGATAGATAGGTCCTATACTCTGGACTGATGATTTATTGGAGTTAATGTAAGAATGAAGTAACTTGATATCTTTACTGTGAGCTATTTTAAATTTGGTTTTATATTTTGCCCTTTTAATAATTTTTTTGGTATTTTTTGTGCTTTCATGTAGTTTGTCTTATTTGTTACTGATGGATTATGTTTGACTTTCCTATATGCTTTAAGCTTAAGTTTTAATTGTTTTTTAATTCCTGATGTCATCTAATTTGGTACTTTATCCCCTTTATTGTATTTATTTTTCAATGGAACTAATTTACTCACTATAGAGTTTATAGTTTCCTTGAAACTGATCCAAGCATATTCAGGTTTCCAATTATTTAGCAGCGGATCCCACTTTATAACTTTCAAGTGTTTTACAATACAATTTATGTTAGTAGTATTATAATATCTTATTTTTGTATTGGTTTTGGTTGGTTTATTATGTGTTTTTAATATACAAGTGATCATGTTATATCGTTATTTCCTAGTGGAGGTAAGATGGAAACATTGTTTATGATGTCACTGACATTTGTTAGTATTAAATCCAAGGTATTCCCATCTGTAGTTGGCTCACTGACCAACTGTTCTAAGCCACAATTTATAGGCATGTCCAGGAATTGATATTCTTGTTCAGTTTTAGCTTTTAGATTCTCACAGTCAGTTCCTAGGAAGTTGAAATCTCCCACAATTTTTGTGTTGCCCAACTCAAATGCTTGAGCCATCTCTTGAAACAAAGCATTGGTGTCATCTACACAAGATCCTGGAGGCCTATAACAATGTCCCAATAATATAGATGGTCGACCTGGAAGTTCAAGCTTAACCCAAATTGTTTCTAGGTTGTTTGTTGACTCCTCAAGTTCTGCACTGTATGGGAGGAGACTGAGTTTGATACATAAATGCATACACCACCTCCTGTCCTATGTTCCCTATCCTTATTCTATAACTTGAAACCAGGTATGTCCCTCAACCAATCTGATGAGTTATCCCCCATGTTTCAGTTATAGCCACTACCTCAATATTAAGTTGGTGTATGATTGTTTCTTACTCAGTTCCTCTTGACAACATTGAGACTTCTTGCATTATCTATTAAAATGTTTTATCCGTGTTTTGACTGCTTACTATGTGCAGGACTTGATGACATAGTGCCCTTACATTGGTGCTTTACTTCTTTTGGGGGAAAGGTCCATGATGGATTAGCCGCATGAAGCTAGTCTTACTCCTAGAGAAAGGGGGACTTAGCCTCCCAAACTTCAAACTAAGACATGCAGCACATATCTTGTTACAGCTGTCTCGGCCTCATCTCCTCTGGCATGGACAACATTGCCTAAATGGGCCCAATGTGAACTCACCTACTGGGCAGAGACCTCTGAAGCACAGTAATGTATGATGGGATTCCACCTGGCCTGTGTAGCCATCCCACTATTGGGTTCACGGTGAAAATTTGGACCAGTGTAGCCAAATGCTTAGAATGGTGCCCTGGAGGCTCACCCAGCCTCCCACTCTGGAGAAACCCCCTCATTGCAATTCATGGCATCCCAGTGAACTGGCCAGCATCGTCCTCCAGGGGCATCCATCAACTATCCCATTTTACTGATGCCAAGACCAAAAATCTAAAGACCTTCAGTGAGCTACAACTAGTGGCATAGGCACTGGCAGTATCTTCGGTTTCTGTTAGCATTAACTCCTCTACTTGGGCCCAAGTATTGGTTTGGCAATATTAATGTGTTTGACAAACTCATTACCCTGGAAGATAGTACACTTCCCAAGGCCAGCCATATCTATAAAAAAAACTATGCAGTATGGAAACATCTGGAATAGAAAAACACCAGGTAAAATGAAGTGAAGAACTGGGTATTAATCTCCAACCGAATGAGTGGGACTCCTGTTGGAAGGGCTCAAAAAGTACCCTAAGAGACACCTGAAGCTATTTCACCCAATTTAAGATCCTGCATAGGTGGCGTAGAACCCCACAAAATCTCCACAAATGGGGGCTAGTACTGTCAGACACCTGCTGGATGTGCTCCTCCTCAAGAGAAGATATTTCTCACATTCTTTGGCCCTTTCCAAATGTACAGTTGTTTTGGTCTGACATCCAGCAGGCCTGGAGAACCATTGCATGTATGGACCTGACCCTTACACCCTCCTTAGTCATACTAGTCCTTATGCATGAAGTGGGGCTAGGCCAGCAGACCCCAGCTGCAAAACTGTGTTGGCTCCAAGAAGCCTTGGTTACTGCAAAAGGAACTGCAGTTTGGCACTGGAGGGATGTCACTCCCCCAGCACTATCAGAGTGGCTACTATAACTGGGCACAGTAGCTTGCTATGAGAGTCCTCTATAACAACAATCAGCAACTCAACCTGTATGACAAAACATGTGGCCCATATCTAGTTTCTTCCTACTGTGCAATCCCACAGGGCTGTTATTAAGTTGTACAATGCACACAATATTGGCTCCAGAATAAACATCCCGTAATTAGCTGTCTGGACCCCCAAGATCACCTGTGAGGTCTGTTAAGGCCTTCTCCCAACCCCCGTGAAGTGCTCTTTAATATAAGGCTATAAAATTTTGTTGTCAGTTCTCACCTGCTTAATGAACTGTTTGCTGTAGATTGCATCATTGTACTATTTGCTTGAACAGTCACGTCTTTGTCCTCTTTGACTAGATGTTATAGATACTATATCTATAGGATATGCCATGGGCTGACTATACTGTAAATATCACATTTATTTTTTTCTGCAGAGTTTGACCTGTACAGATAAAATAAATGTGATATTTTTAGTCACCTCATGGCTTATGTCATTTATACAATAACAGTGCCTCTCAGGCAAGATTAGTTCTTTCAATGAAGATTTTACTCCTCTGTTTGATTTCACTGCTCTGTTTTTAACTGCAACAGATACCACTGTGATATCATCAGGCATTATTCAAGTTTTTCTCCCATTGGTTAAGAGCTCCTTTGTGACCAGCCTCGATTGGAAATAAATGCTGATGACCCACCTAAGATTGAAATAAATGATTTATTTCCACTGCAAGCCTGTCACACCTGAAAATAAATGCATTTATTTGCAAAATTTTATTCACTTAGTCATTGTATAACTGCAATGTTCTGACCACACTTACAGTTGCATTTCCAAGGGATTTCCCTGGCCAGGTTTTCTAATTTACTCTATTGGTGGTCATCTGTTATGCTGATTTCTCTTAAATGAAATAAAATTTGAATGATAAAATAGACAGTCGTAGTATAACTTTACGTAGTGGCATGGATTATGGAATAATGGACAAAAGGAGTTGGTCTGTGCAGAAATTGCATGTTCAAAGTATGTAGGGCATTATAAATGCTGGTTAAATGGACATTTTCATTATGGTTATTATCCTTGTTTGCAGGCATGTCTACCAATCTGCTATACATATTTTGGGCCCGATTCTAGAAGTTTGGCGCAAGTTGCCACCAAAGGCAACTTGCACCAAATGCCATTGCGACATGGACACTGTGCTCTATTCTAGAAGGGGCAGGGTCCCTGCATCTATGTCCTGTGACTTGCGACATACAGCCAGGTACGCCGAACAGAGGGGGTACCTGGCGAGGATGTCGCAAGCTGCAAGTATGATCCTGCAAGGGGTAAGTGCCACCCCATGTCTGATCCCCAGTGGAGCCCCACAGGGCTAGAGGCTCCCCACCCACTGTCATGCCACCAAGGGTCCCCAACACCTATCCCAATCCCCATGTGACTGGTGTACTGTACAGTATGTACAGTACACACAGTCTGATGTGTGTGCAATACATTTGAAAAATTGTACCTGGTAGTGTAGTGGCCCCCCCACCCAGCTGTGCCACTCCACCCAGCACCCCCCCACTCATTCCCAGCTGGTGACTGTCACAGCCCACCTCTAACCTCCACGGTCAGCTGCCGACTGAGTTCAGTAGGAGCGCTCACTGTATAGACGTGCTCAGAAATGAATGAGCCAGTAACTGGCTGGGGATGGGTGGGGAGGTGCTGGGTGGAGTGGCACAGCTGGGTGGTTGGCCACTAGACTACCAGAGTTGTTGTGCGGTTATTATTACTGATTGCGGCAGTGTCTCGGGGTCTGGGCACAGGTGGGGGGTCAACAGCGCTGCCCTGTGGGGTCTTTAACGGTGGGGGAGTTCAGGGGCACGGGGTGCATGGGCAGCCCTGTGGGGCTTTTACTGTTTGGGGGTTTGGGGGCAGGGTGTGTGTGCTGCCCTGTGGAGCATGAACTGTTCAGGGGATTGGGGGGCCATGATGTGAAATGCCTTGCAGGACACCTACAGGGGTATTCTGGACATTGGAGAAGAGCACATGGATTGCATGCTGGGCTGCTGGAGGGTCTACAGAACCTCCACAGGGCATGTGTACAGTTATGCCAGCTAAATGTTGGTGTAACGTATGTTGACGGTGCTCCTCTGGGGGTTCTTGTAGAATCCCGACATTGGGGACTTTGTTGCTGCCCTACTGGAACAGGGCACAACTGCTGCCATAAACCTCCTACCACCATGTTGCAGGGGGTTTAGGGTGTAACTGCGGGCGTAACTACACTTTGGCACAAGTGGCCTATCGCATGTCGTAGGCCGCTTTGTAGACTACCGCACATCACAACTGTTTACACAACTTGCTACTTACGCCATTCTTTCTGGCGCAAATGCACTTACACCAGGTGTAACTATTCTACAATTAGGTCCCTTGTCTTCCATTCACCTCCCCTGCTATTGTGTACTCTTCTCCTGAATTTTTATTTCCCAACTGCACTACTTTGCACTTCTTTGCATTGAATCTAAGTTGCCATATGTCTGACCATTCCTCCAACCTTGCCAAGTCCCTTCTCATCCTTTCTACTCCCCTTGTGTATCAACTCTGTTACAGATCTTTGTGTCATCCGCAAAGAGGCATACCTTTCCTTCCAAACCCTCTGCAATGTCACCTATAAAGACGTTAAAGAGGACTGGACCCAGTACTGAGCCCTGAGGTACTCCACTAGTAACCCCCCTTTCTTCAGAATGTTTTCCATTCACTATTACCTTCTGTGTCCTGTTGTGCAGCCAGTTTGCTACCCAGGCTACCACCCTGGGACCCACTCCCAGGCTGGCTAACATGATTATTAGTCTTTTGTGCGGGACTGTGTCAAATGCCTTGCTAAAGTCTAGGTAGGCCATATCCACAGCCCTCCCGGTCTATTGCTTTGGTCACCCAGTCAAAGAAATCGATTAGATTCGTCTGACATGACCTTCCTGCTGTGAATCCATGCTGCTTTGGGTCCTGTGCCCCACTGACTCTAGGTACTGAACAATTCTTTCTTTCTTTCAGAAGTGATTCCATCATTTTCCCACCACTGAGGTCAAACTAACAGGTCTGTAGTTTCCTGCTTCTGCCTTGCTCCCACTTTTGTGAAGGAGAATCATCTGCCCTCCTCCAGTCCTCAGGTACCACCCCATCTTCCCATGATTTGTTAAAAGTGTGGTTAGTGGTGTCACTAGGTCCTCCTTAGCTCTTTAGGATTCTAGGGTGAATCCCATCAGGTCCCATTGCTTTGTCCACCTTGAGTTTTAGGAGTTCTTTCAGTACTCTTTCTTCTGTAAATGGACTGGTGTCAACCCACTATCCAGAGTGCTTCTACTGTTTGGTTTGGATAACTCCTCCTTCTTCTTTTTGTGAATACTGAGCAAAGTATTCATTCAGTACCTCTGCCTTTTCACTGTCTCCCTCTGCCCACCTCCCCTCTCCTTTATTAATCTTCACTATCCCTCCCTTAACCTTTCTATGCTCCCTAATGTACCTATAAAAGGTTTTATCCCCCTTCTTAACTGAGTTGGCTATCTTTTCCTCTGTTTGGGCCTTTGCTTTTCTGACTGCCTTCCCCACTTCTTTCTGCTTTAATTGATACAGTTCCCTGTTGTGTTCCTTCTGTGATTCCTTATACTTTTTGAATGCAGCCTTTTTCTCCTTAACCTTCCCTGACACCTCTTTTGAGAGCCATAGTGTTTTTTTATTCCGCTTTGTTTTCTTTATTTGTTTCACACAAAGGCTTGTTGCCTCCATGATGGCAGTTTTGATTTTTCTCCATTGTTCTTCCAACCCTCCTTTCTGCCCATTTGCTAATGCATTCCTCAGGTATTCACCCATTATGCCAAAGTCAGCCCTTCTAAAGTCCAGTATCCTTGTCTTTGTATGGCTTGTCTCCATGGTTGTGTTTATTGTGAAGCACACTGTGCAGTGCTCGCTTGTTCCCAGATGTCTACTGACTTCTAAGTTTGTAATCCTCTCTCCATTTAAGAGTACCAGGTCTAATATTGCTCCCTCCCGAGTGGGTTCCACCAGTAGCTGTCTAAGACATGCTCCCTGTAGGGCATCGAGAATGACCCTGCTCTTGGATGTGGCTGCAGTCCATGTCACCCAGTTGGCTCAGCCTTACGCCCACAATATACTCCAGCTGCAATGTCACCTGTTGTAACCCTGGTGACAGTAGAGCAGTGAAGACTGCTACTCTCCCGAGAAGTGTCCTCCCTCTAGCAATGCTGAACATCCTGGAATCTTTCCTAAACCTGGGAACCTGGCACCAGAGATGAATGCACTCCCACTGTATCAACTGGCTGATTTAGAAGTCACTCTTCTAACTGCAAGAGACAATGAAGTTTTACATGTAAATATTTTTCCTTACTTTTTATATTGCAGTAATTCAAAATTCTGTTAACTCTGCAAAAAGCCAAGGTCAGATATTGTCAGTTTTCAAGTGGAACCTTGACATAAGCACTCACCTCTGGGGCCAGAAGACATGAAGGCTGTGGGTTCTAGCCCCCACCAGGTAACTGGATTAATATCCATAGCTGACACTATAGGGCACTACAAGGGGTGCTGCACTGTTGAGGTGCCATCCTTCAGATGAGATGCCTTCTGCCCATCTCTGGTCACTGCCCAGATGGAGTAAAAGTTTCCAAGGCATTCATCGATGAAGTGTAAGGGATTTTTAATAAGTCAGAACAAATCATATACAAAATCACTCAATTATGTCATTCAATATGGACTTTAAAATTAAATAAGTATTACGTCATGCATAACTCACCCTACCCTACCACTCACAAAACTTAAAAATCATCAAATCCCTTAAGAAAAAACAAACCAAAAAAAAGAAAAAAAAAAAAAAAAACCAAGGGCTGCAAAAGACCATGAGGTTCATCCTATAAACAAAAAGTATAAAATGTTATCTGTATTTTTGAAAAAAGGGCATTTCTCTCCACCATGATTTAACTTTAACTTTAGAGTGATATCTGACATCTTTCACAGAAACTTCTTTAAGGTCTGTTTCACATAGTCCATAGATACATAGATACATAGACACTGTTGGCAGATAAGGGCCTACGGCCCACCCAGTTTGCCTATTTGAGCTTGTAAGTTCACTTTATGTTTATGTCCACTATAGGAAATATAAGACATTCTCTTTTGCTGAAAGATAAGTTGGCTCCTGGCCTGCCAGAGATAGAATTTCGAAACTGCAAATAATACAGTTGACGTATTATAATGGCAACTTTGCTGCAACTGGGCATAATCCCCTAGGGCAATGTTTTCATACGTAAACTGTGTAAGCCATGACAATTTCCAACATCTAGCTAAATATATCCACAATTGTCTCGAGTAAGTACAATCAATCAAAAAATGTTCCATTGATTCCATTTGTTGTATACAGTCTGGATAGGGACATACCCGCCTATCTATCGACTTGTTTACTATTCTCCTTAACTCCCAACTTCCCATATGAACAAAACCATACAATAGCCTACATTTGTGACAAAATTCTTTTATTCATAAGCTGGTCTATTACTAAATGGGTCCTAGAAGGTCTACAGAGCTTAAATTCTGGTTCTGTTGGGCCCAGTGTCTCTATCACTTGATTATGAAGTGCCTTTCTCATTTTTTGCTGTAAATGCTGTCTATACACTTTCCATTTATACAAAGTTTAAAGTGATGATTTAAAATAAGCTTGCACCTGTAGTCTAGTTGTGATTTTTAAAGGAAGTCTATCCATTTGTCTAAGAAAACCTATAACGTTGACATAATCCGTGCTTTAGTCAAAGAATGTTCACCCCGTAAAGCCATTTGTAAAGATCCTGACCAAGAATGTGTGAAAGAACACCACAGGATTCACCATGTTAAGACCACCCTTATTCCTAGGGAGATAGATTAATTCTCATTTAATGGGGTTCAGCCTGGATCCCCATAGCATCTGAAAGAACAAACTAAAAAGTTTATCTCAAAGCTCACTGGTAGCAGAAAAACTGAACTCACATAGAGTAGGCAAGGGATCAAAAACTGTTTTGCAATATACACTCTCTACAATTTGGATCATTTCCAGCTTTTCCATTAGCTTACTTTAGATTCACAGATTTGTAAGTTAGCCTCCCATTTAAATATGCCATGTCCCCAACCCTAAATGATACACCTAATACCATTTTAGGGTCTTCCAAAATTTGAATACTGGCTACACTGTGTACTTTTCTGAGCAGAGAATCAAACTGAATGTCTACACTTTCAGATTTATTTAAACTAGCACCTGATATTGTGGCGTAATTGCCCATTTCATAGAGCAACTCTAAAACATTGTCTTCAGTCTTTACAAACATGCACAAATCATCTGCATAAGCCACTGATTTAGTATCCTTCTTCTGCTGTGTTTCTTTAATACCCTGTATACATCTATTTGCCATAATCATGTGGATCAAGGGATCTAAAACAAAGACATAGAGGAGGGGACTCAATGGACAGCCCTGCTGTACCCTAGTTTGCACTGATATCAATTATCCCTCTCTTCCTGTGATAATTGGGGTGATCTCAGCCCATTCATATAGTAATTTAATCCATCATATAAAAGTAACTGGGAGACCATAGTAATACAGAACCTGGAATTAAAAAAAGCATGGCCAACCTTATTGAAGGCCTTATGCTTATCCAAAGACAGTATGAGTACCTCAGTGTTACTTTTTTGACAGTATTCTATAATATCTCTAATAATAAATACATTTTCCTGTATCTTTCTATCTGGAATGGTACTGGTTTGGGCAGGTAGTATTAACTGTTGAGCAAAATGTCTCAAACATCTTTGCAGTACAGTGGTTAATATTTTAAAATCCTTATTTAATAAGCAGATTGTCCTCCAATTGTTCAAAAGTTTTTATCAACTTTTTTTATAAAGAAATGCAATTAGCCCCTTGGAAAAGGAGGGATGTAAGGTAAGTTGAGACAAAATAATTAAATACAGTAGTAGCACCGAATTAGTTACAGGATTTTTAAGATTTTAAAAATCCCTTTGAGAATTATGAAACCTTTAGTTAGGGATTTTGTTTCATTTGTTATTGTGTTCACTGCTACCCAAAGAGGGCTGTCTCATCTGATAGTGTAGTTGGAAATCTACCAGATGGCACTTAAGTACTGTAATAGCAACTAGCCTCTTTCTTTAGGTATAAAAAAATAATTTTAGAGGATATTTTCCCTACATTTTGTGAAGGATAAATAGGGAATCTCACAAAATTGCTTGACAAATTCAGTGCTACTACTGTACTGTAGCCAAACAGAGGGAGAGGATATCCCCAAATGCTTTATAAAAACCATTAGGAATACCACCTCTCCCAGGTGACATACCTACCTTGAAGGAGTGGGTGTGGTCTAAAATTTCTTGTGGTAAAATAGGCTCCACTAAGCAGTCCGTGTCTGTAGGGTCTATGTTGGGGATTACAATGTCCTATAAATATTGTGCTGTCTCTTGGCATTGCCAAGAAATGAAGTATTGCAGGATTTCAGATACTCTTCAGTTACTCTCTTAAATCCACTGTTGAAGTCACTATCTGTCCCACTGCATCTCATAAACCAGTAAAGCAAGTACGTTGTCCCCTGTCTTTACAGGCCTTGAATAGGTTCTAATAAGGGGATAGTTGTGTTCCAAATATCATTTCGGCTGACAGTGTTGCTGATCTGACATATTGAAACCCTTGCATGTGTTGCTTAATAGAAGTGACTTGCTCACTGAACTCTTGTCCAGTGTGATGTTAATGTTAATAACTTAAAATGTTGTGTCCAAAGTTCCAGATATTTGAAACATGTTATATTAACCATTTTTTTTCCAAACTGCTGGAACCATACTGTCACATCCATCTTCATGTCCTCCCACCATTGTCCAAAATCCTGATAGAGACACAACACTGATACTCTGGCTGTAAGGAGAGAAAGAACCTATGCTATCACATACAGTAGTTATCGATAAGTACTAAAGCATTCAATTTCTACCATGTCAAAATATATTTGTTTGTTACCATTTGTACTAATTAGTGTCCTAACTATAAGATAGTCTGAAAATTCCATTGGAATAACCTTTGAATTATGGAGAAGTAACTGTTTAGAAATAAAAACATAATCAGTCTTGGAGGTCAGGGCATTCTTCACAAAAGCATGGGTAATCTGAGGGTGAGAAGCTTGTGAGCAGTCAAGGAGCTCTGCCAGATCTATTAGCTTCTGTAATTCTATGAAATCACAATAGATGTTTTGCCCTTTGCCTGTCTTAGTTGTATATCAATAGTGCAATAAAAGTCCCCTTCCAAAAACACATTCTTAACTGTTGCTAGAAAAGGCTGTATTTGATTAAATAAGAGGACTCTGTCAGCTTTCTTTTGTGGTGCATAAACATTAATAAATCTGCTAGAGGCTGTCTCCATATTCCATCTACCACTATAGCACAGCCAGGACTAAGTCAACAAACTTTTGCAATTTAAAAGTGTGCCCCGACAATAAGATGTCAATTCCATCAACCTGATCTGGTCCAAAGGACCAGCAAGAAGGACCCCATACTCATGCATTTTTAGAACATTGCATGGATGCAATTAAGTTCATCCATGTCTCCTGAAGGACAACAATATCTACTTTACTGTCATGCAAAAAGGAGAAAACTGCTGCTTGTTTACTTGTATTGTGGAGACTATGTATGTTTAGGAATGCTAAGCAAAAAGGCTCAATTTAAACTGTTAATAAAGATGCATTTTTTCTTCTTTTTCTGTTTCCTCGTCTCTTTTTGTTGTTGAAGTATTCATGTCCATAGCATCTGGTTGGGAAGAGACATTGGAGGCTAAATCATCTCCTCTGATCCTCCCCAGTTATCAAGTTCTAAGGCTTCAAATTGGTTCTCAGTGTCCAACTCTGCAGAAGGCATGGCATCTTTGTTTAGCTGAGAACTCCCATCTCTGTGCTGTAGGTTGAGACCAGGCTTGGGGGCATATCCATAGAGTCCCCAGTGTCTTCAGTCTCATTCTGTTTGTCCTGTTCAAGTAAATGTTCAGGAATGTCTTTTCCCTACTACTTCCATCGTACTGGGTCCCAAATCTGGTACTTCTTTTGCCTGTGATACTGGCATAGAAGGCTGATGACCTCCCTCTGGGCTGTGTTCCATGTTCTACAGGACCATATATGTGGTTGCTGCATGGTCCCTGGATAAGTATCTTGAATCATTATGGACTGTGCTAGATTTTTGTGCCTTCTGAATTAACTCATCCTCACCCAGGGCAGTCTTGCAAAATATGGCTATGTCCATCGCAAAGGTTTCATTTAGCATGGTTTGTACATTGCATACTGATATGGTTAAACTCTCCACAGATCCCACATCTCAGTTTGTCACATACATTTGAGAGGTGTGTTCTGACCTCACTCTTATAACAAGCTTTCAGTTGGCCAGAATAAAAACACGTTCTGTCCCCCGCCAAAACAACTGTTGGGTATATGTATAATTCCATTATCAGACTGCCTCAATTTTATCTTGAAATGCCAGACCCCCATCCAGAATGATTCAGAGTCTAGGATTGTTTACGTGCACTGAGTACCTTGCAATGTTGCAGGAGCCAGTGATGTATATACACACATGAATACTTTAATTCCTAAACATGATAGTTACTTGTTTGATAAGAGGTTTAGTTAGTGGGACTGCAAAAATGGGCTCCATAATGGTGTAAACTTGACTTGGTTATACAGGTTCCAAAATCATTCCAGACCATAAGAAGACCTAAAGCTAACATTGGAATTATCCTCTCCGGATACATGGATTAGAGCATACACATCCTGGGCACTGAAGTTCAAACAGCCTTTTAACAATGTTTTGCCAACATACTGTACAGTCTATCTGGCCTAACATCCAGTCCACCTTATATCTCAATTGGATTGTGTTTTGTGGAGTGCAAGTTCTGTTTTATTGAACAAGTCTGCATATCTCGATTAGGTGCGGGGAGGGAGGTGTAGGATGTGGCATCATTTCTGAGGGAGCACCAGGCACTGTGAGACCACCTTCACTAGCAACAGTGACTTTGGCATCCAGCATTCTATTCCTAGAACCTTCAGGGATAACTGTATTTATTTGTTCAGGTTCTGAAGCAGGGTAGATTGTATTAGCATACAGCACCACTCCGTCAGTTGTCATGACAATAGTCAGCAGTCTGGTGTACGGAACCCATATCTTTGTCCTGGATGGGTATGACTGCCATTTCAAGTGTTTTTGGCCTGGTCATCAAAGAATTAGAGATTTTATAATCTTTTGTGGCAGCTTCAACAATAACAATGTCCAAAGGCTGGATATTTAACACTGGTAGCTCACTGGCATTGGGAGGATTTATGTTCTTCTCCATGAATGCAATAGCCATTCCCAGGAGTACCCCTGGTCCTTCTTGTGCGTGTTCCAGTGGTGGAGGTCTGCCATCCGGTAAATACAAGTATTCTTGCATAAAGGTTGAATCCCATTTGGGATCTGGTGTCCATTGCCCATCTCCATTTAATTTACAACCTCCCCCATTTAACCCCCATTTTGGCAACCATGCATGCTCTGTGTGGCAATGGGAGTTTTACTATTGTGCTGTGACAGCACTCATGCTAACATCCCCAACAGTGACAGACACAATGTCGAGTGTCGGCATTGTACTGTTGAGGATGTCAGTGTGATTCAGTTGGGAGACTGCACCCCCAGAACCCCCCATTTGGGGGGCTCTGCCCCCCCACACCCCCCAGTCTCTAGATATCTAACTCTAAGTCAGAGTTGGACCGGGAGGGGCACAACACCGGGAGTTGCACCCCTGGTTTCTACTATGTCCAGCACAGTTACTCGCTGCATCCAGGTGATTTCTGTCTCTGTGCTAGACGTTGCAGTGGTGGATTCAACCTCATGTCGGTAAACCGATAAGGGGTTGTACTCTGAAGTTTTGAATGATGCAGTCTTGTGCAGTCAGGCATCCACCTTCAGCTCTCTGTGCCATAACGGCTGGTGTTTCAGACATTTCAGGTATAGCAGGTGTAGCGCTATGAACATTTCCCTGAAGAGAAACTGTAGTATCAGGCAGGGCTGACAGAGATGCTTTAGGCGACCTTGCAGTTGAACTGTGTTTCCTTGCAATTTTCCTTTTAGTATATCGTTCCTCATCCTCTGGCAGCATAGAAAGCAAAACTGGCAACATTCCTCTATTTACTTCTCCAGCTGTGCAGCAGCTGATATATTTAGTGTCCTTGGTGGCCTGGATATCATCATCTTCTACCATAGGTGTAGCAAAATCTGAATCAGAATCATCCATCTAATCTTCAGAAGTTGAAAGTTCCTTATCATCCTTCTGGTCAACCTGGGCTCGTAGGAGGATGGCTCTCCAGCCTGGTGCAGCACTTTCTCCTCTGCAGCCTCTGGATCCTCCATCTTAAAAAATGGGCCAACAGCACCACCTTCCAAGAGTAGGGAATGTTTTGTTGAACACTTCAAAACATATTTATATCCACGGTGTTTCATTACATTAATAAATGAAAATAAAATCAAATACATCCGACAATCCCAAAACAAAACCCATGTTATCCTGCACACAGTAAACATAACCCCATAACTTCTTACCTACTTCTTCCCACAAAACAATCCTCCCCCACCAATCACAAGCCCTCAAAAGCAACCATATTTCTGAAAAAAAGGAAAACCTTTCCATCAAGCTTGTACCTTAGATCTAGGGTAATTTCATATATCCTCTACATACACCTCTCTCAAGGCTGCTTCACTAAGCCTACATATTGAATCATAAGACATTTTATTTTGTTGTAATATAAACTGACACCTAGCTTGCCATAAATAAAACAGTAAAATAGCAAAAAAACACATTTAAAGTCATGCCCACCCCATTAACCAACAGGCAAGAGTAATTCCCCAAAGCCAGTTGCTCATATGTCAGTGATTGTAGTCAAATCAGACTCCTTCTATTTGCTAAATATCTTCAAACCACCCTTGAAAATGAACAATCTAAGAAAAACTGCTCCATTGATTCAGATTGATTCAGCTTTTCACATTCAGGGTATAAACAAGTTCTTTCATCTTGAACCTTATGCTTATTATTTCACGTAACCCCCAACCTCCCATGGGAAACCAATCAAACCACATCCCACATTCTATGTGGTATCCTTTTATTTATTAATCAATTTACTACTAAATTACTGTCAGAAGGTAAACACCCTTTAAAGTCAACCATTTCTGGTCCTACTGAGGCTCGAATTAGACAATATAATGCATTTCTTGATTTACCTACCAACTGTGATCTGCATATTCCCCACTTATGTATTTTCTGCAGTGTAGGTCTAAAACACTTGGAAACATTCCATCTATGGTTGAATTTCACCGGCTGCTCCACCCACAGCTGTAAAACAGGTTTCAAACTATTGGTCAGCCATGTTTTGACCAATGAATCCTTCTCTTGTAGAACTACCTGAAAGGACCCAGACCAGAAAATGGTGTAAAAAAACACCACTGGATTTACCATGTTCAACTCACCTTTATTTAAGGGAAGATATGTAATTTCTCTTTTGACTGTGTTGAGACAAGATCCCAATAACATTTGAAAAAAAAATTGCAACAATTTTATCTCTATCTGTAAAGGCAAAGGAAACATACACTAATATATAATAAACACAGAACCAAGAATTGCTAATAATAAAAATGATTTTAGTTTTAGAAAACTTTCAGCTTTTCCATCTGGTTACCTTGTTTTCACTTAGCAATAAATTTTCTTCTCAGTTCCTACCAGGCATATCCCCCTCCCCAAACCATACCCCTAAAATCTTGATTGGGTCCTTTGAAATAGTACTACCACCCACCTGACACTCCCCCAACTCTGTGGCACATACCAGAAGTCTTCTACATTTATGGATGTTCAGACTTGCCCTCAACACTCTGCTATATTGTTTCATCTCCTGCAATATTTCTAAAGACTCTGTGAATTTCTAATAAATGCACATACATCATTGGCATAAGCCATTAATTTAATTTCTTGAGAGCTACATTCTCCCTAATCCCTTGTACCTTCTGATTCATTAATATTCTCAGAATCAATGGGTCTAGTGCAAAAGTATATAATAATGGGCTTAAGGAGCACCCCTGTCGACCCTAGCCTCACCTGTATCCATTTCCCTTCTTTACCGCTATTAATGGTGTTACCATAGCATGTGTATAAACCAGTCATAAACAACCAACTTAAAATTCAGGAATCCCATAAAATTAAAAAAAAAAAACATGGCTCACTTTATCAAAAGCTTTATGCTGATCAAATGAAACAACATATCCCAACTGACCTTGTCTAATGCTATAATCTACCACATCCCTAATTATGAACATATTTTCCTTTATGTTCCTACCAGGAATGGGGCAGGTCTGTACTGGATGTATCAAAATTTGTGCCACCCTCCTAAGTCATTTCTGCAGCAGACTGAAAAATATTTTGAAATCCAAATTCAAAAGACATATAGGTCTCCAATTGTCAATTTCCCATCTGTCCCCCTTTTTATGCAACATAACCACCAAACCTTTAGCAAAGTCCTGATGCATTATATTTTTGGTAATCCAAAATGTCAGTACTTTGGCAAAGCAAGGAGCCACTAGGTCACCATATATTTTGTAAAAAGTGTTAGACATTCCATCTCTCCCAGGAGTGGTACCTTCCTTTAAACTTTTAATGACTTCCAAGATTTGCTGTGGGGTTATATCCTCCTGTAATCTATTTTTTTCCTACCACATCTAACCCTGGCACACTCACTCCAGCTAAATATTTAATAACCTGTAACCTATCAATGTCCCAGGGCCTAAATAAAGTTTCCAGAAAAGTCTCCACTTTTTGCCTTATTTCCCCTGTAGTCCTTACAATCTGCTCTTGAAAGGTCATTAATTCCAGTAAATTAGATTTTATTCTCTGTTCTATACACACCTCACAGAGGTCCCCATACAGGGTCTTTTGTGTACCATAAGAAGGCTCAGCTTGCAATGATTCAGACCTGTCATACTGTAAGACTCCCATTTGTCATTTAAGAACTGAAATTTGAGCTGATTAATCCTGATTTGTAATATATGTAAGTGACAGAAGTTGCATGAACTGTGTCCTAAATTGAAGATATTGAAAAAATCTCTAATTTGCTGCCAATTTCCCATAGTGTTGGAACCATGCCATCAAATCCTGCTTTGTCTCAAACCACCACCTTCTCAAATCTTCATAAAGCCCCGTTACCAAAACTCTGGCCAACAAAATAGAGGTAACATTATATCGAACTATCTGATCTTTTAAAATTGAATTATTTAATCTCCACCTAGTAGAGGTCATCAGAATCCACCCTTTCGGGAAATAATGGTGAATACCATTAAATGATCAGAACATTCTATAGGCAACACTTTAGTAGATCTCATTTGTAATTGTTTGGAAATAAACACATACTCAATTTTAGATGTTAACTGATTTTTCATAAACGTGTGTGTAATTAATGGAGAAGTGTTACAAGAGACATCTACAAAATCTACCATATCAATGAGAGTTTTAAAAGCCGTTGAATCACTATAAACCTTTTTCCCTTTCAATTTCCTATCAGCCACCTCCAAGGTACAACTGAAGTCCCCCCCAGAACTACTGCTTGTGCTGTTGTTAAATATGGTTTCAATAAAGTAAATAAGTCCACTTGTTTTGCTTTGGTCAGGGGGGGGCATAAACTGTTATAAATCTGTATGAGTCATGTAGGCAAATTCCATCAATTAACAATGCCCTCCCAGGAATGATTGTAATTTAAACTTATATCCAGAAAACAAAAGTCCCACCCCATCAGCCTGATCCTGCCCAAATGATCAATATGGTGGCCCCAAAACACAATTATTTTTAGCCCCTAACATGCCAGTATATGACCTCATCCAGGTTTCTTGCAGGAAAATTACATCAAATTTTGCCTCACGAAATAGGGAAAAAATAGCAGTTTGCTTCCTGAGATTCCTAATACTATGTATGTTACAAGAAACCACCATAAAGGACGCCATATGTTAGTGATTCTACATTCCCATAATAATCAGAACATTTTCAAGAAGTTTTTTTCTGCTTTTCTTCTTTTTATCCTTCTTGGTCCGCATTCTGTTACCCTCAGGATTCACATCCAAAGACCCCGACTAAGAGGACCCATCTAATAACCCTTCTTCTAGTTCTGTATCCCCCCAGTTTTTGTGGGATAAAGGTGAAAAAGGACTGTCCATCTCTATATCCTCCACCACCTGAGCCTTTGCTAATCTCCAACTCCGTCTTCTTGGTTCGGCTTGGGACCAAGGTTCCTCTGTGAGGGGGCATATGGGCCTTCTCAAGCGCTTTCTGCACAGATGTCTCCATTCCACCTTCAGGGGTAACATCTATCATCTAGTCAATTGTTGGTCCTGCATCAGGAGTCTTCACTGGTACAGGGGGTTGGGGTACAGACTCACCCTCATGTGCCTCCATCTGAAATGCATGACCTGAATTCTCGTTCGAATTCCTCCTTCCCTCAGAAGACTGAGGAACCTGAGGTGCCAGCCCAGGGGCAGCAGTGGGGGCCTTCTGTTGTGCCCTAGAAATAAGATCATCAGGATCTACTGTCCTGGTTTTGTTTTTGGCAGCCCAAGGACATTCTTGAAAGATATGTCCCTGCTCATCGCACAAGTTACATTTTGAAAAGTTGCAGACTTGGAAGCTAGTATGGTTAAACTCCCAACATATACCACATCTCAGCTTATCACAAACATTGGACAGGTGTGTACAGGAACCACATTTGTAACAGGCCTTTGACTGGCCTGAGTAGAAGCAAATGCCTCTATCTTTGCCCAGAAAAAACTGTTTGGTATTTGCATGATCCCTTCTGCTGTTTGTGTTAGCTCGATTTTAAATCTCCAACCCCCTGTCCAGAAATTCTCTGGGTCCAAGAGTGCTTCTGGGGCACTTAGCACTTCACATCTTTGCTGCAACCAATAATGTATATCACAGATAAGGGCACCTTCATTTCAGAACATGGTTGCTTCCATTTTTATTAATGGCTTTGATAGGGGAATGGTGCAAAAGGGAGTCCACAGTGGAGTGAACCAACATTGCTTATAAAGCATCCAGAAATGCTCCAGTCCAGCAGGTGTTCTAAAACTTATATCAAAGTTGTCCTCTCCTGTTATGTGTATCAGGGCACAGACATCCTGCGCAGTAAACCTCAATGACTCTTTTAATAGATTTTTGCCCACATGCAATCTGTCCGGATGCACTTCAAGCTCCCCTTTATACCACAGACGTACTGCATTCCTGTGGGGAGTGGGTTACATTTTATTAAATAGGTCCAAGAATCTTGGTCTGGGGGGGGTAGCAGAACCTCCTGCTGAGTGTTGCTCTTCAGCCAAGTTTTTCCATCCTGTATCTGATGCCCCTTCATTTGCCTGCCACTTCCCAGTGCTTGAATTCAGGACATATGGCAAAGGCTCTTCCTGTACAAATTATTCAGCTGTCCCAGTGTCTATACCATCCTGTGCCTGCCCTTGCATAAAAATGTCCTCCACCAAAGGATTTAACATGCTTCTTACCCCTGTATCAAGCTGTACTCCTAGCGTGGGCCAGCTCCCAGATTCAGTATCACCCAATTCCCCCAACCACGGTTCTGTCCCTTTCATCCATGAGTTCTCCTCCTCATTATTCAGATTTCAGAAAGGGTGGTCACTCCGTGCAGCTTCCAAGTCCCGAATGCCAATTCCCAGCTCCTCATGATCATCAGGCCTGTTCTCCCTTGAAGAAATATCCCCAGTAGATGTCCATAATGCTTCCAACTGCACTAATCCTTGTGCATCAGTTCCCTTATTGTAGTAGCACAAGCATCACACAAATCACTGTCACTCTGGGCAATTTCGGTCACCGTTCCAAAGGATTCTCAGTTCCATCTTGCTCGGAAGCCACCTTTGCTTGTTTGGGCAATACATCCAAGTCCTCCTGAATACAGCAGGAGTCATACTGTTATCTTTTGCAGTTTCTTCATATCGTGGGTCTGGAATCAAAGACCTAGTGCCAGTTTGTGACCACCCCTCTCCCATCTCTCTGTCCGGGGACCAGGTATCCTGAGGGGTGAGTACAGATTTTAAACCAAATTGTGTGGCTACCAGGCTCCTGATACTATTCTCTTGCACACATTCTGCTGAGCCATCCATTTGGTGCACCTCTTGTACTCCAGTTTGCAATATACCTTATTTATTGTAGCTTTGTTTTATCTCGTGATGCCTTAAATTTCAGGCAATTTTTCCTTTTTCATAATGTTCTTCATCCTCTGCCAGCATAGTCAACAATATAGTTCTTCTCTCATCAATGCCCTCTTCCAGCCGTGCAGCTGCTGCTGCAATATCAGTATGTTCTGATAATCCATCGGTATCATCCTGCAATAAAGGTGTTGCAAATTTGGATTCATCATCCTCATCCATGGAACTATCAGAACTTTCCTCATTTAAATCCACAAATTTTCTTTCAAAAGGACAAGGCAAGCTCTGCAGTCTCCCATCACCTCCACTTCCTTCTCCTTCACCTCCACCATCTTGGAACAACAAGGGCCAACAGCGTCCCCTTCCAAGAATAGGGACTTTTCCGTGTCATGGCCAACATTCCTCAATAAATTAAACAGGCCCATGTAACCTATCCCCTGGATGCATCTCAAAACAAGCTCTCACAGCTTATGGTGTCTTTCATTGTAAAACAAATTCTGGCCAGAGCTGATATGGCTGCAGATGAGTTTTCAAGTTAGGGCAGAGCACATGTCCAAAATTGCCACCGGACTTCAGTGCACACGCACAAATCATTGCACATGCATGCACAGTCTGCCATTTCCAAGATGGCCACTGGAGTTTGGACTCAGAGGACTGTACCATGTTCCTCCGGTCAAAGAAATAGTGCACCCATGGCAGACCATTTTGAGTTGCAGAATCGTCTGATCATTATCATCATTATGTAACTCAAAAACTGAAGCATTCCATGGTGTCAATCTGGTAGCTCATTTTTAGAGCTACTGCAAAATGGCTTCAGGCTCTGGTCACTGTAGCCATAAAAATGACAAAAGAATAAAATAATACAGTACAGACAGTACATGTCAACACCTTACAAATAACAAATGAGTCCTGTGGAGAACAACAATTTTTTTTTATACATAATACACTTAAGATAATAGTAGAGAATGTTCCAGGCATGAGTAGATGACTAGGTATAGTTATACCTACAGTTTTCAAAGGAGGAGTAGTTCAATTTTGGATCTCATAAAGAAATAAATCCAGAACAGAGGTTGGAGCTGACACTTCACTCTGCATAAGAGATTGTTCCCCAACTGGGGTATAAAATTGAATCCCAGGAGAGTGAGTGCTTATGTCTGTCTTTCAGAGCATGTTCAATGCATAGCCAGATACAAGGGCTTTCTGAAGTGAGATGTTTTATTCCAGTTTGCTCCCAGATGAAGACTCATATGGCTGAAGTTCCTGGACACCTTAACAGTGTTTGTCTCACAGGTGTCACTCTCAGTTTGTGGATGCTGAAATAAATCTACTTTTTGCAGCTTATTTGTGGCTGGCTTATATATTTTGTTACAAAGGTGTGTGCCTCATTCTGCTGCACACCTTATGTATCACCTGCCAGTCAGGAAGCTGTCATTGCAGAATACTTCTACACATTAGCAGTTGAAAAGGAATGAAGAGAAAGAAACTTCCATTCCAAAATGGTGAAGACTAAAGAAGACTCCATGCAAGGCCAACCACATGCAGGGACTACTTCCAGCACACTGACTGTGATCCTGTTTTTCATTATTCAGATTGCATATTTGTTCCCTGATATCTGCCATGACTGATCCTAGCCTGCATCATCTTGGAGTGTCTGAATTGTGACAAAGATACCAGAACCCACAATCTGCAATATTTGGTTTATAACAAGATTAGGACCTGTAGGTTGTCAGAAGCCCTGAGCAGTGCAAGGACTGTTAGAGGAACAACATTCTGGTACAAAACCTGCAAGGTTACCTTTTGGTGTTAATTGAAATTTAAGTTACCTCATTGAATTTGCTAGCATTCACTACTATAGTGACTGCCTAATGGTATCATCCTATAACTAGCTCCACCATGCTCTGAGAGACACTATATGGTGACACTTACTAACTCTCTAAAAGGATTTCCAAGGGTATTAGGGTGCTTTAGGTAATTGCTGCACCAACTTAGCTCAGTGACTCTGTGTGTGACTGATGAGGTGGGAGGCTAATGGGGGCTGCAGAGGTTATTCTGAGTTCATATTATATACTTAGTACTGCTTCTTGTTGTTTGCATTAACCCTTTTCTCCCAGAGCCCCTGTTCCAACAACCCTAATAAATCCCATCCTTTTGTTTGTATTTATTTATTTATTTATTTATTGATATATCATTTTTGACCAGGAAAGGTACACTAAGCTGCAATAGCTTGTTTGCAGGTGCATCTCTGGGGAGCAGGTGGGGTTAAGTGGACCTGTTTACTGATGGGGGAATTTTGACTATAACACCTGGTAAAATCCCCTACTCCTCATCGATGAGTGCCATAGGATCATTACTTCCACGGGACAGTGACCAGGGATGTCCAGAAGGGATGTCAGTTTAACGTCTTATCCACAGGGTGGTGCCTCAAGTATGCACACACCCCTCACACTGTATTATAGTGTCAGTTATGGGTATTACCACAACTACCTGGTGTGGAACTAGAACCCACAACCATCTGATCTACTTGTCCCAGAGGCAAGCACGCCACCTACTGAACCACAGATACAGTATATTACTGTTGTGCACATATTATATTTAGTGTTTCATTACTATGGCTGCATTGTTATTCCATTGTGGGGCTTGTGGGGCTGTTAATTATACTGTTTCCGGGGTGTATAATTCCTGTCTACTATCAGGCATTTCAATGGGCTTCCATAAATGGAGGTACCATACTACTAATACATTTCCCATGCAAAACACACAAATCAAGGTCATCCTTAAAGGTTATAAGACCCAAGCCTCACCCTAGCCATTAGATGATGGAGCCATGTGTCTTGTGGCATCAGAGTGAAAGATGGCTTACAAATAGTAAAAGGATATTGCTGCAACTGAAGTTATGTTGCAGACAGCAAAAAAAAAAATGATTATGGGGTTGGAGAAATTTAGCCATTAGGAATGCTGAGGAAAAATCAGTAAATCATGATTCATGTGTTGTAATAGTCATGACTGATCATTGCCAATCATCAAATGCCAACACATGGTCATCAAGGAGATCATAATGTAAGATAATCATATAGATCATGATTTAATTATTTAAAGCATAACCTTTAAATCATCAATTGATGATCTTTAATTATTCTGTAAGCATAAATCAGTTTGATGATCGTTGATGATGCATAGCTTATATAATCACATTATGATCATTTATGATTATATCAGTTCTATAATGTGGATTTGTAAGTCATGAGAAAAATATTAAACAGTTTTGTGTTAAAAGATAAAAATATTAACATATCAAATACCTGCAAAAGAAAATTAATCATAAAAATTATGTGAGGTCAATTTTAAACCCTTTTAAAAGGAGTAAATGCTATGTTTGGTATAGTGCAGACATTTGCCTAGCTAATTTTCATATCTCAAAAGCACAGTTTATGAACCAAAGAAATGGCAATTTATGTATTTAGAATACTTTTAATTTGTGCCGACTGTGAAAATGCTATGAGCACAAACAAGGAACTTGAAGGAACTCATCACAGCCATATAGGGAACCTTTTTTGGAGCTATATAAACCAATTTGTACCTTTATAATATGAGAGAAGTATGTGTAAATCCTAAGAGAAAGTGTAAATGAAAACTGTCTATTTTGATAGATGAGGCACTGTAACTGATGATTCAATCAAATATGTCTAAATAGGTAACACAATTAACTCCAAAGGTACCAACAACATAACTAATTCCAAGGGTACCAAAAAAGCTAAATTCAATATCTATCTATCTATCTATCTATCTATCTATCTATCTATCTATCTATCTATCTATCTATCTATCTATCTATCTATCTGTCTGTCTGTCTTCAATTTATTGCAGTGATCTTGACTGTAGTCAGTCATGATAATATGACTGTCATTTATCACAGTCATTTCCATAGCATCATGGTTTTTGTTGGTAGTCATGTAACCGTTATCTTTAATCATTTTAGACATAGTTACATTATTTGTTTTTCAAAACTGAACATGATCTTTGAACATAATTGAACATAACTGATAATCATTTATGATATTAAGTCATCATCGTTTAAGCTACAGAGACATGCAATGTATATTTTCCTTGAGAGAAATCATTTTTAAAGGCTGAGATACAGTACTGTATAACAAGGGAATTTATTTGAGCTTATTCTGGGGGTAGATATAGAGGGCATACCCTATGCTTAAGGATTAATTAAAGTTAGGGACAATGTGAGGAAGCATTTGTTTAACAAGATAGTGGTAAACCTATGGCACCAGCTCTCAGTGAAAGCAATGCAAGCAGTGACTGATTTTAAACAGATTAGATCATTTCCTCATAGAGAATAACATCACTTGGGCTTAGGCAAGAATTCAAGTGGAGTAGGTCATCAATGCATATTGGCAGCTGGTAGTCTTGCCCTGATACCTCATTAAGAAGAGTATCAGAAAGTTGTGTGCAGAAAGAGACCTAAATGTTTCTCCAGCACCAACACAGCCCATTAGCATTGGTAAGAATTTGGATAGCTACATTTTACAGCTTTCACACCTTGGGTGTCTGCAGGGTAGGGAAAATGGGTCTTTGGAATTGTGCAACTGGTTAAGCATGTTCTTCAAAGAAAAGGTTGTTGGCATTCAGAGCCATATCTCCTCCACAGCTAAGTCTATGTGCAACAGTAATCAAGGACAGTTGAGCTACAAATGTCTGATTCTTTGTTGTTAGTTCTGCAAACTGGATGACAGGAAAATGACCCAGGTTCACAGGAGTGTGCAATGTACCACCTCAAACCTGAACTCAGTCAGCTGTACTATCAGCAGAGTGGTAGTGCTACCACTCACAACACCATCAACCCAAGTTTGGGAATGAACTACAGTCACCAAGAGTTGGCCAGGGTGAGAAAGACTGAGCGTCCAAGAGGATGCTCTCTTCCTCTGGGGAGGAAGGGATGCTGCCACTGTTGCAGGACTGCCACATGGGTGACCATGAATGGTAGCGCAGGTGAGTACTGGAAGTGGGAGGGAGGATTCAGCTGAAGCCTGCAGACACGTGTACAGCATGCACATGCTTGGGAGTCTGAGAGTGTGGATGTCTATAGGATGTGACTTATGGGTAAAATAGCTTTAAGCATGGCTAATCTTCCATTGCACACAAGCCTGACCCCAGTCACTGTCCACCTTTGAGGATACTCAGGGAACCTCTGCATCTGTGATGCCAGAGGAGGCAGAGGGTTGATAGCAGCTGGCTGTTCCCACAACAAAGAGGCAAACTTGTGAGGTTAAAAATCCTGAGGGCAATAGATGGGGATGCTGGGGATGGGAAGGGTCAACCCGAATAGGAAGTAAGCAGGGATACAAAAAGTATAAATTTAAAATGGAACCCCATTCCTTCATGAGCTCATAAAGCCTGAGATAAAGGCTCAATGCAGATTTTTGTGGGTATTGTGAATGCATCCTTGTGTTAATGGTTTCTCCCTGAGGCTCCAAAAAGGGTGGCTGTGAGGCCATTTCTAAAGATAACTTTCTTGATCTAGATGACAACCAAATTTGTGACTGATCTTCAATCTGCCATTCATTACAGAGATTGTTGAAAGGTTGGTTGTGAGGCAGCTCACTGAGCGCTTTCAGTCAAATAATATCTTTGAGTCATTTTTGGGAGTGACACAACACTAAAAAACTCTGATTAAGGTTTTCAACAACTTCCTCTGATCAAGTGATTGAGATTAGGTGTTAGTCTTGATTCTCCTTGATCGGACATCAGCCCATGACACAGTGAACCATAAAGTGATTGTCAATATTGTCATCATTGTTGAGGAGTGAAAAAAAGGCTGCATCCCATAAGAGCTCCTAGAAGTTGCCATAGGATTTTAATTTTCCACCACCAGCCAGGTATTTATCCAGTCATCTCTTAAATGTTTCATTTTTCTCACTAACAACCATGATTTCAGGCAGCACATCCCACATATTCACCATCCTCTCGGCAAAAAAAATGCTTCCTTTTATTGGATCTAAATTATCCTTCTACCATCAGTAACACATTACCTCTTGTTTTTGAGTTTAGATCTTTAAATCCATGAGGGTAAGGTCATTAATTACTTCATAAGAAAGTAAAAAATCCCCTCTTTTCTTTCTATCCTCCAGTGAACATAGGCCCAGCCTCCCGAGTCTCGCAGCATATGGTTGGTCCCTTTTATCATTTAACATTTTATCCTCACCTGCAGCCACAGTCCTGCATTACATCCAGCCACCGCTCCTCCATTCCACCTCTGACCCTGAAGCTCTCATGCCCAGCTGGCAGACGCATCTCTTCCTGCAAAGGGGGCCCTCCCCGTAGCCCCTGCGCCTGGCGAGGAACCATTACCAGCGCATGCCTTCCGGGCATTGTCGGCTGGTGAACTGTGGCTATCAAGATGCCATGAATCTGTGCTGCTTTTTCCTCCATTTATCTTCCCTGAAAGCACAGACATGCAAGGGACGCCAGCGCACTGACATGCAGACGCCTGCCAAGTTTTCCACTGGCACCCACGCTACTGTAGTACCACTGGGTGTCCCCAGAGACCAGCAGAGTGCGGCGTGCATCCCTCCCTTCTCCCCAGGACTAGGAGAGCTTTCATCAGAAGCACAATACTAGTCCTCCCCTGCTGACCCCTGATGATCCAGGCTCATTCCTGAACCTGGATCACTGGCATGGAGCGAGGTGTGGCGTCCAGCGCCTTAACCCTCAGCACCACCAGGACAGGCAGCACATGGTTGGTCCCTAATGTCTGATACCATATTTGTAGTGTATGTTGTGAATTTGCAATCCTGCTGATGTCTGATTTTTTATAAGGGTTCCATAACTGACTGCAAAAGTCAACATGTGGCCATACGTAGCCTCTGTATAATGGAAGCAACACTTTTGAACTATGGCTCTTTATATTCCTCTTTATAAATCTGATTACCTGATTGGCCTTGGCTACAACAGCAGTATACTGATCTTTAAATCTCAAGTCTTTATCAATTTGCACTCCAAGGTCTCTTTCAATGTTACTAATTTTGAGGATGGTGTTGCTCAATATATACTGATATTTGACCTTCATTCCCCATTGAAAGGCCCATTTTGATTGTTTGTAGACTCAAAAAGTGTTTTGGGGGAGGGCTGTTTGGAATGGTGCTTTCATGCTTCCAGTCATTGTTGATGAACTGTGACCAGATGATTGGAGTGGTATTCTCTCAGTCATGGAAAATAGTCCCTGACTCTGGTGTGCCCTTGGGCTCAATTCTGTCACTGGTGTTGTTCATTGTGTACATGCATCTTCTGAGAGAGATCATAAAGAGGTACTGTTTCATGTTGGTTTTCACTGCAATGCAAATGATACCCAACTGTATCTTGCTTTTGCTCTGACAGGTTGTGAGCATACATGTCCTTCAATATTTCCATTCAAGAAATGATGTTCTGGCTTATGAAAATCTTAAAGTTGCATTTTAGGGTTCTCTTCAGACTAACATTTGATTGTTTGCCTCCTTATACATTCTCTGTTGGAATGATGTTCCTGATGTAAGCGGCTGGCAGTAATCATGGACTGCTTTTGATTAACCCCCACTGTCTGCAATCCAGGAAGGTTTTTCCTGCCATGAAGTACAATGAGTTTAATGTTCAAGGTGTCCCCCATTCACAGTGAAATTTCCTCAAGCAGCCTGTCATGGGCTGTCAGTACCAGTCCAGTGTTGGGCCAAGGAGGTTGGGTGGCCCAGGTGGAGTTCTGTCCAGGTCAGGATGAAGATACTCTCCAGGTGATCTCAGACTGGGTTGCATTCTACCTACTTCCAACTGGACAAAGGGCTCACCCAGCTACCTATTGGCTGTGGGTGGACTTGGGTACAATTATTTCAGAGATTGACACATCATTTCTGAGTGAGGGGGTTTTCCTTGTTGCTCTGAAAATCATAGTGGTGAGACTTCTTCATAGAAACCATCTTTGGATCCTGATGTTCTCTTTAATTACAGGCTTGTCTTGATACTTCCCTTCTTGGGAAAGGTAATCAAGAAGGTGGTGGTGATAATGCAGTTGGAGGCTCTCCTGGAAAGGTATGACATCCATGAGCCTCTCCAGATGGAATTTTGTCCTTGTCACGCCACTGAGATGGCAATTGTCAAGGTGTTCAGTAATCTCCTCATGGTGGAAGACAGAGGACATTGTGCCATTCTTGTCCTTGTTGACCTGTCATTGGCATTTGATATGGTGGATCATGGGGTGCTTTTGGAATGTCTAAGTCACTTTGTAGGGCTTACTAGCACTGTGTTGTGCTGGTTTGAATTCTACCTGTCTGGAAGAACTCAGCAGGTTGCCTTGGGTAATTCCATTCCCAAGAATGCTGCTTGGAGGGTGGCATGCTTCAATGCTTGATCCTGGCCCCTGTGTTGTTTGCCATGAACATGTTGTCCTTAGATGAGGTTATCAGAAGGTACTGTATGATTTGGAGTGTAACTGCTAAGCATATGATACTAAACTATTTCTGTGGTGTGTGCCTGGGTGGGTAAATGCTATCTTGATGATGTGCCATTGTTTTAAAGTGATCAATGGCAGGATAGCCTTCAACTGTTAAATCTCAACCCAGGCACAACTAAGGTGATGACTGCTGAACCAGGTCCTCGAAGGGCAGCTCTGACAGGGTGGGACACATGAGTGCCATCATTAAATGGTGTTCTCCTTGAAGTTGTGGATGTAGAATCTGGAGGTCACTATGGACTCCAAGCTGACACAAGAAAAAAACAGATGTCAGTGGTTGTGCACAGTGACTTTTTCCATCATGTTCTAGATAAAACTTTCTTGTGCGCAATGAGTTGGTGATGATAGCCCATGCCTTCATCACATCTAGGCTGAATTACTGTAATGTTCTTTTCTAAGATTATTTAAAGGTCTGATGCACCACCTGCAGCTGGTCCAGGATGTGGCTGCACATTTGATCTCCAGGACCTCCCATAGAGAATATCAACTCTGTGCTCCAAAACTGCACTGACTGCTTATTCAGTGGCATGTCAACTTCAAGATATGCCTGTTACCATTAAAGGCCCTACATGGTCTGGGTCCTGGATAGAGATGGACAAAGTTGCCAAAATTCACTTAGTAACAAATATGAGAATTTTTGTACCTTCACATAGTTATTTGCTCAGTGACTGTTCAAATTCCTGAGGTGCATCTATGCAAATCACCAATTTGAGGGTGAATTAGGCAATTTACATAGTTCATTGCACAAAGATGTGTAACTTGCTGAAAAAAAAAAATGTAAATTGCATCTCTAACTGTAATAAAAACCTCCCCCACCCACTGTGCTGTAATACCTCCTCAACCAAAAGCTTTGAAGTCATAATGCCCCATCTCATCCCCCACTAACACCCTCCTCCCTTCTCTGCCTTGGCATATTTCAAGTGAAAGTAAGACAAGCTAGGTGCTGGCCCAGTGGCGCAGAGGGCTGAGGCACTGGACGTCTCACCTTGCACCACGCCGGCGACCCGGGATTGGGAGCAAACCTGGGTCATTAGAGGTTGGCATGGGGGGGTGGGTGGAGCTGGATGGAGTGGCTGCCAAGGCAGCTGTCCTCTCCAGGGAGGTGGAGTGGCATACCTCGCTCATGTCTGACCCCTGGTGGAGGCCAAGGGGCTGCGCAAGCAAGGGTACTGGCGATAGACCAATGGGGTAGGCGGAAGAGGGCCATTACTGGCCTGTAAGGTGCATGCATGCCTCCACACACATGCGTACTTCTCCTGGGGTCCCTCAGGAAATAAGGAGAAAAAGCGGCAAAAGACACCGAGGCGGCAGGATGGTGACCGACTCTCCTGAGCACCACTCCTGGACTGGGAGTAAGGTAAGCCCTGGTAATTCAGGTGACAGAGCTGGGGGAGTCGGTCAGATGGGAACCATATGGGATAGGAGAAATACAGATGCAAAAAAAAAAAGAAAGTAAGACAAGCAATGTAAGATCAGTATACCATTCCTTCCACCCATGCTCTAAACACACTCCCCTGCATCCCCCAACAAATCCCACAGCTAGGTATGTTAGTCATAACATGCCCCATCCAAACTACTCTCTGGTTCCATAACCTATTTCTCCCACCAGCATAGAGAAAAAATTCAGCCTGTAACAAAGAAAATGGTCCCCAGTGCAGAATAAATGAATGGTGACATAGTTTACACTAGTAAAACCTGATTAGCTGAAAATTCCGCCAATTAGGTTTTATAAGGAGCAAAGACATTATCATTCCTTTGTGCACCAGTACTCAGCTGGACACTGGACAGAATAGACTAGAGGGGCTGGGGGGTTTGGGTTAGGGGTAATGACTACAGTCCTGGTGGTGGGACCAAGAGGTGGTAGTGTATTTGGCATGTGGTTGGGGGAGAGTATATCAAATTTATGTTTCTTGTCTTACTTTTAGTTTAATTTAACCAAGGGTAGAGGGGGTGGAGGGAGAAGAGTGCCAGTGGGGGCTGGGAGAGGGGTATATGACTATGAAGTTTTTGGGTAGATGGGAGGGGGCAGTATTACAGAACAGTGGATCTGGGAAGTTTAAAAAAAAGTAATTTGTATGGTAAACTTTGTGCAGCCACCTAAAAATTTGTGAAATTTGTGAAGTGTGAGTTTCCTTGAATATGCGCCAACTTTGTGGGCCAAATAAAACTTCACTGCATCACTAGTTTTAGCTATCTGAAAGATCTCTTGACTCCCTTACGTGTGTTTACTCTTTCTGCACCATCAAATGCTAGCTTACTGTTGTTCCTGTGATCCAGGATAAAGCTTTCAGGGTGCAGCTCTTTTTTGGTTGCTGCCCCATTATTATGGAATGGTTTCCTTGTTTTCAGTAGATCTGCCAGCACAGTGGGGACTTTTAAAGAGGCTTTGAAATTCCATCTTTTCAAAATTGCTTATTGCTTGACTTAATTTATTATTTAAACCTGAAATTAAATTACTAGCACAAGGTCATGTAATGCCTCTGAGCTAGGTGGCTATATGGTAGTTGCTCTCCCGCTGCCCCTGCCCATTTTTCAGCAACATCCATGGCAAAAACTCCCATTTTGGTATATCTACTGCCTGCTGCTAACCTTAACAGCCATCCGGTTGTTAATTTGTCCAGAAACCCACTGTAGCTTTCTCAGGATGGACACCGAGATGCGGCAGGCCTTACCAATGCACCGTCTACCACCCTGGAGAAGAGTAGTAAAAAGGCCAAGCAAGGGGCCTCCTCTGTCAGGGCTGCTGCCAAAGTCTCACAGTCCTCTCTACTCTCCGAGTAATGTTTCTTAACGGAGATGAAGCCTCTCAAAGATTTCATGGTAACAGTGTCTGCAGAACTTCAATCTTTGAGGGTGAAATTAAACACAGCTAATCAAAGGACTGGGAACAATGAAGCCTGAGTTACCTCACTAGAAGGATGGAAGGACAGGGAGGCAATACAGACTACAGCATTAAGACAAAGGCTGGCTAAAATTGAAGGGAAGCTAGAAGATCTGAGGGCAGAAGCAGGCATAATAACCTGCTTATTTTTGGTCTCCAGGAGGGCTGAGGCTTCTACCCCAGTGTTATTTACACAGAAGGGCCTTGAAAAAATAGCAGAGCCTTCTCCAAATCATTCCTGCTACACAATAGAGACAGCCACCACCCTTGCATGCCAAACCACCCCATGGTGCTCCCCCTTGGCCATTGATTATGAAACTACTGAATTTTCTTGACAGGCAGCACATATTGCAGAAATATAGAAATTTGAAAGAGATTCTGTGGAAAGGTCAATGTCTCCATATTTCTCAGGATCTCCATATCACAGTTCGACAGAAAAGGGCTTCCTTCCACTTGGTAGTGGTTAAATTGATGGCAGCATCGACAAAATTTAAAATGCTGTATCCTGCTAAATTGCAGATCTTCTGCAAGGACAGTTGGCACACAATTGAAAGTGTAGAGCAGGTCACTCACAAACTGCAGGCTTTGCTTCCTGATCTGTTCAGTCCACCCTGATTGGAGTTCATAGGGGGTTTGGTAGCAGAGACTGAAGTTTCCCCCGTCAAAGATGTTTGTGAGTAACAACTAAACTCTCTGTACCTACGAACTCAATTTGGTGTGGCCTGATTTAGAGACACTAGACTTCAATTTGGAATGCATGTTTTACATGGCTACTTAAGCTGACTGAATCATCACCTTGGAGCTGCACACTGTTTTAGTTCCTGTATGCAACTGCTTTTTGTTTTGCGGCTGGCGAGTTCCCTCAAGGGAGCTGTCAGTCAGGAACCCACTTATTTTGCATAAAAAGTGAACTCAGAGTATCTGTGTCCACTGGTCTTCTCATGAGGTCTCACTCGAATTACGCTCTCAAGTGACAGGGACTGAGGATTTGGAGGTCCTATTGCCATCTAAGGAATTGGCAGCTCATCTGAGCTGGATCCATCTTGGGACTGTACCTTTAAACTACAAGACACTCTTATAGCATCCAGTACTAGGTCCCGCTGTTATGTTTTTTTTTACAGGGGTTTCTTAATTCGAGCACTTCTGGACATTATAGTTCCTTGTTTAAAAGATTATAGTGTTAACATTTGGGACTGTTGGGGTGGGGGTGATCGATTGATAGTGCAGTGCGTATATGCAATTGGGGCTGACACGAGCTAGTGTACTGAGAGGAATTTCTTTCCTACATTTGGTGAACCCTTAAAATGATTTAAGTATTCCTTTTAGAGGAGAGATTTGTGTTGGGAGGTGTTCTTTAGGACTCATTGTAGGGGGCCTAATTTTTTGTTCTTGTTGTTGGGTCATTTGGGGAGGGGATGGGGGCGGTGGAAGGGAGGCCATAGAGTGGAGCATAGAACTGATATTGTGGGGGGTTCATGTGTTGTGACTGGTTTGGGCACTACGGCATATGTTTAGAATATGGCTAGCCCTATAAAAGTAGCATCATGAAATATTAAAGGGGCACGATCACCCCTCAATAGGATACAGATCCTTAATCATTTACAACAGTTACAATGCCAGATCACCTTCCTACAAGAGACACATCTTCTAGCCACAGAATCAAACTTGTTTCATAGATTGTTTGTTGGACAGGTATATACGGCCAGGAGTGCCACAGCAAGCCAGGGGGTAGCCATCTTAATTTCCTGAAGGGTCCGCTTTCAGCACCAACAATCAATATCTGATCCCAATGAGAGGTATATTTTTGTTAAAGGGGTGTTAGATCGTACCAAACTTATTTTATGTTCAGTGTATGGCTCTAACCAATCAGATATCCCATTTTTTATGGACAGAGTAGATCCGCTCTCTAGACTCCCTCCAGTACCTTTATTTTTAGGGGGAGATTGGAATGTAACACTGTCTTCAGACCTAGATAAATCGGGAATATGGAGAGCGGGTCCAACTTCTGAGCAGCGGGCACTGCGAGATCTGATTAACACTCTAGAGCTATGTGACCCATGGAGACTCCTGCATCCACAAGACAGGGTTTAAACCTTTTATTCCGTGGTCCATGGATCCTATTCTAGACTGGATTTTATATTAACAAGCTCTTCTCTTTTTCTGGGGATAATCCAAGGTGAGACTGGCTCCAGGGTTCTTTCAGACCACTTGTTGGTTTGGATAACACTAGTCCTTGACCCCAACCTGGAAAAAGATACTATCTGGAAACGCAATAATCAGCTGCTCGTAGATAAAGTGTGCAATGATTGCATTAAAGATCAAATCACTCTATTCGACCAACAAAATGTGGGTTCAGTAGGCAAGGCTGATCTGGAATGGGCTGTGTGTAAATGTTTCATAAGAGGAGAATTTATCCACTTTGCATCCAAATGTAAAAAGGTCTAGGCGTTGAAAGCAGAGGACCTTCTTCAGCAGATTAACACTATTGAGATTGGTCTGTCTCCTCAAACTGCTGAAGTTACCTTGAAGGTTAGCTATACTACGTGATAAATATGCTACCCTGATGATGGTCTGACACTAAAATCCCAGGTGTCAGCTGTCGTCAAATCCTCTTTTTACCATCTGAGGAATATCACCCTGGTGAAACACTTGGTTCCTCCTGACGATTTTCCAACATTGGTCCATGCCTTTGTCACTACCCACCTTGATTACTGCAATTCCCTCTACCTAGGGCTACCAGGGATTGATATCCGCCACTTGCAACTGGTGCAGAATGCAGTGGCCAGGCTTTTGACTGGGACCTCTAGGTCCAGTCATATTATGCCTGTGCTCTGTGAGCTGCACTGGCTGCCTGTTTGGTGGCAGATCACCTTTAAGGTTGGCTTGCTAACCTTTAAAGTCCTACATGATCAGGGACCCAGTTACCTGCAAGACCTTATGGTACCCTATTGCCCCCTCTGTCCTCTCTGATCCACTGATGAGGGCTTGCTAGAGATTCCCAGGGTGTGATTGAAGACATTTGGTTCCCGTGCTTTTTCTTTTTTGGCTCCAACCCTATGGAATTCTCTACCTCGTTTGTTAAGAGAATGCCTGACCATTGACAGGTTTAAAATTGAGCTAAAAACTTTTCTATTTACTTTAGCCTTCCCTAAGTATGGTTAATTTGTTTCTGTTTTAACTCATATTTATATTTGTCTGTATCTGGTTTTATGTACACCGCCTTGGTTCTGAAAGGCGCTATAAAAATAAAGCTTGATTTGATTTGATGAAAGATAAAGGTGAATATGCAATCTTTAAAACAAAGACTAACTATATAGATCAGGGAGATAAGGCAAACTGTCTGCTGGCTATTAAGTTGCCTCTTGGTTGGTCTCAGTGATTAAGGCTAAGGATGGGTCAATGCTGTCCCACCCCTATGAAATTGCCCAGCTGTTTGCCTCCTTTTATGCAGATCTATATGCCTCCAGGCCTTCCATGAAATCCAGCTCTGACCTTACATCCCACCTTAAGGGCTGTGATCTTCCGAGTCTGTCACATGAGCCTCAAGTGCTTTTAGGCCAACCCATATCGGTATAGGAAATCCAGCTGACAATATTGAGCTTAGCACCAGATAAATCTCCTGGCCCTGATGGGTTCACATCCAACTTTTATAAGGCCTTTGCAACCCAATTGTTGCCTATTCTTTCCTATTTCTATACCTATATATATGGTATTTAAGATCCTAGATTTCCGGAGGCCCTTATTGTAGTTCTCACAAAGCCGGGTAAATCCCCTGAGCTAGTAAGTAATTATAGGCCCATATCCTTGATTAACTGCGACATTAAGATCTTGGCTAAAATTTTGGCTGCAAGGGTACTCCGGTGGAAGTCCTCTTATCTCATGAACAGGTGGGATTTGTACCTAATAGGTCATCCCTGGACCACTTCAGGAAGCTATCGAATATCCTCTCTGCATCCAGGGGAGCAGACCCCTATGGCGTTGGTTTCCCTGGACACAGAGAAGGCTTTTAATAGAGTGGACTGGGTCTTCCTATTTAAGACCCTGGAGACTCTGGGTTTTCCACAATCCTTTATTAGGTGGATACAGGCTCTATATTCCTCTCCAACTGCAAAAGTGTATTGCAATGGGGTATTTTCTACCTCCATTCCTCTTGGGTTGGGAACGTGGAAAGACTATCCACTGTCTCCCCTGCTCTTTAACTTGTAATTAGAGCCTTTACTCCAGAGGTTACACAGCTCCCCAGAGATCACTGATATCAACATGGGCCCACAGACATTCTTGATGTAAGTATATAAGGATGACATTTTGCTCCATCTTACTCATCTGGACATCTCTCTCCTGACAGTGTTGCAAATTATTGAGGAGTATGGTGTTTACATGCACTATAAACTTAATCTACATAAAACTGAAGTGTTTCCCCTTACAGTCTCAGATAACAAACAAATAGTGACATCCCTGGGATTCACTTGGTCCCCTAGTTCACTTAAATATCTAGGCCTATAGTTGGCTCAGGACTCTTCTATGATGTTTAAACTTAATTTAGAGGATTTGCTTATTTGGATCAGACAGGATCTGCACAGATGGCAAGCCCTTCCCCTCTCCTTATGGAGCCATATATCAATCATCAAAATGAATGTGCTCCTGAGGCTTTTTTATCCCCTCCATATGATAAATGTTGGGATTCCATTGAAATGGTTCCATAAGGTCCATCAGATTATAACTAAATTCATATGGATGGACAAAACCCTAAGGAGGGCTTATAAGATATTGGCTACACCCAAACATATGGGAGGAATCAGACTGCCTAATTTTCTACTTCATTATTTCTCTAGCCACCTAAGCAAGTTGTTTCAATGGTTTCTTCCCTCTTCTCAGGATCCTCCCACTGGGTATAGGTCACCATGGTTAGATCTGGAAATACAAATCTTTCAGAATGCTGGCCTTGTAATCTCCTCTTTGCCTTATCTCTCCTGGCCTAGCATTCCCTCTGGGATTAAAGATTCCATGGTTGGAACTGCCCTTCGGGTATATTCACAATTCTGGTCAGTGATTAAGTCCCCAATATCTAGGGATATTGCTCAACCTATTCTGCGGAATCTGAATTTAAAAATTGATGGTCAGCTTATTAAGGAGCACTGGCTCCCTCAAATAGAATCACTGATGGTCTGGGATTTATTGGACACCGGGGCCTTGAAGTCTTCTGAAACCTTGCTGAGACAGTTGGACTTAAATAATAAATACATTTTCAAGGTCTTTCAGCTTTGACATACTTTGTTGAAATGGTTTGGCCAAGGTTTGTGGACCACTGACTATTCTAACTTTTTTCTTCAACTTTATCATTGATTTCCCAGAAACATGCTGTGTCTACCCTTTATGGTAAATTGTATTCCCTATATGCACCTGAAATTAATGGCTCCTCCTCTTATTAGGATTGGGTATTCCCTATCTCTTCCTGACAGTGGCTGGATATCTGGAAAGGTACCTACTGCTAAATTGGTCAAGATAGAATATGGATCATTCAATTTAACATCCTAAATAATTTATATTATACTCTGCAGAAATTGGTAAATATGGGGTGTTTGCATTCACCCAACTGTACCAGGTGTGGAGAAGACACAGGTTCCTTTTACATATTTTCTGGTCATGCTCCAAAGTTGCTCCTTCAAGGAAGTTAATTGAGGAAAAGGCAGACCCCTGCTTGGTCTTCAAGGGTTATTCAAACCAGAAATGTGTATTATATGGGATATAGCATTTATCCCAGCATTAGAACGTAGATACTTTATGTCCTTAATTTCTCTTTCCTTAAAAAAAGTGGTCCTTATGCTTTGGCTTGACCAAGATGTGACTTCTTATAATGAATGGCTACAGGAATTACCGTGTGACCTCCGCAAGAAGGGTATGAATGTCTGACTAAGGGGTAACTCACAGAGCTACAACAAGAAATGGGGCAAATTACACACATTGTACACTGTGGGTCCCTTGTAAGAGTATGCTATAGAAAGTCATGGGGGCAAATTTTCATATATCTGATACATTGGTACTCAACATAGATAGTTTCACCATAAATTTTTCACATGATCCCTCTGATTCCCTTTGTAAGGGTGCCTCACAAGGTGGGAGGCATGGGTGGTTATGGGAGGGGGAATATACTATGTGTAATCACTTTATTTCTTATGTAATGGTTTGTTGTTGAGAAAATCAATAAAGTTTACTAAATTTCAGAAAACAATTATAGCTCAAAAACATATGCAGAAGCTATTTTGAAAATGTTTATTTACGTATGATTTTTGTTAATTTTATTTTATGTTCTGGTTTGTTGAATTTATCTTGTATGGTGCTGCGAGCCCCAGGGACAGGGCACCATATAAATAAAAGTGTCTTGGCTTGCCTTGTCTTACCATATGCAAAATACTGCCAGACTGTGCACTTTTCTGGAATATGTGGCCCTGAGGACCCTGGTGCAGGATTTTATCTCTTCTTGATTCAATTTCTGTAATGGACTATAAAAGTGTTTTCCATGTGGTTATATTTACCATCTACAGTTTGTGCAGAATATGACAGCAAGGTTTCTGATCTCTGTGGGGTGAGGGTCATATCTTATCACTCCCAAGTCATCCCATCCATCCAGCAATAGGAATATCTCTCACGGCACGGGTGATCTAGGGTGGAGAACAAGACTCGGTAACTGGCGGCTGATCATGAGAAGCTGGTTTTAGTGTCCCACAGAATGCTCTTCTTTGGGAAAGGAGGGAACTGTCCTCCACCACAATACTGCCAACCTGAGTGAACCACAGGTAACGGTGTGGCTGGTGTGCCTGTGGCAGGGAGGGACTTTAATGACACCACATTAATTAAGCCAATTGTAGTCTGATGCGCCCTATATCAAGGAAGCAATTTTAGCTGGATGCAGTTTAGCATAGGGACCCATTTGATGGGTGGTCTACCTCGACAATGGTAGCTGGGCAACTTCACAGCAGGGTCCTGAGGTGAATGCCAAGAGATTCTCACTCCTTTTGAAATCAAATTAGTAAGTTGCCAATACAGGCTGAAAAAATATGTTTATTGTCACATATACCCCTTTTGTTTGGGGGGGGGGGTTGAGTGTGTGCACTGACTTGTTGTTTTTATTGATGTATGCCATATGCAATAGTGCCCCTGACTTAGAATCCTGTTTATAGTTTGTGAAATAGCAAAGGTGAGTAGCTAACATTGGTTAAGGGGGGACTTTAATTACACTGGGAAATCATAACACATCATGTGTACACAGCCTCTTGATCTCTTGACCTCTGAAGTCTTTTGAGGGTGATGGGAAAAGGAGAAAAGGCCCCAGAGCACCCAGGTTTGAACCTGCCTGTTGAGTGTCTCATGATGGAATATGAGTTTCAGGGGGAAACCCCTCCACTCTGTCCCTGCCAGGGAGCAAACCATGTCAGAGTAGAGGATACAACTATGCATCTGGGAAGATGCCAGTCAAAATGTTGCCATGGGAGCTCTGCTGTGAATTAGGTGTTGGAGACAGGAAGGTGACATGCAAAGAATGTTAAAAAATAACACAGCTTTCTTGCTATGGGTATTGTGCTGGGTACCTGTTGGTAGTGTGTCAACAACAAGGTTGTTTTAGTAACATTTAAAGGCTTAAATGAACTAGACCTTCTCAACCTCCATGAACTTCTGACTACTTACAGTATACCCCATGAAGAGTGACCCATTCCTTAGGTCAGGGGCTCTTAAGTGTTCCTCCTTTTAAGTTATATTTGCAGGCAGCAGAGTTTTTGCTGTTGCAGCCCGTGTCTATGGAACAAACTCTATAGAAATCTGCCTGACTCCCATCCTAAGCAGTTTTAAGAAACCAGTATAAATTTAGGTTTTTATTCTGTCTGGTCTTCTCAGACACTGAGTACATTTCTGATCACTTTAGCTATTTTCTTGTTCATATTAATTTCTTGATTTTTCTAACATTTCCTTACAAATGTTAAATGGCTTGTTTAAACATTTGCATATGTTGATCTTTTTATTTGCTGTAGTTGTGGTACTGCTTTTTGAGCTCTTAGAAGGGCACCAGTTATCTACAGTGAAATTGTTAGAGTTTTCCAGGCTGCATCTCCTTTAAAAACTAAATCATTGTCCTGGTATTGGGGTGCCACATCAATCCTTGACAGTACTGTAATTGCTTCTGAAAAAGATCTCATGTCACATATAAAGAAGTTTTCATATTCTTCTATTATATTATTTGATGCCACAAAATACACAATCAGAAGACTTTTGGGGCTCCACCTTGGTCAAGCCCTTTGCTGTGGTCTCCTTTTCTCTTTCAAATGCAGCTTTTGATAATAGTAGTAATTGTGTAACCTTATCTGTTTTCATTGTCTTTCAGAATGACCAGTGTTTTCCTTGTGTGTTAAAGGGGAACTGTACCCCTCCTTATTATGAACATCAAACACCAGCTGCTGTCTCTCTCACTAGCTGTTCTGAATGACTCTGAATACAAATAAGGTTATACAATCAATTTTTTATTTTTAATTTTAGTTTTTGTTTACTGGGTAAGTGTCATTACCCACAAAATATGACTATTTTCAGACATGACCCGGGAGGTTACAATACAAAATAGGCAGACAAAACAAATAACAGGTATAGTTCAGAGGTAATCAACCATACAAGGAAAAATCTACACAATGTTCTGTGACATAAACAGTATTGCTAATATGACAGAGACAATGGCAGAAAAATACACAACAGTACAAAACATAATAAACATATAATAATAGTGCAGTGGAGTTTTAACACATAATCCATGATAAGTGCTACATATGACAGTAACAAGGGGCCAGAGCAAAACTGAACATTTTGAGAGCTGAGGAAGGGATGACAGTTATTGAAAACAGAAAGACAGAAAAGGTGACAAGTTTTTACCATTATAGTTAAGCAATAACAATTGAACTGGCAGTCGTTTACTGGGGATTAATGACCATGTAGGGGGTTGAGTTGCTCAAGGCACAGCTGAGGGCAACCACTCAGCACACAGTTATTAAACCCCAGGAAACGACCACCAGTGAGGTTGTCATTGCTATTATAAGGCAAATTTTATTCTACATGTAGAAATAGTTTGAAAATAAACTTTCAATGTTATTGTTTTCTTTCCTCCAGAGGTGGTGGAGTGGGAACACAACATTATTATGTGGCATGTTGTTTCATGGTTAGGTCACATCATGATGACATGTGTCTACGTTCACCAATCTGCTGTCAATAAGTCCGGCCACATGGACTTAAGGATGTCAGTGGTTACATGTCAGGGTACTCCTGCTGTATATATTTTATTTGTGCACTTGCAGAAATGCAGTTTTTAGTATTGGGTTCTTTTTTACGTCTTTTTTTTGGGGGGGGGTTGTTCTGGGGACCCTTTTTTTATTTCTCTCAGATCATGTGTTTTAGTGGTGATTTCACTGGTTGCTGTGTTCCCGTTAACTTTTGTTTGGTTACCTGACATTTCCTTATGTGTTTTCCTGATGGTTGTTATGAAAGTGTTTAGAAATGTGATTGTGTTTTTTGTGGCTGCTGTGACTTTTGTTTCCATGTGTAGATGTCACTGCAAATGGTCTGGGGCAAAAATCTGTGTTCCTGGCTGCATGGTTAATTCTTAACTTTCTGTGAGGTGGTCAGTCATGGTGATCACACATCTAGATCGGTCATTAACTGGACATTAATGATCGATCCAGTAGTGAATCACAATGCAGAAACAGCTCATTAATTATTAATTAGCCTTATAATATATAAGATTACATGGCTTTACCTGCAATTATAATTCCCTGCATACTGCAAGGGCTGGTAAAGTATAACATCATCCCTGTACAAATTTGTCCATAAAATAGACATACAGTCAGGCAAGTTGTGTTTTCGATGAAAAATAAGAGGTGATGTGACTGAAGTTTTAAGCATTTTAAAAGGACAGTATAAGGTGAACTGATGTAAACCTTTGAGCGTAATGTAGACCGTGGTAGAAATAAAGGGCAAACCCTATACTTAAGGGAGAATTTGGAGTTTGGTATAATGTGAGGAAACATTTTTCTCCCACTGAGGTGCATAGCATGTGAAACTAGCAAACTCCCAATTGAAGCAATACATGGTTGGGAAGGGCTGACTCTTTAAACCACAGGTTGGATCAGGTACTTATGGAGACTACCATTACAGGGTGCAACATTTAATTCATTAAAGAAGGGAGGGTTCCCAAAATGTTTCTTTATTTTTACTGCATGTTAGGTGCTTTAGCTTGTTAAAATAAATGTCCAGGGACTTGGCCTCAATACTGATGCAATAATAGTTCACTACTTGAGGGAGAGGTTCCACTGGACTGGAGGAGGAGGATAATAGTTACCCCCATATTCAGGAAGGATAATAAGGACTACCCAAACAATAACCACCTGATACCTATAACATTCATTTCAGGAAAGGTCATGGAAAGGTGTATTTAAAATAAGATTAGTAGAAGGTGACTGTAGAACAAAAAACATAGTGGACAAACTACAACATGGCTTTAAGGCAGGTAGATTCTGTACAATGAATCTTCTAACTTTATATGAATTTGTTACTAAAGAGCTGGGTGATGAGGATTCAGTGGATGCATTTTTCTGGCCTTCAGCAAAGCATTTGATGTCATTTGTCATTATAAACTAATCGAAAAATTAATAAACAAGGGAATTAATGATAGAGTAATATAATGGATATCTAAATGGCTGGGTGAACATACTCAAGAGTTAAAATCAAAGGGCATGTATCAACTGAGGGAGAGGTAATAAGTGGGGTGCCCCAGGGATCTGTCCTTGGTCCACTGCTTTTGGGCTATCCATCAATGATTTAGATAATGATGTCAAGTGCATTTGTAACATGTTTGCAGATTATACAATAATAGAATGAATAGTGATCTCAGTGCTAGAAAGGGATAACTACAACAAAACTTACAAAATCTAGTCAACTGGAGAAACATGTGAAATATGACTCTTAATGAGGAAAAGAGCACAGTAATTAATTTAGTTAAATAACAAACAATAGCAAACTAAAAGAAACAATGTGTGAGAAGGAGCTAGGCATTTACATAACTAATGAATTCAGCAGCCAGAAACAGAGTAGTGGAATATTAAATTACTTGTTAAACACAATAAGGAGACATTTTTTATGTAAGTCAGAGCAAATTATTTTACCTCTATACCGTACATGTTAGGCTGCTAGTAGATTATGGATAACAGGTATGGGGAGAGCTGTCATTAGGGGATACTATTAAATTAGAAATAATACACCATAGACCAACTAAAATTATAAAAGACAGAGAGAACCTGCAATATGAAAAAAAATGAACACTTGGGTCTATATAGTTCAGAACAGAGGAGATTGAGAGGAGATATATTATTATTCAATATCCACATGGACAAGGGAGTACTCAATAGTTTACATTTTTAAGTGTTGACTGAACAAATACAGTTTGAGAGGACATAAACAAATAGAACTATTACACTTCAGGATAAATATATGAAAACATTTTTTCCCCCAAAGGGTAGTGAATACTTGGAATAGAGTAGCATCAGACACTGTAAGCTGTAAAAATCAGGAAACAATTTAAATCAAATCAGACAAGTGGTTGGCAGAAGAAGTAAACAAATATATATTTACACTGATTAAGAGGTGGCTATATATGGACATCATTGTCTTATCTAGCCTCTGCATCCATAGTATTAAGATGGTCGAAGGTGAACATGAGGGACTTTTGGAGCAACGTTCTTGAAATTGGAGCAAAGTGCAAGGCAAAGACCTCTATTGGTGAGCAAAGTTGCCTGACAAACACTGAGTGGCATAATTAGACAAGTGAAGAGCCATGTTTGCCCACTAAACTCTGTTTCATTATACCCTTATGGAAGCACAGGGCAATGAAGGAGCAAGGTGTATCTAAAGCTTATTGCTGCCTGGGAAGGAGGACAGCCAATGGAAAGGCATAAATATTCCAGTCATTCAATAAACAATCAATGTTTATTGGAGGGCAAATTGAACAAGGGCTCTCTTTTATAATTGCATCAGTTCACAAAGAAAACAACAGAATAAAACACTAGGTACTGTAATACAAACAGTTGCAATAAATAATTACAAATGTTATATCTGTTACAGTACTTGCAGCAGAAGGAGAAAAATTCACTCATAACAGTCACATTGGCAGTGCAGTTTCACACAGTCAGAGGAGCAAACAAGTATTTTTGCAAGGCAAAGCTGTTTGCTCCTGAGATACACAGTCCCACATGGAATCATTATATGCAAATGTGGCAACAAGGACATTTGAATGTCATTATAACCTGGTTACAATATGAGGAGCAACCCAATTTCTCCTACATACTGGTGCTGGATGAATGCGCTATACTGCAGTCTATGGTCAGCAGTACTACTGGCCCATCAAACTCTCGGCTTTCCTTCGTTATGAGGGACATCCCTCACTATCTCCTATAAAGGTGCTCCAACCCACATCTCTTCCACATGGGAAAGGTGCTGCCACACACAGACTAGGAGCTGTCAATGTGGGCGTGTATAGTAGAACTTATTAAAATTATACCAAAGCAAAGCTGAACTGTGCACAACATGGGTGTAGCAGCGTAGCAAATTGGGCATCTTTTTGGGGAACACTCACAAAGAAAACTCTTCAGATGTCAGCTTAAATTAAATGACAACTACTTTACTTTCAGCAACAAACAAAAATACAAAGATCTTCCACTGAGCTTTACAAAATGATCCTTCAGATTCAGTCTCTGTCTTTTTCAAAACCAAAAAGAAACATTTGTTTTCCCCTTGTTCACTCTCCCACTTTATTGTGCTCAGATGTTGCTTGTTAACACTCCCCCAACAACACTCCCCCTCTTCTTAAGTGACAATGAATCATTACTGCAGTCAGGAACAGTGAGATCGTAATTGGGCCAACTCTAAAGAAAGAGGAGTTTGGTTCAAATCCCCTCCAAACTCTTACCAAATCCAATGTGGCTTCTGGGTTATGATGGGGTTGACACGTGTAAGGAGTGTAATGACCATTAACTCCATCACAGCAGTGTTAAGTTGAAGGCCATTACCAGCTTGTTTTGGCTTTTTTATGTTCCTTCCTGCTTCTCCCATACTCAGTGCACTGTTAAAAGGTGTTTTTGCACGCCTTATACTGCCCAATGTAACACACATTTTGTTCATTCAAACCTGTGTCTCATCCAAATCTGTGTCCATTATGTGCTTGTGCATGGTATGCATGACTGCGTCCCTTGTTTACCAGTGCAAACTACTGTCTTTGCACATAAGTGCAGTTTGGTCTGTGCTATTACATGCCTTTCATTATGGTACTGTGGGTGTAAAGCTAGCCACAGTGGTTTGTGCACTGCAGAAACACACTTTACAATGTGCAAAATGTTCATTATAGTACCCTTGGTCTTTTTTATCTCACATTTTCTTTGTTTCTATGGTGTTCCTAAACTTTTGAGTCACAAAACATAATATTTGTATTACCACCAGTATAAACTTCATAATCTTTTTAACCAATCAGACTTCCATTTCTGAAGACTCCATGATCTCTTACTGTTAGGTTATGCAAAATTTACAGTTTCAATAAAGAATGTAATTAAAACATTGCATCATGCTAGGCAAAGTTACTGCTTTGAAGCTCTAAGTTTTATTTGAATACTCCATTTTCCTTATCAATGATGAGTAAAACACTATTAGTTTGAACTAAAGCTGCATAATAAAAAGAAATACAAAATCACACACACACCCACAGTGCAAAGCATCATGGGTTGTATATGCAAATCACCACAGAATACTATGGTGGTTCAACTTTAAGCAGAAATGCATGATGCTGAAAGGCCTCTCACACAGTTTGCAAGGAACAGCAGACAGAAGACATGAACCGTGTTTCATCCTACCAGGACTCATCAGTATGCCTCAAAACATGTATCAACAAATACCAATTTACTTACATATAAATGCATTGGATACTGTAACTGCCAGACAGGTTATGGCATTATTTCAATATCTCCATGTCCACAAATTGGCTGCCTGTCCATCATTATTCAAAATACATTTTCTATGCTTTATTGAAAATATTAGTTATATACAGTCAATATTCTAATAATTAAAGTACTTCAGTGTCTTTTAAAATAATTACACAGAATAGTACAAATCCCTCTCATAAATGTAAAGTTTGCAACCTATAGTAGTTTGTAAAGTCTTATAAAAGTCTTAAAATGAGGTAGTAATAAAATTGTTTCTCAAAACTGAAGTTCTTTGATAGTGTCTCCATTCTGCAAATGAAAAACACTTCAGTCTCTTCTTCATTCACAACCAGATCCATCTAAAGGCACTTTAGAGAGCCCAGCTTTGAAAAAAGAACCTTCAAAAGTGTCTTTCGTTTGTGAGAGGAGCTGTTATCAAAGCATGACATTTCAAGGAAATAACTCCAGGAAACATCACCAGGACTCCATTTGCAGTCCATTGAGTTGATCATGCAGGCTCTACAATACAAAAACTGACAACAGATTGCAGAATCTCTCCTTATTTAAAGTAATGACAGACAGGGAAGAGAGACTGCAAGTACAGAGCACTCTTTTCAGAATATAGAATGGTTCCTCCAAATCTGACAACTTCTTCCCTATTGTGTTTTTCATCCAATTATCTATGTAAAGAATTTGCACTACAGTCTACCTGTGCTGACTATTAAGTCATTCTCAATATATCTCAATACTGGCACATACATGAAAATGAAGAAAAGGCCAGTGCAGAGTGTTTTTCAAACTCTGACTTTCAAAATGAAATAAAGCCAATGCACATTCATATTGCAGCAAATAACCTTGCTATTTTTTTTCTTTTCTGTAAAAGTATAGCAAACAGGTGCTTTACCAGACTAAAATGAAACACAAGAACATCTGTGACATTTGTATAGCCCACAGTCTGTTACACTGCAAATGGTGCATAATACTTTATAGCAACAACCTAGTAATTACTTTTTAAATGCTTAAAAGGTGACATTGCTGAAATCATTTGAAGTATTCTAAGGAAATGAGCTATATCTCTGTGAAACTTCATGTATGGAAGGAAAACCCTATGGAGAATTTGCAGATTTGAAAACTATTACATGAAATGAAATAAAGATAACTAGAAAAAAATTGTTGACCTTAACCATCTCAAATATCAGTGCCTTCTGGAACTTGCAGGCTCAGAAATTGTTTCAAACTCTTGACATCTTTTGTTTAAAAAAAAATAAACTGCTGTATTACAAAGCTTATCAATGTTTTGTCTTTACATTCTGCAATGCATTTTCACAGATCCATTGGTATTTAAGAAAAAAAGTACTCTAGCAACAAAAGAAGGGGAATACAGTAACCTACATTGCATTTTGTCCTGACACCAACTTATTATATCCATATGAGGTTAAGAATTTATAAAATGAAAATAAGGGATATATTTTTAATAAATGAGTAAAGAAACAATTGTACCAGTTCATATCACTGCATACTGCAGTTTTAGAATTGTAAAAGCTGATGTGATTAAAAACTAGGGTTACTGACAACTGCAGAGTACGTGTTTACTCCCCTTGGTATACTAAGGCAGATCATGGAAGTCATGTAGGGAAAAGTTTAGTCATTTTACTCTTGGCATTATAAACTGCATGATATTTTCTACAATATAATTAGCATCAAGCTCTGCGGGTTTTAAGAGCTCTGAACTTTGTCTCTGAAAACATGGATTTGACAGCCTCCTGACAATTTTAAATAAAATGAAGCGAGTCCTAAGCACTCAAATGAGTCCCAAAACTACACAATGTTTATAACACAAACTCGTTCCACTAGGATTGTAGCATCAGCAATTATTATACAGAGGGCTGGAACAACTCCAAATTAGCTACTTGCATTTAAACACTGCAAGCAAATGCTGTTAAATAAAGCCTATTTAAAACATCATTTTATCCACTAGGTATGTTCTATGTTTTACTCTTTCAAGGATATAAATGCATTAACCCTGGGGCTGCCCAGTGATGAAATGGAATGGTTAAGAGAACTTGTAAAACTGTATACTGTGGCCCAGATATTCAAAAAGGTTGTGCCATGCGCAATAGGGATGTGCCAGCACAAGTCCGAAAATGCACCATTCTGCGATATTCAGTGGGAGGCAGATGCGCCCCCAAATCACGCTGAGCAATAGCGCAATGATAATGAATGTATGCACAACTGAAGGGAGAGGAACCATGCATAAATGGCGCAGTGCGATATTCAACAATATGCACCATGCACAATAGGGGAGCAAGTGGAAGTTGCTGATAGCGGAAATGAGCCAAAATAAAAAGGAACAAGGGAGAGGCGCAAGAACGCTACAGGGAAGGCACATGAGGCTGAACTCTAGCTGCACAAACAGGGCAGGAGGGACACAAGGGCAGGCCAGGAAGGGCACCCTGAACAGAGGCACAGGGAAGGTGTGGGGCCACAGCCAGTGCAGAAGGGGGAAGTGCCACACAGCACAGAGGCCACCACAGGAAGGTGTTCCCAGTGCAGGAGAAGTAGCAGCCAGGACAGTGGGGGGAACACAGAAACAACTGCCGGGGGGGTGAACACAAGCCAGGGACATGGCCGGTGCCACCATCCAGATGGAGGCAGTAATGAGGGGTGTGAGAAGGTGGGCAGCAGGGGGGCGCCGCCATGGAAGGACCTGTTGGTGGTATGCCCCCAACAGGCAGTACCGAGCCTGCACCTGCTTCGAGCTGTACAGCGATACTGCGATTGTGGGCTGGTATCACCTGAATTGGGCAATTCTGAGGTGGCTCTGTGAGCTGTGCAGTGATGTGATGCAGGCACCCACGATGCAGAGCCATGCTCTGTCAGTGGAGACTAAAGTGACAGCTTGCATGTGCACTCGCCATGGGTACCTTCAGAGACCAACAGGGGACATGACTGGCATAAACCAGTCGGCGCGTCATGCCACCTCACCCAATTCCTCAGCGCACTGCTGCGACATGCTGCGGTACATCCATTTCCCCAGCACACCGGCGGAGAGCACAGCAAACATACAAGAGTTCCACAGGGTAGAACATATGCCTGGCATGCTAGGGGCAATAGACCGCACCCATGTGGCTATCCACACACCACCTGGCCCTGAGGGGGCTGCATATATTAATCAGAAGAGCTATGCTAGCATCAACTGCCAGGTGGTGTGCGATGCCAGGGGGCGCATAATCAATGTCTGTGCCACGCACCCTGGGGGAGCACACGATGCCTTCATCTGGCACCAGTCGGCACTGTGCCACAGATTCGAGAGTGGGGACATCCCCACTGGCCACTTAGTGGGTGAGTATGCAAACCACATGGACAAACATAGGGCTTGGGAGGGGCATGGTCAGAGGTGACATGGGTAGTGGCATACATGGCCTAGGGCAGGGCGATGCTGATCACCAAACTAACCTCCACCCTCTACACACAGGTGACAGTGGATACCCACTCCGTCCCTGGCTGCTCACACCATACCGGCGGCCCGCGACCCCATTGCAGCAACGCTACAGTAAGGCACGTGCCACCACACATAATGTCATCGAGTGGGTGTTCGGTATGCTGAAGGCATGCTTCCATTGCCTGGACACCTCCGATGTTGCCCTACAGTACAGTCTCTCAAAGGCCTGCGGGCTATTCCTGGCCTGTTGCACCCTGCACAACATGGCCAATGAATGTGGGATAGCCGTACAGGTCAAAGAGGGGGACAGCAATGGGGACGATGAGGATGTCGGTGATAATGGTGATGGGCAGCCCCCCCTTGGGCGACGGGACCCCCGACTGCTCTGACTGGCACAGCTGCACTGGGAAACCATCACGGAGAAGCACTTCAGCCAACCCAGGTAAGTCATGGGGCCATGTGCAACCACCAGTGGCAAAGGCACAACCCACAAACATGCATGGACATACACCAGGGGTGCATGCCATCAAGGGGAGTGGCTGGGCATGGAACTGCACACACCGCCAGGGATGGGTGAGGTCTAATGTGGCGCACAGTCAGACACACACACACACAACTCACCAGACATGCACAAAGGGTAGGAGGCACGCCGACCCAGACCGCCACCCCTAGCCACACACATGTCCACAGACCACCATGCCCACTGCCTGTCATTGTGCGTGTGTCAGACACTGGGCACCATTGCACAGTGGTGTACAGTGCAATGCAGGCATCATCATGCACACGCAACTGTGGACAGCAGCCAGGAGGGTGTGCAGATGGACTGTGTGTGTGCATGCAGGGCTGGGTACCCACCCGTGCATTGCCCACTGAATGACACAATGCACACAGGGCAACAGTAGCCACACTGGGAGACTGGTCAGTCACATGCCACAGTGTCAGGGCACCACGGATGCATGGGCAGCCCCGGCGAGACCCGCCAGCAGTGACAGGCTGACCACTGGCTTCATGGGGTGGCACCAACGGTCCCCCAGGGGTTTCACTATGTGCATGTGACCGTGCTCATGCAGGGGTCTGCAGCACACCGAACATGCCTGCGCCAGGCGTGCTTGGGATGCCCACAGCTGAACCCGGCATCAACAAGGATGGTGTCGCATGATGCCAGGAATTGGGGGTGGACATTGCACTGTGTGGTGTCTGCTACGCATGGGCAAATAACTGTGTGCCCATTGTGGCCATGACAGCAGTGAATGCCTGTGTCTGCCTGTCAATGGCAGCGGTCACATCCTCCCACAACCGGTCCATCCCTGCCAGGAGCAGAGCGGTGTCTCTGCTGCGATGTTCCTCTGCCTGGTGCAGAGCCTCACTCAGTGCATCCACCGTCATCACAAGCCGCATCTGCTGATTGACTGATGCTTGCAGTATGCGGGTGTGCTCATCCAAGAGGCCATCTGCATGATCAGCATGCTGTCCCTCAGGGTGTTCGCGGCCCTGAGGCTCATCACCCCTTGAGGGTGGGCACTGCACACCAGGGCCAGGCCTGGGCATGTCCACAGGCAGTGCACTGATGCCGCCCCCTGACACTGTACCCCCATGGCCATTGGCCGACTGCTGATACTGCCCCTCCAACTGCCGCTCCCCAGGGCTCAATGGTGCCGCCGCAGTGGCCTCAACAGTCCCACTGTCCTGTACACACACGAGTGCTGCCCCACCAGTGCTGACAGGCACAGGCTGGGACTGTGATGACACGCAGGCTTCCACGGCGGCACCACCCACAGCCATGGCTGCGATGTAACCTGCTGTGTGGCCATCCTGTGGCTCACACATGTCACTGCCCATGACGTTAGCTCCATCATCATCAGTGATGGATCCGGCACCAGCCTGAGTCTCAGCATGCTGGCATCCATGGATGCTGGCAGGCTGGGACACGGGCAGGGCCTCCTCGGCACCTGCTCCACCAACATCAGTCCGGACGTCCAGGTGGGCCCACTGTCACCCTGACCTGCATATTCCTGTGAAGGTGGATGGGTTTTCCTCCATCTCCATGTGACTGGCCTCAGTGGAGAAGCCCACCACCGCTGACCCATGCAGATGCTCAGGAACTGTAAGGGAAAACAAAGTAGTGTTACTGCATGTGACCTACCCTGTCCCCCCCCAATAGACAGACCATGACCTACCATGCAGTGATGGGCTACCACCCATCTGGAATCCAGCACCCAGAACACCCTCAATGGTGCAACGCTGCATGCTGCCAGCAACCCGCTCCTCCTGTGGGGTCAGGTGTAGCACCTCCTCCTGTCCCCCACCTGTCGCAGACCATGCTGCCCTGATGGCAGCCACCTTCTCTTTAATCCTCTGCCTGTCTGTGCCCATCTTCTTTTTGCACTCCTGCATGGAGTGCTGGTGGCTGCCATGCAGGTTTACAGCATGCGCCACCTCCTTCCATGCAGCATCATGGGCCTGTGGTGTTCCCTGGCATCCACTGAGAAGTGGCTCCTGGTCTAGGTAGGCCTTGAACAGGGCATCTGTCTCGGCCTTAGTGAACTGAGCAGCAGAGATGTCGTGGAGGCATGCTGTGCAGTGGAGCCAGATCGAGCTGGCAAACCTTGTGGCCATTGTCGAGCCACATGTTGGGGCTTTGTTTGGGGAGGCACCCCTGGACAGGGCTAGGAGTGATGTATGGCAAGAGGTGGCTGATGCCCTGGATGAGGCCACCAGTATGGGGTGGATGGCAGAGCAGTGCCACCACCAATATGAGGACCTGAGGTGCAGGGACCCAGACCTGCTTGCCCGCCTGCGGGCACATGCCAGGAGGGGCACGGTGCCATGGCCAGGTAGGTGCAACATCCATACACTTTTATCGTCCATACAGGTATCACGGTTGCATGTGTCCGGCACATGGGGGGGCATCCGCTGTTGGCCATGGTGGTGGTATCGGGGTGTGGGGTGGGTGGATCTGGCTGTGTGGGATTGCACACACATGGGGGTGGGGGGACTTTGCTACAGGATTGTACTGATGTTCCTCTCTCCATGTTTTCACCTTAGGCCCAGACGAGCACAGGCTGGTGAGGGAGAGGAGGCACCAGCAGGAAGACCATCAGTCCGGGAGGGGCGAAGGTTTGCAGAGGCACAGGGACCAGCCTGATGATGGTGAGTGCCTTACATCCATGATTACTATTGCATGCTGTATAACTGGGCAGGCAGCAGGGCATGGCCGCCATCCATTGACACCACTACCATGCACACAACTTGTTACAGTCAGCACTGTCCAGTGGCACTGCATGTCTGGGAGTGCATCAATGATGGTCCATGCATGCACCGGGCACATGGCTGTGGCACTGCCTTCACACCACATAGCCAAGTCACTGTATGGCCATGGTGGTGCTGTGCAGGACATGGGCAGTGGGTGTGTGCAGTGGTCCACATGGCTGTGGCTGCCTGGGTAGGCAGGTCTTGTGGGCACGGTCATTGTGTGTGGTCGCACACCATCACAGGGGCATGGCACATGGCTGTATGCCATGCACAGTGGGTGGGCTGCAAGGGGCTGGACAGTCAAACTTATTGACTCTGCTCCCTCGTCCTAGGTGGACGGCGACTCCAGGCACTGGAGAGGAGTGTGAGGGAGCTGATCCTGGTGGCGAGGGTGACACTGGAGCTGTTACAGTGTATCCACCACCACGGGGTGAGGAGGAGGAGGAGCAGCAGACGTAGGTGCCATGTGGAGGAGGACCGGGGCACACATTGAGGACTCCATGCCCCTACTACCACCTTCCCCCTTGACCCACCCTCACACCCCTTCTTCCCTCTCCCATATGTTCACCCCTGCCCCTTACCTGTCCCCACCTGTTACGTGGCCCCTCCCCCCCTTGTAAATAGTTGTAAATAGGTTTTGTTACTTCTTTTAAATATAAGCACTTTGTTATGACAACTGCGGTAGTCTCTGATTTGCAGCGGGTTACAGGTGCTCAGCTGCAGTGGTGTGCATGGCGTCAGGGGTGGTGCACGCATGGGCATGTGTGTGTGTGTGCAGAGGTGAACTGCCTATGGTGTGGGCAGGGGGATCAGTCACTGTCTGTGGTTTCTGTGTTGTACTTTGTGCACTGAATGCCTGTGTGCAGTGGTCCACAGGGCCTGCACTGTGTGCATGGCACCCCTGTCAGACCGTCCATGGCCTGTGCAGCGGACACCCTTGCATGTCTGTGATATGCACGGTCTGCTGGTGTGTCAATGGTGGCTGTCCATGCTGGATAACAATTGTACCTGGCACAATGCCAGGTTGCCTTCCATCACCAGTATGGTGCACTTCTGCCTCCGGTGGCACTGTGGCCTCCGATGTTGTTGTCCCCCCTCCATGCTGTCACTTGTGTCTGTTGCAGGGGATGTGCTCCAGTGTCTGTCACCTGTGCTCTAGCAGCATGCTGGTGGCATACAGCTTCATGGTGCCTGCGCAGTGGGGCTGGCACACCTGTGCAATGTAGGGGTGCTGGCCGTGTGTACACATCAGCTGTGGCCATACGCCAGTGGCTTGGTTGACCCACTACTGTGTCCCTGTGTTGGTGTGCCCTTGGGTATGAGTGGGTGTTTGTCCATGCACTGTGTTGCATCCTGTGTGGTGCATGCCTCCATGCTACACTGTGCGTGTCTGTGCTGGCTGTTGTGGCCAGTGCTTGGACGGAATGTGTCCTTGGGAGGGTGTGCAGGGTGCTGTACCACTGGAGGTGGGGTCTGGGGCATGCCCTGTCGCATGTGGGGTACCTAGTGCGCTGATGCATGGTCGGTCTCTCAGCTGTACCTCGGGGGGACATGCAGGGTGGCACTGTGTATGCATCTGTTGCATCACTGTCTGTTGCCACCCGCTGCAGGGTGCCCATGATGAGGCTGCCTTGCAAGGCTCCATGGTGCACAGGGTTGCATTGTCACAGTGGGGGTGGTGGCATGCATGGGGTGTCCTGCACTGTTGGGTGCTACTCCTGGGCAGGGTGTATGGGGATCATGGTGCAGGGTGTGCTCTTCATTTGTGGGATGGTGTGGTATGGGGTGGTCGGCCATCATTGTGTGCCAGTCACAGCTTGCCAGGGGGTGTGATGGAGCACCATGACCCGGCTATGGGTTGGTTGCTGGTATCCATGGGCCAGTGGTTATTCCAGCTCTCCCCCAGTTGTGCAGTGCATGGGGTGTGGGGGGACGATGTCTGTTCTGCTGTGTGTTCCTCTGCCCATCTGTGGCATGGGTGGTGGGCCCATGCATCCCTGGTTGTGCTGTTGCATTGCTGCCCTGCTGCTGGAGGCATCTCTGGTTGTGCTATGGCGCATCTGGACTGCTCAACTGAACATCCCTTGTTGCGCTATGGCACATCAGATATACTCAGCTTCACCTCCCTAGTTGCACTATGGCGCAGGTGGTGCGATATTCAGTCGTCGGCCGTAGGCGCATCTTGGCCTGCGCAGTTTTTGAATATCGTGCTTCTTGAGCATGGTCGCAGTGGACTTGTGCTTGCTCCTGCTGTTGCACACTTTTTGGGCACAGTTTGAATATCTGGGCCTGTAAGTACAAGTTATACTGCTCCATCCATTAACCCACACTGTGCCCATATGTGATTCCTTGAATTTTTTATCCAATGGAATAATAATTGCAGTTTTAATTTACATGGCGTCCATCATTTATAATGTATTATGAAACACTTCACCAGTTTAGTAAAATAAAACATACTGATCAGAGCACTGGAAGATAAAGCAAGAAAGGTACAATTACAGGAGCCATGGCAGTGTGCTTTCGCTATGAGTTAAAGGAGTACTACAGTAAAATTTGCAAAAGCATATGCTGTGCAATGTGTTTTGATTTGTGTGTTTTAGTCCTGGTGTGTGCTTCCCTTTGTCCGCTATTAGCAGTTTTTTTTCCTAAATCTGCCTACTAGTTTTATGGCCTCTGGGGCTCTCCATGATAGAATGGTTTATAGCTCTTCTTTGTCCTACAGTGCCTCTGGTTTCATGTGACAGTTATGAGTCTGGGACCACCAATTCAGTGAGGGGAAAGTACTGCAGCAGTAATGTGTAGATAGAAGCCTGATGTTATGGCCACAACTAAATAACTCTAATTCAAAATTTTTATTTTCTATATAATTGTCTAGGTCTAGCCAGCAGGAGTAAATGTTTTGCATTTAAAGCTTTTAATTTTCATCAAACTGCATCCAACCATAGAAAGCACACAGCTCACCCTTAATTAATCAATGATATAATTAGTAAAGACTCTAGTTGTTTCATTTTATTTATTTATTTACTTCACACAGAATCCTTTAGGTGGTGCCTATTTCCAAAGGATTCAGAGTTATAGACAACAGTTATACATAATGCAATGTCTACAATACAGTCAACTAAATGTACATACAGTAACAGTAGGTGGACACACAGGCTGGAGATTATTCAACATTATGTTACATTTTAACAGTGATAGTGAGCAGTGAAAAAAGGAATGTGTGCACAACAGGTGTAGGTATCTAGCATATTAGGAGCAGAGGAATAAGTTTCCCTTGTCAGGACCCACCTTTAGTGAGTTGAGTAGCATAAATTTAAATACATTGAAAAAGTTGCTTTCCTAATAACACTGTTTAGACTATTCCACTGTTTGGTGAACCTGTACATGACAGAGTTCTGCCCGGTTGTACTTTTCCATCTGAGGAGCAGCAGTGAGTGACGTGCCACACCTCTGGTGGTGTATGGGTATCAGTAAGGGTATGCTGTGTTCACAGCCTGGGGGAGAGCATGCCATGAAGTGCTTGGAAGCCTACAAGAAGTGTGTTGTAGAGAAGTCTAAGATTTAGGGTTAGGAGATTTGGGGCCAGATATTCAAAGCTTTGCCCCTGGGTTAAGTTAACACTGCCTTGCATGCAAACTTAGCCTGGAGCACAAAGCAAGCTATATTCAAAAGGAATAGCCCAGGGCAAACAGCTTCTGAATATAGCATGGGAATGAGGCCATGCAAACTGGGCTGGGAATGCAGGGCAGACATAGCCCTGGAATAAGACAGCACTGAATACAGCAACCAGGAAGTGCAAGCCACAACAACAACACAGTGCATAGCGATGTGAGGGTAGGTAGAGAGGAACTATGTGGCCAATGTGTGTTCTGGCAAATGCATGGACCCAGTACAGCTTCAGGCAGCAGCACACATGAAAAAACAGTGATCAAAACTGTATAATATTCCCCGAACCGTTAGCGCAGCTTTAGCATGGAGCTAAGCGGTTTGCCCGGTGCAAACACGTTAGCCCCGAGCTAAACTTTGCCATATTAAAAAGTGACATACAAATGAGCCTACTTAAGTAGTGTCTGGGCAAACAGGCACATTAGCATCTCATCACACCCTGATTTGCATGCAGTTTGCACAGCGTTACTGCAGGGTCCCACAGCTCTACATGTAGGTCAGTCTGGCAGTACAGGGGCTGGCCAGGTCTGACTGCAACTCTACCTGTAGGTCAGTCAGGTAGTGCATGATGATAGCTGCAGGCTTCATGTAAACAGTACAGCACAGCATAGCATATCGTACCCCAGGGGACAACACAGAATAGGCACAGGTGGTGGTAGTGCTGCATGCAACCTTCACACTGTAGATCATGCTACAGTGCACAGCAGACACTACAGTAGCAAGAGGGCTGGTAGTGTGAGGGACGCGACACTGCCTACGGTATGTAGGGCAGTGATGACCACTGCATTGTACACAGTGACAGGCACAGCTTGCAGGTAATTACTGACAGTGGACAGTACTATCATGCTGTTGTGTGATCCACAGATGCTGCACCTGTGGCATGGGATGTACATAGTGTCATGCACATGGCTGGCAGTGTGTGCTGTGACATCTGTACAGTTGTGTGGTTGGTGGCTGGGGGGGGCATGTAGGATCCGACAGGCACACAGGTGGTGGCGTAATCCCACTACTGGCCTATGTGCACTGAGCGATGTGTCCCAGCCTTGTGGCCACATCTGGGCTGTGGTGAGGTCTGGCCACCCATACACCCTCCCCTCACTGGCCACCATGACCACAGTGCTGCATGTGTGTGCTGGCATCTGTTATGCACCACAGACATATGGTCTACAGGTGTGTGCTATATGGCCACACTACCATGGTGTCCCCTGTGGGTCAGATCACCCCTCACTGTCTGTGTTTGGCTCGGACTGGTGGCAGCTGATGGCATCATGTTGGTGCCATCAGTGAGTAGCATGTGTCCTCCATGTCTGGCAGTTTCTAAGTGTCATACTCGTATGTTAGGGCCGTGCAGGCTGCGCTAATGCTGAGATAGCACCGTGCAAAGCTGTTTGCCCAGGGTTAAGACCAGCTTTTCCTGGGTGGTAAATTGTACCGTGCTATGGGTCGTGCTATGTTGCGCTAAACACCTTAGCGCAGCACTAGTCACTGAATATCGCATAGCGAATTTATTCATGTTCACTATGCCCCTTGCATATCATTATGCTTAACCCGGTGCTACTGCTGTTTGCCCGTGCTAGTTGGCCTTTTGAATATGGCAGACCCGCGCTAAACGCGCGCTATTCCCATGCAAACTGTTTGTGGACCGTGCAAAACTTTGACTATCTGGCCCTTAGTCTGGAGTAGAGGTTGCTTGTATATGTTTCTTGTTCAGCATCAAGTAAAAATCTATATGCAATGTTTAGAAGCCACCTCACATGTTTTAGTGTCCCATTGTTCACAGACCCATAGACTACAGGTCTATAGTCAATTATGCTAATTATGAGACTTTGAACAAGCAATTTTTTAACCTCGGGTAGCAGGCTATTTCTGTGGCTATATAGAAATCCTATTCTGAAATGTACTACCAAATGGTCTACATGGTCATTGAAGGTCAAGGCACTATTGAGAGTCAGTCCAAGACACTTAAAGGCTTGTACCTATTCAATTGGGTTACCTGTTGGTGTATAGATATTGAGGCCAGTAGCAAATTGACCTTTACTGCATTTGCTAAAGAACATAAATTTTATTTCCCTGTTGTTCAGCACCAGTAGTTTGCTAGTAAACCAGGACTGCATGTTCATAAAGTCATCCTGTCGATTCTGCCTAATGTGATCTATGTACTGATCAGAGGAGAAGATGACAGCATCTTCTGCGTATGTGATAATTTTGGTGGATTTATATGCTGAGGGTACTTCATTTATAAACAGGCTAAAAAGAACAGGCCCAAGGATGATCCCTTTGGGCCATCAGTACTCATGGGCCTAATATCAGATAGGGATGCTCTCCACTTGATAATAAGGTTCTACCACCCAGGTAATCTGTGAGCCACTTTACCACATCAGTGGAGAGACCCAGGGACAGTAGCTTGCTGCAGAGGAGGGCATGGTTCACAAGATCGAAGGCCTTTGTTAGGTCAGTGAAAAAGGAACCCACTAGCGCCCTCTGGTCAAGTGACCTATGGATAGACTCTATGAATTCTAGTAGAGATGAGGTCATACTGAAAATCTTTCTAAAACTGTGCTGCTCATCAGACAGAAGATTACTGGTTCAGGTACTTGACCAGCTGGTCATTTACCATTATTTCCAGTATTTGGATAGTGGTGAGAGAATGGAGATAGGGGGATAGTTTACTGGGTTACTAGGATCACCCCCCCACCTTAGATACTGGGACCATGTGTGCCTTCTTCCAGATGTCAGGTATTTTACTGGAGGCCAGTGACAGATTCACAATCTGCTGTAGGGGGTAAGTGACTTACCTAATGCCAATTTTCAGCAGTTTCATATCAATATTGTCTGGTCCCACCCTTATCTTAACTGTCATCATCCTCAAGTAGTGATGCACCTTTGCGCAACTAAGTCATTTAAAATAGAAATGAGGATGATTCAGGACCCCTGGCAGGCAACCTGGTGTGTTGGGACAGTGGGAGCACTGGGGATGTAGGCAGCTATGTCAACAAACATCCTATTGAAGGCATCAGCTATAGGTTCGTTGCCAGATATTGAGGAGTCACCTAGCACAATAGATTGTGGCAGGGATTTCTTGGTGTTACCCAGGAGTTCAATGGCACTATCTCATAACCTTTCGGACTGCTTCAGTGAGGTTAGCTGCTGGGATTTATAATAGCTCGCTTTGGCTGTCCTAATGAGGTCTTTTACTTTGTTCCTAAGTTCTCCATGTTTTTGGAGGTAGTGGCTCTGGCCTTGCTCCCTATAGAGGTTCCATGCCTTGTCACACTCCTGTGAATGGGATTTAATGATTGGAGTGTACCAGGGTTGAGATGCCCCTTTAAATACGATCTGCTTGACTGGTGCTATTGTGTTACAAACCCTGTTGATTTGGTGAAGTATTCAAGGGCTGCATTACTATCTGTTGTGTCAGTTAAAAAGGACCAGTCAATCTGGTACAGGAGGGTTAAGAAGTATTGAGTTCTGTGTTTTGGCACTACCCTAGCTTTGGAGGTGAAGGGCTCACTTTTACACATTTTGGCTGGCCACTTGAAAGTGGCTGGTGAGTGGTCACTAAGACAGTCAGGTAGTACTTCTGTTGTGATTATTTTGTCAACATGGCTAACTAGAATCCAGCCAAGGAGTGTTGAGGTACCCATCTTGTAGTTCACCCTAGTCAGTTTTGTCAATAACCCGTGTGAGATAGATGTTTGCCAGTTTGTCCTTTACCTCTCTTATGTTGCTAGCCATCCAGTTACAATTAAAGTCACCAACAATTTTCTCACGGTCAGGGTTTATGCCAGAGGCTGCCTTTACAAAGCAGTTGATGTCTTGCTGGACATTTCCCATGGGAATAAAAGTGATTATTAGATTTAGGTGTTTTCACCCTTTGGTCCCAGTGTTAGCTTAATGGCTAGGAATTCATAACCAGACAGCTCTATGCTAAGAGTGAGCCTGCTGGTTTTCATGAGGGATTTAACATACAGTAGGCAACCCCCACCCCTGCGAGCCTTCCTATCTGATTTAAAGGTGGTGTAGGAATCAATCTCTATTTCCTTATCCTGGATCCTATCAGAAAGCCATGTTTCAGTGACTGCAACTACATCAAACTGGCTATGTACAACCCAAAAGTGAAACTCATCAAACTTAGGCATCAGGGCCACAAGGTTAGCAAGTGCAATATAGATGAAGCCCCTGAAGGATGTCACCATGGTTGTCAGGGCCAGGGGTTGGATGTATATTGCCCCATATCAACAGAAGTAAAAGTAATACTTGTCAAAGGGCAAGGTACAACTTAAGGGAGTAAGTGTGTGTTTAACTTGCACTTTTGACATTTTTACTCACAAAACAGGATTGCCTGGTAAAGTGCAAAAGGGCAATTGCTGCAGGGCCCATGTAAAAGTGTGGTGTAGGTAGTGTGGTTGAAAACAGAACAAGAGGTATAACAGGGGGTGATTCAGGGGTGGCAGTATCAGGCAGGGTGTGCATGGCAGGGCAGGTACGACCATGTCTGGTCACATTCTTGGCCAGAGGCTCCTGAGACGTTGGCTAATGAGAGCTGAAAACGATCAAGCAGAAGAAAATAATACTTCCAGCACTCAGCTTAGCAAGGTATTTGATGGGTGTGGGGGGGCATAGCCATGTATTTCACCAGGGGAAACTGATTGGGGGGGGAGAAAAGGTTTAGTAGCCAAAATTGTGTGTGTGTGTGTACAGCAGCTAGTCAGGAGTCTGGAAACCAACAGTTATGCACTATGGTGCTAGGAGAGATAACAGCTAGATACAGCAAGATGGGGGGGGGGTGAAAATAGCTATTTGAAGTCTGTAAGAAGGCAGTGGTAAGAGTCCACCCAAATTGTTAAATATTTTACTAAACAGTCTAATTATTCCCAGGTGGGTGACTCTGGGGCTATGGGGGGCCACACTAATCAATTATTGGAGTCTTACAAAACATAGAAGATAATGGCAGAAGGGATCACAAGGTCCATCAAGTCTACCCAAGGTTTATAGGTTTCTACCCCTCCCCCCATTTGCCCCTCTGGAGAATGATGTCTTTGTGTCTGTCCCAAGCTCTCTTGAACCCCCCGACCATTTTGGCACCCACAGCCTCAGGAGGTAGGCTGTTCCAGGCATCCACCACCCTCTCAGTGAAGAAGAACTTTCTACTATTGGTCCCAAACTTTCTCCCTTTCAGTCTCAGATCATGCCCCTTTGTTCTGCTCCCTTCCTTGACATTAAAGAGTTGTACATGTGAGACATGGCAAGGGTGGAGCAAACCCATGAATACTGGAAGACATACGTCAGTAAAAGGGAAAGATAGTCAGCAAGGAATACCAAAAAAAAGAGAAAAGAAACATTGACATGGTCTACAGTAAGTCATAAATTACTACGGTTATTTGATGGACGTTAACAGTATATCACTGGGGTTGTTTTAGAAATGTTAACTATTGAAGAAATGAGCATCATCTCTAAATGATGACATTTAAGGAGTGTGGTTTGTATTCTGAACAGAATGTGAAATATGATTTAAACTTTTGAGACCCTGCAAAAGAAGGATTTTCCTGTATAATTGTTTTATATAGATAATAATGGTCACTTTAATTTTGAATTTGATAAATTAAAAGTTTTAAATTCATGAAATTATTTTAGATGTAAATTTTGAATAGCAGTGAAAGAGTTACCTTGTGTGACATGTTAGGAGGCCTTTGGAACATAATTGAGTGAAAAGCACTACATACTTTGAAGAGTATAAATAGTGGCCATAACTTTAACTATGCTTTATTTTCTAAGGCTTATAAAATATTTGTTAAATGTGTATATCTGTTATTTTCTTTCAAGGTACCCAGCCTTGAAAAAGTGATAGGATGATATCATGAAACACAGGAAGAAGTGAGACTTGCACCTGGATCCTTTGTGAATCTGGTGCTCCCCATTCTGATGAGTTTGTTATTGGTTTTTAGCTAATAAATTCTTAAACACATTTCCAGTGAGTGGTTTATTATTCCAATGAGCGTTTTGATTACCCACTTGCTACCATAGTGTAAACTCCCTGTCTTGTAACCCTGGTAAAAAGTGTGGATTCATAGCCAACTGTGTCAGGTACAAAAAGCAGTGCCCTTTCTGCCCTCTTTGTGTATCTCATGCCTCATCTCTAAGATGTCTGCTACCATGGGTTGAGGCAATTTATGATTTTGAAGTAGATATGCCACTGGAATAAATGGGGTGCCTTCCCATTACAGATCCCTCCGTGTGACCTCTGCCCCTCCCCTGATCTGATTAATAATGTATTTTGCCTGATAGGCTCTATGAAACAACTCAAAGTCAGAAAATCTCAACCCTCTCCAGTGCTACCACTCACCCTCAGAGTAGCTAGACTAGCCCTAGGCTTCTTGTCCCCAGAAAAACATTAAAAATCCCTGATTCATTCACGTTCTATTGGCTGTGCTGAGACCTACAGGCAACATAGAACCATGGAAGGTGATGGCTGATAAGGGCAATATGGCCCACCTAGTCTGCACTTTTTCCCTACCTAATGCAATACTGCAGACCCTAGTTGTTCTACAGCTTACCCTCTCTTCCTTATTGTGAGAGTACTCATGTCTATCCCATGCATTCTTTTTTTAAATATATTTTTTATTGAATTTTTCCATTGTGACACATTTATAGTTTTCTCTTATATTATTCTTTTGTAATGTACAACCTTTCATCTTAATACAGATTTATGTACTGAGGGTTAATATTACTTAAATAGCATTCCAGATCTATTACAATTCTTTGATACATATCATATAAATTTAAAGATATGTTCATACATTCAAGATGTCTTGTTTCATGCAGAGAAGCCTCTGTCTATCTTGAGTAGTTTGACAGTCAACCAATATAGATAATTTCCCCTCTCTTCCCCTCTGTGGGAGTGGCACCCCTCCTCTCTCCCTTCACACCTCCTCCCCCCCCCCGAGATACCAGACAGCTTCATGGGAGAAAGTTTGGGTCAATTTGTGCCATGTACCATATCCATTGTTTCCATTTTGTTGTGAAAGAGTCAGATTGGTCATGGATATATGCCATTAATTTTTCCATTTGGTATATACTCATAACTATCTTTTGTCAATCAGAAATTGTTGGAACCTGTTTTGACATTCATCTTTTGGTTATTGCTTTTTTTGCTGCCAGTAAGAAAATTGGTAAAAGCATTTTCCTCCATTGAGGCATAAGTGACAGTAGCACCAATTCTGCCATTAATTCTCTGGAGTCTCCTAAGCTGTCTCAGATCTCTTGTTGTAGTTCACACCAGAAAGGCATCAGTAATGGGCACAACCACAAGATGTGCCCTAAGTCTGCTTCCTTACAACTACACCCCCCCACCATTTACCATACTCTAGTGGCATGTATTTGATGAGAATAGCCGGGATCTAAAGTATCTGGATCGACACTACCAAGCATACTGTCTCCATATGGAGGAGCATGCTATTTTAACAGCATAGGGGGCATATTTGATCCAGTCTTTTTCTGATACCTCCAGCACCAGCTCTACATTCCACTTATTTAGAATTGTTAATGTTGAGTCTCCTAACGTTCCTCTAAGGATTCAATAAAGTTGATCAATTAAATGCCTACCCTGACCCCACAGATGATGTTGATCAATAATTGCAGTAGTGGTGGTTTTGGGGTGGAGATCTTAGCTCTGTCTGGATGTTGTTGCATGACATAGTTTCAAAGTTGGAGGTACCTAAAATGATCCCTATGGGACAAATCATACTCCCGTTGGAGAATTTCAAAAGGGATGACACCTGTAGTAGTGAAGAACTGGAATATGTAATGGATGCCACTCTGGCACCAACCCCTGAATGCCAAGTCCAACTGAGCCAGATGGAAATCTTCATTGGTTGATGTCAGCCTATGATAAAAAAATATTTTTGAAAATGTGGGGTGAAATTTTAAATAGTTTCATATTTTCATAATTTCTCCTATAGTTTTTTAAAATTCCTTATTGGGCTAGAATTGTTTAGGGTGGAAAACAGAACTGGTGCCAGGTCAAGTAAATCATTCAGCACAAATGCTATGTCCTTCCAGGGAGCTGAGTAATTAGGAGACAGTCATAGAACTGCTGTTTTTAGGAAGGCTGCTCTGGCATACCACTCCAGATTCAGGAGGTTAACTCCCCCCAATGTTATTGGGAGATAAGATTGAATAGCACACTCTTGGGCACTGTCCACCCCAAATGAAATTAGATTTTGATTTTTTCCAAGAGGAAAAATAAAAATGTGAGGACCATATTGGAATGTTTTGAAAAAGGTATAATAACCAGGGGAGAATATTCATTCTAATGGTTTCAACTTTTTGAAAAAAGGAGAGATGTAATGTATTCCATTTAACCAAGTCTTGTTTGATTTTTTGTGTTAGGGGTTCTAGATTTACTAATTGTATATTAAAGATGTCCTGAGGAATCAATATTGCTAGATGCTTTATTTTAACCTGGCTCCAGTGAAAATGTAGCATTTTCCTCAAATTAGAGGAAGGGGAAAGCTCAAAGGCAGGACTTCAATTTTTGTAACATTAAGTTTGAAACCAGCAAGTACTTCAAAGATATTTAGTATTTCCCATGTTTTAGGGATTGATTGTTCTGGGGAGAGGACTGTCAATAATATATCATCAGCAAATAGTGATATTTTGTACTGTTTTTGGCCTAAGGGAATTCCCTCTGTCCCCATCTCCTTTCGAAGTACTGCTGCTAGGGGATCTATGTAAAGTGCAAATAAACTAGGTGAGAGTGGACAACCTTGGCATGTGCCACGCTGTAACATAATTGGGGGAGAGACAGACCCATTTTTTCTGATATAAGCCTTTGGTGTGGTATACATATTTTGTAGCCATTTAATGAAGGGGTAAGGGAAATTAAAGAAAGTTAGGGTCTCCCACAGGAATCTCCACGAGACCCTTTTAAATGCCTTCTCCACATCTAAATTTGCAAATACTGCTAGGATTTTATGCATCTGAACATATTCTAGCAAAAGTAACATCTGACAGATATTGTCTGTGGTGTTTCTAGACTTGATAAATCCTGATTGGTCTGGATGTATGATTGTTGGGGTCACTTGTTCCAGATGAGTTGCCCATATTGCCATGCATAATTTATCATCAGTATTTAATATAGATACAGGCCTGTAAGAAGCAGGGTCAGTGGGATCTTTATCTGATTTTTGAATCTCAGCAATGTGCATATGACTGAGAAGAAGGTGAACGATCACCATTCACAACTCCGCGGGACACCTGCAAAAGAGTAGGAAGAAAAAGTTGCAGAAATTTTTTAGACCAGGAGGCTGTAAAACCATCCAGACCAGGACATTTATGAAGTTTACCAAGGGAAATCTGTTATAGGATCTCTTCTTCTGTTATTGGGTGTTCTATGTTTTGTTTCTGGATTTCTGATAACTTGGGTAAGTTTAGAGAGCTTAGGAATGAGGCACAGTCTAAAGTTGGAGTCTCTTGATCGGCTGTGCATAATGATTGATAGAAACTGGAGAAAATGTCTTCTTCTTTATGGGTTATCATTTTAGTTGTTGGGTGATAAGTTTTAATTATTGTGGCCGATTTTTTTCTTTGATGCAAATTTCGAGCTAATTGTCTTGTTCCCTTTGTCCCTCCCTCATAATTACTTTGATTTAGAAAAAATACAGCTTGTTGAACCTTACAATCTATAATTTTCTGGATTTCTGTTTTTATTTCTTTTATATTAAGTTGCACAATTTTATCTCCATCTTTATACAGCATTTGATGGGTTTGTAGTTCTAGTAATGATGGGTGTCGTGCCTCCATCTGGCATTTATTTTTCAATGCATAGGCCAGAATTTATCCCCTTATCACTGCCTTCATGTGTCCCAAAGGATTGTCCCTGATACCTCAGGTGAGGCATTGTTTGTTATTATTTGAGGGATTCTAGTTTTGTTCATTTCTTGGAATTAGGGATCTTTTAGTAGGGAGTCGCTAAGATGCCATAATGTTTGTTTCCTTCCCCCCGATCTATTTTTAAGACTAAAAGGTGATGATCCGAAAGGAGCCTTGGGCCCATCGTTATGTCCCACACCAAATGAAAATCTTTGCATGAAATGAAGACATAGTCTAGCATAGAGAAACTATGGAATCATCCTGAATAAAAAGTGTAGACCTGTTGTGAAGGAAATATTTTCCTCCAGACATCAATTATTCCCAGTTCTTCAAATGTGCCCTTTAGAAATTTAATTGCTTTGCTTGACCTGTATAAATGAGGATTGGAAGTGTCCAAATTAACATTCATTGTCATGTTGAAATTCCCCCCCCCCATTATAAGTTTTACATTCAAAAGTTCCAGTACTTTGCCCAAAAATGTCTGAACGACTGGGAGAGAGGACTGAGGTTTTAGTTTAGTTTAGTTTAGTTTATTGTTCTAGGAATTACTACCTTTGAGCCAGAGGCTCTTTTACAAAGGTTCCACGTCAATTAGGTGCAGTACAAAAAGGTTACATAGATAACACAACAATTTGTGTTGTGTCAAGAGCAAGAAAACATATACAAATACATATCAAATCATTTGTGCAAAAGGACATGAGATATCAATAATCACATTATTATTACAAGAAAGAGGTCATGCCAGATTAGGAGAAACAAATAGGGAAGAAGTCCAGAACAGAGAGGGTAAGTGAAAGGTGTGGGGAGCAGATAATAGCAGGAGAAAAGGTTTCCCAAACATATCTTTGTCAAATAACGGAACAGGGTGGGTAGTGAGAAAATAGGAGGTTTAATCAGGGCAGTCACAGGAGCTGGAGGTGGCAAGGTGAGAGAACAGCCTTGATTTGAAAATACCTAGTGAGGTGGAGGCAGTAATATGAGTGCTGAGGGCATTTAGCCAGCTGGGGGCACGATAGGCAAATGATCTTTGTCCCTGAGAAGTCCGGCATCGGGGTACTTGGAGAGGCTGGTGTTCTGATCTTCTGGTAAAACAGGTGCTAGCGCTGGGGCATAACAGGTCTTGGATACAGGGTGGAGTGAGGCCCAGAGTGGATTTTTTCGCCATCAGGCAGGTAAGGTACTTTATCCGGTTTGAGAGTTGCAACCAACCTGAGTCAGCATAGAGTTCACATGTGTGGTACGCTGAGTGCACCAGCTTAGCAGCCGAGCAGGCCTTATTTAGGATGTTGTAATGCTAATTAAGTGCTGTAGTAGTGGCAGATCCGTATATAACTAAGCCATAGTCAATGACTGAGATAATAGAGGATTGGATGGCAATCCTCAGTGCAGAATGGGTAAGGAGCTGTCGGTTCTGATACAGAATCCCAATTCGCTGATTAATAGTTTTTGCTGTACTATCAATGTGAGTTGCAAATTTTAGGCCTTGATCAAAGTTGATTCCAAGATATTTGAAAATTGGCACTTGTTCAAGGGTATTTCCCAGGTATGTATTAATGGTGAGTGGGACTTGCCGTTTCTTGTTTTGCTGGTTAGAGAAGAGCATGGATTTAGTTTTTTTGTGGTTTAGAACCAGCTTATGTTCAAGGAACCACATCTCAACTTTGGAAAAAGCATGTTGAAGGTTGAGGCGTAAGAGGTTTGGATCTTTATGAGTGGCCAGAATCACGGCATCATCGGCATAGAGGATTATTTGTTCAGGGCAGGATTTGGGGAGGGAGTTTAGGAAAAGGCTGAAAAGGAGGGGGCCCAAGATGGATCCCTGGGGAACTCCTGAGCGAACCGGTTTTGAGTCTGAGAGAACTCCAGCTACTTTTACAAATTGAGAGCGCTGAGCAAGGTAATTTTTTACCCAGTCACCAGGACCCTGCGAGAGCCCTAGGGATAGTAGTTGTTTGATAAGTAGGCCATGGTGTACTGTATCAAATGCCTTGGTTAAGTCAATGTAGACTGCTCCAGTTAGGTTTCCTTTGTCCATGGCATTGTGGATTGCTCCTGAGAATTCAAGTAGGGCAGTCGATGTGCTGTGCCCTTTCTAAATCCATGCTGCTGAGTGCATAGGATGTTGTGCTTCCAGGTAGTCTGAAAGTTGGTCCACCACCAAGCCGCTCAAGGGCCTTAGAGAGAGGTGGTAGTATTGCTATCGGCGATAGTTACCAGGCAGTGACTTATCACCACTTTTGTGCACCAGAGTGACAACTGCAGCCTTCCATTTCCTAGAGAATTGGCTGTAGCAGAGGGAGAGATTGAAAATTTTTTAGGGGAGCAGTACTTCCTCCAGAGTGAGGGACAAAGTTTAAGGTCAATAGTGTCGCTGCTTGCTGGGACTTAGAAATGGCCTTCTTTACATATTTATAGACTTCATGTGCCTTTACTAGTTTGAAATGGAAGGGTGGTTTGGTTGGAGAGGCAGTAGTAGAAGTAGAAATTGGAGGGTCAGCATCAGTGAAGAAATCAGATGAGAGGACACCACTAAGGTCCGTGAAGGTATCATTTAGGGTGTTTGCAATGATCTCTGGGTCTAATGTAGTGGTTCCATCCACATTCATTATTGTAGGAGAGGATTTGGACTGCTGACCCATGATATTTCTTATGTTGTCCCAGAAGGATTTCCCCTTCACCCCAGGAGTTGGAGAGGGCATTCTTGAAGTAGGAGCTCTTCATCAAGCGGATCTGTTTAGTACAGTGGTTGCGAGCCTGTTTATATTTTTGGATGTCAGACAGAGTGCCAGTAGCTCTTGCAGTGGCTCAGAGGTGATCCCTACTTTTGAGTTGTGCCAATAGCTTCGCCGTGAGCCAGGGATTTGCGAGTGCTTTGATTTTGCTCTTTTTTACTGGTGCATAGGTGTCACAGGCAGTGTTGAAAGTAGTAATAAAGTAATCAAGGGCTAGGTCAACATCTTGAGTTTTGTAAATCAAGGACAAGTCTATCTGCCTAAGACAGGTCTTGAGATGAGTAAGGTTGCCATAAGGTAGGACTCTGCTATAGATGGTTTTTGGAGGCGGCTTACGAAACTTATTTGTCCAGGTACATATTATTGGAGAGTGATCACTGAGAGAGTCAGGGAGAACACTTACAGTGGTTATACGGGTAGGGTGGCTGGTAAGGATCCAGTCAATGAGGGTGGACTTCTTCCTCGGGATGGGAGTGGCACCCTCAGGACAAAAGTGTCCCAAAGAAAAAATAAAGTCCATATGCTGGAGGTGAAAGGCAGGTATGCACTAACATAACTGCTTGGGAACATAGTGCCCCCTGTAATATTATGTATCACCCTGGGGATCCACATACTGTTTATGAACTTCAAAGGGTGTAGTGTGGGGCACCACTATTGCCATTCCCCTTTTTTTCTCCACTGGGGTGTGAGGATGTGAATACCCTAAACCTTTGACCCCACTGAAGTTTAGTATGTTCTGTTTCTGAAATATGTGTTTCCTGTATAAAGCATAAATCTGCCAGATTGCGTTGTAAGTATTGCATAAATCTAGTTCTCTTACTCGGATTTTTCAGTCCATTTATGTTTTGTGAAAATATCTTTGTAGGTATAGAAGACATCATTGCCCAATTCCCTGAGGGTGCCACTCCCATCCCGAGGAAGAAGTCCACCCATCCAGCCGGAACAGGAGGATCATTCCCTGAAGGTCTCTTGAAATTCTGGATCATTTTACCAATTGCAGTTTAATAAAATTTTTCCTAATAACAAACTCTATTGTGTTTGTTGTTTTTTTAAGAATAACTAGTAAAACAACTATAAAGAAGTCCCCCCCCAAATCCCGGAACTACAAATGTTAACTTTACCACTATAAAAATGGGGTGGGTATACTCTATTGAGTGAACTATATTACAAGATATCTTCCAACTTAGAGGTGGATAACAATCCATACCTCTATGGTCCCCAGGGAAAAGACAAGTGTGTTCCCCAGGGCAGAGAGCTTGTTCTCTCATGATATGAGTTCTATGAGGGACAAAAGTGTCCCAAAGAAAAAATAAAGTCCATATGCTGGACTGAGGGATGGGAAACAGAGAAAAAGTAATACAATAAATAGTGATGTCATTTCTTGCCCACTATGTCAGGGATGGAGCTCCTTATTTTTTTAAAAACTAAGTATATTTAGATAATTGCCAAAGTATATATCATACTTTATGTTGCATTTGGAGGCCTCTCCAACTGAGTTTTTACCCGTCTATTTCTTTTAAGCCTTTTAGTTGTTTTATTTACCATCCTCCTCTGTAAGTGACTGGAAATGGGCTGTAAATCGTCTACTGGTCCTCAGCCCCCGAAAAATATAAGGTCCGCCAGTCTAATTGGCCTGGGGGGCAGGGGATCCCTTTCTTCACATCAAACCTTCCACCCCTGAGGTGTTCTTTTGTCGATGTTTGGGACTTTTGGGTAAACTCGGGTGCGAGATAGGCTGTATTGATATTTTAAGGCCTCTAAGGGCTCTGTTCTAGGTTCAGCCCAGTTTCAGTGGTTAATTAAAAATTACACAAGTTCAGAGTTGCTTTAACAATGGATGCAGTTCCCAGTGGCAGCAGTAATAATATTAAGTAAAGAAAGCCACAGAGCTGACCATCCCATACCCCCAAACCATTGCCGACCCCGCAGAACAGCCACAAGGCACAACAGTCCGCCCCCAGGAACACACAAGGCACCCCCCCGGAGGAGGAACAGAATGGACCAATGCCCCACCCAGCAGGTGCTGCCAGAGTTGACAAAGCCCACCGGACAAGATGCCAGCCCACCCTGCCCCCCCAGGTAGGTGCCCTGCATGCCTCTGAAGACAAAGCACCGCACTACACAGCCAATCCAAAGAACGAACAGCAGCCTGCGGCCAGCCGAGCAGGCTAATTAATAATATTCAGGACAGGGAAAGTCCACCCCCGAAGTCAACAGCCTCTTCAGTCCCAAAACCTTCCCCCTACCACCCCAGAACAAGGTCCAGTGTCAGGCCAGCCAGGACTAAGCCCTGGCTTTGGGTCCCTCAAATCATTGTGGAGCAACTGCTCCTAAGGTCCATATGATATTTCCCCCCAATCTACCTTGTTAATGATCTTATTTCTAAAATCATAGCATCATATCTTTTCTCAATTGTTCTTGGATGGCCAGTTCTTGTTGTTGCAGCCAATTCCCCCAATGAGCCAATACTCCAAACAATTGGAATTATATAGTTGGCCCTGGACCTCCAGATGTCGGAGACTGGGAACAATTTGTGCCAATCCTGTTGTCAAGCCCTTCCAAGCAGTCCAGTGTCTTGTGTTTTTTTTCAATAAGGAGCTGATGGAATCAGTGGTACTGGGGGCGAGATTGAAGCCAACTGGGATAGGGGACCACCCAGCACCCCTCAAACCCTGCAGGGCCTGAGGCACCGCACGTCCCCCCTCCCAGCCTCCCGAAAGCCTCACCCAATCTCTCCCAGCTGGAAAGTTAAGCTCTACCACAAAAGGGAGTCAGGAAACAGGGAACCCCCATCTCCTTTTGGGTGCAACACAGGAGGCACAAACGGGAGGCATGCACCCTGGTCCTGATGAGGAGAGCGCTGGGCAGAGTCCACCCCCCTTCCTCTTATTGAGTAATTGGCACAAACAGAGCATTGCTGATTGCAAGTTAAAAGTCATTATCAATAATAATAGTAGTGCATGCTGTTTAAATATGTGCTTGTTCACCAAGCATTATTCAGCTATTGGTCTATCTCAGTTGGTATTGCTGTAACTGCTCCAGTATTTCAACCAAGGGTAAGACTCGGTCATTGTTCTCTGGTGTTGTTTCTCTCCTTCTCCTGTTCTCTGGTTTGTTTCATTTATTTGCATCCCTCTGACTCTGTGAAAGGGTTGTGTGTAAGCTGCGTGTTTGAAGGTCCTCCATTGCTTCTTTCACTGATAAATATGTTTTAGGGATGTCTGGATATTGGACCGCAAGCTTTGCAGGATGAGGGGTTCAAAATTTAAGATTGTTAGCCCAGAAACTCAGAAATAGGGGTATGTATTCCCTTCTTTGTCTTTGTTTCAAATGGGCATAGTCATTATCCACAAATATTCTTTTACCTTTATATTTCATGGTTTTCTTACTCCAAGCTTTGTGTAACAAATTGTCCTTTATCACAAAGTTAAGAAAACGTGCCACAATGGATTATGGCCCAGCATCTGGGACCATAGGTCATGGGCCCTGCACTTAGTGTGCCCTTTCTATATGCAGAGGGTAGGTAGGGCCTAAATCAAGGAGGGAGCATAGTAGTCCATCTAGGAAGGCCATCATATCGCAGCCCTCTTCTTGTTCTGGGATTCCATAGAACCGCAGATTCTTCCTCCTCCACTGATTCTTAGCATCCTCCTGCCTGTCAGCAATTCAGAGGAGTGAGTGTGCCAGGTCATTAAATGATGTATGCAGGTATTCAACTTTAGCTGTGTTTGATGAGATTTGGTTGTCTGCCTCTTCAACTCATGTCTGAAGAGCCCCCAGGTCCGCTCGGATCCCTTGTATTGAGTCCTGCATTTGCTTAGACAGGTCTGGTAGTGCCCTATAATATAGCCCTGTGAAAACCTGTGGACAATTCCTGGCCTGCTGCATGCTGCACAACATGGCCATTGACCGTGGGATAGCCATCCTGGTGGATGAGGGCAACAGCAGTGATGAGGATGGGGAGGATGGCCCCGGACAGGGTGTGCAGCCACCCATGCTGAGGAGGGACCCAAGGATTGCTGCACAGGCCAGGACACACAGGGCAACCACCGTACAGGAGCAGTTTGGGAACCGCAGGTGAGTAAGACCTATGACAGCAATGCATGCATGGAACAGACACCCACACACTCGGAGGTGCATGACCACATGGGGAGGCATGCAGGGACACTGGCACACACGTGGCTGGCACAGGGACAACACAGACACACAGTCAGACACCCACAGTACTGTGGACATACATGTGCGCACATGTACACACATATGGGCACTGTGCTGGACACAGGACTTGCTGTGACATGATGTGCACATTCAGCAATGGCACCACATGAGGCGCACACAGCTGGGCACAGTGGGCCATGTGGCTGGCATGGCTGGATGCAGTGGCTGTGGTGGTGGGCCATGCACACACATGAGCAGCTGCATGTGGCATGGATCAGACAGAAGGCACTGGCACACTGGCAAGGCCGGCACAGTGCTGACCTCATCATGCCCATGCCACACGACCCTGCAGCACAGCACGCACACATGGAGGCCACCCCACATGCCACACATACGTGCCACCACATGCACATGTGCATGTACAGACAAGCATGCACAATGCAACAGCAGCAGGCAGTAGGATGGGACAGCATGACCAGCAGGCCTACTGCATGGAAGCACAGCTGCCACAGCAACATGGGCAGCAACACCAGTGCTGTGTGGCAGCCATAGGCTGCTCAACAGCCACTGGAGATGTACTCAACACACTCATGGGGGTAGAGGCACGGGAACAGGACCGGGTCTTCACTGGCATGAACAGGTTAGCAAAAAGATTACTGCCAGGAGTGTCTGGGATGGCCATGTTGGAGCCCGGCATCAGTCGTGCTGGGGTTGCCAGATGCCAGGACCACAGAGTCGACGCCACACTATGGGGGAGTACAACGGACCTGCCGCACCCACTGGATACCAGTGATGCAAATCTGGCTGTCATGGCACTGGCAATGCAGTCCAGTGAGGCGGTCGTCGCCTCACACAGCTGCAGGATCTCACCCATCAGCTCTGCGCATCAAATGTCTGCATGCTCGCACTGGTGGTGCAACTTCACCTGCAGTGCGTGTAACTGTGTTCCGAGTGTTGCCTGGTTGTCCACGGAGGCCTGCAGCAGCCTGATAGGTTCGTCCAGCCTGTCAGCACTGTGTGCGTCCTGGGGCCAATGCTGACCTGTTGGGGGTGTGGCGGCATGCCCGGCAGCATCCCCTGCCAGGGGATGCTGCAGAGGGGACCACACAGGGGGAGATGTATGTGGGTGTGCCCTGTTGCCAGACCCTGTGGTGTGCTACATGGCGGCCACTGCTGCCCACCACCTATGCCCAGCCACCTGCTGGACAGTCTCTGTGGTCCTAGTGTCCACAGCACCGACCACCCTATGGCCAGCAGCGGTGGCGTTGCCACCCACCACTGCTCAGGGAGATGCTGCATGGGTGCTGTACTACCGCTGTTGGCAACTGCCGCCAGTGTGCATGACTGTACCCTGGGAGGCATGTCCAGTCTGGTGCCGCCTATGATCAGTTTCAGGTCATCATCTATGTTAGACGCCCCACTCATCTGTGTACCTGGTACGAGGACGGGCAGGTCCTCGGTGAGCAGTAGGTCTCACAGGGTGTCATAGTCACCTAGGCCTAGGAAGTCTAGCAGCCCCACACTGCCACATCACTGATGGCCCATAGCCCTGATGTCAGTGGATGTGGATGTCTCATCCTCAGTGGGTCCAGTGTCATCAGCCATGTCCTGCATCCCACCCCTGAGGCATTATGGTGTTGAAAGACACAATAGTGGTACACATGATGAGGATGGCAGTGTGCACTTCTAGCCACAACCAGTGTGGGGGGTATGTGCACAAATGTGGGTCCATCATTGAACAGGGTATGCACGCTGTGCAACACAGCAGGCTGGACATGCCATGGATGGGGCACATGCAGGGCCGGCCATGTGCAGTGGCCTCAGCACATGTTTCAGCAGCACATGATGGGTGGCATGCCACAGCCGGACACCGCCAAGGACCATACCACCAGTGGCATGCCATGTGGCTGCCTGCACCCCTGTGGGCCATGCTGTGCCCCATGTCCACTGGGCATGCACCTCTGTGAGGCTACCCAGTGGTGCTGCACACCCTGGGGCAGGGGGCACGATTAGGGTCCAGTGTCCCCACTGCCACAGACCCACACACAGGTGGACACAGGCATTCACAGTGGCACCTTGTGTGCCCTGCACTGCTGCATGCTGCACATGCATGGGGCCCACGGCACAGTTGCACCCACACCTGTACGCTGACATGTGGCACCCCCCCCATAGCTCCCAGTCACCCACAGTGCTGTGAGGAGCTGTGACCTATCTGGAATCTGCTTTCCTGTATGCCGTCAATGGCAGCGCAGCTGATGGTCACTGCCACCATCTCCTCCCCGCCATGAGTACAGGGGCGGTTTCTTGGCCCCTGACCTTTCTACTGTGGGATGCCCTGATGGTGGCCACCTTCTTTTTGATGCACTGCCTGTCAGTTCCCATCTTCTTCTTGTACTCTTGTGCACTCCTCTGATGTTGTCTGTGGGTGTTGACATATGTTGCCACCTCATCCCACCCTGTAGCACCTTCCTGTGGGGTGCCCATGGGCCCACTGAGCAGCTCTTCACTGTTGAGGTTGGCCTCAAGCAGGGCCTGCTGCTCGTCTTTGGTAAAGTTGAGCCTGTGCTTCCGTGCAGGCCCCTGCTCCTCAGCTCCCTCAGTCTCCGACATGATGCTTCCTGTGGATGGTAACACAATAGCACAATTAGTGGCCTGTCAGGCCAGCCTGGAACACTGCAGCACAGATGACATACCCAGTACCATCCCATTGTGTGTTGCTCCTTACTGAAATGGCTGCAATACCTGTCAGTGCCCAGTGCTGTATTGTGGTGCTTTTATGGCTTATCTCATGCAAATGAGCAGTAATGCAGTTGTAATGGGATGCTAATGTGCCTGACTGCACCATGCATTGGCTCAGTAGCCTATATGCATACTGCAGCTGAATATTGCAGGGTTGAGCTCTGCACACTCAGAATGTGCCAGGGAGGGTCACTGGCACAACTCCTGCACATGCACGGTGCATGGTGGTGCATCTGCCATGCACACCTTGGCCAGCACGTGTGGCCTATGGCACACCAGTGCATGATACAGAGGTAACGAGCCTTTGTGTGAAGAAAATAAACAAAACAAGACGATGTAAGAAACCACTGTGGTTCTCAAAGGAAGTGGCTGTGAAGGTTCAAGAGAAAAAGAAAGCATTCAGGAAGTACAAGAAATCGCAGAAGGAGCAGGACAGAGAATTGTATCAGTTAAAGCAAAGGAGGCTGGGAAGGCAGTCAGAACGGCAAAGGCCCAAACCGAGGAAAAGATAGCCAACTCAGATAAGAAGGGGGATAAAACCTTTTATAGGTACATCAGGGAGCGAAGGAAGACCAAGGGAGGGATAGTGAGGCTTAATAAAGGGGAGGGAGGGTGGGCAGAGGAAGACTGTGAAAAGGCAGAGATACTAAACAAATATTTTTGCTCAGTATTTATAAAGGAAGAGGGGGAGGTACATAAAACAAACAGTAGTAACACTCTGGATACAGAAGTTGATACTGGCCCATTTACAGAAGAAAGGGTTCTGAAAGAACTCTTAAAACTAAAGGTGGACAAAGCAATGGGGCCTGATGGGATTCATCCCAGAATTCTAAAAGAACTAAAGGTAGAACTAGTGACACCACTGACTACCCTTTTAACAAATCATGGGAGGATGGGGTGGTACCGAGGACTGGAGGAGCAGATGTGATTCCCCTTCACAAAAGTGGGAGCAAGGCAGAAGCAGGAAACTATAGACCTGTTAGTTTAACCTCAGTGATAGGGAAAATGATGGAATCACTTCTAAAGGAAGAATTGTCGAGTATCTAGAGGCCAGAGGGGCACAGGACCCTAGGCAGCATGGATTCACAGCGGGAAGGTCATGCCAGACGAATCTGATAGATTTCTTTGACTGGGTGACCAAAGTAGTAGATCAGGGAGGGGCTGTGGACATGGCCTACCTAGACTTTAGCAAGGCATTTGACACAGTCCCACACAAAAGATTAATATACAAGTTAGCCAGCCTGGGAGTGGGTCCCAAGATGACAGCCTGGGTAAGAATTGGCTGGAGAATAGGACACAGAGTTATAGTAAATGGAGTCCACTCAGAAGAAAGAGGTTACTAGTGAGGTACCGAGGGTTCAGTATTAGGACTGGTCCTCTTCAATGTCTTTATAAGCGACATTGCAGAAGGACTGGAAGGAAAGTATGTCTCTTTGCAGATGACACTAAGATCTGCAACAGAGTTGATGCACAGGTGGGGTGGAAAGGATGAGAAGGGACTTGGCAAGGTTAGAGGAATGGTCAAATGTATGGCAGCTTAGATTCAATGCTAAGAAGTGTAAGGTAATGCACCTGGGAAACAAAACCCAGGGAAGAGTACACAATGGGGGTGAGATACTAACAACAACAAGAATGGAAGGGACCTGGGGTATTCATATCAGATGACCTAAAGGTGGGCAAGCAATGTGAGAGGGCAGCAAGGAGGGCTGGGGGGATACTGGGATGCATAGGGAGAGGCATCACCAGTAGAAAACAGGAAGTTATTATCCCTCTGTACAGACAGCTGGTGAGACCCCTTCTGGAGTACTGTGTGCAGTTCTGGAGACCCAATCTCCACAAAGACATAGACAGGATGGAAGCTGTCCAGAGGAGGGCAACTAAAATGGTGCAGGGTCTGCACCGGAAGACATATGAAGAGAGACTTAAGGAGCTTAATATGTATAGCCTCGAGGAAAGGAGGGAGAGGGGGGACATGATAGAAACATTCAAGTACCTCAAGGGAATCAACAAAGTCCAAGAGGGTAGCATCTTTCAAAAAGAGGTGTGCAAGAACAAGAGGCACAATTTGAAGCTAGAGGGCGGCTCAGAGGTAATTTAAGGAAGTATTTTTTTCAGAGAGGGTTGTGGATGCATGGAGCGGCCTTCCGGAGAAGTTGTGGAGTCAAAATCAGTGGTGGAATTTAAGCATGCATGGGATAGTCATAAGGCAATTCTTGGGGGTGGGGGTAGAAAGAAGTAGGCTGCAGGTTAACTAGGATCTGCAGCTTATCCAGTAGGTAGGGAAATGGGCAGACTGGGTGGGCCAAGCGGTCCTTATCTGCCGTCAAATTCTATGTTTCTATGTTTCTATGATGCGTGACATGCTCCCATTGTGCATGCAGTGATGTGTACATGCCGCACATGCAGACATCCTGCACTGTCAAGCCATAGTGCGCAACAGTGCCATAGGCACCATACCCCCCATTGCACATTGCCCACCACTGCACGCGTGTGTGAGCATGGGCATGCCACTGTGTGGGATCATGCAGTGCATCTGAGAGGTCACAGCCCTGACCCCTGACTTCCACCTGATGGGGCTGAACTGTACATGTGTGGTACTGCACGATAGGCGGTGGCTGCGCAGGTCAATCGTGCAGATCCGTGTTGCACAGCTGTGGTTCGGGAAAACCAATGGCACATCCAGTGCTGCACAGATACGTGTGCTAGCTGTGCAGGCACATGTGATTGGGCACAGTGTGGCAGTCAGCAGCAATGGTGGCATTGGAACAGCAAGTGCACTGGGTGGGAAATTGGACGGATGTCGAGTTGGCTAACCTTGTGGCCCTTGTTCTGCCAGTGGAGGATCGCCTCTTTGATGTGGCAGTGCTCCAGGTACCAAGGACACAGGTGTGGCAGAGAGTGGCTACTGGGCTGGAGCGGAGGACTAGGGTGCCACACACTGCCGAGCAGTGCAGGCACAGGTATGATGACCTCTGCAGGAGGGATCCTGGCAGGCTCTGGTGGCTACATTAGCGGGTGAGCTGGGGTCTGTGCCACAGCCAGGTAGGTGTATTATTGCACTGTGCATGCTGTTGATGTCCACATCCTGTGCTGTGCATTGCTTGTGCAGCTGCAGGGGGGAACCTGTGCTGGTGGATGGTGCATGTCCTCCGTTGCTGCACTGCATGCCTGTGCTGTGCATATTGACAGTGGGCCATGCCCCATGCCCTACACATGGGCCTGTGCACATGCCCATGCTGTGTCAGTGCTGGGCACTGTGTAGGTGGTGGTGAGTCTATGCTTGGCATGTCACTCATGTACATTGTCTCTCTGTTCCAGTCACAGGTCCAGAGGACTGCAGGAGGGACAGGAGGGCCGCAGACCATGACAGGCACCAAGGTGATGGTGGTGGCATAGCTGCGCAGGCACTGGGCAGACACGCGAGTGTGAGAGGCATTGTGTGTAGGTCATTGATGAGTGTGGGGTGTGCTGTGTGTTGTTGCATGGGGCAGTGTGGCCATGCATGCCCACTGCTTTGGGCGATACCCAGCCCTGCCTCCTGGGTCATGTTGCACAGGGGGCCGGCCTTGCACATGGCCTGTGCTGGCGGTGGACCGTCACCATTCCTGGTAGGGTGGGTTTGTGTGCATGTCCCATGGTGTGCAACTGCTGCAGGCAGCATACTGTACTGCCTGGTGGGCCCTTGCACCAGTACTGTGTGATCCACTGCACAGGTTTTGGGGTGGGACTGTCACTGACATCTATGCAGTTGGCCTATGGGGCACAGTAGTGTCAGCTTCTGCAATCCACTGTGCACATGCCAGGTGAGGTTCTATCCACCCGTGGGCATGACAGCTGTCCCGTGCACTCCTTTCAGTGTTCAGGGGCTACTTGTGCTCCATCTCTCATTGCCTGTCTTGTTTCCCCTTCCGTAGGTCAGGCCAGGCCTGGGACAAGACAGCATCAGATTCGGCAGGCCTGGGGCAGTGGGCTCCATGTGCTACACGGTCTTGTGCAGCTGCAGATCACCAGGATGAATGTTCTCATCTGCGTATGCCGGCAGCATCTGAGCACTACCCAGGTGCTGATCAGGGAGGTGCGCCAGCTGTGGGAGGTACAGTGGTGGGCGCAACACTGAACACATCCCCTCACACCACTGTGCCCTGGATGACCTCTTCCCTCCTGCTGTTTCCTCATCTGACTGTTACTGTGACCTTGCTCCTGTTCCCATTCCTCTTGTTGGTGATCCTACCCACCCTTCCCATTCCTTTCCCGTTATTATTGTTGTTTTTCCCTGTTGGCACACCTTTGATGTTTCATTTGTAATAAAGGTGTTTGTACATACACCTTTGTGTCCATGTCTCCTTTGCCAATGCAGTGCTGCACTGTGCCTCCATTGTTCTGTGCTGCTCCTGGATGTGCCCATTGTGTTCCACCACTGTGCCCTTTGTGGTGTGCTCTTGTGTGCAGTGGCTGCTGTGTGCTGTATACCTCTGTGGCACGGGCCCTTGTGCTGTGACTGTGCATCTGGCTTGTGAGCGGTCCACTGTCTCACATCCTTGTTTGGTTGTGCTGACCTGCCCTCCACCTGCACCATTGCCCTTGCCAGTACTGGTGTGCAGTGCAGTGCTGGGCCCTGTGTCGCTGCTTGGTGGTTTGGCTTGTGCGCGCTGTTTCCCTGTGACTATGCGACTCTTGTACCCCCATGCACTGTACAGTTCTGGTATCCTCCCAGTGTCCCTGTGGCTTTGTCCCATGCTGTGTTGCTTTCAGGGTTGTGGTGGTGCAGTGCCATTGGCCTGCAGTATGTACTGTCTTCTGGGTTGGTGGCTGGGTGTGTTTGTTGGCCTGTGTGCTCTGTTGGGCAGCCTATGGCCCCTGTTGCCCTTTGGCTGGGTGCCTGTGCTGTGCACCATGGTCATGCTCCCCATGTGGCCTGGGACTGCGGGGCTGGTCTGGCACTCTGCTCTTGTGCTGCCCTGTCTGTGTACCCCTTTGTCTGTTGTGCTTGCTCAGCATGCCTGTTGCTGCCTGCTGTCATGCTCCTGCACAGTCCTAGTTGCTCCGGCATGTGTCTGGTTGTGCAGTGGCTCATCTTTGCTATATTCAGTGTGACTTGTGCCTGTGCACGTCTGTGGTGCATATTTTGAATATGATGTATGGTTTCACTGGCATACATGCATTGCGCATGTTCTTGGTGCACTTTTGAATGTCGGGGCCTAACTGTAAAAAATAAAGAACTTACTGAACATTTGGAAAGTGTGAATTCTTTGAATTCTAAATTTACTAATTTTTCTTTTTATGATTCAGTATTACCAGTTAGTGGTTTTGCTAAACTTTTGGATTATATTTCTCCTGTAGATCAATCAGCCTTTTATTTTAGGAAGGTCACTGTAACTGATGTAGCTAAATTGATTTCATCACTGCCTGACAAGTGACCGTGATAGTGGCTTGAATGTTCATTTTTTAAACTTGTTGCCCCATTTATAGCGTCTCCTTTCTGTTCAATTTTTAATTTAGCTGTCATTTTGCAATGATTCCCAACTACTTGGAAGTGTGCCAGGGTAGTACCCATGCCAAAGAAACCTCATGCTGTTATGCTTAAAGATTTTTGGCCAATCTCAATTTTAAATCCTGTTAGTAAATTACTTGAAAAAATATATAATTGAGCAGATGAATTGTTATTTGGAGAAATATAACATTCAATGTTCACAGCAGCATGGCTTTCAAAGGGGTTATGACACTGGGACTGCCTTGGTCAGGTTCCAATCCTTATTGGCATGGATTCTTGACAAGTGACTGGGGCCATGTTTGTGGACTTGATCAAGGTATTCATCATATTAATTAGAATAAGCCTTGTTTGAAGTTGCAAGCCTTTAATTTTTAAGCCACTGTATTCTGTTGGTTGCAAAACTACTTAACCAATAGAACTCAGAATGTGGGGATTGATTCTGTTTTTGAATCACTGTAAAATAATTATGGGGGTACCACAGGGGTCAGTTTTGGGGGTGCTAATGTTTACTTTGCTTACTAATTTGCTTCCTTCTCTTCTTAAACATTGAGATTCTTTGTTATATGCTTACAATCTTATCTTATCCTCTGGGAAGGGTGTTTGTATTGTATCCAAGAATTTAGAACTCAGTTTTTACTCTGCTCGTTCTTGGTTTTTTAATAATTCCTTGATTCTCAGTTTAAAAAAAAAAAAAACTAAACATATTCTTTTTGGTACCCATGGCATGATTAGTAATGCTCCTCCTCTCAAATTGCAAGATTCTTTAGAAAATCGAATAGAGCAGGTTTCTCAATTCAAGTATTTGTTCACTTGGGAGCTTAAGCAACAGGTTGGTAGAAAAGAGGCCAGGAGTTATATTTTGTTTTAAACTGAAATATTTGAATAGTTGTAAGTGAAATTAGTTCTATGTGTTAAAAATTATTACCTTGAATTTGAACTGATACTTGGGCTGTGATATTGTAGGTTTGGGGATAGATGTTTGGCAGGGAAAATTAGAAGGTAATTTAAATGTGTTGTTTGCCTGGTGTTTGGAGGAGGGGACATTAGCTGCAATTAACTTGTCTTTAAACAGGAGTTACTGTGGCTTTCATTGTTCACTTGGGAGCTTAAGCAACAGGTTGGTAGAAAAGAGGCCAGGAGTTATATTTTGTTTTAAACTGAAATATTTGAATAGTTGTAAGTTCTTAAATACTGAAAAGCCACTGGGGGTTGGGATTGAAGGGCTGAGTATTTCTGTTTGGGACTGAAATTTGAAGCAACAGGAGTTGGTGGGCCTGTGACATCATACGGTACCTGGTGTCTGCTTACACACACTGTTAGTGGGACTGAACACATACTGGACTGTATGTGTTTGTGAGACTTGGGAACTTTGTTGGTGGGATTGAAATTGGGTTTGTAAATAACTACAGTCAGTATAGAGAGAAACTGTACTCCAGGGGAAAGGGACTGAGAAAAGGGGGTGTGCTATTATAAACAGAGGGGGATAATCAGGGTGGCCATATTCCACCATGGCAGGCATCTTCGGAAGGGTTGTAGGCTGCACAGGCTGTGGGATGGCAATAATTCTAAATTGGGCCTGGAGAGAGGGAGGCTGCCCACTCTGTAGACAGCTATCTTGTATCAGGAGTGAGGTATATTGGTTAAGGAGTAAGCTGTGGGAGCTGGGGGTGTCCAAGGATAAGGGGTGTGGATATGGGCAGCAGAAGGGTGGGGCTGAGGGGAGGCTGGGGCAACGCTCTGAAATTACAGGACATTATGCTACAGCAAGCAGAAGGGGGGATATTAGGGACAGAGGACCCTTAGATAGGGAAGTTGATGCTAAGGGGAAAGCGTACAGGGTGAAAATTCTGAATTCAAGGAGACTGGAGGGGGAAGAGTCAGGAGGGGCTGTTGTGCGGAAGCCTAAAACAGCAGACTGTGGGAAGGGAGCTCCTAAGGTGAACAGTGCAAGAGAGGAAGAAGAGGGTCAGTTTAGAGATGCAGTCTGGGGAAACTCGGGTTACTTGATGGAGGCTGACATAGAGTGTCACAATAAATTTGAGATACTAAGCATCCTAGAGGGGGAGGAAGGGGTTGGTGGAAATGAGGAAACTTATACAGAGGCCGGGGGGAGGGAGTCAGATACCCATAGGGCATCACAGACCAGCTATGGAAAGGATAGACATAGTCCCAGAGGAGAAGGAAAACATATATGTTAAGCAAATGGGGAGATGCAACATATTCCAGACATGAGGAGGAGAGCATGATTGGAAGAAACTGGGAGACAAGGAGGGAGAGGAGCCCCCTTCAGCAGGAAGGTCAGTGCCAAGGATGGGGCCCTAGCTAAAGGGGACCCACAGAGAGCCTCTGGAGACAGGGGACTATTACAAGGGGAATGGGGTGAGGGGGAAGGGGAAACCATCAGGGCCAGGATAAATGGTTCAGATAAGAGAGGGTTAAAGGGGACACCTATTCAGAGGGGGTTTGAGTTAAGTGGGCAAAATAGCAAGGGAGGCAGAAAGGGGAGGGTGACAAGGGGGTCTCTAATAAGGCAGGAAGACTCCCATGAAATTGCGATCATGAATAAAGTGGGGGGGGGGCTGAGAGGGCATAGTGGAGGTAACCATAAGGATGATGGCGGTGTTAAGGTTCTGTTACTGGGAGACTCGATGATTAAGGGTATCCATTGGGAGGGACAGGGGGATGGATGCCATAGCCAGGTGAAGGTAGTGAGTATCTCTGGGCTGACAGTGCACAGAGCAAAGTTCATGGTGTATGAAATGGTTAGGGATTGTGGAGGGAAACCGGATTTCCTGGTGCATTTGGGAACTAATGATCTAGAGGGAAATAGCATTATGGAAATCCAAGCAAGGTTCCAAGAACTTGCCAGAGTCTGTCGGGATAATGGATGCAACATTTCCTTTTCGGAGATATTGCCAGTACCAAAGGCCTCAGTGGAGAAAAAAATGAAGCTCACAGAGGTTAATGAATGGCTCAGGAAGTGGGGTGAAGAGAATGGGTTGGGGGTGTTAGGGAACTGGAATGGAGTTTGGGAGGATAAGGGACTATATGCCAAGGACAGGTTTCATCTTGCCCCATTAGGGAAGGAAGTCCTTAAACAGGGGATGGCTGACTACATACAAGAAAGGTGGGGTTTAAACTTGTAAGGGGAAGGGATAAGGGAGGGGCTGACCAGAAGCCCTCCTCTCCAGATGAGGAGAGCCTAAGCCCAAGGGGAGGGGAAACAGACTGGAGGTGGAGGTTTCAGGAGGAGCAGGGGAGGATGAAGTATAAGGAATCTGGGTGGGGTTCGACAAAAGGATCAGGGATAAGGGGTGGGGTTAGTGTTAGTAAATGCCAGGAGCTTGGGAAACAAGTTGCCAGAGTTCCAGGCCATGCTGTTCGAGGGGGTGGATGTGGCAGCAGTCACGAAGCTGGGCCAACAAAAACCATGACTGGGACCTAATGTACGGGGTACACTATGCTTAGGAAGGATAGAAAGGAGGGCAGAGGGGTGGAGTGGCTATGTTCATTAGAGATGACATAGAAATTGCTATGTAGAAGAGGCAGAGGGAAACGTGGAGGCCTTATGGGTCCTACGATCCCCAGCAGGAGATAAGGTCAAGCTGGGAGTAGCATATATGCCCCGGGATGAGTGATGTTCTAGAGGATGGTTGCTGGACAACATCATTGCCAGTGTGGTCCAAAAGGGAAGGAGTGGTGTTGATGGGGACCTTATATGCCAGGTACAAACTGGGAACCATGTCCTCTAAGGTGGCCAAGGAGCAGAGGCTGCTGGATGGCTTCCAGGATGTGTTCTTAACACAGCATGTGATGGAGCCCACAAGGAGGGCATGTCCTGGATGTGGTTCTGGCAGATGGGGATCTGGTAAGGGACATGGTTGTACAGGACCCCCTGACTGGGAGTGACCACAATACTGTCTGGTTTCAAATAAGCATTGGGGAGTGGGGGTGAGATCTAAGACACTGGCAGTGGACTTCAGGGGGCAGACTTTATGGGCATGGGAAATATTCTCAAGGATCACTTGAAGGGGATTACCTCAACGACAAGTGTGGAAAGGAGATGGGAGGTCATAAAACGGGGACTTCATGAGGCAGTCAGGATCTGCGCTAAGTTGAAACGTAAGGGAGCAGGTCACAAACCATGCTGGTGGTCCAGTGAGGTCCAGGTAGCAGTCAGAGAAAAGAAGGCGGCTTACAAAAATATAAAACAACAAGAGGGATAGATATGAAATGTACCAGCTTGCATCTAGAAAAGTCACCATATGGTGAGGGGAGCAAAGTCCAGTAAAGAGCAACGGCTGGCACAGGGATACATGGAGGGAAAAGGGTTCTTCCGGTACATTGGGGAGTGGAGAAAACTAAGGGCCATCTCAGCAGATTGAGATCAGAAGAAGGTGGTGGAAGAGGCGAGGGACCAGGCAGAGGTATTTAACGAGTACTTTGCCTCTGTGTTCACTAGGGAGGGGGATGGGATATCTACAAAGCAAGGCACAAAGGGGATAGAAGCGGCAGGGAGTGGGATCAGGAGAGCAACAGAAATGGAGCAAAAGGCAGGAAAGGTACCCCAGGGGTGTCACATCTGGATAAGGATAAAAGACCAGTAAGGTGGAGGGACAGATGATGCCATCCCCACCAAAGGGTGTGGTTTGCCTCAAGGCCCTAAAGAAAGACAAATCTCCTGGGCTGGATGGCATTCATCCGAGAGTACTATGGAATTGGCGGACATACTGGCTGCACCCTGGGAGCTTTCAACAGGTCACTTGAGACAGGGAGGGTAACTTAGGATTGGCGAGAGGCACATGGTACCAATCCATAAAGAGGGGTCGAAGGAAGGACCAGGAAACTATAGACCCATCAGTTTAACCTCGGTGGTGGGAAAATTAATGGAGAGTATACTAAAGGAACGATTAGGGGTTTACTTGGGGAGGTGGGAGGTCTGGAGTAGTCTGCAGCATGGGTTTGTGCCAGGTAGATCATGTCAAACCAACCTTGTGGAGTTCTATGAATGGGTAACATCAGAACTGGACAGGGTAAGCCTGTGGATGTATTATTCTTGGACTTCAGCAAGGCGTTTGACTCTGTCCCCACAATGGTCTGGTGGAGAAACTGATGGGGTTAGGAGTAGGCCTTTGATGGTCAGATGGATTGAAAACTGGATAGCTGGCGCACTCAGAGAGTAGTGGTCTGTGGGAGCTCTCGAACCCTACAGAGGTTGGTAGTGGGTACCACAGGGCTCAGTCCTGGGTCCAATCCTGTTTAATGCATACATATCAGACATCAGGGATGGTATAGGGTGTGAAATGAGTCTCTTCGGATGACTCCAAGATGGGAGCAGTAGTTGAGGAGAAGAGGGAGGTTGGCCCTGCAGGGACCTGGACACCCTGGAAAGCTGGGCTCACACATGGAAATTAAATTTCAATATCACCAAGTGCAGGTGTTGCATCTTGGTCGGAAACCCTAAACACAGGTACACCCTGGGAGGAGGTGCTGGAAGCCTCAACAGGGAAAAGACCTGGGGTCATGGTGGATACATGTATGAATAACTCTGAGCAGTGCAGGAGAGCAGCTAGCAAGGCAAACAGGATGTTGAGATGCATCGCAGGGATCACCTCAAGGAGCAAGGAAGTGATTCTGCCGCTGTACAATGGACTGGTTAGACCACACCTTGAGTACTGTGTACAGTACTGGAGACCACACTTGAAGAGGACATACAGCTCCTGGAGAGGGTACAGAGGAGGGCAACAAAGATGATACGAGGGCTGGGGATTTGACTTACGAGGACAGACTTGAGGAGCTCTGCCTGTTTTCATTGGAGGAGAGGAGAGACAGGGGACATGATTGAGGTCTTCAAGTACCTCAAAGGAATAAATAGGGTAAACATGGAGGGATCTTTAGACTAAAGCAGGAGGCATCACCAGAGGGCATGGTTTGAAGTTGGAAGGTGGAAGGGTGAGGGGAAAAGGAGGAGGTTTTCACTGAGAGGGTGGTGGACCCTTGGAATGCTCTGCCTGGTGAGCTGGTTCAGAGATCCACAGTGGAGGCTTTAAGAGAGGGTGGGACAGACACAGAAAGTGGATGTATCAGATGATGGCCTGTCCCGGGGGGGTGGGGATGGATGATAGGGGTTTCTGGAGCACAAGGGATGGGAGGGTCTCTGCACCCAACTAAGGATCTAGGTTCGAGCAGACTTGATAGACCATAAGGCCTAATCTGCTGGCAAATAGTATGATTGTATAGTATTTAGGGGTGTTCCTAGACCATGTTTAGTCCTTTTCTGATCTTCTAAAACTGGTTTGTTAAACTGCTAACCAGACAATAGGCACATTGTACAAGTTGAAACAATTTTTTTTGGACACTCAAAAAGCAATTTCTATAGGGTTGCTCTTACTGCATTTTTATTATACAGTTAGTCTTTTTATGGTTTGGGTGCTAGAGAATGTCAGAATCTTTCTGCTGTTTATAACAATATTTGTCATTTTGTTTTATTGGCCCCTTTGCATACCCATTGTTGCTCATTGTACTCACAGCTTGGTTGGTTATCTCTGCTCTTAATATTTAGTATTTGGCTGTCTGGTTCACAAAACTGTATTTATATCTGTCCCTTGGGCCACTTCTGATCTACAGTAGTATCTAGAAGAAAGGTGTTACCTTGCTTAAGGTGTGCCAAAGGGAATGTCTTGGTTGAGAAATCCTGTAACTCTAATGTTAGTGCCCATGCCTTTTCTGCTGCTGCCCCTAACCTCTGGAATTGTTTACCTGACTTATTACTATTTCCCTTCTCATTTTATGTTTTTAAAAATAATTTTAAACAATATTTATATACACAGTGCATATGTAAATGTAATTATGTTTAATTTTGTTTTGTATTTCATATTTGTTATTCATTTGGTTAATTTATACTGCAAGTTCTTGCCCATGTTGGGTCTGAGAAAGAACCATCTGTCCAGTGTCCCTAAATGGTAAACAACTAAATAAATAAATAAAATAAGTGTGGCATCATAACTGATTTGTGTCAGGGTCACCCTCTCTCTCTTCCCTCGTTTTAAACTTGTTTCAATACATGGGATACCACTTCCACCAATAGCTGGCTTACCAGGGCCTGCTTTCTTTCAGGCCTACCTTCTTTCCTGGTTCTAATGCAATAATGGTGGAGAGTATCTCTGTCTCTATGACTTTCCCCCTATCTGTTCTGTTCGTTCATCCAATGGAATAGGCATGTCTGCCCACTTTAAAAAAGGCTCTGCTCTCTCCACATCCCCAGCTGCTTCAGACAAACAGAGGTTCTTATGTGAGAAACTCCGCCTTTCTTTTTTTATTGGTGATCACATTACCCCTCTTCATCCTAATATTGGTAATATTGGACTCTCACTTTCCTTCGTAAGTCTTGCCAGTAGGGGTCTCAATTTATTCCCTCACTCAAAGAACTTTTGTCTTGCATAGTAGATGGCAAGTTTACCTTGGCCTCCAGTAAAAATTTCAGTGAGGTTGTGGCAGCTCTGAAAGCCAGAGTAAAATTGGCTGGACTATCCATTTGCATCTTTTATTCAAGGTCATTAATTTTTGCATGCAGTTGGATTGACATGTCTTATCTACCCTTTTGCTGGCAGCAGTCCTTGATAAAAGCAGTTTTGAATGCCTTACAAAATCTTACTCAGCATTAATTTGCAGGCTGACTGAATTGTAGCTACTGGGGGGTTGGGGTGACACTGTCACCATCTTGAAGATGGGGACTTCACTGGCCACTTTCTAGTCCTCACCTTGGCAAAATACTTGATGAATGACTCATGAAAGATTAAAGCATGTGGCCACATCAGTTGTTAGTTTATCTCCATTAACATCCTGCATCCTGAAGTGTGTCTCATTGAGCCCTATGGACTAATCTAGCTTCTCCTTCAACAAGTAATTTCTTTCCAGGGGCTGTGTTGCCTAGAGACTACAACATTGCAACTCCTGATACAAACAGACTTCTTAATGTGCACCATCCCCCTCCTGGGTTCTCAAAGTTGAAAAGCAAGGAAAAATATCATTCACCTTTTCATCCATTGCCCCTGGCCTTCACTGAGGTTCTTTCTACTTCCCCTGTTTTATGGGGCCCAACTCACTCTTTTACCTACCTGTTTACTGAATGTACTGGTAAAAGGTTTTGGTGTTGTCTGAATCTTAAACTGCTATTCTGACTTCCAGACACTCCTTGCTTTCATAATTTTAGTGTTGCAGTCCCTCAGTGCTGCTCTCTACTTCTTGATGGCTACATAAGATTGTCACTGAGAAATGTGGAGTTTCTGAGCAATACATTTGCATTGCACCTGTTTTTGCCTATGGATTTCTTCATTTATTATTTGCACTTTCTCAGTCCCTCATTGATGTGCAGACAGTTTCCTGCATTGGTTTTTGTCTGCTTGGGTTGCAAAAGCTGTGCCTGTATCCAGAGTCCAGCACCACTGATCTCAAGGTTCACTTGTTCTGAATCAATTACATTACTCCTGGTTAATATAGGGAGGACACTTCTAGGCCCCATGTATCTTAGAAGGATACCTGCCTCTTTGGCTGCTTTGAGCATCTTCTTCAACAAACCCTATATATGACTTGCATCATGATCCTTATGTAGATGCTCCAGATCTTTGGTCACCAAGTCCTTCTTCATGACAAAGTCCACTCATCAGAAGTTCCAGGTCTTGGTGACTGAGACCCAGGTTGTCTTTCCTGTCACCAAGGGAAGGTTATCTAGTTGAGGTCAAATCAGTGCCTCCTAATAGATCCTTAATGTTAACACATGAAATCACCCATCATCATTTCATCACTACTGCTAAGAACAAGGTCAGGGTGGCCTCACTGCTAGTCACATTCTGGATGTGCTGCTGCAAGAAGCAGTCCTTCAAGATGAAAAGGAACTCAGTCTGAGTCCTGCCATTTGCTCTCTTAAGATGCCCGTCTATTTCCAGGTGATTGAAGTTCCCCATTACCACTAGTGCAAGGGATTTCACTGCTCTTATAATTTCCCTGACCACATGGACATTATGCTCCTCTGAGCTGTTTGGGGGCCCCTAGCACACCCCAGGGAAACTCATTTTCTCTGTTTATTCCAATGCGCATGCCCAAATGTACTCTTTAACACTATTTACTTCCAGATAACCTCTTTGTACTTCACAGTGGTCATGCCCTCATGAAGATAGGTACCAATTCCTTAGCTGTGTGATGGTGCAGGATACAAAGACACAGCAACCAAAAGTAAAGTGCATAAAAAATGCACAAGTGTGTTTATCAATTTATTTTCCATAAATTAAAATAACAAAATAATACAGAAATAAAAATAACAGTTGACTAGTTCAACACAATAATTTAGCCCTCTGCTTCCATCAACAGAGACTGCAGCTTTACTTCAGCCAAGATAGCCTAAGTGTAATCCCTTCATACACTTCTCAGTTCTGGTGTGAAAAAAGCACACTCCACAAGTAGGTCCTTCCCTGCTGACTGTCAGCACTAGACTGACTCGACTATCTCACATTCCCCTAGTGGTGAGCTTTATTTATACGCTAGGGATTACATCACACTTTTTGGGGGAATTCCCATTTGCTGTGACATTATGTAATGGGGTGTTTCCATAGGCCGTGACATAACATAATGGTGAGTTTCCATATTTTACCATGCTTTTACATGTAAGGGCTTTTTACTTGGCCCTTTTTCCCAAATAAGCTTAATTTCTACAGGCAGCCCCAGTCACAACATCTCTGGGGCTGCAGAAACTCATTTTCATATTTCATTTATTATTTAACACATGCTTCTGGGTCACATACTGTGTCTGGGCACATTTCCAGACACCAGAACTGCTTTTCTGGAAACAAGAGCTGCAACATGCAGCCATGGGTCCAGCATTCGATCGCACTCAGCAGCAGGACCATTTAGTAATCAGGGGCATCAGTGTTTTTTTCCAAACCTAAAGCATGATATGCACTTATTCCAATTTGCTCCCGCTCGGGAGTTTTACAAACAGCGTGTCTTGCGCTAATAATTATCTGCAATTCGTGAGATCAAGGAGAAGTGCTTTTAGCACTTAATGTGCAAGTAGGGGGAGTTTATAAGAAAACAGGGAACAGAAAAGCAATGAGAATGTCATGTTGGCCACCCTGGCATGAAAAAAAAGGAAAGAAAAGAAGAAATAAAACAAAAAGGCAGAAAAGAGTGAGAGAAAGTGGGGGGACTGGCACATTGTTTTATGATTTACAGGGTAAATAACAGGAGCTGTCTGTTACAACCTGTCAGACTTAAATCCTTCCAGAATAGCCTGTATATCTTTGTTCTGTACCATAGAGATTTTCTTTCCCCATCAAAGTTGCAATGAGTGCCACCAAATCCTAGCCCTCTAAGTGCATCAGGTGCTCTAGCTTGCTAATTTAGCTTGGTGTGTTTCTCATATTAGCTTGCATGCAAGGGAAGGTAATTACCCCTTCATGAATCCTCCCACAAGAGAGTCTCTTCTTCTGGTCCTCCCTTGCTCTACTGCCCTTCTCTTCATGACCTTCCGTCTCTGCCTCTTTCCCTTGGTGATCCCATTCATCAGCCTTCTCCCCTATCCTCTTGTTTAAGTTGTAGAACTGCCCTACATATTCTTCATGCCAGCACAGTAGTTGCAATTAATTTGTCAAGTTCTTTTCAAAAGTATGTGGAGATCTTTAAGGAGATTTTTTGTGAGGTTTCCTATAGCACAAGCAGTCCCAGAGACTTTTTTCCTTAGGTATCTCCAGAGAATATTGGGAGCTAACTTGCTGAGTCAATTGCTACCACTGTGCCCCCTTCGAATTCCAATGCAGTCAGTTATGGGCCCAATAAGACCCTCTAGATGGCATGAAAAAGAAAACCCTACCTCTTGCACCATGCCAATTAGCCAAGCATTTACCTGTTACATTATGCACAACACTGTGCTTCCATCCTCCCTGATAACTCCCCCCCCCAAACAAATGTCATGAAAAAAATCTTAGTCTTATAGGTAATCTGCTTGATTTGAATTGCTAGCAGCTGTTGAACATGCAGCACTGTTTTACAGATGCAAATGAAAACAATGACAATGTTACAGTTAGGGAGCAGAAACACACAAAGGTAGCCATGATAGATGTCCTCATAACAGCATGCCATAAGAACAGAAGTAAAGCAGATCAGCATTATAGTGATAATAGAGGGAAGTCAGTACTCACTAAGTTAAACAAGATAAAAGGCAGGAATTAGGACTCATGGATTGTCATGCACACAAACACAAGAAGAGTATGAGGCAATGAAATGAATGAACTGCAAGTTGTGATAGCTGCAGAAGGTCTGGATGTTGAAGCAAAAATGGAAACATGGTTGAAATAATACAAGAGCTGGGACCTTAATTTTTCTTACTATATGCTTTTTAGGAGGGATAGGGAGGGTGTCAGAAACCAAATCATTCTGGGTAGGTGGGGAGTCATTATGGCTCCAGCTAACAGATGATAGAAAAAAATATATAGACTGGGAGTAATCTATAATTAGCAAATTAAGGGGAAGACAATGATGAAAAAATGGAAATGGAAATTAGTGCAGGAGCTAGTGAGGGAAGAACAATACTTATTCAGGAGTTCAACCTCCAAGACATATGGGCAGGATTTTCAAAGCTTGAATGCAAGCTATGACAATGGCAGCTTGCGCCGAGTGCTGGTGTGTCAGGGACCCTGTGCCCGATATTCCATCTGACAGGGTCCAGGCACCTATGTCTCCCAGCTTGCAGCAACAGTGGCAGTGCTTCAAACAGATGGCACACCCACGAGGTGTGCCACAACAGCTGTGGGGTGGAGGGGTGGCAGCTGCACCCTTTGGACAGGAGCACAGTACTGGCTAGTGCCTCTTCCATCACCACTGAGCAGCCAGTACCCTACATGTTCCCAAACCATTACCCTTGTGATCTAGTGCCCCCAACCCGATATACTATGATGTACATAATTATACAAGTTAGTCAGTTCCTGGTGAATTACCGGCTCCGTCCCCCCACCCTGATATGCCATGATGTAAATAATTTTACAAGTCAGTCAGTTCCCGATGAATTAGTGGCTCCTCCCAGCCCCCAGACTTGGTATGCTTGTAATGCAAAATATACCTCAGTAAGGCTCTCCACTTCCTGCCTGATATGCCCGAATTTGCAACAGCAGATATCATTCCATTCTAGTGGTCTAGTGCCAACCACCTGGAAGGTAGTGCCCACCACCCCACTCCCTCCCCCATCCCATACACCGATCTAGTGACCAGCACAGCGCTCCTTGCACCACCATGGCTGGCCACTGAATGGACTGTTAGAGTGTGTACTGTTTATAGTAAGTGCTCTGACAGTTCATTTGGTGTCCAGCCATGGTGGTGTGATAAGGGCTGTGCTGGTTGCTGGACTGGGGTACAGGATGGTGGAGGGAGCAGGCTGGTGGCTACTACCTACCTGGTGGGAGGGTGGGGGCCACTAGGCCACAAGGATGGGATGATATCTGCTGTTACATATTAGGACATATAGGGTTGGGGGCGGGGACCCTTATTGAGGTATATTTTGCAGTATGGGCATACCTGGACTGGGAGAGGTGCTGCTAATTCACTGGGGACTGACTGACTTGTAAAATTACTTACATCATGGCATATCAGGGTGGGGACACTGGATCACCAGGGTAATAGTTTGCGAATGTATAGGATACCAGTCGATCATGGCTGGGGGGGGGGACACACACAATGGCCTATTGTTGACAACCCTCCAAGAGGATGTCTAAGTACCACTAGACCAGCCCTTGACTGGTCTAACTGTACTTGGACCTTTGTGCTTGGGATTAGTTTTGGAAATTTGAGATTAGGGGATATGGCAGCCTGCATCTGCCACAAGCACACTAGCACCATGCCACAGCCCATATAATGGTGCAAGGCTGGTCCTAGCCCCTTTAGTGCATGCTGCCTGCATTTGATGCAGACTGCATTGCAAAATAGCTCAGGTGCATCCCTTGATGTAAGGTGCCTATTGCATCAGACATGTTTGATGCAAGCACCTTGTGTCATTCTTGGGGCTTTGAAAATCTTGCCCATAGACTGGGAACTCTTGTGGCAATAAGCTAAAAAAGTTTTCACGTTCTTAAAAAATGCAAGGCAACTTTTTCAAACAATGGGTGGGACCATCAACCAGAGGGGAGGTTATTTTAGACCTGGTAATGGCCAATCAAATCATTTTCAGAAATGCCATGACAGATGTTCCAATTGCACAGAGCAACTACAACATCATTAAGTTTGACTTTGTACTAGGATATGAGCAGCTGAATTACACTGCTGTGGTCCCTAGCTTTAGGAAGGTTGACTATGGAAATATGAAGACAATAATTAAAGAACAGTTGGAAGAGCTACACAAAATAGAGGTAGCGGAGAAAAATATTGTCAGTGATAAAAGGGGCATTATACAATAGCAAGAAAGAATCTTGGCTTCTGATTGGTCAGTTGGCCATCTCAGCAGGGATGTTATCCTGGCATAACATCCCTGTTGATTGTTTGTTGCATTTGTTTGCTGATTTGTAGCTTCTTCTTTTAAGAAGCAAAAATATTTTTCCACACTAACAAAAACATTCTTTAAAGTATTTTTTTTTATTTTGTATAAAACAACAAGCCATTGAATAATAGGAATAATGCCCTCCAGGGTGGGTGTTATGCTGGGATAAAATCCCTTCTCGGGTGTTGTATGCACTCAGCCGGCAGCCTCAGGATGTTCTCAGCATACCACCCACTCTGCCAGGCATTATTCCTTTAATAATGGAGACTGCCCAGTCTTACATAAAATATTGTTGTAAGGCCATGAAACAAAGGAATCCACTTTAACTAAACAAGAAAGTGAAAGAGGCAATACAGGGAAAACTTTAAAGTTATATGAAAGTACCAGAATGAGTCCAACAGTGCTGTTTATAAAGATAAATTAGAAAAAAAGGGCATCATAAGGAAGATAAACATGAACACAGAGCTGAGGATAGTAGATACAGTCGAAAACAATCATCTAGGGGAAAATGACAGCATAGGGAAAACTAGAAAAAAATGTGGTTATTCTTAAACAGAACAATCATTGATATCTTCCAACCAATTCAATAAGTATTTGTTGGGATATTTTAAAATGCTTGAAATTATATTTTGAAATCTGCATCTTTTAATTTGTTGGGCTAATAAACTTTTTTTTTACATAAAAGCTTAAAGTCCAATCAACATGAATGGATCAATACAATACAGTTCTCATGTATCGAGACATGTCTGTATGTGTTGATATAACATGTTAAAAACATCAGGATTTTTAAAATGTTTTGAACCACTTCATGTTTTCATAAATTGGTTACACTTTGAGTGTCAGTTAACTATAGTATAGTTACAGTATAAATGCACTGTAATGGCACAGCAACTGCAATGTAGTTGTATTTGGAAGATGTCACACCTTGCACTAATATAACTTACCTGGCTCCAAACTTGCATTAAAACAAAATTAAATTTCTAGCCTAATGGTTGGAAAATTGTCCAATTTAAGAAATATATTTGGAAAGGTCTAACTTTAGAACCCATGAGGTTGAAACATTTTTTTAATTAAAGCTTGGAAACAGGCATTAAGAACCTCTATTGAAACAGTTTTTAAGTGTCTATACTATTCCACATGTCAGTACTATTTCACACTGCTTTTTAATATTATTGATAGATGTAGTTTTGTTGCAACACAGTCAAACAATGACAAACACAGTTTTAACACAATTTTCTTTGTATCAACAGACTATATTGACACCATTTTTTGTATTGATAAAATTGCATGACTTAGTAATGTTATAATTTTTTTTAATTTTTTTAAATGTTGGTAATGCTACAAATCTTGCCTGCAAAAGCATCAGAAGATAATAGGCATAAGGCAATTCTAGGGTGTGGGGGTAAGAAGAAGTAGGCTGCTGGTTAACTAGGATCTGCAGCTTATCCAGTAGGTAGGGAAATGGGCAGACTGGGTGGGTCAAGCAGTCCTTATCTGCTATCAAATTCTACTTTTCTATGTTTCTATAGAGAAAAAGAAAACAAGCATCAGCATGATGAAAGTATGGCAAACATTTTAAATTTGTACAGGACTTCAGTTTTGTGTTCGTAGTGGAAGGCACAGGTCCAACTCCTGACAGCAAGAATCAGGGTCTGACTGGCCCACCTGGATACCTGGAAATTTCCAAGTGGGCCCCTTCAGTTGGGTAAGTGGTTACCTTCTGAACTCTGAAAACATTTACATGTATCATCTTTTTTCTAATTAAATGAGGTATCTGGGACACTGTTGATAAATGTAAGATGCAAAGACAGAGCTAGTGTATCAGAATGAAGTGGAATATTGATATGACTATGTCACCTTGGGCCCTCCTCTATTGATTTTCCAGGTAGGCCCTTGTATCCTCTTTCCAGGTGGGCCCTCTGTACCCCAGTCCAACCCTGGCAAGAATAGGTTCAAGGGTTCCAATAGCAATGTATTGGAGTTGGGGTATGTAACCAGAGAAATAGGGAGTATTGAAGAGTCTGCAGGACTTGAGCATAACTGACTCACGAGGGCCAGATGGGCTGTCCTCAAGTGTCTGTCCAGGGAGCAAAAGCTTCAAAACCTTCTTAGGAATGGTATAGCAGATTTTATCTTGGAAATTATTGATATGTTGCATTTTCTTAGGGCTTGCAAGAATATTAAGACTTACTGCATAGATATAAAGGGTGTTAATGGGTATAGAGAAATTAGGTTTGCACAGTGCATGTTTGCACAAAATACTTTATCATCCCTCCTTATGAAGCAGCTGTGTTGAGGGGCATATAACTATGAGGTTATGTTCTGGTGCCTTTGGCAATTTAGTAGGTTCAGTGAAAGTACTCACTGTTGTTTTTTTTTCTTTGCAGCTAGTTCTCTTTCTTCAGAGCCCAAGCCAGCCTCCTGATGCCTACCATCCCAGCCCCACTTCCCCTCAATTTCCTCAGTGACTTACCTTCACCCTGAATGCAGTGTGACCCAGGTATTCAATGGGGTGCTGGGCTACTAGATGGCTGGAGTCAACATCAGCTTGGATATCTATTTTTCCACTTTCCTCCCCAATAGATGGCATGCAATACCACCTAGATGGCTCCACACATGCTTACATGCAAGGTGCATTGGCAGATGCTTCTCTTTCCCCTATGCCTTCTGCCCCCAGCCTGCCTCACCCCTAACTGACTTTAGGGGTCAGGCGATTGACAGGCAGTGAAACCCTTCCTCCCTAGGACAGGAGAACAGTCCTCTGGGCACTCAGTTCTCTGCCTCCCTGGCTGACCCTCAACAATCAAAGTCTGCATCCAAACCTGGGTCACCAGCATGGTGCAAGGAGTACCGTACAGCGCCCCAATTGTCAGCTCCACCAGGCCAGCTGCAGTATTGGTTTTAGTATATTTGTTTTCAGTTTTTGTGGCAGTGACTCAGACTCCAAATCCTATAAGAATTTTTCCCAATTTCTAGCTCTGATTCGGTCAGGGCCAGCTCTAGAGTTTTGGAGGCCCACAGAATTAATAAAGTCATGGCCCCCCAACAGGCCCTCCTTCACCCCATGTGTTTGACTGTAGCCCATAGTGTACATGCACCATATTATTTATTTATTTTCTCTGTACAACCAGTGGCATATTTAAGTTTTTTAGAGGAGATGGCAGTGTTAGTCCTTGGGACTGTTGTTTCCATACCAGTCCAATGCTACCCATCTGCATTTTATTGACTGAGTCAAAGCTTGGTAAGGCATTTCATGACATCATGATGCCAGATCAGAAGGTGCTGCACAGCCCTTTATTGCTGTTTTAAGAAGATAAAATTAAAACAAACAAATTTAAAAATGAATAAGGCAACCACTCTGGTTGGAGCCCCCCAAAGCAGGGACCCTAAGTGACTGCAGAGTTTACTGGTGCCTAAAACTGGCTATGGTTGTGATATAAAACATTTGTATATGTCTCACAAAGACCATCCTCCACAGAAAATGTGTGAGTGTCAACCATGCTGAGAGCAGCTCAATTTGCAGGAACTATCTGTTTTCCTATGTGTTGATTGGTACTGTAGATATTGATCTTTATCCATGTGACTTATCTGATGCCTATCAAAATCGAATGGTGGATGAGCTGTCATGCACGACAAGCTCAGGATTCCGTTGTAGGCTTTTGATTAAATTGATGACCATGAGAGTGCAGCTTGAGTGGTCTCAGATTTCATCAAAAGACTGCAATGGAATCCTTGAGTTTGTCTATCCATGAAAGCTCAGTTGCTAGTTTTCAAAATATTGAAACAGCATTTGTTCCAGTACATTTCTTCACACACAAACAAACAAGCAAAAATAAAACTCCAAAAACAGTAATTACGAGTTGTAGGGAATTAAGACTGGGCATCAGGGATCAAATGTACGTCTGGTTGGAATTGGGTTTCAGTTGCTGCAAATGTGTTTTATTATTTTTTGCATTTGTTTTCCTTATCAGATATGAATTTAGTGCAATTGCTACAAGTATCACTGTCACTGACAGCTGTCATTTCCTCAGTTTATCAGTTTCAGTTTCTCTGACACATACAGTGAAAGCTCATAGTTTTTTTTAATTGTGGCACTCACATCTGTCAGTAGCTTGCTATTGTACTGTTGTTGTGATGTCAGGTTGATGGCACAACAGCAAGCTGACATCAGAATGATGGTTCAACATCTTTTCAGCCGTCACTAAATTATATGCAGAAAAAACGCTATCCATATACTTTAATGGCTTCTACTATATTCATAATTTTCCCCATTAGATCAGTGTTTGCCTAGTTCTTATCATAGATTTTCTTAACAGGCACGTCGTATTGGATAAAATATTTCCACACCCTGATTTTAAATCAATTGACATTCTTTACATGATCACTTCGGAAGAAAAATGTTTTTGCCCACTTGGAATGCATTATTTTTTTAGCATTATGACCAAGGATTTGGTTACAATTTGTTAATCTAACCCTAGGGTGAATCATGAGACATAAGGTGCTGCCCAGTGTCTTGCATCCTTAAGGTTAGATTAACAAAGGTAACCCAACCAATGGTTTTCTTTAATACTGTTATTAAACTAAAATATTTTTATATTTTTAAAATGACTGCTTTAAAAGTTAAAATTCTAATTGTTCTAATGCACATGATGGTTTCAATTCATTATATAACACTGTTAGAATGCTGTCAGCCAAATAAAATGCTTCATTTACAACCTTTGTTTTATAATAATTTCTTTCTATTCTTACAATGCAGTTATCCAGGAAGCTATACTCTTATCACACTTTCTGACAGAGACATTCTGCGGAATACTGTAGGAACACAATGTAATCCAATGACAAATACACAAATTTGTCTCACAGGAAAGTTTGTCATGCTTCTTACAGAGTGTTGCATCCTGGCTGACTCTGCTGCATGTCTGGTCAGGCAGTATTTATTGCCTGAGAATTCTTCTGTTTTGTGAGCTACTGCCTTAAGAAACACAACTTTACCAGCATGGTCATGGCCTAAAAAGAGGACCTGGAAATCTATCTCTTTGAGCTAGCCTTCTGCCTGAGTTAATTTTATTAATTTAATTTATTGAACTGCTGTTATGGGATAGTTTGTTCCTCTGAACCATACAGTTTTCTATCTGTGTAGTTAATTATTGATTATTTTTTATTTATTTGGTTGGACTTTGTATTTTTTTTTTTTTTTTTGCTCTCTTTTTTTTTGTATGGGTCTCTAAGCCACAGGGAAAGGGAAGCTGAAAAATAAAATTGCATTGCCCTAGCTTAGGGGTGATTAATACTACAGTACCTATTGCACTTATTTATTGTCAGAAGCATTATAAAAAGTATTGTAATTCTTTCTTAGGATGGGGAAAGTACCACCATTACACTTTGTGTAGGCTTTATAGCAAAGCTGAAAAACACAGAAGTACACTTTTCATGAAGGATTATGCCTGTGACCAAAACTCTGAGAAGTAATCCCTTGGTGAAGAGTAATTTCACAGAGGCCAGCAGTTCACCAGTGAAATGCAACTTAACAAAATTTCAATGTGCTTACGCAACTTAGTGTGGAGTTGTACTCATGTAACTTGTTGAATAAACTTTGTTGTGGCCGTTCCCCTCTCTGTGCCTCTGGAATACCACTCTGTAGGGATGCTGAAGGCAAGAACTCTGGAGGAGTGTTCCACCCCTAGAGGTGCCACAGGACAGATTCCCATATGCTAAAGGTAGCTTAGGAAAAGACCCCAAGGAAAGAGGTTAGTGACTGGAAATGGAGGGGAGGATGGTGGGGCAAGGAAAAAGCTTCTAAATGAAGCAGAAAGGAACTGTTTAAGTAGGTCAGGCAGGGGGTGTGGCTGTTGCTTCAGTCATTGAACTACATGCTTACAGCCTTTCAATTCAATATGCTTATGCATTTTAGTGTGGTGTTCTGCTTCTGCAACTTGCTGAATAAACTTTGTTGTGGCCATTCACCTCTCTGTGCCTTGGGAATACCACACTGTAGGGATGCCAAAGGCTGGAACCCTGGAGGAGGGTTCCACCCCTAGAAGTGCTACAGGAAGGATTCCCTTAGGCTAAAGGTAGCATAGGAAAAGCCCCAAAAAGAGTATAGATTGGAGAGCATTGCAGAGGTAACAAATTGATTAGAAGGCATTGTGGATGTAATGAGTTGGTATTGAGACTGGAATATATACATGGTCATCAGACCTGAGGATAGTGGTCACAGATAACTGAAATTAGTAATGGTTTGAACATAGGTTGAATGAATTATAAAGAGATAGCATGACTTCCCAAGGAGAAAGGGAATGGCAAAGGAGGGACACCACCCATCTTGATCCAACAGCAGAAACCTACCTACAGAAACTTGGGAATAGACTACAATTAACTGACTACATATTATGACCTTTGGTGCTGAGGAGAGGAAAAAACAAACCTTTTAAGAGGAGGAAGCATTTGGGGATCTGAGGCCTAGTTTGCCTTCCCTTTAGGTTATGGGTGTTTTATTTAGTGATGGTTATGCTACTGAAGTTTAGAAACCCAATCTAAGGGGAGGAAAATATTCCAGTTTGGAGGAAAGCCTCATGATCCCTCTAATGGGAATGCCATGAAGGGTTGCAAGAGACCTCTGCAACAATAGAAGCTCTGAAGGTTGAGCGGGAACCCCATGATGGGAGGAGGAGAGCTACACCCGCTGAGGCACTAAGCCCACCTACTGACTAAAACAGACTGGGTGAACCAGAGGCAGTCATGGGGAGAACAATGTAGAGGGCACCACCGAACCTGATTTGGCCAGCTATACAGTAGGTGTGCTTTTGGGCATGAGGGCCCCATACCTCATAGCTGAAGTCTTAATTTCTACATTGATGGTGGAAATGGCTAAAGCATGGCCCAGAGTGAGGACATTCCTACTATGGCCCAAAAGAGAATGACCCCAACCCGAGGTTCACATGCTCAAGATGTGGACTTGGGTGCTAAGCGAGACCATTGGCTGCAGGGAAGCACTAAGCCATAAAAAGTAATGGTCATGGTTGGCAAGCCTCTGATTTATGAAGGAAAGCAGACAGTTAACTATGAAATGGTACATATAAGGCGGCCGGGTGAAGTCAGCGGCCATTGGTTAGATATTGGTATACGATATGATTGTCTGAGATGATTGACTGATACAATGTACTGATATGATTAGCTGATGAGATTGATGGATAGGAATGCTTTATATGATTAAGTGATATGAGCAGAGCCAGAAATAGCAAGACGACCAATTCCACTATAGAAGCTTGATTAATGGTGTTATGAAAGATAGGTGATTGAGTAGTGAGAGGCTGTGATGCAATTAAGCAGTGAAAGGCAGTGATGCCAGAAATTGATTCAGTGAGATTTAGTAAATTGAATTGATGAGGTTTAGCAGTGATTGCTATGGTTTCAGCAGAAATAGAGAATTGATATGGGTGGCATGAATGCCTTAATGCCTTTAATGCAGAGTTAAGTTATTAGAGTAAGGAGCATTTTCAACATGGAAATATAATGGAATTAAAATCTTGAATCTTGAAATGCAATGAATATTGTGCAAGCCATGTCAGCTACAAGGTACATACATTTATGTATAGATAGCTGAGAAGACCTGTAGGCAAAGGTTCATTTAACTTGGATAAAAAATGTTCCTGCTATCTGAAGCCGTGATGCCCCATCATGACATCACAATCTCCCACCGTGGGAATAACAGGGAATTCATGAGCTGAGCACCATGGGACCAAACAGCAACTATAATGTTGGTAGGGTAACCCCCCCCAAAAAAAAAAATTAATAGAGCCAATTGAAATGCTGAAGTTTCAGTATGATAGAAGTCAGAAACAGACTGCTGTGGTTTTGGTAAAAATATGGTCAGAAATTGACTGCAAGGCCTTTTGTAAAAGTATGGTTTGGTAAAATTCTGAGGTTGTAGATTAGGAAGCAGGTTAGTGACGAGGTTGCCGGGTGACACCAGTGGCCTGGGTGAAGCAGGAGGCTATACTGAAATAGCAATATATAAGCCTGGAAAACAAACACAGAGAGTGTAGGGAGCAAGCACTGAGTGAGTAAAATCAGAGGTAAAGATCAGACACAGTGTAACAGGGAGCCAGTACTGAGAGAGGCAGGTGTAAAGAATTAAGGTGATGAGCACAGGGGCTACACAGAAACAACAACTGGAACAGACAGCACACAGGTAACAAGTACAGATAAAAGAGAGATTGCATGGAACATAACAAAGCAAACAAGGGGCACTAGAACTAAAGGCCCTGAAAGCAAACAAAGCAAACACAAGCACTGGAGCAGAAGGGAGAAACAAACTACTTAGAGAGAAGCAATACAGACTGCAGACAGAGGCAAAATACTGACTGAGAAGCAGAAGTATACAAACCATATAGAGAGTCCAGCACAGCCAGTGGGTTCCAAACACAAGGGAAGGTAGGAGACAAACAATACATGGGGGTTGGGGACAGGGCCCAAGGAAATGCAAGGCCCAGAGAGAGAGGATGGACAGAGGCTCCAGCCACAAAGAAAAAAGATTCTGAATGAAAGAGGAAGGAAGGGTTTAAATAGGTCAGGCAGCAGGCATGACTGTTGCTTCAGCCACTGAAATATAGGCTTATGCCCTTTCAAAAACTAATTAATTTCCCCATCCTCAATGCATAATTTCCCTCTTGCAATCAAAATGAAATACTTAAAATCTCCCTTCCCCCAGCCCACTTAACACTCTCAACTCCAACATCTCAAATGGCCTCAGTAATAAAGATTCCACATTCCACTGAGTAACCCATCTTCCCCCTTACCCCATGGTCCCAATAATAAAGAAAAATTATCTTCAATCAGCCCACTTATCACACCAACTCCTATGCTCCCACAGTTGAGCACAATGACAGAAGAAAGTATATAGAGCTCAAGATAACAATCAGTGCAGCCCTCCTCTTAACACTTTGGTCAGCTGTTGTCTCAATGAATGAAACCAAGAGCCCAGTCACAGAATTTGAAATGAGCCTTGTGCTTGTGCTCACATTCAATCAGATGGTGACTGACTGAGGTGTATGTTAGGTACTCAGTTAGAATAGCGCATCAATTACAGCACATGTAAGAAACGCGCTGGATAAAGAGCTTATCACAGACAGTGAGATGGGTAGAACAGCATAGTGCAGTAAGTGCTACCCATGTAGCTGTCCGTGCGACTGGAAGTTAGGAATGGGCTGGACAAGGGCTGTGAAAAATCAGAGGCTGGCCAAGCTTCTCCCATGGCAGAGAGGGCTGAGGCATAGAACAGCTTGGCCAGAGTGGTGAATCCTGGTCTCTCATCATTTTTTTTCCAAGGCAGGTGTAAGATTTTACTAAGTCCCATCTTGTGGACCACCCCATGCCCAACTTTACAATTTTTCCCATAATCTAACTCCGACTCAGAGTTGGTTATTTTAGTTATGGGGGGTGCCCCCCGCAAAAACATAACTTTATTTTCTTCTGTTTTAATGGTCCTGCCTGTGTGTTAGGACTGCTACCATGTGCTGATACTGCAGGCGCTGTTTTTGCGACACTATTAGCAAGTGCTACTGTTGTGTTCGCTGTTGTGACCTAGTGCTGTATGCTAATAAGATGGCTGAGACCACTCTAATGGTTGTAAGAGTGATTGCAGCAGCTGTAATATATTGATTGAGACTGATCAATAGTATATCAACATTTTTTAAAACCATTCCAGAACATGCCCGTTTTCAGGGTAGCTGCAAGAGAGACACTCTTCACAGAATTAGAGTGTCACATGTGCAGAGGAAAGTGATGCTCCAATTGGTCAGGAGCACTCCCTCAATCTATAATTGTAAGAAGAGTGCTGCACTAGCTGTCTTCTCTGTCTCCAGCTCTGTATTCTTATTTTCTTAAGTTAACAAACCTTAGGGAAGGGAGGGAGGGTGGGTGTCAGGATGCAGATTTTGTTGGGGTATTTTTTTTTTTTTTTATCAGGATCCTGGAAGGAAGGAGCCAGATGTTGTACTCAGTGACCTGGCAGAAAGGGGATGTCTTACTTCATTACTGGGTCCATGAGGAGAGGTGCGTGGCAGTCAGGGCACTATATGGGTTGGGGGAAGGGAGGATCTCACATTCTTTATAGGGAACATGGTGGAAAGGAGAGGTGGGGATTGTGCTACAATGGTGGGGGAAAACTATTTTTATTTTGTTTGTTTTTTACACAACAGATATTTGCCCACAGGGTCCTCTACATTTGGCTACTTGAACTTCAAAAAAAAATTAAACTCAAACTTCACTGGCCAAGGGCACATCACACTTTAGTTATAAGACAAAACGACACCATGTCTTATTGCAAAATTTCTGTAACCATTTATTAGGTCACTGGTCACTTTTTACCTTAACATTTTGCTGTGTCTCACTTAGCTATGAGAGTGGTCCTTAGTATATTTGTCATGTTAATGTTTACAATCAGGCCTTGTCATAAAAACCAAAACATTTTAATTACTCAGTGGTGAGACCCATTTTAAATGTGTCTTTTTTTGTCATGCAATTTCAATAGTTGTTTTTAGCCTTTATTCAGTAGTGAGACCCATTTTAAGTTTGTCTTATTTTTGTCAGGCAATTTCAATAGTTCAATATCATTTTATCACCACTTCCCCAAACTCTGGAACTCCCTCCCACTACAAATCTGCCACTCCTTGTCCACCGCATCCATCTAAACAGCACTACTAAACTTCTCTCCAAACTGCACCTGTCCCTAATCCAAGTGGCTCAAGTTGCACAACTGACTGTCCACCCCTCCTCTACCTTCCTGCATCAAACTCCTAACCACCAAAACTACTGCTTTCTTACTACCACCTTGGCTACTGCCTCCTGACTCATCCCCTTCCCTTCCCCTAAATTTTACTTTCCAATCAACACTTACTAGCACTTATTCACATTCTAGATCTGCACTTTTATGACTTATAATCCATACTGTACAATGTTATGTTTGTGTGTCTATATGTGTTTCTTGCTGCTTAATACAATTTTAATACTTTGTATAATTGAAGTCTGTTCATATTTGTGACTTCCATTGGCTATATGTCTATATGTGTTCACTGCTGCTTAATCCTATTATAATATACATTGTATAACTGAATTATGTTCATATTTGTGGCCTTCATTGGCAAGTGTACAGTTTTTGTTTTTTGTCTGTTCCCCCTGTACCCCTTCCTCCAGGATGCACCGGGAGATGAGCACTCCTGTTTGCTCAGTGAGCTTTCCTGGTGAACCATTTCACTAAATAAATAAATAGTTGTTTTTAGTCATCCAGAACTAAATATTGGGAATGGAATCCATGCTGTGGCATGGTGAACTCAACCTCTGACATCAGTGCTTCTGTCAAGTTTTACATCATGACAATACAATTGTTTTTTGGAAAGTGGTGGTACCTTTCATGAAGGGTGAAGTTTGCTACTGTACCACATCTTCACCAGTAAAGATTTACCTAGCAACATCTCTAATGCTTCCTGTAGTTGCTAAATGCAAGAGCTCAAAATATCTCTAATATTCCACTTGGGTAATCTAATGTCTTATTACGCTCTTTAAATTATAAGGCTGCAAAATGGAGGCATGTGCCAATGCTTTTTGTGTGCATAGTTATTCAATACATAGGTACAATGGGACAGTTTTAAAAATATTGCCCTTTTTGTGAAATATGGGACATTTTTTGAAAATCCCCAAAGAGGTAAAACTTTTAAATGTGTGCACTTTTGATTATTTGTAGTGGAAATTTTGCTGGATCTCTCAGTCCTAAATAACCAACCCCTCAAAAAGTACAGTAACCTATAGAACATTAACCTCTTTGATGAGCAGATAGACATCTACAGTAATTGCCTTTTTTCTTTATTTATACCGCTCTACCTCAGTACTGTCCTGGAGAGAACACATTTTCTGGACAATTTAGAATGTTGACTTTTTACAGCAATTATGTACCAGCTGCCTCTGAAAATGCAAAATGTATCTAATATAGCAACACTTGAACACTTCCACTATCAAGTATTTAGCAATGCTTCGGAATCTGGGGAGACCAGGACAAAAGCTGAATGTCTATGGTTAGCAGGAAACAAGGAAGAAATGGTGGTGTCTGAACTGACCATTGTAGGGTCATATGAGCAATAAACAGGGAATTTAAAGCCAGGTAACAGAAAGTCAGTGAGTCTACTATGAGCTGCACTGTCAAATTCAGTATATTTTAATTAACTGCAATGTCAGTGGTGCATACATTTATAAGTATATAATGTGTAGCCCTACAGGACCAAATACAACTACTTTCTTCTCTCTGCCTTTCTGAAAACTGCCTACCAGTGATGGACATTAGCAAATATGTTAATAACCAATATTCACCTTAATGAGGCATTCATGTCAAAGATATCATAACAAAACAAAATGCAACATTACTAAACAAAGCAATGCTAGGCTGTCAGATGACTCTTGCTTTATTTTATATATTGTATATAGCTAGTAAGTAACAAGGCTAGGCTAGATAATCTGTTCTAACTAGCTTTTATTTCATTTTATACCTAACTGATAAGGATGGCTAGGGGCCATACTTATTTAGCAGTTTTATTACATGTGTTGGCATGGATTTTTGTACTACACCATCCATTCAGTTTTTGATAGCTTTGTGTTCGTTGAATGAAAATGTTCAATAGACTTGAGAAAACATTGCGTTTTCAAATCTTAAATGATATTTTCAGGAAGCTAACACTGAATGTTCAGTATGTATGTACAAACAGGCAACTGTCTCATTCCTAGCATCTGCACTGTCCAGTGGTACCCAAACCCTGCCAAATTCCAAATATAAAAACATAGAAAGGATCACAGGCAGAAAAAAACATGTGTCCATTCAGCCTGCTCTTGTCCTACAGACTTATGCTCAAGCCTGTCACTGGGTGGGTTTATCCTATGCACTCAATTACAGTAGCAGCTCAAGCATACCTGGTGATCACTGATACTCCTGCAGCACATACACCCTGTCCTCTTCCCAGTATCCTTCCAGTTGTAGCCCCTTACAGCCTGCATAATTCCAGATAACCCTGGCATCCATTAGCATCCCTATCCTATCCACCCATGTCCCTAGCATCCAGTGGCACCCTCTTCCTCACACTCTGCCCCATTTCCAAGTATCTTTGGCATCCAGTGGTAGCTCCCCCCCATGCCCCACCCTGCCCCTTGTCAAAGTATGAAGACACAAATGTACAGTTCATGCTCACAGTAAAGGGACTGGTGCTGAAACCAAAGCAACGCGGGATGTGGAGCACAAACTGTAGCACTCAGTGGAACCAAAAAGGAGAAAAATACTCATGGAATACAGCTGGTTATGCCAACAAAATTATTTTATTCCATTGCAGGAAACAAAGTATCACGCTATGCCCATGGTACGGTGTTTCCTAGTGTAGAATAAAATTATTTGGTTGGCAAAACCTGCTGTATTCTGTGAGTATTTTTCTATTTTTGTATTTCACTGAGTACTACTGTTTGTGCTCCACAACATTTCCAAGTATTCCTGGCGTACAGTGGTACCCCTACCCTCACCAATGCCCGTCAGGATGGAAGAGGGCACAAATTTTCCATTGTCCTGCTAGGTTGACTACTGTGTGACTCATGCAAAGTCCAATAGTGATATACTCACAGTGGGTATTTCACTATAGTAGTTGTGACAGTTCTTGTTAAAATAGTACTAACATTACGTTAGTCAGATGTTAGCTGGATAAGGAGATGCGTGGAGGGTGTGTGCCAAGTGCTGCCTGGAGGATGGTTGTTCAGTAGTACCAAAGTTGGACTCCTGGTGCCCGCTACTTAAGAGGGTGTAGGTGTAGGAATGAGCGATAAGCTCTTAGTGGGAGCATTCTTACTTCTTAAATTTCTAACACCAGCATGGGTTCTCAGTGTTGAATTATGGATGGGGGCAAGAGTGTACCACTGAAAATGGACTTCTGTTTACTGAATTTCAGTAATGGGGGGGACTTTACGCAGAAGCAGCAGCCAGAGAAAGTATCCTAGAGGATGCGTTAACAGATTGGGGGTGAAAAGCAGCCACTTGGGATTAGCTTCTGGAGACCATATTGAAAAATCAGGGAGTTTGGGCAAGTGCAACTGCTAGGTATGGGATCCTAGGAGCCATGTTCAAAACTGAGGGAGCTGGGGAAAAGGTTGCCACTAGGGGAGCTACCACTGGATATATTTGTGTCTTCATACTTTGACAAGGGGCATTGTGGGGCACGGGGTGGAGGAGCTACCACTGGATGCCAAAGATACTTGGAAATGGGGCAGAATGTGAGGAAGAGGGTGCCACTGGATGCTAGGGGCACTTAGACATGGGTGGATAGGATAGGGATGCTAATGGATGCCAGGGATATCTGGAATTATGCAGGCTGTAAGGGGCTACCACTGGAAGGATACTAGGCATGGACCCTTGGTTAGTAAACTGAGAAATCAAGAAGTTGGTGCAGAACTGACCACATTCAGCTTTTGGTTGTGTTTTCGGTTGCTAACATTCATGCACTATAGTTGCTGTATTTTTATCTTTTGATTGTTACTGTCCTTTTAACTTCTGTGTCTCTATCTTATAGATTTGCACTTGCAGCTGTCACCATTGTGGATGAGTCATTTACAGTATTCAATTTGGAGAACAGTTGCCATGCTGACTCAGTTTGAACTGTTTATTTATTTATTTATGACTTTGATAACCGGGTAGGTACACTAGTCCATTGGACTGTTTACAGGCATGACCCAGGCCACAAGGCACAAGGGAGAACTATATAGGAAAAGACTTTAGCAAGATTACATTCGATATAGCAACACACCAGATTCACATTTGTGGGTACAAGGTAGCAGACTAACAAACTTACAGTCAGGTAAATAGTTAGAGGATATATACAGTACTAGCAATATAGGCCATATGAGCGAAAACTATACAGCACAAGACTATAGCAAGGTTACATTTGATACAGCAAATCTGCCACATACACATTTGTGATAGCAGACTAAGCTACAATCAGGAAAAATAAAAACAAAAAGACAGAGAATATGTACAATACAACAAAGAAAGTGGGCAGAGGAACAGGGATGCCAAGCCCTGGTAAACCATATTAGGAAAACCACCCAAGCATTGAAAGGGGCCTGCGAACCCACCAAAATCCAACGATAGTAGGGCAAGGAGAGAAACAGCAGAGTAGGAGATAGGAAATAACAGGTGAGTGGGAGGGGTATTAGCAGGCAGTGCAGTTGCATTGACCTTGTCTATAAGCCAGGATTTAAGGTTGTGTGCAATATCTTCCTGGTCCCTAGTATACTAATTGGCAATAGCATTTCGGTCTTTTTTGCTCATTAATATGTTTTGGTGATATTTTGGGTTTTTTTTTGGATTATGTATTTATGTCCTAATAAGTGGTTTTTAGTATTTAAGATATATATATATATTTATATACTTAGAGCAACAGTTCTCAAACTTTGTCATAGTGAGCCTTCCCTAAGCCATGGAAAAGATCTTGAGCCTCCCCAAAATACTGAAATAGTTTTAGCCCTCCCACAGAAAAATAGCCTACTTTTCACAGTACATCAGGAATAAATTGAAACCTCTTTGCATATGGCTCTCATGTTAGTAAGCTTATTGTAACCCCCCAACAGGACAACCCACTTGCTCCAATATTTTGATCTCGAACCATTGTTACCCTTACTGTCATACCTTCATGGGTCAGACTGCTTTTCTGTTTCCCCTCTAACAGAATAACCTTCCTGCCAACCTCTGCCTCTCCCTCTCACCCTGTTTAAGCAACTTCTCAGGGATCATTTTGCTCCTCCTGCTCTTATTCCTAGTACCTGTATGGTTAACTCTTGTATTTAGACAGTTCTGCTGCCAGTCTAATTGATCAATTGTCCCTCACATTGTTAGTTTATTGTTCTTAATGTGTTTACACTTTTATTCATTTGTATTTTCTTGGAGTGTTTTGCAGTTACATTTTGAATTGTATTCTCTCACTACCCTTCCTGGTGCACCTGAAATAAGCCATTGCTCAGTGTACAGTACCTTATCTGGTCACAGACTTGTGACTAAATACATAAATTCACCTACTATTATCCTCTTTCAGTTTGCCTTATCCCTTCACACAAAATCTATAAAGTTCAAAATTGAAATATAATACTTTTTCAAGACTTGCTTGAGCCTCCCCTGGAACAGGTTGGGGCCTCCCCAGGGAGGCTGGCCTCACCATTTGAGAACCCCTGACTTAGAGTGACCCGTGAACTATATTTCCTGACCATATACTATTAAGATGTGTTATTGTTGAGAACTTTTGTTTTCATTACATATAACAACAATGTCACTTTAAGATCCGACTATTTAAGTGAGACACTGCACATCCCACATCAGCCTTTGAGAAAGCACATGCATGCGAAACGCGTCAAGTGATGTCAGAGGATGGGACTCCCTCTTGGATTACTACTGCAAGTCTGTGTTTCAGCCGGCTGCATGAATTGTTTGTTTTTATAGACTTTCCTGGACTTTGAAATGATCCTGTTACACTTCATGTTTTTTACTGTGAGTGTTAAATTATTCTGCACTTCAATAAAGTAGTCCACTGTTTGGATAATATACTGGTCCAAGGAGTTTATTGGAGCAATACAGATGTTTCCCCTTATGCAAGTGCCAGTCCTCATACTTTCTTTACAATTATATGAGTTACAGCTTCAAGAGGCTATTAAGAATTTGATGCTTTGAAATAAAATATTTTAAGCCTCATAATTAATGGTCCATGGTTTCACTGCAAGGAGTGCATTACTGATTGATCCTGTTTATGACATTTCTGGCTGCCCTAGTAACAGCACCAACCACCTTGGAAACTTGCAGCACTTGTTCATAATTTAATCAAGAAAATCAGTTAGATTTGCCTGGCATGACCCCTTCCAATGAATCCATGCTGCCTATGATCTTGCAGCCACCTGGATTCAAGATACTCTGCCATCATTTCCATTAGCAGGGTGTTTGTTAATTTCCCCAGCACTGAAATCAGACTGACTTATAGTTGCTAGCCTCTTTCCCCGCTGCTGATCTGACCATGTTTACTCTCCTGCACTATAATGCATTACGGCTTAAATCTCAAAGAGCTCTTAGATGGATGCAAGCTGCCACCAAATGTAGCTTGCCTCAAAGCCTGGTGCACCAGGGACCCAGTGCCCGATTCTCTATATTGGGGAATGTCCCATGGGTTACAGCAACCATGGACAAGCACCAGATAGCGCATCCTGAGGGTGTACTGCAAGCTGTGTGGCAGCTGTGCACCATTCTAGCTAGTCCCTGGTGGCTAGTGGCCCCTCTCCCAAATCCCTGATGCCCCCTAATTCTTGTAATTTACAAACTCCCCTGCTGATATAGTGTCCCCCTCCCTGATTCCCGATGTCCGCTAATTCATGTACTTTACAAAATCCCCTGCTAGTGTAGCGCCCCCCCACCCTGATCCCTGATGTCCCCCAATTCATGTACTTTTCAAAATCTCCTGCTGAAGTAGTGGCCCCTCTCTCTGATCCACGGTGTCCCTAAAAATAAGATAATAAAAAAATTCCTAGTGGTCTAGTGGATCCCCCACCATCGCCAATGTCCCTGAACAATTTTTAGGTACAAAATCCCCTGGTGGTCCAGTAGACCCCTACCCCTCCAGGCCAGCTGGCAGTGTACCAGCACCCCTCCCCCACCCCCAAACCCAGCTGGTGACTGGCACAGCCCACCTTTCACCACCATGGCCAGCCACTGACTGCAGCAGCACAGATCAGGACAACACACATGCAGGCTGCTTCAGGATTCAGGAGGAGGAAGGAACCTCAGCAACTAGAGGGACCATTGAAAATTAATTTTTATTTTTACTTTCTTTATGGGATGGCACCAAGCTGCCGACTAGCAGGGACTGGGCACCAGAACACTGCTAGCTGGCACACACTTGCTGCCCACTACCCAGATCACACTGCAACAGCACAGCTCAGGATGATGCACGCATGCGTGCACACACACACACACACACACACACACACACACACACACTGTTTCAAGACTCAGGAAGAAAGAACCACTGTAACTTGGGGGAAAGTGAAGATTAAGACTTTCATATTGAAAAGAGCCACAAAAAAAAATATTATAGGATGCCACCAAGAAGCTAACTACCAGGTGCTGGGCAAAGGCACACTGCCAGCTCACACACACTTGCTGCCCTGCCCACTGCCCAGATCACACTGTAAAAAGCTGCTTCAGGACTCAGGAGGAAGGAACTGCAGCAACCTCAGGCAACATGAAGAGTAAGAGTTTCAATTTAAAAAATACCACAAAAGGAAAAACGTGGGACCTGATTCCAGAAACCATCTGCGTCGGGTGCAACTTGTGACAAAGCAGGAGTCTGCACCCAACACAGCTGCAGCAAGGACAAAATATGGTATTCTAGAAGGTTTGCTGCAATGTGCCACTTGTGGCAAACCTTCTACTATAGCCACAAAAAGTGGCCCTGTGCCAGAAAGAGTGGCACAAGTGAAGCCAATGGTGCGGTCCAGGATGCAGACATGGACTAGTTCACAGGGGGCAGGCCAAGGTGCCCCCTGGATCACCAAGCCTGAAACCAGGCACAACAAGAGTAGGCTGCCATCCTAGAGCAGCGTTCCATGCTGCTGTGCTACTGACATGTAAGGCCTGCCTGGCAGGTCAGTGGCAGCCCCCACAATGCCCAGCTAGTCCCCCCATCCACGACATTGTACAGTCACCCCCACAGCATCTCCATTCACCCCTGATCACCCCCCTGAAGCAACCATGAGTGCCTGATCAAATCCCACCGATTCCATCCCCAAACCCGAACAGCACACACAAACTGGTGCAGCATCTGGTAATATAGTGGATTCCACCACCCCACCCTGACAGACAGTGGTCACTCACCCTACCCCCATTCCCCCATCTCTGACCAGCATTTTCATCTAGCAAAACCCTCCACACACCACCATGGCCAGCTGCAGAATATCATCGCACAGTTGTGTAATTGTACAGTACAGGGTCTGTGCAATGGCATTCTGCAGCAGTCTGTGGTGGTGTGTGGAGAGTATTGCTGGCTACAGATGCCAGTTGGGGATGGGGGATGAGAGAGTGGGAGCTGGGTAGGTGACACTGTCTGTCTGGTGGGGAGGGTGGGCCACTAGATCACCAGGGAAGGTTAACCAGGATTGGTGAAGCAGGGCGGAAGTGTGGAGGGGGGGCAAGAATGGGACCCTGGGGTCTGAGCTGGCTGATGGGGGGGCACACATCACCAATGACTGGGGTACCCTGGGGGATGGGTGATGGCACCCTCAGCACTGTACTGTCTGGGCACAGGGGTGCCCATTGGGTGGGATGCCACCCCATGCTTCTGCCAGCATGATGCATGCCACATGCTTGGGGCAGGTTGACAGCCCCCTTCCATGCCCCCAAGACTAATGTCCCAATCCTTGTACATGCTTACAGGCACCAGTCCCACCACAGCCCATTAGCTTAAGCCAGTTAGACCACTTTCTGGTTAGTCTAACTGGCAGCCCCTCCTGCATCCATGGTAGTGCTTCTGGAATCCCATTTCAGGGGATGTGGCAGCCCCACCATGGCGCAAGCCCACTTGCGACCTGGTGCCCGGGTTGTTGGATGCAACCCTGGTTGCAAGTGAGCGTTGATGCAGCTGTATTAGGTACTGACACAAGCTGTGTTCCATAATGCCATTTGATGCAAGTTGTGTCACAAATGGCAACTTACGTCAAACACATGAGCTGCAACTCCCTTGTGTCGGAGGGAGAATTGGGCCCATGATTTTTTTTACTTTTTCTATGTAATGCCACCACAGTGCCAACTACCAGGGGCCGGGCACTGGCACACTGCCAGCTGGTACATGCTTGATGCCCTGCCCACTGCCCAGATCACACTGCAAAAGGCTGATCCATAACTCAGGAGGAAAGAACCTCAGCAACTTGGGGGGACATGAAAGCTAAGTTTGAATTTGAAAAGTGCAACAAAAAGAAAAAATGATTTTTAAGAAAGTTGTTTTCGGAATCCACCAAGGTGCCAACTACCAGTGGCCAGGCACTGTGCTGCTTCCAGCTGGCCCACACTTACTGCCCATAAAAATGAGTAAATAAAAGTACCCCCCCAAAAAAAAATCACATCTCAGGCTTCTGCCAGGGATTCGGCCAAGATCTGTTTGTATGTATAATGCCCTGCTAAAATGCTATTCCTGCAGTGAAAAAAAATGTGTGTTGCACTGCTGAGATTAGTCAACAAGTGAATACTGGCAGACTGCCACCTCATGCCTCCTCTGCCCACTGCTCAGCCCCCAAGCACACTCCTCCTCCTCCCGAGTCCAGTATGTTCCCTCTCTGACAAGTCTCTGGTTCCAGAGTCCTGCTTCAATGCTGCTGCTCAGTCCACCTTTCCATTTTTTTTTCTCTTCTACAAACCCCTTCAACAGCTCTGCTGTTACAGGCTAGTGTAGATGGAACCTTTAAAGATTCTCAGCCTTTTGAAGAGGATTTCATAGCTAATCTAACTAGAAGTTACTTACAGACCTGTCTGAGCAACCTACCAGCCTGATGACGAGTGCATGAGTGAGCTTTCATGTGGGCTCACATCATCGAGCTGAGCGTAGCTCCCAAACAAGTCTGTGACTCACACTGTGAACTTGTTAAATGTCTCAGGTGTGAACTGCAGATCATGGTTCAACTGGTTTGCCAGGTCCATGGCATTTGAACCAGGGTGAACCAAAAGTTTGTCTATTTCTCCTAAAAGTTTGTTACAGTCTGAAAGAATTGAACACCTGAAGTTCAAAGTGTACAATCCTTTTGTAGAACCAAACTTGCAACTCTAAAATTAACACTTCAAGGCACCTATTCAGCCTCTTTTACAAATATCTTAGCACTTTCAGTTAAACATCCCCTTACAGAAATAGGCCTGTTCCTATTCACCGCCTACACACCCTATCTTTTACGTCTCCTTGTAAGTCTTTTCACAGTTCTGTCATTAATTGTTTTGAAACAATTCATTGCAGTATATATAATTTCAGCTTATTTTGCTTAGTTTGTTATAACACTTGAAGAAGGGACCTGAGGAGCCTTGTGGCCAAAACTTGGAATTATATTCCTTTCAATATTTGAGTTATGAATTCCAAACACAATTTCAAGAAAGCCTTAATCAACCGTTTAATCAAACCATGTACATGTACTGTACATGTAAACTGTAAACTGTGATATAATATTGTATCTTGTAAATTGTGTTGTTTCTATGTCTTAATTATTTGTACTGTTTTACATATTCATGTTTTACATAGGTCTACAGCAGAAATTAGGATTTTGTATTCTAACAGTATGTACCTACATACAAATAAAGTTTTATGAAATGAAATGAGAGGTCTTGAAAAACTGTGCTATATCATCTTTGTACAAGTCATATGTTGGTCCAATAAAAGGTATCATAGTATCCAGTAACTTATGTTTCTAAAGAAAATGTTGGCAGGAAAAGCCTATCGGCCCATGTAGTCTGCCCAAGTCTGCCTAGTTGTGGGGATAATAATGTACATTCCAAGTCCATTGTGCCATGCAGTACCATTAAAACAATAAAACCTCAAGTTATCATGTAGCTATAGCAAGGAAGAAATAAGATTTCAGACATCACAGACATCTTAATAAAACTACACAAAGCTTTATAAAAAGGTATTGGGCTCAATAAATCAGTAAAAGAATCTATATCTATTATAGTGGCACTGTAGCATCACTATAGTTAGGGATGAGAAGGGATTTCTATATTAAACCTCAAATTTTTCACTTTAATAACTTTACAGTATTTCAATGGATTTGCACAAAATATTGTATGCTTGGTCTTGTGGGGTAGGTCTCTTGGTGTTTCAAGTTTTCTTCCAGTCAGATGTGCAGATTCTGAGATCTGTATAGTGAAAAACATTAAAAATTGCTATTTTTCGATGTTGTTTTCTCATCACCTTGTGCCCAGATGGCTTATTTATTTTGCACAATCGGTTTACAACTTTTGAGCCAGAGGCTCATTTACAAAAGTACCTCGTCACATTGAGGACAGACAGAGCAGTTAGGTTACAGAATACAGGTCACTGACTTAGAGTTACACAGAATGACTTCATACATTGTACAAATTTAGTAGCATTTCTGGTGATACAGCTGAGCACATGCTGGTAGCAACAGAGGCAGGATGCACAGGGGGGAGAAGTGGGGGAAGAGTGAGGTCAAGTGCCACCCACTGGGCATTGTCTAGTGTAGTGAGATAGTGGCGAGGCACCAATTAGAGACAGGAGCAGCTGCATGTATTAAACAGTTGGCTCTGAAGGGCGGTTTTGAAGTTGGAGATTGTGGGGGCATTGGAGATGGGTGCAGGGAGAGAGTTAAACCAGGATGGGGCTATGTAGCAGAAGGACCTCTGACCACAAGAGGTCCTGGATCTGGGGACCAGTTGAGTGGTCTTGTTGGTGGTTCGGGTTGCGAAAGTGGGTGGGGTATGGTGGATGGAGCCTGTCACGCCAGGAGGGGAGAGCCTGAGTAGTGTTTTTTTTGTGAGGAGGCAGGTTTGGTAGCAGAGCCATTCATCTAGGTTAAGGAGTTTTGCCCCGTCATACAGTTGACATGTATGTGTGAGCCTGGTGGCACCAAAAAACAGCCTGCAAGCCTTGTTTAGGGTGAGGCAAATTTTGTTGAGGGCAGTAGTGTCAGCAGCACCATAAACTGGCAGGCCATAGTCGACAAGGGACAGTACTGATGATGTAACAGCAAATACTAGAGCATCAGGGGGGAGGCAATCCTTTTAGTGGTAGAGGATGCCAAGTCGTGTGTTAGTGGTGGATGCAAGGGCATTAATGTGGGCGTGGAAGGTGAGGGCTGAGTCGAAGGTAACCCCAAGGTATCTGTAGGAGCAGACTTTTTCAAGTGGTTGTTTGGTGCTAGGGAGGATAAGGAATGGTTTGTTGCAGGCTTTGTTTTGGGGGTGGGCGAAGAGCATTGTCTGTTTTTTTTTTAGATTAATGATGAGTCTGCACTCCTTAAACCAGGATTCGGCATCATTGTAGGAGTGTTGTAGAGAGTCCTGGAGGGAGATGGGATTACGGTGGGTGGCAAAAATGACAGCATCATCTGCATATATAAGAATTTTGCCAGAGCATGCACTGGGCAGGATGTTTAGATAGAGTGTAAAGAGTAGGGGGCCCAGGATGGAGCTCTGGGGTACCCCAGAGCGGATGGGATGAGTTTGTGAGAGTGTGCCATTGATTTTGACACACTGGGAATGAGCGGATAGATAGCTCGAACACCATGCGAGGGGGCCAGCAGAGAAACCAGTGTGGCAGAGGGCATCCAGCAAAAGAGGGTGGGAGACAGTGTTGAAGGCCTTTGAGAGGTCAATGGACACTGCACCAGCTAGGAAGCTGGCATCCAGGGAGGAATGTAGGAAGTTGGAGAACTCAACTAGTGCAGTGCCGGTACTGTAACCAGCATGGAAGCCATGCTGCTCAGGGCATAAGATGTCATGCTTAGTCAGATATTCAGTGATTTGAATGGCCACCACTTTTTCTAGGGCTTTGGGGGGGGAGGATGAAGATTGGTCGGTAATTGCCGGTGGAGGACCTGTCACCCCCTTTATGAATGGGTGTGACTATGGCAGTTTTCCATGTAGTGGGGAATTGCCCCAGGCAGAGGGATTGGTTAAGTAGGCTGGTGAGTAGGGTAAGGACTTCATCCAGCACCAGCCGGAGAATACTGGGATCCAGGGAGTCGCTGCTAGGACTATTGCTTTTTAACGCTTTAATTAGGAGAGGTCTGGCTTCCTGGGCAGATACCTTGCATAGGTGGAAGCAGGGGCGCTGGACGACAGAGGGAGTTAGGCTGGGGAGTGGGTCAAAAAAATTACTGGGGTGGACAGAGCTAAGGTCAGTAAAGGAGGTGTTAAGGCAGTTGGCAATGTAGGCAGGGTCGGTGGAGGTAGAGCCATCAATAGTGAGCTGGGATGGAGGAGGGGAGTGCGATTTTCCATTTAGCTCTTTAATATTGTCCCAGAAGTTCCAGGCACACCCCCATGAGGAGGTGAGGGTGGCCTGGTAATGGTCTGCCTTGGCTTTATGGAAGACCCATAAGCACCTGTTCCAAGCAGCATTGTAGGCCTGTCTATTAGCCATCTGGCCCACTTCAGTGGCTAGGTGCCAGAGGTTATCCCTATTTCTGAGCTGTTGTAGTAGGGCAGGGGTAACCCATGGTGCATTATGTTGTTTGGATTGAATTTTGGTGAGGGGTGCAAAGAGATCACAGGCCTTGTTCAAGGCTTGGGAGAAAAGGGCGAGGACAGTATCAATGTCTGGTGCATGATAAATGGGGGACCAATTAATCTGGGTGAGAAACTGTTTGAGTGTAATCAGCCCACCAGGGTGGAGGTGCCTGCGGAGTGTGGTTTGGGTTATGGGTTTGGGAGTGGGGACAGCACAAAGGAATAGGATAGGGGAGTGGTCATTTAGGGAGTCTGGAAGGACCTGTATGTTATGTGTTTTTGGGGGGCGGTTGGTGATAATGATGTCCAGAAGGGTACTGGTTCCTCTCTTTGGGTTAACTCTAGTGGGCTGGGAGATGAGTTGTGTCAGGTCTTGGGCAGCGAAAGTATCTCGGATAGTGGAAGAGGAGGGGCTGAGCCAGTTCACGTTAAGGTCTCCTACTAGGATTCACTCCACCTTGTGGGGGAGGGTGGCAAGATACTCTGTTATAGATATCAGAGCTCAGTTCTGGTTCTTTGGGGGAATGTAGGCAGCGGTGAGATAGAGAGAGCCCCTGGAGGGGTCAAGAGTGAGTTTGAGGGTAAGGGCCTGGGCCCCATTCACAGGAACGGGGGCAGGGAGCGCTTGTCCATTGATTGTGTCCCAGGTATAGATCGCACAGTCACCCCCGCGTTTGCCTACTCGGTTCTCCTGGTATAGGGTATAGCCTGAGAGGGAGACAAAGGAGTCAGGGGTGGACTTGGACAGCCAGGTTTTGACTAGGGCTATGATGTCTGGTTGATGTAACATGACCCAGCACTGGAGGGCATCAAATTTTTTCAGTAGGCTGCATATGTTCAAAGAGGCAATGTGGAAACCAGTGGACCTAGCTGGTGGGCTGGAGGGGGCAGGGCCTGGGTTAGGATGCATATTGCCAGATAGGAGTAGTAGGAAGACCAAGGCTCCAACCGGGGGTGGCAGTATGTCAACTTCTGCGGGGTACGCTGGGATGGGGAAGAGGCCATAGGGGAATAAGGGATGGACAGGGTTAATAGGGTTGGGATGGTGAGGATGAGTTGTAACCATGGGGAGCCAGGGTAGGCAGCAGGGGGGCAGCTAGGGGGTGGGTGCCATTGGCCAGGGTACATGGTCAGTGTAGGGGGGGATTGGACTAAGTCAGGGAGAGTTGGGGGTGCTGTTACAAGTGGGCCAGGGGTGATGTCTGGCTAATGGATGTGGCACTAGCATGGAAATGAGGGGAAGACATTTGAGGAGGAGGTGTCTCAACATAATGCCTAACATAGCAGCAGGGCAGAAAGGTACAAGTATCTAGGCTGCCCTTCAGAAAGAGTGGATACCACTTTGGAGTAGTGGTAGTGTCACGGACTCTGGTAGACAGGGTACAAGGTTCAAGACCCTGGTAAAGCGGGTGAACTAGGACCTGGGTGAGAATGGGGGATCCAGGTTCTGGGGGATTCAGAGCAGGCTGAGTTAGAGGCCAAATACAGGGGTGGAAATAGTGACTCCTAGTGGTCACTGAGGGTTACTGGCAGGCTAGGTGAGGGTCCGGTGGTAGGGGGGGGGTCAGTATGTAGGGCAAGCTAGGAGGCTGGGTGTGGGAGTGAGGTGTGGGCAAAGCATTGGTTAAGGCTTTTGATAGAAGTAAAGTAAACTACTGAGCTACTCTTTCCTGCCTGTGACAGATCTGGAAGTCACCTCCTTTACCATCAACAAATGAAAGTGCCTCTCCTTTGTGCAGGAACTCAAAGGCCGTAGACTGAAATGCTCATGTTCTTGTATACTAGCATTTTGCTGGCAGCCCGTAAGTTTCTGCAGTTGAAGGAAGAACTTACATTGTTTCTGGTAGTGGGAATTACTTCTGGATCTGTCAATATAATTTTCTTACTTAATTTGTAAATTAGTGTACGATATTTCCTGGTTTACTGGCATGTCACAGTAATAGTTTAGGGACTGGTCCATAAAGAGATTCATGCCTCTAGAATTGTGCCTACAGTTTAAGCCCCAGTAGTGCACAGAGGACCCACTCTGCACATGCAGAGACCTCTGTGCATTCCTGGACAGGCTGCACACCCACTCCACACCTATTCCCTGGCCTTGCACACTGCTAAGTGCCCTGCTGGAAGTGAGCAAGGGGTGGGCGTGTGTGCCTGCACCCGATCTTGGTGCACTAATTGGCAACACATTGGGCCTATTTAGGGGAAAGAGGTTACACAGACTAAATGGTTGCCATAATGCCTATGCACCCCCTCTGCCCAGTAGAGGGACACTCACTGGGAAGACTAGCGGTGCATGTGCTCTCTGGTACAGAATTCAGTTGCTGTTGAGGGGAGAGGCACTCCCCCAGTAAATAAGGAAGTACAGAAACCAACAGCACTCCCAGACCATATAAAGCTTAGCCGCCTAATAAACAGTCTAGAGTTGTGTGTTGTCTGTTAGCAATTTATTATCAATGTTTCAAAATGTTGCAGTAAAATTAAACAGACAAACAGTGATTATGCACTGAGGTGCTAAATGATTCCGTAGACACAGGTGCTCCAGTGTATTGACCAGGTAGGTTTTTGTCAGGAGGCCAGTGCCAGTGAACTGTATATTTCATTTTTGCAGGCATTTTTTACAAGTACAGTTTTAACAATATATTTACAATTAAACTGAACATTGCCAGAAGCTAGTTTGAAAAACATTTTGTCTTTGAGCTGTTAGAGTTGGTAATAAATTACAGAGTTATTTAAATGCAGTATATACTGTAAAGAATATGCAAAATCTAGTAGCCCTAAGTATTTGTTGATAAAATATGTTCATTAGAAAATGCTAAAATGTCCAAGGAATGCAGTTGCTATGGCAAACTGCTTGAGCTGTATAGTGCAATATGAGTTTAAATGTAGTATTTTTAGGGTTTACCTGTAATTGCACTCATTAAGGATTAAAGCAGCAGAAGAATTCAACATAACATACTTACAACACAGCCCAAAGCAGGGCTCAGACAAATCCTTGCTTGCCTTTTTCATTGGCATAATTTCCAAATGCCTGATGAAGGTTACTGTTGAGACTTCTTGTCCCTAAAATCCAAATGGCTGGGGGGTGGGCTTTAATATATTAAGGATTATTTTTGTTAATACATTGAGAAATGGCAAGAAATGCCAAGAGTGGTCCATGAAAATCCACAAATAAAATTTAAGAATAATCCAGCAACTATCTTTGGCTTGTTTATGATTATGCATGCAAGGCAGCTATTTCATAACTGTTTGCAGCAAGCATTACTAAAATGGAACATAGTAACTCAAAAAAATGCCATTTGTCACACTAATAGGCTGGACACCCATTTTCATCACTTCTGCCACTTTGCCCTTAATGTTCCATCTCTTGGCTATCACTGCTGTCTATATGCAAATCTCTGTTTCCTCTCTCTTGAGGCCTGGCATCTCTCATACTGTTCCTCATGGCCACATACTGGCTTGTCACTGTTCCCACTTATATCTCCTCTCTCCTGAACCCTGGCATCCCCTCCACCTACTCTCTCCATTAATCTGCTCATTACTTTTATATCCCTCAGTCCTCACAAGAAATCTGTAGCAGGCCAGTCTGCATTTTCTCTCCATTTTCCTACACTTTGGAACAACCTCTTTTTATTTATTTTTTATTTAAACTTGTGTTTACCGGGTAAACAATATGAGCCAAGACCCTTTTTCAAATGCGACCCAGGACCATAACCAAAGTTACAGTCAAGATGTAATACACAAAAAACATGAAACACCACAATATAAACATATAATACAACAATTACGTACAATACTCTATAACAATTACACAACACTAAACTTAAAAAATATTATCTCGCTGATGCTTTAAAAACATTAATTCCATCAATATGTTGTAAAGTGCATGGAATCTTATTCCAAAATACAGGAGCATAGTTAGAAAATGCCTACTCACCTAACCTAGATTTCGTATTCTGAATATTTAACATAACAGAGGCATTTGATCGCAAATTTCTGCTTTGATGTTTTAACAGCTAACAATGAAGACAAAGGAGAAACTGCTCCCAGACAAAGAGTGCTATGAACCAAACAACTCAAGCTATATTGAGAATATAAAGAAGGGGGAAGCCAAGATGCTGTCATATATAGATCACAATGATGTGTTCTATATGGCAACTTTAATGCAAACCTGCATATAGCATGGAATGTTGTTGTCAGCAATGAAACATCAGATTTAGCCAAATTCGCAAACAAAAAAGAATTATAATTCAAACTTGACAACAACACACTTTGACTTTTGCAAATCTGGCCTCCCTAGTTAATAAATCACATAATTTAAACAAAGCCCCCAATATTTGATTAACACTTCTACAGATATTTTTAATATGTAGTGAATAAGACAAGCAAGGGTCTAAAATTAATCCCAAGTATCTAAATTGGGAAATCTGCTCCAAAACAACACTGTTACTACTTACAATCTCTAAAGGATTGCATTTTTTAACCTAAACTTTGATGCAAAAAGCATACTCTTTGTCTTCCTTGTATTTAAAAGAAGATGTGGTTACTTAGACACATATCCAACGCTTGAAAGCTATGAGTCAAATTCTGTTTTATTTCAGCTTCTGATAATGAGCTGATATAAAGAATAATATCATCTGCATGCATCAAAACCTCAGCTGATGCAAAATGATTTGGGAGATTATCTACAAATACAGAGAAAAGCAGGGGCCCCAGGATAGAACCCTTGGGTACCTCTACCCTCATCATTTGACTCCCAGATAAAACTCCCTGATACATACATGTGATATGTCCAACTGGCTTAAGAGGGAGATTTGGGTCAAATTAGGAGGGAGATTGGCCTGCCAACTTACTTAAGAGGGAGATTTAGGTCAAATTAGGAGGGAGATTGGCCTGTTAGTAGGGAGATGCCGTAACATCATGAGTTTGTCCTTAAATGGCATCAAAAAAATAAGAAAAAAGTCATTACAAAAATGTAATGTATTTCATTTTGTCAAGAATAAGCACTAAAAAGAATAAACAACTAGTTGTATAAAGTTATCAGATACATTGTTCATCACTGATTTAATTTTTATGTGTCTTTATCTGCCCAAAAAAACATGCATATTTTGGACAGAATTTTACTTAAGCAGGAGATTTTGTTTCCCAGGAGGGAAGGAGGGAGTTCAGTAAAAAAACAGGAGTCTCCTGCGTAAAGAGGGAGATATCACATGTATGCTGATAACTAACTTGTAATGGACATTCAGTTAAATAGCTACTGAACCATTTCAATGGGGAGTCCCTGACTCCGAGGTCTTCCACCCCCTGGAGTGGTAGGCAATGGTTTACCAAGTCAAAGGCCTTGGACAGATCCACAAACACAGCTCCAACAAGCTTACCACTATCCAAAGCTCTACCACCATAGTCCGCAAATCTGGCCAAGGCCATATCTGTACCATGATGTTTATGAAAGCCATACTGCACTGGGGATCAGAGGCCTGCGGAGTCCAAGAACTCCACCAATTGATGATTCACTATTTTTTCAAGCAGTTTTCCCAAGATAAGTAAAAGAGAAATAGGTTGATAACCATCCAACTCATTTACTGAACCTCCCTTATAAACAGGTTTATAATTGTATTTTTCCACAATGAAGGAAATTCACCTGTAATTAATGATAAATTAACATTTTAGTTGGGGAAATTTATATACAACTCTCAGGAATCTTATTTCTAATTCACCTGGGCCAGTACTCTTATTTACAGGCAGTTGTTTTAATAATCGCAAGACCTCACTAGGCCTAACTTGCCTAAAATAAAAAAGCAAGGAATGTACTTTATGACATGCATGGTCCTGAGAATAAGAAGAAGGAGGATTCATAATACAAGTAGAAAAATCAGTAAATTTAGTCAAAAAAGTCTTAGCAATACTAGATGGATCAGTCATAAGATTCCCATTAATATTCATCTGATTTGGTGCAGCACCAACCCTGGGGGGAGTCAACTCCTTAATTGCAGACCAAAATTGCCTAACATTGTGCAAATTATCCTGCTGTTTCTTTAACTAGATTTCAGATTTACACAATCTAATCTTAACCTTACATAAATTACGAAGACGTGGTAATCACTGAAATTAGAATTTGTCATTTGACTTTTATAGTGCCTCCGAGCAGAATCTCTCTCTTTCATTTGTTCAAATAAATCTGCAGTTAACTATTTATTATACCTCTAACCCTATGAGTTTTTAAAGGAAAACATCTATTCTGTACATCAGTCAAAATTCGATTAAAATAATCCACTGCACAATTTACATCAGGGATTGCATCTAAATAGGTCCAATCTATATTACTTAAATCATCAGCCAAATCCTCAGTAATTATTAATGAAAATGTCCTATATGATATAAACCTAGGAGGAGGTTTTGATGTATTACACCTCCATACACAAAAAACTGCAAGTTGATCGCTTACAACATCAGGGAGAGTACCTACTCTTATTGGTTTTGAATGATTATTTGTAAGAATCCAATCAATAATAGAATGCTTATCACTTTTTGTATTCATTCTAGTGAAGGTAGAAACTACCTGCACAAGCCCTGCATTAGTTATAAGTGATTCAAGTGCTGGGTTTTCATCAGGAGACCAATTTATATTAAACTCCCCAAGGATCAAAAGATCCCCAGACCTAACTTTAGAACCTAAATGTTCCAATAAATCAGCTAAATCCTTGCTAGCTGTTTTTGGAGAATTACAAATTGTGCAAACCTTAAGCTTGTAACAGCCACCAAAAATTACATAAAACTGTAACAATTCACACTCTGATTGAGGGTGCCAATCTATAGGATTTTCTATTACTGTACATCTAAACTTTCTTTATAATATATTAAAATTCCAACCCCTTTTTTGTTTTGTCTATCCTTATGCAGTAGATTATAACCTTGAATCTGATAGACTCCACTATCTACTGATGGTTTTAACCAAGATTCTGTAATGCAGAATATGTCTGGATGATGTACAGCCATAAAAGCCTTCAGTTCCTGTTTGTTTTAAATTAACAGTACAAGCATTCAAATGTATTACTCATAGATCTTTTACCTCTTGAGGAATACAGTATTTGAAGTCAAATTACAGTTTATCAAAGGACCTGGATTTGATTCCACATCACCAGACCGATGCAATAACATACCAAGGAAGAAGGGAGGCATTACTACTGATACTTTAAAACAGTGCCCAGTACAATACATGCTCATTTTTGATAGGGTACCTATACCATTTTCTCCATCAATCTATTCATCCATAATAAGGCAGTATAGTGTAGTGGTTAAGGGTACTGAGCTATAATCTGGATACCAGGGTTTGTATCCCATCTGGCCCTACGTGCGTGCTGTGCGACCCTGAGCAAGTCACTTAACTTCCTTGTGCTCCCAGGTCACACCTGGAAACAAGTTCTGGCTTAGTGTGCCTTTCCTGTTTAAACAATTTCTGCTTTCATAGTTTAACAAGTTCCCCTTTCCCTTTCCTTTATCCATCTCTCTTCCTCCATGCACTCTCTCAAACCACTCTTACTAACACACATCAGAAAAGGATGCACCTACAGCTAGCTTCTTCCTCTTCTATCCAAATTACAACCACCCATGTCCTATCCATCCCCCCAGTGCTATTTTGACTGTTTTACCCATTGTGCCTATTCAAGCGTATAGCTTAGAACTTAATGTACTTTGTAATCTGGATGTCATGCCTCACTGGTACTGTACAAATGCCTTGCCCTACACTGGCAGCATGCTCCCATAGCTCTCGACCTGGCTACCTCATAACAAATGTTCATGTGCATTTTTCATATTGTCTTTGTCTTTTTCTGAAATTCATTACTTGTGCTGTGATTTTATTATACATGTTTAGACAACTATTTTTGTCACTTTATTATTGCTGTTTCACTCACTGTTGTATCTCATATCTTGAGTCACACCTGGAAAGAAGCTCAAGTTCAGGTTACCTAATCCCAGTCATTAATTGATATTTATGTTTGTCTAGTGTAAATTATTCTTGTTAAATAAAGATGTTGCCACAATCAAGAGAGCTAGTGCAATATGTGGATGAATTAAGAAGGGGGTATGAGCTGATTAATAGTGTTTCCTTACCCTGTACAAGTCCTTAAGCTACAGAACCTACAAGAAAGACATTGGGCACTCACATTTATTCATTTATTTATTGAATTTTGTTGACCTGGTAAGCCCACTGGGCCTAGAAGTCCCCTTTTCAGGGGTGACCAGGGGGAGGGGGGGTGATACAGATGGTAAGCAACTGAAATTGAACCGGATTAATCTGTTGGTGGTATTCTTAGTGAATGGGAAAAATTTGGCCAGGACACCAGGGAAATTCCCCTACTCTGCCTGCAGGGGCCCTTGCTTCCTGTGAGCAGAGGGGACAACTTTATCTGCTGCACCAAGATGGCGGACAACAAGGTGGAGAGTATGGAGGCTGGTGTACCTGCAGGGGATCTGATCTCTGTCCCTGTAGGTCTGGATCAGGAGATTAGCAATGGAAATTCAGCAGTACCTGGAGGACAAATATCTGAATCTGATGGTGGTGCTGCTATGAGCAGGTCTTGTTTGGTTCAACAAAATACAGAAGAAAGTCTGAGTGAAGATATTGGTTTTACCTCTTCCACTTCTACTTCCTCAAAGAAAAACCTACAGAGCATGGAGTTTCAACAGGTACCTGTAATTAACGCATATATGAGACCTACAGATGTTGTTTCTCAAGAAACTGCAGGACATGTTCCTACTATTCTTACCCAAGAAATGTTGCTTAGGGCTGCTCTTAAATCAAACAGAGAATTTCTGTTAAAACTATTGAATGAAGAAGAAGGTGCTGCTAGACTTTTGGACAATGTTTCTTCTGATTGTGAGCCTTGCTCACCCGTAATGTCAATTCATCCCAGTTTTCTTCAGTGCACTCAGAAAATCCACAGTTTGCTTCAAATTCAGTTCACCAACCTGAAAAACCACTCACTACATTAAGAAAAGGCCACCCAATGGACTTGCAGCAAAAACAAACCAATTGGACACCTGAGGCAGCTGTGCATGCTACTGGTTGGCAAAAGGACACAGATCAAAGTGGTTGGACCTCTCTTCACCCTGTTACTGCTGAAGAGATTAGACACAGCGCCTTCTGCTATCTCTGCCCATAGTGAGGTTTCCATAGTGACAGACACTGGAAACCTGCTGAACAACTCCCCTGTGCATACGGGGCTTCCTGACACAGCTGCAGCTTGCAATAATACTGTCCCAGGACAAGAAGAGGAACCAGCACAGCGAGAGGCAACTGAGGAGCCAAAGAGACTGTTCATGGCAGATCTGTTCAAACATTCAGGGGAACCCACACAGCGGCAAAATGCCATGCAGCTCAAATTTAATGGGAGCATTGATGTTGCACTGGACAGAAATACTCTTTTACACAAAATGTTGAAGGAGGGTATAGGGATTCTGCCTAATGAAGTATTTGCTGTGATTCATGTTAGGGGAGAACCCAAACACGATGCTAGTTTTAAAACTAAACATTCATTGGAAAGATTTTGGGCAATGTATCCACAGGTTTCAAACTCAAACTTATGGCATTCTTTCTTTCCAATCCCTCTAATAAAGCTAACAATTAAAAGAGTCATTTTGCTGTTTAGAAATGAGGGGGTGAACATTTCTGGTGTTCAGTATTGGTTAAGACAGCGCTGCACAATTCTAGAAGCCCCTACCCCATCTTAGATGAAGATCTTACTTGGACAGGGAATTGGAAAATAAAGGTTCAGCTAACAAATACTGAACAAGGTATTTTGCATCTCCCAGGGAGTTTCTTTATTGGAAGGGACAGGGGGTTGTGTTTCTACCAGGGACAGCCTAGAACCTGTCACAAATGTGGTGCTCGCACACACCTCAGTTCAGTGTGTCACAAACCCAGATGCAATTTGTGTCTTGAATATGGACATGTCAGCCTAGGTTGTCTTAACCCTCTGAAAAGCAACCTCTGCGAGGAAGAAGGGCACTTTTATCAAGGCTGTCCCTGGGCTGAAAGAAACAGGGTAGATAGAGCACAACAAGACCCGGAACACTTACTGGAAATGTATCAAGCACAGGAGGCAAACAAGAAAGTGAGGGATCCTGCTCCCCAAGAGACAGCAACCCCCCAGTCTTCTGTAACCCTGCCTTCCACTAGCATATCTGATCATTCGCTGCCCTCTAGGGCTACTGATCAATCTAAGGATGAGGCCTCACATACAGGCCTTGAGGACATGGAAACTACTGACATGTTACCCCTTCCCCCAAAGCTTCTCAGTACACCCAAGTTGAACCTAAAAAAAAAAGAAGTAAAAGAAAGGCTGAGAAAACCCCTCCCAAAACTTCTACCATTGTGACTAGAAACAAGTTTCAGGCACTAGCAAAACATTGCCAGTGGGGGAACATGGTAGAGGAAGATGGTGACTCTGATTCCTCCTCCTCTGCACAAACAGAGGCTCTTTCAGATCCACAGGCCTCATTGAAGCATAAACAAAAAGACACCCATCATAGGAAAGTCCCTTGATGATTTTCTTTTTTCTAAGATATGGGAGGGAAGCAACAGCTCTCTGTCCTCACTCTAAATATCTGTAGTATCAAGAATTATAAGAAACGTATAACAACCTTTCAGATCATGAAAGACCTTCCTAATAACATCATATTTCTACAGGACACTAGACTCAAAACCTTTTATGAAGTTAATCAAGCAAAAAATTCCTGGAATATAGGCCCATCTTTTTGGTACCAAGGTCCAGATAGGTGCGATGGGGTGGGGATTCTTTTGAGGGGTTTTGAATTCACAATCCATAGAGTGCTAGATATTTCTACAGGTAGGGTGTTACTGCTGGATGGCTGTTTTGGAACTCTGTTTTTTAGGCTAATTAATATATACGATCCACAGGGTATTGCAGCATGGTCAGATATTTTTAAACTAAATCATCCCTATCTCCATACAAATAAACATATAATTTTTGGCAGGGACTTTAATTGTCCACTCTCCTTAGCAGACAAGGGGGGTCCACCACTAAGCTATTTGGGGACACTAACTTTTTTAAACTCTATTTTAAAAACAGCTGGTTTAAAGGACAGTTATAGGGAAATTCATGATCTTGGGGCTAGAACCTTCATAAAAAGTACACTGGCCACAAGAATAGACTGCATTTTTCTTTCAAAGGATCTTGATATTACACACAAGCTTTCACCATTCCATGTGAAACCTCTGATCATTTGGCAGTTTCAATTGTATGTAAACTTCCTTCTAAGTCTCCAGCTAGGAAAAACAGATTTGCTAGACGGAAGTTAAATAATCAGCTGTTGTCACTGCCTTCTGCTGAGAGCAAAACATACTCCTTACTAGCTGCAAAATATACTCTATTAGAAGCTTTTGACTCCTTAGGTGAATGGTGGGTTGAGGTAAAAAATGATTGTGAAGCTTTTTTTAATCAGGCTGCAGCAAATGTATCAAGAACAAAATATTTGCATTATTTAGGCTTAAGGGAAAAACTATTCTCTCTCATTTCTAGATCTTATGAGAATGCAGTAGCTTTGTCAGCTAAAATTCAGGAAGTTAAAGCTGAAATGTTTAAAGCGCAGAGTAATAGAACAGAATCTTTAAAAAAAGAGGCCCAGTTTGGCACTCAGGGATCAAAACCTTCACTCGACATTTATAAAAGTTGTCAAGATAGAATACAACACACCAATCTAGATCAAGTAATGGATCCACACACTAGAAAGGCTTTCACAGATGTTTTTCACATACAAAACTTAGCACAGAACCACATTTTAAAATGTTTGGAACTCTTTCCACAGCAGTTTGGGATGAGGAGTATAAAAACATAGAAACATAGAAGTTGATGGCAGATAAGGACCGCAAGGCCCATCCAGTCTGCCCGTTTCTTTTTCTACCTTATAAATGTGCCAGCGGCCTTTGATCTGTCAGTGGCCTATCTATTCATACTTATACTAAGTATCTCAATGACATAGATGTTCCCACTTTAGATCCAGGGTTAGTGACCAGTTTTTCTGCACCAATTACATTAGAAGAAACTCAACACACTATATCTAAGTTAAAAAAACAATTCAGCCCCAGGTCCGGATGGTCTGATAGCAGAATTTTATATAGCATACTCTAAATACTTGGCCCTCATTTTAACATGTTTTTTCAGACATGCTAGTCTCACAGGTTCTCCCTAAGACCATATTTCAGGCTCTTGTAATTTTGTAATACAAAAAAGGGGACAAGAATGACTTAAAAAACTGGCACCCCGTAAGTCTATTGAATATAGACTACAACATTCTGGCAATAATCCTTTTGAACAGATTATCTAAAGCTGCAGAAACAGTCATTTGTCCAGTATGAACCTGTGCAATACAAAAAAGATCCATGTTTCACAATCTTGCCTTTTTAAGGGACATTCTATCCAAAAATAGGATAGTAACATATGATGCTTAATTCTGGCCTTAGATCAAGAAAAGGCATTTAACAGGGTAGATCATCATTATTTATTCTAAGGTTTGAAAAAAATTATGGCATCCCAGATAAATTTATTCAGTGGGTGTCTATGATGTACACTTCATATTACATAACCCCTTATATAAATGGAATCCTTGGGAGGCAGTTTAATGGCTTGAAAGGGGTACACCAAGGATGTGCCATGAACCCTCATTTGTATAGTTTCCAAATTGACCCTCTTTTGACAAAAACATTAAATTCTGTAACTATACCAGGTATTTGGGTAGAAGGACATGGTCCCCTGCCAAACATCTGCGCATATGCAAATGATAGTAGTATTTGCTCCACCCCAGACATGGATGATTCTGCATTAAAAATGATATTTTCAGGTTTGAAAATGTTTCAGGTGCAAAATTAAACTTTGATAAAAGCAAGGGACCTCTATACCCATCTCCACTAAATCAAAGGCCAGACCCCCCCACCACCTTTGCAAATATTTCAATATCCATAGAGCCAGTGACAATCTTAGGACTACAGTTTGGTAGTTAGGATGATGCCACTTTAAACTGGTTCTCAGCATTACAAAAAGCTGAAGGTTTACTGGCATCCTGGAAAAACAAGATAATTTCTAAAAAGAAACGTGTCCTGGGGAGACATGAATATATCCAATATATCCCAATTCTCCTATGAAACAATTGTTTATGGTTTATATCCAACTAACCTGAATAAGTACAATAGGAGCACACTGCACTTATTTTTTTCCCTTTATAGGTTTTATTTATGGCAAGCGAGATGCGCTTTAGTGCTACAACAAAAAGAGTATAGCACAAATCAAGGTGTTATTCAAGTATTTCAGAATTTATTGTGTATATATGAAAAGGAGATATTGCAAAGGACAAAAAATTGTTCTGATTTATGAAAGAATTTCTCATGGTTTAAATCCTAAGGTTTGCCTTTTTTCCTTTATGATGTACACTAAAAGCTGTAATTTCTGTAATGACAGATTTATTTTCTTTGTTTACAAGTTTATTTGTTACTGTTTTCCCATTTCTTTGGTGTTTTCTGAGTTTGCTATTGTAATTATGTGACCTGCTTATGTTCTCTTTTGTCATTGTACTATTTTCATTTAAATAAAAAAATCCCCTACTCTTTTCTGATAAGTGCCATGGGATCTTTAGCATCCACCTGAACTACCACCAATTCAGGCCAATGTGACCTCGGTTTAACGTCTCATCTGAAAGATGGCACCTCAGAAGTGCAACATCCCCTCATGCTGTACTACAGTGTCAGTATTGGGATATTAACCCAAGCGCTAGACGTGGGAACTGAACCCACAGCCCTCTGATCTCCCAGCCTCAGAGGTAAATGTGCTACCTACTGAGCCACATCCCCAGTATACCACAAATAGCTCATATATAGTAAGTCAAAACACATGAAGAAATAAAATATTGGTGTGCACAAGGGTTTTGAGTGAAAAATTAAATACATTTATTGCCAGTTAACAAAGTTCAAAATGCAAAATGTATGTTCTTATAGGAATGCATCTGTGTCTGTCCCCTGAAAAGGTGATTCATTAAGAATATTGCCTGTCCCTTAGCCACATAATTTCAGATGTTTTCCTTAATGACATACACCGCCACACAAATATTGACAATGCTCTTTAAATAATATCCATGCTGATAACAGTGACTAAGTTAGAAAAGAAAAAAATACAGAAGACAAAAAACAGTAATAGATATTTCTGAAAATGTGTTTATTTAGTTTTTGTTAACCAGGTAGGTATAGTACACTAGAAAGAAACTGCCTGTTTTCAGGTATGACCTGCAAGAGTACAACAATGGGGATACACTACATGACAGTAAGAATACAATACAAGACATCACTTCTTACAATGTATACATGATCAAATAGTGTAGAAGAAAAGGTACCTATGCACTGTTTCATCATGGATTGAGATGACAGATATAGGTGATAGCTTAACTGTGCACCTGAAAAACTTCACATTTTAGTTTTTTTGTATTTGTGGGGTTTAGTTATAACTTTCAAAATATTTATTAATGTTCTTAGTCTTGTGGGCCATCCGAGGGCCCAGTGGGTAGTGGGTTGTGCTCCCACACTGGTGACCTAAATTCAGGAGTGGACTCATGAGATGGGCTAAACAGTTTTAAGGGTGCTGATTAGATATTGCTATGTGGTAGAGCACACAGCCAGGAGGGGAAGGTGCCAGGTTATGCAGCATTAGCACTGGTGCAACAGGGAGCTAGACTCCTTCAGAGGGGCATGGTATGTGTTAGTGTGGCCTGTTGTGGTGCATCCTGGTACCATGAGGGTGTTAGGCAGTATTAGGGAAGAAAACCAGAAAACTCTATGTGCACATGCCACCATGATTGACTTTGCCAGTGCTCCATCAATATTAACTTTGTGGAGTACATCTTCAGGAAAAACTGTTAAACTTCAGTGACTGAGAGTTAGGCAACACTTCCGATGCAGCCTTTTTTCTGATGATACATAGGGATGCATTCTTCTGCAGATATGTGGTTGGCATTTTGAACTTTGTGAGGTGTCAATAAATATACAATGGTGCCCGCTAGCATACAATGCAATACCGAGGTATTCTGCAGCTAAGTTACTGTAGGAAACCAGGTAATTTCAATGACAGTTAATCCCTTTTGTCATGCAATAATTTATTTATTTATTTATTTATATTGCAATCAGTTTACAACCTTTGAGCCAGAGGCTCATTTCCAAAGATACCTCGTCAATAGAAGGGAAGATAATACAGATACAAAGACATCCTATAAGCGAGCATAAGCATAAAGAGACAAGCATAACTGGATCAAGGCTACAGTATACATTGGTAGTATTACACAGTGCAGGTACAGGTACAATGGATAACAGGGTAGAATACAGGGTTTAGCAGCATAAAGGTATGACATTTGCAAGGTGAAACAGTCAAACAGGTTACACGGTACTAGATTACAGAGAATGTTAGGCATGTGAACAAGGACAGTACAGCTGGAAGTTTGATTCGGTAACAGTGTTGCATACTTGTAGGACAACATAGCAAGCGTATCATAAAATGCCATACATGGTTAGTTCTTGACAGTAAGCGAGACAGTAGGCAGTGGGATATGGCAGTAATGTGGGTGGTAGAAATAAGGAGGTGAGGAGGCGGTGCAGCCCGGTGGGCAATGTCAGGACAAAGGGTGTTTGTGCATCCGTTATGCACAGGTGCAACAGCGCTTGTTGAACAACTCGCTTTTGAGGGCATTTTTGAATTTGGAGATGGTGGGGATTTCAGTGATGGCACGAGGAAGTGCGTTGTACCAAGAAGGGGCTCTATGGCGGAGAGACCTCTGTCCAAGTGAGGTCCTAGCTCGATGAACCAGGATATGAGCCACTGTGTTGCATCCTTTTGGATTACAATGTGCATAATTCTGCACTCAGAGTCATTGTGCTCACCAATTTTTTCTATTTTTGTGTGCCTCGTCAGATCAGAGATAGACTACTGTGTCCATGTCTGGACAACAAAGTACAGTAAGTACACTGAACATCTAGAAGGTCCAGCACAGCACCACCAAGGTGATAAGTGGCTTAGAGAATAAGAGCTGAAAGTAGAAATGGGACATGTTAAATAGCCTTAATGATGACGTAATGGTAGCTCTGTGTGGAATTGTAAAATTCTGCTTTAGCCAACATTCTGTGGGACTGTGCAAAATTCTGTTACATTCTGCCTCGGGTAAATGAATATGGATTTTCCACTGTCCACTGTGAAAAATTTGGGAAAATGCAGAATTCTGCTAATTGATGCAGAATGCTTCACACAATGGCAAACATTCAGCATGTTCCACAATTTTAGCAATTCAAAAAACTAAAAGGAGGATTACATTACATGCTCACAGTTTACTTTTGAAACACTGCAGTTCATTTCATAGAATTCTACCAGTCCCACAAAATTCTTCCAGGCTTAGCAGAAGCAGCGTTGTAATTCCTACAGGATCCAGTGCACAATTCAGTGATTGTAGAGGCTGCTACTGTTAAGGTTTTGTAAGCAGCACTGCAGTAGACAAATTCCTAATACAGTATGGGATTGAGGGTTACCAAGCACAGATAGTGGTAGTGTAGCTGTAAGCTTTGATGTGTAGCTGTAAGCTCTGATGTGTGTCTGTACTCAAATTGATTATAGACACTGCTGTGCAGCAAATGGGGTGACAAGATGAAATCTAACTCCCTTCCATCACCACAATGCTGTATTAATAATCTTGACCAATAATCTTCAATAATATACACAGCAGCTATGCAATTGTTTTCATGGCCCATCGGTAAATATGAGAAGAGACCCCTTCCGATCCTAGAAATAAGCCTCAGTATGTTCTGCCTTTTAGCAGTAACCAATTCTTAAATTAATAAAAAATCAGAAGTTAGCACCAACAATCCAGAAATATTGTATCTTCTAAATCATACTGTATATTTGTCCATAATCAACAAAGAAATGGATTTTTTTGTGAACAATATAATAAAATATTTATACTGTACCATTGCTCAAAGAAACAACAAAAGAAATGCTTTAAATTAGGGAATATGAATGCCATGACAACAGAATACAATAACTTTAGAAAGAAATATACAATAATGTAAGGAAAGGGATATTAGTAAATGGAGAAAAAAGAAAGAGAAATGGGACATGAATAAATATTATTCAAGGAATAAATTATGCATGACAACAGAGAAAATCAATAAATTAAAAAAGTTGGCAGTGTAAAGAATGTTTGACGAGGAAAAATGAGGGGAAAATGACAGAGCTGAAGGTTTCTAGGCAAGAAAAGCAATTAGCTATGAAACAGAATTTAAAAAGGGAAGGGAAATCAATGAGAGACAGAGAAAGTAGAAGGATGTTCTAGATAGTAAGAGCTCAACCAGTAAGAATGGTTTTCTGTGAAATAAAAAGAGCAGAAAGATATGCAGAGTTGGAGCAATGGAAATTGCATAGTGTAACATAAGCAGTGATGAAGTCAGATAGAGTCGAAGGGTTAGGAGTCTGAATCATTTTCAAATCAAGTAGGACAATTTTTATAGAGGAAACAGAATGGAATTGATGGTGGTCTCATTTCTGAAAGCATGTGAGCAGTTTAGTAGCTGCATTTTCCACAGACTGAAATAGGGCTAGTGTGATGTCGAATGAGGAATTCTGCTGTTAAAAATGGTGTAAAATGCAATTTCTTTTTAAATTCCACTGAATTCCCCAAAGTATTTCTGTCTAAATAGAATATTATTTCTATGGATTATGGAAAAAGTATGTGCAGTCCATGTCATCTGCAGATTATTAATCCACGAAAACTATTTTACAAGCACAATGTCAGAATTCTACCACCAGTGGAATTCCTTAGGAGTTTATAAAACTCTGTTGAATTATGTTCTTTTGGAATTTCAACTTTCTACAAAGTCCTACTGGAATGCCTTGGGAAGTCCATGGAGGAAGCAAGTCAAGAGGAGAGGAATGCATGATTATGCATTTGTATAGAGGTGTGATCGAGACCTTGATCGATGTGGGCATGAAAATCACCTTTCGTGCAGGAGTTGAACATTTGCTCTTCCCTTCTTCATTAGGCAGGATCATAACATAGCTATGTTGAAAATGTGGTGTTCAAATATTACAAAAACAACAAATTCATGAGCCTATGTTACATTTTGCTAACACAGGTCTATAACTTAGATAATTTTCAATTTTTTTAACCCACATTCCTCGACTGCAGCCCTGTAGGCTCTGGCCAGAATTTGTTCTTGTTGGAATTAGGTTTTATCTCTCTTGCCACTGGTGGCAGCTTTAGGAGGTATCCAGTCATTTGGATGTTAGTTTTTGGTGGAGGCCATCGGATTGGTAGCAAGTCCAGGACCTGTAATTGTATTTATTAACAGCAGCAATATTATATTTGTTTAGACGTGGTCTATGTCACAGTGAAAGCCCTTTTTAATCATGGTGGAGAGGCAAGTGAGAGCCATTGATGTTAATCAAAGCAAAGATTAACTTTTTTAAACTAGAGTATTGGAGATGCATGAATGCAACTCATTTCAGTGAGCCAGAAAAGTGAGAAGGCTGGACTCTGGAACCTGGTGTGCTGGAAGAATATGCTAAGGGACCTGTGTGGGACATGGACACAGCAGAAGCCACATTTGTTAAGGGCAGTTGACTCTTAAGTAAAAGCATAACTGTATAATTTAAGTGCTGTGTCTTGATTACTTGGAGCTACTTTCAGCCATGATAATAGATTCATAGAAGAGGAACAAGTCAGTCATTGGTAGTCTCTTATGAATCACCACATATAAGTGGTATTGTCTTAATTGCTTAATACCCATAAAATCATATATTGGTTCTTTTAAACCTGTCCATTGAGGTAATAAGTACTACTGACTTAAGTAGGGCATTCCAAGTTGAAACCACTCTTTGGTTGATCTACTGTACCCTCCTCTCCTACTTGTTCTATAAATCTTACCCTTGAGTTGTAGCCTATGCATCCGAGTGGTTCTGCAAATTGTCTCTCTGCTTAAATCCGCACATTCCCATAGTTCTATATTATTGAATGCTTTATATATAGAAAAGCACAGGTCCCCTCTTAGTCACCTGTACTCCAGTGAATATAGGCCCAGCTCTACAAATCTGTCCCCGTATGTCATGGTCTTCAAATGTTTAATTTTCTTGATGGCTCTCTTTGAATTTTCTCCATAAGTTTTATCCTTCCCAAATTATGAGGGGCACTGAAGGGTGAACAATAATGGTCTGGCTGAAAGTGCCTCTCAGTCAATCAAGATCCAATATTGTTCTTACCCATTTTGTAATAGATAGCAACATTTTATTTAGTGAATTTTGTTGACCTGGTATGCCCACTGAGACTGGAAGTCTCATTTTCAGGGGTGACTGGGGGGGAAGGGATACAGATGGTAAGCAACTGAAATTGAACCAGATTAAGCTGTTGATGATATTTTTAGTAAATGGGGGGAAATTTGGCCAGGATACTGGAGAAATTCCCCTACTCTTTTTGAGAAGTGCCATGGGATCTTTAATGTACCTGAACAACCACCAGAACAGGCAGACGGGACCACAGTTTAAAGTCTCATCTGAAAGATGGCACCTCATGAGTGCAGCACCCCCCTCATGCTGTGCTACAGTGTCAGTATTGGAATTTTAATCCAAGTGCCAGGTGTAGGGATGGAACCCACAGCTTTCTGATCTTCCACCCTCAGAAAGTGAGTGTGCATCCTGCTGAGCTACTGACTCTGTCATGATAGCTATTGCATTGCAACATTTCTAACTATGCCCTTCCCCTGACAGTGTTTTCATCCACTGATTTATTTTCAGTCAACAATATTTCTGCCTATACTTTTATTTTAATTTAAATTATGGCTATGATATTTCATTACTGGGACTCCTTTAATTTAACAATAAAATCCCCTCTGTGTGGTGAATGTTTTAAATTCATTCCATTTAGTAAATATCAGGTTGCCAGAGAATAACTCTAAATAGCCAAGTCCTGACAATATAGACTGGAAAACTGCATTACTGTAGGTCACTTTCTATTTTGCCATGAGCTCACTAGAATATTAATAAGTGGCATGGTAAAGTGGTTACCACTGGACAAGTCACTAAAAGAAGCAATATAAATTAGCTGGTCACAGTAGTATCCATGACATCTATTAAAAAGTACTAATAACTCTGAATATATATTGGAAAGTAACAGGAAATTAAGATATTTATTGTACTAATTACTCTGAGTATACAGTATATTGGAAAGTAGCAGGAAATTAAGATATTTATTGAAAACATTATTACATTGTGTTTCTTATTAAAATTCTGTATCTCCATATTTAATTACTTATTGTGGTAACTGGTAAGTGTAATAGATAAATTAATCACCAATGTTTAGCATAACATGGACCAAATATTATATCAAAACATAACACATTCTAGGAATACAGACAATGAGTGGATTTAGGAATACCTGCCTCGTTGCTGCCTGCACTGCTTATAATAGGGCTTACCACCTATTGTGATAAAGCAGGCTTCTGTCTCCTGCTGGTAGCATTCAGCAGTAAGCAGACTATGCATTGAGCCATTGGCCTGCTCATGCATATTCATGAGTTTATGTGTGTCCCACGTAGATGATGTGTGGCAGATACTAAGTATTGGGACCAGGTCTGTCATTGATTCTCCCAACAGCAGAGATAGATGGCAAGTCAGGGTGTATAGGTAAAGAGATTAGTTGACAAAATCCAATGCCACTGACCCATTGAGACATTTAGCTCTAAACTCAATCATGGACTTGGTTTTACAACTGCTTGCAGCAATTTGTTCAGTATTACATGAGGTGTAGGCTCTCTCCTCCAATAAGAAAGCAGACATACAAACAGTTCTTTCTACGACAAACTCACATAAGTCATTTATACTCAATAAAATGACAGTAGAGACATCACAACAGCCATTTTATTGACAATTTATGATACATCACTACAGCCATTTTTATGGGCAATAAATGATTCATCACAACAGACATTTCATTGACAATAAATGACACATCATAACAACCATTTTATTGGCAATAAATGAAAATAGTGACATCATCATCTTACATTGCAGTCTATTTGAGGAGGGATATAGAAAAAATCTCCCAACTGTTTTTTATATGAAGCATAATAGCAATGATGTGATAGTGGAGATTCACTATCCTGTGCAATAATATAATATCCAGTGGGAATATAGTAAATACTGTGCATTTCACCTCATACTTTATCCACTGCACATTTAGATTATTTCCTCATTTAGTAAATATTCTATCATATTATCTCTTATTTAACCATGTCTGGATATTGACAAAATCAGTATTAAGATGCTTAGTATGTTTGGTAGTCTGGCAGCGCTGTGATAGACACAAGGTCATAGGCATGAAGAAGACTATTGCAGTGGTCACTGACATTGAAGAGATCATTGATAAATACCAAAAATAACAATGTCCCTGAACTCAAGAGCCATGGAATCCAAGAGATGTGCTTGCCCTGCTTGAAACAGGTTCACCAGTACAAAACTGTTGACTCCTGCCATGTGTGACTAGATCAGATTCCTGTCTCAGTTTAAAGAGGATCTGATGTCTTGCCTTCTTTTCTACCTTATCATTGTACTATTCTACCCCTTCTCTCTAGTGCACATTTTCCCTGAACTGGGAAAGGGCCACTCCTTGGTTCTATACTCCATCCCCTCCTTTGTCTCCTCCACATCTTTGATCCATCTTCCTCGTCCTTCGTCCAGTGACATGGTAGTTTTGGGTTAACCTAATACAATATGATAGGGTCACTGCCCCATTTAGATAGATGTGTCCCTTATATGTTTGAAGACATGTTACTGTACTTTTCCTTTTATACAAACAGTGGGACTCTATGTTTAATAAAGAAATAGAGGGGAGGACATACACCACAAAATGAGTTGAAAAACCATGTTCCCTACACAAGTAGCAATTTGGGGGTAAATCCCAACCCCTGATTCCTTTCCTTAAAAGAACAGCATGATATACATATGAACTAGAGCACTACCTGGAATTAATAGTGTCTTTCAGAAGTAGTAAGCTATCCCTTCTTATATCAGAAGTATTTTTTTCCTTTTTATGTTTTGCTAATTGGAACATTTTCTACCTGTCAGACTAGATGTGATGGGTGGAACAGTACTCTACCTGGAGGCTAACATAGCCAATTCTATCTCTCCCTATACCTTGTGATCTAAATGACAGTGACATCACTAGTAACCAAAAAGAGACCTGCTGCTTGATTGGTAAATGTAACACATGTAATCAATCAGGCAGCAGGGCTTGTGAAGCTACAGTGAGTGAGCTCAGATGCTGATGATGTTGTGTGAGGAATAGAAGTAGACACAGTACTGCATGTCTGCTTGCTGGTAAAGCAATACTGTTCACATCACACCCAGTACAATTAGGTAGAAAACATCTCATGGACACATAGAAAAAGAAAAGTAAGATGAAATAAAAAGTAATAAGGGACGTCTTTTAAAATATTACAGTTTTTTTTTCTTCTGTTTTTGGCCCTACTAGATCTTTAAAAGAAAAAAGTGAATAAGGGGATGATGAGTGATTATTCACACCTGTGGCTACTCTCTAGGAAAATGCCTTATAATGGAGTCCTGGTAGGGTCCTGCCCACCAGGCTTTTCAGCATCCTGTGCAAAAGCAATGACAGAAAGATAATAAGGCTTATTGGTAAGTATTTGAAAAGTGCAAGTCCTAATCACACATTAGGTGCTTCAGACATACTAAACTGGTCACAGCTCATTTCCAGATCTTTCTTTCTTTCTTTCTTTCTTTCTTTCTTTCTTTCTTTCTTTCTTTCTTTCTTTCTTTCTTTCTTTCTTTCTTTCTTTCTTTCTTCCTTCCTTCCTTTCTTTCTTTCTTTCTTTCTTTTCCTCCAGGGAGATTCTCCAACTGGTGGCTTCGGACCTCCTACTGAAAAGACACTGTCTCTGGACCCGCCCACTCCCATGCTTGCTGACCCCGGAGTTTCCCCCATGGATTGCTTCCTGTAGTGGGGCCTGGAAGGAAGCGATGCGCTACACCTCCCCCCAGAGACCCAATCCAGAAACCGAGGCTGGTCCTCAGGTGCAGCAGCCATCACTGAGTGCCAGTCAGGGCTCTCCATTTTCTGCTTTTCTCCATCCTCCTTCTACACTAATGCAAGCAGATTGAATACATGCCTCCCAACCTATAGTACCCTTTGGCCATCACCAGGGGGCAGTTAGTGAGCCAGATGACATGGCACCCTCTCACTGTAACAGGACAGAAGTCCTCCAGATGCTCAATCCTCTCTCCCCCTGCTGACTCCCAGTGGCCTGAGCTCATTCCCAAAACCAGGTCACCAGTGTGGCATGAGGTGTGGTGCTTCAACCCTCAATGCTTCTGGCCTTTCTTTCTTTCTTTCTTTCTTTCTTTCTTTCTTTCTTTCTTTCTTTCTTTCTTTCTTTCTTTCTTTCTTTCTTTCTTTCTTTCTTTCTTTTTCTTCCCTCCCTCCCTTCCTTCATCTTTCATTATTCTATTTAAATTTTATCATGATAGACATACTGAGTAAAGATGCAGCAAATTTAAATTTTGCTGGTGTCACTCTGCTATGTGAAGTGGCCAAAGCAAAATGATCACTTCACTTTGTAATTATTACTTCATGTTGTCATTCCACCTTAACGCAAAGTAAGGCAAAGTGACAACAATATTGGCAGCCCTTCACACACACAGTCACCAGAATTAATGTGCATCTCTAAAATGCTCAAGTCTTATGTCCAGATAACTCCCAGTGCTGACAAAGTGAAATGAGAGCACAAGAAATGCAAAGACGCCCAGAATTAATGGTGCACTCAGACGTCATGCATGCCGTAGTCACACACAGTCACCAGAATTAATGTGCATCCCCAAAATGCTACTGTCTTCTACCCAGAAATTCCCCAGTGTTGATGAAGTGAAATGAGAGCGTAACAAGAAATACAAAGTCTTCCAGAATTAATGGTGCACTCAGTCATGTGCACAATGGTCACACACAGTCACCAGAATTATTTTGCACCCCTAAAATGCTACTGTCTTGTGTCCAGAAAATTCCACAGTGCTGATGAAGTGAAATGAGAGGGTAACAAAAAAATGCAAAGTTTCCCAGAATTATTGGCGCACTCCATCATGCATGCAGTGGTCACACACACAGTCACCAGAATTAATGTGCATTACCAAAATGCTACTGTCTTGTGTCCAGAAATATCCCCAGTGCTGACAAAGTGAAACAAGAGTGTAACAAGAAATGCCAAGTCTCCCAGAATTAATGGCACATTCAGTCATGTGCGCAGATGTCACACACAGTCACCAGAATTAATTTGCATCCCCAAAATGCTACTGACTTGTGTCCAGAAAATTTCCCAGTGCTGATGAAGTGAAATGAGAGTGTAACAAGAAATGCAAAGTCACCCAGAATTAATGGTGTACTGCAAATGCACAGACAGATTAAGATTGCGCTGTGCACTCAAGAGATGCAGATACAAAGGCACAACACCTAACCAGTGTGCGCAAGTCACAAATCCAAATCTGGAAAAGAATACCTTTTTGCCAATTGGGGAGTGGGGGTAGTGCATGGCAGTAACAGTCCACTTCCAGTAAAGATACCACAAAGCAGTATAAAAAATTCATGCAGGTGCAGTGGATACCAGGTTCACACTGCTGCATATACTCTGTGGCACAATAAAAGGTGTCTGATTTTTTGGAACACATCACACACACACTCACACACACTGCTAGTAATGCATAGCAAATTGAAAACCTTTATTAATATAACCAAATGTTTCAAACAAACTGAAATTATACACTGCTGCACCACAACAATCAGCAAAAAAATGTCAGGAATTACAGAAAATATTACTGTGTGTACAGTACAAGTCATATTAAACTGTTCCACCAATGAGTTGGGTTTGCATTGTTTTTCACAGTTGGCAATGCATTGGCAACTCATATTGCAGTGTGTTTCAATGTTTATCCAGGTCTAGAGCAATGTTTGTAAAATTATTTTTGCAGCTCATTTGAAATTCACTACCAGTCCAGTCACAATGCAATGCAAAACTGAGTTTGAACTCTTAAGAAAAAGTTTTTGCAGGGTTTTGTACTGTATCCAGCAACACTTGTGCAACTCAGTCAGAAATGCTAAAACAACTCATTGGAGGAACAGTTTAATGTGACTTGTACTGTACATTAACATAATTATACAAGAAAAATATAACCAAAACAGAAAGACTGCCTTTTTCTCCCAATTAATCTACCTACACCACAGATACGCCCCTCACCCAAAGCACACTTAACAGTGCACAGACTAACTGTTCTAAATTAACATTCAATATCCACACAAACAATAAACACTCAATGATATGAGCACAGGAGGGTTTCCTGCAATCAATGTAGTAACACCACCAACTCCCCCCCCCCCAAGAAGGCACCACTGCGACGTCCTCGCTGATCTCCACTGGCTTTCTATGAGACAAAAACTAGCCTACTCCTCTTTGAGCCTGACCTTCAAATTTACCACTGTTGGCCCTCCTCCTCACCTGCATGGGCTGCTAAATCCCAAAGTCTGGGGCTGGGGCCTGAGAGCCTCAACTGAACATCCCATAGACATCCCTCATGTCTGAACTAACTATGGCAAGTGCTCCTTTAGGTACGCTGCCCCACATTTATGGAACATTCTCCCTGTTGACTTGGCTAATTATTGTACTATTCAGGGTTTTAAGTCGGGCCTGAAAGTATACCTGCTAGAGCTTAGTCTCTGTGGCTGCAACCGCTAGCCTGGAACTTAGTCTTGGTGGCTGAAACTTGCATGTCCCATGGCAGTCAACCTACGGGGTGGCAATATATCCTGCATATTGCTGTTACCACCTCTCCCCTAAAGCACTGTTGGATAAGATGTCATATGTCTGATTTAATTTGCTATGTTATTATGTGTATTTAACTGATGTGCTCTGTAATGTACTCTGTACCCTATCCGATGTATGCTCCAGCTAGTGTGTACTCCTACTGTACCAATGTATGTACTATTGTGTACTCCTGCCAATATATGTAATTATTGTGTATAATCCAGGTCGCTCCTGAAAAAGGGATCGCTGGTCTCAGTGAGCTTACCCGGTTATCAAAATCTAAATAAAAACAAATAAATAAATAAATACTAAATTGTGAGCAAATGAATAACTCAAAAAGGCTTTTTTAACAGTTTTAGAGGATCTGAATCACAAAGCTCTGAGAGGAAACTGTCTCCATCTTCCACTACACACACACTACACAGAAATGAGGCTGTGCAGAACAATCTAGAGCCCATGTCAATCAATCAATCAAAGTCTTTATTTAACCAGGCGATCACCGTTAAGCAAGCTCATTTTCGAGGTGGACCTGGGTTTGTTAACAAGGAACAAGGGACAATATACATGGGATGCAACACACAAGAAAATAGTAATAATATAAATAAAGTGAGATACAATAATACAGTATATAGAAAGTATCAACAGGTAGCATTGACACTTGCATATGTTTGGAACAGAAGATACAGCTAGTTTTGGGTAGGACACAATTTTTCATAAAAGTAAAGAAATATACATATCAGGTGCACCGAACACAAATAAAACCTAATATAAAAAGATATATAGTGATACGTTATGGAGAATTTAGAGCTGGAATCAGGGTCAAAGAAATGTGGAAGGGACAGATATGGGGGTAGAAAAAGGGGAGAGGGAAGAGTCGATTATAGATGTGATCAGTCTTTTAACAGTAGTAATTAGAGTGTGCTTGGATTTATAGGAGTCACTATTTAGGGTAGACATGTGACCTGCAATCAGATGAAGCACTGCAAAATTCGCCTTTGGAGCTCAAAAACAAGTGAAGTGAGGCAAAGTACACTGATTTCAATGTAATTCACCTTAAAATTGGTGGAGAAGTGGTTTGGGGAAGGTAGAATAATGTGAAGTCATTGTTTTCAATGAACTTCATGTTCCCCATTATGACGTGAAGTACTGTGCTTCACATTGCAGGTACTTCGAGGATTCTGAAGTGAATCACTTCGCAGAGTGAATTTTGGCCACTCCGCCCACCAGTAACACTAAGCTGGTAACAACTAATTTCCAGATGTGTCCTGGAAGGTGGATAGTAAACAAGGTAAGATTTGCAAATTAAAAATGACATACAGAAAAATGCAGTAGTAATAAAAATAAAATACACAACAATAAGAATACTTTACTATAAAAATAATGATAAAATACATTACTGTTTTGTAGTCAGAAATGTACAGTCTGACAGACAGGTCACACAGAATAAAAGATATAAACAAGGCAAATTAAGGTACAAGTACAACTGGTACTAGTCACCAGGAGGAATCAGATTTACACTACCACCCAGCCTGCAAGGAGCAAGTGTTGTCAATGCCAGTGCTGAAGGTTGGTACAGGAGCCATACAAATGGGGAAGGGGGCTAAGGAGAGTAGGCACTTATTCACATCTCAGGGCAGACATGGGGGCATCCACAGAAACACGAGGGGATAATACAAGGGTAGGTGGTCAGAAACAGTTATGAACAAATGAACATAATATTTTTTTTTAGCCTTCTCCTGCCACCCAACTGTCCACTTCTTTGGGCCACATATGATGTCTTCTACAGCCAGATCCATCCCCCTACTGCCATCTGCTACCACTAGATTCCATGTCCCCAGTCTTCCCAGATGTATCCTATCACTGGGGGGATCCCCCTTCCTGGGAGGGCCCAGGGAGGAGAGACTGGAACATAACTCTTTCTGGGGTATGGGGCTATGGGCACAGCTTGAGAGGCATTTCACTGGAGATTCATGGAGAAGGGGGACCCATTGACCATCATCTGGTCAGTCAGGCAGACAGTTTTTCTACTTTCTGGTCCTTGTCGCTTCTCCTCCCCAGCTGAAGCCACGTTTACGGCATCCTGCCTGATGCATGGCACCACATGTGGTCACACATGCTGCATCATATAATTCCACAATGTGACTACCAGGAGACACTTGACACTGATGCAGGCTTGACACCTCCAAACCCCTGGGAGGAGAGCATCCATGGGATGCTCCTAGCCTTGCATGCAGGTCTCCACTCCTGTTGTTCCAGGCTCAGTTGTGAACCTGGGTCACCAGCATGCCAAGCGATCCCCCAGCATCTGGTGCTATGGAGCCAGTGAAGAACATGTTCTGAAGCCAGCAAAATAAGGCCATTAGGTCTATCTAATCTGCTCATAGCACAGTAGTAACCACAGACATGGTCAGATATTTCCAGATATTTCACAAAATGTCTAAAGAGTTTCTCTCTGCTGCCCCTACTGAGGAAATGCAGAAATCAGGACATTTCTCTAGAAATATTATAGAAATTTCAGGAATTATCTGACCTTGTCTTTGGCTGTGACTGTACATGTCACAGGCCTACTTTGGTGGGACTGGGTTCCTTGGGGACACAGCGAACTCCTCGAAGTGCAGCCTGTGCCATGTGTGTCAGGAAACCCCTTCCCTGTCCTTGCAAGGCACTCACTGTATTTACAACTGAGCAATCTCCAGGGGGTCCTTGGAGTTCTTCTTTCTGTATGAGGGGTGAAAATATAGCTTTGAGTCTGCGTTCCAGAGAGAGAACCCTCTTGACCACTGTGCAGTGAATCAGGAAAGCCATAGGCATGTAAAGGCCTTTGGGGATGATCTATGCACCCTATATGTGTCTTTAACTGAGAAATGCAGAGACCAGTTCAAACCCCACATACCACTCCAAGAGGCCTCATGAATCTCCCCCTTACACTGACAGAGTCCCTTCTCATGTGCCTTCTTGGTAGCATTCAGGTCTTTTAGCATAGATCAGGCATGGTATTGTTTGAACAAAACCCTCCCAAATGACACACACACACACACACACACACACACACACACACAGACAATTTCAGGGATGTTGGAAAATTATGCCAAAAGGCTTTACTAATATCTAATAGACAGTATAATTTAATATACAGTAAAGCAAATAGCATTTACAGATTTGGCTACAAGATACAGGAAAATAAATGTTGGACAATTACACAAACACAGTATGCTAACTTTCCTGAAATTTAACATGTAGTTTTGCCTTGTTCAAGTACAGTTGACGTTAGAGTCCAGAGAAATACAATGCTCTTGTTACCTGTTTTCTGATGGAATGCAAAACAGGGGTCCCATCTGATCAGTTGTGCATAACATACAGAACTGTGCACCACAAGCCTCCCCTTGGCTTTTTTTCAAAGCAGTTTCCAAAATACTGCCTCTGATTTCCCTACTGTGAGTGACTGGCCTTTGTCACATGGCTGCCAAAAGTCAACCAGCTCTCTGTGTTTCCATTTAAAAATTCAACTGTTGATTTTTCCCTGGAGGGGTCTCTTCTCCCCCCCAATCTGGTTAGAAGAAACATAGATTCACTCTGGCCTGTCCCTATAGACAGGATGGAGCCACCTTCTGGGGGAGAGCTGGCCCAGGCATTTTGTTCTCTTACTGTTTCCAGTTAAGCTATTCAGAACTCAAATCACTGACTTTTAGCTTATAATTAGCCTCTCAATTAGCTGAAATTGTTCTTCCCCAACACAGGTTTCTGAAACAAAGGGAACAGTTCCAGCCAGTTGGGCTTTTGTTCTCCCTTGACTCAGATTCAGAAAAAAAAAACAATTATTTCAGGCCAAATTAAATTACAGAAACCAACACAGGTTTGACCACCACCATATAAGACAGGGAATATTAACTACTGAAACACAGAAATATGTTATGGTGCTATTCCGCTAAAGTACACTGTCCTTAGCATAAGCTACTGACTCTGCTACTCCTCCTGATTTCACCCCTCTCCTCCATCTTCCCCTCCCTTGACCCTTATTTTCCTCTGAACTCTATCCCATCATCTCTTGAAGCTGCCACTATCTTCAACAAAATCATCTCTTCCGGAAGCACATTCCAATCCACCACCACACTCTCCATGAAGAAATGCCTCCTAGCCTCTCTCTTAACCCCCCTCCAACTTGATACTGTGTCCCATCATGTTTTGGTTCTCACTATGCTTAAGGAGACCTTCATTATCCACCCTATCTAGTCCCTTCAAATACTTAAAAATCTCAGTCATGTCCCTGCATCTCTCCTCTCCTCCGGGGAGTACATGTTCAGGGCCCCTAACCTCTCCTCATGCATCCTACTCTGCTGGCCAATGATCATCTTTCTTGCCCTCCTTTGGACTTTCTCCAGCTGGTTAATGCCCTTTTTCAGGTATGGGCATCAGTACTACAGATGCAACCTCATTAATGACCTGCACAAGGGCAGTATTACCTCCTTCTGGCTGCTACTGATCCTTCTGGCAATGTAGTGTAACATTTTATTTGTCTTCACTGCTGGTTTCCTACATTACATGGAGTGTTTCAGGTTACTAGTGATCATCACCCACAGGTCCTCTCCCTTCTCTGATGCAGATACAAGGACCCCTCCCAGGCTGGAGTCTGGACTCAGTCCTGGGGTTCTGGGCTCCAGTGTGCATAAGTTTGCATTTCTTTGCATTGAAGTCAAGCTGCCAAATCCTGGATCTCCACTCTAGTTTTTCCAGAGCATCCTTTTGATCTTGTACCCTTCTGCTGTGTTAACCCTCCCACAGAGCTTGATGTCCATGAATAGGCAAATTGTATCATTTATGCCATCCTCAATATCACTGATGATGACAGTGAACAGTTCTGGACCAAGCACTGAACCCTCTGGACCTCTCAGGTGACCTTCCTGGTGCTAGATAGCTTATCTCTCAACTCCACGCTCTGGGTCCTGCCCCTTAGACAGTTTTCTACAGATCTGGTCAACTTCTCCCCAGCCCTGTGATATACCAACTTACTAGTCAACCTCTTGCAGGGAACAGAGTCAAAGGCCTTGATAAAGTGCAGGTACATGATGTCAACCTCTTGGCCCCTGTCCACTGTTTTAGTGTTCCAGTCAAAGAAGTCAATCAGATTTGTTTGACTTTACCTTCCCATGTTAGCTACCAATCTGGAGATCATGTTCATCCTGATACTCCACTAACCTTTCCTTAAGAATGATCTCCTTGAGCTTGCAGACAATTGAGGTCAGACTGAGTAGTCTGTAATTCCCAGGGTCATCCTTAGGACTGCTCTTATGGAGGGGCACTACAGGTGTTATTCTCCTGTCCTGTGGTACCATGCCTGACTCCAGTGAATTATTGAACAGGCCAGCTGAAAGATCCAATTTGCAGGATGGGTTAGCAAAGACATGCAAAAGGAACATGAGGGAGGAGACGTACAAGGCTAAGTGGATGAACAGTGAAACAGAGGGTCACAGCTTAAGAAAACAATATGAGAAGGCAGCTTGGCCTGTGGGTGTTTTCCTGGAGGGGAAGGAGAGTGAATGGGCAGCATTATTCCAAAACTGGTAGGAGGATGGGGAATAATAGATCAGAAAGTAGGGGGAGAGCCTAGTCAGAATATGGAGGGCAAGGTGGAACAGTGGGCCAGGTACCCATAGTTTCAAGGGAATGAAGGGAGCGGGAGCAGTAGAGAGAACATTGATGTGTATGAGGGTGGGCAGTACAAGGCAAAATGTCCTGTGTTTAAACATAAAATGGGGGTGGATATGTTAACCATTGATGGACTTGAGTTGGGGATGCAAAATTGATGGTAGAATCTAAATTAAAGATTTAAGCAATAACCCACAACAGGGTGTATACCGTACTGGGATAACATCACACCTTGTGTGGTTGGCACAAAGCCACAGACCGAGTGCGTCCAACACCAAAGCATGACATTATCCCAGCACAACACACACCATGGAGTGCATTATCGCTATTATAAAATGACTCGTTTATATAAAAAAAAAGGAAAAAGCAATAAAAAGTTTATTAAAACTACACTTTCTGTCATATTTTCACTGGATAGGCATACTAATACAAAAAAAGTCCTGAATATTTCTTGTTTCAGCCAGTAGATGGAGCTGCTGTAACTGTGTGTCTCTGTGGCTTTACCCACTAAATCTTGCTTTCATCCTGTAGAAATAACTTGCTTTGTGGCCCCCTCATCTTTTTGTTGTCCTGTATATATCTATTTGCAGCCCTCCCCCCACGCACACATTCTCTGTCTCTCTTGTTTCTCTCTGTCTTGCTTTGTTGCTTCTCCATTTGCTTCCTTGCCTCTGTGAAGGTGAAAGCTGCCCCCTGTGCTCATTGTTGACATCGCGAGACAACTGTGTGTAGTTCTGCTGGTGCAATAGCCATCTCTTTTATACCAGGAAAAGGAAAAGAAAAAGAAAGGAGATGATTACAAAATATGCTACTGAGTGTGAGTAACAATCACAGTATGCTTTTTAGCACACGTACTCAGTTTGTCGGAGAAAGCAGGGACAACAGGAACTGAGCGATCAGTCAGTTTGTGATTGGTTCAGAGAGCAGTCTCCCGTATCAATGAGTAGCACAAGGACTTTGTGACAAACTACTTTAGTTTTAAAAAAATGAAGCAGTAACTGTGTCTCTTAAAATATGCACTCAGTTTCTGTTTGGGGAAGGTGAGGGCAGCAGAAGACCACTCGGTCTGTTTTGGATGGGCAGGAAGAGCAGAAGCACATGAATCGCACAACCGGCAGTTATGGTCTCCACGGTCACTGCAACTGCTGGGTTTGGGGAAGAAACAGGAATAACAATTCTAGTTTTTTTGAGCATTTTGGACTGGTGGAGTAAAGAGTGACTTGATGGGAGGGAGGTTTGTAGTTTTAGTAGTAAAGGGCAGTGAACACTGAAGACAGCTTCAGAGTGGGAATGACTGAATCAGGCTGGCCAGTGGGGGTGATGACTGAAGCAGGCTGCAGTGGAGTGATTCCAGTAATGGTTTTTGTGATCATCTGTGTGTTGAGACTAGATCTGTGATGTACTGGAATAACATCAAGCTTCTGGTCCTGGACTGACCAATCAGAGCTCAGGGATTTTTCTTACAATTTTATAATGGGATTTAAGGTTTGATGGTTTAATGAGCTGCAACTGGTACCTTTTTTCAGCTCTCAACTGTTCCTCATGGTCGTGCTGTTCCTTGGAACTTGAGTGAGAGTCCAGCTTTGAGAAGTCTAAAGTGACTTAGTCTATGACTGTTTTTCTTGTGCCATCTAGTTTGGGCTTTAAGTTTTGGAATCGGGGTGCCCCATAGGGGAATAATCTTTCTCCCCCACCACTGTCCTTTGCCTGCTTTTGCAGGGCCTGGTGAGAGCAAGTAAATTTCCCATCCAAATACTGGTGACCATTTTCCATTCTGCTAACTACATGCTCTTTTTGAATTAAACTGGACAAATGAACCCTTCTTTGTGGCAGAGTGAAGGGGCATACCTTGACTTAATGCATGTTTTTTCCCAGCATCCTCATCTGGTTTACATTTTAAAGTTTGTTTAGTTTTATTTTTAGTTTTATTTTTTTTCCCTTTCCCTTTGCTTTTACTGTAGTTCTGAATGTATGTGCTGGAGATAAGAATGGTTAGATTGTGAAGCGTGTTTATAGACTGAGTTGGGGTGTGTTTGAGGTATTTAGGGGTGGTGGATTCTTTTAGTGTATTACTGTTCTTAAGTGGTGGGTGTCTGGGGGTGTGGGATTGAATATTTAGGGGTTTTAAGGTTTAAGCTTAGAACTGGGATTGCATTATGTGCAAAGATGTGAGAGAGGCCAGGCGTATCTATTCTGGAGACAATCTGCAGCAGCCCTGTCCTTTCGGGAGAACCCCATTAGTCCTCCCTGCAGGGATCCTCTGAAGACAGGGCATCACCTGCAATGGAGGTCCTGCTATGATGTTGACGGGGGGGTGATTGGGTGGTAAGAACCAGGAGATGCCTTGGGAGGATATGGAAGCAGGATTGGTGTCTGCCTTGTCTGGCTCCCCTTGTCATGGCACTGTCAAATGTCAGCAAGCAGGAAGTAGTCTATCCAGCCATCTCTACTCCCCTTTGGGACATTCTTTGTAATGCAAGGTCACTGAGGAATAAAACAGTGATGATGAAGACTTTCATCATGGATTCTTTATCTTATTATTTTTGCATCATGGAAACCTGGCTGGGTGATGACTACAGACCAGTTCTGGAGGTATCTGTTCTGATGGGTTATTCTGTTGTGCACTGCCCAAGGAGGGATTGCAGAGGTGATGAGGTGGCCATTTGTTTTAAATCCACTATGGGACTAACTGCAGTCCCCATGGAAAATTTCAGGTCCTTTGAAAATGTGATAGTTATATGTTTTATGGGTGTTAGTGATATGATCATTCTCATATACCATCACAGAAGGTATGGAAATTATTTGTTTGCAGGAGTTGGCACATGTCATGGCCGAATAGGTGTTAAATGCCCATAGACTGTTGGTGCTTAGGGATTTCAATGCATGGGTCCATGAGGAATCCTCACATTTTGGACAATAGCTACTATAGTTGATGTCCTTACTGGAACTAACACAGGCAGTTGTCTCCAGAACATATCAAAACTGGCTCACTTTGGACTGTATCTTTTCACTGGGACTTGACATTAGTGTGGTCAAGACTGTTCCAGTCTTTTGGTTGGATTATCATGTAGTATTGTTCCTTTGTAACATCCCTTGTTTTAATACCCCCTCTGTGGAGACTCTTTGGTATCTTCCAAAACATAATTTAGAGCCTTTCAAGCTTCAAGAGATACTACACATCTCAGGTATGATGCTTGCTTGAGCATAGGGGGCTGAGAAGGCCATAGAGCACTATAACATGACTCTAGCAGCAACCTTAGACTCCCTAACACCTTACCACATTTGTTCCCTGATGTCCCATTATAGCTCACTGTGTTTCTGTGATGAGTTGCATTGGTTGAAGACTAAGAGACAGAAGTCAGAGTGTTCTTGGAGAAGGTCATGGCCTAACAAGGACAGGTTAGCAAGGAAAACTCATTATGGCAAGTATCAATGTGGTTTAACCTGAAAAAGACAGAGTCCCTGTCAGGGTCAATTGCTGCAGGGAAAAATCAGTTAGCTCAGCTCTTTCACACTGTAGACAGGTTGCTAAATCCTACCTGTCTGAGATCAATTAGAGCTTTTTCAACAGAAAAGTGCAAGGAGTTCAGCAAATTTTTCTCTGACAAGATGCCTTCAATTAAAGCTGGTATTTTTTCAAGTGGCATGTCATATACTGGATGTGGTCGGCCTCTTGGTAATGTAGATTAGCCTACCTGGAGTGATTTTCGGCCAGCATTTGAAGATGAGGTGCTCTAGGTAATCTTTAATTTGTGTTCCACCTTTTGTGACTGGACCTGGGACCAACCTGGTTGCTTTGTGAGCTGAAGCAAATCCCTGGGTCCAGTGATTGTCAAGATCATCAATGGTTCCTTGAGGGAGGGTGATTTTTCCATCTCCTCAGAAAAAGGTGGTGGTCAGATCATTCTTTAAAAAGTCATCCCTGAACCCTGATGTTCTTGTGAATTACAGGCCTGTCTTAAATCTTCCCTTGCTGGGCAAGGTTATGGAGAAAGTTGCAGTTGACCAACTTGTGGACCACCTGGAGAATTATGACATCGCTGGACCTCCTCAGTTGGGCTTTTGGCCCGGCCACAGTACTGAGACTGCACTTGTCTGCTTGACACATATTTTCCTTCTGGTGAGGGATCAAGGACTTTGTTCCATCTTGGTTCTCCATGATGTCTTATCTGTATTTGACATAGTTGACCATGGGATGCTATTGAATTGCATGAGGAACTGTATGGGTCTCAACAGCACAGTTGTGTGCTGATTTGAGATCTACATAACTGGGAGAATGCAGCAAGCTTCCTAGGTAATTTCATCTCTGGGGCTTCTGTGCTCTGCTGTGGGGTTGCCCATGGCTAGATTCTGGCACCTCTGTTGTTCTCTGTGTACTCTGTTGCCTTTGTGGGAGATCATTAGATGGTATGGGGTTGAGTTTCACTGCTATGCAGATGATAATTGTACCTGTCTTGTTCCCCTTGCTGGGACCATGTGGTTTTAGTGTTGGGGCAATGTCTTGGCAAGATATACAACTGGATGGCCTCAAACTGTCTAAGTCTCCATCCAGGAAAGACAGAGGTTATGATGATCGAGCCAGGTCAGTGGGGCCTTGCAGCGGTTTGATGTGTTGCAGCCCTTCCTTCATTAGGTGGCCAATCTCCCATTGCTGTTGATGTGATTAAGAATCATGGAGTCATTTGGGGTGTCTGGCTGACACTAGACCAGTAGAAGTTGGCAATGGTTCCATCTGGCTTGTACCATCTTGCCAGGCAATATCTCATCCTACAGGTCTTTCACCAGTTGTCAATACTGTCTTGCAGCCACTTCTTGCTTTGCACTTCTATAGGTGATTATCATTGCACTATAACCACACTTTATTCTTCGTACCTACCATCTAGTATTTATCTAATTTTGTACCAACTTTTTAATCAAATGCTGTTCGACTATGAGCAGACTTTATGTGTTGCACTTCTGTTCTTCCACTGTTCCATGAAGCCAAGTCACATCTCAAAATGAGCCTTGTGAATTTATTTAAATTAGGTACAGTACTCTAAGCCTTCTGGAAAAGGCACTTTATAAATAGTGTCTTACCATGCCAAAATAGGAGTGAGAAATTATAAAAAAAATGATGTTTAAGTATGTGAAACAAAACTAAAAAAGGGTCTGGTTAAATTATCAGTATTTGTTATTGATAAAACATTTCATAAGAGTTTTTTATCCCGTCTCTAGTGCAGGCCTCTTCTGTTTGCTTACCTCCTATCTATGGGCAACCTGCTGGGTAGCTGGCTTGGGTAGTATGGGTATTGTCTATTTTTGGCCGAAAGGGTAGTTCAGGTAAAATACCACCTAATCTGACATAACAGTGTAATTTCTGGGCTGGGTAATTTGACACTGATAATGGGTAAAGGGCTTGGAAACAAGCATTGAGGGAAGCCTGTGGGGTCCTTCACAGAGCTTACAGAAGAATCGGAGCACATGCCTCCATGCTGATACTGATTGTTCAGTGGTGTCTAAAAGGCTGTGCTCCATCTGCTGTGAGCTTGTGTGGTGCAGAATTGAGCTGGCAGCAGTCCTGGAAGCAGCTCCATGGGTGCTCGCTCTGCAGCACAATCTGTGGCTATAAAGAGTTGACTTGTCTTGAAAAGTTGATTAAAATTAAACCTACATTCACAGTACATAAAGGAGCAAAGGAAGAAATAATGTGAAATGGGGGGACTGAAACTATCTCAGCAAGTGAGTTCTAGGTGAAATAAGCTAAAGCAAAATAGTGTGAGCAAGAATAATGCAAACAAAATGGCAAAGCAAAAAAAAAAACTTATTGAAATAAGAGCAAAATACCATACAGCATGACAACATGCAGGCAGCCCAGATGAAAATGACACATGCAGAACAAAACACACAACACATCGAGTGTTGCAGTTCTGAACACAAACATGTATTATGTACTGTTCACAAGTGTCATTTTCATTTGGGCTGTCCACATGTTGTCATGCTGTATAGTATTTTTGCTCTTATTTCAATGAGCTCTTTTTTGCCATGCTGTTTTGTTTACACTATTCTTGCTTACACTATTCAGCCTTAGATGAGGAGTGGTGGTGCTGGGGAGAGAACAGAGAAGGAGCAAGGTGGGGGAAAAGACAGACAAAAACAGAAGGCAGGTGGTTTGAAATCAAGTATTACACTGTTTGTTAGTTGCCCCGAGCCCTGTCATTTATTACTGTGACATAGTCTCAGTTACACTGTCTGTCTCTGCAGCATAATGAAATCCATAAAAGGAGAAAAGTGGGGAAAATGACAGATAAAAACGGAATACAGTTGATTATAAATTAGTACACTGTTTGTAGAGGTGCCCCTGAGCTCTGTCATTTATTACTGTGACACAGTCAGCCACATTGTCTGTCTAGTCTCTGCAGCATAGTGAATTCCTTTTATGACTGTATTATACTGTTTGTGAGGTGCATGTGAGGCCTGAGCCCTGTCATTTATTGCTGTGACACATTCAGTACACTGTCTGTCTCTGCAGCATAGTGAAATCTTTTTATGGCTACTGTATATTAAACTGTTTGTGAGGTCCCCCCCATGGCCCAAACCCTGTCATTTATTACTGTGACATAGTCAGTACACTGTCATTCTCTGCAGCATAGTAAAATCCTTTTATGGCTGTCTTACACTGTTTGTAAGGTGCCCCCAAGGCCTGAGCTCTGCCATTTATTACTGTGAAAAAGTCAGCTACACTGTCTGTCTCTGCAATGTAGTGAAATCTTTCTGCAGCTGTATTACACTATTTAAGAGGTGCCCATGAGGCCTGAGTCCTGCCATTATTATTATGACACAGTCAGCTACACGGCCTGTCTCTGCAGCATAGTGAAATCTTTTTTACAGCTGTATTACACTGTTTGTGAGGTGCCCATGAGGCCTGAGCACTATAATTTATTACTGTGACATAGCCAGCTACACTGTCTCTGCAGCATAGTGAAATCCTTTTGTGGCTCAACAAGGACATGGCAATGTAGGGTTTCCTCGGGGTCCGTTGACTGTACTAGGAATCAAGGTATAGTACCAGGCACTGTGGCACAAAGCAAAAAAAGGTAAATCTTTAGTGCAGACATTATTTTGCATTTTTTTATACTTAGTTCATTGAAAAATATGGTCTTTGAAAACATAAGATAAACTTCTTAACAAGCATTCAACCAGATAAAAGTGGCTTCAATGTGTAACAGAGAATGACAATAGGGTTATATAAACTAGAGCAAGGCAACACTATGTATTGATAAATAAAGATAAATAAATAAGTAAATATGTAAATATATGGGTCCTATGGAATTTATTTTATACTGACCCTGCAGACAACTCTCGAGCTGTATGCAGTCTGTGCAAAAAGAGCATCCATCATGGTGGCAAACAAGCAAATTTTGGGACATCAGTAATGATGCAACATGCAAAGGCAAAACACCCAATTGAATCGGGCAGGACAAGGGGCAGTGTGGTTGGTATGGGTGGTAGTGGAGATGGTGGTGGCAGTGACAATAGTGACAATGAACTGGAAGCAGGAAGTGACATTGAATCACTTAATGTGTTCTTGCAGTCTTCCCAAACATTGATTATTTTCTGACACTATCAAGTACTGAAAAATCCCAAAGTAGTACTCCACAAGAAAAGGCATGAAAAATACTTTCTCCCCAAAACTAAAAATATCTTGTCAACTAACATTAAAAGTAAGTACTGCAAGGAGATAATTTACCGGCCAGCATCCAACATGCCAGTTATTAAATAGAGCCATTGCAGAGCTGTTGACTGATTGTCAACTCCCTTTTGTTGCCCAAAACAGTTTCCTCAAGTTCATGAATCAGCTTAAACCATGGTATACAGTTCCCTGTCAAACATATTTCTAGGAAAAAGGCTGTTCCACAGTTGTATGACTTGGTGTGTACTGAAGTCATTAAGCAGCTGAAACTCTCTGAGGTGAAGCAGGGCCACATAACTACAAATATATTGACCAGGACCCAAACAATCAACTACATGACTATTACAGCTCATTGGGTATGTTTTCAGTCAGAAAATAATAATAATCACCACTCTACTGCAAGCAGTAGGAAGCAGGCTGTATTATGTGTTGTTACTCTTGAGGAAAACCACACTGCTGTGAAAATTTTGCAGGAACTGGAACAATAATTCCAGAAATGGCTTACTCCACATTCCTTCTCCAGGATTAATAGTGTCAGATAATGGTACCAACATAGTGAAAGTTGTTAGAGATGGCAACTACTGCTGCTGGCCCGGTGGCACTGATGGTTGAGGTGCTGGACGCCACAGCTCACACCACACCAGTGACCCAGGTTCGGGAGTGGACTCAGGTAGCAGGAGGTCGGCAGGAGGGAGAAAGACTGGGTGTCCGATGACAACTTGCCTTCTCAGGGGGGAAGGTGGGGATCCATCCTGGTGAGCGGTGACCTCTGGTGGAGGCTGGGGGCATGACAGCTCATCAGCACCTCGGGGGTTTGATTGGTCATGGGAGGAGGCCTGTGAACCAATCACCTCTAGGGGTTGCATCATCAAGAGGGAGGACATTGTGGATGTCAGCACTCATGCCTTGACATCAAGTTCCAGCAACATCCTCACAGAACAGGGAAAATCACCCTCCAGAGCCAGGTAGAAGGAGCACTCAACCCAGTCCTGATGTGCCACTGACTGCCACTGTCTCAGGGACAGAAGACGTTATTAAGGTTTGGGGGTTTTGCCCCACCCCTGAACCCCACCCAGAGGGTAATCCACAGCAGGATGAGGGACCCTCAGCAGCAGGTAAGTCGGTGGCAGGGACGGGTTTCATTGGCTACTCCTGAAGGGGTGGCTCTGGCAGGGACGTAGGAGGGGAGAAATAGAAATTAAAAAAAAAGGGATGGCAACTACTAACTCACACCTTGTTGTGCACATTGTTTAAATCTTCTGATCCATAATTTCTTAAATGGAAACAGAAATGTTGAAAACCTGTTAGGTCTTGCTTGGAAAATATGTGGGCATTTCAGTCACTCTGTGAAAACACAAAAAAATCCTGAAGGGGCTACACAGGTCAAACAACTTACCACTGTATACATTAAAGAAGGAAGATTCAACCCACTGGAACACAACATTTTACATGTTGGAAAGGCTTCTTGAACAGAAAAAAGCTGTACATGACTACACCTTGCAGCATCAAATAGGTAAAGTAGACATCATGTTCAGTTCCAGCTGTTGGAGTCTACTCAAACCGTTGGTCATTGTATTGGAGCCATTTGATGCTACCACACATTATGATAGTGTGGACAGTGCAACTCTGAGTCCACTTTTTCCTCAAATAAGATTTTTTCACATTTTCCTTGATACCATAAAGAAAGACTTTCAGTCAAAATAAGACACCACTGCTATTATACTGGCAGATGACTTGAGTCTCAAACTATTGAGTGATCTTAGAATAAATTACATGTTTAAGAATGACACCTTAGGGCTGGCTACGTTACTAGATCCCTGCTTTAAGGGGAATATTGAAGCCATCCTTCTGCAGGGGAAGACATTGAGTATTAGACAGATCTTCTGCTAAGCAAATGTGACATTGCCCCACCAACTCCATTAACTGATGTATAGCAGTCAAACTCTGAGGAACCATCAGAGTGTACCTCTGGTGCAGACAATAGCACATCCAAAATTTCTTCACAATCACCAGTGTCATCAAGGATGCAAAGGACATCTACAGCTACTTCTCGGGCATCCTACATTCAGGGTCAGAAAGACAAATCAATTCTGGATCTCCAACAACAACATGGACTATTATCCTATAAAGAAAGTGGAGTTGGTTCATCTGCCAGACTGGTAACCATCTCACACAGCTAAATGATCCAAGACTATTTTGCATACCAAACTGTGATTGGTCTCAAGGAGGATCCATTACTCTATTGAAAAAAAAGAGAACAATATGGCCAGATCTAGCAAATCATGCGGTAATGTACAGTACCTCTGTTGTTAACCTTCAAGTGTACATTCAGAATGCATCTTTAGTGCAGCTTCGGGAATAGTCACTGACCAAAAAACACTGCTGAAACAGCTTACATTTCTTACAATGAATGCTGGCAAATTCCCAATTGCCCCAAACACTGAATTATGTGATTCTGACCCTGAACATGAACAACAGCCTTCGAACAGTGATAATGAATATGATGACTAGGTTATGTACTAAATTAATAGAAAATCCTGTGAGGAGTGGCATACTGCCAAATTTGGTGACTTAACATTGGTAACACATTTCTCTCTCTCAGCAGTTGCAATTGTCCCTTTGGCATAACTCCTACCATGGTCACAGACAGTGCATGGACAAACAGGCATGTTTTCTTTTTTCCAACAATGTTGGCACCATTATTTAAATTTGAATTCACTTACTTTTTTATTTTTTTACATATTCTTGTCATACGTGTTCCACATGTCACATACTGTTCCAGTCCTGCTCTATATGAGCACTACACAAATTCTGGAAGGACTGTTGCTAATAACAAATGGGCCTTAAATCATAGTGCAGTTTCTTCCATTGGCATCACTTTCCCTCAGTTTTACTGTCATTCTCCTTAGACACATACTACTGACAAAATATGCCATCACCACTGCCACCATGCCAGACACTTATGCCACACTACTCTTAATTTTGTAACTCATCAGATTATTATGTTTCATGTTCACCATGAGTATAATTTTTGGAAACAGAATGAGCCTTACTCATAACAGCTGTGCCTCTCATACCTAGCTCATCTACTCTCACCACTGGTATAATTTTTGGAAACAGCAGCAGGCTCATACGGAGGAGCTGCACCTCTTGCATCTGCCTCATCAAGGCCCACCATCAGTATATTTTTTGGAAACAGCCGCAGGCTCAGTCAGAGCAGCTGTGCCTCTCATACAAACCCTGGCTATGCTCGTCATGTCTATAATTTTTTGAAACAACAGGCTCACTCACAGCAGCTGCACCTCTCATACCTGCCTCATCAATGCCTGCCATGGGTATAATTTTTTGGAAACAGCAGCAGCCTCACTCATAGCAGCTGTGCCTCTTGTACCTACCTCAGCAATGCCCCCCAAGAGTGTAATTTTTGGAAACAGCAGCAGGCTCACTCACAGCAGCTGAGCCTGCTGTACCTGTCTCAGCAATGCCCTCCATGGATATAACTTTTTGAAAAAAGCAGCAGGCTCATTAGGAGCACCTGCACCACTTGAAATTGGCTCAACAATACCCGCCATGGGTATCATTTTTGGAAACAGCAGCAGGCTCAATCAGAGCAGCTGCACCACTTGAAACTGGCTCAACAATGCCTGCCATGGGTATCATTTTTGGAAACAGCAGCAGGCTCAATCAGAGCAGCTGCACCGCTCGTACCTGCCTCATTAATGACAGGGCCTGGAACTCCTAACAAACAGTGTAAACGTATACACCCTACAGTCAAAGGACCTGTACCCACTAGGGAGCTTAAAATGGTTTAACTGCTTTAACCTGTTTTAAGCTCTGGAACACAATTTGTGTCCACACTATAGCATGGATAAAACCGTGTTATAACCATGTTCTAAAATTGTGCTAAAACCCTGCTAGAGAGGTAGTCTTTAGTATGGTTTAAGATAAACTTGATTGCCTTAATCCATGTTAACAGCAGTGTGTACGCAAACCATGCTGTAACATGGGTTAAGGCAAACTGTCAAACACAAAAAGCCTTTTTTTCTTGTAGGATTAAATTAAAAAAAAAAATCTACCTGTATTTCTGAGCCAGCAACTATCCTTTAATGCCATCGATGCATTTGTTTCTATGATCCACCTCCAGTAATGATCACGGGTATCCCACCATGCCCTGCAGCACTATGGCACCCATAATGCTTTGAGGTGTGTGCCACAGTCATGCATGGGAAAAATACTTAAGATAGCATGGTTGTCGGAATGAAGTGTGGCTGCTCCTACAACCATGCTAGGGACCAGTTTACAAAACGTTCCTTAAAACATTTTTAAATCAGCCCCTAGTGCGTACTGGGACAAAAAGTCTTTCACATTATTATTATGGTCAGGGTAGGATAATAGAATACTAGAATTGGATAGTAACTACCTTACCCAAACCAATTACCCAGTTTTCATTAGGGTATTTTTAGGGTAATTTCAGGTAGTTTGAGGTACCGGCGGGTAGCATTTTGGGTCGGGTATTTCACTACCCACCCATGCCTACTTCCATCCCTGTCCTTACCGTCTCTGTTAGAGGTGCTTAGATTGCCTGCAATTCATTCCATCAGACCTAGTCAGAATTTTAGAAATTCTGAGTCTGATTCTGTTCCACCTCTGATTAAGGCATAAGAGTGGAAATGGAGATGGAATCAGAAGTTCCATTTTTTGCACCCAACCCCACTTTTGTAGACAAAACCTCCCCTCACCCAGTAAACTAACAAGTGAATTTAGGTGAACAAAGAAAATGCCCTTCCTCACCCTTGCCTCCATTCCATGCCTTAATTCACGCCAAGGCTGCTGGGCTGGCTGGGATGCCGGGAGGCTTAGATGCCTGTTGGTGAGAGAAGTAACTGGTGACTTCATTTTCCAGAAGTGTGTCCTGTAGTTTTTGTTGTAAAATTGTAATCCACTGTGCCCCACATATGACTGTCTATGCCAGTAACTAGTGCTGACAGGTCTGGTAGGATACCCTAGTGTACCCCATCTTATGCCTCGCATACTATACCACCAATCTTTACTATGAGTCCCGTCCCACCCTGGTGATAATGTATCCAGTGATGGCTGCTAACACCAGGGCTTTGTTTTGGTCAGTCAGCTCCCAGGTCACTCAGAGAGAACTGGGGGCTTCTGTGAAGTGGTTAGAGCAGGGGAGACTCAGCAAACAACAGACGGGGAACTGACTATGGTAGCAGCACTCAGTGTCTTTTGTAAGGTGTACTTTACAGGTTTGCCTTGATGTCACCTGTAAACTTTGCCAACAGTCAGCTACAGGATCAAGTGGACAGGGTGTTGTCTAAACACTCTTGGTGTGTAGGGTAAACAATAAAAATAATAATAACAATACAGATTCTTGTGTCTTGGAGTTTGCCAAGAAACATTTGTAAACAAGCAAAGAGTACTAATCAAGTTTATTATGCTACTTACGCCAAGCATGTGACAAAGAAAATCTCAAAGGAGATGGGTTTCTCACCATTCCTGAAGAATGTACATAATCTCCAGAATTGTAGATCTTAGGTTCTCTAAGATCTTGTTCTATCTCTCCACATGCTCCAGCTCTCTGCCATTCTAGAGAAGTTACAGTAGTGTCTCAAGAGTGCTACAGGGGGTTGCAGACAGCTAAATACTACAGATAACAGCATAGCAACAGAGATTACGACATAGTTACATATATGAGAAACAATATGTATTGGTCCTAAGTCATTCTCCATTGGAGAATGACTTAGGAGACAGAATTACTAATGAGTATCATATGAGACAGAATATGCTTCCATTAGCATTATAGCTTAGACAAAAGAAATGCTGACAGTTCAAAACTACATGCAGCATTACTTACTAAAGTCAGTATAAAACATTAGACATAATAATGGCCTTCTGTTTCTGTCAGCTTGCTTAGACAAAGAGAACTGCTGACAGGCATATCTGCCTGAGTGTAAAATACACACTACATATAATTATGAGAATATAAGTATACAATAATCACTGATGATCCCTCTGAGTCATCCTATCAGTGATTAGGTAGATTATATATGGAATATATGTAAAAGACAAACATAATCTACATAAATGTATTATAGTCAGGTATAATAAATCATGCATGACAATATTAGCATATCTTATCAGCAAAGCACATTCCTAGCACTCATATCTATATATAAGTGCAAAATAGCAGTATCACAGTATAACAGACCAGGGATACAGTGTGAGGTGTATGTGGGACGATAGGGGGTATAACCCAGGAGTAACAGGGGAGGGGCCACATCTGTTGTTGGTATTGGGATTCAGGTTACTATGGATAGGAGGTTTGGGGAGGCAGCATACAAGACCTTCCAGACATGGTACTACTTTCTGGAGTAATAGTCAGTGACATGAGAGACACAGTGGAATAAAATTTTTACAACTATAGGACACATCTTTGGCAGCTATGTCACTGGACTGCTTTGTTGCCTACAGTTGACTCATCTGCCTGAACATCCAGGATTCAGCCAGCCCATCAGAATTAAGGAAAGGGTAGGGAGAGGGCATTTTACAGTTTTTCTGGGTATGGGGAGAATTAAGATGTGGAATCAGAGTCCAGTTCTGATAAGATTTTTTTCAGAATACAGAAACTCTAACTTCTAAAAAATCCCTCAGAATCTGATCCTGAGATTCTTTGCAGTGCTATTCTCTGTCATTTATTTCTGACTTTCTGGAGGTCCACAGAACCTCTTTTTCACTATGTAGTGGTCCTTTGGGTAGATAGATTCCTTAGCAGGTCTTGCACAATATAGAAACATAGCATTTGATGATAGATAAATGCTGCTTAGCCAACCCAGTCTGCCAGTTTTCCTTACCTACATATTACTGCAGACTATACTCACTCTACATTTCTTTCTCCCTCCCTTTCCACTATGATTCCCTTGTGCCTATCCCATGCATTTTTTTTATTTAGTTGTTTAGCCAGGAGTAGCACACTAAGCTGAAAGCTTTTTTACAGGTGTGACCTGGGAGCACAGGAAAGTTAAGTGACATGCTCAGGGTCACACAGTATGTAAGTGGAAGCTGTGGGATTCAAACCCAGGTCTGGTTTGCTGGATGTCACCAGATTTGCAGCTCAGAGCCTTAAACTACTGCACTTTACTGCCTCCTTTTGAACCCACCACTGTTTTCACCCTCACGCCCTTTGCTAGAAAGCTGTTCCAGGAATCCACCATTCTTTCTATGAAGAAGTACACCCTTGCCAGCACATTGACTGGATTTCTGCTTGCAACTTTGAGACCTGGGTTTGGGAATGACCTGAGGAGTCAGAGAGCTGGTGGGAGGAGAAGGATTGAGCATTCCATGGACTGCTCTCCTTCTTTGGGGGGGAGGGGTAGAGTATCTGGTGCCTGATTGACCCCTGTCAGAGGCTGGGGAAACCACAGGTGACTGGTGCCAGCATGTAAGAGGGGTGGAGCAGATGTTGGATGTCATTGCATGTCCCTGTCCCTGGGGCAGCCTAGAAAAACACTTACTGGCCACTACAGATGAAGCCTGCTCGGCGCTTGGCCTTCATAGCTCCCCTCCTCCTTGCTGACCAATTATGGCCCTATGGCACCACCAGGCCCTGAACCCTGCCCCAGGGGGGAGAAGCCAGGGAGGCAATGTCAGTTCACCGACACCTCTCATCATAGATGGGTCTGCTTGGTGCCTCAGCCCTGCCCTGGTAGGGTAAGCCAGGGGGTATCTGCAGGGGCATGGCAATCAGGGAGCAAGATAAGTGCTCAGGGCTGGCACTGATGGGATGAGTGGCCAGCAGCCAAAATGTATACTAAATAAAAAAAACAAAAGAAGTACACCCTCACATAAATCCTGAATCTACCCCACTCCAGCTTCATGGTATGTTCCCTTGTTGTTGAGCATCATTCTTTTATGAAAAATACTTCCTTCCTGTACTTTATTTACCCTCAAGAGGTATTTAAATGTTTTATATGCCCCCTCTCCCACCTGTCTTCCAAGGTGTACATATTGAAGTCTTTTAGTCTCTCCTCATAGGTTTTTGATGCAGACCCTGCCCCATTTTAGTTGCCCTCCTCTGGACTGCCTCCAGTTTGCTATGTTCTTCTAGAGATGTGGTCTCCAGAAATGGACACAGTACTCCAGGTTGGGTCTTGCCAACAATCTATACAGAGGCAACATCATCTCCCTCTTTCTGCTGCTGATACCCCTTGCTATACACCCCAGCATCCCTTTAGCCTGCCCCACAGCCTAAGTGCACTGCCTGGCTACCTTTATGTCATCTGGTATGATTACCCCTAGGTCTTTTTCCTGCTTGGTGGTCATCGATACTACACCACCAATTTTGTATGCCACACCTGGGTTTCTGTGCCATAAAAGTGCATTATTTTTCACTTTCTGATTTTGAAACCCATCTGCCATAACTTTGACCACTCCTCTACTTTTCTCAGTTGTCTGCTCACCCCCCTCCTGGATTGTCTACCCTTTTGCATATTTTGGTGTCAGCTACAAAGAGGCAGACCTTCCTTTCCAGCTACACTGCAATGTCACTTATAAAGACATTAAAGAGGACTGGTCACAACGCTGATCCTTGAGCAACCTACTGGTCACACACCCTTCCTTGGAGTGATTTCCATTTACCACCACCCTCTGTCACTATCCCCTAACCAATGTCTCATCCAGATTATCACCTTTGGACCCACTCCTAAACTACCCAGTTTGATTACCAATCTCCTATACAGTACATTTTTGAAAGCCTTACTGAAATCTATGTAGGTCATGTATTTTGCTCCGCTCTGATCTATATCCTTTTTCACCCAATCAAAGAAATCTATGAGATTCATTTGACATGACCTCCCCCCATGAAACCATGCTGCCTTGGGTCTTGTAACCTGCTAGATTCAATATATTCCACACTCCTTTCCTTCAGCAGTGGTTTCATTAACTTTCCCACCACCGATGTCTGGCTGACTCTCCTATAATTGCCAGGCACATAGTACCCCAAGTCCTGACCCGGAAAAGAGATGTGGACCCTATTTTTATTTATTTATTTATTGGATTTTGTTAACCAGGTAGGCTAACTGAGACATGTCTCCCCTTTTTTTATGAGAGTCCCGGAATTAATTACATTCAGTAAAAGAGAAAGAACAATTTTACAGATAGATACAGTACAATGTTAGTAGTATCCCGGGTGACATAAAAATGGTATTAACACTTCCTTGGGGGAATGCACCACAGTGTGGTCACCCACAATGCCAAGCATGCCTCCACTATGCAAAATAATGCCTAACAGCAATTTCTGAAAATGACTCACAACAAGACACACTGCCACCTGGGAAACACATTTGGTGCAATCCTAGAATCCCGCACTGTGGCTAGCTAGGTTCTTAACACATTGCAGAGGTGAGGCACTCAGGTCTCAGGAAGTGAGGGTGCAGGTTGCTTGAAATACAATGCAGCCCCTGCTCATCAATGACTGGCATTTGTATTGGCTGTTAAAGGAACTATCCATCCACCCTCCTAGCTTGAAGAAGAGTGTAGCCCTTATATTCCAAGGCAAAAATATGGGACTTCAGAGGAGCTGACTTTGATAAGATGGCCAACAGAGTTAAGCTAGCCCTGGCAAAAAGAAATACAGGTGAGGGGGTACATGCAAAGTGGGAAAGCATTAAGGATGTAATTCTTGAAGCAACATCCCATTGTGTTAGAGAAAAGGAAGAAAAGAAAGTGTGAAAGAAGAAGGAAACCACTTTGGTTCTCAAAAACAGTAGCAGAAAATCCCAGAGCCAAAAGGCTGGCCTTCAGGAAATATAAGGGAACACAGCAGGATGAAGGGAAGGCAGGCAAAGGCCCAAACTGAGGAAACACTAGCACGAACAGTAAAAGAAGGTGACAAGATTTTCTACTGATAGATTAGTGACAGAAGACAGTCCAGAGGGAGTATTGCTAAGAATAAAGGGGATAAGAAGGCATGTGAGGAGGAGGACCATGTCAAATAATCTATCCTAAATAGATACTTCTGCTCAGTATTTACTGAAGACAAGATGAGGCAGGGCCTGCAGCTCAGCACCATGGACACGGGGGAGGGAGGGTGCACTAGTCCCTTCACAAAAGAAGGGTTCTACAAGAGCTCAATAAGCTCAGGGTGGACAAGGCAATGGGACCTGATGGCATATATCCAAGGGTACTAAAGGAGTTAAGGGTGGAACTAGCAGAGCCATTATCAGAACTGTTTAGTGAGTTTCTGAGCACTGGAGAGGTCCCAGAAGACTGTAGAAGGGCTCATGTGATCCCGCTCCACAAGAGTGGAAGCAGGGAGGAGGCAGGGAACTACAAACCAGTCAGTCTTACCTCAGTAGTGAGCAACATTATCTAGGCACTCCTTAAGGAAAATATAGTGCAACACCTGGAATCCATAGAAGCACAGGATCCAAGACAGCATGGGTTTACAAAAGGAAGGTCCTGTCAAAGTAATCTCATAGATTTACTTGACTAGGTAACCAGAGTGGTGTTATACAAAAACAAACAAATAGGCTGGCCTGGTGATGCTGAGGGTTGAGGCACTGGATGCCACACCTTGCACTACACCGGTGACCTGAGTTCGGGAACAGACTATGGTTGCCGGGGGTCGGTGGGGTGAGGGAGGACTGAGCATCCCAATGGATCCTCTCCTCCCTCTGGGGAAGGGTACTAGGGGTGCTTCAAGCACTCAATGACCCTAGAGAGCTGGTGGAAGCACAGGCTCTTGAGGACTCTGGTGACTCTGTACAGCAGAGTTGGGATGGGGGGGACACTGTCAGGAGCTTGGCAGATGGCATGCGTCAGCATGTCACCTGTGTGGACCTATGTCCATTGCGCTGGCATCCCAGGGGAATGAAGAGAAAAATAAGGGGAGAAACTACAAACACCCTGGCCCTATGAGCAGGATGAAACTGGGGCAGGGTTGCCTTGGGGATTGCCCTGGCAGATGGAGTAGGATGAGGTACGAGGCCTCCTCTGAAAGAGCCACAGGAGCAAGGCAAGTTAAAACACAAACAAACAAACAAAAGAAATGTATAAAAAAAGAAAAAATCAAACTTGCTTTCATTTTCCTTCTGATTACTTGGATTAGGTTATAAATTCAACGACTCAACTGGAATGGATATTATTAATTGCAGGAACTGTGAGACACTTTTCAAAAGGGCAGTTATACAGGATTTAGGATGCTGTCCTACATGCTGGACCATTGGAAATCCAAGGGCTCAGCTCTGAGCAGTGTGGGTAGATATTGGGTGCCTCAAATCACATGTTCAGAAGGAAATGTAGTACAAGAACCCAACCATTTCCCCAACATCCAACTGAAGCACCTCGACCACAGAGGTTAGTTGGTCTGGGAGATTGGCAGGTGGTTAGGAGAGGCAAATCGGGTGCCCCATCACTCAATGCTCACCAGTGTATCACCTCCACAAACCATATAAAAACTACAAACAGGTATCTGCCTCTATTTCCAAAATCAAACAAATGGGCAGAGGACACTGCAGCATGGGAGCTAGCACTAGAAAACTCGCCCATAATAGGGACCAAAACAAAAAAAGTAAAAAGGAAATCCAAAACACTTCTGATCATAGGAGACTCCATGATTATAGGAAGTTGATGCCTACCTCTGGCCAGGAGTAATGGTCAGATGTCTCACAGGTACATTGCTAAAATCATGCAGGAAGCAGGAGAAAACATCAACGTCCCGGTGCACATAGGGACTAACAATCTCACCAGTCAGTCAGTTGTGGAGACCAAGGAACATCTGACCAGGCTGGGAGACAAACTGTCATCCATTTCATCTGGCATCTCCTTCTTTGAGGTCCTTCCAGTCGGGGGGGGGGAGGGATGGATGGAAGGTCAAAGAAGGGGAGATAGGGGGGCTAAAGATATGGCTCAAGGGCTGGTGCCAGGAAAAAGGACACAAATTTGTAGGTAACTGGCAACAGTTTTGGGAGCGAATGTTCTTTAAATTTGATGGATTGCATCTGTCTAAGGAGGGAGACAGTGAACTGGGGCAGAAGTTTGATGTCTTTGCAGAATATTGAAACTAGCAAATGGGGTGAGGGGTGCAGCACCCGATACAACGAACAGGAAAAGCACCCCTTCCCTCTCAGATAGTGATCAAACAGGAGTTCAGCATGTTTTTAGTTCATTTGCATCACCAAGTATGGAAAAAGGTCTGGCTCCACCTTATGATGCACAGGGGAAAAGCCAGACCTTGCCCCACAACTAATGCACTGAAATCTGGCCAATAGAAAATCATGTACACAAATGCCCGCAGTCTTGAAAAAAAGATCCCTGACCTCGAGGCAACAATGACAGAGGCTAATATTTACATAGTAACCATTAGTGAGATATGGTTCACCAGTAACCACACTTGGGAGACTTCAATATCTGGCTATGTACTGTTCAGAAAAAACAGAGGTGAAAAAAGGGGGGAGTGGCCCTTTATATCAATGAAAATATCAAAGCTACAGAAATTCAGAATACACATAAGGAGCCAGAAGAACTGTGGGTCACCTTGGAAACAGGAAATTGGGCAGCCATAAGAACTGGGGTTGTCTACAGGCCTCCAGAACAGGAGAAGGACATGGACACATTACTTTTAATAGATATACAAAACATGACAGCTAAAGGAGACATTATGATAATGGGAGACTTCAACATGCCAGATACAGACTGGTCAATACCAGCAGGAACATCCACCCAAACTAGACACATAGTGAACTCCCTGTAGGGGAAGGGCCTCAAACAATTGGTACAACAACCCATAAGAGACAGGGCTATCCTGGATCTAGTCCTGAGTAATGGGGAAATGATCACAGATCTCCTGGTAGAAGATCACCTGGGGGCCAGTGACCATAGCATGGTATGGTTCAATATGGCCACTAGAACTAAATCATCCCATTCCAAGACAAACATATGATACTTCAGAGGAGCTGACTGTGATAAGATGGCCAACAGAGTTAAGCCAGCCATAGCAAGAAGAAATACAGGTGAGGGGGTACAGTCAAAGTAGGCAAGCATTAAGGGTGCAATACTTGAAACAACATCCCATTGTGTTAGGGAGAAAAGCAAGAGCCAAAGGAGAAATCCACTTTGGTTCTCAAAAACAGTAGCAGAAACAATCAGAGCCAAAAAGTTAGCCTTCAAGAAATATAAGGGAATGCTGCAAATGAAGATAGGGAGGCATACCAACTTCCCTAAGTGAAGCAAGGAAGGCTGTAAGGCAGGCAAAGGCCCAAACCAAGGAAACACAAGCACAAACAGTAAAAGAAGGGGGAAAGACTTTCTATAGATACATTAGTGAAAGGAGAAGGTCCAAAGGGAGTTTTGCTAACATCAAAGGGGTTAAGAGGGAGTGTATGGAGGAGGACCAAAGAAAAGCATCTATCCTAAATAGATACTTCTGCTCAGTATTTACTGAAAAGAAGGCAGGACAGGGCCTGCAGCTCAGTACCATTGACACAGGGGAGAGGGAGGTGTGCACAAGTCCCTTCACAAAAGAAAGTGTCCTACAAGAGCTTGCTAAGCTCAGGGTGGACAAGGCAATTGGTCCTACTGGCATACATCCCAAGGTATTAAAGAAGTTAAGGGTGGAACTAGCAGAGCCATTATCAGAAATGTTTAGTAAGTCTCTGAGCACGGGAGAGGTCCCAGAAGACTGGAGACGGGCTCATGTGATCCCACTCCACAAGAGTGGCAGCAGGAAGGAGGCAGGGAATTACAGACCATTCAGTCTTACCTAAGTAGTGGGCAAGATTATGGAGGCACTTCTTAAGGAAAGGATAGTGCAACACTTGGAATCCATAGGAGCACTGGATCCCAGATAGTACGGGTTTACAACAGGAAGTTCCTGTCAAACTAATTTCATAGATTTCTTGGACTGGGTAACCAGAGTAGATGACCAAGGGGGAGCAGTTGATGTCGCCTATCTTAACTTCAACAGAGCTTTCAATATTGTTCCACATAGAAGATTGATTAATAAGCTGCGTAGGTTTGGGGTGGGTCAGAAGTTGGTCAACTGGGTGGCAGACTGGTTGATGGGCAGAAAAAGGAGAGTGGTAGTAAACGGCATACAGTCAGAAAAAAATGCAAGTCACAAGTGGGGTACATCAGGGATCAGTCCTGGGGCCAGTCCTCATCAATATCTTCATCAGTGACATTGCTGATGGACTGGAGGGTAAGGTTTGCCTGTTTGCAGATGGCACCAAGATCTGCAACAGAGTAGATGATCCAGATGAGGTGGACAGAATGAGAAGAGATCTGAATAAACTTGCAAAATGGTCAGAAGAGTGGCAACTGGGGTTTAATGCAAAGAAGTGCAAGATCATGCACATAGGGAAGAGAAACCCTGAAGCCACCTATAGGCTGGTAGTGGAGCTGCTGGCAGTCACAAGGGAAGAAAGAGACTTGGGCATCATCATCACCGATGACCTGAAATCATCCAAGCAGACCGCTAAAGCAATAGGTAAGGCTAGGGGATGTTGGGGTGTATTAGTAGGGGTATTACAAGTCATAAGAGGGAGGTAATAATCCCTCTTTACATGACACTGGTTAGGCCCCATTTAGAGTACTGCATGTAGTACTGGAAGCCACACTTGCCAAGGACATTAACTAAATGGAGGCAGTCCAAAGAAGGGCAACCAAAGTGGTGCAGGGACTGCATCAGAATACATATGAGGACAGATTAATTGAGCTCCATATGTATACCCTAAAGCAAAGGAGGGAGAGAGGTGATATGATCAAAACATTCAAATTTCATAAGGCATTAACAAGGTGAAAGATTCTAACATGTTTTAATATAAGAAAAACAGCAGTACAAGAGGACACAGCATGAGATTAGAGGGAGTCTGAATAAGGGGTAATGTGAGGAAGTTCTTCTTCACAGAAGGGGTGGTGGATTCATGGAACTGCCTACCTCAGGAAGTGGTGGATATGAATGCAGTGCAGGGCTTCAAACAGGCATAGGACAGGCATAAGGGAGCGATACAAATGAGTATAAATAAAAAGGCCATTGACAGAGTAAAGGCCTATGGCACATTCATAAGGTAGGAAAAATGTGCAGACTGGATGGGCCTTGCAGTCCTTATCTTCAGTCAACTTCTTTGTTACTATATAAGGGTGTATGGCTAGGGTGTGGGGAGGCAGCAGAAGTGCACAAAATGTATTCAAGCATTTGGAATGAATACAAAGCTCTTGTGGTTCTGATGTATTCAAATACAAGTTGATTACAATTATTTGTGTTCAGTTTTTATCTGAATACTAAAAATTACCACAAAAAGAGGCATTCAGAATGCAAAATTTACCACAAATTGCATACAAATAGAAGTCTTCATACTTGGCAAGGGCAGTACCATGGTTAACATTCTTAAAGAACTCACTATCCTGAGATGTATCTCTCTTTTTTTTTCAATTTAAAGTTTATTGATACATTTTCCACAATAAAAGGCAGTTTAAGTGACAGTGACAATGACACTCCGATACAGTGTAAAGGAATAACTGCCTAACCCACCCTGCCCTCCCCTTACTGCAGTAACCCAACCTAGTACCCGTCAATGCCAAGCTCCTTACTTAAAGTCTTACATGACCATATAGTCTGAGATACACTTAGATTTGAACCAGAGAAATTAAAGAGTGAAGGGGATCCCAGATTTTAGTATACGCTGCCATTCTATTATGGAGACTAGCAATTGCTTTTTCTGTGAGCAGATTGGACAAAATTTATTTTACCCATTCCTGGACAGATGGGGAGGACCTATCTTTCCAGTGACGAAGAATAAGCTTCTTAGCCGATAAGGCAATCATATAAGTGTGGAACTTTCGTACCTTAACTCTAATAGATGATAAGTCCCCTAACAGGCAGATCTCAGGAGTGAAGTATTCATGAAGGCCCAGCAGGTGGTCAAGGAAAGTTTTAATTGAATCCCATAAGAGAGAGATTTTAGGGAAGGACCAAAACATGTGGAGAAGTGTACCCTCTTCCTGCAAACATTTATTGCATATATTGGAATTCAGGTAACCCCACTTCTGTAATTTAACAGGGGTGTAGTACAAGTTATGTAAGATATGATATTGCATAAGACGCAGTCTGTCTTGAGAAATTAATTTATGACATGATCTCCACAGAGAGTGCCAATCCAAATAATGTTGAGGGAAAAAATTATTCCAGAATCTTGAAGGCCCAAATGGACCCCCATATTTTTGTAAATGCAAAACCTGATATAATTTAGAGATTACACCTGAAGATGCAGAGAGTGGGAAAACCTCAGGTATCAGAGAAGTAATGGTCTGGGAAGGAGGAGTATTACCAAAGATAATTACTAGTAAATGTGTAATAGGGAATACCTTCCCTGCTTTGTTTCTGGAGCTGGCATTTTCATTTTTATAAAACCCCTTTTTTTTTTAAGTCTGTTGCGCAACAGCTATATATTTGTTCTCAATCCTTTGTTTTTGTAGAACCCCCGCTAGTGTGTGTGTAGATTGGCCACCTACATATCACGCTTTTTTCTTGTGATTGTTGCGTTGTTGTACCACTAGCTCCTGAGTCAAAGCGCTACCCCCTTTTCTGTACGTTATTGTAGGGTAGCAAGTATTATTACTTATTCAAGTATTCCTGTCACCTTTTAAAAGGTGTCCATTCTTTAACTTCTGCTTTGATGAATAGAAGACGTATTTGTATTCCGAAATGTCTTTATGTAGTTTTCACTCCTTGAGCATGCGAATATTCGAGGAGGAACCCCCTGTAGTGAAATTACGTCCATCTCCTGTTTAATTTTCCCTTCCTCTAGTGAGTTTTACCTCTCGAACATGCGAGAGGACTAACGTTTTGCAGTACTCGATAAAAATAGGACTGAGGGTTCAGTTCTTAGTAAAATAAAGTGTTTTTTTCATCAGAAAAACCCGCGGTCAGTATCTCTGTATGCTGGCTCTAAACTTAGGTTTTGAATCCGCTCCTGCTGTTACGCCAGCCGCTGTATTACAAAGGCTGGTGTCTTGCAGTTTGGAACCCTCTTTTCAGTCAACAGTTTATAGCATAGCGACATAGTGAATCTTTCCTGCGTATATATAAATGAATGAATCGAATATCAAATGAATGAATAGTTCATTTACAATATAAGAATTCTTGATTTCATCTTTTAAAGAAATATATATTATAAGAGTATTTAAATGGACACTGGATAAAATACTGAATATTTAATCCCTCTTGATAAATGGAGATAAAACGTGGGGCTTTTCTAAGTCCCTTGGTTATGTTTAAAATGTATTTGCCTTACTCGAACTCCTGCAGCTCTCTTTCCCTTTCTCCTTCCTGCCCCTTCTTCTTTCTTTTCTAAGAGCCGGCCAGCCCCTTTGAGTTAATATTTATAGCCTATCCTAATGTGGGAGGAGTTTAAAATGTCAAACTAAATTATTGAGTTTCAGAAATAAAATTCAGAGTAATAGGTATGTTCCTATGAAGTGACTGAAGATAGCTAATCTATGAAAGAGTAAAAGAAAATTGATTTAAACAAAAGATATACTTCTGTTAAGCTCAGGGGAAGGGTTACAAGTCATGTGACCACTCTTCCTTATAAAAAGAGCTCAAATGTTATTTAGAGTCAGTCTTGTGTTGGTTTTGGAGATGTCAACATTTCTCTAGCTTTTCTAGAGCTGCATCTATGTTACTTTTGGAGTTTTGACTTTATTTTGTCGTTGTAAGTCCGCTGTTATTTTATTCAGTACTATGTTATTCCAATAAATATTTGGACGTCTGAGTTCCACCTTCTTCAACTGGAGTTGTGTCTTGTCTACTATCCCAACACTCTCACAGTTGGTGTCAGAAGCGGGATCGAGGGTCCTTTTTGGCGATATTCCAAGATATTGATAGACCAACCCAGGGATGGAGAAAGACACAAGAGAAGAGGAAGCAGTTACCAGACCCAAAGGTGTCCTGACCAGGACTATGGTGGATAAGACGGGAGAACCACTGTGATTTGGACTACCTGAGCAGAAGAACGACAAACTCAAAACTGAACAGGTATTACAGGAAGAGACGGAAGCTCTACAGGGGGCAACAGCAGAAGCCCCACTTACTGAGACTGCACTAGAAGAAGAACCGCCAGAACAGTTACATGAATTGCTGAGATGGCTCTGTATTAAGCAGTTAGCCACAGATAAGGAGAGGGAAAAGGCACAGTTGGAGAGGGAGAAGGAACAGGAAAGGAATGAGAGAAGATGGCAGGAGACATTGAGGGCCTTACAAGCCGTCAGTACCGTTAGGAGTCCTGCGACACCTGCGGAGGCACCAAAGGACATTAAACTCACAATATTGGGTGAGCAGGATGATATCGAAACATACTTAACCACTTTTGAATGGATTGCTGGGGCCTGTGGATGGCCTAGGGGACAGTGGGTCCTTCGTCTGGCTCCGTACCTCACTGGAAAGGAACAGTTGGCCTATGGAAACATGGACATTTAACAAATGAGGAATAATGATGCTGTAAAGAGAGAAATACTGAGAAGATATGACATCAGTGCTGAGACCTATCAACAACGGTTTCGTACACTTCGATTCCAACCAACAGATCATCCCAGAGAAATATATGTACGACTGAATGACTTATGTAATAAATGGTTATAACCCAGAACTAAGACCATAAATCAGATTATGGAAGCCATTGTAGTGGTACAATATCTACGGGTGTTACCTCAAGATGTGCAGCTCTGGGTTAAAGAACACCATCCTGAAACTTCAGAGAAGGCCATTTCACTAGCCAAAGATTATTTGACAGCTCGTCCTTATCGGAAGAAGAAGCCATTTACTGGGACTTCTATGGTGAGACCTTCTACTTTTTTGCCTCCTTCTGTTTTACCCTCTCCTGTGGCCCCAAATATTAATATTAGTGCATCCATTAGACAACAGATCACGCGGGGTGGAATTAGATCAACTAGACCGCTCTGTCTGAGACCATATGCAGGGACTGTCATGAACGGGGTCATATTGCTCGATTTTGCCCAAAAAAACAAACTGGAAATGTACACCTAGTCCCAGCAAATCTGGGACAATATGCTATTCCTATACAAATTGGAACACAGACAGTTATGGGACTTATAGACTCGGGGAGTAAACAAACATTGGTTCGTCCAGAACTGGTTGAAGGTCATCCCTGGAATTCTGCACAAACCGGGGTGATTTGCATTCACGGGGACGTACATCAATACCCAACAACATCCGTAGAATTACAGACTACTCACTCCAAAAGACTGTTAGATGTTGGGATAGTTCCCCTGCTACCTGTTCCAGTATTATTAGGACAAAATCATCCTGACTTTAAAATGTATTTGGCTGCTGCTACCACACGAGCACAACATAAAGAAAGTGAAAAGTTCCCTCTGCCTCCTTTTGATGATGATGTTTTTGGAGTTCCTGGTAAGACTAGGAAAACAAAAAAGGAACGAAGGCAAGATAAATTGCAGTGGACTAAAGCTCATGTTTCTGATTTGGACAGTAAAGAGATTGATTTAACTGTTTTGACAAAAAAATGTGATTTTGAGAATGAACAGAAGACAGATGAATCTTTAATCCCTTTGTTTTCAGAGGTGTCCCAAGAGGGGGATAGAGGGACATCCCTGTTACAGGGTGACGCACAACTTACTGTATCGTATTTGTACACACCCTAGAACAGGGGAACAGGTAGACCAATTATTAGTACCTAAGAAATATAGGACACAAATACTACAGCTTGCTCATGACAACCCCCTTGCTGGGCATCTAGGAAGAGATTGTACAATAGCTAGAATTCTATACCGGTTCTTCTGGCCTGGTATTCATAAAGACGTAGAACAATACTGCCTCTCTTGCCCTGAATGCCAGTTGGTAGCTAAGATAGGAAAAAAAGACACTGTTCCATTACAACCCCTGCCAATCATAAATCATCCATTCGAATGTATAGCGATGGATATAGTGGGTCCCGTACAGAAAACCAAAAAGGGGAATCATTTCATTCTAGTGGTCTGTGACTATCTCCTATCTCCTATATCCTGAAGCTATTCCCTTGCGAACTATAACTGCCAACAGAACAGCAGAAGAGCTCATTAAAATATTTAGTCGATTGGGTGTACCAAGAGAAATACTCACAGCAGAGGGAGTAATTTTTGCTCACAAGTATTAAAATGGTTATATCAGGCCCTTAAAGTACATGCTATACACACTACCCCTATCATCCTCAAACGGACGGTCTTGTGGAACGGTTTAACCAGACGTTAAAGCAAATGTTAAAAAAATATACACAAGAGGAAGGAAAGGATTGGGATCAGTATTTACCCTTCCTAATGTTTGCATATAGAGAAGTTCCACAAGCATCGACCGGCTATTCGCCTTTTGAATTATTATATGGCAGGAATCCGAGGGGCCCCCTGGATATAGTAAGAGAACAATGGGAAGAAGGGCAGGAGGTAGGCCCCACGACGACACTTGACTTTGTCAATAACCTTAGACAAAGGTTAGTAAAATATGTAGACTTAGCCTATAGGAAGGAGCTTCAACAACAAGCGCGACAAAAGCTTCTTTATGACAGAGGGGTAGGGCAAAAATCTTTTCAGATGGGGGATTGAGTACTTTTGCTCCTACCCTCCTCAGATAATAAGCTCAAAATTAAATGGCAGGGGCCCTACACAGTGAATAAACAATGTGGTCCAGTAACATATGAAATAGAAACTCCTGATAAGAAAACAAAAAGAAAAGTATATCATGTTAATTTACTGAAACAATGGCAAGAAAGGACAGACGTGGTCTGTTACGTATGTCCTAAACCAGGTGAAAGTGAACTGGAAATGGCATATAAGCGATTGGACGGGGAAGGGTTCTATGTTAGATATCCACAGAAATCCCACCTTAGCTGAAACACAATCTCAAGAACTTGAACATATCTTACAAATTAATCAGGACATTTTCACCAATACCCCTGGAAGGATCAATCTGATTTATCACCATATTGAGGTTTTACATCCGAACCCCATTCGGATAAAACCCTATAGACTCCCAGAAAAATTTAGAAAAGAAGTAACTGCAGAAATAGACAAGATGTTGAAATGAAATGTTATAGAACCATCTAATAATGATTGGTCGTTTCCCATGGCCATAGTAAACAAAAAGGAAGGCGGAATACGCCTTTGTCTGGACTTTCGGAAACTGAATGCCATCTCGAAATTTGACAGTTACCCCATGCCCCGTATCGACGACATAGTCGATCAGCTAGGAAAAGCCCATTACTTGACCACAATTGATTTATCCAAAGGATATTGGCAGATACCACTAGACGAAACCTCAAAAGAGAAAACAGCCTTTAGTACCCCAAAAGGTCTCTTTCAGTTCACTATGATGCCTTTTGGGTTACATGGTGCCCCTGCCATGTTTCAGAGATTGATGGATAAAATTCTACAACCCCATATGAGTTATAGTGCTGCGTACCTTGATGATGTTATCATTTACAGTCCCACATGGGAAGATCATAAACAACATTTGGAAGCTGTACTACAAACACTGAAAAGCGCTGGGTTTACTGTTAACCCAGAAAAATGTGCCTTTGCTATGCAAGAAACCAGATACTTAGGGTTTGTGATAGGTAAGGGATGCATAAAGCCAGAAATAAGCAAAATTGACGCAGTCGCTAAGAGTCCAAGACCCAGGACAAAGAAACAAGTACAATCTTTCCTTGGGTTGGCTGGATATTATAGGCGATTTATATCCAACTTCGCCTCTCTAGCCAGCCCTTTGACTGATCTTACAAAGAAACGGAATCCTAAGTAAGTCCACTGTTATTTTATTCAGTACTATGTTATTCCAATAAATATTTGGACGTCTGAGTTCCACCTTCTTCAACTGGAGTTGTGTCTTGTCTACTATCCCAACACTCTCACAAATGCTTTAATTGTATAACTTTGAAATGGGAAGAAACTGGAATGAGAAGTTTCTTAATAATATCTTCCACTGATAACCAATGCCCCTCTCCATCCGTAAGAGAAAAAAGCTTCCCCTCTCCCAGTTGGGACAACCATTGATGGGAAATCTGGTTCTTATTAATAGTGAATGATGGGGAGTTCCAAATAGACTGGGTCAGGTCCTGATGAGGGGAATATTGTAAAAATGAACACATTTGAGAATAAATCTTTAAAGAGGTCATTATTATGGGACGCTCTTCGGTCATGCGTACCTGGGGAAACTTAAGGAAAAATAGTGTAAGAGGGTCCAAATTCTTGGACTTAATTGCATCCAGTTCTATTCTAATCCAAACCGGTTGCTCTTTTTCTGGGCCGGGAGATACCCATCTCAAACATTTGGCAAGGTGACTAGCCCAGTGATATATGGCCAGATAGGGAATTCGTAAACCCCCCTCCAATTTCGGGGCTGCCAGTTTATGATGAGCCAACCGAGGATATCTGTCGGCCCAGATAAATCTAGTGAATACACCATGTGTCTTTTTAAACCAGAGTAAAGGATTAAAGGTGTTAAGGAGAGATAATGGATAGAAGATTCTAGGAAATGAGATGTATCTCTCTTAAACTATCCCTCAGAACTTACTTCTTCCCCTCCTGCTGCTACCAATATCCCAGCCCATGCTTTCCTTGGTCGAATTCCTTTTATATCTACTAGTCCTGAACATTTACTCAGATTTTATTTACCTATTATTCCTGGTACCAGGTTTAAAGAAGCACCTAGCTTTTTCTCTCTGGCCATTCACAAATTGTACAATCCTTGTACCTTGGTTATTGCAACATTGTTTGCTTCTTTTTCTTCTTTTCATATGTTTACCTAGAATTCATATTGTTTGCTTTACTTCATATTGTCTTTACCAAAACTTTTATATTGCACATAATGGAAATACTTTTAAGTTTCCTTAATTAAACTGTATTTATATTGTAACTACACTGTAACTGTACCACAATTCCATTACATGCAGATAACATCCAGCTACAGTGCAATTACCCCTGCTGCATGTGATTAATGATTATTTACCCTGCAGTTACAGTACGTTGAAACTGACAGTTAAAACTGTGTGATCAATATCACAAACAGATTATTGATTGCATTTATTTATTGATATTAGCATCTGCCTCATTGCATACAGAAACACAGAAACATAGAAGCTGTCGGCAGAAATGGACCTCATAGCAAACCCAGTCTGCCCTAATTCCTTGGCTATTGAGCTACCGCAGACCCTAACTGGTCTTCGGCCTTACCTCCCACCTCATTATTAAGGTCCCCTTGTGCCTTTCCCATGTGTGTTTGAAACCAGTTACCGTTTCTGTACCTACCAACTCTGCTGGGAAGCTGTTCCAGCTGTCCACCACCCTTTTTGTAAACAAGTATTCCCTCACACCTTCTCTAAGTCTACCCACTTCCAGCTTCATATCATGCCTTCTTGTTCCTGAGAGTCTTTTTCTGTGGAATATGCTACCCTCCTGTACCTTATTGATACCCTTGAGGTATTCAAATGTTTCTATCACGTTTCCCCTTTCTCTACTTTCCTCAAGAGTATAAATGTTTATTTATTTATTTATTTTTTTGGCTATTCCTTTTTCTCTCCTAGGTCAGCTGTCATCTGGAAGGAGCCCCCAGCCCAGTCCCCAGGCATCCACCATCCAGTGATGACCCAAGCTCCCAGGGCATACCCCCCAGGGCTGGGCCAGTGAGGTTCCCCAACCCCCACTGAGGAGCAGATCCAGTGGGCCAGTCCCATGGCTGGCTGGGGCACAGCCTGTGAGGCACCATCCACCATAATGCTGTGGCTCACTTTTTCCTCCTAGTTTTCACCCCAGGAGTTGAGGCATGCAATGATGCCCATGAAGAGAAGTGCGCATGTGTCTGCACATGCTCCCTCCAGGCATCTGCCCCAACTCCTCCTCCTTCTACAGCATGGCACCCTGCTCCCCAGCCTCCGCTAGGGAGCAGGAAAGTGCCGTCAACTGAGGACCCTCCTCTCCAGAGAAGGAGAGCAGTCCATCAGACACTCGATCCTTCTCCTCCCCTGCTGACCCCCGGTGGCCCATGCTCATTCCCAAACATGGGTCGCGGCACAGCATGAGATAAGGTGACCAGCGGCTCAGCCCACAGCACCACCAGGCCAGCAAGAATACATATTTGTATATTCTCCATAGAATGTATTTTATTCTGTGCATTCACCAACACATTCAAGTCACTCCCAGGAGGCAATGAACCCTGCTACACTGCTACTTGTCCAGGGAAGTTGTTTTAATTAGGTAATGCAAAACATAACCAAGAGGGCCACAGATAGTACTGGTTTACATATTTTGGACTATCTTGTATTTTCCTTCTGTAAATTAAGCTTTCTACAAAGACTGACATAGAAAAAAAATTATACCATACATTCCTCTTTTTCCAACTTTTTGAAAGCCTTTCCATTAAATTAACATCAAAATCCATTTCACTGCTGTATGTCCCATATATTATTTAATCATTTCTGTCTCATTAATTGGAGGTAGTGTTGTCTAGTGGTTAGAGCATCTGTTTCAAAACCAGGCTGGTAAATGGCAGGCCCCAGGGTTACATCCATGCAGAGCCACATTACTCACTGTGTGGCCTTAGGCAAGTCACTTAATCTCTCAGTGGTCCACTCCACCCAGCTGTGGGAATGGACAAATTCAGGCCCGAACTGGAAATTACATTTTTACTCTCAGCTGGGTTATTCTAGGTAAGACAAATTGCGAAACTGAGAAGTTGCTGAATTCGACAACTGCTACCGTATGTTTATTTTGTAGCAGTTAGATGGATTCAGGAAAGGACTGCTGTAGACATTGTAACTGTATTTTATAGTTTTGACAGAAATGTTGAATTGCAGAATGAAAATACTGCTATGGCATTTTGGCTATTGTTGACAAACTACTGTATTTCTGTGAATTACTACTAATATCCATATGTACGTTACATGCTATGAATTGCTATCAGAAATGTAAGAATAGCAACACCAATTTAAACCTGTTTCCAGAAGTGTAAGAAACAATGTGTTGAAGGTTCATTATCTGTTGTCTTTCTTTTTGTACATACATTAGATGGTTACCACATGATTTAAAGGTAGTGTCCACATTTCAGTCACCATAAAAATATCAGTTCTGGGGATGACTAGATACATTGAGACTCATGAGAAGGCATCTTTGGCTTTGAATGTGATGAAAGATTATATCTGATACAAACATGTCAGTGAAATACAACAGCTCTTCCAGAGGATGATGTAGAGTAATGCCCAAAGTAAATGGAAAACCTGATCTGACAAAAAAGCTTCTGCTCAAAAGATGCAGCTACAGTATATACTGTGTCAAACAAATAAATAGGTTATTATTTTACTAAGTGGTGAAAACACTATTAGTAAGAACATTGCAAATTAACTTTAAAACAAAACATTGGACCTGTCAATTTATATCAAGCAACAGAAGAAACAAAACAAATTGTGCAAACCTTTGAATGCAGTACTTTCATCTATCCAGTACTAAATGTATCATAAATGTAGTGGTACTGTAAATATTGCAATTAAGAAAGAAAGCGGAAAACAACTTGTAGATATATTGCTCTAGCAGTGAGTGTATTATCATATAATGATTTAGTATGCAATGAATTAGTAAAGGTTTTCTTTAACAGAAACATTCATGAACAGTAGTCCTCATGGTGTGGAAACTGAGAAAATGCTCTAAATGAGGTACTGGGCTGTAGCTAGCAACAATGCAGAGATATTCAAGACTAAATGTGTTCCACAGTACTGATACTGCAGCACATTGCCACCATTTTCTGGAACCATCCAATGTCATTGTGGGGCAGGCTATGCATGACTATAGTATGTAAGCAATAATACACCATAGTATGCAAAATTGCTACATGATTGGGTATATAGTGAGGCAGAAGGCCACCAGCTGAGTGCCTTACAACATGTGAGACATGCAACACTAATAGCTTTATTCAAATCTTGGAGTGTGTTCTTCTCTTATGAAATGGATTTTTAACAAATAACACATGTGAAAAGACAATAAAATCTGTACCGGTGCATAGAGATGTTGTGAAGTTTAAATTTGCTTGCAAATTTAAGGTGGATGGCACAAATTCACCTTTGTGGATAATTTTGCAGTTTTTTTGGCCCTACAATCAAAATTCACTTCTTGCAACTTTGCATTGAGATGTCACATTGCAACTCCACTTTTGGGGGTACCAAGAGCAACATTTTGTGAAAATGAGGCTTCTGATAAACAACTTCTGCAAGTCACATGGTACATCACTATACACTGACTGTGCCTTAATTTCAGTTTTACATTGCTAGTGTGACAGAGATGGGAGATGAAGACTACTAGTAGAGATTTAGAACTGCTTAACTGCTTAAACATGCTAGTTTCCAACAGTTAATTGTTTTTTCTGTCTTGTGTTATTACTGTAGTTAAGGAACACTCTTGTTATAGTCAATATTTATTTGTAATATTTGTTCACGTCTCTGGAAGTTTTATTTTCCTCTTTTTCTGGATTTTTTTTTATCTTTCTCTATCACTACATTTTTGTTTTGACCATACCATACAGCTATGTTGCCTGGACTTTGTTGGGCAGGCAGCCCACCATAGCACCTGAGCATTCCCTCCTTTTAGACGTACTCCCAACCCAGCAGTAGCAGTAAGTACAACAGCAGCAGCACCCCTTCTCCAGTAGAGCAGCTTCCACAACAGGAGGAAAGTGAAAACTTGCAACTGGCTCCAGACCAGCCACAGTAGCAGCAATGGCAGCAGCAGCAGGAAACAGTTTATTAATGTGAAGGAACAGCCACCCCCAGTTCTCCCTGAATTTGAGTGACCAGAACCCCCTGTGCCTCCCATTGTGGTACCATCATTGGCACCAACTACCCCCCCCGAAGAGAGGAGCCCTGGTCATTACATTTGAGCTCCTCTGTTCCTCCACTACCAGCAGCTTGCAATGGCTACCAGTACCAGAGATCTTCCCTGGTGTGGGAATTTTTTGATGCTTATCCTAATGAGGACAGTGTCACCACTTGCAACCTCTGTAAGGCCAGTGTCAGCCAAGCCAAGAAAGGCACCTTCTTGGGTACTGGTGGGCAGTGAACCCACCTGAAAATATGGCACCAGGAACTATGGGAATTGTGGCAGAAGAAATGTGTGAGTTGTGGTGGTGGTAGTGGTCCTTCGCCTGTGTTGGCAGAGGTGCTGTACACTGGGCATTGCCAACATTCACAGCATGAGGAGGAGTGGTGTGCAAACTCTGTTGATAAATCTGCACCCATCATGTTCCAGCAGCCAAACCAACAGTACCCACATTGCTGCAAGACAGAAGAACAACAGAGGAGCTTGCTGGTATAATGGAGGAAATGGAGGACCTCCAATGCAGGGTCTCCTCAATGGAAGAGGTGATGCAACAGATTCTTGCAATCAGGAAAGGTTGCTTTAAGGCATAGATGAGCTCCGGCATGGCAGTGCAGGTGCTGGGGGCAGTGGTGGGCAGTGACTTTGAGAAATCCCCTGCAAATTAATTTTGTATACATATCTTAAACTACTTCCTATCCTGTTTCAGGATTTCCCTTTTAACGTCTTACTCATTTGTTTCTTTTAAACAAATTAAATGGTTAAAAATACAAAACTATTTGAATCTATATTTACTGTTTCACTCAATTGTTTCTTGTTTGTATTCCTGTACTCTTTTTTAATTTTTAAGGTTGCATGGGTGGAGCCATGCTGGCTTATTGCTATGAAGTTGAACAGAATAGGGATTTGACCAGAAAGTTATTCTGTGTGGTTTCACGGTACTGCAGTCTTGCTCACAGCATTGGTTCCCCACTGCACTACTCTTCTGCAGACCTCACAACCCCCTCTCCCTTCCCCCTCCTGCAGAGGCAGTATTTTGTTCTGCCAGTAACTTCCTGTTTAAGAAATAAATCTGTCTAGTATAAATCTTTTGTGTTCAGGAGTTGTTTTTTACTCAAATAACAAAGAATAAATGCATTGTTTGTACCTTTCATCTTGTATAAGTTGATGAAATCCAAGGGTTAATGTCTGGTCATCTTCTGTAATATAATGTCCCTGATAAACTGATGGGGAATGGTGGTAATGTCAGTTTCAGTTGCTGACAGGGTTTGGTGGGTGCAAAGATGGTGATGCAGAGCAGTGCTGCTGTGTACTGTATGTCCCAGGCTAAGTGGACTTCAGAGCAAAATCTAGAGGTGAGAAGAAGAGAGAAGTTGAGAAGTCTCTCACACTGTGCGCTGCTGACTGCTGCAGAGTCTGGGCAAAATACTTTCTGTTGTTGTTCAGCTCAGCAGATGTGTGAGTGGGGTGGGGGTGTCCAGCAAGATCTTATTAAAATAAAAAAGCTGCTTTCTAAGCTTTATCTTCTGTTATTGCTTGTGGAGGGGGATCAGACATCAAGATGACTCATGATGTGATTATGATCAGTGAAAAATAAATCATTCTTGTCCTTAATATCATGATCATACTGGCTGATGTTGTGCTGTAGTGTGTATTCACACTACAGCCCAGCATCAGCATTTTCAAGCATGTTGATTATTTTTATGAATGCTTAATTTCTTTCTCATTGATCCCAGTCACATCATAAGTAATCTTGCTGCCCCACCCCACTGCCAACAGCAACAACAGAAGGCTTCTGTCAGATAAGAAAGCAACTTAGTTATTTTAATTGAGTCACACCTGGATTTCCTCCTCACACACACAGATCACTCCTCCACTTCACTGTTGGGCTTGGTCAGACCAGACGGAGCCTCAACTAGGCAGCTGGATGGGAAGAGTGAAGCTGATAATTAAAAGAAAAGGTTTAGCAGGGAAGATACGCAAGTGGCACTGCTAGTAGCCCATATCAGACAGATGCTGCACACCGGCAGACCTAGTGGGTACTCTGTCTTTCACATCTGCATGGCAGAAGACCATAGTGTCAGTGAGCAGTTGAAAGAAAAAGGACCTTCAGGGCTGTGGAGATTCCCCATTATGGGCAACTAAAATAAAAAGCCATTCAGAGCTGTGGAAACTCACTACTGTGGGCAGCTGAAAAAAAAAAGCTCATTGTGGCTGTGGAGAGCCACCAGAGAAAGCAGCTGACAGAAAAAAACCTTCGGACTATAAAGACCTGCTACAGTGGGTAACTTGAAGCCAAAAAGCCCTTTAAGGCTATGGAGATATATATGCCATTGCAATCCCCATGTTTGTAGCTGAATTGTAACCATGTTAGTCATTAGATCCAAACATCTTCCAGGATATAGGTAACGTTTTGCAAGCCATGGCAGTTTATAATTGTTCTGAAGTGTGTCTCATCTCTGCAACCCCTGTGATTCTTCTGGAGAGATGGCACACTGCCTTCTGCCACAACCCATTGCCTGGATTTGGTTTGCCTGTTTGTTCCAAGACAGCATCTGGACTGGAAGTGGCTGAGGCCATTGAGCCCTGATCTTTGCTCTGAATCTCTCTGAAAGACCTATTCAAAGGCTCAATCCCTTCTACCAACACTAACACCCATCACCCACTCAACCACTCCACACCAAGAGTGAAAACAACACATTAGCAGCTCATTGTCACAGATCCCAGCTGAGGATTCGAGGAAGAAAGGGGAGGCCATGGTGCTGGGTCAAAAAAATTATTTTTCTTTTTTTTTTTGTTATCATTTATGCTCCTCTTCTCCAATGACCCTCTCATTCTGGGGGAGCCCCAGGCCCATCACCCTGGCATCCACCATCTGATGCTTGCTACCAGGGCTCCCCCCAGCAGGATCGGTGGAGGGGGCCCTCCCCTACAGAGATCTGATCAGCATTTGCACTGTGGCTGGCCAGGTGTGGGGTCTGCCAGCTCCCTGGTCATCTGCCAGGAGCTATTTTCCTGGTTTTCTTGTGACCCTGTGGTCACACAGTGTGCAATGATGCCTGCGATGGGGTCACACATGCTCCCGCACACATCCTCATCCAGTGTCTGCTGCACACCACACCCAAGCTATAGTGGCTCCATGGCATGGAGCCCCAGCCTCCACCAGGGTCAGGCATTCACCAGCTGCTGAACTCTCCCCTCCCCAGAGATGGAGAGCATTCTGTCAGATGCTCAATTCATGTCCATCCCTGCCAACCCAGTCAGCCCATGCTCATTTCTGAACACGAATTGTCGGCATAGCGTGAGGTAAGGTGCCAATGCCTCAGCCCTCAGTGCCAGCAGACTGGCTCTTTTTCTTTCTTTTAATGCTGAATGCCAGTGGCCAGGTGCAAATTTGAAGATCATGGGTCATGCAGTGCTGGCACTTCTGGGAGCAACTACTCCAAGTCAGTAAAACACACAGTTTAGTCTGGGATGAGAGGCTGATGGCCCCAGATTCAGGTGAGCCCAAGTGAAAGCACCTACTCTAGGGTCTGGTCTCTTGATCTGGAGTGGGAAAGGGAAAGGGTGTGCATGTGTGTGACACCTGATCATGTGATCTTGCTCAGTGCTCCAACAGCAACCACACGATCATGTCACTTATCTTAGCTGTTTCCAGGGCTGCCCTCAGTTGGGTCTTAATAAATGACTCATCAGATGCCCAGGCTGGAAGATTATGTTTTAAAGTGTGGGGGTCCCTTACAAGTGTGGGGCCCAAGGCAGCTACCCCTACTGCCCCCAAGGGTGGCCCTGGCTGTGACTGTGGTCAGTGTCATCCATGTGACTGTTGGGGTAGGGGGGCAGTGTTGTCATGGTAGTGGGGCTTACTGCTGTTACCATTGGGAATGGGGATCAGTTCTGTTACTGTCAGGGGTGCATGCCATGTGAAGTGACTTACAGTGGAGGGAGTCAGTCCTGTGACTGTTGGAGGGGGGTACTGTCCTGTGATTAAGGTGTAATATACTGCAGCATCCCCCCTCTATAAAACTTTTTGCTTTGCCAGTTGACTCAGGCAGGCTGTCAGCCCTGTCCCCACAGCCCCTGTCTGCCACTCTCCTGTCTGCCATTCTCCTGTCCCAGACCACTGAGCTTAAAGTTCCCCATGGATGGCCCCCCTCCATGATAGGGCCAGGAAGTTGAAAGCCATCTTCCCTGACCCAGTCACTCACATCCAGAGCTGAGCCAGTCATCCAGGTAGTGTTGTGGGACTGAGGTAGATAGGTAGGTAGAGCTTTATGGAGACTATGCCAGCCATTTTTGCACCCCCCTTGAATTCCTACATTCACCTGGGAGAAGCCAATGATCAAGTCAGCATGCTTCCACAACCAGTGACAGAACAGCTATCTGATGAATGCTCAGTCTCCTGTCCGACCCCCAGCAACATGACCATGTTCCTGAACTTGGATCACTAATGTGGCAGGAAGTAATGCACACAGTGCCTCATCCCTCCATACCACTGGACCAGACCGGCCTTATATTTATTTATTTATTTGAATTTTGGTAACTGGGTAAATCCACTGAGACAATGCAGTTCTTTTTTCAGGGACAACCCAGGAAGGCAGTAAGTGTAGTGCAGTACAGAACAATTTCAACAGATTCACAGAGAGAAGATTCCAATACAGTGTAATTTCACAGAAAGATAATTACAGCATGTATACAAATCTCAGAGGAAGAATAATTATCATCAGGACAGCAGAAATGCAGCAATGATAACCATATAAAAATAAATAACAGGCTAGGCACATAAAAATATAAGAGATTGTATATAATCATGTTAAAGTAAAACCATTAGTGCAGGTGCAGATGGCACAAGGTGAGTCAGGGTAGATGGCATGGAATAAAGCATAGGTAGGGAGTTAGACACAAGATAGAGGAGGTAAAGCAGCAAGATAAGATTAGGATAGGCATTGATGGAAGCAACAGCACATAACAGTAGAAGAGAGAATGGTGAGCAAATTAGATTAAAACATGTGAAGAGAGAAGCAGGATAGGATAGAAGGAGAAAGGGAGTTCCAATCAGATACTGCTGCAAAAGTGAAGGACTTATGAGTTGTAGCTAGTCACAAATTGGGCCGCATGAGAAGGGGGAGGGAGGCAGATCTGAGAGCTCGAGGGGCTTGTCGATGGCAAACTATTTCACTGAGGCAGGGCAGGGAGAATTTATGGACTAACTTAAGCAGTGGACTCAGGGTGGTATACCTCAGTTTTGATTCATATGGTTACCATCCTAAGAAAAAAAGGATGTCACAGTGATGATGACAGGCATTGACCCCCAGGGCAAACCTATCTACTCTATACTGCAGCAATGGAATTATTTGTTCTTAACAAGACAAGACAGAACAACAATGGAGCCATTGCACACCAGGGAATAATTTTTTATTAGCAGGCCCAGTGGTCAGAGAGTGGAATGTACTTGTGGACATCAAAGAATGTGTTAACTTTAACAGGGCCAGCAATCACAGGTGGATATTGTTATTGGCTGGCAGCTTGAAAGAAATATTGAGCTGCCTGAGGTTCCATATAAAAACAATGTCCCTGTAGATGGCTCCTAATCCCTGTAAAATAGCATTATGCAGCCTTGTTGGCTCTGACCAGAGGTTGGTTTTATTAACAAGGTTAAGATGGGAGAGTTATATACATTTTTCATAAAAAAACAATTGTCTAAAACATGTTGTATGCACTTACAAGGTATGCAGTCATATAAGATCCAAATACAAATATTGAGAAAATAAACAACAAAACTACTGTAGGTACATAATAACTGTTGACCTTCTTAAGTGCATGACAGATTTAAGCCTTTCGCTCTTAAGCCAATATATCATGTGAATGTATACTAACATCCTTAAGTTATTCATATACTGTATCTAAACTTGTCATCATTTAAAAAAACAAAAACTTTCATTATATAAATATGTTAACAAGAGTTATTTCCACTGTGCCTAGGGAAATCCCAACATTGTTTACTCTCAGTTTCTCAAAATTAATCTTTTGATGACCATTATATTTTCCTTGATTATAAGCTTGTTTCTGGTTTCATTCTTCATATGTCCTAAATTGTGTTCCAAAATAATATTATTAAAATTTCCAACTTGAGTCCCAATTTTCTTTAAAAAATAAAGGAAATAGTCCACCAGATTTGAATCTCAGAACATTGCTAACAAGCATGAATTATCTCTGCTCTTTCATAGCTGCCATCCCAACAGCTTGAATTAGATTTCAAGTTCATTTGAAATAACCTTAAAAGGGTATAGCATTCATTATCTATTATCTTTACTTCAATAGACCTATTTCTGGAAGATTTGTAATCTGTGCTTGACAATAAAACACTTCTCCATTGTGTACCTGTGAATGAAATTCCTTTGTCTTTTTCCCATTTCTTAATAGTCTTTTTATATATTTGCATACATGATTTATTTAAATTTCTTTGTAAAGTAATTGTTAATCTCTGCTTTTTAAGTGTCATGCGCCTGTATAAAGAGTCTAATTTATTTTGCTCTGGGTCCCCTTCCCATCTCTAAAAAACCTTCAAAAATACCTTTTAATTGGAGATATTTAAGGTAATCTTTATTATCAGGTTGGTATATATTTTTAAGTCAGGCCAGGAAACCAATTTCTCATTTAATAACAGGTCACCCCACCTGTTTATACTGTTTGCTTTCCAACTGGGAATGTTGCACACCTTGCCATTTATTTTACAACTTGGATTTTGCCATAGTCTGCTGGAACTGTATACCTTAGTATTACGTGTTCATTTAGTTTGATAAACTTTTGTCAAAGAACTTGATTTTTTTGTCAAAAGACTACTTCCTTTAAGATAGTCAATGGGAGTGTACCAAATATTTGCTATGGAATATCCATAATTAGTATTATTATTTGTTAACATGTTTTCAATATATAAATATATAGTACATGTTCACTGTATGCTGAATATAAAACATTGTTATGGGTAGTGAAATATACACAGTAGATTAAAAGGATTAGAGCAGGCCATCCCTCCCTCCCACTTTTGTAGACGTATAGTTTTTCCCATGAAATTCTAGTTTGTTTATTGTTCTATATAAAGGATTTCATAATCTTAACAAATTTATTAAACCAAGACTTATATAAAGAAATTAAAATAGATTGAAATATAAAGGAAAGTAATGGGATAAAAAGCATTTTAAGAAAGCTTAATTTGCCCCATATAGAAAGAATAATTTTTTACCAAGTCTGTAATGTCAATTTAAGTTTATCAAACAGGCACTCAAAATTCACAGAAAATAGGGTATTAATGCTGTTGGTGAGGTTTATTCCTAAATAAATATTAACATCAAGTTTAATCTGTGCATTTATTATATTGAAGATAATACCTCCTGCACATTATCATAATTTGCTGTTGTATCTTCTTTTGAAGTTATGTTGTGTTCCACTGTCTTATCATACTGCACTGTCCTATGTTATCTGATGTTGTTGTATGTCTCTCAGGTCATGTCTGAAAATAGGCAGTTTCTGTCTAGTGCTCTTACCCTGTAAACAAAAACTAAATAAATAAATAATTTATGAGCAACAGCTTTCATTTTTGTTTGTTTATTTTATATCCAGAATATGTGAAATACCTCCTTATAATTTCCATAACTTCCCATTTCACTGTCCACAGGTTTTTCCAATAAAAGAAGTACATCATCCACATAAGCTTTCAAAATTATTGTTTCTTTTTTTTTTGTCCTACTCAGATCCCTCTTATTTTGGGGTTGTCACTAATTTCAATCAGCAATGCTTATAGTTCCAACCAAATAAAGTAGGTGACAGGAAGCATCATTGTTGTGTGCCTCTTTGCTGTTTTATGGTATCAGAGAAGCAATTATTAATTGTTAGTTACACTGTGGGTTGTTTGTATAAGATTTTAATTAGATCTGTAACTTCTGTTGGGAAACCCAATTTCTCCAGCATAAAAACAGGAATTGCCATTTGATCATGTCAAAAGCTTTTGTTTCATCTAAGGATATAAACTAGTTTTCATTTTCTGTTGACCTAGATAGTCAATTATGTACTGAACTGTGTGGGTTACTAAAAAAATGATTCTGCCTGGAACAAAACCTGCTTGATCTGAATGTAAAATGGCATCCAAATGTTTCAAAAGTCTGCTATTTATCATTTTCATTAGAATTTTATAGTCATAGTTTAAAACTGAGATTATCCTATAGCTTTCTACTTTTTATATGTCTGTACCTTGTTTGTGGATTAACAAGATATATACCTTTTCAAAGGACAGTGGGATGACCTGCTTCCTTTCAATATGTTGAAAGAGATTTTCCAAGAGTGAGGCAAAAATATCAATGAAATGCCAATAAAATGCTAGTATGAATCCATCTTTACCCAAACTCCTACCTTTCTTCATTTATTTTGGGACCTCTCTTATTTGTCCCTGATTAACAGAGGCAGTTAAAGTACTTTTTCTGACTTCTGTGAGAGGAATAATATTAATAAACTACACATGGAATTCTGTGTGTTCCTGTGAAGGGTGACATTCCAAATGGTATAACCTTGATTATACAATGGCAAGAAAGAATCTCGACCTCTCATTTGTCAGTGTGGGACTGGACCCGTGGTGTTATCCTGGCATAACACCACGGCTCTAGTGCCAGCACACCGATGACTGCATCTCGGTTTAAAAGAAACATCTCTCCACTGCCCACAAGCAGCTTTCCCAGTACCCACTTTGCCAGTTGGAGCTGACCTCGAACAGTTGGAAACCCACCCCCACCACAGACCATAACCCCAAAAAGAAAACCCACAAAGTACCACCCACAGCCATCACAAAATAATGGAAATGCTCCTATTTTTTGTGTCAAAAACAAATTGGAGCCTCATAAAGAAAGCTAAGTGTGTGGCCCAGTCAGTGAGCGAGTGAACAACTGCATTCTCACACAGTCACCATGGCTCTCACTCTCTCGTAAACACACTTTCCTCCTCTCCTATATTTCACCACAATAAAATCACTAAAACAGACTTTCTGAAACATCTCCCTATCTCCCATGCAGCATACATCCTCAAAGGAGTGTGTGGCCAGCAGTAAGTCAGTTAGTGGGTGGCGGGGGGGAATGGATGGAGACCACAGTGTTCAGCACCATAAAAAGAACTTTAAAAAATCCTGTACAGTGTCTTGCAAACCAGAACATAAACCCAAGGCAATAATGCTGATACAGGATGGTGATTTATAAACAGAGCCATCACTGACAAAGATTGCTTTCGGGACTCGGGAGCACAAAGCCACACCAAAACAGTGCAGCTCCACCTAATGGCTAAACTAGAAATTCACACTATTTGTCATAATGTAAGCCTACCCACTGCAAAACAATAAAAAATACACTTTTAATACATTTTTCTATTTCTTTTTTTTACTGTTTTACAATTGAGCCATTGTATAATAGGAATAATGCACTCCAGGGTGTATGTCTTGTAAGCAATAAGACACAACAGGGTGGTGGTTGTTATGTGATAACCGCACACTTAGGTGCATGGTGAGGCACGAGACTGAAGGCCGAGTGTCCTTCCGCACCTAGGTGTACAGTTATCACATAACAACCACCATCCTGGAGTGTCTTATTGCACTTATAAAATGGGAAATAACTATGTAAAAAAGGACACTGACAAGGTGTTTATATTTTGAAAACTTTGTAACATTTATTTAAAATACTGAATAGAGAATTAATTGAAACATTGAGATAAAATAGTCCATTGGTAAACTTTTTTGAATGGTAAAAAGTAGCAATTACCAACAACATTAGCAAACAACAGTCTACTTGTTGTAGTTTATGAATTTCACTTTACTTCACTGTGATTTTCTTAATCTGTCCTGAACATTGATTTCGCACGCCGACTGTGCCATTGTGCGCTACATGTGCAAAAACACATTTCAGGTGAGATGTGAAAAATGACAGTTGTACTGTTCATAAGGAGGTGTGGTAAAATGGCAATACTGAAAATCTGGAGTGAAAATATTAAAAATGCTCGAAGTTCCGAGTGTGCGTCGGAACTACACAACACACGCTCGTAAAACAGTCGTTTTGGGGAATATTTTCCGCAAATTTTCAACATAGCCAGTTTAAGACCACTGTTCATGAACAGTGTCACTGTGATTTTATTAATCTGTCCAGAACATTGATTTCGCACATCGACTGCACCATTGTGCACTACATGGGCGAAAACATATTTTGGGTCAGATGTGAAAAATGACAGTTGTACTGTTCATAAGGAGGTGTGGTAAAATGGCAATACTGAAAATCTGGAGTAAAAATATTAAAAATGCCTGAAGTTATGAGCGTGCGTAGGAACTGCACAACACACGCTCGTAAAACAGTCGTTTTGGGGAATATTTTCACCAAATTTTCAACATAGGGTTTTGGAGCCTACCTCATGGATTGTGACACTGTCATTTTGTTAATCATTCTGGAAAGGTGGTTCCATGCAGTGACTGTGGAACCACCTTTCAGAACGATAATGAAATAACAGTGTTACAGTTCATGGTGGGAACTAAAAAACCCATGTTAAAAATTTGGTGGCATATTCAAAATAACTGAGATATGCATTAAAGTTGAAAAAAATCCATTTATGCCATTATACAGCTTACCAGCATTTCTGATTGGCGGTCGGCTTGAAGAGTGCAGGCGTGTTCCGGTCCACCGAAGATCGTCGCGTCGGGCTCCAGAGGTAGGTATGGATTCAGGTGGGGGTGAGGTGAGGGTGTGCGGAGGTGGGTACACAGAGGGTGGGTATGGGTTGGGGAGGGCAAAAAAATCAATGAGGAGGTTTTTCTTTCAGGTTTTTGTTTATTTACACACAAGGACTTTTCCACACAGGGTGGGCTCCAAGCGTGGCTTGGGGACAGTGAAGCCGGCAGGGGATTGGGCACCCCCATCGGCTAAGGACTTTTTTGCCATGCTGGGGTGGGCTCCCAGTGTGGCATACGAACATTTTGGGGGGGCAGTGAAACCGACAGGGGATTGGGCACCCCTTCGGCAAATGAAGCTTTTGCCATTCTGGGGTGGGCTCCCAGTGTGGCACCAGGCAGCTTTGGGGGGGACAGTGAAGCTGATGGGGGATTGGGTACCCCTGTCAGCTAAGGAGGTTTTTGCCATGCTGAGGTGGACTTCTTTAACTTTTTGCTGCCTACCATCATACACCGCACACTTCCATCTCAGGAAGCAATCAGCTTTTTTTTTTCAATGCCTCTCTGCACGCGCGTTGCATTGTACGTGTGAGTAAACTGATAGCCCGTGTCACCGGCCAATTACCTCATGGATTGTGAGTTACACCAGTGCCATGATAAGTATCAGTTTCTTTTTTTTACTGCTGCTGTGGTGATTCACCTATACACCCAGACTACGAATGTGAGCTGTGTGTCGCAGTGGGAACTGGAGTGTGGTATGACAGGGATGGAACTAGGGCTGGATTGCAGTATGATTCCTACATTTTATCATGTGTATGCTGAGGTGGAAAGTACTCAGCGAATGTGGGAGAGACAGTTTCAATTATTTGTCAGTGCTTTGAGAGAGAAGGGTGAACGAGTGTGCAATCAGCTGTTAGGACATTTTCCCGAAGCTGAGATTGGATGTGCAGGTTGTTCATCTACTGCGAACAGCGGGATGTGTGGCCTACTCATAAAAATGCTTCAGTTTAGTTTAGGAGAGGGACAGTGATGCAGCTAGCAATAGCCACTAAGGTTTACTTGATTTATTGTGTGAGATTTTGTTCTCGTTTGTGTTATGGTATCATGGTATTTTTTAAATTTTGATGATTTCACTTGCCAGTCAGATTCTTTACTAACATGGAGGTCGAGCATTCCATTATAGAATGTGGGGAAAGCATTTATTTTGGGGTGGCCTTTGCACAGCTGGCTGGAAAATGTTCCCAACCCAGTGGTTGCTATTCCTTATACCACTGGATTCCAAGCCCTGTCAACCAATCAGGAGACATGATTTTTCTTGACCATTTTATAAGCTGGGATAATGTCACACCTGGAGCGCTGGACACAATCAACCTGCAGCTTCTTGCCCAAGCACCCCAGGTGTGGTGTTATCTCAGCATGACACACACCCCTTTGTGCATTATTCCTTTAATAATATCTGTAAAAGTGATCCATTATTTGTTTTTTTATCTAGACACACTTTTCATTCTTCATCTAAAATTGAAATTATTTCCCAATTTTCTTCACTGGAGTTTATTCTTTTTGCAAGTAATTTTCCTTGTATTTCACTTTGTAATTGCTACAATTTTCTGAACATATCCAATTTGATTTTATCTGAAAAATATGTGTATTTGGTAAAACTAATTTAAGATTCTCGTACTCTTCCTGTTTATTGGTATTGCCGTCTACTTTCTTATTCTAATGACTTCAAAGTAGTTTTAATCTCATTGTTGCAGTTTTTCTTCTTTATTTTTCCAAGCTGCATAATTAACTATTTCCTCTCTTAATGTACAGTAGCTTTTAAGATATCCCAATTCTGAATTATTTGTAAATAATCTGAATCATTATTTATCCAGAATTCTGATATGACCTGTACTATTTTTTCAGAGAAAGACTGATCCCTTAACAACACATTATTAAGTGCCCATCCATTTAACTTTGTAAACTATGCATTAATTGCTAATTGAAAATGAACATGATTGTGATAAGATAAAAGTACAAGACTCTAGTAATGTACACATATGGGAGCATAAAAGCAGAAATGGTTTGGAGATCATAATATAGTCTAGTCTGGCAAGGGATTTATATCTTCCAGTCTGATGAGTGCACTCCTTACTGTTCCTATGTCGCACCCTTCACATGTCTAACAGTAGTTTAGATTCAATACATTTATTTTTTTGAAATTCAACTTCTTTACTGAATTTTATAATATGCATACACATAAGTACATTGTCGAGGAGAACAGTACAAGCCATGGCATCTAACTACTTCCTACCCCCCACCCCATTTCAACCCCAGGAGTGTGCCTACCTCAGAAATTAAACAAGAGAGAGAGAGTCATAGTTATATTCGCTTATCCATAAACAAAGCAAATGGAGAGTTACAAATGAAGTATATCTTAATGTAGGTACAATGCATAGAGTTTCTCCCACTTTTAATCAAAAGATTGGAGTTTATTGTTAGAGCTTGCTATCAATCTTTCAGTTCGAAAACAAACAGAAAGTTCATTCAGTCATTCGTTGTAGGAGATAATAAGCTGATCCAACCAGTGGTGCAAGACTAATTTCTTGACAACTATCGATATTAAGGCCATGTGATACCTTCTTTCTTTCACTCTGATATTGTCATAAACACTCGAGATACAAATTTCAATGTTAAAGAGACCATCTAAGCCTAGCAGGGATCCAGTTTGGATTGAATTAACTACCACAAGGAGGATACCTTCTCACATTGCAAGAAAATGTGCAAGATATTCCCGTCTGCCTTGCCACATATAGAAAATAGTGGGGAGGAAAGGTGTCCAGTTTTGGCATGTTTAACAGTAGTGTAGTACATATCATTAAGAATATGATATTGTGTGAGTCTAAGTCTGTCCCGAATAATGTAGGTGTGCAGATCTTTCCAAATCTGTGGCCAGTTTAGAGATATATCAGGTACCAGAGAGTCCCAGATTTTAGAGCCTGAAGGTGGTTCAGGGTGTCCTAGAGACAGGAGGTAGGAGTATAGTAAGGAGATACCATGCATTTTATTTGATACATCTTTTAATTGAGTCAGGATGGGAGACAGGCTAGAAGATTTAGGGATAATGCCAAATAACTGTCCTATTAAGTGTCTAAGTTGGAAGACCTTGAAGATGTGCACTTGATCCATGTTAAATTTCAGGATGATGTCAGGAGAGCAAAGAAGAGAGTCAGAGGAATGCAGATCAGCCCCAGTGGCCTCTCTTAATTGGGTCAACCAACCCGGTGTTAAACAGGAGCCCCCTATCTTAATATTGGGTTGAGGATGAGTGGTTGGGAGGGATCCTTAGATTCAAGAAATTTATTAAACAAACATGATTTGTATCTGTCACAACTCTGCTGTTCTGTAGATTTGTCATCTCAGACTGAGTGTAGGCAATTCATTTCTCCTCCAAGTATAAGATTTTCCATATTTCAATCCAAAAGTAACTTTTTAATAAATAAAATCATATTAAACTTTTAAATGAAGGATACTGTGATCCCACTATTAAGGTATACCTCTCATGTTTATCTTAAACAATAAAATTATATTCCTACAAAAGTATTTTATCAATTAATTCTATCTTCCCTTCAAAGGTTTTAGTAATTAATAATAGTACACTCTTACTACCCTTTTTATCTGAAATGGAACAAAAAACTGGTTTTATCAAGGGTTTCTTCATTTTTTGGGCTTCCTGAATATTTAAGTAAGTTTCCTGTAAAAGATCTACTTGAATATGATCATCTTGGATATACTTGAGAAGTCTAGCTCTTTTAATTGGTGGGGTGATTTGGTTAACATTGCATGTTAAACCATTAGTAAATATTCCCATGGATAAACAAAATTACTTTCATATTTACCTCCCACTTAGCAATGTCAACCTTTCATATTAACTTTCTCCGATGTAACCTTGACATTTTTTTCTTTTTTTTTTTCTTTTGCCCACACTCATGTGACCATAACCCAGAGATATACCTCACCACCACCCACCACTTGTGTTTGCACATTCAGGTAACTGAGTGTGCATTCCCTAGTACCATTTCACATGCGTCACATTTGCTGAGCTATTCTGCCTTCCTTGCTAAAATGTTTGACAACTACGATCAGTGATATGTGCATAGACATTAATTGCCCCTCTTCATAATTAAAAAATAATGGCTTAATTGTCCCTGTCTGCAGAACTCCCTGCACTTACCCTTCCTCCTTCAAACCCCTCCATCACTTAACATTCTCTCTTTTTTCCTTCTCTTATCTTTCTGGTGCAGTACATCAACCTTGTATTTAAGTTAATCATTTGATAAAATCATATGAAGTCTCAATGAAAGGTCTCTAAAGGTGCATCTTTAGATTCATAAAAGAGAACCTGATAATTTAAAAAGACTCTCAACTTTCTGGGTACACCAAATTTGTTTTTATGTTTGGTTTCCATAAAGTTTGCTGGATGTCAAAAAAGGTTCTGCATTTCTTTAACGAGTCATAGAAAAAGTTTTGTTCTATAGAAATGGACTGATCCTTGGGATCTGGTCAGTAACATCATGGAACAAAATAAAGTGGATAAAAATAAAGTGGCAAAAATAGTGGCACCCACAATATTGGCAGCACAAAATGTAGTGTGCCAGAATAATGCAGGCCACATGACACACAGGTAGCAAACAACATCCACCTAATGGAGATACTGCACTGGAACACACAGCAACAGGTACCATTGCACAGTAACAGCACAGGGGTTCAGGGAGATGGAACAAGGCAGGGTGCAACCACCACTGGGGTAGCAGGCCACTGGACACCTGCCATGGTAGTTTAATGGCACAGGCACCCACACAGTGGGGTACCCCACTCAGAATGCTGAGTGATGGAGACAGTGCATCAGGGTAACCACTGGAGGACAGCCGTGAAGTTGCCAAATCTGCCATATGCAAAGTTAGCCCTGCACCGTGGATTGGAATTCACTAGGTGATCAAGTTCATGATTTAGGGTAAATTAGCAAAATTATCCACAAAATGAAGCTGGGCAGCATCACACACCACTAGCATTAAGCAATATCCCCACATAGTCACATGTAATGGGTCTTGGCCAATCATAGGTACAGCTTTTCCCTCAATTACATCATAAGATTGCACAAAACAGTGGCAATGTGTTGTCACTAAAGGGTAGAGTAGACTTAAGGCCCAGTCCACATATTGTAGGTGACTGGGATATGCTATAAATGAGCATATCACAGCCAAGGCTCTGAACCCCACAAATGTTGTCTGTGTCCTCAACCTCCACTTGACATGGTCCATTGATGGGGAGCCATGCATTAGCAGGGGTAGGGGCAGGGGTAGGATTATCTGATCCATATCACATGCTGGTCCGCTAATGAATCACTGCTTGCAAAGGGGTGCAGATCATGTAGGAATACAGTAGTCCACAAGGATCCCTATAGTCCCACTGGAGAAAATGTTTATTTCCAGAATAAATCAGCTGATGCTAGTGATGTACCTAGACCACCATGGAGGCTTCTAGGGCTGGGAGCCAGAGGAGAGAAGGCCAATCAGCCTAAGAATCATTTATTGTGGCCAGGCAAAAGGGGGGTGCATAACTTCTAATTCTGCTCCTAGGCAGATGAAGCAGCTATCCCACTGCAATAGCCCCCATATTGCAGATAATTTGTTGAGGGTCGAGCTCATAGCAGCCCACGCCACCCTGGCTTACTCCCATTATGCCTACCAATGTAGACAGGTGCAAAGGATGGGACTGGCTGCAGAGGGGGGCTTGTGTCTCTCACTGTTTGTGCCACACAGAGTGCCACAAATGATGCACATCTTGTGTGTAGGGGCACTCCATGGCATTTCCCTCTTTACCTGCAGAACAGCAAACAGCATGTTATGGATTGTCCCCTTAAAGAGTTAGTGCACTGCTTGGAGTTATTAGTATCTTTCAGATGCAGTCAGCTATCACTTCCAGTTTCCGAAGTATTTTTTAATTTTCTGTTTGCTAAGATTTTCCACCTGACTGTACTGGGGTGATGCATGGAGCAGCACTCTGTCTGGCGGAAAAAAAAATCAGTTCTGTTCCTCCCAATACAACATCAGAAATGAGACCAAACACCTTGAAGCACCTCAATCCTTGCAGCCTGAGCAATGACTTGCACAAGCTACTAATCAAAATGCAGGAAATTGTCAACACTAATAAACAGGGAGAGACAGCCCCTGCTGCTTCATGTGAAAGTGAAACCTGGCACTGAGAAATTATTCTAATTGGTTACTAGTGATGTCATAGTCAGTGTGGTCTCAGTGCTCATGATGTTGTGGGAAGAACAGAACTGATTTTTTTTCCCTCCAGACAGAGTGCTACTCCACACATCACCCCAGTACTGCCAGGTGAAAAATCTTCTAATTAGCAAACAAAAAAGAATAAATACTTGAGATATAAGAAGTGATAGGTGCAAGTGTGGAGCAAACCCCCAGGTTGTGCCAGGCAGACTTGAGCCAAATAAATAGAGGCTCAAACACACAGACAGCAGATGCACAACACTGAGCACAGTGAGAGAGTGGGAGGGAGTGACAGAGAGAGAGAGAGAGAGAGAGAGAAGAAGAAGAAGAAGAAGAAGAATCAGCATTTATATAGTGCTTTTTCAAACATCCAAAGTGCTTTACAAGCAATGCTAGACTGGTAGTGAAGTGACTGAATGTGTGGTGGCGGCCATATCGCACATCATCATCACCCACACACAGCCTGGATAATTGCATGAACCACTTTATGGGAAGGGGGATGTTGGCCAGGACACCCGGAATGTTCCCTACTCTTTGTGAAGAGTGCCCTGGGTTCTTTTACTTCCACCTGGACACCCACCAGGACAACACCAGGATGGGTAGAAGGGACCTCGGTTTAACGTCTCATCCGAAGGACGGTACACCCCAGCACTACAGCACCCCCCAATACTGCACTCGGATGCCAGCGATTTTTAGGTGCAAGTCCAATCCCAGTGTGGGACTAGAACCCATGACCTTCTTGTCCAGAAGCAGATGTGCTACCAACTGAGCCACGCTATAGAGAAAGAGTCAGAGAGGGAGAGAGACAGACAGACAGAGAGGGAAGGAGTGTGACACAGACAGACGAACAGACAGAGCATGAGTAGCACCCAGGGAGACACCCAGTGGCTGAACAATGAACAGTGGCCCATTCCTGATGGATGCTGTCATGAGGGGCGTGGGCAGGCAGGAGGAACAGTGGCGTGGCCAACAAAAGGCCTGGCGGTGGTATAACTGACACAGGTGGTACTGTGCCAGGATCATGTATGAGAACTATAGCGACACAGAAATTGTGGGCTAGTACTGCCTCAACAGGGCAATTCTGAGGCAGCTCTGTGAGCTGTGCAGTGATGAGATGCAGGCACCCACCAGACGTAGCCATGCCATGACAGTGGAGACGAAGGTGACTGCCGTAATGTGCCTGCTCACCACAAGCACCTTCCAAAGACCAGTGGGTGATACCACGGGCATCACCCAGATGTCCACATCCCCCCTCCTTACCCAGTTCCTCACCGCTCTGCTGCAACATGCTGTGGAGTACATCCATTTCCCTAGCACACAGGCAGAGTGCACAGCAAACAGGCAGGAGTTCCACCGGGTGGCAGGCATGCCAGGAATAATTGGGGAAATAGACTGCACCCATGTTGGCATCCACACACCACCTGGCCCAGAGGGTGCAGTGTACATTAACTGAAGGGGATATCTATTCATCAACTGCCAGGTGATGTGTGTTGCCATGGGGTGCATCATCAATGTCTGTGCCACAGACCCAGGGAGTGCACACGATGCCTTCAACTGGCAGAGTTCTGCACTCTGCCATAGGTTTGAGTGGGAAGACATCCCCATCAGCCACCTTGTAGGTGAGTAGGATGTGTGCCAGGGTGGCCGAAAAACACGGTCCCAGGAGTGGGAGTGGGAGGATGGGGCAGTGGATGAGGTGTGTGTGATGGCTGGGAGGGAGCAGGTGGCAGCACACCACAGGGATAACCATGTTGTCACCCACACAGGCGACAGTGCAAACCCACTAAGGCCATGGCTGCTCACCCACTACTGGTGACCATCATTCCCCACAGAGGAATGCTACAACGAGGCACACGCCAGCACATGCAACATCATCAAGAGTGTCTTTGGCATGCTGAAGATGCGATTCCATTGCCTAGACAGATCAGGTAGTACCCTACAATACAGCCCCTCGAAAGCATGTGGCATATTCCAGGCCTGCTGCATCCTACACAACATGGCCATTGATTGTGGAATAATAGTCGAGGCTGATGTGGGTGACAGTAGCAGGGACGATGGTGGTGCTGGGCCAGAGGGTGGTGGGCAGGCACCCCTTGGCAGGAGGGATCCCAAAACAGCACAGGAGGAATGATGTCACTGTGACATGATCACAAGGGAGCATTATGGACAACAAAGGTGAGTACACAAACACACTGGCATGTCCCACACAGCCCAGCACACACCACAGGGAATGGGATGGGCACAGTAGTAGTAGTAGGCATGCTGGGATGGGGGTGTACATTAGACAGGCAGAGCCACGAACACACGGGCACGCACACACAGACACATGCTGCAGTGGCATGTGCACAGACAGTCACAGGCCCACACACACACAAACACACAGCCGCACACGCACAGGGTGAGGGACATGGCATGGATCTGACGCATGACACCAGTGCACAGGCAGCATCGGTGCTTGGCTGCCATGATCATATCCATGTCACATGCCCCAGCAGCATGGTCCACACACACACACACACACAGGCGGCATGCAGCACAACACACATGCGCACCACCACATGCAAGCTGCACCCCCCCCACGGATGCATGTGGCGAAAGCAGTGGATGGCAGGATGGGGCAGCGGACACATCACACCAACCATGCAGTCCCATGACTATTGCCAGGGCCACGGGGGGGTGGCCACACTGGGGCTGACCAGCAGATGTCTGCTGTACATCGGCCATGGGGGGTGTCAGACACCCCCCCCAGTGGCTGATGTGTGGCACCATGACCGAGTCCGCACAGGGGTGTCCTGGCAGCCAAACAGGCCTGCCCTGGGGGTGTCTGGGATGCTGACATCTGATCCCGGCATCCGATATGCCAGTGTCGCCAGACGCTGGGATCGTGGGGTGGACAGTGCACTGCGGGGGGGGCCTCTCCATATGGTTGAGCCCAGGGGCTGCCACCGCCGCTGGCCCAGCTGCAATAGCACCGGCCATGCGGTCCATTGATGCCACATTGGAACCAGTTATGCAGCCCAATTCTGCAGTTGTAGCCTCCTGCATCTGGGAAAGCCTGTCTATCAGCCACACATTGCCCCTGTCCCTCTGCTCAGCCATCTGGCACACTGCTGCCCACAGTGCGTGCACCTCATTAGCAAGCAATGCCTGGTTCTCCATGGAGGCTGGCAGTAACTGGGTATGCTCCTGCAAACTCTCAGCCTTCTGGTCCTCCTGGTCTGGCCACTGGGCAGGGGGAGGGGTCTCGGCACACCACTGCACAGCCTCCTGCTCAGGTGGATGCTGCACAGTGGTCCATACAGGGACAACAGTGTTGCCTGGCTCAACGGTGGTGGGCACTGTGGCATGCTGCCCAATGTCACCTGCATCCTGCAGCTGCCACCTGACTGTCCGCTGGGCAGGGCCCCGTACCTCTGCCGCACCCACAGAAACACCACCACCCACACCGGACATGGCTGTGGTACCACACACAGCTGCACTAGCGGGGATGGGGGGGCAGCTGTGGGACTGTGGGCACAGTGCTGGAACCTGCTGGTGCCTGTGTGGCAGGTAGGGGTGTGTCGGGCACCATGGCCCCTATGTTCTCCTGTACCAGTGTGAGGTCATCATCAGTGTCAGATGCCATACTGAGCTGGGTCTCTGCACACAGCACATCCAGGCTGTCATCGTGCAGGAACCCAGCCAGGGGGTCATCCAACCCCATGTCAGGTATGTCCACATGGCCTGTCCCAGCTCTAGATGCCCATTGAGGTTGTTGGTGCTGCAAAACAAGAACAGTGTGTCAGTGGAACAGCAAACCCCATGGCCACCCCCCACCCCACACACCCTATCCTCCCACCCTCACCCTGATCCCACCCCCCATCCAGCCTCACTCATGCCATTGTTGCCACCCGTCACCATGCTGTACTGTGTATCTGCATCCATACATGCACAGGGTGGTGGGCATGGCCTCAGACACACCTACATGACACGCCCATGACAGGCACACTTGCCGGCTGGACATACTCACCATGAAGAGTGGGGCTGCCTCCTGTCTGGAACCCACCACCAGGCACACCCTCCACTGCCATGTGGCTGACGGTGGATGCCACAAGCTCCTCCATGGCAGTCAGCGGTGGCACGGTTGATGACCCACCACCGGTCACCCTCCGGGATGCCCAGATGGCCACAACCTTGTCCTTGATATGCTCCCTGTCTGTGCCAACCTTCCTCTTGCACTCCTGGGTGGCGTGGTGGTGACGCCCATGGGTGTTCACATACTGGACCACCCCCCCAAGCCATCACACTCTCCTGTGGTGTGCCCGTTGCACCATTGAGTAAGCCCTCCTGATCCATATAGGCCTCAAAGAGGGCAGTGGTCTCAGCAGCAGTAAAGTTGGGCCTGCGCTTGCGAGCTGGCTGATGTTGTCTCCCCCCACTGGCATCCATTCCGGGCTCTCCATGAGTGTGTGGTACCGCTGTCAGTGGGTCATTGCACTGATTGCCTGCCTTGTCCCATGCCATAGGTGTTGGACGGCATTCTGCTCAATGTGCTCGGTGAACACACACCAGGCTCCTGTGACAGATACTGGTGGTTGTGAGGAGGGTGCTGGCAGCTGTGGTCTCCCAGCAAAGGATGTCAGCGGTAGACCAGAGGAGGTGGAGACATGTCATGGCAGCAGGCCATGGCCATCGTTGAGCGGCCCTGTTCCTATCCCTCCTTTCCTTTGCTGGTCCTGTTCCCCCACAGTCCCGCTTCCCATTGTACAGCCCCTGTTACCTGTCCCCAGCCTTTATTGTTCCTCCCCTGTCCCTGCCCCTGTTACCTTGATTTGTTGTTGTGGTTTAAAACTTTATAAAGTGTTTTACAGCTGCATGCCTGTCTCCATGTCTGCTTTGCAGGTGGCATGTGGAGCCATGCTGCAGTAGTCAGGTGTTGGTCAGTGGTGTCTGTGCAGGGGGTGGCCATGCGGTGCTCTTGTGGTTCATGTCTGTATAGAGTAACGTGCCACATTGTTGTGAGGACCATCTCCCAGTTTGGTGGGTGTGCTTCGTGCCTGCAGAGTCACTGTGGGAGTGTGGTCAGGAGTGGGCAGCAGGTGTGTGCTGGGGATGGCACACAGTTGGGATCCTCCTGCATGCTGGGGTGGGGTGTCTGCATCCCCTGTTGGGCAACCAGTCCTGTGTGGTCTGGCCCTCTGCCTGGGCCCTGGCTCAGTTCCTGCCCAGCATGTGAGCTGCCTGTGTAGATGTGGGGCATGGGTGTGTGTGGCACTGGGGACATAGGGGTGGACACCCACTGCAGTGTGGTGGTGGCCACAACCAGCTGGTTGGTGGTCTGGGGGGGCGCCATTGCCAGACCTGTGTTGCCAGTTTCCCCCTCTGGTCCCCAGCTCATTGTGGTCTGGGGTATGGTTCAGGGGTGTGTACCTGCCTACCACCGGTGGCCTGGCTCTAGTTGCTGTGGTGCACAGGACCCCTGTTGGTGGCTGTGCCGATTGTGTGTTGGGCATTCATCTTTCCTGCTCTGTGTCTGTGTGTGTAACCGTGTGCTCTGCTGGTTGGGTTCTGTGCCCATTGTCCGTGGGCTTCCCCGGCTTTGTCCCTGGGATTCTTGTCTGTGCTCTGTGCTTCCCTGGTTGTGCTAGCACATCTCTGGTTGCACCCTGGTGCATCTCTGGTTGTGCCATAGTGCAACTGTGCCATATTCAGCTGACTTGCACCAGCACAGTTCAGCTGGCACTATTTCTGAATATGTCACCCAGTTTTCCATGGTGCACCTGACTTGTGCTGTGCTGGGCTTGCAATGGGCTTTGGCACATTACTGAATATCCCACCCTAGCTCTTTAACCTCGAATATCTCTGGACTGCTGCTTGCTACTTGTTCTGTAAGTTCAATACTGTACCTCTTTTAAGCTGTTCCTCTGGATTCAAACTTTGAGGGTTACTGTTCATGAATATTCACCATTAAAATCAGCGTGGGGTAACCAAATGTATAGCATTAATCCTGGTGTGCTAATTATGGCTAAAACTTGTAAAACAAGAACTTCAGTAGCTATTTGAACACAAACAGTGCATGTTTTATTTTCTGAGTTTAAAAAATGTTTATTTACCTTATAGAATTTAAGAAAAGATAAAATCCTTCCGAAAGGTTCTCAAAGTTTTCATTACAATTGGGTCACTGTTATAGATAATAACATCATATATAATAGCAGGTAAATGTTATGTCACCCCAAGTTCCAGGATTTAGAGATCAGCACTATCATTTCAATCCAGTTTCATACTTGTTTTTGAACATGGATGAATATTTTCTCTGTGAGACTTGTCAGCTTCCCTCCTTCCCTAACCAAGAGGATGTGGCATGGAGAAATAATATATTCTGATATCTTCACTTCTAGCCTGCATCCTTTCCACTGTGTTACTGGACTGCAACTGCAGTAGATTTTAGATGCGATACAGAATTATCTAAATGGGACCTCATTAGAAGATGTTTAAGTATCTCAGCGATAAAAGCTACACATTCACTACTGTAGATAACATTGGTTTGAGAGATACAGAGGAGGAAGGCTATCAATATCCTTGCAGTTGTGTACATTACAGTTACAGTAACATAGGAAATGGTAGGCAAAAATATTTAAGAGACTGGATCCATTATGTTCATCTCCTGCCATCTAATCGGCAACTCAGTCAATATCATGTGAACTGCCTGCAGCCATTGTTTAATAAGAACTGCTTCCAACAACAAGTACTGTATATTCTCTGGTCCTATGAAAAGGGAAACCACCAATGGGACAAACCTCTGGGGACTGAGGCCATGTGATCTGCCTTTAAATCCCAGGCATATTAAATTTGCTATGTGGCAGACTCTTCCTGACCCTCTTTCCTCAGTGAATTAAGTGCTGTATTCAACAGTGTTATTATTTATGAGCAACTGATCCACTAGAATTTAAAGGACTCAGCAATCGTCAGTTGCATTATTTTCACTGGGAACTTGTCCCGTAGGTTTATTACACTCTTAGAGAAAAGCTTCCTGACATTACCCCTAGTTCTGTTGTCACATACACACCAGATGTGCTCCCTACAGTGCTTCTACACTGCTCTAGATATGTTAAAAACATTTCTTATGATATACATTATCCAATTCCTCTGTAAGGAATAAAACAAGATAGGGCATGCATTACACTGATTTAACTATATTCCAAGGCCATAGTGAAACACCGTGCTGCATGCGGTGTGCTTTCTGCCACTGGAAGTGCTGTTACAGTAGATCAGCATAATGCACACTGCAAAGTGACTAATTGTGCTTATATATGGGTAAACTGTGGAAAAAAAGATGCTAACCTTTTAATTAATAACAGATATTTTCTATTCTTAAAAGTAATTAGTAAAAATTAGTCCCTCTCCAGCTGTCAAGCATGTATCTAGATGCACATTTAATACTGTATGTGGAAGGTTTGTTACTCCTAGAATGCAGGAATTCAAACTTCTGCAAAATTCTGCTGTCTTAATGTTCACCCCACACACACACACACACATATATGCTCACACACAACAGAAGGCCTCAGCAAAGCCATGGATTCTATTGCATCTGTAGCTGGTCAAGTAACATAAGGATAAGGGCTCCATGATCAGAAAAGAAAATCCAACAAATAAAAGTTGAGATGTAATTAATTGTTTTTAATCTGTATATGTGTGTAACAAGGGAACATAAAAAACATTTAGTCAATTTGCTCTCTTTATTTTGAGAGAGTTTTATTTTTAGGACTTAGATGATTTTCAGTGAATAAAGGTGACAGCCATGTTTGTGATGGCAATCAAGAACTTGTGAAAAAGGTATTGATATTGTTATTGTGCTGTGTCCTGATTATCAGTACTTTGTGAACCTAGGTATTAGACAGTTCTAAGACATAGGTACCAGGCAACCAAAATACAATGATTTCCCTGCTCGTTTTAAAATAATTTATAAAAAACAAAATTATATATCATCTTTGCCTTCTTTCATCCAGGGAAATAGTTAGTTGCTGTATTGGTCCTTGTAAGAACAGGACCCGAAACAAATGGTTTGATATGTTTTATTAGACCAACATACTGTAGCTGTAACAAAAGAAAACAGTGCTTAAGCTTTTGGACCAACCAAGCCCATACAACAGAGATGGGTTTTTGAGGTCAGGCTTATTTTACTTCTCAATATGGAAAGGGGAAATTGTTTATCCAGGAAAGGCACACTAAGCTGAAGCTTGTTTCCAGGTGTGACCTGGGAGCACAAGGAAGTTAAGGGACTTGCTCAGGGTCACAAAGTATTCAAGTGGGGGCTGTGGGATTCAAACTCAGGTCACCAGCTTTGCAGCTCAGAGCCCTAAACCACTGTGCTATACAACCTCTGGTATGGTAGAAGATAGCATAAACATTGATTGGGGTTTTATGACACATTACCCTGTGTGAACTTACACAAACCTTAATTAAAAACGATGGATTTCATTTTTTTTAAATATTGTATGGTTATAGGGTCCCTTTTAACTGGTTATCAATATTTTGGTATCTCTCCATAAACTATTTGGGGGTGGGAGGGTAGGGGATAGTGTTTTTGTTGTGAGGAGTGGGGGGTTGTGTGTGGCGGGTGAGTGAGGTTGGGATTGGGGTTTTATGAGGTAGGCTTATATTCAGGTACATGACATTATAATGTTACAGTGTGTTAGGACTCTTGGTTTTCATACATAGTGTATTTATACTTCCTTCCAACTAGTTGTCTAGATTATGATGTTACCGGTTTGGGGGAGGGATATTTCCATTAGTTTTTGATTTCCATTCCTATGACTGTTTCTTTAGTTATAGTACATTAATTACATACTGACACATTTTGAACTCTAAACATATTAGGATGCATGCTCTCATTCCCTAGGGTATTCTTGGTAGTTGTTTTTTTTATTGGGCACTAATTCTGACATTGTATATTTCTTGTAAAAATCTTGTTACAGCACTTAGATTTTGACGTTTATGAAATATAGTATCTGACTGAGTATATAGTTAGTTGATAAGTTGTCTCCAGATGGGTTTAACAGTTTATGAATGTGTTAAACAGGTTACATATGAACAGCCTTCCTGTGGAAGTTGTGGAGTCAAAAACAGTGGGGGAATTCAAGAATGCAAGGGACAGACATAAGGCAATACTAGTGGGTGGTAGGAGGAAGTAGGCTGTTGGTTAACTAGGATCTGCAGTTTATCTTTTAAGTAAGGAAATGGGCAGAGTAGGTGGGCCAAGTGGCCTGTCATCTCATCACTGGCTCACATCGCCGTACCCACACATGTGACCTTTATTCCCAATCTGGATGGCTTCAACTGGACAAACGCATAAAATACCAAACATGCATCACGGCCAAGAAAATTATAATGGGGCTTGCCCCACCTGGTGTCTGTGCCCTCCTTAAGCCTAGGCATAGGAAAGTCACTACAAGGAGATCCAATTCCCATCTACTACATATTCCACGATGTCGCATGACCCAAGGACAAAGATCATTCACTTATTGGGCATCCAACTGGCTCAACGCTCTTGGCAGCGACATAGCGACCGCTCTAACACTTGGCCTCTTCAAGTCCAAGCTGTGCCTCTCACTGCTTGTATCCTGCGATTGCCCATCTTAACATTTCCACCGTTCCAGCTGCACACGCCCCAGCACCCAGCACTTACAATCAATCTTTGCACCCCTAGCACCTTACCTATCATATTCCCTCGACAAGGCCCCCTGACTGCACTGTCTCCCGCCCTTGCCCACCTCCACCCCATATCTCCACTCCTGCCCTTGCCCCCAACCACCTCCTGTAATCCCCTTACCCCTGCACCTCCTACCCCTCGATCTCCTACCTTCACTCCCCCACCCACCCCTCCTTCCCTTGTCTTGCTCATAGCTCATGTCTTTGTACTGGTTATTACATGTCTGTAAGTCAATGACTATATGTTTCTAACTAAAAATAATAACTGTTGCACATGCTGACATGGAACCTTTGTAAAAGAGCCTCGGCTCAAAGGTATTGTAATCCTAGATGAAAAAATAAATAAAAAATTTGCCATCAAATTCTATGTTTCTATGCGACCATACGGAATTGCCAGTAGATAAAAGCCTTATGGTCTATCAAGTTTGCTTGATTGTGCAGCTAGCAGCCCTTATACTGCAGCTGCCCCTCCTTTTCCTACCCCCTCCAATGACCCTCACCCTTACCCTGGCTATTCCACTTTTGAAGCAGCCCACTGTTCTACAGGATAATACTTCCTTTGGCAATGCGTTTCAACCAGATACCACCCTCTCTGTAAAAAAGTGCCTCCACATTTCCCCTCCTGATCTTCCCCCTTCCAATCTCAGATCATGCCGGTGAGTGTCCCCCTTCCCCTTTAATTTGAAAAGCCCTTCTGTGCCCATCTTATTTAATCCCTTCATGTACTTGAAGGTTTCAATCATGTCCCCCTATCCTTCCTTTCCTCCAGGGAGTACATGTTCAACTTTCTCAGTCTGCTCTCATAGGGTAAGTCCCAAAACCCTGCACAGCCTCCAGTAACCTAATGTCCTTCTTCAGGTGCAGTCGCCAGAACTGCATGCAGTACACTAGGTGTGGTATAACCAGGGGTGTGCAAATTGCATTGCCCGACATCCGAGGCTGATCTAATTACACTGTCGGGCAGACCCTTTGATTTCCTACTTCATTTCTTGGACAAGTGTTTTTCCCATCTGTGTTTTTTATCTTTGCATTCCGTAACTTAAGCACGCCCTAACTGCACAGCCACTGCAGAAAAACTGCTGTCTCTGAGTAAAATGCAGCACCAGATCATGCTACAGCTAGCAGGACTTTCTCTTTTGTTCTCTCCTCACTGTCAGGCTACATCTCAGAAACATGACTCCGACTGCAACCCCACAAACTGCACAAGAAAAAAGCCTACCATATTTCTCCTAGCTTTGGGATTCTAAGACCCAAACAACACTCCCTAGAGAGAAACATGCAGAGAAGTTTCTTGGGACCCTAACTTTTTGCAGCGGCCTATTTGTAACCATCTGTAAGGTGAGACCAGCCTGTTTATACAGTACTGTATTTCAGACTAGCGACCTGCCTGCTAAAGAATGTTTGGCAAAATAGCTAAAAACTAGGCTTCTGAAATTTGTAATAGAAAAGAAAAGGGGGATAAGCTTTTGGCAGATGTTTAACTGCAACAGCATAAAGGACAGTTCTGGCTCCTTTTGAAAACAAAAAGAAACACCTGTGAAGTGAACTATGACCTGTGATCTACGACCGTATTGCTACTAACCACTGCTCAATCTGAGTGCAAAACAGACACAGTTCAAGAAGTTTTGCTGTAACACAGGTTATCTAAATACAAAAAAAGAATTACTGGGCAAGCAAGTTATTTAATATATTTGACTCAGGACTGACTGCAGCTAAAATATAAGAAAAACATGGTGCCTGAATAATCATTTTGATCAGGGGATGGGCAATTAGAACAGTAAGAAAAAATAGAAAAAATGCTATTAGTGTAGCCAGGGAACTAGCTGGATAGCAGGGCAATAACAGAACACACTGAGACTCTTAAACTTCAGTTTTTAACTTTTTATTCAATACTGTTAACACGTTATTTTAAAAGGTAGGAAAGTGTGTATATGTGTGTGTGTGTGTGTTTAGGCTGGGGCAACTTCTGTTGAAGAAATCCGGGATATGTGGCACCATTGGCACTGACTGGAAAGTGCTGCTTCTCAGGCTGAATTTTTCCTTAAATACTTTTATTTTGTGCCTGATGATTTCACACATGTATGTATTAAAAAAAAAAAAACTAATTTTAAAAATAAGACAAACCCCATTACAGGACTGTCTCTCTGGGATCTCCACATAGAAGATGCATGAGAAAATGTAAAAAGTTTTTTAATTTAGTTCAATAGGGAAGTTTGGGCTATAATCAACTAAGAAAGTGCTGTGGAAAAAACAATAATTGAATAGTGGTACAGTATACAAAAATAGAGTTGGTATACCAGTTTTCAAGATGGAATACCAAAGCTTGTGAAATGGTATTCTGTGGGGAACATCGCTTTTTGTTGAATTTCTAGCCCTGCTTTGCCAGTAAAAATATGGTAAGGTTGTTGATTGGGTGATGCTGCAAGTATGCTGAGCGCATATGGGGCATTAAATAGCTGGTATTTAGCTGGGCGGGGGGCAATGCAATGCACAATGAGGCAAATGGTCTGGATACTTCATGTTGGGATTGGGGGGTTACTGTGACAGAGAGGAATCTTGTTTTGTCCATTGCTTGCTGCCACGTTTTAAGGTGTGTGGAACGGACACTGGTGGCTCCCGGGGGATGTTCAATGACTGAATGATGTGTTGCAGCTGCACTGGCTACCAGAGAGATTCACCATGCCACACCTCTGCTTGCTTGGTTCTGGAGAGGGTCTGGTTGGTTCAGGGGAGTGCAGTGTTGCCAACTTGCTGTTTGTTGTGCTGCAACTGCTGTTTTCTGCAAAAATATAGCAGTTGCATAAAAGTCTACTCCTGATGCTGAGTATTTTTTGTGGTAGTGTAAAGAAGACAAGACACAAGCCAGTGCTGAAGAAGTGGAGCAGGGTTGGTAATGTGTGTGTGATGTCTTTTACAGTACTACAGCACTGTACTCACTACTCAGTATGATTTTGCTGTTACCCTCAGGTCCCTCACTACTGGTTGCAAATGACTGCATTTCTTTTTGGCTTCTTGCCCTAGTGTTACCCAGCCACTTGCTTTTGATTTTTTTGTTTTTATATGGCCTGTCCTTGTTCGCCTTGAGCTTTGTGTGTTTTTTGAGTGGGGGGGCATCTGTGATCATTTCATTAGTGTGTTAATGTTAAGATGAAATTATCATTTTTGTATATATATATATATATATATATATATTTTAATAAAGTGGTAACAACGTTTTTACCAGTCATATCATGTTTTACGGTAGGGCAAGTACAGGATTTCATGGGCAAGTAATCTTTAGGCCTTGACTTGCCCTGGGGCAAGCATTTAAAAATTTGATTTGCACACCCCTGGGTCTAACCAGTGACCTATATAGTGGCAAAATAACCTCCCCCCTCCTGGAGAATATGCCTCTGGCACTACAATCCAGCATCCTGTTGGCCTTTGTAGCTGTTGTCCTGTACTGTGCTGAGTTGTTCATTGCTTCTGTTATGATCACCCCCTAGATCCTTCTCCTCCTCCTCTGTCTTGGATAGTTGAATTCCCCCCTAACTGGTAGCTCCTCCTTGGATTTTTTGCATGAAAATATAGCACCTTACATTTCTTGGCATTGAACCCCAGCTACTAAGTGCCTGATCAGGCCTCCAATTTTACCAGATCATCTTGCAGCCCCTGCCATCCTCCTAAGTGATCTGCTACTGCTCCCATCTTGGTGTCATTTGCCATCAGACTGATCTTGATCTTTATGCCTATTGAGATGTCTGCTATGAAGATCCCAAACAACACCAGTCTCAGTACAGAGACCTGTGGCACCACCCATGTCACCACTTGGGAGATGAGAACTCCTCTCCCACCACAACCCCCTGCTGTCTCCCTTGTAGCCAGTTCACTACCCATCCCACCATCTTCACCCTGTCCCTGTGCCTTCCAGCTTTTTTCCTAGCCTCCCATGCAGCACCGAATCAAAGGCCTTACTGTAGTCCAGGTACAGGACATCCACTGCATGGCACTTGTCTTATTGCCTGGTTACCGAGTCATAGTACTTCAGCAGGTTGGTCTAACAGGATCTGCCTGAGACAAACCCATACTGTCTGCCATCCTGCAGCCCATTAGCATCTAGGAGGGAAACCAACCTCTCCTTCAGGATTGTCTTCATCAGCTTTCCCAATGATGGATGTGAGGCTTACCGGTCCATAGTATCCTGTCTTATCTTTGGGGCTGCTCTTGTGGAGTGGTATCAAGTACGCCATCCTCCAGTCCTGAGGTACACTTCCTGAGTCCAGGGAAGCATTGAACAGGTCTGCCAATGGTTCTTCAATGACTTCTGCCAACTTCTTTAGCACCCTGGGCTGTATACCATCTGGCCCAGGAGCCTTGTCCACCCTCAGTGCCCTCAAGCCCTCCAGTACCCTATCCACTAGGATTTCCCCATCTGTCACCTCATCCCTGTGCCCACCTCCCACCCCCTATGGGTTAGCTCCCCTCTTTTTCTTTAGTAAATACTGAGTAGAAGTACTCATTTAATGCTTCTGACTATTCTGCTCCCTGTTTCCACCCACCCCAAACCTCTTGATGCTTACTATCTCGTCTTTACAACTCCTTTTCTCCCTGATGTACCTGAAGAAGTGCTTCTCCCCCTCTTTGATGCGCTGTGCTAGTCTGAGTTCCCTGGACACCTTGGCTGCCCTGACTGCCCTTGCCACCTCCCTCAACTCCTTCAGGTATTCTTCCCTGTCCTCCTCTTTCCCTGTTTTTTTGTCCCTTCTTAAAGGCAGCTCTTTTTTTCCTTAATTTTTCCATGACCCCCCTGCTCACCCAGCTCGGCTTCTTGGCCCTAGCCATCTTATTCTGGACCCTTGTACATGTTGCGGTTGCCTCTACAATTCCCAGTTTAATGAGCTCCCACTTCTGGTTAGTGTCCATATTTGGATGAATCCTGGCCAGATACCCCTGTACTATTTCCCTCATCCTCCTGAAGTTGGCCCTCCTGAAGTCTAACACCCCTGTGCCTGATTCTACTCCCCCTTTCCCCATGTTTATTGTGAACCACACTGAGTGGTGGTCACTTCCCGCCAGCGGTTCTTCCACCCCCAGCTCCCTCAAAAACTCACCATTCACCAGCACAAGGTCTAGGGTGTTCCATAACCTGGTTGGCTTGATGACTATCTGCACTAGGAAGCTGTCTTGGAAGGCATCGAGAAGTACCTGCTTCCTCCTATTCGTGCTGGCTGGGGTACCACAATCCATTCCCGGCAGGTTGAAGTCTCCCATGATCACTGTGCCGCCCCTCCCACAGGTCCTTCTGTTCTGTACCACTAGTTCCCTAACTTCTCAGTCTGAGATGGTGGCCTGCACACCACTCCCATCCTGAGGGTTCTATTTTTAGAGTCCTGGAGCTTGACCCATAGTGACTCTGTGCTGCCCTCCTCCCCTTCTTCCCTGACACATTTCAGTCCTTCCGACACATATAACATTACCCTCCTCCTTTCCCTTTTGCCCTGTCCCTCCAAAATAATCTATACCCTGGTACTGCCAGGTCCCAGTCATGATAATGGGTGGCTCATGTCTCAGTGATGGCTGCCATGTCCACCTCCCCATCTGGCATGAGTTCCTGTAACTCTTATTTTGTTCACTAAACTCCTACCATTCAAGGTTACCACCCTCTACCTCACTTCCTTCCCCCCCAATTGCTCTTCCTTTCTAGCATTCCCTCCTGATCTCTCCCTAAGTCCCTTGTTGCTGGTATGGGGGACAAGCTAGTTCAGCTTCCCTTCTTGTGGATCCGGCCCGACTCCTCGCCACCTGCCACTCCACTCTTCTAGTTTAAATTCTCATTTTTTGCTGAGTATTCCCCCAATTTTGGCTTCAATATCCTCCTTCACTCCTCACTCAAGTATAGCCTGTCCTTATCACAGAGATCCTTGTGCTCCCAGGTCTTTCCCCAACCCCCACCAGCCCATACCCTTTTGATTAATGCCATTCTCTTAACCATCTGTTAAATTTGTCTGTCCTCAGCTTCCTTGCCATGCTCACCTTGGGTCCTGGAAGCACCTCCAGGAAAGTTACTGATCTTCCTGCCTCCTCAAAAATCAGCCCCAGCTCCTTAAACCTCCTCTGGACTACAGTACATCTACTATATTTCCTGCCAGTTCCCAAATGCAGAACTATGTGAGGTTTCTCCCTCCACCTCTTAGCATACTTCAGAACATATTGACCCACCCTTTCTGCTGTCATGCCTGGCATGGCCTCCACAAATATGAAACTATGCTTCTCTCCCTTGCCTCCCCATCTGATTTCTTTCGGAATTGAGTCTCCCAGAACTAGGCTCCCACCCTTGTTTTCATGTTCTGATCACCTTGTCCTTCCTTTATCCTGTCCCCTTCCTCTCCATTCCTTCTCTTCCTCAAGCACAGCTGTTCCCCCTTCCACTCCTGTTGTAAAGTCCCCTGCCTCTGCTCTGCTCTCCTTCTCCCCTGTTTCCTCTGATTTTACCTCCCCTCTCCTGCCTCTTCCCTGATGCATCCCCCTGATGCATCCAATCCCCAATTTCCCCACCAACCTCCTTACTCAACCAGTCCCCATACTGATACCCCTCAACCCTTGGCCTCATCCCATTCCATTCTCGCCTTGCCTGTCATCAGTTCCTCTGCCCTGCACTCCTCTATTACATTCCTAGTCCTGCAAGTACTTCAAACCAATTTTTGATGTTCCTTCACTGCCACCTATTTCCTCCATCCTTCTGCTCACCCCTACTGCTGCTGCTCTACAACTATTAGATTTCTCCTTCCCTCTTATCCTCCTTTTTTCATCTTTTTCTGCCTTAATTTTCCTCTGAACCAGGACCCCCTGTCTCCTTCCCCATCTGCCTCCTGTATTCCTGCTCCTCCCTCCTTCTTTGTTCTGGCCTCCACTCACAGTTACCCTCCTTCCCCCCCAGCTACTGAATTGTCCGCTATCACAGCCCCCAGTTGCCACTTAAGCCCCATTTGTCAAAAAATGGATCTAATTCCTAAGCTGCTTTATTTGCCTGCACACAAAACTCCCTCCCATTCTCCATGCAATATTCAGAAAAATTGCCAGTCCGCAGTTGTTGCAGCCTACTACTCTTCCCATACCACTGTTTGCCTACCAGTGCCCCCTAATTTTCAGTAAAAGGATGCCCATACCACCCCGTGATCCCTCACATCCACCTTTTCCAGTTGTGCCCATGATTCCCCCATAGGCTATGTCTAAAAACAATCAGCCAAGGAGTTCCCAAGCAGTGGTTGATCCAGCCACATAAAACTCTGAAGCTACTAGATGCTTCTACAACTGCAGCAGAAACAAACAGAGGCCTCCTAGTCATCCCAGCAGCTTGACGCTACTGAAATCAAACACAAAGGCAGTGAAATTAATAGAATTGCACTCAGAAATCGTTCACATCTGAAACAGCACTGATTAAACTCCCTGGCACATGCCCCCTCTCAGTACAAACTAAGAAAATAAAATTAAAACAGCAGGAACAAATAATTCCCTTTTTAGTTTCTCCTCCCTCAAACAGCAGGAACAAACCCTGTCCTGAAGTTCATTTTCCTTCAGGTTCCAAATCCAAACTGAAACAATTAGCTTAAAATGGCTTGTGGGTAGGTTCCACTCTCCCAGCCTTCCTCCCACGAGGCTAAATCTGTTTTCAGCTTCCTGTGTAACCACACAGAACAGAATTGCAATCAGAAACAGTTCAAATCCCAAACAGCACTAATTAAACCCCCAGGCATGTACTCCCTCCCAGTACAAGCTAAGACAATAAAATCAAAACAGCAGGAACAAATACTTCCCTTTTTAGTTTCTCCTCCCTCAAACAGCAGGAACAAACCCTGTCCTGAAGTTTAAACTCCTTCAGACTCCAAATCAAAGGTTGTTCACTTTAGGAAAACTATAAATGAGTGTCCGCTATAAGTGTGTCCATTATAAGTGTTTTCCACTGCACTTTTATTGCATACTCCCTGGACATTAGGAACACCCACAAACAATTGACCCACTCATGATTAAATTGTATCCTCTCTTCAAACTGCATGTTAAGTATCAAGACTGTGTTAGGAGTGCTCCCCGTTCAGTGCAGATGTAATCGAGGTTGAACATGGACTGCAAACACACCTGCATTTGTGTGGAAATAATACCATTATGGGAAGTCTGTTTTTTATATTTTAAAAAGGAAGAAAAATCAAAATCAATCTATCATCTACATTCACAAATTCTATACTCTTAAGGTGTATTTTTTTAAACTATGGACACTTTGAGGCCTTAGGGGGTTGACAGTGTCTCTTTAATCACTGTAAAATACAAAGAACCTCTGTGCGCAAACACTGAGGCAAGGGTTACCCCAAAGGGCATTTGGCTGGAAAGCCAAGTTTCAAGGAAATACAAAATCACACATGCCCACACAATGCATCTCTGTAGTTGCTTTCTACTGCACCTCAAACTGTTGCAATATCCTTTTTTATAAAATGGTAACCTGAATTACACAGAGTACTCCAAGTGCAGCCTTGCCAGTGTCCCATGAAGTGGGAAAATCATGTCACTCTTATGGGAAGCTATACCCTGAGTCGAAAAAGGGTTTCTTTCTCTGCACGCTGCCAGGGTTACTAGAGTATGCATCTTTGAACTTAAATGTTTAGAAGATGGTAGCCTACAAAGGAAAGTTTTTTTTAAGGCAACCCATTCACTTCCCTGTACAGCATCAAAACCACTGTAGTAACAGGGAAAATTGTAGCTTCCCAATGACTCCACATACAGTATAGAGATATAGAAACATAGAAACATAGAATTTGACGGCAGATAAGGACTGCTTGGCCCACCTAGTCTGCCCATTTTCCTACCTAACAGATTGGCTGCAGATCCTAGTTAACCAACAGCTTACTTCCTCCTACCCCCCCCACTAGGACTGCCTTATGCCTGTCCCATGCATTCTTGAATTCCCCCACTGTTCTTGACTCCACGACCTCCTCAGGGAGGTTGTTCCATGCATCCACAACCCTCTCTGTGAAAAAATACTTCCTCACATTACCTCTGAGCCGTCCCCCCTCTATCTTCAAATTGTGCCCCTTGTTCTTGCACATCTCTTTTTGGAAGATGCTACCCTCTTGGACTTTGTTGATTCCCTTGAGGTACTTGAAAGTTTCTATCATGTCCCTCTCTCTTCTTTTCCTCAAGGGTATCACGTATTAAGCTCCTTTAGTCTTTCTTCGTATGTCTTCTGGTGCAGACCCTGCACCATTTTGGTTGCCCTCCTCTGGACAGCCTCCACTCCGTCTATGTCTTTGCGGAGATGGGGTCTCCAGAACTGCACACAGTACTCCAGATGGGGTCTCACCAACTGTCTGTTTTCTACTATTGATGCCTCTTCCTATGCATCCCAATATCCCCCAGCCTTTCTTACTGCCTTCTCACATTGCTTTCCCACTTTTAGGTCATCTGATATAATTACCCCCAGGTCCCTTTCTATTTTTACTGTTGTCAGTATCTCACCCCCCATTGTGTACTCTTCCCCTGGGTTTTTGTTTCCCATGTGCATTACCTTGCACTTCTTTGCATGAATCTGAGCTGCCATACATTTGACCATTCCTCCAACCTTGCCAAGCCCCTTCTCATCCTTTTCACTCCATCTTGTGTATCAACCCTGTTGCAGATCTTTGTGTCATCTGCAAAGAGACATACTTTTTCCTTCCAGTTCTTCTGCAATGTCACTTATAAAGACATTAAAAGGACTGGTCCCAGTACTGAACCCTGCGGTACCCTGCTAGTAACCCTCCTTTCTTCACTGTGTACTCCATTTACTACTACCCTTTGCGTCCTGTTGTCTAGCCAATTTTTTATCCAGGATACCACCTTGGGACCCACTCCAAGGCTGGCTATCTTGTATATTCATCTTTTGTGTGGGACTGTATCAAATGCCTTGCTAAAATCTAGGTATGCCATGTCCATAGCCCCTCCCTGGTTTACTACTTTGGTCACCCAGTCAAAGAAATCTATTAGATTAATTTGACACAACCTTCCCATCGTGAATCCATGCTGCCTTGGGTCCTGTGCCCCACTGACCTCTAGGTACTCAACAATTCTTTCCTTCAGTAGTGATTCCATCATTTTCCCTACCACTGAGGTCAAACTAACTGGTCTGTAGTTTCCTGCCTCTGTCCTGCTCTCACTTTTGTGAAGAGGAATCACCTCTGCCCTCCTCCAGTCCTCGGGTACTACTGCATCCTCCCATGATTTGTTAAAGAGAGTAGTCAGCGGTGTCACTAGTTCTACCCTTAGTTCTTTTAGAATTCTTGGGTGAATCCCATCAGGCCCCATTGCTTTGTCCAACTTCAATTTTATTAGTTCTTTCAGAACCCTTTCTTCTGTAAATGGACTGGTATCGACCCCCATCTTCAGAGTGTTTCTCTTGTTTGGTTTAGGTAACTCCCCCTCCTCTTCCTTTGTGAATACTGCGCAGAAGTATTTGTTCAGTATTCCTGCCTTTTCACTGTCACCCTCTACCCACATTCCCTCCCCTTTATTAGGCTTCAGTATCCCTCCTTTGGTCTTTTTTCGCTCCCTAATGTACCTATAAAAGGTCTTATCCCCCTTCTTAACAGAATTGGCTATCCTTTCCTCGGTTTGGGCCTTTGCTATTCTGACTGCCTTCCCAGCCTCTTTCTGCTTTAACTGATAAAGTTCTCTGTCCTGCTCCTTCTGTGTTTCCTTATATTTCCTGAATGCTGTCCTTTTCTCCTTAACCTTCCCTGACACCTCTTTTGAACCATAGCGTTTTTTTCCTTCGTTGTGTTTTATTGATTTGCTTTACACAAAGGCTTGTTGCCTCTGTGATGGCTGTTTTGATCACTCTCCATTGCTCCTCCACCCCTCCTTCTTGCCTGTTTGCTAGTGCTTTTCTGAGGCACTCTCTCATTTTCCCAAAGTCAGCACTCCTAAAGTCCAGTACTCTTGCTTTTGTATGGCTTGATTGTATGGCTATGTTTATCATGAACCACACTGTTTGGTGGTTGCTTGTTCCCGGATGGCTACCCACTTCTAAATCTGAGATTCTTTCTCCGTCCCCATTTGAGAGTACCAGATCAAAGATTGCTCCCTCCTGAGTGGGTTCCAATACTAGCTGTCTGAGGAATGCCCCCTGTAGGGCATCAAGAATGACCCTGCTCTTGGATGTGCCTGCAGCAAAGGTGCTCCAGTTAACATCTGGCATATTCAGGTCCCCCATCAACAATATCTCCCCTTTTTCTGGGGAGATATTTTTTTAATTACATTTTTTTCTTCTTGATTCTACTTCTTATCTGCCCAGAGCAACCAGCATGTTCCACTGCCCCATCTGAGGGCCTCTCCATACAACATCCATGACTTGCTTTTGAGGCAGGGTGAAAGGGGAGGTAACCCCCCCGAGACCCTATGGGTGGAGAGGGGTACAGTATTTTGCATGGGGCCTGAGTGTACCATGTGTCATGCTGCAGACTAGGAATTTTCCCCATGCTACTCTTGTCCTGAAGACATCCGCAAACTAGGGCTCCGGTGTGTTAATGTGTATATAGCTGCAGGTTGCAGACATTCCATTCTCCCCAGCTGCTCTGTCTGCTCTTCCAACTGTGGTTATTTAGGTGTCCATACTAGTGCAGAGTCTGGCATCAGCTCTCCTAATGTAAGAGATTATCCTTTGGGATGCTTGATCCATCTCTACCTGGATGACTCTGATGCCTCAGGTGTGTTCCTAGTCCTGGGTTACTGACATCATGAGTGGCAGTCCTGCCACTGTGCTAATGCACCATTACACATATACTGTAGTTGTTTACTTTTTCCTTTTCAGTGTCAGGTGCTGATATTTTATGACAGGCTATGATCACCATAGAAATAATTGCAGCTGGCAAAAGAAACAATTAAAAAGCAACTCAACAGCTGGACAACTGGCTCAGCAGACGTGAGCTGTACTGCATTCTGGCTGACCAAGGTTGATGGATAAGCCCTGGATCTATGCTGAGATGGGGTAGGGCCAAGCAAATTGCAGAACTTAGGCATTCAACTCTAGAGAGAATGGGTATGAGTCAACAGGGATTTGCACACCTCCCTGTCTCCAAATCTCTGAGTGCATTTTCATTTCTGTGATGTCAAGGACTCACCTGTCTTCCAGGGCAGAGGAACAGCACAGCTGTGGTAACCATAATCATCTGAATGGGAGAAGGGAATAACTGGGGAAAAACAGCAGGAACAACGGAATAATAAAAAAGTCAAGATAACTATGCATTTCATGCCAGTTCATTATTTTAGTGCCTTGGGATTCAAGAGAAAAGTGTCATTGCCTCTTATATTTCATCTTTTCTCATAGATTATTCCCTGTTGACATTTGTAATAATTAAGGGTGTGTAGCACGTTTTCTTCCACCAGCAGACGTCTGGCAGAACATCCACTCCGCCTCATGGAAGTTCTACAGAATGTTTCTTCCACAAAGTTAAAAAACAAAAATGTGGAATTCTGTGAAAAGTGATTAACAATTTGGCCCACCCCTAGTAACCATCAGCTTGCAACATCACAGACGTTTTCTTAGCAACAGATACAAAATATTACAGGCAAAGGAATCATGATATTAGCTAGGGAATGAAACATCAAATAGAATGAACCATTTGGAGGAAAATCTTACATTTACGCATATGTCTATGGAAATAAAAAATGGCATGGCTTGAAAGTCACATTTTTTTTAATGTTGTGCAGTTCTGTTCTGCTAATTGCAACTGTATCTATTTGTTTTTTTTTCCTATATCTGTGCCCCTTAATTGTATTTTGACATGGATCATGTCTATGTGTTTCATAAATAACATAATCTTTTATGTGATGTAACAGAACTCTTGAATGTTCAATTCATTTACACAGCACATTGGTGGTTGGATTCAATAGGTACAGAAGACAGAAATTGCCAATACAGTACATAAGAGCAGAAGCATCATGTGGCTGTGTAGAGGATAAGAAAGAGAAGTGCATTTAAAAAAAAAGAAACTAAGCTAAAAAGTTCAATAATGGTTTCACATATTGGAGTTGACTGTTATCTTAGAGTTTTCATGGAACTCTGACCTCTCTTAGCCTTGCAGTAGGTTTTCCAGCCACAAGCTTATACCAGATAAAAGAAACTCTGTTTCACACTCCAATATATTTTTTAAAGACGTCACACTGTCTTGCATGAACCTGTAGTCTTTCAAGGCATTATTACACTACTACAAGATCTGACAAATATTATGCCTCAGATCAAGCTCATCCTGTCAGTTCTACTTCTGATTTCATGCAGTGTACAGTATTCTGGAGAGCAGAACATAGAGCTACTGTATAAACTTAGAAACACATGCCTGATTTATGAATTCCTCTATGATTTAACTTTGACAATAAGAAAAAGATCTTTAGAAAAAAGCTAACTTTGGAACCGTTATAGTTAGAAACTTACTTTTTGTTGTTAAAAAAAGTTTGGAATTAGGAATACATACAGTAGAAGCTTCCTTGTGCAGTATCCTTGTATCAATATATTACAATAATACTGGTAGATTGAAAAGTGACAATTCCTTAAATAGCTGGTGTTAGCTATGCAGAAGATACTAGTCTTATTACATGGTACAGAGCCACTACCTTTTCTTAAATTATTATAAGATTTGCAGAAAACGACAGTTAATGCAAAAAACATTCTTTTGATTTAGACAATTTTACAGTAAGTGTTAATTTTTCTGTATCTTTCAGAAAGAATTAGAAATTTGCAAGAATTTAAACTAGAGAGGGGAAGGGGTTTGTTAGGTCACACTACACAGACACATACATGGAAAGCCTTAACGGCTCTCCCTCAACACAAAATAAATGAAGAGGGAACAGTGTCAGACAAAATAACAGCACAGGGGACAGGGAAAGTACTGGACCAAAGTAAATAAGGCACAAAGAGAAAAGGACCCCAGTGGGAGCTTCAGGCAGTGTCAGAAGAGGCAGCAAAATTTGATTTGTTGGCAAAAAAAATAAACATGGATGACACCATACCATGACTGTAATCTATTCTTGGTTATCCTCTTTTCAGGTAGACAGGAAACAAAATAGAAGAGGGGTTGATTCTGTACATAAAAGCATAAATGTCACTGACATCTGCACTCCACAGGGGGAGTAACATGGAATTAATGGGGCAGATAGCAACAAATAAAGGGAGGGTCATTACGGTGGGGGTGGTGACTAGGCCCTCAAACCAGACAGAAAATGTGGATAGAGTGCTGAGAAAGAAAATGAAAAGGTTAGTCATTTGGAAATCACATTTGCCAAAAATACTGAAGCCAGGCACTAGTAGAGGTAATGCAGGAGTGCCTACTAACCAGTTGGGTTAGGAAGCCTATCAGAGAAGGGGCTATACTAGACATTGAACTTTTCAGTAGACACAGCATAGGAGAGGTCAGCGTGAAAGAGCCACCTAGGAGCAGCAACCACAACTCAGTGTGTGGTTTAGTATCATGCCGGAAACCCAATGCTTAAACTGAAGAACAATGGTATTGGACAGCACTAGGTGAAAACACCACATTCAATTACAGTGCAGTCAAAAACAGCACAGTAAAACATCTCCGACAAAAACAGAGCCCAAGCAAAATGCCGTATACAACAGCTGCACCAAAGGTAGCTGTCCAAAAACATGAGGAAGATTGCTACAATGGCGAAGAAACAAAAAGAAATTTGTGTTTTTGTAGAGGGCTCTTTCCCCACACACGATGTGTGGGACTTTATCCCCACCCCAAAATATTTATATAATAAACTCAGGGGACCTGAGGGATGGGGAGAACCGGGGGGGGACAGGCAACACACAGCAGTCCAGAAAAAAATAACATGGGGGGTGATGGAAAACAGACAAAATAAAAAATCTCCAAATCAGGAGACTGGAAACTGAACCCAGATCTTCGGGTCTCCTCTGCTCTAGGAGCTAGTGTCTTAGCCTCTGCACCATGGGAGTGGCTCAAACAGGCACCTTACTTCAAGCTATTTGACTCCTTCTGTCTGCTTAGACTGCTACAGGGGTAGCAGTAACTGACTTATGCTATTCCACCCCTGTTGCTGTCCAGGCAGATGCAGTTTTTAAAGTGCTGTTTTCACAGTGCTATTCTTGAAATACTGTTTTAACTGGTTACCATAAGAAATAATGGATACAGAGGACAGGGTTCAGGAAATGCAAAAGAAACCAACAAATGATAAATAGGGACCTCCTATGTGGAGAAAGCAAGGAAGGCTAACAGAGTGGTAAGAAAAGCAGAATTGCTCATTATAGTAGATGATATAAAGGAAGAGGATACAGTTCTCTTCTGCTATATCAAGGAACACAACAGGACAAAGAGGGGGAATTGTTAGACTGATAAAAGGAGGGGAATTAAGAAAGTTGATAAGAACAAAGCAGATATTCTAAATGAATTTTTCTGTTCAGAGTTCACAAAATAGGAGAAGGAGAAGGGACCATTCTCAGAGCATTTGATTCTAGCCAGGGGTTGAAGGGATATGGATCCAAGATGTGAGGGATATCAGCAGAAATAGAACACTTAATGGGCTCAGGACCCTGAAGGTAGATCACTAAGCAGGCCCTGATGGTCTGCCCTCTAGAGTGGTAAGATAGGTTGCCCAGTCCCTGGTGGAACTACTAACTGACCTTTTTCATTTAGTTGTTTAACCAGGAGTAGCACACTAAGCTGAAAGCTTTTTTACAGGAGCGACCTGGGAGCACAGGGAAGTTAAGTGACTTGCTCAGGGTCACACAGTATGCAAGTGGAAGCTGTGGGATTCAAACCCAGGTCTAGTCTGTTGGATGTCACCAGACTTTTTAACTGACCTATAGAACCAGAGGTGGTTCCAGTAGATTAGAGGGATGCCAATGTGGTCCCACTACAAAAGAGTGGGAGTAGAGAGCACCAAGGGAACTACAGATGAGTCAGACTGATATCAATCCTAGATCCTAGGGCAAATGTTAGAAACCATTATAAAGAGTATATATATATATATATATATATATATATATACAGAGAGAGAGAGAGAGAGAGAGAGAGAGAGAGAGGGATTTCCTGAGGTCGAGGGGCTGAAGAAAAGATGCATCATGGGTTTGTATCAGGAAGATCATGTCAGACAAACTTTATAGACTTCTTTGACTGGATCATAAAAGCAGTTGACAGGAGCCAAGCAGTAGTTATAACATATCTGGACTTTAGCAAGGTTTTCAAATCTGTATCTGGAGGAGACTTGTGAAAAACATGAGAGATCTGGGGATGGGAGACAAATTAATTTGGTGGATTAGTAACTGACTTGAAGCGAGATCTCAGAGGGTAGATGTCAGTGGGGAATACTCTGAGGCAGGTTCCTTTTCAATATATTCATCTGTGATATAGGGGATGTCCAGGGTGAAAACAGTTTCTTTGCTGATGATTTCATAACTGGAGTCAGGGTAGATAAAGCAGAGGGAATACTGGGGATACAAATTATCATGGATAGATTGGAACAGTCATTCAGGATATGGCAACTCAAATTTAATGCCAAAACATGTAAAAGCCATGCATATTTGGCAAATTAAATTAAAAAACAGAGTGCATTTAAGGGGGAGTGAGTGTGGAACAAATGTTGTAGGGAAGGGACACGGATATCATTATTAGCACAGACTAAAGTCCCATGCCCAATTCCAGAAGGCCATATGGGAAGCAAAAACGTGTTGGGGTGCATTGGGAGAGGGGTTGCTAGCAGAAGGAAGGATGTGATACTGCCCCTAAACCATTCCTTGATCAGACCTCACCTGGGGCACTATGTTAAGATGGACAGGGATCTACTGGAGGCTGTGCAGAGAAGGCCACAAATATGATTCAGGGACTGTAAGGGATGATGTCTGAGTAGATGCTGCATAGTCTCAATATGTACACACTGGAGACCAGGATGGATAAGGGGGACACAATGGAAACCTGTACCTATGGGGTATTAATAAAGTAGACAGCAGTGCCCTGTTCACAAGAAGTGAGAACACGTAACAAGAATCTGTGAATGGAAACTAGTGGATGGAGGATTAAGAGGTATGTAAAAATGTCCATTACAGAAAGGGTGGTGGAAAAGTGGAATTCATTGGCAGAAGAAGTGATCAACACAGAGTCTGTCACTGGCTTCAAACACAGGTGGTATAGGCATAGGGAAAAGTACAAAACAGAGGAAGGAAGGAGGGTGGACATTCAAAGAAAAAAGATGACTGGACTAAGGTGGGGAGCGTCAAAATACAATCAGGGCCATAGAGGCCATCGATAGACTAATTTAGGTCCAGCATTAGGTTGGGTGTAGATACAGGTGTGTTCTTGTGCTGAGCACACTCAATGGGATGACGAGCCTTTTTGTATCGTCAGCATCTGTTTCTATGTTTCTTTTTAATGACATTTGCTAAGATTTATTGCCTGAGAGACACATAGATCCTTAAAGGATGAATATTTATTTATTTATTTATTTTTTGCTAGCACAAATCTATCTTTTTGTAATAATGCTTACTATGAGAATGCTGAGGAAGAAGCAGGGTAGCATACTGGAAACAATACATATTCCTAGCTCTGTGCTGCAGACATTGTTGAACAGTCTGTTTTAGCTCACAATGAACCTGGTGGTGGTGGGGGAATTCTAACTCTTGTATCCAATACCGTTGCCACCAAGGGACCTACCAGTAACTCACCAGCCAGAATGAGGGGCTACCGATTTAACCAAAGCACTCACTGGCCATAGAACTAGTAATAATGGGAGTGTTCCCTAGGGACTGGAGGAGAGTAGTAGTAAGTAGTAGTAGTAGTAGTAACATTTTTATTCATAAAATAATGAATATGGATAACTCCACTGAGCCTAAGCTCCTTTACAGAGAGGTCCAAGGTGGATGTGGTTCCTCTACACAAGAGTTGGAAGATGGATGATCCAGGTAACTATAGACCAGTCAGCCTGATGTCTGTAGTGGGGAACATTTTGGATTGTCTACTCAGGGAGGATCTCATGTCCTAGAACAGAATAGGTTGCAAGACCCCTGACAGCATGTGCTCACAAGGGATGGTCTTACCAGACAAATCTGGTTCACTTTTTCAACTGGGAAACCACAACAGCAGACAAGGAACAGGCAGCTGATATTGTATACCTATATTTCAGCAAGGCCTTTGTCTCAGTCCCCAACAGGAGTTTGGCCAAAAAGATTAGTGATCCTGGGGTAAAGGAAAACATTACAAATTTGTTAGAAAGCTTCGTGGGAGGGGCTGGATACAGAGGGTGGTAGCTAAAGTGGAGGTTTCAGAGGTGAGGGAGGTGACAATGCGGGAACCTCTGGGGTCAATACTAAGACTGGTCCTCTTTAATATATTCATCTGTGACATAGTTAATGGTATCAAGGGCAATATCTGTCTCTTTGCTGATGACACAAAGAACTGTGCAAGGTTAGACATGGAGGAAGGGGGGGAATTAAGGGGGAATATAGGCAGGTTGGAGAGCAGATCAAAGATTTGGAAGCTGAACTTCAACATCAAAAAATTTAAATTAATGCACATAGGGAAAAGAAACCCAATGGTGCAATATGAAATGGTTCGGGTGGTACTGGATAGCACTGTGGAAGAAAAGGATTTAGAGAGATATCAGAGTGTTAACATACCAGGGAATACAACCTACAGGAGAGACAGGGAGGGCAGAAGAGGAGGAGGGGGAGTAGCTCTCTATGTAAGGGAAGGGATAAAAGCAACTGAACAAAAGAGTAAACAGGGAGGAGAGGAGGCACTGTGGGTCATCTTAGAGACTGGAAATGGCACCACAATCTGCACAAGGGTTGTATACAGACTCCCATGTTGGGGGGGGGATGGACAAGGATATGATAGAAGGCATACTTAGGATGGCAGAGAAAAGGGAGATACTGTTGATGGGGGACCTTAATATGCCAGATGTTAACTGGAGCACTTTGGCTGCAGCCACATCCAAAAGTAGGGCCATTCTTGATGCTCTTCAGATGGCATGCCTCAGACAGCTAGTTTTGGAACCTACTCATGAGGGAGCAACCTTAGACCTCATACTCTCAAATGGGGACAGTGAGAGGATCTCAGATCTGGAAGTGGGTAGCCATTTGGGAACAAGTGACCACCAAACAGTGTGGTTCACGATAAACTCAGCTACAGAGTCCAGCCATACAAAAGTGAGGGTTCTGGACTTCAGGAGGGCTGACTTTGGCAAGATGGGAGAGTGCCTCAGAAAAGCACTAGCAAACAGGCTAGAAGGAGGGGTGAAGCAACAATGGGGAAATATCAAAACTGCTATCACAGAGGCAGCAAGCCTTTGTGTGAAGCAAATAAACAAATCAAAATGAAAGAAAAAGCCACTGTAACTCTCAAAAGAAGTGGTGGTTATGGTTAGGGAGAAGAAGATAGCATTTAGGAAGTATACAGAAACACAGAAGGTGCAGGACAGAGAACTGTACCAGTTAAGGCAGAAGAAAGCAGGGAGGGTAGTCAGAATAGCAAAGGCACAAACTGAGGAAAAGATAGCCAACTTGGTTAAGAAGGGGGATAAAACATTTTATAGGTATATCAGGGAATGTTGAAAGACAAAGGGGGGATAGTGAGACTGAATAGAATGGATGGTGGGTGGGCAGAGAGTGACAGTGAAAAAGCAGGGATACCGAATGAATACTTCTATTCAGTATTCACAACAGAGGAAGTGGGGGAGGTGCCTAATCCAATTAACGGAAGCACTCTGGAGATGGGGTCGATCCCAGTCCTTTCAAAGAAGAAAAGGTTCTGAAAGAACTCCTAAAACTGAAGGTGGACAAAGCAATGGGGCCAGTCGGAATTCACCCCAGAATTCTAAAAGAATTAAGTAGAAAACTAGTGACACCACTGACTACCCTTTTTAACAAATCATGGGAGGATGGTGTGGTACCTGAGGACTGGAGGAAGGCTGATGTGATTCCCCTTCACAAAAGTGGGACCAAGACAGAGGCAGGAAATTACAGACCTGTCAGTTTGACCTCTGTGGTAGAGAAAGTGATGGAATCACTTCTGATGGAAAGAATTGTTGAGTACCTAGAGGCCAGTGGGGCACAGGACCCAAGGCAGCATGGATTCACATCATAAGTGATGGGATCTGTCCCCATTATCAATGATGGGCAAGATTATATTTTCAACAATCCTAAGTCTAACTTCCAAAAGTAGGTATTTTTTTTATGTGATATAACTTGCCTAGTTTTCTGTGCAAACTTTTAATGATCTGTTCTATGTGAATATCCCACTGGAGCCCCTCATCAATCCATATGTCCAAATTTTTGTATGATATAACTCGTTCAAGTCTATCCCCTAGATAAATAAAAGATATCCAAGTTCCCAGGGAATGCAGGGTCACTTTCAGAATTTTCAAATAAGATTATTTTTGATTTTTTGAATTTAAGACCAAACATGCAATGCCCACCTTGATAGTTTTAAATCTACTCAACACCTTTTTCATTTTAGTATGTGATTTGAGCCCATTAATATTCCAAGAGATCAATTTCAGAGTGTCAGCCATTATACCAACCTGCCTTTAATTCTGAGAGTTTCAGTCTCTGGATGACATTTCTAAAATCATATCTCCTATAGCAGTGACACCTAGTATTTTGTGAGTTGACATAGAGCAAAAACACATGGGGGAGGGTGGCCCTACAGGGGGACCTGGAGGCTCTGGAAAGATGGTCTAGAAAGTGAAAGCTGAGGTTCAATGCAGGGAAATGCAAGGTACTCCTCCTGGGGGCCAGAAACCCAGGCCAAGTGTACACCCTGGGGGGGAAATGCTACAAGTCTCGATGGCTGAGATGGACCTGGGGGTGGTGGTGGATGTCAAGATGAACAACTCGGAGACTTGTAGGAGGAGCAGCCAAGGCCAACAGGATGTTGGGATGCATCTGGGGGATCACCTCCAGAAGGAGGGGAAGTGATACTCCTCTGTATAACTGCTTGGTGAGGCTCAGACCTTGAGTACTGCGTGCAGTTTTGGAGGCCACACTTAAAGAGGGACATTAACCTCCTGGAGAGGGTCCAGAGGAGGGCAACCAAATGATTTGGGGCTTGGGGACAGGACCTATGAGGAGAGGCTGAAGAGCTAAATATGTACACATTGGAAGAGAGAAGGGACCTGGGGACATGATAGAGGTCTTCAGGTACATGAAGAGGGTAAATAGGGAGAACAGTCAGGGTGCTTGAAGGAAGGAGGAGGGGCCACTAGAGGGCATGGGTGGAAGCTGGAGGGGGAAGATTCAGGGAGAAAGGATGAGGTGCTACTTCACTGAGAGGGTGGTGGAGCCATGGAATGCACTGCCTAGGGGGCTGGTGGAGGCAGAGACTGTGGAGGGGTTCAGGAGGGGTGGACAGGTACAGGGAAGGGTTCTGGAAGCAAAATCCAATGCAGCAAGAATATCCAGAACTGGGAAGGGAGAAGCCAGAGAAAGCAAGGGGGACAGCAAGGTCAGCACCCAGGGTGGGGGCTGACCAAACGAGCAGACACGAAAGACCGTTAGGCCTATTCTGCTGGCATTTTAGTATGTTAGTATGTAAAAACATTTACATCTGAGACATCTGTGAGGCCTCTATCCCTTCCCCAATCTATAAAAAGAACAAACAAACCAAAACACATAACAGTAGTTTTTGGAAACCTTGCCCCATCTCTCCCTCCAACAGTGAAACCAATAAACCAAACACAACCCTGGTTACTCTGTTCCACCCACCAATCTTTTGCACTACTAGTGTGCAGCATTCTCACACTTAATAGGTGATTACCTTTACTTTTAGAAGGCACCTGCAGCAAACTAAATCATATTTCAAAATATCAATAGAAAACAGGACAGTGAATGGTATAGTATGATATTTAAGCAATACAGTACAACCTAAATTATCTGGACCTTAATTATCCAGATCTCCTGATTATCCGAACTGTGACTTTGCCACCCACCTCTGGTTTGCCTAATGTTATGGACCCCCTATAAACTGAACTCTTGATTATCCAAACAAATTTGATGTCACTCAGAGAGTTTGGAAAATCGAGGGTGTACTGTAATTGAATTTTAATGAGACATTTCTTTATGCCAGCTGCCCCCACAACAATTGGGGGGGGGTGCTGAGCACTGAAAGTAGATGACTGGTAGGTCAACCTGGCACTGTCTTTACAAGAGGAGCACAAATTATACAGCATCTAAATAACATACAAACGTGTTATCAAATATTTTTAATTTCAAAATGCATTGCAGCATTGTTTAGCTACCCAATATTTTAAGGACCAGAGCTGATTGTGATGTCACCTATGAATGACCGTGACAAGCATAAAGACCTCTTATCTCCTATTTTGTGTCCATCCTTTCTGTTTTACAGTTTTCTGGGGTTCCGTACTGATTACTCTATATGTACCACTCAATTGTCCTATCATTTGCAATGTTTTCAAGGTCAGAGCCACACCAGGTTCCACTCAGCGCAGCCCTCACTTGTTGTTACCCACTGTCCCAGCCTTGGTTGAGTGGCAGCATGTAAAACACAGATTCCTCTTCTGACCAAATACTCTCTAGTGCATTACTGGAACACATGCTTCATAGGAACCTCAACAAATAAATGTTTGTTGTGGGATATAAAAGCACTGGGCTCTTGTTTCCTCTGTTGTGCCATCCACCCAGCCCAACCAGAAGTGAGCTGACAGCTCATGCCATTCCAAGAGCGGTCCATGCATACATTCATGAAGTCAGAGTGGATGTTCCACAATGCTGCTTTCCTTCACTGATTTGTAAAAGCATAAAACAGCTGTATATCAGGGCAGACCCCCAAGTAGTAGCACCCAGATGAAGCCAATGCTTTTGCTCCAACTACTCGATACACCTCGTAGCGACTATGATTCAAAAAACTCTACATCTCCATTAGTATTTAAATCTCCCAATATTTATACATTTATAGTTTAGGCCAAGATCGTAGAGGATGTAGAACCAAGTCTGGAGATGGAAAAGAGCAGCCAGACTAATGAGACTCACCTTGTGGCACGGCAAAGAGAGAAGAGGAACACATGGGGTGAGCAGTTATTCAAATCTCAACCTCCTTCCTGAAACAAGGTACATGGGGTGATTGTGAGGAGTATTTTTACGCAACATGCTGATCACTAAACCACAATTTTTGTTATAAATCTTTAACTGAAGCATGATGAAATTTACAAAGGTTCACTTGAAGGTGCATGCCTCAGGTTGTTTCAGTTACAGCATGCTGATTGGACTAGGCACCCTTTGCCAATTTTAGTGTCTACCAGTGTTCAAAAGATCACCAAAATGCCTGACATTGACAAGCCCACAAAGCTTTACCATGAGGTATCATGGTGTGGGTGAGTAAAAAACTGTACTTTTTGGTGGCAGTTTTAGCCCTCTGAAAGATAACATGTCACAAGCATAAACCAAAACAGTTCTCACAGGAAAAAGGTCACAGCAAGTTACCTCATCTTTGTATAATGTTGCCATAATCCCTGCAAACATTTGCTGCAGGATTTGTAATTCTCTGGCATGGTCTTGTTATACTGACACATGCCCCCACTCCACCGTAATGGGACCTTGTACCCCGGCTGCCTTCAATATTACCTCCTTGTCTGGGAATTTCAAATATTTTATTAGATAATGTCTTGGTCTGTCTCCCAGCTTGGGAGATTGTTCTGTACTGTGTGCTAGCTGAATTTCAAAAGAGGTGGACAATTCTGTCACGCCAAGCTGCTCTACAAGCCACTTCTGGACTGCTTTGCCCCCAGTACATCCTTCATGCCCCTCCGGTAGTCCAATTATTCTGAGATTCGATCTGTGATCCCTGTTCTGCTGATCATCAGAATGGTCCAGGAGTTGGGTGACATTGTTTTGTAGGATTTTGTTTTCCCTCTCTAAGTCTATAACTCTATCATCAAGCTCATTCACTCGCTTCTCCTGTTTGTCCATCCTGGTCCCATGCCCAGCTGTGATCTCTGCCTGACCATTCACAACATTTTGTAGGTGAGCAATTTGTGTAGACACATTTGTAAACCCTGCTTTCATTTCATTTTGTAAGTTAGTTTCATTGTGAGTACTGCGGCCACTGCCACATCCAGATTTATCGTTTGGGAGTTTCTTTCCAAAGTAGTAGTTTGGGGTCTGATGTGGCCCTCTGTGGTGCCAGCCATCACCCTCTCTGCTGTTTTAAACTGCAAAGTTGACAGTTTTTTTGAAGACTTCTGTGATGCCATTTCTACACAAAAAGGATAACTGCAAACAATATATTGAAATTTTTTGCTTAAATGCTGTTTATTCAGCAAAATGTGTAAGTGCCATGAGGAACTGATCTAGCAAACATGTGTGGTTTCAGAGGACTGGATGAAGACAGATGTAGCCCTACTTCGCAAAAGTGGAAGCAAGGAGGAGACTGGCTGGCAATTATAGGTCAGTCAGCCTGACTTAGGAGATGGAAAAGTTAATGGAACCACTGATGAAGGAGAGGATAGTGAAATACTGTATCTTGAATTTAATGGGTTACAAGATCCAATACAGCATGCAACAAACTCTCAGTCACAAAATGGGAGCAAGTGAAGGGTAAAAAAAGGGAGTAAAAGGGATGAAGAAATCAAAAATTAACAGGTTTAAACAGAGCACTCCGGCTAATTCATGGAAGGGAGTATGCTTCAGTGCCAGAAGCCTGGGAAACAAAATGAGTGATCTACAGGCAGTAATGGCAGCCACCCAAATGAACCTAGTGGGCATCATGGTGGAAACACGTGCCGCTGAGAACAATGACTGGGACCTCTCAGTCCTGGGTTATTCTCTCTATAAACAGGATAGGAAGGGTGCGAGGGGAGGAGGGGTGGCACTATATGCTCAGGATGGTTTAACTGCCATGCCAGTTGGTACGAACAAAAAGGAGGGGGTAGAATCATTGCGGGTTCAGCTCAGCTCAGCATCTGGAAAAAGATATACATCTGGGTGATTTACAGGCTACCAGGACAGACAGATGTGAAGGAAGCGGGACTCATAGATGAAATCAGAAGCATGATACTGAAAGGGGACACTGTGGTAATTGGAGATCTAAACATGCCAGACAATGACTGGGAAAACCTAGTTGCAAGATCATCAAAAAGACAGACTGTGGTAGATACCTTACAGGACTGCCTACTCACGCAACTGGTTAGCACACCAACCAGATTGAATGTCATCCTCATTGTGGTCCTCACAAAATGGGAGGTAGTTCAAGATGTTGAAATTGGGGAACCACTGGCAAATCGTGACATGTCACAAGCATAAACCAGTACAGTTCTCACAGGAAAAAGGTCACAACAGGTTACCTCATCTTTTCTTTTGTCCTCATTCTAGTTTCTCTAGACACATATACAGTATGTGCCACGGATGATTAAGAACCACTAGTCATATCATTCCATTAAGCCATTCAGGCAGCATTTCATAATTTGACAATTCATGCACTGTAAAACAGATGTGAACAAGCAATCCTCCAGACAGTGGCCATTTGACCCCAAAGTGCACCTCATGCCCTTACAGTGAGTTCATGTATTTTCATAAAGAGGAGCATTAATTCCTGTGCAGTTCATTCCTTCAGCTGGTGCTGACACCCTGTTCTGAGACCTTCCTTCTGCAGTGTCTGTTTCATGGGCCACATTTTGTTCAGCCTCTTGCAGTTTGGAGAAATACTTCGGTGCACTTCCCAACTTTGTGATTCATAATTTTGTGGGGTACAACAGTGCAAAGTTCCATTCTAGTTGGTATAATGTTGTCTTAATCCCTGCAAACATTCGCTGCAGTACTTACAATTTTCTGGAATAGTCTTGTTATACTGACACATGCCCCACTCCACCGTAAAGGGACCTTGTACCCGGCTGCCTTCAATATTACCTCCATGTCTGGGAATCTCAAATTTTTTTTTTGACCGGGTAAATGCACTAGACAAATCCTGCCTATTTTCAGGCACAACCCGGGGGAGGGGGATACAGATGAATGCCAACTGACCTTGGACCAGATTAAGCTGTTGGTGGTATTTTTAAGGAATGAGGGAAGTTTGGCCAGGACACCAGGGAAATTCCCACTCTTTTCGAGAAGTGCCATGGGATCTTTAACATCCACCTAAACTACCACCAATCCAGGCAGATGGGACCTCGGTTTAACGTCTCATCTGAAAGACAGCACCTTAGAAGTGCAGCACCCCTCTCATGCTGCACTACAGTGTCAGTACTGGGATATTAACCCAAGTGCCAGATGTGGGAACTGAACTCACAGCCCTCCGATCTCCTGGCCTCAGAGGCAAGTGTGCTACCTACTGAGCCACTGACACTGACAATTTATTAGATAATGTCTCGGTCTGTCTCCCAGCTTGGGAGATTGTCCTGTACTGTATGCCAGCAGATTTCAAAAGAGGTGGCCAATTCTGTCAGGCCAAGTTGCTCTACAAGCCACTTCTGGACTGCTGTGCCCCCAGTACGTCCTTCAAGCCCCTCCAGTAGTCCAGTTATTCTGAGAGTCGATCTGTGATCCTTGTTCTGCTGATCATCAGAATGGGCCAGAAGTTGGGTGACATTGTTTTGTAGGATTTTGTTTTCCCTCTCTAAGTCTATAACTCTATCATCAAGCCCATTCACTCGCTTCTCCTATTTGTCCATCCTGGTCCCATGCCCAGCCATGGTCTCTGCCTGACCATTTACAACATTTTGTAGGTGAGCAATTTGTGTAGACACATTTGTAAACCCCGCTTTCATTTCATTTTGTAAGTTAGTATCATTGTGGGTAGCACAGTCACTGCCACATCCTGATTTATCTTTTGTGAGTCAGTTTCCAAAGTAGTAGTTTGGGATCTGATGCGGCCCTCTGTGGTGCCAGCCATCACCCTCTCCGCTGTTTTAAACTGCAAAGTTGACAGTTTTTTTTAAGACTTCTGTGATGCCATTTCTCCTCAAAAAGGATAACTGCAAACAATATATTGACATTTTTTGCTTAAATACTATTTATTCAGCAAAATGTGTAAGTGCCCAGAGGAGCCGATCTAGCACCCAGCCACCAGGATAGGCTGCCAAGCCATGCCCCCCAGAACCCCTTAATCTGCTGAACATTGCCTGTGGTCCTTTATTTATGCACCCTCTGATCACAGCAGATGTGGCATGGTCTTAATATTCATTTCCTGGTGGGGCCTCTAGTTACTTGTTTTTGCAACAGCATAGAAGAACCTGCAATTAACACTTCTCATGCAGGCAAGATTAATTAGTGACAAGCATTTTAACCCCCATTTGTAGGAATGAGGTTGGCAAAAAAGTAATTGATTTTCACTGAAATTGAAGTATTACAAATCATATTCAAATACTGCACTGTTGTTTTGTATAGTAAAAAATAGTCAAAGATCTTAACAGTAGAACTAAATAGCATGCACAAAGTGCCATGAAGCATATTTTTTCAGTACAAGGATAGTTCACAACATTTAAATACAGTATATACTGTATGTACAACAGTGAACATTAGCACAACAAATCTGACAGTTCTGGCTAAGAAACATGGACATGAGATGCCATTTTAATGGGTTCTTTCTATGTAATGTCTTTATATTGCCATTAATCTCACTGACTTGGTAGAAAATAAGAACAAAGGCAAAGGGAGTATGATAACCCCATTCTGGGAAATGTAAGCCTGCTTTTCAGATCTTCTGAAGTATATTATTGAAAATGTCAAATCAGTTATCCTGAAAGAACAGTTGAAATATGTCATCCAAACACATGGAACAACATCTGAGGGCGTGGCTGTTGAATGAAAATTACAAGAAACTCTTACCTTGAGTGAGAAGGTCATCCTACCATAATTGTGTCAAGGTAGGAGCAAAGCAAAAATGTACAAGGCTATGTACAGCAAAGACTTTCTTATTGATAAAGAAACAAAAGCATAACTCCTTCAATATGTTGCTTGTCGGTATTTCTAGAAAACCTTGGGGATATATTGGACATGGGACAAAACTGTCCTTTCATAAGGTACCATGTTTCAGTAATCTTAGCTTTTCATAAAGGGTTTAAAATGTGGCCCCCAGAACCTTGTCCTCTAGTAACTGTTTCTTTCAAGAGAATGTAGCACGTAAGTCTTCAGCAGAAAAAAATGTTGTCTTCTGCAGCATTTAAACTTGGTGCTACAGAAAGGCATACTGTATATTCTCTATTAGGATTACTGGAATTATATAAGTTTTCATGGGAAACATTTTTTTAGTTATCAAGCCTTTCTGCTAAAGGGTAGGGAAAATTATGGATCAGTAATTGGTTTCACTGTATGTAACACTTCAATGGCTATGTCACGCAGATCAACAGTTACAATTTCTCTTTAAACAGGCAACATCATAATAATTCCTTAAGAGTAAATCCTCTTTCATTTAATGATAAAAAGGGCAAGGTAATGACAGGTTTCAGCAAGCTTTCTTTTTTGTAAGGGCTTTTCTTGCCACCTTCCAACTGCAATATCTGTTTCCCTCAGGAGCTCCCTGTGTACTTAACCAGTCCCTTCAGCACCTCTATATCCATGGTTGCCATCCATCATAGAGCTCTTGTTTAACATTTGACAGGGTTGGGGGATATGGGTCAACCTGAAGAAGGGCAACAGAGCAGCTGTTAACACTGGTGTGATCTACAGACCTCCAGCACAGGGGGAGGGATTAGATAAGGTACTGATGGAAGTCATTACCAAGATGGTAGAACAGGGGTAGGTCCTGCTGGCGGTGGACTTCAATCTTCAGGATGCAGACTGGAGCCTCCCTGCTGCAGCTCCAACTGGAAGCAGGGATATTCTGGACTCCCCGAAGGGGGCATTTTTCAGGTAACTAGTCAACGAACCCACTCGTGATGGGGCACTACTGGACACGTTACTCAGTAAGAGAGATAGTGCTGCTAATATTAAAGTGGGTGGCCACCTGGAGACCAGTGATCACCATACAGTGTGGTTCAACATAAGGACAACTGTGGAATTGAACCACACAAGGGAAAAGGTCCTCAACATCAGGAGGGAAGATTTTACAAAGATGGGTGAATGCTGCAGGGATAACCTGATGGTGGGATGACCTGTGTTGGGTAAATGAGGCTAAAAGGGAGCATAGTGAAGGCAACAAACCTCTGTGTCAGACAGGTGAGTAAAAGTAAGAGGAAAAAGAGGCTGAAACTGTTCCCAAAAGAGTTGGCTGAAAAGGTAAAGGCAAAAAAGCATGCATTTTGAAGATATAAGGAGATGCAGAAGGAAGAGGATAGGGAGTTTTATCAGAAGAAACAGAGACAAGCAAGGAAAGCAGTAAGAAGCACAAAGGCACAAACTGAAGCGAGAATAGTCCAGGAGGTAAAAAAAGGGACAAGACATTTTTTAGGTATGTAAGTTAAAGAAGAAGATCAGTGGAGGAACTGTAAGGTTAAAAAGAGACAGGGGAAACTATGCAGAGGGGTGCCAGGAAGAAATGGTGAAAAATACATTTGTTCAGTGTTCACATTGGAAGGAGAAGGGGAGGGGCCACAAAAAAGTAACAGAAGCTCTGAATGGAGGGAGGTGGACACTAGTCCTTTTTCATAAGAGTCCTAAAGGGACTCACTAATCTGAAAACGGACAAAGAAATGGGACCAGATGAGGTATATCTTAGGGTATTGAGGGAGCTCAGGGAGGTAATGGCTACATCTCTGACAGTTACATTTAAAGGTTCTATGTCATAACAGCGATTGCTGAATGGCGATTGCTGTTATGGTGAGTGCATTTTGCTGAAAACCAAATCGGTGAGATGCACTTGTAGGCAATCCAACATCCAGCATTACAAGAAGTGTTTTTGGGGGGCTGCACCCCCCACACTCCCCTTCTTGGGGGGATTTGTCCCACTCACCCACCTGCTTCTAGATTATCAACTCCAGGGGGGGGTACATGTCGAGGGGGGGCACAGTCCAGACCCACACAAAAAAGTCCTGCAGCCACAGGTACCAGCAAAACTACAACCTTCCTGGCACCAGACCCAAACCCAGGACCTGCTACACCAGGGACAGCCTCCCTCACCACCACACCACATGGCTGGCTTGGCAGCAACAGGTCCAGTACATTCTCTTAAGCCACTTCCCTATCCCTTCCCTTCCCCTCACTAACCTCCCTTTCCGGTTGCCCTCTTCTCCCTTCCCCATCGCAGTGGACTGCTATTCTTGCAGTTGCACTGTGATAAAAGCACCAAATATGAGTAGCCATATTTGTGGTCACCCATATTTTTGCACTATTACCACTGGATACCATATTTAAAAGCTCAGCAAACATGTGTGGTTTCAAAGAACTGGAGGAGGGAAGATGTAGCCCTACTTCACAAAAGTGGAAGCAGGTAGGAAACTGGCTGACAATTATGGATCAGTCAGCCTGATATAAGTGATGGAAAAGTTAATGGAACCACTGCTGAAGTAGAGGATAGTGAAATATCTTGAATTTAATGGGTTACAAGATCCAAGACAGCATGTAACAAACTCTCAGCCACAAAATGGGAGCAAGTGAAGGGTACAAAAAGGGAGTAAAAGGGATGAAGAAATCAGAAAAGAACAGGTTTAAAAAGAGTGGTCCGGCTAGTTCATGGAAGGGAGTATGCTTCAGTGCTGGAAGCCTGGGAAACAAAACGAGTGATCTACAGGCAGTAATGGCAGCCACTCAAGTGAACCTAGTGGCCATCATGGTGGAAACACATGCCACTGAGTACAATGACTGGGGCCTCTCAGTCCTGGGTTATTCTCTCTATAAACAGGATAGGAAGGGTGCGAAGGGAGGAGGGGTGGCACTATGTGCTCATGATGGTATAACTGCCATTACAGTTAGTACGAACAAAAAGGATGGGGTAGAATCATTGTGGGTTCAGCTCAGCTTAGCATCTGGAAAAAGATATACATCTGGGTGATTTATAGATTGCCAGAACAGACAGAGGTGAAGGAAGCGGGACTCATAGAGGAAATCAGAAGCATGATACTGAAAGGGGAAACTGTGGTAATTCGAGATCTAAACATGCCAGACATTGACTGGGATAACCTAGTTGCAAGATCATCAAAAAGACAGACTGTGGTAGATGTCTTAGAGGACTGCCTACTCACCTAACTGGTTAGCACACCAACCAGATTGGACGCCATCCTCAAAGTGGTCCTCACAAACTGAGAGGTAGTTCAAGATGTTGAAGTTGGGGAATCACTGGCAAATAATGACCACAACTCCATTTGGTTTGTGTTGTCATCAGGGGATATAAAAACTCAGTCCAGGGCAGAGGTCTTGAGCTTCTGGGGAGACAACTTTAAAAGAATGAATGTGACGATCAAAAACAACCTAACGGGTTCATGAAAAATTGGAGGTTGAAGACATCTGGGGTCCTGGTTAAACAAGCCATACTAGAGGTCACAAAGCTTTGTGTGAGATCAGTGTCAAAAAGACACTTGTTTTCTGGGGACTTCTCTGGAAGATGGGGCACTGTTCTCTGTGTGGGAATCTAGATAGGCTCCAAGTTCAACTGGAAGAGGCAAGAAGAGAGATAGCCTAGCAACTTCAATGGAGGGCACCCCCTCATCTCCTCCCCCAGAGGTGCACTGGCCCAGGGTGGTGGAGAGTGGTGGGATGAGAGGGGAGCAAGAAGTTAAAGAAGGAGAATGAGATTCAGAATACACCAGCAGTAATCTCGACCACAAATCACTTTGCAGCCTTCAAGAATCTAAAGGACACAGTTGCTGAGAGCACAGAATATGAGGAAAACACTGAACCCCACAAAGAGACAAGGCAGAATGGAGCAAAGGCAATGCAGGGTCACAAAGGGGAGGAGAAGCTAATGAACCAGAAGCATACTTTCACACTGGGGGACTCTATGATCAGAGGAATTGAGTCCCACTTACAGTGAAGCTCACCAAGATCAAGCCCAACTCTGCAGAATTTTGCAATATAGTTACTGAAGGGAACAATGCAATTTCTATGGGAGTTAATCCCTTTTGTTATGCAGGGGAAACTGTGACACTGCATTCGATCTTAGTGGGCTTCACTGTAAATGGATCTCCAGTGAGGGTCTGATGCCTGAAGGGTGTCTCAGTCAAGAGAGACACTTCATGTATTGAGAGGATCATAGATCAGCCTGAAGAGGGAAGCAACATATTGATCCTCCTCGGGGCAAATGGCCTGGCCAACTAAACGGTAGAAGAGATCAAACTAAGCTTCATTGATGCTGGGAGAGTGATTGGAAGTAAGGACAGCCTTGCTGACAGTCTCTGAGGTTCTGCCCATGTGTGGAAAAGGAGACTGCACAAACAGTATCAGAGAGAAGAAAATAGTGGAATTCATCAGTTGGTTACGGCAATGGTGTGAGGAAAGAGGTTACCAGACTACAGGTGGCTGGGGGTGCATTTTGGAAAGAGGACTTTTCAAGCAAGATGGACTTCACTTGAATAGACAAAGAGTGAGAGTGTTGGGTCAGAAGTTCAACATTCACCTCGGATGTTTAAACTAGGGAAGGGGGAAAAGGGAGTACAATAGTAGGAAATCTAACAGCGATAGTATAGAATATGGGAACTTTGTCACAACTCCCCCACAACCTAGGTATAATAGATCACACAACAATTACAAACAAAAAAAGGAAAAAAAAGCTAATAGGGACCAGAAGGAGTCCAAAAAGATAGGCAATTCTGGGATATATCTGCAAGTAGAAGCAACAATTAGAGCCAGCCCGGTGGCCTTGAGGGTTGAGGCACTGGGCGCCACACCTCATGCCACGCCAGTGACCCAGGTTCGGAAATGAGCCTCAGCCACCAGGGGTCAGCAGGGGAGAGGAAGGATTGAACATCCGGAGGACAGTTCTCCTTCCTCAGGGGGTTCCTGGGACCATGCCAACACAGCAGTGACCTTCTGTGGAGACTGGAGGTACTGCAACACTTAGGGTTCATCTAGGGGGTTGCAGAGCCATGACAGGATGTTCTCTGGCATCAGTGCAACTGGGGCTTAGCCTGGGGGGTGGGGGTGAGGCAGAACAGAAAATGGAGAAAACCCTCCAGCTCCTGGTAGGCGTAGGAGGGTCGAGGGGAAGGTCAGTCCACCATGCCCAATGCTGGGCCCTTCTTCTCACTCCTGTGTGTTCTCCACTGCCTTGCTCCACCAGACTAGATTGAAAGATAGATTGCCAGGAGGAGTGTATCTGGTGGTCCTGCCTTGGGGGACTCAGAGCTGGGGGGCTGGGTGGCAGCGAGAGCAGCTGCAAGGAGCAGGAGGAGGCTTCAGATGGGCAGGATCAGGACCAAGATCCAGAGTGACCACTCATGAAAGAGTTCAGGAATTGTGGAGTGCAGAAAGAAAATTAAAAAAAAAAAGAAGCAGCAATTAAGCTAATGGTTCTTGGATGGGGCTGTACATTAATGCCAGAAACCTAGGAAACATTACCTTTAGGCATGGATGGTGGAGTCCTGTCTTGCTCTTGTGGCCATCACGGAAACATGGACATCTGACAACAACGTTTGGGATCTCTCGGCCTCAAGGTACACTATTTAGGAGGGCTGGAAGGGTGCCGAGGGTTGTGCTTTATGTTAAAGAGGGGATAGAGGCCATATCATGTGATGTAAGCAGTAGAAAAGGTGATAAATCACTGTGGGTACAGCTTTGTTCATCACTGGGAAAGAGGATCCATATAAGGGTGATATATAGATCTACAAACCAATCAGAGGATAAGGACAGGGAGCTATTGGAGGAGATTAAAATAATGTCACTGAGAGAGGAACTAGTGGTGGTAGGGGACCTAAACATGCCAGATGTGGATTGGGGCAACCAATTGGCAAGATCAGCTAGGAACCAATCGGTGGTAAAGACCTTGCAGGATTGCTTTCTCACACAGTTGGTCACCGATCCAACTAGACAGGACATCCTCTTGGATATGGTCATCACCAACTCAGAAAAAGTCAGGGCAGTCTGGGTTGGGGAGCCACTGGCCAATAAATACCACAAATCTGGTTTGAAATATCCCTGAGTGATGTCAAATCTCAATCTATGGAGGAAGTCCTGATTTTCAGAGGGACTAACTTTGATAAAATGAGGGGCCTAGCAAGAAGCAAACTATCTAAGATACACAAACAGCTAGAGGTAGAAGACATTTGGGGAGAAATCAAACAAACCATTTTAGAGGCCACTAAGACATGTGCAAAGACTGTGACTAAAAGAAACTGACACAAAAGACCCATTTGGTTCATGAGTAAAGAAAGAAAGAAAGCCTTTAGGGACAAGAGAGAGGCCAACCACAACTTCAGAAGGAAGCCAGGAGACAATCTAAGGGATGAATATGTAATGAAGAACATTGCAGCAAAATCGACAGTGAAGGAGGTGAAAGCAGCAGCAGAAGTAAGGATAGCAAATGGAGTCAAGTAGGGAAACAAGCAATTCTTCAGATATTTACAAAAAAAGAGAAAGAAATGGGGGGATAGTTAGACTCAAGGACAGGGATAGGACAGTGGAAGAAGATGGGCAGAAGGCCACCATTATTAATAAATATTTCTGTTCAGTGTTCACCAAGGAGAATAGTGACCCAATGCCTGGCAGTGGCATCACAGCACAGGCAGATGGGTCCCACAAATGGGAACACCAATAATTACTGAAAGCAGGGTCAGGGAGGTGCTTGAACATTTAAAACAGGACACATCTCCTGGATCAGATGGAATACATCTGAGATTACTTAAGAAGTTTGCAGGTAAGTTAGCTGAATCCTTGTGCACCTGTTTAGCCATTCACTTCAATTAGGAGTGGTGCCAAGGGATTGGAAAAGAGCAGATGTGCTCCCACATAAGAGCAGAAGTAAGAATGAAGCTGGGGAGGCCAGCCCGGTGGTGCTGAGGGTTGCGGCACTGGATGCCACACCTTGGACCACACGAACCTGGGTAATGGGGGATTGGCAGGGGATGGCAGGACTGAGCATCCAGAGGACTGCTTTCCTGTCCTGGGAGAGACGGGGGACCCGATCTCATGCTCTGGTGGCTCCTGGTGGTGGCTGGGGGGCACAGCAGCTCACAATCCGGCAACTAAAGGGGATCAGCTGTGGCAGTGATCCAAAGTGTCTAATGACTAGTTAAAAGCCATGGATAATAAACAGCATATCTCCACACTTTTCCTTGACTTTAGCAAAGCCTTTGATATGGTTGATCACTCCATCCTGCTTGATACTCTGGGTACTATTGGTCTAACCCCTGCTGCAGTAAAGTGGTTCCACTGCTACCTCACAAATTGAAGACAATGAATTAAAGCACAAGGGGAACTGTCCCCACTAAAAGCTTTGCCCCAAGGCATCCCGCAAGGTTCTATCTTGGGGCCTATGCTCTTCGCACTTTATATTAACCGCATGGATTCTGGCATACTCACAGGATATGTTCACCTTTTTGCGGATGACACAGTCCTCTAAACAACCAACCTCTCTCTAGATCTTTCTTACAAAGAGTTAAGGCAGGACTTTCTCATCTTCCAACATAACCTGCTGAGCCTGAAGCTCTTGCTCAATGAAATAAAAACAAAGCCATGACCATCTCCTCGCACTCCTCCCACAATATGGGGACACCTGGTAAACCCCAGATTATCATCCTCTTTGGTGAACCTCTGGAAATAGTGGATAAATTCTAATATCTGGGAGTCTGGTTAGATAACAAACTCAGTTTCGTTGTACATCTAAGTGAGTTAACAAAAAAGCTAAGACAGCGTCTTGACATATTTTACCACATAAGACATCTACTCACTCTCAAAGCTAGGAAGTGGCTGGTTCAAAAAACCTTTCTACCCTTGCTTGATTACGCTGACTTTTTCTACAGTCACTGCCCCCAATATGCCCCCCAGAAGCTTGACACACTCTACTATCGTGCTTTGAGATTCATACTTGACACGCCCCTGCGGACTCACCACTGCCTGTTGTACCAGGCAATTGATTGGTCATCCCTCTTCAAGAGAAGGCAAATAAACACCCTCATGTGGCCCTCAGGGCTATTTCTGACAAACTCTCGCCCTATATCTGCAACCTGCATGAACGGTCTAAAGGTGCGTACGGCCTACAGAACTCCTCCTTTGTCCTCCCCAGGCTACCACGGACGAGGACACATCATGGCACAACTGCCATCAGCTCCTTCCTACCATCACTTTGGAACAACATGCAAAAAGTACTTAAAACTTCCCTCCTGCCTAGCCCCTATGTATTCAGGCAGCTGCTTTATTGATGCCTGAAAAATGCGTGTGATTGCCTTAGGTAATCACTGGCATATGGACTGAATGTTCCCCTAGCTTCTGGACCTTCCTGGCCTTCTTATTCCCCCTGTCAGTTGGAATTCCTTTTTAGTGTAACTACCCCCCTCCTAGCTCCCTCCCTCCTCCCCCTTGGCAACCCCCCCTGGGGCCTCTACCTAAGCAGGGCTCTCCCTGCTCCCTCATGTGTCTTTGCCCTCCTGTCCTCTTTCTGTCCTCCACTGTGTCTTTGCCATACTCTCCTCCCTTTGTCCTCCACTGTCTCCTAACCCATATATGATGAATTACCTGTATATGCATATAGCCCTTGTCATCTATGTCTTGCTCCAGTTACCAAATGATCTCTTACTTAAAGATAGTCTGTTTCAGTGTCTGCTGTGTTATGAAATGATGTTGAATACTGTAAATGAGTTTGTCCTCTGTGCCCAGGGCCATCTTGCAAATCAGCTTGCTCAATGATGTAACAGCCTGGTTAAATAAAGTTTGATTGATTGATTGAGCAGGCAACCAGGTGACCATGTAGCTAGACACTGGAGCCTCAGTATCTCTTGTGCCAGAGATCATCTACAGAGGTAAACTTCTGTAGTGTCCATTGCAACCATCATCTATTCAGCTCTTGACTTAAATGGGAGCCCAAATCCCCATGGTTGGGGAAACCAAGTGTCAGTCACCTATGAGGGAAAAACATGGACCTTGCCTCTGGTGGTGGTACAAGGAGAAAGACCTATATTATTAGGCAGAGACTGGCTCATGCAGATCAAATTGAACTGGGAAAAGATCTTCAGCTTAAATATGGCACCCAAAGCACCACACGATGCGCTAAAGAAAATAGTGGACAAACATGGTGCTATTTTCCAGGATGGTTATGGCAAGATCTAGGATTTCAAGGCAAAGACCTGAGTGCAACCGGGAGCTGTTCCAATTTTCCACAAGCCTCGACCAGTACCATATGCTTTAAGGGAAGCAGTAGAGAAGGAACTGGACCATCTCAAAGGTCATGATATCATCTCACAAGTAAAGAGGAGCGACTGGGCTGTCCTTATCATTGTGGTACTGAAACAAGACAAATCAGTGAGGTTGTGTGGTGACTACAAGGTAATAGTAAACCATTGTACACAGCAAGATCCATACCCATTACCCAATGCAGAGGACTTGTTTGCTACACTCTCTGGAGGCAAGTTCTTTAGTAAGTTGGACTTATCCTTTGCATACCGGCAATTGGACCTGGAACCAGAGTCAGAACCGTATCTAACCATTAGCATCCACAAGAGACTTTACTGGTATCATCGCTGGGCATATGGAGTTTCCACAGTGTCAGCAATTTTCCAGAACACAGCGGACCAGATATTGCATGGACTGGACCATGTAGTATGCTTTAAGGATGATATCTTGGTAATTGCACCCTCAGTGGAAGAGCATCTGACAATCCTGGACCAAATTCTGACCAGACAGCAAGAGTAGGGACTGAGAGTAAAGCTAGTAAAATGCCAATTTCTGCAAAATTCTGTTGAATACCTAGGTCACCAGATTGACGTCCAAGGCCTACTCCCAACAGACAGCAAGTTGGATGCTATAGTTAAGGCACCTGCACCAACAAATGTGATAGAGTTAGGATCATTCTTAGGCCTCTTGAACTACTGTGTACAGTTAATAGCTCATCTGTCCACATTGTTGCAACCACTCCATGACTTGCTACAGAAAGAAGCTCAATGGAACTTGTCACAACAGTGTGAGGAAGCATTCCAGGCTTGCAAGAAACTTCTTTAGGCAGCAAATGGCTAGCGCACTATGACCCAGTCAAACCTCTGAGGCTGGCATGTGATGCATCACCATATGGAGTGGGGGCTGTCATCTCACATGTGTTACCTTCTGGAGAAGAAGACCCAATTGCTTATGCTTGCCAGACATTATCCCCAAGTGAAAGGAACTATGCTCAGATCAAGAAAGAAGCCTTGAGCATAATTTTTGTTGTCAAGAAGTTTCATAAGTACTTGTACGGATGGAAATTCACTCTGCTAACAGATTGCAAGACTCTACTGGTAATTCTGGGGCCAAAGGCCACAATACCAACTCTAGCAGCACTCCGGATGCAGCAATAGGCCCTGATTTTGTTGGCATATGACTATGACATCGAATACCAATGTTCTCAAGATCACGCAAATGCAGATGCATTGTCAAGACTGCCATGCAAGGATACTACCGTGAATGAAGATGATGCAACAGTATTCCATCTTTCACATCTCAAAGACTTCACTATTACCTCACCGGATATTGCAGCAGAGAGACGGCGAGACCCTGTCCTCTCTAAAGTCCTAGATTTCACCTGAAATGGTTGGCCTAACTTCACAAGAGACCCAACCCTCCAATCTTTCTTAGACAAGAAGGACCAGTTGTCCACAGAGCAAGGCTGTGTTCTGTGGGGAGCTCAAGTTGTGGTACCTCCAATGTTCTGCAAGAGGTTACTTTCTGACTTACACAACAGTCATCCTGGAATCTCTCGAACAAAGGCATTGGCCAGAGGATACCTCTGGTGGCCAGGACTTGAACAAGATATCCAACATCATGTCAACCAATGTGCACCATGTGTGGCTGTCCACAGTCAACCTGCTACTGGACCTCTGCATCCTTGGTCCTGGGCTACTACACTGTGGGACCGCATTCATGTTGACTATGCTGGGGTGGACAAATAACACTTCTTGGTAGTAATTGATGTCCACTCCAAATGGCTGGAAATATTACCCACACAAGTCACAACTACTGAAAAGACTATAGACCTTTTGAGATAACTTTTCACCTCTTATGGACTACCACGGGAGTTAGTATCGAGCAATGGTGCCCAATTTTCTTCACATGTCTTTAAACTGTTTTTAAAGCAGAATGGCATCCAACATACAGTATTTTGACTCCACCTTACCATCCAGCATCAAATGGTGCAGCCAAAAGAGCTGTACAGTCATTCAAAAAAGCTTGGAATAAACCTGATTCATGGCAAGTACCTGCAGCTTAAAGGATGGCTCATTTTCTATTTGCTTACAGAAACACTCCTCAGACAGTCACAGAGCAAACAACTGCTGAACTGTTCCTAAAACATCCACCTCATACCCATTTGTCATTGTTCAAGACAGACTTTTCTGACACTGTCACAAAGAATCAACTACAACAGCAAAAGGGTCATGGCAAGTTAGCTAAGCCAGTATGAGTTTTTCATCCTGGGGAGAGAATGATGGTTCGAGACTGTAGACATACCATGGGTTATTGGATTCCTGGGGTGGTGATTGAAACATGTGGACCTTTGACTTATTCAGTTCGCATTGGACAGCAACTTATTCACATACATGTGGAGCACCTGCTGCATTCTAAGGTTTCAGCAAATGCAGCAGAAGATGTCACTCCATATGAGGACAGTGACACAGAGGACTTTGCTCCTACCAGTGAAGTTCTACCGGAGCTGGTGCCAAATAATAATGAATATTCTGTTCCATCAGCAGCATTTATTCCAGCCTGTAGATATCCCCAGAGGCACTGAAGACCACCACAAAGACATGACCATTAAAGTCATGTAATGAACTTGTACCTCTGTGTAACTGAACTCTTACTTGTACTGTTACTTAGTTAGTGACAGGTTCTACCCAAGGGGCAGAATAATCCCCTGAACTTGTTTCTGGGTATCAAACAGCCTGCTTTGGCCCAGAAGTTAGAAATGTTACTGTTGAAGTATTTTAGGCAAGTTTCTGTCTAAGGTGCAGGAGTGTAGTATATGCATGGATATGTATGGTATTATATACATGGGTATATATGGTAGGAAGTTGATTAGAGTTGTAGTTTACACATATGGGTATTTTAGCCCATTATATATGTCAGTTCCTGTCATGCACAGTAAGCCTTTCTTTGTGTATGTCCAGTGATGCAAGACCACTATCTCGGAGTAGAATAAAAGATGGCCACTAACTGACACACCGTGTATGAGTCTCTACTGTACTGACCCACAGTATTTTTATTTTATTTACTAAAATAGTTTCACCAGGAAAGACACACTGAGCAACAAGATGCTTGTCTCCCAGATGCCATATATCACGCCAGGGAACTGGAGAAGAACTGAGGTAGTACCTCTCCACAAGGGAGGGAGTAGGGATGAGGCTGGCAATTACAGGCTGGTCAGCCTCACATCTGTCATGGGGAAATTAATGGAAACCTTAGTTAAACAGAATATAGTAGAATATCTAAATAAGAATAATCTCCAGGATGACAGACAGCATGGTTTTGTGGTGGGCAGGTCATGCCAGAGGAACCTTATTAACTTTTTTGACTGGGTGACTAAAGAGATTGAATAAGGGACACCCAGTGGACCTGCTCTACTTTGATTTCAGCAAGGCTTTTGACTTAGTGCTGCACAATTCCCTGCTAAAAATGTTGGAAGACCAATACATTGCTGAAAGTTTAGTCAGCCTGGGTGGGAAATTGGCTTATAAACAGAAGCCAAAGGGTAGTTTGTCAATCGAGTGAGGTCAGGCAAAGGTAGAGTCTGTAGTTGCGTGCCCCAGGGATTAGCCTTAGACCCAGTCTTGTTTAATATGATTATTTCCAATATATGCATAGGCATTCAGGGTAAGCTCAAACTCTTCACAGATGATACTAAATGGGGCAGCAGGATCGACAGTATGGAGGCAATTAAGGAACTTCAGAACAACTTACAAAGACTAGAAAGAAGGTCTAACATCTGACAGCTGAAGCTCAACACAAAGGGGGGAAGCATCTCTGATGACTTAAAGGTGGCCAGGCACTGCAACAAGGAAGTTGGGAGGACTAGTGGGATGCTGGGGTTCATAGTGAGAGGTATCACCAACAGAAGGAGGCAGATGGTGCTGCCTCTGTATAGATCACTGGTAAGACCTCACCTAGAATACTGTTTACAGTTCTAGAGGCCACATCACCAGAATAACCTAGAGAGACTGGTGGTGGTCCAGAGGAGGGCAACTAAAATGGTGCAAGGTCTGCATCAAAAGCCCTATGAGGAGAGACTAAAGAAACTCAATATGTACACACTGGAAGACAGAAAGAAGAGTGGGGATATGATAGAGACTTTTGAATATCTCAAGGAGGTAAATTAGGTACAGGAGGACAGTATTTTTCAGAAAAGAAAGGTACTCAAGAAAAAGGGGACATGCTATGAAGCTGGAGGGGGAGTAGATTCAGGAGAGATGTGAGGAAGTACTCCTTCACAAAAAAAGTGCTAGATTCCTGGAACAGCATACCAGCTGAGGTGGGGGAGGGGCCAAAACTATGGAGGGATTCAAGAATGCATGGGATAGCCATAAGTGAATCTTAGTGGAAAGGAATGGGGGAGGAGAAACAGCCAGAGATCAAGTAGGGTCTGCAGTGATACTGTAGGTAGGGAAAAATGGGAACACTGGGTGGGCCAAGTGGTCCTTATCTGCTGACAAGTTCCATGTTTCTTTTTCTGTTTCTGTGCTACACCCCAGAGATGCCCATGGTAAAGGTGGTGGTGCCTGGATATAGCAGAGTCCATCGCCGAGGGTACTGGGGCCCATTTCACTATATCTCTCCTATCCCCTCGGGACTTTGGACAATGGTGTCTTGGGCATACCCATGTAAGTGTGTGCAGTCACACCAATGCTGATGATGTTCCAACCCTCCTGATGTTCTACAAGCTGCACTACCACCTGTGGTCACCCGGGGTAGCAGTATTGCAGTGGCGGATGACTCCCTCCCTCCCAAGGGAAGAGGGCATCCACTGGGACACTTGCTTGTCACCCCCTCAGCTGGTACCTGACAACCCAGGCTCACTTCCAAAACACAGAATCACTGGCATCACAAGCAGTATCCTGTCACTTTCATTAAACAGTTTAAAGATAAAAGCACTTCTGCATTATAGCTCAATTTAAAAAGCTCCCTCAAATACATATATGTCACAGAAGTTTTTAAATGTATTCTTTATAACAAAGAGAGTGAGAAAATCACATTATCCTGTATTTAAAGCAGAGATCACTGATGGAGAATGGCAAACTTAGTAATGTAGCAGAGGTATTGCAGCTAATTCAATGGTTTAGTTGTTCCAATACTGTCCATTTCATTTCTGATCATTTGGAAAGTGTGATTTATCTGCATATCTGGATCAGAAAGGGCTGAATCTAATTCCATTATTCAGGCTAAAGGAAAATTATATATAGAATAATAGCGGGATGGTGTACATTATGCAAGCAATAACACACTTTGAGGTGTGGTTTATTGCTTGATAAGAGCAAGTACAGGGGTGTACTAAGGCACGAGGTGCTTTTGCTGAGTGCCTTATGCCATGGGTGTGCTCTTATCAGGCCATAAACCACACCTTGAAGTGTGTTATTGCACTTATAAAATAGGCCCACAAATAATAAAAAAAAAATATACTGTTTTTAATAGTGGTAGCATGAAACAATAGTTCCTTTCTTACTGTTGTGTCCTGTATTTGACACTGTCTAACTGGCAAGTAGAGGAATTATGCATAAAAGAAACATAGTACTTTTTTCTCCCTCCCACTCCCAACACCAGACAGATATAGAATGTTTAAATATGCTATTTTTTTCATTTTCATGTACTAGTCACTGTTTACAGGGACTGAGCCTGTCTGTCAGCCAGGTGCGATACTTAATGCGAGTATGTGTGCCAGTCAGCTGCTGTAGTTAATTTGCTTTTTTTCACAGTCTGTTGTAAATAGCCCTTCCAGTTTTCCATTAAGGAACGCATGTAATTGTTGCTACTTTTTTTTTAATTTGGTGAAGAATTAGACAGATAGTCACATGAGAAGTGGGACCGAGCATGTCCCTCGCCAGTCATTATATTTAGCACTTTCTTGACAGTGGTTTCCTGATCACGTTTGTGGGTGCTAGCTATATAAACAGAAAGCAGTACTATTAAAAAATAAAAAAACATGTGAAACATATGGTGCAGAAGGGGGACATGACTGGGTCTCGTTAGTTGTAGAGGAGCGGCTCAGCACGTGTGGATGAGCAGTGGATTGTGGGCGCCGGAAAGATTGTAAGCAACTGTTTTCTGAAGCAGGAGGACTGGAGGTTAGACTTTTTCAGATAAATTAATATGTGTTTCTTTAATTGAGTGTGTTTGGGTAGTAACAGAGTTGGAGGGGAGGGTGAATGGCAGTGAGTACAGGACAGAGTTGTTTGTGATGGTTGATGACGCTAGGGAGCCTTTTCCCAGAACTGCATCGTGAGCTATGCCTCTGTGTGTTTCTGTTTCAGTTGGCACTTCTCAGTGATTTCTTCTTGTTATGTGGTCGAGCAGAGGAAGTTAGTGCCAATTGGCATAATACATGCTGATAAGGACATGGCTGAAACTAGGTTTTAGCCAATCAGCATTCTGGATTTTTTTAGTCCATTTTTAAAAAATAATTTATTACACACCTGAGGTGTGTGATGCTACATAAACCCCAAGAGTGATGCATCACACACTGAGGACATGTATTGAATTTGAGTATTTGCACCATCCCATGATTTATTTTATATAATTACTGACCATCAATGCCCCCCCCCCCAAAAAAAAAAAAGTAGTAGCTGTCTGGCAAGATCCCAGAGAAAAATGTGCTTATATTTCTAAAGTTAATGGCTTAGTAGAAAAGACTGTTGCTAATAAGACAGTTACTGGCTTTTTTTGTTATGTCAGTTATTGGAAGTGCATGGGGAAAGTATGTGAGTACAGTTTTACAGTTTTTATAGAAACATAATTTTTTGTTACTGGAGGTCCATCGGTAAAGTATGTGTGTCTGGTTTTACAGTTTTACAGTTGGGATTCACTTTGCTTCAGAGAAGATCTTTTTTAGGTTTGTGTGTGTGTGTGTGTGTGTGTGTGTGTGAGTGTGTGTGTGTGTGTGGGGGGGGTTGAAGAACAAACTACAGAGTTTGTGCTCACAAAGTGGCCATTGTGAGGCAGTGCCACACTCGAGACACAAGGGGCAGCAAGTGTTACAGTTAATGCTAGTGTAGTGATTGATTTATGTAGCTGTTTCTACATTGTAAAGTTTGTTGCCTATGGCTTTTCATTTCTGTGATTGCTGCAGAGCTGCTATTTAATGTGGCGGCAGGGGATTCCTCATAAAGCTTCAGTTCCATTGTACTGCAATGGAGAGAGTGTAATAGTCTCGAGCACAGCTGCTCTGTTGAGAGCACATGTTTGCCATAATAACTGGCTGGCCATTATGGCAAATAAAGACTAGCCATCATCATGGAAAAAATTGATGGCCAGTTATTATATGGCAAGTAGTGCATAGCTGACTATGTGTCATGAAGTTTTTTACACATCTGAGGTGTGTGTGATGTCCCATAAACCATGAGAGAATCTTGTGAGGTATAGGTGGACATCACACACTGATTGTGTGTAAAAACAAAATGTCATAAGTCTACAGTCATTTATGTTTTATTTTTTACAATAACTGGTGCAGGGACATAAGCAGAAAAATAAGACAACCAGAAAGATACACAAGTCAAGTTTCCTGCTGTTGAATGGTAGAAAGGTAAAGTGACGTGTGAGTGCACCAAATGCTGTAATAACTGGGTATGACATCATACCTGGTTATTATGGCATTTGATCACACTGATAATTAGTGTGATAAAGGGGGTCAGCCGTTATTATACAGTCATACAATATTGTGCATTATCTAAGCCTTTGGATATTTGGACATATCAGATATTGCACTAAAGACACAACACTAGGAAAACTACACTTTCCAAGTAAGGGACCAAGTGATATTCTTTTTTATTAAGTAGACTCTAACACATGATATGGAGAGAAGAAATCATGCTCTACCATGCAAATTAATCTTGAAACTGGTGCCCTGTAGTCAGATATAGTCCCATAACTCTTATTGATGTGTGTGTGTGTGTGTGTGTGTGTGTGTGTGTATGTATTTTTAAAATGTATTTGCCCTTTATACAGTAGTTCTTCTGAGATTATCACACTTTCAATTATGTACCTAAGCACTGGGAAGATAGCCTGCTTAAAGTTGCACACACTGGCCCAGATATTCAAAAGGGTTGAACCTGGCACAACAGAGTTGCGCCAGCACAACCCCACATTGCACCCTGGCAGGATATTGAAAAGGCTGCCTAGTGCAGCACAACTCCTGATGCACTGGGGTGCAATGTAATGGTATGCAGCACAGATGCAGGGCTGTGCCCATGCATATGTGGAACATCCTGATATTCAGCCCGGGATGTGCAGGTCATATACTGGCACAATCCTGCATTGCGCTGCATAGGGGAGCTCAAAGTTGAGCCCTAACTGAGTAGGAACAACTCCCGGCCACCTAAAGGTGGGCTGCAGTATTGCAAGGCACAACCCATCAGCCCAGCCATTGGTGGCCACCTGCCCACCCAAAACACTGTCCAGAAGCACACACTGAACCCGTAACCCCCCCATCCATAGCCGTGATCACATGGTATATGTTTAAAAAGAAATCCCTGGTAGTCTAGTGGCCTCCCAAGTCCCCCGATAAATATAATACATGACCATCCCTGGTGGTCTAGTGGTCCCCTTTCTCTTCCAAGTCTCTGACTCCCCGATATATATAAATATGACTGTCCTTGGGGGTCTGGTGGAACCCCTTCATCCATTGCCGCGATTGCGGTAAATGTAAATTAAAACATTCCCTGGTCGTCTAGAGGACCCCCCTCCCTCCCAAGTCCCAGATCTCGGTGGAAGTATTATAATCCATTCCCTGCTAGTCTAGTTGTACCCCCTCTCTCGCGATGCCCTGATGGATGTATAATACTACAGTACCTGGTGGTCAAGAGGACCCCCCTCCCTCCTGGGTCCCTGAACACAGTAAATTGCCCACATGTAATTCCCTGGTGATCCAGTGGCACCCCACCCCTCCCACCCACACAGGACCCCTTGCCCACCCTGCTTCCCCTGTCATAGGGGTGGCTGCATCCAGCTGCATACCACCTGGCCTCTCGCCAAATGACAGGTACAGTATGTGTTTGTGGTCCCTATGTGGGACCATTGTTGGTAGGGCATACCAGTTAGATAAAGTTCCAATATGTGAATGAATCATTCACATATTTGGGACTGTCTAGTATAGTATGCCCTGTGCTCCATTGGTTCACATAGGGGACCAATCGCTTATAGCCCATAGTGTATCTGTCAATCAGCGGGTGGCCGTGGTATGCAGATGGGATGCAGCCGCCCATCGATGGTGGGGAGAGTGGGGTGGGCAAGGGGTCCTGTGTGGGTGGGAGGGGGTGCCACTGGATCACCAGGGAGTTACGTGTGGGTGATTTACTGTGATTGGGGACCCAGAAGGGAAGGGGTCCACTAGCCCACCAGGAACTGTATTATTATACATCCTTCATCAGGAGGAAGGGGGTACCACTAGACTACCAGGGAATGGATTATAATACTTCCACCGTGATCGGGGAGTCAGGAGGGAGGGGGGTCTACTAGGCTATCAGGGAATGTTTTAATTTACATTTACCATGATCACAGCAACAGGTGTGGGAGAGGGGTCCACTAGACCACCAGGAACAGTCATATTTACATATATTGGGGAATCAGGGACTTGAGTGGGAAGGGGGACCACTAGACCACCAGGGATGGTCATGTATTATATTTATAGGGGAATTGGGGACTGGGGGGCCACTAGACTACCAGGGATTTCTTTTTAAACATATACCACATGGTGACGGCTATGGAGTGGGGGATGCCGCAGGATCCCCACAACACACATCATGCTGTGTAGGGCTCCAGGCGCAGGTCGCCAGGCTGCCCTCAGCAAGGCATGCACATGTGGCCATGATGACATGCAAATGGCCCCATTTGTGCCTTGCATATATAATGGACTCATTTGCATACCCCCTGCTGAATATCATGGGTGATGCACCTAGTGAAACTGCACTTGCGCTGGCACATCCCCGTGCTCCCTATCTGTGGCTTGCACCAGTGCAGTGCCACTGCGCCATGGGCAGTATGTGCACTGACCCTGCCATATTCAACGGTGCTGCACCATGGCATATCCTCGTTGAATATCACCTGGACCTGGCCCCAGCACATCACAGTTGCACTGCCCCCAGGCTTGCGCCACTGCCTGGTGCAGTTGGACTGTCCGGGCCACTGTAAATGGCCCAGTGGCATCTGAAGTTGAATCTTCTGGTTCACAGTCATTCACATTAATGTCTAAGCTACACTGCCCACCCACAATATATTATTGTCCTAATGCACTGGATCTGTTACGAAGCTGTGTTATCGAGTGATGTGAGTACACAGACAGCATTCATATGAATGGGTCCATGCTCTGAACACCAAGGTTGAATTTTCAGTTAATGTGCTGCTCAACTTGTTACCGATTTTTGTTTTTCAGTTATTAACCATGGGGAGGTAAGGGGGCAATTACTCTGCTTGTGGGGTCACTGTACCTTTGTGAATGGTCCTGTGTACCATTTTCATGTCAGTCCCCACCACCTTTCAAGACCATTCTCAATTCCTTTTATGAACACTTAGGAAGTGGTTGCAATCTCTGTTGATAATGGTTCAATGAGGCTCATTTAAGGAATAGCCAATGCCAGATTCATGTTTGGGGAACATTTTTAATTTTTATCTTCAGTTTGGATCAAACTTTTGGGCCCCTTCAAGATCTCCTTGTATTTTTTTTTTTGGCTAATTAATTAAAATCACTTTAGCCCTTCCTGGTGGCAGGGTCTAGCCCCATGACCACCTCTTGCCCCAACCCAGTAATAGTGTACCCTTCTCTCTCTGCAGACATTTTATTTATAGAAATAAAATATCTGGCTGATTGAGTTTTTTTTTTTGTTTTAATCTGACTGGAGGACTGACCAGAGGGTGGGGGTGGGCATGTTGGAACTGAAAGGGTGAGAGAGGGGCAGTTAAGAGGTGCCACCTACCTTGTTTCTGTCCTTCTCTATATCATTACAATGGATATGAAATGTTGAAATGGAACCAAAGACAAGGTCTGAATTAAAGCTGAACCAAAGTTACCAGTTCCCACATTTACTCACCCTTAGGCTCAAAAGCAGTGGTTTTTCTAAGTGGTCAAAATGGAAACATTATGGAAAGTGGACCCTTAAGCTGCTGTTTGGAAGGCCATGGTGTGAGACAAAAACCTGGCTGGACAAAAACTGAATATTGCCCTACTCACCAGTTATACCAGTTGTGGACAAAATGAATCTATAATCTTTAATATGAATGACGTAATTCCAATTAGGGTAGGTGGGCAACATTTTGGTTGGCAAAGGGTGTTTACATCTTGTAGACTAAGGACTTCTTCAGTATTTTTAAATGGCCATTTTTACCATCTAATTCTTTATATTTTTAATCAATTACTTATTTGGTCTTTTTCCATATGTACAAAATAGTAGGAGTTTAAAGAAATTATGTCAGGTGTAAGATAAAAAATCATTACAATGGTTAATTAAAAATATTGTGCATTCAAAATACAATATCCACATACTTATACTGAGATTAGCACTCACTAATGTGTGCAAAGGCAGTCCTTTAATATTATAGGAGTGCGGCAGTGCCCCTATAGTTAGGGTTGAGTAGGGTGTTCAATATTAAACCCCTAACTTTGCACATTAATATCACTGGCTCCCTTTGACGAAATGAGCTGACATTTTGTATGTGTTGTCTACGAGGCAAGGTTTTGATGTGCGGAAATTTTTGTGATGGCAGTTTGTGCAGTTTCTGAGATCCAGATGTGTCATTTTTTGTAAATGTCTATTTTTTTCCCATACTTAACATTTTTTTTCTCTCACCTACAGCCTACAGTAAATGGAAAGGAATTGTTGCCCTAAATGTGCAGGGGACATGTGTCATGTACATAGTGCCTTTGAGAGGGATAGTGAAAAAATATTTAAGGGTTCCTGAGTCATAAGGCTTTTAAAGTTAGTGTTTATGACCTGGACAAGCACAGTAGAGGTTTTCAGATAACGTTCTGCAGCAAAAGTAACAAACTCTAGCCAGAGCCGATATGGCTGTGAAGAGCTACCAAATTACCAAAGTTATTTTCTTGTTGGTACCATATAGTGCTGTTTAGTCACAATCATCAAAACTGGTATGCTGCTAATTTAATCCTTTTGAATTTATTTAGTCAAAGTACATGCTGCTCTGTGTGTGTGTGTGTGTGTGTGTATGTGCTTGCGTGCAAGCTGTCCTGCCCATAGGAAGAAGATACCTAACAGCTGCAGTTGCACTGTCTGTAATCTGACACTGTAGTCTGACTTTCAGTTTCAGCAAATTCCAGACAACATATAATGAATTAACCCCAGGTTGCTGAAAGAAATAGAATAAATCTATTAGACTGCTCGCAGTCAGTCATGTACAGCTATTTGCTCACTACCTAACTCTCGGCCTCCTGCTCCTTGCAGCAGGTGACATCTGCCCTAACCCTGGCCCCAATACTACCCCCCATACCTCTCTCCAACATCAGCCTCTTCTTCACTTCACTCTGGGGACCTTCTCCCACGTGGCCTGCTCCTCCTGCACCTAAATATAAGAAGCCTTGTCCACAAGCTTGAGTCCCTTCAGGTTCTTGATGTTCACTATGCTCCAGATATCCTCACCCTGTCCGAAACCTGGCTCAACAAAAACATCAACGACTCCTCTGTCACTATCCCAGGCTACACTATGGCCCGATAGGATAGAGCCTCTAAAGGTGGCAGAATAGCCATCTATGTAAATTTGGACTTGCACTATTCAGTGGTCCTGACCAAGTCTGAACCAAAAGTCCCTGAAGTATTACTAATTCAGCTTGTCCTTCCTTTCTCGCTACCAATCTACATTGCTGGGATATACTGGCGACCTGGTACACCAGCTTGTGCCGTCATAGAGCTCCTCAAGCAAATCTCCTGCCTAACCACGACAGGGGAAATCTACATTAAGGGTAATCTTAACCACAATTTGCTAGCTCCTGCCCTCAACAAAACCAGGATTGAAATTTCCGCCCTTAACCTCTCACAAATCATTACTGAGCCCACCCGAATTAACCTAAAATCCGGTAACCACTCGCTCATCGGCTTAGTCCTTACCACACACCCCCACCGGATCAAACAAGCCAGTATTCTTCCTGACTCCCTCAGTGACCACCACATAACCTTCTTAGTGTGAAAATCCACCACTCAAAATCCCCCATTAAATTTGTAGTCCAACGTTCCTATAAATCCCTCAATCTAGCTCCTGTATTAGATGACCATGCGCAAGCACCCTGGGCCCCTGCCCCTCTTACAGTCTCCATTGATCATGCCTTCCTACACTTTGAAAATACATTCCTCAGCATCTGGAACACACATGCTCCACTGCGTCTTACAAGAGTACAAGGAAACCACCTACCTTGGATCACCCAAGAACTGACTGCATGTCAAATCACACAGGACAAAGCCTGAAAAACGCACAAATCCTCACCCCTCCCACAACACCTCTCCACATGACGCATGATCCGTAACAAGTTTACCAGATCCACTTGTCTTGCAAAAGCAGAGTACTTCAGCAGCTCTCTCCAGTCAAACGTAAATAAACCTTCAATATTCTGGAAGGTCATTCACTCCATTTTCACCCCACCAGCTGCCAATCCCACTCCAATGCTAACTGTTAATAACTCTCTCCTATCAGAGCCCACAGCAGTCACCACTGAGTTCAATGTGTACTTCTCCACTTGTGCTTGTGTCCTTTCTTCCCTGGCCGACACTACACCTCTCGCACTGCCTACAGACATAAAGACCCAGACTAGGCCTCGCTCCTATTCCTTCAAAGACATCTCTGCAACTGAGGCCCTAGATGCATTACTTTCTCTCAACCCTTCAAAAGGCAAATCCCTGGATGGATTATACCCCAAACTTCTATACCTCTCCGCCCCCGCTATCGCAACTCCGCTTGCCAAACTCCTAAACCAATCCTTTGCTGCCGCTGCCATCCCCCATGCATGGAAGCATATTGTTGTCATCCCTCTGCCAAAAGGAGGTGTCCCTACCTCCCCCTTCTAACTACCACCCTATCTCCCTCCTCCCAGCCATAGCTAAACTACAAGAGCACCTTGTGCTCACCCAACTTACCTCCTTCCTCACTGACTCAAAATTCTTCACACCATTCCAGTCTGGCTTCAGGAAGGGACACTCCACCACCTCCTCCCTGATAAGGCTTACAGACACTATCCTGATAGGCATTAACAGTGGACTGATCACCTCAGCCATTTTTGTTGACCTTGCAAAAGCCTTCGACACAGTCTCCCACCCCATACTGCTCTCGAGTCTCACTGAATCAGGCCTCTCTGTCGCAGCCACAAACTGGTTCAGATCATACCTCTCTGATAGAACTCAGTCCGTTACAGTCTCAAAAGCGATCTCCACCCCCCTTCTCTTACCTACCGGTGTCCCACAGCAGTCGGTTCTTGGTCTCATTCTGTTGTCTATATTCCTAAATGACCTGCCACTCATCTGCTCTACTTCTTCAATCCACAAGTATGCAGATGATACTGTACTCTGCTACTCAGGCTCTGCCCCTGATGTGGTACAATCAAACATCCAAGCTGACTTCAACAAGGCACAGCAATGGTTTAGCTTGCACCAGCTCTCCCTGAATGCAAAAAAAAAAACCTGTCACTATGAACTTCGGCACAGGACAACGCCTGGCCAGACTACCCTCCCTTCCCTACTTCACCACCCTGGATGGCCAAAAACTTGAAGATGTCTCCTCATTCTGTTACTTGGGAGTCTGGCTCAACAGCCATCTCTCCTTCTCTGACCACATCGATGCTATCTCAAAAAAAAATGACGCCCCATGCTCAGTGCACCATATAGGAACCGCAGCAGTCTCCATCCCCGAGTCCAATGTGAACTGGTCCTGAAAATGATACTGCCCTCCATCGACTACTGCGACATTGTATACAGTGCAGCTCCTAAGTCCACCCTATCTAAACTGGACACATTATATAATGCCTTCTGCCACTTTGCTCTCAATGCCTCTCCCCTCACCCACCACTGTGACCTCTATCGAGCCTTGGCTTTACTGTCCCTCGAAAACCGCCACATCTCTCACTGTGCTAAATTTGTCTCCAACCTGTGGCTCGGGTCCATCCCCATCTACCTTGCCACCGTGCTCACAGATGCCCCACCCCTCTCCCATCATTGTAGATTCAGTGACTCCCGCCAACTTTTGGTCCCTAGATGAAAGACCGGAAGATCTCTGCTCATCAAACTGCCTTCTCACACCAGCTACCCAAGCTCTGGAATGCCCTCCCACCACAAATTCGGCACTCCTCCTCTTCCTACTCTCTGTCTACTGCCCTAGCAAATTTCCTTACTACAAATTGCTCTTGTCCCTGAACCTGCCCTGCCCCACTATCCCCTCCCCAATGCCTGACCAGCAGCCTTAGCCTTGCTACAGAAGCTGGCATATAACCCCAACCTTGCAGTTATATCCTGGGCCTATTTTGCCATATTATGCCTGTAGAATGTGTGGACCCCAGAGAACTGCGTGTAACACAGGTTGACTTGGCAGTTCTCTGGAGTGCTGTTGAGGAGAGCAACAAGAAGGTGAGTGCTGTGGAGCAGTGGCTGGATTGCATAGAGCGACATCAGTTGCAAATTATGTCCATGCTAGAACTGCTGCTGGATCACCAAGGGATTCCACATTATTTTTTTTTTCCTCGCACCATGTGCCCCCCCACACCTTCCTTGCTGTGTTATAAAATGTATTCCTCCACCATCCCTGACCCTTGTATGTAATTATGCCCTTTTTTGTTGTTTTCCATATGCGTAACACTTTGTATTCTGAGCAGTGCAAGTATACTGTGCTAAACTTCATGTGTGCAGTCAGTCTTCTTTCCAGTCTGTGTATGTACTGCAGACACTGTCCAACTCCTTGACTTAAAAACATTTATTAATGAGCACAATAGTGGGATGGTGAAGCCTGGAGAGATACTACAAAACAGGCTTACAATGCATCCAAGTAACTAGCAAAAAAATGAATGTTGTGATTTGTGACATGATCATAAATCATGATTTGCGACTGCATTTGTGACCGTGATGATGTAGAAATGTGAATGCCTACAGCTGTACATCCCTGAACCCTGATGAGGTGTGGCACAAAACTCCCCGACTTGAAAACAAACATTAATGAGCACAATGGTGGGGTGGTGAAGCATGGAGAGATACTACAAAACAGGCTTACAATACATCCAAGTAAATATTAAAAAACGTAATGTTGTGATTTGTGACATGATCGTAAATCATGATTTGTGACTGCATTTGTGACCGTGATGATGAAGAACATGATTTGTATCATGAATGACTCATGATGATGGTCCTGACTTAAAAACGCATATTAATGAGCACAATGTTCATGCTGAATTATGCACCACACCTGTCCAGTACTCTGAAGGGAAGCCAAAGAAACAACTGTGACTTAAGTTAGAGATGGAGATTGGAACCTAAAGAGATGAAAATGCACAGACAGATTAAGATTGTGTTGTGCACTGAAGAGATGCAGATGCAAAGGCACAACACCTAACCAGTGCTCACCATCATAAATTCAAATCTGGAAAAGAATACCTTTGCCAGTTGGGGCGAGCCATGGGGGGCAGTGTACTGCACTGCTTCAGTGACAGTCACTAGTTCTAGTACCAGTAAAGATACCACAAAGAAGTACAAAAATTACACAGCTGCAGTGGATAGCAGGTTCACATTGCTGAAATTATGTGGCACAATAAAAGTTGTCTGATTTGATGACAAGCGTCACACACATACTCACACACACACTAAGTAATGCTTAGCAAATTGAAAACTTCAGTAATATAACCACACATTTTAAACAAACTAAAATTATGCACTGCTGCACCAAACAATTAGCAAAAAATGGCAAGAATTATTGAAAATATTACTGTGTGTACATTAACACAGTTATACAAGAAAAATATCACCAAAACAGAAAGCACTGTCTTTTTCTCCAAGTTAATCTATCTACACCACAGATATGCCCCTCCCCCAAAGCACACTTCCACTGTCTCTCAGTACACAGACCGAATGTTGTACATTAACATTCAAAATCTACACACAAACAATAAACACTCAATGATATGAGCAAAGGAGGGTTTCCTATAATCGATGAACTAAAGTTACAGCAAAAAAAAATTACTCAAAAAGGCTTTTTTAACAGCTTTTAGAAGGTTTGAATCACAGAGAGCTCTCAGAGCAGATTGTCTCCTACAGCTTCTTACACACACTAACCCAAACTGAGGCTGTGCAGAACAATCTAGAGCCTATGTGACCTGAAATCCCATGAATCACTGCAAAATTCACCTTTGAAGCTTAAAAAGAAGGTGAAGTGAGGCGAGGTGCATTGTTTTCAATGTACTTCACCTTAAGAATTGGTTGGAGTAGTGGTTTGGGAAGGCAGAGTAACGCAAAGTCATTGTTTTCAATGGACTTTGCGTTACCCATTTGTAATGCGAAGTACTCCACTTCGCGTTGTGGAGCACTCCTCGAATTCGCCTTCACTTTGTGAAGCACTCCATGGAGCGAATTGGGATCACTTTGCACATTACTATTCTCAATCACATAGTTGAATATTTTCTTATAGTTATCATTGGCTGTATTGCTGCTTCTGTTTACCTATATGAAAGAGCCAATTAGAACTGTAATTATTTAGGGCTGCAGTGGGCAGAGCCCTGCAGACCTCTTTTTTTTTTGAAGAAACACTCCTGCATTCCTTGTGAATGCAGAACATGGAGTGTCAAAAAAAGTCACCTCCACCTTGGAATATTTTTTTTTACTTTTGGCAGTCGACGGTCCGTGACAGTTGAAATACATAACCTCTCTACCTTGGTGCACTGTGTGTGCAATATCTACTCTGTATTCTGTCTCCCAGAAAATTAATGCTACACTCAGGGCAATCACTGCAGACAGAGCATGAAGCATCACACAGGTATAGCCTCCCTGACAACTGCAAGTTATGATTCCCCAAAGAGACTTGTATGATTGGCCACAGAAAACAAAAACTGGACCCAAAATGAAATGGCATCAACAAAAGAAAATAAAAAAGCCAAGTTGTCAGACCACATCCCTACAGCACCATCATTGGCTTCCTATTATAGGGTCCACAACTAGAAAATGAAGACCTGCAGTTTGCATAAGACAGTTAACTCTGGCCCCAGGTGAGGAGTCGGGTGGATAAGGCAGGGCAACTGCTTCCAGCTAATAGTTTCTAAGGATCCAAAATGAATGCCTGAATGAATGTGTTATATCTTTCCTTTGTCTCTTCAGCTCAGTCCCTTACCTTACTAGTCTAATGGTGGCCAACTGAGCTATTGCAAGTAGAATAATCCTCAGTCTGGATTACTTTGAAATATCATTAAGCAATCATTATAACTTCAAAAATCATTCATACAGCCTGGAAAAAAGGAATTGATTTCCCCATTTTACATAGTACCTGCTGCATCATACAGCTTGGAGTTCCCTGTAAAGTCCATGCAGCTAGTCTCATAGATGGGCTATTACAGTATGTATCTATACACACAGGACATCATTAGTGGCAACATGCAGCCCAGGAGTCTGTATCTTTTTCTGGGCTTCCACAATGTCCATCTGTACTGCCAACAGCATCCAATTTAGGTTTGCCCACCCCCACAGCCAGTGGTTGAAGTATGCTACTGGACTCCTTCATAGAAACATAGAAACATAAAAGTTGATGGCAGATAAGGACCGCAAGGCCAATCCAGTCTGCCCATTTCTTTTTCTACCTTATGAATGTGCCATTGGCCTTTGCTCTGTCAATGGCCTATCTAGTCATACTCAACTGTATTGCTCCCTTATGCAGATCCCATGCCTGTTTGAAGCTCTGCACTGTATTCATATCCACCACTTCCTGAGGTAGGCTGTTCCATGCATCCACCACCCTTTCTGTGAAAAAGAACTTCCTCACATTACCCCTTAATCAGCCTTCCAGTAATCTCATGCTGTGTCCTCTTGTCCTTCTATTTTTCTTATATTGAAACATGTTAGACTCTTTCACCTTGTTAATGCCCTTAAGGTGTTTGAATGTTTCAATCATATCACCTCTCTCCCTCTTTCGCTCTAGGTTATACATATTGAGTTCAGTTAATCTGTCCTCATATGTTTTCTGATGCAGTCCCTGCACCATTTTGGTTGCCCTTCTCTGAACTGCCTCAGTTTGGTTAATGTCCTTCTGAAGGTGTGGCCTTCAGTACTGCATGCAGTACTCCAGATGGGGTCTAACCAGTGTCTTGTAAAGAGGGATTATTACCTCCTTCTTCTGACTTGTGATACCCCTACTAATACACCCCAACATCCCTCTAGCCGTACCTACTGCTTTAGTGGTCTGCTTGGATGATTTTAGGTCATCGGTGATGATGACGTCCAAGTCTCTTTCTTCCCTTGTGACTGCCAGCAGCTCCCCTCCCAGCCTATAGGTGGCTTTAGGGTTTCTCTTCCCAGGGTTTTAAATAATTGATTATCAGTTTTTTTTTTCCTGGGACAATACTAACTGCACAGAAAGTATTTATATAGGTTTTCTAGAAGTGTTATGTTTGTTAAACACAATGAGACAAGTGCTATGCATTTTTACAATGTGTTAGTACTTTTATGAGCAAAACACTAATCAATTTTTAGAGTTAAATAAAGCCCTGCTTCCCTATGTGCATGATCTTGCACTTCTTTGCATTAAACCCCAATTGCCACTCTTCCAACCATTTTGCTAGTTTATCCAGATCTCTTCTCATTCTGCCCTCCCCATCTGGGTCATCTACTCTATTGCAGATCTTGGTGTCATCTGCAAACAGACAAGCCTTACCTTCCAGTCCATCAACAATGTCACTGATGAAGATATTGAAGAGGACTGGCCCCAGGACTGATCCCTGAGGCACCCCACTTGTGACTTGCATCTCTTCTGACTGTATAGCGTTTACCATCACTCTCTGTTTTCTGCCTGTCAACCAGTTTGTCATCCAGTTGACCAACGTCTGACCCACCCCAAGCCTACCCAGTTTATTAATCAGTCTTCTATGTGGAACAGTATCGAAAGCTTTGCTGAAGTCAAGGTAGGCAACATCAACTGCTCCTCCTTGGTCCACCACTCTGGTTACCCAGTCAAAGAAATCTATGAGGTTAGTTTGACTGGACATTCCTTTTGTAAACCCATGCTGTCTTGGATCCTGTGCCCCTATGGATTCTAGGTGTTGCACTATCCTTTCCATAAGGAGTGTCTCCATAATCTTGCCCACTACTGAGGCAAGACTGACTGTTCTGTAGTTTCCTGCCTTCTCCCTGATACCACTCTTGTAGAGCGGGGTCACATGAGCCCTTCTCCAGTCTTCTGGGACCTCTCCTCTGCTCAGAGAGTCACTAAACAGTTCTGATAATGGCTCTGCTAGTTCCATCCTTAGCTTCTTTAGTACCCTGGGATGTATGCCATCAGGTCCCATTGCCTTGTCCACCCCGAGCTTATCAAGCTCTTGTAGGACCCTTTCTTTTGTGGAGGGACTAGTGCACACCTCCCTCCCACCTGTGTCCATGGTGCTGAGCTGTGAGCCCTGCCCTACCTTCTCTTCAGTAAATACTGAGCAGAAGTATCTGGTTTGGATAGATGCTTATACATGGTCCTTCTCCTCACACGCCCCCTTATCCCCTTTGATCTTAGCAATAACCCCTCTGGACTTTCTCCTTTCACTAACGTATCTATAGAGAGTCTTGTCACCTTATTTTGCTGTTTGTGCTAGTGTCTCCTCAGTTTGGTCCTTTGCCTGCCTTACTGCCTTCCCTGCTTCCCTTAGGGAAGTTTGGTATGCCTACCTATCTTCATCCTGCTGCATTCCCTTATATTTCCTGAAGGCCAGCTTTTTGGCTCTGACCTTTTCTGCTACTGTGTTTGAGAATCAAAGTGGTTTCCTTCATCTTTTGCACTTCCTTTTCTCACTAACACAATGGGATGTTGCTTCAAGTATTGCATCTTTAATGCTTGCCCACTTTGCCTGTACCCCCTCACCTGTATTTCTTTTTGCCAGGGCTAGCTTAACTCTGTTGGCCATCTTATCAAAGACAGCTCCTCTGAAGTCCCATATTTTTGCCTTGGAATGGGATGATTTTGTTCTAGTGGCCAAATTGAACCATACCATGTGATAGTCACTGGCACCTTCAATGTCAATAAGAAGCCTAGACTGCTCAGAACGTGGCTGTCCCTATAAAAATTATTACTACAAATCCTGTAATTTATTTGACAATGACAGGTACCAAACATGAGTGTATCATGATAGTGAGAGCAAATTGGAGCAATTACCAATATCTCCCTGAGTTAGTGCTGTATTTGAAACCTATGCCCATAACATCAAACAAAATTCAAAAGGGTATTGGATCACCATATGGAAATACATACAAGAATATTAATGATGGATGCTCTAAACCCCAATTCTGGATGTCTTTTCAATTGTCCATCCTTCAATATTTTACAATCTCTAAGAAATTATATACAGTATGCCACTACCCTCTCTAAGAAACTGTAAAATTTGGAATGATGGACAATTGACCAGACATCCAGAATTGGTATTTAGAGTGTCCATCATTAAAATTCGTATATGCATTTGCATATGGTGATCCAACATCCTTTTGAATTTTGTTTTATGCTGTGGGCATAGATTTCAAATACAGCACTAACACAGGGAGGTATTGGTAATTGCTGCCATTTGCTCTCACTATCATGATACACTTGTTTTTGGTACCTGCCATTGTCCAACAGATTATGGGACTTGTACTAATGATTTTTATAGGGACAGCAATATTCTGAGCAGTCTAGGCTTCTCAATAACACTGAAGGAGTCCAGTAGCATACTTCTTCACCCACCCGACCCTTCTTTTCAGCACCCACCACCCCACACTCCCTCCCCAGAAACATAATAGTGACACTGGGGCTGCCCAATCCCCCAGTCTCACAATCTGCATCTTGGTTCAGCTTTTTTTTTCTTTTTATGATCTGTATCAAGAAAACAGTCCATTGATGTTGTTTGCGCTGTTTCTTCCCCCACCAGACTCTCCCACTGAGCACCCACACCCCACCACCCCAAGCCCTTACTTACTCATCAGCAGTCCAACGTCATAATCCTCTCTTGACCACAGACACATCTTCACTCTTCAAATCCTGACCACAAACTGAAGAAACAGGTATGCTGTTCAATGTATTTCAAAGGGGGGTTGAACTTAGAGGCATAACTTGGGTATTTTTGCATATTTCTGGCCCAAATTTTCAAAATGCCTTCTTTGGAACCCCCCGTATGAACAATGGCACTGTTGTTAGGCAAATCTGTCCCAAAAAGGTGATTTTGCAGTCTCTGAACAAAATCACATTTCAGGCAGGATTTGAAAAATTTCTTGCCCCTGTTCATGAGGTAGGGTCATAAGAAAGGTATGTTGAAAATGCGGTGTAAAAATATTAAAGTTATGAGCCTACGTTGAATTTTGTGAATGTTGCCTCATAACTTTGGTAATTGTTTTACCCCAAATGTACAACACAGTCATGTCTTTACAGCACCAAATGAATGCAACAGCTGTCATTTTTCAAACCCTGGCCAGAATGTTTTTTTTTTTTTTTAATATCCCAAAAGGTGATTTTGTGGTCCCTGAGTGAAATCACGTTTTGGACAGGAGTTAATAATTTTCTCTGCCATTGTTAATGAGGTGGGGTAATAAGAAGGCTATGTTGAAAATTTGGTGTAAAAATATTAAAAAACAACAAAGTTATAAACCTACATTGAATTTTGAAAACACAGCCTTGTAAATCTAGTAATTTTCAATAGTTTTACTCCAAATTTATAACATAGCCATATCATTCCAGCACCTCATAAATGTGGCAGCTGTCCTTTTTCAAATCCTGGCCAAAATGCTTTTTTACATCCCAAAAGGTAATTTCATGGTCCCTGTACAAAATCACCTTTCAGGCAGGAATTGAACATTTTATCTGCCCTTGTTCATGATGTTGGGTGATAACAAAGCAATGTTGGAAATTTGGTGTAAAAATACTAAAACTTAATAAAGTTATGAGCCTGCATTGAATTTTGTGAATGCAGGCTTGTATGAATGGTAATATTCATTATTTATAACCCAAATTTTCAACATAGCCATTTCTTTACAGCACCTCATGAATGTGACAGCTGTCATTTTTCAGCTCCTGCTCAAAATGTGTTTTAGTGTCCTGAAAGTTGATTTCACAGTCCCTGTGCAAAATCACCTTTAAGCTAGGAGTTAAACATTTTCTCTGTCTCTCTTCATGAATCAGGGTCATAACAAGGTTATGTTGAAAGTTTGGTGTAAAAATATTAAGAAACAAATTTACATTTATTTTTACTCCACATTCCCGAGCTGCAGCCCTATCGGCTCTGGACAGAGTTTGATTTTCCTAGCATTGACATTCACAGAAAGTGTTCCTTAAATAGTATGCTGACTATCTTTGCTTGTGTATTATGACCTGTTAGACATTTCAACAATAACTATTTCCTTTACTGTAAATTTCCACAGACTCCTTGTTTTACCAGCAGTATGGGGGCAATCTGTTTACCAAACACAGCGCAAGTCACTATGGTGTGCAGTTATCCATGCTCAATATCTATCTGCACAGTGATTTTATATTAGCTGCAACCAGACTAATAATATTTTTTTATTGACATTAGCAGTCTATTATGAGTTTTGTCTTATGTTTCTTATTTTAGTTGGTATCAAAACAGGGTACTCCTTGGTGTCTAGTGGCATCCCACACCTATTGACCACTTTCCCTGACTCCCCATTGAAAAATATGTTTTCCTGGGGGTTTAGAGGCACCCCCCACCCACAGATTGCCTCCCAGTTTTTAGTGTTATATTCCCTGGTGTCTCTCCGATGTCGTTAGTGACCACAATACAAGCTTTCTGGTTCACAATGTCCATCATCCCAACCCCCTGATAAAATCATTTAGCTTCGCTCCTTTAAATCCCTAGATCTTGCCCCACTTCAGTCTGAGCTTGCCTCCACTGACTGGGCCCCTTTATCTTCTGCCCCCTCCATTGACCATGACGTTGCCTACTTCAAGGATAAATTCACTACCACCTGGAACACTTTCATTCCCTTCAGGTCAACCAGGGTTCGAGGGTTACACCTCCCCTGGATTACCCCTGAATTATTGGCCTGCATAAGGGAACATGACCGTGCCTGGAAAAAACACAAAACATCTAAGCTCCCTGGTGATTACACCATGCACAGAATGCTCCGCCACTCATGTAACAAAATTACCAGACTGGCAAAGTCTCAGTATTTCAAATCCTTCATCCACACAAGCATCAATCCCCCTCCAAATTCTGGTGGTTGGTCCATGCTCTTTTCTTCCCTCCTTCTCACCCCCCCCCAGTTCTTAAAATCAACAATTCCCTGGTATCAGACCCATGTTTGGTGGCCAGAGAATTTAATGCCTACTACACATCCTGTCCAAGTCTGTCCTAAGCTCCCTTCCTCCCCCACCTACCCCTTCCCCTCTTTATCTCCCCATTCCTCATCTGACTCCCACCCCTTCCACTTCTCCCACATCTCTCCTAGTGAAACCCTAAGTGCCCTGCTGTTCCTGAACCCACCAAAAGGTTCCTCTCTAGATGACCTTGACCCTAAGCTTCTCTACCTGTCTGCTCCTGCTAGTGCCTACCCTATCTCCTTAATCTTAAACCTCTCCTTTATGTCAGCACAGGTCCCTCCCTACTGGAAACATGCTGTAGTTATTCCTTTCCCCAAGGGCAGTGACTCTTCTGCTCCTGGCAACTATTGCCCCACCTGTCTCCTTCCTACCCTTGCTAAACTTCAAGAACACCTGATTCTCTCCCAACTTTCCTTCTTTCTCTTTGATTCCTCCTTTTCCACTCCATTCCAATCTGGCCTTCGGAAGAACCTTTCTACTACTACCTCCCTCCTCAGGCTCACTGATTTCATCCTCATTGGGATGGATGATGGCCTAATCACCGCAGCCATTTTTGTCATCCTAACCAAAGCCTTCAACACTGTTTCCTACACCCTCCTTCTTGGTTCCCTCTCTACAGCAGGCCTGGCCTCATCTGCCATAAACTGGTTTAAGTCATACCTCACCAGAAGGACACAATCAGTATGAATCTCAGATTCTACCCCCCCACTCCCCATCCACGCTGGTGTCTCCCAGGGCTCAATGCTAGGTCCACTGCTCTTTTCCATCTTCCCTAATGACCTTCCTACTGCCTACTTCACCTCCTCCATCCATATGTATGCCAATGATACTGTCTTGTACAGCTTCGTCAGTAAACCTGCAGCTGTGGTAACCAGCTTACAGCATGACTTCAACTAGGTTCAGCTCTGGTTTGCCTCACACCAGCTGTCCATCAATGCCAAGAAGACAGTCTCTATGACCTTCAGCACCAGGCAGAGACTCTCTAGGCTTTCTGGCATGCCCTCATTCCACACCCTAGATGGGTCAATCCTTGAGGACACATCCTCATTTAGATTCCTTGGGGTTTGGCTAGACCAACACCCCAACTTCTCTGTACACATCGATGCCATCCTGAAGAAAACTGTGCCCCGAGTTTGGCACCTTGTACAGGAACTGGAGTTGCATCCTGTTGGCTGTGAGGTGCAAACTTGTCCAGAAGATGATACTCGCTAGTTTTAATTACTGCGATGTAGTCTATGGTGCTGCTCCCAAATTTTCCCTGACCAAATTGAACTTTCTCTTTAACTCCTTCTGCTGCTTTGCCCTTGACACCCCCTCCCACACTCATCACTATGACCTCTATCCTGTCCTAACCTTTCCCCCACTGTCTAACCGGCAACTCTCCCACTGTGCCAAACTGACCTCCAAATCCTGGCTTGGAGAACTCACCCCTTACCTCTTATCTTCCCTTAGTACTCCTCCCCCTCCATCTCATTCCCTGAGATCTAATGACACATGGATCCTGTTGATCCTGTGCCATTCTACCCTCATCGGCCAGACTGGCTTCTCCCACCCACATCCCTAAAATCTGGAATGCTATCCCCCATAAATACAACACTCTTTATCCACCTATTACCTTAGTACTGCACTACACAACTTCCTCTCTTCCAGCTGTACCTGCTTTAATCCTCCCTAACTACCTCTCAACCCTTTTCTGCTCACCAGCACCCAAGTCCCCTTGCAGGATTCTTGCATCCAGAAGAGAAAACAGGTCTTGATGGCTTGCCTCTAGCTTCCTTAATTTTCTTTATTCTTGTCTTGCTGCCCACTCCTGTCCCCCCTTGCAGGGTTCACAACATCCTGGAGGGGAACTAGATCTCAGCAGTCTCCTCACACCTCTCACTCCTCCACTCCTCCTTATAGCTCATCTTAAGCTACCTCCTCATCCCCTTCCAGCACATCTTAGCTTTCTTCTTCACAGTCTCTATTAATGGTAATTGCCCCCTCCTGCCCTTGTTTGGCCCATAGCACTTGTTTACTGCCTATGGTCATAGCACTGAAAACATCATGACACTATGATTGTATTGTTGCATTACTATTTGTTGAGTCTTCTGTATTATGTTTCTATGTCCACCCACTGGTGGTATCAATTTTCTCAAGCTGTAATTGTCTTTACTGCTCACAACAATGTATTATGTCGACCAAATGCTCCATATTGTATCTATATCTGTTACTATTTGTAACTATCTGTTTTCTAATCCTCTTTGTACCCCCCCAGGTCGCACCGTGAGATGAGCAACTTGTTGGTTAGTGTGCCTTCCTGGCAAAACATTTCAATAAATAGTGACACTCCCACATTCTCATTGTAGGCAACAGTAAACTTTACATCTGAAACAAAGAAAATTGTTTCTCTGTTTTTTAAACTATTAAAAAAGGTCCCTCACCAATCAGCCCCCCACCCCCACCTCTGACTCAGCAGCCACCTCCCCACACACCCTGCAGTACACCCACCAGACACCTTCACTTACCTGAACAGGTCCCAGGTTCAAGATCCACTCTCCAATCTAAGACACACCTTGCTGCTAGAACCGGTGACTGCAATATGAGAAACTAAGGTAAATGCGGTTCAATGTATTTCAATGGGGGGGGTTCAACTTTTATTCATAACTCAGCCATTTTTTTACATTTTGGAACTAAATTTTCAACATAGCCATTTGGGGACCCCACCTCATGAACAATATGACTGTCATTATGCAACTCCTGCTCAAAAGGTGATTTCATTGTTGCTTGGTGAATTCACCTTTCTGGTGGGATTTGCATAATGACAATCATGGTATCGAAGATCCTCAAAACAAGTTGAAATTTGGGTCAGAATATGTAACATCACAAAGTTATAGATCATTTGTTTCAATTTATGCACAATTGTAACTTTGGAAATTGTCAATATTGTGACCCCATATTTTAAACATAGCCTTCTTATTACCCCACCTCATGTGTGTCATAGCTGTCATTTTTCAAATCCTAGACAAAATGTGTTTTTGCACCTGTGGTGTGGAATAGCATTGCAGTTGTGCAGAATTATGTTTTGGTTGGGATTTGAAAATGTTCTGTACTGGGTAAATAAGGTGGGGTAATAAGATGGCTATGCTGAAAATTTGGGGTCAAAATATGGAAAAAATGACAAAGTTATGATCATTCATTGCAATTTCACTATGCATTCTCATAACTTTAAAAATGTTCAATATTTTGATAGCAGATTTTCAACATAGCCATCTTAGTATCCCACCTTATGTATGTCACAGCTGTCATTTTTCAAATCCTGGCCAAAATGTGTTTTTCAATGTGTGGTGTGGAATGGTGCTGCAGTTGAGTAGAATTACATTTTGGTGGGGATTTGAAAATTTACTGTACTGGGTACATGAGGTGGGGTAATAAGATGGTTATGCTGACAATTTGGTCACTGTTGTCATATAAATGGAAGTGCAGGCCCTGTATTTCCACAGCTACATACATATACGCACCTATGGAGGGATGGGAGTGCAGGGCCCAGAGGATCCTGCTCTCCCACATGCAAGTAAGGATATGATTATACTATCTCAAATAGTAAGGAAATAAATTGCAAAAAAAAAACTCCATTAATGCTCCAGTTTGGGTTACAGCCATAAAAGTAAGGAAATGTGCTGTTAGGATTTCAAAACCTAACACCCCACACCCATGCTGCACACACCAACAGGCCTTGGAGGTGTGCCTTGGGGTCATCAACTCTAATGCTCACCCCATTCTCCTGTACTGTACCCATCTCATCTTATTTACTTATGGAATGGGGTGAGCATTAGGGTTGATGACCCCAAGGCAGATCCCCAACACCTGGTGGTGTGTGCAGTGTGGGGGTGGGGTGTTAGGTTTGGAAACCTTAATGTCACATTTGTCTATGTTTGTGGCTTTAACACTAACTAGAGCATTAACACAGTTTTTTTGCAAGATATATATTATGGTAGCACAGTAGTGCTACCATAGTTAGGGTTGAGTAGCACTTTTAAGGTTAAAAGGTCAAATTTTGCACCTTAATAATTTTGCCACCATTCAATGGATTTGCCTGGACTTTTGTATGCACACTAGGATGAGGCAGATCGTGGGATCTGCTAAGTTTCGTATCAGTCAGGTACATGGCTGTGGAGATATTAAGTGACAATCAATTGTGCAATTACGCCTTATTGCAATTTCTTAGCTATCACCTACAGGTCACACAGTTTGCGCAACCAGTTGAAAAACTTCAGGGAACATGCAGCCAGGGTCTCCGATGTGTCTTTTGAAGATTTCGTGAAAAAATATTGAACGGTTCAAAAGTTATTCAAAAAACAAGTTCCCATTATAAGTCAATGGGAAAAGTTAACAAAAAGTTCGACACTTTCTCAAATGCAGTTTTTACTTTCGCAAATGGTCCTTTTACTTTCACAAATCCACCATTTTGTTTTCAGTTGGTGATCATAAAAATGCTTGGCATTTAAATTTGGGACCATCTAGCAACACAATTCTTTTTGTATTTACCTAGTCGGACCCTGAGGATGCTAGGCATGTCTTTATTTTGAGGTTAAACACCCTAGAAATATGTTTTTTCAAGTTTCTGGAAAAAGTACTTTCACAAAGTAGTGTCGCACTCATGAAAGTGTCACAAATATTTGGAAAGCTTTTACAAATTGCAACACTACTTTTTCAGGCTATGGCAAAATGATAGCAATTAATTGCCACCCTGCTGCAAAAGAACAGTTTGGTCTTTTGGGCTGACATTTGGAAGGATCGCAGCCAACATCTCACAGATATGCCTTTCAGTATTTTGGTGAAAAACTATTACAGGGTGGCAAAGTTACGGCACTCCAAAGTTGACACTTTTTCCCATAGCATTACAGGAATCCTTTGACGCTCTTCTGCAAAATAATGATTTGGTCGTTTGGGCTGAAATTTGGAGGGAAGAAAGCCAGCAGGCCACTGATGTGCCTTTTTGTGGTTTGGTGAAAAAATATTACAGGGCGGCACAGTGACGGCACTCTGAAGTTAAAGCTTTTTCCCATAGGATAACATTACGGTGCCCGTCGCGCCTTTCAGGGCCCGTATCTCGTAAATGGTGCGAGATACGGAATTTTTGTTGCAAAAATATTTAGCCCCCTAAAGGCGGCTAAGTACTAAACTAGCCAGGAAAGTGATAATTTATATGACATTTACATTTTTTTTCTACGTCGTACGGTTCCTGAGATATAAACAATTTAATATTCCAAGTCCTCATTTTCTGCTCCAAGGCTCATTGTTATGTATACATTCTTCATTTTCACTGTGTTTTCCAATGCATTTTTTGGGGAAAAGAAGGGTGTGCCCTTTTATTACTGTGCCAGTTGACGTTTCTAGTTGCGTTTCCGTTACCGTTTGTGGCACCGTTACTGTCTATGCCACCGTGTGCATTACGGTTTGCGTTTTCACTTGCGTTTGAGTTTCTGCATCGTTTGGCGTTATTGTTGCTGTTTCCATTACCGGTTTCATTTGCAATTACGGTACCATCCATGTGTGTTACGGTTTGCGTTTTAATACGCGATTGCATTTCTGTTTCATTTCTATTTCCTTTGGCGTTATTTTTGCTGTTACTGTTACCATTTGTGTTTACAATTGTGGTACCAGGACCATGTGCGTAGCAGTTTGTGTTTCTGTACTCACTTGCATTTGCATTTCTCTTTCCTTTGGCATTATTGTTGCTGTTACCGTTACCATTTGCCTTAACAATTGTGGTTCCATGACCATGCACGCTACGGTTTGCGTTTCCGTACACGCCTCTGTTCCCACTTCCGTTTCTGTTTCCTTTGGCATTATTCTTCATGTAAACTTTACCATTTGTATTTACTATTGTGGTACCATGGCTGTGCACATTACAGTTTGCGTTTACATGTGCACTCGCGTTCATGTTTCTGTTTCTGTTCCCTTTCACATTCTTTTTGCTGTGACACTTAACATTTCCATTTAAAATACCACTGCCATCACTGTTCATGTTACCAGTTGTGTTTTCGTATGCACTTCAATGTCCGTTTGCATCACTGTTCGCTTTGGTGTCACTTTGCACTTGCGTTTCTATTAACGTTTCCTTTAGCATTTACGTTTCCATTACCATGTGCGCCACTGTTGGCACTTCTGTTTGTGTTGCTGTTCCTGTTCCTATGTCACAAGACATCACGTGGTGCTCCACGCTCTTGCCGCTGCATTACTTTCACTATTTGTCATCATCATTCTCAAAAAGAAGGGAAATAAGAGGCATAAAACTCCATTTAATGCATCAGTTAGAGTAGTTCCACAGTGACAAAGAGGAAAATTAGTGTTGGGGTTGAAAACCCCCCTTGGACCCCCAACACACCCCCCAACCTGCATTAGGGTGTGTGTTTGGGTCGTCGGTCCTAACTCGCACCCTTTCTCCTATACCTCTGCTTCTTTACACATGTGATTGGGTGAGAGTTAGGGCCAATGACCCCAACACGCATCCAATGCCGGTTGAGGGGTGGGCTGGGGGTCCAAGGGGTTTTCAACCCTAACACCGAATTTCCTCACTTTTGTCACTGTGGAACAACCCTAACTGATGCATTAAATGGAGTTTTTTCTTTTATATGTATATATATATATATATATATACGAATGAGTTCATTCACAAAACTGGACTGTCTTGTACGGTATGGGCTACATGCCCATTGGCTCTTGCTCTCCACCAATGGGCCTGCAGTCCTACCGGGTAGTCAGTTGGTGGGCAGCGGGCGCAGGCGGGTGGGATGCTGCCGCCCGCCGCTGCTGGGGAGCGGGGTGGTGGGGCTACGTGGGTGAGTGGGGTGGGGGACACTAGCCACCAGGGATACGCTTGGGGGGTTTATTAAACATACCGCCCGTGATCGGCTTTCGGTCCACTGGACCACCAGGGATCCATTCGGGAGGAGGGGGGGTTTATTAAACATACTGCCCACGATCGGGCTTTCGGTCCACTGGACCACCAGGGATCTGTTCGGGAGATGGGGGGGTTTATTAAACATATTGCCCGCCATCGGGCTTTCGGTCCACTGGACCACCAGGGATCTGTTCGGGAGGAGGGGGGTTTATTAAACATACTGCCCACGATCGGGCTTTTGGTCCACTGGACCACCTGGGATACCTTCAGGGGGGACGCCACATTGCTGCCTGCGATCGGGCTGTTGGGGGAATTAAACCATGCCCGCGATCGGGCCAGTGAGGGGTGGTGGTGGGGATTCTACACTGTTTTGCCCACAATTGGGCTGCAGGGGGCGTCGGTCCCCGATGGCTGCTGCCTGGCAGGGTGCCAGGTGCAAGTCCTCATGGATCAGCGCACCTACATGCTAATGGAATGCAAATGGGGCTATAATCAGATGCAAATGGCCCCCCCGTGCCTTGCATGAATTATGGCCCCATTTGCATGTCACCTTTTGAATATCGGGATTTTGCGCATGGTGCAATGGTACTTGCGCCACCACAAGTTGAATGCTCCACTCTGTCAACTTGCAGTGGCGCAAGTTCCACTGAGCCATGCACAGTGGTTGTGGCTGGGGGGTGATATTCAAAGGAGTTGCTCAATCAGCTAACCTTTGAATATCACCCCAGACACATCCCTGTGCAACTATTTTGTGCAGCGCAAGGGCTTGTGCTAAGAAGAGCGCAGTTTGAATATCTGGCCCTCTATGTGTGTGTGTGTGTGTATATATATATATATATATATATATATATATATATATGTGTATATATATTATATATATTATAGTGGCATGGTAGTGCCACCATAGTTAGGGTTGAGTACCCCATTTAAGGTTAAATCTCAAATTGTGCACCTTAATAACTTTGAAACTGTACAAAGGATTTGCCTGACATTTGGAATGCACTGTCTGGTACCATAAATCTGGCTATGGCAAGTTTTGTTATGGCCAGATGTACAGTTGCAGAGCTACAACGTGCCAAAAAACACATAAATTACAGATTTTTGTGGTTTTCTTTGCTCATGCCTACAGCCCGCATGGTTTGCGCAATTGATCCAAAAATTTCAGGGAACATGCAGCCAGGCTCCCCGATGTGCCTTTTGAAGATTTTGTGAACAAATATAAAATGGTTCAACAGTTATAAAAAAAAAAACTGTTTTCCATTATAATCTATCAAAAAAGTCAACAACCAATATGACACTGTCGCAAATGCAGTTTTTACTGTCACAAATGACCCTTTTACTTTTGTAAATCGGCCATTTCGTTGTTAGTAACAACTCAGAAAAATGCTTGGCATTTAAATTTGGGACCCTCTAGGAACACCATTCTTGTTGTGTTCACCTAGTCAAGTCGAGGATGCAAGCCATGCCTTTTTTGGGGGTAAACACCCCAGAAATATGTTTTTAAAATTTTTGTAAACAGTAGAGTTGCAAAGTACTTTCGAAAATGTGACACTTCTGTGATATTTTTTGTGAAAGTGTCGTGATTTGCGGCAGTAATTTACGAAAGTATGGCCAAAACAATAAGAATTCTTTGCCACCCTGCTGCAAAACAACACTTTGGCCTTTTTGGCTGAAATTTACAGGGAAGAAAGCTAACATCGCAGAGATGAGCCTTTTAGTAATTTGGTGCCAAAATATTACTGGGGTGCAAAGTTACAGCACTCCAAATTTGATTGTTTTTCCCATAGGATAACATTACAGCGTTCGACATGCCTTTCGGGTCCCATATCTCAAAAACAGTTAACGATATGGACTTTTTGTCACAAAAATGCTTAATCCTCCACCAGGGACCTAAGTACAAAACTAACCTGGAAAGTCATAAGTAATATGAGACTTAAATTTTTTTCCTAGGTTGTACGGTTCCTGGGATATAAGTAATTTAGCATTCCAAGTACTCATTTTCTGGTCCGAGGGTGATTATTATGCCTAAATTCTTTGTATTCACTGTGCTTCTGAATGCACCTTTTTGGCACACAAAGTGTGTGTGTGTTTGCATTACTGTTACTGTTAGCCTTTGCATTTGCATTTTTGCTTGCATTTCCATTACTGTTTGCCTCAGCATTTCTGTTTGCATCACCATGTGCGTTACCATTTGTGTTTCTGTTTGCGCTTGCATTTCTATTACCTTTTGCTTTACTGTTAATTTTTATATCACCATTGGCGTTACTGTTACCGGTTGCATTTGAATAACCATTACCATTTGCAGTTCCATTACCATTTCTTTAGTGTTTCCATTTGCATCTCTGTATGTGCTACCATATGCGTTTACATTTTCATTTGCGTTACTGTTTACGTTTGCATTTCTGTTTGCATTATTGTTACTGTTTGCATTTTCATTACCATTTGCATTACTATTTGCATTTCATTTCTCATTGTTAGTATTTGCGTTTGCCTCTAGTTTCTGTTATTTGCATTTAGCATTTCCCAGATACATCACTATTAGTGTTACCACTACTATTCCAGGCTCACCACCCTGCATCAGTGCTCACACCTGCAATCAGCCACTCATCACCGCCTGCTCTGTGCCCTTGCCCACATTGGGCTCACGCCCATCGTCACCATCTGCACTTTTGCCTGGCGTCTGTACTCCAGGTCCCAGCCAGTCACCACCACATCACCATCAGCATCTCCACTGCAGCCATGCTGCATGCAACTGCCTGCATCTGCACTTCACCTCAATCAATTACCAGTGCCACCTATCACCACCTCCACCTTGCATCTAATCACCGTTAACCCATACGGCTAGCGCCACCATCTACGCCACATCTGCAACTCGAGCTCCACCACCGCCTTGCACTAGCACTCCACTCCAGTCACCACTACATCACCGCTATGTCCGAGCTCCCACCCGCATCTGTGTCCTACTCATGTCATAATCCATGCCTGCAATCAACGTTAGCATCATCAATATTGCTTCAATTCTGCATTTTTGTTAACGTTAGCGTTACAGTTACCATTAATGTTTGTGTTTGCATTTGCATTACCGTTTGTGTTAGCATTTATGATTATGTCACCGTTACCTTTACCGTTTCACTTTGTGTTTCCATCAATGTTAGTTTTGTGATTTGCGTTATCTTTTGCATTTATGTTTGCACTTGTATTTCTGTTATGATTTGCGTTACTGTTTTTTTTTTGGAAATTTATTTTTATCCCTCCTGTTCACCCTCGCCATTCCACTCCCTCAGGCTTGCTCAATGCCACCTAACCCTCACTGAGTCTGCCCCTAGAGTGCCTCTGGTGACTCCCTACCTGTCTCTTTCTCCCTCCACGGAGCACCTTTGCACAATGGGGTCTGCCTGTGATTACGGAGTGGGTGACTGGAGCGGCCGTCATCTGGAATGCCGAGGGAAGTTTTTCTGTTTTTTCTTGTCCCTTCCCCTCCATTCCTCTGTGGAGGCCTGGCTCAGGTGGAACATGCGTACGCACACCTGCAAAGTGCCTGATGGTGTCCTCCCTTCCCTGGCTTCCCCCAATGGAAGCCGCCGTTGCCCCGAGAGTCAGTGCTTCCACTGGCTCTCCTGGACGTCGGGATTGTATTAAATACCCCTGGTATCCCTCCCAAGGAGAGAGAGCATCCGTGGGACACTCGATCCTCCTTCCCCTGCCGACCCCCAGCAACCGGTCGGTATCCAGACCTGGTGGCGGCGTGGGTGCAAAGGTGTGGCGTCCAGGCGCTCAGCCCTCCAGCACCACGGGCGGCTACGATACTGTTCTTTTGTGTCACCATTACCGCTTTCTGTTTGCGTTTGCACTTAAATTTGCTTTACCATTTACGTTTGCATTTGCACTTGTGTTTCTGTTACCGTTTGTGTTTCCATTTATGTTTGCGTCATTGTTACCATTACTGTTAGCATTTGTTGTTATATTACCATTACCATTACCATTGCTTTTGAGTTTGTATTTGCGTCACCATTACCGTTACAGTTTGCATTTGCATTACCATTTGCATTACCATTTGCTTTTACATTTCTGTTTGTGGTACCGTCAACAGTTAGCATTTGCGTTCACGTTTGTGTTGGCATTACAGTTATCATTACCATTACTGTTAGTGTTAGCGTTACTGTTACAGGTTATTACACAGACATGGGCAGAATGGTGGTAGTGTGGGACCCAAAAGGCCACCGTGCTCCTACCTACACATACCATTCACTATTATTGTGCACATTTTCATTTCAGTCGGACATGCAGTTTTTGGCAGCGAAGTGACAAAAATTCAGTTTTTGCTACGTTTTTGAACTGTGTTGCCCATGGTGCTGCGAAGCCATTGTGTTGTTGAATGGGCTAAAACTTGGGATTTAGACATCCCTTTCTTGAAGGAACATGCCACTTTTTGTTTGGTGAAAAAATATTGTTCCATTCCAGAGTTATTATCATTTGAAGTTCCCTCCACTCATGGTCAAAGAATTTTCAGCTGCCAGGTCTGCCACTTTAACACATTTTCAACCACGAGCTCCTCCATTTTGTGGTGGTCATGGTCGATTCTCATGACCAATGAATTCTTAAAGGTGCACAAACTTTAAAATTGAATATCTCTTAAACAGTTTGGTCTTTTTACTTGAAATTCAGAGGGTGTTGAGAAGATGTCCTACAGATGTGAATTATGCTGTTTAGGTGCTGCCAAATTAATTAGTTGGGGAGATATTGACTGACATAGTTGATATTTTTCCCATTGGATTATGCATGCTGCTATTAGTTTGCAATTTATAGGATAGGTAGCCCTAGTGTCATGGACATGCCTTGCAGCGGTTTGGTGTGTAAAACTTAAACAGGTGCAGAATTATGCCACTCTGATGAATGAAAATTTGGTTTGTTACGCTTCAATAACTTTTGAACCATGTGTCCAATTTTCCTAGAGTTTGGAATATGGAAAGATTTATCATAGATCTTCGACTGTGACAATTTGCAGGTCACTGGCCATTACAGTTGCTGAATTGTGGCTGCACAGTTGTTTGCTCATGGTGCTGTGCAACCGTTGAAAAGATGTTCACAAAATTTTGGACACAGTGTGCTGTGGTACATCTCTTCTTTTACCAATTTTCGGTTCCGTTGAATATACAGTTTTTCTGTAGTGAAGCGAAACAATGTTCTTTTCAGCACTTCTGTGCAGTTTTCCAGTCATGCTGCTGTGCAGCCATTGGACAGATTCAGATAACATTTGGCATACAATGTCAGGTATGGTACATGTCTTCATTTATCAATTTTCATTTCAGTTGGACATACAGTTTTTGTGCAGCGAAGTGACAAAAATATAGTGTTTGATACTTTTATCCATTGTGTTACCCGTGGTGCTGTGCAGTCATTGTGTGGTTGATTGGGCTAAAAATTGGGATGAAGACAGCCCTTTCTTGAAGGAACATGCCACTTTTTGTTTAGCGAAAAAATATTGTTCCATTCCAGAATTATTACCATTTGAAGTTCCTCCTACTCATGGTCAAAGAATTTTCAGCTGCCAGGTCTGCCATTTTAACTCATTTTTAGCCATGAGGTCCACCATTTTGTGGTGGTCATGGCCAATTCTTGTGACCAATGAATTCTTAAAGGTGCACAAACTTTAAAATTGAATATCTCTCAAACGGTTTGGTCTTTTTACTTGAAATTCAGAGGGTGTTGAGGGGATAGCCTACTTATGTGAATTATGCTGTTTAGGTGCTGCTAAATTAATCTTTTGGGGAGATATTGACTGACATAGTTGATGTTTTTCCCTTTGGATTATGCATACTGCTATTGGCTTGCAATTTATAGGATAGGTAGCCCAAGTGTCACTGATGTGCCTTGCAGTGGTTTGGTGTGTAAAACTTAAACAAGTTCAGAATTATGCCACTCTGATGAATGAAAATGTGGTTTGTTCCACTTCAATAACTTTTGAACCATGTGTCTGATCTGTCTGGAGTTTGGAATATGAAAAGATTTATCATAGATCTTTGACTGTTACAATTTTCAGGTCACTGGCCATTACAGCTGCTGAATTGTGACACATGCTCATTATAGTTAATAGGAAACTATTTATGTGCATTGTGAAAACTATGGTTAGCACATTTTGGGGTGTGCAGGAAGATCCCATTATAAGGTATAGGACAGCTCAAAAGGTAAGGCACATGTATATTGTTATGAGAGTGCTGGGCAATGTGGTGGGAGCACAGGGCCCACCCACCAATACATGTGATTCGCTACTTATATTGTGATGCTATGGAGAAATGTGCAAGTTGGTGGGAGCATGGGGCCCTTCCACCAACTTGCACAACAATGTACTTACCTATGCTTTTTCAAAAAGTAAGGAAATTCTTTGCAAAACAACTGCATTAATGCAACAGTTAGGGTTGTTTCACAGCAACAAAAGTGTGGAAATTTAGTGTTAGGATTAAAAACCCTAACTCCGCATCCCCCCACCACACACACACACACACATATACATGAAAGTAGGGGAAGGACCAAGGCAACACAACCAGTCACACTCAACCAGCAGCAGGTAACAAAAATAACACACAACTATCTAAACCACAAAACCACACACCCATGCTCCCATCTTTCTCACACCAACAAATGTTGGGCTGTGGCATGGGATCATGACTGCTAACTCTGATCCTGGACATTCTACACACCACAAAACACATATCACTATGGACAACTGGGAATGTTGGGCCACATGCTGCCACCAACACATAACACAAACTACACATATGGTATTTTGGGGTTTACAAGACCCAAAATAGGATTTTGCACATTCCTTAAAATACTTTCAAAAATCAATTTCACAAATGCAACAGTGTCGTGCTATGCATTTGCGACACTTTTATGTTTGTGACACAATTTTAAATGCTTTTGAAAATGCGACACTGTCGTGTCTTCTGTTTGCCACACTTTTTTGTTTGCAACAGTATTTTGTGACACTATTTTACATGCTTCTGCAAATGCAACACCTTTGTATCTTCCATTTGTGGCACCTTCATGTTTGCAAAAGTATTTTGCCAAAGTATGCTCCTGATGGCTGCACATCTTTGCCATCATCCTGCAAGCAAATGGTTGGGTCCTTCAGGCTGAAATGTGCAGGGTTGCAAGCCTTGGTCCCACAGATGTGCCTTTTCCTGCTTTGGTGCTAAAATACTTAAGAATGACAAAGTTACACTGTCCAGAAATTGAGCAATTTGCCACAGTCCAACACTGCGGCACCAATGACACTTTTCATCACCCATATGTTGAAAACAAAGCGAGGTACACTGTTTTCACTACAGCCAGCTTGGTTCATCTTTCGGTGAACTAACCTCATAGAATAACTTTATAAATAATGTATGATATCTGAAGTTGGATTTCTCCACTTCCTACGATAACACAGATATACACCTCCTGCTGGTTGTGTGTAACTGGTTGTGTTGCCTTGGTCCTTCCCCTACTTGCATGTATGTGTATGTGTGCAGTGGGGGTTGGGAGGAATGTGGAGCTTGGGTTTTCAACCTCAACACTGAATTTTCTCACTTTTGTTGCTGTGGAACAACCCTAACTGTTGCATTAATGCAGTTTTTTGCCAAGATATATATATGTATATGTATATATGTATGTTATTTTTCCCTCCTGTGGTAGCTTCATGTGATACATCCTTTATTTTGTTTGAATGAGGTCCTGGGGAAGTAGGAAGAAATCAATAATGTTCAAAATGACCATTGAAACATATTGAGTGCTATGTTACTGTACAATACTCATGTGTTAATACTGATTGAGAGGTGAGTCCTTTGATTTGGTATCACATCAATATAGTGATTCAATTTCAGTGACTACATTTGAGCAATGGAATATGAACACATTCAAAGTGAGTGCATGATAAGTGTTAGCGTACACATTAGGGTGACTGATACATTACTGGAAAGATGAGAAATGAGCAATTTACCTTTCTGGTGAATGGGGTTAGCCTACCCTGACTATCAGAGAGTGGCGTGGTGTTAGAATCCTTAAGATTGGGGAGTATGGAGGGCACTGCCCCTGTGGGGGAGTGCAGGGGGGCATAGTCACCCTGCATGATATGGGATCACATGATAATGTTTCCTTGACTGTATATGGGAGGAGGAGGAGAGGATGTTCGCCATTGAGATGGAGCAGATGGTGCTGGGCTCTGCAGATGGGAGTAGTCAGAAAAGATACTGCGACTTAACCAAGAGGATGATGCTGATGGTTGGTTAGTATGCCACAAAAACCAGACAGGAGTATTTGTGAGGAGTCTCATACAATCCACATGTACATGTCTAACTATGAATAGTGTCATTGGCATGTACCAGTCACTCATGATGTAATTAATGTGATATGCGGTCGCTTGATGCTGCAGTCACTTTAATTGCCGGTGCTGTATTATTTTTGCTCAAATTGTAATTGCCCTATATTTCTCGCTGTATTGACATGGAACCCTTTGATTTCTGTAAACAGTGGAGTGATAAGTAGTTTTTCAATTTATACACACAGCTGATTAATAAGATAGGACTTCAATTCGTACACAGCTGATTCACAAGGTAATACAGTACTTTGATCTGTATACCTAAATGACTGAAGAGGCAATACATCAATCTGTGCATTTCATACAGCTGATTTGGAAAGGAGTATTTTCATTTGTACACACAACTGATTGAGAAGGCAATATTGTGATTTGTTTGAAGAACCTATTTGAAAAAGACAGCCCTTCAGTTTGCACACACACAGCTGATTGACAAGGCAGTCCTTTGATTTGCAGACACAGCTGATTACAAGGCCTTCCTTTGATTGGTACATGCAGTTGACTGACAAAGCAGTCCTTTGATTTGTACACACTGCTGACTGAGAAAGCAGTAGATTGATTTGTGCACAAAGCTTATTTAAAAGGCAATTCTTTTATTTATACACACTGCTGATTGAGAAGGCAGTAGGCAGATTTGTGCGCAAAACTGACTGGAAAGGTTGTCTTCTGATTTGTATAGCCAACTGATTTAAAAGGCAGTATGTCAAGTTTTTCATAAAGCTAATTGAGAAGTCAGTACTTTGATTTGTACAGACAGCTGATTAAGAAGGCAGTACTTTGATTTGTACAGACAATAAACGTTGTCATTTCACAAAGAAAATGATCTAAAACTAGGTCAACATCAGGTACAGTAGACATAAGACCAATAAGTTAAAGATCTATAATTCTGATAAGAAAACAAGATCAAGTCCTTTGAAATCCAGGTATTCAGTGGTCTTGAGAAAATGCTTAACTACACAATCATTCTGCCAAACATAAAAGACTGGTTTATGGTCACTCAGATAGTCTGACAATTGAACCATGAACCTCACTGTGTCTGAGAAAGCAATCCTTCAGTTTATCTACAGTATCTGGACTTGTGTTCCCTGGTATAACTTTTTTATATGCAGTATTTGGTTTTCATGGGGCCCCACAGGATGGAAGCAGGAAATACAAAATGCTACTCTTCTACATCCCTATCAATAGCCACACTAAACACAAAAAAGTTAAATTATTCATATCAAAGAAGCAATACCACTGTGGTATAGTTAACAATTCAGCAAACTAAGTACACAGATATCTCAGAAACCAGCATTGACCTTTAACATTTGTCAGCATCTGATTTTTTTCAACTGGCAGTGGTATTTCCTGAATTCACATGTGGGTATAAATCTGAAGTTTATTGTAGTTATAGTCCAGCTTATAGAGTAGCAACCACTGTCATCTGTGTATATGTGAAGGTAGGGGCTTCAATACTAGGGACTAATTAAAGTCAGGGTGAGGGAGGGGTGCCACTGCATACCAGGGAGTCCCTGGATTGGGCCAAAGTGATGAAATGAGTACTATGTAAAGCCAATGTCCACATGGCACAAAAACAGGGTGAGAGAGAAAGGGAACCACTGGACACCAGGGACTGATTGGTTTGGGTTAGACTAAGAAAGATGCAAGGGAGCACTTGTATTGGGCCAGGGTAAGGGAGAAAGTATCACTGGATGGTAAGAAATTATCACCTTAGGCTTGGATATCAGGGACTGCCTAGACATGGTAGAGTTATGGAGGCTGGTACCACTACTTTCCAGGGGCTGTTTGGTGAAGGGGGAGGGTAAGGAAATGGTGTGTTACTGGATGTCAGGCACTGGTTAGATTGAGCAGGGTGAAGGAGGGGGCTGCTACTGGATGTCAGGGGCTGATTAAATTTGGACTGGTTGAGGACAGTACTTGAAATACATATCACTTGTCACAGGGACGGAGATGTGGGGGAGCATGCCACTGTACTTCTGGGATTATTTGGCACAGGGTGTGGTAAGGTTGAGGAGTGCAACTTGACAGCAGGTTCTGCTTTCCATTAAAAGTGCTGACAATGCCAGCCTAAGACCACCATTGTTAACAAGCTGGCATTGTTAATTCAATTTAGTGTGCACGTTATTAAAAATAATTTTATAAAGGAAGGCAGTTGACTGACAAGCTACATTAAAGCATCAGTTGAGGCCACACTGTAAAGTTTCAAAAGTACAGTATTGTGATGTCTGGAGAAAACATACCCTGACTAGGGCTGTGTGGAATGCAGAATTCCACTGTTGGAATTGGTGCAGAATGGCAATTGCACTTCTGAAACACTTTTTAGAATTTCTTTTTAATTCGATGGAATTTCCAAAAGGATTTCTGTGTAGATTGCAAAGACCTTTTCCATGGATCACATAAACTGCAGAATATTTTTCCATGGGTTGCATAAAAAGAATCCATAGTTTTTGTGAACTGTGGATTATTAATCCATGAAAACCAGTTTGTATGTAAAATGTCAGAATTCTGCTACCGACAGAATTCTGTAGTATTTTCAAAAATTCTGCTGAATTCCATTCTTTCAAAAATTAACCAAACTTCACAGCACTAATTTGACTCTTCGGAAATGTGTGATATGATGTTCTTCAGGTGTTCAATGACTGTGTAATGCAGTACTTGCATTACCTTACCTTGGAACACACCTGCCAAAGCATTACTACACGAATAATGACCTACAAGGTGGGTGTTATGCTGGGATAAAAACCTGCCTTGGGTGGTTGGGCATGAGGTCACAGGCTGAGGGTATCCAACACCCAAGTAGTAATGTTATCCCAGCATAACACCCACCCTGGAGGGCATTATTCCTATTATATAATGGTTTGTTGTCATATACAGAATAAAAATAATTTTAAAGAATGTTGCTGTTTGAGTGTAAAAATATTTTTGTTTCTTAAGAGAAGATGAAATGATGCAAATTTAAATGATGCAAATGCCAACAATTAGCTGGGATTTTATGCCAGTATACCATCCCTGCTGTGGTGGCCAACTAGCCAATCAGAAGCTAAGATTTTTTCTTGCCATTGTATAAATGTGTAATAATAATATAATGTGGTTTTTGAGACAGTGTCAAAGGTAAGGTGGTGCAAATGCAACATTGAGTAATCAGTGAAACCATGAGGAACACCATACCATGCATTCACCACACAATAGTGGCAGAGATTTTTACCCTACCATCACATTTTCTTACTTTTAAGGCTTTGCACTTTACCCCTATTGGATGCTTATCTAACATTTTTTGCAATAAATATGTATATAAATCTATATACTGTATATTCATTGCAAAATGCCATGTTAAAGCAGCATTATGTTTAGTGACCATATACTTTTTGCAGCAATAAGGTTTGTCTGGCAAAAATATCAAGATACCCATTTTTTTTAAACAACTGAACCAAGATACAGGATTTGGAAGTTTTTAGAATGTCCTACTCCTCTGTCATGCCTGCTATGAAAAAATTAAATATCTTGGTACACAGCTGCACTGTTTACCATAAGAAACATTTTATAACACCATCCTAATATATCCACATTATTAATCTAGTACTTGCATTCAACAGGTAAACTCAACAAAAAAATTTTTTCAAAATTGTGAATGGTGGACATTTTTAATGACCTAGGTTATTAATTACAAAATTAGCTATAAAAAAAACTGTTTTAACAATAGCTGAGAAAATAAAATATACTGAGTACAAATCTAAGGATGTCAAACATGCATTTTGCTAAAACAAATACTGTATAATGAATTGTTATGCCCATTAAGCAAAACTTCTGCATAAATGCAAACATTAGAGTTACAAACCACAATAGCAGGAAAGTGTGGTGTTAGGATTTTTCAACCCTAACACCCACCACCTCTCAATCACCTATCCTCATGACTTGAAATCAAGCTACAGTAATACACATGTTTTGGAATGTTCCCCACAGTCCTGCTGCATCAAGCTACAGGTCTTGAAACCAGGCGATTACAAGATCTGCAGCAACATGGATTCACAACATGGAGATTGTGTCAGACAAATCAGATTTCTTTGACAGGGTGAACCGAGAGGTATACCAAGGTGGGGCCATGGACGTGGCCTATCTGGATTTCAATAAGGCCTTCGACATTGTCCCACATAGGAGACTTGTAAACAAGCTGAGCAGTCTAGCAGTGGGTCCAAAGGTGGTAAACTGGGTAAGAAATTAGTTGGGGGATAGGAGACAGAGGATGGTGTTAAACAAAGTTCACTTTGACGAAGGGAGAGTGACTAGCAGGGTGCCACAAGGATCCATACTGGGTCCAATCCTCTGTAATGTCTTTATTAGTGACATTGCAGAGGAGCTAGAAAGGAAGGCATGCCTTTTTGCAGATGACACAATGATCTGCAATAGAGTAGACACTCTGGGGGGTGGGGTGGAACAAATGAATAGTGATTTGATAAAGCTTGAGGAGTGGTGAAAAGTGTAGCTGCTGAGATTTAATATGAAGAAGTGCAAGGTCATTCATTTAGGGCACAGAAACCCAGAAGTGGGGTACAAGATAGGGGGAGTGGTACTGATGACCATCAAGCAGAAAAGGGACATGAGAGCAATTATTTCTAACAATGTAAAGGTAGCCAAGCAGAGTGACAAGGCAGTTGGGAGAGCTACTGGGATGCAAGGATGCATAGGGAGGGGTATCATCAGCAGAAAGAGGGAGGTAGTTATACCGCTGTATAAGACATTGGTGACACCTCACCTTTAATACTATGTTCGTACCCCAAAGGACAGAGATAGAATAGAAGTGGTCCAGAGGAGAGCAACAAAATGGTGATGGGCCTGCATCGTAATAGAAGGGCAGACTAAAGGATCTCATAAGTATACCCTAGAGGGATGGATGGAGAGAAGGGATATGACAGGTATAAATAAAGTACAAGAGGAAAGCATTTTTCTAAGAAAAAAAAAGCCGAAGAACAAGTGGACATGCTATGAAGATGGAGGGGATTAGATTCAGGGGCAATATTAGAAAGTACTTCTTCACTGAAACAGTGATGGATGCCTGGAACAGCCTGCCAGTGTATATGGTTGAAGTAAAAACTGTAACAGGTTTCAAAAGCACATGGGATAGGCATAAGGGAATTTTATTAGATTGGATTGGGGAGGGTAAAGCTGGAGACCAAGACGGGTCTACAGTATTGCTGTAGGTAAGGAAAATGGGCAGACTGCATGGGCCAAGTGGTCCTTATCTGCCATCAATTTCTATGTAATGTATGTCTGTGGCTATGCGCCCCACACCTGTTATTTCACATTGGGCCTACAGGATCAGTTATAACTTTCTTTGGGCTTTACACAAAGCAATAAATCAGTCATAGCTTTCTTTGTGCAGGGTTCCATTAATTACTGTTGGATAGAGAGAGGCAATGGCAAGTGCTGTGAGGCTGGGGACAGTCTCAGTGGACTTCGGGATTCTTCTGTCCCAATAACCTAGTATGAGACCTAGTGTGTTGTCTAACTTTTTGCAAGTTTTACAGTTGTAGTACAAGGATATTGCATTTTCTGGATGCCCCTTTGAAATCCCAGCCTCCCAGCATTTAGCTGCAAGCGCTTTCACTGTCACTAAGTGAGAATTAGCCATGACTGAAAACTGAAGATTTGGAAATATGATGGGCTATACTTCACATTGTTAACATACGTAACTGATGATTCTTGGTTATTGATGTATCCAAGAGGGATACCACAGTTATTTCTCATACCCTCTTACATGCGTTATTTTAGAAATAAAAATTGAGCCTCTTTTGGTCCTTTGAAAGTATGACAATTGTGAAATAAATATAGATTTCTGTTCCTTTTTTTTTATAGAGGAATTGTCACTTTTGGATGTCTGTTCATGTTTACATGGCTATATGAGGTAAGTTAATATCTATGACTTTTTTAGGCAACAGACACAAGCAGTATAGTTGATTTAAATTGATGTAGTTGCTAAACAATTTTGAGAAAAAAGATTTATGAATTGTATTGTAAATTAGCTTTTGAATCTTCTTTTGTCAACAGTAGGGATGCAGCAAAATTTAATTTCACTAGCGAAATTCTGGCGAAATCACCAATTTTGCCTCGTGGAACATTTTGCAAAAATACGACCTTGAGGCAGAATTTCTCCTGTGTAGTGAGACAAAATTTTGCCTATATTGTGCAGCAAAATTTCACCTGTAAATGTTGCTTCTGCTGGTGAATTTCGCTTTAGCATTTAACTAAGGCGAAATTAGGAAGAATGGCATGTCACATGACTTGCTTTCTGAAGCAGACTGAAGGTCATATGTGTGCCTGTACTCAGACAGGAAGCCACTGAATCTACATCCTTTTCCTGCAGTTTGTAGGATAGAGACAGTAGAAGAGATTGTGTGAGAGAGAGAGAGAGCGAGAGAGAGATAGACCAAAAAAAACATATAGTTTGGTGAATTATGAGTGAGACAGTGAGAGTTTGTGTTTTGTATGTGTGTGTGTGTGTGTGTGTGTGTTTGTGTGTGTGTGTTGAACTTCTGTTCAGCCCCCATTTCTTTGTTTTACAAAAGTGTATCTTTCTCTTGTGTTCTATTTTCTCTCTTTATCTTGTGTGAGCATGTGTGTGTTTGTGTGTTTCACTCCCCCTATTTTCATTTTTTTCTGTAGGAGTTTAATAAAACCTTTTTTTTTAAATAATGATTCAAGGGAGTGGGTCTGACTCTGGAGGTGGACAGAGTGGAGGGGGAGGATGACATGTTTGCCTTAACAGGTGTGCATTTATAAGTGAACCTCCCCCCAGCAGCAGGAGCAGTTGGTCCCGGCCTCTGCCCGATCAGCAGTAGCAGGCGCTGGTCATTTGCCCCAAACCAGCAGGTTTCTTCCACCCCCGGTCCACAGCACTGTCGGCAGGAGCAGCTTCTCCATCCCAGCAGCAAGATGTGGACCCTGCCACAGCCACCTAGCAGCAGCAACAGCACTCAGGCTCAGAGTCCATTGCCCCCCCAGGAGGATCATGTGGATCCTGCAGCTGCCAGCCCCCCCCATGATGATGTAGAGGGAGAAGCTCCCCGGGACATCATCTTACACCTCCCCTAACCAAAGATCATCAGTTTGAGCATTTTCTACCACAAAGGCAGATGATATGTGTGGTTGTTGCAGCCTTTGTTGTAAAAATGTAAAAAGGGGAAACCAGAGTCCCACTTTGGGACTTCTATTCAAAGGATCTACAGAACCTGTAGCACCACCGTGCTGTAGAGTGGCTCTCAAAACAGAGAGAGGCAGCAGCAGGAGGCTTCACTGAGGCTCAGGGTGCCATACCAGGTGGAGGAGATCTAGCAGCAGGACGCACTCGGAGCCGGAAGAGACCGAAGCACCCCCTACCCACGATGCATGATGGAGGACCCAGTGGTGCCATCCCTGCCCTGAGCATCCTGCAGCCCCCCTAAGTCAGGTGGTGGTCACCAGGGCAGACCTGGAGGCTATGCACACCAAGGTCCAAAGTGTCCATCAGGACATTGACCAGCTCCACCAGGAGGTCAGGGAGAACCTCCAAACAATAATGGCAGACCAGAAGAAGGTGTTGAGTCTCCTGTTTGAGCTTTGTGGTGGTGGTGGCACAGGTGGCAGTGCCCAGCAATTAATGGCCTGTGCCTGTAGTTGTGGGCCAGTGCTGCTTTCTTTTTCTTCTCCTGTCTTTGTTATTGTCACTCTTCTTGTTCTGCACCCCCTCCCTTAAAAAAGAAAAGAAAAAAGAAAAAAAAAACAACAAAAAAATAATTTCTGTATTCTTTGTCTTCCGATCTATATCATCTTGTTTATTTTATCTTTTCCAGTTGTTTATGCTCCCTTTCTTCTCCATCCCCTCTCATATATGAATATGAATAACTTTGTCCTCCTGACCATGCATGTCCCTGGTTCCCACCTCCCCATCCCCGTCCCCCTGTTGTAGTACCATGCCCATAAACCGTGTACCTTTCTACTTTTATCTTACTCCATTTTTCTTTATATGTTTCCTCCTTACCTCTTCTAGCCTATCCACAAATGTCAAGTATAAGAACTTTACTATGAACAAACATATTTTTCAAAGCTATGTGAGAGTGAATCTTGGCTCTGCTTATGTAAAACAGGGCCTTCAGGTAGAAATGCTTTCCAAAAAATAATACATTAAATTCAGACAGAAATTTGGTCTCAGCCATGATGTTTTATGGTGCCCAAACCACCACCTTAACATTAAAATGTTGTTTTGGTTACTGTTTACAACTGCTTTTAGGCCACGTCTTGCTTCTGCGAGTGCAGTACAGGCAGTAAATGTCCAGAAATGTTTCCTAAAAAATGGTAGATTAAATTCAGTCAGAAATCTGGTCTCAGCTATGATGTTTTTTGGCACCCAAACCACCACCAGGACCAAACAATGGTCTTTGGTCCATTGTTTGCAATTGCTTTTAGGCCACATCTTGCTTCTGCGAGAGTAGCACAAGCAGTAAATGTCCAGAAATGTTTCCTAAAAAATGGTACATTAAATTCATATAGAAATCTGGTTTCAGCCATGATGTTTTATGGTACCTCCCCACCACCCAGACATTAAAATGCTGTTTTAGGGCATTTGCCAAATATTTATGCTTGAAACTCACTCCTGCTGGTGCCAAACAGGGCATACAAGTCCAGAAATGTTAACAGAAAAAATGTTACATCAAATTGAGACTGAAATGTGGCATCAGTCCTGATGTTATATGGTGTGCCACTACCTCAGGGGCCTGAAAAGGGGTGCCAACCCATGCAGAGAAATTGAATTCCTCCTGCAAAATGCTGCTGCTACTTGCAGTTCTTTCCTCCTGCTGCTGCTGTTTCAATTGATTGAGATAGAAATGTACAGTTATCATTTCCCTATCCCTATGCTGCTGTACTGATTGTCTAGCTGCTTCACTAACTGACTCCGTGGTAGTAGCTTGCCTGGAGGTGGGGAGTGAATGACATTTTGGGGCTCTGTAGCTTGCTGCTTGCTGTTGTCTCTGACTACTACTTGCCAAGCTGCCACAGGAACTACTGTTCTGGATGGTTGATGCCTGGTGGATTATCTTTACACAGTCCATACTGCTGCTGCTAAACACATCATTATCTGTCTTCATTTTTTTCCTATGCAAGGTAAGGGTGCTAGTGGGCTGGTATTTTGGCATCTTGAGTTCTAATATGCTTGTACTGCTCTTATATTATTTTTCAGTGTGCTGTAGATGACCTCATCATGCCAGGCCAGGAGGAAAGGAAGATCTATGGATCTTTGAATGCGCCACATTTCCCAATTTCCCAATGCAGATGGTAAGTATTGGAATTTTCATACTAGTGTGGTATGTCTATTATTGCCATCTGGTTGCCTGAACTTGATAGTAATTATGTTATTTTTTGCTTTTGTCAACATCAGGAATTCCGGGGTAGTTAAGTCTTTTTCCATCCTGCTGCTGCTGCTGGCTGCTCAACCAGATCTGGAGGATTTATTTAATTATGCGATGGTTCCACTTTCACAGTCCTTGAGGTAAGTATTTCTTCATTTTTATGATCTTCTGTGGTGGGGGAGGTTGGTGGATGGTCAAGGGTGGTGCAGGGGTACTTTTTAGCAATCCTCAAAATTTGTTCTTTTTTTTCTTATTTCAAGGTATGCAGTGGTGCTATGGGAAGGGGAATGCCTGCTACTACTGCTAATGCTACTGGTCTTCATCATGGACCTTGGTCTGGAATCATGTGCACCACACAGCATGTTCCAGTGGGGAATGTCTGCAGTTTAATGACATCACGGGGTATGGTAAGTATACATTTTTTTCTCTGCTTCTTCTTCCAACTTGTTAGGTGAAACCAGGTATGCAGATTGACGAGTATCCATCATTTTTTATTGTCTTTGGTCTTGCTTAGATCATTTTGTTCTGTTGAGGTTTCATTGTATTTTGATTACTACATCCATCCAGGCCCTGCAGGAGCTGTGCTGTGTCTGTGGAAGACAGGGGTGTTGCTTGAACTGTGATGTTGGCCACTGGACTGGTGTCCATACCATTACCAATAATGAGTAATTACCACTGCCACCCACATACATGAAAGAACTATATGTGAAAACAGATGGTTGAGATGGTGTTAAGTAAATAGTTAGATGGGGAGGTTAATGTCTTGTCTAATCAATGGAGATTGCATAGCTGCAGTAATCATGGACATTTTGAATCCACTCCAAAGTGAGGACAGCAGGACCTTCCCTCTGCCCTGATCTCCCCCCTTCCGGAACCATTGCGATTTCAGTGTACCTTAACCTGGTACTGTAGCATAAGTAACCTTTTTGGGGGGATGTGATGTTGTAAGTTGTTAAGCCTCTTCAGGATTACTTTTGTAATTAATGACTTGCATCATTAAAGATGGCCGCCATTTACCATTTCTCAAAATGTGTTCAACTTGTGGTGTTAACTGTTGAATTAGCATGTTACATTCATATGCTACTTGTCCTAGTCTAGGAGCCAGGGTTCTTGTACATGTCACCGATACTAAGTGGCAGAAACATTTTTTTCAGTCGCATGGAGTACATGGGTGTGTCAGGTCAGATTAGGTGATGAATGATGAGAGGGGGCAGTGGGGTAGTGTGGAATTTGCCATTATGGGCACTTTTAAGGACATCCAGACAACATATCTTGCTGTAAGATGGGTTTGATATAGTCAACATGAAAAGTTAGATATTTTTGAAAGAAAAACATTATAACTATAATCATGCAATTGCAAAATCTTTATGGTTATGGTAATTACATTGCTGCTGCTTTATATAGGCTTGAGGGACCGATGGTGAGGTGTCCAATCAATGGGTTATGGCCAAGGGTGATCAAATTAAACTTATACACACTGCAGGACATAACACATTACCATAACCAATCCAGTGGTACATAGCTAAAAATAAGGTATAACATACACACCAAGATCAGGGACATTACTAAAATGTCCAAACATATATTGAGAGATGGAGGCCATAAACCACTTGTAATACTCCATGCTGGGATAAATAATATCCACCAACAAAGTGCACAGACTATCAAGGAAGAATTTGTAGGACTAGCAAACACTTTAATGGACAGGGACTGTGACTTTGCTTTTTCAGAAATAACCCCTGTGTTTGGAGCCAACGAATACCTAAACAAGAAAACCAAAGATGTTAATAATTGGATAAGAAAGTGGACCCTCAAACAAAATTTTGAATGTATCACCTATTGGGAGGAATTTGTAGAAAACAGAGATCTAATCTGTTGGGATGGATTACACCCAAGTAGGAAAGGAACAGTCTTATTAGGAAACAAACTTAACAACTTTATTTCTAAAAATGTAAACTATGTACGGGGGGAAGGGGTTCACAAAAGTTTAACATCATGCAGGGACCATGGGGTTATTACCAGCCATAATGATACTAGTTTTCCTAATATTCTAACACCAAGTGAGACTGTATCTGGACGTAAACCCGCCAGGTACCTTAGAGGTGTTCTCAACCTTTGCAGAGTGTGTGAGATTTATGAAACAACATACAAAACATGTGCCAGAGACTTAGCTGCTGCAGGGATTTGGATGATGGACCCATAATCCAGCAAAGAAAGCAATGACCCTCTGGCTATCACTAATTATATTGAGAAAGTCCCCATAGCCAATCAGAATTCAGCGCTACTGCCCTGTTATTCCTCTATAACCCAACATTAAACTTAAAGAAATGGTACTGCATGCTAATCCTTGCATCTTCATTGGTTAGCACCCAAAAATTGCTTTTCACAATCAACATTCTGTCACTAACCTGTGCAGACCAGATGTGGTCTAATTATTTTCTACTTAAGATTTCTTTTTTAGTATTAATAGCTACATTAGCTATTGTGGTGGGGTTAAACTCGGTTATAACCATATCTGAGCTGTCACAAGTACTTCAGCCTATGACTTTGGAGTTTATGCAATCCTACATATGGTTATTACCTCATAAACCCCCACCACTATGATATTAAAGCTATAGCACCTCACTTTGCATATATTGTTTAAGCCTAAATGCAACACTCAGTTTCTGATTCAAACATTTACAAATGTTACAGAGATGATCAGAAAAAAGTCATAGAGGGGTACAATTCAAAGCCAACATATTTAATTGGAAGACTTATTTTACTGTGAAAGACTCAGACTACAGTTGCTGCAACCTATTACAAGATCAGATATTTGCAGATATTTTGTGATATTTCTAAAGTGACTCTCTATGGTGGCTCAAAACTGTATTTCAATTGACTTAAAGAGGGCCAGGAACTAAACCACATCAATTTGTTTTTTTGGTGTATGGGGCAACAATTTATGTCTGCTGCTTTATGAAAACAAACAGATGTTCCCTCGTGAACACTACAGAGACTGAGAAGAAATAATTCTAAAATAAGAAAGAGGTACTTAAATTGTGTTTCTGCATGAACAAATTCATAGTTACCTGTATTATCAAAGCCTCTACAATATGGTGATGGGACAGTTTAATGGCTATGAAGCAGGCTAGAAAGCCTTTCCCCTCTTGGCTGCTGGTTGGAAACATAGAAATTGTTGGCAGATAAGGACCACTAGGCCCATCCAGTCTGCCCATAGGCTCTATACATTGCATGTGGCTACTGATCCTATGTGATCGATTACTTTTCATCACTCCTTCCCTTCTCAAGCTTCCCTTGTGCTTGTCCCAGGCATGCATCAACCCCTCCACTGTGCTTGCCCCCACTACCTCCTGTGGCAGACTATTCCAAGCATTGACTAGCCTTTCTGTGTAGAAAAACATCCTCACATTACCGCTTAATCTACCCCTTTCTATTTCATATTGTGCCCCCTTGCTCTAGTACTTTTTCTACATTGGAAAAGATCCCCCACATGCTCCTTATTTATGCCCTTTAGGTACTTGAAAGTTTCAGTCATGTCCCTCCCCCACCTCCCGCTCTCTCCTCTCTTCCAGTGAGTACATATTGAGGTCCTTTAGCTTCTCCTCAAATGTTTTGTGGTGCAAGTTCTGTGTCACAGGTACGTCAGTATAAAGATAACTCTGGACACAGTAATTGGGTACAACACACCCACAGTGTGTTTTATTTTAAACAAAAATAGAAAAAATAAATAAATAGAAATAAAACAGTTCAAACAGAACAAGAAAATAAACAATAGCTCAAGGTTATTTTACCACACATCAGGTATCTCAAAACGTTTCATCAGCTTTCTTGCTGTTAGAGATAAATTCCTGTTCAGGCACAGGTCGTTCTGTTTACCTTCCTTCAGGTAAGTGAGACTGGCTATCCAGCTAATCTGACTCTTGGTGTTTGAGGAGGGATTTTATGTCCAGGGACAGCATAGTTTCTTTTTATTTTCAAGCGGTCGCTTTTCAGAGCACACAGATTACTTGGGGAAACCTGCGTCTCTAGCAACCTGGACTGGCTGAACACATGCCACGAACTTCTCCACGGCTAGCTGGTATAATTCTACAGCATATTTTATACAAAGCCAGCAGCTGGAAGTCCTAATAATACAGGGACATCAGTAATTATTTATACAGATACCGAGGGACAGCAAAATAATTCAAACAACATAAGCATAATGCTGCTTCATTTGTAACCATAATCCACCTATCCTAGTGGATGTTATTTTGTATTTAACTACCATTTTAAACATTTCTCAACATCCCTGTACCATATACATAAAAATGGTATAAGCATTAACTTAATTAAGCACTGCAGAACTTTAAACTCATAATATGGCACAAAATGCGCTCAATGCATTTTATTCACCTGGCACATTATTTCATTCCTGCCAGCAAGCTGAAGTCTGGTGCATGATTTTAGGGAGTTCTTGGTGAGGGTTGGATATATCTGAAAACTAAAAATAAAAGTAGCTGGAAAAAAGTTTTACTGGGAAATATAAAAGACTGACGTAGTCAGTCAACGTACACTGGGGCAGAACAAGGTAAAGTACAGTACAAGAAAAACTGTTGTGCAACAGATTTCACTGAGGGAAAAGAAGAAGATAGAAAGGACACCCCTCCACCAGGGTTATCGGCCTGGCAGAACACAGTTCTGCCACACTCCTTCTTCTTTAAGAAAAAAACAGTAACTCTTACAACACATGTTTTAGCAACAAAGCCAAGAATGTACATACATTGTGTACTGATGGGGGTTTGGGTTGGAGCTTTTACCCACCCATGCTTTAGAAGCTCCACCCCAGGGTCCCTTTAAACAACAAACAAATTACATTACAGTCTTTTCTGTACACACTGTAATTACTTTATTACCCTGGGGTTTAAAACACATTGCACTACTAACCATCATAATACATCATTATAACAATTCATTATATACAATCGTACTCAAGTTTCATTTTCCTTCACTATACCTGCCCCATGTTGTGATAAAAAAATCAGTGTTTTTGTGTTGACTTCCTGATCGATGTTTTACCACAAAACAATAAGGTTGTAATGTCAGATACCACAGCTTGATGCAGGCATTTTGATCTTTTATTAGATTTATTGTAAACATGTGGGTCTCAATAAAATAGATCATACAACCAGATTATGATGCATAAAAAAACGCATACTTCTGCGTTTATCATTTTATTTTAGAAAAACGCAAAACCCCAAAAAAAATCCAATATTTACAGAAAGGAAAAATACAGTATTATGTTATTCCTTCACATCAGTTCAAATGTCAGGATATATTTCTTGCTTCAAATGCTATAAAGAAATTCCTGTGTTCTCTCCTTCCTCAGTTAATGTGAAAGCCTGCACATCAACCTTTTTGCTGAGATCCTTCTCTCACCTTGGTCAGAACCCTACTGACCAAGCTATCTATCTTGGTTCTCCTAGAGAAACCTTTTATAATGCTAAATGGTGACCTCATCAATCATGTGACACACTAATTAAGATGAACAAAGGAAATAACAACCATAAAGATAATTTAAACCATCTAGCCGAATGCTAGCATTATTAGGGGTCACTCACATTTATTCATATCTCACAATACTGCCTGAGAATACTGCTACAGGCTTAATTATATAGTTGTGATGTCAGAGCATTAGTTTAGCTCCTCCCACTAGTGACAACACCTTCCCTTGTATCTATAAAACCGGCCATTTGAGGGGCAGCTTGCCCTATAATAGGACTTTACAGCATGAGACAGACCTCTAGGTAAAACAACTTTTCTTTACAAATGTGAAATGTATAAGGATAAACCAAACCTGTTTAAGAACAAATAACAGTCTATAACCTTAGCATGGAAAAGAGAGATGAAGGCGTATTCCCTATCTGCCTCCATTTAAGGTTATAGCTTTTTATTTGTCTTTTTGTTCATATAAGGAAAACATACATAAGTGAACCACTGTAATATCTATATTTTGTCTCAATTAATATGGCACTCTAATTTTTGGACATGCATCATTTTCTTCCCAAATCCCTTGGTTTATATTTCCAGAACATTGTATTATTTTTATCAAACAGCTTATCTGGCTGCCACATTTTCAGCCAATGCCTTGCTGAGGAACTCAGCCTTCTAAAAATCAGAAGTCTTAACTTCCGTAGTTACAGCTCCCTTTTGAAAGAATTTTTGACACGTACAGAACTCCAATTAATCTATCTGTAGTGTTCTTAATTATACTCTCTTACTTTAGCCCATTTTCAAGTGTTTTAAAAACAAGGGTACATTTTTAATTGCTTTGTGGCTTATTAGAATCAGCACCATAACAACCAAACACAGTTGCTTTCATTTCCTCCTAAATTTAAACTTTAGCCTAATTCCTTGGATTGGTAGCCACTGAATATAGCTTTTTGAATATCTTTACAACCAGATGCCAAATTGAATAGCAGGGCAAAAGTGACAGTAAAGACAAGAAAGACGATTGCTAGGTTGGCCACCCTGACAAGAAAATATAGGATAGATGTGAAAATAGAATAGGAGATAGGATAGAGTGAAATGATAGGAAAAAAAATGGAGAGGTTATTACATCTGATTATATAATTAATTCTACTTCCAACACAGGACCCCCTGTTACACTCATCCACACAAGTGGATTGTGATCTGGAAGGAGAGTAAACTCCGCACCCCACAAATAAAAGTGTTCTGTCACCCACTTAATTGCTAGGCATTCTTTTTTGATTGTGGCACACTTTTACTCCCTATCATGCAGTTTCCTGCTGATGTATATGATAGGGTGCTCCTCTACTTGTACTGTCTGGCTCAACACTGCTCCTATCCCTGTCTCAGAAGTATCGGTGTGTACTTCAAAGGGAAGGGTAAAATCAGGGAATTTCAATACTGAGGAAACACACAGGACTGCCTTAATTGCCCAAATGGCTTCCTCACAATCAGGACTACATTTAACTAGGTTATTGCACCTTTTCTTGTTTAGATCTGTCAAAGGTGTGGCTTTGGAGGCAAAGTTGGAAATAAACCTCCAATGGTACCCAGCCAGGCCTAGGAAAGACCTGACATGCTTCTTGGTCTTGTATACAAGGCTGTTAGCTATTACCTCTACCTTCTCTATCTGAGGTTGTACACACCCATTACCCAAAAGGAACTCTAAGTACCTTGTCCCAGTCATTACCAGGGCACATTTTGCTGGGTTAATGGTAAGTCCAACCTTCTGTATAGAATGCAACACAGGGGCCAACTGTTTTATGTGTGTCAACAAATTGGGGATGTATATTACAACGTCATCCAAATAAGAGGAAAAATTTGCAGTGTGTGGGGTCAGAATTTGATCCATTATTCTCTGGAAAATTGCAGGGGCTCTATGCAGGCCAAAGGGCATAGTTGTGAACTGGAACAACCCTAGTGGTGTGCTGAATGCTGTCTTTCCCTTGGAGTCAGGGGCTAAGGGAATTTGCCAGTATCCCTTGATTAGGTCAAGCATAGTGATATATCTATATAAATGAAAGTAAAACAAATGTGATGTTATTTGGAACTCCACAAAAGCTGCAGAAACAGGGCCTACTTCAAATTATGGGCCAGAATTTTTTTTTGGCCAACAGTAACTACATTCAAATATTTGGGCATACACTTAGACCCCTGCTTGAGCATGATGCCCCACATGGACAGACTGGGAAAGAAAATAAACTAAAAACTGGGACTTTTGTATAGAAATGCAAACTCCCTGACTGATCAGACCCGAGTAATTATAGCTAAGCAAGTTCTCATGCCCATTCTTGAGTATGAGAACATTATTTTTTATTAATGTAATGGTATCTTTGAGTCCAAATATAAAACATTATATAACAATATATGCAGATTTGCACTAAGGTCCCCACTAAAAACTCATCATTGTCAACTGTACACTAATCTGGGTGTGCTATCTCTGGATAGGCAGTTAAAGAGTCTTGTAGCTACCTTTCTATATAGAGTTGCTAGTTTAGCAGAACCACAGGTTTTATTTAATTCCTTGATTCAGAAGATTAGTCAGAAGAGTACAAGGTCTAGTGGTCAAACACCCTATCATATCCCTGCCTTCAAACTCCAAATGAGCAGGAAGGCTTTCACATGGTATGCACCTACCATGTTAAATGAATATGGAAGCTTGACATGTGATGCAAAAAGCATTTTGCATTTTAAACATATGTTGCACAAACTCTTGTATACTGAAAATTTGTGTAAATGTATTTATTTGTATTAATTGCATTGTCTGTTAATGTTCCCGGTAAGTGATGTTTTCTATGTCAGACATGCCTGAAAAAAAGGTTGGTGCCCAGACCACCTCCTGTTGAAAAATAAAAAATGAGAAAATGAAATGAAATATCTAGCAATTCCTGTGTTATCTATGATATCATCTACCCTGGGCATTGGGTATCCATCAAAATACAACACATTATTGACCTTCCTAAAGTTCAGGCAAAGTTGTGTGCTACCCTCCTTTTTAGGGACCACCACTATGGGAGATGACCAGGCACCAGTAGATGGCTCAATAATGCCTAGCTGTTTTAACTTTTCAGTCTTCTACTTTACCTCTTCTCTGACTTTCTATAGGAGTCTGTAAAGCTTCTGTCTTTTAGGGTTTGAATCAGTCAGGATTTAATGTTGTACCCTAGCTGCCTTTTCAGGGACACTTGTAAACATGGGCAGACTAGGTGGGCCAAGTGGTCCTTATCTGCCATTAAATTCTATGTTTCTATGTTTCTATGGGAGAAAGTATGTACTAACTGTAAGATCCTGTCTCTTTGTTGTGCATCTAACTCAGGGTTTATCCTTACTCCAGTGAGGTTTTGCAGTTCCTCTAACCTCTGGTATCCCATCTCTAATTCTAACTCATCCTTCTCAGGGAGCATGCACATAGTCCCTGTAGTTTCCTTTTTTCCCACCATTTTTTTAGTAAATTGGCATGCTAGACTTTCTTCCCTGGATTTTTATCTGGGGTTGCCAATTCATATGTTACTGGCCCAGTCTGTTTTAGAATCTTATAGGGTCCTTGCCACTTCATTAAAACATTGTTCCCGGTGGTGGGGAGTAATAAGAGAACCCTATCTCCTGCCTGTAACACCTTGAGTTTACGGTTATAGCCATAATACTCTTGCTTACTCTGGTAAGAGACGCTGTTTTGTTAAGCTTTTTTCATGTACTCTACCAACCTCTTCCTGAACTGAACCACATAGTCAGTAATGTTAGTATGCCCAACATTGGTTCCCTCTTCCCAGTATTACTTTACCACATCCAGGGGTCCTTGAGGATTCTTACTGTATAGCAGGGAGAAAGGGGAGTAGCCTGTAGCTGATTGTGGGACTTCTCTATAATAAAATAGAAAAAGGGGAAGATAATCATCCCACCAGTCTTTTCCCTCCACATCCATAAATTTCTTTAACAAACATTTCAACATCTTGTTAAAATGTTCCACTAGGCCATCAAATTGTGGGTGGTAGGGTGTAGTTCTTATAGTTACTACCCCCAACAAATGGTACAACTCTTTAAACAAGGCAGCCTGGAAGTTATTGCACTGGTCTGTTAGCACCTCTATAGGTATTCCTAGTCTACTGAATACCTTGACTAACTCCTCTGTTATTTTGGGAGTAGTGTCAGTACGTAAGGGTATGACCTCTGGATACTTGGTCACATAGTCACATATGACCAGTATGTAATTATAACCGATTGCACTGTTCTGTGAAGGGCCAACAATATCCATTGCCATTATCTCGAAGGGGGTGCTAACAATAGGTAGTGATATGAGGGGCACTGTGTCTTTCTTAGTTACCTGGGCCACCTTCTGACACCCTGGACAGAATCTATAATATTCAGCAACATCATTATGTATGCTGGGCCAGTAAAAACATTGTAGAAATCAGGACAATGTTCTGTCTCTCCCTGCATGACATGCCCAAGGGAGATCATGTCCCAAATACATTAACTGGGTCCTAAACTTGCCAGGGACTACCAGTTGTTTCACTTGCTCACCTGTTCATGCATATGTATATAACCTATACAAAATGTTCTTTTTACAATTATACACAGGGGTTCCTTGTAGCTTTTTCTGGTCTACCTGGTGGAATAAATTAGCCACTGATATATAATTATGCTGCTCATTAGCAATATCACATTGTGTAAACAGTTTGAAAATAGCTTCATTTGGTAGTTCATTTTGTTTTTTTCTCCATAACTTCTAGGCCTATTTTCTTTTCCCCCATTAATTTCCTGTTGTTACTCAGTGTTTTGAATACATCCCACTCAAAGGGAAAAGTGTCCCCAAATTGCTTTAATCTGGTTTGTGCCCTTATAGTAACAGCTGTTAATTGTTCTTTAGGGTTTGTTAATGAAGAAAAATGGGGAAAGTCTTGCCCAATCACCACAGGTATGGGCAGCTTTGGCACAATCCCCACAACTATTTCAGCTTCTATTCCTTCAATATTCAATGTGACTTTTGTGGTAGGATACCGATGAGTGTCCCCATGCACACAGATGACACCAGTAAACACATTAGAAATTGAGGCCTTTTCAAGTACGTCTGGGTTTACTAATATCTGTCTACTGCCAGTGTCAATTAAACCCATCATTTCCTTCTCTCTGATGGTAACTGTTGTTGAAATCTTACCCCAAATTAAGAAGGGCCAGATGTGTAGTCTCGCACTTTTTGTTGTAACAGAACTTTTCTATACGGCCTTTACCATTACAGTATCTACAGATAATGTCTGGATTATATGGTCTACCCCCTCTACCTCCTTGTCTACCTGCACTTCTCCCAGGTGGACGTGATGGTGTAAAAATAGTGCTGTGTGGATTGTGGAATTCTGCCAGAGGAATTAGTGTGAATGACCATTCTGCCAGTGGAATTTCTGCCTGGAATTTTGCTTGTTCACCTGTGGAATTCCGTCTACTGTGATCCGCAGACTATTACAGTCATTTTTCCATGGAAAATTATTCCACAACAATTTCCTCAGAAAATATTGAGATCCTCGAAATAATATTCCATGGAACAGTGATTTTTTGGTAGAAAATCATTCCGCAACTTTTTATGCTGTGGAATTCTGACATTCCGTTTCCAACGGATTTGGTGGAATTTCAGTGGAATTTTGAATATTCTACAGAATTTTGTTCAGCCAGAATTTGAAATTTCTGCACAGCACTAGGTAAAAGATGTTTGTCTTACCAGTTGCTGGGTGGGAGTGATGGTCCAGTCCATTGTCTGGTATCCCTTTCTCGGTTGTCTGGCCACCAGGAAATCCTCTGCCAGGGTGATTGCAACATCCACCGTTTCCAGATGGTGTTCCCTCACCCAGATCTAGACCTCTGCAGGTAGAATCTAAAGAAACTATTCCATAACTATAGCTTCAATTTTATCCAACAGTGTCTTCCCTTCTGGTTGCAGCCATGTGTTGCAAAGTTCATTCAGATGTGTATATGTCTCTTGGGGAGTATCCTTTCCCTGATATTTTAGTGTTTAGAAGCTCTGCCTGTAAGTTTCAATGTTAATGTCGAAATGCTTGAGTATTTCCCTTTTGACCAGTTCATACTTCTCAATGCTCCAATGGTCCATATGGCTGTAGGCCAATTGAACTTGATCTGTAAGACAGGGAGCCAACCTGACCACCCACTGTTCTGGAGGCAACTCACATACCTTAGCTACCCTTTCAAAAGTAGTCAGGTAGACCTCTATGTCATCAGTGGCTGATATTTTTGTCAATTTAATGCCCTTATGGCTGGCATTTGCACCCTCATTGTTTCTATTAGCCCCAGGAATATGTAGGGCCCTCACCGTGTCTGTCCATTTTTTGGCTTGTCATCATTGATCCTTCTCCCATAGTTGCTCCATCTCGATCTGCTTCCTTGCAAGCCACTGCAGGAGTATGCTCATCTTCTCCAGAGGATCTTTGACTAGTACTTCCTCTAGTTCCTGTTCTTCATTGTCTGTCATCAATGGTTGCTGTTCAGGCTTGGCCCTCGGCTTCCTCTCAAATTCCAGGCCTGGGAACAGCTTTTCACCTATCTACTCGGCCTGACTGTGGTCAGAGCTGGTCAAACAGGAGTCGTCATGATGTAACAAAATGTACCACCATGCCACGGGTTACCTTGGTATCTGGTCCAACACCTACTGGAATCAACCCTGTGGCTAGGACTTCTAGTGCCCCATTTCTAACACCAATTGTCACAGGTATGTGGGTATAAAGATAACACTGGACACAGTAATTGGGTTAAATACACCAGCAGTGTTTTATTTTATACAAAAATGAAAAAAAAAATAAATAGAAACAGTTCAAGGAGAACAAGAAAATAAATAATAGCTCAAGGTTATTCCACCTTACATCGGGTATCTCAAAATGTTTCATCAGCTTTCCTGCTGGTAGACATAAAATTCCTGTTCAGGCACAAGTCCTTCAGTTTACCTTCCTTGAGGTAAGTGAGACTGGCTATCCAGCTAATCTGACTCTTGGTGTTTAAGGAAGGGTTTTTGGTCCAGGGTCTGCATAGTCCATTTTTATTTGCAAGCACTCGCTTTTCAGAGCACACAGATTACTTGGGGAAACCTGCCTCTCTAGCAACCTGGACTGGCTGAACACATGCCACAGACAACTCCACGGCTAGCTGGCACAATTCTACAGCATATTTTATACAAAGCCAGCGCTGGAAGTCCTAATAATACAGGGGGATCAGTAGTTATTCACACAGATATCGAACAGTACCAAAATAATTCAAACAACATAAGTATAATGCCGCTTTGTATGTATCCATAATCCACCTGTCAGAGTAAACGTTATTTTGCATTTAACTCCCATTTTAAATATTTCAAAACATCCCTGCACCGTATACATAAAAATGGCATAAGCATTAGCTTAATTAAGCACTGCAGCACTTTAAACTCATAATATGGCACAAAATGCACTCTATGCATTTTTTTTATTCTTATGCATTTTATTCAACTAGCACCTTATTTAATTCCTACCAGCTAACGTGAGCCTGTTGCATGCATTTGGGGAGTTCTTGGTGAGTGATGGATATATAGAAACTAGAATAAAAGTAGTAGGAAAAATGTTTTAGTGAGTAATAGAAAAGACTGGTGTAGTTGGCCAACCTATGCCAGGGGCAGATAAGGGTAAATTATAGCATAAGAAGATACTGTCGTGCAACAGATTTCAATAGGGAAAAGAAGATAGAAAAGGCATCCCTGCACCGTGGTTATTGACCTGGCAGAATACAGTTCTGCCACACCCTGCACCATCTATGTTGCCCTTCTCTGGATAGTCTCCACCTTATCTATGTCCTTGCGCAGTTGTGACCTCCAGAACTGCACACAGTACTCCAGGTGAGGCCTCATCAATGTTTTAAACAATGGCATCACCACCTCAATCTGCCGGCTAGTGATAACTCTGCCTGTACACCCCATCATGCCACTGGCTCTCCCTGCCACCTTTGTGCAAGGCTTTGATACCTTAAGGTCATCAGAGATGATAACCCCTAGGTCCCTCTCCTCTGTGGTGAGAGTCATACCCTCCGCCCTCAACCTGTAGCTCTCCCCAGGATTCCCTCTACCCAGGTGCATTAATTTGCACTTCTTTGAATTGAACCTCGGTTGCCACATCTCTGACCATCTTTCAAGCTTGTCCAGGTCCCTCTTCATTTTCTGCACCCCTTCTGGAGTATCCACCCTGTTGCAGATCTTGGTGTCATCTGCTAACAAGCAGACATTTCCTTCCAGCCCCTCTGCAATGTCACTAATGAAGACATAGAACAGGACTGGACCTAGTACTGATCCCTGTGATACCCTGCTGATCACACCACTCTCCAGATTGTACCTCATTTGCCACCACCCTCTGTCTACTGTCTGTTAACCAGTTCCTAACCCAGTTCATCACCTTATCTCCCATGCTCAGACTATTTATCTTGTTAATCAGCCTTCTATGTGGTACAGTGTCAAATGCTTTGCTGAAATCTAGGTAGGTGATGTCTACTGCCCCTCCCTGATTTACTTCCCTAGTCACCCAATCAAAAAAATCTATTAGATTCATTTGATATGATGTTTCTGGTGTGAATCCATGTTGTCTCAGATCCTAAGCACTGCTAGATTCCAGATGTGCTACTATTCTTTCTTTCAGCAGTGTCTCCATGATCTTCCCCACCACTAAGGTGAGGCTGACTTGCCTGTAGTTCCCTGCCTCCTGCCTACTGCTGCTTTTTTACAGTGAGACTACATGTGCACTCCTCCAGTCCTCTGGAACCACACCTGTGTTGAGTGACTCTGTGAACAGGGCCTCCAGAGGCACTGCTAGTTAGCTTCACAGCTCCCTTAATATCCTCAGGTGGATGCCGTCAGGCCCCATGTCCTTATTCATCTTCAGCTTTGTGAGTTCTTCCAGAATTCTCTCCACTGTGAATGGACTGGTGTCTACTCCCCCATTGCCTCTGCAACCCAACTGTGGTCCTTGACCCTCCCCCCCCTTAGTGAATACTTAGAAGTATTTGTTCAGTACTTCTGCCTTGTCCAGATCCCCCTCCTTACACTCCCCATTCTCCCCTTTGAGGCTCACAACCCCCCACCTGTTCTTTCTTCAATCCTTGCTGTTACTAGCTGAAAGTATTACAGAGTGACTTGCAGTGGCGTACTGTATGTAAAATTAGTTGTGGTGATCCCAGACCAGTACAAGCTAGACTTATTCAATTACTAAGCATACAACTGTTTCTTCACTGTCTTGGTTTCCCACTGTGTCTGTGCAGCCCTTTATGCAAAACTAAATCTTCCATGCCTAGGTAAATTACCAGTAACCTAAAGACATATGCTGCATCTTGAAAATATACCAAGCTAAACCAACTATGCTTATTTATTTTCCAGTGAAAGGTTGGCTACTTCGGAGGAACTGTTGAAACTGAACCACAGTAAACAAAAAGCACATAACAATTAAACTAAGCTGATGGTTTGGAGGGAAAATGGACCTTCCCCCCCAAAAACAATACTGTCACAACTGCTTTTACTGTTAAGCAATGTTAAATTATTTTAGAATGTTAGATTAGGTCAGATAGATGTACAATATATCTTTGAGTGCAATGATTTATTGTTTAAAAATTTAGATTTGAATGTTGAAGTATAAGTAAACAGATATTATGCATCCCAAATTAAAAGAAATATCAGCTATTGTACTAACCCATCATTTGGGGTATTTATCTGAACTATGGCAATGCGTACTCTATAGCATCTGAAACTGTGCATACTGTAACAGCATTTTGAATTTCTAATAAGACAGTAATAGTAATATGAATGCTTTCTACAAATACAGTACAGTTCATAATTAACATAAATGACAATTAGATCGTTTTGCATTGTTCTTTAAAGTTGGCAACACATAGGCAACTCACACCATGCTAATTTACAACACTTTGCCAGCTCAAGAGCAACATTTATGAATTTTTGTGCACTTCAGTTGGAACGCATCTGTACCTCTGTCATAATAGAATGCAAAATTAAGCCACAGTAGTTTCTGCAAAGCTTTTAGTTGGATACAGCAATGCCTAATCAACTTATTGAGAAATGCTAAAGCAACTTGTGGTGGTATTCAAAAGCAACTATGGGCATGAGAGTTTCAAGCAATGTGCATTATAATCTTTGAGAGACACTAAATCTTGACAACCATCTTCAGCTTAGCTTCAAAGGATTTTAGGTGTGCATCTGATATGATTAAAGGTTATTGGGGTCAATCCTGCTAATTCCCTCTGTTTTAATCACATTTCAGATGCATTATCATGTTTTGAGGGGTGCTGCTACTGTATTGCAAATATCAAGGGAAAAAAAAACATAATCCAGTGACCTCCTCAACCTAGTCGAAAGGGGCCTATAAATCTCTTAAGGCTTTTTCTATTGTCTAGCTAGTTTTAATATTTAAATTTTATTGTAATATATTTAATTGGTACATACATCTGTATAACGACATATAGTAATAACACATCGGGGACTGAGCATATAACTAAAAAACTTGTCAAATCTGTTTAATCTTGAAGCTATACTTAAAACACACACATAACAGTTCATATGGACTTTTAATTATGTAGCAACCATCGTAAACTCAACATTCTATCTGTTAAGATACCCATTAATTTTTCTTTTATCATGTAGGAGCTCATACATTTATAACAGATTCAAGTGTTTCTATTCAGTTTGAAAGACTCTTAATAATGTTTTTAATAAACATTGCCATATACAGTAATACAAAATGTAATGTACCATTATCCATTCTATCATTATAACAAGTTTTCCTCAACATATAAAACCACCTGCATGCACTAAGCCTGTTGGGGGAGTTAAACAGTAATTCTGACACAATAGACGGGGGAACAAGTTTAATAAACATCCCCAGTCATTGTCTAACAAATCTTTTTCTGTGTCCAAGTGACTCATTAGCTTTTCATAAGTGACAGTTTCCCTGAATGTGATTATCCACAATTTTTAATGGAAATTCCCTGGTTCTAGTTCATTCCATTTAGCCCAACAGTTCTCAAACTTTGTCATAGTGAGCCTCCCCTAAGCCATGGAAAAGATCTTGAGCCTCCCCCAAAATACTGAAATAGTTTTAGGCCTCCCCACAGAAAAATAGCCTACTTTTCACAGTACATCAGGAATAAATTGAAACCTCTTTGCATAGCTGGCTCTCATGTTATTAAGCTTATTGTAACCCCCCCAACAGGACAACCCACTTGCTCCAATATTTTGACTCTCGAACCATTGTTACCCCTTACTGTCATACCTTCATGGGTCAGACTGCTTTTTCTGTTTCCCCTCTAACTGGAATAACCTTCCTGCCAACCTCTGCCTCTCCCCCTCTCACCCTGCTCTTAAGCAACTTCTCAGGGATCATTTTGCTCCCTCCTGCTCTTATTCCTAGTACCTGTATGGTTAACTCTTGTATTTAGACAGTTCTGCTGCCAGTCTAATTGATCAATTGTCCCTCGCATTGTTAGTTTATTGTTCTTAATGTGTTTACACTTTTATTCATTTTGTATTTTCTTGAGTGTTTTGCAGTTACATTTTGAATTGTATTCTCTCACTACCCTTCCCTGGGTACACCTGAAATAAGCCATTGCTCAGTGTACAGTACCTTATCTGGTCACAGACTTGTGACTAAATACATAAATTCACCTACTATTATCCTCTTTCAGTTTGCCTTATCCCTTCACACAAAATCTATAAAGTTCAAAATTGAAATATAATACTTTTTCAAGACTTGCTTGAGCCTCCCCTGGAACAGGTTGGGGCCTCCCCAGGGAGGCTGGCCTCACCATTTGAGAACCCCTGATTTAGCCAAAATAAATTTTATGGTAGCCATACTACCTTAAATACTAATTTTTTTTGATATTCTGTTAGATGAAGTCCAGTGTAATTGTTAAATATAGGAACAGTAAATAAAATGGTAAGGAAGCATTTGGGTATGTTTCTCACTGTTTATGAGTAGCTGACCACCAATGTTTAGTTTTGAGGGATGATCAAAATAGATGTATTACTGTCTCAGGATTATTACGATTGGTTCCACATTAAGTTAGCTAACACAAACTCTGCACAGGTAAAAATTGTGCTACCACGCACTGCCTAAACAAGTGCTGTAGGGAACTGGGAAGATATAAATAAACCTACTTTGTTTCTCTATGCTCTTAGATGACAGCATGGTTTCTGACCACATGTATCAGCAGCACTCACTTAATGTGATACCATTACAACCATATCAACACAGCCTTGATTTGTCCTTGATCAATGTGGAAGATATTGCAGAGTGTTAAATATGCTCTTTCCACAAACTGTGTGTGGAAAGTTTTATTTTGATATTAAATGTGACATTTATTGGCTTCTTTATGTGGCGCATTCCATATACTGTACTTATTATCAAAGGTGCATTCATTTCATTTGTCTCTTTCTCCCTTGATTTTTTAAAATAATCTGGAGCCTTTGTTTCATTTGTTTTAATCCAGTGTTCATATAATAGAGAGAGAAGCTCTGATTTTTAACAAATTATAACATTCCTTTTTAACTGTTTGACATGAATTCAAAAGAATTACTTCAATCTCAATTACATTTTAGCCAGTTCCTCAGATGTATTTTTCAGTGTAAAATATATTAACCAGTTTGTTGTTTTTTTGTTTGATTTGGTCCAGTTTCTGAGATTTGGTAAATGTTAAAAAATGTTGATCGACTGTTAAATCAGGCCAAATTTACTGCATTTGTTTCTCTTAATGCTATTAGGCAATCTTGGGGAAAAGGCCTATCTCTGTTCCAAAAGTTCTTGTTATTTATTGATGCCATTAAACACCCATGATTTCTCTTTATGCTTCTACTCCATTTTTTTTTTGTTATTAAAACATCTTTATTGTTTTCACCAAAGTCTCATCAAAAACATAACCTAGTAGGCAGAGTTAAAGGTACGAATTATTGTAACATATAACAGCTAAATTTTAACTCACACTTTCAATTCACAACTTAAACCTCCTCCCCTTTCCAAGGCTACACATAGACAGACCCTAATTTGTCTTCCCTGAGTATTCTGATCGTCAGGTTTCCACGCCATTAGGAGTGTTTCTAATGAACTCCAAAGTGACGATATATTTTCAGTCTACTCGATACAAGCAATATGCCTTTCTAGCTGCAGTGCCAGAATGCACTCTCTGTACCACTCCATCAAGGAGGGGGATTTGTCACTAGCCCAATGCCTCAAAATTATCAATTTAGCAACGGCTGATACGAGTTACATTTGGGCCTTTTTAATCTTAGAGATACCTACTGGGAAAAGACTCATCAGACATACCTCAGGGGTGAACATGGTTTTTAAGCCAAGGATAGGGTCTAATAGGTTATTAATGGACCGCCAAAAGGCCACCATGGAGGGCATAGCAAGACCATGGTACAAGTACCATCTTCCTTCCTACATTGCCACAAAGGGGCGTGCCTTTGCCCCATATTTACGTGAACTGGCTGGAGTTAGTACATATTATGCATTATATTAAAATGTACCATTCTCAGCCTATCTTGTTTTATGTATTTATACATTGTCAGCCAAAGCTTCTTCCAAAGACTGGTACCTCAGGTATTCCCAACTCCCTTGTCCAGTAAAAACACACCCTGATGGAAGTCTGAAGTCCCACTCCTGGAGGTTTTGTATATCTTGGAGACTGGGCGCTGTTGAGAAGCTATATATAAAGTGTATAAGATCTCTTTCCCCGTGGTCGACGGGTGCTACCCGAGAAAAGAAAGGGGTTAGGGCCTTGCTGACTTGTAACCACTTAAATAATTCCTGATGAGTAACTCCTAAAGATCTCATCAGCTGATCAAAAGGCAGAGGTCTCCCATTCACCCAAAGGTCCGAGACCCTAAGGTGACTTATCTGGGGCCAAAATGTAGTGGACAATGTAGCACCCCCAACCTTAATATGTGGGTTACCAAAAATGGGTTGGCCGACTGAATGGTACCATTTTACTGTAAGGTATTTTTGTAGCTGATGAAAGGCCTTTAATGACCATCCCATAGGCTTGCTTTTCAAGGGCTTAGGATAGCCGACAGGAAACATATAGCAGGGGCCCATGCAGCATCCGCCCTTCTTCACCAAATGTTGCTCTATGTCTACCCACAAAGGTAAGTAAGTCAATTGACTGTTCCTCCACTCCAATAACCCAGCTTGCTTATGTGCTGTGCAGTGTAATATAGGAAAAGGGAGGGAGCGGCCAATCCTCCCTTTAACTTCGGGGCTGTCAATTTAATGTAAGATCTACAAACCCTTTTCCCGTTCCATATAAATAGGTTAAATGCCCTCTGTAAATTGGAAAACTACCCTTTCAAGAGATATATGCCCATCATACCCAGGGGATATAATAATCTTGGCAATATGTTCATTTTAATAATACTCAACCTTCCCCAAAGTGAAAAAGAGAGCAGTCGCCACCTATCCATATCTCTCATTATTGTTTAAACTAGACTACCCAGGTTATTCTTGATCATGGAGTTCAATTCTGTACAGATATTTATTCCTAGGTACATAAGTGAGTTTGCCTCCCAACAAAGGCCAAACGACATCAAATCCGACTTCATAACTTTGTTATTTAAGGGAAGGATCTTGTCTTCGTTCAATTTAACTTGTAGTAAGATATTTTAGAGAAGGAATCAATTTCCGCCAAGATAGCTGGGATTGAGGCCTCAGGGTCTTCGATATGTAGTAATACATCATCTGCATATACCGAATACATATACCTGGCCTCCCCCACTTGTATACCCTTAATAAGAATGTTCCCAGCCAATCTATGCAATAATGGCTCTAAATATAAATTGAATAGTCAAGGGGATAAGGGACATCCTTGCCTCATGCCCCGCTCCAACTTTATTACCGGTGATAATATCCCGTTGCACTTTACCCTGGCAGAAGGAAAGGAGTATAAAATTTGTACCCATCTCTGGAAATCATCAGGCAGGCCAAAGGTGGACAGGGTGGCAAATAGGTAATCCCAAGATACCCTATCGAATGCCTTTTCGGCATCCAATGACATGAGTATTTCTGGGGTATTGGCATCCTTTGCAATTGTGACGAGATGTAATAATTTCCTCATGTGATCTTGGGGTGACCTCCCCGTCATAAATCCCACTTGTTCCCGACTAACTAGATTACCTATAACTTTGGATAACCTATTTGCCAGGACTTTTGCTAGGATTTTAATATCTGTGTTCAATAGGGAGATAGAGCGGTAACTATCCATACTAAGAGGATCCTTCCCTTGTTTTAGGATTAAAGAGATCGTCGCTTCTTGGAAGCTAGGATCCGATAATCCATTATCGAACCAATACTGAAAGACCTCTTTTAAAACTGGGGTTATTAACGAATGGCATACCTTGTAAAAGTTACTGGGGAACCCATCTGGTCCAGGAGACCTGTCTAAGGGCATTTGTTGAATAGCCTACTGGATTTCTAGGATCGAAATTGGAGCACTCAGGAAGGCCACTTCTCCATCTGTTACTTTTGGCAGATCCATTGAACTAAGAAATAGATTGATGTCATCCACGGTGGGTTTTGTCTTTGGATCTACCGCATATAACGCCTGGAAATAAGATCCAAAGGCCTTCACCATTTCCCCTGGGTCCATACATACCTGCTCACCCTGCCCCTTGCAATTCCAGCGATAAATTGGAATCTAAGTCTAAGTGATGGATCATGCATGCAGTAACTTACTCCCTCTCCCCTGTGTCTAAGTATTGGAGCCCTGGTCCTCAACAGGGCCAGTTCCGCTTCTGTGACATCAGGCTCGGAATATTGGGCCTGCAACTGGTAGAGTCTGCCCAACTTCCCTCGGCCGAGGCACGGGATAGATTGCATTCTATACTTCTAATGGAAGCAAGCAAGGAATCTAATTGTACCTTTTGTGTACGTTTCTTTTTGGAGGCCATCTTAATCAATTCCCCCCTCAGGGAGCATTTTAAGGCAGCCCAAATTAGATCCTTTTTAGCCACTGAGCCTTGATTGCCTTCAAGAAAACCCTTGATAAAATCTACTATGTGCCTCAGTGAAGATTCCTCTTTCAGTATCTGGCAATTTAATCTCCATTGCGGAGACCGCCTACACCCCACAGTTAGCCGAAATTCCAGACTGACCGGTGCATGATCAGATATCACTCTGGCAGATATATCTGCCTGTATTACCCCTGACATTGCAAATGAACTAACTAACATATAGTCGATTCGTGAATATGTCTTGTGTGCAGCGGAGAAAAAGGTGTATTGCCGTGCTGTTGGATTGATTACACGCCAAACATCTACCAGGGCGGCCTCACTAATGAGATCCTTCAGCGCTCTTTGTGCTGGCGATAATCCTCGCCTCTCCCTACCTGATCTATCCAAGTCATTTTGAAGTACTAGATTCCAGTCCCCACCTAATACGTAAGCTTCTCAGGATTAGACACAACCATATTCAGTAATCTCACAAAAAGGCTGGGACCGCATTGGGGCCATATATTGACCCAGTAATATCGGGTGTGACTCTACAAGCCATGTACTATAATGTATCGACCTTCCGGATCCCAAATTTCTTCCACCATTTTAAAAGGAGTGCTCCTTGCTATGAGGATGGCTACCCCTTCCCTATTCGTGGATGTCCCTGCCCCAAAAACTTGCCCTACCCATGCCCTTCTGAAGTAATGGATGTCACTTCTCTTTAGGTGCATCTCTTGCAGAAAGACAAGTTGTACTCCCAATTGATGTAGGTGCCTTAATATAATTTGTCTCTTAACCCTATCCTTGGCTCCTTTAACATTCCAGCTGACAAACTTATATAGGTTACTCATGTTGTCCAACCATTAATCTTAAACACAAGTGCATAAGAGATATATCAGTGGATTGTACCACAGTTCTATTAAAGTATTTACAGACCCCCTGGCTTAAGATATCCTTGAAGAACCCTGATGATGTGCAGCCTTGGATCCCCCCTCTCACTCCATGAGTCCCAACCTTCTCCTTCCAGCCCACAACCCTCCAACCCCTCAGTCCTATTATCACCCAACTAAACCCCCCCTGCCCCAATACCCCAAACATACCCCAGTTCAAATAAACTGCGCTCCTATTTACTTTATACCACGTGATTCACTTCTAAGCAGCCCAAACTACTCAGCCCTCCCTCCAGAGCCCCCCTTCCTCACTAATAAACCACGCATAAAACTGTACTTTAACAACAACGAACCTAGTAAGCAGATCTTAACTCTAACAGTTATGTAGCTGCTCGCCCCAATAAGTTTGAGCTAGCCATTTCCAATAAGTTGTCTTAAATCATCAATTAAAAAGCTTTAATGAACCAGTGCAGAGATCAATAGTCCCCACAGCAACCGCTGATTCAAAGAAGAAGAGAAAAAAAAAGGCGATCCTTCGTAATCAGGTCCTGTATGCAAGTCTGATGCACATTACATGACCCACCTAGGCTGGAATATCTTTGCAAGAACTTTTTTTTTTGTAAAGCTAGTGTCTTTAAACAAAAATATTTTACAAAAGCATTCTGCAAATGACCTGGGGACCCCTTGCTTGCTAGTGTGCAGACCCCATGCTTGATTGTTTCAAACAACATAAAATGTGGATATCAATAAGCAACTTCTTCTCTAAGATGATGAGTGAGTTGTAATCAATTTTTAATATTTTTTTGCAAGAAAGAGTTTAGATAACATTCTTAGAAATTGTATTAGAAGATTATTTCTAAGAATTGCAGGGTATTTGTTGTCAAGTACTTACGGATCCTGAAGCAAATTTCAGAATTATCTAATGAAGAATCCCACTGACTTAGATGCAAAGCCTTACAACTGTACAATAAGCCTAAAATCACCATTACAGAAATATTCTCTCCACACTTCTTTTAGAGAAATCTAGAGATTTTATAGAGGTGCTTTGGATCACCCTGTAGAGGGTTCTTAAAGATTTCAATTATTTTTACACTTATTAGCCTGGACTCTAACTTGATAAGACATCACAGAGATTGTGTGGATGCTTATCTGTTGTCTTCCAGCCATTTTCCAATTAAGCACATTTGTTCCTGAACTCTAAGCATTTTATGGAACTTGAACTGTAATAGTTAAAAAGTTAGGGAATCATAATGTTTAGCATGTCTTTACCTGAAGTGCTGTAAGTACTGCCCTGCCTCTGTATTGCATTGAACTTTACTGTATTCACCTATTACTATTCCTATTGATGCTCAATCTAACCCCTTTGTTAATAGACCCTGCCCAAAGGACATTATATGAAATAATGAAATCAGACTGAATTTATTTGAATCAGCCAGATATAGACTGACATTATTATATGACTGTCAATGCATCATATTATCATTGCTACTCAAGTTAAGTAACTTATATGCTGTATTCATTTAGAAACCTTGTTAGCATTGTTAATATATGTTATTATTTTGTGTGTAGGTGAGGGTGACAATTTTTTTATTGTACTGCTACAGTTTTTAAACATATGAATATAAGTGAGTGATAGGGTTTTCCCCAAAGACTGTTTGGGCTGTTTAAGCTAAAGGGAACTAACATAGTGGACCCTATGCACTACTGGGACAGACTGGCAATGCACACATATATGGGGTGTGCAGCTACTCTGCACCCTATTTACCCTCTGTATGGGATGCACCAAGGAGGGTGCACAGCACATTTGTGCCCGATCCCATGGCCGTGCAAAATGCAATATGCTGGGGGTGGGTGAGGGGCATGCCAGCACTGTGCGCCATGCACCAAGGTGTGCAGTGCTGGCCATGGGTATGCACAGGGGGCACAGGTTACACCATGAAGAATCCTGCCATAAGCCAATGAGCCCCCTACATACCCTGTGAACACAGCAGGAGTCATCTGACAACAGGGTGAGTAGCCCGCCCACACACCGGGGCCACTGCACATGGTCACCCATTGCCTTCCACCCACTTGAGCACACATCAGACCCCCAAGACCCCCCACAAAGGGGCACAGGACTTAGATGCTGCCCCTGCCCCCCTTGAATGGCACTGCCTGCCCACCCTCCACTAACGGTGGGGTACAGTGACTTCCCCCCACATTGCTGACTGCCATCCCCTACCCTACCCTATCCCTGTTCACCTCTGTGGTGTCATCAAAGGGACCATTGTCATTGTCCTCCACATGACCACAGCCACCAGCTCTCGGACATCCATGGGGCTTACTGCCAGTGTGTTCCTGCCACATATGGGATCCACTGTGAGTCCTGGTCCAGACATCTAATTGGATGCCTGTTAGGGTCCATGACTCTGTCCCTGGTCATCATGCAGAGAACTGCATGCTAGAGGCAGGGCCACAGACAGGTGCTGGCTAGTAGTGACTACCAGCCAGTGCACACCTGTCCACAGGTGCATAGCTACGGAAGTGAGGTATGTGCGGTTTCCATGTACTCCCACCTATATAGTGCATAGGGCCTAATAGGTTTAGGTTTTGCTATCATGGTGGAAAACACAAAAATAAATACGTTTTCAAATTCAGAAATTGACATGGCAGAGGATTTAATGAGGGCTAAATCATCAAAAAGGAGAGACCAGGCTGGTCAAGGTAATTCTGTACTCAATATTCCTAAATCAGACAAGCAGGGGCAGGACAAAAAAGTTAAAAATACACCAATGTTCAAGGAAGGAACACTAGAAAATAGTATAGAGATTCAAAAAAGATCAAAGTAAGTTTTAACAGAAAAATTAATTTATACAACTACCCCGCAAGTTGGGAAAAATGGAAATTCTGAGACACAGAATGTCACGATCAGTGATAGGGATGGAGCAAATTATGCCATCATACTATGCATGGGGCCCTCTTATAAGGAAACAAATGCCTCATTGCCATACTCCTTTTGTAAAGAAACAGGTGGAAATAATGATAATGAGGCATGTATGGCTCCCCCCAAGAATACGGTTAAGGATTCTGATCCTGATTTGATGCCTCCTCCTTCACTAATAGCATTCAAATGGGAGCCTTTCCATAAATCAGTTACTAAGTAAAATATTTCACTAGATCATGACTCCCTAGAGAACTCTCCTAGAATTTTGGATTCAGATGGAATCAACTAAGAGCCACAGCAGATGCGAATTAATCAGCATGCTTACTCTGATTTAGTAGCACCCTGCCCTGACTCTTTTACAAATGACTTAATCCAGGTAACTGCAGAGCAGCATATGGTGAATGTGCTGATCTTAGAACAGTTACATGGGCTTAGATAGGAAATGACAGTGGTAAAAACAACACTCACTCATCAAGAACCGTTGACTAATTGAAATAAGGTTAGGCCCTGAAAATGACACCATGATGCCAGATATAAATGGCAGTTCTGATTCTGTTATCCAGTTAGAAAATTATTTGAGGAAGAAAACTGCAGTACCAAAATTGGCTAAAATCTTTAAACAAAAAGGGGAGTCATGAAAATGAAGAAACAATTTAAAAGAAATCAAAGGGAGTTGAAAATAATGATGGGAAAGTGAACCAGGAGAAACAGCCAGTTTCAAAAATCCAACCAGGATGAACTACTCATGAAGAAAATTATAAGAGGAATAAACCCCGTCCAAAAAAATGTTTTGTCCACAAATAGATTAGAGGGGATATAATTAAGTGAATTAAGTGAAAGGCAACCTAAACAATCTGCTAAGTGGACAACAAATAAACCCTTCAGAGGATGGGGAAAAAAGCCAATGGATTGGGAACAAGAACAATTAAAAAATCATAATTCCAGAAACTTAGGTACAAACTAGAGATGCAGCCACTAACATTTGGTTGATTGAAACAAAGCAGTCCTAAAATTAAAGGCATTTATAAAGGTCAGGATGAGACAGAAGCAAAATTAAAAAACATAATTTTTCAATTACTCAGAACAGAGCTAGGGATCCCAAATGGAAGCAATAATATTGTCCCCTCTATTAGGAAAAAATACAGACCTGGAGGACCCTGTTTTACTCAATCAATACTCCAGAAATATGTATCTGGATATGGGAGCAAGTTTTTATGGTCAAACATTTAGGCACAGAAGTCAATGCTGCAATAACAATATCTTCCTATCTATGTGAACCAAGAGAAAATTTAGCAGATGGTAGAGCATTGCAAAGAAACAATCTGGAGACCATTATACTTACTGTAATAGAGTGTGGACAGGAAGGAAGGAAGTTAGTATGCAGTCCCAACTTGTCTTATCTATACATGGCTTAGTGACTTCCTATCAGGCATCTCAAAACAATCTAATTCAGACAGTATGCTACCCCCTTGGAAAAATCATGGGCATTACACTTGGGTACAATATAGTAAAATGGGAATGGCGAAATACAGGCACTAACAGCTATGGGCAGATTAATATTTGAATAAGAGACAACTTACTGTACTCTGAAATACTTGCCAAGGCTTATAAACGAGTAGGGACTCCAATACCAACAGGAAATAGGTTTAGCCCTTGACACATTTATTGAAGAAGTGACTCAAGCCTTTTTTGCTCATAATACCAGTAATAGAAGTGAGCTGCCACAGCTGAATTCCCAAACATCACAAAAAGGTACTTTATCATGACATTTTGCATGATGCACAGAAATTTAGCAGATAACCAGTTCAGGGCCTTCCTTACTCAGTATCAGGTGATATCATTAGAGGAGAACGGGTCACTTACAGAAGTCTGGTTAGAAAGCTATAATTGCACTTTTTTTGTTTATTTAAAATTTGGAAAAGTCCATGGGCCAAACAAACACCTGTTTACATGGATGACCATAACAAATGAACAAATATATAAAATGTATAAGCAAACATATCTATAATCTAAAAGCTAAATTAACAAACAGCTAAACAATCACATGTATAATAATATGTTTCTTTCAAGGTTATCTAAAAGCATGCAATGTATTACACGCGCCAGTTATGGATAATAGCAAAGCATTGTATACTGTAGGCAGTTACTACAAGAGATCTCTGTCCAGTAGAAGTTTTCATCATAGGAAATTATTTCATCTAAAGCAGTTAAGAAAAACAAGTCAGGGAGACCAATAGGCGGATTAGTTTTTTATTAAAAACATCAATAAAGATAGCAGTGTAAGTAGAAATAATCCTCGAGTCCCCTTAAGCCAGTCTAATAGTTATGGGAGATCTTAATATAAGAATTGACAATATGGCCTGTTACTCAGAGTTAGAGGAGGACTGATCAAAGTTTTGGGACTTTGAAAAACTTGAAAACTAGACTTCTTGAGTAAATTATCTTTGAATTTATTACCATCCATAGCTGTTCTAGAGCTTTTCTAGACTGTTGCTCTGGTGCTTATTTATATCTGGGACTTTTGGCACTATTAAAACTGGTTCATGAGTTCTTTTATTTATTTGTTGTTATAATATTGTGGGCAAAACTTTGGGATTGTATGGGTGGGTTCAGTGGGGTTAGACAGTTGGTTTCAATGTTGGTGTGAATGTTTTATTTATTCAAAAATATCTGTACGTATTGTAGAATGCATGCATTAGGTAAAGATTGTAAGACATTTTCAATGAATTTTAATAATTAGAGTGTCACAAGCCATTGTAGATAATTTAGGGTAGGTACTGGCATTAGCCAGTAGATTATTAGCTGGTTAGAATGTGTAGGGAGGACAGGACCATTAGGCTTAGCTACTACCCAGACCAACTGCTTGACCTTTGCCCCTTTGTGGACTACCCTCTGTTGGCCACTGTTTATGGCCACTACTGGGGAGCAGGGATATCAAAGAGGCAGAAGATCAGGTGGGGGGGGGCTTGAGTAGGGTTAGAAGGGGTTTCAGTATTGAAGTGGTGAGATTCAGAAGGCACCTGGGGTGAAATGGGAACTAGAGAGGGGTTTGCCCCTTGGCTGCTTCCCATACCCAGGGCTTCCACTGGTTTGGGTGAACAGGTCACCCTAGGGCCAGCATTCACTTCTTGTCCCACCCAGGCAGTGCTATGCAATGCCAGGTCAATGAAGAACAAGACCGCTATTTGGACTTGATTTCATCAGTCGACCTGATGAGCATTACAGAGATCTAGTTGAGTGATGACACTGGGCCAATATTTGAGGCATCAGAAGTGAGTGGATTCTCCATTGTGCATTGCCTGAGAAGGGATCACAGGGGTGGGGGTCTAGCTATCTGCCTTACATCCACCCTGAATTTCTCTGCGCTCCCAGTGGAGTCTACCTCATCATTTGAATGTGTATCCATTTGAGGGGATCCAGGTGCAGGCTGAAGGATCCTTCTCATGTATTGACTTCTTGGTCGTGAGAGGTATTTCCTACAGGAAGAAGCAAACTTTGTTGCTGATCGGGTATTGAAATCACCCTGATGGCTAATTTTGGGTGACTTCAATGCCAGGGTCGAAGACCAACTCTCACAATTTGGATATGACTTCCTCCAGATAATGGAATCACTTGGCTTGCCACAAGTCATTACTTCTGCATCCCACACTCATGGCCATACCTTGGATTCTCACTGGGACTTGAGATAAATAACCTTGAAATTGACCTGGTCATTTTGTCAGATAATTGCAGAGTGAAGTTCTCATTTTGCCCCCAAGAGTCCTATCCCTTTGCATATGGTCTGTTTTCACACATTAAAGGTGTTGACCCCTGAACTGGGGTCTATCAAGTGTGTTGGAGGCTTGTGTGACAGGACCAGAGGAGGCAGTAGCAGACTATAATGAGATGGTCACCGAGACCCTTGATTCAGTGGCACCAGTTCATGTATGACTGAAGTTTTCACAGTTGAGATCCCTGTGGTTCAGTGGGGAGCTCAGGAATTTGAAGACCTTGGGTCGGATGTTAGAATACCTCTGGCAGTGGTCCTACTCAAAGGAGGACAGATTGGCTTTGAAGACTCATTATATTGAATACTAAAGGGTAATTTCCTGTAAAAAGGCAGAGTTCCTGTACAGGGAGATTGCTGAAGCAAGGAACAGCCCAAGTCAGCTTTTCTGGAAGGTGGACAGGTCTATTCATCCTTCCTCTCTCCAGTCGGTAAGAGCATTGTCTGCTGTCATATGTGATGAGTTTGCTCAGTTCTTTGCTGAGAAAGTGTCATCCATCAGAGCTGGAATCTCTGCAGCATGATCTTATAGGGCTTACAGTCTCAGTTCTGGTGTAAACAGAGGCAATCCTCCTGTCTGGGATGAGTTCAGCATAGTGGGGGTGGATTAGGTTAGCAGGATAATATCAAAGCTAAGGCCTCCATACTGTGAACTGGACCCAGTCCCAATGCGTCTCCTAAAGGGATTCATGGGGTCTTTGGGGCCAGTATTTGCTGAGATAGTCGGGTGCTCACTCTCAAGAGGGGTGTTCTCTATTCTCTTAAGGATGCATTGGTGAAATCCCTCCTGAAGACCCCATCTCTGGAACAGGACTCTGTAGCAAATTATAGACCTGTCTGTAACCTCCTCTTCCTAGGAAAGGTTATTGAGAAAGTAGTGACCATCCAGTTTGAGGCACATCTCACTGCCAATGACATCTATGAGCCACTCCAGTCTGGTTTCCAGTCAGGGTACAGTACAGAAATAACAATAGTCAAGGTGCAGAATGATCTCATCAGGGTGAGAGATTGAGGTGAATGGTCAGTTCTTATGATCCTTGATCTCTCCTCAGCATTTGACATTGTAGATCAAGAGGTGCTGTTGAGCCTCCTGCAGGATCTCTGTGGACTCACTGGTACTGTCATTAACTGGTCTGAGTGCTTTCCTACAGGAAGGACACAAAGGGTAGTGACTGGAACTTACTCCTCCTGCCCGGTGCCCCTGTCCTGTGGAATTCCCCAGGGTTCAATTCTCTCACCCATGTCATTCATAATGTACATGCTACCCCTGGGCAACATCATTAGATACTATGGTGTGGGTTGTCACTGCTATGAAGATGATACCCAACTGCATATATCATTTGTACCGTGGACACAGGGTGTGGTCTCGGTTCTGAATTCTTGTATGACATAGATATAGGACTGGATGTCCTCCAACTGGCTGAGGCTGAAACCTCATAAGTTGGACATACTGGTGATTGAGCCTGGTCACAGGCAAAGAAATGATGTGGGGATGAGGAGACTGGACACGTGCTTGGTTCCTCCTCCCTTACCACCTCAATTAGGGTGGAGAATATGGGCATTAATTTTGACAATGAACTGATGCTGGAGGATCAGATGTCATCCATTGTCCGGACTGCTTTTACCAGCTTAAAAAAACTTCCCAGATTAAACTCTTTGTCCCACCCAGTGACTTACCCTCACTGATACATGCTTTTGTTACATCCAGATTAGATTACTGTAAAGCCCATTATCTTGCAATAATTGGAGCGATGCTATGTTACCTGCAGTTGGACTACAATGCTGCAGCTAGATTACTGACAGGCCAGTCAAGGGCCCATCATATAACCCCGATCCTGTGCAAATTGCGTTGGCTGCCAGTAAGGTGTTGGATCTCCTTTAAGGTTGACTTGCTTACCTAAAAAGCCCTACACGGACTGGGCCTGGGCTACAGGTAAGACTTTCTGTCTCCTCACCAGACTTCCCGACCCACCGCTCTTCTAAGGTGGGCCTCCTAGTGGTTCCCAGGGTTTGGTTAAAATTTCTGGGTGAGAGGGCCTTTGATGTTGCTGAACCCAAACCTGTGGAACTCGCTCCCCATATCCCTGAGGGAGGACCCCTCACTAAAGGCCTTTAAGAGGGATCTGAGGTATCATCTGTTTGTAGCAGCTTTTAATTTACTTAGCAATCAGGCTATAAAATATTATTACATTTTATGACTATTTCATGGCTGGTGATTATGTATGAGGTTTTATGTTTACTATGTTTTATTTTAGTCATTTCTGTTAAGTTGATTATGTTATTTGGTTGAATTTATGAGTGTTTCATGTTGTGCATGGTGCTGCAATCTCTGTTGATCTCTTTGTATATTGTACAGTGTTCAGAGCCCAATAGGGAACGAGGGCTCTATAAGTAAAGTTTTGCTTTCTTGATTGCTTGCTATCATAGGACTTTCCAGGACACTATTGTAAATCGGAATGATAGTAAATTTCTAAAGTTCCTAGAAAACACGAGTCTCTGGGCCAGATATTCAAAACTTTGCCCTGCTGCTAAATTAGCACTGCCCAGTGGGCAAACTTAGCCTGGAGCAAAAAGCAAGCTATATTCAAAAGGAATAGCACGGTGCAAAACCAGCTGAATATAGCAAGTAAAGGAAGCCGGGCAAACAGGGCCTGGAGTGCAGGGCAAAAATAACCTGGGAATAAGACAGCACTGAATATAGCAACAGGGAAGTATACACTGCTACTGTAGCTCAATAGACCCTGGAGAAAGCCAGTGTTGCAGGTGGAGAACATTGTGTGTGATTGCAGAGAGATGTCTGACATCTACTGCAAACAACAATGTAAGCCACACACTGCAGAACTGTGCTATGCTGAGGTAAGTTTAGCCCAGGGCTAACCTGAGTGCACAGTGCTAACACATAAGCCTGGTGCAAACTGGTTAGCCTGGGGCAAATGGGAGCTATATTTAAAGCTCCCATGCAAATGAGCCTACTTAGGGAATTTGTGGGCAAACAGGTGCATTTGCATCTCATTAAGTGCTGCTTAGCATACATTACCATGCAGTTTGCCTGGTGCTACTGCATGGAGCACAAATCTCCCCCTTTTTGTTGGAATGGAAGTGCAGGCTGGATGCTGAAGGCCAAGACATGCCCACAGCAATCCCTGTTGGTCGGAATAGAAGCACAGGCTGGAAGTAGCAGGAACTGTGTGCTGGCAGGCACAGTCAGTGCATACAACACACTCATGCATCTGTGCACACAGGACCTGTATATCTATCTATCTATCTATCTATATATCTATCTATCTATAGATATATACAGTCCCCACCGCTTATTGCAAGCACATTCTGCCCGTTCTATGGGTTGGTCGCAGTACACAAAGTGAATATATTTTATTGATCTGGGGCAATATGCAAGGAGGCAGGAGCATTGTAAGATGCTCCCTATTGCCCACTATGCAGGGATCTCTCAACAGCTTTCTCCTTGCTCCTCACAGTGCAGCCTGTTTTCTGTTATTACACTGCAGGTAGTTTCTAGTTTTCACAAGTCAGACTGCGGAGTCTGTGGGGGGTTCTACGCTGTGTAAATGAATCTACAGTTATCTGCCTGTTTACTGTGTGCCGTGCCATGTGTACTGCGATGTCAGAGATTGGAAGGGATCTCTTAACAGCTTTCTCCACACAGTGTAGCCTGTTATCTATTTTTACACTGCCCTTTATATTTTGGTATAGCAAGAATTTCCCTGGTAGTCTAGTGGTCCCCCCACCCCCAGCACAAATCCCGATCCCCAGTACATGTAAATATCATAGCTTTCCCTGGTAGTCTAGTGGTCACCTCATCCCCCAGCATGAATCTTGACCCCCAGTACCTGTAAATAACATAGTTTTCCCCGGTAGTCTAGTGGTCCCCCCACCCAGCAGTGATGCCCTCGCTCATCCCAATGACATGCCACAAAGTGAGCCGGTGACTGGCTCTGCCCTCCTCTCACCACCATGGACGGTTGCCGACTGTGGTATGCATGAGCGCTACGGAAATGAATGAGTGAGCAAATCAATACAGACCAGCTCCATAGCAGCACATGTGACAATATTAACCAGGGGACAGCCTTTTGGGGAAGAGTATTTCTCTGGATGCACCGCCAACAGGTTTTGTCATATTGTTTCACATCCTGCCCCATTTTGGGCTAATAGAACCTGTTGCAGGCCAGGACTAATATGTGTTCACTGCCCAGGTGGCCCATATAATCATGGAGGGCTTTTAGTACTCTTTGACTGAACCAGTCTGGCAGCACCAATTATATGCGGGGTGCCCCTTGCTGGTCTTGAATTTTCTATATATAGCAGCCCATTCTTCAGCTTTAACTTTGACCACTCTCACAGCATCAATTCGGCATCAGGGTCTCTAGTCGCTACTTGTGCAGGGTTACTCCTTTTCTACAGAACACAGAAACTGAGTCAAATATCTCATATACAAAGTAGTCAGATGGCAGTATGCTGCAGGGAGACAACTTCCAGAGGCTCCCAGACTATCCACTAAGTGAGGGACAGCCTCTACTGCTGAGGACTCTTAAGGGTCAAATTTCTTGCACAAAGCCTTTACAGTTTGCTCAGATATTTTCACCCATCTGGGATTTTCTGTTTGATAGCCCTTGAGGCATAGGGACAAAGCATCAGCATCTATACGATTTAACCCTGGGTGATACTCAACACAGTAATCATAGGTGGAAAGAGCTGATAGCCACTTATGACTAGCTGCATCCAGCTTTACCATGGACTGCATATACTGTATGCCAGGGGGTAATTATCAGTCTTTACAGTGATCTTGGCCCCATACAAATAATCATGGAACTGGTCTACAATGGCCAACTTGAGCACAAGGAACTCAAGCTTGTGCACTGGGTATCTTCTCTCAGCTGGATTGAGGCTTTGACTAGCATAAGCAACTGGACGCAAACCATCCAGGTTGTCTTGGTACAGAACAGCTCCCAGGCCACTAAAACTGGTGTCAGTGTGTAAATCGTAAGATTTCTGTGGGTCTGCATAGGCCAAGACTGGGGTATGTGTTAAGTAATGAATGATGTCCTCAAAAACTCTTTCACAGTCCTCCGTCCATCGGGGGCCAAACAATTTGGATGGTTTGAAGTAATGCTGTTGCTCAGCATAGGCCCCAGGCTATTGAAGTCCTTTGCTCTTAATGACTGGAGGATAATCTTGCAACAGATTCAAAAGTGGGTGAACTACCTAGGTATAGTCCTTGACAAATCTCCTGCAGTACCCACAGAAACCCAACAGGTGCTGTAGCTCTTTCAAGTTCTGGGGCCTGGCCAGGTGGTGAGCACCTCAACTTTACTGGGGTCTGTTTGGATGCCTTGGGCTGATGCTATATGCTTAACCTACTTGACAGAAGTTTGAAAGAACTGGCATGTGTTAATAGGCAGCCTTAGGACAAACTCTTCAAACTGGTCCAATGCTTTCAGCAACCTTGCCTCATGTTCTTCCAGAATCTTCACAAAAACTTGTCATGTAATTCAGATACAGGAGGCATTCCAGCAGATTCATATCCCTGACAGCTCTCTCCATAAGGCACTGGAATGTAGCAGGAGCACCAGAAATGCCCTGGGGCATCAGCAAAAACCTCATAAAATCAGAGGAGGCATATGAAGGCCATCTTTTCCCAGTCCTGCAGGGCCATGGGGATCTGATAGTACCCAGTCCCCAGGTCCAACACTGACAACCATTGGCTGGGGAGGCATGTCCAGTGACCAAAGAGAATGGACACATAAATCACTTGCTCTCTATATCCTGAAATATATCTGACAACAACTCCTGAACTACTGCAGCTGTTTTGCCCATTTTATGTGGACATAATACACTAGAGATTACTTTTTCAATGACTCCTCAACCAAGCAGCAGTCTGCTGGCAATCGGTAGTTCTTGGCTGCTTGGGGGAGACATCAAGGACAGGCCCTCCCCACGAGTACAGCACCAGGATGGCACCCCAGCACTGCCACCACCAGATGGCAACCTACAAGAGATCAGACAGATGTTCTCAGAGGTTATGCTTTAAATGGACTGAATGGAACTTGTTGCAAATCAAAACACCTCAGGTATTGTAAACCTTTTGCAGAGAGCCTGTGCTATCGAGCACAGGGTGGCAGAAGCAGAGGATGCCTGGTATAAGGCTGACACACAGCTCTGGGAACAGGACTGCATCATCCAACTACCTTGGAGCAGGGTGGAGGACCTTGAAAACCACAGCCGCCAGAACAACCTCCACTTCATGGGGTTTCCGAGGGCTGTGACCGCAATGACAAAGTGCAATTTCTTCTTCAGAAAGAGCTTCCTACAATCGTGGACTGCCCCAATCTCCCCATAAGCTGCCCATGCACCATACTTGCCTGCTTCCTCTGACTTTAGGATCAGGAAGCAATTACAAGGGCCACCAGGCAAGTTCACTACCTCCAGTCGAGGGGGAATAAAGTTCAGGTCTATGCGGATTACTCACAAGAGGTCTCAGCCAGGAGACGGGCCTTCATGGGGCCAAGGAAGTCATGTGTTAAGGTGGGGCTAGAATATTCTCTCCATTACTCTGCCTCCCTAAGAGTAATAGTGAATGGGGCTCCAGAAATCTTTGATTCCCTGGAGGCCGCAGAAGCATTTCTGACCAAGCATGCTCCCAAGCTTAACTAGGGCACACTGGGGTTGTCCAGCAATCATCAGAGCTCTCTAGGTAAGGGGATCCTGATGGACTGTTCACCTGCCTGGCCTGTGCCCACGAGGCTGACCACCCCTTTAGATGCACCCAGCCACCAGAGATTGCTGCCAGATGACCCCAAGAGTGCCACTCGTAGGAACAGGAGGCGAAATAAGAAGGCCTTGAAAGAGGAAGGAGCTCACCTGGACTCTGAGGACTCCACCAGCTCTGTAGGCCCCAACATGATGAACAACCATTTTGCGACACTAATGGAAGTACCTGCCAAGAGGCCACCAGAACTTCCACCTCTCCCACCGAGGCAGTCCTCTATCACTTCCACAGTGGCTACAGATGCCTCGATTCGCTCCTTGGTCAACGCTGTTGAAGAGGATGCACCATTGGACCTACTGCAGGTTGGAGGCCCTGACCACATGGACCTGCCAATGGGGGTTTACCTTACAGGTGCTGAAGAGACCATCCAGAAGGGTTGATCTAGTAAGATTTGCCTAAAATGGTTTGTCGCTCCTTGATTAAATTCTTTTCTCCCAAGTCAGGAGGCAGACCACCAGATACCCTCCTAATCTGAACATTGTTTTTTACTATCAGCGGAGGAAAATGTTTCTGAGTTGCAAAGTGTAAATAATGTGTGTGTGAGGGACCAGAAGGACTGCAGGAGGGGGCTTAATGGCATATCATAAATTTTGGATCTTGCGCCCCCCCCCAATTGGGGAAATGGCAGGAATCCTCTCTGGCAGTCCATTTAGCTGCTGGCTAAGTTCAACTGCTAGCAGTAAATACCCCACAGTATAGCCGTGTGGCATGACCAAGTTACCACCCATCATTAGCAGGATGTCAGAGGGGACTATATCATGAGGCCCTCCCTCACTCTGGCTCCATGTCCCTCAGAAGCCCCTGGGAGAGTAAGCCCTAGTAAGGCTCATGAAACTGACAAGGCAGCCTCATAGCACCCCAGGGCCACCCCCCCCTCACTTGCTGATGATCCACAATTTCCTGACATCGATCCACTGAGCAGGGTGCCCCACACCCTCACATCCTAAGCACAAGTGAAGCTCATGGGGTAAATAAACAGGGCACTAAGGTTAGCATGCCTACAGCCTGGCCATGGATGGGCTTACCCTCACCAGAGAGACCCTCACCACCTATACAGTTGATTCTTGGCCCCTCTGATACCAGTTTCCCTCAGGGCACAGTAGTACAGGATGCAACCGCGGTCTGGACTCAGAATAATGAGATTCACCCTACCATCACCACCACCAGGGGACAATCTCTAACACCCAACACACTGGGGACATACCCCCCCAATCCAGACCTAAAAGGTGGATATGTTTGGACACATGGCACACAAAGGGATCACGACAGTGGGGAACAGAGTTAGCCAACAACACTTGCTTCCTACCATAAGAGCTCTGAATGGCAGCTGCAGTTGTTCCCATGCACATCAGGTTGACAGCAAAGAAGGAAAGAGTGTCATATAACACTGGGTTTGGCTTCTCACGCAGGAGGTGCACCCCCAGTGACCCCTGCAAGTATCTGGGCTACTGGTCAGCTGACACCCAAAGCAGGTGCTGGTCACAAAGTGGTGATTCTAAGGGAATTTGGGGGAGGGTGGGTCAGGATCATACAAGAACACTCAACACCTACAGTTAGTCCCATGTTGGGACATGTTATTGGGTTACAGTTGATGAATGTTAATAAGCAAAGGTCTTCTGATGTTATGGGTAATGTACAATGGTTATACAGGGAGGAGGATGGAGGTAAAGGGCACTGGGCAGAGGTTTTAACTACCAGGTCCAGAGGGAAACAGATTGAAGAGGCTCACTCCACTTATCTCAGCTCATGGCCAGCTACCCACCAGATGGAGACTAAACTAATATCCTGGCATGTTAGGGGGCTCAACTCTACAGTCAAAAGAAAAAAAAAGTCCTAATTCATTTAAGGAGTCTGTGTCCCCAGTAGCATTCCTTCAAGAAACTAAACTCTCTATTGGGGAACTTAAAAAGCTACATCAGGGGGCAAGGGTTGGTGTGTGGGTGAGGAGATTCACAGTGCCACAGCCTCCACAAGAGAGGGGTATTGATACTCTTCCATAATAACCTGGGTTGGAAGGTAGTGTACCACAAAAGCAACAAAGAGGACAGATGGAACATGGCAAAAGTGACAACCCCAGACAGACCAATGATCCTGGTTAACATATATGCTCCTAAACAGGACTGCCCACACTTTTTTCATGATCTAAACCAGCTACTTGCAGACTTTAACCCAGGAAAAGGCACCAGTACTAATGAGGGGAGATTTTTATTCATTTATTTTATGTATTTAGTTTTTGTTGACCAGGTAAATGCACTAGACAAATTCTGCCTATTTTCAAGCACGACCCGGGGAAGGGTATACAGATGAATGCCAACTGACCTTGAACCAGATTAAGCTGTTGGTGGTATTTTAGTGAATGGGGGGAAATTTGGCCAGGGTACCGGGGACATTCCCCTACTCTTTTCGAGAAGTGCTATGTGATCTTTAACATCCACCTGAACTATCACCAGAGCAGGTAGATGGGACCTCGGTTTTAACATCTCATCTGAAAGATAGTACCTTAGGAGTGCAGCACCCCCTTCATGCTGCACTACAGTGTCAGTATTGGGATTTAACCCAAGTGCCTGGTGTGTACCTCTCCCACAGCCTTGGTTTAAATCTCACACTGGACCTTCATATAGACAGAAGTAGCAGGAGCCTCAAACACCATAGGCAGGTGGTAAAAGCTGCCCTTCGACTAATGGAAGAACATACTCTGCTGGATGCATGGAGAACAAAACACCTGGGTGTGTGTGACTACATGTGTTTTTCTCCAATGCATGGTTCATCCAGCAGGATTGATTTCTGGCTGGCGTCCAGCTATTTCTACGAGGAAGTCTCCAAAATACATTTACACCCCATTTTCATTTTGGACAATGCCTACTTGGAGCTAGAATTAGGCAGTGGGATAGGCCAGACCCAACCCAACAGTTGGAGACTGGGCACCCTGCTGTTAGAGGACACACAATTCCAAGACTGGATGGGCCTGTAGAAAAAGGAATATTGTAGTAACAATGACAATGGGGAGATCTCAGATTCCACGCTGTGGGAGGCTTTTAAGGCCACCATATGTAGCAGGATTATTGCCTTTGCATTAGCTAGGAGACAAAGGAGGGAGGTGGAACAAAAGGCCCTGGAAAAGTTGCTGGCCACACTCAAGTCCCAATACAAGAAGTATAACTCTGGGGACCCTCTGAGATCACTGCTGGCACAACTGTCCAGCACCAGAGTTCAATTGAACATGTACCTGACTCAGCAAGCTGAGTTGAACCTGTGGCAGATGCACCACTCCTTTTGGGAAAGGGGAGGCCAGCAATCTGCTAGCCTACAGACTATAAAAGTAGGCAAGCAGATAGAACTATCCACACCCTAATGGACAAGGAGGGCAGCAAATGCCACTCACAAAAGGGGATAAACACAACCATGGCTCAATTCTATGAGAAACCATACTCATTCCCCTCCTTCCAGGACCCCCACAAAATAGAAAGGTACCTGGCTCAACTCTCCATACCCAGAGTAGGGGACACGGCAGCCCAACTTCTGGATGTACCCCTAACAATTGATGAAGTGGAGAAGGCAAAATGCACCATGAATCCACATAAGGCACCCATTAAGGATGGGCTACCGATTCACCTATAAAGGGTGAAAGGGGTCAATCTTGCCAAGAACCTTATCAGGGCATTCGAGAATTTCCTAGGCAATGGTGTACTCCCCCCCAATGAGAAAAGGTACCATCCTGGTGCTTCCCAAAAGGGACAAAACCTGCTAGCACCCAGGAGTCACCACCCCGTTTCCATCATAAATGTGGATGCTAAAATTCTGGCAAAAGTGCTAGCTGGCCATTTGGAAACATGCTTACCTGGCTTGATACACCTGGCACAGGCTGGATTTGTCCAAGACATACTTGGGTCGGACCACCATAGGACCTTCATTACCCTAATGCACAGGGTCAAGTCCTCCAAAGCCCCCTCAGCTGCCATAGCAATTGATTTCAAAAAGGCCTTTGATTGAGTTGAGTGGCCTTTCTGGTGCAAACCCTGATGAAGATGGGCATAGGACAGAACTTCACCTCTTCTCCTCCATAGCCTCAGTCTTAACCAACTGGGCAATCTCTCCTCCATTTGCTCTACAAAAGTGTACACACCAGGAATGCTCCATTCCCCCCTGTTATTTGTCCGGGATATTGAGCCATTGGCCATAGCTATCAGGGAATCAGAGAGCATCCTAGGCATACATATGGGCGGGCAAATGTTTAAGACCTTTGTATATGCTGACAACCTGTTAATAACTGTGATCTACACCCCTCAGGTGGTCCAGGCAGTCCTAGGTACATTGGTAGAATTTTTCCAGGTTTCTGGCCTATGGGTAAACCAGTCAAAGACAGAGGTGCTCCCAGTGAATTCTGGATGCTCTGACCATCCCTTCATGTCACTGGGTTTCAAATGGTCTCCAGGAGGTATCAAACATTTGGGCATCATAATTCACCCCAACCTGTCCAAAATTATTTCTACCAACTTCCAGGGCCTGTTAGAGTCCCTCAGAATGGATATCGACAGATAGAAAGCACTAAAATTGTCCTTGGCAGGGAAGATAGACTCAATCAAAATGATGGCAGCCCCATGGCTACTTTACTTCCTAGCACACCTACCAGTGCAGATTCCACCCAAATGGTTCCAGAAAGTAGACACGCTGATAGGGAGTTTCCTCTGGGATGGTCACCCTTCCTGATTCAGTAAAATGAAGCTGAGTCTGCACTGGAGCAGAGGAGGTTGGGGCTTCCCTGGATTCAAGGTTATCATATGGCCTTCATTGTGGCCCAAGTGGTAAGATGGTTCACTCCAATAGGACACATCTATCCAACCTGGCTCCCTCTAGAGGCAGCTATAGCAGGAGCCCCAGAACCAGCTTGACTGCTATAGAGGGGGAGGCACAACCACCCGATGCTGCTCCCCCATTGCAATATCAGCTAGAAACTGTGTGAAGGTTCATGCTATAATTAAACAGCCACTCCCTGGAAATATATGCCACTCTGGAGAAATGCAGCCCTCATAGTCAGTAAGAAACCCATTCACTGGCAGACTTGGGAGGCTCAGAAGCCTCTTTTACTACTGGGGGTACCTTGCAAGTTAGAGGGCAAGGCTATAGAAGGGTATTTGTCTACTATTAAAGGGATGAGTCAAGTGACAGTTTGGGGTAAAATGTTAGACTCTACTATGGAGACACTGACTGTGCTGATTGAATGCAAAAATCCTATAGAAGCTTCCTTGGGACCAGAGGCTCTGGCTCCAGAGTGTAGTTTCCCTGTGGGAGGGAGTGTCTGGGCCACCACTGACCCCCCCTTCCTGGTAAGAGGCCTCAGCCCAGTTAAGTGCCCACCCTCTCCAATTCCTACCAGAAGTTGAGAATGTTTCTGCCCTGATTTTGGGCTTGGGTGAGGGGTAGAACTGACATTGGGTGGAACAACAGTGTTTTTTCTGTTGGTGGCATCCATATTGGGCATGGCTAGCAAACAGGATATCCCAGCGGTGCCTCCAAAGATGTAGCCCAGGGACTGTGTGCCAATGGGCTACAACCCCTGCCTGCTGACTATCACACAGGTTAAGGGGCCTGGGTCCTGCTATGGTGGTATTTGGGGTTCTTTCCCAAATTGGTAAGAAAGTAGCATGGTGCCTTCACCCAGAGTAAAGAAACAGTGGGCAGGTGTTTGCTTGATACAACCCCCTGGATACTGAACTTACTTCCCCTTCAAACCACCCCACACATTAAATACCACATTGTACCCCAACACCATAGAATACATATACTTAACAGCTATATCAATAACTTGACCACAACACAGGATTTGCAACAACAAAACACAGCTTTATTGCTAAGGGAGGAGGGCTAGGGAAAGGGGTACCTGGAACAGAAAAACTGTAAATAGAAAGAGTTGGTTATATTTATCTTTTAAAGTACTACAGCCTGTGGGCTCAAACACATAGCAACCCACCCCCACTGATACCAATGATTCCACCTATGTCCTGACTGGGTACCCAGATTTTGGCAGGCCTTCTTCATGCCATGGGTTGGCCAGCATTGGGGCACTTAAAACAATTCTGCCTGAAGTGCTAACTGTTTTAAGCTTTTACTCCCCTTTTTGGTCAGGACAAACCTTGGGTACTCATGGTCCTGAAGAGAGAGTTCAGTCACTGGCATGGTAGGCTCAACTGTTTGAGTCTCACCAATCACCCTAAGGGGGCAGCAAGCAAATGGGCAAAAGGATTTTTTTGACCAGCCTTGGACTTGCTTGAAGGTCTAGCTGCTTGTCCCCTTCTGGCTTGATTGAAGGTCTGGCCGCTTGTCACCTTCAGGCTGTTTCCAGGCCCTCTGCAGAGCCCTAAATGCAAAGCCTACCAAGCCACAAGAAGCCCAGACCCAGGGGTGGTTCCACAGCCCAGCTCTCTCAATGGGTCTAGAGTGTACCCACACTCAGACACATGCCTGTGGCCCCCTGAAGCCAGTGTGCCTCACTTGGTAGGGGATAGCTTGTTCCCTACCTGGCTCTGGATTGCAGCTGTGAACAATCTCAGATTCCACTTTTCCCTTAAACAAAGCAAACAGCTCCAGAATGCAGCAAGGTAGGTACTCAGGGATTTCCGTCTTTCTAGTCGTTTTTAGTTATTGGATTTCAGTCTGTAATACAGATCTCCACCTTTCAGAGCTGGCTTTCAGCAGACCACAGGCTCCTATGACACTGGACACCTGCAAACCTTTACTTTTCAAAGTCCATTGCTTCAAAACAGCAATGCATTTTTCTCTGGCACTCACAGTTCCAAACCACCTCTTTCACTGCCTCAGGGGTTTTTCTCACACTGGTGCAGGCTCACTGTGAAATCCTGGATTTTCACACTGCCAGGAGCTTTTCACCCAAAGAGTCTCGAATTTTCAGATGCAGTATCGAAACACTCTCTCTCTCTCTCTCTATCAGAATAAAGTCCTTTTCAGTTTCTCCAAAACGCTAGAATGATTTTCTCAAATAAGGTCTGGAAAAGACCTTCTCGCTTGGTACACACACAACCTGAGCCCTCCTTGACTTGAGAAGAACCCAGCAAAGACTGCCCAAACTGCCCCAAATCCCTGGGATTTCACCTGAAAACCTGCCCTCTGATTGACTGATTCCTGTCATCAATCAGAACAATTACTATTCATTAGCCCACTTTTATTATTGATTGGCAAGTCTTTTGGCACCTGAAATTAATTCACACCTTTTCCCATATGGCATCACAATCAATTTCTGGGTACCTAGATAGCTGATTGGATGTCCATTTGGGGTCATAGTATCACAATATGGCTGCTTAGTATTCAGTCTCATGGAGTTATACAGCAGTCCCATGATTACTGTTCCGGTGCAGCCAAAATACACTATTTAAGATTGCCCCCTTGACTTACACCCTTCTCTTTTCCCTTACACACCCTCATTATTTTACATTTTAGTTAGACCCCCACTTGTCACTAGCACTGAAATACCATGCCCCCAGGCACTAGGCAGGATTACTCATTATTATGCAGGACCCACCTCATTAATATTCATGAGGCTGATTCCCACCATAATGCTGATAGGCGTGCCTTGATTTAAATAACAAGAGGCTTCTCCTATGCCTCCTTCACTTCCTCCATTATCTGGTCCATGTGAAGCTTAAGAGGGTGACCAGGACCTTCTGAACAGCCTCCTTTGTACCACAATCGTGGTCAGAAGATCAAGATGCGCACCACGCATGTGCAAGGAGCTGTAATGCATGGAACAGCAAAAGCAAACTCAGCTGCTCTGTGCTTCACTCCTCCAGCCCAGTTTGGACTAGAACTACTGCAGTTACTGGATGAAGACTTAAGGACATTACGGGAACTTGGGCAAAACAGGGGTCAAATGGGCAAAAACCAAACCTGGGCAGCCCAGTGGAGTACCAGGTAGAATCCCACAGGGTGGTTACATTCATGAATTTCATGAATTCACACTGCAAAATTCTGCAAAATTTGCAAATTAATTTGTGGAGTGAATTTTGTGGACTTTGCCCATCTCCTGGACTCACTTCCGAACCAGAGTCGTCAACATGGCAGCATGACACTGTGAAGCTGGACCATGGGGGTTGCCTTTAAGCCCAATATTTAGAGTCAATGAACCTAACAACATTGGTGATATTTCATTATCTAGTTTGAAACTAATAAGGGCTCAAAATTCTGCAGTTTATGTAATTGTGAAATATAATATTAAAATATCCAAATGTTTGGAGTCTTATAACTTAGTCACTTTTAAAGCTAGAGATCTAAAACCTGTCACGCATGTGTATGGGCCTTGGTAGAGATACCATACCAAATTTGGTGTAATTGGGTAACCACATTTAGTTTATGTAGTTGTTTACTGTAATTTTCAAATTCCTGAAAGTTTGGAGACTCAGTCTTGTTTAAAGCTAGAGATCTGAACTTTAGTACTTATCTGTATGGATACTGGCAAAGTCATCATACCAAATTGGGTGCAATGTTGGCAAATACTTTTTAAAGAAGATAGAAATAACCAGTATCCCAATTTTGGCAACATTTTGCAACATTCTTGTGGAAATTTCATGAAATTTCATAGAAGCAATATTTGCATTTCACCAGAATTCTGCTGGCAGAAGGTAAATTTCACCCAGCCCTAACTCAGAGCCACTGACTCCCTGTCACAACTAAATCTCCCCTCTATAACACAGAAACAGAAAGAGGTTCAGGATAGACTTTTCTAGAGATCTGAGTTGAGGATGATTATCTGCTCCATGGCAAAAGGTAAGGCTCCGTGATGGGATGACATACAGGAAGAATTTTATAATGCCATCCAGGATGAAATTATTGAGGTCTTATCGAAAACCTTGGCAAAAGCTGACCAAAATGGGGAATTACTCCAGTCTATCTGCACAGCACTTATTACCCTGATTCCTAAACCAGGGAAAGATCCTGCACTTTGTAGCAGCTAATGGCCTGTCTCCCTAATCACCACAGATTGTAAAATGCACACAAAACAATGGGCACACAGACATAAACAGCTTCTTCCAGCCCTTGAACTAGATTCTCAAAAAGTCACAAAGGCAACACAAAAGTTTGCGTTGCACTTTGCGATTGCACAGGTGTTAAAAAATGTTATTCACAGTCCGATAGCAGACCATGCTATCTGACTGTGAGTAGGGCTACGTCAAGTCAGTGGTAACCCCATTACCACTACCTCTAACCACACTAGTGCTGCCTTGACCTGCATCACAGGGAATGGCCAGCAATGAATAGTGCAGGTACACTATTTGGTATTCAGAAAAGCAGCTGTGTAAATGAGCCCATTGGGTACGCAAGACACTAGGTGGCTATTTGCATGCCCATTATGGGCCTATTTACAGGGGTGCAACAGAGTTTTGCAACCCCCTGCCAATCACCGGCCTGACTGTAATATAGTTTACTTTCCCTGGTGGCAGGTGGTCCTTCCCCCCAACAAATCCTCATCCCAAACAAAGATTCACATTTATTTATACATTCCATGGTGGTTAGTTGTCTCCCTTCCTTGCTGATTGCTGGCCTGAGGAAAAAAAAAAGAATAATTCCTGGTGCCAGTGGTTCCCCCCCTGTGTTCATTGATCGCCAGCCCCAGTAGAAAAAAGAAGAGTCCCTGGTGCAAGTGCCTCCTCCCCCACGACCGTTGACCTGAGTATAAATAAAAAAGTTTCCTTGGTGGCTAATCATCCTTCCCCCACCCGATCCCTCGCATGACATAGAAATGTCCATACCCTGGTGTCCATTGCTCCCACCCCTTCCCGATCACTTCCTCTGTGTATGAAAAATATTTCCCTGGTGGTTAGCAGTCCGCCCCCCATCCAATTATCCACCTGATGTATGAAAAATGTTTCTCTGGTGTCCAGTGATCCCTCTTTCCACCCAATCACCCACCTGACATTGGCATCGTAATCCCTTGTGTCCAGTGTAACCCCTCATCCTGATTCTCTGCATAGTAAAAATAAACATTTCCCTGGTGGTCTAGGGGACTCTCTCCCTATCCCCCCTCCCTCTCTATAGTGCATCAAAACCATGCCCTGGTGGTCTAGTGGACTCCCCACCATGGCAGGTAGTGCCACACCACCTCGCTTCCCACATTCTGAAACTGAACAGGTGACCAGCACAGCCCTCCTCTCTACACCACAGCTGGACACTGAATGAGCTATCAATGAGCATGTACTGCATACTGTACGTACTCATTGACATTGATTGATAAAACAGAGTAAGCTGTCATTCAATGAGCATGTGCTGTATACAGTACACTCTCATCGAAAGCTCTGTCAGTGGCCAGCCATTGTGGAGAGAGGAGGGCTGTGCTGGTCGTCAGCTCCATTTTTGGATGTGGGGAGTTGGGGGGTGAGGCACTACTTGCCATAGTGGGGGGTCCACTAGACCACCAGGACATGGTTTTGATGCACTCTGCATGGGACTGGTGGTAGGAAAGGGGTCCTCTAGACCAGCAGGAAAATCTTTATATTTTCTAGTTAGGGAGATTCAGATGGGAGGTGACACTGGACACCAGAGACTAGGATGTTAATGTCAGGCAGGTGATTGGGTTGGGGAGGGACTACTGGACACCAGGAAATATGTTTCATACATCGGGTGGGTGATCTTGGGGGGGACTGCTAGCCACTGGGTAAATATTTTTTATTCATTGGGTGAGGGATTGGGTGGGGGAGAGACCATTCAACATCAGTGCATGGATGTTTCTATGTTGGGCGGGTGACTTGGTGGGGGAAGGAATCACTGGACACCAGATAACTATTTTCTGGATAGGGAGGTGGGTGATTAGGTTGGGGGGAACCCTAGGCATCAAGGAAATATTTTCTGGATATTGGACTGGTGATTGAGTGGGGGAAGGGACAACTGATACATTTAATATAGGGGGCTATTGATGGAGGGGGCACCATAGTACCTCCAGGACCACTAGGATTGTGTGAGATTAAAGCAAGGTCCCATCAGCAGTGTTTGCTCTACGTAAGGGAACCCCACAAAAGGGCCTTGGTGCAGCAAATGTTTTCTGTATCAGACTGCATCAGTATGCAGGTCCCCTTCCCCTCATTTGCATTGCGGCCCCCTCCACACTTTGCACTAGTGCATACCAGATTTGCACCCACAAACAGGGCTTTGTGAATACCACTTTGTTGCAAAACCGGGTTTGCGCAGGGGCAAACTTTTGTTTGGCCCCAGTCTCTGAAGATCAGGTAAGTTTCACCCCTGGTTAGAGAGGGATAGACAACATCAGAAGGCTACTCAACCTCCTCTAGCACTCCAAGGCAAGGAAAAAAGCAATGAGCCTAGTGGCACTGGGCACATTAAAGGCCTTTGACAGAGTTGAATGGTCCTACCTTTTTCATTTCTTTAATAAGGTTTTTATTGTATGAAGCACATTGAACATACATGTAGCATCGCATACAGTACAGATACAGTACAATAGAGGATCATTGTCACTCTAGATATATACTTTTATGGCTTCTATAAAGTTATTTTATATAATATAATAACATCCACTAGAAAGAGGTAGAAGCAGGTGCATCAAAATAAAAGAAATTCTTACTTTTAACTATTAACGTAATAGGATATTATAACAAAGACATATTCCAATATCAATGGGCAAAGAATGGATGTAGGATGCACCCCCCCCAACACACACAGCAGAAGCACTCCAGTAAAAGCTTCTCAATGCATATATCTTGGGGTGAAATCTGGTCCCAAGCAGCTACATATAGTACCCAGTGTTGTCATTTAGTATTAAATTGGTCAAGTCTTTCACGTATGTCCGCTGTTAATTGCTCTGAGTGGTAAATATCAGAAGCTATCTTTCGTTACCGTATCACAGTGGGAAGCTTAGGGGTCATCCATCTTCTTGTTATAGCCTTTTTTGCAGCTAATAAATAGGGTAAGAGCAGAGATTTAGGCCAGTTCTTTTGTCCCCTGGTGTGGATTGAGTGTAAGGCCAATTCAGCTGTAAGCTCTACAGGTTCTGCCATTAAATCATCCAACTCAGACAGAACAGCAGTGCAATACAGGATAATGACAGGGCATGACCAGAAAATATGACCTGGACTGCAGGGGAATATCCACACTCCCACCAACATGACCCATGATGCTGTGGCATATATTTTATGAATATCACTGGAGTGCAAAAGCAATGCTACCTGCATTTCCAGGAGTATGCTCTCCAAGAATTGGAGCTGGTAATTTTCACCACTGGGACAGAAAACCTCAGCCAGGAGTAATACTGTTACGATATAGTTAGGCCTTTATTCCAACTGTCCAGAATGGATTGAGCAGAATCAGCTAAATAATCCGGTAAAGTTTTAGAAGTTTGTCCTATTAAATGTTTCCATGGTTGGTCACGCTGCACATCTAATATCATACTAAGTAAAGGGGGAGTCGTATCAGGGAACCTAGTATATTGTGTTTGCTTGTGTAAAATATATGTTCTAACCTGTAAATACTTACAGTTTCCCACCCCATAAGGGTATATGGTCAAGACTGCATCGTAATAACAGAGCAGTAAAATTCGTGCTGAGGAAATAGCATTGGTGAAAACAGAGACCTGTAAATGATTGCATCAGGATATTATAGCGCTTCTGGAGTTGGCAATCATAAATCGCCTCCCTACTTATGCCCACCGCCCTTACAGTTGGCAATCATAAATCACCCCACTGAGTTGCTGCACTATCATTACTGTGCGCTGTCTTTGTGAATCGCAGCTTTGGGTGTTGGCATTTTACTCACACTACTATCGACCCTGTTATCTTTGTTTTTGCTGACCTGTTGTGGACTGTCCTGTAACACTATAGTCAGTTTGTAATGTTTCAAACAGGACCATTCCATTATGCTCAAGGAATTAGTAAATATATTTTAGGCCAAGATGCTACCATTGTGGAAAAGACAGGTCCATTTGTGCTGGTAAGAAGTCCTCATCCACCACTAATAAGCTACAAGAGTAAAAAATATAGGTTAACTCAGGGTGGCACCAGACTTTAAGTGTATGGACTGTTTCAAAATGACTCAGTGGAGACGTTTTCTCCAGTGATGCAAAGAGGATGGGATCCAAATCATATAAGTCACTGAGTGAAAACGCAATAGCTTTCCAAGGAGGTGTATAGTGTGGTGTCAGCCACATAAAATTGTTCTTAAAAAGGCCACTTCTGCATCTAAATCTAGATTCAGTAGTTTTATACCTCTCTGTGCTAAGGATAATTGTAATACTGAAAAATGTACTCAGGGTCTATGTCCAACCCATAGAAAATGAAATCATTTTCATCTGTAATGTGAAGTAATATCTAGCTAGGTAGATTGGGATGGTTTCAAAAAGGTGCTGTACAGCGGGTGAGATAGCATATTCATACGCACAGTTTCTGCCCATTGAAAAAATGTGAGAGGCAGTTTGTTGCATTTTGTTAAGTCATCTTGGGTTTTAGATGTCAGTGGTTGGTAGTTTATTAATTCCAAATTATGGATGTCCTTATGAATATTAATTTCTAAATATTTAATTATAGTACAATGCCTCTTTATGTGAAAGGTTTGTTTTAGCACACTAGAGGGTGTGTAAAGTAATAAATGGTCTTCAGTTTTATGGGTATTTAATTTAAATCCCGCTATACTCTCAAAGTCATGCAGGATGGTCCAGGCAGCCGGTATCGACTCCTCTAGTGCCAGCACCATCATGAGGACATCATCTGTGTAGAGCAATTCCTTATGTACTATTTTTCCCTAGTGGAATCCCTTAAATTTGAGAGGAAACTGTCAGTGCTGTGGCTAAGGGTTCCATATATATAGCTCAAAAAGGAGATGGGATAGTGGGTATCCCTGTTGGGTTCCTCTAGATAGTGTCATCGTGGAAGACATGGTCACATTGATACGTACATAAGCATGAGGTTGATCATTGATCAGTTTCAACCAGGACAAGAACTGCCCATATAGCCATATATCATGTGTAGTCTGCATTTGATATGGAAATGGGGCAATAAGAAGAGGGGTCTGTTATGTCTTTACCCAGTTTGGGCAGAGCATCTATCATTGCATATACCCATGATGGGGGAGGGGCATCACTGTATGCAACCTCATGGAATGTTTGTAGAAATTGGGAAAGGAGTATGGCTTGAAATCATTTATACCATTCAGCCACAAAGCCATCTGGACCAGGACATTTTTGAGTTTTGGTTGACTTGATTTGTTGCAATACTTCTGCCCGTATTGGTGCATCCAGCAGCATCTATTGGTCAACTGTCAATCAGGGGAGTCATAACTGTTCCAAGAATCAAAGTCTATTCTCTGGCCCTGCATCTCCCTCCTTCTTATACAATGTTTGATAGAAATTTTTGAAGATTTTAAGAATTCACTCTGCGTCTTGGGTAATCAATTTTGTCACTGGATTTTTTTAGTTTTAAAATACTTGATGTTTGCTTTTGAGCCCGAAGTTTACTAGCCAACATTCTAGAACCCCTACCATCACCCTCATATTGGGCTTGTTTGACATAAACCATCACCTGCTGAAGCCTTGCATCCATAAGTTGTTGTATTTCTCTTTGGATCTCTTTGAATTTTATCCCATATAACAACATCCACTTTCAAGTATAATAACAGATAGATTTCTAGTTGTTGTAGGAGAGTCTCATATGCTACAAGTCACATTAAACTGATCCTTCAACTCACTGCTCTGGCATTGTTTTTTTATGATAGCAATTCAGTGGCAACTCAAAATGCTTAAACTAGAAACTATTTCAACCAAATGTGAACTCCCATGCAGTGCACAAGCAGTGCACTTTTAGCCACTGTAAAGTCCTTCAGCTCCCCATTTTTAAATGCACTTGCAATGCAGTTTTTACTGGCATTCAGTTGCTGTACAATACTGTAAGTATTTAACCCAGTTTACTGTACATTTTTTTTAATTTTGTTACTCACTATTAGGCTGATCTAAAAAACAGAATTCAAGTTGCCCAAGCTTATTACTGTATAGTACTGTACCTGTACCACTGAGCTCAACCACCAATCCTCACTGCTCCATGCCTGGGCTGCTGTGCATTCTGGAAGAGAAAGGATGGTCCCCTAACTGATGTTGTACTGTACTGTACTGTATGTGTGCAGGAGTTGTGACATTTCTATGCCTTCTGATGTTTTTCTACATTTTTAAACAAAGCACAATTTATGGTACATTCACAGAATTCAACAGTACAGTACTTCATAAATGTGCTGCTGTTATCTCACCCTCCCGACTCTTGCTCGCTCCTGCTTGCACCCCAAACTGATTCTAAGTGACAGGCACTAACCCCTGCTCACTGATCCACTGACTGCTTATATTTATATATTTATTGCTGTACAGTACTCACATAGCGTTACAGGCACTGTACCTGTACTGTAAAATATTAGAACCACTGTGGTGGATCACGAACGAGAGATTGGTGAACCCAGAAGTAAATACAGTACTGTACCGCAGACAGCGCTCTGATCTCCAACTTTAATTAATACATCCACACAGTCTTTTACAGTATTTATTTTATTTTCATGCACCCAACTGTGGCTCCATAATGAGAGAGAATGTACAGTTGTGTACAGTCAATGTATTATCGAGATGCTGCAATACACTACAGTACATGTACACTACAGTGTTTAAGCAATTTTTATGGATTTTTACATGTGTGCAGTGATCATTGCACTGCATTGATTAAGAGTTTTCAGAGAGTTGTAAAGTAAGTTGAAGCTAAAAAATAGCTGCAGACAAACTATTAGGAAATGTTTATTAATGCAGTGCAATGATAAGTGCACACATTAAGCAACTCACTGAAAAATGCTACACTAATGAGTTGAAGAAACAGTTTAATGTGACTTGTACTGTACTTATGCTCGAGACTCTTTTTTTTTCCTTGTGGCATAGGCTATTATGTCACCTTGAATCATAGTTTTAATCATATCCCATAACACTGTAGCTGTTACCAGTTGTTTGTTGTTGTCTTGAATAATTTGAGGAATGTGTCATGAATAAGAGTTGAGATGCCAAAAGGTATTTTTTTCAGTTTACCTAAATCAAGTTTTAACAGCAATGAATGATGGTCCGACAGAAGTTGCATCCCAAAGGACATGTCTCTTACCAAGGTACAGTAGTAGCCAGAGACATTGGCAGCTATTTCCAGATATTTCGGGAAATTTCTGAAGAGTTTCTCTCTGCTGCCCCTACTGTGGAAATGCAGGAAGCAGGAGATATTTCTGGAAATATCACAGAAATTTTGGGAAATATCTGGCAGTGTCTGTGGTTGCTACTGTAAAGTGTTCACATGTGGCTAAAAAATTGTTAGTCTGTTAGTAACTGTTGTGAAGCCAAGCGTAATAAGAGAAGGCCTGCTGTTTAGGGATTTATCAGTGCCAGACATCCACTATCCCCATGTGTTCAAAATTATTAGTGCATAGTATTAGATGCAAGATGCTTAGAGGGGTTAGTCATATCTATTTCTAGGTAAAATAATATATTAAAATCCCCTCCCATTACCAATTGTCTTAAAGCATATCTAATAATTTGCCCAAAAGGACCCAGGTCCTACTTTTTCATGTACATTGACATCTTGGGTTTAAGGACAGGTTCATCTGAATGACACAAACCTTATGTAAGAGAGCCCATGCAGCAGTTCCAACTAATGGAAGAGCCTCAGAGATCTTCCTGCTGAAATGGGGTGCCAGACAACGGTTGCTATTATTGCTCCTACTTTTCATTTTGACAATGGAACCTCTCTTGCAGGTCCTTAGACAAGACCCCAGGGTCCATGGCCTGGTTTTGGAAGCCAATATAAAGTCCAGGCCTACAAGAATCCATACCAGCCAGACTTCAGGAGGGCCGATTTTAAAAAGATGAGAGAATGCCTCATGGATGCCTTGGTGGTGATGGTGGGGAAGTGGGACTTTGTTGAGTGGAGAAACTTTGGGCAAAACTAAAGGGGGCCAGAGAAAAAACAATAAACCTCTGCATCAGGACAGCAAGCAAAAGCAAGAGGGAAAAAAAGACTGCAATGGTTCTCAAAGGAGGTGGCTAGGAAGGTAAGAGCAAAAATGTTAGCATTCAGGAGATATAAGAAGACACAGAAAGATTAGGGTAGTGAGCTTTATCTGGAGAAACAGAGGGAGGCAAGGAAATAAGGAGCACAAATGTGCAAACAGAGGAGAAAATAGCCCTGTAAGTTAAGTAAGGAGACAATACATTTTTTAGGTATATAAGCAAAAAGAGAAAGACCAGGGGAGGGATTGTAAGGCTAAGAAGAGAAGAAGGGGATTGCATGGAAGGGGAATAAGAAAAAGCAGACATCTTGAACAAATACTTTTGTTCAGTGTTCACAGAAGAAGGGGAACGTGAGAGGCCATAGAAAAGGGACAGGAACATTGAAAAAAGGGAGGTGGACACTAGTCCACTACAGAAGAGAGAGTCCTGAAGAAACTCAAAAATCTGAAAGTGGATAAGGCAATGGGCCAGTTGAAGTCCATCCAAGGATACTAAGGGAACTCAGGGAGGTGCTGGCTGCACCTCTGACAGTCCTGTTGAATAATTCACTGGAGACGGGAGTGGTTCCAGGGGACTGGAGGAGGGTAGATGTAGTCCGATTTCACAAAAGTGGTAGTAAGAAGGAGGCTGGCAACTACAGGCCAGTCAGCCTATTTTCGATGGTGCAGAAACTATTGGAATCACTACTAAATGAAAGGATAGTGGAATATCTTGAATCCTGTGGCTTACAGGACCCGAGACAGCATGAATTCATGGGGAGGTCTTGTCAAATGAATCTAATACAGTTCTTTGACTGGGTATTACAGGAACTGGATCAGGGAGGAGCAATGGATGTGGCCTACCTGGATTTCAGCAAGGCCTTTGACATAATTCCATATAGGAGATTAATAAGCAAGCTGTGTAGCTAGGCATGGGACCAAAGGTGGTAAACTGAGTAAGAAATTGGCTAAGGCATAGGATACAGAGGGTGGTGATAAACAGAGTTCACTCTGAGCAAGGGAGGATGATCAGCAGACTACTATAGGCATATGTTCTGGGATTGGTCTTCTTTAATGCCTTTATTAGTGACATTGCAGAGGGGCTGGATGGGAAGGTCTAACTGTTAGTGGATGACACTAAAATCGGCAACAGGTTAGAAACTCTGGGGGTGGATGAGAGGGGATCTGAAAAAGTTAGAGGAGTAGTAAAGGGTATGGCAACTGGGCTTCAATGCAAAAAAGTGCAACATCATGCACTTGTGGAACAGAAACCCAGGGACAGAGTACAAATTAGGAGGAGAAGAATTGTCATCCTCAAAACAGGAAAGAGACCTGGGAGTTATCATATCTGAGGACCTAAAGGTGGCTACACAGTGTGACAGGGCAGTCGGAAGAGCTAGTGGGATGCTGGGGTGCACAGGGAGGGATATCAACAGCAGAAAGAGGGAGGTGGTGTTACCCCTGCATAGATCACTGATGAGACCTCACCTTGAGTATCGTGTCTAGTTCTGGAGACCTTATCTCTGGAAGGACACAGAAAGAGTGGAGGTGGTTCAGAGGAGGGCAATCAAAATGGTGCAGGGTCTGCATCAAAAGCAATATGAGGAAAGACTGAAGGACCTCAATATGTATACCCTGGAGGAAAGGAGATGGGGGATATGATAGAAACTTTCAAATGCCTCACAGATATGAATAAGGTTCAAGAGGGAAATAATTTTACAGAAAAAATATGCTCAGGAAAAGGGGTCATGCTATGAAGCTGGAGGGGGTAAACTCAGAGGAGATGTGAGGAAGTACATCTTCATGTAGATAGTGGTGGATGCCTGGAATAGCCTCTCAGAGGAGGTGGTGTGGACAAAAACTGTAACGGGGTTCAAGAAAGCATGGGATAGGCATAAAGGAACCTTAAAGATGAGACAAAAGGGGCTAAACCAGAGATCAAGTAGGGTCTGTGGTGGTACAGTAGGTAAGGAAAATCAGGCAGACTAGATTGGCCATGTGGTCCTTATCTGCAATCAAATTCTATGTTTCTATGTTCTATAGATAACTAGTGAATTTGGAGCACTTTCAGGATACAAACTGCATGTAGCCAAATCACTGATTATTCCCTCTCATTCAGACATTGAAATGTTACCACAATCTCCTTGGAATCGTTCACCAGCACAGCACCACATTATATACTTGGGCATTAATTTTGCTTGGGACCTCACTCAACTGGGTTCTCTTAATCTAAATCCCATTACAATGGGGCATATACACTGTAGTGCAGAGTGGCTACGCACCACATATGTGGTGTGTAGCCACCCCTCACCTCCCCATGGCCTTTGCATTCCTCACATGATATTCACTAAACCAATATGCGACCACTATGCACCTGATCCCCAAACTGACCATGAAACTCCATGTGGGGCTGGGCTGGGGGGCCGGTGTGGGGGGGGGCATGCCAGCACTCCATGGCATGCACAAAGGTGCAAAGTGCTATGCATGTGGGGTGGATGGCTATGCCATTTCATGACAGCTGTGAACCCTTGGGACTAGTTACATGCCCCCTTGGATTGCCATACGCCAGCCACGGCACTGATGGTGGGGCTCAGCAGACCCCCCCAACAGGCTGCACCAGCCATCAGGGCACACATGGAGGGCTGGGGGCGGCCAACCAGGCACTTGTCTCCCCACATTGCTGTTGGTGCAATGCACGCTGACTGCCAATATGTTGCCCCACAGGTGAAAAGGATCCACTGCTGGCACCAAGGACAGGCAGCTGATTGGCTGCCTGCCTGGGTCCACCACTTCACAGCCATCTGTCCCCCTGTGATCCTGCATGCTGAGGGGCAGGGCCACGGGGGAGAGCCGTGAGGTGGCTGTCTTCATGAATACAGTCACCACGCAGCTCTTCCGGGATGCAGAGCTACATGAGTGGGATATGCGCCTTTGGCACATAATTCCCACCCACTCATGAATAGGCCCCAAAAGGCTTAGAGGCAGTTTTTGTGAGATGGAGCCACCTGCACCATTTACACTGGGACAAAGTGCATGCTTACAAAATGATGGTAGACCCTAAGATCCTGGGACTGGTAGTAGAGCCTGGAGGTTAGAGTAATGAGCTGTGAATGAGCTTGGTACATCCAACAGACCTGGGCTTGATTCCCAGTAGCCTCCACTTGCATATTGTGACTCTAAGCAAGTCACTTAACCTCCCTGTGCTTCTGTGTCACCCCTGAAGACAGGCAGGTGTGCCTAGTGGGTCTTACCTGGTTGCCAAAGAAAAAAAACAAAAACAAGATCCAATATGTGCTGGACAACCAGCTAATTGCCCCCCCCCCCCAAAAGACTGTTTACACAGATCCATCAGCAGAGGTTAAATTTCTTTTAGACTAAGGACTTGAGGTGACTTAGCTTTACAGAGTTAAAGCAGCACTCAATGCAGGGGGGCCTTAATCTCCCAGATTTTGAACTTAAGCACAAAGTACGTGCTCTGTTCCAGTTGAGCCAATCCTCACCTGAAATGCCTATACCCACTCAACCTATATGGGTGATGTGTGACGTGCAGTTGCTAGGAGACTTGCTACATACCATCACCCATTTTAGTCACCAACAGGCCCACCTGCAAGCCCATCCTACCATCCAACACACTTGTACGGTCTGGCAATGAGCCACCAAACATACAGAGTTGTCAGCATGGTGTTCTCTGCATTTCCCAATCTGGAACAATAATGGGCTCCAGATAAAGGCAAAACATATATATTGATAAGCCTGGCAGTCCCTCAGATTGAAGCAATTGGGTGACCTTTTGGATCAGGTGCTGAAATCCCTTGCACAATTACAATCTGATTATGGTATACCCACTAACATACACTAGTGGTATTTGCAGCTTAGGCAGACGTTGAAGGCCAGACAGGAGCCCACATACAGGATACCATGCTTTAAACCTCTATACGCCCTTCTTGATGGACACCAGGGGGAGGTGACATCTAGTAACAACATTTATTACAGTACTTCCTTATCTCACTCACCCAGACCCCACTGGTCCAATGGTGGCATTCTGGAGAGAGGAACTCGGCATATAACTTTCAAACCAGCATTGCCACAAATCCTTGATCAGGCTGAAAAGAGATGTTAAGGATGCAAGGAATCAGTTTTCTATACTGGTGGCATAGAATTCCCCAAAAGCTGCATTGTCAGAGACTGTCACCATCTGATAGATACTGGAGGTGTCACCTGGGGGTAGGCACAATCACGCATCTTTTATGGGCCTGCCCCAGCTGAAGTCATATTGGACAGATGTGTAACAAGCCTGTGTGACAATACTAAATAACAGTAGCAGCCTATATGGATGAGTATTACTGAGCAGCTGAATATGAGCGACTCAATATCACCGTTCCCATGTAGAGTGAGTGGGGAAAAAGAGTTCTGAATACCTATAGTGAGTGTAGCACTGAGGGATATGTGCTACGCTCATGAGACAGAAGATAAAGGGAATTATTAGGCCAAGTCCTGCAGAGCTGGCTGTGTGGTGTAGTGGCTTGAACCACTGCTCCTAAAGTTTGTGGTGCCAGGTTTGGATCCCGGTGCAGGCAATATTTTTTTGCTTCCAGGGGGAGTTTTTATATTTTCTATGTCTGCTCCCCCTGGAGCTGAGAATCCTTATTTTGTGGAGTGCAGGGGGCTTTGTCCCCCCCGCATAAAAAAGAACTAGTGCATATTTTTAGAGGACCGTCTCTGTTTGCGGTGGTCTCTCTAACGGGAAGTCACCCTTTTGTCACAGGTGATTCTTTCCTCGCTCTAATGAGCGGTGCAATAAGGAACTCGCCGGTATCACATAAAACCCTAAATAACCACTTGATTTTACTGCAGCATGGAAACTTCTAGGGTAAGCTTCAACCATCAACTGCAAACACCACGATCATCCTAGGTGGACTATGAGTGCACTTAAATCTGCCAGATGAGTGATACCGCATCATTGGAAACAAGAGGGTGCCCCCCCCCCCACTCAATACAGGAATGGTTACAGGAGCTGGGAAAGTCTGCATTCTTCTACAGAGTCCATTTTAGTAACCTGGCCAAGATGGACCTTAACTGGGTAATTTGGGGAAACTATTTGTATTCACAGTACTGTATCATCCCAGTTGTTTATCCAGCTCAAGGGCTGCAGACCACATAATACTGTCCATACTTCTGGCACACCCAAGGGAGACTCCACCTTTGTCATACAGGCATTTTTGAATATAAATTAAATATGTGGGGTGGGATATTCAAAAGTGTTATGCATGGTGCAACAGGAGTGCACCATGAGCAACCCACTGATGTGCTTGGGTATGATATTCAAATGGAGAAAGTGCCCGGCACAAATTCTGATGCGACAGGGTGCATCAGTAATGTATGCTGCACAAGTAGGGGGGCATGCCCATGCATACCCTGCACATCCTGATATTCAGCCCGGGATGTGCTGAGCATAGGCAGGCACAACCCCTACATCCACCGCACACAGTTGTGCCAAAAAGAAAAGGAGCAACAGCTGGCCACTCACAGGTGAGCTGCCGTTTTCCAGGACTGCAACATGACAGCTTCCAGCTGTGGGTGACCATCCGAGCTCTGGCGGCACCATCTATCGCGGTCACCCCCCCCATGCCCGATCATGGGCTTTCATTAGGTGAACATCCCTGGTGATCCAGTGGACCCTATCCCTCAGCCCAATTGCGGGCTTTAAATATGTTAATATCCCTGGTGGTCCAGTGGACCTGATCCCCCAGTCTGATTGTGGGTTTACAGTAATTTAAATAACCCTGGTGGTCCGGGTCCCCTCCCAACCCGCCCTCAGTCCTGCCCCCACCCCCAGTCAGCGGATGGCAGCACCCCACCCACAAGCCACCCAGCCGCCCGCCCGATTGACAGTGTACGGAATGTCAGTACACCCATTGGTCCACAGTATGGGCCAATGGGCGTGCAGATCATGCTGTACTACACAGTGCCAAAATGTGAATGTATTTATTCATTCACATATTAGGGCTGTGTAGTACAGTGAGTGTCTACACCATTGGTGCCTTGTGGACCAATGGGCGAAAGCCATAACATGCACGCTGTCGGTGGTGAGCTACCGGGAACTTACGAGCGGGTGCTTCGTCCACCGAATGGAGGGGGAGTGCAGTGGATGGACTGAGTGGCAGGTTGGTAGGATGGTACCGCTGACCACCAGGGTTATTCCACTACTGTAAGCCCGCGATTGGACTGTTGGATCGGGTCCACTGGATGACCAGGGTTATTTCAAATACTGAAAGCCCACAATCGGGCTGTGGGATCGGGTCTACTGGACCACCAGGGAGAATAATACATATTACAGCCCATGATTGGGCTGGGGTGCGTTGCCAGCGAGGGGCAGGGGGCATCAGTCCCCGATGACTGCTGCCTGGCAGGGAGCCAGGCACAAGTCACCGGGGATCGACGCATCTGCATGCAAATGGGGCCATGATGACATGCAAATAACCCCATTTGCACCTTGCATGCATTATGGCCCCATTTGCATGTCCACCGCTGAATATCATGGTTACTGTGCCTAGCGCAATGGCACTTGTGCTGGCGCATCTCCCTGCTCCTCCCTGGCCACTTGCACTGGCGCAGTGCCACTGTGCCATGCGCAACGTGGGTGGCCACAGAGCGATATTCAATGGTGCTCAGCCATGGCGCAGCACCATTGAATATCACCCTGTCAATGCCCTGATGCATCCCAGTTGCGCTGCCCCCAGGCTTGCGCCACAGCCTGGCGCAGTCTGAATATCCCACCCATTGTGTAAAAGTACTCTTGTGCACCCCAGAAGCTTGAACTTTCTGTATCCATTCCAATATGTTCCTTTCACAGAGCATTTGAACATGTAACCCTTAATTTGATTTAAATACAATGTATAGAGTATTTTCCTGTATTCAGGTTAGTAATTTATTTATTATGTTTGCTTGCACGCATGTGCAAGAAACATAGTGCCATGAACGGAGATTTCGGAGGTGTGTCACCTCCTCCTCCAATTCAGGCACTGGGCTGGGGCGGCCCCTGTAAGCCAATGCATTTTGGAGCTGTCAATGTGCGCTCAAAATGCAGTAACGCCACTGATTGAAAGGGGAGCTACGCTTGGGTGGAGCAGCTATAAGGAGCTGCTCAACGCTCAACCGCAGGCGTGAGAGCACCCGCATGCGGCGTATAGCCGACAGGTGCCCAATCCCGTCGGCTGAACTATTTGTCTCCTCCCCCAATAGTTGCTGCCATGCTGGAGCCCACCCCAGTGTGGCAATCCGTTATATTGCCGGCAGGAGTGCCAAATCCCCGTCGGCTGAATACCAAAGTCCTTGTGCCACGCTGGGGCCCACCCCAGCGTGGCAACAATCCAGCGATGTCTTTTTGTTTTTACCCTGTAAAAAAAAACTGTCCCCTGGCCAGCGTCTCCCGAGCCCCCTCCCATCCCGCACCCGCCCACTGCGCACCCAGCCTCCCCACACCCCCCCTCACCCCATACTTACCTCCGGACTCTGGCGCGATGATCTTCGGTGGACCGGGAACACGTCTGCACTCTTCAAAGCCGACCGCGAAGTGAGGAAATGCCTTTAAGCTGTATAATGGGCTAGATAGGAGGGGTTCAACTTTATTGCATATCTCGGGCATTTTTGGGAATTTTTGCACCAAATTTTCAACATGGAGTTTTTTGGACCCCTTCTCATGAATGATGTCACTGTCATGGCGTTATTCAGACTCAAAGGGTGATTTTGCGCTGTGACTGCGCAGTGACTGCGAAATCACCCTTCAGGACCGAATACCACCATGACAGTGACATCATTCATGAGAAGGGGCCCCAAACCCCCATGTTGAAAATTTGGTGCCAAAATTCCAAAAAATGACTGTTTAACGAGCGTGAGTTGCGCAGTTCCTACGCAGGCCCGTAAGTTCGCGAAATTTCAATATTTTCACTCCAGATTTTCAACATTGCCATTTCACCACACCGTCTTATGAGTCGTACAGCTGTCATTTTTCACATCTCACCCAAAATGTGTTTCCACCCTTGTAGTGCAGAATGGCGCAGTCGGTGTGCGAAATCAATGTATGGGACAAATTAAGAAAGCTGTCATTTTTCACATCTCACCCAAAACGTGTTTCCGCCCATGTAGCGCACAATGACGCAGTCGTTGTGCGAACTCAGTGTATGGGACATATTAAGAAAATCACAGTGTCACTGTTCATAAGCGAGATCTTAAAATGGCAATGTTGAAAATTTGGTGACAGAATTCTAAAATGACTGGCACTACGGTGTCGTTGCACAGTTCCCACGCCTTTCGTGGGTTTCTCGAATTTTCAATATTTCCTCCAGATTTTCAGCATTGCCATTTTTCCACACCTCTTTATAGCAGTACAGCTGTCATTTTCACATCCTGCCCAAAACGTGTTTCTGCCCATGTAGCGCACAATGGCGCAGTCGGTGTGCAACCTCAATGTATGGGACACATTAACAAAACCACAGTGACACTGTTCATGAGCAGAGGTCTTAAAATGGCTATGTTGAAAACTTGGTGAAAAAATGCCTAAAAATGACTTTTAAGCGTGCGTTGCACAGTTCCTATGCATGCTCGTTAGTTTGCAAATTTAATATTTTCACTCTAGATTTTCAACATGTCCATTTATTAAACTTCCTTATGAACAGTACAGCTGCAATTTTCATATGTCACCCAAAATGTGTTATCGCACATGTAGCGCACAATGGTGCTGTTGGTGTCTTGAAACAATGTTTAGGACAGATTAAGAAAATCACAGTTACACTGTTCATGAGCAAGAAGGTATCAAAATGGCTATGTTGAAAATTTGGTGAAAAAAGTCCATAAAATGACTGTGTTACGAGTGAGCATTGTGCAGTTTCACGCATCCTCATTAGTTCATGACTTTGTGATATTTCCAGTCCAGATTTTCACTAGTGGCATTTTCAACACTTCCTTATGAACAGTACAGCTGCCATTTTCACAACATGGCCAAAGTGTGTTTCACACTTTCAGTGCAGAAGATGCGTGATAATTAGTTATGGGAAATCATTGTTCGGCACAGATAAAGAAAATCCACAGTAACACTGTTCATGATCGGAGGCACCAAAATGCCTGAGTTGACAATCTGCTATAAAATATCCCCAACCTACTTATATAACGAGTTGTCGTTGCACAGTTTCTGTGTAACTTGTGACTTCACCATTTTTTAAATATTTTACTACACATTTGCAACATAGCCATTTTACACCTCCCCATGAAAAGTACAGCTGCAATTTTTACAGCCTGTTGAATATGTTTGCATCTGTGGTGCTAAATCCAGTAGTCACTGTGCATAAGCAGCTTTCGGCTACCACACTGATATTCCCCTGTTCGTGAGGTGGGGTCACCAAAACAAACATGTTGAAGATTTGGAGTTAAAATACCAATGAATGCCTGGGTATTAGACTTTTCAACTAAATCGCCCAACCATATAGAATGACAGGAATCAGGGGTGTGACTTGGGATTCTTGCCTGTGATGCTCATACCATTCCACCCTGCAGTCACTGAGAGGCATCGAGGTATGCCTTGGACTCTTAGATCCCCAAACTTCACCCCATTCTCTATATCGCACCCATCTCACCATATTTCCTAATGAAATGGGAGTGCGCATAAGAGCCAAAGACCCCAAGAACACGTGACACTTGTCAGTCTCTGCAGAGTGGGGTGTGGTGAAATGGCGTGGCCGTTATCCTGACGACCAAATGCACACCCCAATGCCTGTCACTCTCTGCAGGGTGGTGGTGGGGTTGGCTTCAGTTCAATACTTCACTGCCATTCCTATTACGCAGCTCTGTAACTTCTACACTACCACTGCCAATGCCAGTAAGCAAACATTCGGCATTGACAAATGCTTGTTGTTTTACTGTTCAGTTTTTTTTAACTCTATCTGTGCTCCTTCGTTGACCCCATAGACCTCTTTCCAGTGAGGTCTCTCAGTACAGCCATATCCTGCCCAACCTGAGACCCTCCCCAGTCTGGCTGCTGCTCCCAGAATTGCCTCCTACCACTGCCACTGACCATCCCATCCCCTGGCTCTTAGCGTCCCCGGGTAGGACCACCCTAACTCCTCAGGCACTCTATCTAGAATCTAGAAGAGCGGCCAGTGAGTGAAGGAGACACATGGTGACCAGTTGGAGATGGATCTGGCTGGGGACGTGGAGGCTGACCACTGGACCCACCTTTGCCTGTCTGGGTGCCAGGGTCAACTTTTGTTGTTTCCTGGAGGCACAGATGTGCAATGACGTCCAGTGTGTCGTGAGCATGCAGGACATCCACCACCACCTCAATCCCTTCAGTGAGACTCCCACTTGCTGTGCTACTCTCAGCCTCCACTTGGAGCCGCAAGTGCAGTGGAAGTTGCAACCCCCCTTCCTCCAGTAGAGGAGAGATGTCCTCTGGACACTTGATCCTATCCTGCCCCTTCTGACCCCCAATGACCCAAGCCCATTCCTAAACCCGGGTTGCCAGTGTGGCACATGGTGTGGTATCCCCTGCCTCAACCCTCAGTGCCACCATGTAGGCCTATTACTGTTCAGTTTGACTGCAAAATCTGATCTAATAGTGTTGTATCTCCAAGGGGCTCTGCCCTGACCAAAATTCAAGTTGTGCTGGTTTTGTTTACCCTTGCATTTTGCCAATAAACTTTTAATTATAAAATAAAATTTTAGCAGTAGTGGTTTTATTTACTTGGTGCCTATCCCCACAGCCACAGACACCTTACAGTGTACAACAAAAAATAAAATCAGCACAGAGATATTCCACTTACATAAATTTAAATAACTTATGTGTATATCTAAATAAACTCAGGCAGTAGCAGTAATATAAATAATTATTAATGGTCCAAGGTAGTCTAAATGAAATAATAAAATTTCAAGCTTGATTTAATCATCAGCAAAGTGGCATCTCTATGGCCCTGAGGCAAAGCATTCCACAAGGTTAGTGGTGCTACCACAAATTCCCGACCCCCAGATTGCTTTAATCTAGATCTCACAGCTTGAAGCTTGACCTGCTAAACAGACCAGAGAGGGCAATTTTGCATGCAAGTTATCAGGCGCTCTGCAGGTAACCCAGTCCCACACTGCACAAGGCCTTATACATTTGCAAACCCACCTTAAAAGTGATGCAGCACTCAATAATGAAATTTGCGGAGAACTGGTGTGACACAGTTGGAGCAAGATGCTCCAAGAATCAGATGGATTGCTGCATTCTGCAACAGCTGCAAGTGGTTCATCCAACCTGCTGACAGTCCAAGTATACCTGTACAGCATTGCAGTAATTCAGCTGCAATGTCACAATGGCATGCAGTAGTCGTTAGATCATCCACTGCAAAATAAGGCTTAATCTGGGAGATGTTTCTAAGATGAACGAAGCCACTGTGAACCACCAGCAACACCCAGTACTCAGGCATCAGGCCATGATCCCCAATGACCTCAAGATTTTTCATCTTCTCAGCAACCATAAACACAGTTATCAAGCGGTGTCACCCTGATATCACTTCACCCATGCAGGGAGGCCTACAATGACCAGAGTTAAATATTAGCACCTGTCTTGCCCAGGTTTAGTCTTAGCCAGCTAGAAATTATCCAGCCCTGAATCTTGTCCAAGCCCTGGTTTAGCAAAAGACAGAATCAATAGTCCCAGGTACAATGGACAGGTACAAAAGAGGTCCATCTGCACAGAAGAGAAAACTCAAGTTATTCTACATAGCAATCTCACCCAAGAGCATCATATACCTGGTGAACAACATGGGGGACAGGACTGAGCCTTGTGGGACACCATAGCCTAGGAAGATGGCTTTACAGTAAAATTACCCAACCACCTGCTGCACTCTGTATGCCATAAATACCCAGAGAAAGGCAACCACAATGGTGCATGGCCTGCATCAGAAGCCCTACAAGAAATAACTCTGGGAATTAAATGTGCACTCACTAGAGGAAAGGAGAGAAAGGGGAAACATGATAGAAACATTTAAATTCCTCACAGCTATCAATAAGATACATGAAGGTGGCATATTGTACTGAAAGGGATACTCATGAATGAGGGGGCATGATATGAAGCTGGAAAGGGGGAGACATAGAGGGAATGTGAGAAAATATTTCTTCATGGAATGGGAGGTGGATGCCAGGAACAACCTCCCAGCAGAAGTGGTGGGTACCAAAATGGTAACAGGTTTCAAACATGCATGGGCTAGATACAGGGGAACCTCAGTGACAGGACTTGGGGGGGGGGCTATGGCCAGAGATCAGTTAGGGCCTATACTAGCACAGTATGTAGGGACTTTAGGGCAGACTAGGTGGGCCAAGAGGTCCTTTAATGCCAACAACTTCTATAGTTCTATGTTTCTTCATTTCCCTTAGATGATCCACCAGCAAACCATGATCCACAGTGCTGAAAGCTGAAGTGAGATCAAGGAGAATAAGAATAGAATGTTCCCCTCAATCCCTCACCAGTAAAAGCTTATTTTGTACCCTGATCAAGACTGTCTCAGTGCTATCCTGGGGCAAAAATCCAGACTCAAGTGGATCATTGATATGGAAGGCCTCAAGGTGTGCGCTAAGCTGCAACACTACCACCCTTCTCAACAACCTTCCCTTAAAATGGGAGGTTAGAGACAGGTCTGTATTTGGCTTAGCTATTAGAGTCCAAAGTTGCTTTTATGAAGAGGAACCTCACCAAAGCTGTCTTCCGAGCCAATGGAATGATACCCTCCTGCATGGCACACCTGAAAATCCCAACAAATACCGTTCCCCAGCTCCTCATGGCAGTCTATCAATAGTTGCATGGAAACTGGTTCAAAATCAGTGTGTGACAGCTCTACCATCACCTTGAGAACCTCTTCAACCAAATGGTTTGAAATGCAACACAAACGGGCAGAGTGGCCACAATCAATCAGTGTTGGAGACTGCTGGGGTATGGCAGTCTGCCTTCAAAGATCCCTGGCCTAATTAAGAACACTGTTAGAAAAGAACATACTAAACTCTTTGCACCCATCTGTGGTAAATGCTCCTCTGGACTTCAGACAAAGAGAATGTTAAAGTCTATCTATAGTGCAGAACAGCTGATCTGGATGCTTTCTCCCCTGCCACAATCACCCATGGCATGAACACTGTCTTTTTCAGGGTGCTTGTGCTCTAGTACTCATTACAATGAATATGAAGAGCCAGCATGCCCTCCATAGTCTTATCTCTCTAGGAAGGCTCCATTCTTAGCCCTGTAGCCTGAAACCTGTGCAGCACCCCATGGTGAGCCACACTGCGAGACCTCTGGGCATACACAATAAGGAGCAGTGGTATCCAAGGCAGTTTCAAGAGCCAGGTTATGGCTTTTGACTTCCCCAGCATCACTCACACACACTGATGCCATGCCTGAGTGGTTCAGCACCACCAAGAGTTATTGTGGCTCAACAAATGTCAAAGGGCAGTACTGAACCATCTCGGGGGGGGGGGGTAAACTTAAATCTCATGGTATAATGACCTGAAAAATAAAATTGTCATTTTTTTTTTCACTTGCATTCCTGTTCACTGATTTTAAAAGCACAATTAGACACCCCAGGCTGTAGTTAGCAAATCATAACTGTACCTGTAAGTGCTGAAGGCACTTGACATAAATGCTTCATGTTTCATAATGCACTAAATGTAAGTATGTGGCTAACATATAGCAAAACCTCTTTGCCATGTCTTTTTGCTGACATACAATGCAGTATATTATAGTGTAGTGTAGTGCACTGGGAAGCACCACTGGAAGTCGACAGTAAATATGCCAACCTCCCGCACAGCGATGGCACAATACCGACACCAGTATTGTGCAGTCCCAAAAGGAAGTGTTTTTTTGGGGGGGTACTGCCCAGATTTTTATATAATCAACTCCAGGTTGGAGTTGTTCTGGAGAGGGGGCAGAACACCAGGAGAAAAGCATCACCCAAAAACATACCATTGTAGTGACTGTCACTGTAATGGTCTGTTTTCAGGTTTCACTGTCGGGGTGTTGCATTGGAGGGGATAACCAGTGCAGTGTAGTGTAGTGTAGTGTAGTGTAATGTAATGTAGTGTATTGATAACATAGTATAGTATAGTATAGTATAGTATAGTATAGTATAGTATAGTATAGTATAGTATAGTATAGTATAGTATAGTATAGTATAGTATAGTATAGTATTAGTATTGTATAGTATAGGATAGTAAAGTATAGTTTAATGTATTAATAGTATAGTGTAGTGTAGTGTAGTGTAGTGAAGCGTAGTAGTATAGTACAATATGCAGTATACAGTATATGGAATAAAATACAGCCTACTGTGAGTTACAAGTGAATAATTCTGTCAAGTGGTATATAGAACATGATAAATATGAGACTGAAGCTTGAGTGGTTCATATGCTATGAACCCCAACACTGATTTATTCCCTTGGAATTTACAGTCAGACTACTTTTTATTTTACAGTACATATTATATAGCTAATCTGGCAAATTCAGACCATGGCAGAAGATGTTGCCAAAACCACACCTCTCGCTTCCTCCCAGAGCAGAACAAAACTATGACTCCTGCTAATGTGGAAACCATGCCTCTCACACTATTCTGTGGCAACTAAAATAAACCCATCTCCTCATAACACCATTAAATATTACTGCTAAGAAAGTAAATTAGCCTGTCCATTAATTTATTTATTTATTGAAAACCAGAGATTACATTTGAGCACAAATGCTCATTTACAAAGGTTCCAAATCAAATACATAGTCACAAAAAACATTACAAGTACAATAAGCAGTTCAAGAAGAAATGCAGTTGTGATAGGCTCAAAGCACTTAAGACAGATTCAGTTACACACAGTTTTGAAAAAAATCCATACAGATCGTTGTTTAAAAAGTCACAGGATATGTATAGAGAGAAACAAAATAAAACATTCATTCAACTCACTTAGTTAAGCTGCAACACTGCAGGATAGGTACCTGCTGAAAATGTTAACTCAGGCAGTTTTGTTTTCATCAACACCCAGTGAGAGAGAGATGCAGGAGCATGAACATTCATGGATGACCATGCATTTTGAGATTTAATGTCATTTATGACACATAGAAAAATATGTTCCATATGCCTGTCTCCTCCAACTGCAACTTCTTTTTATCGGTTCCCCTACATGTAGCTTAGTACCTGTGGTGGGTCATCCCAGCTACCATGTCACCTTTATATGGCCTGAATGGGAGGGCCCTTTGGAGAAATCACAATAGAAAACTGGTGTCAAGCCAGGGTCAGACATGGTCATAGTAGGATAGGAGACCACTAATGAACACAACATGCTGCAAGAAGTAGTGCTTATAATTCTGCATTGGTTTAAAGTGACCATAGTGGTGCCACAGCATGGTGTTTGGGGGATACTTTGCTGGTGCGTGCTGCCATCTGTCAGAGGAGATACCATATTACACCAAGATCCTGTCTGCCAGTCTTGGTGGCTGTTCATTTGGACATTACAAATCCCACAGCACTTAGAAATTTAACAGCAGAAGGCCTTGCTTTCTATCAAGTCTGCCTGAACCAGGACACATGCAACTTAATTTACATGCTTCTCAACCCCCTCCTCAGATGCCATTACTTACCCCTTAACCTTATCCCCACATCTTGAAGCTGTCTATGGACTTTTCACTTTCTACTTCCTCCAGAGGTTTATTCCACCCCTCTGTCACTGTCTCCATGAAAAAATACTCATTGGTATCACTTCTCAAAAAGTGTTGGGCAATTTACATGGTGTCCTTACCAAATTTCCCCCATTCACTAAAAAACCCAGACCACTAAATTTGGTTTAATATCAGTCAGTTTTCATCTGTATCCCCATTTTCACAGTTGCATAGCAGAGCTATGCTGATGTCTTATTACTACAGAGAGTGAAGGGGCTCTGGAAGCATGGTGCAGGATACCTAGACTGTATCCTTCCACAGTGGAGTTAAAGCACATGCAGTCTTCTTAACTGACCACAGTGCTGTTCCTTCACCTCCACCTCTCCTGTGTACTATTTTCCTGCTCCGTGCTCACCTCTAGTTCATGAGTGGATGGAAGCCTCCCTGCTGCCCCCCATTTATATGTTTCTGTGGTGTCTAGTGGCAAACCCACCCTCTAATCATTGTCCCTGTTATATATGTTCTGTTTCCCCAGTATCTAGTGGCACCTCTTCCATCTAAAGGCCATCCTTCTATTTATTTAATATGTTTCCCTAGTGTCCAGTTGCAGCACTGCCCTCCAATCACCATCGCCTTATGAATTTGTTTCCCTGGTGTCTAATGGCAACCATCTTTCTCCAATCAATGACTCAATATTTATATAACGTTTCCCTGGTGTCTAATTGCACCCACCACCCTATGATAGCTGGCCCTGTATTAATTTATGTTTTCATGGTGTCTAGTGGCAGCATCCACCTGCTGATCACTGGTCCTAGATTAATACAGTAATCCTTTGTAATAATGAACCTCATTATACCAAATCATTAGGTATTACGAACATTCATCTTGGTTCCCAACATTTCTGGCAACAGACTCAGAACTATCCAGAATCACTGGTTTGGTTATTCAAAAAATGTTTTTTCATTGCTGAAACCACGGTCAATTTCTGTGCTCAGAATTACCCAGAACCACTGATTTGTTCAAACTTTTTTTTCCTTTACTGTATTGCAATGCCGTATGCTTTAATGTGTACTGCCTGTGTAGGAAACCATGACCTCAGTCAATTTCTGTGCCATTTGCCCCTACCTGAGTAGATGTTAATTCATGTGTGTTCCATATATTCAGTTGTATTTTCTACATACCCTCTGTTGCAGCATGCCATTGTAGAGTGCTTACAATACTGTTGATAATCCTCTGTCCCACAATTGCATGAAATTGGAAAGGGAATTTAGGTAAAAATATTTAATGACAACACTGTCCGTGCTTCCTGGTTCTGTCAATCACTGCTCTATCATCAGTGTGTGCATGCCAGCAAGTCGGGGGTTCAGTATCCTAGAGACTGTAAACCAGTTATAAAGGCGCCACTTACAAATGCAGTTTAGATTTAGGATTTTCCATATATGAAGCATTCCCACTACTCAGCGGATCAAAAGCTTGGAATTCTCAACCAACTGAAAGACAGAGAGGATGTGGAGCTGGTGCCAGGAACATCAGAAGCCATTAGAGGAATGGAAGTGGGGCTGGCATGGCTAAAGGCACAAGAGGTGGATCCTAGAAAAGTCCTGCACCTAAGACAAATGATTTCTTTTGCAAAGGATGCTGCTGCGAAAGTTTCAGAAAAATGTCAAAGTTGACAGACTATTTTAAATTAATCAAGTTTCAATAAAGTTATAGCCTTTTAAAAGTGAAACAAGCACTCACAGTAACAGTACATAAAACTGTCTGAGGCAAACTGACAAAACCCCACCATGAACCTGATGCAGTATTACAATAGTGCAAGACCACAAAGTACACTATGCACACAAATAGTCCCCGAAGTGGTGTCCCTCGCAATAATGAATGATGCACTATAACAAGCATTCACTATGGGCCCCATGTCGTTCATTATAGTGAGGGGTTACTGTACTTTCCCCTGATGTCTAAAGGCATCCCCCACCCTCTAATCACTGGACTGTATTTATGGAATGTCTCCCTGCTGTCTAGTGGCACCCCCCCACCCTCTGATTACCGGTCCCTTATTTATGGAATGTTTTCCTGGTGTCTAGTGTCACCCCCCCACCCTCCAATCACCAGCCCCTATTTATGGAATGTTTCCCTTGTGTCTAGAGGCATCCCCTGCCCTCTGATTCCCAGCCCCATTTTATGGAATGTTTCCCTGGTGTCTAATGGAACACCTCTACCCTATGATCACAGGACCTCTATTCATTTCTTAAATGGCAATGGTAATAAAGAAAAAATCCCTCAAATTTATTTTCTCTTTAAACTTATAAAAAAGAAAACAGTCCCTCATGGATCTGACCTCCTCACCCTGGCCTCCCATTCAGCATCCCCCCACATACCCTCACTCACCTGAACATGTTCCACAGTGAAGATCCACTCTCTGAGCCAGCCCAGTGGTGCTGAAGGTTGAGGTGCTGGATGCCACACGTCTCGCCATGCCAGTGACCCAGGTTTGGGAATGAGCCTGGGTTGTCAGGAGTAGGAAGCCAGGAGATGGATTGAGCAACCATAGGGCAGCTCTCCCCTCCAGGATGGGGATTCAGCTGTGCCCGCTGTAAGGCTACTCCTGGGTGGAGGCCCAGAGGTAGTAGAGATGGGAGCGACTAGACTAAGGAGGGTGCCGTGGGTCACTGTGTGTGCATGCCTCCACATACGCGTGAACAACCATAGCAAAAGGGAGGGGAGAAAAAGGTAAAAATGGAGCTGGCAGGCTCCATGATGGCCCCATAGCACCTGTACCAGCTGGAAGCACCACAGAATGTCAACAGACATTCTGCCATCATCCCTCACAGTGACAGCACAATGCCAATACTCAGCATGGGGCCGTTAATGTTTCAAGTGTTTTTCATGGGGAGCTGCATCCCCCACATTTAAATATAATCAACTCCAGACTGGAGTAGTTTCAGAGAGGTGGCAACATACTGGGAGAAACCACATCAGTGAAACCTGAACCATTACAGCAACTGTAGCTGTAATGGTCCTTCTTTGGGTTTTGCTGTTGGGGTATCGATCTACTGTGGGCCACTGGTGCCAGCACCCCAGGGTCTGGATGTTGGTCTCTGGGGGAGGAGGAAAGTTAATGCCCTTCAACCTCGGCCATGTCACAGGGAGGGGGCAACCCATGGGGGATTACTGGGAGGGTCAGGTGCATGGAAGCTGAGGACCAGAGACTGAGCCCCTCCAAGGGAGGGGTAAGAGCTGCTTGTCTGCTCCACCAGATGGTGGATAAAATATATATGGAAAAAATTTTCCACTCTGTGATCAAAGGCACATCTTGCTGCTGGAATGGTCGACTTCAATATGAGAAACTAAGGTAAGTGTGGTTCAATGTCTTTCAAATGAGTTTTAAACTTTGAGGCATATCTTTGTCATGTTTGCATATTTTCACCCCAATTATTCAATGTGGCTTTTTGGGACCCCACTTCATGAGCAATAGCAGTGGAATTATGCAAATCAGGCCCAAAAGGCAATTTCGAAATTATTTGGTAAAATCAGCCTTTGGGCAGGATTTGAATATTTTCTCTACCCTAGTTCATAATGTAGGATCATAATAAGGCTATGTGGAAAATCTGGGGTAAAAATATACAAAAATGAGAAAGTTACAAGCATACATTGAACATTTTTCTATGCTCACTCATAACTTCAGTAATGTTAAATATTTTGACCTAAAATTTTCAGCATAGCCATTTTTGCACACCACCTCATCATGAACATGGCAGCTGTCATTTTCAAATCCTGGCCAAAATGTGTTTTTGCATCTGTGTGACATTTCAATTACATGGAATCACATTTCAGTAGGGTTTTCCCATTTTTACCTATGGGGTTCATGAAGTGGTGTAATAAAAAGGCTATGTTGAAAATCTGGTGTACAAATACAGTAAAATGTCCAGGTTATGACTTGAATGTTGCAGTATTTCAATGTTCACTGACAAGTTTGCTAATTTTCAATATTTTGACTCCAAACTTTCAACATACCCGTTTTGCAACACCACCTTATAGACATGATAGGTGTAATTTTTTAAATCCTGAATGAAATGTCATTTCACACTTGTGTTGAGAAATGACATTTCAGGCAATATGCTATAACTGCTACATGTCTTGTTTATAAGGGCACACATAAAATGACTGTCTTGAAAATTTGAGGTCAAAATTATAAAAAGAGTGAATGTGTCAAAAGTGAATGTGTAAAGACTGAATGTATGAAAAGTGAATATGCGAAGAGTGAATGTGTACTGAACGCATGAAGTATGAATGTTTAAAGAGTGAATGTGTGAAAACTGAATGCGTACTGAATGTGTGAAGAGTGAATGTGTAAAGAGTGAATGTGCCAGTCCTTGCACTTCTGTAGGTGGATGGGGTCTTCTGTAGCACACAACCCTAAGGCCCTGCATGTATGCACCTATTCACGAATCAATGAAATCTTCACCTTCCCCCGGGTCTGAAGCAGCCTCTCACATTCCACAGCTGCATCAGTACCATCACTTTTCACCATATTGGCTCTGATCAGACTTTGTTCTAAGTGTCTTTTTCTTGCAATGCAGTATAGCATGTGATTAAGTGCACTTAGCTATAGACCTGAAGAACCAGGTTTGAATTCCACAGCCACCACTTGCATACTATGTGACCATGAGTGAGTTACTTAACTTCCCTGTGCTCCCAGGATGTACCTGGAAACAGTCTTTGGCTTAATGTGTCTTTCATGCCAAAAATGTTAAAGCATAAAAAAATAAATCCCAGGGAGAGTGCTGAAAACAGGAATTATTTCTTTGCCCTCCGTTCTTGGTATAAAAATATTGGTGCAAATTCTCCTGGACATTAACATGAGACATGAACCAATGGCAGCTTATCAGTCACCTCTACATCCAATGGCATGAGTTCTAGCTTTATGACTTTCCTCCTACTTGGCCACCAATGTCAGACACACAGTAGCAAATATCACACTCCTTTCAATAGGATTTGTGCATCCCTTGAACTGTTCTTCATCCTTTTGCCATCCTTACTGTAATCCTAGGTCAGGATATGAGAGCGGGTTCCATGGGAAGTGACTGTGCTAACCTTAAAACCATTGTGTTATCTTCTATTTCCATTTGTTTTCAGTCAACTCATTATGGTAGAGACACACATTAGTAAGACAAAAGCATGATCTTTTACAACGTCCTTCAGTTTAGTAAATCTCACAGTATATATGCATCCTTTATGACAACTTGCATTTTCATTAGTCCCTATGGTACTGTTATGCAAATATGCCACCACTTATTCACCAGTCAGTATACGTCTTTACTCATTTGAACACACTCCATATAAGTACACTTCAAGTGATACAACATCAATGGTTCATGCTTCATGATGATGAAAGATAGCGTGCTCTTTCAGGAATAACTTGCACTTTTTAAATGTTTTAAATCCTGTATAAGTAACTCCAAAGGGGCTGCAGGTGGTTTACTAGATGTTTTTGTTCTTACTCATTTTATATGCACTTATAATTCTGTGTCTGTTAGTTATATTACATCAATGGAGATAAAAACAACATGATGACAAGTGTTATCTTTGCTGAACACAAATTCAAGTTCATGGTATGATGATAATGTTGCTGTTAGGCAGTTCACAATTAATACCTTGAAGGTTGGATACATAACAATTGACTATGGAACTAATCAAAAACCAGCTTTTAGAATGCTGGTGATATCACAATTGTACTGTGCAGCACTAATATAAGCAGCTGTAATCAAAGTAACACATAAATCTTCACAGAAATACACATTTTTAATGTTGCAACTATAAACTGGAGTTGTATACATCACAAACAATGGCCAGACTCAAAAATATCCAGTTTATCATCGTATCTGAGGGGCAAGAGTTACGGTCTTTCTTAGTCACACTTGAAAACAAATCGCATACTGTATTTTGGGTTAGGCTACTGCATATGTCCTATTATAGCTAGCTATGACTAAGTCAACCTATACCATACTATACAACCTATAGTCAGTGTATAAAATTTCCACATTATTACTGTACAAAAATGAGTTCAGCCAAAAGAACTAATTAGCTGCAGAACAATGCTACATTATTTGTTTTTGCTATGCACATGTTGATTTCATGAAAAAAAGATTCCATAATAAGCTAAAATCAAAATATCAAATGTACCAAAGGGTCCAAAACATATGATTTGTTTTATAATTTAATGAGTAGGTAAAATACATGCAGTATACTTGGAAATAATACTCATCTCAAAATGTACACATATGACAACAATTTGAATGCCCAAGCCTGTATTATAAAAAATATCAGTCACCCCGAAATTATTTTCTACTTAACTCATACAGAATATTGACCAAACAGTTGCCTAACTGTACCTTCTCCACTTATCATGATAACATATCATTCTTCTTACCTTCAGTCATTCACTAATCTTCTCCATCCTTTTCCCTTCCTACCAAGTTAGCCTGTTGATCATAAGAAATCACCTTTTGTTTGTGTTGTGTGTTTGGGAGTGCCTGGCCCCAGTACCTTGAGCATGCCATCATGTCGCTCTCACCTTCCATTATGAGTGACAAATACTGTGCCGCATAAAATTCAGTGCTGATTTACCCATAACCTCATCACAGTCATGCATTTCTCGGCTCTTTAGCACACAGAATTCAGGCTTGAATTTGAAAAAGGGTTAAGTGGCAACATATAATGATCAAGGATCCAAGTGGCTATAGTTTGTTACTGTCTTGTCACTTGACATATTCCCAGAAAGAAATCTAAGGTCTGGGTGGGAAAGTGAGACAAGCATAGAAAGGTTCAACAGTGAAGCAAAAAGGGCCATACTGAGGGACTTGAAAAACAGTTATTCAGAATCATCAGTGTAAAGAAGAATATATATATATATATATATATATATATATATATATATATATATAAGCAAAACAAAATGATTGTAGTAAATGCACACTGAAAATAGAAAATAGAGTTAAAAATCTTTAACTCTATTTTCTATTTTCTGTGTGCATTTAATATAACAATTTTGTTTTGCTTTTAGACCACATGCTGACGCAGTGCCTTGTTTTTGTTTTTTACACATTATATATATATATATCCTATCAGCTTACAACTTTAGTACAAACATTGGACTCATTTCAGGTGTTTGGTAGTATTGATGAACAATACAATTTTATCAATGTATTGATATAAATTAAAGGGTGGGGGAGTCAGTAAGCTGTTGGGGAGTGGTCTTTAAGCTCTTTGTTTGGTGTTCTATAAGGTTGCGTCAAATTTTTTAGAATTGATAACCAATCAAGTGTTAGTCAGTGGAAAGTCTAGATATAATAGCAGGGTTCACATCTGCTAGTAAACCATGTTTTCCACCAGCTTGCTGCACCATACAGTAGGACAGTGATCTATTCATTTGCTGAAGAGTATAGCCAGCATATTATAAATAATATACCAAAGAGTTCACATGACTGAAATGCAGCAGCCTGTTATAAGTGGGGCCCTGCTTCTATTCAGTTTTACACCTGCAAGCGCTGCAAAAACAAGCATGTAGTTCCCTTCCTCCCTCAGTCACTCACCACGTACAGTTCACCTTTTCTTTGATTAGGAAGGGACCCAAAAGATCCATGTTTGTTATGGTTCCCATCTGCTGCTGCACATGGTGGCAAAAAGCAACATCTCGTCCAACTCCTCTCAGGATCTGGCACTCCAATAAAACAAATGGGCTGCTTTTTAGCTTTGATTTTCAGGATTTGAACTGACTCTGTCTAATACAGTAAACAGTGGTGGAAGTCAATTAAAAAAAGTTATCTACCAAGATTCTACATAGATACCTAGAGAAGAAAATCTCTGGAACTGCTAGAGAAAATCTTCTTTGAGATCACCAGAGATTTTGAAAAAAACTTGACAAAATAACTACTAGTACTGTACCACTGATGGTTTCAACTGCTGCTTTATATATTCTCTCCTTGGCTTCTTCTGCACTTCTCACCCCTGGCCACACTGATTATCAATGCAGACACAATTCCTCCTTCTGTTTGTTTATTGATTATTAGCATTAAAGATATGAAACATGTGGGTATTTCTCTCCAGCCTCTGGCTGTTGCCACTCGGTGATACATTGTGCTCCTCACTTAAAGGGAGCCTGAAGATGCTCTTAAAGTGTACCTTATTCCTTTGTTAATTTTTTATTATTTATTATTGTAGCCTGTCTTTCTTGTGATGTTGTATGCTCTGTTCCCTGTATCTATTTGTACAACTGGACACTTGCGAAAAAGGGATATGTAGCTCATCTTGCTTTCCAGTATATAAAAATACACGAACATAAGAATGAAATGAAAATGAGTAAAGGAGCTGCAGAGGCTGTCATCTCTGGGCAGCCAGCATTTTGTGATCCCACCAAATTAACTGGGTGCTGCCATTGTTGGAATTTTGCAATCTCCAATGGGCATATAAACACCACCAAGGCACTGGTACAGTCATAGCACAATGAACACTTGTTGATCTCTTGTAACGTCATCCCCAGCATATCCACAGTGGTATCCATCCTAATCTTCTTCCTATGTCACAGAACAGGTTACCACATTAAGGTACTGCAATACAGTAGTTCCCCTTAAGGCAATATTATTCAAAGTACCACATTAACTGAAGTGTTACCTTACTGTGCTGAATAAGCACAATAAGGTAACACTTCAGCTTAAGTGGTATATTGAATGATAAGAGGGAAGTGCTGTATTGTAGTACCTGAATGTGGTAACCTGTTCTGTAATAAAGCAGAAGATTACAATGGCTACCAGTGTATCTCTTCTATTTCCAAAGACACTTCCCTGGCAAGACCTATATCCTGCAGTTCCAAGTAGTAGTGAGCCAACCACAACACCAAGATATCCAACAGCACTACTTATACATTGACACAGTTTGAAACAGTTATGACAAATAGTTCTCAGGATGGTATCAACTGCAACACATTTTCTTTGTCACCTTAAAAACAATACTTGTCAATGGTGTTCACCAAATGAAGGTCTTTTAACTATGTTGTTCTCATACTGGAGATGAAGCATTTCAACACAGAAAGTAATGGTCATGTATAGAATCTTCTGAGTATTCACTGTCATATTCCTGGACAGTTATACTAAGTCATAATATGTTAATTCATCTACTGTGTATTGCGAGGCAAATCCATAATTTGCTTATGGCCATTTGTAAAACACATAGATACATTACAAATCTGTTTACCTGTTTCACACCTTTCCCCTTTAAACTGTGGTGCACAGTGACATTTGACTTTTCCAATATCCAAATCCTCACATTTAGCTCCATTCAGACAGGCACTGTCAGTACAAGAAACTATGGTTGTCATGGAAGCAGATACTGTGGAGATGGGAGGAAGATATACAGAAGTCTGGCTAATGGATGACCATGAATCTGTAAGTGATAAATTACAGAACATCAAAATAAAGTTATGTAATATGCTATCTACAGCATGTCTGAGATTAACACCATTTAAATATAAATGCAGGCACATAGTTGGGAGACAGTGATGTATCCAGATTTTCAGAACAGAATAATTTAATTTGGTTCAGCAGAGCAGACTGTGGCTATTCTGTATTACTATTTATTCTTTTCATTTAAAGCCAGACCTTTGGATGTAGAAATAATTGATAACTTTTGCTGTTGTTTGTATTTTTCACAGACACATAGTCAACAAAATCAAAGTGCCAGCCAAAATGCTCTTAATTGGCTGCATGTGGAGGAAAAAAAATCAATCCTGGCCATCATTTAATTAACTGAAAGTGTGAGCTTTGTTTAGTGTGGTATGTTTGTTGGTGATGATGGCATTGCAAAAGCCAAGCACATCAACATGTCCCAAAAGGGTACTTAGCAGACATTACAAGCAGATATCTTCTGAAGATAAACTCTGTTATTATACATTCTATGACATACTGAATCCCATTAGAGGTTCCAGCTTATTCCATTGCATTTTAAGAGAAAAAATCTCCTTGATTGCTACTAGTTCATTCACATTTATAATGAATTGTATAATTTATAAAGAATGTAGCAGCTATCTGTTTTCAACCCAGTCTACTCATTGTATCACCTAATATGTTCATGATGTTAAAGACTCATATTCTGTACCTTGTACTGTTTGCACTCTATAATTATTTGCTATACTTCAAGTTACAATGCATTTTCTATTATGTTTATTTTATTTATTCATTTTGTTAACTGGGTAGACCAACTGAGACATAGCTGTCCCTTTTTCAGGGGTGATAAGGAATTAATTACAAATTTGCAAACAGGCAGAACAATATATAGTCAGATACATTAGCAGGACAAGTCAGATATGACAATGTTATAATACATTAGGTGTGAGACTATACAGTTGGCCAGCCATGGTGTTCAACATATGACAAAGAGTTAATAACAATCTTGGACTACAAAATATAGGGAGGGGAAACATTTACCCATAGTGCAACAACAAGGTCCTGAAAGATCCCTGAAAGATGGAACATCATTAATTTTAGCACAGGGGGAAGTCACCTAATGCAGGTACAGAGGCTCTATTCAAGTCATACAGCTTTAAGCCATTTTTTAAAACCAGAATGGTTGGGCAGACTTGGAGGGCAAGAGGCAAGTAGTTCCAGGTGATTGTAGCTGGGAGGGGGGTATTTCTTTCCCAAAGGTTTTAATTTTAGTTATTTCCATTAGAAGATTGCTGGTAGACTGCAGGATCATCCTTGGGATCTTGAGTTTGTGTGTGTCGTGCAGGATAGGGAGTGGGGAGGGACCCTTTACAAGGTTAAAGGCCAGACAGAGTAGAGGGTACTCCAGGCTACCCTCAAGTGATGGCCAGTTCAGTGAGCACAGTATATTATTGGGTGGAACACTTGTGGCATAATGCCCAATTTTATTTTATAGGACTTTGAGCTTCTTAAGTTCCGAGCACCTAAGAGACTGCAAAACAGGGGTGCTACACAGCAAGAGGGGGAATAGAGTACCAGTAGCAATTATAATAAGTTGTGATGTGATTCTTTTGTATTGAAATTGCCAAGTTGGTAGAGCAGACCAGTTTTTTTTTGTAGATGGTAATTGTTATATGGTCAATTTGAGTTCTGTAGGAAAGTTCCTGGCCCAAGTGGACCCCTAGGTATTTGGTGGACTCAGCTACTTCTATGGATATTTCAGCAGAGGTAGTGAAAGCAAGCAGCTGTTGGCTAGACAGGCCCATATTCCTAGGGCCAGACAATATTGCTTTGTTTTTTTGGGGGGCATTAAGGACCAGCTTATTGGCCTTAAACCAGTTTTCTCTTTGAAGGATGTCAGTCTTGATCTGGGCAATAAAGCTGGACTGAAGCCAAGATATTTGGCATCAATAAATTCAGAATTTGGATCAATATATCCTCAAACAGCCTCATGCCAAAAATCAGATCTGTAAGTTACTTTGTTTAAAAGCTATACGTCATTTTGTAACCCTTAATTCACTGCCTGTTCAAGAAAGCTAATTTCAGTGGAGATCTGCTGATGATGTAATCTCCTGAACTCACAACCTACAGTAGATTTCCTGCAAGCTACCTTATATGACTTATTTTTCCTATGTTACTTAAAACTGTAGGTGTAGTAAACATCTGAAAAAGGAAAACTGACATGGAGGGGTTCTGCACATGCACTTCCATAATATGTAGATGCAAAGTACAGTACTTCAGAATGTGATGGGGGATAGAATGCAGTGGCAAACAGGGCTTTAGAATGAAAATGTTGCATGCAATATTTAAAATACTGCAGATATGATATTTTGAAATGTCACCAGGTTGCAATTGTGGAATGCAGCAAAGACACAGTCTCAGAAAGTACTGTAATAGGAACACATCACTTCAGAATGTGGCAGTAATGCACAGCTTTGGAATGTGGTGGTGATGCACAATTTCAGAATGTAGCAGTGTTGCACAATTTCAGAATGCGGTGGTGACACATAATTTCAGAATGCGGTGGTGACTAGCAATTTTGGAATGCAGTGGTGATGAACAGTTTTTGAATTCAGTGGTGATGCACATGGTTCCAAATGTATCGGTGATGTACAGGCTCAGAATGTGGCAGGGATGTACAGATTTGGAATGCAGCAGTGTTGCACAATTTCAGAATGCAGCAGTCATGCATAATTTTGGAATGCAGCGGTGACGCGTAATTTCAGAATGCAGTGGTGATGCACAGGTTAAGAATGCAGCAGTGACACACAATTTTGGAATGTGGTGGTGATGCACAATTTTAGAATGTGGCAGTGATGCACAATTTTGGAATGTGACAGTGACGCACAATTTTGAAATGTGGTGGTGATGCACAATTGTGGAATGTGGTGGTGATGCACAGTTTCAAATTCAGCTGTGACACACAGTTTCGAAATGTGGCAGTGATGCATAATTTTGGAATGCAGCAGTGCTGCATAGGTTCAGAATTCGGTGGTGATGCACAAGTTTGGAATGTGGTGATGATGCACAATTTTGGAATGTGGTGGTGATGCACAATTTTAGACTGTGGTGGTGATGCACAATTTTGAAATGTGGTGGTGGTGCACAATTTTGGAATGTGGCAGTGACCCAAAATTTCAGAATGTGACAATGACATACATTTCAGAATGTGGAGGTGATGCACAATTTTAGAATGTGATGGTGATGCACAATTCTGAAATGCAGTGGTGATGCAGCTTTAGAGTGTGGCAGTGATGTACGTTTTCGGAATGTGGCGATAACGCACAGTTTTGGAATACAGTGGTGGCACAAAATTATGGAATGTGGTGGTGATGCACAGGTTCAGAATGCAGCAGTGATGCACAATTTTGGAATGTGGTACTCAGGAAATATCAGAAGTTATCCATTCTAGGAAGTTAGGAGTGGCCCCAGGACAGGATGGGTTACCTTTTGAATTTTATAAAACTTTTCATACGTAACCATCCTTATGTTTGGCAACAGTATTTTGGGGTGTTTTTCTTTTCAGCAAAACTCAGTCCCACATTATTTTTCTATAAGTCTTGTGATCTATTTATATAAATCAGGAGATAGGACTCTTTTCCAGAACTGGAGATCGGTAAGTCTCCTTAATGCAGATTTTAAAATTCTGTCTCAAATACTTCATCTCCATTTATAATTGATAGCCCCCCAGATTATTCATCCTCTTCAATTATGTGGCCTACCAGATAGGTCAGTATTTTACCCTCTTATTATCTTATGTTAGTTCTGGAAATATTACCAGAAAACACAAGGAATAGGGTGGATCATTTCTCTGGACCAGCAAAAAGTGTTCGACAGAGTAAATCATACATTCTTATTTTCCATTCTACAGGCCAACGGGATCCTCAAGAACATTATTTCAAAAACTGAAATGCTATACAGTCAAGCCTCTTATTGTCCTCTTATCAGAGTTAAAATAGGTCCTGTGTGTAAAATCTGGGAGGTGGTCCATCAAGTCTGCCCCCTGAGCCCTTTACTTTATATATTCTCCCTCCACCCCCTGACTGGACATCATAGAAAACCCTCGAATTCAAGGTCTGTCAGCAGGAACAAGAGGAGATGAATTAAAGATTTTAGCATATGAGGATGATACTTGTTTAACCCTTAAAAATAGCAACAGTACTATGGAAGTTCATAAAGAAATGCAACTCTTTTCATGAGTCTCTTCTGCTAAATTGAATTTAGACAAATGTAAAGCTGTTCCATTGGGTAGGGTTATGGACCCCCTTCTGTACACAGTAAAATAGGGGTCGTCCCAGTAGTGTCAGGCCCGGTGAAAATCCTAGGGATTATCTTTAGAACACAGAACATGAGAATTATAAGTTAGGAGAAAGTGCTTCAGGGGAGTGAGGCAAAAGTAAACATTTGGAAAGGGTGAAAACTTTCTAAATGGAAAAGGATACTAGATATTTATTAGTTTTATTAACAGACTCCATTATAGTACCCTTAAAATAATATTTGAATGTTTTATTGCTGAAAACTATGTACCACATAACTGGAAGGAAGCTAATGTGATTCCAATTCATAAGAAGGGTCCGAAAAATAATTGGGAAAATTATTGGCCCATAGGTCTTATCTCATCAGTATGTAAACTTTTGGAGAGTCTCATCAAATACACGATCTCACCTATGCTGAATCTTCATGACCCAGAGCAACATGGTTTTAGGAGTGCTAGAAGTTGTGTAACAAACTTGATTTGCTTTTATGAACATTATCAGTCTATTTCTAGATAGGCGTTTACCTTGTAATGTTATTTTCAGTAAGGCCTTTGATATTATACCTCATTGGGTCTTAATCAGCAAACTTAGTAAATTTCATATCAACAACTTTCTTATTTAATGGATAAAAAAACTGGTTGCAAGATCGATCCCAACAGGTCATCATCAGTGGATCTAATTCAGTAAGAGGCAATGTGACTAGTGGGGTGCCCCAGGGCTCTGTCTTGGGCTCGTGCCTTTTTCAGGCATTTATAGCTGATTTAACAATGGGCTGTTTGTCCTTTACTACTAAATATGCTGATGATGTTGAGATCGGTGGACCTTGTGAGTTAGTTGCACAAGCTGAAACTATCCAGAATGAGTTAGATCATATTTTCTCATGAGTAAACTAATGTGTTAATTGGGTTTGGACTTTAAAACATGTGTATATAATATCAGGGGTCATCTTCTGCAGCTAGAAAGGAAGTCATTTATTCATATCAAATGGAAATATTTTTTCACCCTTCGAATCATTGGCCCATGGAATGACTGCCATTACTTGTGGTTATAAGTGAGACTAAAAGTATTTTCAAGTACTGATTATAAGTATGGGATACCCTTTTTCCTATTATTCTGTGATTTAACATAAGAGCACTATGGGACTTTGGCCTTCTGGCTCTTGAATTGACTGTAGTATGAACCATAGTATGACTGTAGTATGATACATATCATAAAACAATTTTTGATTCCTAGTTTAAATATATTGGTACAATCGTCTCCTTACCAATTAGTCTAGAAACCTGATTTTATAGTATATTCTTTGGCATGTTATGGGGTAGTCACCTAAATCCAGTTAAACGGGGGTATACATACCTACCACGTTGCCAGTGAGGTTTAGGTATGATAGATACTGTTGCCTTCTTCCACTCTTTATTTTTATTCCATTCTATTAAGATACCATGTGCAATGTCAAATTCAAAGGTTAATTTCTGTTTAAGGAACAATTGGAAAACATATTTATTAAAATGGGAAGAAGCTCCACCACAAGTCTCAAAATATTTGTTAATACCTTTATCAATTACATCTTTGGTTCAAAAGCTCCACAAATGGAACATTTAGAATGCTCTTCTAGTAAACAACAGTATTAACATATTCTTGACACAGTAGGTCCTACCTAATCAAATTTTAAGTATTATAGACCTCATAAACAAGAGCAAGTACTTTCACTCTTAAATGAGAACTGGATACCAAAACACACGTGGGACATTATTTGGCTTAGTGCATATGGGAAATTAAATGTGAGAAGGCATAACAAACATACATCTCTGGAGGAGAGATCACGTCCTATTCTGGGTTGTGGTGCCCCGGAAGAAACCATGGAGCATTTTGTACTTCAGTGCCCGTTTTCCCAGAACCTATGGAGGTTTTTGGTACTAGCATGGAATCTCCCATGGTTACAAAGTCTAACTTATGAAGCTCTCATATTGGATGATTATACTGCTAGATTGAAGAAATACCATAAGGGGACCTTGACTGTGGTCTTTGCAGTATTAACATTTTACTTATGCAATGCCAGGGCACAACAGGTTTTTAGGCAGCAACAGATGCCCTACACTGCATTCGAGGCTATCTGTGAGAATGCTCTTAGAAAGATTTATGATACAGAATGTGCAATATATGATACTCAGCTATTTAAATCATGGTGGAGAGGTCTCTTCTTTTTTATTAAATTTAAATAGAATCAGATCGGCTAAAGGGATTTCAGCATGTCAGATGGATGGAATTGGACATTTATACTTTTTACTGACTGCTTTTTCTTTTTTCCTTCCTTTTTGAGACTTTTTGCAATATATTTTTTTTTCCTTTAGGCACAGTGTGTATTACAAACTTATGAATGTGTTTATCTGTTTGATTTATTTGTTATGATTTTTTATTATTATTCTTGTTTATTGATAGTTTTTATGTATGTTGGATGTGGCATTGTTTCCTTTAATAAAAAACTCCCCTACTCTTTTTCAAGAAGTGCCATGGGATCTTTAACGTCCACCTGAACAACCACCAGAACAGGCAGACGGGACCTCGGTTTAATGTCTCATCTGAAAGATGGCACCTCAGGAGTGCAGCATCCCCCTCATGCTGCACTACAGTGTCAGTATTGGGATATTAACCAAGTACCTGGTGTGGGGACCGTATGCAAAGATGCCCCCTTAAAACCACTCCCTAGCACCCATGCCCCACAGTTTCAACATTATAACATAAAACAAAATTCTGTTCCCACGGTAAAGCATCTGGCACTCATCTGCAGTCTGTTATATGTATGGATGAAACTGACATTGTATATTGCAGTAACCCCAGATTGACTGCCTAGCTACTACTACTACCAGTAATGTATATTCATCTGTCATTTTCATCTATACACATACCAGACAGCAAATGAATACCAGATGCTCTGCTGTGGCACCATGATTTTATTTTCTATTTTATTATGCTTCATGGGGGGGAGGGAGTTAGAAGTGTTGCAAGCGAGAAGTTAAGGGTGTAATGCATGCATAGTGGGACAGTATCTTTTGTAGCTTTTGGCACCCCTATGAATTGGCATGTACAACAGATGAATGAACATGATGAATAATAAAAACAATTTTTGTATGAGCTGTGTTCTTCGAAACATGATTTGAAGTCTGAAGGTGCTAATTCAAGGATACTGTTAGGAGGCATTTTTCTCACAGGGTGGGGAACCAATGGTATTGCCTAGCAGTAGAGATCTCCTGCTTCATCGCCCCACTCCCTCCTTTCCACTAAGATACCCTTATGCCTTACCCCAAATTCATCACCTGCAGCACTATCGGATCTGGCCAGAATTTATTTCTTCACCTTCTCCTTGCCAGGCTGCTTTGTTATTGTCATTGAAATCCCACCCCTCAGCAGATGCAGATGTCCTTTGGAACCAAGGGAGCATCCGTGTGGCAGTATCGATTCATAAGTTTTGATCAGGGGCAGAATAGTATGGATGCAGTAGCAGCTACTTCAACTGCTCCTTCACAGGGCCTGAAAGAGAGATGAGTGTTAACTGTAAGCTATTGCACAGGCCCCATTAAGAGCCTTTACAATAGGTGCCTGTGTAAGGAATCTAGGTTGATCATCCTCTGTGAAGAGGTAATATCAGTTTGGTCTTGGGTCATCCAAAGATGGATCAAATCAGTACTTTTCAAAAAAATGGATGAACACCACGCATTGGAAATTGGACATCATTCAGGTCTGTACTTTTTAATAAAATGGATGAACACCACACACTGGAAATCTGTTTTCAAAGACTTGTTCTCCTTACTTCACACAAAACAAGGGGGACATTTTGTGACTGGCATCACTTCATCAGTCTGCTGTGTTCAAAACCTTTCATTATAGTTTCACTGTACAGTACTTCAATAGTAGCTCAGTGTCAGTTCCATTCCATCCCACTGACCTGCCCCTTCCCGAACTTGGAACAGAGCTGGCGGCCAGCACAGCACTCCTTATGCCACCACGTTTGGCCACCGACTGAGCTGTCAATAAGGAATGTGTACAGAATGCAGTCCTAATTAACAGCTCAGGCAGTGTTCAGACACTCCAGTGTAAGGAGGACTGTGCTGGTCACCTGCTCTGTTTTGGGTTGGGAGGAGTGGGGTGGCAGGACACTGTCTGCCTGGGTGGGGGCCACTAGATCACTAGGGCTTTTTAATGATACATAATGGGGGATCGGGGGCGCTAGACCACTAGGGTGTTTTTTTATAAATCCTAACAGGGATCAGGGCTGATAGGGAGTTCGCTAGACCACCGGGGTTTTTTTATTATACTGTAAATCCTAACAGGTATCAGGGCTTATGGTCTGTTAGACCACCAGGGATTTTATTTTTATTTAATGACTCAGATGGGGACTGGGGGTGTGTGGCACATTGCCGCATATGTCAAAACCCTCACAGAGGACACCTCTAATTACTCACAGACTAGCTCTGGCTGGTCTAAGGGTACTTAGAATTTTGCTCTCTGGGAGGGTTTTGTGAATACTGAATTGGGGGATATAACAGCCTGCATCTGTTGCAAGCTCCGTTGTGCCATGCCACAGCCCATTATGTGGTACAAGGCTGGTGCAAGCCCTCTGTGGCACATGCAGTCTGCATTTGACACTGGCTGATTTTCTGAATAGCTCCTGGGGTACCTTTTGGCACAAGATGCCACTTGCATCATTTATGTAATTATGTTGTCTCTGTACCCTTTATGTCAGACGTGGAACCTTTGTAAATGTGTCCTTGACTCAAAGGTCTTTCTGAATCCTAAATAAATCAATAAATGTGTGACACGGGCACCTTGCATTTTTCTAGGGGCTTTGTGACTCAGGCCCATATCTTTGGTCTTTCCCTCATTTAAGGCAGTTTTAAGTTGAGGAGAAAGGCTTTCAGGCAGGGGCATCACCAGAGGTACAAAGTTGGGGGGGGGCTAATGCCTCACAGTCAAAATCCTAACAAAGCTAGGGGGGTCTGGGGGCATGCCCCCATAGAAGTTTGAGATTTTTCCTTCAAATGGTGGCTTTTCCTGTATTTTAATGGTGAAATATATGTTTGAGAAGCCTGGTTATCATGACATCTATTAAATGGTACATGTGCAAAAATTGGGTTACTGGGCCAGTGAGAACAACAGAAAGAGAGACACCATTATCCCAGCAGATCTGCTGGGAAGGTTACAGTCCCCCATAGCAAATAAGAGACCATTCAGACACCATTATCCCAGCAGATTTGCTGGGAAGGTTACTGGACCCAGAGCAAGTAAGAGACCAGTCAGACACCATTATCCCAGCAGATCTGCTGGGAAGGTTACAGGACCCCAGAGCAAACAGCCTCCACTTCCACACTGCATAATTCTTAACAAGTCACTCAACATTCCTGCCATTAATCTCTCTGCATGCCTCCTCTCTCTCTGTTGTCAATTTCTGTAGTCTTTGCATCTCCCTGTGTGTTGCAAACTATCCTTCCCCTTCCCCTCTTCCTGGATTCTAAGGAGTTTGAGGATGACTTGTGTGATTGTGTCTGTATAGGTTGCTATATAAAAGGCAGCAAAATTCTCTCCCTCCCTCTTTGGATTGTAAAGCACTCAGGAATACAGTCTGTATGAAAGGTGTTATACAAATCAAAATTTCTTTTCACACAAGCCCCAGGCACAGATCTTCCTTCCCTAAACTGCCAAACAACTGTGTAAAAACTCATGCTGCACAGCCTTTTGGATGTGTACCACATCTGTGCCTGTCTGAAAAATATACCTCCTGCTGTGCAAGCAATGCTGAGTGTGTAGGCATGGCAGTTACTGAAAGGTGGTCACCAATCCCAATCCCTACTTACGTCAATTGCTCCTAGTCCTGTCCAGGTGTTCCCTCCTACAAGGCAAGGCATGCCAAACTTCTCATGCTTCTGAACCCACTGAACAGAGTCCAAAAGACTAGCAGAGGCAGAGTGCATTTGTTGTAACCCCCCAGCACTCCCTGTCATATTGGAATCCAACTAACCTGGGCGTGATGATGACAAATCCCTGCCTCAAGCTCTGAGCTCTCCCATAGTGATGTCCTGACTCCTGTCCCAATGTTCTCTTTGTTGACAGCACAGTACACATCAGCCAGCCACCATAGCATTCAGTTCACTTAAGAGACTTACTTTCTTTTCTCCCCATCAGACTTGTGAGTGGATGAGTGTAGTGCCCCAAAGTTTGCCAGGCAAGCAGACCAAAGAGGACTCAGGGAGGGAAAGGGTTAACTCCCCACCCACCCCATGCACAGCCAGCTGGCTTATTCACCAAACTGGCTGGCTGACCATTTTCTGTCTCTAATCCCCTCTCCCTTCCACTCCTGGAGCCTTCTGGCACTGGATCCTTTGTCTTGGCCAGGCCAGGTCTCCCGCAAGTGCCTAAAGAGGCCATAAATCAGCCAAATGGGCTAATCTTAGCACCAGATACCCAATCATCTGTCCAAAAGCCAGGTCCAGATCTAGGCTAGAAAGGGTCTTCCCTGCTAGCCAGTGGCAGTTCTTGACTGGGTGACTGACAGAGTAGAGAGCACAGGAGTATGGATGGCTGGAGGCTTACCTGAAGCTCGGGTTTGTAGCTCCTGGGTGGCAGCTCCTCTATAGCCAGAGGTCCTCGGAGGTCTCCAGCTGCAGCAGTCACACCTTAGCTCTGGAAAAGCACTAGCAGTCCTCCTGATGACCAGCAGCAGCCAGTTCCATAGGGTGAGCTCCCTTTAGTTGTCTGCTCCCTCAGTTTACAGTTTTTGTATTAGACTTTTCTGGGGTGTCCTGATGCTGGGTGCCTAGTAGTGCATGTAGCACAAGCATCACATTTCAGATGCAAAGTGATGAGGGTAATGCTCACCCAGGTTCTCTTTCATTTGAATAAAAATATGGCTTGGCCAGTCTATTAGTTTGCTTCCTGTTATTTTGCAGAATAAGTGTGGCATGGTTTGTGTTTTTTGGGGCTGCCATTGCAGTTCCCCTGTCTTCCCTCTCCATTATGTTGGCTGTTTTTTGTTTTTTTTCTGGCATTGACATTGGGTATTACCACACATGGGGCTGCCATTGCAGTGTCCTGTCTTTCCCCCTTTGTTTATTGTCTCTAGTGCCACTTGCTGGTCGGCAGGCTGTTGTGTTGTCCTGCCCAGCTTTGCTGGAGTGGTTATTTTTTTTCTCTTCTTTGTTTTATTAAATGTCTTTCTCTTCCCCTTTGTGGGGGCTCCAGGTTGCTTCCCATCCCTTTGCCTGGCCTGCTGGGGTGGTTGCAGTGTGTGGTGCCCTTTGGGAGGGCCTCTTTATTTTCTACCTTCAGTTTGCCATTTTTTTGGTTTTATGTTTATCTGTTTTGTGGACTCCTCAAATCCCTTTCTTGCTCCAGTCCCCTGAGATGACCTCCGACTATGGTCCTTCTCCTGTAGCCCCCCTGAACGAAGCAACGGCTTCCGTTTTGGTGGTCATTGGTAGTGGAGTTCCCCTGCTCAGCTCTCTTCCACACCTCTCTTCCAAAGTAAATTAGTGCCACTGCAGTCGCGGATCTGGGTGCCCAACTGATCGCGGCCCAGGCAGCATTCACCAAGAGGAAACAAGTTTGGACAGATGGACCATGAGGTGCAGTAGCAAAGTATGTCTGGGAGGAAATCAGCACCTGGAGCACTAAAGTGCCACCCTGCTACTGTTCAGGGGCAACCAAAGCATTGGGTGCAAGCAGAGCTCCCTGACCTTTACCACTAGCACCACCAACGATCGCAGCAGGATCTGGAGGACCCGAGCCAGGCAAAGAAAAAGGAAAGTGCACTCCATGTGGTAGAGCTATAAAGTGCTGACTCGAAACCATGGGCTCTTTTTTTCCTCAGCAAGCGGTGAAGCTGTGAGTCTTAACATTTTTCAGGGAAAATGATTGGTTGGGGCTTGAGCTTACATTGGGGGGGCTTCAGCCTCCCCAAAAACAGCCTGGTGATGCCACTGCTTGCAGGTCACGAAAGCCTTTTTAGAGAGTGGTCTGAACAGCAGGTACATTGGCTCCAGAGGCACAGAGCACAGTATCATCTACATACAACTGGTTGTTCTCCCTCTGACATTCTGATGCAGGCCTTTTATGTACAAAGAGAACAGCAATGGGCAAAATACTGAGACTTGTGGTACACCTTTAATGACTTACAGGGGTCAGATTTGATGCCATGTATTGTATCCTGATGCTGTTTGCAGTTAGGTAGATACCTGCTGAACCAGTTGGCTACCTCTGAGCTATATGCAGATCAGTGTGTCTGGTCACTGATACCCTGTGGTTCACTGTGTCAAAGGTCTTTGATAGGTCTATGAAGATGATGCCAATTTATTTTCCTCTGTCTAGGGCCAAACAGATGTATTCAAGATCTGTGGTTGCAGTGGCGACTGCACTGTGGTTGGTTCTAAAATCTGACTGCTATTTGTTGAGAAGAGAGGTTTTGTGCAAGAATTTAATGATTTGGTTGTGTATTATGTGCTCAAGTACTTTGGAGACCACAAGCAGGAGAGAGAGAGATAGGTCTGAAGTGGTTTAGGTTATCCTGGTCACCTCTTTTATGGATGGGCACTACACTGGTAGTTTTCCAGCCAGAATGAACATAAGACTCTCTAAGCAGCAGTTGAAGAGGTAGGTCAGAGACTTGAAAATTACCATCTGAACCACTGCTTTTCCTGTCTTTTAAGTGGAGCAGTTGATCCATAACTTCCGAGGGCTCAATTTTAGTGAACAAAAAGGGAGGTCCTCCAGTTGCTGGGGTAAATCAGGTAGAGGGAGCTGGTGAGGTGGTGTGAGTGTTCCACTTATTAGGTGGAGCTCCTTGTTGTTTCAAATTTCTACTTTAAGACTATTGGCAGCAATGATAATGTGGGTATTAAAGCAATTGGCTGTGTTGCAGGGCAAGTGGTAGCCTGTTGAACCAGAGGATAGATTCTCAGGGATGCTGAACATTTTTTACTTCTTCCATGGGGGGGGGGTGTTACGGTTTTAAATACAGTAATACAGCAATGTTAAATATTACCCCCTTCCTCCAATACACACAAACACACACCTGGTGGATGCAATGGCATCACTATTGTAATATCTAGCTACTGTTGCTTCATTCACAGCAGTAGCAGGATCTCTGCTACAATTATGGATTAACTTACCATGAAGCTTTATAGGCCCCTTAACAAGTCCTACACAGGGGCCTAGAGACTTCAGTTTCTGACAATTTAACTCAGACAAAATGATAAAATAACTAAAAGTCATAACATTATGCATACTGCCTGATCTGAGTCCAGTGCCACTATACTAAGATATGTGAGAATGACAGTCAGCTCCAGTAAACCATTTCTGGTCGCCTACTGGGACAAGATAGAAAAGAAGCAGCAGAAGCTGTATGACATGCTCCATCAGTTGTTGAGGGACAGAAATGATATAACATTCAGGAAGGACTAATCATGTAATTATTCTGTGATACAAAGTGAGGTGAGATCCATAAGGGCCAGTAAGTGCACTGTCAGAGTATAACATGGAGGAAGAACTAATCATGCAATTATTCTGCAATAAAAAGTGAGGTGAAATCCATAAGAGCCAGTAAGTGCACTGTCACAGTTTTTAAATGCCTAATTTTTGTACTCACCTATTCAATTATCTAGCTGAAGGTACTTAACTGAAATCAGTGCTCTTGCTGCTTGCATGCTATACTGTTATTTCTTTTACTGTTTAATGACATTCATCCATTTTGAAGTTTTTGCTGACATATATGTACCCTTTGCCTCCAGCCCCTCTGCCTTTGTCATTATTGCCATGTTCAAACTGGACTTTACTAACATCCAGCAATGGTTCCTGGTGGATCAGCCATCCCTCAATGCCAAGAAAATGGTTTACAAGATCTTTAGTACTCAGCAGAGGTTTGTCAAGCTCACCCCACTCCCCTTCTTCCATACTAGGGAATGTGGTGGGCATGGCCATCTGTTTTAGATCCAGGCCGAAATTAAGTGTGAACCCAGTGTGGGGAAACCTCATCATTTGAATATGTGCCTGTGTGTGGGGGTCCAGGTGCAGGCTTCAGGATCATCCTGGTGTATTGGCTTTTAGGGCATGAGGGGAATTTCATGGAATTCAAGAGGGTATTGGAGTTTCTGGGTGACTTCAATGCCGGGGATGACAATGAATTCTCTCATTTTGGAAGGTGTTTGCTAGAATAGATGGAATAACTGGGCCTGAAAAGAGTTGTTATTTCTGCCACTTACCAAAATGAACATGCCTTGGACTTGATTTTCTGTCTGGGGCTCAAGGTGAATAACTTAAAGATTGATCCAGTCAGTTGGTTGGATCATTGCATGGTGAAATTCTTCTTCCACACACACCTCCATGGTCATCCCACAGTGGAAATGGTTCAGTACTGTCCTTTATGGGGGCTTGACCCAGAAGGACTATTGGTGGTGCTGAACATCTTAGGGATGATGGCAGTTTGTGAGACTGGATTAGAGAATGTGGGATTGACCTATAATGGGGTTATTGCTGAGGCCTTTGATTCTGTAGCACCTATCCATGTACAACCCCAGGTTTCGGTCTTCAGGTCCCCAGGGTTTGAGAGGGAGATTCTGAAGTTGAAGACTAGGGGACAGAGGTACTGAAGTACTGTTGGAGAAGGTCTAGGCTGAGGAGGGCAAACTGGCTTTTAAGATTCTTTGCATTGAAGATCAAAAAAGCAATTTTCCATAAGATGGCAGCATTTCTGTCCAGGGAGATTGTGGATGGAAGGAACTGACTGGCTCATTTCCTCTATGTTGTGGACACGTTATTAAATCCAGCCTGTCTCCTATTGGTGACAGTAGTGTCAGCAGCTAAGTGTGAAGAGTATGCTTAATTGTTCTTAGAAATAGTGTCCTCTAGTTGGGCCAGGATCCTCCAAGGGAGCTGTTAAAGCCTGGCAGAGTCAGGCTTGGATCTCACGGATGTACTCAGCAGTCCTGGGTGGAATTACAGCCAGATATCAATGGCTGACATCTATGAGGTGATTTTGGAGGTGTGGCCCACTTATTGTGAACTAGACCCAGGCCCTACATGTCTACCAGTGAAGTGCATCGGTTCTCTGAAGTCGGTGATCGTGGGGATAGTTTGGTGCTCTTTGTCAGAAGGGGTCTTTCCAGTGGCATTGAAGAATGCACTGGTTTGGTACCTTCTGAAGAAGCCAGCTTTGGATCTTGATGTTCTAGTGAATTACCATCTTGTCTCTAACTTAGCTTTTCTAGGTAAGGTTATTTTGAAGGTTGTGGTGCTGCAGTTTGAGGGACACCTTACAGCTCCTGACATCTGTGATCTCCTCCAATTTGGTTTTAGATTTGGGCATAGCACTGAGATAGCATTGGTCAGGGTGCACAATGACCATCTTAGGGCAAGAAACAAGGGTGAAAGGTCAATTTTCATTCTCCTTGATCTCTCCTCGGTATTTGACACTGTGGACCATGGGTTGTTGTTTGATCATCTGTTGGAGTATGCTGGACTCACTCATACTGTCATCCACTTGTTTGAGTCTTATCTCAGGAAGAGGACACAGAGCATGGTGATGGGTACTTTTCCATCTTCCCCGATGCCCTTGCTCTGTGGCATGCCCCAAGGTTCAGTCCTCTCACCTATGCTGTCAGCAATGTACGTGCTGCCTCTAGGCAGGCTTATTTGACAATACAATCTGTATTTCCACTGCTATGCTGACAATACCCAGTTGTATTTTTCCTTTGCACCTGGGATGCCCAATGCTGTTGAGGTGCTTAATTTGTTCCTATCTGAAATTCAGAGATGTATGGAATCTAGTTTGCTGAGACTAAAGTCAGATAAGACAGAGGTACTGGTGACTGAGCTGGATCAGGGAGAGCACAGGTAGCATAGGAATCATAGAAAAAACTACAAGTCCACAGCCTAAAAGGCCATTTAGGACCCGACCAGTCCCTAACTTCCCATCACTCTTGTGCACCCCTTGTTAGTCATATATGCATCCAGTTTGTTCTTGAACACTCCCATGCTATCATTTTGTATAACATCCAAAGGAAGCTTATTCCATTCCTCAAAAACCCTTTGATTAAACCATTGTTCCCTATTGTTCCCTCTGAACTGCTCACCCTGAGGTCTAAGAAGGTGTCCCCTAGTATTTCTCATTGTCTCCCTACTTTCAAATACCAAACGTTCCCACAGATCCCTGTTCTGCATTGTTTTAAATACCAAACATAAATCTCCATGTGGAGTCTTCTATATGCTAAGGAAAACATATTCAGTGCCCCCAGTCTATCCTGGTATGTTAATCCCCTGTTGCCCTTCACCAATCTTATTGCCCTTCTCTGTAGTCTCTCCACTATGTCCAAGGCCCATTTACTGTGTGGAGCCCAAAACTGGATGCAGTACTCCGCATGAGGCCTGACCAAGGCACTATACAGTGGCACCATAAACCTTTTGTCTCTGTTCTTTATATTTCTCACAATACAACTCATCATACCATTCCCCACAAAAATCCTTGTTACGAGGAGTCCCACAAGGCTCCATCCTGGGCCCTATCCTCATGACCTCCCCTTCCTGAACCCATGCTAATTCTGATCCATGTGACCCGAGCTATGAAGGTATTCCATAAGATTTTCTTTTATTATACCCTCCAATACATTACAGAGTATAGGTGTAATACTAACAGGTATGTAATTCCCTATAGCCCCTTTATCATCCTTTTTATATATTGGGGGCTACTGTTACCTTCAATCAGTCCTCCACTACTGTACTGGTAGAATGGGAGAGATGGGGCTTCAGCTCAGGTTGTCCAGGCTGTTGGCCTCTGCAAAATGAAAAATCTGGGAGTCATTCTTGGTGAATGTTTGCCACTGGAGGCTCAGGTGGCTCAGATGTCAGCTGTAGTGAGGAGTAGCTTTTACTATCATAGGAATATCAGCCAGTCTAAGTCCTTTATCCCTTCTGAAGACCTGCTGACACTGGTGCATGTGTTTGTGATGTCTAGTCTTGACTCGTGTAATGTGCTCTTCCTTGGGGTCATTGAGGATACCCTATGATGCTTGCAGCTGATGCAGAATGCAGCGGCCAGGTTGCTGACTTACCTTTCGAGGTCTAGTCACATGCCCCAGTACTGTGTGATCAGCACTGGCTGCCTATGAAATGGTGAGTTTCCTTCAAGGTTGGACTTCTAACCTATGAAGCTCTACATGGGTGGGGCCCTGACTAACTGGTAGAGCTCATGCATCCTGTCAAGTCCTGCCCAGTTCTTGCATCCCCTTCGCTCCTCTGAGGAAGGTCTCCTTTCAGTCCCAAGGGTCTGGCTAATGTCGCTTAGAGAGCATACATTTGGTGAAGTGGCTGGACCTCTTTTTTTTTTTTTTTACCAGGAGAGACACACTAAGCTGAAAGCTTGTTTACAGGTGCGACCTGGGAGCACAAGGAAGTTAAGTGACTTGCACAGGGTCACACACTATGCAAGCGAGGGCTGTGGAATTCAAACTCAGGTCTCTAGGTTTGCAGCTCAGGGCCCTTAATCACTGCACTATACTGCCTCTCTCTTTTGTAGAATGCCTTGCCCAACAGACTGAGACAAGATCCCTTAGTGGAGACCTTTAAAAGGGGGATTTGGGGATTAGAGTATTGTCTGATTTCCCTTAATTCAGCTATTTGTTATATTTTAATAGTACTATTTGAAATTACTTATTCATTGCATTTATTTATCTTTTTTTTTTTAATGCCTGTCATTTCTGTATTGTGCCCGAGACTTCAGGGAAGGGCACCTTATAAATCATGCTACTACAACTTTACCCTTGTAGGTGCTACAATTGAGGATGTCCCCTCATTCATGCACTTCATGGTTCGGCTGGACCAGCACCTTAATTTCTCAGCTCATGTGGATGCCATCCACAAGAAGTTGTACCCTAAACTTGATGCACTTTACAGGAAAAAAGAATGAATCCCACTTCCTGCATGTAGAGAGATCATCTGAAAGATGATACTCCCCATCTTCAATTTTGGTGATGTACAGCATACAGTGTTGCTCCCAAGTCCACCCTGGCAAGGCTGGATCCCATCTTTCACTCCTTTTGCCACTCTGCAGTATTCTGTATTTCATCCTGGCAGGATTCACTGTACTAGACAGTTACAGGAAGCTTATCTAAATCAGAGGTACAGTAAAGTCATAGATTTTCAAAGGTCTTTCTGCAGGTGCAGGGCCCTGTTTGCTGTGCTCCTGCTGCAGAATAAATTCAGCAAAATGTCTGAATCCTAGTTTCAAACATTTGCTTCATTTACATCACTTGTGGCCACTTTAATGTAAAATAATGAATCATGCATAATATTATATATTGATGGATGCAGCATCATAATAATCACGAACTGCTGCAAACAGCAGTAAATGTGTACATACGTTAGACCGCATTTAATCCCAAATGTTTGTACCCATGAAAACAGGAAAACTGTACTGCAAAGATATTATTTCTTTTCTGTTTCAAACTGAAAAGAAATAAATGGTCCTTAGTTAAACTGTAACCCCAACACCCCCCACAACCTACTCACACCTCCTAACACCCACACTAGGCACCCACCACCCACACTTTCTCACTGTATGACATCCTCCTCTTTGAGGTGCGACCATGAACTGAGAAAACAAGATATGTGCCATCAATGTATTTTCAATGCATTTTGAACTTTTACTCATAACTTTGCCATGTTTAAATATTTTTGCATCAACTGTTAAACATGGCCTTTGCGGGATCCTGTCTCATGAACAAGGTAGGTGAAACTTTTCAAATCTGGCCCAGAAGGTGATTTCAAAGTTGCTCTACAGCATCACCTTTCAGTTGGGATCTGAAACAGTTCACTTACAAGTATTATGAGGTGGGGTCATAAAAAGACTATTTGTTTAAAATGTTGCAAAACTTGACAAAATGACTAAGTTATTGATGAACATTGAAATATTTCAATGTACACTCATAACTCGCTATATTAAAATTTTCCACATGGCCCTTTTTTGACCCTGCTCCATGAAGAGGTGTGAAATCTTTCAAATCCTGCCTCTAAAGGTGATTTCGGTGTCGCTTTGCAAAATCATCTTTTGGTCCTAGTTTGAAGAAGTTCACATACCAGATTGAAGAGGTGGGTTCACGAAAATACTATGTTGAAAATGTTGTGGTCAAAATGATTACTATTTTAAAAATGACACCTGCCTTGTTCAGAAGAGGAGATCATAAAAATCGTATGTGGAAAATCTGCATTCAAAATGAGTAAAAAAAAAAAAAAGAAAAGATATGAAGAAATGTGAGCTTGGTGAGCTGTTGGCCCAGTGGGTAGTAATGAGTAGCTTGATACAATCCCAAGCTTGTGAGCTCAGTTCAAAGGCAAGCTCTGTGAACTTGCTGGATAGATTGAGGCTGGGGGGACGGTGCTGCCTGTGGCGCCATTATCAGCTTGGGTATGGGTGATGCAGTGTTGTGCCACATGGGCAACAAGAAACCAGCCCCTGCATTCATAGCATTGCAGATCAACTAGGGTCTGCAATAATGCATTAGGTAGGGAAAAGGGGCAGACTAGGTGGGCCACACGGTCCTTTTCTGCTGTCACCTTCTGTGTGTATCTGTGTATTGCAGATAGACCTGCACCTCCACAGCTATCTGTAGCCACAGCATCTGCAGCCCCATCAATTCTTAACATCCTTAGCCATACAGAAGTGCAGGGTAAAGACCATCCACAGCCAGAATGACTCTTCCCTGGGGGTCTGCATCTGTTCATGCAGGTTTCAAAGGGTAATGCATAATTGAGGATATGATTCTACTGTCAAAAGGAAACAGGAAATTCATTGCAAAATGCTGTTAATGCAGCAATGAGGGTTGTAGAATGCAAAGTGCACAAATAGAAAAATGAATACAAATATTAGGGTTTTGGATCTCTAGAGTCTTGGACAATTAGTGGTGGGGTCTTATTTGGGGTTATCAACCCTAATACCCTCCCCTTTCCCCCAGCCCATAGCCTCCTGTCCAAAGAACAAGGTAAAGCTCTGGCTTAGTGCCTCATATTGATATATTCTTCATAGTTAGAAAAGTATGGCTCATCACTTGTTGCCGACAAAATGAGTCATTGCTTTCATCATGCAGGGACCACCAAAAAAGATAGTCTGACCTTGTTCTCTCAGAGGAGTAGTTTGCATTAGGGTTGACAACTCCAAGGAAGATCCCACCACTGATTTGTCAAGACTACAGAGACCCAAAACCCTAATATTTGTTTTCATTTCCCTACTTTGTTCGCTTTGCGTTCTTCAACTCAAAGGTCTGCATTAACTTTATTGCAGTAACCATACATGGAAAGAGAGAGATAGAGAACATACAATTCATAAAATATAGAGCTCCATGTGGTCTTGTTAGTTGCATAGGTGATGGTCTGATCAATGTTCAAAGCAAGTACTAATATAGCGGTAGCTCAGGGGGCCTTTAATGAATGGGGGCTTTCTTCAGTAGTTTTTGCAGGTCCATTTCTGTTTTTTTGAGGCTCAGTTGAATTTAATGGTTCTCAGGTAGTGAAATTCTGAAGATATCATTTTTAAAGACCTGCATCCAGCCACTGTCACATGCAGTTTTCTAAGCTCCCCAATGTGGATGCAGATGCATCCTGCAGCTAGACCATATTTTCATAGCAGGCAGGGTGCATGTCAGTAACAATGTGTTCTGTCGGGTGGAGGAATGATTTCTACTGCACTCAATTCTTTACATACCTGCCATAGTTACACATTTGCAACTCTCTTCTGTCCATTGTATAAGGATGGAATCAGTTTAGTGTGCTGAGTTCACAGGGAAGTTTTGCTGCTACAGGTAATTTAGCAACATGGTTAACCTATGTAAGTGCTAGTCCACCTATTAGGTGGTCTTTCATTTACATTCTAACAGCTGGCACTTTCAAACCTGACTGTCAGTTGGGTCTAAAATATGCAGTAAAGCACTCGCAATGGTGATAAATAGATCAACCTTTTAAAAATCAGATGGGGACCCAAAGGACACATTTGGGATGCTGCAGGTGCAGGTTGATCTCACAACTGCATCTGCAGCCAGTCTTTTGAAAATACCACTATGAGTCATTTCCTGTTGGATCAAATGTTGTTCTTCTTCAGTCACTTTTTTTTCTGGAATTCTCAGTTCATTAGTGATAGTCAGGGAGTTTGAAGAACTGATTATCATTTGCATTATGGCAATCAACTATGTGTGCAATCTGCTTTTACATCTTTGAATATCAAGCTCATGGGCAGGAGTAATTTCATAATTGATGTTCTGTTTCACCCACAATAAAACCACCTTGTACCACATGTGCCACCTGCACATGATTGTTAAAATGTTTGTTATTATGTTACTCATTATCTCATTTATGACTGCTTGTAACATACCTCTCAACCTTGTGCCACTCCAATGAGGGATACAAACTCTGAAAATGAGAGACGATGAGGCACACTGATCCTAATAATGAGGGATATACCATCAAGCATGGAAATTCAAAGTCAGAACATTGTGTTTGCTTATACAATGCTTATTTTTGGTTTAGCATATTAGAATATTATGGATTTCTGTCTTAATGTCTATATTTTCAGCACATTCTCTGCAGCTTTTCCTTGGGGGACAGATTAAGGACTGAGCAATTTTGAGAGATAAAATGAGGGATGCCCCTTCTAATCAGGGACAGTTGAGAAGTATGGCTTGCAGGTGTATTTCCTCTGCATATGTAATATCAAGTATGACCTGGCATCACATGTGTACAGAAAAAGAAACCGTCTACTGTGCAGTAAAATGGCTGAAAATAGTTTCTTTACAAGTTGCTGGTCTTTTCTTCCACACTGCTGACTTGGACATGGGGCTTGATCCCTTGCTCCATTCTGGACATCTGAAAATCAAGCTTTGGTCATGTGCTTGCTAATCTTCTGGCACATATGCTGAGCTACCAAGCTGCACTGACGTTAGTGCAATATACTTTGGTGTAGAGAGGATATCATACACATATGGAACAGGCAACCTAAAGAAACCTGAGTTTGTATTAAAGGCAGTTCCTTTTCACAAAGAAATATGCCAGAGCAACAAGTGCATTTTAGTTCAGTACCATAGTGAGGTGGGGTGGTGGGACTTTATTCCATATATAACAGATGGCTCAGGTGCAGTTTCTGCCAGGCAGATGAGAATAGTACATCATCAGTTGAGATTTTAGCATTATAATGAATTCTCATCTGATGGTGTGTCTGGTCTCATAGGCACTGCAATTATGAATAGTAGTTATAGCAGTAGTACGGTAGTGGTAGGGGGTAGCAAGGGAGCTTCTGGGACTTTGCCCCCCAAAACTAACCAATATGCCTAGGGGGTGCAGGGGCACAACCCCCAATTATCCCCATTCCCTTCAGTGCACGATATATGAAATCACATTCACCATTTTTTCCCATCCAGCAGAAACTGCACCTCCTCAATAACAGCCTCAGACAAATGTACAGTAGAAGCACAGACATTATTGCCCTAAGACAAGCAAACTGTTGTTTTAGCACATTCTGTATATATGTATATTTACATATATATATATATATATATATATATATATACACACACACACTTAGAATTTAGATTTGCATATCCCAAAGTAATAAACATGTATTTTTAACTTTCTAAAGTTCAAGATATTTCTATTCATTGTGGACATTGAACTCTTAGTCTTCTGTTTCACAACCCAGTTCCTTTACCATTACACTAGAGAAGGTTTATCAGATCAGCCTTACACTTACATAAAAAATATATTTTAGTAATACAATAGTTCAGTAAAATTCTATCCATTGTGAGAAATTAATTAGCATTCTGTTACAAAGTGCAGCTTTTTTATTATTTCACTGCCAAAAATCAATTAAATCAGCTTTGACTATTGTACCCCCATCTACGGCACATCAGTGATAATGGAGTTTGCCCTTTGATGGGCAGACCAGGTTGTCTTGGTGCACCCCTTCCCTCCTGCATAGAATGGTTGTGCTCAGAAGGAGAGGGGAGAAGGAAGGGGAAGGGCTAAGGGCCAGGACAAAGGACAGGTAACAGGAAAGGGAGGGGAAAGGGGGTGTACATAAGGTACAGCACAAGGGGGCCTCAGCCACTTTTTGCTGGAGTTTTGAACTACATCAACTGCAGAGCGTCGGATTGGCTTTTTCACCAAGAGGGAGAGGTAAGTAACAAATAGTGATATTACAGGAAGAGATGTACAAAGAATATATTCAAAAAAAAAAAAAAAGTTTCGGGGGGTTGGTTAGAAGGACTGTTTGATGGGTTTTCTGAGTTTGATGGGAAGTATAGACTGTTTTGTCCTAGTAAGAATTTGGTGGGCAGGAAGGCAGCAGGAGCAGAGACCATGTGGCACGGTGCCTTGTGCCATTTTTGTAATAACTAAGTTTGAAGAAGAAAGCCCCCTTTGTTTAATGCTGGTGTTGGTTTTTTTGCTTTTTTGCCCGGTTGGGCTGGTTTGCATGATTATGTGTCCCGTGGTGATGGTAGGAATGAGAGAAGCGGGACCACGTGGTGTGGTGAATTGGTAGTGTTGGTTTTGCTGCATTTTCCTCAGTTGGGCTGTTTGGTAAGTTTATGTGGGACTGAGAGCCTGCAGCGATGGCAGGAGCGAGCGGAAGCGAGACCGCGTTGCATGACGTCACACGCCACGCATGAGGTGGTGAAAAAAAACCCTTTGTAAGGCACTGGTGGTGTTTAGTCACTGTGAAGGCTGTAGAAAGCCAGGGAAGGGATGGGAAAGGCCTAGAAGAGCTGCTGAGGCATGGGCAGCATGGCGGGCTTTATGCCTCGCTTGTGTTAAAAAAAAAAGAAGAAGAAGCAAAAGCCCTCTTTACTGGTGGTGTGGTTTTTTTGCTGCAAATCTTCCCAGTTTTGGAGGCTAGTGGGATGAATGGTGGGCCTAGGAGAGCCTATAGAGATGGGGGGAGTGAGCGGAAGCCAGGACCGAGTGGCGTGACGTCACACGCTGAGCAGAGGGTGAGCAAAACCTCTTGGTGGCATCCAGTTAAGGCGCTGGTAGTTTTTGGGGATGGTGTGAGGAAGAAAGCCTGGAGGAAAAAGGCAAGGCCTCGAAGAGGCACTGAAGCATGGATCATGTGGTGGGCGGCACACGACACATGAGGGGATCTGCTGCAAGGGCGTTGGCTTGAGCTCGCAGGCTAGGGAGCATGTGTGTAGCTGTTGCTCAAATTTCACGACCCAAAAAAAAAAACAAACTTGGCAGCTGGGAGGAGTGGGGGCCCGCAATCCAGGCCAGCAGGCCAGCAGCATATGCCACAGGGGGGTCAGAAATAGGGACTGGTTACTATGCCCTGGGGAATTTCTTGAGTTTTGGGGGCCCTGGATGGAGATAGGCCTGTATGGGGCCCTGAGGGAGTTACCACGTGGTGTGACGTCACACAACAAAGGAGGGGGGGTTAGACAGCATCGTTGGGTTGGTGTGGGGTACTGGATCGGGGGGAAGCATGGGGTGTGGGCTCAGGAGGGGAATAAGCCCAGAGAAAGGGCCAGAAGACAAGAGAGAGGAGGTACAACAAGTGACCATGCGGCGTGACGTTGCACGCCGTCGGGGGGCATTAAAAGGAGTGCCCAGGTATTGGGCTGTCTGCATGTTTAAGGGGCCTTTCAAAAAAAAAAAAAACAAGGGCATGGGAGAGGCACCACGCAGTGAGGGGGTTGCATTGGAAGCTTTTGCAATCACTCATGAGGGGTTGCCTGCTGTTTGGTCCTTCCCCCTTTCCTTTTTTCGGGCACCAGGAGGGAGCAAGGGTTGGGCAGAGGTCTGAATATAGGGGAGGGTACCCGATTGTCAGACCATGCGGTGTCCATTTTTTGTGGGGGGGTTGATTGCGGGGGTGCCGTGGGTAGGTTGATGTGGGCGTGTGGTTTAAGGGACAGGACGAAGGCATTGCAAACAGGTACAGATGTACAAATTAATCTGTGTTTTATCTTCCTGTAGTTGTCTTCACAGAACAAAGAAAGAATGAAATGGCACCCAAGGAGAGCAGGACATCAAAGGAGGATGCTTACAAGGCTATAATTGAATTGTCAGAAAAAGCAAACAGAATGTGGGAGCTGATGGAGGGAGAGGAACCAGGGAGACCCGGGGAGAAGAGAAAAGCGGGCCAGGGAAAGGGCAGCAGGGGCAAATGACCAGACAAGGGGCCAGGTAGTCCCACTAGGGTAGCACTGGAAACAGTGGGGCCTGCCAAAGTGGTTGATCCAGTACCTCTGTGGCCCGTGGACCCAGCAACGTCAGTACCCCCACTGGATAAAGGGGGGATCTTCCCGGCAGAGCCCAGACACGATGCCCAGAATGTGGTTTTCCCTCCACAGACCCCAGCAGTTCCCCCTCCTCCTCAGCCACAGGGAGAACCAAGGGAGAGTGTGGAAGAATCCAGGCAGCACGGCCCAGACAAGGTTGCAGGTAACACATCCAGTGCAGTGGGTGATAGTATAAAAGAATACATAGGGCAAATTGTGGTGGTGCTTGGAATAGGAGGTCTGGGGCAGATGGAATCAGCTCTAGCGGACATTAGGACAGAAAAGGAGGGTCCGGGAAAGAATGAAAAGGGAGCGGAGAGAGAAGGAAGAGGTACAATGGCGATAGGGGCACCGGGGATGAGGATAGGTGAACATGTGCCACTGGCCACAAAATAAAAAAATATGGAAAGGGAAATATGTAGATATATTCGCTTTGGTGAGTCGGGGAGGCAGCAGCAAAATATGAGGAAACTGAGGGCATAGGCAAGAATGAGATGGCAGTGGCCATAGTCCTTTTAGGAAAGAAAGAGGATGACAAAAGGGAAGACGTGGGATGGATGGTTCCTAGGTTTTGCCACTTTCTCAGCCATCGTGCTGGAGAAGAGGCCAGAGCTAGGCATCCCGCTCATTACTTATTCCTTGATAATTCGGAGAGCAAAAGCAAAAGGCAGGGTGGGGTGGTTATACTATGATGAATTCTTTTGGCAGAGAATGGCAACATTTGGGGACGTGAGATGGGACACCAAGCAGATAGATTTGTGGATGGATTACGTAACAGATCAGTCCACACCCAAAGGTGAGTGGGGCAGGAAGGGGTTTATGCCTCAGAGATGCTGGGCTTACGATAGGGCTTTTTGCGCGTGGCCTCAATGTTGTTTCCAGCACGCTTGTTCAAAATGTGGAGGATGACACCCGGCAAGCAAATGCAGAATGACATGGGCACAACGGACACAAGGGTACGGGGGTCAAGGATCAGGTCAGCAGTTTTTCAGATGGCCAAGGGTTTAAGTGGCAAACATGGAGCAGAGGAGGGTGGGGGAAGGGGAACACGAATAGAGGGGGTCAGGGTCACTGAAAGAAAGAAGGTAAGAAAAAATGAGGGGGAAGGAGTGGGTAGGAGTGGCGGGGGAAGTGACAGGGAACAGTTTGGGATGGCCAGAACCCCCATCAATTTGAAAGTATGGACAGCTTGCCTGGATAGATATCCAAACCCGAGCGTGTGGGATATGATTCTGAAAGGTTTTAACACAGGGTTTTCATTGCAGTGTAAGGGACCCAGTCGAGCGATGGAGGCAAGCAACCTCGGGTCAGTAAAAGGGAAGGAAGAAATGCTAAGACAAAAGATAGAAAAGGAAAAAGCAGCAGGTAGGGTAGAGGGGCCATTTAATACTCCCCCATTGCCAAACTTGAGGTTTTCGTCATTCGGCTTGGTACCCAAGAAACAAGAAGGAGAGTACAGGGTGATCCACCACCTGTCCTACCCGGAAGGGGAGTCAGTGAATGATTTCATCAGTGAGGAGCATAGTAGGGTGACATATGCGACACTAGAGGATGCGGTCCAGATGATCCGGGCCACAGAGGATGCATGGATGGCAAAAATGGACATTGAATCCACTTTTAGATTACTTCCAGTTAGGAGGGAAGACTGGGCTCTATTGGGTTTTAAAAGTGGGGGACAGTATTATTTCGACAAGGCGATGCCAATGGGTTGTTCCACAGCATGTGCTACATTTGAGGCTTTCAGCACCTGCTTACAGTGGATATTCCAAGAAAAAATGGGTTATAGGACGGTCATCCATTATCTGGATGATTTTCTTTTCATTGGGAGGAGAAGAAGAGAGACACAGGGGATGTTGGGTAAGTTTCAGGAATTGTGCCAGGAGCTAGGGGTCCCACTGGCACCAGAAAAGACAGAGGGGCCAAGCAGGGTTAAGGAATTTTTAGGGATTAAGATAGATGTTTCGAGTGAGATATTTCGATTACGGGACAAAAAAGTAAGGAAATTAAGGGAGCTAATCCAAGTACACACCAGAAGGAGACCGGTACAACTAAAAATGGTGCAGAAGGTACTGGGGCACCTGAACTTTGCATGCAGGGCCATCGGACCAGGGAAGGCATTCACAAAGAGGTTAGCTAGGGCTACAGCGGGCATCATCAGACCACATCATTGGGTAGACCTAACATAGGGTGTCAGAGAGGATTTTAGAATCTGGGAAGAATTTCTTAAAGAGTAAAATGGGTGCTCGTTCTGGCAAGAGGAGTGGCTATACAACACAGACCTCGACCTCTACACAGATGCGGCTGGGGGGCTAGGCATGGGGGGCTACCTGAGGGGTAGATGGTTCGCAGAACCATGGCCTGCCAGTTGGGTAAAGGAGGGGAAAGTAAGAGATATAACATTATTGGAGATCATGCCCATATGGGCATGTACTTTGGTCTGGGGGGAGGAATTACAAGATCAAAAAGAGACTTTTTGGTGTGACAATAGGGCAGTGGTGGACGTTCTGAACAACAGGGGATCCAGGTCAGACACAGTCATGCAGGTATTATGACTGTTAGTTCTAAGGACTTTGCAGCTGAACATGTCATTTAGAGCACAACACATAGAAGGGGTACACAATACCCTGGCTGACAGCCTTTCCCGTCTGCAGCTGGACTGTTTTCAGAGGCTGGCACTGGCAGTGGAAGAACAAAAAAACACCCATACCAATGAACATCTGGGACATTGGCAAGAAGGAGCAGAACTGCTTTTTCGCAGCTCATGGGCGCCTCGGACTCTGAGGGCCTACGATGGGGCCTGGCGAATGTTTCAAACATTCAGGGCAGAGCACCAGATGGAGGTAAGTAGGTCACTCACAGAGCAACAGCTGGGAATGTTCACCATGGAGCAGTGGCAAAAAGGCACAGCCCACACCACAATGGGAGTTTATCTGGCAGGAATTAATGTTATTCGCAGTCTAAAGGGGTGGAAGGACCTGACAAAATCATTACTCATCCGAAGGATGATGCAAGGATGGGGCAGGTTGAAACAAGGACTAGCAGATAATAGAAGGCTGATAGGTGAGCAGTGGCTAATAAAACTGAAAGATGTGCTCCCAGCAATATGCAGATCGAAGGCCGAGGCCCAGCTTTTTCACACAATCTATGTGATAATGTTCGCTGGGACCATGAGTGTGAGTGAGGTGGTAGGCCACGGGAGAGAGGACAAGGAAGGGGGGTTAGAATGGGAAGATGTAAACTGGGGGGTGACAGAGATATGGATTAAGATTAGGAGGTCAAAGATGGACCAGAGAGGGCAGGGTTGCATAGTGGCGCTGAAAGGGTGAACAGAGGATGCAATATGCCCCGTACAGGCTCTGTGGGCTTTCACCGCAGAGCAGGGGAACAGGACGGGAAAATTATTTGTGCATGGTGATGGGAAGAGGGTCACGGGCTACCAAGTCACGGCATTGCTCAAAAAGGGCATGCAGTTCATGGGGGAAGACTAGGCTAATTATTCATCCCATTCTTTGCGGATTGGGGCTGCCTCGCAGTGGGCAGCAGCAGAAGAGACAGTGAATGGGATATTGGAAAAGGGCGCTGGCAATCAGCCAGTTATAAGAGATACATTAGAGCACTGAAATAAATAAAAAAAAAGGCAGTGCTCCTGGCCTGGAGCTACAGAAGTTGGTGGGGGACAAGAAAGGGGAAAGGGTATATAAAAAAAAAAAAAAGAAGAAAATGGGTATGACACGAGAGCATGTGTAAAATAACAAATTTTTCCTGAACCCCATAGGTAGAGGGAGGAGCATGGAAGTCTGGATCTGCGGCCATTCCTATATTTATTGGGCCAGAAAAAGAGCAGAGAAGAAGGCTGGGGGAAGGCAGCTGTACCAAGGTGCGAGACAGTGCAGGTTGGTATGGCATGGCATACGGGGGATGAGATGGGCACAGCTGCTCCACACCTTGAAGGAACTCAAGGGGGGGTGGCCCAGTCCAGATCTAATTATTATACATTTAGGGGGCAACGACCTTGCAGGCAGGCCTTGGGTAGATACTTACTTACAAATAAAAAGGGATTTAGGAACAATATGACGATGGTGGCCACAAGTAGGCCTCACCTGGTCAAACATGATACCAAGGAGGGTGTGGAGGCAGGAGCACAGCCACAGTGCAGTAGAGAGGGCCAGGAGAAAGATGAATAGGAGGGTTGGGACATTGATAAGGCAGATGGGAGGACAGGTGATACTGAGGGGGGTAGAAGAATGGGTAGAGGATTTCTACAGGTCTGATGGGGTACACCTGTTGGACCTAGCCATAGACATGTTCAATACAGAAACAATGGGCTTTATTAAAGCATGGCAGAAACATGCGATGAAAGGAAAATAAAAAAAAATAAAAAGGGGGAAAAGAAAGTGGAAAGAAAGAGGAATAAAAAGGATCTTCCCTGAGGTAAGGGAGGCCGGTACCCTAAGGATGGGGGGAAGCCAGCCATACAACGCAAGCTGGAGACTAGTTAGTGGAGAAAAAAGGGGGGGAGGAGGGGAGGGGGGAAGAAAAAAGGAATAACCCAAGAAGAGGAGGAAGATGAAGGAGAAAGCGGTCTCGGTTTTCACTGTTACCTAACGAAAAAGGAGAAGAAGAAGGCACCCAGGTTTTCACCTGGGGGAAGGATAATCAGAGATTGATATATGAAGGAAAATAAACAAAATGTTGAAAATATGATAATAAAGAAATGGAAATGGAATATGGAATTATGAATATAAATAAATTAACTGCCAATCTGAGCACAACAACAAACAACGTCTCTGTCTTTTGTGAGGGAAAAGGGTGGAATCCGGGACAATGGAGTTTGCCCTTTGATGGGCAGACCAGGTTGTCCTGGTGCACCCCTTCCCACCTGCATAGAATGGTTGTGCTCAGAAGGGGAGGGGGGAAGGCATGGGAGGGGCTAAGGGCCAGGACAATGGACAGGTAACAGGAAAGGGAGGGGAAAAGGGGACTACATAAGGGACAGCACAAGGGGGCCTCAGCCACTTTTTGCTGGAGTTTTGAACCCTCCCACCCACCCTACTAAGCAAAGTAAGAGGTAGACAGTCAAGATGGGACTGTATGGTGGGTCTGTCAAGGTGGATGACAGGCAGCGTCCGGTTGGACAGTTTGGACTGCCAAAGATGGATGGCAGGTGATATTATGGTTATGGACTGCCAAAGGTGAATGGCAGGAGATAAAGAGGGGTGGAAAGGGGGGGGGAGAAAAAGGAATAACACAAGAAGAGGAGGAAGATGAAGGAGAAAGCAGTCTCGGTTTTCACTGTTACCTAACGAAAAAGGAGAAAAGAAGGCACCCAGGTTTTCACCTGGGGGAAGGATAATCAGAGATTGATATATGAAGGAAAATAAACAAAATGTTGAAAATATGATAATAAAGAAATGGAAATGGATTATGGAATTATGAATATAAATAAATTAATTGCCAATCTGAGCACAACAACATACAACATGTCTGTCTTTTGTGAGGGAAAAGGGGGGAATCCGGGACAAGCACTGAATCTGGAAAAAACGATCATTCATATTTTTTTGTAGAGGCCTCAGAGTTCTATTATAGTGTGTTTCCTAGTTCACGTCAAGCTTCTCCACCATGAAGAGTTTTGTGAAAATTGGATGTTATTTACTACAATTTGCATGTTTGGCAGGAGGCGGAAAAGAATACTTCTTCACTTTTTGCTTTATCTTTCTCGATAAGTAGAACCACTCTGGGAATAGTTTTAATTTGTATTTGTTAGAATGGAATCATCTTTGCAAAAACACAAATAGAGCAATGTTTGAGCACCTTGAATTGTTTTAGTAAATATCCTAAATGTCCCAGAGCGATACAATAGTGACTACAGTAGTTTTTCCTTTCTAACATACGGTAACTGGAGTCACTCCTGTGGTTCTTAGTTTTATAAACTGTATAAGTGATGTTTACTCCTGTGGGTAAATAATCTTGCTAAAAAATTCTGATGATTGCAGACAGTGAAAAAAACTGTCTATCCAATGCATATAGCTTCCTATTTTAACATTCTCCAAGTAAGCAACAGCAGTTTAATATGAATGTTTACTTTTAAAGCTGTTTGCTTTATTTACACATATTTGAAGTGAGCATTGTTAATGGAAAGACTACTAGAACTTGAACAACAGCATTGAAAGATGCCTCTGGAAAGAGGCAGTAATAGTGTTCACTATACATTAATCAGATGCTTTTAAATGTAAAGACCCCCAGAGGAGTTAATTAGGCAGATTAAGTCATTTATTACCAACTTATACCTGCAATTGTGGCACTTAGTTAAATGTAATACATTGAGTGAGATGGAAGCCTGTAGGAACTGAGAGTTATGTGTAAAAGGAACATTGAAGTACTAAAATATGGACCAAGTTCATCATACATGGCTACAGGTATGATATAATGATCATATGTACCAAACATGTGAGCAGAATTCCTATTTCCATGAAAACTGTAAGTACTGCATTGAACCAGCTGTGCTACATACAATACTGGACTGTCACTGTCTATCATCAGCTTTGTTTTCAAAACATGTCACATTTTAATGCAAAATGAGACATCAGCTGTAAACTAAACTGTTAATTAAGAAACTAAATGAAATACAGGATCTACAAATATGCAGAAGACAATCAAACAGTGATGCTGTAGAATTTCTTTTAGAAGAAGACTAAACAATTCTTGAAACTCCAAGAACAGTAACTAATAATTGGAGTATAAGATGATTCATCATTGTACTGAAAGGTCTGTTTGATTGTAGAATCAAGATAATATGATTCTAGTGTATTCAGAGGCATTAAAAATTAATGTTGGTGCCACTGAAGAAGCTAGAATTTGAAATTTCAGTACTGATCCCAGATCTTATTGCACATTACAGGAGGATTTCTGATCAAGCCAGTTGTCATCTGGGGTCAATCTGGAGAGGAAAGAACATTTCCAAACAACAGAAATGCCATACACTGCAATACCAATACCTAGCATTTATAGGGCAGTGTAGGAGAAAAAACAAAAGACAAGCAGTATAGCTTAGAGGTTAGAATAACGCGGTGTGAACGAGCTTGGTACATCCAGCAGACCAGACCTGGGTTTGATTCTCACAACCTCCACTTACATACTGTGTGACTCTGAGCAAGTCAATTAACTGCCTAGTGCTCCCAAGTCACCCCTGAAAACAGGTACTTGTGCCTAGTGGAACTTATCGGGTTACCAAAGACTAAAATAAATAAATAAAATTTAATAGTTAATGTTAGATAAAGTTTAAGGATTGATTATTTGACATTATTTCCATGAATATGATAAACTGATTTACTTCAAAATGTATACATTTCTTTTTGGGAGTATTTAGCAACTGATTTTGAAATCTGTTCTCTATAATCTCAGCAGATCAGTACAGCAGAAGGTAATGTTACAGACAACTTGTCTTTGTACTTAGTCTCTTCCCTCTCACAATCAACTGAAGTTGAATGGCTATTTGTTACTATTGCTCTTTCTGTAAGTGAATCCATTAAAGTGGCAGGTTCTTAAAGGCCCCCATCAGTTGGTACTTAAATATAAACTACTTATCTAAAATTATCAATGCCAACAATAATTAAGCCATAATAATAATATTAATAATAATAATAACATTTTATTTTTATGGCACCTTTCCAAAATCAAGGCACCGAACAGGTTTAAAAACAAACAATATATTACACAAATTACTGCAGCTTAATTAATATACAATCATCTGTACAAATTTATAAAATTAAAATAAAAACAATCACTCAGTCGTCAAATGCTTGGTGACAAAGATGAGTTTTTAAAGCTTGCTTAAATCTCTCCAGAGTCGTGCACTCACGTAACTGGCGGGGTAGAGAATTCCAAAGAGAAGGGTCTGCATGCATAAATGCTCGGGCCCCAGAAGATTTTAAGCAGACTCTCAGAATCTCTAGCAACACCTCACCAGCTGAGCGGAGTGATCGCCCAGGGCTGTGGGGAACCAGAAGCTCTTTCAGATAGTCAAGGCCCTGTCCATGTAAGGCTTTGTAAGTCAAAAGACCTACTGTACAGGTGATCTGCCATTGTACTGGCAGCCAGTGCAGACTGTGCAACATGGGAGAAATATGACAGAACAGAGAGGTTCCTGTCAGGAGCTGAGCTGTTGTGTTCTGCACTAGCTGCAAATGATGGATTTCTACCCCAGAAAGCCCTAGATACAGGGAGTTGCAATAATCCAAGAGGGAGGACACAAAGACGTGAACCAATGTAGGAAAGTCGCCAAATGGAACAAGGTGCCTAATCCTAGCAATATTCCTCAGATGGTAAAAAGAGGTCTTGACGACGGCTGTCACTTGCAAATGAAGGGTCAGACCCTAGTCAAAGATTACCTCTAGGTTACGTACCTGTTCAGAGGCCTGGAGTGGTAAACCACCAAGGAATTGTCCCGATGATGAACCTATCCCTGACCCCCCCCCCATCCTGCATCCTGGGTCCACGACCAGCACTTCAGTCTTTCCTGAGTTTAACTTCAACCAGCATGAATCCATCCACTCCTGGATTTCTGCCAGTCAGTTTTTAAAGACTGAGACAGCTCCATTCTGGTTGGGTGTGAAAGAAAGGTAAAGCTGGGTATCATCAGCATTGCAGTGAAACCTCAGCCCATACCTCCATTCAATGTCTCCAAGGGGTAGCATATACACTGCGAACAAAATTGGGGACAAAACTGATCCTTGAGGAACCCCACAAAACAGAGGGATTGGGTCTAAAGAATAAATCCTGGACACCACTCTCTGAGTTCTTCCGGTGAGGAAAGATGTAAACCACCTGAGGACTGTACATGACAGGCCATTGATGAACCTCAGACGATTGAGCAGAACCCCATGGCACACAGTGTCAAACACTGATGAGAGATCAAGAAGAACCAAGATGGAATGGTTCTTCTGATCTCTAGCAATCAGGAGATCATTGATGACCTGAACCAGTGCTGTCTCTGTACCATGCTTCTTTCGGAAACCAGACTGGAGTGGTTCACTGATTTCATGGATGGTCAAGTGGCACTCCAGCTTTATGGCCACTACCTTCTGAACTACCTTCCCTAAAAAGGGAAGGTTAGAGATTGGTCTGTAGTTTGCATGGCAGTTTGGCTCCAGAGAATCTTTTTTCAGGAGGGGTGTTACCACCGCCTCCTTCAGGGAGCTAGGAAACTCACCTGTTTCCAAGGAGCACCAAACTATCCGTGCAAGGACCAGACTGGTGGGATCAATATAACCCAAACCAGGGAAGTTGGTCCTGGGTCCAAACTACAGTACATAGGGCATGCACCCTGGACAATCCTCGTGACATCCATGAACTCCAGGTGGTCAAAGGTACTCCAGAAAAGCTGAAGGCTAGTGGCCAAGTTCTGGTCATCAGCAGCGCCCATAGAGTGTGCTGGTTGGAGAGGTGCCCTGATGTCGGCCACCTTAGTTGCAAAGAACCAAGCAAGTTCATCATAATCCATTTGCGAAAATGCTTTCTGAACTTGTAGACAAGCCAGGTTGCACAGCCTGTCCACAGTTCAGAAAAGCTGAGCTGCAACGGTTCTGAGCAACTGCAATCTCCCCGGACAGGAACTCTGCCTTCTTACAGGTGATTGCAGATTGATAGTCTTGGTAATGGTCCATCAACCTAAGGTAGTTGGCAACAAGGACAGATCTCCGCCAGCAATGCTCTAACCTTCGTCCTTGTTGTTGCATCTCCCTCAAGGTCCCATCAAACCATGGAGACCAAGGGTGAAGGGAGAGAGGACAAATGCAGATAGGAGCAATGACATCCAGGGCTGCCTAAATGGCTGTATTATAGGCCACCACAAGGTCCTCTGGGTGCTGTTTGCAACTGGAATGGATGATAGGTCAAGCACTGCCATAAGGCCTTCAGAGTTAATATCTTGTAAAGGGCGGTACTTGACCATCTCCACAGGGGTAGGCCTTCATGGGGGGCACTAAAATTGAACCCCAAGATGTAGTGATTGGACCATCTGAGGCTTCGATCCCCAGGAGGAAAACTAAGTCAAGGAAGTGACCACATTTGTGGGTAGCAGTGGTAAATACCTGTGTAAGGCCCACAGATGTCATCAACTGGAGGAAGTGTTGTCCAAATTGCCAGAGTTCGTCATCGACCCAGGCATTAAAGTCACCCAGGACCATCAACCTGGGAGACTGAAATGCCATGTCAATGATGAAGTCCACCACTTCCTGAAGGAACCGTTTCCCATCACTGGGTGGAAGGTAGACGAGGATGATCCTACAACCTACACCTGCTACCGTAGTACATTCAAATGACTCAGTCTCCTTAACTGGTACACTTGTGAGGCCCAATTAGGTCTTGAAACAGACCGCAACCCACCCCTCCCCTGTGATCCAATCTCAAGCGATGCATCACTGAGTAACCAGCTGGAATTGTGGCCTCTAATACAGGGCCAGAGTTCTCATCCAGCCAGGTCTTGGTGATGCAAGCCAGATCCACTGAATTTACAAGATCTGCAATAATTGCAGTCTTGTTTTTAATGGATCTGGCATTGCATAACACAGCTCAAGTTGGATGTACTTCTGGGGCCGCCTGAACTAAATGCCCACCTAATTTGGTGGTGCCCTTGGGTATGAAAACCAGACACGGAGGACCGCGATTTGGATTCCATTTCATCCCAAGGCATCTTCTGGATCCTACAACCCCAATGTGACTGCCCTGCTCATTCAACCTCTTCTGTTCACACCTCCAACCCCCCCTCCCCTGATGCCCAATACCCAGTGCTCTACAATGCTGGTAGATGAAAAAATGTAACGGGGGAGACGAAGGGGTGGAGGGAGAAGAGGGCGGAGGATGAATAGAGGATGACCATGGGGGCAGGCCTCCAACACATTCCGATGATCAAATTAAATAAGTCCTAAAACCATATAAGTTTAACACTAAACATAAAATAAACAAAACACACTCCCCCCTCTAACCAAAACCACAATAATTAAAATAGATAAAATATATTTAAATCCAAATCAGCTGGCAGTTTCTTCAGAGTTGCAAAAGGTCACAGTAATAGGGAAAAAATAAACCCAAATTTCCAGTGTCCAATGGATCTCTCACTTCCAGGGAGACAAATAAAATTCCCAGGAACTCACACTTCCAGGGTAAGACAGATAGAAAATCTTAATGGGTTCTTCAAACCCCTTAATCACTCTCACTGAAAGAAAAGCCAGTCCTAATATTTCGGAAAATTCAGCAGGAGATGAAACAAGGAAGTGTAACCAGTTACCAAATAAATTGCAAATAAAATGAAACTAGCATCCAGAGAGCACTCACCAGTCCAGGAAAAACCAGTTGATTTCAATTCCACCACTACCCCTCATATAATGGATGAAAAAGGTCATTAATAACTTCAAAGTTTGAAAAAAATAATACACAGAGTACTCTCACCACCCTTCAGAGTCTGCTGCATTGGAAAAGAGCCAGGCAATGTAATCCCTAGCAAAGGTAGTAAACAAAGTATCACAGTAAGGGAGTAAAATGGATGAAAAATCCACTGGTACAGCTGCAAATCCACAGTCCAAAGACAAATCCACAGTCCATAGGAAAAAGGAAGCAAAATCAGACTGCCAATATCTTAGGCAGTGCCAGCCACCACCAAAGAGTTCCACAGCCAAGTGCTGACTGAAGAGGATTAAGCGTCTATGGCCATCCCACCAGGAGACCTACTTTCCCCTCCAAACCCATGACCAGCCGGTACAGACACCCGGGGAGACAGCCTTCAACCGACCCCCCCAGATGACTTAGGGCAGCACCACACTCCCCCGCTGACTCTTTAGCGGTCAGATATTAGTGTTCCTACCCTGGACCCAGGCACAGTTAGGGAAAGTGGCCTCCCAGCAGGCGACTGTAGGCCTGACCCCCAGATCTCCAGCAGTCACTGCAGACAGCAACCTCTCCACAAAGTCAGGTTAGGCAGGATCAATAAACTCTATGGCAGACAAGAGCGAAAGACACTGTGGAGTAGAATGAAATAAACTCTTCACCCCAGCCTCCCGTGACAAAAAGCAGTGTACTAGGCAGCAATGATAACAATTTCAACACTGCAGCGATTCAAAGCAACAAAACAGTCCTTTGGTGACTCTTGTTCCTCCGTTCCTCGGTTTCAACTGATAATCCAGGAAAGGCATAAAACGCAAAATAACCCACATTTTAAAACAAATAAAAAAGAACTTGCAACTAACAAACAAAATAAAATCCCTCTAGCTAACTAATGACAGCCCCAGTGCAGTCGCCATCTTGCAGATATGCCTAAAAGATGCCCTGGACAAAGTTGGCGATCTAAACTTTGACTGGCACACACGTAAATTGGGCAATCTAAAACTGCTATGTAATGATTTTGGTTTCACTCAGCTTGTATTACAGCCCACTAGACCTAGTTCAAAAAATCCATTGAACTCTACCATCCATGATATTATTCTAATTAACAGGCAACAGAAAATGTTCACCACTACTATCCTTGACAAAAAAATTTATGATAACAGTGCGGGTGCCTGAAGCACAAAGAAGCTGAGTGGTATGCTTTCATTTGAATTTAAAAGGCACTCTCTCAATTTAATGAACAGAAACATAGAAACATAGTAATTGATGGCAGATAAGGACCACTAGGCCCATCCAGTCTGCTCATTTGCCTTACCTACTGCAAAAGCCGCAGACCCTACGTGATCTCCAGCTTTACCTTCTCCTTCCTATCTCTGGGGTTCCTCTATGCCTGTCCCATGCATTTTTGAATTCCCCCACTGTGTTTACCCCTATCATCTCCACTGGGAGTCTATTCCATATATCCACTACCCCTTCCATGAAGAAATACTTCCCCATGCTACCCCTTAGTCTACACCCTTTCAACCTCATGTCATGCCCCCTCACTCCTGAACATCTCCTTTTCTGAAAGATGCTACCCTATTTATGCCCTTCACATATTTGTAGGTTTCTATCATATCTCCCCTGCTTCTACTCTCCTCCCCTCCAGGGTATACATATTGAGGTCTCCCAGTTTCTTCTTATATGAGTTTTGGTGCAGACCCTCCACCATCTTTGTTGCCTTTCTTTGAGCTGCCTCCACCCTGTCTATGTCCTTAGGGAGATGTGGCCTCCAGAACTGGACACAGTACTCCAAATCAGACCTCACCAATGATCTGTAAAGTGGCATCACCACCTCTTTTCATCTGCTGGTGATACCTCTCCCTATGCACCCCAGCATCCCACTGACTCTCTCCACAACCATGGCACATTGTTTGGCCATCTTAAGGGTATCATATACTATTATCCCCAAATCTCTTTCCTGGTTGGTGGCAGTCAGTATTTCCCTCTATCATGTAATCCTCCCCCTGGGTTCTTGCACTCCAAATGCATGATTTTGCACTTTTTCGCATTGAATCTCAGCCGTCACACTCTGGACCATTCCTCCAGTTTACCTAGGTCCCTCCTTATTTTTTCCACCCTTCGAGGAGAGTCCACCCTGATGCAGATCTTAGTGTTATCTGCGAAGAGGCACACTTCCCCTCTTCCAGGCCCTCAGCAATGTCACATATGAAGAGACTAAACAGGACTGACCTCAGAACTGATCCCTGTGGTACCTTGCTGGACACCCTCCTTTCCTCAGATTAAGCTACATTTGCCACCACCCTGTGTCTTCTATCACTCAACCAGTTCCTAACCCAGTTTACCTCCTTGTGACCAACTCCCAGGCTGCCCAGCTTGTTCACAAGTTTTCTGTGTGGAACAATATCAAAGGCCTTATTGAAATCCAAGCAGAAACAGGAAGTCCTATATCTCTTAGTAGCCAGAAATTGGTAGAGGTTTACTTAGTCCCATCAGTACATGCTGTGGCTAAAATCTGTAATCAGCAAGTACTAAAAGTTACATATCAACATGACCCTGCTATAAAGCAGAAGTCAAAAAAGTATATGTTCTCCATAGTTTTATTATAAGATAAAACAAGACCCGAGAGATAGATACATGCATTGGGCCAAAGCCAGGAGTATTAAACTATATATGTCACCTGTAGCAGTGTGGCCTCTCAAAGCATCTAAAACAGAAAGAAATACAGCTGGATGGATTTGCTCCACAAACCCTCATACTTAGCCAAAACACCATGGTGAAAATGCCCCACTTACTGGTATTTTCACCTAATAGTTTTATTGTGAACACAATTATCAGTCATTGGCATACCAAAGAACAGCTCTTGTTGATATTTTGTGGTCTTTATCCTGACCACTTAATCAGGACACAGTGACATGCCTAAATTGTGGCCTTTCCTTGGCAAGCCACTTTTACTTATTACACCATCTTTAGGTTGTGGGTTAGTATTTAAGCTCTCTCTGGTGCTTTTATTCTCAGTATCCCTCTCTCCCTTTGTCAGATCACTTATTGTTTCTGTTGGAAGAATTTGGAAAGTCAAGAGCCAGTAGAGATATGCTCAACCTCAAGCTCATTGAACTCATTCTTGATATTCTCCTCATTTCCCTTACCAAAATTCTAAATTTATCTCTCATCTCTGGTAAACTCCCTCGACTATGGAAATCTGAGGTGGTTACACCTGTATTCAAAAATGGTGTCATAACCAATCATTCTAATTATCATCCTATATCAATACTTCACTCACTTTCCAAAGCACTTGAACGCATCATATCTGGTCAACTAACAGTCTGCCTATACAAATACCAGCTGCAGTGCCACCAGCAGCATGGTTTCTGGAAGCAGCATAGTACCACAACCACTCTTGTTGAATTTACTGGATTTATTCATAATGCGCTTGACAGGGGGCTTTTGGTGGGGGCAACTTATATTGACCTTACCAAGGCCTTTGACACCATTAACCATGAACTGCTTCTGAACCAATTATCCATTACGGGTCTCTCCTCAGAACTGATTGCCTGGCTCAGGAGCTACCTCACAGGGAGAGTACAAAAAATGAAAATCCAAAATGTCCTCTCTGATAATCGGTCTTTTGCTACAGGGGTGCCCCAAGGCTCCATTCATGGCCCAATACTCTTTAGTTTGTTTCTTACTGACCTCCCCCTAGCTGTAAAAGACAATGTATTATTGTACACAAATGATACAGTACTTTATTCAAGCCACTCTGACCATAATATACTAGAAAGCTAGAAGCAGTTTAATTCCTTTACAGTAGAACAATGGTTCCTCAAATCACAATTACTCTTAAACTATAAAAAGATGAAAACCATGATATTTGCCTCTGCTCATAATAGACATCGGTCTTACTACCTGCAAATATGTAACAATCTTAATTCCCCCCCCCCCCCAAAATGGTGCATAACTTTAAATACCTAGGAGTTACATTAGACAGCACACTATCATATACTCAGCATATTGATTTTGCAGCTAGGACAGCAAATGCTAAATTAGGTCTGCTCTACAGAAACAGACACTGCCTAACTAATGAAGCCCTAAAAACTGGGGTTACAAGCTCAGTGATGTCAGTTATCGACTACGGCGTATTGGTATATGGTGCTGCAACTCGCATGGCTCTCAAATAGATCAAGAATACACTCAACAAGGCCTGTAGGCTTGTACTGGGTGCAAACTGGTTGACTCACACTTGTGAACTGTATGCACAGTCTGGCTGGCTTGACTTGGACAGCAGAATACAATACCAATCGGAATTCTGGCTAAGAAATCCACTCTAGTGCTTACCCCCCCCCCCCCCAAGTAGAAACCTCACTTAGTTTTCCTAACACTGCCAAAGTACTAGGGGTGTTAACAACAAATCACTAAAGTCCCTTTCCATCAGACCATGCAAGGTCAACGGTCCTATGGGTACCGTGTGCCTCTCCAGCTAAACTCTCTCGAGGTAGATGTAAAGATGGAAATCAAGCTTGGATAATTTAAATCAACATTTTTGTATGTTACTAGCATCTACCAATGGCTGCAACTGTGGGATCTAACTTCCATTACTTCCTTTATCTAGATCATAATCACTTAGTTAACAGTTACACCCTGTCTCTTTCCCCTACCCCACCTATACCCAGGTCCCCCCATCCCACCACCTCATATCCTATCACAACTATTACTCTTCAATTTTACCCATGCCTCTTATTGATTACCTAGAGTTACTTACCCCTTCTATCCAACTATCATGCATTACCCTTCCCCCTGCCACCCCTTTCTTTCTCTTTCTGCTGAACCCCTCTGCCGATGCTCCTCGTCTCTGCTCCTTTATACCCTACCTACCCTCTTTATGTGCCAAAGCCATTCTACCTCTTCTCCTTCCCACTATATCTACTCCTCTCTCCCCCTCATTATTAACCACAACATTGCCTCTCTATTCCCAACCATCTCAGTATCCTGCCCCTTATTTGCACTTATCTCTCTGGATTATTGCTAAACCTGCTGTATTGTCCTTTTAGCACTTAGACAAAAGATCTGTTTTTAAAAAAACATGTCTTGCAATGTTCTCCACACCATTAATTGTGCTGTTGTAACCTTTTATGTACCCATTGTCTACATGTTCAGTGTATTTTTCTCAAATGATTGTAACTGTTTTCCTATGTTTTGTTTTACTGATACAGAGTCTTTGTAAATGAGCCTCTGGCTCAAAGATATTTCCAAAAACTAATAAATAAATAAATAAAACAGTGAGTGAGGGAAGAAAGGGAAGGAAAGAAGGAAGGAAGGAATGAAAGAAGGGGAGGGAGGGAAGGAAGGAAGGAAGGAAGGATGGACCTGAATTTGGGCATATCAGTGCATCCTGATGAAGTGGTCAGGAATTAGGGATGTGAAACATAGACAGGAGCTGTTCTTTGCCAGTGAATGACAATTGTGTTTGCAATAAAAATATTAAATGATTATTCTCGTAAGTGCACCATTTTCTTCACGGTGTTTAGGACTACTAAAATGCCACATGATTGGATGATCTAAAGGCAAAAATGGAATCACTTTACAAAATTAAATTGAGCAGCTAAAACAAATTTCTAGCTGAATTTGTTGGAAGAAAATAGAAATGATTAATCTAAATTTTGGAAGGATAGCAAAACTTTTCAAGGAGGTACATCTCCTTTAATCCCTTCCAATGCAGCTTCAAATCAGCAAAAATTCAATTACAGATAAACTATTAATTTTGGAGGAGTGTAAGTCCCACTTTGCCTCTGCAGGTATGGCCTTTGAAAAATGCACTATTTCCTCTACTCCATTTCCTACCCTGAAGTGGTATAATCCTACTATACATCTAACATTAAAGCTCAATTTTCATTTCAGTGCTCTCCTTCCTGCAGGTGGAACAGCTACTTCAAAATCTTGATATTAAGAAAAGTGCTGTATCTAACAAGACTTGAATCACTCTTTCAAAAAAATAGGGTATCGGAGGGGCACTGTTGAGCCCGAGCAATATGGCTGCCAATCTCTAGAGCTCCGCAAATATCGTAAAATGAACTCAATTTTTTAAGTACTTTAAATCTTTCTTTCTGGTCAGGCTTTACATCGACGGACGGAAAATATCTTGGGGTATCAAATGGGCAATCCTCGTAAAGAAAAATACACAACTGAAGGAGCGAGGTTGAAAACAACTTTGGGACCCCCTACTGCACGAGGTGAACAAGACCGTGGTCTAGGCCAAGTAACAGAGCCTAAGGAAGAAGCCCTTCAAATGCTGGGTGAAAAGATAAACCACCTAATAGCCTCAGTCTCATGTCTATCTAATAAATTCGATTCCCTAACTAATAGGGTCACAACTGTGGAAGCTACCTTGAGCTCTGTGAAGGAGGCATCAGCATCTGCTACTAAAACGGCCGACGCAGCTATGGGTGCAGTGGCTACAGTCATCAAAGAAAACTCCCACTTGCGTTCTCGAGTAGAGATGTTGGAAAATCAACTGAGAGCCTCCAACATACGAATAGTGGGGTTAGCGGAGCGGAGTGAGGGAGATCATTTGTCTCTGTTCCTGGCAGAGTGGATTGTGCAACAGTTAGGAACTGAAGCAGCTCCAATAATGTGGAGGATTCAAAAAGCATACAGAGTCACCTTTAGAGGAAGGAAGGATGACCCTGAAGCCCCATGTACCATTGTGATGGTCCTAGATGGAGCGGGATCACGAGACTCCCTGATGGCGCTTGCAAGAAGAAAGAAGATCCTCCTACATGAAGAAAATCAAGTTAAACTGTTCCCTGATTTATCTTATGTGACCCGACAAAGAAGAAAACGATTTGACAGGGTATGAGCCATGCTATGAGAAGCAGGCATACCGCATGGTTTAATATTCCCGGCTCATCTGAGGATCGTACACACCAGCAAGAGTTTCCTCTTTTCTGAATTGTCCGAAGCGCTCAAATGGTGCCAAAAGCATGCTTCTCCTTGAAGAAGGGATCCAGAAGAAGAAGACTCATCTGAAGATGAAATTCCCTGAAAGTTTTGCTTAACCAGAGATAAGTTTTTATACTTTGATTTTTCCTCCTAGCTAATGTGAGTTAGAGAGGGTATTTTGGTTAGAATATAAAGCTAAAACTCTGGTAGCATTCAGGCCCCGAATGGGTGACACTTTACTGCTGGGACTATCGGCTCATAACAAGGCTGGACATTTAATAATATGAAGGGGTTCTGAAAATTAACTTTCTTTTGTAGTACATGTTTGGGCTTAGAAAGGCCCATTATCTAAGGAATTTGAGTTTACTTCCTTATATATCTGTAATAGGAATAATGTTTAAGCACCTGAGGTTAGTGAGCTAAACACTATATATATGCAGATTTCAAAATAGTGCTGTTTAGAAAGGAGCTCTGGAGATTTTATTTTACTAACACTAAACTTAGTGTTTGACTATAGGATGGCATGGTACTCATTTCAATGTAGTGAGGAAAGGTTTGGACTATACTACAACTGTGGACTTGATTTTTCTTTATATTGAACCATGCAGCTCTTGGACTCTAATACAGAAAGTGGATAAATAAATACTTTATAATCATACTGTAATCCTTCTACATGACGTATCTTATTTCATTTGTCTAACCTTTTGAGTGTATTAAGAGGAGTGGCGCCCTCATTATATTGCCTGTTTGAATGCACAAATGAAGGTGTATAAACTGTATGTTTGTCCTATTAAAAGGATAAACATAAAGTTAAAAAAAATAGGGCATCTTGTTTTAATAAACATAAAGTAAAAAAAAAATAGGATATCTTGTTTTAACTGCCTCAATTACTCATCGTTTTAGTCTTTCAATAACAAATAATGAAACTCCTGTGCTATGGAAAACTACTCCCATAATCCCTCTTTTAATATCAGGTAATAAAGCCTTCTTAAACAATTATAGTCTTAATTATTTTTTCCCTGTTCTCACCAAATTATTTGAAAAACTTGTGAATGAATGGATACTAGAGTACACTGATAATTTCTCCTACTCAGTCAGGCTTTAGAGCTTGCCACAGTACCTCTCCTGTCCAGTTTAAAGTTTCCAGTGACTGGCTTACAGCTCTTGACCATAAACTTATCAATGTAGCTACAGTACATTCCTAGATCTTAGTAACATTTTTGACAAAGTGGATCATAATATTTTCCTAAGCAAGCTTGCGAATATAGGTGTTAGCCCTCTGGCCCTGTCCTGTTTTAGGGAATATCTTTCTGAATGGCAGCAGCAATTAAAGTTGGAAGAATACTCACCATTTTTATTTTATTTCTTTAAATTTAATATTTGGTAACCAGGTAGAAAATCCAAAAGCATCAAATGCCCATTTTCATTGGTGACCCAGAAGATCCTCTTGTGCCCCTGTCTGCAAAGGAGTGCCATAATGATCTATATTAGGGCTGATCTTATGTATGACATGTATTAATGACCTAGGGGAACCATTGTAAATGCCAAGCTACACTTTTATGCTGATGATACTGTTCTGTACATAGCCAGACTCACCTTGGCTGCAGTGGTGAATGATCTGAAAATTGCATTTGATCAGCTCCCGATGAACCTACTGTATGTTCCCCTGAACGTCTCTTAAATGCTTCAAAAACTAAGTCCATGGCATTCTACCTTAACAGTAAGCAGATTATGTATGTCCTCATCTCTTGCATCACCACAATTCTTGGTGACGAAGTGGAACGTTTGGAGTGCTTCAAGTACCTTCTCCTCAGGCTGGACAGCAATTTATCATTTAACATGCATATTGATCTTCTTCTTTGTAAGAAGCTACACTGTAAGCTAGGCTTCTGTTTTAAAAATATATTGGGCCAGATTCACAAAATTTTACCCTGGCACAAACCCAGTTTGCCAGGGTAAACTGGTTTTGCCCAGAGTGGAAATTCACAAAGTCCAGTTTGCCACTTCAAACTGAGTTTGCGCCTGGGGAAAGTTGTGAGGGGGCCATAAAGCAAGTGAGGGGGAGGGACCTGTGTATCCCCCAGTGCAATTCACAAAGGTTTTGCTCCATGCAAGGGCCTTTTGCAAAGGCCTTTGTGTGGAGAAATTACTGCCAATCAAAACCTGGTGGTAATCTGCACAACCCTAGTGGCTGGCGTAGATACTGCAGGCCCGATCCCCATTCTCTGATCGTGTCCCCATATGTGAGATATATTTGCCATGGTGTAGTGGTACCCTCCCTTGCCCCAATCACTGACCCCATAAGAAAATCCCATTTTTCATAGTGTAGTGTCCCTCTTCCCTCCCCAATTGCTGACTCATATGAAAAATAAATGTTTCCGTAGTGTAGTGTCCTCCCCCCAAGTCACAGACCCCATAGGAATAAGCAGTTTCTGTAGTGTAGTATCCCCCCCAAGTCACTGGTCACTCTCCAAATAGAGTGCAGTTATTCCCCTGTAATTCTAGAGGCCTCCACCCCACAATGATTGCTGGTCCCATTAGAGCAAGAAGCCTTCCTGGTAGTCTAGTGTATGCCACACTGCCCACCCCATCCAGTGTGCTCCACGACTCCACTCCCCCATCTCAAGCAACAGTCTGTGACCAGCATAGCCCTCCTCACACCACCAGGGCTGGCCACTGACTGAGCCCCTCTCGAGCGTGTACTGTATACAGTATGGCTCATTGACTCACAGTCTAATGGACTGTATAACAGAAAAAATACAATATAATTTTTTTTGATGTGCCAACTTGGCACTTCATTGGATCTGGAAAAAATACTTTTAGTTGGCTTGTCCAACCTTTTGGAGTAAGTTGCAAGTTACGCTTTAACTGAGTTAACTAATTAGCTCCAGTTCATTCAGGGCTCTTCTTGATCGTCGTTGTGTAGACAAATGTGAATGTTATTAATTTATGTAATTTGCTAAACTGTTCTAATATGGCACTTGTTCAAGCTCTCAGTATGGTCACACACCCTTTTTTCTTCATTCTGTATTTTTACTTTTACCTAATTGAATTTAAACCTGATCTTCTATGTTTTTATATTTTTGTTTTTCAATGTTGCTGCATGTATTTACAATTAACTTCTGTAATATGGTATTGCTTCTGACCTATTATAGTGTTGCTTGTTCTAAAAAGAGCTTCCTTGTAAAGGAGCACTGCTCAATGGAGCTTTTTTCCTAATAAAAAAATACATATATAAATACAAGTCAGACATGTGTACTGATGTTATCTGGAATTCTGTTTTAAAAATATATTGGGCCAGATTCACAAAACTTTGCCCAGGCACAAACCCAGTTTGCCAGGGATTAAATGCTTCAAAAACGAAGTCCATGGCATTCTACCTTAACAGTAAGTAGATTATGTATGTCCTCATCTCTTGCATCACCACAAAGCTTGGTGACGAAGTGGAAAGTTTGAAGTGCTTCAAGTACCTTCTTCTCAGGCTGGACAGTGGGATTCTCCTCATCTACTGTCCACCAGGAGATGGCGGAGAATTCCTGCAGGAGATAGCAGACTTCATCGTTGATATGGTGTTGAGGTCCCCCAGACTGATAGTTCTGGGGGACTTCAGTGCCTGGGTTGACGATGAACTCTCACAGTTTGGTCAAAATCTCCTCCAGCTGATGATGATGCTGGGCCTAATGCAGGTGGTTACCTCCTCGACCCATGTAGGGGGTCATTCATTGGACCTGATCTTTCTTTTGGGTATGGAGATTGCTGATTTGGGGGTGGAACCAGTCAGCTGGTCTGACCATCACACAATAAGGTTCAGCTTCAGGGCTCCCCCTAATAGGTCTGCCCCTACGGAGATGGTTCAGTACTGCCCTTTAAGGGCATTAACCCCAGTGACCTAACGGCAGTACTGGATCTATCGGGCCTGTCGGGTGAATGCATGAGTCCAGATGATCTTGTACTAGCCTATAATAAGGCTGTAGGAGATGCTCTGGACAAGATTGCTCCTGTTCATGTTTGGCCTCTCACCCTTCGTTCAAGGAGCCCTTGGTTTGATGGCTCCTTGAAGGAGTTAAGGCCAGTTGGCCGAGGGTTGGAGAGATCTGGTGGAAGTCCGGCCATGATGCTGACAGGCTTAGGTTGATGGCACATTATGATAGCTATCAATCAGAAATCACCCGTAAGAAGGCAGAATTTCTGTCCACGGAGATCTCTGCTGCACAGAATTGACCGGCTCAGCTTTTCCAGACTGTTGACAGATTGTGCAATCCAATCTGTCTCCAGCCCAGAGAAGCTTTTTCTCAGCTGAGATGTGAGGAGTTCACTCGGTTTTTTGCAGATAAGGTTGCCAGCATCAGGTCTGGCATCGGTCCGATCTCTCCTATGAGGGATTGCAGTGGTCGACAGGAAGTGGCATTCACTCAGTCTCTCTGGTCAGATTTTTACTGGCTGGAGTTCATTGACATTGTGAAGATCATCCAAACATTGTGACCAAAAAGTTGTAGTTTGGATCCGGGTCCTACACCCCTTTTAGTGGGATGTGTAGAAGTTATCTGCCCGATCCTTGCTGACATTGTCTGGAAGTCTTTGGAGAGGGGGTCTTTCCTGACCCCCTCAAGGAGGCAGTCATTCGACCACTCCTTAAAAAGCCCTCCTTGGATCCAGATAGTCTAGCTAACTACCGGCCCATCTCTAACCTTCCATTCTTTGGTAATGTTATTGAAAAGGCGGTTGCGCTGCAATTGGATGATCATCTTACAACTCACAATGTCTATGATACTCTCCAGTCTGGTTTTAGGAAGAAGCATAGTACGGATACTGCCCTTGTCCGGGTATTGAATGACCTCCTAATGGCTAGAGATCGAAAGTCACGTACCATTCTGGTCCTTCTCGATCTCTCTGCTGCATTTGACACTGTAGACCTTGGGGTGCTGTTGGAGCACCTGCGGTTCTTTTGTGGGCTGTCTGGTACAGTCCTCAAATGGTTCCATTCTTACCTCATGGACAGGTCTCAGAGAGTTGCCACTGGAATTTATTCCTCTGGCTCTCACTCTCTGCCTTGTGGGGTACTGCAGGGTTCCATTCTAGGCCCCATGTTGTTTGCAGTGTATATGTTGCCATTGGGAGATATCATCAGGTGATACACTCTGGGTTTTCACTGCTATGCAGATGATACTCAGCTGTATCTGTCCTTTCTGCCCAGAAAAGATGATGCATTCTCCGTGCTAAATAACTGCCTTGCTGAGATCAGACTTTGGATGAGTTCCAGCTGGCTGAGACTGAATCCGGATAAGACTGAGGTGCTGGTAGTGGACCCAGGTTATCCGGGGTGGGTTTGGGGACTGGACAATCATCAGGCTTATTACTTGGTGGTATGTCACTCACTACCTCCAATCAGGTGTGTAACCTGAGCGTTATTTTTGATGATGGTTTGACCCTAAAACCTCAGGTGTCAGTTGTCGTCAAATCCTCTTTTTACCATCTGAGGAATATCGCCCGGGTGAAACACCTGGTTCCTCCGGATGATCTTCCTACATTGGTCCATGCCTTTGTCACTACCCATCTTGATTACTGCAATTCCCTCTACCTAGGGCTACCTGGGGTTGATATCTGCCAGCTGCAGCTGGTGCAGAACGCAGCAGCTAGGCTTTTGACTGGTACTTCTAGAACCAGTCATATTACACCTGTGCTCCGCAAACTGCAGTGGCTGCCTGCTTGGTGGCAGATCACCTTTAAGGTTGGTTTACTAACCTTTAAAGCCCTACGTGATCAGGGACCCAGTTACCTGAAAGATTTCCTTGTACCCTACTGCCCCCTCTGTCATCTCCGTTCTGCCAACAAGGGATTGCTAGAGATTCCCAGGGTTCGATTAAAGACATCAGGATCTCGTGCCTTTGCTTTTTCAGCGCCAACCCTGTGGAATTCTCTACCTCATTGGTTTACAGAATGCCAAACTGTCAATAGATTTAAAAAGGAGTTAAAAAAAAATATTTAGTCTAGCTTTTCCTAGCTATGGTTGATTTGTTTTAATGTTCGTTTTAAAAATGTTATCTTTATGTATGTGGTTTTTATGTACAGTGCCTTGGTTCTGAAAGGCGCTATAAAAATAAAGATGATTTGATTTGATTTGATTTGGAATGCAGTGATATGTCACCATTAGGCCACTGGCTTGCATTTGGACAAGATTACTAGTGTCTGAAAGCCGTTGTTATCTGGTGGCAGTTCAGTAGTATTTGGGAAATGTTTGTGGCATCTCTATAAACATTCTCTTCTGAGAAACCAAGGATTACATGGACAAGGAGTGTGAACATCACTTTCCCTATGTTGTGGTACCTTTCTGACAGGATTGAGCACATTAGCAGGACAATGGAGAGAAGCTTAACCTGCTGTCAACAGTGTGCACTGTACTGGTCATATAGAGGTTATATGGATGATCAGAGGGCTTCAGTCGCTGGTATTTTTCAGTCTGGCATTGTTCAAAAGCACTAAGCAAACTGATTACAATATGATTCCCCTATCCCAACAAGAAAGTCTACTGATGATAATATTTGTTCCTAACCATGCAACTTGATACAGCTACTGTACTGTATATATGGGCACCCTTTGCAATATCTACTGTTGCAGCCACTGAATCTTTTGGATATTTTCTGAATTTCTGTGATATTTTATGAAAAATGTCCTGCCTATCTGTAGTGACATTGTAAGCTTGCCAAAGAGATTTCCTTTAGAAAGATCACAAAAAAATCTGAAACTATCCAGAAAATTGGGTTTTCTTTAAAAATGGTACAGTATTAGTAGCTAAGTGGTGTAAATTAAATAACTCCCTTCCCTCAATTCTTGTAGCCTCCATTAACACTAACCTCCCACTCTGGTCCACATTTAATTCTATATCTAGTTGATATGCTACCACAGTACCCAAATAAACATGCATGGGTGATCCTGTAGTCCTATTTATTGTAAGCAGTCGCCATCCCAAACCCTGCTACAGGACCCAAGGCAGCATGGTTTCACCAGGGGGAGGTCATGTCAGACCAACCTCATTGAATTTTTTGACTGGGTGACTAGGGAGGTGGATCAGGGGAGGGCAGTGGACATGGCCTATCTGGACTTCAGCAAAGCCTTTGACACTGTGCCACATAGAAGACTATTACACAAACTGGGGAATATGGGTGTGGGCAGGACAGTAGTGTGGTGGGTAGGTAACTGGCTGGGTGGCAGGACACAGAGGGTGGTGGTAAATGGCTGTCACTCCACAGAGGGAAGAGTAACCAGTGGGGTACCACAGGGATCAGTGCTGGGACCGGTCCTATTCAACATCTTCATCAGTGACATTGCGCAGGATCTAGAAGGCAGAATTTCACTGTTCGCTGATGACACAAAGCTCTGTAATGGAGTAGACACACCAGAGGGTGTAGACAGAATGAGAAGGGACCTGCAGAAACTTGAAGAATGGTCAAGGGTTTGGCAGTTGAAATTCAATGCAAAGAAGTGCAAGATAATGCATATGGGGCACAAAACCCTGGCACAATATATCAGTTGGGGGTGAGGATATAGCATACCAAGCAGGAAGAGATCTTGGGGTTGTCATCTTGGATGACCTCCAAGGTAGGAAACAGTGTGACAAGGCATCAGGTAAAGCAAATAGGATGCTGGGATGTATAGGCAGGGCATCACCAGCAGGAAAAGGAGGTCATAATTCCGCTATACAAGACACTAGTGAGGCCCCACCTGGAGTACAGTGTACAGTTCTGGAGACCATACCTACGTAAGGACATAGACAGGGCAGAGAAGGTTCAGAGGAGGCAACAAAGATGGTGCATGGGTTGCATCACAAGTCCTATGAAGACAGGTTGAAGGAACTGAACATGTACTCCCTGGAGGAGAGGAGGGAGAGAGGGATATGATAGACACATACAAGTATCTTACAGGGAGGAACAGGGTGCAGGAAAACACTATTTTAAGCGAAAAAGATGTTTCAGGACTAGAGGGCATGGGATGAAGTTGGAGGAGGGACGATTCAGAGGAAACATGAGAAAGAATTTCTTCACAGAACGGTGGTGGACAAGTGGAACACCCTGCCAGAGGAAGTGGTGGGGGCTGAAACAATCACGGGATTTAAGAATGCATGGGATAGACATAAAGGAATTCTAGAGGGCAGGGGTAAGGGGAAACAGACTTCTAGGAAAACAAACTGAACTTACAAGCTCAAATGGGCAGACTAGGTGGGCCATAGGCCCTTATCTGCCGACACTGTCTATGTATCTATGTATCTATGCTGCACCCATCTACTCAACCTACTTCCACTCCCACATGATTGTTGGCAAACCTCTTCTATTTAATAGAAAAACTAGAGGCCACTTGTGTTTATAGACAAGTATGTCAATGCACAGGATTCATTAATCTTATACAATTACTGTAACTATACTTTACTGCTTGATGCGTGTTATCTCAAATATTGTCTTTTCCTGACTGATTCCCAAGGACCATCGTGGGTGCTGCATGGGAACCTGAACGTTTGTCAGACAAAACTGTCTGTTAAGAAAAAGATGTGCCATGCAATACAGGATCCTTAATATCTTACAAATAATGGATCCAGTATTGCCAGCTCTGTCTATGGATACACATGGCAGCCAGCTCAAAAAGTAAGTGAAGGCATTTTGCACATGAGTGGCAGTGGGTGCTACTGAGTTGGCAGAAGGGGATTATTAATTTTAGTAGGGTCACTGTATGATCAGACAAATATGATGAGGGAAGGATGAACCAGATCTCATTAAGCAGAGGAGGAAGGGAGTGGTAATGGATTATACAGCCTTGGAAAATTGGGAATGCTTTCTTATTTAAGTGCAGCATATATCAGATTAATTTTAAATACATTTATTGGTAAGACTAGACTGACAACTATAGTATACTGAAGAAAAGACTGACAGTTTGCTGTTTTCAGTCTTTTATGCAAAAATTGATAGTCACAAATATAAAAAAAAATAGTTAAATTTATAAAATAAAAGTTGGGGTATCGATGGTAACATCCTACACATGGTTAACACTGGTTCGATGGAAGAGTATAGACTTTTGTCTATAATCATTCACAATAGCATCAGCTATAGTTGTAATCATCAAGTTGCCTGGATATTTCCAGGTATTTTGTGATATTTGTAAAATAAATCATTTGTTTTACTATATTTAAGCAATAAACCACAACAGGGTGTGGGTTATACTGGGATTTACACACAGCTGGTGTGGTTTGGCCACAAGGCTGCAGGCTGAGTGGTCAAACCAGGTCAGCCATGGGTATATCCCAGCATAACCCACACCCTGGAGTGGTTTATTGTGATTATACATGTTCTCCTAGACACTTTTTAAAAAGAAAGAAAGAAAAAAGCTGTTTTTATTGCACTTTAAAGAACTTTTCTTTAATTTTTCTTTCATTTATTCTTATGCCAGAAAAAAATAGTTCCCTGTTGTTAGGTAAACATTGAGGCCCCAAAAAAAATACTGAAATAAGTGAGAGATATAGTAAGGTGTTTTTAAGAAATGAGTTTGTTGCCCAGGTTAAGAAAGTGATCATATATGAAGGCGGAGGTTCCCCCGCCCCCACTTCAGAGCTAGCAGTGAGGGGCTGCATCTGTTTAGGGTGTGTTTCCAGGATAAGTTGGTGTTTGCGGTTCAGTGAGGTGACACTGTGACTTGCCTTTTTTTTGGAGTAATCAGAAGGAGAGCAGCAGTTGAAGAGTATTCCTGCCTAGCTTCTAATGCAACTGTGAATGGACACACATAATTTTTAATTGCAGAGGTTGCTGTCTTTTTTATTTTCTTTTAAACTGACAGCCTGAGAGTTTCCAATATGTGACCCAGTATCAGGGCTAAGGTTGTTGTCATTTGTTTCCAGCTTTTAAGGGTGTTTAGCACTTCCGTGTTTACTACTAGGAAACCTGCAGTGAAATGGGGCATCAGTTGTTGGGTTAAATGAGGCAGATGGGGACTGAAATAAAGAAGGGAGCAAGCTTCAGTGTCACGTGTCACAGATCTTGCTAATGAAGGTGAGAAGGAGCAAGTGTGCAGCACGCATCATCTGCTGATGGTTGTGGTGAGGCCCTGAAGTGCTATGAGTGCCCTACCAGTCCCTGTTTTTGCCAGTCCTAGGACTAGGAGACTGAAGAGGACATTGGGAGACAGGGGAGCAGGAATGAAGTATGGCAAGCCACAAATTGTGGAGGGGGGGTGCAGCTTACACATACTGAAGCCAGTGTTCTTTTCAGTAGGCTGCCTTACTTGTTTGAAACTCCCACTTTTAACTCGCGGCTTAGCAGGGAGTCAACATTGCAGTTTTTCGCCTTTCATCTTTTGGGTTGGATTGATTTGAGAGAGCCGGGATTCCAGATGTGGCTGACTGGCACCTTTTGCATGGGTTATGCCAGGATTTACCATGGCAGAAAGGTGCCGGTCAGAATCATCGATTCTCATAACCCATTGTATAATCATAAATAACCTACAGTAGAAATGAAGTTAAATACTGTAGCTGGGTACCAAGCTTTGCAGATAATGCTAAAACTGGAAGAGTAGCAAGTTAATACGCAAATACAAATGAGCTGCAGAACTACCTAAAGTAACTATAAGGAAGGGGAAATACATGACAAATGAGTTCTAACATTGGGAAATATGTATCTAAGTAAAAAAAAGATTAAATTGCTATTTAAATGGCATGGCAAGCACTGCATGACATGTGACACAGAAACAGAAAAATTTAATTTGATAGCAGATAAGGACCACTTTGCCCACTCAGTCTTCCCTTTTTTTCCCTATCTACATTATTACCATAGACCATACCTGATCTACAGCTCTTTCTCCCTACCCCTTTCTTTCCACTCTGATTGCCTTGTACCCATCCCATGCATTTTTTAACCCTGCCACTGTGTTCACCCCCATCACCTCTAGAGGAAGGCTTTTCCAGGATTTTATCATTCTTTCCATGAAGAAGTACTTCCTCAAATCCCTCTGGAAGCTACAACCCACCAGCTTAATAGTATGTCCCCTTGTTCTTGAGCATATTTTTTTTTTCTGAAAAATACTGTACTTCACCTCTGCACCTTATTTACCCCAGTGAGATATTTAAAGGTCTCTGTCATACTATCTTTTTTTTTTTTAATTTAGTTGTTTAAGCAGGTATAGCACACTAAGCTGAAAGCTTTTTTACAGGAGTAACCTGCGAGCACAAGGAGGTTAAGTGACTTGCTCAGGGTCACACAGTATGCAAGTGGAAGCTGTGTTATTCAAACCCAGGTCTGGTCTGCTGGATGTCACCAGATTTGCAGTTCAGAGCCTTAGACCACTGCGCTATACTGCCTCCTTCCAGGGTGTACATGTTGACGTCCTTTAGTCTCTTCTCATAGGGCTTTTGATGCAGCCCAAGTACCATTTGAGTTGCTATCCTCTGGACCACCTCCACTCTGTCTATATCTTTCTGGAGATGTGGTCTCCTGAATTGGACACAGTACTCTAGGTGGGGTCTTACTAGTGATCTATACAGAGGCAATACCACCTCCTTCTTTCTACTGGTGATACCCTTCCCTATACACCCTAGTATCCCATTAGCCCTCCCAATTGCCTTGTTGCACTGCCTGGTCATCTTTAGGTCATCTGATATGGTCACCCCCGTCTATTTCCAAATTGGTGGTTAATAGTGCCACTCCTTCAATTTTATACTTTGCTTCTGGGTTTCTGTGCCCCAAGATCATTACTTTGCACCTTTTCACTTTGAAACATAACTGCAATACCCTTGACCACTTCTTGAATTTTCTCAGGACTCCTTTCATCCCTTCCACTCACCCCACCCCAGGAGTATCCACCATATTGCAGAGTTTGGTGTCTTCTGCAAAGAGGCCAACCTTCCTCTCCAGCTCTATCACTTGTAAAGGCATTAAAGAGGACAGGTCCCAGCACTGATCCATAAGGCACCCCACTGGTCTCACTTCCTCGCTCTGAGTGAAATCCATTTACTACCACCCTCTGTCACCTGTGCTCTAATTAATTTCATACTCAATTTACCTCCTTAGGTCCCTCTACTAAGCTACACTGCTTGCCTACTAACCTATGTGAAACAGTGTCAAAAACCTTAATGAAATCTAGGTAGGGTTTGTCAGCTAACCCACCCTGTTCTAATTCCTTGGTCATCCAGTCTATCAGATTTGTTTGACATGACCCCCCCATAAATCCATGCTGCCTTGGGTCTTGTAACCAACTGGATGCAAGATATTCCACAATTATTTCCTACAGCAGTGACTCCATTAACTTTCCTGCCACCGAAGTCAGACTGACTGGCCCATAATTGTCAACTTCTTCCCTGCCACCACTTTTGTGAAGTGGGACTACATTTTCCCTTCTCCAGTCCTCCCTAACTATTCATGTTTCCAATGAGATATTAAACTGGACTGTCAGAGATACAGTCAGTACCTCCTTGAGATCCCTCAATGCCATTGGATGCACACCATCTGGCTCCATAGTTTTGTCCATTTTCAGATTAAAGAGTCCCTTCAGGGCACTATCTTCTGAAAATGGACTAATGTCCACCTCCTTCCCTACAATGCTCTTGCTCCTTTTTTGTTGTTCTTCCCCTTCTCTGTGAACACAGAACAAAAGTGTTTGTTCAAAAGTCTGCCTTTCTCCCCCCCCAGTCCCTCCATCTCTTTTAATCTTACGATCCCACCACTGGTCTTCCTCTTTTTGCTGATGTACCTAAAATGTCTTGTCCTCTTTCATCACTGCCTGGGCTATTCTCTCTTCAGTTTGTGCCTTTGTGCTCCTTACTGCTCTCCCTTCTTCCCTCTGTTTCCCTGATACACCTCCATAGCCCCCTTCCTCTGCATCTCCTTGTACCTTCTGAATGCTACCCTTTTAGCCTTTACATTTTCTGCCACCTCTTTTGAGAACCATAGATGTCTCTTTTTTCTCTTGCTTTGGCTCACTTGCTTGATCCAGAGGTTTGTTGCCTTTGTTATGGCCTTGTTTAGCTTCACCAACTGTTCCTCCACCCCATGTTAGGTCATCCCTCAAGCATTTGTCCATCATTTTAAAATCTGCGCTCCTGAAGTCCAGGACCCTTGCCCTTGTGTGCTTCAATTCCACAGCCATCCTTATATTAAACCACACTATATGGTGGTCACTGTTCCCCAGCTGGCCTCCTACATTGATGTCTGCAACACTGTCTCTGTCAGTAAGTACCAGGTCCAATGTTGCCCTATCATAAGTGGGTTCACTGAGTAGTTGCCTGAGGAATGCCACTTGCAGGGTGTCCAGGATGTTGTGCTTCTAGCTGAAGCTGCAGCTAGGAGGTTCCACTCTACATCCAGCAGATTGAAGTCCTCCACAGCAGTGCCTCCTCTTTTCTGACGTCTTGCCAATAGCTTCCACCAGTACCAAGTGACCAAGAATAAGACTTTAAAGGGTACCTAAACAAGCACTTTTTTAAAACTGCAAACTCCAAAATCTGGCTTCATAGCGAGGTAAAGAAATGGCTGCTGTTTACATTTATGCTAAAACTGCATTTATGTAAATAACATAAATGAAGTTGCATAGCTTTTGAAAAATTTAAACATCAGCCTTTCACTTTCAAAAAACAGCCTTGCTTGCTCCTTAAAATGTCTGCAAAGTGTGTTAAGTGATGAGTCATGATGACATCATTGGAGCCAGAGGCAGAGACCCACATAGTTCCCTATAATGCTAACTAGTTCTTCTTTCCCCTTTGGTTTGAATTGTTTCACCAGAATGATCAACACCATATGTTAACATGTGGATTATTTTGATCAGTACACGTTAGGCTATGGTTTCACTCATTTTGTTTACTTTAACTTGCTGAAAATGTTTTGTAATCCAGCTGACTTTCTCTTTGGTGAACCGCAGTACAGTAGAAAACTTCAAATACCTGAATATCTAGTGGTTATGTGATGCCCTGAAATTTGTAGTGAAATACCGGTCTGGTCAAATTCCAAAGCTCTTGCTTTCTTGGTAATCCACAAATAAGCTTCTCTTGCAGTGATTTTCCACGTGAACCCCCAGCACCTTGCCTGCCTTCTGTTAAACACCCCACCATCCATACTCTGTTCTTAGTACTGCCTGGGGCCGCATATGAGCTTGTGGTCTCATGAAGAGAATTATCACATCTCAGATTGTAATCTTGTACCTCAGAGAGTTGTGCACACCTATACAGATACACTTCATCAGCTGGCACTGTTAAAAAGTGCCTCCCAAATTACTCTGCAGTCCAATTTCTCAATGTTTGACTTCTGCTCCCACAGTAAACATTGAGTGGATCACCACCCTTCTGCACAGTGAAGGCAGTATGTACTGTCCCCCTGTTGAGTTTTTTCCTGCCTCATTAACAAACAACTAGGTCTTCCTGGAAGGCCAAGCAAAAAGAAAAGTTTCACCATGCTAACGAGTACCAGTTGTTGCTGCAATACAAAACTGATGCAGTAAACCACTATAATGATCAAATCCAAAAGATAGTAATGTGCAAGGAACTACAGAGCGCTGTTGTTTGCTGGTACAAAACAAACTTAACTCCTGCATTTTTGTTATCACCTGTGCACTTTGAAAATTTAGTTAATTTGTTTTGTACCAGCAAACAACAGCACACTGTGGTTCCTTGTGCATTACTATCTTTCCGATTTGACAAAGCAATAAGCATCAGAACACACCAGAAAAAACTGCTGTGCATACGCTTGTAAGTGCTGCACTTACTATGGATAACAATAGTATTAAAAGGGGAGGCATACTAATGTCTTGAGCGAATTCACCTGACTTTCAGTGTCACTCTACTCCTTTATGTGTGATTTGCAGAACCCCGCAGGACAGTTCCCAGCAATTCTTCTCCAGTACTTTTCTGTGCCCTACCCACAATGTGAGTTGGCTAGCTACCACCCTTCCGAATCTTGAATGAGCTATACACAGCTCCCTCAATACTGTACTAACAAACATCAACATCCCCCCCACCCGAGGGTAATTTCACTACACTGAATTCAAGTAACGGTTTAGGTGCAGCCCTGCCACTCTGAGTATTTGTTGTCACTGGCTGCTCTCATCCACAGTCAGGTAGTAATCATGGTGCTGGCAGCCCCCACATCTCAGATCTCACAATGATCTGTTCAACTTCCCCCTTCCTGTCTTCCGCTAACCTGAATATAGCTGTACCCTGCTGGAATGGCTTCTTCAGTCCCTCTCTGGCATTCATTCTTCTCACCTGTTCACCACACCAAAAACTAGCAAGGTCACTACCCTTCTCCATCATGAATATGGTTAGTACAATCTCCAGTGTTATCTTTAGATATTAATAATAAACATGATCATCTGGTAAGCCCGGCTGATAGCAGCAGAGCACAAGGGGAAAAATAGGCTTTCCTACCCATATAAGATTTAAGCCACTTATGATTAGGCAATATTAAATGACATGCATAATGATGCGCAGACCCGTCATTTAATAGTGCATAATCAAAGGTAGCCTAGACTTTTAAGGATAGGAAAGCACATCTGTCCCCGTGTTCCCTGCTGCTATCAGCCTGACTTACTGGAAAGATTTGTTTATTTTTGACATGTCAAAAAACCCGGGGACTGTACTACCTGCATTCATGATACAGAAGGGTGATGAGCTCACCAGTTTTTGGGGTGGGGAGAAGAAGTGAAGAATGAATAACAGAGGGGGACTTAGAAGGCCACTCTTGCAAAGTGCTGTATATTCAGGGAAGGGGAAGACAGAAATGGAGAAATATGAGCAGATCACTGTGAGATATAAGATGTCAGGCTGTCAGCATCATGCTCACTACCTGACCCCATTGTCCTTGCCTACATTCCCCTTCCAATAAAATCAGTTCATGCAGTTGTCCAAGGCTGTGTGGGAGTATTAATGTGTGAAATGGCTGCCGCTACATATTCAGTCACTTCTCTACCAGTCTAGGATTGCTTGTAAAGCACTTTGGGATACAATGTATATGAAAAGCACTATAAATGCTGATTCTTCTTCTTAGTATTATTTCCCATGGGAAAAAAAGACAATATAAGTATATGTTTGATTTACAGAGAAAGTATGAACTCTGGCATTGGACTACACAAGAACTTTGCTGCAAACAAGTGGTGGATCTAGGGGGTGGTGAAGGGTGCTGCTGCACCCTTCCCTCCATTCTAACTTACTTGCTTGCTGCTGCTGCAGTTCACTTTGTTGATGAAGTCTGATTTATTGATTGTACAAATGTTTACATTCAAAACTATGGATTACATTTGTAGGTTATACGAACATATGAAATTTGCCAGCAGATAAAGGCCTAGAGGTCTATCAAGTCTGCTCAAATGTGCAGCTAGCACCCCTTATTCTGCAGCTGCCCCTCCCTTCCGCCCTTCCCCTTCATTAACCCTCCCCCTTGTCCTGTCCCATCCTCGTTTGAAGCAGTCCACTGTTCTACTGCATACCACTTCAGCAGGTAACGCATCCCACCCAGCCACCACCCTCTCTGTAAAAAAGTGTCTCCTCATCTCCCTCCTGAACCTTCCTCGCTCAGTCTCATATCATGGCCCCTGGTGTCCCTCCCTCCCTTACTTTGAACAGCCCCTCTGTACCTGTCTTGTTTATTCCTTTCATGTATTTAAGGTTTCAATCATGTCACCCTGTCTCTCCTCTCCTCCAGTGAGTACATGTTCAACTCCTTCAACCTCCTCTCATATGATAAGTCCCCAGCTCCTTGATCATCTTTGTCGCTCTGCTGCACCCCTCAGTAACTTAATGTCCCTCTTCAGATACGGACTCCAGTACTGCCGCAGTACTCCAGGTGTGGTCTAACCAATGACCTATACAGTGGCAGAATCACCTCCTCCCTCCTCGAGGATATACCCTTGCAATACAACCCAGCATTTTGTTGGCCTTGCAGCTGCCTTCCTACATTGTGCCGAGTTGTTCATTGATCCTGTAATGAGCACACCCAGATCCTTCTCCTCCTCTGTCTGGGCTAGCTGCACTCCCCCTAGCTGGTAACTCCTCCTTGGGTTCTTCATCCCAAAATGCAGCACCGTGCACTTTTTGGCATTAAAGCCCAGTTGCCAGGTGTCTGACCAGGTTTCAAGCTTTGCCAGATCAACCTGCAACCCCTGCCATCCCCCTAGGTCATCCACCACCGCGCCTACCTTGGTATCATCAGCAAACAGACTGATCTTGCTCTTGATGTCCCATGATACGTCTGCAATGAATATCCCAAACAACACTGTCAAAAATGTACTAAAAAAGAACAATAGCAAACAATATGAGGGTTTAATACAGATGTTAAAGTGCAAATCAAGTATACACACCACCCCAGCACCCCCATTGTAACATCATGGATCCACCATAACCACTAGATCACCAGGTTATTTAAGATTTGTAGTGCACTGTGGTTTGCCAAACAGAAAGTCAGTTGGATTAACACACAATTTCAGCATGTTAAAGTTAACAAAATGAACAGAACCATAGCCTAACGTGTGTATTGATCAAAATAATGCACATGGTTTTGACCATTTTAGTGAAACAGTTCTAAACAAAGGGAAACAAGAACTAGTTAGCACTACAAAGAGCCATATAGCTCTCTGACTCTGGCTCTGGCTCCAATGATGTCATCACTTAATACATTTGGAGGCCATTTTAGGAAGCAGGTAAAGCAGTTTTTTTTTTTAATTGGAAGGCTGATTTCACATTTTTCAAATGCTTTGGAACCGCATTTAGGTAAATTATATAAATGTAGTTTTAGCATTATTGTATACAGCAGCCTTTCCTTTAGTCCCCTATGAAGTCAGATGTTTGAATAGTTTGTTGTCAAAATGTTTAGGTATCCTTTAACATCTGTTGAAGCAACAAAAAATGGACCCTCAATGCAGAGCTGTGGCTAATAAAACAATGGAAATTATTTGCTGTATTAGGATAAATTTTATAAATAGATCAAAAGATCTAAAAATACAAAATGAGTTGGGAAACTGCTGTACAGTACTGTGATTTGGTGAATCTGATCACATGACTGCATTATTCTAGTACTACAGCTCAGGTCACAAACACTTAACTTTCAGAATCCATTACACAGTTCTAAAATTAAAAATCAGGGAAGTTATTCTGTTATCACAAAAAGGCACTCCAGGTTGTGTGTAGTTGTTGGATAATGGGCCTTCTCGGGTACGTAAGGCACTAGGATTCACTTTGTGCCTCACAGTCCCAAGGCATGCCATTAGCCCACAGTAAGGCATACTCTGTCATGCCTTATTGTTTAAAGGGACTTTGTTAACCACTTAGGCCTCCAAGTGCATCTAGTTAAAAAAAAAACACACCATGACTGGACACATTCTGGAGACACTGCAGATGTGCCTGGTAGTTAGATTATTATTCCTGTTTCTTCCTATTAAAAAGTGAAAAACACACTGCCCACCATACTGGTGTTACCACACAAAAGCATGTTTCTTTACATTCGGATCAACAGCCGCTGCATCCTTCCTGGTCTTGGGAACACCCCCAACACAGTCTTGCCACTCATTATGCAGTGGGAGGAGAGGAAACTATTGCATCCTGAGTGGTTGCACTGTTTGAGGAGGTTCATAATGTTCAGGAAGTGTGAAAGAAAGAGCAGCTCAAGGATCTGAAACAAAACGACATTTGAAATAAATGTACCTTTGGCATGCATTTCAGTTTTTTTTAAGAAACAAGGCAACTAAACCAGCAACATCAATTAATTTTAAAGGTGGTAAACAATCATAAAGTGTGGCATTTTAACTAGAAATAATATGATACAAAAAAAAGTTGACAGTGTTCCTATAAACAGATCCTTCATCTAGATAATAGCATATAGTTCTGTCCACCATGCATTGAAAGCTATTCTGTAAACAGTCTAGAAAGATAAGAGAAAAGCAACTAAATAGGAGATGGTCTATAGGATTTTAACTATGAGAAGAGGCTATCATACCTGGTCTTGTTCTTGATGGAACATTAACCTTCTTCAGATTAGTGAATTGAATAATTCCACCTGATCTGAAAAATCATTTAGCTTCCTTGTGCTTCCCGGTCGCACCAGGAAACAAGCTTTGGCTTAGTGTCCCTTTCCTGGTTAAACAATTTTCCCTTTCCCTTGCTCAGATAAATCTACTAAACAGAGCAGGTGAAAATGCTAGAGGATATACTTTTGAACCTAATGGAGAAAGACTATTCTGAAATATTATTTCAAAGAAAGATGGTGGATTATGGAGCAGACTTCCTTCCAAAAATAATTGACATATACAGTCCATTTATTTATGTTAAAGATACAGTAGCTAAGCATCTATAGTAGAGGAAGAAAGACATAGTGTTAAATCAAGTGAGAGATAAAACAGTCACCAAACAGAGCAACCTCTTTGGTTTAATCACAGCACTCAGCCATTGCTATATATCTAGACACACCACTGTTAGTAGCTAATGTGCCCTAATCTACCTAGTAACAACCTAACTAAATGAAAATAAAACCTTTATTAAAGTGAAATTTGTTTCCACTTTTTAAACACAAAAACCTATAACACGGCATTGGGTTCTTCAAAATAAATGTAGGTCCCAAGTTCATTCAAAGGCCTTCGTTACCCAGCTCACCTCTTCTACCTAGCACCAACCCAACTAAAGGCAAATAAAACCTTTTTCCTTTAAAACAAAGTTATTTTATAAGCAGAATAACTCACTCCAGGGCATGGGTGTCTACAGAATTAATGCCCTTCATGTGTGTTTTGAAAGTCACTTAACTGTTGGCCTTGTGCCTTCCAACTCACCTAGAGTGTGCACTAATTCTGTAGAACTGCATACCTTGTTGTTGGTTATTGCTTATGTGCCCCTTGATTTGGTAAGGAGAAGAAATTGAGGGACACAAGATCTCCTTTATTTCATTGTTTTTATGCTCACATGTATCACTTTGGGAAACAAATGCTGCAGTTACACCCTATGTTGAAATGGCCCTTTAAAAATTGCACCCATGAATCTCTCTGCAATAATCATGCAAAGAAGGAAAAAGTCAACTGAACAAATTCTACTTTTATAACACCCTCTGCAAGCATTTAAAATACCTTAAATTACATCATAAATATATATCTAAACAACATAAAATGAGAATCCCCCTGGATTCCAAGCCTGAAGACCAAACTATTAATTGGGCACTACATACAACAGAGCATATGGTGATGCTAATATAACCACATGGACTGACTGGTTTGTGAGGCCAGAGGTGCAGCTAAAGGCCTATAACCCACACATGAAGTATGTCTATTACATCATTCTTTTTTTTTTTCATTTTTTTTTTTGAGGGTTCATTGAAACATAAAATGGTCAAAAATCATCCATGCTAAAAAGCACACTATGCTAGAAAGCAACCAGATAAAGCCCTCCAATTCCATTATCTTATCCCTCCTAACTAGCTTGGTGTCCGGGATTCCACCACTAATCCCGACTATAGATTAATTTTAATAACTGTCCTGAATTAAGTCTCTAGTTATTTAACACCACTCTGTATTTGGAGACATAATGGACACCAGATCTTCTCAAAAGTGAATATGTCCTCGGATCTCAGATAATTTATTCTTTCTAACTTCATCACATCTATTAGGAAATTTAACCTAGTGTCAAACGGGGGGGGGGGGGGTCTGCATCCTTCCATTTCAGAAATTTATATTTTTTGGCTAAAATCACAGCAATAGAAAATAAAATTTTCTGATGCTGTGTAAGTACTGATACCTGATTGGACAGAGCCAGCAGACCTAACATTTGATCCAAGTTGATATTTACCTTCAGGGCCATATTTATAAAAGAAAAAAAATTTAAACCGAAAATTAGAAAGATATGGGCATGCATATAGCATATGTACTAGTGCACTTGAAGTGCTGGCACATCTGGAACATACTGGAGAAATTGAGTTATTCATTTTATATAGCTTATATTGTGTACAATATGTCCTGTGTGAGGTGTTAAAGTGGATTTGCTGTAACTTAGATGATTTTATATTTATCATAGGAAAGGCAAGAATCTTACCCCACAGGTCAACTGAAATGATTATTCCCAGTCTTTTGCCATTTTTCTTTCAATTTTATTATAACAGAATACTGTGGTATGTTATTATTTGTACTACCATATAATTTTGTTATTAATTTTTTACACAGACTAGCTTTCAATGTGTCTAAGAACACAGTGGATCCTAATAGATCACTTTTATTATGCTTCTTAATAAAACTTTTTATTTGTAAATATTTAAGGTAATGAGAAAATGGAATATAACATTTTTCCTGAATATTGCCAAAAGGCATGAACAAGCTATTACTACTAATCTGAAGAAGCTCGGCAATGCCACTTTCCAACCAAAGCCTAATGGTTATATCATTTATTGATGGGGAAAAATAAAAATTATTATATATTGGTGAATACTTAGTAATAGGAATTTTTAAACCCAAATATTTATGTAAATTTAGCCAGCACCTTATAGTTGCTTATGTTACCAGGTTAACTACTTTGCTATTTGACTTATTGGTATAATACCCTTAAAACAGGAACTGTCTTAATATGCCATACTCATGCATCTCTTTTTCCAGACTAACAGAAACAGGCTGAACACTATCATTCCTCAACCAGTACCAAATTTTCTGAATTTGAGCTACAGAATAATATAGTTTGAAATCTGGCAATGCTAAGCCCACTTTATTCCTAGGAAGGGTGAGTTTATGAAGAGATATTCTTGTTTTTTTTTTATTCCAGATATAGTTAGTAATAATCTTTTTAAGACAGTCAAAAGAAAAAAGAATCTGGTATCATTACAGGTATAACCTGAAAATTATAAAGCAATTTAGGAAGGATTTTCATTTTTATAACATTTATCCTGCCTATTAATGTTAATGGAAGATGCATCCCATTACCAAGGTCTTTCTTAATCACACCTATTATATGTTCAGAATTTGCCTGGATATTTTATCCAATCTGTTACTTGCCCCACCCCTATTTGAGGGATAGATTATAATCTGCATTCAGTTTCATTAGCAAGGTTTTCTGCCAATTTATTTTATAACCCAACCATTTACCATATTCCTGAGCCAATTTGATGACTTTCTTTATAGAGACTGAAGGATTGGTTAGATACAATAGCACATGTCAGCATACAAGCTGATCTTATGTACAGAATTTTTAATTTGTATGCCAGAAATGTTCTGATTTTTCCTAATTATCATCACAAAAGGCTCCATCACAAGGGCAAAAAGCAGAGATGAGAGGGGACACCCCTGTCTCATACCTCTATGCAGCTGAATTTTATCTGAATACAAATTATTTATTCTAATAACTGCTTCTGGAGCTGAATATAATAGTCTAATCCAATTAATGAACTGCTTACCAAAATTCATTTTTTCCAGAAGAACAAATAAAAAGGACCATTCAGTATGATCGAATGACTTTTCAGCATCAATTGCAAGAAATAGATGTTTATTATTGGCCAAAATATTAATTGTTCTTCTTATATTGTCACTTATTTGTCTCCCTTTCAGAAATCCATTTTTATCAGGTGCAATGAGATCTGGTATTGTCCCCTCTAGCCTCTGTGCAAGTAACTTGGTAAAAATGTTATGATCGGTATTGAGTAAAGATATGGGTCTATATGAGTCACATAAATCAGGATCCTTACCCTGCTTTTGAAATAATAAAATTATAGCTTGTTTAAAGGAAATTGGCAGATTCTGAGCATCAGTAAAAAAGTTAAATAGCTTACTCATAATAGCAGCCAAACAATCCTTAAACTTCTTATAAAAATCAGTTTGGATTCCAACCAGGCCCAGTGCCTTGCCAGCAGGCAAGGCATCAATTGCCCTATTAATTTCAACAGTCAGAACAGGCCTATCCAAGTCATCTTTGATAGAATTACCCAATTGATTTAGCTGTAAATTATCAACAAATTCTTCCAAATCCCTGTTGTCCCTCACACTTTCTGATAAATATAAATTATGATAATAGAAAAAACACCACAAATTTGTGACGGTTCCATATAAAGGAAACCATTTACATCTCTAATTTGATTCATACCCTTATTTGCTTGATCTTTTTTTTTTAACTACCAAGCCATCCATTGGAGTGGCTTATCTGAATAGATATAATAATTAGACCTAATTCTTAATGTGTGTTTTTCCACTGTATCTGTCAAAAATCAAAACTGGCATCATGGAGGCAACAAGCCTTTGTGTGAAACAAATAAAGAAAACAAAGCAGAATAAAAACCCACTATGATTCTCAAAAGAGGTGTCAGGGAAGGTTAGGGAGAAAAAGACTGCATTCAAAAAGTATAAGAAATCACAGATGGAGCACGAAAGGGAACTGTATCAATTGAAGCAGAAAGAAGTGGGGAAGGCAGTCAGAAAAGCAAAGGCCCAAACTGAGGAAAAGATAGCCAACTCAGTTAAGAAGGGGGATAACACCTTTTATAGGTACATTAGGGAGCATAGAAAGGTTAAGGGAGGGATAGTGAAGATTAATAAAGGAGAGGGAAGGTGGGCAGAGGGAGACAGTGAAAAGGTAGAGATACTGAATGAATACTTTTGCTCAGTATTCACAAAAGAAGAAGATGAGGAGTTACCTAAACCAAACAGTAGAAGCACTCTGGATGGCGGGGTTGACACCAGTCCATTTACAGAAGAAAGAGTACTGAAAGAACTCCTAAAACTCAAGGTGGACAAAGCAATGGGGCCTGATGGGATTCACCCTAGAATCCTAAAAGAGCTAAGGGAGGACCTAGTGACACCACTAACCACACTTTTTAACAAATATGGGAAGATGGGATGGTACCTGAGGACTGGAGGGGGGCAGATGTGATTCCCCTTCACAAAAGTGGGAGCAAGGCAGAAGCAAGAAACTACAGACCTGTTAGTTTGACCTCAGTGGTGGGGAAAATGATGGAATCACTTCTGAAAGAAAGAATTGTTGAGTACCTAGAGGCCAGCGGGGCACAGGACCCAAAGCAGCATGGATTCACAGCAGGAAGGTCATGTCAGATGAATCTAATCGATTTCTTTGACTGGGTGACCAAAGTAATTGACAAGGGAGGGGCTGTGGATATGGCCTACCTAGACTTTAGCAAGGCATTTGACACAGTCCCGCACAAAAGATTGATAATCAAGTTAGCCAGCCTGGGAGTGGGTCCCAGGGTGGTAGCCTGGGTAGCAAACTGGCTGCACAACAGGACACAGAAGGTAATAGTGAATGGAACACATTCTGAAGAAAGGGGGTTACTAGTGGAGTACCTCAGGGCTCAGTACTGGGTCCAGTCCTCTTTAACGTCTTTATAGGTGACATTGCAGAGGGTCTGGAAGGAAAGGTATGCCTCTTTGCAGATGACACAAAGATCTGTAACAGAGTTGATACACAAGGGGTAGAAAGGATGAGAAGGGACTTGGCAAGGTTGGAGGAATGGTCAGACATATGGCAACTTAGATTCAATGCAAAGAAGTGCAAAGTAATGCACCTGGGAAATAAAAATCCAGGAGAAGAGTACACAATAGCAGGGAAGGTACTAACGACAACAATAATGGAAAGGGATCTGGGTGTAGTCATATCAGATGACCTAAAGGTAGGTAAGCAATGTGAGAAGTCAGTAAGGAGAGCCAGGGGGATACTGGGATGCATAGGGAGGGGCATCACAAGTAGGAAAAGGGAAGTGGTTATCCCTCTATACAGACAGTTGGTAAGACCCCATCTGGAGTACTGCATGCAGTTTTGGAGACCTCATCTACACAAGGACATAGACATGATAGAATCAGTCCAGAGGAGGGCAACTAAAATGGTGCAGGGTCTACATCAGAAACCATATGAAGAGAGACCGAGAGAGCTTAATATGTATACCCTTGATGAAAGGAGGGAGAGGGGGACATGATAGAAACTTTTAAGTACCTCAAGGGAATCAACAAAGTCCAGGAAGGTATCATCTTTCAGAAAAAGAGATGTGTAAGAACAAGGGGCACAATTTAAAGTTAGAGGGGATGGCTCAGGGTTAATGTGAGGAAATTCTTTTTCATGGAGAGAGTGGTGGACGCATGGAACCGCCTTCCTGGAGAGGTTGTGGGGTCTAAAACAGTGGGGGAATTCAAACATGCATGAGACAGACATAAGGCAATTATAGTGGGGGGTTGCAGGAAGTAGGCTGTTGGTTAACTAGAATCTGCAGCTTATCCAATAGGTAGGGAAATGGGCAGACTGGGTGGGCCAAGTGGTCCTTATCTGCCGTCAAAGTCTATGTTTCTATGTTAAAACCTTATTTAGTGCTGTTCTCTTTTTCACCAACATGTTATATATATTTGTATCCTGATTTGATAAATACAATTGTTCCGGCATGGCAAGATAATTTTGTAACTGAAGTTCCTATTTAGACAACCCTTTTCTCCTCCTATTTGCCATCTGTTGAAAAATGGACCATATCCACAATTTAAAAGATTCTCAAAACACAGTTATACTAACATCTGCTGCCTCATTCAGTGAAACAAATAGCTTCATCTCCTCGAAAAAAGAAGCATTGTTTCCATATTCTTTTAATAAAGTAATATCCATTTGACAATACAATTTAATAGAATTGCTAGCTGAAATTTGTAAATCCATTATACATGGAGAATGATCAGATATAATTATGCCTGGGTAATCTATATTTCCTATAGCATACGTCAGTGATTCTGAAATCAGAAAAAAAATAAATTCTCGAAAAGCTTGATGATATGCTGAAAAGAAAGAGATTTTTTTAACTTCTTGAATAGACTCAGACCATGGATCAACAAGTCTCAGGTCCCTCATAAAGTTCTTAATTACTTAGCTGAGGGTCCAAATGCTGAATATGCAGCAGATGTTCTATCCTGCTTTCTCAAAGTCAAATTAAAATCCCCACCAATCACATATGGGGAGCCACATGTAGTTAGCTGCAAAAAAATAGTCAGAAAAAAAATTTGGAGAATTAGTATTAGGCCCATATACAGAGGAGAAGGTAAATTGTTCACCTGCCACTACAATTTCCAATATAGCAACCTGCTAAGTCCTGAATAGTTTTATTTATCCTAACCCCAGGTAGAGACCTTTTGTTAAAAAAAAAAATCACTACCCCACGTGACACCTGGTTAAATCCTGAGAAGACCCCTGATCCCCAACATGTTCGGAGCCACCAAAAATCACCCTGTTGAAAATGGGTTGGTTGCATAAAAATTCAGTTTATACCTTTAATTTCCAAATACCTTAATATTTTAGTTGTTTTGACTTTATTTCTGAGACCCTTAATGTTCCACATTGCTGTCCTGATCTTAACCTGCATTTATTGGGTTGTGCAAAAAGGGAAAAAAACAACAAACTCCACTGATATTTCCCCTTTCCATTGTTGGCGTGGAAACCTGGAGCACCGCAAAAAATAAGCCAAAATTGTAATAAGAAAAATACATCCTACCCACCAACTATATTATTACTCAGAATCCAGGTAAAGTTTAAACAAAACAACCCCCCACATTCGCAGAGTCATTCTTTACCAACAGCTCCTACACTTAGACTCACAACAGTAGGTCTATTAATTAATTATTAAATCAGATCAGCTGCCCCAAAACATAAAAATAATTAACAATCATTTCATTTGAAATCCCAAATTCTTCATTTTGCTCCTGTCTTTGTCCCCCCATTTCCTCGATATATGCAATCAATGCATTATACTTTCATAATTAATTGACCGAAATTATGAAAATTGGCTAATATGGCCATTGCTGAGAATGCAAGGGATTATTAATAGCAATATTTCCATAATTCTCCTCAAATGCTTCCATAGCTTCATCTGCATTATCAAAGATCATAAGTTTCCCCCTCACCAAAAAGCAGATCTTTGCCGGATAAAGCATCTCAAATCTGATGCCTGCTTCATATAATTTATTTTCGACTGGGTTAAAGAGGTTTCTTCTGTTTACCATTTCTACAGAGAGATCCAGATAAATATGTCGAGACATGTCTTGGTATTTCAAGCCTTTTTCGACCCGAGCTTTTTGAAGTATAGCCTCCCTATCTTGGTATCTGAAGGGTTTGATAATTACAGGTCTTGGGTAGTTATTCCTTCCATGTCTACCCCCAGTTCTGTGATCTCTGTCCAGGACAATTTTTTGTTCGGGATAGGGATGACCCATTGCTGTTGTTACCATTTTTTCAAAAAAGCTCAGGGAATTGTCTACACCTTCCAGACCCTAGGGGAGCCCACAGATTGTTAAATTTACCCAACGGGACTGGTCTTCCATTTCAGCCAGCTTCTGTTGAAAGCCCTGAATTATTTTTTCCTGTTGTGTCTGAATTTTTGTTAAAGTCAAAGAACCATCTTCTAGCCTTGAGATTCTATTTTCCATCTTATCTGTTCTAACTGCTAGAATTAGCAAAGGAGTTTATTGAGTTAGACAAACCCTTGACTGACTCCTTCACCTCTCCCAGTGCATCCTTCATTTCAGCCTGAAATGTAGTAAGGGGCCGCAGTATGTCACCTTGTAACCCCCCATCACTTTTCCTTTGAGATTGGGGGCCAGGTATTAGCTGCACATCTGAGGAAAGGACATTTTCAGGTATTGATCCCTTCTTTGCAGCTGGGTAACCCCCGCACCCTCCACCTCTCCATTTTTGGTAACCTCACCCTCATCCACTTCTGACACTGGCACTATGGTATTAATTTCTCCAGCCTGGGGTTTCATATTCACTATAGGAACAGTTGCCATGTCTGTTGCAATACAAGCCTCTGGTAAATGAGCTGCATTTCTCCTCGGCTGCATTGAGGTTTCATAAGTTTGCATGTCTTTCCATTTAAAAAATGAGGAAATTTGACCTGAATCTGGCATTTTTGGCAGAAGGGATATCAGATTTTGTGTAAACACTCCAGGGAAGGCAATGTCGGAGGTTACCTGCACCTGTAACAGTTGCTTTGATGAATACTGTGGAGGGCTTACAGCGGCATTGTGCTTAAACTTCTTCCATTTATTCAGATGTAGTTTTTCACATTCTTTTGTGCTCTGTGTGTTTTTAGACATACCAGGAAGGCAAGACGAGAAAATTAAAGACAGGAGTTAAGTTTCAGCAAACGGACAACCGAGGGATTCATGAAGAGAGAGAGAGAGAGAGAGAGAGAGAGAGAGAGAGAAAGAAAGCTTCATTTTCAAAGATAAAGCAAGGGATGAACTGATTTCAAATTCACGCAATTTAGACTGTCCTGCTGCAGCAGAGTCTTGTGTCTTGCTCAGCTCCTGTTCTCTGGAACTGACGTCATCCTCCCCCACTTACTGTAATCCTACTGGATGTCTATTACATCATAACTGCATAACTGGAGTGAGTTACATAAATACGTAGACACTGATGGCAAAATAAAAGGCCTACTTGCCCATCCAGTTTGCTCACCATATCTAACTACACTGCTCTAGCCCCATTGACCATGCTGCATCTTAATTTCTCACATCCCCCCTTCTGTCAGTCATTGCTATCTCTTCAGCAGCCTTGACTGTCCTTGGGTTCAAATCGTCATGTCCATAGATTTTTCTGCTTGCAACCCTTTTAGCTTTTCTAACAGCTTTCCACCATTATTCAACCAATGATACCTCTGCAAACACTCTTTTCTTTCCCCCCTTACCCCACATTCCAATAGTGGACTATTTTCCTCCATAGTAAATACTGCACAAAAACTTTTTGTTTATTGTCTCTTTTTTCTTTGTCCCTCTCTTCCCATTGTTCTACTCTCTCTTTAGCCTCACTATTCCCCCTTTGACTGTTCCCTTCTCCTGGATGTATCTAAAGATTGCCTTGTCCCTTGCTTCTCTCCCATTGCCTGTGAGATAAAAGTCTTCACATGACCTTCCTGGCATTCCTACAAGCTACTTTTGCTGCCTCAAAGTACTCTTCTCTAGTCTCCCCCTTTGACTTCCTTTAAATATCATGAATGCCCTCCTCTAACTGCTTTCTTCTTTCTGTGAACCACACAGAAAATCTTGAATGTTTTCCTTTTGACACCCTCTGAACTAGGCTTTCTGCTGGATTTAACTTTCCTTTATTAAATGCTTCCAATTTTATCTCTAGCACTTTTAACTGCCTTATTTTCTATATGCTTTTTCTCAACAGTTCTCTTCATCCTGTCAGAATCTGCCTTCTTGAAATCCTATACTTTCACTGTATTTTCCCCTTTGTTTGTCACTATTTGGGCCTCCAACCTCATTGTCTTCTAAGTGCTGGATCCAATATTACACATACATTTCTTCAACTGCCTCATAAACCCAAACATGGTGGAGCTGGAGAATATAACCAAATAAGCATTGCCACTTTTAGAGGCAACAGGAGAAAAATGAGATCTCCGGCTATTCTGAAGGGAGAATGAGGGAACAAATGGAATGATCTCTGCAGATTGGATTGAGTAGAATGTGGAACAGTATGTATGTATACAGTATATCTACTGTATACATCCCCAGACACATCTAGAAATAAGCCGTTACCAGATAAGGAAGTATTTTTTCACAGAGAGGGTTGTGGATGCATGGAACAGCCTTCTGGAGGAGGTTGTGGAGTCAAAAACAGTGGTGGAATTCAAGCATGCATGGGACAGTCATAAGGCAATTCTAGGGGGTGGGGGTAGGAAGAAGTAGGCTGCTGGTAACTAGGATCTGCAGCTTATCCACTAGGTAAGGAAATGGGCAGCCTGGGTGGGCCAAGCAGTTCTTATCTGCCGTCAAATTCTATGTTTCTATGTTTCTAGTATATTTTTCCTGTTAAAAAGTTTGAAATAAATAAATAAATGAATATGGCATCACATAATTCAAGCAATTTGCCAGGTCCAATCCATGGTACATGTCAGAGTCCCAATATTGTTAGCCTTTGTCCAACTGAGAGGTTAGCAACAAGTACAGATCCACAGAAGTTGTCAAGAGTCCATACTTTAGCATACAAAACACACCTCACATGGGAAAACAAAACAAGTGTTAGATTACAAGTATGCTGAAAACAGAAAATACAGTTACGTAAGAGATTTCTTCACTTGCTGCAGATGGTATACAGATATTTTGGATAATGCAATATATCTTGCACCCCATTATGCAGTTCTTGATTGAAAAAAGCGTAACTCAGGATAAGGCTAAATAATGCAATATTTACTATAGCATATATTGGCGGATCATGCAGGTTTGTGGGCATGATTCAAAGAGTTGTACACTACTTGCATTTTTTTACTTGACTCCATGTTGTAGACATACTGTAGTCACCAAGCGTAGTCCCCAAAACAGTAATGTAATATGAGTATAGTCACCACCATGTGGTGTGAGCTGCGGACTAGATAAATCTTAAATTCCTTCTGTCTCCTTTAACTTATTGTGTTACCATATCAGTATACGTAAGAAATAAATCTGAAACCATGCTACACGGCATACAAGATGACAGCTGTTAACTAAAAACAAATACCTAAATGTCCAGAGCTAGATAAAGGTTAACAATCACCCCAACCACAAAACACATGCAGCCAGCCCTGTGCCAAACACTCTTTGTCAAACAACAAAAGAATGCAGGGGTGAAACTACTAATCTGTCTTTCAAAGACATGTCATTGGCACTGCATGAACTGCATTGTCTGCCACTGAGGTGGTGTATCTCCTTTAAAATAGGGTTACTAACTTATAAGTCCCTACATAGAATGGGTCCTTCCTATCTTATAGATCTTCTGCATCCTTACATGCACTCATGCTCTCTCCACTGTTCCAAGATAGGACTCCTGACTACAAAGAACTAGGTGTAAAATGTCAGGAGACCAGGCCTTCAAGGTAACTGGCCTGGCATTGTGGAATTCCCTCCTGAGAGCCGTGAGAGGGGCCCCCTTGGTGGAGGCCATTAAGAGGAGTCTGAAGATCACGCAACATGTGCCAGTTTGTGCTTCATCCCCAAGGCCTACATTTGCACTGCTTGCCAAGCAGAACACAAACCAGCTATCTTCCTACTCTGGACGTAAACACTTAGGTTTTGGTTACTGGTTCTCCTCAGAAATGACGTCCTCACCTGGAGTGCTTCACCAATGCAACTTCGATGCTTCGGATTGTTATCAACCTTGGATTCCACGCATCTATCCTTCTGCTCTGGACATGGACTCTTGGACTTGGAGTTTACTTGAAGGATGCTGCTATGTTTACCCGACACCTTGCATTCAGTACTTTCTTCAGTTTTCCATTTCTCTGGATCAGGATCTACAACTTTGGATTTTGGATTAGCTAATTTACTTAAAATTGTTAATTAGGATTACTCTCCTTTAGTATGCCCAGAAGGATGGGCAGGTCAGTAGCCATGGGTCCTCAGAGGTTCCCCCCAAGGGGGGGTTTCCTCTCCTGCATGCTACTGGTCACACTCTTCGGAGTTGGAGGAGATAATCATACTGCTAAATGTTTCTTTTGGGGGGTCTTATCCTACTTGACTAAACATCCTTCCTATTGCTGGATATAGTATGATGGTATGATATCATTATTTCTTTTACAGGGGTCTCATACTACTGGACTAAGCATCCTTCCTATTGGTGGGATACAGAGAAAGGCCACAATATCAAGTCATAACAAGTTACTCATCAGTTCAAGCATCTAAGCACCTTGCATATACTATCCAACTCACATGTACTATAATCACTGACATGCTCATGTCTATGCCCAGGGCCAGATTAATGGATGTGGGGGCCCTACTCCAAGTCACATTTTGTGACCTGGGGGGGGCCCTAAATGCCAATATCCCACTCCACCATGGGACAAAATCATTGAACTTTTGAAAAACAAAAGAAAGACAAAATAACTAAACAGTGTTTGTTATACAGCACTGCAGCACGCAGACCAGTGGTAGGCATCACATGGACTCTTTTCTGTATTCTTTTTAAAAATGTCTGTTACAGTGCCATTTTGTTGTCACTATCCTTTACTACCCTATGGTAGTCCTTGTTTCTCCTGTCAGGATGGCCACCTACAGGACCATCTCTCTCTGCTCTCTACCTCTGTAGTCTCCTTTTTTCATTTTCAGTCCCTCTACTTTGCCTCAGTGCCTTATCCTGAAATGGCTCAAAGAGATACAATCTGAAAATGGGCCAGGGTTGATGAAAAAGCTAGCTAGCAAGTGCCCTGTTATTAAATATAGACACTGAGACCTGGATGTTACAACAGTATAACTGTATGCACTTTTTTAAGTAAGAGCCATTTGTTTTTTTTCCTAACATGCTGTTCTGCAGCCCTTAGATGTGGTATATTGGATAGTTTGTCTTGGAATACATTTAAATGTTCTAATTAGTGTACAGAAATGAATGAGATAAGGATGTATTTTGTGTGGCTTGTTGTCGGAAGTGCAGCCACTTTTCATTGAAACTGTGAAGTTTCCCTGTTTTAGAGGCACTGGCAGGAACATGAAAAACCACGCCCTCCATGCTTCTGAATTAAGTATAAAAATTATCTTTCTTTCCCTCCTCTTGTGGAAAAAATGTGCAATTTATAATTTATAAGAAGTGCCACCCTAAATGAGCTAGACAGCTCTCTTAAAGAAAATAGACTCCTGAAAATGGAGCGGATTTGAAATCAACTTAGTGGTACAGCAAGCAACGGCTCCATAACAGAACTTTCTTAATAAATAAAGTATAATCTTAATAAAAATATGCAGTGGCTTGTTCTTTCATTATTTACGTTAGAGTCCTAAACAGTAACTGCCTCAGGAGCTAAAAATGTAAATATTATCTGACCTAGGCTCTCGAAAATTAAGCGTAACTTAGGGCTGCAATAATGAGTAGCAGGCAGTTGCTCCATTTTGGACCATGAAAGAAAGCTTCACTGTGGCTTGACCATTTTTTTTAGCTTAAAAGCTCCACTTTAATGCTGCCACTTACTCTAAATGTTTTCAATATTCACTGTACTGCTGCAAACAAAGAAGAAAGTGAGGGGGGTGGGGGAAAAAAACAACATCAACATACCTAGTGTGGCCTGCCTTGGTTGGCTTGACTGATCTATGCGACAGTGATGACTGTCCTGTCCTGATTGGACTGGAGGAAGAGGATAAATGCCAGCCTGGTGGTAGACAGATGTGATGTCTGAGATCCTCAAGATCACTCAGGCAGCAGCAACATGACTCGGTCCGGCATGGGAGGACTCCTCACAGCAGGACCAGAGGTCCAACTTTAGCAGCATTGACTATGACTGACCCTGGCTACACCTAACACCAGTAGCACAGCATGTGATGCTGCACATCAGCATACTGACTGCATGGCATCTGCAGTGACGAATAACTAAAATTAAAGCCCTGGTGGCTGGAGTTGGACAGTGGCAAAGCCGAATCCGACTCCGGGTGACCCCCTGTGGCCCTCGCTCTCTCTGTACTTGTACTATTGTGTCTTCAATCGAGATGAGAGAGACAGACGACTGACCATTGATGTCCATGACAGCTCTCTCATCCTCCTCCTTGATTTCTCACTGCCCGGCCACATACCCTGACGCCACGCACATGCAAGCATGCACTGATTCCCCCTCCCCAGTAGCCACACCAGAGGACCTCTGATGGACAAGATTGGTTGTGTGGTGGGGTCAGGGTGGATCAGAGGTGGAGCCGGAGCTGCCCATTGGAGAGACTGAGAGGCTCACTCACTCAGAGTGGCTGCGGGGGTGGACCAGGCTGACTCCGAGGTTGGAGGGGGGGAACACTGGTCTGGACAACGGTCAGGGTCTGACTCTGAATGGGGGGTGCTTTTTGGCCAATTCAGCTGGTTAGTGACCATGGCGGTCACCCAGTACTAGGGAAAGAATGTAACAAATAAGTTAACAGTGGGGGCCCTCCTGAATCATGGGGCCCTACGCCATGGTGTAATTTGCATACAGGTTAATCCTGCCATGTCTATGCCGAAGTACCTAAGCACTAATCAATTCATACTACTAATACTTTGCAAGCATTGTCTTACTTATTGGTCTGGCCTCTGTATCCAAGCACAACCTACATCATTCAGCTACAGTATGTAACATAAGCACTGAGCTATGAACCACACATAATTAAAAGGTGCATGCCTGTGGCTATGTGGGGGAAGATCTCCTCCCCCACATCCTATTTAAGCCAGCAGGCAAACCTCTGCTCTGTTTGGAGCGAGTCATACTCACCCTCCATCATCCCCTGACTCTTCTTCCTTCTCCAGCACTCTTATCCCACTACAGGGGTCACATACTACTGGACTAAGCATCCTTCCTATTGGTGGGATACAGAGAAAGGCCACAATATCAAGTCATAAGAAGTTACTCATCAGTTCAAGCATCTAAGCACCTTGCATATACTATCCAGCTCACATGTACTATTATCACTGACTTACTCATGTCTATGCCGAAGTACCTAAGCACTAAACAATTCATACTACTAATACCTTGCAAACACTGTCTTACTTACTGGTCTGGCCTCTGTATCCAAGCACAACCTACATCATTCAGCTACAGTATGTAACATAAGCACTGAGCTATGAACCACACATAATAAAAACATACCAAATTTCTCTGCTTCTGCTTGGGTGATTGCTGGGAAGACTAGGATGCTATTCAGAGATCTGTTTTTATGTCAACTGCACAACGGTGAAGTGGTTATAATCACTATCTTCTGGAAATGTTTACTGCTTTGCCTGCAAACTTTTATCAACAAGATTGCATTATTTTACTGAAGGTTTCAGTGACTGGAAACACCCCAAACACATTTCTGAAAATGAAAAAAGCCTGGAACACCAAAACTGTATGCTGGTGTGGATAGGGCATATAAAGGCTACAGGTACAGTAGATATAGTATAGCTCAGCAGTTTCAGTCAGAATGCCAATACTGGAGAGATGTTCTTAAAAGTGTTGTGTCAGTTATCAAGTTTTTAAGTGAGAGTGGACTTGCATTCTGTGGTGAAGATAAGCTGTTAGGGTCACCACATAATGGAATATATTTGGGGATTTTGGAGCTGATCACTCAGTTTGATCCATTTTTGGCTGATCATATGGCTAAGTTTGGACACAAGGGTAGAGGTAATACCTCCTATCTGTCATCAACTATTTGTGACAAATTCATTGATTTGAGGGGGGCAGAAAGTTAAAAACTCAATAGCCAGAGAACTGTATCAAGCCAAGTATTTTTCAGTGATTGTCAATTCAACACCAGATCTGTCACATGTGGATCAGTTGACTTTCGTATTCCGATTTGTCAATTCAGATGGACACATTATGGAACAATTCATTTTATTTAAGCCACTGTAGAACCATATGGGTGCAAGTCTGGCTGACACTGTGCTTGCTATGGTAAATAACTTGGGTTTTGGACATCTCTATCTGCCGCAGACAATCATATGATGATGCCAGCAATATGTCGGGACTATACAATGGACTGCAGTCACACCTAATGTGTGTAAACCCACTTATGCACTCTGTTCCATGTGCTGCACATTCATTGAGCTTAGTAGCAGTCAACAGTGTCAACAACAGCTGCACCCATGGAATTCATTTCTTTGGGTTTCTGCAGTCACTATATGCTTTCTGCTCAATGTCAGCATATTGCTGGAAGCAAATTGTCGGCAGCTCTGATGAAAGCCAAAGAGTTTTGACACTCAAAAGTCTGTCTGACATGAGATGGAGTAGCCATGCTTATTGTATGAAAGCTTTGTGTCAGAAGTATGAAAGAATTTGGCAAGCCCTACAAAACCTGTCAGAAGATATGAACCAGTCAGCTGAGACCCAACAAGAAGCAGCTTTCCTTCAGAGGAAAATGGAGCTTTGGAAACAGCCTTCGTGGCTCAATTTTGGGACATTGGCTTCAGTGGTTTAAAATGACCAGCATGCAGCTACAGAAAATGGACGTTGATCTCAATACAGCAGTTCTCTTACTGCTTAATTGGTATCATTTGTGGCTGCCCTGTGTGATCAATTTGAGGATCTTGAAAATGCTGCTAAGAAGACATGCAAGGCTGTTTCACAAAAATATCAAAGTGACCTCTGCCATATTTGAAAGTGAAACAATTTTCAGATGAATCCAGAGAGCCTGACACCTTACCTGAAGGAAGCCAAAAATGTTATATTGAGACATTCTATGTCATAATTGACAAATTGCCAGCTTGTCTTCATCATCGACTAAATGCCTATAATATACTGTGTGTCCACTTTGGAGTTTTGCTTCAACTAAGCTCATTGAACATCATCGACATTCACAAGCTTGCTGCTGACCTTGCTGCAGTTACTCCCAGGACTTTGATAAGCAGACATTTCCTGATGAGCTCCTATAGTTTAAATTCTTTGTACAAGACGAGTCACATAGGTCTCCAGCCAAATTGCTACAAGATTTAAGACACAATGGCCTTCAGTCAATCTTCCCTAATGTGGACATTTCCCATAGAATTTTCAAGACACTACCAGTGACAACATGCAAAGAAGAACATACTTTTTCAAAGATGGCAAAGATAAAAAAAAAATGAGCTGAGATCAACAATGCATTAGGGTCATCTGAATGCCTTGTCTCACATGGCAGTCGATTCAGAGTTGGTACGAGAAATGGATGTCGATGACTTCATCCATGATTTTTTCTCCCCTAAAGCCTGGAAGAAACAAATCTTTCAAAAGGTCAGATTTTCATTGTGTGTAATTGTTTCATATTTGGTGACTGTTGCCTATCTTATCTAGATATTTTTACATGAATGCAAGGAACTTTTGAGTAATATTGGTTTTACTTTCTGATATTGATGTCTTTCAGATTGTCAGTTGGGTGGCAAAATAAGTTCTGATGGTAACACTAGGTCCGTTAGCAGGTCAAGCTTGTAAAAGACTGACATAACTGTTTTATGGCAGAGATGTATGGCAATTTGTATGTGCACCAATGTTTTTTTTTAATCTCTTTTTTTCTCTGATCATGGTCTGGGGGGCCCCTCTCAGGCATCCTGCCTGCTCCTGCCCTCCCTGAAGTCCTCCTACCTGTGCCTTCTCTCTCCCTTCTTCTCTGTCCATGATCGGCACCCCTGACTCAACTCCTCCAGGGTGGGGCTGCCCCTCCTCCTTGAGTGCACTTAGAAACAGACTCCGACATGGGAGAGGACCCGGGTGGAGGAACCTGGAAGGCCAGGCAGGATGGACCCGGCCATGGGCATGGGTGCAGGTGCCGTCGCCTACCCCATCAGACTGGGTTTTTCCTTTGTTCTAGTGATCTCTTCCCCCTTCCATGCATGTGCACATCCCTGATGCTAGGTGCACGGTAATGCTTGCCTGCATCAGGGCACACTGATTACGTGCAGACGAGCATGCTGCAGCGCCCCTGGTCTCCACCAGGAGCCACTGTCACGTCAGGTGATCCCTGACCACTCCCGCCCAGGGAGGAGAGCAGCCCATAGGTGCTCAATCCTCACCTGCCCCCCCGCCAACCCTGGCACCCAATCTCGCTCCTGAACTCGGGTTGCTGGCGTAGTGTGAGGTGTGGCATCCAGCGCCTCAACCCTCAGCACCACCGGGCTGGCTATGTGCACCAATGTTGAAAATATTCTTCATTAAAATTGTTTGACAAAGGAGGTTGGCTTCTGCTGCGTATGTGTTTCATTCATTACTTCATGTGAAGATGACATGCTCATGGTCTTGGTCATGCAGTTTAACTCAAAAGAACCAAATTACAGATTTACAAAGTTGATCTTTCATGGTCAGCTTTATTACAAATACTGAGTCTCAGGGCACAACTTATAAATATGCCACAGACTGTGACTGTCTGTGACATATTTGTGAGTTGTGCCTTGCAACTCAATATCAGCAGTACTTCTATCCAGTACCGTAAGTTGACCCTATTGCCTTGCCTATTACAGTCATTGCTTCACGCCAAGATTGATACTGAATTTCTCATCTCAGCCAGACTTACTGTGCCTTTCCTGGTTACACAGTCCCCCCCTTCAGGTCTAAAAAAAAGGTCTTCTGTGTGCATGCTCCTAAGTTCTACTCTGTTTCTAACTTGACATTTAATATTACATGATTACAGTATATTTACAACGAGTGCCCATGGATGGACCATAATCGATGCCATCTTATTGTAAATGTACTGTAATCTTGTAATTTCAGACATTCTAACCTTCCTTTCCCCACTACAAGACAGAGCATTCAGAGTGCCTCGAAATCCCTCCAAATGCATTTTTAGGCATTAAAAACCATTCAGCTTTTGGTGGCCCTCAGGCCCCTGATCTATTAATGAAGTGACAGGGGGTACACTATTTCACATAGCCCAGGGGCCCCATTACTTGTTAATCAGGCCCTGAGTATCAGGAGCAACAGTGTTGCTCTGTTCACTGGTTGAGTGATCATATGCATTGCTTCACAATGTTCCATGCTTTTGAAGGTGTTGTAGGTGTTACAATCCTTCATTACTTGTAAACCATACAGTTTATGAAAAACGATCAATATATAAAATGTTTGCAAAGGTCTCAGTAACAACATGAGCTATTGGTCATACATACATGATATAAAATGCTAATTCTGCACAATGTAACAATACTTCACATGCAGAAAGTGTTTTTTAAGAATATGATATTATTATCAAATAATTCTGAACCTCATATAATGCCAAATGGTGTAAAACTAGCACCTTTTATCACAGGTATATGATCAGTATCTAATTTTGTAGGTAAGATCTTGACAGCCATCTTTCATATTGAATATTTTTTTCATAAAGCATATTGTTTAGGAGCAACGATGATTTGTTTGACAGGAATGTCTAACTTTTTAAAATTTTGAGTGCATTTTCAAAATTATAAAATTTATAACACATGAAATATGTTAAAACCTCATACCGCCAGCTAGCCAGTGATCTAAGAAACAATTTTGCCACTGATACTTCTTCACTAGCATTTTTTATTTTTGAGAGATTACAATGTGTGTGTTTGTTTGTTAGTTTTATTGGAACCTCTGAGAATCATGCAGAGTGGCTTAATACATTGTTCTGTATGCATGTGGAATCTTACTTCTTCAAATTTTTTTGTAATGATTACAAAGTCAATCAGTGGTGTCCAAAATTTCTTCCTTCCTCATCTCATTCTATTCTAATAGATCATCTTGTTAGAATGAAAACCTTTATCATACCACATCAGATGCACATGTGTAACCGTGGTTCTGTTTTATCCTCATATCATCAAATACATTATGGATACATTTATGGTTTCCAGTTATACACCCTCTCAGTTCAATTCAATACCAATAAGCAAGTAACAAGAGCCAACATGGTGTGCCATATTTGTGGATACCATCATGCCCTGTAATATAGTGAGTCTCTATCCTACAGGCAGAGGGCCTTACAGTCCCTGGAAGTGCTGGAATCCAGGAATACCCCAACAATGGGAGGGTTTTTGCAGTAAGAAAATAGCCTAAAGCCAGCCTGGCAGCACTGAGGGTTGAGGCGTTGGATGACACACCTGATGCCATGCCAGCAGCCCAGGCTCAGAAGTGAGCTCAGGTTGCCAGCAGTCAGCAAGGGAGTGAGAGGATAAAGCATCCAATGGACTGCTCTCCTCTCCCGGGGAGGGAGGGATGACCATCCCACTCCTTGGCTGCCTCCTGGCAGAGGTTGGATGGCAGCACTAGGAGTTAGGGAGGCAAAGAAATGTGGCAACATGGTGCAGACACCTCCACATGTGCACACTCACAACCATGAAGGAGAGGGACAGAAAAATGGAAAAAGATGGAGTCCACAGGCTCCATGAGCCCTACCTGCTAACCAGCATCCTGCTCTGTTGCTGGACCACTGGGGCCCCAAACTGGATTGGATGTTCTGGGTGGGGGGAGGACACCCCTCCCCTTTCTGGCCCCACCATGGGGGGAAATCCATGGTGGTACCAAGGGCTCGGTGGTGCCAGGGGATCAGTGGATGGACTTAGGAGGTAAGGCAGGGGGAGATAGCTGCCTGTGGATGCTAGGTGGGAGGAAAAAAAAGAAAATGGCTTGGCTTCCTATTTAAAATTAATATTTCAAATAAACTTAAAATAGTAAATAAATAATATTTAAAAAGAAATGTTTTTTGTAAAATAGTTCTTCTGAGATTTTGGTGCAACCAGAGAACACTATATTACTGTTGAATCCTAATATATAGAGAAAGTGTAATCATATTTTGCATATAAAATTGTCAACTTTTTTTAAATTGTACTTTTATTGCCTGATGATCATGGGGAAAGTGTCTTGAGACCTGCGCTATCCACTGGGTTTTCTTGCTTTTTATTTGCATTTAATTGAATTGTGAGGGTATATAACTTGAAACCGTAAACTTATCCACAATTTATTCGGTGATACAGGGAGTTAAGCAGACAAAGGAAGAACCACTTTCAGAGATGCTGATGAGTGTTGTGAACTGCTAAAAAAAGTCCATTGGCTTAGGGCTCCACCCTTTGGCATCAAAGTCTTATATGATATACCATGAGGAGCCACAGAAAGAGGACCTCACAGCTAAAATGTTTCCTGGAACATTGGACCATTCCACACACAGAGACTCCTGTGAGGTAGTGCAGGGGACAAGCAGCTTACAAGACAGGACCCCCACCTAAAATGAGAGACTCACCCTCAAGATGTGGACTTCTTGGGAGCAAATGAACATGTCTAGCCACAGGGCAAACCCTGAGAGCATGAACTCTGGGAACTATAATGATGGGCAGTATAAATGTGTTAATACCACCTGATTGCATGGAGGTAGGAATTGACTGACTGAATGATGACTGCTAAAAGGAATGACTGATATTAATTGATGACAAAATGAAAAGTTTCTAAAAAAATGAAAGCAAATTTAAGTCCCAAATCTTAAATAAAACAGCCACAAACAGCAAAATCCAGTGTCTGTATTAAACTAAAACTGAGGTGATAATGCTGAAGTAAACTGAATAAGGTTGACTGAAATGGCTGATTGAGCAGGAGTAGGAGCTGTTGCCTGTGAACAGGAAGCCATGTGAAATTAATGAGGAGAAATGCAGTAGAACTGAGAGGAAACTTTGCAAGCATCTTTCTATACACAGAAGATAGAACAGACTGAGAATAAAGCTAAATATGGCAGCATGACATAGGAAGGACATTGAAACTAGTAAGCACACCAAGACCCCAAAATGAATAAGTAACGCTGGAGTTACATGAGGGCACGAGTGTTGCAAGACAGGCTGACCTAGAGAAAAGAAGGTAGCACAGTGTTGTAGCCACTAAAGGACTAAATACTCACCTAGAAACTGCTGAAATCAGAAAACAAACAAGCAATTCCCCAAAGAACTGAGGAAAACAACATCGCTGATGTGTGTGTGTGTGTGTGTGTGTGTGTGTGTGTGTGTGTGTTGTGGGGGAGCAGCTGATGCTCTGGAAAAGCCTCCAGCAACAACAAAGAATTAAAGCACCTGAATGAGGCTGAAGGAAGCTGATTTAAATATCCCAGTGTGGCTGCGATGGTTGCTTCCACTACCTGAACTGAAGGCATAACCTTACAATTATGGATAAGAACCTCCTCTCTTCAGAATGACTGACATCTAGATTGCTAATCTGGATTAATGTTTTGGTTGATTAATTTGCTCCTCACCATTCCTTACAAGGTGAGGTATTACAGTGGCACTGTTGGACAATCGTAGTCATGGCTGAGAAGGCACTCATCTCCCATTTTCAACTGCTTATATCTCATCTGTTTCTTGATGTATGGTCATGAAAACTTGCAAAGTGCTCATTCTGGGCTGGGATCTCCGGACTTGATATTTCGGGGAAATTGGTTCAGTGACTTTTTATGCAAGGAAGTTGTAAAAACATGAAAATTGGATCTGATAATTGCAATTCATGCACCACTCCAATCATCTAGTTTTGCAGGCTAGCACACATCAAAATTGCATTTCTCAACCTCTTCCTACAAAGGGTATAAATGCTTAGTACCCCATTCCAACCTATTCTCTCCATACCACCTACAGTTGAAATAAAAAGCAGATGGTGACTGGTGCAACACTCCTCTAACTTTCTCAGCAATTCACTGTCAGAATGAATTAAAACATGATCAGTTGTTCATGGTTGGAGTTTTATTCATTCAGATAGCTATAGTACTTGCTGAGGAGATGAGATGAGAGCTGTAGGTCACCATCTGTTTTTGTTTTAATTTCAGGAAGCATGGAGGAGGAGTGCTGGAAAGGGGTGCTTGTGGGCTGGGGAAGTCAGTTATTCTGATGTGTAATGGGGAAGGGATGTGGTAGGTGCTAGTGGGTGGGGAAAGAGAATTGACATTTTTAAATTGACTCTATTCAACGCCAAGATTTGGCACCAGGTATTGGAATGGGGAGGAGGGGCCTTGGTGAGAGTGAAGGTAACACTAGATACTAGGGATACATGGACATGGGACAGGATATGGGAAGGGTATGCCACTGGATTCCTGTGATACTTGGACACGGGAGAAAGTCTTGGAGGTGGGTACTACTGGACACCAGGGATGCTTACAATGAGGCAGGGTGAGGGGGTTACCACTAGCACCAGAGACTGTGTGGGATACAAGGGCTTGGGGAAGAAGCGGGTACCAGTAGATAAAGTGGACTTCCTGCTATGGGGGTGGGGGAGGTTGGGCATGCCGCTGTATGAACAGGATTGTTTTGCAGGGTAGGGTGTGTGGAGTGGCATGGTGACAAGATACAGCTTGCATTTGCCCAGCATTGTCAAGGCAAAGTAATTCAAACAGTATCTGTTATTGAATTTCTGTTTTAAAAAGTAAGGCAATTCATTGGAAAATTGAATTGGGTATCAGTTAAGGCTGAAGAAAGTACATAAAATGTAACTTTAGGTTTAGAAAAATTCCAATGAGCCTTACTAAATCTATACTGATTTGTGTCTTGCAGTGTGAATGATCATGAAAAGCAGTCTTTGAGTTGCCCTAACTTTATTCATCCTCGATGCCCTAAATGGGGCATGCCTCAGACAGCTAGTTTTGGAACCCACTCAGGAGGGAGCAGTGTTAGACCTGGTATTCTCAAAGAGGGATGGAGGGAGGATCTCAGATTTAGAAGTGGGTAGCCATCTGGGAACAAGAGACCACCAAAAAGTGTGGTTCATGATAAACACAGATGTAAAGTCAAGCCACAAAAAAGCAAGGCTGGTGGACTTTAGGAGGGCTGACTTTGGCAAAATGGGAGAGTACCTCAGAAAAATACTAGCAAACAGGCAAAAAGGAGGGACGGAGGAACAATGGGGAAAAATCAAAACTGCCATCACAGAGGCAACAAGCCTTTATGTAAAGCAAATAAAGAAAACTAAATGACTGAAAAAAACACTATGGTTCTCAAAAGAGGTGATGGGGAAGGTTAGGGAGAAAAAGATAGCATTCAGAAAGTATAAAGAAATACAGAAGGCGAAGGAAATAGAATTGTACCAGTTTAGGCAGAAGGAAGCAGGGAAGGCAGTCAGCATAGCAAAGGCTCAAACCACAGAAAATATAGTCAACTCATTTGAGAAGGGGGATAAAACCGTTTATAGGTACATTAGGGAGCATAGATACATTAGGTCGCAAAGAAAGACCAAGGGAGGGATAGTGAGGCTTAATAAAGTGGAGGAGGAGGTGGGCAGAAGGTGACAGTGAAAAGCAGTGATGCTGAATGAATACTTTTGCAAAGTATTCACAAAAGAAGAGGAGGAGGAGGTACCTAAACCAAAAAACAGAAGCACTCTGGATAGTGGGGTCAATGCCAGTCCATACACAGAAGAAATGGTCCTGAAAGAACACCTAAAACTCAAGGTGGACAAAGCAATGGGGCCTGATGGGATTCACCCCAGAATTCTAAAAGAACTAAGGGGAGAACTAGTGACACCACTGACTACCCTTTTAAACAAATCATGGGAGGATGATGTCGTACCTGAGGACTGGAGGAGGGTGGATGTGAGTCCCCTTCACAAAAATGGGAGCAAGGCAGAGGTAGCAAACTACAGACCTGTTAGTTTGACCTCAATGGTATGGGAAATGATGGAATCATTTCTGAAAGAAAGAATTGTTGAGTACCTAGAGGCCAGTGGGGCACAGGACCTAAGGCAGCATGGATTCAAAGCGGGAAGGTCATGTCAGATGAATCTAATGCATTTCTTTGACTGGGTGGCCAAATTAGTGACCAGGGAGGGGCTGTGGACATGGCCTACCTAGACTTTAGCAAGGCATTTGACAGAGTCCCACACAAAAGATTAATAAACAAGTTAGCCAGCCTGGGAGTGGGTCCCAGGGTGGTAACCTGGGTAAAACATATCTGGACAACAGGACGCAGAGGGTAATAGTAAACAGAGTCCACTCCAAACAAAGGGGGGTTATTATTAGTGGGGTACCACAGGGTTCAGTACTGGGATCGGTCCTCTTTAATGTCTTTATAGGTGACCTTGCTGAGGGACTGGAAGGAAAAGTATGCCTCTTTGCAGATGACGCAAAGGTCTACAACAGAGTTGATATACAAGGGGGGAGTGGAAAGGATGAGAAGGGACTTGGCAAGGTTGGAGGAATGGTCAAAAGTATGGTAGCTTAGATTCAATGCAAAGAAGAGCAAAGTAATTCACCTGGCAAACAAAACCCAGGGGAAGAGTACACAATGGGGGGGGGGGGACTAACAACAACAAAAATGGAAAGGGACCTGGGAGTAGTCATATCAGAAGGCCTAAAGACAGGCAAGTAATGTGAGATGGCAGTAAGGAGGGCTGGGGGGATACTGGGATGCACAGGGAGAGGCTTCACCAGTAGAAAACAGGAAGCTGTTATCCCTCTGTACAAACAGTTGGTGAGACCCCATCTGGAGAACTGCATGCAGTTCTGGAGATCCCATCTCCACAAGGACATAGACAGGATGGAAGCAGTCCAGAAGAGGGCAACTGCAATGGTGAAGGGTCTGCACCAGAAGCCAGATGAAGAGAAACTAAAGGAGCTTAATATGTATACCCTTGAGGAAAGGAGGGAGAGGGGGGACATGATAGACTCTTTCAAGTACCTCAAGGGAATCAACAAGAGGGTAGCATCTTTCAGAAAAGAGATGTGCAAGAACAAGGGGGCACAATTTGAAAATGGGGGGATGTCTCAGGGGTAGCATGAGGAGATATTTTTTCATGGAGACGGTGGTGAACGCATGGAACGGCCTTGCTGAGGGGTTGTGGGGTCAAAAACAGTGGGGGAATTCAAGAATGCATGGGACAGATATAAGGCAATTCTATAGGGGGGTAGGAGGAAGTTGGCTGTTGGTTAACTAGGATCTGCAACTTATCCAATAGGTAGGGAAATGGGCAGACTAGGTGAGCCAAGTAGTCCTTATCTACCATCAAAGTCTATGTTTCTCTGTTTAGCAGCCTTTCTCCAAGCACTGATGTGTAAATATAACCATGGAATAAACTACCAGCTGGAGTAGTGGAAGCAAAGTCTGTGACATCATTGAAACGTAGGTTGGACAAGACTAATGTGAAATCAAAAGCAATAGGAGAAAAAGGAGACATTAGGCGGAAGGGGGGTTAGGTCCTGGGATCTGATTAGGTCCAAGGAACACATGGGCAGACTAAATGAAGTCTTTTTCTATATTTCTGTTTTTCTTTTCCAGGGAACCAGTGCTGAAGTTAGTACAAGCTCAGTGCTGAGACTGCAAGAAACACCACAACACAGGTTTACCAAGGCTCAGGGGAATTTTTTATCCTAACATTTCATTTCCTTAGTTTTGTGGTAAGAAGGTCCAACCCTAAATGCTTCCTAAACATATTTTGTTTGTGACAAATGATAAGTCTAAACATTTTCTTTGATATCTTTATATCGCCACGCTGGCAAAGCAATATCTCTGCGGTTGTCTGTGGTGTTGTATAGTAACTGAAGAGGAAGCATGGAGTCTAGACTCCATGGTTCCAAATAACATTTTCATGCCTTCATTTAAGGCCTGAATATCCTTCTGGACAAAGCCATTTGAAAAAAGTTAATAGGTAGTACCTTAAAGCAGCAGTATTTGTTAGTCAGCAAAACAGTTTACCATATAGTTTTTTAGCAATTACAGTATATATTCCTGAAAAATTCATCATCAGTATAATGTAAAACTATTTTCACACTAAGTAATCTTAGTGCAAACTCGTATGCAGCCATAACTGCATACATTTAATTTAGTGCTAATTCATTAGAACCACATGCACTATAATGGAAAAAGTGCTAATTGCACTAATTAGCATACATGTATTTTCCTAATCATTAGTGCTTCAGTGAAAGTAGCAAAAAATTATTTGACTGAGAAAATTTCAAGTTTTACAGTATTTATATTTATAGAAACATAGAATTTGATGGCAGATGAGGACCGCCTGGACTGCCTGACCCACCTAGTCTGCCCATTTTTCCCTACCTACATGATTACCACAAACCATACTTGATCTACAGCTCTTTCTCCCTCCTCCTTCCTTTCTACTATGATTCCCTTGTGCCTATCACATGTATTCTTGAAACCTGCCACTGTTTTTGCCCCACCTCCTCTGCAGGAAGGTTGTTCCAGGAATCAACCACTCTTTTTATGAAGAAGTACTTATTTACAGCTCTCTTGATTCTACGCCCTTCAGCTTCACAGCATGTGCCCTTGTCTTGAGCACCTTTTCTTCTGAAAAATACTGCCCTCCTCTACCTTATTTACCCCTGTGAGGCATTTTCTCTATCACATTCCCCTCTCCCTCCTTTGTTCCAGGGTGTACATATTGCGGTTCTTTATTCTGTCCTTGTAGGGCTTTTGACGCAGTCCTTGCACCATTTTAGTTGTCCCCTTCTGGACCACATCTGCTCTATGTGCTTCCAGAGATGTGGTCTTCAGAACTGGACACAGTATTATAGGTAGGTCTAAACAGCAGTCTATACTGAGAGAATACCACCGCCCTCTTCCAGCTGGTCATACCTCTCCCTATGCACCCCAGCATCTCACTAACCCTCCATATTGCTTTGTCACACTGCCTGGCCACCATTAGGTCACCCAATATGACTACCCTCAGGTTCCTTTCCTTCTTTGTGGTTGTCAATACCACTTGACATATTTTGTACTCCACCACTAGGTTTCTGTGTCCTAAGTGAATCATTTTGCACTTTTGCACCTTGAAACCCAGCTACCATACACAAGACCACTCTTCTGGCTTTCTCAGATCCCTGCTTCAGTTGCATCTGATGAGTTGAAAACAATTGTTATTACTAATTTTATAAGCAATGACTAAAACCCTTAAAGATGGCCAGCATTAGTGATTTTAAAAAATCCTTCCCCTCGAGGTTACATTTTTGACTTTACAGGCTGAATTCATATGGTTGATATACTGAATTAGGAGGGTGCTATCACACAGTGCTAGTGGTCAATAGCACATCACCAAGATGTTTAATTTATTCACTGTGGGCATGACCAGTAAGTAGTTACATTTCAAAATTAAAAAAAAAAAACATTTTTTAGTTCCAGAATGAAATATAATGAAAAGAAAAATGGATATATTGATTTTTTGTCAGAACTACAGTATTACTAAAATAAACTATATAATGATTTTTTTCTGCTAAATATAGTGCTGCTTGAACATGGTGTGTATAATTCCTAGTGATTCCTAGTGTGCAGAAACACACATTTCTGCAATATGTACATCTTATCTTCAGCTCTGACATTGTGCATTATTCTAGTGTCCTCTCCTCCCATGAACTCCTTCTTTTTATGCTCTCCTTTCCTTGCTCATGGCCCATGTTTTAGTTGTGGGATTTATTTCTCTTTCAGCCACCCTCTCAACCATTTCTTCCTTTTCTGCTTCAGTTAAACTCTTACCCACAGGGTATTTCAACATGACGTGGCAGTCTTCCTTGGCTCAAAATAACATTCTACAAATTGTGACCCTCAGTCTCAGGATGTATATTACAAAGTCCACTCCTCTCAATCCCCACACTATGAACCATTCCATTAGTGCTTGGGCCCTGGCTTCAGTATCCCATGGCATTTTTTCTGCTTACACCCTTCATGAGGCTTTCAGTGATGATTGCATAATCTATTATATCTGTAACGTCTTCCACCTAAAGCCTTCCCCCCCAGTTTAGTCTAGTATAGGCCACTCATGTTTTTTCACTTCATTGTTAGATGATCTTGAGACTACCAACTGGTCGTCACTCATGTATTGACCAAAATAGATATTTCACTGACCTCCTTCTAGAGCAAATTCATTGCAACAGTTGACAAACACACCCATCTCAGGAGGTCTCACATCTGTGGATCCAGTCTTTCTTGGAACTTTAAAGAGGTCACAGACCTTCTCAAAGCTTGCAACAATGCTGACACCTTCATATGGCCTCTGTCTCACCCAAGTTCTTGGTCAGGTACAAACAACCCTTGTCTGCATCTCAACTAAATAAGTATCTGCTCTCTAATGTACAGGTTTGCAAATGTTTTAATTAATGATGGATTTTATTCATGTATTTGTATGTCATATATTGTAAATGTATTATGTCAATGTACTGTTAAGATTGTACTGTGTACACTAGGTTACCATTGTAAATGAGCATATGCTCAATGGCTATTCCTAATAATATACAACAAACAACGACAAAACAACAGCAAAACTATATAACTCCTGTACAAAAGCCACCAAGGATGCAAAATCAAATTACCGTACTTTGCCAAGAACCTTAAGAAAAAACATAAATCCCCTGTTTGGTTCCAGATGTTTATACAGATCTCAGAATACCTGAGAATATCCATCCTTTCAGACTAATAGTCAGTTATAAGTAAAAGCATTGTGGTCAAAAAAAGTCTAACATAATGTCTGTGAAGCCTAACCTATCCCCTGCCTGGTCACTCCCATGAGTGGAGCACCAGCAGGCATATTCTTGGCTTATAGGCATTGGATGAAGTACTTCACTCTGTTCTGTGTATCACCATCTAACCCTGGCCACAATAAATAATTATTGATACACAGATTGCATCCACATTATGCCAAGATATGTGCTATGCATTTCTTACATTGTTGTTTCTCTACAAGAAGATCACTAGGGCTATCCATAACAAAACCATTTGTGGTTTAAGAGATATTTCTCTGGATGATCCCAGTCAGTATGAATTGGCACTGCCATGTCTCTGCCCTCCCAGTCTCTATGGTTGTCCTTCAGGGCTCCATCCTTGGCTCACTACTATTCTCCATCTTTATAAACTCCCTCCCCTCTGACTGCCTCTCCTGTGAAACCCTGCTGTATGTTGATGAACGTATCTACTATTACACTGACAAGTCCCTGGCGAACATATCCTTTATTCTATCTCTAAACTACAGTTCAGCATACACCTAGTTCTGGTCCCATCAGCTCGTCAACAAAAAAAAACTAAATTGATGCTTTTTGGATCTAAACCATACCTTGCCAGCATTGCCAAGTCTGGCTTCTTCCTCTCGATACTTACTCCTGAAGTCCCCAAGCTACAGAATGTGCCCAGTTTCAAGTACTTGGGCATAACCCTCTGGATGGCAGTATAGCTTAGAGGTTAGATTAATGAGCTATGAATGAGCTTGGTACATCCAGCAGACTTGACCTGGGTTTGATTCTCACAATCTCCACTTGCATACTGTGTGACTCTGAGCAAGTCACTTAACTGCACAGTGCTCCCAGGTCACCCCTGAAAACAGGCACTTGTGCCTAGTGGGGCTTAACTGGTTACCAAAGACTAAACTAAACTAAAATAAAAAATAAAATAAATAAATAACCCTCAACCCCTCTTTCTCTCTTATACAGAGGAAGTCAACTCTGTCATATGGTAGGTAAACCAAAACCTAGGGACTGCATACCAGCTAAAGCAGTTCCTGACTAGCAAAGCCTGCCAAGTTATTGCTCAATGCAAACTGCTAGCAATTATTGATTATTGCTCCCCCATATAATCACATGTGTTCTCTGCCCTGTGCTCACACCTCAGCTCAGCCTATAACAATGTTTGTCAATTTGCGCTCCTAGCACCTGACTCTACCCATCACTGTCACCTCAGTCAGTCACTGGCTGGCTCCCACTCTCCAGTCATTTTGACTACGCTCTAAGCTGTATCATTGACAACATCCTTAGATGTGGCAATGCATCATCTTATGTATCTTTGCTGAAGGCTAGTGCTCCCCCCAGTTGCTTGTGTGTGTCCTCGGTCCCCCCAATGGAAATCCTCAAAGCCTCAACTGTTATGGGTGGCAAAGACCTATCTGATGCTGCTTCCTGTCTTTGGAACAGTCTCCCTTCACTCATAGCCTTTTCAAGCACCAATTCAAATCCTGCTTACTGAATTAGGCCAAATGCCTGTGCTCACCAGGATAATCTCTGTCTACTTGCCTCCACTACTTTGCCACCAGCTCAGCTCTTGTGACTGTTCTACCTCTTACAGCACTTCATGCCTGATCTCTGTCTCCTGCCATCACTCTTGTTTCTTCACATTGTACTATACTTCTGTGTATAATTTATCACCCTTACATAACTCATTTGTTGAACTATTGGGTATTTATTTGTTTCACTGGAAAAATTATTGTTTAATCTTCCCAATTCATTGTGAACATTTATTGGATTTTCTTCAGACACGTTGCTAACTGTTCTGTACATTTATTTGATTTACTCTGACACAGTGTAAACTGTTCTGTATTTTAACTTTTCTGATTACAATGCTGCTGTATTTCCCATTTGATATTTCTCTGTATGTAATTACTCCTGTGCCACAAGTTGTGGCCCGGGTCATGCCTGAAAACACTCCCCAGAATCAGTGTACCTACCCAGTAATCAAAGACTTAAGTAAATATATAAAAATAAATCACAGCTGGCTCTGTCATTCTCAAGATATAGTTATTATCCCCTTCATACATGCCATGTACCAACTAGCCTTGGGCATAGAGAAAGTGTGGGACATAGTTGTGTAGCTAGGAAAGTAAAATGAGGAAATCAAAACCTTTGGTTGCCCTATACCTATTGTAGACATGCTCAGCTTTGTTACTCAACCCCTTGAGCACTTGCACTCCTTGTACTTCAGAAACTGAATTAAAAGAGGAAAAAGCACAGTAGTGTGCTGAGTTATAGTACTTACAGGATGCAAGCAGGAAGCAATGTACTTTGAAACGTCAGTGTGTGTGACTTCTGGGAGTGCAAAGCTGAGCAGTCTACACATGTAGCAAATTCTGTTCTGTAGGAGTGGAATAAACATTGAAGGTGAGTCCAGTTGCTGTGTCTGTGTTATCTTTTGGCTCTCTCCCATCATCGGGCTAATACAAACAACACACGGTGTCAGAATATTGCAGTACCTTCGCTTTAGTTGGAATCATAGATTAACTGAAACCACCACTGGAGTTGAGAATGGTTGAAATACTGAGAAGTCCTGAAAAATGTTTAAGCTGCATCTTCTCCTGTACATCAAAGCCACAGGAGCCCAGGGCAGGAAATCAGATACAAAGGTACAGTAGATCAATTATCTTACTGTTGCTTGGTCTGAAGCTATTGGAGTATATAACAGATTCCAGTTTGAAGAGTGGAAGAAAGATGGTTTGGAGATTGCAATGGAGAAATCTAAAGGAATTTTGCATTCCAAAAAAGAATGAACGCTATAAATGCTATTTGTTTAGATCATGTATGCAAAAAGAAAATGACTTGGAGTTTCTGACTGATTTGAAATTAAAAAATGCAGTTGTGTCATTTTAGGACTTAAATTCTTTATTTTGTGATCAAGTTATAATGAGATGCAACAGTACTAAAGTAAGAGTAGACTGTTATGAGACACAGAGTTATCCCCGACCAAGGCAGTGCAGAGATTTTTCAAGCTGTAGAGGTGTCTGAGATGCAGATGCAAGCATTTGGGAGTGAAATGTGTAGCAGCAGTGCATGTTGTTGATAAGACAAAGGGTCAGAGCAAAAATGAGGGACAAATGCCTTATAAAAATAATGGACCAGAGACTAAGGAACAAAAGCAGAGTCAGAGATGTTGCAAGTAGCATGCAAGACAGCAATGTCCTGCATATAGTCATGTGTTTATAGTGGTGTCACCTACATAAATGCTTCAAAAACCACCCTAAGTAAGTGGGATACAACGTACAATAGTATCTGTCGTTATGCCTTAGCTTCCCCACGTTTGAAGCACCACTGCTTGCTATATGCAGACCTTAGATGGCCTTCTCCATCTGCCAATCTACTCCTTGCTCTTTGTACTCTGCTGGACAACATCATTAGAACTAATCTACCTACCTCTCTTGCAGGCATGCTGGTGCCTCTGTCCCCCACCTATGGCCTCCACTCTACTGAACTATCTCTACTATACACCCCTAGGTGCAGAACCCTAAAAGGAACCTCAGCTTTCTCCTGCCTGGCCCCCAAATATTGGAATTCCCTATCTCTTGATGTTCGCTCTGCACCTAGTAATATTGCTTTTAAAAAGATGCATCACAATCTCCTCATCAAACATGCCCTATGTTCCTGTTTTAAACCCCCATACAGTGCTTGACATCCCCTTCCTCAGCTCTCAAAATGTTTCAATTTTGCTCTGACCCCTTGTTACTATTATATGTAGCACTTACCATGGATTATATGTTAAAACTGCACTGCACTATGATTGTATGCTTATTATGTTTTGTACTAGTGTGTATTTTTCTGCCATTGTCTTTGTCATATTAGCAATACTATTTACATCACAGAATATCATGTAGATTTCTCCTTGTATGGTTGATTAACTCTGAACTATACCTGTTATTTGTTTAGTCTGCCAATTTTGTATTGTAACTTCCCGGGTCATGTCTGAAAATAGTCATATTTTGTGGCTTCGACACCTTACCCGGTAAACAAAAACTAAATAAATAAAAAATATAGTGTCTAAAACATGCAATTTAAAACATAATTTTGCAAGTATATGTCATCAGTGAAAGTTGTTATTGTGAACACAGACAAAGACATAGAGTCTGACTCAGATGAGATTTTCATTAAAGTTCTAATAAATGAAAAAATAGTAAAAAAACACGATAAAAAAAGAACATAAACTGGTGCTAAAAATGAATGGTACTATTATAATACAAAAATTTGATATAGGAGCCCAGGCAAATGTACTAACAATATGAGACTTACAGAGATGAAACACTAAACCAGAAATGAAACCAAATGCAGTCAAATTACACACATACACAGGAGATGAAATTCCAGTGTTGGGCACTTGTGAAATTTGTGTGCAAGATAAAGTTCATCAAGTGAATTTTGTGATTGTTGAAAGAAACAGAGAACCTACTTGGGGACATGAACTGTGTGAAAGGTTGGGTCTTGTGAAACATGTACATGTTACTGATATGCAGCTCGACAATACTGAGACTATTGTTAGCCCATTTGAGATTTCTTTCAAGAAGTCAGATCCCTGGCTATAACACATACTATATAACTAAAAGAATATCCACAACAGGTACTGTAAGTCATGTTATGTGTAGAGTACAAGTGTCACTGAGAACGAGGCTGAAAACTGAATTGGGCAGGATGATTGAAAATGGAATTATCTGCCAGGTGCAAGAACCCACAGACTGGGTATACTCAGTGGTAATAGTCAAGAAGCCAGATGGCAGTTTAAGGATTTGTGTGGATCCAAAAGAGCTGAATGTGAAAATTAGGAGAGAATATGTTCAGCTGCCAAGCCATACAGAAATAATGAAGCAGATGGCAGGAGTTAAGTGGTTCTCCAAACTAGATGCAGCAGCCAGATTCTGGAATATACCCTGGATGAGGCAACTCCCAAACTATGCACAGTTAGTACACCATTAGATCAGCACAGATTTCTGAGACTTCCTTTTGGTATATGCTCTGCACCTGAAATGTTTCATAGAACAGTAATGTTAAGAAGCGTTCCGGGAGTAGCAGATTATATAGATCACATCATTGTCTCTTGAGTCACTCCAAATGACCATGATACCAGATTACGGACAGTGCTCAACACTGTGAGATTAAATGGATTAAAGATGAACAAAGAGATACATGTCTTTTAACAAAAAGAAAACTGGTACTTGGCAGAAATACATACTTCACAAGGCATGAAATCAGGCAAAGAAAACCTGAGAGCAATTCCAGAAAATCTTGTACCAAAGAATCTGAAAGACGTATAAAGATTAATGGAAATTAATAAGTTTGTGAGAAAATTCATTCAAGGATTTTCTGTAAAAATAATGAAGCTAAGATCTCTTTTAAAACATGTCACAGAGTGGGAGTGAACAGAAAAAAAAAAATAGAGTGGGATACTCTCAATGCTATTCTCACCACTTTATCTGTATTGCAGTATTTCAATGCAGAATTGCCAAACTTTCAACAGTCAGGTCACAAGATGGTCTGTAAGCTGTGCAACTACATACAGCAACATCAAAGACATTAGTTACTAGTGGTCTATGCATCCAGGGCACTAAGCAAAACTGACAGAATGTATTCACAAATAGTGAAGGAGAATCTATGACTATGTTTTGGATAGAGAGTTGGCTGAGCAGATTAGAAGGGTCTGTAGGAAAGGGAACACAGTAGTGGTGGGGGACTTCAACCTCCCTGGGGTGGACTGGAACACCCCAACCAACATGAGTGCAAAAGAGCAGGTATTACTAGAGGCATTTCAGGACAGCTTCCTGGTGCAGTTGGTCCATGAGCCAACTAGGGTGGGTAGGACTCTGCACCTGGTACTAACAAATGGGGAGGTTGTAAGAGATCTGGGAGTTGAGGACCCCCTGGCTGGGAGTGACCACCACTCAGGGTCACACTCAATATGGGCAGAGAAACAGGAGGTATGGGTACCAGGGTGATAGATTTTAAGGGGGTGGACTTTAAAAGGATGGGGGAATTTTGGTTGGGCATCTGGTGGGAATTCAAACATGCATGGATGCTGACTAAAAATGGGATATTATTAAAAGGGGACTAGCAGAGGCTGCTGAGACTTGTACCAGGACACAGAGCAAGAAAGGCAGGGCAAAAAAGCCAAGCTGGGTAACTCGGGAGGTCCTGGAAGGGGTGAGGGCCAAGAGAAAAGCATTCCAGAGACTCAGGAAATTGGGAGGGCAAGGGGACAAGGAAGAGTACACAAAGACGCCCAGGGAGGTTACCAGGCTAGTCAGGGCAGCCAAGGCATCCAGGAAGCTGAGACTGGCACAGGGAATTAAGGACAGGGGAAAAGGACTACTTCAGATACGTTGGTGAGGGAAGGAGAAACAAAGACCTAATTATCAGAATTAAGTAGGATAGGAGGTGGGTGGAGAAAGGGGAACAGGAAGAGGCACTGAATGATTACTTCTGCTCTGTGTTCATAGAAGAAAAGGGGGGGCAGATGCCTCATGGGAGAGGTGGAGTGGGCAGGGGGTGAGGGACTGACTGGTATCAGGATTACAGAGGACAGGGTTCTGGAAGGACTAAGGATGCTGAAGGTGGAAAAGGCACCAGGACCAGACACTATTCACCCTAGAGTGGTCAGAGAGTTAGCGGAGGTCCTGGTGGACCACTGGCAGAATGAATGCCACAAGGCTGGAGGATGGCCCATGTGGTGCCCATTCATAAAAGTGGCTCGAAGGATGAACCAGGCAACTACAGACTGGTGAGTCTCAATTCAATTGTAGGGAAGCTCATGGAACCAATCCTGAAGGAGAGGCTAGTGACCTTTTTGGAAAATAATGGTCTCCGAGACAGTCATCAACATGGGTTTGTCTTGGGCAGATCCTGCCAGATGAACCTAGTTGGGTTCTATGACTGGGTGACCAGGGAGCTGGACAAGGGACAGGCAGTGGACATCCTGTATTTGGACTTCAGTAAGGCCTTTTATTCTGTGCCGCATGAGAGGCTGGGGGGAAAGATGGAATACATAGGGGTGGAAACAAAAATGGTCATTTGGTCAACTGGATCACCAACTGGCCGAGGGGTAGGCAGCAAAGGGTAGTGGGGGCTCTCAACACTGAGGGATGTCACGAGCGGGGCGCTGCAGGGTTCTGTACTGGGATCAGTGTTGTTTTGGATATTCATAGCCAATATCTCACATGAGGTCCGGAGTAAGATCAGTCTGTTCGCAGACGATGCCAAGATGGGAGTTGTGGTAGATGATATAGAGAGATGGAGGGGACTGCAGGATGACCTGATCAAACAACAGGAGTGGTCAGAAACATGGCAGATGGGGTTCAATACCAGGAAGTGCAAGGTCCTGCACTTCAGAGCTAGGGACTAGGGAAGGAAATATCAGCTGGAATGGTAGAGCTAGAATACACCATGGAGGAAAAGGATCTGGGGGTGCTTTTTACAGGAAGCATGAATCACTCAGCTCAGTGCTGGAAGGTGGCTGCAAAAGCAAACAAGATGCTGGGGTACATAGTGAGGGGAATCTCCTCCAGGAATAGGGAGGTGATCCTTCCCTTGTTTGGGTCACTAGTCAGGCCGCACCTGGAATACTGCGTACAATACTGGCATCCATTTCTGAAGAAGGACATCAGATTGTTGGAGGGGGTGCAGCATAGGGCAATGAAGATGATTCAGGGAATGGAGGGGGAATCCTATAAGGAGAGAATGGGAGATCTGAACATGTATACCCTGGAGGAGAGGAGGGATGGGTATATGATTGAAACCGTTAAATATTTAAAGGGAATAAGCAAGATTAATACAGAAGAGATTTTCCAGATCAAAAGGGGGAGAGACATGAGATGGTATCGGCTGAGATTGGAGGGGGGAAGATTCAGGAAGGAAATCAGGAGACACTTTTTCATGGAAAGGGTGGTGGACAAGTGAAATACTCTGCCTGAGGAAGTGGTATCCTGTTGAATGGTGGGTAGATTTAAGAAGGGGTGGAACAGAGTGAAGGGGGTGGTTGTGAGGAAGGGAGGGTGGGGCGACTGCAAGTTGAGGATTTATGCTGACCGCAAGTTGTGGTTGACATAAATTAGGCAGGAGACCCCGGTTGTTTTTCTACTGGGGGCCTTTCTCCCCTGCACCTCCCAAACTAAAGGATTCCAACTTCGAGTCATAGTTGATTTGGGGAGGGGGTGCAGGAATGCAAGACAGAGTGCTGGGGTCTCGGGTGGACCATTACAGTGAACTATCGATGTTGTCATTGACGTGTTCTCTGTAATGGTGTCGCCATACAGTCAGCATACCAAAGCTGAGGGGCTAGCTGTACAAATGAGCAGACTCGATAGTCTATGAGGCTTGTTTCTGTTGGAATTTTGTATGTTCATATGTTTGTATGTAAACACTTCCATTACTACATAAAGGGATTGAAAATCCTGGCATAGATGGCTCATAAAACTTTGATTACAATCTGACAGCGAGACTAAACAAACCTCCTCCTAGGATACAAAGATTATTACTGCAGTTGCAAAAATGTGATCTTAAATTGGAATATAGTCCAGGTAGCAAGTAACTAGTTGCAGACACACTGTCAAGACTTTTTCTACCTAATACAGAGATTCAAAGAAAAGAGCTTGAAAAAGAAATCAGGCTGTATGCAGATCTAATACAGTCAGGAAGAAAGGTCTCACATACTATACAATGTGGAAAGTTATCAAAATAGAGACTAAAAAAGATGAAACTCTACAGAAAGTTTTGGCAGCCAGTAGAAGTGATAAAAGAAGTGAAAGCATAAGGACTGTTGTGCTCCAGTTCAGTATGAACTAACTGAACTTGACGAAGTTCTGTTTAAAGGAAACAACACTGTAATGCCCTCAACATTAACAAAATACATTTTGCAATGATTGTCTGAGCCTTAGTGGCACTGAGAAACTAAAAGATAGGCAAGACAATAGGTACAGTGGTCAAGACACTGAGAAGCTATGCAAGGGTTATAATGTGCGCCACAAATATAGACGTCAGAAGGCAAAAGAACCATTGTGGAGAACCGACAAAACTGCTGCATCATAGGAAAAGGCTGTCATGCTCAACAATGCCAACTATGTGGTGCTCAAGGACGACTTTCTCTAAGTTTCTTGAAGTGGCCCTGTTACCCAACACAGGTTGAAACACTGTTATCACTAGCAAGATATAAATGTTTGACAGACTTGAAATTCCACATGTTGTAGTAACAGATAATGGGCCACAATTTAGTGGTAGAGACGTTAAAGAATTCAGTGAGAAATATGAATTTCAACATTGCCCATCTAGTACAGGAGATCCACAATCAAATGACATGGCAGAGTGCATAGTTAAAATTGTCAAAACTCTCCTGAAAAAAGCACAATATGTGGGAGAAGACTCATGTCTGCCATAATGAGTTACAGAGCTGCGCCTTTAGAATGCAGGAAATTGCCTTAAGAGCTACTCTTTGGTAGGAACATTGCACCAAGAATGCCTGTTAAAGATCCATGAGAACTAAAGGAAAATCCTGCTGTCCTGAAGGAAAGTGCAAAGCAATGCCTGAACAAGCCTTATGTTTCTACACAGGTGCAAATAGACTGTCAGATGTGATGGACACTTCCATTCTTTACATCAGAGAAAATAAGTGGAGAGAAACTGCAAAGGTGATATGTGCAGTCACTCCAGTCATGTCCTTTGAGATATGTATAAATTCAGGAAAAGATTTGTGAGGAAATCAAATACTGTTGTTGCTACAGTAACCAAATAACCTACTGAAACTTGAACTGACATTGTTCCGGAAGATACAAACATCATCCAAAATCTTCTGCATTGTAAATACTGAAAATGTCAACACTGGGACTGCTGAGGCAGCAAAAGGTAATACAGAGACTGCAGATGAACTTACTCATTCGGATCATAATGTTAAGCAACTTCAAAGATATATAGAGGCGTGCTAATTTAATTGATAACTGTAGAGGACAGTTTATGAAAACAAAACAGGAATGTGATGAATGTTTTGACTGTGTAACTTTTTCTAGGCAAGGGGCAGTGCTTAGTATGTCCAGACAGCATGTTATTCTACCTGTCTCATGTACCTGTTTTATCTTTTGTTTTAATGTGAAGCACCCAGATCATCCGGGACTGGTAGCTGTACAAATAAAATTTGCCGTGCCTTGCTTTGCCTTACAAGATGTAAACAGGTCCGTGTGTGTGTGACCTTTTGGTATGCCAAGCTGAAAAAGTCTGCATATGTAGCAGAAGCTGATGTGTGAGAGTGGAATAAACACTGAAACTGAGTGCAGTTGCTGTGTCTCTGTTATCTCTTGGATCTCTTCCATCATCTGACTAAGTCAAACAACACAACTAGTACTAAGTGTTATGCATTAAACATTAGGTTTAATTCATACAGAGTAAAGCAATGGTATTATTATACTAGTAAGGGTGGATATTACACAGTAGCAGCAACCACAGTCAGTGGTCACTTTCCAGAATGCCACCCCCTCTCCACTCAACTTGTAAGCTGTGGCTTACTTGGCTTATGTGTTTCTATACCCATGCATATGTAAACCTATTTCTGGCCCCCACAGAACAACCACTATTTTGGGCTCACAATATCCCTTCTGCTCCACTGTTTGATGCCATGCTACAAGCTTCCACCGTAATGTATGTACTTGAACAAATAAAAATAGAACTGTACACATGCCAAGTTCCAAGTGGAAGTGAACATTTAGTTGTAAAGTAAACATTGCTAGTCATTACAGAAGTTGTTGGATTTGTGCACAGAGGTTTGCACCACTAACTGATAGCCATTCTGGTGAAGTGAGGATGTTAGCTTCTACACTCTTAGCAGACGTCTCTGTTAAGACTAGTAATGGTTGTTTTATATTAACTCTTCAAATCCACTTGCAACTTGTTGTGTGTGCCAGTTTAATTTTTATTTGTTTGTGCCTGGCTAATGATTTCAAATGACCAGCAGCACCTTTGGAGTGAGTGTGAGTCTCTTTTTTTAATTGCATTGTATTTACTCAGGTGCCAACCCCAAAGTTAGAAAGCTAACAGTAATTTGACTAAAAAAGTCACTGAAATTTTTCAAATACAGTCTATTGTATTTATAGCAGAATTCTACTATATAAAGTACTGAAGTGTAGTATTTATGAAGTTGCTATAATTAATTTTATGTTGATGTTTGTTTGGTTACAGTATGACACTGATTGCTGTGACACCAGGACCATATTGGGCAAAAGAGCTCTATAGTGTGGAATAAGTTTTAGTGACTCTGAAAGATGGCAGAAGGCTGAACAGAAACATTACTCTCCCTGAGCACTTCATCATTAGCTCCTATGGTCCCATTGATTGCAAGGCCATGTTTTTCCATGGTTAGTGTCCTCTGACTTCAAGGTACTGGCAATCATATTTTTACTGACCAATGGTATAGTACAATAAGACCCAGATATTCAGAAATGCACCAAAGGCTGGCACAAGTCTGGTGCAGCGCAAATTCAATGCACCGTGGTGCAACAGGAGCCATATACAGAGGTTGTGCAAGCTGTACTGCACCAGAGCAACCCAGCTGAATATGGCACAGTTGCGCTATGGTGCAAACACAGTTGTGCCATGGTGCAGAAAGAGATGCTCCAATGCAACTGTGGTAGCAGAGCAGCAGAGCAACAGAGGGGGTCAAGGCACAGAGAAGAGACCCAGGGACTGAGCCAGGGAAGCACAGTGACAGGCCACAAGAGGCCACCACCAGCAGGGCACAGCAGGGCACACATGGGTACCCAGATCCCCCCAGTGCACAACAGTGGCACAGACAGTAGGCAACAGGTGGTGCCAATGGCCAACAAAGGGCCACCAAGGGAGCCCCCCCACAAGATGCAGGCTGTGCCCCCCACACCCAGACCAGAGCAGGCCACACCCAGGACCATGCAGCCAAGCACACACACATGCCACACAGGTGGCCCACACAGTAGGCACAGAATATGCCAGAATACATGTAGCATGGCAGACCACATGGGACAGGCCATACAATGCCAAGCAGGGGCCCCAACACAGCATGCAGCCAGTACCCAATGAAAGACCATGGCAGTGTGCCATCACCATGCACACATCCAACACACACCCCTGACAGCCACCCCATGGGCACCCCAAGGCACAGCCACTGAGAGAGAGGAGAAACACCACCACAGTGGGACACACCACAGCACACAGCAGTGCACCACAGAAGCACAAAACACACCCCGACACATGCACACCACATGGACAGGCACTGGGCCACTGCAGCATGGCTCCTCACACAACCTGCAAAGCAGACACTGACACAGGCAGGTAAGTCAAAAAATATATATTGCAAAAACAGACTATTTACATCAACAAGAGGGTGGTAAAGGGTAGGAAAGTGAGGGATGGGGACAGAGAACAGGGACTGTACAGTAGGATGGGGGACTGTAGGGTGAGGTACAGTAGGGAAAACGGGAATGCTGGGGCCCATTCACCGGCGGCCACGGCCTGCCATCCCTTTGCACCTTCGCCACCTCCTATCCTTCAGCAGCAGGTGGCAAACCTGCAGGACAGCCTCTATTGCTGTCGACTTGATAAGGATCAGCTGACGGAGCAGCCTGCAGTAGACAGGCCTTCATCTTCTTCACTGGACACCTATGACAAGGGACAGGACAAGTGATCAGTGCAATGTCCCAAGGAACCATGCCCACTCACAGCGACAATGGACAGCGAGAACACACACCCCAAGAGGGCCCGTACCAGCCACCCACAGAGGGGTGGGCCAATGACTGCCAGCAAAGTGGCACACCATGACAGTGCACAAAGGTGGTCCCTGCTGCACAATGGCCACCTGACTGCACAATGACAGTCACATGGCACAGTGCACTGGCAGCAACACAGCAACGTCAGTGTCAGTCAGGTGCACACCCACCCCACCAACAGTGGGCACACATATCCAATGGATGCAATGCATTGGCAAGCACCACGCACATTGTGATATACACAGCTACCACGGCACATGACACAGGCGGCCATACCCTCCACCCATGCCCCCGCCACCCCCATGTAATGTGCGAAGGACCATTACAGTGGCTACCTTCCCTCCATGGCCCTGCTGGTGCCAGAGCTTGCTCCTGCACTGCCTCCATGGCCTGCTGCAGCCTGCTGTCCTGCCGCTGCCATGACTGCCACTGCCCTCCAGCGATTCTCAGGCCCTGGGAATGGAACATAGACAGGTACACATCAGTAAACATCCACAGCAGCTGCCCATCACCCCCACCCCATGCACAGGGTGAGCCCCTGCCTGACACATCCTGCACAGCTGCATCGCAATGCAAGTGGCGACTGGCAATGCCACCTCACGATGTGCATGATGGATGTGCACTGCTCTGCAGGGCATGCCAGGCAGCCTAGCAAACACCACAGTACAGCACCAGGGCACACATGCAATATGGGCATACTTACCTGGCTGTGGCACAGCCCCATGCCTGACATGCACCTCAAGCCTCCTCAGATGCTCTGGGTCCCTCCACGCTAGGTCACCCTGCTTGTGGTGGTACTGCTGCCCAGTCCTGGCCACCCTGGTCCTCTGCTGCAGTGCACATGTGCACAATAGCAGGCCTGACACATCATGTGCCATGCCTTCCATCATGCAGTCAGTGCACAGTGTACGATTGGTACCATGATACAATTCAGCGCATGTGCACTGTGGGCATGTGCATTGCAAGCAACTTGCTCTGGAGCAAACTCATTGCACATAGAGCAAAGTCGCAATATTCAGATGCCCCATGCAAATGAGCTCATCAGCCAATGCATGGTTTTCTGGGGGCATTAGCATGTCATTACCATTGTGCCAAATCTCATTTGCATGCATTGTGCTATATAAGCACCACGGAACAGCACAGGCCATGGACCAGTACTGCATCCTTCTGGGGTAAGTTGCACATGACGCTGCAGCTCACTGGGAGCAGCCAGCACAGCAGGGTGGGACAGAACGGGGTGATGCTGCCACTGACACACTGTGCTGTCCATGTCCACAGGAAGCGACATGTCGGAATGTGAGGAGGGTGAGGAGCGTGGGTCTGCTCGCAAGTGCAGGCCCAATTTCATGAAGGCAGAGACAGAGGCCCTGTTCATTGCCTACCTTGACAGGGAGCCCCTTTTGAGTGGTGCCACAGGCACACCACAGGTCAGGGCTGGGGCCTGGGAGGAGGTGGCAGCAAGCATCAACCAGCAGGGCAGCCACCAGTGGTCAGTGCAGGAAGAAGGTGGGCATGGACAAGAGGTACATCAAGGAGAAGGTAGTGGTCACCCTTGCATCCCGGAATGCCACTGGAGGGGGGCCTGCAGATGCACCACAGCTCACGGCGCAGGAGGAGTTGGTGGCAGCCACCATGCACCACTGCACGGTAGAGAGTGTGCCTGGCGGTGGATTCCAGACAGGTGGCAGCCCAATTACTGCATGCTAAGTATGTCAGCCATGCACAACTGGGGTGTGGAGGGTATGTACATGGCCATGCTGGTACTGGCAGTGCATGCAGCCGGCATGCATGTCATGTGCATGTGTGTTCACCCACATGCATGCCATGTTGCAGGACACATAAAGTGGCAGTGTGGGGGGGCACAGGTGGCCAATGCATCACTAACACGCCTCTCTTTCTCTTGCAGCACCAGCATGCCTCTGTGCAGATGTTAGGGTGCCAGCAGCAGCAGCAGCTGTGGCCATTGGACCGGCCCTGGAGGAACAGCCTTCCACCTCCACAGGCATCCGGGGGCCCGACAGGCTGCAGCTCACCACCACTGTGCAGGTGGATGTCCTGGACCTGGGGTCAGACGAGACCCTAGATGTGTTCCTGCAGGATGCCAGCCTTGGTGTCTTTTGCGCAGAGACACAGATTGGGGTGGGGTCTGACACCGATGATGACATCACACTCATCCTGGACAGCATGGCCACTGTTGTGGGGGAGATGCCTCTGCTGGCCACTGACACAGGCAGCATGCCAAGCACTCTGCCAGCAGTGGAACAGCTGCTTGCTACCACTGTGGTTGCAGCAGTGTGTGCTGCCCTGGCTGTGCCTTGCAGTGGAGGTAGCATGCAGTGGTCAGACGGGCAACAGCAGCAGGCTGGGGGTGCCACTTGGCAGCCAGACACAGGGTCTGCCACTGGTGCACCTGCCGTGCCCAATCCCCCTGCAGACCCCACTGTGCAGCGTCCACCAGAGAGGGGTCTGCAGTGTGGCCGGTCACCACATGGGGATCGTCGTCCAGCCCAGGAGCCTCAGACACTGAGCACACCCATTTTCTGTGGGCATCCATTCAGCAACAGGTACTGGTCACACTGTGCAAGGAGGTGCACCAGTTAGCCGCGCAGCAGTAGAGGGGCACTGCGCAGATCCTGGCGGAGATGCAGCACATGCAGGAGGCCATAACTGCATCCCTGGATCGCACTGTCACTGCAATCTCAGATGGCTTTGTGCTGCTGGCTGCCACAGGGCCTGGCTAGGCACAGATGACCCCCCGCAATGTGCTGTCCACCCTGAGTACCTTCCGTCAGCATCCCAGGCATGCCCGGGGCTGGCCTGTTTGTGCGCTTGACACCCCTGTGCAGACACAGTCACTGTCCTGTGGTTCCACCCCTGTGGGGGCTGTTGCACACTCCCTCATGGCTGATTCACAGCCTTGTGCTTCCGAACAGCCCAGGCACAGCTGCTCCCATGGCCGTGGTGGTCATGGTTCCATGCAGCGGACCTGATGTGAGGGCTGCCCCACCTGTGGTCTGCAGCTGCTGCCCAATTCACACATGGGTGGTGTGCGTGTGTGTGCTTCCCACTGGTGTGGTGCCTGTGTGTCATGCCACATGCTGCCTGTGTGCGTGTTTCCCAGCTGCTGGACCATATGGCGTGGGCGTGATGATGGCAGTCTTGCACCAGTTATGCCTGTGCACCGGTGCGATGCATCTGATCAATGCCACATACCCACGCCTGTGTGTGTGGGTGCGTGTGTGGGGGGCTGTGAGAGGTGCTGTGTGTGGGTGTGTGCCCCTGTCTCCCCTACCCCTGCTTCATGCCTCTGTGTGGATGCCCAGTGCTGTGCCTGTCACTGCATGTGTGCTGTACCTGTTTGTGTGGCCCATGCATGTGTATCGCACCACCTACCTGTGTGCAACATAGTGCTCCTGTGCAATGGTGTCTTGGTGTCATCTCACCTGCTGTTGCAGCCGGGGATCCCTCCACCCAGGGGTTGGCTGTCCACCTCCCTCTGGCCCATTGCCTCTGTCATCCCCACTACTGTCACCCTCATCAGCCTCAATAGCTATCTTACGGTCAATGGCCATGTTGTGCAGTAAGCAGCAGGAGGCCGTAGGCTTTTGAGGAGCTGTACTGTAGGGTACGACCTGACCTGTCTAGGCAATGGAACCATGCCAAAGACTCACTCGATGATGCTGCTCATGCTGGCATGTGCCTTGTAGTGTTCCTCTGCTGGGGACAATGGGCGCTGGTAGTGGTGAGCAGCCAGAGCCACAGTGGATAGGTGCTGTCCCCTGTGTGGATAATGACATGGTAAGCCCTCTGCTATCCTATGCTGAGCCCCTTGCCTGTCCATGGCACCCACGCCAACATGCACACCCTGCCCTCTCCCATCCCAAGGTATGCTCTGCCCATCACCTCTTTTCCATGCCATACTCACCCACTAGGTGGCCCATGGGGATGGCCCCACATTCAAACCAGTGGTATAACACAGAGCTGTGCTAGATGAATGCATCATGTACACTCCCAGCATGTGTGGTGCAGACATTAGTTATGCACCCCGTGGCATCACACACTACCTGGCAGTTGACACTCGGGCTCCCCTTCCTGTTGATGTACACCACACCCTCAGGGTCAGGTGATATGCGGATGCCCACATGGGTGCAGTCAATGGCCCCACTCATGCCAGGCATACGTGCTACCCTGTGGAAGTCCTGCATAGTTGCTGTATGCTCAGCCTGTGTGCTGTGGAAATGGATGTATTCTGATGCACGTGGCAGCAGGGCATTGAGGAACTGTGTAAGAAGGCAGGATGTGGTGGACTGGGTTTTGCCTGTGGTGTCCCCTGTTGGTCTTTGGAAGGTGCCCGTGGCAAGCAGACACATTGGGCAGTTGGCTGCTGCTGGCTGTGTGCCACCTTGGTGTACTGCCTAGCAATGTGTCTCTCTCTCTCTCTCTCTCACTCTCTCTGCCCCGTCTCCCTCTTCAATGCCACTGCTGTCCCTGTGTCTGCCTTGGTCTGTCTGTCACTCTCAATCTGTCTGTCTGTCTTTCTTTCTTTCCTTCTTTCTTTCTCTCTCTCTCTCTCTCTCTCTCTCTCATTACCTCTTGCCTGGAGCAAGTGCTGTCTGTGTGCATGCACCCTGTATTTATAGGAACAAGTCTGCTCGTTGCATCTTTGATTTGCTCCACACTTGCGTCATGGTTTCACAGCTGAATATCCCAGTGCACTGAATATTCATGGGAATGCCCCCTGCACTTGCACCTGCATTAATTATAGTTGTGCATTGACGCAATGACATTTGCACTGCACACTGGCTCCCACTGAATATGGCTCCTTGGCGCAAGTCTGCACTTGCCCCGGCACAACTGCTTTGAATATCCGGGCCAAAATGTACTGAGTTAGGCATGCATGGATGACTTTGCAGAATACAAAAAAAAAATGGAGAGATGGCACACACACACAAAAACAGTGAACAAAGTTTCAATTTATTTTGATTCTCCACATTTACCAGCACACAAGAGTGCAGGCCGATGGGTCTAGCACTGCTACATATCATTGAGAAGACTTCATCAGGGGGAAGTGCCTAAATCAATACATGGCTTTTATACCATGTTTTCTTGACAAAAATTAGGTGTTATGGATTTACCACTACAAATAGCCATGCATAGTACAGAAACAGTGCCGAGACCTAAATGCCAATCTATCACAACAGGACAACTGTATCTAACAGTTCTTTCATATGTAAAAAGTTTTTGATTCAGATGATATCAAGGATTTACTTACTGCACATCTCACGTTTATATAATGAAATGATCTTTCTCATGCTAAACATCCTTTCCAACAATGATATTTACTATGATTGACCACTTGATATTAAACCATAAATTCACCTATTTAACAAAAAAAATATAATCAGTAAGGCAACTTCATTTCTAATAGAGTTACAAACAACAGAATTAATTCAGTGTACTGTGAGTTCAAGCTGACACTCATTTTTAGGGTTGCAGTGGGCAAGCCCTACCAATCTTTTGCAATCAAAAAAGAACTCTGCATTCCTTGCATTCTTTGTGACTGAACAACCACTGGCACTGCACTATTTTGGCACCATTGTGATCATGACAGTGGGGGATTGGACACCCCATAGTGTCACTCTTATGTTTCTGGGGGGGTGGGGATGGGTGCTGAGGCAGAGGATCAGATGGGGGAATCTGTAATTTTAAAGAAAAAACAAATGGCAGTCATGGCAGAACATGGCACATGCCACCATGTCCAAGATGGCCACTGCACTCTACTGTGCATGTGTGACATGTGCAATAGAGAGTGGCAGCCGTCTTGGATACAGCAGAGTGTGCTGTGTTCTGCCATGACCGCTGTTTATTTTTTTCTTTTAAATTACATATATCCCCCCACCTGACCCTCCCTCTCAGCACCCAAAATCCCACACACCCCAGACGCATAAGAGTGACACTGGGGGTGCTCAATCACCCAGTGTTGCGATCAGAAAAGTGCCAATTTAAAAAAAAAAATTATACATGACCCCCCACCACCCTCCCTCATCATCCACCACCCTACCCCTCCCAATAAACATAAGAGTGACAAGTGTTGTGATCATGACCTTTCTAGGTTTTCTTCATATTCCCCACCTGACCCTCCCTCTCAGCAACCCCCCAGAAACATAAGAGTGACACTGGGGTGTCTAATTGCCCAGTGTCACGATAAGGATTTCAATCCCTCACCCGACCCTCCCTTGACATGGGGGATGCCCAACTCCCAGTGCAGAAATCCTCTGTTTTATTATTTTTTTTATTTTTTACTTTTTGTACCTTTAAAAAAGGAAACCGTCCGTTGTTGTCTTTTGAGGCCAAGACTCCCCCAATCTGACCCTCCCACTCAGCACCTGCCTCCCCACCACCCCAAGCCTTACTTACCCATCAGAGGCCCAATGCTGTAATACTCTCCGGATTGCAGACAAGTCTTCACTCTTCAAAGTCGGACTGCAAATTAAAGAAACTGGTATGTGGTTCAATGTATTTAAATGGGGTTTTGAACTTAGTGCACAACTTGGGCATTTTTGCATATTGTTTGCACAAATTTTTAAAATATCTTCTTTGGGACCCTACCTCATGAACAATTGAACTGTCATTAGGCAGATCTGTCCCAAAAAGTGAATTTGCAGTCCCTGCTCAAAATCACCTTTCAGGCAAGAGTTGAACATTTTTTCAGCCATTGCTCATGAGGTGTGGTCATAATAAGGCTATGTTGAAAATGTGGTTTACAAATATTAAAAAAACAACAAAGCTATGAGCCTACATTGAATTTTGCAAATGCAGGCTCGTAACTTCAGTAATTTTCAATAGTTTTACCCCAAATGTACAACATAACCATATCTTTACAGCACCTCATGAATGTGACTGTTGTCATTTTTCAAATCCTGGCATATTTTTTTTATTATTTATATCCCAGAAGGTGATTTTGCAGTCCCTGTGTAAAATCACCTCTCGGGCAGGAGTTGAAAATGTTCTCTGCCATTGTTCATTAGGTGGGATCATAAGAAGTCTATGTTCTCAATTTGGTGTAAAATCCTTGCAGAAATAATTATATGAAATGTTTTAATGCTGCACACATAAAACTTCCCAAGTGATATACTTGTGGCAAGTATGATTTAAATGTTAATTTGGAACCAGTTGCATGAATATGGCATGCATGCAGTAAGCAAATGTGGAAACCATGATTTTTATGTTAAATTGGGAAAGACTGCATGCATGTGGCATGTGGTCACTGATAACTGCATACATAAAAGTTAAGTGGCTTGCTCAGGATCACACTATACACAAGTAGGGGTTGATGAGATTCAAATCCAGGTCTTCATGCCTCGAAGTCTCCTGGCTTACAGTTCAGTGCCTTTAACCACTAAGCCATACTGTCTGAACACATATGGCTCACTTATACTTCAATACATACTGTATTTGACTACATCTGCACGCATGCGGCATGCTTGTAGCCACTGTTATGTTTTTCAGTTTTCTTCTCTTACTTATTTCAGTTTCACAGTTGAACTGTAGCACAAATACCAACGGAAACACATGTGGTTTTTCCCACCCCAATACAAAAACATACCACAAAACTACTTAATTATGTCTGTCTGGCCTGTAGTCCTACTGTTTTCTCTCTATAGTTTTGAATGCATTCACGCAAACACACTTTAAGGTGCTAACACAAAAGTAGAAATAACTTGATACACATTCACATGGCCAGTCTTCTCCCCCATGTACACACACTGTAGTGGGTACAGCCATGCTGCTACAGACAACCCACCAAGTATAGATATAAGCAAAAAAGCTTGTATTTGAGCACTAGGGAGCCAGATGCAGGAGTCTTTAAGAGTCGATGTCCATAGGTCAGAGTGCTGAGGAGTACCCCCTTCAAATGAATGGAGTTATTTTTTATTACTATTTTATACATTATGATGGTGAGTTGGAGAATAATGAAAGCCACTCTTCTACTAACATGGCCCTTGTTAGTCGAGCAGTGGCCTTCATTAATCTCCAACTCTCCATTAATAGTGTATAAAATAGTAATAAACAAATACCCCCATTCATTTCAGTGGTGCACACCCCTACAGTTCCTTTGCCCTTTGTCATAATGTACCTGAACATGGGGATGTGGAGGTCAGTTTCTCAGAGGGGCATAACCTGACTATAGCGGGGCTCTAATAGTCTGTGCATACCATATTGCTCAACTGTCCGTGAATGCATGGGACAGCTCTAGAATGTCTGTAACATCTCTAAAAGGTACAACTTATTTGTTTCGATTGAAAAGTGATATGCAAATCAGGGAAAATTCAAATGCATAAGATTCATCTCTATATACCCCAGAGCAGTGTATCAGATTTGGGCTTAAACACACCCAGTTACTAACCAATTATTTTCCTGGCTGAAGTTCTGCCCCCCCCAAAAAAAGAACTTCGTCACGATTTTTCTTCCTGACTCTATTCCACATCAATATTTCAGTCCTTTCTCCTTCCCGAATCCCATTGTAAAAAAAAATATGACAACCAAGTCACCTCACCAACCAAACCCACTCAACCTGGGTTGCTTGCTTCTTGCTTGGTTGCTGCTGTGGCTGCTGCCGCACTACACTGATCAAGGTCTATGAAGGCCACCCACACCACTGTCACCACTGATGCTAAGCCTAGCTTGCTGCTGTGGGGGTCTGTGCTGTTTTTTTGATGGTGAGCCTAGTAGAGTAAGTAGGCAGTCTAATCTTGAGTTAGCATCTAGCTCTCCCTCTGCCCCTTCAGCCATCAGGTGAGATGGAGACTCACTAAGAGTAGACCATCAAAAATATGCTGCCACAACACCGCTATTGAGAGTTCAGTGCTCATCGTTTCCTCAAAGCTGTAGTGTACAGTCTGTCTACTCTGTGGAGGGAAAGACAGTGTCGCACTTGCAAGACTCGTGCACTCTTTCTTGACTGGAGCTCATCCACATCACATGTGATTGTGCCACCGCTAATAGGTGGAGAAAGTGGACAACACAATACAGACACATTTGAGTCTGGAGAGCACCAGCAGTGCGAGCACACACAGGCCAGGTGGGCACTTATTGTGCAAAAGATTAAATCCAAAATTAATGCCATTATTGCCACATCATAAAAACAACCTAGGCAAAAATACAGTGGGGGGAGGCAACTGCCTCTGCCCTACCGAAATGGCACCTATGCATAACTATAGAAATGTATTCTCAGGTGCTAATGCAATGGTGTCCACTGTGTTCTGAGGCACTGTATCTCCATGTTTCATGATGTGTCCTGATCATCATATGGGCTAGTGTCCCTTATTGTCCCTCATTTTGAGCATCCATGTCCCTCATTTCAGTGACAGAATGTGTATGGTGCATGCTTCAAAGACCTTACTTAGCAAAAAGAGTGCTGAACATGGCCATAGTGTATATGTTCCATACAGAATGACAAAGGGAAAGTAAGTGAGATGAATCAGTCATGGAGAAATATATTTGTAGCACTAAATATGCATAAGGGATTTGTATGGTCCAAAACAAAAAGGATAGGCTTTACAACACAGAGGCCCCTCTTCATACATCTGGAATGGGGGATGTTGACTGGCTATATTCTAAGCATTTAGTGCAGTAAGCAAACAACACTTTACAAATTAATGGCAATTTATTTTTTTTATGTGTTTATCTTTTTATTGAAATACATAAGGAAATATACAAACATATACATAAAGAGATATACATTATATAGGAAAAACAGAAGGAATCACTTATAAAACTTATATATTGAAATCATGTGATAGAGATGCCTAGTATATACAAAATAAGAAAAACCAACATGATATTAATTATGACAGGAAAAATAAACAGACGGACTGTAATTATGAAATATGAAGGGTAATAAAAGGTAATCAAGTGAGATCAAGTCCAAAATATATATCATAAAAAGATAAGGGTTAGGCATGTAATAATTATACAAAGTGATTTTTATAAAAGCTTAAACCTTGTACACTAGACGAGAGAAGAAAAGAGAGTACAGGAAAGAGTAAGAAAAGAATGGAGGTGGTAAAGAGAAGAACAAGAGTAGAAGAAGAATAAAGAGCAATATCTGTGCAGAGTAGTGTTAAGAGAACCCTAATCAAGAGCAAAAAGGTAAAAGCTAGATAAATCTTAAATATTAGGGTTTATGAACCTTGAGAGTTCATATATTTGAAATAATCCTGCCAACACTGATCATATGCATGGCGTTGGTCATGAATAACATGTGATAACCGACCTAGTGAGGCATACTGAGACAGACTTTCAAGAATATCAGAAAGGGAGGGAACCAAAGTAGAGTTCCATCTCATAACAATTAGTCATTTAACCATAAGAAACAGTATATATATAGCCATCTGAAAATGGTGATTTATTGATCAAAATCAAAAGCCATTAAACAACTTGCAAAAAGATCAGAATTAATGAGTTTACCTAATTTGTATGGTAATCCAAATAAAAATGTATTTTAGTGACTCAAATTGCTAGCAGAGTATAAGAAATAGAAACTGCTGTGTTTTTTAGATGAGAGTTGCACCAGCTTAGCTGCTGCAAACATGGCAAGCGTGTAGCATGTGAACCTGATGTGATGTTTAAATGATGTTCACACCAGCTTAGCTGCTGCACTCATGTCAAGCGTACAACATGTGAACCTGATGTGATTTTTAGAAGATGTTCACACCAACTTACCTCCTGCTGCTCACATGTTAGGCTTGCAGCATGCAAACCTGATTTGCTTTTTACACCTGGTTCACTTAGCATCACTTTGTGTATGTGAACTGCTTGCAAACATTGCACAATTAAGCATGTGGCATGCATTCTGCATGCACACAGCACACCTATATTTCTGTAAGGGAAATATTTAACAAGAAAAAAGTTATCAGGCTATGCTGAATTTTACAAATGCAGGCTCATAAGTTTGGTAATATTCAATATTTTTAACCCAAATTTTCAACATAGCCATTTCCTTATAGCACCTTGTGAATGTGATAACTGTCATTTTTCAGCTCCTGCCCAAAATGTGTTTTTGCATCCCAAAAGTTGATTTTTGCAGTCCCTGTGTGAAATCATATTTCAGGCAGGATTTGAACAATTGCTCTGCCCTTCCTTATGAGGCAGGGTCATAACAAGTGTAACCCCCCCCTCCCAAGTCAGGAGCTTACCTTGGAGCCCTTCCGTGTCCTGACTTGCCTCCTCAAGCCTGCAGCTGTTTTCCTCCTTGCTCCCCCAGCTGATCCTGGACTGCCAAAAGGCCAGGGAGATGACTGCTTTATTGTGGCACCCAAGCACCCACTCCCATGTGGCCCACGAGTTGCTTGCCTCCTTGCTACCCTAGCCTGATCCTGGACCGCCACCAGGGCTGGGGTGCACTCCAGACAGTTTTCAGCACCTCATGCTCTAGAAAAAAAGCGCAGCTGGTAAGCTGCCAGTGAGATTGCTACCCCACCTCATTGAACTGCTGCACAGCGGGGTTGGGAGTGAGAGAAAGGCTGCAGATGCTTTTTGGCGACCGACAGAATACTGCAGCAGTAGCAATGCTTTTCTGATCCTCTCCCCAGCCACATCGGACATCAGTGAGGGCTGGGGGGAAATGAATAAAACAAAATTAAAACTTTTAAAGAGGCTTTCCAACACAATCCATGCCTCCAGTGGGTCAGGAAGTATGGGGACAACATGGCGCCCACAGGGACTACACATCCCAGAATTTCTAGCAGGTAACAGTGCCATTTTAGAGAGATCTCTGGCTGGGAAGCTCACCAAACAGAGCTTCTGGCAGGGTTCCTGTCCCCTCAAAGTGCTCCCTGGCCCTAGCAACAACGAGAAGGGATCAGGAGGGTCCTAGCCATGCAGCCAGATGCTGTCAACACTCTTTAAGTGCTATTATTTTGGACTGAGATGAACAGAACTGTATGGGGTGGCCATATTGGACATGGTCTGCCTGAAGACAGCGCAGAACTTTATTGGTAGCTGCAGTACAGCAAATCATGGAATGGAGCTTGAGACTTCTGTGGACCAGTGAGATGTCGTGATTCAAACGAAACATTCTGGGGTTGACAGTTTGACCCTGGGTCTGTCGTTGTGAGTTTCTGATGAGAAACAACTGATTTTTGACAGCTTCTGCTGCTGTCAGAGCCAAAAAAAACTTTAGTTTGTGCCAAAACAAACTAAGGACTTCTGAACTTGTTTCTAATTTTCTGGTAAATCCCAGAGACAAGGGTATTTACCTCAATCTGGACTGAACTGCGGATATTTGGCAATCCAGATATCAGTGACTGCTAAAAGAAGTACTTTATCTGTGCTTGTGTGACATGACAACTCCACTGCCTCACTGTCCTGATACAAGAAACTGTGATTTCTGCCAGGGACCCTGAGTTTTGAGGTCCTGCCTGCCTATTTAACTGCTGGACTACCTGTGAGTTGGGTGAAGACAAGTCCCAATGTAGGGTGAAGACAATGGCCTGCCTACTTGTGAAGGTGGGTGAAGACAAGTCCCTCTGTAGGGTGAAGAGGATCATCATCCGCATCCATGCAGTTCTACCTGTTTTTCCGAACTGCCTGCAAGGGGAGAAGTCCCCCGACTCCCTCATCATCTGTTCACCAAAAGGTCATGAGTACTGGGTTTTACCCAATCAAATACCTTTCTAACTGTTCAGCTAGCTAGCTAGTTAACTTAGCATCCGAGCTTTCTGTGCTACCGTAGCTAAGCCCACAGCTAGTTACAGCCAGTATAAACTGTACATTTACATCTACTGGTGTACTTTATAACTGGCTTAATTGGGGACTGGGGACCACCTGGAGTGATGCGGGCCTATACTGGCATGATGGTCTGCATTTGTCCAGGAGGGGAACCAGGATCCTTGGTGATAGGTTTAAATGCTTCATTGGCAAGCATTTAAACTAGCCAAGGGAGGAGGCACTGGAAAGGAGCAAGGAATTCCTAGCACCCCCAAAAAATCAAGGTAGTTAGTGAGGTAAACAGATAGAGATGTCAATAGGGAGACGGGCAGGAGTAAATGGAGAAAACGGCAAATGCAATAAGGACAGGGATGGGGCAAAAGGGTAAGGCCAACAAAAATGGAGGGTAATGAGTATCAATGCCCATAGTCTGGGCAACAAGCTCCCTGAACTGGTGGCCTTGATGGAAGAGGGATGCCTGGATATTGTGGCAGTGACAGAAACATGGTACACAGAGAACCATGACTGGGATGTTAACATACCAGGGTATACAACCCACTGGAGGGACAGGGAGGGTAGAAGAGGGGGAGAAATAGCTCTTTATGTGAGGGAAGGGATTAAAGTAACGGAACAAAAGAGTAAACAGGGAGGAGAGGAGGCACTGTTGGTCATCTTAGAGCTGGAAGTGGCACCACAATCCACACAGAGGTTGTATACAAACCCCCTTCTCTGGGGGAGGGAATGGACAAGGATATATAGAAGGCATCTTTAGGATGACAGAGAAAGGGGAGATACTGTTGATGGGGTACCTGAATATGCCAGATGTTAACTGGAGCACCTTTGCTGCAGCCACGTCAAAGAGCAGGGCCATTCTCAATGCCCTACGGGGGATATGCCTCAGACAGCTAGTGATGGAACCCACTCAGGAGGGAGCAATCTTAGACCTTGTACTCTCAAATGGGGACAGTGAGAGGATCTCAGATCTAGAAGTGGGTAACCATCTGGGAACAAGTGACTGAAACAGTGTTGGTTCACATTAAACTCAGCTGCAAGTCAAGCCGTACAAAAGTGATACTGGACTGCGGAGGGCTGACTTTGGCAAAGCGGAGAGAGTGCTAGAAAAGCACTAGCAAACAGGCAAGAAGGAGGGGTGGAACAACAATGGGGAAACATCAAAACTGCCATCACAGAGGCAACAAACCTTTGTGTGAAGCAAATAAACAAATCAAAATGAAAAAAAAAGCCACAATGGTTCTCAAAAGAGGTGGCGGGGAAGGTTAGGGAGAAGAAGATAGCATTTAGGAAGTATAAAGAAACACAAAAGGAGCAAGACAAAGACCTGTACCCGTTAAGGCAGAAGAAAGCAGGAAAGGCAGTCAGAAAAGCAAAGGCCCAAACTAAGGAAAAAATAGCTAATTCAGTTAAGAAGGGGGGATAAAACCTTTTATACGTACATTAGGAAGCATAGAAAGACAAAGGGAGGGATAGTGAGGCTGAATAGAATGGACAGTGGGTGGGCAGGGAGGGACAGTGAAAAAGCAGGGATACTGAATGAATATTTCTGCTCAGTATTCACAAAGGGGGAGGGGGGAGGTACCTAATCCAGTTAACAGAAGCACTGGATAGGGGAGTCAATCCAGGTCCTTTCACAGAAGAAAGGGTTCCGAAAGAATGCCTAAAACTGAAGGTGGACAAAGCAATTCGGCCTGATGGGATTCACCCCAGAATTCTAAAAGAATTAAGGGGAGAACTAGTGACACCACTGACTACCCTTTTTAACAAATCATGGGAGGATGGTGTGGTACCTGAGGACTGGAGGAGTGCAGATGTGATTCCCCTTCAAAAAAGCGGGAGCGAGACAGAGGCAGGAAACTACAGACCTGTCAGTTTGACCTCTGTGATAGGGAAAATGATGGAATCACTTCTGAAGGAAAGAATTGTTGTGTACCTAGAGGCCAGTGGGACACAACACCCAAGGCAGCACGGATTCACAGCAGGAAACATGGAAACATAGAATTTGATGGCAGATAAGGACCGCTTGGTCCAACTAGTCTGCCAATTTCCCTACCTGATGGATAAGCTGCAGATTCTAGTTAATCAACAGCTTACTTCCTTCCAATCCCCATTAGAATTGTTTTATGTCTGTCCCATGCATACTTGAATTATCCCACTGTTCCTGACTCCACAACCTCCTCAGAAAGGCTGTTCCATGCATCCACAACCCTCTCTGTGAAAAAATACTTTCTAACATTACTTCTGACCCGTCCCCCCTCTATCTTCAGATTGTGCCCCCTTGTTCTTCCACATCTTTTTCTGAAAGATGCTACCCTCTTGTACTTTGTTAATTCCCTTGAGACACTTGAAAGTTTCTATCATCCCCCCTCTCCCTCCTTTTCTCAAGGGTATACATATTAAGCTTCTTTATTCTCTCCTCGTATGTCTTCTGGTGCATACCCTGCACCATTTTGGTTGCCCTCCTCTGAACAGCCTCCACTCTGTCCATGTCTTTGCAGAGATGGGGTCTCCAGAATTGCATGCAGTACTCCAGATGGGGTCTCACCAACTGTCTGTACAGAGGGATAACAACTTCCTGTTTTCCACTGTTGATGCCTCTCCCTATGCATCCCAGTATCCCCCCAGCCCTCCTTACTGCCTTCTCACATTGCTTGCCCACCTTTAGGGCATCTGATATAATTACTCCTATGTCTCTTTCGATTTTTGTTGTTGTTATTATCTCACCTCCATTGTGTACTCTTCCCCTGGGTTTTTTTTCCCAGATGCATTACCTTGCACTTCTTTGCATTGAATCTGAGCTGCCATATATTTGATCATTCCTTGCTGAGTCCCTTTTCATCTTTTCCACCCCACCTTCTGTATCAACTCTGTTGTAGAACTTTGTGTCATCTGCAAAGAAACATACTTTTTCTTCCAGGTTCTCTCCCATGTCACTTATAAAGACATTAAAGAGGAAAGGTCCCAGTACTGAACCCTGTGGTACCCCACTAGTAACCCTCCTTTCTTCACTGTGGAGTCCATTTACTATTACCCTTTGTGTCCTGTTGTCCAACCATTTTTTTATCCAGGCTACCACCTTGGGACCCACTCAAAGGCTGGCTAACTTGTATATTAATCATGTTATGTCAGATGAATCTAATCAATTTCTTTGACTGGGTGACCAAAGTAGTAGACCAGGGAGGGGCTGTGGACATGGCCTACCTAGACTTTAGCAAAGCATTTAACACATTCCCACACAAAAGATTAATAAACAAATTAGCCAGCCTCGGAGTGGGTTTCAGGGTGGTAGCCTGGGTAAAACACTGGCTGGACAACAGGCACAGAGGGTAATAGTAAACGAAGAAAGCGGGTTACTAGTGGGGTACTGCAGGGCTCAGCACTGGATCCAGTCCTTTTTAATGTATTTATAAGTGATATTTCAGATGGACTGTAAGGAAAAGTATGCCTCTTTGCAGATGACACAAAGATCTGCAACAGGGTTGATACACGAGGGGGCGTGGATGGATGAGAAGGGACTTGGCAAGGTAGGAGGAATGGTCAGAAGTATGGCAGCTTGGATTCAATGCAAAGAAGTGCAAAATGATGCATCTGGGAAACAAAAGCCCAGGGGAAGAGTACACAATGAGGGGGGGTTGTAGTAACAACAACAAAAATGGAAAGGGACCTGGGGGTAATCATATCAGATGACCTTAAGGTAGGCAAGGAATATGAGAAGGCAGTAGGGAGGGCTGGGGGGATACTGAGATGTATAGGGAGAGGCATCACCAGCAGAAAACAGGAAGTTGTTATCTCTCTGTACAGACAGTTGGTGAGACCCCATCTGGAGTACTGTGTCCAGTTCTGGAGACCCCATCTCCACAAGGACATAGACAGAATGAAGGCGGTCCAGAGAATGGCAACTGAAATGGTGCAGGGTCTGCAAGAGAAGCCATATGAGGAGAGACTAAAGGAGCTTAATATGTATACCCTCGAGGAAAGGAGGGAGAGGGGGGACATAGGAATCATGGGAAGGAATACGAGTTCAAGAGGCGAACCTGTTTGGAACTCGCCATCAATTTACAGGTGGAAATAATATTTTAGATTACCCATATGATTATCCAATTTATTTTTAAATGTTAGCATGGTATCATGGACATGATAGAAACCTTTAAGTACCTCAGTGGAATCAACAAAGTCCAAGAGGGTAGCATCTTTCCGAAAAAGAGATGTGCAAGAACAAAGGGACACAATTTGAAGATAGAGGGAGGATGGCTCAGGGGCAATGTGAGGAAGTATTTTTTCACAGAGAAGGTGGAGGATGCATGGAACTGCCTTTCTGTGAAGGTTGTGGGGTCTAAAACTGTGGAAGAATTCAAGAATGCATGGGACAGACATGAGGCAATTCTTGAGGGGGGTAGGATGAAATAGGCTGTTGGTTAACTAGGATCTGCAGCATATCCAGTACATAGAGAAATGGGCAGACTGGGTGGGCCAAGCAGTCCTTATCTGCCATCACTGTCTATGTTTCTATGCTTCTGCAGCATCCAACCATTTCAACTGTGCTGCACTCAGTGTCTACTAGTCACAGGCCTGCAGCTCCTCAGTGTGCACACAAGGCAGTTGGTAGCTCCCACCGGGACTGTGGGGTTTACTGGTGCACTAGTGGGGGTGAGAGGGACAGGGACAAGGAATACTGGACTGTAATGTACTGTGGTATCTGATTATTCTGCTGGAATACAGTAGTTATTATAAGGTTTTCTGCTGAATGTTTTACTACCCTTTGCTTCCCATGTTCCTTACCTCATTATCCAGACTCAAAATAAACCCCCTTGTTTATTTACTGCAATTGCTGAATTATTTTCATTATTGTGTAGTATAATATTTGAATGCTTAAAATGCTAATTTGAGGGGGATTGTGTATTGTTCAGCCTGTCACGGGGTGTATTTTATTTCCTGTGAGGAAGCACACTGGCAGTACGCTGCTATAAGGATCCCCAAAGGTGGAGGCACTGTGTCACTTGCCAAGCCAATTATAACCATGAATCCAGGCTCCAATCTATATCCCTTAGGCAGCATTACTTGCAAGTGGTTGTGTAGACAGAAGGGTAGGGGTGGTTACACAAGGCCATGCTGAAAATCTGGTGTACAAATATTACAAAACAACAAATATAGGAGCCTACATTGCATTTTGCTAATGAAGGCTTGTAACTTTAGTAATTTTCAATATTTGTATGTGCCCCTGAAGCCCTATCTGCTCTGCCCAGACTTTGTTTCATATAGAAAACACAAACTGCAGCTAAATGGTGGTACCAAAGTGTGCTCAACTCTGCCACCAAACTTCAAGCAGCACCCTAATATGGATCATCTCATGGGTTAAATCTAAAAAATAATTGAAATGTAATAGTAATTATGAAAGCATGAGATGTAAGTAAATCATTGGTATCATCCTAGGAAATTACTTTTTATATAGACAGAACATTTGTAGATAAATGTTTATGGCAGTTACATGTCCAACTTCTGTCTTACTTAGGGATATTCATTGATTTGCTGCTTACACCTGCACTACCAACAGGGCTCCACCTGGTGGCAGTCAAGGGCTGAGCAAACAAGCCTCCCTGCTCTGGGAGAGATGATGAGAGTAGTCCTATAGATACTCAATTCTGTCTTACCGAGGCCATCCCATTAACCCAAGTCTGCTCCTGAACCTGGATCACTGGCTTGGCAAGTACTAGTGCCACTGCAAAGCCACTGGGCAAACCTCTTTCCTGTGATGTTAAACTCTAAGCTTTTTATTCAGGACTCTGCCTAATGCCTATTTTGAATACTGTAATATATATATATATATATATATATATATATACACATATATATATATATATATATATATATATATATATATATGTATATGTATATATATATGAAGATCTTTTTCAGAATAGCACTAAACACTTTGACTACCAGCATGTACCACCTTTCACCCCTTATTAGACATAAATATTGTGATTCTTTGCTTTATTGTTCCATGACTTTCCTCTCCTGTTTACCTGTCACTTTTAACCTTTCCTTACTCCAGTCTCCTATGTCCAGATTTTTGCAGAATCAGCCAGTATGCTAATCTTAACTACTGTACATGCCTGGTTTGGGCATATTTTTTTCACTGTATGCACTTTTATATGTTTTAACTTTTAACACCTGTTTTTCTACACCCCTTTCCTTTCCCACTCTTATGTTTTGTCCTTTGACCCCTCAGTATGACGTTCCCTCATTTAGCAAGTGTATGTTTTTTTCATTTAGTGCCTCAGCATTGCCCAGTCAATTCTTGCTCCCTTCAGCTCCTCAAAACAAAGATATGCAGTGTTTTCAATGAATTTTATTTATCTCTGTCCCAATTACCCTGTAATCAGTTTTATCATAATGATTCTTAACCTGGAAACATGTTGCATAATTTATGATTTCAGCCTACAGCACTCTGGTTTAAGTGATTGCTCTTCCTCAAGCCCATATGCCTGTAGAGCTAAATGGAGGCATTGACAAAACTGAACACAGGTGCACTCTGGAAAGTGTGGTGGGGCAGAGAAAAAGGTGTTCAGCCTGCTGCTCACTACAAAAGAGAATCTCTTCACTCATGAAACTAAACAAAACTAAATAAATAAAATAACAGACAGAGCTACAGTAGCCAAAGAATTTATTTCTGACAAGCACTATGAGAATCACTGGCTAAGTCCTTGTACCAAGGTGTTTCGACCCAATCTGGGTCTTTGTCATGGACTAGTCTAAGTGGAATCATGTATTCATGCTGCTCCATTACAAAGCCTGCAGTCTTAAAGTAATTCTTGGAGCCCTTATGCCTGCAAAACCACATGCAAGTGTGATATCATGCAGCTCTAATACATAGTTGCAGGCATGATGCAATTTTATACAGGCTCCAATTTATGTTATCTTTTATAATACATTTTTGGAGCTTTTATGTTTGCAGAGGCAAGTAGAATCACAATATTACCCTGATCCACTAGAAAGGTGTAGGCTTGTTGTAATTTTCTCATACAGGCTACATTCTAAGTTGTATTTTTTAAATAAAGGTTATAAGCATTGGGATTCCCTTCCCCCCTCTATTCACCCTTCTCCTTCCTTTCCTGGTTTTAAAACTATTCTCTGTGAGTTCTTTACTTACTCATGCAGTTGCTTCTAATATTTGGTTTATAATCTTACCTTCAACTTATGTTGCCCTCCATACCTCAGCACCTCCCCTCTCCCCAGTATCAGTCATTCCCCCAGTTTTTATTTTAAGTTGATAACTATTTAAATGTTCTTTTGCTCAGTTCCATAATTTATTTATTGCTTGGTAACTTATTGTTGTCAGTTAATACACATGCATAACTTGTCTTGTTTATTTCTTATACTTACTTCATTCTATGTATCTTATACTCTTGTATATGTTCTTTCCCTCTTCCCCTTCCCCAGGATACATCTGGAAATGAGCTGTTGCCAGCTCAGTATGTCTCTCCTGGTAAAGTCTTCAAATAAATAAATAAATAACATTTAATAACATAAACTTTGTACCATTATTGATTCTTACAGCAGAAATGACCCAGTTTGACCAGGTCCTATTAAGCTTGCAACACTTTTTAAATAAATTAATGTCATCTCTTTCACCATTTTACTTTGAATTGTAGGTGTGTTGCAATATTTTCAGTGGCCATATTACATATTTTGTACTTAGCCCTGGAGGCGTTATTTTTGATAATTTGATTTGTTCTTGTATCTGTCACCATGATATCTGGCCTATCTGAACAGCACACTATTAAAGTGATTGTTGTTTTGTCAACTGGCCCACCCACTGATGAAGAGAAGCTCTTGTCTGAAAGCACCAAGTTAATTTGTTTGCGCTGCCATGTGCTTTTTGCTTTGGATAGTCTATTAACATATGAACATACAAAGATGCCAACAGATAAAGGTGTTATAGTCTATCTAGTCTGTTCAAGTGTATGGTTGCGACTGTATTCACAGAGGGAACTGCCCTCCTCATTGTTTCCCATCTGACCTCCCTCAACTTGTCTCTGTCCCCCCCCCCCACTCATTTGCCTCCTAACTGCAGCTTTTCCCTTCATCCTGTACCACCCTGTTTTAAAGCTGTCCACTGTTTTAGGGATACCACCTCCTCTGGCAGTTAATTCCAGTTGACCACCACCCACTTGGTGAAAAAGTGCCTTCTCATCTCCCTCCTGTACCTTCCCCCTCCAGATTTAAGCTGTGCCTCCAAATAGTTTTGTTCCCACTAAAGCTGAAGAGGCCATTGGTGCTTACCCTATTAGTGCCCTTAATGTTCTCGACATTCTCAATCATGTCCCCATTCACCCTTCTTTCATCAAAAGAGTACATGTTGAGCCCCATCTAGGAGGAACTAAGAAACTACACATAATTTGCATCTATATTTCCCCGTAAGTCTGTAAACAAGGCCTGGATGAATTCCTGAGTTTCATACCACTGGCGACCTAAGACAATGAGGCTGTCTGCCTTGGAGATTTTAACCAGGACTGACTTGGCCCCAACTCCCTCAATCGTGCCTCCTTAATTATCAGAAACAAACTTTACTCAACTAGTCTCTGATCCTACAAAATAGATTAGTTGCTATATTAATCCTTGTAAGAACAGATCCAGAAGCAAATGATTTGATACCTTTTATTAGACCAACATAGATGCCACAAAAAGAAAATAATGTCTAAGGTTTCACACCAACCAAGTCCTTCCTCGGAGACTACATCTATAAGGAAGGACTTGGTTGGTCCGAAAGGTTAAGCATTGCTTTCTTTTTGTAGCATCTATGTTGGTCCAATAAAAGGTATCAAGCCATTTGCTCCTGGATCTGAATCTATGAGGCACTCTAGCTCTGGGACAAACCACACTCTCCTTGATTGGATCCTCTCTGACCAGCCTGACAGAGTGTCTGATGTTCGAGTCTTGGCTGACTCCATTAGTGACCATTCCCCTGTTCTCTGCGTTTGGGATGCCTGCTCCCCCTCCTACCCCCACAGGGTTATTTCCATGTCGGACTACTCTGCCTTCATCCCATCTGCTTTCCTCAATGACCTACAACAGATTGACTGGTCCTCCCTGTTCCACACAAGCAACCTTGGCCTAGCCATGACCTACTTCACTGAGACAATCATTGCCCTACAGGCCAAGCACATTCCCACCACTAGGTGGCGGGTTTAGGGTTCACCCACCAGGTGGCTTCAATGCTCCCTTCTCCAGCTGATTAAAGCTCATTACAAGCTCTGGGCCAAGTGGAAAGCCTCCTCTCTCCATGCCGACTTTGTGGCCTATCGCTTTCTATGTAACCAATGCAAAAAGGAGATTCACTTTGCCAAGAGTAATTACTGCAGCAGACTCCTCTAGGCCTCTGCCCAGAACACAAGAGCCTAGTGGTCAAAAATTAACCACGTCATGGGAAACTCCCATACATAAGCCCCCCTTGACATGCTAATTGATAATGCCTCTTGTGACAACCCCACTACCATCTCTAACCACCTTAATTCACTCTTCACCTTTCTCCCCAAGTATGACTGCCCTTATCCTTCCCCTGCTGACCCTAACACCAGTAAATGTCTTTCCTCTCACCCCCCTCTTGTTCTTGCCCGTGTCTCAAGGGATGGCATCCTGCAGCTCCTCAAAAAGATTCCTCCCCATGGCAATGTTAGCCCTGATGGGCTGGAACCTAGGATTCTCAAGCTTGGGGATTCCCTCCTGGCCACACCTGTGACTCACTTATTTAACCTCTCTATTAGTTCTGCCACCATGCCCCATTCCTGGAAAATGGCCAGGGTTATTCCCGTTTTCAAAAAAGGGGACCCCAGAAACCCTGCTAACTACTATCCCATTGCTCTACTACCCACTCTCAGCAAGCTGCTGATAAAAATCGTCCATCGACAGTTGTCAGACTTTTTTCTGAAACATAACCTCCTCTCTCCTGCTCAACATGGCTTCAAGCTGGCCACAGCACCACCACTGCTCTAGTACAATTCACAAATGACATCAAAACCAGCACGGATCATGGCCGACTTACAGGAGCAGTGTTCATCGATTTGTCGAAAGCTTTCGACTTGTTCAATAAGTCCCTGCTCCTTCACTGGTTCAGTTCTCTAGGGGCCTCTGGTTCCATTCTTGCTTGGTTCTCAAGCTACCTGCTTGATCACTCCCAAGCTGTCTATTTTCGTAAGGTCCTCTCCTCCCCTGCTCCCATCCCTGTAGGAGTCCCCCAAGGATGTATATTTGGGCCGCTGCTCTTCTCTATTTTTATAAACAATCCACCCTCCATCTCTTTCCACTGTTGCACCTTGCTATATGCTGATGAATTGGTCCTCTATGTCTTTTCTTGCTCAGTTTCTGACATCAACATGCATCTCTCTGCAGATCTTCACCTCACCCAAAAATGGATCTAATCCAATAGCTTGGTCCTTAACATTGATAAGACGCAGGACATGCTCTTTGTGTCATGCAGGAAATGTTCCACCCTATACCACCTCATTACATGTCTCTTGTCTAGATTAATCCCCAGTTTGCCTTACCACTTCCTTCAAATACTTAGGGGTCACACACACATGACTCAGCCCTTGATTTCTCCCTACATGTTAATGCCATTTGCAAATTGAGCCTGGCTTACCATGTCTGACACGCCCTTACCACTATGGCGAGGATTTCTGTGGCCTAAGGTCTTCTGCTCCTTGAGCTCTGCTATGCTTTACCCATCTTTGGTCAGAGCCATGCAGGCATACTTCACAAATGGGATGTCATGTACAACCATATCTATGGATTTGCTTTGTCTGCCCCCACCTTATCCATCATTGCTCCTTATATGCCAGCCTCCGATGGATATCCCCCTCCTCCAAGCACTCATTTGCCCTTGGTTTCCTAGTTGACATCATTCGCTCCACACAACCTGCCTCCCTTGCTGGCCTGCTTACCTCAGTGGTTCAGTCTCATTAGCTTCGGTCTGCTACCTCTGCTCTTCTCTCTGTGTACCCATGCCTCACTAAAATAGGTGAAAAATGTTTGCCCACTATGCACCCAAATCCTGGAACTCTCTTCCTATTCACCTTAGGTGCACCAAATCGCATGCCTCCTTCATGCGGGCCCTGTTTGACCATCTCACTAACCACAATGCTTGTACCTGTTAGATGCCTTACTATAATTTTGCTAGCCCTCCAAGCACTTAATTCCTCTCTCCACCAGCTGCCTCTCTTCTTCTACTATTTTGTAAACTTTATATTCCTTATAGCACTTCTTTAACCTTATGTTGACTGTTACCTCAGCTATCGCTCACCCACTGTTATGCATTTCAAGACAAGTGTTAATGCTGTTACACCCGCTGCTCCTGTTTCTGCTTGAATGCTCCTGCTATTGCTTCTTTATTGCCATTACCTACCATTGTTTTCATTATGCTGTGTCCTATTGACAGGTCATGCCTAGCACGCCTACCTGGTTACCAAAAGCAAATAAATAAACCTCTCCTCAGAGGTGTTGTCCTTCTGGCCCTGTATCATCTTGGTTTTAATTCTCTGGACCATCTCCAGCAAGGTGATAGCTTTCTTAAGATATGGGCACCAGAACTGCACACTGTACTTCAGGTATGGTCTTACCAGTGGCCTGTACATTGGCAGAATGACCTCCACTTTCCTGTTGGTAATTCCCCAGGTTATGTAGTCCAGCATCTTATTTGCTTTGGCTGCTGTTCTCCTGCAGTATGCAGAGTGTTTCAGGTCACTTGTGATTATTAATCCCAGGTTCTTTTCTTCCTCTGACTTGGTTACCAGCATGCCTCACAACCAGTATTTGGTCCCTGGACTCTTCGACCCCAACTGCATAATGTTGCACTTTTTAGCATTGAACCCCAGCTACCAAATGCCAGACCACTTTTCTAGTCTAGCCAGGTCTTTCTTCAGTGCCTGTCTTCACTCCTACCTGTCCATCCTTCCACAGAGCTTGATGTAGTCTGTGAACAAGCAGATTTTACCATTGATCCCATCTGTGATGTCACTTATGAAGATGTTAAACAATGCAGGACGAATAACTGAGCACTGTGGGACCCACTGGTCACAGGCCTCACTTCTGAGAATTCTCCCCCAACTACCACCTTTTGACTTCTGTCCTTCAACCAGCTTCTGACCCATTCTGCAAGCTTAGACTCCACTCCGAGTTCCTCCTGTTTTCTGACCAGTCTCCTATAAGTCATTAAGTTGAAGGCCTTGCTGAAGACAAGATACAAGGCATCAACCACCTGACCCTTGTCAACTGTCCAAGTGACCCAATCAAAGAAGTCAATTAGATTAGTTTGGCAGGACCTCCCTGACACAAACCAATGTTGCCTCATGTTCTGGAACCTATTTTGGTCCAGAAAGTCTCTCAGTCGCTCTTTCAGGATGGTCTCCATCAGGTTAAACACTACTGTGTTTTAGGCGGACTGGCCTGTTCTTCCCTAGTTCATTCCTCTGCTCCTTTTATGGAGAGGCACAACACGCACCATTCTCCATTCCTGGGGCTCATTACCAGATGCAGACAGGTGTTAAACAGGTTTGCAGGAGAGCCACCAGAACCTCCACCAGTTCTATTAGGGACCTCATGTGCATGCCATCTGACCTTGGTGATTTGTCCACCTTTAGGGCACTTAAGCCCTTGAATGCTCTGTCGGCTTGATTTGTAAAGTCTGTGACTTCTCCCCTCTCAGCCCCTGACTCCATGCTCCCTTTAGTACTGGTCTGGCCTTCTCCCTGGTGAAGACTGAACAGAAGTACTTGTTAAGCACTTCTGCTTTTTCTTCATTACCCTCTGCCCAGCCCCGCTTCTTTCTTAGCCTGACAATCTCATCCTTTATGCTTCTTTTCTCCCTTATATATAAAACATTCTCACCTGCTTTTGCCCCCATGCTATCTGTACTTCACTTGAAACCTTTGCTTCTTTTACCTCCCTGCTTGCCTCCCTTTATTTAGTGGTGTAGTCCACTCTATTCTCCTCCTTCTGAGTACACTTGTATTTTCTGAAGGCTGCCTTCTTGTCCCCTACCACTTTTACCACCTCCTCTCTGAACCAACTGGGCTTCTAGGCTTTGGCTTTCTTACTTTAATTTTGGCACACTCACTGGTAGCCACCATCACTCCCTTCTTTATAATAGCCGATTTCTGATCCACTCTGATCCCAGCAAGGTGTCCTTTCAGCACTTCTCCCATCCTACTACTGTTGGCCCTCTGAAAGTCCAAGACCCTCATCTTGGTTGTGACTTTCCCTCTGCCCATGTCCAGGTGGAACCACCTCATGTAGATGTTGCTTCCTGCAAGTGGTGCATTAACATTCATATTCTGAACATGTGCACAGTAACCCATGAAGTGGGCACATGAGGAAGGGCACCATCCGTTATGGTGACTCCTTCCCGGTGCAATCCACTCACAGTGATGGAAAGGTGGGGCAACCGGATGAGGGGGTGGGTGAACTAGGTGACAGGATGTCGCTATACGTACACGTGTGGGGGGGTGGGAGCGAGCATGGCAATCATGGGCTGGGAGGGGGTGGAGAGGCTGTAGGGGGTGATGCTGTGGTTGCTGGTCGAGCTGTGTCATGGCGTCAGGGATTGGCGGGTGGCTGAGGTACTGGGTTTGGGTCCGGGTCCGGGCGCTGGGGCGATTTTTTATTGTGCTAAGCCTGAACCTTTTATTTTTACTGCTTTCAACCCCCGACATGCACCCCCTGGGTTGGGAATCCTGTAAGGGGGGGTGTGGGGTGAAGCCTGCATGGAGGGTGTGGGGATCAGCCCCCCATAGAAAGCAGTAAAAATATCTCCTGGAGTCATTGTTCTGGTGCACCGGGGTTGTCAGAGTGCCGTAAATGTGTTCGGCTCTCTGACTGAGTGATAATGGTGATTGCCTTTAGGCATTCACCGTTATCACATAGACCCCATGTGCACAGTTGGAGAGGCCCAGATCCAGGATGACCCTCTCCCTAGTGGGCTCCATGGCACTAGGCTAGGTGCAGACCTGCCAGAGGAAGGAACCAGCTGGAGCCCCAAGGTACAAGGGCTAGATTCCCTCCTACAGAACACCTTGATTGCTTGTTGTAGGCCTACCCTAGATAGGGATGCTTGATACCCTAGATAGGGATTAGCTCCAGCCTCTACCAGCAGCATCCTCCTGAGACCAACCCCAGATAGGTATTATTCCTATTGAATGTCCTGAGTGAAACTCTTCTGGTTCTGTTCTTGTAGTCCAATTGTTGCATGAGAATGATGAGTACACCATGAGAAACCTTTTTTTGAGTTGTTGCACAAGCTTTTGACTCAGCAACTGACATAAAGGCATTAAAACCTAAACTGAATATAACAATGTATGGGAACACATGGAACAGCATAGCATTTTATTGAATACTGTTTGTTTTAAGCAAAAGTAAATTTACCATGACTTCTCTTACTTAATTACTTTTGTTGTCATTCACAGCCATTTTCACTGATCAATGATCTGAACAAGTAAAAATAAAAAACTACTGTAGTCCAGAGAAGGGATCACTTCACAAGAGCCATTTGATGACTTGTACAGATGAAATAAATGTAATGCTTAACACTTCATATCAATGGTGTTTAGAAAAAAAAGACAGTCTTCTATGAAACCCCACCCAAAAAAATTCTGTCAAGTAAAGGAGGTCAGCATTGATAAAAATGGTTTGGTGAGGTACTTCATGAATTTCACCAGATTTCACTTTGTGAACGGATGTACTTTTGTAGTTTTTGCCTGAGAAAGTGTCCAGCTTAGCCTGGTGAAACTATGTATAATGCCACTTTGCTAAGAATTCACCAGTGAAGTACTCAATGTGGGTAGTTTTTGCCAGGCAAAGTAAGCACTACACGGGAAAAACTACATGAAGTGCTCATTCTTTACTTTTGAAACAGCCCAAAAGGCTATAACCACCACATCCACTGTAAATTAAGTTCCCACCTCATCACCTCTCACATACTTTTAAAATGTACCCTTCCTTCCATCAACCCACAAGTACCCTTGTCCATCCCACCCCCACTGCTCCAGCAATGTTTTTATAATGGAAGGACTACATACATATTGTATATACAGGTAGCCATCCATTCCCACCCATGACATTCACATGCAGCCCCCTCCCCTTTCCTGTTCTCCTTCAATTAGAAACACCCTTCTTTGGCCTCACCTTTCTACCCATCCTATAGCAGCACCCACCTCCCTCTCTTCTTTTTTCAAGAAGTAAATGTAAACTTATGAAAAATAAACAAAAATTGTCCCTCGTAGAAGTGAGACTGGTTCACTCTTTCTTTGTCAAAGTCCACTGTAGAAACATAGAAACCTAGTCTGCCCATTTCCCTACCTACAGGATAAGCTGCAGATCCTTGTTAACCAACAGCCTATTTCTTCCTACCCCTACAAGAATTGCCTTATGTCTGTCCCATGCATTCTTGAATTCTCCCATAGTTTTAGACCCACAATCTCCTTAGGAAGGCAGTTCCATGCATTCACCACCCTCTCTGTGAAAAAATAGTTCCTTACATTGCCCCTAGGCCATCCCCCTTCTATCTTTAAATTGTGTCCCCTTGTTTTTGCACATCTCTTTTTCTGAAAGATGTTACCCTCTTGGACTTTGTTGATTCTTCTGAGGTACTTAAAAGTTTCTATCATGTTCCCCCCTCTCCCTCATTTCCTCAAGTGTATACATATTAAGCTCCTTTAGTCTCTCCTCATATGGCTTCTCTTGCAGACCCTGCACTATTTTAGTTGCCCTCCTGTGGACTGCCTCTATCCTGTCTATGTCCTTGCAGAGATGGGGTCTTCAGAACTGGACGCAGTACTCCAAATGGGGTCTTACCAACTGTCTGTACAAAGGGATAACAATTTCCTGTTTTCTGCTGGTGATGCCTCTCCTATACATCCAGTATCCCCCAGCCCTCCCCCTGCCTTCTCACATTGCTTGCTAACCTTAAGGTCATCTGATTACCCCAGGTCCCTTTCAATTTTATTGTTGTTACTAACTCCCCCATTGTGTAACCTTCCCCAGGGTTTTTGTTTCCGGGTGCATTATTTTGCACTTCTTTGCATTGAATGTGTAGAATTAAAGAATGCTGATGTTTACCCTGTAATAACCCCAACTGTTAGTGGAGTAAAATAAGACACACTTACCAGTTATATATTTAGCGATTTATTAACCAATAATCCATCTTAAGGTTATCAGGTGATATGTTAATTCTGAAATTTCGTGGTTCCCCAATTGACCACTTCTTCAGGCATATTGCCTATAAATATTTCACACAGAATAAAATATGTTAAAATACAGTGCTAAGCATAATTTAGATCTCAATGTTTTATATTTCATAATAATTAGACATCCTGTCCTCCATAAAGTTTTTTTAATTTTTATTTTATCGTATGTAAAATATTTATAGGCAATATCCCTGAAAAAGTGGTCAGTTGGAGGCCACAAAACATTGAAACTGACATATTACCTGATAACCATAAGGCTGATAATTTGTGAATAAATTGCTAGATATATAAATGGTGAGTGGCTCACTCCACTGCATGCTTGGGTTTATTGCTGAGGCTATTAGGAGCTGATCCTTCATGCTTTTTTTTTATATTTCTAGGACTTGAGGGTCATACTGCCTGTGTGTGTATTGTACACCAGAGTACCACTGCACTGATCAACACATTGGCCAATCTGGTGTCACTATAGGGTAAACATCAGCATTCATTCATTTTTCACAGTTTCAAGTTCAAGTTTAATGTATACAATCAAAAAGAATTAAACATTATTTAAAAACAATAATTTCTAAAAAATACATATCAAGGAAACCTAATACAATATGATTGATCACTTTTTTCAATTTAAGCATTACAAGTTGTGCATATTTTGCTACAGTATAAACAGAAGCAGTGAAAAATAGGAACACAAGGTTACCAATTTTCTGTTTTGCAGAGCAAAATTTCTTTTTGTGTATTACTGCTTCTGGCCATTGTTTCTTTTCTTGACAAAATGCCTTACAGTTTAAAAGTAGGTATTGCACAGTTATAAGTCCTTCTTGCTTAAAAGCACGTTCCTTGATTACAATATTATTTCCCAAATTTACAACACAGTCCAACACACTTTCAGTGGACACCCACTTGGATCTGCCTTGCCAAAGCCAAAAGCTATGCTTGTAATGTTAAAAATCCCATTTATTATGTTTGCTTGCACGCATGCACAAGAAACATAGTGCCATCATTCGACTTTTCGGAGGTGTGTCACCCCCTCTTCCAATTCAGTCAGTGTGTTGGCAGGTGCGTGCGGTTCTCATTACCTGCGGGCTGTCTGCTGACAGCTCAAAATCCTGATGGAGTACAGTTGAAAGGTGGAGCTATGCTTCAGTGAGCAGTGATAAGATATCACCTGCTCGTACGCAGCGCCCCCTACACACACACACCGCATGCGCATGCATGCCTGCGTGCTGCTACGCATCACTGTACGGCGGGGTGCCCAATCCCCGCCGGCTGTGCTGCGCCCAAAAGCCTCCACATGCCACGCTGGGTGCCTCCACCCCAGCATGGCAACTCATCGTATAGCCAATGGGGGTGCCAATCCCCTTGGCTCCACTGTCTCCCCTGAGTACAGGGTGCCGCTGGAGCCGCGCGGCAACTGATACTATATGACGATGGTGCCCAATCCCCGTTGGCTCCACCCCCAACCAGCCAGTCCTTGTGCCACGCTGGAGCCCACCCCAGTGTGCAAGCGTCCCGTCATCATTTAAAAAAAAAACTGGAAATAAAAACTGTCTCGGCCCTTCTCCCTGCCCCCCACAACCTGCCCACCCTGCGCACCTGCCTCCCACCTCCCCCTCACCCCATACCTCCGGACCTCAGCGTGACGATCTCGGGGACCGGGACACGTCTGCACTTTCAAAGCCGACCGCGAACTGAGGAAATGCCAGTACACTGTATAATGGGATAGATAGGGTTTTTTCAACTATGCTGCATATCTCAGGCATTTTTTGGAATTTTTGCACCAAATTTTCAACATGGGGTTTTTGGGACCCCTTCTCATGAATGATGTCACTGTCATGGCGTTATTCAGGCCCGAAGGGTGATTTCGCAGTCACTGCATGAAATCACCTTTTGGGACCGATTAACAAAACAACACCACAGTGTTCATAAGATGGGCTCTCAAGAAGCCTATTTTGAAAATTTGGTGGAGCATACAAAAATGACTGTTCTGGCGTGCATTGCACAGTTCCTACGAGGCTCGTAAGTTTGCGAATTTTCAATATTTTCACTCCAGATTTTCAACATTGCCATTTTACCACACTTCTTATGGGCAGTACAGCTGTCATTTTCACATCTCACCCAAAATGTGTTTCTGCCCATGTAGCACACAATGGCGCAGTCGATATTATGAAATCAATGTACAGGACAAATTAAGAAAATCACAGTGACACTGTTCATGAGCAGAGGTCTTAAATGGCTATGTTGAAAATTTGGTGAAAAATTCCTAAAATGACTGTTTTACAGGCGTGCGTTGCACAGTTCCTCCATGCCTTTCGTAAGTTCGGAATTTTAAATATTTTCACTCCAGATTTTCAACATTGCCATTTTACCACCCTCCTTATGAGCAGTATAGCTGTCATTTTCACATCTTGCCCAAAATGTGTTTCCGCCCATGTAGCGCACAATGGCGCAGTTAGTTGTCACGAAATCAATGTATGGGACACTTTAAGAAAATCACAGTGACACTGTTCATGAGCAGAGGTCTTAAAATGGCTATGTTGAAAATTTGGTAAAAAAAATCCCTTAAAATGACTGTTTTATGAGCGTGCATTGTGCAGCTCCTACACACGCTCCTAAGTTTGAGAATTTTCAATATTTTCAATCCAGATTTTCTACATTGCCATGTTATTATACTTCCTTATGAGCAGTACAGCTGTCATTTGTCACATCTTGCCCAAAACATGTTTCCGCCCATGAATTGCACAATGGCGCAGTCGATTAGTGCAGGAAATCAATGTATGGGACATTAAGAAAATCACAGTGACACTGTTCATGAGCAGAGGTCTTAAAATGGCTATGTTGAAAATTTGGTGAAAAATCCTAAAATGAGCTGTTTTGCAGTCGTGTGCGCAGTTCTACACTGCGTAAGTTTGCGAATTTTCAATATTTTCACTCCAGATTTTCAACATTGTCATTTTATTACACTTCCTTATGAATAGTACAGCTGCCATTTTTCACGTGTTGCCCAAAATGTGTTTTCGCACATGTAGCGCACAATGGTGCAGTCGGTGTGCGAAAGCAATGTTTGGGACAGATTAAGAAAATCACAGTTAAACTGTTCATGAGCAGAGGTCTTAAAATGGCTATGTTCAAAATTTGGTGACAAAAGTCCATAAAATGAGTGTGTTTCGAGTGAGCATTGCGCAGTTTCCACGCACCCTTGTAAGTTCATGACTTTGTAATATTTTCAGTCCAGATTTTCACCAGTGGCATTTTTCCACACTTCCTTATGAACAGTGCAGCTGTCATTTTTCACAACGTGGCCGAAATGTGTTTTCACACTTTCAGTGCAGAGATGCGTGGTCGCTGTGGGAAATCATTGTTCGGGACAGATAAAGAAAATCACAGTGACACTGTTCATGATCAGAGGTCCCAAAATGCCTGTGTTGACAATCTACTGTAAAAATCCCCAAACTAATTACATTACGGTGTGTGTTGCACAGTTTCTATATGCCCGTCGTGACTTCACCAGTTTTTTAATATTTTTATTGCAGATTTGCAACATTGCCATTTTACACCTCCCCATGAACAGTAGAGCTGTCATTTTACATCCTGTTCGGAATGTTTTGCACCTGTGGTGCTAAATGCCGTAGTCACTGTGCATAAGCAGCTTTCGGCTAACAAACTGATATTGCCACTGTTCATGAGGTGGGGTCATGAAAAAACCATGTTGCAAATTTGGAGTGAAAATACCAACGAATGCCTGAGGTATTAGGGTTTCCAACCATAACGCCCAACCCTGTAGAGAATGACAGGCATCAGGGATGTGACTTGGGATTCTTGCCTGTAATGCTCATACCATTCCACACCCTGCAGACAGTGAGAGGCATCGAGGTATGCCTTGAACTCTTCGACCCCAAAGTTCACCCCATTCTCCTATACCGCACCCATCTCACCGTACTTCCTGATGGAATAGAGTGCGCATAGGGCCAAAGACCCCAAGGCACACCGTGACACTTGTCAGTGTCTGCAGGGTGGGGTGTGGTGAAATGGCATGGCCGTTATGCCTGACGGCCCAAAGGCACACCCCAATGCCTGTCACTATCTGCAGGGTGTTGGTGGGGTTGGCTTCAGTTCAATACTTCACTTCCTATTACGCAGCTCTGTAACTTCTACACTACCACTGCCAATGCCAGCAAGCAAACATTCGGCATTGACAAATGCTTGTTCTATACTCTGCAACCCTTGTATAGTAAACACTGCAAGCCCCTCTGTGTCCTTGTTACGTGCTGCTAACTGCCTGCTAATCAGGCATCACCTCAACTGATCATTTAGCTGGCTTGTCTGCACTTTGAAGATATCACTCCCCTCACCTCACCTGTTGCCTGGTACCTGAAATCTTACTCCAGGAGATTACTTCACAGCACATGTTGCTTTTCCATGTAACCTCCTCACTTTAATGATTGCTGCTCTACTCCCTGATCTCCAATCAACACAGGTATTATGCAGGAACATTTTACTAATTGTATGAAGTACTCAGTCTACAATCAGTCCCAAATAGCACTTCCTCTTGATTGGCAGAGGAGGGCATATCTTCTCATTTTAACGTCAATGGCCCTGTCCACACTTCGCCTCTGTAATGTTACAGAAGGTGTAAAATGTTACCGTAACAGGTCGCGTTTACATCTGTAATGTTACAGGAGGCGTTTCGTATCGTTGTTGAAACCACATATGAGGTGGTTTCAACAGCAGATTATAGCTTCCAGTCCCTTCCTAATAGCGTTATGGCTGATGTAGGACTGCGGTAACGGTCTCCCTGCAGGGCACCAAGCGCAGCACGAGCTGAATTGTGGGATCGGGCACCGCTGTAATGGTCGCCCGGATCCCGATGTGTGGACTGGCGGTGCCCATCCCATAACGGACACAGCCGAGGTGTAGATGCACTGCACCGCTCCGCGGCCATAACGGATTGCATCCGTTACCAGGCGCAAGTGGTGTAGTGTGGACAGGGCCAATGTGAGCAGTGGTAAAATAGATTTATATCTTAAGATTTTAAGATATGACAGACACCCCTTATTATGGACAAAACCTTGAAAAATGCTTACTAGGGTTGGGTAAATTAACATATTCTGATTTCACTGAATTTTTGTGAAATTCTGCAGAATGTTCTGAAATTGTTTAGTTGGTCATTCCTTGGACAGTCCTATAGCTAGAGATCTACAGTTTAGCATTCATATTGTTTGGAAGAGGTCCTAAAAGGGTGTCACGTTTCATGACATTTGAATGAGATGTCGGAAAGTGACAGGTGCTCAAAATTTGGCAATTTAAATATAGATACATAGAATGTGACTGCAGAAAAGGGCCATTGGGCACACCCAGTTTGCCCATTTTTATTAACCTTCATTTTTTGCTGCAAATCTATTGTTGATCTATGGTGTCATCTTTTTCCCCCTTACGATTCCCTTGTGCCAGTCCCAGGCATTTTTATACACCACACTACCCTACCACTGTTTTCATCCCCTACCTCTGCTGGCAGGCTGTGCCAAGCATCCACCACCCTTTCTGTGAAGCAGTACTTCCTCACATCCCTCCTGAATTTACCCGTTCCAGCTTCATAGCATGTTCTGTTGTTCTAGAGCACCTTTTCCTCTGAAAAATCATCATCGTTTATTTATAAAATAGCACTATTCCAAAACTATAGTGCTAGTATATAGCCATAAAATACATAAAAACAACTATATATATAAAAAACATCTACAGCAGATCAAGTAAAATCAGGGAACCCCAAAGTAAATAGATAAGTTTTTAATGCAGATTTAAAATAACCCCTCCTGCGCCTCATTAAACCCTCTGAGATATTTAAAGGTCTTTATCATAATCTTCCCTCTCCCTCCTCTCATCCAGAGTGCAAATATTTAGCTCCTTAAGCCTCTCCTCATAGGACTTTCGATGCAGACTCTGCCCCATTTTGGTAGCCCTCCTTTGGACTGCCTCCATTCTATGCCCTTCCTGAGTTCTGGTCTCCAGAAATGGACATAGCACTCAAGGTGAGATCTTAATAGTACTATATATAGGGGCAGCACTACCTCCCTCTTCCTGCTGATGATACCCATTTCTATGCACCCCATCATCCCAGTAGCACTTCTGATTGCCTTGTCACACTGCATGGCCACTTTTAGGACATCTGAGATGATCACCCCTAGGTCTCTTTCCTGCTTGGTCTTTGCCAGAATCACTAACCATTTTTTACTCTTCTCCTAATTTCCTATGGTCTAGGTGCATTATTTTGCACTTTTTTGCATTAAAACCTAACTGTTATACCCTTGACCACTCCTCCAATCTTTTTAGATCCCTACCCATCCTTTCCACCCCCCCACCAAGTGTCCACTCTGTTGCACTTCTTGGTGTCATCCACAAAGAGACAGACCTTTCCTTCCAGTTCCCCTACTGTGTCATTTATAAAGACATAGAAGAGGACTGGTCCTAGCACTAATCCCTGAGGTACCCTACTGATCACCCTCTCTTCATCAGAGGGAACTCTGTTTACCACTACCCTCTGTGTCCTATCCCCTAACCAGTTTTTTACCCAGGTTGCCACCTTATTACCCACCTGTAAGTTCCTCAACTTGCTTGCTAGTTTCCTATATGGAAAGGTGTCAAAAGCCTTGCTGAAATCTAGGTAGGCCATGTCTACCGCTCCTCCCAGATACAACTCCCTGGTCACCCAGTCAAAGAAATCTATCAGATTTTTTTGCTGTCACCTTCCCCCTGTGAAACTATGCTGCTTTATATCCTGTAATCTGTTGAATGCAAGATATTCTACAATCCTTTCCTTTAGTACTCTTTCCATTAACTTACCCATAACTGATGTCAGGCTGACTGACCTGTCACTGCCTGCCCCTTCCCTCCTACCACTTTTGTGAAGTGGGACTACCTCTGCCCTTCTCCTGTCCCCTTAGACTACACCTGTCTCCAGTGATCTATTAAATAGGTCTTTCAAAGTTGCAGCCAGTATTTCCCTGAGCTCCGTCAGCACCCTTGGATGTACCCCCCTCTGGCCCCACAGCTCTGTCCAGCTTTAGGTTGGTGAGTGCTTTCCAAACTTTCTCCTCAGGGAACAGACTAGTGTCCATTGCCCTCCCATCAAAGCTCTTGGTGCTTTTTTGTGGTTCCTCCCCTTCCTGTTCTAATGTGAATACTGAGCAGGAGTATTTGTTCAAAATGTTTTCTTTCTCTTGATCCCGCTCCATACAGCCACCCCCTCCCTTTTTAACTATAGGATTCCTCCCTTTGCCTTTCTTTTCTTGTTAACACACCTAAAAAAGTATTGGCCCCTTTCGATACTCCCTGAGCTATGCTTTATTTAGTTTGTGCCTTTGCACTCCTTACTGCTTTGCCTTCCTCCCTCTGTTTTCTCAGATGCACTTCTCTAGCCTTCTCTCTCTGGGTCTCCTTATATCTTCTGAATGTTACTTTTTTAGCCTTTACCTTTTTTGCTACCTCTTTTAAGAACCATAGCAGTCTCTTCTTTCTTTTACTTTTGCTTTCCTGCTTGACACAGAGGTCCATTGCTTTCATTATGCCCTATTTTAGTTTGGCACACTGTTCCTCAACCCTCCCAGGTCCTCTATCCCTACCAGGTCATTTCTAAGGCATTCATCTTTCTTTTTTTTCTCCTCCTATATGCTCCTCACCCCACCACTCCTTCGAGCTACCTAGGTCTTCTCCGATCTACCTATCCCTTCCAGAGCCTCCAACCTCACATAGCAGCTGCCACAGGGTAACCTGGTGTAACCTTTCTCTGGGTGGGTCCCCCTCCTCTGAGGGGGAAGGCTCCGGAAGTGGAGACCAGTGCAACTACTTGGCCATGGGATGCTGCTGAGGTGGACATGTCTCCTTTGGGGCTTCAGTGGCATCAATGGACTGGCAGCTATCATCCGGCTGGTTGTGGAGCAATTTACACTTTTCTGGTTTTGTTCCCTAATTGCATCACCCATACAGTGCTCCTGGTCTCCACCAGGGGCTGCTGCTGAGCAACGCCACCCTGCTACCCACCTCAGGAGAGGAGACCAGTCTTACTGACACTCAATCTTCTCCTCCCCTGCCAGCCCCTGGCATCCTGAGTCCCTTCCTGAACCTGGGCTGCCGGCATGGTTCAAGGTAAGGCACCAGAACCTCAGCCCTCTGTGCCACCGGGCTGGCACATTCATGTTTCTTTAATTTATTATTCATGTGAAAATGTCTGAAAATATTTCCATGCTTCCAACATAGCTATATTTGGTGCTAGATAATTGAACATTTATATGCATATTTTCTTGGAAGAGTCTTAGAAACTGCTACACAGAGGGGTAGTTGGTTACATAACTTGTAAGTTACATGAGTTCAAAAATTTCACGATTTAATTATTTGTAAAATTGTGTGAACATTTTCAAAATATTTGGATGTTGATAACTCCACTGCTATTGCAGGTATATAATCAAGATGTGGTATCCATACCAAAGTAAATATGTTCTGGAATCTAATTAAGTTGGATAAATGTGGTTTAGTAGATTAAAATCTACATTAGAAATTACCAATTGGCAAAATTTGTTGAAAAATTCATAGATGCATAATAGGTAATGCCACTAGAATTCCACTTGTGAAACTGAAGTTTCACGAAGCACATATCACCATTGAATCACCTTACTTAACTAGCATCATGGCTCTGCAATGCCCCCCCCCAACACTCCAGCGACTGTGATGCCCAGTATCATGCTCCATCATGACTAATGATATCCAGATATTTCTGTCACCATGGCCAAAGTTGCAAGTAGTTTTAAGACTTGGTGTCACTTGGTACCACTGTTTTCAAATAATAACAGTAATACTCTGTTATCAACAGGGTTGTTAAAGAGTCAGCAGGCGGAACTGTACAGAAAAAGTGCTGCATGTGCATGTGCTACCACGTCAATGAGCTCTAGTAATTACCTGGTATATTGCAGGAAGACGGGCTAGTGCACAGTGATGTCCATGACTATTCTTCATGGTTTGTCACTCAAGACAGTGACCTGACACTTGGCACAACTACACTTTTGCTGTGGGGCCTCCAATGAATGCCATAATATTAGATCTTTACCCAGCCTTTACCTTCCTCTATGATTGCAACTCAAGTGTATAACTGGTCAAAGTTGATGTACTTGGGTTCGATAAATGTATCACAGCATTCCACAATTTCACCAAAGCTCATGAAATTCATCTTTAATTATGGATGTTATTTTGAAATCTTTGGCTGCTTATGACTTGTCTAGCTTCTGAGCAATCGATTAGTGAGTTGACACACACAACTTCTTTTTTCCATATTGGGTTTTCTCTCAGCCAGCAGCTAGTCTCTCAGAGATATACCCTGTTCACAGGGCTATATCCTGATCAAGCTGAACCCAGCCATCGTTCAGTTAGCTACTGAGTTTTTCTCCCACATTTTTTACTTCCTGCTTCCCCTGGTGGTTGCAGTGCCTTTGTCAGCCTTGCACAACCACAGCTTCCCCTTCGACAGGAGCAAGCTCACTGGCCCAGCCACAGGGGTCACTATGTTGGTGAAACCCACTGCCAACCCTCCCTGACTGAGATGCACTGCTGAGTGGCTGCTGTCTCAGCCTTGGTCTGCCTCCCAACATTACGTTCTGGGCTCACATCTTTTTGCAATATCATCAGCATAGCAGTTTACATAATTGCAAAGTGAAATTTTAAAATGTCTGAATATTTGGAGATGTGTAGCTCTATCATGTTTAAAGTTCGATATGTGCAACTTGTCACACCTCTGTATGGGCTTTGGTAGAGTCACCATACCAAATTTGGTGCGATGTGGACAACTACTGTTAAAATTAGAAGAGAGTAAATAAAATAACAATTTGGGGGACATTTTGCAAAATTTTAAGGGACATTTCATGAAATTTCATGGAAGAGAAATCAGAATTTCACCACAATATTACTGGCAGAAAATACATTTTCCCAGCTCTACTGTTTACAAGAATATGTCTATTACAAGAGGTTATTACTGTATTAGGTAGATATCCCCTCAAGGTTTTACTCTTAACTGTTTCAAACCAGCATTTTTTAAGGAGTCTTTTGTCATTTATTATTTGAATCTTATTCCAGTGTTTCACAGTAGTAAGTTTAATTACACATTCCAATGAAAGGAGACATTTCATCCTAATGAAAGCAGAAGGTATGTGTCGTTGTAGACATAATATAAGTTTAAAAAAGAAGTTTTGTACCATTTCTATTGCTGCTATTTTCTTCCTCAAGAACACATTCATGCCCCTTATGACTAAATAAATAAAATAAATTATTTCACACACATATACTGTAGCAGTTGACAAGTCAGCCTGTCAGCACAGTCGTAGCACTACCGACTGTGACATTGATCACCTGGGTTTGGGAATGAGCCCAGAACATCAGTAGGATAGCCAGAGGAAGGGTAGGTTGAGCATGTCATGGACTGCTCTCCTCCTCTGGGTGGGGAGGTGATGCTCACCTGGCACAAGAGTGACACCCAGTGGAGGCTGGGAGTACATGGGCCAGGACCATGTAGTGTGGGGAGGAGACAATATGTCTGCAGGGCATTTGTGAGAGCATGCATGCCCATGTGCTGACATCATTGCATGTCCACTTTTCTGGGGGAATCCTAAGAAAAAGCTCCCAGGAAAAGTGCCGAATATCTTTCTCTCTCCAGATTGATGCCACAGCCTAAGACCCTATTGAGATTAAGGTGTTCTTGCTCACTTCTATCAAGAAGCCCTGAAGTAGTGGGCAAGCTACAGGGCCCACACTCAGGGCAGCTGGTGGGAGATGCCAGGTGGAGGGTCTAAGGGGCTGATATGGGGTACATCCCCCCAACTGAGCCTGGGGAATAAATTGAACTCCAAAAAAAAATGTGGTTGACTTTAAGTTTCACTGTATATGCTGTTTTCATGGCATTATAAGAATTCCCAACAAAATAATTGGCAAATGTATGTATGCCCAATTATATTTTTCTGGTATTTTCTTTCATTTATTATATTTGTTCTTTCCAAGATATCCATGAGTTAAAGTTCACACCTACATAACAGTACTTAAAAATCTCATCAAAAATAACCCCATACATTGTTCACATGTCCTTTAACTACATAGTAACAGTCAGTGTGGTATGTTATCTTTTACCTGGAACTATAGTAACGTGTATTAACAAATTGTCACTGTCATTTCTTGTATTGTCGTATGTGTAAAAAAAAATATCTAGTCTTATGTGTACCAAAAATTTCTTCCATAATGTATGTAACTTTGAACTGCTCTGATTGTTCCCCAGATTGCCTTGTCTCATAGAAATGTTCTATATGCAACTGGTTTTTCATGTAATTAATAGTGTGTCACTCCTGAAAAAGGGACCTCTTGGACCCAGTGAGCCTACTCAGTTCACAACATTAAATAAATAAATAAATAAATAAATAAATATTGGGCTTTTTACAAAAGTCATTATTTTTGTCTTTTAAATATTTAACTCTTAACTTTAGTATTTTAAGATGTTCTATAACTTTGGACATACCTCTTTTTAGGCCTAAAGGATTTTTTGTTATCAAAATGGTGCTATCTGCATACATTAACAGTTTCATTTCTTTATTGTTTATGGATAAGAAACTCAAACTGTCCTTTCTCTGCTTGCTTCTTTTTATAATCAATTTCACATAAACAGGTCCACCATGCTCATGAAAACTGCTCTACACAGTCTGGTCAGAAATGTACCGAAGGGGCAGCTTTTATGAACTTGTCCAAGTGAAGCTGATTATAAAGAAGAAGCAAGTAGAGGAATGACAAAAGGATTCCTGGAAAGAGGTTATCCAAGTGAGCTACAACAAGAAGCACTACAGAATGCTAGCCATGTGGATAGATCAGAACTCCTGGTTGTATGAAACAGGGATCATCTATCTTCTGATATGTCTGTGTGGTCAGGACTATATGGGACACATAAAAAGAGCTCTGAAAATAAGAGTTGGTGAGCACAAGACAGTAATGAAAAATGGTATTTGGAATATATCATGGTTCACCACTATATTGATTCAAGGAATATGCCTGTAACTACTTTAAGGTTCATCGGGGCGGAGAAAGTTTATTAATTTATTTTATTTATTTATTTAGTGATTCGGAAAAGACCTATGAGTGCAAGCTGTTTTACAAAGATTCTATGTCATAGATTGCAAAACAAAGTACAATAGGAGAAAGCAAAGGTACACCACAATGAACAATGCAGCTTGGGTTCACAATTTACAGAATAATGCAAAACATAGGTACAAGTTAAAATAACAAGAAAAAACACTTTATGAGGTGGGGGGGATAAGCAGCCACAAAGTGCCTTGTCAGTAGTTCAGAGGGATGGGGATAGCTGGAAGTGGGTGAAGAAAGGAGGTATGAAAGAGAGGTAGGTACTGCAGTGGAGTTGAAGGGTGGGGGAAGAAGGGTGATAAGGTATAAGGAGAAATGGGGGGTGAGGGGAGGTTGAATGGAGAAGACATGCTAGAGTAAATGGTGGGGGTGCGAGGGAGCATGGTCAGACAGCTTGCATTGGTAGTCACTGTTAGGGAAACTCACAGGACTGAGAGTTGGGGGGAAGTGGGGTGGCAGGTGCTAAATGAGCATTACACGGAGTGATTGCTGAGGCAAGTCATAAGAAGGGACAGAGGGAGAGGGTACCTGAGGCCTGCCTAGTGCTTGCTGGGTGCCAGAGAGAAAATGGGTGTGGCTGGACTTAGGGACATGTGCACTTACAGAGTGTTATTAGGTGCTTTTTGAGGTCAGTTTTGAATTGGGCTAGACAATTGGTGGCCAAGAGGTGCCCAGTGAGTTCATTCATCCACAGCAGGGCCCGGAATGCATATGCACATTGCCCAAGTGAGGTGCAATGGAAGAGGATAGCCTAGGCCCCTCTAATCCTCCCCCTGGTGACCTGTAATGTGTTGGCCACCTTGATCAAATTTCCTACACAAGGCGGTGTTTTACCCAATAGAGCCTTCTTCCCTATGGTGCAGGTCTGGAATTTGACCCTGTTTCTCAATGACAACCAATTTGCATGTTCATACAAAGTACAGGTGTGCATGCCACTCTCAGCATCTCAGCATCCAGGGTGAGTCTGTAGGCTTTGTTGAGTGCAGTCTGAACCCTCTTGAGCGCTGGTTGAATTGGGAATACAGGGAGGAGATTTGACCAAAAGGTTGCTTCAATGGGAAGCATTTTGGATCTCAACACTGGACGCTATGGGCCCAATTTTCAAACAATCAGGAATGGCTCATGGTGATTACACCAATAAGAAATGGTACAAGGGGCATCTTATGCCACACCATGTGCCATTCCCAATTTTTAGATGCTGTCTGCACCAAATGGGGGGCTGCTTGTGCCAGTCAAGCTTGCACTGCTCTTGTGGTGGATGCACAGAAGCACCTTGATGGATTGGGGCTTGCACCAGACAATGCTGCCATATCCACTTTTTTGGAATTCTACAAAAGCCACACTAGGTGCAGGACTCACCAGGGCTTAGAACTGCCTGGCACTTTCTAACTGCCTGAACATCATCCCTGAAGCTGCTGCTTGGTGTGAGGTGGACTGTGCCTCCCTGTTATGGCTGGTGCCAGTGGGATCCTATGCCCCCTCCATACCCAAACACCTGCCCCAGCACTGGGGGAGCTGCAGTTGGTGCCTTCTGCAGCCTTCCCCCAGTGCCAGAAAGACACCTGCCCCCCCATGGCCTAGTTCCTGGCACTGAGGGCAGCCGTATCCTGTGCCCATCCTTGGTCTGTCACCACCCCCCACCCCAACCCACCCCATCCACGGACCCTGCCAGCCTTCTGGATACACAGCTGGCTAGTTCCTCCAATAGCTACCACTGCTGCATGAATGTCCTGCAGCTTCTGACATTTCCTTCCCATGCACTGTTTGTTCGGTCAATGGGATGGCTTGTGGCAAACTTGGGGACTTTGGTGCCTGGATCCTGGTTCTTCTAAAGTCAGGCACAGGGTCCCTGGCACACCCAAGTTTTCCACAGGTGGTGGTTCAGCACACAGTGCACAGATCTAAGAAGGCCTTTGAAAATCAGCCCCCATGTCTTCAATAAGGATATGCTGCTACATGCCTTTGTTCTCGGAAGAAATTGTTGCAACACTAGACACAATGTGTACCGTGGCTTGAATGAGGATGTATCACACATGCCCCCTTCTAAGGATACACATTTTTTTTAAAACTTCCTCTGAACAATATGGAATTGATTCATTCATTTTAACTTTTATAACTATAATTCTTTCTTTCTTTCTTTCAGGATAGTGTTGCTGTTCTTCAGTATGCAGTTTTATAGCATTCACTTTGTATTTTATTGTTCATATTGACACTGCACTTTATATTATAGTATGGCACATTAATTTGTATGCTGTCTCTTTAACAGATGCATTTTTAAGCACATCTTTAGTGGGGAGAGTTACACTCTGATGATCATGCCATGTACAGTAGCATTGATACGTAAGCATCATAGTCATCAGGGCACAGGTCGGCATGTTCCAGTGTGGGGGGCATTTTCAGTTTATTTTCTTGGAGCCTGTTTATTAAAGTGCAATCGGAGTCCTATTTTGCTGTTTTGATGCTTGTAACTGGTTCTTTCAGCACAAAGTAGACTTCCAAAAGGAATTGTACCAGTCTCCCTGTCCATGATGTTCTATTGCGTGGTGAGCTGGTGTTTACATTGTTGGTTCTTAATTATCACTGAAGATATTGAATGATATGCTGCACTGGTAAGAATGTTCCTTTCCTCAGTATTCCTTGATTTTAATATGTTCCATGATATCAGAAATTCTCAGAATTGAATGCTGCCTTAAGTTCTATATAGACAGCATATAGTAAATGTTTCACTTTTTTCTAGAGATAACATTTATATTTCACTTTTTTCTTGAGATATATTTGTCAGTAATGAAGTTTATGTAAAAACTTTATCCTTTTAAAAACCTATTTTGGAATTGTAAGAGTACTCCATTTTCTTCAACTCAAGCTTTCAGCTTATTCAAATTTTTTTTGTGAGAACAGTTTTTATGCCAGTTGTAAAAATGTAATTGATCTATAACAAGAGGGGTTCATTGTTTGCCCTCTCATATACAATATTTTTTGTTTCCAAACTCTTAATTCTTTCAAAAGCAAATGCTTCTATATATGCAATATCTATTGCGGAACCTCCTTGCCCTGTCAGGAAGGTTATGCTGACATTTAGATCACCCTTTGCTCAGCTGTTTATAATATGCAGGTTCAATTCTTCTGCCAAGTGCATCAATGTTTCCAGTTTTTATTTTTGATTTGTCCCTTGACATCTAATTGATATTTCTAATAGTTTCAAGTTTATTTAGGGTTTGGCCATTGAGCAAAAGCTCATTTACAATGACATCCCTAAATACATACCAAGGTTACATCATATAAAAGATTTAGTACAATATGAAAATCACTTATAAGAGTAGCCAATCTCAATATACAATATGTACATCCATATAAATAAAATATCAATCTCTTGACAAACATAGATCTAGTGTATTGTGATTACATTAGCCCTTCTCCACATTTAGCACACATTTGGATAGTCACAGGAACCATGTTTTTATTTGTCTGATAGAAATGGATTTTGTTTCCTGTATTGGAAACATCTCAGAATTCCACATTAAAGGCACCCAGTAAATAAAGAAGTACCTGGCCCTTGTACTGACAGTCCGAGGGGAAACCAGTTCCAAGAGATATGCACTTCTCAGAGATGCATGCTTTTCTCTAAATACCACCCTATCTATAAAACAATCTGTGACTTTCTGCTGCATACATTATGACTGTTTAAAACAAAGCATGCCAGTCTGGTCAACAACATGTCTAACTTGTGTATTTTGTCTATTGTGCAGAACTCAAGAGCACTGCTGGCATAGTCAAAAATGGAAAAAATGTCTGTTTGCACTACTTGTAGTCTCGTCTCAAAATCCATGCACCCATTGCTTCAATGTAAGGCTCCCAAGTATTTGCCAGTTCTACTTATGAGTTTTATAGAAACAAAGAAACATAGACAGTGACAGCAGAAAAAAAGCTAAGGTCCATCAAGTCTGCCTCTTGGGACCTGTGTAACATTGTAATGTAGTACCAGATACTAGATACAGCCATCACACTACCTGGCTATACCCTGTTTAGGCAGGATCGCCTCTCAAAAAGAGGCAGTGGCTGTGTCATATACACCAAAGACCACCTGCAGGGGCATGGCCTGCCCCCAGAATGAATGACAACCTACAAGCACTAGAAACATAGAAACACAGAAACATAGACTTTGACGGTAGATAAGGACCACTTGGCCCACCCAGTCTGCCCATTTCCCTACCTGTTGGATAAGCTGCAGATTTTAGTTAACCAAGAGCCTACTTCCTGCAACCCCCCACTATAATTACCTTATGTCTGTCCCATGCATGTTTGAATTCCCCCACTGTTTTAGACCCCACAACCTCTCTAGGAAGGCAGTTCCATGCATCCACCACTTTCCGTGAAAAAAATGTCATCACATTACCCCTGAGCCATCCCCCCTCTATCTTTAAATTGTGCCCCCTTGTTCTTACACATCTCTTTTTCTGAAAGATGCTACCCTCCTGGACTTTGTTGATTCCCTTGAGGTACTTAAAAGTTTCTATCATGTGCCCCTGTCCCTCCTTTCATCAAGGGTATACATATTAAGCTCTCCCAGGCTCTCTTCATATGGTTTCTGATGTAGACCCTGCACCATTTTAGTTGCCCTCCTTTGGACTGCTTCCATCCTGTCTATGTCCTTGCGTAGATGAGGTCTCCAAAACTGCACGCAGTACTCCAGATGGGTCTCACCAACTGTCTGTACAGAGGGATAACCACTTCCCTTTTTCTACTTGTGATGCCCCTCCCTATGCACTCCAGTATCCCCCTGGCTCTCCTTACCGACTTCTCACATTGCTTACCCACCTTTAGGTCATCTGATATGACTATCCCCAGGTCCCTTTCCATTATTGTTTTTGTTAGTACCTCCCCTACTATTGTGTACTCTTCTCCTGGACTTTTATTTCCCAGGTGCATTACTTTGCACTTCTTTGCATTGAATTTAAGTTGCCATATGTCTGACCATTCCTCCAACCTTGCCAAGTCCCTTCTCATCCTTTCTACACCCCTTTGTGTATCAACTCTGTTACAGATCTTTGTGTCATCTGCAAAGAGGCATACCTTTCCTTCCAGACCCTCTGCAATGTCACCTGTAAAGACTTTAAAGAGGACTGGACCCAGTAATGAGCCCTGAGGTACTCCACTAGTAACCCCCCTTTCTTCAGAATGTGTTCCATTCACTATTACCTTATGTGTCCTGTTGTGCAGCCAGTTTGCTACTGAGGATACCACCCTGGGACCCACTCCCAGGCTGGCTAACTTGATTATTAATCTTTTGCATGAGACTGTGTCAAATGCCTTACTAAAGACTAGGTAGGCCATATCCACAGCCCCTTCCTGGTCTATTACTTTGGTCACCCAGTCAAAGAAATCATTTAGATTCATCTGACATTACCTTTCTGCTGTGAATCCATGCTGCTTTGGGTCCTGTGCCCCGCTGGCCTCTAGGTACTCAACAATTCTTTCCTTCAGAAGTGATTCCATCATTTTTCCCACCACTGAGGTCAAACCAGCAGGTCTGTAGTTTCCTGCTTCTGCCTTGCTCTCACTTTTGTGAAGGGGAATCACATTTGCCCTCCTCCAGTCCTCAGGTACCACCCCATCCTCCCATGATTTGTTATAAAGGGTAGTCAGTGGTGTCACTAGTTCTCTGCTTAATTCTTTTAGAATTCTGAGGTGAATTCCATCTGGCCCCATTGCTTTGTCCACCTTCAGTTTTCGGAGTTCTTTCAGGACTCTTTCTTCTGTAAATGGACTGGTGTCAGCTCCACTACCCAGAGTGCTTCTATTGTTTGGTTTAGGTAATCCCTCCTCTTCTTCTTTTGTGAATACTGAGCAAAAGTATTCATTCAGTATCTCTGCCTTTTCACTGTCTCCCTCTGCCCACCTCCCCTCTCCTTTATTAATCTTCACTATCCCTCCCTTAACCTTTCTATGCACCCTAATGTACCTATAAAAGGTTTTATCCCCCTTCTTAACTGAGTTGGCTATCTTTTCCTCGGTTTGGGCCTTTGCTTTTCTGACTGCCTTCCCCACTTCTTTCTGCTTTAATTGATACAGTTCCCTGTCGTGCTCCTTCTGTGATTCCTTATACTTTTTGAATGCAGCCTTTTTCTCCTTAACCTTCCCTGACACCTCTTTTGAGAACCATAGCGGTTTTTTATTCTGCTTTGTTTTCATTATTTGTTTCACACAAAGGCTTGTTGCCTCCACGATGGTAGTTTTGATTTTTCTCCATTGTTCTTCAACCCCTCCTTTCTGGCCATTTGCTAATGCATTCCTCAGGTATTCACCCATTATGCCAAAGTCAGCCCTTCTAAAGGCCAGGATCCTTGTCTTTGTATGGCTTGTCTCCATGGTTGTGTTTATTGTGAAGCACACTGTGCAGTGGTCGCTTGTTCCCAGATGTCTACTAACTTCTAAATTTGTGATCCTCTCTCCATTTGAGAGTACCATGTCTAATATTGCTCCCTCTCGAGTGGGTTCCACCACTAGCTATCTAAGGCATGCCCCCTGTAGGGCATCGATAATGACCCTGCTCTTGGGTGTGGCTGCAGTTCATGTCATCCAGTTAACATCTGGCATATTCAGTTCCCCAATCAACAGTATCTCCCCTTTTTCAGCCATTTTGAGACTGTCCTCGATCATATTCTTGTCCATTTCCTCCCCTTGAGATGGGGGTCGGTATATAACCCCTGTGTGGATTGTGATGCCATTCCCTGTCTCCAAGGTGACCCAGAGTGCCTCTTGTCCTTCCCCTTTACTTTTTAGTTCTGTAGCTTTGATCCCTTCCCTTATGTAGAGAGCTACTCTACCTCCTCTTTTACCCTCCCTGTCCCTTCTGTAAATTGTGTACTCCGGTATGTTGGCATCCCAGTCATGGTTCTCCATGAACCATGTTTCTGTGACTGCCACAATATCCAAGTGTTCCTCTTCCATCAGGGCTACTAGCTCAGGAAGCTTGTTTCAGGACTACAGGCATTGGTACTCATTGCCTCTCCTTAAATGTTGGCTTTATCTTTTTTACCCCATCCCTGCTCTTATTGCCCTTGTCTATTTTCCATTTACCCCTGTCCTGCCCTCTGTCAAGCTCTGTACCTCAGTGTTTACCCTACTACCTGCCATGTTTTGTGGGGGGAGGCTTGAACTTTCCTGCTTCCTATCAGCACCTCCCCCCTTGGCTAGTTTAAAAGCTTGCCAAGGAAGCATTTAAACCTATCACCTAGGAGCTCATTTACCTTCCTGGACAGATGCAGACCATCATGCCAGTATAGACCTTCATCTCTCCAGATGGACCCCCAGTCCCCAATGAAGCCAAAGCCCTGTGCTCTGCACCAGTTTTGCAACCATTCATTAAACTGCATGGTGTGCAGTACCCTAGCCTCACCCCTGCCATAGACTGGCAGCACCTCTGAGAAGGTTACCGTGCTTGCTACCTGTCTGAGGCCCCTCCCCAACTCCACAAATTCATCCTGCACTGCACTGATCTCATGCCTAGCTTGGTCATTTTTCCCAAGGTGGACAATGATATCTGGCCATCAAACTGATCCTAGGTGCACACAATAGAGTGCTCACCCTGCCCTCAGTTTACATCCCACCTAAACAGACCACAGCTGGCACCAGCAATCTTATGGACTATATTAGTACCCTCGGCCTCAACACAGAAATTATACTTCTAGATGACTTCGACATCAGTTGGCTCTCCCCATCATCTGCCAGTATCAAGGACACCTTGTCTGCCATCCAGTTCTCCCAAATGATAGAATCTCCAACAAGAGTCAATTACAAAACTGGCACCAGCACCCTGCTGGATTGGATACTCATTAACTGTCCTGCACATATCAACAATATTACTCTACACCCAGACTATCTGAGCAACCACTCCCCTGTTACCTGCACCTGGAAAAAGAACTACAGCAAACCTACTGCCAGAAATATATCAAGCCATGTCCTCCTAAAAGGCCATCTCCAACAATTCAAAACAGACCTCATGTACCAAGATTGGTCTGACCTGTATGAAGCCAAGGATGTGAAACATAGAAACATAGACTTTTACGGCAGATAAGGACCGCTTGGCCCATCTAGTCTGCCCATTTCCCTACCTACAGGATAGGCCGTAGATCCTAGTTAACCAGCAGCCTATTTCTTCCTACCCCCCACAAGAATTGCCTTATGTCTGTCCCATGCATTCTTGAATTCTCCCATAGTTTTAGACCTCATAACCTCCCTCAGGAAGGCTGTTCCATGCATCCACTACCCTCTCTGGAAATAATACTTCCACATTGCCCTGAACTGCCCTCCTTCTATCTTTAAATTGTGTCCCTTGTTCTTGCAAGTCTCTTTTTCTGAAAGATGCTACCCTCTTGGACTTTGTTGATTCACTGAGGTACTTAAACGTTTCTATCATGTCCCCCTCTCCTTCTTTCCTCAAGGTATACATATTAGCTCCTTCAGTCTCTTCTCATCGTTTTCTCTTGCAGACCCTGCACCATTTTAGTTGCCCTCCTCTGACTACCTCTATCCTGTCTATGTCCTTGCGGAGATGGGGTCTCCAGAACTGGACACAGTACTCCAGATGGGGTCTCACCAACTGTCTGTACAGAGGGATAACAACTTCCTGTTTTCTGCTGCTGATGCCTCTCCTATACATCCCAGTATACCCCAGCCCTCCCTACTGCCTTCTCACATTGCTTGCTAACCTTAGGTCATCTAATATGATTACCCCAGGTCCCTTTCCTTTTTTGTTGTTACTACCTCCCCACCCATTGTGTAATCTTCCCTGGGTTCTTGTTTCCCAGGTTCATTATTTTGCACTTCTTTGCATTGAATCCTAGCTGCCATACTTCTGACCATTCCTCCAACCTTGCCAAGTCCCTTTTCATCCTTTCCACGTCTCCTTGTGTATCAACCCTGTTGCAGATCTTTGTGTCATCTGCTAAAAGGCATACTTTTCCTTCCAGTCCCTCTGCAATGTCACTGATGAAGACATGTGGATGTAGCCCTTGACCTCTTCATAACAAAATGTAATTCTGCTTGTGACAAGCACTCCCCAAGAAAAACAAGATCAGTCAAAGGACACCACAACCCCTGCATTACTCAGGATCTGCTAGAGCAACTGTCCTCAAGAAATCATCTCTGGCAAGTGACATGAGCACATGCCTCAGCAGCAAACATCCAATTGTACAAATAAGAAAAAAATGACTGCACGAAAGCCATCTGTCATACAAAAAGCACCTACTACAAAGAAGCACTCACCAGTTTGTGGAATAACAGCAAATACTTTTGGGACAACCTCAATGACATCACTGGGAAAGACCCCAAAAACGCTTCTGCTATACTCAATTGATGGGGTGCTGTCCTTAGACCCTCTTCTCATTGCCAGCTCCCTGAATCATGCCTTCATGTAGCATAGCAGCATGCTCCCTGCTAACTTCTTTAATCCCCTCACCACAAATGACCAACAAGGGAAATGATTGCCTCCCCATGACCAACCACTATTTCACTTTAAAGTAGTATCTGAAGCCGATGCCAAAAAGTACCTGGAAATGGTACTAGTCAAGATGCAGCAGGGACTCCCTAGACCTAAAATGTGTTAGCCTGACAGTCAAGGAAGTTCTTAGCCCACTGACACAAATTATAAACCTCTTGTTATGTCACTCACAATTCCTTCAATGCTAGAAATCTGTGACAGTTACCATGGTGCATAAAAGTGGTGATCGGACTCTGCCCAATAACTATAGACCAATTTCGATACTCCCCATACTCTCCAAGGCCCTAGAGCAGATCGTGGCTGATCAACTTATGGAGTACCTCAACCACTATCAACTACTGTGTCCTAAACAGCACAGGTTCTGGGGTGGCCACAGCACCATCATGGTCTTGCTAGAATTTACGGGATACATACACCACACATTAGACCAAGGTCTCCTGATAGGAGCTGCATTCATTGACCTATCAAAGGCATTTGCTATGGTGCATCATGGGCTCTTCCTCAAACAACTGGCTGAAATTTGGCTCTCCTCAGAAACTTTGGGCTGGTTCACTAGTTACCTGAACAACCATTATCAGCAGGTTAGGATCGGGGATGTGATTTCTGACAGTTGATCTGTCAGATCTGGTGTACAACAAGGATCCATATTAGGACTGCTGCTGTTCAACTTACTCTTAAATAACCTCCCTGCCTCTAGCTCATGTCAAATGCTCCTTTATGCAGATGATGCAGTCTTCTTCACCAGCAGCCAACATCCTAAACATCTGGAGGCGAATCTACAAAGTGGCTTTGCATCCATGGAACAGTGGTTTAAGGACCGTAGACTGGTCTTGAATTATAAAAACACAAATACTATGATATTCTCCACCTCACAAAGCAAACACAGAGCCTTCCCCCTTGCAATTATGAATATTGGGGTGCCATTCTTGAACTTGTTTGGCATTTAAAATACCTAGGCATCACTATCAATTCCACCCTATCATATACTGAGTACATCGACATTACTGCGAGAGCCATCAATACCAGAATTGGGATCCAGTATCGGCACAGGCACTGTGTCACACATGAAGCCCTAAGCACTGTCATCAATAGTTCAGTCATCTCATGCATCGATTATGGGCTGGTGATCTATGGATCTGCAACTGACATAGCCCTCCACCGCATCTCAACCACACTGAATAAAGCCTGCTGTCTCCTCACAGGTGCTGCTAGACTCATGCACACCTGTGATCTGTATACCATGGCTGGCTGGCTATAGCTCAGTAGATGAATCAGATACCAAACCTGCCTCCTCACCAAATAATCCTCCTTAAACCTTCTACCACCAGGAGTACGGAACATACTGATCCCCCCCAGAGCACAAAGCAAACTAGAAGCACCGCCTCTCAGGTATTCCATGTGCCAAGGTGCTGCGCTGCCTCGCTCAGCGAGGTTTCCCTTACTGGACCCCCCCTCTGTACAAATGCGCTACCTCAGAACATCTGTGATCCAGCAAACATTGGCTCTTTTAAACCCAAACTGTGCCAACACCTTCTCACTGTGGGTACCTGTGCCTGCCCCCACTAAGCAGAAGGGAAAGGGGAAATTGTTTAACCAGGAAAGGCACATTAAGCCACAGCTTGTTTCCAGGTGCAACCCGGGAGCACAACGAGGTTAAGTGACTTGCTCTGGATCACACAGTATGCAGATGGGGGCTGATGGAATTCAAACCCAGCTCTCCAGGTTTGCAGCTCAGTACCCTTAACCATTATGCTATACTGCCTCCTGATGCACTAAGCTAAATCTAAATCCTGCCTCAAGTCAGTAATCCCATTGCTGTAGTCTGTATTTACTCACTAGCACCTCTTAATCCAGTCACTGGTCCACTGGGTATCCCCAACATTGCACTTCACTGATCACCCATCCTCTCCCATGGTGTTGCCATGCTCCACCCCACCTCTCCTCCCTACCCCCACCCATCCCTTCCTCTTACCATTACCTCTCCATCTTCTCCTCCTTTCTCCTCCCTCTGTCTACTCTACTGATTTTTGTCTCTCCTTGATGTGAGCATACAATGTACAATGCCTCAGTATAGTGTAGCCATGTACTTTATCTGTATTGTTGTACATTAACATGTATTTATATATTTGCCACTGAACCACTCTATATCTGAATGTTTATGTATAACTCTGTACTTGTTAACTGATGTGGAACCAATTAACAAGCATCCGCTCACTGGTATTACCCAAGATTTCAATAAATAAAATAAGTAAATAAATGCAGTGTCGATAGGTTCTAACCATTCCAATCAGTCTTCCTATTCCTTCTCCCAGTTTCATCTCTACAAGTGAGCACTACTCCTTTGGCCTGTCCCAAGCCCATTTGAAAACCTCTACAATTTCAGTTCCCACCTCCTCAGCTGGCAAGCTGTTCCATGGTTTGACCACTGTTTCAGCAAAATAATACTTTCTCACATCCCATCTGAACCTTCCTCCTGTCAGCTTCCAGTCATGCCCTCATGTTGTCGAACCGGTGTTCCTGCTAAGTAATTCCTTGATGTTCACTTTGTTTGTTCCTTTCAATAATTTGAATGTTTCTATCATATCCCCATCCCCCTTCTGGTATCCAGGGGGCACATGTTCAATGCCCTAAAGTGTTCCTCATAGGACTTCCCCCACTGGCCCTGTATCATCTTCATCACCTTACATTGTACAGCCCCCAGCTTATCCTTGTTCTTTCTAAGGTGAGGGCTCCAGAACTGGACACAGTACTCCAAGTGTGGTCTCAGCAAGGATCTATAGAAGAGGAATACCACTTCTTTCATTCTACTATCAGTACCCCTCCCAATGCACCCCAGCATCTTGTTTGCCTTACTACAAGTCTTGTTGCATTGGCTAAAATGTTTACAGATATCACTGATGATGACTCCCAGGTCATGTTCTTCAATTGTGGTACAAGTTTTATCCATCCCATCCAATATTCTCTCCAGGTTTTTTTTTCCTAAGTGCATTATCTTGCAATTTTTGGCACTGAATTTCAACTGCCAAACATTTTGACCATCTTTCTAGTCTTTGTAGGTCATTTTGTAATTCTCTAATCCCCTTGATGCTATACTCCCCCTTCCGAGGTGTTTAGTGACATCTGCAAAGGGACTTTTCTTATCCGCGATCCCTTCTCACATATCACTGATGAACATATTAAAAAAGACCAGGCCCAGGACAGACTCCTGTGGTACCTCACACGTGGCCTCCCTTCCCTCTGATTTAACCTCATTTACCACAGCCTGCTAGTACCTCCCTTTTAGCCAGTTTTCTACCCATCTAACTATATCCCTAGCTACCACCAGGTTCTCCAACTTTCTTAGCAGGTGTCTTTTTTGATCAGTGACTCCATCAGCTTCCCCACAATAGAGGCAAGACTGACAGGTCTGTAGTTTCCTGCTTGTTTCATGTCCCCCCTTTATGGAACAGAACCACATCCACTGCCCTCCGGTCCCTTGAGACAACCCCATCTGAAGTAAGTAATTGAATAGGCCTGCCAGAGGTTCTCCTAGTTCATCTTCCAACTATCTGAGCACCCTCAGATGTATCCCATCTGGACCTGGCGCTATATCTGTCCTGAGTGCTGCTAGTCCTTTCTGGACACTACCCCGAGTAAATACCAGTTTATTCATCTCCTGGATCCTTCTCATGGCTACTTTGATGCCAGTCTGAGGCAGGGGTCTAATATTCTCTCTGATGAAAATGGAGCTAAAGTAGTCATTCAGGACTGCAGCCTTTTGCTCGTCCTCCACTATCACCCAGTCCCCATGTAATAACCTGTTTCCCCACCCCTCTTTCTTTTTCCACTGATACAGTGGTAACAAATTTTTTCTCTGCACTTAACTCCTTGGCTAGTCTCAGCTCCATGCCTGCTTTTGCCTTACTAATCTCACTCTTTGCTTCCCTATTTCTCTGAAAGTAATCCTCTCATTCTTTGTCCCCCTGCTTCTCTTTAAAAAGCAGGTGCTTAGTAAGAGTGCATATCTTAAAGAATGAAGGTTTGGAGCCTTTAGATGCCTCTGCAATCATTCAGTTAGCTTTTATTTGTTTCTTTACTTTCTTTTCCATCGTTGTATTTGTATTTTGCCAACTGCTAGTGAAAAAAGAATCAAATGGAATCCCTGTAAGATGATGTCAAAAAATCTTTACTGGCAAGGCTGCCTGTGTATTTCAATGGTAAACTACAAATCTGTTTTCAGATTTTTATGGAGAAATAACACTTCCTGCCACCAAAATATTATATATTTAATAGAAATATGTAATTTTTGATAACATGTGATCTTTTGTTATAATTTAGCAGGTGATATTTCCTTCATAACCAGATTTTACTTGGAAAGAAGTAAAGAGAAGCTAATTATTGTATTCAAAAACATAAAATCATACAGATGGAGCACTATAGTGCAAACATATAAAAGGCAAAGTTTGTTGATGAAATAAGTATCAATTTCTTTTGAAAAAGATAGAAAAATATGTTTAGTTTTCTCATTGAAATGCATCGGGCTCTTAAGTGTCTGGCAGTTTCTGAGATCACAATACCAGCATTCTACTGAACTCTTTTTTCACTAGTAGTATGAAAAGCAAAGAATATTTTATTATAAAAGTAGAAAGTAATTGCTAACACAACAAAATACAATAAATAAAATAATCAGTTTTCTATTTATTAGAAGTAAACATCTGCTCATTAAGAGCTCAGTATATTTCAATGAGAAACTAAATATATTTTCTATCCTTTTCAAAAGAAATTGTTATTTATTTCATCGACAAACTTTGCCTTTTATATGTTTGCACTATAGTGTTCCATCTGTATGATTTTATGTTTCTCAATACAATAATTAGCTTCTCTTTACTTCTTTCCAAGTAAAATCAGGTTATGAAGAAAATGCCACTTGGTAAATGATAACAAAAGATCACATGTTATCAAACATCACATATTTCAATTAAATATATAATATATATATTTATATAAAGTACAATATACAAGTACAATACAGTATAATATATATATTTATATACAGTATTTATATACAGTACAATGGGGACGGCATCCCCCATTGTACTGTATGGAGCACACCCCACGTTGCTCTTCTGCTCACGTTGCTGAGCATGTTGGGGTGGGGTCGTGCCTTGGGGTGTGGAGGATTGAGCGTTTTGCCGGTGGTTTTTGTGGAGAGAAGTAGCGATCGTTTTCCTCGGTGTGTGATGGCACGGATTGGATTTGTGTTGCAGTCTGGTTGGGGCCAATTGGGCTTCTGTATATGTTTGGGGGTCTGAAGTATAGAGCTGCTCTTTAAGACCAGCAGCCCAGGGTACTGTGGTGCACCTCTGTTCATTCCGCACACTCTCATTTTCCATTGCTGACTGTGGCACTGTTTTCATAGCCTCATGTGAGGTGTTGTAAGGGATCCCATAGTGTCAGTCCAGAATGTATGTAAAGAGGCGAGGAAACCTGTTAGCTGAACTTTAAAGTGTAGTAAAACTGTTTAAAAAAACAGAAATTAGTGGCTATGAACATTTACACTTTGTTACAGCAGATCAATGGTCAAATAAGCAGCGTGACACAATCCATGTTTCTTATTTTCTGCTGTGTCATGTGAGAAGCTGCAGAGCAGTCATTATACTTTTAGAAGTGGTCCACTAAGAGGAACTCTCAGCAGAAACTAGGTTTGAGCCCTCCTCTGAAATGATTAACCTCTTCCAAGCTGTTTTGCAGTGTCTCATTCCCATTCCATTGATATTCCATGTTTACTTAACCATTTACTGAACTTGGGGAGTGTTCTTGATTTGCAGACTCATGGTTAATGCCATTTTAGAACTGTATGATGCAATTTATGCTTTCAGCTACAGAGTTCTGTAGTAGTGCACCAGCACACTGTGACGGTCATGTCAGAGATAAATCAATATAGATGTCATCATGCTGTTCTTGATCGGTGCTCACCAACAGTGTGTAGATCAGAAACACCCAGTGCATTTATAAAAGGGCCAGTAAAGATGGAATGGTAACAGAACGTGAGCCTGTATTTGAAACACAGCTTCTGCAGAACTAATCCCAGCTATCGCAACCAGCTACTCAGCACACATTTCTCCTCCAGCTGCTCCTGTTTTTAACTATCAATGTACTATGCTGTTTATGTAGCTAGACACTTCTTCTAAAGTTGAATCATGTATCTCAAACATTCCTCTGTTGTATCTATTCTGCCTGCCTGTAGCTATTCTGCGGTATGTCTGTAAGGCAGCTAGCCATACCTATCACTGTTGAATGTCTCTGTCTCAAATACTGTGTTTTGTATTGGGTCTTGGCCCCTAGGTCGCATCTGGAATCGAGCATCATTGCTCAGTATGCCTTCCTGGTAAAACTCATAAATAAATAAATAAATAAATTTTGGTGGCAGGAATTGTTATTTCTCCATAAAAATCTGAAAACAGATTTGTAGTTTCCCATTGAAATACACAGGCAGCCTTACCAGTAAAGATTTTCTGACATCATCCTACAAGGATTCTATCGGATTATTTTTTTTACTAGCAGTTGGCAAAATACAAATAAAATTATGGAAAAGTAGGCAAAGAAACAAGTAAAAGCAAACTGAATGATTGCAGAGGCATCTAAAGGCCCCAACCCTTCATTCTTTAAGATATGCACCTTTACTAAGCGCCTGCTCTTTAAACCTGTAGAAGGCTTTTCTTTTGGCCCTTACCAGTTCCATGACACTCATTAAGAACCATAGTGGTCTTTTGAATTTATTTCTTCTGGTTACTTTTCATAAGTATAGCTGCAATGCTTCAAGGATGACTCTTTTTATTACCCCTCCCCCATCTCTCAAAGAGAAGTGCTTATTATGGATTGCACTTAATTCAGAAACTAGGTAATCCCAGGCATCACTTATATTTGGAATCAAGTGCAATCTTTCCTGATTCTGTCTGTCCAAGTCAGTAGTTAAGTCTATGTAATCAAAAGATTTTGTAGACTTGTAGTGTATTATTCTTGGTGGACCCCGTGACTGCAACTTCCCTTTGTGTGTGTGGTGGTCACCATGGAACTTGCATCTTTGTAAGTATGGGGGGAGTTTGTAAAAACTAGATCCAGTATAGTTGCAGGAGCAGCAGAAGGGAATTTGGGATTAATATACTGTATGTGGGTTTATTTATTAATTGCTGTAACCTTAATGTGAGGGTCGCACTATGCAGGTACTGTAACATTTCTTCACTCCTTCAATCTAAGTTGAAATCTCCCATCAGGAGTAATTCACGAGTCTCAACAAATGGCAATAAATACCTTGTTGGTTCCTCTATTTTTACGGGCAGAAAAGTTTGATAGCTTATAACAGCTCACTAAAAGCATTATTTTACCTCCAGACATATTTATTTCATCCCCAAATATTTCACAGACAGTGGGACATGCAGTTACTTTTTCCTAGTAGCGTATTTGTTTTCACAGTATACAATTATCCCCTCACCTCTTTTGTTCCTGTCCTGCCTTATTAAGCTAGCATTTACAATTCCTATTAGTTCATCACCCACTGTCTTATTTAACCAGGACTCTGTCAGTATCAGAAAACATGGATAATATTATTGTAATAATAATAATCATAATAGGTCATCCAAACATCAATTATTAGATACATTTTCATGTAATTTCCCCACACTGATGTTCAGATCACCTAGCAGAATGATTATTCCCATGGGTAACTCATTTTTTTTTACATGAAGGACGGTGTCTTTTAATTTTCTAAATAATTTATTAAATGTTGACATATCTGTAAAGGGTGTGATATAAAATTCAGAATAATTACCTGTTCACCACAGTTCACATTAATTACAGAACAGAGAATATTTGAGAAGTCAGTATCAATCCTACATCTATTGAACATGAGATCTGTTGCTATAAGTGTTTCCAGATCTCTCCATGATCTACAATAGTTGTTAATTCTACAGACAGGCAGCATCTTGTTTTACTATCCTTCTAGTTGACATTGTTGTGTATTTACTATTCATGTTTCTTGAAACATCCTTCTATTTGATATTGTTCTGTATTTACTATCCATGTTTCTTGAAACACTGCAGTCTGGAATGTTCTTATAAACTCCATCCATTCTTTACCCTTTATTTTTATTCCCTGCCTGGCAGTGTTCCAGCTTATTATTTTGATCACACCCATCCCCTTTCCTCACAGTCATTCATCAACATCTGACAGATGAATGGCTGATAGACTAGAATCACTGCTCACTTCATCTTGAACACTCACAGGAGTGCTTTTGGAGGATCTCAAACTACTGCAAGTTTCAACATCTTCCAAAACCACACTGGAGTTGTTTTAGACTTTTTTCCCCGTCAGCCTCTAATCATAGTATTCCTTCTCTCTTCCACTGATTCATCCCCTATCAGTGTATGTTCCTTTACTGTAGATTTCATGAATTTTGTTATTCTCTGATTGCATTTCTCTTCATTTTGTTTATCTTTCTTGTCCTGATTTTTTTTATTATTGGGTTGGGGTTATAGTTTCTACATTTGCAGGCTTCGTACTATGAGTTAAATGCACACCCATTTCCTTGAACGCTTTTACTCTGTTAAAGACTGCATCCCTTATGCTAGGTGAGGCAGGGACAATACATACATACCCACCCTTTAGCTGAGTTTGCTTGATATCTCTATACTCTTCTTAATTTCAGCCACTGTACTTCATTTCCCATAATCCTTTTTAAAATATTGTATATTGTTAATTTTAAACTTAACTCATTTTCATAGTTTGCACTTGGTATATCTTTTATCTTTAAAAAATACAGATAGTAAAATCAATCCCTTTTTAGTAGGTCCTCCTTTTCATCATCTCCTATTTCCTTCTTAATTTTCTGAACTGCAACATCCATGCTATCTTTCTCAATGAATTTAACTTTCTTTTCCAATATTTTTATTTTCTCTGCATATTTAATCTGTGGAATGTTTCTCTTCTCCTCATTTCTCCCATTTGTTTTATTCTTCTTATTTGCCATGTCCTTTTCAATCGCCTGTTTTCTATCATTCAGTTCTTTAATAAGAACTTTAATCTCCTGCGTCTTTTTTCAGCAGTTTTGCCCTTTTTCTCTTTTTAACTTGTTTCCTTTTCTCCTTTGTCTATTTTTCTGTTTCCTTCCTATCCCCCACTATCTTCATCTTATCTTCTAACACTCTTTTGTTTATATCTTGGGCATGTACCTCTGGCATCCCCTTCTCCCAAAACACATTAGAATTACTAGTTCTTGTTTTTAATTTACTTTTTAATTTCTGACAGGCCTCCAGCTATTTGGAGTAAATTGCATTCCTTGTTCTTGTGTTCATTTTTATCCCCCATTTCCCTATTTGTAGTTTGTATCCCTCTCCTTCCCACATCTATATTGTGGGATATATTGTCAAAATGCCACAAAAGTGTGACATTGGTTGATCTAAAGAACATTTATTTATATATGGGTATATAAAAGTATCAAAATCCCTCAAGTTGGATGTGTTCAGATTGGTTTTATTTTACTGTTTCCTACCTTTTTCTGGTCTGGATGGCTGTTATCTTTTTCCTTCTATTTGCCCTGCTTATTATTTATGTCAGTCAGGGGAGGGTGATCTTCTATTATCACTATTTTCATTTTTTGTGACCCCCTCCCAATCCATTTTGAAATTGTGAATTTGTTCTTCTTGTTGTCCCTACAGCTTGGAGAGATTTAGCCCTGGGCCTGTTGTTTCTAGGGGGAGTGTCAACTTCATTTTATTTCTATTAGTGAATCATCTGATTTTCTAACCTTTTTACCTGGACATGCAATGGGTTACCACTTCAATGCTTCTGACTTTTATAGGAGACAAAGTATGTTTAGGTTCTGTTGAACTCCTTACTCTGATGATCTATTTTATTAGATTAATTCAGATTAGCTCTATGGGTGTAGAAAATAGCTGGTATGTTTTGTTTTCAACTTTCAACTTTATGATTTCTATTTTTCAGTCTTAGCCTTAGGGGACTTAGCTTGAGCTGCTGTCTTTTTGACTGCCCCATTTTTAGGCTTATAAAAGACAATACTTACTGCTAATTGCAACAGTTTACCTAGTTTACTGAGTATAAATTGACTGGGGAACTTGTAATTTTCTTGGTTATAGTCACTGATAATCTTAATCAGGTACAGGCAATAAATAATTGCTATAAATAAGGGAAGGGGAACTTGTTTAACTAGGAAAGGCACACTAAACCTGAACTTGTTTCCAGGTGTGACCTGGGAGCACAAGGAAGTTAAGTGACTTGCTCAGGGTCACATGGTATGCAAGTGGGGGCTGATGGGCTTCAAACCAAGCTCTCCAGGTTTGCAGCTCAGTGCCCTTAACCACTACCCTATGCAGTACTTCCTCATAAACAGATGCAAAACAGTAGTATATAATGCACAAATTAGCTATAAATGTTCATACATATGTCCATAAATATGGTTTTCATTCATATGTTCAAATGAAAAATGTTCCAGAAAAACTCTCAGCCAGCTTAAAGGTGGTTAAAATGAGTTGTATTTTTCATTCTACACAGTGGACATTAACAGAGAAGGAATGAGCCAGTCTTAGTTGTATGGGGTATTTTCTTCTTTACTTTTCAAAGTTTCACAGATTTAATGAGCACACTGAATACTGGGCTCAGGACTGACCCCTGAAGTACCCTGATCATCACCTCCTTAACCCCTGAGTTGGCCCAATTTAGTACCACTCTCTAGGTCCTGTCATAAAACCAGTTACCCACACATCTCATTAGCCTAGTCTCTATCCTTGGGTCCCCCACTGTCTTGACCAACCTATTATAAGGCAACAAGACAAAGGCCTTACTGAAATCCAGGTGCAACACATCCTGTGCTTTGCCCTAATCAAATCCTACATCAAGCCACTGAAGAATTAAATGAAGTTTCTCTGCTAGGACCTTCCTATCACAAAGCCATGTTGTTTATTGTCTTGAAGCCCCTGTGCTTTCAGGAAGTCTATCAGTTGTTCTTTAAATATTGAATCTAGGAGCTTCCATAATATAGAAGCAAGGCTTACCAGTATGTAGTTCCCTGGCTTTCCCTTATTTATACTCTTTTGCAGGGAGTGTAATCTACTAACCACCAATTGTTGGGGACCATAACAATGTCTAGAGCTCAACTGAAAAGCCACTTCCTTTATATTCATATATGCACAGGGATGAAATAAAGATTATCTGCAAATATCACCAATTTACAAAGATATAGTGCTTCATAAGCAGAGATGTAATTAAGACACAGTACCAAAATGTACCAGTTTACTGTATAGTGATTGCCTAAACACTCTACTACTCAAGGTACTGTAGTAAGAACTATCTAAGAACTTTGCATTCACACATCAGCTGCTGATGAGAAAGACTAGATTTTCTTCAATTTATCTTCCCATTTATGTCATACAGAAATAGTCAACTATATTGTTTGTGAAAATATGCTATATTTATGCCTCCACATGATCCACATGATCCATTTCTAACTGTAACTAAATAAATGTGTGTGAAAAAGGTTGCATGTCATTGTTGTATTTCTTCAAGCTCTAACATTTTTGACAGTGTATTATTTTGTTTCTGCAAACTCCAAATTCACTATTCCATCATAAGAACATAAAAGCAGCTGCCCTGGGGGATTATTTGTTTACAAAATACAATAATGTGTGCTTTGTCTGCTACAAGCCCACATTCAACCAGGCAGTATGGTTCCAAGTTGCTGAGTCTGTAAGCAACAGTACACACAGTACTTGATCACATGCTCAGAAGATTCCACAACATGTCCAGTCCCATTTATGATAGCATCAGCTCAAAACATGAGCATCAAAGCTTAAAGACTAGGGCTGTGTGAAATGTGAAATTCTGCCTGTGGAAATGTTGCAGAATGGCAATTCCATTTCCAAAATTAATTGTGGAATTTCTTTTTAAATTCTGCAGAATTTCAAAAGGCATTTCTGTGAAAACTGCGGAATATGTTTCTGCAGATCATTACACTGTGAAATAATTTCTGTGGATTGTTGAAAAAGAATCCATAGTTAATGGGTGCAGCAAATTATTAATCAACAAAAGACCTTCCACACGGGAATGTTGAAATTCAGCAACTGATAGAAATTAGTTGAATTTTCAGAAATTCCTTGGAATTCTGTTCCTTCTGAAATTCAACATTCCACTCAGCCTTACTAAAGACAATACTGAGGAAATGGGCCAAAGGGCTATCATTAGGGTTGACCAGGACATAGCAACCCAGTAATCAAGGGTGGTAGGGAGAGCAAAATATGATGATGAACTGAATATGGAAGAGGATAGTAAGCAGAAGGAGGGAGCTTATACTCCACCTGTACAAGTCATTGTTTCACCCCAATCTTGAGTACTGTATGCAGTTCTGAAGCCCCCACCTTAGAAATGGCATTGACACAGTGGGAGTTGTGCAGAGGAATGCAACCAAGATAGTACAGGGGCAACAAGGAATGCTCTATGGGGAAAAGCTGAAGAGCCTCAACATTTTTAGGATACACCCATACATGGCTACAAGAGGAAATTCAAGTAAGTTAGTGAGCAGAGGTTTCAAGAGAGATGTAAGGAGGCATTTCTTCACAGAAAGGGTGGTGGACAGTTTGAACAGGATGCTTAAGGAGGGGGGCTGGGACACAGACAGGATTCAAGCATTTATGAAACAGGCACATGGGTATCATTAAAAGCAAGAATCACCCAGAGAGGATGGAGGAAGCTGGGGCAGGTCTTGACACCTCGTAAGGTAGGTAGAGTTAAGACAAACTTGATGGGTCTTGCAGTGCATTTCTGCTAAAATGGTATGTGTTTCTATGTGTCTATGCCACCCACAGAAAAGAGGTATAACAAACTAGAATTCTCAAGCCAGGACTGAAGTGGCACAGAGGCTACACCTATGGCAAACTACATGTCACAGATTTAGAAGTCTGCTGTTTTGAACAAAACAGAAACAGAAAGGAGTATCCCAGTTTCAGAACTGCATCTTAGATGGAGTATCCTGGATAAATGCATTACATATAATTCTATTGTTTTATCATCACTTTGTTTTGAACTATACTGTAAAAATGTCTTCAACCTTGAAGGTAAGAATAATTCAGTATAATGCAGTTAAACCTGAGATGCAAAATATGTTCTAGCAGGATGTTGGCATCTGGTAACAAATGAAGCATAGTATAGCTGGAATTTCCCGTGAAGGGACTGGTGTCATTTTTAAGATTAAGCATTTCAAATATGAAAGCATCAAAGCACTTTTGTCACATGGCATTTAAAAAAATATGTATGTTTAATTAGCACATGGCAAGAATTCTTGGGAACCTTGAAACCAAATGCCAAAGGGTGAACATTAATAACACATCTGGCGACATTGATAATTACCAGGTTTAAAATAATAATGAGTGTGATAGCAGTTTTAAAGATACCACTGAAGCTAAAATTTCTCTCAGAGTATGGTTCAGTATCTTCAGTACCATCAGTAACAGTTGCTTACTATCTGAACATAGCAAATATTGAAAAACATTCACATGCCTTGAGAACAAACTCCCAATGATAAAATGGTAGTTTACTCACCTGATAAAGGTGGTTGCATCCATTACCTCTAGGCTATGTCCATCTCATAGGCTGCAGATACACATGTAACCAAATATTGAAATCTAATCTGCTTAGGTCCTTTCTCTTATCATAGATCCCTAGTTCAATTTTTCAAAAGTTGTGTGATCTGTAGATTTACTGTAGTAAGAACGTTGTTATGACATAGAGAGATAGAAATTCAAAGGGACATAAAAGCAACCAGGGAAAATGCAGGTTTGAATGCCTAAGCATATAAAACACTCCATGAGAAGGGATATACTATTTGATGAATTTGTTGCCTATTAGCTACATACGAAAGCCAAACAGCCTGTAAGGCATGCTGGAAATTAAAAACTAAGATCTAGGTTCTAACTGAAGTAGCAGTAATAAATGAATAAAGTACCACATTAGCTAGATTGCCATCTGACTGGCAAGCCCGGGTGGGTATAAGGATTCTGTAAAGTGATGCTCATGCAATCACCTTTTCCAGGTGAGTAAACTACCATTGCATTTTGCATCATCTTACAGCATCCCTCATCCATTACTTCTGGGTTCTAAGAAGCAGTAAGAAATGCGTTTTTTTGGGAGGGGCCAGATAATGTTGCAGCTAAGGTCCACCATAATTAAGCAGCACTTTCCTCGCAAAACTTGCCCTTTTGGCATTTGCTACATCAAATCTATAGTGTCTGGTGAAGGTGTGTATTGAGGACCAAGTCGCTGCTGTGCAAATGTCTTTTATGGAGGCCTCATTATATTCAGCACAGGACGTTGCCACTGCCCTGGTGGAATGCACCTTGATGCTCTAAGGTGGTAATAGGCCCTGTAGCTTGTAAGCCTCGGTGATGGTATGTTTTATCCAGCTGGCTAAAATGGATGTAGCTACCACTTTACCTTTTCTGGGTCCATTCAGTACCATGAATAGGTTGTCGGAATGTATAAAATCTTTTGTTCTGTTTTGATACATGGTAACTACCCTTTTCATGTTCCAATGTTTTACCTCTTCATCTTAAACTTGAATTGTTGGCACAGTCCCTGAGGGTAGCTCAATCACTGGACACGTACCTGTATGGAAGGAAGTGACTACTTTCAGAACAAAGGATGGGTTGGTCTTTAATGTTACCTCATTATTGTGTATCATTAGTAATGGAGGGTTACAGGAGAGTGCTCTGATCTCACTTATTCATCTTGCTGAGCAGATGGCAGGAGGAATACTGTTTTAAATGATACCCATTTAATGTCCAAAGTTGACACTGGTTCAAAGGGTGTAGATGCCAATGCATCTAGTACTGTGTTCCAATCCCAGGGTGATAGCATCGGTCTTTGTTTTGGGTAGATGTTGGACACAGCCTTTAAAAATCTAAGTACGTCAGGGTGTGAACCTGGAGAATATCCTTTGATTAGGCCCGTGCCCACTCCGATAGCTGTGACTTGAAGTCACAATTATGGTGCCGAGAGGCCTTTATCTACTCCTTGTTGCAAGAAAAGCAAGATTGGAGAAATGGAAACTGGGTGCTTCTCTACTTTGTTGAGAATGCACCACTTTCAAAGATGAACCAGTGTAGTTTGTAGGTAGTGGTAATGGATGTGCACCTAGATTGTAGCATAGTGTCCACCACCTTTTGATTGTAGCCCTTGTCTAACAGTCTCTGCTCTCAGTAGCCAGGCACTGAGATTCAGTGGGTGTAGGTTTGGGTGGCTGATTGGGCCTTGTATCAGTAGGTCCAGTCAGAGTGGTGGTATCATGGTGAGTCAACTGATATGGAGACTAGAGTCACAAACCAGTGCCTTCTGGGCCAATTTGGAGTTACCATTACCACTGTGGATTTTCTTTCTTGGATTTTGTTCAGGACCTACTGAATGAAAGGAATCAGAGGGAATACGTATGCTTTCCTGAAGTGTCAATCTTGTGACAGGGCATCTGTTTCTAGTGCTCTCAATCCTCTGTATCTGGAGTAGTATGTTGACAGATGGGTATTCCTTGCGATACCATGAGGTCTACTTCTAAATGCCCCTATCTCTTGTTCAACTGGTGAAATATGTGGGGGGTGTAGCAACCACTCTTTGGGTGCTATTATCTGGCGACTGAGCCAATCTGCTTTTATATTTAGCTTGCCTGATAGGTGAATTTCTGTGATCTACTTGAGGTGGATTTGTGCCCTTTTTACTTCATGGAGCAGTCTGGTGCTTTTCGTTCCTCCTTGATTGGATATGTAGGCCACCATCTCTCGGTTGTCTGACCTTATGAACACTTTCTTTTGCTTTATGAAAGCTTGAAAATGATGTAGTGCATGGTAGACCACCCCCATCTCTAGTACATTTATCTGCAATCTTCACTCTGATGTTGACCATTTGCCTTGGGCTGGCATGTGAAACAGCGTGGCTCCCCAACCCATTAGGCTTTCATTCGTGTCTATGGTCACGTCATACTGGGTTTGTAGCACCATTTCCTTGATGATGTTGCTTCTGTTGGATCACCATGCGAGTGACTTTCTGGCTGGGGGATCTAAATGGACCGACTAGGACAAGTTGTGTTGTAGTTGGTGCCCACCCGAATTCCTAGTCTGTAATGGGTGCATGTTCCAGAGCACCCAAGGGACTAGGTCGATGCAAGAGAACATGGAACCCAGTGTCTGCAAGACCACCTGCAGGTCGGGATTTGGCATGGTTTTTAGTGATCGAGCCTTGTCTGCCCTCTTCAGTGAAGGTCTTACCTTCCCTTTTGTTGTATCTATGGTGGCTCCCAGGTATTCTATGGTTTGGCTGGGTATCAGACTGCTCTTGTTCTAGTTGATCACCCAGCCATGAGTCTGTAATGTATCCACCACTGTTTGAGTGTGCTGGTGTGCTGTTAGCAGTGTTCTGGCTTGGATCAGCCAGTTGTCGAGATATGGGATGATGTGAATTCCCTGTTGTCTCAGTTTTGCAGTGAGGGTGACTAAAATTTTGGTGGACATGCATGGAGCTGATGCTAGGCCAAAGGGGAGAGTCTGATATTGGAAGTGTTGTCCCAGAATTTTGAACCTCAGACATTTTTAGTGTGATGGCCTGATGGGGATGTGAAGGTAGGCATCCTTCATATCTATGGAGGTGAGGAAGTCTCCTAGTTTTACGGAGGGTAGGGTCGCTTGCAGTGTCTCCATTTTGAACTTCTTGTATTGTATGAAGTGGTTGACAAATTGTAGGTCTAGGATGGGTCTCATAACTCCTATCTTCTTGGGCATGAGGAAAAAGATGGAGTAGATTCCCTGATCTACCTGGTCTGGTGGTACTGTCACTATCGCCTTGTTGGACATCAGATTTTGGAGTATGGTCCTCACTGCCTGGATTTTTGCTGGATGCAAGATACTGGAGACACCACTGTCCTGTTCATGAACAGTTTTTGATTGAACTCTATGGTGTATCCTTGAGATACTACTTCTAGAACCCATTTGTCAGAAGTAGTCTGGCTCCACATGTGGGAGAATTGGAGAAGTCTGGCACCTATTGGCGGGTGTAGCAGGGGTTTCGGTATAGTATTGTTGTCCTGGTTGACTGATATGGGAGATTGATAGTCAATTAGAATTGGATCTACTGCGTGTAAATGTCGTGTTATACAGTATCTGCCCCTTTGGCCTTTGCCACAGGTTCTGCTGCGGTTGGCATTGTTGAAGTAAGATGGCTTGAAACTGTAAGATTTCTATTGGGAGTATTGAGCTGTTTGTCTCCTGTCCTGTTTGCCTCTGTAGGGATGTAATCTGCTTCAAAAGGCCGGTAGGTACATGTTCCTGGAAGATTTGTCATTGTCCAGACTTTTGCCATCACGCTTTCGTTTCACATGGTTCTCTAGGCCCTTGCCAAACACTAAATTTCCTTTGAATTGGAGTTTGTTCAGCATGATTTTTGACTCCAGATCTGCATTCCAGATTTTTAACCAAATGAGCCTTTTTGTTCTGTTAGTCAGTGTGGCTAGTCTCACTGACATTTTGAGGCAGCTATAGATGCTTCGGCTGTGTATTTTGCTGCCTGGATCGAGTACTCTGCTAGATCAGCTTGTTTAGATTTTGGGTCCAGGGATGCCGCCAGTTCCTCAAGCCATGTGATTAGTGCCCTGGAGGTGTAGGTCACTGTGGTGTTGGCTCTGCAGGCCAGACCCATCATCTCAAAACTCTTCTTCATGAACTTCTCCATTTTCTTGTCTGTAGGGTCCTGAAGCAGTGTGGTGGTTTCTGATGGTAGAGCCATCTTCTTGCTTAGTCCTGTGCCCTGAAGGTCTACCATGGGAGGCGTGCACCATGTTTTGTTTACATCTTCCTGAATTGGATAGAATCTATCGAAGGTGCACCTTTTGGAGATTCTGGAAGAGTCAGGTGATTCACATTCCTTGTTGATGATCTCTGTCAAGGATTTGCAGATGGTGAATACTTATTACTTCTTTTGTTTTGCCCTGATGAGTGGGTTGAGTTTGGCTTGCTGTAGCAGTTCTTGGACTTCAAAGCCCCTAGTTTCCTTCGCTGCCCATAGACGTTTTTGGAGGGCATCTACAGCTGTGAGCTTTTTTGTCAGGGTGAGCTCATTCTTTTCTTCTGCCGGGGTCTCTTCATTATCTGACTCTGCATTAGTTGTGCCGTTCTGTTCAGTATCATCCAGGTGCTTGGGGTCTTGTTGATTCTTGCTGCTGGTATTCTTTGATTTTGTGGTACATACTGTAGATACATAGACACTGTCAGCAGATAAGGGCCTACGGTCCACCCAGTCTGCCCATTTGAGTTTGTAAGTCCCTTTTATATTTTTCTAGAAGTCTGTTGCCCCTTACCCCTGACCTCCAGAATTCCCTTATGTCTAGCCCATGCATTCTTAAATCCCATGATTGTTTCAGCCCCTACCACTTCCTCTCACAGGGTGTTCCACTTGTCCTGCACCCTTTCTGTGAAGAAATTCTTCCTCATGTTTTCTGTGAGTCCCCCTCCCTCCAACTTCATTCCATGCCTTCTAGTCCTGGAACATCTTTTTTACTGGAAAATAGTGTATTCTGGCATCTTGTTCCTCCCTGTAAGGTACTTGTATGTCTCTATCATATCCCTTCTCTCCCATCTCTCCTCCAGGGTAGTATGATTTTAACTCCCTTTGTTTGCCTGTGACAGCTCTTCCATTCATTCCAGAATCTTTAGCATTACAGCTTGTTGCATCATTTGTTGAGATGTCCTGTGCATCTGTTTCTTGTTCCATTTCTGATTCTGGCTTGCTTGCTGTTTCCTGATCCTATTATTGCTAGGAACACATTGGGCAATGCAGGCCTGTCTGATTACCAAGAAGTGTGATCTGGCATGATCTGCACTGTTTTGTCTTTACCATGATTCTTATCTGTGAATGACGTGAGAGAAACAGAAAATCAGGGGTTGGTATGCCACTCAGAAGATCATCCGTGCTATTAAACATGTAAATGCTCTGGCTAACATGTCTCCCCTAAGGCCATTGGTAGTGAGGGAGAAGAACTTAGGGAGGAATATGTGTGTGTATAACCTAAATGTGGTTTAACCATAATGCAGTAGAAGCACCATTAGACTCAGCTAATGCCTGTATGCCCATATCCCCCTTAATGACCACAATTTGGTGCAAGGATGAGAACCCTGGGATGTAAGCCACGCCGGCACCACACAATTGATGATTAATCAGGTGCTGGTCCTTTAAACTTTAACTTTTTTTTTATAACTCATATGAATGCCTCAGCAGATCATGTAAACATAGGCTGAATTGCAAGGCCTTGAGAGTGTCTGCATGTGCTGCCCCTGACCAAGGCATTTAATCTGATTGATCATGATTTGGTTTCTCTTAAATGTAACGCTATTGGTTTTTCTTCTAATACTGTGGGGTAGATCTCTGATTATTGAACTCATCATAAGCAGGAGGAGAATGTTGTGTCTAAGGCTTCTGGTACTGTTTCATTACATTGTGGGGTGCCCCGGGGTCTATTCTGGGTCCCGTTTTATTTTCTTTATTCATTAATTTGTTGCCAGATCAATGTATGTCTCGCAATACATTACTTTATGCTGCTGATCTTTTTTCACAGGCTAGTTCTTTGTCTAATCTGTCGAAGTCCTTGAAATCCAATTTTAAGAATGTGTGTTTTTGGTTTCAGAATAATGCCCTGGTTTTAAATTCTAAACAAACAAAATCTATGATTCTTGGTACTTGTGCTATGCTAAAAGACAGTCCTATGTTGATGCTATCTGATTTAGAGGGTGCTTCAATTGAACAGGTTATGCTATTTAAATATTTGGGTGTGTGACTTGATGCTTCCCTATCCTACTCTCATCAATTCAAACAAGTTAGTAAAACTATTTATGAAAAAGTAGGTATTGTTAAAAGTTTTGCTCTTTTTTCTCCTTTGACTCTAGAAAATCGATTGCTGTTGGTTCTTTGCTTCCTCATTTTGATTATGTGTGTTATTTGTATTTAAATTTCAGTAAAAATACCACCAACAGCTTAATCTGGTTCAAGGTCAGTTGGCATTCATCTGTATCCCCCTTCCTGGGTCGTGCCTGAAAATAGGCAGGATTTGTCTAGTGCACTTACCCGGTCAACAAAAGCTAAATAAAAAAAAAAAAAAAATTAAATAAATCCTAATAGTAATGAGTTTAAAGTTTTGTCTATAGCCTATAACAATATCTGTCTATTTTGGCTGCTCCTTTCAGAACTCATCATTGTGATCTTTATTTACAGTTAGGCTGGATGTCCCCTAGAAGTAGGACTTTCTAGGTGGTTTGCTTTACAAATATGTGTATTCTTCTAGTTATTTTCCCCAGTCTAATTTGGTTGAAGTTTGGTCTACTCTTTCCAAGCTAAGATCTACCAGTCGTATTTTACTAACTACAATAATACACAAAAATCAGTGTGGATTGCATTCCTTTTTAATCACAGCACCCTCCTTTTGGAATGCCTTACCTGTGACCTTTTGCCTCTCCTAATCTTTTCTGCATTTAAAAGGAAGCTTAAGTTATTTTTACTGGAAAGTTCAATTTGTGCTTGATGAATTAATTTTTTTTACTTTTTCATATTTAATGTTGTTTGTTATTGTTAGCTGTCATTGTAATTGTCTCTGGGTTGGACCTGAAAAAGGACCTGTTCCAGTGCCCCAGCCTGGTTAACAAATGTATAAATAAATAAATAAAAAAATAAAAGGATACTTATGCCTTGCTTGTTGACTAATGGCCACTTTAAGTTCTGCCTTGCTTGCGTATAAAGAATAGGGGCACTGTATTGAGTTATTGTGCTCATACATGCGTAGTCACTGCTGAGTGGATGGCTTCTTCAGTTGTGGCCCTTCCTAAGAGGACCACGAGATGTAACTGCATGCATGGGTGCAAGGAAAAATGCCAGAGTTTAGGAGTGCCCAGAAAGGAGCCAAAAATGGTGGCAGGGTCTGTAGTGTTACAGCTTTCACCACAATGGCCAAGCCATCTGGAGATACCTCAGAAGGAGAAGTGGAGTGGCACCAGTGGAATTGGGAGAGGCACTCGTGGCTGTTGCAGCAGGATTTGGGATTGCTTCCATGCAGGTGAGGAGTGTATAGAAGCGACTAACTAGGGCATGCACAGGGATGCAATTATGGCCAGAATAAGGACACTTCAGCATAACAGGGCTGTAATAAGAGCACTTAGGCACAATGGGGCTGTGGTACTTGGGCCCTGTGCATTAGAGGGGTCCACTTGTAAAGGGACCTGACCTGCACTAGGGGGGAACTGGAGATGCTCACAAGGGGCTCCCTGCCCAAACATTCTTTGAAAAATGAATGTAGACATGGGAGTATTTATGAAGTGATTGCTATAGTACACAAACACAAATTCGGAGAGGAATGAGGTGCATCACTGAAGAGAGCAGAGGGGAACAGGAGGATGTGGCCTGATTGTGGCACCATGTTTAAAAAACCCACCCTGTGCAGAGAGCTAGTGAGAAGCAGAAACAACAAATACAACAATTACTTGCAACTTGAACAAACCAGCTTTGTATATGCAACCGTTGAAAGCCCACAGCAACTCTGAACAGGAAAATAAAACAGACTGCTAATTGCTGTACAGTTAGCTGATCAAAACTAAAATATACTGTAAGACCACTTATCAAAACTGCACCAGTTTAAACTTTAACATTAAGCTTGCTATGAGCCAGATCATTGCCTGTAAATATATACCCTAATAAAAGCATTATCTCTAGGGATCACAGCTGCTCCAAGTAGACCACTGCCTGCAACTAGCTATATTTCTCTGCAGAAACAAGTCAGATATAGCATAAATCTATTTAGAGCTAGACAAAGCTGGACAGAAAAAACACAGTAAACATACATATTTGCATGGCAGAGTATCCACTTAACAGTAACTGCCCTATGGCCCTCTGTCTGAAGTCCCAAAATATCATATAATATGCCATGAATTATCAGATACATTCCTACCTTGTTACTGGTACAGTGGAACTAGGCAAGAATGCTTGCAGCCTCTGTGATGCACATAAAGGAACTGGGAATCTGTGGTAAGGGAAAGGACCTAGGCAGATCAGATTTCAACATCTGGTCACATGTGTATCCACAGCCTATGAAATGGACGTAATCCAGAGGTAATGGATGAAGGATGCTGTAAGGGGATACAAAATGCAACTGATATGTATTGTAAGGATGCCAAACTTACTGTCCATTCATGGCAGTCAATATGTGCAGAAGCAGAATATATAATTTATACAGTAATGGAGATTATTCAAAATAAAGAGTTACCTACTAATTACTTAATCAAATCACATTAAGTATATGGTTAGCCCCTATTTCAGATGGATTTCGATTTACTGTAAAAAGATGTTGTAGGACAGTTCAGAGGTCAAAGAAGTTATAGTATAGTGGCTACATCACTACTATACTACAACAACTTTTTGTTCTACATTCTCACATGCAGTATTCATCATGTATCAATCTGTCATATTTTTAAATTCTGTTTCTGGCCAGCTGCTCAGAATACAGCAACAGCAGCGCAGTTACAGAAATGATCATGATTTGTTCCCCAAAGCCTCCATTAATTTTTAAAGTTTCAATTAGAGAAAAGGCAAAAACAGCAACAATGCAGCCTGCCCAAATGTATGCCCCCTGCTCAATGCCTCCCAGCCTGTCCCCCGAACAGCTTATCTTCACACACAGATAGTTGACCCCAAGCCAAGACTCACCTCTGTGCCAGCTTTACTCTTCAAGATCATCTCTCTCTTGACAATCAGCACCTCTTTCAAAGGAAATTAATTCAGCAGCCTACAAATCAGCCTTCCTTAAATTCTTTCCCACTGGCCTCTTGATTAGCTACCACTCATTCAGTCTGCCCACTTGTGTCTTCCCAATCCATCCTGAACAGCGTCGCCACACAACACAAACAGTGTTTTCCTTCAGTTTATTTATTTAGAAAACTGTATACTACATAAAATAACAGATCAGTAACCGTGCTCAAACAAGGCTGTGTTTCCATCTCATGGATTTGATGACATCATAGAAACCTCTCAAGCTTTGCTCTCAAGGTCTATGATGTCATCAAATCCCCTCAATGAAAACAGCCTATTTGTACACAGTTTCCTATCCATTACTCTATATGTTGTTGCATACAATAAGAAAACATATAGCAAGTGCATAAACACGATTATAGGCACACATAATCATATTTCTTTATATTTATATTTTTTAGCAAAAAAATGTGAGATAAACTGTCCTATTGTTTGGAGTTGTGTTTATTCATTTTTTTGCATTTTTTTCTGAACTATCCAATTGCCTCATCTAACTAAATTCTGATTCAGGAGAATTTACGGCACAATATTTTGTGTACTGTATTCTGTAAACTGTATTTCCCTTCTGTTGGATGCTAGGCATTGTACTGTATTATTTTTATTTTGGTATATTCCCCAGAGACATATCTGTAGATTTTTCTAGAGGATTAATTATTCTGCTTGCCTCCTCTTTCAGTTGGTAGCTAGAAACAGAAGTGAACACAAGTTTATCTGTTAGGCTGCAGTCATAAAAACAGGCCACTCACTCACTCACTTTCTCCTGTCAAAAACATACAGGGTGAATGAAAATTAGGTTAAGATAACAATTTAAAAAACAAGAATACAATGTAGATTCATATAGCACTTTTAATACATACTGGGGTGATTTCCAAAGCCTATGCCTAGATGTAATTTTCTACTATGTGCAGCTGTGACAATCAATCAATCAATCAATCAATCAATCAAGTCTTTATTTAACCAGGCGTTCATCATTGAGCAGAAGCTCATTTGCAAGATGGACCTGGGACAAAGGAGCAAACTGCTTCTATTTCCACTTGTCAAAGCTAGAACATAGCTATGTTTAATGAGCGCATGCTCGAGTGACCGATGAGGATCGCAGCCTAGAAAAGGTCTCTGTGCCACACAGTAAATAATTCATTCAGATCTCTGGCATTACATCACCCAAAATCAACATTCTAGTCTCAAACAATGGGTAAAAATCCCCTGCAACAAATACCAATATTTGAAAACGAATCTCCAGAATTAAGATGAATTACAGTATAGAAAGAAAACACTGGTGGATTGGTGGGAAACTAATGGAAACAATGGCAATGGTGATTGCTGTCACAGACACTCTTGGAATCAAAATCAATGTTGAAGCAAGTGCTTCCTTAAATCACCTGCTTCAAGTCCTTGGTGGCAGTGTTGGAGGAAAAGTTCCAGAATCTACAGTGTAAAGTGAGTGACACAGAAGCATATTGTCCTATATCAATGACAATGACGACTGCCATGAGGCTAGAATACAGGAGCTGGAGCACCTTGTGAGTGCCCTCTGGTAAAGGGCAGAGGATGCTGAGAACTGCAGCTGGAGACATAATCTTAGGTTTGTGGGCTTTCTTGAGAGGTGCAGGGGAGTGACATGTCAGCTTTCCTGCAGAAAGAACTCCTTGGTCTGCTGATGCAAAGCAGGAAGTTGGGGTATGAAACTGATTGTACCCTCAGAATGCTGTTTCCAGTGTTCAGGGAACGAGAGACACCCTATACATTACTGGCCTGATTCCTCCATTTCCCAGACAAAGAGAAAATCCTTAACCTGGCCAGAGACAGAGGACCCCAGATATGGCAGGTGCGCCACATCTAAATTTTCTCAGACTTCTCTACAGAGTTGGCAGAGAGGAGAATGTCAAGGCTAAAAAGGTATTCCAAGACAAGGGCATCACATACAAACTGCAACATCCAGCTAAGCTTCAAATGGCAAGAAACAGAGTTTTCCACACTTTTAACAGCCCAGGTGAAGCCTTGAGGTACATCTCCAGACACTGGCCTGCATCTGCAAAAAACATGAAATGTACTACAGATGCCCACAGCCAGGGGGCACGGAGGAACTGAAACTGAAGAATATGGATCCAGAGCACACAGGGATTACTGCAGGCAGGCCACTGCCTGATGACATGGGCTGGCAGATAACTAAATCCAAGCAGTAAATCCAACAGGGCAGGGACAATAATCGACCCCGGCACAAGTCCAAGAGGGTAGCATCTTTCAGAAAAAGAGCTGTGCAAGAACAAGGGGGCACAATTTGAAGATAGAATGGGATGGCAAAGAGGTAATGTGAAGAAGTATTTTTTTTATGGAGAGCATTGTGGATGCACGAAATGGCCTTCCTGAGGAGGTTGTGAAGTCAAATACAGTGGGGGAATTCAAGAATGCATGGGACAGACATAAGGCAATTCTAGGGGTTGGGGGTAGGAGGAAGTAGGCCGATGGTTAACTAGGATCTGCAGCTTATCCATTAGGTAAGAAAATGGGCAGACTGGGTGGACCAAGCGGTCCTTATCTGCCATCAAATTCTATGTTTCTATCATATTCTGCTTCTACCAATTTCTGAACCCAGGTAGACTGGACCATTAAGAAATTAAGTGCCTTGACCAAGGTCATACAGTGAGTATTTGACTTTAGCATGGTTTGATCATGTGAGCTCCTGGTTTCAATGCTGGTGTCTCTACCATTAGGACACTTCCAAAAAGTCCAGGAAAGAAATCCTGGTGAACTACGTGAAATGTAGATATATATTGCTGTAAGTACTTAATTCTGCTGCCTCTTCAGATGTGTCTTCTAACCAATTTCTGTGAACCCCACATATACCGGGAGGCTGCAACACAAAACTCACACATGTAGACACTTCTTCTGTATTTCAATCATCTGTTTCTTTTATTTTAAATATTGGCCCAAATCCTCTAAATTTCACCAATAAAATATTGGCTTCCTCAGGAGGTGCCTTTTGCAAACCTTAAAAGACATAAATACATATAAATATCCTGTCTACATCACAAATTTTATAATACAAACAATATAATGAATTATTGGGCAATACTAGGTCACTTATATCCTAACTTTACTATAAATCAATACTTTCCACTTTAGATCAGCCTTGGTCCATATAATTTCTAGGATCAAAAAATAAGAAAATGATATAAGTCCTTATTTTGAGTGGATTACAATGTATAGGAGATATATTGATGATTTATTTATAGTATGGACAGGTACAGTAGAAAATCTTAAAGAATTTTATACATATTTGAATACTTGTTCACAATGTATAAAATTCACTATGGATTTTAATGAGCAATGCATTCCATATTTGGATGTGAATGTAATAAAGGGGGAATGTGGTTTATACACAAGCCTTTGTAGAAAAGAAACAGCATGCAATACAATTCTGCATGCAAAAAGTTTTCATTCAGAGAACTTAATTCAGAGTATACCGTATTCACAGTTTCTCCGGTTCATAGAAACTGTGGACAAGAAATAGATTTTGTGAGATTTGAGAAAAAAATATTGTTAAAAGCTAAAAAACAAATAGAATTAGTAACCCAGGATGGAGCATTATGAGGTAAACTAAGAACAGAGAACCAAGAAAGGGTAGTATTTAACATTAAACACAACCATAAATCTGAAGAAATTAGACAAATTATTAACAAACATTGGACAATATCACAAAATTTTCCATCAGGTAATAACGTGTTTCAACAACCTCCCTGGGTTGCAGGAAGAAAAGTAAAAACTTTAAGAGATAAATTGATACATACAGATCATTTACAAGGGAGACAAGAAACCAGTACACAACTGTTGTTAGGACCATTGAATCCAGGTATGATACAATGTGGACATTGTTCGGTGTGTGGACACACAAGTAAAAAAAACATTTATAAACATCCATGGACAAATAAAGAATATCCAATTAGACAATTAATCACCTGTGAGACTAAAGGAGTCATATACATATTACAATGTCCATGTGATAAAAGTTATATAGGAATGACTACTCGTCAACTTAAACAAGGAATCCAGGAACATAAGTCAAATATAAGAAACAAATTAAAAACACCAGTTGCTGAACACTTCATTACAGCTGGCCACTTGTGAGCATCTATTAGATTTTGGGGATTGGAAGTTATACAAAAATCTAACAGAGGTGGGGATTAAACAAAAACATTAGAAAGAGCAGAAACTAAGTGGATTTATGAAATGGGAACATTAAATCCTAGGGTAGGTATGAATAAAGACATTAATTGGAATTGTTGTCAGAGATAAGGGGAATGTACAGAATAGTACAGAGAAATATACATAAAAAATGTTTTTAATGTTTAAAAGAATTTAAATAAGCAAAGTGGTGGGAGTAGAAATATACACTAGTAATATAAGAAAACAAAAAACCCAGTAGGGGTATAAATGATAGTGAATAACATAATAAAATTATATGGACCAAGGCTGATCTAAAGTAGAAAGCATTGATTCATAATAAAGTTTTGATGTAAGTGACCTAGTATTGCCCAATAATTCATTATATTGTTTGTATTATAAGATTTGTGATGTAGACAGGATATTTATACAGTATGTATTTATGTCTTTTAAGGTTTTCAAAAGGCACCTCCTGAGGAAGCAAATATTTTATTGGTGAAACGTAAAGGATTTGGGCCAATATTTAAAATAAAAGAAACAGATGATTGAAATACAGAAGAAGTGTCTATGTGTGTGAGTTTTGTGTTGCGCCCTTCTCCCCCGTACATGTGGGGTTCACAGAAATTGGTCTCTACCATTAGACCAGTTTCCATCTTATATCTTCAACCATGCTGTACCCCATAGTACTATACTACAGGGTTAGGTTTGTGCATGTGCCTGAATCCCTTGTTCAAAAATGGAACCCATGAATCTCTTCCCTGGCATATTGTAATAGCTGCTGTACCTCAAAGCCACAATATAAAATGGGGAAAGGAAATCCTATGCTGTGAGTTGTGGAATCCAGTCACATGACATAGAAACATAGAATTTGATGGCAGATAAGGATTGCTTGGTCCACCCAGTCTGCCCATTTCTCTACCTAATGGATAAGCTGCAGATCCTAGTTAACCAGCAGCCTACTTCTTCCTACCCCCATCCCCTAGAATTGCCTTATGACTGTCCAATGCATGCTGGAATTCCACCACTGTTTTTGACTCCACAACCTCCTCTGGAAGGCTGTTCCATGCATCCACAACCCTCTCTGTGAACAAATACTTCCTTACATTACCTCTGAGCTGCCCCCCCATCTTCAAATTGTGTCCCCTTGTTCCTGCATGCCTCTTTTTTTGAAAGATGCTACCCTCTTGGACTTTGTTGATTCCCTTAAGGTAGTTTCTATCATGTCCCCCCTCCCTCCTTTCCTCAAGGCTATACATATTAAGCTCCTTTAGTCTCTCTTCATATGTCTTCTGGTGCAGACCCTGCACCATTTTAGTTGCCCTCCTCTGGACAGCTTCCATCCTGTCTATGTCTTTGCAGAGATTGGGTCTCCAGAACTGCACGCAGTACTCCAGATGGGGTCTCACCAGCTGTCTATACAGAGGGATAACAACTTCCTGTTTTCTACTGGTGATGCCTCTCCCTGTGCATCCCAGTATCCCCCAGCCTCCTTACTCCTCTCACATTGCTTGCCCACCTTTAGGTAATCTGATATGACTACTCCCAGGTCCTTTTCCATTTTTGTTGTTGTTAGTATCTCACCCCCATTGTGTACTCTTCCCCTTGGTTTTTGTTTCCCGTGCATTACCTTGCACTTCTTAGCATTGAATCTAACTGCCATACATTTGACCATTCCTCTAACCTTGCCAAGTCCCTTCTCATCCTTTCCACCCCACCTTGTGCATCAACTCTGTTGCAGATCTTTGTATCATCTGCAAAGAGACATACTTTTCCTTCCAGTCCCTCTGCAATGTCGCTTATAAAGACATTGAAAAGGACCGGTCCTAATAAGGAACCCCGCTGTACCCCACTAGTAACCCCCCTTTCTTCAGAGTGGACTCCATTTACTATTACTTTCTGTGTCCTATTCTCCAGCCAATTCTTTACCCAGGCTATCATCTTGGGACCCACTCCCAGGCTGGCTAACTTGTATATTAATCTTTTGTGTGGGACTGTGTCAAATGCCTTGCTAAAGTCTAGGTAGGCCATGTCTATAGCCCATCCCTGATCTACTACTTTGGTCACCCAGTCAAAGAAATCTATTAGATTCATCTGGCATGATCCTCCTGCTGTGAATCCATGCTGCCTTGGGTTCTGTGCCCCTCTGGTCTCTAGGTACTCGACAATTCTTTCCTTCATAAGTGATTCCATCATTTTCCCTATCACTGAGGTTAAACTTACAGGTCTGTAGTTTCCTGCTTCTGTCCTGCTCCCACTTTTGTGAAGGGGAATCACATCTGCCCTCCTCCAGTCCTCGGGTACCACCCCATCCTCCCATGATTTGTAAAAGATGGTAGTCAGTGGTGTCACTAGTTCTACCCTTAATTCTTTTAGAATTCTGGGATGAATCCCATCAGGCCCCATTTCTTTGTCCACCTTCAGTTTTAAGTGTTCTTTCAGAACCCTTTCTTCTGTAAATGGGCTGGTATCAACTTCTGTATCCAGAGTGTTTCTATTGTTTGTTTTAGGTACCTCCCCCTCTTCATTTGTAAATACTGAGTAAAAATATTTGTTTAGAATCTCTGCCTTTTCACAGTCACCCTCTGCCCACCCCCTCCCCTTTATTAAGCCTCATTATCCCTCCCTTGGTCTTCCTTCGCTCCCTGATGTACCTATAAAAGGTTTTATCCCCCTTCTTAACTGAGTTGGCTATCTTTTCCTTGGTTCGGGCCTTTGCTGTACTGACTGCCTTCCCAGCTTCCTTTTGCTTTAACTGATACAATTCTTTGTCCTGCTCCATCTATGATTCCTTGTACTTCCTGAATGCTTTCTTTTTCTCTTGAACCTTCACTGCCACCTCCTTTAAGAACCATAATGGTATCTTACATCATTTTGTTTTGTTTATTTGCTTCATACAAAGGCTTGTTACCTCTGTGATGGCAGTTTTTATTATTCCCCATTGTTCTTCCACCCCTCCTTCCTGCCCATTTGCTAGTGCATTCCTTAGGCACTCACCCATTTTGGCAAAGTCAGCCCTCCTAAACTCCAGTACAGTTATTACAGCATAACCACAGAGGTCAGTTAGAATGCATTTTTTACGACTGTGGGCGGAGCCTACAGGCTTTTAGCCTTCAGTTGCTTGAAAATGGCCTACCATGGCACATTTCCATTGGACTTTTGGAAGTATCCTTCTGAAAGTCCAACACAGCTGGGGACACTCTGCCACAGTCGGCTGCTGCAGAGTAACTGCTGCACTATTTCGGCTGTTACTTCCACATTCTGGTACAAGAATTGTGCATGTGCGCCTCGCGTGCATGCACAGTTCCGCTTGTGCTGCCATCTTGGGAAGGGCAGAATGCCTTTCATTGCAACTACACATGCACGACTGCCATGCATGTGCAGTTGTGTCACCGCCACCATCTTGCAGATGACACTTGGCAATGTTCACTCTCCGGAGCTTTGTAAGCTCACCACAGCTGTATCGGCTCTGGCTAGATCTTGTTGAGTTATGCAGGCAGTTAACCCATTTGATACATAAAATAGCACACTCCAAGGCTCTACATCATATTAAATAAAACATGTCACTTGGGTGGGGAGGCAATTGTTGCCATTGTGCCACACTAACTCTCAGGTAGCATGACCAAGATTTTCAATCTGATTGACACAAATGCATCTCCAGGATGTGCCTGTGTTCCTCTCACCCTCACTATATCCACTGTCTGCTTGGATACAGGAATGGAGATTTTATCAAACTATGTCTGATTGCAACAACTGTATGTGATTTGTGGCAGTATGTATCCAATTTCAGCACATCTAATGTGTGGACAGTGGAGCCTGAGTATTCTGGAAAACAAAATCATGGTTTAGGCTGACGTAAACATATTCAAAACTGGATACCCACAAAGGGGAAATAAGAGACCCAATGCATACCACAGTCTCTGGATTGCCTCATTACTACCCTGGATTAAGAAACTTCACAGTGCAGTATTCCCCTCCTAAGGATTGGAGCAGAACTAGCAGTAGCAAAAGATGTGAGTGCCAACCAGTGTGGTCGTGGTGGGGGGAGGGGGGGTTGATGACAACCCAGTTCCTTTCCCCTCTATCCTTTGATGGATGTAGGGCCCATGTACACTGATGAAAATACCACTTGGGCACATATGTGCAAATAGAGCAGTTTAGAAAATGTCCTGGGTGGTCCAGTGTATAGAGGGTTTTCCTAATCTGGTCCCATGTTTGAACCAAGCATAACACACACTTTGTCACACATTATTTGTTAGGTAATAAATTACATACAAATAAAAAATATCCTTTTCGTATACATTTTACTTACTTTTACATAAAATTTACTACTGGATTTAGAAATAATTGTGTCCCAGCATTACACAAAATGGGATACACAGATACAGAAGGCTGAGGACAGCTATAAACAAGAGTCCATCCAGACTTCCACTGCTTACCTCTCTAGACTTACGTGATAATTGTTTTAGCTCACAGTGCTTCTTTTAACCTTCTTGTTTCTCTTTTCCCACAGTAGGTATTCCATTGGGTTTTGAACCATGAGATTATAGAGAGTATACTTGCATTGACAATGTACTTGGACTGCTTGTTGCATCTATACAGAGCTCTTTATGTACAGCAGTACTTCCCTGGTGCTTTTCTGCCATTTTCTCTCTTTTATTTTGCTGTAAAATGTGCATAAGTTTGATATTTGTTTCCTACCACTGATGTATTCCTCCCTAAACTTCTATGTTTCTAACCTTACTGTTTAACTCTCAACTACCGACCTCAGTGCAAACCCAAACCCATCTTATTCACGCTCTTCATTTCATTTAAGATTAGGGAGGCAGTATAGCGCAGTGCTTTAATTCTCTGAGCTGCAAATCTGGAGACCTGGGTTTCAATCCCACAGACCCCACTTGCATATACTGTGTGACCCTAAGCAAGTCACTTAACTTCCCTGTGCTCCCAGGTTGCACCTATAAAAAAGCATCCAGCTTAGTGCGTCTCACCTGGTTAAACAATTACAAAAAAAAAAAAACTGAAATCAACTCATGTCACATGTTTTCTATTTCTCCATCTCCTGATGGTTATGGCCAGCCATGGTATGCAATACATCTACAAACTGGATCAATCTGGCATCCCTATACACTTGCAAACTTTGCCAAAAATGGAGAATCTCACTCTATCAACAATTGAGGCAGAAACACAATATCTTCCAAAAATGTATGGTACTCAAAACCTGTGTTATAGTGCTACTTTTGCTGGGTAAGAAAAGAGACATACTGTTCCTGGCTCTGGCATTCATTGCCCACCCAGCATCTCCAACTCCAAACATCTGTCTATCTCAGGAAATAGCATCAGAAGTGAACACATGAAGATTTGGCCTTCTCTGCATCTTTGTTACCCTGCCCAACCTAGACATTCTAACCATCACTGAGTTCTGGCTTCATCCCAAGGCATCTAGCAATGGGATCCAGATTCAAGAAATATTCAGTTATCAGGTTAGACATAGGAACTAACAAGGGAGGAAGGTTTATTTTTATTTTTATTTATTAGCTTTTGGTAACCGGGTAAGTGCGCTAGGCAACAATCCTGCCTATTTTCAGGCACGACCCAGGGGAGCACAGGACAAAGGAACAAATAATAACAGTAGTACAACTTAATTTAAAAGAAAAACATAAGGTTACAATCAATAATTTAACATAATACACCCTGAGAAAGATCAACAAAACTGGTAATTCAGGATTCCAAAATACATTAAAAGCAATATTGTAGCAAAATGGGAGTAGGTCCGGGCCTCAGGCCGGCGGTCAAGTGTAGTTATGTTAAGAGCATTTGCAGTGACCAAGGGTGTGAAGGTGAGAGAACAGCGAGTTTTTAAAGACCCGGTTGGAGGCAGAATTTTTAACCTGTAGGGGGAGCGAGTTCCAGAACTTAGGGGCAAAGTAGGAGAATGCCTGTTTGCCCATTTTTGTAGTGCAAGGTCTAATTGAGAGCAAAGGGACAGAGGAGGACCTGAGGGTATGGGATTGGGAAGCGGGAGCCAGCAAGTTGGCCAGGGAGTCCGGACGAGGAGGTCTAGTTAGGGAGTCAATAAAGCACCCAAGGTAGTAGGCCTGGAGATCCTTGGGTGACAGCCAGTTTAAAATGGAGCAGAGGAGGCAGTGATGAGTAAGGCAAGGGGCAGTTAAGGCGAATCTGCAGATTTTGTTATAGGAAGTGTCCCATTTGCTGAGCACACTGGAGTTGGCAGAGTAAATAAGTGGTAGAGCATATTGGAGCTGAGGGAGAAGCACTCCTCTTGCTACAGATAGTCTGGCAGATGGTGTGAGGGAGTGGTGCACTCGGTAGGCACCACCAATTTTTGCGTTAACAGCACGACAAACCCCGTTGACATGTGTTGAAAAATTGAGGGAGAGATCGAGTATGACCCCCAGGTATTTGAAGGAGGATGTGTTGGTGATGGAGGAACCATCCCAGCACTGAACCAAGAGCTTAGGAGCCATGGAGGGCAGTTTTTTTGAGGAACCAAATAGCATGGCTTGTGTTTGTCCAGGTTTAGATATTGATGGCTGTTCGAGAGCCATAGTTGAAGGGCTTGAAAATTGCTTGAGAGAGTGAAGTTGATGTCCTCCATTGATTTAGATGCCGAGTAAAGAACCAGGTCGTCTACATACATGAGAGTGCAGCTGTGGTGGAAGGGTTGGGAATATCGTTTAGGAAAAGGGAGAAAAGGAGAGGACCGGGAGTGGACCCCTGTGGGATGCCACAGGTGATCTTTTTGGGGGAGGATAGAGCTTTGTGGAAAGCTACCGCCTGAGTGCGGTTGTCCAGGTAGCTATGGAACCATAATAGAGTAGAGTCAGAGGCACCAATGGATTGGAGCTTCGCCAGCATGAGTGGGTGATGAACCATGTCAAATGCTTTGGAAAGGTCAATGAAAACAGCACCAGTGAGTAGGCCATCATCCATATTGCTTTTGATATCGCTGGTGAGTTGGGTCAGAGCCGTGGTGGTACTGTGTCCAGTCCTAAAGCCATGTTGGCAGTAGGTTTGAAGATTGAACTTGGAGAGGTGTTCAGAGAGCTGACGATGGACTACTTTCTCAAGAAGCTTACTGAGAGTGGGGAGGAGAGAGATGGGACGATAGTTGGCCATAAGTTTGACATCTCCCTTTTTGAGAATTGGGATAGTTCTGGCCATTTTCCAGGCAGAGGGGACAGAGGAAGTACTGATAGAAAAAATGAAAAGCTTGGTGACTGGCTTGGCAAGCCAGGGTGCAAACTGCCTGAGTATACCAGGATGGATGCCATCGGGGCCCGGACCCCGCAGGCTGGTAGGGTATTGAGAAGCTTACATATTTCCCGGTACGTGGTCGGAGCCAGCGCCAGGGTGGGTGGAGTGGGGGTCTTTGAGGGAGAAGAAGGCCAATCAGCTTGGGTCCTACCTGGTCCTACCTGGTTAACCTTCTACATCATGATCCATTTAAAATGCTCCCTATGTAACCGAAACAAGTAATGCCAATCAGATAAACACCTCAAATTACACAGAAACTATATCCATGAAAATCCTTCCTGGCAACATCAATCTCTATCTCTGCTGCCTCTATAAGACCCAGCACTCTCAAATCATCAGTAGCCCATTTGCAGGATAACCTACCTTTCTGCTATCTGAAATTTAATACAATTATTATCATTGGCGCAACACACATGACATATAGAATAATCCTTGGGGGGTTGTGTGCTTTATGACAATTTTACACACACCTGAAGTGTTGGATGCTACATAAACCCAGAGAGCGAAGCTCAAGATTTTTGTTTAAGCATCCAACACTGATAGTATGTGCAAAATTCAAGTTTTACACACAGCTCCATGTTTTATTTTATATAATTGCTGGGTATCATTTTTTTTTGCCACAGCAATTATATAAAATAAAAGACATCCCCATGTGACCATGGTCTGGTTAAGGTTCAGCACAGTCGGAGGTGGCTGCAAAAAAAAGTTAACTTTTTTTCATTTTTTTAACACCCAGTTTAACACATTTTTAACACAATTATTTAAAAAAAAAAAAAAAAAAAAAAAACACTTACCACCAAGTCTGGGTGGTGGTGAAGTCGTCAGTGGTAAGGAAGGCAGCCGATGCTGAGAAAGGGAAGAGCTGTGGCAGGCACATGCCCAAAACAAGGGAAACCCAGCACGCATTTTCCGTTATAACCCATGGGTTAAAATGGCAAATTATAACCGTGTTTCCCTTAGGAAAATAATTATACACAGTTATTAAAAATCCATCAGTGATTAGGTAGCAGGACACTACTTTATTGAAACTAATTATCTCGATTACTAGATGTTCCTAAAGTATAGTATGTATGTTCCAACACACACACACACACACGCACACACACTTTGCTCTCTCAGTGAAGGTAATTTACCAGTGCTGATGTATAATTTAAAAACTGAAGGAGGAAGAGCTTTTGTACTGAGAGTTCCCATGATATGGAATTCTCTCTCTCTTTGATAGTACATCAGAAAACATCAGTTGATATGTTTAAATCACTATTCAAACAATTCTTGATTGATCAGCATTTTAGCCTTGATATGCTTTCATGCGTATCTTCTGATTACTTTTTTATTATTTGAAGTTTTGTAATGTATTTTTGAATTGTTTTTATAGACCGTGTAATATAATGCAATACAGTCTTCATACAGTGCTTTGAACCATTCCAGGGAAAGGTGCTATTTAAATAAAGGTAATTAGATTGGATTGAATTTGCAACAACAGCAATGGCACATTCAGTTTATTGATTAGATCTTTAGAAAGACCAAATAAAATTGTTAGCTCTAGTAAAGTACTTACACTTGGATTCCATGAGTGAACACAGCCCCATTGTTTCCATATAAAAGTGCAAACCTACCACCACTTGATCTACCACCCCTTGAACAAACTCTGGTCAGAGCTGATACGGCTGTGGAGAGCTTTTAGGAGCAGCAAGAGCATTGAAAAGAATATGCAGTGCTGTTGCCACACCAGAGTCAGCTGTAACTAATACTGTAGCGATTACAGTATTGCACATGCGTGATACCTGAGCATGCGGAGTTTGCCCCGGAGTCAGCTGTGCACAACATGGCAGTGCTGACTTGACTACGTATATGCAGTACTCATGCATACGCAGTTTAAGTCCTTGCCAACATGTTTCACATGGTGGACATCATTTCTGCAATTGCAAAAAGGAAAAATAGTGCACCAGGAAGGGGATGTGTTGACGCGGTCCATGGAGGGGAAGGGCTGCATAAACAGAATCATTGGAAACTATGCTGGAGCACTGTGGCAGCACACCATACAGCGGTCCGATCACGTGCTTCCACAGTGCTTTTATGCAAATCTGATTATGGCATAACATCTGCTGAGCTTGGCCCACACAGCCGTAAAAGTCTGACTGCTATTTATCACTTCAGAAGGACATTATTGCAAATGCCTAATGTCATTCATGTATGATAAATCTTACATTTGCTTGTTTTAAAATTGTTTGGCCTAATTTGTTGTTCATGTCTCCTTTCTTTTTGTTCCACTGTAAAATTTTAAATTTAATTCTTCCATTAGATCCTCCTTGTTAATGATTTTGAACATCATTAACACATTCCCCCAAAACGCCTGTTGTGCAGAGTATTTTTCTATTTGCATCAGAGGAGAAGAAGAACTTGAGAGTGATGATCACTAGTGACCTGAAGCAGTCCACACAGTGCAAGAAAGCAGCAGCAAAGGAAAACAAGATGATGGGATGCATAGCTAGGGGAATCAGTAGTAGGAAAAAGGAGGTTATACTGCCCTTGTACGGGTCACTGGTAAGGCCACATCTAGAGTATGGAGTTCAGTACTGTTGCCCACACCTCAAAAAAGGACATTAACCTACTAGAGAAGGTACAGAGGAGGGCTACAAATATGATAGAAGGTCAGCAGGATAAGGCATATGAGAAGAGGTTGAGGGCACTGGACATGTACTCCCTGGGGACAGGAGAGAGGGGACATGATTGGGACCTTCATGTACTTGAAAGGGATAAATAAGGTGGCTAAGGAGAGTCTCTTTAAGCTGATTGGCAACTATAACAAGAGGGGGCACAGTCTTAATTGGAGGGTGGAAGTTTAGGGGGGAGCTCAGGAAGCACTTCTTCACAGAGAGGTTGGTGGACACTTGGAATGCACTGCCAGAAGATGCGATCTCATTGAAGACAGTGGGCAGCTTTAAGAGAGGCTGAGATAGGTATAGGGGGAAGGTAAGGGGAGGGGGAAGGGTCAGTAGCTTAAGCTGTGGACCCTGCAATACAAGCAGACTAGATAGACCAAATGGCCTGCTTCTGCTGGCTTCTTCGTATGTTCATATTTACCCCCACCTACTCCTTTGGCTACGTCCCCTATAGGACCCTTGTCATCCCTGCCCATACTTCCACTTCAGGGAGAGCTACCTTCTCCTATCACTTTCCAAACATCTGGAACTCCCTCCCCTTAGATATCTGTTCTGCCCCATCTACTCATTCATTGTTCTATCATCTTTGACACTATTTTTCCTCATCCTGCATTTGCACCTGACCCACCATTCATTCATTACCCCTCCTTTCCCTCTCTTCTGTTCTATTTCCACTACTCTATCCCCTTCTACCCCTCTCTAGGCATGCAGATAACCTATAGTACTAGCTGGGTTTATCTCAAGTAGTGTTCATACCCTTGGTGTTCCACTCCTGAGGGTAATGCTTGCCTCCCCCTCTTTGTCTTCACCCCTCTTTAATTCTTCCCTTTCACAATGTCATACCACCTCCTCCTGTTCCCTTTTTATTCCCAATCCTCCCCCACCCTTTTCTCAAGTTAGCCACACCCACTTCTTCTGTGCCAGTTTTCTGTTCCCCATTTTACCCCTCACCTCATCCCCCTTATCTCTTGCCAGCCCCCTTGTGAGGTGTACATTCTGGAGGGGTGAAGGCTCATCTAATCTCCAACCATCTCCCACTCCCCCATCCTCCTATTCTAACATGGTTTCTCAATTATTTATTTATTTATTTATTGAATTTTGTTGACCGCATAAGCACACTGAGACTAGAAGTCCCATTTTTAGGGGTGACCAGTGGGGAGGGGGGATACAGATGGTACACAACTGAAATTAAACCAGATTAAGTTGTTGGTGGTATTTTTAGTGAATCAGGGAAATTTGTCCACAATACCGGGGAAATTCCCCTGCTCGACTGTAGGGGGAACCTCTGGCCAGCTGTATGGCCACTTCCCTGCAGCTGGATATGTGGAAGGTAGAAGAGATGGTCTCCTCTTCTGCCTCGGCAAATGCAGAGACCAACAACTTTTTTGCAGTGCCAGCCTCTCATGATGTTCAACAAGATTCTCCAAGTTTGGCTGATAATCGGACCCCAGAAAGTATGGAAAGTGCCCAGGAACATACTGAAACAGACAACATGCCTACAGTACCTCATTGCCAAAGCCAGTGGATTCCATGGATGGAAGTACGGAGTCCTCATCAGATTTAGAAGTGCTTCTCAGCAAGAAGGAAGAATGTTTCAGACATCATCAAGGAGAACTGAAAAGAACTATTGCGCTGAAGAAGCAGCAGAAAGTTGATATCGCAGCACAAGCCTTGCTGCAATCACAGAACAGTGTGATTCAGGCCCAGCTGCAAACCTTGACGCAGGTGGGGCCGATCAGTCAAAAAAGCCACAACTACAATTGAAGGATGCAGCATGGACCACAGAGGGATCACATGCCAAGGATTTCTCCCTCATGGCAAGTACATTGGCTGTGTCTCTTTTTGTTTTTAATGGAAATAAGAATGAAACTGCAGTTAAGATCATGCTAGGAATGGCAAAAACAGATACAGTAGTATCTGGCCTAAGATGCAACCCCTGTACAATGATAAATAATCCTGTTGATTGATTCATGGAAACTGCTCTATTAGGAGCAGGATGGGAGAAACTAAAGATGGACAGTGGGTTTCTAGTTCTTGCCCACTTACTATGCCTAGCAGAGAGGAGCTAAAAAATACTGTTGGGCCCCACAGAAAAGTACACATCTTAAAACACTCTGAAATGGAACAGGTAGATGGGACTGATACAGTTTTGCTAGCCTACCCATTACATTTGCCTGATGCACTATATCTCACTCAAAACCCACAGCTGCAACTACCTAATAATGATGTAGTAACAGCTAGACATGTACAGGAAGCACAGGGAGACATCTCACAGCCTCTCCCAGCAAATGGAGATTCCAGGCCTTCAATGCCTACTAACCTTGGCCAAACATCCACTTACTAATTCTAATGGCTCACAAAATAGAAGGAATAACAGGTCCTATGCCTCCTTCTTTAGAGAACCTGTGTTTCCAGCTAAGTGTCACAATGCGGTGCACTTAATCTATAAGGGTGGCATGGATGTTTTCCCAGATTAGCTGTTCATAGCAAAAACTCTGCTCAAAGGATCAATGAAGTATTCAGCAGCTGAAATATATGCACTTATACACGTTTTGGGAGACTAAACTTTCAATGTAAGCTTTAAATTTAACAGTGGCTTATAGAAAGTTTGGGAATTATTTCAGATGTTTAAATCAACACCATTATGGGCCCCTTTGAGGTCATACCTCTCACCAAGCCAGCTATTAGAACAATAACAGTCCTTTTCAGGAACGAAGGGGAGAGTGTGACTGACCTAATATACTGGCTTAAACAAAGGAGCACTGTACTGGGGAACCCCAAAGCTATTTTCGATGAAGAGAAAATCTGGACTGGTGAATGGAAAATGTGTGGTTTTGCATACTACAGAAACTGGGCTTCAACATCTTCCCAACTGTTTTTTCTAAGGCGGGACAGGGGTGTCCTCTTCTATGCAGGTCAGCCTAAAGCTTGTTACAGGTGTGGGGAAACAGGTCACATTAGTAGTCTGTGTGATAAACTGAAATCTGCTTTGTGTGGTGAATAAGAACACACTAGTAGTCATTGCAGGAATGCACAAACCTGCAACTTATGTGACACTGAGGGCCATTCCTACCACACGTGCCCCTGGGTGGTTCACAATCAGTCCAATCAAATGGTTAGTGAGGAGCAGAGACTACTCATAGCTATTGCCCGACAACCAGACGAAGAACTTTCCCCTTTTGCTCTCCCCCAACAGAGCCCCATAGTGACAGGATGCAGGAAGCTAGTGATGCCGAGGAGGTTCCACAACCCAGATGATCTGCAGTCCAGAATTTCATGACAGATCCTCCCCAAGAAACAGAGTTGACAGATGCCCTGGTCACACTGCAAGAATCTGACTCTTCTATGCAGATAGACAGGCCCTCCCCCAGGTGACCAAAGCAGTAGAGAAACCTTAAAATTGCCACCTGATGGAGGCAAACATGGTCCCAACCAAACCCCAAAGTACTTAAGACTTCAAGAATCCCTCTTATCAACAGGTTTGAGGCCCTCTCTGAAAATCTAGATGCTTCTGGAAATGATTCGGATGACTCTTCAGTCTGGTCTTCTCTACCAGACATAAGTTCGGATAGAGAGGATCCCCTCCCATCTGAAACCCCAAAACCCCCTGAGGGACATTCCGGTCCAAGGCCAAGGCAAAATACAAACATGCTAGGCTGACGAGGAGTTTGAAAAAGCAACCCCCTTAAAGATAGCTCCAAAACACCCATCCTATGAATGGAACCACACATCCCCTTGTATTCTTTTTATGTGAATAGTATTAAAAGCACAAGAAAAAGATAGCAGTATTTTCATACTTGAAATCCTTTCAGGAAATGATTTTTTCTTACAGGATTCTAGACTTCATACCATCAGTGATTTAAAAACGGCAATTGCACATTGGTATGCTGGTCCATCTTATTGATCCATGAGTCCTGATCAATGCTCAGGACTAGCAATTTTATTTCTGAACATCTCATTTCAACTCATTAAGCTAATAGAGCTGGTACCAGGTAAGGCACTTATAGTGGAAACAAAGATTCAGTATGTGTTATACAGGTTCATTAATATGTATGCCTTACATACAAATGCAGAGAGAATTGCATTATTTCAAGCTATGCAGCCCTGCCTATATTCTTCACAGAACATCATTTTTGGGGGCAATTTCAACTGTGGTATGTCTTTATCGGATAGAGGGAGAAATGCCAAAACCAAAAAAATATATGGTGACATGGCCTTTTTCATACAAATGATACAGTCAACCAATTTAGGAGACGCCTATGTATTTGAAACAGGGAAACCAAAACCGACTTTCCATAGAGGGCCACATGCCACCTGAATTGATTATTTTTTCATTTCACCCTCCTTACATATTCAAGGTGCTAAGGTGTTGGTATCTGAATTTTCAGACCATAAGGTTTTACAATTAAAAATAGGTAAAACTAGTATTTTCCTCTCATGGCCCAGGGACATGGACATTTAATTCTTCACTGGTAAACTCAAATGAACTCAAGCAAGCCCCTACTAATTTTTCTGAAGCAAGAAAGTCAATGTACATTATGCATAATGACCCTACACTGTGGCAGGAGGACACAATTGTAGAAGTCACTGCACTACTGAAATCCTATAGTAAAATCACTAGGAATGAAACATATTTGCAATATCCACAAAATAGACAGCAGCTTCAAAAATTATTATCATTATGCTATATTACAGACCAAGACTTTAACACGCAGATACATAACATTAAGCAGCAAATGTCCAAATTTCATCAGAATCAGGCACAAAATTTACAAAATCAACAGTGTTTTGGAACACAAGGCAGGAAAGAATAGACTGATTGATATGAATCCTGTAATAAAAATAACAAACAAAAACATATGAGCTGGCCCGGTGGTGCCAAGGGTTGAGGCGCTAGATGCCACACCTCACACTGTGCCGGCGACCCGGGTTCAGGAATGAGCTCGGATCATCGGGGGTCGGCAGGGAAGGACTCAGATTGAGCATTGGGAGACAGCTCTCTCAGTCATGGGATGGGCTGGGACGTTACCCCATGCTGCAGTGACCCCTGGGGATGTCCGGAGGTACTGCAAGCAATGGTGTAACTGGGGGAGGGGACCATGGCAAGCATCTGTACATATGTGCAACGTCATTGCATATCTGAGTTCCCTACAGAAGAAAGAACAGGGAAAAAGATGGCAGCATGGTTCTGCGGCAACTTGATGGCCGCAGCTCCGCCGCCCGACGATGCCTGGAGGCATGTGCCGGTACTGGTTTCCTTGCCGGGTGTGGGAGCCATGGGGGGGTCCTTTTGTAGATGTAGCTGCATCTGCCAGCTGGGCATGCGAGCTTCAGGGTCGGTGGCGGAGTGGAGCGGTGGCTGGATTGGAAGCAGGGACTGTGGCTGCAAGGAGATAAAAACTGTTAAAATGAACAAAAACATATGGAAGGGTTAAGGGATGATAATGTTCTTTTACACTCAAATGTTCAGGATATTGTGCAAATTGTTACACAATATACACAGCAGCTATATAAATCAGACCAGCTACAGACAATAAATTAGAAGAGTTTCTACAAACATTTGACAATCCCAGATGCTCACAAGAGCATGTGGATTTATTAACAAAAACAATTCAGTCAGAAGAAATAGAACAAGCCATAGATACCTTATCTAATAATAAGACACCTGGGAATGATGACCTGACAAATGAACTTTATAAACTTATGAGTAAAGAACTAAAAATGGAATTAGCTGAAGTCTTCACATCTGTCTTGATGAACTAAACACCATCCTTGAGAATGACTAATGGACAGCTTATATATCTTTATAAGGTGATAAACAGGACATCCAAAATTGGAGGCTCATCTGCCTCCTGAATATTGATTTTAAGATTTTAGCCAACATTTTAAATACCAGAATTTTAAAAACAGCACTGTACCTTATAACATCTGGGCAAACCTGCTCAGTCCCTAACAGACAGATCTCAGACCATTTAATCCTGCTAAGGGAGCTTTTTGAACTAGGGAATAGGGGAGCTTTGACAGGAATAGTTTTATCTTTGGATCAAAGATAGGCCTTTGACTTAGTAAATCACAATTTCCTATGGGCTGCCATACTGCAATATGGTATTCCTATAATGTTTATAAATTGGATTAAATGCCTGTATAAATATGCCATGGTAACTCCCATTATCCAGGGTTGGAAAGGCCCCATGATCCCAATAGGTAAAGGAGTCAGACAGAGATGTCCCTTAAGTCCCCTGCTCTAAGCATTCTGCGTAGACCCGCTTTTAAGACTCTTAAACTCCTCCACAAACTTAAACAGCCTAAAAATAAATGAGGTTACAATACCTTTTACAGCCATTGCATACATAGATGTCCTATGTATCTTAGTACAGGACTCAGACTCAGCAGAAATTGCTTTACAAACTTGTACCCAATATGGCTCCTTTTCAGGAACCTCTCTTAACAGTGACAGATGTTCAAGAACTCAGCTTGGGAATAACTATCCTCAGCTAACTACAATATATGGGATACAAATTTCAACTGGCCCAATAAAAATACTGGGTATAACCTATGGAACAGGGCATGCAGACAGAGTGAATTGTGAATCAAAATTCCAACAGGGACAACAACTAGTAATGGGATTGAATAAATGGAAACACAGGAAGAAAAAAGGATCTATATAATTAAAACATATATAATACCGATATTTCTATACATTAGCCATGTCTTCCCCCCTCCAAAAACCTTAGAGACAACCATCTTAAGTATATTTCTGCAAGCTGTTAGGGGGAGTAGACTCAACCCAATTAAAAGAAACATCACATACTTACCTGTCACATAAGGGAAATTGGGAATGATTAAGCCCATCTCCATTTTTATAGCATTTTCTTATATACAAATCTAAAGCCCTTGGTACTTTTTTATTACACTCTTGTGCACAATATTTCCATCAGTGGGAACAGAGAACCCTTAGAACATTAAAAAGAATCAATGGCAACCCCAGAGTTCATTAGAAAAGTTTTTTTTAAACTAAAACAATGGAGGATTAATAGCTTGATGATAGCAAAAAAAAAGAGAAAAAAAAATATACGTCCGGATCCAGACAACGCATTATCAGGAAGCGATAAAATGTTTTAATTGTCCAGATCAATACTGTCCAACTTCACAACACTTATCCAAAGTGAAAAAGAATACCTGAAAAGATGTGGGACTTACATTGGCTCAGTTGCCATGAAAAAATTAATGTTAAATCCAACCACAAACATAAGCATTTAGAGGAAAGGTTTTGTAGTAGATACAATTGCAACCAAGAAATAGACTATTCAACACCTGTATTTCACCTGTTCATACATTAAAGGATTCTAGGATCTTTTATCTACAGAATGGAAAGACCCTTGGTTTATGTCTGTGACCTATGAGGCTCTAATATATGATCACTACCCAGGATATACAAATAAATGGAATAAGAGTACCTTGCATGTAGTCCTGACAGTAATTAAGTGGTACATTTGGAATGTTAGAAGTTTGTACACACAACAAAAGCAGATTGACCACATAGAACTTATTGCAAACTTTAATAGTGAATTGCAAAGTATATATAATGTAGAGACCCAGCAACTGACACAAATAAACCTTAGGGCTAACTGGAGGAACATGCCATGTGTAACCAACTCAGATGTGCCTGTAACATAAGTATTTAGGGTGGTATGAAATTGAATTATAATACTGCAATATTATTCGTTGGGACTGTAATAATTTGTTTTTCTTCACCAATATATGATAATTGGTGTTCATTTTCATTATGTATGTCTAGCAGATGTAGGCAACCTTGTTATTATTTTTTTGGCAAATATTATGAATATTATACGTTTTTTGTTAAGTCACATCACTAGGGTTTTGTTGGGTGTTTTCTTCCATGGGTGAAAAGATTGTACTTGTTCACAGAAAATGTAAAGCTGTAAGTGTGTTGTATGTATTGTTTGATTCCTTATCCTTCAATAAACTCTCCTGCTCTTTTCAAGAAGTACCATGAGATCTTTAACGTCCACCTGAAAAACCACTAGAACAGGTAGACAGGACCTCAGTTTAACATCTCATCTGAAATATGGCACATCAGGAATACAGCACTCCCTTCATGCTGCACTACAGTGTAGTGATCCCAGATTGAGTTGGCATTTTCTCTGTAACTCCAAGGCAATTTTCCTGTGTTTTACTGTATTCTACATTTTTTCCTATGGAAGCAGAATTGCTCTGTTTTCCTCTATAACCAATGCAGGTCTATGGGAAGACTTTCCCTGTAGATGGTTCCAAATCCCTGAAAAATACAAGAAACCCTGTAAATATGGAAGCCCTCGATGTCAGTGTTGGGATTTAACCCAAGTGTCTTGTGTGGGGATAGAACCACAGCCTTCTGATCTTCCAACCTCAGAGGCAAGTGTACAACTTGCTGAGTTACTAACACTGCTACTTACAAGTGCTAAAAAAGCAAAATGTCAGTGGCTCAGTAGGTAGCACACTCACCTCTGAGGCCGGGAGATCAGAAGGCTGTGGGTTCAGTTCCCACATCTGGCACATGGGTTAATATCCCAATGCTGACACTGTAGTGTAGCATGAGAGGGGTGCTGCACTTCTGAGGTGCCGTCTTTTGGATGAGACGTTAAACCAAGGTCCCATCTGCCTGGATTGGTGGTAGTTCAGGTGGATGTTAAAGATCCCATGGCACTTATTGAAAAAGAGTAGGGGAATTTCCCCGGTGTCCTGGCCAAATTTTCCTCACTCACTAAAAATACCACCAACAGCTTAATCTTGTTCAAGGTCAGTTGGCATTCATCTGTATCCCCCTCCCCCGGGTCGTGCCTGAAAATAGGAAGGATTTGTCTAGTACACTTACCCGGTCAACAAAAACTAAATAAATAAATAAAAATAAAATGTATCTGTGTTGAAATGCTTTGTGTGTATGTATATGATATGTATATGAGTATAAAAGTGCATGTGCATATGCTTAAAAACCTATATGTGTGTATTATACTGCCATGATAGTGGCAGTATAGTTAGGGTTGCATGGCCATTTCTGTTAAATCCCAAAGTTTGCACTTTAGTAACTTCATCACCATATGGTGGAGTTGCCTGATATTTTGCATGCATGGTCTGGTATCATTGATCTCTGGATCTGGCAAGTTGCATTACAATCGGATGAGCAGTTGTGGAGCTGTAGAATGCCAAAAAACACAAAAAAAATTGGGGGTTTGAGTGTTTCTTTGCTCATGCCTACAGCCTGCACAATTTGTTTGATTGGTTTGAAAATGTCAGGGCAGATACAGTCTGGGTCCCTGATGAGCCTTTTGAAGATTTGGTGAACAAATATTAAGGCATTCAAAAGTTATTCAAAAAACAGGTTTCCCATTATAGTCAATGGGAAAAAAATATATGTATCACTCGAATGCTGCCACCACTACATTTTAGTGTTGCAAATGGCCCTTTTACTGTCATGCAGCAGCCATCTTGTTTTTAGTTAGTGAGAGAGAAAAATGCTTGGCATTTAAATTTGGGACCCCTAGGTAAAAATTGCCTGTTGTGTTTAAGTAGTCGGGTCCTGAGGATCACAACACTATCTTTTTAGGAGGACCCCCCAAGAAATGCCTTTTTAAAAAATCAGAGCCCTCACAGTGTCATAAATTGTGACAGAAATGGCTGCGACACTGTCGCAAATCATGACAGTGTCGTGCCTATCTTTGTGAAACTGTTGCAATTTGTGACAGAACTTCAAACCAAAAAAGCAATTCTTTGCCACTCCACTGCACCAAAACAGTTATGGTTTTTGGGCTGAAATCTGCAGGGTGGCAAGCCCTGGTCCAACAGATGTGCCTTTTGGTCCCAAAACATTCAACAGGCCCATAGTTACAGCACTCCAAATTTGAGAAATTTCCCATAGGCTAACATTGCGGCACCTGTGGTGACTTTCGGAGCCCGAATTTTGATTCGAGATATGGATTTTTTGCTACCCATAGCCTAGTCCACCTTCAGATGGACTAAGCTTGTGAGGAAGTTTTGAAGTCATAGATTACTCCTGTAATGGAATGTTTTCCCTACGTGCTACGGTTATGGAGATATTGCCAAAAACGTGTTACTAGGGTTCCTTTGGAGTATGGCGCTGCTGTAGAGTTCCATACTTATGTGTAAGGGGGAGTGCAGGGCCCAGAGGGCCCATGCTCCCACATACATATACTATTATGCACAAAATGTACAATGTGAAGGGAACACAGGACCCGGAGGGTCCGCGCTCCCACTAACCATACCACGTACCAGTTACATTACACTTTCTCAAAAAGAAGAGAAATTCATTGCAAAAGACTCCATTAATGCATCAGTTAGGGTTGATAGCACAGTGACAAAAGTATGGAAATGTGATGTTAGGGTTAAATCCCTACCACCCCATGCCCACCCCCACCCTCCACTCACCAATAGACATCGGGGTGTGACATGGGGTTGTCAGGCTTAACTCTCACCCCATTCTCCTATGGTGTAGCATTTCAGCTTGTTTACACATGGAATGGGGTGTGAGTTGGGTCTGATGACCCCATGGCACACCCCGACATCTGTTGGTGAGTGGAGGGTGGGATGGTAGGGGTGTAGCCCTAGCATCACATTTCAATACTTTTGTCGCTATGCTATCAACAATAACTGATGTTTTAACAGAGCTTTTTGCAATGAATATGTATATAGACTATATTCTGGATGGCAAGTGCTGCCTGCCTATCCCACAAAAATGTTTGGTATAGCTTTAAATTTATTCGCTAGTACTGTATGTACGGACTTAGTTCTATGTAGATTTTTTATTTGAATCCTGTATTCAAAATTGTATTCCATTTTCCCTTTCCCCCAGGATGCATCTGGAAACAAGCTATTATAGCTCAGTATGCCTTTCCTGGTGAAGCTTTTCAAAATGAATAAATAAATAATGTAGTCTGTGGAGTTTCAAACGTTCCTTATATGTCTTATGTTTCAAAACTTTCTTGTTGCCTCCTTCTGAATAAATATAATTGTTTTCCTATTAGTAATAGTAATATTTAAAGCTCCCCAGAACTGTGAGCAGTAATTTATGATAGCTACATACTGTATGAAGTTACTGCTTTATGATGGTATGTAGCTGAATACCAGTGTTGAGTTATCAACATTATTGGATTTTATTTACTTATTTATGTATTTATTTTTTATAATCCATATATTGTTTACATACTAATGACACAGCCAAGGATGCTCCTTACAGTCTGTGACCTTTTTTTTTGTACTACTGTGTTCATTTTCGGAAGTCACTTGCAACCTGGCATGTGCTCTGTTTTGTTAGGTTAACAATGGGTTAACCTCATCAACTGCAAAATGCTATCTCTCTCTCTCTCTCTCTCTCTCTGCATGCATTTGTAACACAGGGATCACCCCTTACCATGCACACCAGAAGTGACCATTCGCACAAGAAACTATTTAGCTTCACATTTCAAGGCAAAGTCGAGGAACTGAAAAATAAATCTCACTGAACTAATTGTTGTAAGTCTTTGACTATAGACTCTACTATGGGAGGTACTTCACTGACACTGGAATGTCAGTAATGTGGGGGAGGTGCACTGATTAGTAGCATGGCATAACATAGCACAGCAGAAATATGATTCTTACACACAAGGTCCTCAGGCTAGAAAAGCTGTGAAGGGATTATCTGAATATAAAGGAGGTACAAATCAACATAAATCCCATATAATCAGATATGTACTAGCTGTCAGGTCACTTAAAGCAGGCATGAGGAGAGAGACAAGAGGGAGACAAACAAGCTGAAAAAATAGTGTTGCAACTGGTCTACACAACAGAGAGAAGAGAGTATTTCTTTTAAGTGGCAAAGTGATTTGTAGTTGTGAAAGGATACACTCTAAACTCCAAAAATGTGTGCCACGGTATTCCATTTTTCCAGCTGAGCTACAGCAAGATGGCTGTAGGCTTTGCCCACAGCCATAAAAATGAACATGAAAGTATTTAATAAATTAAACCAAAACTACTGTATATCTGGAGCTAAGCATCTTTGGTTTGGCTTGACCATCTCTCGTTCTGGATATTGATTACATATGGACTTTTTTTCAAATGAGCTGAAGTAAATGAGTACAAGCGGACCCTCTGCTTTAAAATTGGACATTGCTCTGCCTCTAGTACTTGAACCGATGAGTTATACCAGTTAGACGCTGACCTGCAGGATGCACACCAGGACCATCCTGTACAGGTTTTCCACTGCCTTCAAGACTCTACAGGTTTGCTTCTCCATGTCTTTAACACCATGACCGGGGGGGGGGTCACCTCCCAGCCATCACTGACCTGCAAGACTCTTTCACCCATACAGGACCATTAACAGTTGCCCTCCACCACAAGGACTCATGCTATCTCTCCCACACCATCCATTATAGCCTTCAACCAAGTCTGCAAATTTCCCTTCCTTATCTCTGATGTAAGATGTTTTAGTTTACTGAACTCAGGAACTTGACTTCTTAACTCAACACTGCAACCTTTTCATCCATTCTGCATTCATGCCCTAGACCACACATGCAGACCTGCTGCCATCTTTGAGGGGATCATGAGTCAGTGGTCTAAGTGATTCTCCCTCCCAACAGTCACCAGCCTTCCTGATTCCAGCAGCAGAGGCTGCTGCATCTAGTGCCTTATCAGTGCTGCGTCTGCTGCTTGTCAGGGCAGGAAGTGGAATCAGGAATTCAGCTTCTAAACTCACAACTGCAGCCTTTTTTTTCCCATTCGGCACTCCTGCTCCAGACACCCACACAGACCTGCCATCATCTTCTGATGGGGTTGCGAGTTGGTGGTCTAACTGTCTGGCTTCCCAACAGTTGCCAGCCAGCCTATTTCCTGCAATAGGGACTGCAACATCTAGTGCCATATCAGTGCTGTGTGCACTGGTCGCAATGGCAGGACTTGGACTTTCTTCCCGCCCCTTCTTTAGAGGTTTCCATTCAAGCTGTCCCACATTACCAGTCCCATTGTGAGTGGCACAGCAGGAGTGGTAGTCCTCAGGGAAAATCACCAGAAGGGAGATGCCAGGATGCCAGGGGACTGTACCCAACTTCCACCCTGCAGTCTGTAAGTATGTACTGTAACCTGTAAGGTGCTACATATGCTACCGATAGAGTACTGCAATTGTCTATTGAATTTAATCTGTAGCTAGGAATTGTCAGAACCATCCACTTGCATACCTACTGTTGACTACCCTGCTACAACTTGAAAGTTGTTTTGAATTGCTGCCCTCTGACTATACCCTAACAGAGTGATCCTAATTATCTACTTGCTAGTTGTTGGTTGTTTAAAATACTTCTCTACTGCTAACAAATTAACTAGAGCTAATTGCACTACCTGCTAACTGATAATTCCCTGATCCTATTGAGGCACTGTCAACACACTGTTCTTGTGTGGCCCGAGTTCTACTCTTAAATTGGCTGCACCCTGCTTGTACTGTAACCTTGCCTATACTGAAGCCTCATCGACACCTTATATGGGTGGACTAAGTTTTTTGTTTAGCTAGCTGTCCAACCCTGCTTGTACTATGACCCCTGCATAATTTCAGTAATTGTTGGGGCCTGATTTCAATTGTTATCATGTTTATTGCAATGTTACATTGTTGACCCACATTCCTACTGTATTGTTCCTTGAACCTCCTGGTCCTCTGTGGCTAAGGTAGTCTTCTTACTGAGCTTCATGCAGAAACCATGGCCACATGATCATCCTGAACTGCCCCTCAGTTCCAAAGCCTCACAGCTCTATGCCCACTGGAAAACCGACCTATCACAGGTGGTGTTAAGGGAATGTGTTGAGATCATACGTTATAGCTGTGTCTCTGGAACTTCTAGTAAGTCTCTTCTCCATAACAGAAAAAAACATGAAGACTGAAACACTTTCTTAGAGCCTCCAGGGGCTTAGCTTTAATGCTACTCCTGCTGTCTGGCAATGTCCACCACAACCCAGGCCCTGCAGGTAGCCCAGGGCATGGCTCTGGTAGTCAAAGGAAATGGAATATAGTTTATCTAATCATTGGAAGTCTCCTGTTTAACCTTGCTCAGTTCAAAGCCTAGGTGGAATTAGTGCAATCAGATATTATTTCCCTGACCAAAACCTGGCTTAACCCCAATATACCTGACTCCACCTTCTCATTACAATGTTTTAATATCTTCAGAGAGGCACGGGGTCATGTCGACACGTACAAAAACAGCACAGCACTATACCGTGCTGTCAAAAAAGTGACTCAAAATAAAAACATTAAAATGCTTGTTTTCTGCAGGGGGATCTGCCCCGACACCTCCCATTATAGGGGTCTGTGCCCTTGAACCCCCCCTATTAAAATAACCTCCTCAGGGGGCAATTCAGGGACAAGGTGAAACTTGGGCAAATCACACAAAAGGCACAAAAAAATTAACTAACCTAATCTGGGAATTTTGGGAACAAGTGACCACCAAACATTGTGGATCACGATAAACTCAGCCACAGAGTCAAGCCATACAAAAGTGAGGGTTCTGGACTTCAGGAGGGCTGACTTTGGCAAGATGGGAGATTGCCTTAAAAAAGCACTAGCAAACAGGCTAGAAGGAGGGGTGGATCAACAATGGGGAAATATCAAAACTGCCATCACAGAGGCAACAAGCCTTTGTGTGAAGCAAATAAACAAAACAAAATGAAAGAAAAAGCCACTATGGTTCTCAAAAGAGGTGGTGGTGAAGATCAGGGAGAAAAAGATAGCATTTAGGAAGTATAAGGAAACACAGAAGGAGCAGGACAGAGAACTGTACCAGTTAAGGCAGAAGGAAGGAGGGAGGGTAGTCAGAATGGCAAAGGCCCAAACTGAGGAAAAGATAGCCAACTCAGTTAAGAAGGGGGATAAAACCTTTTATAGGTATATCAGGGAGTGTAGAAAGACAAAAGGAGGGATAGTGAGGCTGAATAGAATGGACGGTGGATGGGCAGCGAGGGACAGTGGAAAAGCAGGGATACTGAATGAATACTTCTGTTCAGTATTCACAAAAGAGGAGGTGGGAGAGGTGCCTAATCCAATTAACAGAAGCACTATGGATAGGGAGGTCGATCCCAGTCTTTTCGCAGAAGAAAGGGTTCTGAAAGAACTCCTTAAACTGAAGGTGGACAAAGCAATGGGGCCAGATGGAATTCACCCCAGAATTCTAAAAGAATTAAGCAGAGAACTAGTAACACCACTGACTACTCTTTTTAACAAATCATGGGAGGATGGTGTGGTAGCTGAGGACTGGAGGAAGGCAGATGTGATTCCCCTTCACAAAAGTGGGACCAAGACAGAGGCAGGAAACTACAGACCTGTCAGTTTGACCTCTGTGGTAGGGAAAGTGATGGAATCACTTCTGAAGGAAAGAATTGAGTACCTAGAGGCCAGTGGGGCACAGAACCCAAGGCAGCATGGCTTCACAGCTGGAAGGTCATGTCAGATGAATAAAATTGATTTCTTTGACTGGGTGACCAAAGCAGTAGACCAGGCAGGGGCTGTGGACATGGCCTACCTTGACTTTAGTAAGGCATTTGACACAGTCCCACACAAAAGATTAATAGTCAAATTAACCAGCCTGTAAGTGGGTCCCAGGGTAGCAGCTTGGGTAAAACATTGGCTGGACAACAGAACACAGAAGGTAATTGTAAATGGAGTCCATTCTGAAGAAAGAGGGGTTACAAGTGGGGTACCGCAGGGTTCTGTACTGGGTCCAGTCCTTTTTAATGTCTTTATAAGCTACATTGCAGAAGGACTGGAAGGAAAAGTATGCCTCTTTGCAGATGACACAAAGATCTGCAACAGGGTTGATACACAAGGAGGTGTGGAAAGGATGAGAAGGGACTTGGCAAGGTTGGAGGAATGGTCAGAAGTATGGCAGCTTGATTCAGTGCAAAGAAGTGCAAAATAATGCACCTGAAAAACAAAACCCAGGGGAAGATTACACAGTGGGGCGGGAGGTAGTAACAACAACAAAAATGGAAAGGGACCGGGGGGTAATCATATCAAATGACCTTAAGTTTGGCAAGCAATGTGAGAAGGCAGTAGGGAGGGCTGGGAGGATACTGGGATGAATAGGGAGAGGCATCACCAGCAGAAAACAGGAAGTTGTTATCCCCCTGTACAGACAGTTGGTGGGACCCCATCTGGAGTGCTGCATCCAGTTCTGAAGACCCCATCTCCATAAGGACATAGACAGGTTAGAGGCAGTCCAGAGGAGGGCAACCAAATGGTGCAGGGTCTGCAAGAGAAGCCGTCCGAGACTAAAGAAGCTTAAAAAATTGGTAGATTTAGCAGGGTTCCAGGCAGCTCATTTAACCAGCCAGTGGCCTTAACAATTACTAAATGCTTGCCCAGATGAGTATGACAAAAGGCAGTTCAAGGGTATGCCAAGGAGAGACTAAAGGAGCTTAATATATATATACCCTTGAGGAAAGGAGGGAGAGGGGGGACATGATAGAAATGTTTAAGTACCTCAGTGGAATCAACAAAGTCCAAGAGGGTAGCATCTTTCAGAAAAAGAGATGTGCAAGAACAAGGGGACACAATTTGAAGATATAGGGGGGACGGCTCAGGGGCAATGTGAGGAAGTATTTTTTCACAGAGAGGGTAGTGGATGCATGGAACAGCCTTCCTGAGGAGGTTGTGGGGTCTAAAACTGTGGGAGAATTCAAGAATGCATGGGACAGACATAAGGCAAATTTTCTGGGAGGTAGGTAGAAATTGGCTGTTGGTTAAATAGGATCTGCAGCTTATTCTCTAGGTAGGAAAATGGGCAGACTAGGTGGGCCAAGTGGTCCTTATATGCCATCAAAGTCTATGTTTCTATGTAATCTGGAACCAGGACTAGAACCCCATTCCAAAGCTGCTCCATTGTCCTTCAGCACCAATGGCTCTACTCCCTGAGCCATGGCAGCTGCTCGACGGACCCCCTTCATGCAGAGCTCTTGTCCTCTGCAGCAGAGCTTTCCAGAAACAGCTACAGGGTCACCACTACCATGCCACACTAGTTGTGTCACGTGGCATTGTGTACCCTGTAGCTGTTCTTCCCTGTGCTGCTACTGTTGTGCAGCTTTGCCCTGCCGCATTCTCCATACAACATATTGATGCTTCAGAGAGGACAGACAAGGCAAGCAAGGTAGGGGCTTCTTGATATATCTCAGATCCAACCTGCAAACCTCAAAACTTGAAATCAAAGACCTGACTAGGGACTGTGAATGCCTGGCCATTAAACTGCTACTAAGGGTATTTTTTAAATACCATCAGATTAAACATTGTGTTCAGTCTTTTCTGGGAAAACCTCCATGGTCTCTGGAGGCAAGTAGCATTTTTTTAAGTTTTGCAGACTTAGTTCTCCAAAATAGACCTATTTCAAGACTTTATAAAACATTGGGGGCTTTGATTTGGGAAATCTGCCTTTTATTGGCAGCAAGCGGCATTTTTAACCTATGGTTCTTGCACACGGAAAAGAATTTGGGCAGATTTCTATCACTTTATAAAGCAAGACAGGCTATGATTAGTTCAGTTCAATATACTTCATAATCTCCATTGTACACCATTTAAACTGTTCAAGATCGGCAAAATAACAGAAATTCAATGTTCAAGATGTTCTCAAAGAGAGGGCTCTCTTTTGCATACTGTATGATGTGGAGTTGCCCCAGGGTGGCAGCACTCTGGCAGGATAGTAAACAAAAAGCTGTACCATTATTTGGGCAATCTAATTACTTTACACAAGAAGTTTATGTATTTGGAAATTTTCAGTTTGTGCAGTCACCCAGGGACAAAGCCTCTATGGTCTTAATAACACTTGCGACAAAACTAATTATAATGAAGTATTGGACAAGTGATACACTTCCCACATTAAGAGAATGGTTCAGAAAGTGTTAACTGCCATAAATGCAGAAAGAGCAGTAGCAGCACAGAATCATAGGGTAATTCAATTTGGGGAGCTCTGGAATCCTATGGTATGCTTTTTAGCCGGGAGGTGAGGTAGTTCACCTATAAGACTCAAGGATTCTCCTCCCTCACTCATATCATAAATGTAATCATGTTTCAGGTTATGTCAATATCAAATGTGTCAGATCAAACTGTGATTGACATTTTGGTAGACTTAGGGAAGAGGGGTTATTGGTTGGGGAGTCTGGGGGTGATGTGGGTGAGGTTTGGGGGATAAGGGTGAAGACTACTTGATTGTACTATGTGGAATTTATCTTGGGTTTGCGGTCTTATTGGGTGGTGTGGGGATAGGTTTGCTAAATTGCAAGCAGAAAGTTCCTTGTTGAGAATGTTTTTTTGTTTGTATCGAAATCTTTAATAAAATATATTTCATTAAAAAAAACTGATACTAAGGCGATGCCAAAAATCTCTTGTCTACTTGATGGTCTATATACCACGTGGTAAACAACAAGTGGTTATGGAGTCCATTTCTAACTATTTTAGACAATTCAACCAGAATTGGTAATTCATGTTAACTGTTAAATTTAATGCTAACAAAACTGCAAAAAGCAGTACTAGTTACAGAGATGAAATCACTACTCTATTTTTTACACACATGGTCACTGCTCACACCAGAACTAATTATAAATAAGGCACTACAACACTACTGAATCGTGTACTGGTATAACTCACTCAAACAGAGTAAAAAAATCTCAAAATGCTACCTGACACCCTCGGTGATCACTAATCAGTGCAATGCGTGTGGGAAGTAAAACAAGTCCAGCCCCCCCCCAGTTCATAAACAGCCATGTCATAAGCAAAATAAATGTGTCAGAATTCAAAATGAACGTGGCCCAACTAGACTGGAGCTTCCTTGATGCCATTCCTGATATTGATTCAGCCTAGAATTTTTTGCCACAGACTTCACAATTGCCTGCAATAAGTTTGCACCCTTCAAAAAGCACTAAGTTAGAGGTACACCCTCTGGATGGATTACCACACAACTCTTTGCCCTCGTGAGAGTTGGGGATAATCTGTGGGCACTGGCTGGGGAGCCTGGTTTCTAGTCCATCAACAAAAATACAAGAAAGCCAGGAATAAATGCACTAATAGGATCTGACTGGCAAAATCCAGCTACAGCATCACCCAGCAAACCCAGAATTGGACCAACGGTGAAAGATTCTGGAAGAATGTCTCAGACCTCCTTGATAAGAGTGATAAAATGTCCCTAAAAATATGCATGGTTGATAGGTGTGAAGTACTTGATCCCACTAAACTTGCCAATAAATTCAACATTGCCTTCACTGATCTTAGCTCCATCAGCCCCACTGAGCCAACCCTGGCATCCAGTGGAGGTCCTGGTCCTTTTGACACCCAACCATTGGACCCTAAGCCAGGGTATCCTAAATTCTATTTTAAACCTGTCTCAATAATGGAAACCTGTATAAGAAAGGTGCAAGGTAAAACTAGAATCAGTGGTGATTCAATTGATACAAGGCTATTTGCTCTGGTTGTTGAGGAACTCTTCTACCCCATTTCCTAAATTTTTAACTTCTCTTTGAGCTACTTCCAGTTCCCCAAAAAGTGGAAATCTGGACTGGTCACAGTAGTCTTTAAAGGTGGACCTTTCTAACCTTGCTAGTTATACACCAAATTCAATGCCCCCCCCCCCATCCAAAGCCCCTGAGAGAATAGTGTCTAATTAACTTGTCTTATATCTTAAAAATATGAAATACAGTGTCCCCAAAAATGTGGATTTCAGAAAAAAACATAGCACCAGTATAGCACTAATTGAATATTCCTACTTCATCCATGAGGTCCTTGCCAATGGAAACAAGGCTGGCTCAATCTGTATCAACTTAACAAAAGCATTTCACTGGTCAAGTCATGTGCTCCTTCTCAACAAACTCCATGGCCTAGGCCTGTCACTAGACACAGTCAGGTGGTTCCAGAGTTATCTCACTAATCTTACTCAGCACATGATAATAGCAGGCTCCTTGTCAGATGTTAGGTCTTTATCCATTGACATTCCCCAGGACTCCATTCTGGGCCCCCTACTATTTGACTTATTCATAACATGCTTGTGTTATGCCAGTTAGGTTGCCAATGTGCTTCTCTATGCAGACAATGCTGTCATCTGTTCCAAGAACCCTGACCTTGGCAGCCTCACCTCCATCCTCTAGGGTAATTCTGAGGTCCTTGAAAGGTTGTTCTCCTATAACAAATGGGTTCTAAATTATTAAAAATCTAAGAACATGCTTTTCACATGCCTGCAAATGAATATTCCCCTTCATCATCTGCAGTGACCTTACACATATACTTGAACAGATGGAAACCTTTCAATACCTTGGGGTGATCCTGGATGATACCTTATCTTTTGGTTCCCACATTGACCACTTTGTGTCCACAGTAAACAGAAGACTGAGTGCTTTGTACCGTAACCTGATGCCTTATTGTGGTAAGCTCAGTACTGTCACTTGTTGACCATGGCATCCTTATCTATGCAACTACCTGTGATTCAGTTCTCAGTAGAATAAATCTGATCTGTAATAAGGCTTGTCACTTTGTGCTTAAGGCTGACAACAAAAACTCACACATACAGTAGTTGCACCCTTTACACCCAAAATAACTGGCTACCCCACCTAGCAGGTTTAAATTAACCTGTCTGCTAGCCAAAAAGGTGCTACTGGGCCTAACTCCCCCCAGCTTTAACTCACTGCTTCCACCCTGTCATCAATCTTTACAACACCAGGAAACATAGAAACATAGACTTTGACGGCAGATAAGGACCGCTTGGCCCACCTAGTCTGCCCATTTCCCTACCTAGAGGATAAGCTGCAGATCCTATTTAACCAACAGCCTATTTCTTCCTACCCCCCACAAAAATTGCCTTATGTCTGTCGCATGCATTCTTGAATTCTCCACAGTTTTAGAACCCACAACCTCCTCAGGAAGGCTGTTCCATGCATACACCACCCTCTCTGTGAAAAAATACTTCTTCACATTGCCCCTGTGCCATCCCCCCCATCTTCAAATTGTGTCCCCTTGTTCTTACACATCTCTTTTTCTGAAAGATGCTACCCTCTTGGACTTTGTTGATTCCACTGAGGTACTTAAACATTTCTATCATGCCCCCCCGTCCCTCCTTTCCTCAAGGGTATACATATTAAGCTCTTTTAATCTCTCCTTGGCATACCCTTGAATTTCCTTTTGTCATACTCATCTGGGCAAGCATTCAGTAATTGTTAAGGCCACTGGCTGGTTAAATGAGCTGCTTGGAACCCTGCTAAATCTACCAATTTTTTTTTTTTGCATCATTTTTTTTATTGAGTTTTTCATAAACATACATATAAAACACATATTCTTTACACAAACCAAATTCATCCAACTATGTACATCAGGGTCCATTTCATTACATACAAGTGCATTCAATTTTAAACTTAAGTCAGGTTCATCAATACTATTGACTCATAGTTTTAGAGGTGTAGAAGGTTGGTGCATTCCCACAAGGTCTCCAACAATCTCATTTACTCCAGTGGGTTTCTCTGTCACCTCCGGGTGTTATAGATCTCATCTACTTTGTTTCAAACCAAACCTCTCTAATTGCCCTCTCAGGGGATGCCATCTGCACCTAATGCCTGTCTCGCCTGTCACCTCCTCCCCTCTCAGAACCACCCTTTATGTAAAATCTGGGCCACCACCATGGTCAGTGAGGAAATGAAGGGAGAATCGGTTCCCTCTCCCTTTTAGAGCATCGGAAAGTCTCTCCAGAGCCATTGCTTGCAATGTCAGATTCCACCATTGTTGTATCATTGGATCCACCCCAGATAACCACGTATTCAAAATACAATGTCTGGCCAGTATAAGCAGCACCCATGCCCACCTCTGTAGAGTGCACCAATCTTCATCTCCCAGGTCCTCTATTCCAAACAGGAGGAACAGAGGAGACACTGGTATAGCTCTACTCATTATTTTCTCCATTTCCCCTGCTACTGCTTTCCAGAAGGACTGTAAGACTCTACAGGACCAAAAATAGTGATAATATGTGCCCATCTCTGTTTTACATTGTGCACATATTGAAGAAATGGTTGGGCTGAACTTATGAACAATAAATGGAGGGCAATACAATCGGTGTATGAATTTATGATATGATTCTTTGTATTTATTGCATATGAGGATATCCATATGGAGTTTTAATATTACCTTACAATATTCCTCAGACATGGTCATACCCATGCCCTTCTCGCACAGGTTTTTAGTTTTCTCCATGGCATCCAAGAAGTATTGTTTCCCTTCCCTAGCTGCCTTGCAGATAACCCCTTTAGCATTCCATCATGATGTCATTATTAACTGTTCTATTGTCTCCAGAGGGGGGTCCCTGACCTATTCCTTCCCCAGTCCTCTATGTAGGCTGTAACCTGCAGGTACCTAAACAAATGTGGGTGACTTAGACCTGTCCTTTCCTGCACTTCCACAAAGTACACAATTCATCTCTAGTATACAGATCCCTCAAACATTTAACTCCCTTCTCCCTTTCTCTGTAGCCAATATTATTCCCTTCCTCCCAGTAAGAAGAATGGATTACCCGACACCGTGAGAAGGAGTGTATCCTCCGGCCCAATCTTATGACTTCTTCCTAGCTGTTCCCAGCTCTCCAGTACTGCCACCACCAGTGGGTTGGCCCTTCCCAAATTATTATATGCCTTTCTTCCCTTCTTTGTCAGGTAGGCAGATAGTCTTTCTGGGCATCCTCTGTCCTCCAAATCTAGCCACAATGCAGCCTTGGGACTGTTAACCCAATCATGTAGATATTGATATTGTATTGTAAGAAATAATTCCTCAAGTCAGGAAAATTACCCTCCCCCCCATTCTTCACTGTTGCCTTGAGCCGCATGATATCCACCTGCGGGAGCTTCCCCTGCCAGATGAACATAGAAAAGGCTCCTTCTAACCTTTTAATATCTCCCTTAGTGAGTCCCACATGGATCATTTGCATTACATAGAGGAGCCATGGCAGGATATTCATCTTTAAGAGATTTATTCTACCTACAGTAGCCATGAAATAGGCAGGGATCTCCATCTGTGCAAGTTGGTCTCAATAGTCTTAATCAAGGGGATAATTCAGCTCACAAAGGGAGCCCAGTTCTTTCCCTATTCTTATACCTAAATATACAAAGGAGCTCTGCACCTCTCTAAAACCCCACCCTCCTGATGTGGTTGCCCTCCATGCTGTCCCTATTTTTAACAGTTCAGATTTCTCCAAGTTGATTTTGTATCCCGAGAAGTGGCAGAACCTTTTGATGACACTCAGGAGGTGCAGTATCAAGTGCTGTGGATTTTCCACATATATCAACTTATCATCCGCATATAGTGTGACCTTGTGCTCCCTACCCGATCTTCCTCTGACACCTATGATATCAGGATTGTCTCTTATACTCACTGCCAGGGGTTCCAGCACCATAGCAAACAGAAGAGGTGATAGGGGGCACCCCTGTCTAGTTCCTCTATCCAGATGCAATCTGTCAGACAGAGTGCCATTTACCAGGACTTGCACCACTGGGGCCTCTTAAATAGCCTTAACCAGAGCCATGAAGCCCTCACCCAGACCAAACTGGGCAACCACTTCAAACAAGTATTCCTATTCTATACGATCAAATGCCTTTTTGGCATCTATAGAAATCACAGACTCCATCCCTGTGAGAGGCCCCCCACATCACATTTAATAACTTGAGCATATTATGATAAGAAAATCTACCTTGTATGAACCCAGTTTCGTCTAGGTGAATCAGCTCCATCAGGAACTCCCATAGATGGCTCGACAATATTTTCACCAGAATTTTAAGATCACAATTCAGTAGTGAAATTGGTCTGTATGACACACAGTCCGATAGATCCTTACCAGGCTTTGGCACTACACAAATGACTGCATCCTTCCACAAATGTGAAAGTGTTTTATCCTTCCCCTTTGCCTCCTTCAAGGTTCCTCGCAAGGTATCCACCACTTGGGGTTTCATGATTTTATAATATTCAGCGGGAAACCTGTCTGGTCCACTGGCCTTCTCACTCTTCAGGCTACCTATTGCCCTTCTAATCTCTTCTTTGGTGATCGTAGAATCCATCCATGCCCTTTGTTTCTCAGACAAATGGGGGAGAGTAATACTGTCTAGGAAACCCATTTTCAAATCCAGAGTGCTTCTGCACTCCGCTTATTACAGCTTCTGATAACATTGCTTAAAGCTTTCCCTTATTTGTTTTTTTATTATTCCCAGGGTTCTGTCCTCCCCCTTAATACCCATCACCACATTTGGCCCCTTCTTTCCTTTAATCAAATTAGTCAGCATTGGCCCCAGCTTGTTTCCCCATTCAAAAAATTGTTTCTGTACAAACAGCCATGACTTCTGGGCCTCAACTAGTAGGAGCACATTTAATGCTTCTCTTGTAGCAGTCAGGACACCCGGGGCATCTTCCTCCTCCCCTCGAGCCACTCTGCGCTCTAGATCTTTTAACCTAGTCTTTAGACTTTCCCTCTTTTCCCTGATCTTCTTTTTATGATTAGAGACAAATTTTATGATAGCCCCCCCCCCCATATAGGCTTTTCCCACATCCCAGGGGATCGCCTTGCTGGGTGCCATTACACTGTTCATTTGGATATAGTGTTCCCACTGTTCTTGTAGATATTGTTTAAAGTCCACGTTACCCATCAGGTAATTAAGAAATTTCCATGGGGGAGGCCCCTTCCCCTGTTCTCCCAGACCATTGTCATGCTGACCATCATGTGGTCTGATATGTGGATTGGGCTATGTTTCACATTAACTAATTTAAAAAAAAACATTTCCTGTGTGTGTGTGTGTGTGTATATGTATGTATGCATGTGTGTGTGTATGTGTAGATATATATATATTCTATTCGAGACCAAGACTTGTGAGGGTGAGAATAAAATGTGTATTCCCTCAGGGTGGGATTCGCCACTCTCCAACTATCAATCAGGTCGAGATCACACATGCCCACTTGCCAGTTCCTGATAGCCCCAGTCACCTGCCCTTTTTTTTCTGAATGGTCCATAACTGGATCCATGTGACAGTTTAGGTCCACGACCAGTATCAATCCTTGAAATTGGTCCCTTATTATAATGTTCATCAAATTTTGGTAAAACTCTGAGTCATAGACTGCAGGGGCATATATACTTGCAAATGTGATCTTCTGACCATACAAGTACCCTTCCACAAATATATATCACCCCTTTCCTGGGTCAGCCACTGCCTGCCCTACCTTAAAAGGCAATTTATTGTGCAGTAATACTGCTATCCCTCATCTGTGCGCATTATAAAATGCTGCATGACACCCCCCACCCACCCACCTCTAGCCAGCTTGGCATGTTCCTTATCTGTCAAGTGGTTTTCCTGAAGCATTGCCACATGTGCCCACTGCCTCTTAAGTGCCATCAGCAATGCAGTTTATTTGACAGATGATGATACCCCACATAAATTCCATGTTATGATTGTTAACTCTGGTAGTTTAGCCATGATAATTAATTTGCAGTCTCCCTTTATGAGCAGTAGTGATCCTCCATACCCCTCTCAATCCCTCGTTCCTCCACAGATATGTAAACCAATTAAGATGCATTCCATTGGGCCCAAAACAACATTGAAAAGTGAACAATGAACAAGTACAAAAAGAATTACAAGCTAGTCATTACTACGTCTAACACATTTTTCGAAATTTCCCTCTGTCTCCCCTTCACCTCCCTCCCTTGGTGAATTGTGTCAGCATTCACCTCTATAAATTCTGATACAATTTGTTAATCTCACAAAAATATCACACAATAGACCCCAATTGCAAATCATGCCCCTCTTGCCTCGTCCCCTCACTGTTCCGGAAATAGAATTGTTAACCTGCATCAGTCTTCATACGTTTCAAAAACCTTAGAAATATCTTATGTATAACATTTTCAACTGAACTGCTATTCTTATGTTATAGTGCCCCAAAGTCATGTGGTGTTGTGCAAAACTACCACCTTCCGGCGCATGGCTCTCTCCCTATTGTGCATCCCTCTTCACTTCCCCCATCCCCAGCCCCACTCCCCTCCACCCAGTTATCAGAACAAAACCACACACACACAAAAAAAAAATAACTCAGACTTAAGGATATGCTGCCCCTAAGAGATGACTCTCGGGGTAGCCATTCGCTCCTGTGGAATATGCAGGTGCTCCGCTGGAGTTAGCCTTGCTCGGGCGATGGTTGGACTGTGCAAACTAAATACCACATGCAACGCCTCCCCACCCCCATCAGCTGGCCTACCTTTCTGCAGTTTTCAGTCTTCAGCTTCTCTTCTGAAGCCAGGCTTCTATTAAAACTCCTGACACTTACAAGATCTTTTAGGCATACTATACTGATCCCAGCATGAACCATAAGGCCAGTCTCTCACAGTTCAAAATGCACATGGCAGTTATCTTACTTAGATTTCACAGGCGGAGCGGGTCAGGAAGTTATCCCATCAAGTACACCAACCTCAATTACAGTACCAACAGTTCTTTCTTAACTTCTGAGGTGAGGGACTGAGGCAACAAAACAGGGGTCCATCCATAGGGCACCACAACACAGGAGCATCCACAACAAGGCCGCAGCACTAACAAACAAAAGAAAAGTACCTCCAGCCGCTTAGCGGTGATGATAAGCAGGGGGTTCCCTTACTCAGCCTAATTTTCTTTTCAGCTCCCAGACAAAGACTTCAGCTTTCTGCAGCTCCCAGAAGGAGTAGGTCACTCTTTCATGCTTTATTTTAAGAGTGGCTGGATAAACCAGAAAGCAGTCCACTTTCAGTTCCTGAAGCTTCACCAAAAGAGGATTAAAGACTTATTGCTACTTAAGGAGTGGAGCTGAGTAATCCTGGGATAAGAATAGCTTTTTTCCCTCGTACTGTATGTTGCCAGCCACACGATAGGCATCCAGGACTGACTCTGTCCTGGAAAATGTGAAATCTCATGATTATTTGTTATAGTGGTTGATCAGCATTTGGTTTAGGCATTACAGCTCTATGGGCCCTTTCCAGCTTATAGCACCAATATTTAGGTGCCAGGCCCAACATCTCTGGTAGCTTCCTGGTGCAGAAATCCAAGATATCCGTCCCTTCCTTGCCCTTAGGCAGACCACAGAAGTCAGAGGTCTAGCCTCCTATGCTAATTTTCCTGGTAGTCAAACTGCTCTTTAAACTCCTCTAATTCTCTCTGAAGAGCTGCTATCTGCTCAGGGACTGGGCCGGTTGCATCTCCCGGGTCTGAGACCCTTTGTTCCACCCACCTAGATGTGTCACTTATGTGGCATGCAGATCCACCAGCTTCTGGAATTTTTTGTCAAATTTAGCTTCTATGTAGTCCAATCGTGGTGCCAGTGCAGTGAATACCTGCTCAGTTTCTTTTCTGCCAAGCGCATTTTCTTCAGCCGCTGAGACAGAAATCGGGCCTGCACTTTCTGCTTGGGCTGCTGGAGGTTGCTTTCATTGGTTTTTAGTAGCAGCCTGCAGATTTCTTGTCAGGTTTTGTATCAGGTACTAATTCATATTGTAAGCTGAGTATCTCCTGGGTATTTCCACTCTTTTTCTGCTCGATTCTTATTTTTATTTCTTATCTAAAATTAGAGTGGAACAGAGTGATGTATAGGCACGTCTTTAGTCTTCGCTGCTCATTAGAAACCCCAAATCTACCTAATTTTTAACAATATAAGATAGCACAATGAGCAACCTTAATAGTTCAATGCAACTATAACCACTAATCATCCAAATTATATCCCTCCTTGATTACAGTTTGAACTGTGTTCGACTCTGACTCTGAAGCTATGTACCATTACTATACTTGTTTTACACTGTATCAGTTTACCAGCCTTACCGTTTTATTGTATGCAATTGATCAAGCCTGTTTATTATGCATTTATTTGACTGTTTTGTACTTGACTACATTCCACTGGAATTTTCTTTTTGTATTTATGTTACCCTGTAATCTCTGTCACTGACATGGAACCTTTGTAAATAAGTACTTGTGCTCAAAAGTATCCTCTGAAATTTCAATGAATAATTACTGTACATAAATAAATGCTTCTTACTCCAAAGCTCATGAGAGTGTCATCAAAGCTGCTGAAATGCTATTACCAACATGATAAAGCCTGAACCATTTACAAAAGGGCATGCAAAATAAGGAATGCGAAACCTACATGTCCCTAAGCAAAAAGGCTGTATCACATACCGTACCACAAAAGCCAATAGTGTCTACTACACCAGTCAATTGAAGACACTAAACACCAAAGAAAAGGGAGACACTAAACACCAAAGAAAATCTTTAGGTTGGCATTAACTCTCATTTGAGTGGGCAAATCACAATCTCACAACATATTACATATGATTTACAGTAGTGAAAGAATTATGGGCAATCCTGATATCACTGACACCAAGATTCAGCACTACCCAAACCCCCAGCATATATATCTCTACTCTGTATGTAACATCTGTCTTTATGCAGATAATATTGCTATGCTATATATGGAGGTAAGGTATGACTGTGAGCTAGTAAGCTGTAAAGATTGTGATGCAACCATCCCCAGGGCTATGCTCAAGAGAGTGGGTGGGTCACTACCCTGTCTTCAGGAGGTTTGTTGAACTCCAGACTCAGCTGGTGGCAGCATGGGATAGATATACCCCCTGCTGAGGTTGATAGACTGAAATCTGCAACCACATCCTGACCTCCTTCCCCAGAAACCCACTGAACCAGGGGGAATAGAGGGTGGTGGGAGGGAGGTGAGATGTAAAACAAAGCATGTGACTGAAGAAAAATATCTTTCAATACTGAACTGCAAATCATTTTGCATACTTGGAAGAAGCATAGGTACCTGACTATCCCAGGGGAAACAGTGGACCTGTCAGTAGGAAGAAACATACCAGAAGGTCAACACCTAGCAGGGGAATGGTAAGAAGGAAGTTGGCAGGTACTTGTAGTTGATGATTCAATCATTAGAAGCATTTTGTGGGTGGTGTGTGGGGAGAAGAAAGGGAGGAGAGTGATCAGATGCTGGTGAGACAGAACCAGACTAGCGGGATTAGTTGATCAGATGCGGATCACAAAGTGCCAATATACTTAGTGTAGGTACTAATGGCTTGGTCAGTCAGCAACTGAATGTGATCAAGCCAAACATTTGGAAGCTGGAAGATTGGTTGAGGGGTAATGAAAAAGCACAGGTGAGCCCATGTTCATGGAAAGAGATGGTGCTCAACCAGAGCAAATTGAAGCAAAAAACACCAAAAGCACCACTCAAATAAGTAAAAAAATGAAAAAAACTTACAAAGTCAGGCCATCCTGTGTGAGAAAAACCAATACTGGTCCACAGCACTAACTCTATTGACTGGGCTAACCCATCAGATAAGAATATAAGAAGTCAGGCACTGCCAGACACAGTACAGGACTCTTTACTGGTACAGTGGGTCAGGACACCCACAAGACACAATGACATTCTTGATTTGGTGCTTACCAATTCAGAAGTGGTGGAACAGGTAATGGTGGGCAAACCACTGGGATTCCGTGATCACAATGTCATGTTGTTTGAACTTGTAACTGTAGTCTCTCTTCAAAGGCTGTGGTCCTGGACCTCAGATGGGCACATTGTGAAGAATGAGGGAAAGACTCAGAGAAAAACTGGAGAGAGTGGAGGGACCAAAGGAGTAGAGTAACAATTGAAAGTCATTACAGGGCCATTTTGGAGGTGAATAATTCTTGTATGAGAAAAGTCTCAAAAAGAAGCAAGTATAAATGGCTGATACAGTTCTTAAAGTAAGTGAGGGAGGCAATGAGGGCCAAAAGGAAGGCCTTCAAAAAATACTATATAATGAGAAACAAAATGATGAGGAATAGGAGAATATTAGGGCAAATTAAAAGAAGAAAGGGGGTTGGTTGGGAGGACAAAAGCATAGAAACATAGAAACATAGAATTTGACGGCAGATAAGGACCGCTTGGCCCACCCAGTCTGCCCATTTCCCTACCTACTGGATAAGCTGCAGTTCCTAGTTAACCAGCAGCCTACTTCTTTATACTCCCACCCCCCAGAATTGCCTTATGACTATCCCATGCATGCTTGAATTCCACCACTGATTTTGACTCCACAACCTCCTCCGGAAGGCCATTCCATGCATCCACAACCCTCTCTGTGAAAAAATACTTCCTAAAATTACCTCTGAGCCGCCCCCCTCTATCTTCAAATTGTGCCCTCTTGTTCTTGCACACCTCTTTTTTTGAAAGATGCTACCCTCTTGGACTTTGTTGATTCCCTTGAGGTACTTGAAAGTTTCTATCATGTCCCCCTCTCCTCCTTTCCTCGAGGCTATACATATTAAGCTCCTTAAGTCTCTCTTCATATGTCCTCCGGTGCAGACCCTGCACCATTTTAGTGCCTCCCCTCTGGACAGCTTCCATCCTGTCTATGTCTTTGCAGAGATTGGGTCTCCAGAACTGCACACAGTACTCCAGATGGGGTCTCACCAGCTGTCTGTACAGAGGGATAATAACTTCCTTTTTTCTACTGGTGATGCCTCTCCCTATGCATCCCAGTATCCCCCAGCCCTCCTTGCTGCCTTCTCACATTGCTTGCCCACCTTTAGGTCATCTGATATGACTACCCCAGGTCCCTTTCCATTTTTGTTGTTGTTAGTATCTCACCCCCCATTGTGTACTCTTCCCCTGGGTTTTTGTTTCCCAGGTGCATTACCTTGCACTTCTTAGCATTGAATCTAAGCTGCCATACATTTGACCATTCCTCTAACCTTGCCAAGTCCCTTCTCATCCTTTCCACTCCATCTGGTGTATCAACCCTGTTGCAGATCTTTGTGTCATCTGCAAAGAGACATACTTTTCCTTCCAGTCCTTCTGCAATGTCACTTATAAAGACATTGAAGAGGACTGGTCCTAATACTGAACCCTGCGGTACCCCGCTAGTAACCCTCCTTTCTTCTGAGCAGACACAGAGCTGAGCACTACTGGGAGTATCAAGGGGGAGAAAGATTTAGGTATATCAGAGAAAAAAAGAATGATGAGGAGGAATCATTATATCATCAGGTGGGGCGCTGTGAAGGATAATGAGCTAATGTTTTAAACAATTACTTCTGCTTAGTATTTACGGCAGAGGATAAAGGATGTCTACCACAGTAGTGTCAAGGCCTTTACATGGGGTGTGCAGGAAATGAGTTGGATGGCTGTCACAGTAGATGGGTGAAAAAAAAAAAAGGTTTAGCTGGCTTCAAAGTAGATAAGGCACTGGGCCCAGATGGCTTTGTCACAGGGTTGAATAAGGCCCTGTCCCATTTGTTATGCAGAAAGAGTTAAATGCAAAGATCTATTCTATCCTCTCCTTTTTTATCTCTTGTGGATCCAGTTGTGCAACCAAATGTTCTCATGAGACCTAGGAGCTGATCACTCTGACAGTCTTGCAATTCTCAGCCTCTCGCTATCTCTCTACCTTCATTTGCTGTTTCTGTCTTTTCTTCCCATTGCATATCTGCGGTCATAAAAATATATGTACATTTTTATATGAAACTGGGATCCCTTGGTTTGAAATGTATATAGTTATACTGTTGACATGATTGCAAAAAGCCATTTGGAATTTAGGGGGTAAGCCTGAGATGCAGTTTGAGCTTCTCTCAGGCTTGTTTGCAAACTCTTTTGAAGAGTTGTCAATAAGAGGTCAGTTCTGGGTCACCATGTTTTATCTGTTGCACCTGCAAAGAAACTGACACGACATTTTGTGAGAAGCTGGATGTCTCCTTAGCGAGCTCAGGTTGAAAAAGTTAATTACCTGGCAAAGACTTGTTATAAAAAGAGCAGCAATATTTTTGCTGGAGAGACTGAAACTTGGAATTAGACATACCCTCAGATGAAGAACTGTGTTTTCTGTGTTTGTACTGCCTTTGTAAATAGTTATACTGAAAAATTTTAATTTTTTATTTTACTGTTATTGATAATAATAAAATGTTCCTTCCGAATTTTATAACTGCTCCTGGTTTTCTTATGCTTCCTGACCTGTACCTCAATGGCAAGCTTGTTATACTTTGTATATCTGAATTCTGAAACAGTATTTATACATACTGTCACATATATGTCGCAGGCTACCTTTAAAATATGCAAATTGAAGGATTTACAATCATAGTAAAATGCAGCTTAGAAAAAAGTCCTTTTGAGCATTCTGAGGGAGATCCAAGTGAATCAAATCATTATCAGGAATAACATAATTCAATTGTCTTAAAGGAGAAGCACAAGCTGATGATACATCACTGACTAAAACTTAAAGGAAAACTACATGGACAAATTATAAAAGGACGTGTTGTACAGTGTTTTTTGTTGTTGTTTCTCTGATATCCCTAGTGTTTTGGTACTTGTGTCTGTTGCAAGTTTTTTCTTTTTGTTACTTTTCTCTGCAAGTTTTATGGCTTCTGGGGGTACCCATTCAAGCTTTTTTCTTGCCTTTGATCTGTTGGAATTTTCCCAGAATGCCTCCTGGAATTATATGAATTAGACGTTGCATTAAAGCTAAGAGTCCAGGATCATAGGAATAAGAGCTCAGGCTCCTTATTATAATCTAGTCACACTGCCCAACTGTAACTATTTGTAAAAGCTAACTAATTTGAAAATGTTTTTGCCCTCCCTCATCTGAAGTCCAATTTTTCTAAGTGCCACCTGTTGATATTCTGCATGTGTGGCAATTTTCTTTGAAGAGTGCTGTTGCTGGGTAATAAAGCCAATACACTTTTGAAGGATTTAGGTTTAATTCACATCATTCCCAGAGGCATTCTGGGAAAATTCTAATAGATGAAAGGTAATAAAGGAAGCTTGAATGGCTACCCCAGGGGCCATACAACTTGCAGGGAAAAATAAACAACAAAAAAAACCTTGTCACAGACACATGGAACAGAATGCCACAGTTATACAACATGTGTTTTTATGTTTGCTGCACTTGCACACCATACATTTTGGGAAAAGTACAATGGGAATTTGGGGGGGTGCCATTGCCGAGCCCATTGCAGCTGAAACTGCAAGGGGCTAGGCAGTCTAGATGAATGACATGCATTATCATTGACAGAGGGAGGATTCCACTGAAAGGGAGGAGATGGGACCGGAGACCAGCTGAGTGGAGTAAGGAGGTGACCTCAGTGTGTACTGGAGACCAAATGGAGAGGTGAAGGGAGAGCATTGGAGCAATACTGATGGTTGAGTAGCAAAGATACTTATTTTGAAATTGTTATTTACCTGATATGGCTGTTTTTCACTGCTTCTAGGACATAACGGAACATCTGGAGTGCTCTGGGGTTTTTGCTAGTTTATGCTTGCTTGTTCGAGACCCCAGCTGAGGAAGGAGCAGGTTAGCAGGAAGTTTCACTGCTTGGTGGTATTAGTTTGTTTAGGGGGATTTAAAAAATCAGTTAACTTGGTGTCCTGTGGGTGGGCTGCATGGAACAGAAAGGATACTTGTAGTTCATTGTTTTTGCAAAGTGGCCATCGCATGGTGATACTGTGGTGATGTCAGTAGTGGATTCAGCCTATCGGGGAGAGAGAAAAAAAGGGTGCCAAACAGAACAAATGGGTGAGCATTTTAAAACTCCTTGTCTGGAGCAAGAAGTCACAGAGGGAGGAATCCACTGAAAGGGAGGAGACAGGACTGGAGACCAGTCGAGCAGAGTAAGGAGGGGACATCGGTGCGGACCAGAGACCAACAGGAGAGGCAGAGAGAGAGCATCAGAGCAATGCTGATGGCTGTGTGACAAAAATAATTATTTTGACATTTTTTTTTATTACCTGACACAGCTGTATTTCACTGTTCCTCTGACATAGAGGAACATCAGGAGTGCTCTGGGTTTTTGCTAGTTTATGCTTGCTTGTTCGAAGACCCCCATTTGAGGAAGCAGCAGGCTAGCAGGGAGTTACACTGCTTGGTGGTATTTGTTTGTTCAGGAGGATTTAAAAAATATCAGTTAACTTGGTGTCCTTTGGGTGGACTGCATAGAACCCAAAGGAAACTTGTAGTTGATTGTTTTTGCAAAGTGACCAGTAATTGGTATGACCACCCCACCCCCCCATTCCTACCCACCCCCAGGTCGTTTGTCTAAATAGGGGCTTAGGAGGCTTGGTACTTTCTGCCACTATACAGGAAACTATTAATAGGTGGTAGGCTAGGCAGACTCTCCAGGACTGTGTATCAGTAAGTGAGATGCAAGGGAAGCCATAGGTGGATGCTACACCATCCAAAGGATGAACAAAAGGAGGGAGGGGGACAAACTACAAAAGAGAACAAGACAAAGCAGAGAATAAAGCAAAAAGAAGCAGAAAGAAGGGGAAGAGAACAGCAAAACAAAAAAAAAAGAAAAATAGCACATTCACAGTAGGAAGGCAAACTCAGGTGTGCAAAGCAGAAAGTTGGTATATGACTGAATCAGAATTATGGAAGTGGTAAAGTGCAGTGGCTACAGAGCAGCAATATTCAGAAAGATCTTCTGGATGTTGCGGTGCTGCCCCATATGCAGGCACCTGTCTGGGCTAGTGATGTGTAAAATTGGAAAATTTCGCTTAGTGAAATATTTTGCGTAATTTCCGCATTACGTGAAATGTTTTGCCTAGGCAAAATGTAATTTCATATCTGATTTTGCGTAATGTGAAATTTCACCCAATTTAGTCCATTTCACTTTCATGTTAGGTGAAAATGTTGCCAAATTATGCTTAATTTTTCCCAATGTTTTTCAATTTCATCAGTGAAATTGCAATGCCTTGTGGATAAATAGCTAAAATATCACATGCAGGCTGTTTCCTGCACAGTATATTGTCTGTTAATTCAGATAGCAGTTCAGCGTGGTGCATCACAGCCAATAAACCCTTTAAAAACCTCTTTATTTGTGATTTTTGGGAGTTAATTGCTCCCAGAATTTCGATTTAGTTCCTAGTGCTGCTAGTGAACCTTTGTTAAGTAGGGAAATACAACCTTTTATAGGTACATCAGGGAGTGAAGGAAGACCAAGGAAGGGATAGTGAGACTTAATAAAGGGGAAGGGAAGTGGGCAGAGGATGACAGTGGAAAAGCAGAAATACTGAACGAGTACTTTTGCTCAGTATTCACAAAAGAAGAAGAGGCAGAGGTACCTAACCAAGCAATAGAAGCACTCTGGACAGGAAGTCAATAATAGTCCATTCACAGAAAAAATGGTCCTGAGAGAACTCCTAAAACTCAGGGCGGACAAAGCAATGGGGCCTGATGGGATTCACTTCAGAATTCTAAAAGAACTAAGGAGAGACCTTGTGAAGTCACTGATTACCCTTTTTATCAAATTGTGGGAGGACGGTGTAATACCTGAGGACTGGAGGAGAGCAGATGTGATCCCTCTTCACAAAAGTGGGTGCAAGGCAGAGGCAGGGAACTACAGACCTGTAAGTTTAACCTCAGTGGTAGGGAAAATGATGGAATCACTTCTGAAAGAGAGAAAGGTTGAGTACCTAGAGGCCAGCTGGGCACAGGACCAGAGGCAGCATGGATTCACAGCTGGAAGATCATGTCGGAAGAATCTAATAGATTTCTTTGACTGGGTGATCAAAGTGGTAGATCAGAGAGGGGCTATAGCTATGGTCTACCTAGACTTTAGCAAGGCATTTGACACAGTCCCACACAAAAGATTAATATACAAGTTAGCCAGCCTGGGAGTGGGTCCCAGGGTGATAGCCTGGGTAACAAATTGGCTGACCAACAGGATGCAGAGGGTAATAGTAAATGGAGTACACTCTGAAGAAAGGGTGGTTACTAGTGGGGAACCAGAGAGTTCAGTACTGGGCCCAGTTCTCTTTAATGTCTTTATAGGAGACATTACAGAGGGGCTGAATGGAAAAGTATGCCTCTTTGCAGATGATACAAAAATCTGCAACAGGGGTGATACACAAGTGGGGGGGTGGAAAGGATGAAAAGAAACTTGGCAAAGATGGAGGAATGGTCAAAAATATGGCAGTTTAGATTCAATGCAAAAAAGTGCAAAGTAATGCACCTGGGAAACAAAAACCTAGGGAAGAGCACACAATGGAGGGAAGGCACTAACAACAACAAAAATGGAAAGGAATCTCGGGGTAATCATATCAGATGACCTTATGGTAGGCAAACAATGTGAGAAGGCAGTAAGGAGGGCTGGAGGGATATGGAGATGCATAGGGAGAGGCATCGCCAGTAGAAAACAGGAAGTTGTTATCCCTCTGTACAGATAGTTGGTGAGACCCCATTTAGAGTACTGCATGCAGTTTTGGAGACCCCATCTCCGTAAGGACATAGACAGGATGGAGGCAGTCCAGAGGAGGGCAACCAAAATGATGTAGGGTCTGCAGCAGAAGCCATATGAGGAGAGACTGAAAGAGCTTAATATGTATACCCTCAAGGAAAGGAGGGAGAGAGGAGACATGATAGAAACATTCAGGTACCTCCAGGGAATCAACAAAGTCCAAGACGAGAGCATCTTTGAGAGAAGAAAATGTGCAAGAACAAGGGGGCACAGTTTGAAGATAGAGGGGGGTCAGTTCAGGGGCAATGTCAGAGAGTATTTTTTCATGGAGAGGGTTGTGGACACATGGAACCATCTTCCTGAGGTGGTCGTGGGGTCAAAAACAGTTGGGGAATTCAAGAATGCATGGGACAGACATAAGGCAATTATAGTGAATGGTAGGAGGAAGTAGGCTGTTGGTTAACTAGAATCTGCAGCTTATTCAGTACACAGGGAATGGGCAGACTAGGTGGGCCAAGCGGTCCTTATCTGCCATCAAAGTCTATGTTTCTATATGTTTCTATTTTTTGGTATATTTTGATAAAACTTAGTTAAACTTAGGTAGTGTTTTTTAGTTTTCTCTGTGTCCGTGAGGGAGTTGAGTGGGAGAGGGTCGACCGTGCTCTGTGTGTGTGTGTGTGTGTGGTTGTGTGTGTGTGTATGTGAAAGCAGAGCATGCTTGTTCCTAATATTTGGCAGATTTATCACAAGTTGTGAGTGAGTTTCTGTAATTTCTTTTAAGATTTAATATTTTTGTTGGTGTGCTACTTTTTTGTTATATTTTTCATACATATTGACCCTTTTTTGGGTAACGTTAAACATAGAAACATAGAAGTTGACGGCAGATAAGGACTGCAAGGCCCATCCTGTCTAACCATTTATTTTTCTACCTTATGAATGTGCCATCGGCCTTTGCTCTGTCAATGACCTATCTATCTCATCTGTATTGCTCTCTTATACCTATCCCATGCCTGTTTGAAGCCCTGCACTGAATTCATATCCACCACTTCCTGAGGAAGACCATTCCATGCATCCACCAGCATTTCTGTGAAAAAGAACTTCCTCACATTACCCCTTAATTGGCGTCCCTCTAATCTCATGCTGTGTCCTCTTGTCCTGCTATTGTTCTTATATTGAATGATGTTAGACTCTTTTACCCTCTTATTGCCCTTACGGTGTTTGAATGTTTCAATCACATCACCTCTCTCCCTCCTTTGCTCCAGGGTATACATATTGAGCTCCGTTAATCTGTCCTCATATGTTTTCTGATGCAGTCCCTGCACCATTTTAGTTGCCCTTCTCTGGACTGCCTCAATTTGGTTAATGTCCTTGTGAAGGTGTGGCCTCCAGTACTGCACACAGTACTCCAGATGGGACCTAACCAGTGTCTTGTAAAGAGGGATTATTACTTTCCTCTTATGACTTGTGATACCCCTGTTAATGCACCCCAACATCCCCCTAACCTTACCTACTGCTTTAGTGGTCTGCTTGGATGATTTCAGATCATCTGTAATGATAATGCCCAAGTCTTTCGTACCTTGTGACTGCCAGCAACTCCCCTCCCAGCCTACAGGTGGCTTCAGGGTTTCTCTTCCCTATGTTCATGATCTTGCTCTTCTTTGTGTTAAACTCCAGTTGCCACTCTTCCGACCATTTTGCCATTTTATCCAGAACTCTTCTCATTCTGCCCACCCCATCTGGATCATCTACTCTGTTGCAGATCTTGGTGTCATCTACAAACAGACAAACCTTACCCTCCAGTCCATCTGCAATATCACTGAGGAAGATATTGAAGAGGACTGGCCCCAGAACTGATCCCTGAGGTACCCCACTTGTGACTTGCATCTCTTCTGACTGTATACTGTTTTCCACCACTCTCTGTTTTCTGCCTGTCATCCAGCTTTCCACCCAGGTGACCAACTTCTGACCCACCCCAAGCCTGCCCAGCTTATTAATCAATCTTCTGTGTGAAACAGTATTAAAAGCTTTGCTGAAGTCAAGATAGGTGACATCAACTGCTCCCTGTTGGTCCAGCACTCTGTTTACCCAGTCAAAGAAATCTATGAGATTAGTTTGACAGGACCATCCTGTTGTAAATTCATGCTGTCTTGGATCATGTGTTCCTATGGATTCCAGGTGTTGCACTATGCTTTCCTTAAGGAGTGCCTCCATAATCTTGTCCACTACTGAGGTAAGACTGACTAGTCTGTAGTTCCCTGCTTCCTCCCTGCTACCACTCTTGTGGAGTGGGATCACATGAGCCCTTCTCCAGTCTTCTTGGTCCTCTCCTGTGCTCAGAGACTCACTAAACAGTTCTGCTAATAGCTCTGCTAGTTACAACCATAGCTCCTTTAGTACCCTGGGATATATGCCATCAGGTCCCATTGCCTTGTCCACCCTGAGTTTATTGAGCTCTTGTAGGAGCCTTTCTTTTGTGAAGGGACTAGTGTGCACCTCCCTAACCCCTGTGTCCATGGTGCTGAGCTGTTGGCCCTACCCTACCTTCTCTTCAGTAAATACTGAGCAGAAGTATCGGTTTAGGATAGATGCTTTTACATGGTCTTACATTCCTTACTGAATGAATACTTCTGTTCAGTATTCACAAAAGAGGAAGTGGGGGAGGTGCCTAATCCAATTAACAGAAGCACTCTGGAGAGGGAGGTCGATCCCAGTCCTTTCACAGAAGAAAGGGTTCTGAAAGAACTCCTAAAACTGAAGGTGGACAAAGCAATGGGGCCAGATGGAATTCACCCTATAATTCTAAAAGAATTAAGCAGAGAACTAGTGACACCACTGACTACCCTTTTTAACAAATCATGGGAGGATGATGTGGTAGCTGAGAACTGAAAGAAGGCAGATGTGATTCCCCTTCACAAAAGTGGGACCAAGACAGAGGCAGGAAACTACAGACCTGTCAGTTTGACCTCTGTGGTAGGGAAAGTGCTGGAATCACTTCTGAAGGAATGAATTGTTGAGTACCTAGAGGCCAGTTGGGCACAGGACCCAAGACAGCATGGGTTAACAGTGGGAAGGTCATGTCAGATGAATCTAATTGATTTCTTTGACTGGGTGACCAAAGTAGTTGACCAGGGAGAGGCTGTGGACATGGCCTACCTAGACTTTAGCAAGGCATTTGACACAGTCCCACACAAGAGATTAGTAGTCAAATTAACCAGCCTTGGAGTGGGTCCCAGGGTGGTAGCCTGAGTAAAACATTGGCTGAACAACAGGACGCAGAAGGTAATTGTAAATGGAGTCCACTCTGAAGAAAGAGGGGTTACTAGTGGGGTACCGCAGGGTTCAGTACTGGGTCCAGTCCTTTTTAATGTCTTTATAAGTGACATTGCAGAGGGACTGGAAGGAAAAGTATGCATCTTTGCAGATGACACAAAGCTCTGCAACAGGGTTGTTACACAAGGAGGCATGGAAAGGATGAGAAGGGACTTGGCAAGGTTGGAGGAATGGTCAGAAGTATGGCAGCTTGGATTCAATGCAAAGAAGTGCAAAGCAATGCACCTGGGAAACAAAAACCCAGGGGAAGACTACACAATGGGGTGGGAGGTAGTAACAACAACAAAAATGGAAAGAGACCTGGGGGTAATCATATCAGATGGCCTTAAGGTTGGCAAGCAATGTGAGAAGGCAGTAGGGAGGGCTGGGGGGATACTGGGATGTATAGGGAGAGGTATCACCAGCAGAAAACAGGAAGTTGTTATCCCCCTGTACAGACAGTTGGTGAGACCCCATCTGGAGTACTGTGTCCAGTTCTGGAGACCCCATCTCTGCAAGGACATAGACAGGATGGAGGCAGTTCAGAGGAGGGCAACTAAAATGGTGCAGGGTCTGCAAGAGAAGCCATATGAGGAGAGACTAAAGGAGCTTAATATATATACCCTTGAGGAAAGGAGGGAGGGGGGGACATGATAGAAACGTTTAAGTACCTCAGTGGAATCAACAAAGTCCAAGAGGGTAGCATCTTTCAGAAAAAGAGATGTGCAAGAACAAGGGGACACAATTTGAAGATAGAGGGGGGACGGCTCAGGGGCAATGTGAGGAAGTATTTTTTCACAAAGAGGGTGGTGGATGCATGGAACAGCCTTCCTGAGGAGGTTGTGGGGTGTAAAACTGTGGGAGAATTCAAGAATGCATGGAACAGACATAAGGCAACTTTTGTGGGGTAGGAAGAAATAGGCTGTTGGTTAAATAGGATCTGCAACTTATCCTCTAGGTAGGAAAATGGGCAGACTAGATGGGCCAAGTGGTCCTTATCTGCCATCAAAGTCTATGTTTCTATATTTCCTCACACGCCCCCTTATCCCCTTTGATCTTAGCAATACCCCCTCTGGACTTTCTCCTTTCAGTAATGTATCTATAGAAAGTCTTGTCACCTTCTTTTACTGTTCATGCTAGTGTTTCCTCGGTTTTGGACTTTGCCTGCCTTACTGCCTTCTCTGCTTCCCTTAGGGAAGTTTGGTATGCCTCCCTATCTTCATCCCACTGCGTTCCCTTATATTTCCTGAAGGACAGCCTTTTGGCTTTGACCTTTTCTGCTACTGTTTTTGAGAACCAAAGTTGTTTCCTTCTTCATTTGCACTTCCTTTTCTCTCTAACACAATGGGATGTTGCTTCAAGTATTGCATCCTTAATGCTTGCCCACTTTGCCTGTACCCCCTCACCTGTATTTCTTTTTGCCAGGGCTAGCTTAACTCTGTTGGCCATCTTATCAAAGTCAGCTACTCTGAAGTCCCATATTTTTGCCTTGGAATGGGATGATTTAGTTCTAGTGGCCAAATTGAACCATACCATGTGATGGTCCCTGGGCCCCAGGTGATCTTCTACCTGGAGATCTGTGATCCTTTCCCTGTTAGTCAGTACTAGATCTAGGATAGCCCTGTCTCTTGTGGGTTGTTGTACCAGTTGTTTATCTGAACAGTCACTCATTCTGAGTAGTTCTGTTCCTGTTTTCCTTTGCTTCATCACTTTTGTGCTTGTTTTTGTATTGGAAGTACTTGTGTACATTGACCACTTGACTTGTCCATACCCAGGTGCACTACATTGCTGAATTGCTCACAGAAATTAAAATTGTGATCTAGTTTCTGCATTGCAACGTTCCTGTTTTTCTATTTAATTTGCCTACCATATTCACCCTTTTCTCCCTGTTACACCACTGGTGTTTACTACCTGACCCTATTATATATGGAGGCATGTTAGGCAGTGGCACCACCACGGTTAGGCCTAAAAACCATTTGAAACAGTGCAGAAAACAGCAGATTTGTGTCCTGATGATGGATGTGAATTATGTAACTGCATGTGTGACACCTGATTTCTGTCTGAATGTACTGTAACATTTTTGGGAAACATTTCTGGACTTCTGAGCCATGTTAGGCAGTGTCAACACCATGATTAGGCCTTAAACTATTGGTAAACAGTGGGCCAAAGAACATGTTTTGGTCCAGGTGGAAGGCGTGCAACATATAACAGCATGTCTGACACCTGATTTCTTTCTGATTGTACCGTAACATTTTTTTGGGAAACATTTCTGGACTTCTGGTCCATGTTAGGCAGTGACAACACCATGATTAGGCCTTATACCATTGGTAAACAGTGGGCCAAACATTATGTTTTGGTCTGGGTGGAAGGTGTACAACATAAACATATTACAGCATGACAGTGACCTGATTTCAGTCTTAATTTACTGTAACATTTTTTGGGGAAATATTTTGGGACTTGTGGTGCATGTTAAGCAGTGGCTCCACCACGGTGTTGCCTGAAAATCATTAGAAATGGTGCAGGAAACCGCAGGTTTGGGTCCTGATGCTGGATGTGAACCGTGTAACTGGATGTCTGACACCTGATTTATGTCTGAACTTACTGTAACATTTTCTGGGAAACATTTCGGGAATTCTGGTCTTCTGGGGCATGTTGTCAGTCTGGCATCAGATGCGTTACATCTTCTTAATGCTGCACACAACAATATGTGATGCAACATCACATAGCATTGTGAAACAGTTTTTTAATAGGCACAATACTTGACATTTGTGGATAGGAGGAGGAAACATGTTAAAGAGAATGTGATGTCTTCAACATGACTTTAACAAAATATAACGTTGACCAACAATTCGGTTGCATTCCCCATATATGGAGTTTGCAAAGGAAAGGCCCATACCAGTCGAAGGCTGTGGGCCATTAGAGCCCTCTGCACAGAGTCTGTATTTTTTAATTCAAATATCTCATGTGAGTTGCTTCAACTCAAAGTAAGAAGCAATCACCACAAGCACATATCCATAAAGTGTTCTTTCTTTATTACCGTGTGACATGCACATAATGTGAAAAATGCTCCCATATAACTAAGATTAAAAAATGCACGCTCCCTCAAGGCACCATATTTCATGATACATAAAAAGGATGATGGTGCCTTGGGGGAGTGGGCATTTTTAACTTGGTTATATGGAAGCACTTTTTACATTGTTTAATTGACACACTAGAGAATCAAATAAAGAACGAGCACCTTATGGACATGTGCTGTGATGAGCACATCTAACTTTGAGTTGGACCAACTCACACAAGGCATTTGAATTCCAAACAAATACGCACTGGTCTGTGCATAAGGTCCAGCTGGCCAACAGCTTTTGGCAGGAGCACAAAAAAAAGAAACAGATATAGAGACTCAGAGAAAGGGGAGGGAGTGGAATCACAGACACACAATCACGCACAAACACACACACACACACACACAAACACAATCACCAGGTACTAAAATATAAACTATGATAAAGACAAACAAGAAAAAGTTAGAAATAAATAGCACAAATTAAGCAATTTACATAGAAACATAGAAACATAGACTCTGATGGCAGGTAAGGATCGCTTGGCCCACCTAGTCTGCCTATTTCCCTACCTAACAGAATCTGCAGATCCCAGTTAACCAATAGCCTACTTCCTCCTATCCTCCACTAGACTCCTAGCCATCCCTGTTGGGGTCACCGCGGCACTCCCTACGGCTGTTTGGACCTCACCAGCCCACCTCGAACCCAGCAAGGCACTGTAGCCAGCAGGTTCCAATTCAAGTCCTCAGGCAGCCTAGCTTTGAATTCTGGCACCTTTTCTAAGTGGCTCCCAGCCTTCCAAGCTGTGGCTGAATTCCTACCTCAGCTTACCTCTGCACTATTGCAGATTAGAGGAGACCACAAAAAAACCCTTTACAGACTGACTTGAATGTGCCTCTGTCCAGCCAAGCTGTAAACTGAATTTGTGCCTGGCATTGCAGCTAGCTGGTATTTATGCCATTTCTGTGTGCACTGCAATCTCGGAGTTTATGGCGCTGTTTCTGATTTAATTGTATGCTCCTAGCCATTTTTCTGTGAGAGACACTGAAGTCAAATTTTCTCCCCCCCCAACCCCTCCACCATGACTTATTAAATGCTTGTTCCTTGGGGGCGGATATTCTTTTTTCCCTCAGTGATTGGACCATTTCTTCTAGGGTGAGGATCTCAAGGCAGCTCGCTTGTGAATTTCATTGTTGGATTGCCCCAGGAACCTGGTGAATATCTCCACACTTAGCAAAAGCCTTTATAAGGTTTCTAGTTGCAGCTCTATATCACTGCCTGCTAGATAGTTTCATCCTTGGACTTAGCTACTGTCTCACTCCTGCAGTCAACTGCACATTTGCTTCAGTCCCATCTCCAGTCCAGAATTCGCTGCTTTCTCTCTTTTTCCCTAGTTCTACGTTCCCTTCTTTTCCTTACCAGTGTACACTATGGGGGTGATATCACTTCACTGCAGCTTTGTAGGAGTATTTTCCCTTCTGCTAGCCCTCCAACTCTCAGTAGATCTTCTCTGCCAGCCATCTACTGACTCTGGTTACTCAAATAAAGCCGAGGACAGAAGCTATTTTTTCTGAAACCTAATTATCAGGGGTAATACCTCTATCCCTGAAACCTGGCTCCTAAAGCTTAACCCATTTGCTAGTATAGCTGACTACCTAAGCCATTCCCCTTTTTATATGCCACTTGAAGGCAAACTCCAAACCTCTCTCATTGAGACCTGGGTACCCCTATGTCATCTCTCTCTCTCTCTCTCCGGTGATTTTGAACCTAACCCGGGCCCTCCTGATGGCATCGCTCCCAAGAACCCATCCTATTGGTTCACAGAAAAGGGGCTTAGGCTTGCACATATGAACATTAGAAGTCTGTCAGCTAATTTTGCACAGATTGAAGCTTGGATTTCTCACAGCTCCCCTGATGTCTTAGGTCTAGCTGAGACTTGGTTAAAACCCCATATACCAGATTCATTATGTAGGATCAATGGATATAAACTTCACAGATGTGATCACCCAGATACTAAAAAGGGTGGTGGTGTTTTGTTTTATATCAGACAGGACCTTGACATTATGGTCCTCCCCATCAACACTACCTGTCTATGTGAAACTATTCACATAGTTATTACCTTAGGTCTCACTAAGAAGCTAAATGTAGTGTGCATCTATAACCCTCCTAAAAATGGACTAACAGGCCTGACTAGGGTAACTGACCATCTTTCCTTGCTAAAGGGTAGACAACAGCTAATTTTGGCTAGGGAAAAACTCTAATCTCTATGCTGCTGAACTCAGCAGGTTACACCTGTCTCAACTGGTCACTCTCCCGACCAGACAGGCTAGTAACAGCAGTCCCCAGTCTCTTCTAGACTGGATCATCTCCAACAGGCCTGAGAGGATCAGTGCTGTTGGAGTTTTACCAGACTCAATCAGTGACCACTCCCCAGTTTACCGTGTTTGGAAGGCTAGGGCCCCTAAACCACCTCCAGATAAATTCTTTTCAGGGATTTTTCAAAAACGGATAAGAGAGCCCTAATCTTGGAGCTACAGAACATGGACTGGGCACCTCTATATAATCCTTGTAATACAGAACGTGCTGCTCAATACCTCCTTACCACGCTTTTGAAGCTTCAAGACAAATATATATTAGTAAAAAGGGTTCCGTATTCGGGGATCTGCTACTCGCTGGTTAAATTCTTCACTCCTGTCCTCACTCAAAAAGAAGGATAAAGTCTGGAACAAAGCTAAGCTAACCCAGTCCCCATCAGACTGGATGGAGTACAGAAGACTCTGAAACCTATATAAGGTTTCCATCAGATCTGCTAAGGGCAATTACTACTGTTAACTCCTTAGTACCTCTGTCAGTAACTCTTATGGTTTTTGGAGTCATGTTAACACCATCATAGGGAAAAACAAGTGCAATACCATCTCTGATATGGTCGTGGAATGTTGTAATTGCAATCACCTGCTCACTATCGCCGAGGCTCTTAACTCCAGATTCACTGACCTCTCCTTCTATACTGCACCTCCTGGGCCTTTACCTGTCACTCCGCAGGATAACCTTAAACCTTCCAACCCATCTTTCACCCTTCGCCCAGTCTCTGAGAGTGAAAACGTATGCTTACTTAAGTCCATTTCTCCTGCTGGATTGGCAGGGGCAGATGGGTTCTTACCAAAATTCCTAAGAACAGTAGCACCGTCTATAGTCTCTCCAGTGACTAGACTTTTCCATCTGTCTCTTCTTATAGGACATGTTGCTTCCCTCTGGAAGGTTGCTCGAGTTGTACCAGTCTACAAAAAGGGGACCACCACTAACCTGGATAACTACCGACATATTGCCATCCCCTCCACCCTCTCTAAAATGCTGGAGAAAATTGTTGCTACCCAGGTCTTGGATTACCTGTACTCCTTCAAACTCCTTACCCCTGACCAACATGGTTTCCGACATGGGCACAGTACATCCATTGCTCTCATACAGTTTACAAATGATGTCAGACTCACTATGGACAAAGGCTCTCTCAATGGGGCTACTTTTGTTGATCTTACAAAAGCATTTGATTTAGTTGACCACCCGCTGCTCCTATCAAAGTGTCATCCCTAGGCTTCTTACCCTCTGTCACCGCCTGGTTCCAAAATTATCTTTCAAAGCGGCAACAATTTGTCCAGATTGGAGATGCTAAGTCCCCTCTTGCTCCTACTTGGATTGGAGTGCACCAGGGTTCAATTCTTGGTCCTCTCCTGTTTACAGTCTTCATAAACAACATCCCACCACTCACTGGTGCTTGCTCAGGTCTGCTATATGCAGATGATCTTGGTCTTTACTCATCCTCCTCAAACCTCTCAGATATCAACTTGAATCTCAATAGTAACTTCAATATCTTTCACAGCTGGCTATTGCAAAACAAGCTTGTCTTAAATAAAAATAAAACGTTGACTATGCCCTTTAGTTCAGGTTCAAAAATTCGGTCCTGCACCCAACCGTTAAGTATCAGAGCACTAGATGGCTCTCCCCTTAACACAGTTACCTCTTTTAAAAATACCTAGGAGTAACCCTTGATCCCGCCTTGGATTTTGACCTGCACCTAGCCTCAGTCATTAAATCTGTCATTATTCAACTTGGACTGGCATACAAGGTGAGACATAGCCTAACATCCACGGCTAGGATGGTCATTGCACAGGGGATCCTGAGACCAAAATTGGCGAATGGATTAATAGCCTTTCCAGCAACTACTGGAGGGCTCCTCCAAAAGTGGGATGTCTGCTACAACAGCATTTGCCACTTTGCTTTGTCTTTGTACAAACTTACTCACCGATGCACACTATACTCCAGTCTGGGATGGTTTACCCCCTCAGCCTTCCAATAGTTTACTTCCTACTGTTCTATAAAGAATATAATTTCCTCCCAGATACCTGACAAACTGGCTCTGTTGTTCAAACCTGTGACCTCTGCCTACTCACTGAGATCAGCTGACAAATCACTTCTTGTCAAACCGAGATGTAAAACCAAAATGGGGGAGAATGCTTTCTTTAGCTGGGCCCCTAAACTATGGAACTCCCTTCCACTAAGTCTAAGAATCTCCCCTTCTCCACATAGCTTCAAACAGGAGCTTCGTATTGCTCTTCTAAGCTCTGGACCCTGCTCCTGTCCTCTATCCACCCACCCACTCCTGTACTGGTTCCTCCTAGTTACCTACCGGCTCCAACCTCTATTACTCTCAAACCTACATGGAAATCTTATTTCCTCTCTTCTAGCACTTACTCACTAGTTGTATGACTGTTAGTTATTTGCACTTAAATTTCTGTTTTGTTACTACATATGGATTCCTGCAAATGTACTGTCATTGCTGAAAATTTTGTATAAGTGTACTATGTCTGACTTCTACTTGATCCCATGATGTTTTCTTGTATCTACTATTGTCCACATACCCTTTGTTGTAATCTCCCAGGTTGTACCTGAAAATAGGCAGCTATGCTGTCTAGTGTACCTACCTGGTTAACAAAAACTAAATAAATAAATAAATAACTGCCTTATGTCTGTCCCATGCATTCTTGAATTCCCCCACTGTTTTTGACTCTACAACCTCCTCAGGAAGGCTGTTCCATGCATCTACAACCCTCTCTGTGAAGAAATACTTCCTCACATTACCTGTGAGCCATCCCCCATCTTCAAATTGTGCCCCCTTGTTCTTGCACATCTCTTTTTCTGAAAGATGCTACCCTCTAGGACTTTGTTGATTCCCTTGAGGTATTTAAAAGTTTCTATCATGTCCCCCTCTTCCTCCTTTTCTCAAGGCATTTCATCTTAAGCTCCTTTAGTCTTTCTTCATATGTCTTCTGGTGCAGACCCTGCACCATTTTGGTTGCCCTCCTCTGGACAGCCTCCACCATGTCTATGTCTTTGCATCTCCAGAACTGTACACAGTACTCCAGATGTGGTCTTACCAACTGTCTGTACAGAGGGCCAACAACTTCCTGTTTTCTACTGGTGATGCCTTTCCCTATGCATCCCAGTATCCCCAGTATTTAGGTATAAAAGTGCACTCTACAGTCACAGGGAGTATAAATGCTGCCTGCATCCTCAAGATATATAGCACAGGAAATGAACCACTCACTTACTGCCTGTATAAACTCAACCATGTGACCACCAGTGGAGCGAAATGCCCAATTTCGTCTAATTTCACCTCAGATGGGCAGGCAAAATTGGCAGTGAAATTTCACTGACAAAATCTCACCAAAAGGCCATAATTTTGCAAAATGTTTCACTAGGCGAAATTAATGATTTTACCATAATTTCCCTGATGAAATTAAATTTTGCTACGTCTCTACTCTGGGCAGAGGGCAGAGGTCACCAGTCTCCAGGCCAAGCTGGCTAGGTTATGGGAGGCCTTCACACTCACCCAGAGGCCACCTCATTAGATTCCATCCCCTCAAGGGTTGCCTTGCAGAGACACTGGATGGACTAAGGTGGGCTCAGGGAGGGTGAGGGGAGGGGGTACAGGTACATCCCCCAGACGGTGAAGCTACTGAACTCATACACCACCCTGGCAGAGCAGGACAGTCCCACAGAGCCTCCCAACATAGTCATCAAGGAGGATGAATGGGTCATCCATGATGGAAACCCAGGGGTTTGCAGCAGGGGACCCCAGAGGAGGAGGAGGAGGAGGAAGCAAATCCTTTATGGGGACTCCATTGTGAATGGAACTGAGTTGGGGGAGGCAGTGTGGGGGAAGGTAGTGTGCCTACCTGGAGGTACAGCTCTGCTGGTTGGGGCAGATCCTAGGGATCACCAGGGCTGTAGTTAAGAAGGAGGAGCTGGATGTCATTGTCCACATGGGGACAAATGATCTAGCGGGGAAAGCAGTGGACATAATAGCAGTTAAAGAGAGTTTTAGAGACCTGGGGAAGGGCTTTAAGCAGGTTGCATGCTCCATAGCATTCTTGGAGGTACTGTCGGTCTATGGCAAGGGGGAAGAAAGGGACATCCACACCAGGGAATTCAATGTATGGTTGACAGATTGATGCGGACAGAAGCTTTTCAGCTTCATTGGGAACTGGGGCCCAATCTGGCAGAATGATGGCCTGCACAAATTGAACAAACCACATGGCCTACATCCATCCAAGGGTGGTACCACAATCCTGGGTAAAAGGTTCATCTGTTTCAGCAGCAAACATTTAAACTAGCTGAGGGGGGAGGTGAAAGCAGGCAGGGAATACCACATAGCCCCCCCCACTAAATGAAGAGTCACAATATAGGATAATAGGGTCAACAGACTACCAACAAACCAGAAATCCTTCATAGGAAGCAGGGGAAAAACAGATAATGGAAAAAAGGGAACAGGTGGAGCAAGGAGACAGGGAACCAAATGTTGAAAGCACCATGTACCAATGCTCGCAGCCTGGAAAACAAATTTCTGGATCTGGAGGCATTAATGGGGGAAGTGGACCTGGACATAGTGACAGTTATAGAAATGTAGTAGACAGAAAACCATGAATGAGATGTAGCCATACCAGGATACATGCTTTTCAGAAAAGAAAGGGAGGCTGGGTGGCCATGTACGTGAGGGAGAGATCAAAGCAACAGAGGTTCAGGGGCTGCAAGAGGGAGCAGAGTTACTGTTGGTCACCCTGCAGACAGGAAGTAGAACCATCATCAGAACATTGGTGATCTACAGACTTCCAGCACAAGGGGAATAATCAGACGAAGCACTAGTGGAAACCATCCACAAAATGGCAACCAAAGGGGAAATACTGCTGCTAGGGCACTTCAACCTGCCAGATGTAGATTGGAGCATCCCGACAGCAAGTACAGCCAAAAGCAGGAACATACTGATGGCACTGCAGGGGGCAGGCCTCAGACAGTAAGTGGCTGAACCCACCCAAAAGGGGGCTATACTAGACCTAGTGCTCACCAATGGGGAGAGGGTTAAGGAAGTTAAAGTAGGCAGTCATATAAGAACCAGTGACCACAAGACAGTGTGGTTTAATGTAACCACTATGGAGGACGCAAACCACACTAAAGTCAAGGTCCTGGACTTCAAGAGGGCCAACTTCAGCAAAATGGCAGGGTGTCTATGGGAAGCCCTGGCAAAAGAGGATGGGGGGGGGGGGACTGGAAAAACAGTGGTTGATCCTCAAGAGGGCCATAACAGAAGCAACTAACCTCTGTGTGAAACAACAGCAAAAGTGAGTGAAAGAAACTACTACTTTGGTTCTCGAGAGAAGTGGTCAGGAAAGTGATGGATAAAAGAAATGCATTCAGGAGATACAAAGAAACACAGAGATAAGAGGACAGGGAGCAGTATCTGGAGAAACACAGGGAAGCAGGAAGGTGGTCAGAAGCGCAAAGGTGCAAATGGAACTAAATATAGCACAGGCCATAAAGAAGGGGAATAAAACCTTCTTCAGATATATCAGAGAGAGAAAGAAGGAGATGGGTGGGATTGTCAGGATAAAGGAGGAAGGAGGAGGGTGTACAGAGGAGGACTCAAAAAAGGCAACTGCACTGAACAAATACTTTTGTTCAGTTTTCATGAAAGAAGGGGCAGGCAAAGGCCCACAGCTCAGCCAAAAAAGTGGATATGGAGGGGAGGTTGACACCACTCTGTTCACTGTAGAAAGAGTCCTAGAGGAAATCATGAACCTGAAAACAGACAAGGAAATGGAGCTGAAAGGGATTCACCCAAGGATATTAAAGGAGCTCAGAGAGAGAGAGAGAGAGATGCTGGCAGCCCACCCTATTCAACATATCACTGGAGACAGAGAATGTCCTACAATACTGGAGAAGGTCAAATATGGTCCCACTTCACAAAAGTGGGAGACAGGAGGAGGCAGAAAACTACAGACCGGTGAGCCTGACCTCAGTGGAGGGGAAGCTTATGGAGACACTGTTAAAGGAGAGGATTGTGTCATTCCTTGCAGCTGGGGGGGCACAGGATCCAAGGCAGCATGGATTCACAGCAGGAAGGTCATGCCAAACCAATCTAATAGATTTGTTTTGACTGGGTGACCAGGGAGGTGAATCAGGGAAGGGTGGTTGATGTGGTCTACTTAGACTTTAGCAAGGCCTTTGACACTGCCTCAAACAGAAAGTTGGCAAACAAGTTAGATAGCATGGGGGTGGGCCCCAAGATAGTAAACTGAGTCAGTAATCGGTTAAAAGGCAGGACACAGAGGGTACTGCTAAATGGTGTTCATTCTGAGGAGAGGGACGTGACCGGTGGGGTACCACAGAGATCTACTTGGGACATGTCCTCTTCAATGTCTTTATAAGTGACATTGCAGAGGGGCTAGAGGGGAAAGTATGTTTTTTTGCATATGACACCAAGATCTGCAACAGGGTTGACACTCCAGAGGAGATAGAAATAATGAGGAAAGACCTGGCCAGGTTGGAGGAGTGGTCAGAAATGTGACAGCTTTCATTCAATGCCAAGAAATGCAAAGTCATGCACTTGGGGAGCAAAAACTCTGGAGAGGTGTACAAAATGGGGAGGGGAGGTACTGGCAGCCATCAGGAAAAAACATGACCTGGGGATACTCATATCAGATAACCTGAAGGCAATCAAGCAGTGCGAGAAGGCTGTGGGGAAAGCCAGTAGGACGATGGGGTCCATTGGGCTGGATATCACCAGCAGAAAGAAGGAGGTGGTTATGCCACTGTACAGATTGCTGGTGAGGCCGCAGATGGAATAGTGTCCAGTTCTGGAGACCACATCTCCGGAAGGACATAGACAGACTGGAGGCAGTCCAGAGGAGGGCTGCAATAATGGTGCAGGGCATGCATGGGAAGTCCTATGAAGTAAGGCTAGGGGAACTCAATATGTATTCCTCGGAAGAGAGAAGAAAGAGGGAGGGGGGACATGATAGAAACATTCAAGTACAGTATGTCAGGGGTATAAATAAGGTACAAGAGGGCAGCATCTTTCAAAAGAGAAGACGTGCAAGAACTAGGGGTCACAAAATGATGTTGGGGGAGGTTCAGAAGAAACTTGAGTAAGTATTTTTTCACTGAAAGAGTAGTGGATGCTTGGAACAGCATCCCAAAAGAGGTGGTGGGGCAAAAATAGTGGATTAATTCAAGAATGCATGGGATAGACAGAAAGCAACTCTAGAGGTAGTAAAAAAAAAAGGTAAGCTGCAGATCAATAAGGATCTACAGTTTTAGGTAGGTAGGGAAATGAGCAGACTAGGTGGGCCAGGCAGTCCTTATCTGCTGTCATATTCCATGTTTCTATGTTTCTACTGTGGTCGAGACACAACTCTCTGCTCAGTGGGAAGAAACTGCATTTACTTCAAAGGACTGAAGCCACTCCAATCAGAGAGGGCTTTGGTCCTCTGATTTGCATGGAGCAAGGTCAGTAAGCAGCTGATCTGCTTTCAAAACAGTTACAGCTGCACACCATAAGTTTGCTGATGACCATACTGGTGTGCAGCTGCTATAACAACAAAAAACGTCAATCGATGTCTATTGCTGGTGCCCCTGTAACTCTCTCCCCACCCGACCCTCCCTCTCAGCACCCACCACCCCACACTCCCTCCTCACAAACATAACACAGACACTGGGGTGCCCAATCCCCCAGTATCCATCTTGTAGTTTTTTTCTATTTCTTTTTATATGTCCTGCAACTAGAAAACCATCCATCAATGTCTATGGCAGCTGCTGCTGTAACTACAACCCCCCCCCAATTAAGTTATACAATTAAATTAAATACATACCATTTAGCCATGGTAGCAGCAGAACCGTTCTGGCAGCACTCACTTGTATTTCCCATAAATTCCTCAGCCTGTAGCTACGGGGAACTTATTTAACTTATGTAACTTGTCTCAGTCTGTGCCTGTAGCTATAAGTATGCTATCTATGCTTGATAGCAACTTTGCAGCACACCACGGCACGTGAAACATGAGCCCATGAATCCTAAACTGTCCATATCGTGCGCTTAAGCACTTTCCATTTCTATTTGCAGAATCAAGTAAACAGGGCTCTTGAGGCACTATTTTACACTTCCTACAGTAAAAGAGAAAATATATTTCAGCCAGCTTTGGTCTGCTCTGCCAAATTACATGACAGGCCACAGGACACTCAAAAGCCAGGCTGGGGGGGGGGGTCCAGGCATTTTTTCCCATCACTTGCCTAGCAACCTTCAGTTCCCAAGACATGAAAGGAAAACAAAAAGGGGGAACAGAGAAAGACAGAGATACTACAGTAGGAAACCACCCCACTGTAGTAGAAACATGAAAAAGGATTATAAAAAATAGCAAGAGGTTAAGCTGCTGCAGCAGACATTGGAAAAGGGGGGTAAAGGGGAGAGGAAATGCCTGGAGGTACCATCACTGTACTCGGGAAGGGGGGTGCAGCTCTGCCATGTGCCAAATACCCCAGTGTCCACTGAAATAAAGAAATGTCCCTATTTTATTGTTTTTTAAATACCCTGTAAAAAAAAATCATCCATTGATGTCTGTTGCAACCACCACCATAGCTGAACACCCCCCCCCGCCATTTATAATACTGACACAGGGTGTGCCCAATCCCCCAGTGTCCACTGAAATAAAGAAATGTCCCTATTTTATTATTTTTTAAATACCCTGTAAAAAAGGAAATTATCCATTGATGACTGTTCAGCTGCCACCATAGCTGGAAACCCCACCCCTGCCATTTATAACACTGACACTGGGGGTGCCCAATCCCCCAGTGCCCACTGAAATAAAGAAAACATCCTTTGTGGTTTTTGTATAGTCTGCAAAAAGGAAAATAGTCCATCAATGTCTGTTGCTGGTGCCCCTTTAACTGTCACCCCCACATGACCCTCCCACTCAGCACCACCACCCAACCCCCACAGATATAACACTGATACTGGGGGTGCACAATCCACAGTGTCAAAACCTGAAATAAAGAAAATCTTCCTTTGGCTTTTTGTTTTTTTAAAGCATATACAAAAGAAAACCACCTATCGATGTCTGTTGCACCATTAGTTACCCCCCCAACTGACCCTCCCACTCAGTACCCCACACAAGCCCTTACTTACCCACCAGGGGTCTGTGGCGGAGTTAGGCTACACCCTAAACTGTGGCTGATGGGCCACTTTTCTATGTCCTTATTTCCTAACTTCCAAAACATATGTTGAGCAACAGTTAATGCTTTTCTCTTTGCTTTTGTTCTCCCCCCTTCCCCACCCTACATCGGCCACCTAGCATAGCTCTTTACTATCCCCACTAAACTTCCTACTAGTTCTCTCTTTTCATTCCCTTTCCATTTCCTTCCATTCAGTCCCTGGAATTATGCCAAACACCCGAAGAGGTACTGTGTAAAGTGCATAAGTGCATTTTGTGTATAAAAAAATGAAGGCTATTTTAAATAGGAATACATACAGTTAATAAAGCCTTTTTAAATAAAAGGATTCAGAAGCCATATAAAACAATAATTGGGGGGCATGGCCAGCTGGATCCCAAGATGGCATCTTAGATTGGGAGCTCCCTTACAATCCCTTAAATATTTTAGCCACCCCACTCTCTTGCTACAAAATCTGTGCTTTTTCTTATTTCAATTGACTTTCTACTCCACCACAGGCAAAGATGTTGAAGAAACAAGCTTAAATTTCCTTCAAACCGAGTGGTGAGAACTCCAGAAGCCAGAGCCCAGAGGCCCCGACCACACGGGCCACTTCAAAAACTACGGGAGAAGAACTTAGAATTCCCAGCCCTAGTGCTAAAACTGATTCTTTTGACACTGCACAACCTTTAGAAAAACTGAATAAGGAGCTCCAGGTTGAACTTACCAAGAAAATGACATTGGGATTTGAAAACATTACAGCCCAACTAAGTCACCTTCGGCAGTTGTTTAATGTGCTTGGAGACACCGATGAGCAAAACACAACAAGCATTAACAAGCTGGAGGAGCACTTGGGGACCCAGGAAGATAAAAACCACAGTGTGGAGCTGTCTCTAGCAGGAGCCTTAAGAGACATTGAGAGACTTAAAGTAGCTATAGATGACTATGAAAACTGCAAACTTAGATGCAACGTTCGTGTGGTCGGTCTCCCAGAGGCGCTGAGGGCTCAAACTGTGTTTCATTTATCCAGCGAAGGCTTAGGGAGCAGTTCAAAATCCCAACTGAGATATCCATTGAAATACAGAGGACTCATCGCTCGCCAGGCTGGAGACCGAGTATGGAGGAGTGGCCTTGGCATATAATTATCAAGTTTCTTAGGTACAGCGATTGTTAGGCAGTTCTGGAGCTCTCAGGAAAAAAGGGTCCTGTCCAGATGCAAGGGGCTTGGGTGAATATCTTCCTGGACTACTCGCAAACCCTACAAATGGAGAGACCAAAGTTCCAGGAGGTTAAGAGAAGGCTGCACTCCCTGAGTTGGCCTTTCTCGCTGGTCTACCCAGCTCACCTATTAATTTGTAGGCCAGGCAAGGTGAACAAATCGTTCATAAGTCTGGAAGCTGCTATGACATTTATCACACAGAAGAAGGGTGATCGTCCCCCGAGGGCGGCAAGAGCCAAAAATGATGACCCCTGAACTTTTTATTTGAAGGTACTGTTTATATCACTGGCTCTGGTCTGAGGGTTAATTACTGGGGTGGGAGGTGGAGAAAGGTGTACGAGCCTTGGCGTCCTACAACAATCACGGCCTGTAAGGCTGGATGCAGGTATCCTCCGCCCCAACTAGGGCCCTGAAGTATGGACTCAGTTTCTATTGGGGCAAATAGTTGGCTCCATATTTACAACATTTTTTATCAACCCCCCCAATAGAGGCTCCCTCATATGCTTTAAAGCCCTATCCTGGGTGACGAGGATTACAAATAATTTTAGTATTTCATTTCTGTAACCCTGTAAACTGGGGATTAGTATATGTGCATTTTCCAGGGGTCACGAGTTTTTTATTGCCATTCCTGTGGGTAGCTATGGACATGTTTCTGCTGTTACATCCCTGATATTGCCTAAATACAAAGTTAAAATGACTGCCTGATTAACATCATGTGATTTCATTCAACTTTGGACTCTGACTCAGAGACAACCTGATTTTACATGCATAAGTTTGGGGCCTGTGAGCATGGATGTATGTCTGTCTGAAAAAAGATAATAGGCGGCTATCGGTTGAACTTGCTAACCCCAGATCTTATTAGTCATTTGGGAGCAGGAAAATAATACTTGTATAGCTTAATAAGTATGTTAATGCATTAAGGGCAGTGTTGGGGGGGGGAGGATGAGAGCTTCCCTTCTTTACCAAAACCCTCTCTTTTCTTTTGTAAATTGGGGGTCCCTTCTGACTGGAAGGATTCTTACCCCATTGCCAGAAGAAATTAACATTCACAGGGTTGGGGGATACCACAGGATGTTTTAAACCTACATGAAAGGGAAGCAGCACTGGTTAGGAAGACTGAGCACTGCTCGATAATCTGAAACAATGCCTATCTGAGGGGCACTGGGGATTTGTTGGCTCCTTCAGTGGCCATTAAACCTTACCCTAACCTTCCCCCTCCCAAGAGTGCTGCTATACCATTTAATTTGCAAATGTTTTTAAAAAGGTCCTCCACCCTCCTTTGATGGTATATCTGAGCATAGTCGCTTGGGTGGGAGGGCGCTCAGGCTGTCATGTTGAGAGGCTTCGACCCTCATATATATTAGCCCCTGTTATCTAATCTTTAATTGATAAGCTGTTAGATTGTTGTTTCTGGAGGGATTGAAGAGCTGGCATTACCATGAAAAATAGAGGGAATTCAACTATGCCTACGGGGTATATGGTAGTTGAGGGTGGGAGGGAAGAAGTGAAAGAAGTAACAGTGGGTGGTAAGTTAAGCCCACATGTTTGGCGCCGTATGCTTTTGTTTAAGTTTTGCTGGGGACGATAAGGGAGGGAAGGTAGAAGGAGGGGATGTTCTACATGTTGAAAAACAAAGGGGGAGGGCTGGGGTAAAGGGAGGTTAAGTTTTAAAAACAGTGTTAGCAGATGAACGGTTTAGATCGTGAATGGTGCTACGAATTTATAGTGCTTGGTTTCGAGTTGAAGATATTTTCATAGTAACAATATGGGTACTTTAAATATTATTACATGGAATGTCAATGGACTTAAAACTGTAGTTAAAAGAAAGAGGATGTGGTCTTACATTAGGAAAGTGAGAGGAGATGTGGCGCTCCTCCAAGAACTGCATCTTACGAAGCCAGAATCTCATAAGCTGACATCATCGTGGGGGGGGATGCGGTATCAGCTCCATTTTCCTCAAAAGCCTGGGGAGTGGTGGTATAGTTCCGCCTGAGACTTAGAGTGAAAATTCTATCTGCAGTATCAGATCCCCAGGGCAGATATTTAATAGTAGAAGCCACAGTAGAACAACAAAAATGCATCTTTGTTCCTGTTTATGGCCCAAATTTTGATTTCCCGGGATTTTCCCACCACTTAGCATTACTGATAGCCCCTTATTCAAACAATATTATTCTGGGTGGAGACTTTAATACCTTTTTGGCAGTCGAAAAGGATCACACTGGAGGAAGCTCTAGGCCTCCTCCCAAGAGCTCAAAAGCACTCAAATCCCTCGTCACAGAGCAATCTCTGCGAGAGGCTTGGAGACTATGTCACCCTGATGACAGGGAGTACTCCTTTTATTCCCATGCCCATAAGATTTACACTAGAATTGATTTCCTTTTTGTTTCACTCTCTATTAGCTACAGGACCCTTGAGGCTTCTTATGACCCATACTGATCTCTGACCATGCACCTCTGAAGGTGGTTTTAGCAGGAGGTGGTGAACCTTGTTCAACACCATGGTGGAGGTTGGACCCCACCATGTTGGGGGACCCGACTTTTGTATCCTATATGTCTGGTCACCTTAAAGAATTTATACAGATTAACACCACCCCAGATATGGCTAGTTCAGAGACACCCTTAAAGCCTATGCAAGGGCAGAAATAATATCCTATGCCAGTTTTAGGACTAAACAGGAAAGGCAGGAGGAAGCTGACTTGCAGGATAAAATAAAAAAAATTGAGAGGCTGAAAATGCAAGGTTCTGGGGTAGTTAACAAGTCCTCTCTAAGACTGTTAATGAAAAAGTAAACCAGATGGCTAATAGACATATTCAACGGGACCCGCTTATAGTAAGATCCCAGCTTTACTTTGAGGGCGACAAATCAAGTAAGTGGCTAGCTTGGATACTCAAGAAGCAGCTCTCAGAAAGAACTATCTTAGAAATAGATAAGGGGGAAGGTCAGCTGACATCTGATCCAGAGGAAACTTATAATGCTTTTGCCCAGTTTTATCAATCCCTGTATACTTCTCGGACCCCCACAAATTCTTCCCCTGAATCCTTCCTATCAGAAGTTAAGCTTCCTTTGTTAGATGATCAACAGCGGAGTGAATTGGACCTCCCAATTGGTATGGAAGAGATTAGGAAAGCAGTTTGTTCCTTCAAGAGGGGTAAGGCACTGGGCCCAGATGGTCTGCCTGTAGTTTTATAAGATTTTCTGGGGGGAATTGGGGGTCTCATGTATAACATGATCACATATTCACTGGGATGGGGTTGGCTCCCTGATACTCAATACCTGACCACCATTTTAGTGTTGCCTAAGCCTGGAAAAGACCCTACACTTTGTGGGTCTTATAGATCCATCTCCCTACTAAATGCAGATTATAAAATTCTAGCTAATGTGCTGGCGACTAGACTGGAGAAGGTCCTCGATGGTTTAATACATTTGGACCAGGGAGGCTTTGTCTCAGGGAGACAGGCTAAGTACAAAATCAGATATACCCTTAATACCATGCATATTTGGAATGGGATGAGAGACAACCTCGATCGGGGCCTTCTGGTGCTAGATGCTGAGAAGGCCTTTGATCGGGTGCAGTGGTCGTTCTTGTTCGCTGTGCTAGCCAAATACAATATTGGCCCTCAGATGCACTCATGGATCTCCTGCCTCTATGATTCACCTCAGGCCCAGATCTTAACTAATAACACAATTACCCCCATTCTGATTATACAGAGGTACAAGGCAAGGTTGTCCTTTGTCTCCACTTCTTTATGTTTTAAATATCAAAGCGCTGGTGACAAGGATCATAGCACACCCTGAAATAGAGGGCATGCACAGAGGTGACACAGACCATGTGATATCTCTCTTTGCAGATGATGTCCTGCTTTTCCTGTCCCAACTGGATAAAGCCTTACCAGTTCTAATTAAGTTATTTAATGAATTTGGCCCTATTTCAGGACATAGAATTAATTGGAGCAAAAGCGAGTGGCTCCCTTTGGGCAGGAAATGCAGTGCCATTAGTGTGGCAGGGATGGCCATCTAACCTTCCAAAGAAATTAAATACCTGGCGATCTGCTTGTCTCAGAACATGTCTAAATTATAAGAGATAAATTATAAACCCCTTCAAAAAAAAGTTAAAAAGAATTGCATAAGGTGGCAATTACTTCTCCTTACTTTAATGGAGTGAGTGAACAAGGTAAAAATGAGCATCCTGCCTCAATGCCTCTGTCTGTTCCAAACTCTCCCAATTTATGTGCCAAACAAATATATCAGATCGATAGAAGGATTTGTCCTTGCCCTTCTTTGGCAGGGGACCAAACCCTGTATTAAGAAAGAAATTCTATGGAGGCCAGTGAGAGGAGGCCTGGGTTTACCAAATTTTAAACTTTATCTGCTCGCAGTCCAACTGGCCCATATTAGGGACCTCTCTCAAAATGACTCTCATTCACAAGCCTGGGGGGAACTGTAATTGCCTCAAAAAAGCTTCTCTCTATATAGTCATGTTTTAGCACCCTTGTCCTTACATAAGGAGAGAAAATATCAGTGGAATCCTGTGATATGATTTACTGTAAAGGCGTGGTTGCAGGCACATAAAATTATAAATCATAAACCCTCATTATCACCATATGCCTTCCTAAGTGAGGTACTGTGGCTGGGGACAACCAGCGAAACTGGGATCAATAAAACTCTGGAAATGTGTAAACGCAAAAAGGTTGACATAGTTTCACATTTCTGCAGAGGAGGTAGTATAATTGACTTCCAATCTCTTATTAGAGATTATGGCCTCAGTGTAGGATCTTACTTTCCATATCTTAAAATAAAAGCCAGACGGATGTCTCTCTTTCAATGTCCACATTCCCCGGTGGAGGTGACAACCTCACCCCTGGAGGAAATTCTCCTTAATCCCATGTTGGGATACACAGTTAGACCCCTCTGCCAATGTTATGAAATCTTACAAGAAGCTCTGCCTGATCCCATTGCTTTAATTAAACAAAAGTGGGAGCAAGTTTGAGACCTGATATGTTAACTAAGGGTGACTGAGACTTGGCCTTAAGGCAGGGAACGTCATGCTCAGTTAATAACAGGCTTATAGCAATACATTTCAACATACTTAATAGGGCTTACTTCACCCTGACTCTGAAGCACAACATTGACCCATCAGCCTCAGATGTTTGCCCTAAGTGTTGTGCAGCCCCAGGCACTTTTTTTCATTTAATTTGGTCCTGCCCTAAAATCTTAGCTTTTTGGTCAGAGATTCTATCAGCATTGTCTAAGACTTTAAAAAGTCACTTTGACATAGATCAGACAGATATTCTGCTTGGACTCTCTTCTGGAAAAGGGGTAGACCAATTTTCCATTCCCTTAAAAGTTTGGGGATTGTGGTAGGCAAACAAGTGATAGCACAACACTGGCTGGCTGACACTGCTCCTCTGGTGGCACATTGGGTCAACTCGCTCCTCTTATCAATAAAAGTGGAGCACACTCAGTATTTAGTAAGAAATCAAGAGAATATCTATAAGAGAATCTGGCACCCCCCTAGAGGAAGCCATGGCAGAAACAAGATTTCCCAACTATTAAAATGAACAGCATCTGAAATAAAGTTAACAGACCCATTTTGCTGGGCCCTTGTTGTCCACATGAAGCCGGAGGAGCAGTGTCACCAGTCAGGCTCCTTGACGTTTCACTTATAGGGTACAGGTACTTGAAGGGATTGTCTTTATGTTAGGAGTCTTTGTTAGGGATCCTTACATATTATGGGATATGTTGTAAGTGAAACCTAGACATAGCTAAGTATAATCACCTATGTGTTATTATGGATTGAATCTAAGTTACTTTTTGTAAAAGATGGTACCATCATTTCTGAGTAGCTCATGGAATTATGTTAATTTGTATTACAATTTGAATTCTAATTGTCGGTATATCTGCTAACCTTGGTATAAATAAAGTTTTCAAAAAAAAAAACAACAATAATTTCATGATTAATACAGTTATAAGACAGCCCTAAGGTATTTTCATAAATTCACACTGTTACTGTATAAGGTTATAAACGTGCTTAGTCATTGTGGATCAGAGATATAGACAGTCAATATCTGTGGAGATATACACTGTACCTTTAACTGAACCAGGAAGTCCCCTGAAGTAAGACACCTCCCTTGATTTTGAAACAACATGTTCAGACATGTAAATAGAAAAGGGCTCAGTCAAGTGACCCCATCAAAAGATATAAAAACCTCTTCACTGAGTTCACTTCATTTCAGCCCAGTGGGGCTCAGCCCTGAAAGAGGTTCTACTGTTTGTGCAGACACGCTGTTGAATGCAGATGACAAGGCTTTTAGGAGCTCTAGTATCCAGGACTGTAATATGGGAGAAACTACTGATGTTAGGTAGTGATTTTCTTTGCAAATTTTTTATTTTCATTTATTATTTTTTGAACTTTTTAAAAATAAATATCACACCACGGTGTGTTTTAAACCTGTAAATTTGCCTCATCTGATGTTTTATTCCCACATGCTGTGACAAAGTTGGTGTCAGAAGTGGCATAGTAGTGGTTGTCCAGAGAAACAAGGGGGAAGCCAGTACCCAGATACCAGCCATGGTATCCAGACATGGGGGCAAAGAGCAGAATGGCATACCTCCAGGATCTTGTGGATGCCAAGGACCTGTTAAAGGAGGAGGGGCTTACCGGTTTGCATACCAGAGCCCAGGTGAGGAGAACTGGAGAGGAGCTATTGCCTGGATTGGAGTTCAATGGAATGCAGAGGTGAACCAGGGACAGGGAGAGTCACAGCACCACTGCCAGGTGCTGATGGAGGGTTCCCAACTGGAGGATTTCTTGGAGGAGGCAGAGGACCAAGATCCATGGGTTCTAGAGGAGGAGGACCCCCTGATGGAACCTTTGTTGCCAGCCACTTTTGAGATCCTGTTGTTGCTCATTTTTCTAGGCTGTTACTTGGTACAGGACTGTGACCAGGAATAGGAGACCCCAAGTGAGACTGTTGCTAGGGATGCTGTACTGGGGAGGAAACCTTCAAGCAAGAAAAAAGAAGCCATTGAGGCTGAAGAGACCTTTTCTTGTTCAGTTACAACTGAAACTATTAACAGTATTTACAATACTGTCTAGGGTAGATTGGTCTTGGGGATCTGGGTGATATGAGATGAAATGTATAAAACATTTAATGTTTAAAATAAATATAGCTTTTAAGGCTGGTGCTGAGTACAGTCAGTTGAGGATACCAGAACGGTGTAAGGCTTGAAAGAAAACCCTAGGTATGTTACAAATAAGGGTTGAAAGTAAACCCCTGATATGTTACTAATAAGGATTGAAAGGAAACCCCAAGTATGTTACAAATAAGGGTTTAAAGGAAACCCCAAAGGTTTTGGAGTTAGGAACTGGCTGGTTAATGTTCAGCATGTGAAGGTTCCTTGTCTACCAGAAAATATATGAAAGAGAAACGGATAAATGAAATGTCTGAAATGATTGCAAGAAATCTATAACATAAAAGAAATGTCTATACTGTAGGATGTAGAATGAGGAACCTAGGGTCAAGGAGGATCTAGGTGTGGTGTTAAACCTATGATTGGGCCCCTGAGTGGAAACAATGTGTTAGAATGGGGTTAGAGCTGGGTACAACTTGCCCCAGAGAAAGTTGTGGTATAGGCCTGTACGGCTGCCCTGATAGCTATATGGAGGAAGATAGAAGTCAGCATAAAATAGCTGTGTATCACTTCCTCTTTTTCAATGTACTGCTGAAGGTACGATAGTGGGTGCACGGAGTTCTGAAACTATGCCAAGTGATGGGTTCTGAAACGATGCCAAGTGATGGGTGTTGAAACAATGGCTATTGATGGGTGCCTGATATTACATAGGAAATGTCTGAGTTGTAGTAACCAGAGTGAACTAGGGGGTAGACAGTCACTACAGACTGAAGTCCCCTAAGAGGATAGATGGGTACTGTGCTGAACTGTATGACAGCCTTAGGGTAATGTTGTGAAAGTATTGTCATATTGCAGTAACTTGGTATGGTAGACAATACTAAAAATACCTGAAGGGCCTCTGGGGTGAAGCTCTCATAGTGAGTGAGAGAAAGTTTCAACCAACCCCCATTATACTATTTTGGTAGAATATTTTTGACTGAGAGGGGGTTCTTGAAAAAACAGTATAGTTTTAAGAACTGTTTTTTTCTTAAGAAGGGAGGTGTGTGGCAGTTAGGCTACACCCTCAACTGTGACTGATGGACCGCTCTTCTATACCTGTATTTCCTAACTTCCAAAACGTATGTTGAGCAACAGTTAATGCTTTTCTCTTTGCTTTTCTTCTTTCCCCCCCTACCCTAGGTCGGCCACCTAGCGTAGCTCTTTACTGTCCCTACTAAACTTCCTAGTAGTTCTCTCTTTTCATTCCTTTTCCATTTCCATCCATTCAGTCCCTGGAATGATGCCAAACACCCAAAGAGGTGTTGTGTAAAGTGCATAAGTGCATTTTGTGTACAAAAAAACATGAAGGCTATTTTAAATAGGAATAGATACAGTTAATAAAGCCTTTTTAAATAAATGATTCAGAAGCCATATAAAATAATAATAATGTCATGATTAATACAGTTATAAGAAATCCTTAAGGTATTTTCATAAATTCACACTATAAACCTGTTCCTGTATAAGGTTATAAAAGTGCTTAGTCACTGTGGTTCAGAGATATAGAGAGTTAATATCTGTGGAGATGAACACTCTGGCCCAGATATTCAAACTGCGCCAAGCTGTGGTGCAAGTTTGGGCGCAGCACAACTTAGCTGCGCAGGGGTGTGGACTGGGCGATATTCAACGGAGCTGTGCCATGGCTCAGCAGCTTTGAATATTGCACCCTGGCCACCCCCAGTGTGCATGGTGCAGTGTCACTGCACCAGCGCAAGTGGCCAGAGTGAAGCATGGAGATGCGCTAGCGCAAGTTCCATTGCGCCATGCACAGCAACCGCCATATTCAAAACTTAACATGCAAATGGGCCATAATGTATGCAAGGTGCACATGGGGCTATTTGCATGTCATTATGACCCCATTTGCATGCAGGTGCGCCGATCCCCGATGACTTGTGCCTGGTGCCCTGCCAGGCAGCAGCCATCGGGGACTGACACCCCCTGCAGCCCGATCGCGGGCATATGTCCTAAAATAGAAAACAGTCCAATATCCCTGGTGGTCCAGTGGACCACTAAGTGCCCGATCGCGGGCATCTGTCCAAAAATAGAAATATTCATCCTATATCCCTGGTGGTCCAGTGGACCGCCATCTGCCCGATTGTGGGCATTTGTATTAATAATTAATTCCTATATCCCTGGTGGTCCAGTGGACTGCTATCTGCCTGATCGTGGGCATTTGTATTAATAATTAATTTCTATATCCCTGGTGGTCCAGTGGACCCTATCTGCCCGATTGCGGGCATTTGTATTAATAATTCATTCCTATATTCCTGGTGGTCCAGTGGACCCTATCTGCCCGATCAAGGGCATTTGTATTAATAATTAATTCCCATATCCCTGGTGGTCCAGTGGACCCTATTTGCCTGATCGCGGGCATTTGTAAAATTGAGTTAAGTCCAATATCCATGGTGGTCCAGTGGACCGCTGTTTGTCCGATCATGATCATCAGTAAAAAAAAAATAATTCCAATATCCCTGGTGATCTAGTGGTACACCCCCACCTGCCCACTGAGCCCCACTGCTCCGCTCCCCCGGTGAGCCGGTGGCAGCAGCATCCCACTCGCCTGCCACCCTGCGCCCACCTACTGACACCTCGGTAGGGCTGCATGCCCATTTTTCCGGCGTGAGCCAATGGGCGTGCAGCCCTACTATCTCACATTCAGATATGTGAATGAATCATTCACATATCTGGAATGTCTAATGACAGAGGCTGCATGCCCGATGGCTCATGCTGAGCAATGGGCATATAGCTACTGAGGTGTCAGTCGATGGGCGGTTAGGGCTCGCAGGCGGGTGACACTGCTACCACTGGCTGACATGGGGAGGCGGGGTGGTGAGGCTCAGTGGATGAGTGAGGGCTCGAACCTCCAGGATATTGGAATTATTTTTTACTGACTGCCAGCGATCAAGTAAGCGATCCCACTGGACCACAGATATTGAGACTATTTGATTTCACAAATGCCGTGATCGAGCAGATAACACTGGACCACCGAAGATATAAAGTGATATTAATACAAATGCCCATCATCAGTGGCGATCCACTGGACCACCAGGGATACAGGAATTAATTATTAATACAAATGCCCTGATCGGCAGATAGCGGTCCACTGGACCACCAGGAATATAGGATGAATATTTCTATTTTGGACAGATGCCCGCAATCAGGCACATAGCGGTCCACTGGACCACCAGGGATATTGGACTTATCTCAATTTTACAAATGCCTGCGATCAGGCAGATAGCGGTCCACTGGACCACCAGGGATATAGGTCGGATATTTCTATTTTTGGACAGATGACCACCCAATCATGGTCCACTGGACCACCAGGGATATAGGAATTAATTATTAATACAAATGCCCACGATTGGGCAGATAGGGTCCACTGGACCACCAGGGATATAGAAATTAATTATTAATACAAATGCCCATCATCAGGCAGATAGCGATCCACTGGACCACCAGGAATACAGGAATTAATTATTAATACAAATGCCCGCGATCAGGCAGATAGCGGTCCACTGGACCACCAGGGATATAGGATGAATATTTCTATTTTTGGACAGATGCCCGCGATCAGGCACATAGCGGTCCACTGGACCACCAGGGATATTGGACTTATCTCAATTTTACAAATGCCTGTGATCAGGCAGATAGCGGTCCACTGGACCACCAGGGATATAGGCCGGATATTTCTATTTTTGGACAGATGCCCACCCAATCGTGGTCCACTGGACCACCAGGGATATAGGAATTAATTATTAATACAAATGCCCACGATTGGGCAGATAGGGTCCACTGGACCACCAGGGATATAGAAATTAATTATTAATACAAATGCCCATCATCAGGCAGATAGCGATCCACTGGACCACCAGGAATACAGGAATTAATTATTAATACAAATGCCCGCGATCAGGCAGATAGCGGTCCACTGGACCACCAGGGATATAGGATGAATATTTCTATTTTTGGACAGATGCCCGCGATCAGGCACATAGCGGTCCACTGGACCACCAGGGATATTGGACTTATCTCAATTTTACAAATGCCCGCGATCAGGCAGATAGCGGTCCACTGGACCACCAGGGATATAGGCTGGATATTTCTATTTTTGGACAGATGCCCACCCAATCGCGGTCCACTGGACCACCAGGGATGTTGGAATTTAAGGTTTTTTTAGAAATGCCCACAATCGGGCATGGGGGCACTGCCAGGTGCAGCCGGAACTCGAGTGGCCACCCACAGGTGGCAGCTGCCGTGTTGCACCCTGCAATGCGGCAGCTCACCTGTGGGTGGCCATCAGTTGTTCCTTTTTTTTTGGGTGTAACTTTGTGCTGGCGCAGGTAGGGTTAGCATGCATGGCTCTGCACATCCTGGGCTGAATATCGGGCTGTGCAGGCGTATGCATGGGTACACCCCACCTGTACCATACATTACTGATGTGCTCTGGCACATCGGGATTTATGCTGCACACTTTTCCTTTTGAATATTGTGCCGGTGGGCTGGGTGATGCATGGGGCAACACTGTTGCACCATGTGCAACCCTTTTGAATATCTGGGCCTGTATCTTTAATTGAATCAGGAAGTCCCCTGAAACAAAACACCCCCTTGGTTTTGAAACAACATGTTCAGACATGAAACAACATGTCCAGACATGTAAATAGAAAAGGGCTCAGTCAGGTGACCTCACCAAAAGATATAAAAACCTCTTCCCTGAGTTCACTTCAGTTCAGTCCAGTGGGGCTCAGCCCCGAAAGACGTTCTACTGTTTGTGCAGACATGCTGTTGAGTGCAGATGACAAGGATCATAGGAGCTCTAAGATCCAGGACTGTATTGTGGGAGAAACTACTGATGTTAAGTAGTGATTTTCTTTGCAATTTGTTTATTTTCATTTACTATTTTTTGAACTTTTGAAAAATAAATATCATACCACGGTGTGTTTTAAACCTGTAAATTTACTTTGTCTGATGTTTATTCCCACACACTATAATAGGGTCCAACACCATTATCTTCTCTGGACTGCAGACATGTCTTCATTCTTCAAAGCTGGACCACAAACTGAGTAAATTAGGAATGCGGTTCAACGTATTTCAATTGGGGGTTTGAATTAGTGACATAACTTGACAATTTACACTGACACTGGGGGTGCCCAATCCCCCAGTGCCTACTAAAATATAGAAATGTCCCTTTTATTTCATATTTTTTAAATGCCCTGTAAAAATGGTAATGGTCCATTGATGTCTGTTGCAGCTGCCACTGTATGTGGACCCCTCCACCATTTTATTGCACTGACAATGGGGGTGCCCAATCCCCCAGTGTCCACTGAAATAAAGAAAGCATCCCTGATATTTTTTTTTTCTTTATAGCCTGCAAAAAAGAAAATGGTTCATTGATGTCTGGTGCTGGCACTCCTGTAACTGTCACTCCCACTCAGCATCCATCCCCCACCCCACCCCCACAAGACATAACACTGACACTGGGGGTGCCCATTCCCCCAATATCGAAATCTAAAATAAATAAAACCTTCCCTCAGCTTTTTTTGTTTGATTGTTTTAATAAAAAACATGTAAAAAAGAAAACTGTCCATCGATGTATGTTGCACCTTGAATCCCCCCCACTCAACCCTCCCACTCAGCACCCACCACCCCACACACACCCCAAGCCCTTTCTTACCCACTGGGAGTCTGACACTGTAATCTTCTTTGGACTGCAGACCCATCTTCACTCTTTAAAGCTGGACCATGAACTGAGGAAATCAGGTATGCAGTTCAATGTATTTCAATGGGGGTTTGAACTTAATGGCATAATCTGGCCATTTTTGCCCCATATTTTCAATATGCCATTTTTGGGACCCTACCTCATGAGCAATTACTGTCACTTTAGGCAAATCTGTTCTGGAAGGTGATTTTTTGGTCGCTGCATGAAATCACGTTTTTGGGCAGAAGCTGAACATTTTTTCTGCCCTTGTTCATGAGGTGGGTTCATAAGAAGGCTTCATTAAAAGTTTGGTGTCAAAATATATATATATATAAAAAAATAATAATAATTATGAGCCTATGTTGAAATTTGCAAATGCAGGCTCATAACTTTGGTAATTTGTAATATGTTGACTCCTAATTTTTAACACAGGCATTTCTTTATAGCATCCCATGAGTGTGGTAGCTGCAATTTTTCAAATCCTTGCCAAAATGTGTCTTTGTGGGAGGTCACGTGATGTTGTCTCTCTAAGTGGACTCAACATGCATTGCTCCATTACCCCACTACAGAAAAATCAGCTTTAACCCACATAACATCGGGGAAAATACATAAATCATAGAATGCAAGTGAACCATAATTTTAGCACTGCCTAATGATGCAAGACTCAGACAGTGAGAGGAGCAGCAGCCCCAATTCAGTGCAGTACTAACTGAAGAGGCTGAGGTCCAGCGATACTCCCAATGATGGTGGGGATCGAGTTTTTATGATAGATGAACAACTTTCAAGAATTCTTCATGAGAAGGCTGCCTCCAATCCACAGTTACCGAACCATTCTTAGAGCTCTGAGATATAAAAAGCAAAATGGAGGTGCATGGAATTAGGCTGAATGATGCTGAAGCCAGACTCACTAGTGTTGAAAGACTAGCTGAGAGAACAAAGGACCACTGCACGAAAGACTCTCAAAAACTGAAAAGGCTAGTGGAAAAGATGGAGTACCTTGAAAATTACTCCAGAAGAAATAACTTTCTCCTATTCAGGCTATCAGAAGGGAAAAAAGGAAGACGCCAGTGGAACTTATACAAAGAATGTTGCTTGCCTTATTTGGTCTTCCCCCTTCCCCAGAAACAGGAATATATGGTGGAACGAGCATACTGGACCCTGTCTCAGCTGCTGGGACCTAAAGACAGACCTTTTCTGATAATTTTTAGGCTCACAAATTTTCAGGAGAACATTTTCATTTAGCAAAAGACCAGAGAACTTAGCAGTATGGAACACATGGGGGCAAAGCTGAAGTATTTCAATGATTATAGCCCCAGTGCAAGAGAGAAAATAGACAATTCCTGGATATAAAAGCAGGGCTGGTCAAGCTAAACATTAGATTCCACCTCATGTACCCAGCTCATCTTAGTGTTTGGCTCTAATCAGGGGTGTAAACCTTTAACACCCCAGAAGAAGTGGAAAAAGAGCATACTAGACTGTTCCCCAAGACATTCCCCATTCCAAATCACCAAGACCATTTCAACCTGCAATGGGTATGAAATAATCACTGGTCCCCAAAACAACAGAGCAAAGATATCACTGAGGGCACAGATCAGTGTTTGTTTCTGGATCCCCAAATGGACAGTTTTAACATGAGGGACTGACAGCAACATCGGCTACTGAGCTCACCCTTTTCCCTGGGCAATTTTAACAACACAAAACTCCATATACTGAAGAACAGGCTGCATGAGATTTAAACCAGCAAAATGGGGTCTCACTCACTTGGTAACAATCTCATCGGTCTTACAAAATGGGCGCATATGTGTGAGTCCTCCTGGATGGGATCCACAGCACATTCCCTGAATTTGGAAAGTAACATTAATAATCAGTCTAGTCAGAAGTCTGTATAAAGCAAAGATGATGAAGTATCGCTGCCAGGAGAGAAATTAACATGTTCTTTCTTCACCACCACAGAAGACAAACCCAGGAAAAAAGCACCAACGACATGGCCCTGTGACTTCAATTGCCTAATCTTTTTGTATCCAGTGTGGGCAGCATATTACCCCACACTTTCACCAATATTTTGTAAGAGATTGCATAAGGAGGATCACCGAGCAAGCATTCACAACCTGAATGGCCTTACACATGCCTCTCTCATGTGGTAATGAAGTCACATTATCCCATAGACAGCAGTTGACACTGGTCATCTTTGAAACCCAGGAATAATGTCTTGCTCCACTTTAATGGCCATTAGGTAAATGACAAACCAGCAGCTTGAGATCAAGGAACTATGGAGTCCATTAATAGTTGCTCTACTCACGGCTAGTTATCTGGCAAATCCTCTTCCCTACAAAGGCTTAGTCAGAATAGGACAAAGGGGTTTCAATCACTTTGCACATGATCGGACACACTCAACACCCAACAGCCCCCAGCCACATGAGATGGACTACTGCATGGGACAAAACTGACTGCATTTCAACAGTTGTATCACTAGTAACACAGGTAATGCTTTGGCTGAGTTGGGGTGGGGGAAGAGAATACAAGGGGATGGTAATGGTGGTAATGCAGAAAGGGTTAAGTCTAGTGTGTCTTTAGTTGCCTAATGCAGTAGTTGATCTATCATTGAGATATATTACATCGCACTGCTGTGAATCTGTGTTTGTGTTGGGGGGATTCATGTAATATCTTTGGCATCTTAAGGATTGTACCAAGCTGTTTTGTAAACATCCAGGCAACAATCTTTACTCAGGGTCATGACACAATGTATTAATTAAGTCTATGCAGTTTGACAGTCATAGGCAATGATAATAATCAATAGGTTCCACTGAGCCAATACTATGCCTTTTCATAGCGGTTCTCCAGTCTAGCGTGAGGAGCACCAATATGACAGGCACATAGTGCAGCTGGGACTATTATGTTTCTGTCATTGGTTCTTACTTATTATTGATGTTATGTTAAAATAGTTTTTCTTTTTGGGGGGTTGCAAGTGATGACACAGTCTAGGGAATCATGGATGGAATAGTATTCAATTGGTGTTGGAGCACCGGAACATTGCTTCAGAAGCTTAATAAATGCTTAAATATCAGGACTGGGGTAGACCATGGGGACTCCCACATACATACACACTCTGGTCTAAGGGAACAGAAAGAACTAATCCTGCAGCTTTGGACAATTGCTAACACACAACTCACATACATTACCTGGAATATAAAAGGGATGAAGGTAGGTCAGAAAAAAAGGAAGTCCTGCAGCATCTTAGGAGAAACAATACCCAAATTGCTTTTCTACAAGAAACACACACAAAAAGAGCAGATATATATATATATATATATATATATATATATATATATATATATATAATGAGGTGGAATTGGGTTGGAAAGATTTTGGGGGATGGAGAAAGTAGATGGAGAGGGGACACATATTTCACTACACAGAAACCTAAATTTTGACACTGAGTATGAGTGGAGGCACCCAGAAGGCAAAAGACCAATTGTAGCAGGGACACTCAACAACATGATGCTGACTTTAGTAAATATCAATCATCCAAACCAAGATGACCCTACCTTTTTCCATCTTCTGATGGAGCACTTGGCACAGCTGGCAGAACATAACAATAGTTATGGGGAGACATACATCTCATACCTGACCTTGTATTAGACAGCACTAACCCCAGATAAATACTAACTAGGAGTGCAAAAAGTCTGCCCTCCTAGAAATTCTTCACTGAAGCCATTTGCCATCAGAAATTACCACCAACGATGCACAACAGGATCATAACACCTACTAAAACACAATAAGAATGCAGCACAATGTGTAAGCTATAGACCAATTACACTCCTAAGCATCGATGCAAAAATCTTTGCCAAACTCCTCGCAACCAGATTACAGAACGTATATCCATTCATAATAGGTCTCAACCAAATAGGCTTCATGAACAGCCATCACATCTCAGACACCAGGAAAATATCATACCTCTGCAAACTAGCTCAAAAATTACAATCTCCTGTGGCACTTGTCACATTAGATGCTGAGAAAGCTTTCGACTAGGTGGAATTGTAGTACCTGTTCTATGTCATGGGCAGGTATGGAATTCCATTTGAGTTTTGTAAAAATAGTCTAACTTCTATATCAAGCCCCGTTCACATCTGTTCTAACAAATGGCCTAAAATCAGCCCCATTTCCTTTAGCAAGTGGCACTAGACAAGGCTGTCCCCTGTCCCCCCTCCTGTTCAACCTTTCCTGGAACCACTCGTCATAAAGATACAGAAAGCAGGGCACATTAAAGGTATAAATTACAATGGCATAAAGTCTCCACATATGTGGATGACATGCTAGTATCCCTTACACACTCAGCAACCTCAGTACCTGCCAGCTCGATATAGTTTCCCATTTCAGCTCTTTCTCTGGATATAAACTCAACATTAACAAATCCAAAATTCTCCAACTTAACTACCTTTGCGAAAAATCACAGATGCATGATCTGGGCAGCCAATGGAAGGCCAATAGTGTTTCATTCCTTGGCATCTATCTGTGTGCCTCTGAAGTAGACACCATTAACATTAACACAAAGAAACTTCTCCAACAACTGAAAGTAGACACTGAGAGGTGGAATAAGCTACCAATCTCTATGATCCAGAGAATCTAGGCAATCAACTTGAACTTTCTCCCTAGGGCATTGTTCATACTCAATATGATGCATAAAAAAGAATTCCGAACAAATAGAGTGGCCAACTACAAAGATTAATCTCTAACTTTATTTGGGTGGGGAGGAGAGCTAGGTGCTCCCTCAAAACATTGGAAAGACCAATCAATAAGGGAGGCCTGAAGTTGCCAGACATCAACATTATATAGTTGGGCAACCCAGATGAGGTACATCAGACAATGGCTGACAAAAACAGGAAACAAGAATCCTGGAGAGTACATACCAGCCTGGGTGCAACTTGAACAAACTATTTGTTAACAAAACAAAATATACCTCTCCATACTTATATACAATAAACTACCCACAAGATTAAAAGAACAGCCTCTCTTCCTCGTGCATGAGGTCTGGTCACAGCTCACAAAAGTGACAGGAGCTAACCTGAAATTCTGCCTTGATCAAAAAATTGGGGGGAATAACAATTTCAAAATGAATAACTCAACACTGTCAAATAAAATCTGGGTCAACAAAGGGTTGAGCATAGTTGACAACATTGTAAGTGAGGGCAAATTCATTCCATTCCATTTCCTTCAACAAAGGCATGACCTTTGACTGGGTGACACCTTTTTCCTTCTTCAGATACAACACACAGTCAGACAACACTGGAGTAGAAGGGAACTAACACATATAAATCCACCATGGGTAACCGAGCTGAGACATACTTTATTGGCAGTTAGCAAGGTGTCATCCTGGTGCAGTAAACTCATTACAAACTCCTGGGTTCAGCAGATGGAGTAGCCGAATATTGGAACAAAGCACTAAGGCAAAACAAATCTAATTGGAAGTGGGAAAAGATATGGAACTTTACAAAGAAGGCTTCCTGTATAGTGGAACTAAAAATACAACAATTCAAAATTCTTCACAATCTCTACTACACCCCCCAAATCTCCACAAAATGGGGATCATCCCCTTCCCTAACTGTCATAAATGTGGGTACAGAACCAGGAAGTTTAAAACATCTGATGTGGGACTGCCCCATGATAATAATCTTTTGGAATGCGATCAAAAGCAAGCTCCAGCCTCTGTTAGGGTATCAAATTCTCTTTAACATTGAGATATGTGTTCTAGTCTAGTTCTTTGAAGCTAAAGTAGATGCAAGCTGCTGATATTGCATTTTTTTGATCACCAGCACAGCCAAAAAGCAAATCCTAAAGACCTAACTCAAAAAGCACAGCCCAAGATATCAGGAATGGCTACAAGACTCTAAAGTCATGGAATCCGGTGCTCACCCAATTGGAATTGCTTTCAATATTAATTTTCTATTGGGCTGAGATAGCATACATTCAAGGGTGCTTAGGGAGCTACCATCAGAGCTGGCTGAGTTCCTGGCTAAGCTGTTCAGATGCTAATTGGAATCTGTTGTGGCACTTAGGGACAGGAGGTCTGCAGATGTGCGGTTCCTCCCCATAATGGAGGGAACAGGGAAGACCACAGAAACTACAGAATGGTAAGTCTTACCTCCATTATACGTAAGTTGAGTGAGACCCTGGTCAAAGAAAACCTAGTAGCCTACCCAGAGGCAAACAGTGTACAGAACAACAAGCAGCATGGATCTGTAGAAGGGAGGTCATTTCAGACCAGCCTAATAGTATTGTTTGACAGGGTCACATAAGCAGTTGATAAAGGGCAAGCAGTAGATTTACTCTACTTCACTTTCAGCAAAGCCTTTGATTAGGTGCCATGCATGAGGCTGCTGAGATACCTGGAAGATCTGGCAATGAGGAAGACACTGATCAGATGGGTGGGGAACTGGTTGGGGGGGAAGAAAACAGGTATTTGACAGAGTCAAGTCAGAGGACAGGAGGGTTATTCGTGTATAGCAGGGGTCAGTCCTGGTCAACAGATTTCAGTGACACATTGGAGGGTATCTAGGGAAAGATATGTCTCTTTATGGATGGCACAAGACTATACAGCAGGGTAGAAAGTGAGGATGGGGTGAGGGAGTTAAGGAGTAGGGGTGGGTGAAAGTTGCGAATTCCACTTTCGCGGAACTTCCACGAAATTTCAGAAATTTCATGGAAATTTCAGAACTTTAGCCATTGGCGAAACTGGGATTTTCCACAGATTTCCACTGAGTTCCATGGACTTTTTTGTGAACTGCAGAAAAATGCATATAAACTGCAGAATTTATTCTAGCCACAGTTTAATGAACTGTCAGTGAATGAATGCATGCTTGTACAACTACTGTATGTAGTCATTCAATGACAGTTCAGTGGGCCACCAGTAGTGGAGGAGAGAGGAGGACTGCACTGTGCCAGCTGGGAAGGGTGGGGGGAGCAGGGTGGTGGTTGATGAACTCAGGGTTGGGCAGTCCAGTAGACACCAGGGAATACTGGGAATAGAGGGGGATGAATCGGTGGACTGCCATTGTTTTTTTATTTTGTGGATTAAGGGAATTCAGGATAGGGAGGGAGTCTGCTAGACACCAGGGAAATAAAATGTTTTTGGGGGCTATGATCAGAGGGTGTGGGGGCCACTAGACACCAGGAGGGTCCGAGGGAGCGATTGGAGTTTTTTATTTATTTATTTACTGGGACTCCTGATCTGCGAGGGGTGGATGAATGAATTAAACTGCAGTTAAAACAGCCTCAGAACTGACCTCTGTCAGTGATCCATTCTGTGGATTTTTTCCACAGTTTAATAAATTAATCTTCAGTCTGTATATTAATTTCGCAGTTTTAAGGAGGAATTTGAGCGAAAGTTGCGAAAATGGTTTCCGAACTTTCGCAGAAGTGAAATTCGAACTTGTGCAGAAATTCTGCTGTCAAAATTTTTTTCACACACCCCTAAAAGGAGGAATCTGGAATAGCTGGAGAGGTTATTCAAAATAAGACAGTTCTGATTCAATGGCAAGAAGCAGAATGTAATGCACATAGGTGGGTGAAAACCATGTACAGAGTGCTGAATAGTAAAGGTTAGGCTGGCCACAGCATCTGAGGAAGGGACATGGGAGGCATCATTAGTGGCACTCTCAAAGAATCCAGCCAATGTAATGAAGCATACATCAAGGCAGCAAGGATACTGGATGCATTGGGAGGGGATTTGACAGTAAGAGAGAGTAGGTGTATTGCCTCTGTACAAGTTGCTGATGAGTTGTCACAAGTAGTACTGTGCCCAGATCTGGAGTTCACACCTGAGAAAAGACAGGGATATGCTGGTGTCTGTACAGCAAAAGGTCACCAGGATGATTCAGGGCCAACAGGGCAGATCCTATAAATAACAGTTTAAGGACCTTAACATGTTCTCACTGGAGGCCAGAAGGGTGGGAGGAGTGACATGATAGAGACAAGTTCCAGATGGAAAGTAACAGAGTGAATAGTTACTGTATGACCTATGCAGCAGGAACAATAGTGCAGTCCCAAGGGGACATGAATGGAAACCAATTAGTGGAAACATCAGGACAGATGTCAGGATGTTTCATTTCATTGAGCAGGTGGTAGCGCTGTGTCACAGACTACCAGCAGAAGTGGTGGAGGCAGGGACTATACATGCATTCAAAGATGACTGAGACAGGTTTAAAGGGCTGACAGCTCCAGAAGGAGGAATGAATGAGGGAGGGTTAGGGGCAGAGAGGGACAGTTTGGGGTAGAAACCTCCTTCTAGACATTAGGTCACAAGATAGGTAGCAAAGTCTTTATGGACAGAGTGGATGAGCCCTTGGTTGCTGTCTGCATATGTCTACAGTATTTATATTTCTGTGCCATAGTGGACTCCATCTCTATGCTCAGTCATCACAAACAACTCTTGACAAAACACAATACCAGATGGCTACTAACAGACTATTGTTGAACAATGCTAAAACAAAAGTCATGCTATTCAACATCAAGACTCCTTCAGATCCACTCCAAATCCTTCCAGTGTCCTTGGAATACAGAAGAGAAACTGATAAATCAGCTAACATCTAATTGATGTACAAATACCATGGCTTACAACATCCTATGCAGATTTGCAATAGGCTTTGATAGGAGCACCCATCACTGTATACTGTAAAACATTATTGGCCTTCTACCACCAAAGGAAATGCATGGTTACACATGGATGCCACATATTTATACAGAAAACAAGTAAATGGACTATACCCTCCTTCTCAGTTCTATGTCACAATGGTAATAATAATAATAATATTTTTTGAAATATTTGAAATGATAGAAGGCATCCTTAAAATGGCAGAAAAGGGGAGATATTGTTGATGGGGGACCTGAATATGCCAGATGTTAACTGGAGTACCTTTGCTGCAGGCACATCCAAGAGCAGGGTCATTCTTGATGCCCTACAGGGGGCATGCCTCAGACAGCTAGTGTTGGAACCCACTCTGGAGGGAGCAATCTTAGACCTGGTACTCTCAAATGGGGTAGGAGAAAGGATCTCAGATTTAGAAGTGGGTAGCCATCTGGGAACAAGTGACCACCAAACAGTGTGGTTCACAATAAACACAGCCATAGAGTCAAGCCATACAAAAACAAGAGTATTGGACTTTAGGAAGGCTGACTTTGGTAAAATGAGAGAGTGCCTTAGAAAAGTACTAGCAAATGGGCAAGAAGGAGGGGTGGAGGAACAATGGGGAATAATCAAAACACCCATCGCAGTGACAACATGCCTTTGTGTGAAGCAAATCAATAAAACATAATGAAGGAAAAAACACTATAGTTCTCAAAAGAGGTGGCAGGGCTGGTTAAGGAGAAAAGGATAGCATTCAGGAAATATAAGGAAACACAGACGGAGCAGGACAGAGAACTTTATCAGTTAAAGCAGAAACAGGCAGAGAAGGCAGTCAGAATAGCAAAGGCCCAAACCGAGGAAAGGATAGCCAACTCTGTTAAGAAGGGGATACGACCTTTTATAGATACATTAGGGAGTGAACAAAGACCAAAGGAGGGATACTGAGGCTTAATAAAGGGGAGGGAATGTGGGCAGAGGGTGACAGTGAAAAAGCAAGGATACTGAACGAATATTTCTGCTCAGTATTCACAACAGATGAGGAGAGAGAGGTGTCTAAACCAAACAAGGGAGAAACTCTGAATAGGGGGGTCGATACCAGTCCATTCACAGAAGAAAGGGTTTTGAAAGAACTTCTGAAACTGAGGGTGGACAAAGCAATGGGGCCTGATGGGATTCACCCAAGAACACTAAAAGAACTAAGGGTAGAACTAGTAACACCACTGACTACTCTCTTTAACAAATCATGGGAGGATGGAGTAGTACCTGAGGATTGGAGGAGGGCAAATGTGATTCCACTTCACAAAAGTGGGAGCAAGGCAGAGGCAGGAAACTACAGACCAGTTAGTTTGACTTCAGTGGTAGGAAAAATGATGGAATTACTTCTGAAGGAAAGAATTGTTGAGTACCTAGAGGCCAGTGGGGCACAGGACCCAAGGCAGCATGGATTTACAGCAGGAAGGTCATGTCAGACAAACCTAATAGATTTCTTTGACTGGGTGACCAAAGTAGTAGACCAGAGAGGGGCTGTAGATATGGCCTACCTAGATTTTAGCAAGGCATTCGACACAGTCTCACACAAAAGATTAATATACAAGTTAGCCAGCCTTGGAGTGGGTCCCAAGGTGGTAGCCTGGATAAAAAACTGGCTGGACAACAGGACGCAAAGGGTAATAGTAAATGGAGTCCACAGTGAAGAAAGGAGGGTAACTAGCAGGGTACCGCAGGGTTCGGTACTGGGACTGGTCCTCTTTAATATCTTTATAAGTGACGCTGAAGAGCACCTGGAAGGAAAGGTATGCCTCTTTGCAGATGACACAAAGATCTGCAACAGGGCTGATACACAAGGTGGGGTCGAAAGAATGAAAAGGGACTGGGCAAGTTTGGAGGAATGGTCAAATATGTGGCAGCTCAGATTCAATGCAAAGAAGTGTAAGGTAATGCATCTGGGAAACAAAAACCCAGGGGAAGAGTACACAATGGGGGGTGAGTTAATAACAACAACAAAAATCGAAAGAGACTTAGGAGTAATTATATCAGATGACCTAAATGTGGGCAAGCAATGTGAGAAGGCAGTAAGGAGGGCTGGGGGGATACTGGGATGCATAAGGAGAGGCATCAACAGTAGAAAACAGGAAGTTGTTATCCTTCTCTACAGACAGTTAGTGAGACCCCATCTGGAGTACTGTGTGCAATTCTGGAGACCCCATCTTCGCAAAGACGTAGACAGAGTGGAGGCTGTTCAGAGGAGGGCTAGCAAAATGGTGCAAGGTCTGCACCAGTAGACATATGAGGAGAGACTAAAGCAGCTTAATATGTATACCCTTGAGGAAAGGAGGGAGAGGGGGGACATGATAGAAACTTTCAAGTATCTTAAGGGAATTAACAAGGTACAAGAGGGTAGTATCATTCAGAAGAAGAGATGTGCAAGAACAAGGGGGCACAATTTGAAGATAGAGGAGGGATGGCTCAGAGGTAATGTTAGAAAGTACTTTTTCACAGAGAGAGTTGTGGATGCATGGAACAGCCTTCCTGAGGAGGTTGTGGAGTCAGGAACAGTGGGAGAATTCAAGAATGCATTGGACAGGCATAAGGCAATTCTAGTGGGGTGCAGGAGGAAGTAAGCTGTTGATTAACTAGAATCTGCAGCTTATCCATCAGGTAGGGAAATGGGCAGACTGGGTGGGACAAGCGGTCCTTATCTGCCATCAAATTCTATGTTTCTATGTTTCTATTTTTATGCGCCTTTCAAAAAACCAAGGAGCCGTACATAATAAAATCAGCAATTCAAATATATAAACAGTCATTCATAAATAAAATCATACACATATCGTAATATCACCAGCAAATTCAATTATTAAAAGCCTGAGACCACAAATATGTCTTTAAAGCCTGTTTGAATGACTCCACAGTTGCACACTCCCAAATCCAACGGGGTAGAGAGTTCCAAAGGGTAGGCACAGTGAACTCAAATGCTCTTGTGCTAGAAGATTTTAAACATACTCTTGGAACCTCTAGCAACCCCTTGCCGGATGAGCGGAGTGATCGACTGGGCTGGTAGGGAATCAGGAGCTCTTTCAGGTAGTCTGGGCCCAGTCCACATAGGGCTTTAAAAGTCAGCAAGCCGACTTTATGGATGATCTGCCACTGAACTGGCAGCCAGTGCAGCTCGCGCAGCACCGGCGAAATATGACAAGATCGCAAAGACCCCGTCAAATGCCAGGCTGCTGCATTCTGCACCAGCTGCAAGTGGTAGATTTCTACCACAGGAAGCCCTAGGTAAAGGGAGTTGCAATAATCTAAGCAAGAGGAAACAAAGGCATGGATCAATGTCGGAAGGTAATCGGATGAAACAAGGTGCCTTATCCTGGCGATATTCCTAAGATGGTGAAAGGAAGTTCTGACGACCGCTGACACCTGCGAATACAAGGTCAGCCCTTCGTCAAAAATTACCCCAGGTTACACACCCATTCAGAGGTCAGGAGTGAGGCATCACCCAGAAAAATTCCCAAAGGTGCACCCTCCCCCAACCCCCCTATCCGACGACCTGGATCCACAACCAACACCTCAGTTTTGTCTGGGTTCAACCTTAGCCAGCTGGAATCCATCCAGTCTTGGATTTCTTTCAGACAGTTGTTAAAGTTTGATACAGCTCCATTCTGGTTGGGTGCAAAAGATAGATAGAGCTGGGCATCATCAGCATAGTAGTGAAACCTCAGCCCATATCTTCTTACAATGTCTCCGAGGGGCAGCATATACACTGCAAACAACTTGGGTGAGAGGACTGAACCCTGAGAAATTCCACATGACAGAGAAGTAGGATCCGAGGAATAAACCCCCGGACACCACTCTCTGAGATCTACCCATTAGGAAAGATGAAAACCACCTGAGGACTGTTCCAGACAGCCCACAGATGAACCTCAGATGACCCAACAACACCTCATGGTCCACAGTGTCAAAAGCTGAAGAGAGATCAAGAAGGATCAAGATGGATAGTTCTTCCGATCTCTAGCCATCAGGAGATCATTGAGCACCCGAACCAGCACTATTTTGGTACTATGTCTCTTACAAAAAACAGAATGGAGTGGTTCATAGATGTCATGGATGGTCAAATGGTCCTCCAGTTGCACAGCCACAACTTTCTCAATAACCTTCCCTATAAAAGGAAGGTTAGAGACAGGTCTGTAGTTGGCATGGCAGTCTGGGTCCAAGGAAGCTTTCTTCAAGAGAGGTGTCACCACCACCTCTTTTAGAGAGCTAGGAAACTCTCCAGACTCCAAGGAGCACCAGACAATCCGTGCCAGGACTGGACCGATAACCTCAATACCTCCCCAAATTAGGGAAGTAGGTCCAGGATCCAGTCTACAGCAAGTGGGGCACACACTCTGGATGATCCGCATGACATCCATGAACTCCAGATGGCCAAAGGTACTCTGAGACACCCGAGGTGCAGTAACCTCACACTGATCAATAGCAACACCCATAGAGTGTGCTGGCTGGAGTCCCACGCTGATGTCGGCCACCTTATTTGCAAAGAATAGAGCAATTTCATCGCACTCTAATTGCAAAAAAGCTCTCCGAACTTGAAGACAGGCTGGGTTGCACAGTCTGTCCACAGTGCAGAAAAGCTGAGGTTGGCTGATTCTAAGCAACTGCAATCTCCCTGGACAGGAATTCTGCTTTCTTATGGGAGATTGCAGATTGGTAGACTTGATAATGTTCCAACAATCTAAGGTGGTAGGTATCAAGGGTGGACTTCCGCCAGCGATGCTCCAACCTTCGACCTAGACTCCGCAGCCCCTCAAAGTCCCATCAAACCAGGGAGACCGAGAGCAAAGGGGAGAGGTTGCATGTGGACAGGGACAATAGAATCCAAAGCTGTTGGGATGGCCAAATTATAGGCCATCATGAGAGTCTCAGGATCACTGCTGGCAAACGAGGAAGACGATAGGTCAAGTACCGCCATTAGGCTCTGAGAACTTACATCTCATAAAGGGCGGTACCTGACCATTTCCGTAGGGGTAGGCCTACCAGGGGGGTTTAAAAACTAAATCCCACAGTGCAGTGATAGGACCACATGACTGGATCCTCCTCCAAATAAGAAGCTTCGATCCCTAAGAGGAACACTAAGTCAAGGAAGTGGCCATGTCTATGAGTAGCGGAGGTAACCACCTGTGTCAGGCCCAGAGAAGACGTCAACTGAAGGAAGTGTTGTCCAAATTGTGAGAGTTCATCGTCGACCCAGGCATTGAAGTCATCAAGAACCATTAGTCTTGGCGACTCCAATACCACGTCAGCGATGAAGTCCGCCACATCCTGAAGGAAACGTCTCTCGTCACCGGGTGGACAATAGACGAGAATGATCAGACAATCTACACCAACTACAACGGCATACTCGGATGGCTCAGTCTCACCTACCAATACACTAGTGAGGTTAAGTTTGGTCTTGAAACAGACCGCCACCCCCCCCCCCCACGGTCCAATCTTGGACGGTGTATTACCGAATACCGGGCTGGAAGTAAAGACTCCAAAATGGGGCTATAATTCTTATCCAGCCAGGTCTCGGTAATGCAAGCCAGGTCAACCATTTCCACAAGATCAGCAATAATTGCTGTCTTGTTTTTGACCAACCTGGCATTGCATAACACTGTCTGAGTTGGAAGAATGCCTCCTACCTCCCGAACCACCTGCTGACTCAATTCGGTCGTACCCTTGGGTATGGGAACCAGACATGGCTGACCACGTTCTGATTTCCATTTTGCCACAGGGTGTCTCCGGACTCCCACAACCCGGATTAGATGACCCCGCACACTCACCCTCCATTGTTCACCACCCCCATCCTCCTCCCCCTCCTCCATGCTATACCAAGCACTCTACAGTGCTGGTACACACCAAATTCCAGAGGAGGAGAAAAAAAGGATGGAGGGCATGAAGAGCAGAGGGTGAGTAGAGCACAAACATGGAGGCAGACAAACAGCACATCATAAACGAACTTAAACAGATACTTAATTACTGCAAAATTCTTAAAATATATATATAACTTAAATAGCCCAGGAAAGCTCTCACCTTCCCTGAGCAATACCAATGCTTTATTAATCCCTGGCTCTGCTCTCACCAGACCATAGGAATCAGATAGCAAAACAAAAAACAGAAAAACAAAAACCTCTTATGACCCAAAAGGGAGGAAGGGGTTCAGGTACTCTCACTGCCTAAATTAAAAAGTCACAATCTATAAAACTGCCGTATAATACAAAGAATAAAAAACTAAAATGAGTCAAAATGAGTATGTGGACCCAGGTCCTCTCACCACCAAGGAGCCACCCACAAAGTCCAGATTAATCCAAAAGAAAAAAGGTTGAATTCATTCTTGCTGTTATCATCCATGCAGTAAATTCCATGGTCCAGCATAAAAAACAGTTACACTCCAACAAAATCCCAGTCATACGATAGAACCCAAAGCATATGAGTCTCTACCTGTTCTGGACTGCAGCTTGAACTAGGACGGCCCAACAGAGTTCCAGTAACTCAATTTATCCTCGCTGCTCTCCACTCGGCCCAATAACGACGTAGAATCTCATACCCGTTCAGACTCAAAGGCCAAATGTAAAACCAGGGGCAGCTTACAGGGAAGAGAATACCCTCCCCCACCACCACAAACAGGCCCCGATCATTCCCACCTGTGATCTGAAGCTACAAGCACCTCGAGGCTGGGCTGACAGGACCAGCCACAAGGCCCCTTAGGAGAGACTGCAGATAATACCTCCAGCTTTCTGGGGAATAACGATCACCATTATGGCGTGTGTACATTGCTGAAAATGAATTTCAGCGACGCACACTCGCGGCGACTGGGACGAAGACGTCTGAGATCCACAGGTGTATTTTTTTTAATATGGGGGCTTCAACCCCTGCAGCCCCCAACTAAAGGATTCTCAACTCCAGAGGGGTGCATGTCGGTGGGATTAAATACTTTAAAATAGAAAAAGCCAGCTACCAGCAAAAAAAAAAACACAAAATGTTCCACGCCATACATGAACCATGCTCTCTGCACCTCCCAATCAATGACCCTCCCCACCATGCTAGCGGACCAGCTCAGCAGCTGCCCACGACACCCCCTCTCACATACATTCCCTCCCCTTTCTCATCCCCCCGTGTGTGTGTACGCGTATAGATTCCTCTCACCCTACCTTGCTCACCATGGTATCCAGGTGCTACCCTGCCATGTAGCCCTGAACACAAGCATCGTAAATGAGTCACCATTTTTGTATGGCACTCAATTGTGGAAGTTGTGTTCACTGGATACCACCCACCTCAGAGTACTACTCACTATGCCTGCTCAGACCTATCACCAGGGCCCCTAGTGCACTGCGGCAGAATTTTCTGATTTCTGTGGCAAGGTTCCTAGGTTTCTGTGGCAGCATTTTCTGATTTCTGTGGCATGATTTATTAATTTCTGTGGCAGAATGCAGTCCTGCCATTGGATAAAATATGATGTGATGTCATTGATGACATCACATGCCAAGCACAGTGGAGGGGCTTCAGGACAAAAAAGATGGGTACAGGAGCCTAGCTCAGTGGAAAAACATTATATCTGAATGAAAATTCTTCAAAAACAATGAATTCTGTGGCACTACATGAATTCTGCAACGTGGTGCAAATTCTGCAGAAAATTAGACAACCGCAGAATCGCAGATCTCCAGAGGCCTTGCCTATCCCCTATAGTAATACATCAATAATCTTCATACCATAAGCAAATTCTCTACATTCATCTGCAAATAGACTCTTGCTAAAGCTGTCCTGGTCATCTGGAATTCTATCCCTGATTCTATCAAACAAGCTTGCAGTGTGAGATAATTAAAGCAAGCTGTGTATGACCACATATTGAGTGTATACACCTGCTAAGCACTTTGCATACCTCTTACATGACCCTATTTATTGTTTCTCCCTTACATCATTCAATAATCTGGCACAAGTCTAGTTAAAATCTCGAAATAAAGGCAGCTATATATTGTACCTTGTATATTACATCTGCTGTAATTAGAAACTTATCTGTAATGTTTCCTATTATGTCAATTTTTTTAACAATCTGATCAGTAAGTGCTCTGCTGTTGTAACTCCCCATCCCAAACCCTCTTATAAAAATAGATGCTACACCTAAAAGAGAATATCAAAAAGCACATTTTTTTGATACCTATTACTGGACCAGCAGAGATGTTACAAAAAGAAAACAGTGTCTAAGTTTTCAGAACCAGCTAGGTCCTTTCTCGGAGACTTATGCCAGTTGTTTACAGAATCACATTCTATTAACACCCAGATCATACATAAAAAAAAAAATCAGAAAAAAATTCTCATTAGTTTAAAATACCTATTTTAAAAAATCACAGATTTAAATGGAAGGAACTGAATTCTACTAGTTTGCTACTGCTTGAGAAATCTTCCAAGGTCAGATGTTAACAGAATATTAACATAAGTGCATATTAAAATGTGACTGCTTGAGAGTATAGTTTAGAAATTGTCTCCAGATAGGTTTAGTGCTCTATGAATGTGTGAATCAGTTGTTCATACTAGGAACATTTTCTTTATACCCCCATAGTTCCATATATAGAAAGTGTCTATTGTATAATTTTTTATCATACAATACTATCACATTTTAATATGTACTTATGTGGGTATTAAATCATAAGGTCTTGCTTTTATTTAAGAATATTTTCACTTAACAGTCTTTTTTTCATAATTACAGTTAGTGGGACTGTCAATTCTGAGTGTTCTCTTATCTCGTCTGTTAACATTTGACCTTGGAAGGTTTCTCAAGCATTAGCAAACTATTAGAATCCAGTTCCTTCCATTTAAATCTATGGTTTATTAAAATAGGTTTTATGCTGACCTATAAAGCCCTACATGGACACGGTCCGAGCTACGTGCAAGAGCTCCTTCATCTCTACTGCCCCCTCTGACCGCTCCGCTCCATCAATGAGGGATTGCTAGAGGTTCCCAGGGTTTGGCTGAAGACATCTGGGGCTCGTGCATTTGAATTTGCAACCCCTACCCTGTGGAATTCTCCACCTCGCCAGACACAAGAATGCCAGACTGCTGTAGAGGGCTTTAAAACTGCTCTAAAAACTTATTTGTTTGAGCTTGCCTTTTCAGATAGTACTGATTGACTAAGTCTCTGATGGGGATTTAATGGTTCATTAATTATTTATTGATTTTAGTGTACAGGAGCAATAATCTTTTGGAATAGCGCCTTTTTAAAAATAAAGTTAATTGAAAAAAAATTAATTTAAATCAATGAGACATTTTTCTGTTTTTTTATGGATGATCTGGGTGTTAATAGAATGTGATTCTCTAAACAACTGGCATAAGTCTCCGAGGAAGGACCTGGTTTGTCCAAAAGCTTAGACACTGTTTTCTTTTTGTAACATCCCTGTTCGTCCAATAAAATGTATCAAACCATTTGCTTCTGGATCAGTTCTTACAAAGACAAATATGGCAACTAAACTAATTCTGTATACTGAAAAGAGGTAATCTTGCTTTGAAAACATTATAAATAAAATAAATATGAGCCAAGAAGTAGCATGGGGTGGAATTCCCTTTGAACCAAGCCAGCTTGCTCTCTCACTTTCTATCATTATGTTGTATGTAGTGAGTGATAAGGAATGTTGATGCCATTAAGCACACAAGGAAATTCAAAAATTAAGAGGATTAGAATGTGATTACAGCGAGGTTAAATACAGGGAAGTTAAGTGACATGACCAGACAGTGAGTAAGTGGCAGCTGTGAGATTCAAACCTGGCTCTCTAGTCTCACAGCTTTGTACTCCAATTACTAAGCCAAATTACCTCCCAATTTAAATGGTACAGTTATCTGAATATTACTAGAAATAATAGAATTTACTTTAGAACACTGCTCTATATGGAAAGTGTATTTTAACACAGCTACTAAGGCTACTATTATGATTGTTGTCTCATACACATGCTTAGGGTATGAGAACTGTAAACTATGGTGAGGGCTCTGACACCCTAAAGATGTATGTGAGATCACTCTCACAAACATAAGAGTGGTCTCGATGGCTGTGTTAATACATTGTTGATTGAGATTGATCCAAAATCTTCACAGAGCCGAGCCCCCTGACCTGGGCATGGTCCCCTCATGGTGTGGCTATCCCTGCTGACGCCACCCGCATCACCCTACACTGAAGCTGCAAGGGAACAAGCAAAAGCCGAGCCCCCTGACCTGGGTGCACTCTCCCCATGGTGTGGCTACCTCTCCTGATGCCACCTGCCTCACCCTCCACTGATGCCGGAGGGAACAAGCAAGAGCCAAGCCCCCTGACCTGGGTGTGCTCCACCAGCAGTGCAGCTATCCCTGCAGATGTCACCTGCCTCATTCTACACTGAAGCCACAAGGGAAGAATCAAGAGCTGAGCCCCCTGACCTGGGTGTGCTCCCTCTGTGGTGTGGCTATCCCTGCTGATGCCGCCCGACACACCCTCCACTGAAGCTGCAAGGGAACAAGCAAGAGCAGAGTCCCCTGACCTGGGTGTGCTCCCCCAGCATTAAGGCTATCCCTGCTGACATCTCCCACCTCATCCCACATTGAAGCTGCAAGGGAAGAAGCAAGGTATAGCCGCACTCAGATTTTACGGAAATTTTCAAACTGGTATCTTTTCCTGCTCAACGGTGATTGGCTAGAACCGAGGAACTGTCCTGCTGATTGGCTTTGAGTGAGCCAAATGGAATGTTATTGAACTTGCTCCTTTCAGTTCATTTCTCTAGCTAAACTGCCAATTTTCCTCTTTTCTAGCAGCAAACTTTTTATAAGATTCATTTATCTGTTCATGGTTTCATCTAACTGTTGCAGTAGTAATTTTTGCATGCTGTTTTATTTATCTAAAGCCAATTGCATTTGTTCCAATGTTAAACTGCAAAGAATTGTTTAATTCCTTCAGTGCAGTTGCAGAGCCTCAGCTATAGCCAATTATTTAATCTCTTAGCTGGTAATTAATTTAACTTCCACTGTATGCTCTGCAGCTGTGACCTTTCCTGTGGTCCCTTCCTTTCTTAAACTTTTACCATCCATTCAGCCTGTCTCCTTGTGCTCCACCTGCTTCCTCTCCCACTCAGCCTCTCACTCTCAAATCCTTTCCCAGTGCAAGGTGCTGACCCACCCTGCCCCCCGCTCCTTTGTCTATCCTCTTACAGTGTTCTTCCCTGCCCCCAATTAACCTAATCCTCCCCTGTTGCCATGGCCCCCTGCCACTCAACTGTCTACTCAGTGCCTACCCCCACTCCCTGGTTCCTTCTTAAATCTGCTAACCCTCCTGTCTCTCTGTCTTCACAGATCTGAGCCCCCTGACCTGGGTGTGCTTCCCCTGTGGTACGGCTATCCCTGCAGATGCAGTCCGCCTCACCCTACACTGAAGCCGCAAGGAAACAAGCAAGGTACAGCTCCACTCGGATCTTCTGGAATTTTCAAACTAGTGCCTTTTCCCGCTTATCAGTGATTGGCTAGAACCGAGGAGCTTTCCTGCTGATTGGATCTCTGAGTGAGCTGAATGGACTGTTACTGAACTTGCGCCTTCTGGTTAATTTCTCTAGTTAAACTGCCCATTTTCCTCTTTTCTAGCAGTTGACATTTCTCCCTCCCATTATGCCCACCCCAACACTCTTTAAATGCACTTGCTGCACCTCAGACTCCTCCCTACAGTGCAGTGTATCCAATTGTATCTCAGCAGTGCTTTCCCCCAGAATACTACCTCACTTCTTCTGCCTGCATTACACCTTGTTCTGTGGCTGTCTATAAACAGTCCCAGTAGGCAAATCCTTTTGTCAGTCCCAAGCAGATAAATCCCACCTCTCCACTGATACCCATTCTGTTTCCCCTCTTTCTCTCCCTGCCTCTCCTGATTCTGTGGCTGCCTGGCAAGTCTCTCCTGTCCACCCCAAGCAGAGTATTTCCCCACTTCTGCCAGAGAATTGAAAGAGAACACAAGGACAAGGAGCTGCTGTTGTGACTGGACTTCCCTACTAGGACTAAAGAAGTAGAACTCTACTACTGGGACCCTTAATTTACTGGGACTAAAGAAGTAGAACTCTACTACTGGGACCTTCAATTTAGGGTAAAACAAAAGATAACGTGTTTGTCTAAGTTGGCTGAAGTGAGTTGTCATCTGAGCAGTTATCTAGGTGTTAATCTCAGGTGGCTGAAGGGGATTGTTATCTGGGCAATTTAACCAAGGGTAGAAAGATCTGCTAAGTAGGGGGAGTGGCTTAGCTAGAAGGAAGCCAGATTTAAACACTGCCCTAGATAGCTTCTGCCAGAGAATTGGCAGAGAACAACAGGAAAAGGAGCTGCTGTTGTGACTGGACTTCTCTACTGGGACCATATTGCCTTCCTTCCCTCCCCTCCACCCAAAGCCAGTTCTACTTTTATAGGCACAGGATTTGACTGGCAATAGCAGCTTCCTGTTTGGGAGCAGGAAGTGAGTGATCACAGAGCCACCAAAGACTCACCATCCTAGAAGGACAAGTGTAGCTCTCTGTCTCCCACTAGCTGATGGAGGTCTGCCTCTCAGCAAGTAGGGGGTCTACTGAGAAATATAGGATCTTCTTGTCTCAGAATAGGAAGTCCAGGAGCTTAAAGGGCACAGAGGCAGTAAGTAAGTAGGGAGAAAAAAATAAACAGTGGAAAGAGTAAGGATTCCAAACAACAGTGAAGGGGCCAGAAATAAGACATGATGGGAGTGATGCAGTGCAGTGGCTATGGAGCAGCAGTCTTCCAGGAGATGTTGTGGAGGATGCAGTGTTGTCCCATCTGCAGGCACCTCTCTGGGCTGAGGGAGGAGGTTGCTCATCTCCAGGCTGAATTGGACAGGATTTCTGGGACCTCCTCTCCCATCCAGGGACCACCAGGGCCACTGCTGTTGACTCAGAGGTTGCCAAGAAAGAGGAGTGGTTGGACCACAGTGGGCTCAGGGAGGGTGAGGGTGGTGGAACAGAGGCACATCTCTCCAGTTGTACCTCTCCACAATCCATATGCCATTCTGGCAAAGTGTGGTTCCTCTATGGAGGCACTCACAGTGGAGACCATGGAGGGTGCTGGGAACCTCCACAAAGGAGACCCACAGGAGGGTGGCATGGGATCCCACAGGGGAAGGAAACAACTTCTGGTTGGGGGACTCCATTGTTAGGAAGGTAGAACTGGGGGGGAGGGGAGAAGGAGGTAAGGTGCCTACCTGGTGCCATGGCTTGGAGGACAAGGAGTGAATCCTCAGGATCACTGGAGCAGCTACACAGGGGAGGGAGCTGGATGTCATTTTCCACCTATGGACAAATGACTTGGCTAAGAAAGGGATCAGAGCAGTGTGGGATGAGTCTGTGGAGTTGAGGAGGGGCCTTAGACAAGTAGCACGCATGGTAACCTTCTCAGAGGTGCTGCCTGTCTATGGCATAGGTGAGGCTAGGGTGCTCCACACCATGGTATTAAATCAGTGGTTGAAAAACTGGTGCAGAGCTCAGGGATTTGGCTTCATTGGGGACTGGAAGTTCACCTGGAGTGATGCAGGCCTATACTGATGTGATGGTCTGCATCTGTCCAGGAGGGGATCCAGGATCTGAGGTGATAAGTTTAAATGCTTCATTGGCAAGCATTTAAACTAGCCAAGGGGGGGAGACACTGGAAAGGAGCAGGGAAATCCTAGCCCCCCAAAACAGTCAGGGTAGTAAGTGAGGTAAACACCAAATTAGAGATGTCAATAGGGAGAAGGGCAGGGGTAAATGGAAAAAGTGACAAAGGCAATAAGGACAGAGATGGGGGAAAATGGGTAAGGCCATCAGGAAATGGAGGGCAATAAGTACCAATGCCCGTAGTCTGGGTAACAAGCTCCCTGAACTGGTGGCTTTGATGGAAGAGGGATGCCTGAATATCATAGCAGTCACAAAAACATGGCACACAGAGAACCATGACTGGGATGTTAACATACCAGGGTACACAACCTACAGGAGAGACAGGGAGGGTAGAAGAGGAGGAGGATTAGCTCTCCATGTAAGGGAAGGGATAAAAGCAACTGAACAAAAGAGTAAATGGGGAGGAGATGAGGCACTGTGGGTCACCTTAGAGACTGGAAATGGCACCACAATCTGCACAGGGGTTGTATACAGACTCCCATGTCAGGGGGAGAGAATGGACAAGGATATGATAGAAGTCATTCTTAGGATGGCAGAGAAAGGTGAGATACTGTTGATGGGAGACCTGAATATGCCAGATGTTAACTGGAGCACATTTGTTGCAGCCATATCCAAGAGCAGGGCCATTCTTGATGCCCTACAGGTGGCATGCCTCAGACAGCTAGTTTTGGAACCCACTCGTGAGGGAGCAATCTTAGACCTCATACTCTCAAATAGGGACAGTGAGAGGATCTCAGATCTAGAAGTGGGTAGCCATCTGGGAACACGTGACCACCAAACAGTGTGGTTCATGATAAACTCAGCTACAGAGTCAAGCCATACAAAAGTGAGGGTACTGAACTTCAGGAGGGTTTTGGCAAGATGGGAGAATGCCTTAGAAAAGCACTAGCAAACAGGCTAGAAGGAGGGGTGGAGCAACAATTGGGAAACATCAAAACTGCCATCACAGAGGCAACAAGCCTTTGTGTGAAGCAAATAAACAAATCAAAATGAAAGAAAAACTCACTATGGTTCTCAAAGGAGGTGGCAGAGAAGGTCAGGGAGAAAAAGATAGCATTCAGGAAGTATAAGGAAACAGAGAAGGAGCAAGACAGACAACTGTACCAGTTAAGGCAGAAGGAAGCAGGGAAGGAAGTCAGAATAGCAAAGGCCCAAACTAAGGAAGAGATAGTCAAGTTGGTTAAGAAGGGAGATAAAACCTTTTATAGGTACATCAGAGAGCGTAGAAAGACAAAAGGAGGGATAGTGAGGCTGAATAGAAAGGACGGTGGGTGGGCAGAGAGGAACAGTGAAAAAGCAGGGATACTGAATGAATATTTCTGCTCAGTATTCACAGAAGAGGAGGAGGGAGAGGTGCCTAATCCAAGTAATAGAAACACTCTGGATAGGGAGGTTGATCCCAGTCCTTTCACAGAAGAAAGATTTCTGAAAGAACTCCTAAAACTGAAGGTAGACAAAGCAATGGGGCCAGATGGAATTCACCCCAGAATTCTAAAATAATTAAGGGGAAAACTAGTGAAACCACTGACCACCCTTTTTAACAAATCATGGGAGGATGGTGTGGTACCTGAGGACTGGAGTAAGGTGGATGTGATTCCCCTTCACAAAAGTGGGACCAAGACAGAGGCAGGAAACTACAGACCTGTCAGTTTGACCTCTGTGGTAGGGAAAGTGATAGAATCACTTCTGAAGGAAAGAATTGTTGAGTACCTAGAAGCCAGTGGGGTACAGGACCCAAGGCAGCATGGGTTCATAGCGGGAAGGTCATGTCAGATGAATCTAATTGATTTCTTTGACTGTATGACCAAAGTAGTAGACCAGGGAGGGGCTGTGGACATGGCCTACCTAGACTTTAGCAAGGCATTTGACATAGTTCGACACAAAAGAGTAATAGTCAAATTAACCAGCCTGGGAGTGGGTCCCAGGGTGGTTACCTGGGTAAAACAATAGCTGGACAACAGGACACAGAAGGTAATTGTAAATGGAGTCCACTATGAAGAAAGAGGGGTTACTAGTGTGGTACAGCATGGTTCTGTACTGGGTCCAGTCCTTTCTAATGTCTTTATAAGTGACATTGCAGAGGGACTGAAAGGAAAAGTATGCCTCTTTGCAGATAAAACAAAGATTTGTAACAGGGTTGATACACTAGGAGGTGTGGAAAGGATGAGAAGGGACTTGGCAAGGTTGGAAACAAAAACCCAGGGGAAGATTACACAATGGGGGGAGGTAGTAACAACAACAAAAATGGAAAGGGACCTGGGGGTAGTCATATCAGATGACCATAAGCTTAGCAAGCAATGTGAGAAGGCAGTAGGGAGGGCTGGGGGTATACTGGGATGTATAGGAAGAGGCATCACCAGCAGAAAACAGGAAGTTGTTATTCCTTTGTACAAACAGTTGGTGAGACCCCATCTGAAGTACTGTGTCCAGTCCAGGAGACCCCATCTCCACAAGGACATAGGCAGGATAGAGGCAGTCCAGAGGGGGGCAACTAAAATGGTGCAGGGTCTGCAAGAGAAGCCATATGAGGAGAGGCTAAAGAAGCTTAATGTGTATACCCTTGAGGAACGGAGGGAGTGGGGGGACATAATAGAAACTTTTAAGTACCTCCTTGGAATCAACAAAGTCCAAGAGGGTAGCATCTTTCAGAAAAAGAGATGTGCAAGAACAAGGGAGTACAATTTTTTTTTTCAATTCAAATTTTATTAAAGTTTCCAATACAGAGAACAAGTCATAACAGTGTAAATCATGAACCCCATACATCAGATACAAAATACAGGATGATTCGCTCTCCCCAACCCCCCTCCCGCCCTACCCACCACCCACCCAGAACAACCCAGCGCCTCTTTACACATTTAGCACAGTACCTATGGGTATGCCTAGTAATGCTTAAGCCTGTAATGCACAGAGAGTATGTAGTGCGCCCCCAGATCCTATCCAGCTTCTTAATTCTGTTGTATAGACTGGCAATAGTCCTTTCTGTTCTAAGGTTCGCAAGTAACTCCTGAAGCCATTCGACATATGCTGGTACCTCCATATCTTTCCAATGTCTTAACACCACTTTTTTAACAGACATCGACATCAAGGCTATGTAGTACTTCCTGTTCACCACCGAAATGGAGGAGAAATCCCCAAGAAGACATGTTTCGGGGGGTGAACAAGTCTGAGAGCCCTAAAAGAGGATTAGCACGCTGTTTAATCATAGTCCAGAGTGGGACAACTTTAGAACAGCTCCAGAAAATATGAAGAAGGTCTCCTTCTTGAGACTGGCATCTTGTGCAAAGAGGAGAGGACACCAAACCCAGTCTGGCAAGCCTCTGCAGAGAGTAATAAATGTTGTGCAAAATTTTGAATTGCATTAATCCAAGTCTGTCCTGCTTGAGGAACTTATGACAACTTTGCCACAGGAGAGGCCAATCCAGGTCTCTGCCCTGGAAGAAAGAGGCCCAAAAGGTGACGGGAGAGTAATTATCAGGATAGACCCAGGTAAACAGAGCACTGTATATTTTAGATACAGCATGAGGCAAACCCGCCAACTCTGTTAGGGTAGCCTGAAATCTGATATGGGGAACCGGAGGGGGAGTCAAACCCATTACCTTAACCAGGAAGTGACGAAGCTGGAAAATCTTGAAGATTCTTATGCGAGGTACCATAAACTTGTTCATAATGTCAGCTGAGGAACACCATTGACTGTTGAGTGTTATAATCTCATCTAGATGGCAGTCTCCTAACTGAGGGAGCCAACTGGCTGGGAGGGGCTTACCGTCTTGTAAAAAATTAGGGTTACCTATTACGGGTTGAAATAAATCCTTGAGATTCTTATATCTCAGAAATGCGCACAATTGAGTATGAATCCTGATTGAAACAGCTATAGGGGAACTACGTAGAGATTCTGTAGGGAACTAACCTTAGTGTATAACAATGCAGCAGGGGAAAGACCGTGTATTTTTAGGGAAGCAGACTCGACGGCTAACCAAGTCGGGGTGTACGCAGCAGCTGTGGATGATTGATCCATGGTCAGCCATCTGAGATACTTATTGGCCTGACTGGCCCAATAGTATAGCCCAATATGGGGAAGCCTTAATCCTCCTTTAGCTTTCGGGGCAGCTAATTTATGGAATGCCATTCTAGCCTTCATATCACCCCCATATAAAAGTAGAGATCATACTGTGCACTTTTTTGACCCAGGACAGGGGGAGCCATATGTTTAACATGTTGAGGGGGTAGAACAAATGAGGGAATACGTTCATTTTGATTAGATTAATTCTGCCCCAAAGAGAGAGAGGAAGTGGGGTCCACCTGCGAAGGTCTAGGTCTATTTTATGTACCAGTGCGTCAATATTTAGTTGTCTGAACCGAGCTGTATCCCGAGTTAGCAGGAGCCCCAGGTATTTAATATAGTCGGACTTCCAAGTAAGCCCGAACGCGATGATGTCCTGTTTGTATACCCTATGATTAAGAGGAAAAACTACAGTCTTTCCTACATTACGCTTATAGTTTGAGACCTTGCTGAAGCCATCTATTAACTTCACAATAGTGGGAATAGATGTGAGTGGGTGGGTTACTTGCAGCAGAAGAACATCTGCGTAGGCCGCAACTTTAACCACCTGCTCACCTAGAGAAATTCCCGAAATGCCCTGGGCACCTGATAACCTCTTAATAAGAGGCTCTAAGTAAATATTAAAGAGAAGGGGTGATAGGGGGCACCCCTGTCTGGTCCCCACATGCAGTTTAAAGGGACTAGAGACAACCCCATTACATGACATTCTGGCAGAGGAGAACTTGTATAACGAGCTGACCCAATTCTGGAATTTCATGGGAAAACCGAAAACCTCCATCGTAACAAACAAATAGTCCCAGTGGACTCTGTCAAATGCCTTCTCGGCATCCAACAAAATCAGTACCATTGGATGAGAAGCATCCTTGGATGCCAGGAAGACGTGAGACAGGGCCCTCAGATGATCAACCAATGATCTCCCTTTCATAAAACCAACCTGTTCTGCCCCGATTAAAAAGGGAAGTACTGCCTCCAAACGGTCGGCTAATAATCTTGCCAAAATTTTAATATCATGGTTGAGAAGGGAGATCGGCCTATAACTTGAGACCTGATCAAACGGTCTGTCTGGCTTGGGCAACAAAACAATCAACACCTCAAAAAGGAAGGGATCGGATACTTGACTGGAAAGGATAGCCTGAAAAAGTGGCAACAGAATGGGAATCAATTGCTTAGAGAAAACTTTGTAAAACTTGGAGGTAAACCCATCAGGGCCCAGAGATTTGTCAGGTGGAAGAGATTTGATTACCCTTTCAATCTCGCCCTCAGAGATAGGAGACTCCAAAATTTTCTGCTGGGATTGTGTAACAGTTGGCAATTGCAAATCACTCAGATATTCATAAATTCTATCCTTAGATGGGGGGTTGGCCATAGGGCCATATAAATCCTTGAAATAATTTGTGAACTGCTTCGCTATCTCCGAGGGTAAGACCCTAAGGGAGTTGTCTTTGTGGGAGTGGACTGCCGGAATGAATCTGGTGGATTCCTGTTGTTTAATACGCAATACTAACATTCTGCCCGCCTTCTCACCCTGACCAGTATATACGTCTTTTGTTTTCAAAATTGCAAACTCAGCTTGCTCCATTAACATAGCTAGGTAGGCTTCTCTCAATTTTGTTAAATTTTGTTTAAATGTCTCTGAGGAAGATGGAGAGAGAGAGAGAGAGCAGTCTCCATACCCCTAATCTGAGAGAGAAGGTCAGAAATCCAAGATGCCCTCTCTCTTTTCCTTTTTGATGTTAGGCCAATTATAATCCCCCTTAAATATGCTTTACAAGCACCCCATACCATATCAGGCTTCCCTATGGAGTTAGAGTTGGTGGCAGTAAACTGCTCTATTTGGGATATTATATATTGAACCATTTTTGGCTCCTTCAAAATTTGGTTATTCAACTTCCACCTGCCCCCTTTATTTGGCAATGAAGCTAAGGCTGTTAGGCAGGTGACCACAGAGTGATCCGACAGGAGCCCTGAGACAATACTAGAGCCTATAACCCCTGGTAAAAGAGTTTGAGAAATGAGGATATAATCAATCCTCAAGGAAGTTGCATGCACCAGGGAAACAAAAGTGTACTCCCTTGTATTGGGGTATAATACACGCCAAATATCACAAAGACCTGTAGAGTCCATAAGGTCCCTAAAAGCTCTTTGTGCTGGAGAGAGACCTTGATGGGATTGACCTGATCTGTCTACAGCCTGATCAAAAACGAGATTGAAGTCACCCCCTATGACCATGGGGGTATCCAAAAATGGAGTTAAGGCTTCTATTATCTGAACGTAAAAGCTAGGGCAGTCTACATTAGGGCATGCAGTCTGCCTTTTACAAACAGGAATCTGCTCAAAGGATCAGATATAACTTGGAGAGGTTTGAACGGAACTGACCTATGCAAAAGGATCATGACCCCTCTACTGTGGGTCGTGCCCTCCGCCTCAAACAACTGCCCAATTTGTTGCTGTCTCATTTTGTCAGCCTCCCTTTTGAGCAGGTGTGTCTCCTGCAAAAACATGATTTCTGCCTTCAGATTGTTTATATGTTTCAGAATTTTATATTGCTTAGTCTTATGCCTCACCCCTTTAACGTTCCAAATAATAAATTGAATGTTTCTAGCCATCACCCGTGTTGCCAGTCAGAAATCTTCTGAAGCACAGCATATGTTTATATTTCACATCAGTACTTCTCCAAACATGATATGCGCTGGGTTGTTCTACCTTCCCCCCAACCCTGCCAGCACTGAGTCCTTTCCCCCAACTGCCCCCCTGAATCCCCACTGCCCAAAGCACCCCATAAACCCTAACCCCTCCTCCCACACCCACCCTCTTTGCATTGCACATGATGAACGGCAAACTGAAAAGTCCCTATCCTCCAACCTCGTGAACCAGGAAACAAGAGCAAGAATACCCCTTTATAACCAGAACACTCCCATAGAGAATAACATATCCCCAATTCTTATTGCTTGACATCACCCCTTAATAATACAGGGGAATTAGCTGCACAAGCCCCTCAGAGAAAGTAATCCTCCCTGCTGACACCCCACGAGCCATGCATCGACATGGTCCACGGAGCGCAAAGTGTGTAAAACACTTGATCATATGTAGAAATAATAATCTTAGATGCCCTCTTGCGGCGCAGCCCTCAAACAACAGGTGTAAACAGATGAGAGTAAGCAGGCCATTACTGTCTTCTTTGATATAGGGGAAAAACTGTGAGCTCCAGGGTCACTGTCCAGACCGCATTTCTTGGACCAGAAACAGTGACCACCTCACTTCTATAGGGGAAATTTGAAAAAAGAAAAAGGAAGTCCTCCAAAAACAGCACTCTAACAGGTTTATACAGGAGGGGCAAACAAATGCCTAATTAAGGTGTACAGAAACCCTGATCTCTCCGTCTGTCTACAATTGCAGAACCCCCGTCTGGTATTCAGGCTAACCTTATTTATTGCCTAATGGCATCAGGGAGCAAGAGGAGGGGAAGCCTGGAAAAGACCAGACCTTGCAACAGGACCAGGAAGGGACCGCAGTTACAGACAGAGTTTCATTATAAGCTCCGAGAAAGCTGAGCATTACCCCCCCTCCATTGCCATAGAATCAGGACATCGCCCCTAAGGAAATAAGTTGCCAGTTCTGTCAGAGTGGGATTTGACTTGAACACAATGACCCCACTCAGATAACCATTATTAAGGACCAGAGGGAAAACACAAGAGCCCGTTAACACCTAGCTTGTAAACCAAAGAAGAGACTGGGCTTAGCCAGATCCAAAACAAGAGAGTCAACAAGATATTAGACAGTCCTGGAGATGAGAAATGGATCGGGAGCAAAATGTCCATTTTTATATCAGAAAGGAGGCCCTTCATGAGAGTTGCAGCATAGAGTTAAGTAGTCAGATGTACAGTTTGTCACCAACATAGCCCCAGAGAGTTTATTGAGAATTGTAATTAGCAGCAGCTAGACAACACCACCAATGGAAAACTCAGCATATCACACTGCACTAGGTCGATTCTCATGCAGGCTTAAATAGGTCAGGAAGCGCTTCTTTGAGCCCTGCAGTTGCCAACTCCACTTCCTCATAGGTCACCCAGGAGCCATTCAGGCAAACTTGAAGCCTTGTAGGAAAACCCATACGAAACTTGATTCCTGCGGCAATCAACTTGAGGACCAATTTGTGAAACGTGGCTCGTTTCTGACGCACAGATAAAGGCAGATCTTGCCCCACCCTCAGCTTTTTACCTTCCCATTGCAAATCTTGTACTTCCTTAACTTTGTATAGGAAATGCTGTCGCTCCTGGAAGTTTAAAAGTGAAATATGAATGACCTGGGGGCTCCAGCCAGGGGCGAGTGTACAATGAGCTCTTTCTATAATATAGCTTGCTCCAAAAGGGGAAGGGACTGCCACCTTCTCCACAAACTTCTTGATGAACTTGATGGGGTCTGAGCCCTCTTCACCTTCGGGCAAACCTATAATTACTGCATTGTTGTGGCAACTGTACCCATCCAGATCTTCCACCTTGTTCTCCATCTTCACTAGCCTTTGCCTCAAGGCCACTAATTCCAGTTCTGCTTTGTCCTGTTTCCTTTCAACAGAGTGCATACAAGCTTCATTATCAGCAGTTTTCTTGGAGAGCTCCTCCAGGGTGCTAGAGATGCCTTTTATTTCTCCTGACACTCAACTGTCTACTCAGTGCCTCTAAACTCCTCTAAAAACCTCGAGAGGGTAAGGAGATCCACATCAGGGCTCTCAGTAGTGACAGGCAGTGAGGAGTGCAAGGAGGAGGCCCTGGCTTTTTTAGAGGCCTTCTCAGGTGTAGCAGGAGGCATTATGTTTGGAAGTGATTTTCCACATCTCCTCATCCATCGACTTCTTATAACGGGGGCACAAACGTTCAGGAAGGTGACAGTCAAGCGATCTGCTGTAAATAACGCCGCAAAACAGGGTTTTATAAAGATTTAGCAGGCGGTAGGTCGGGGCAAGCAGAGAGGTGTCCTACACAGCACACCGCATCACGTGACCCCCCACAAGGGAGCACAATTTGAAGATAGGTGGGCGTGCAGTTCAGGGGCAATGTGAGGAAGTATTTTTCACAGAGAGGGTGGTGGACACATGGAACAGCCTTCCTGAGGAGGGTTGTGGGGTCTAAAACTGTGGGAGAATTCAAGAATACATGGGACAGACATAAGACAATTTGTGTGGAGGGTAGGAAGAAATAGGCTGTTGGTTAACTAGGATCTGCAGCTTTTCCTGTAGGTAGGGAAATGGGCAGACTAGTTGGATCAAGCAGTCCTTATCTGCTGTCAAAGTCTATGTTTCTGTGTTTCTCTTCAGTTGCCCCTTCAGTCTTTCACATCTTACCTCTCTTCTCTCCACTGCTGCAATTATTAACCACTCAACCATTGCCTCTGGAACTCCCTAACCTGACCATGTCACCCACCCCCACTTCGCCTCATCCCCTACTCTTTCTCTTACTCATCTTCCTTCCCTCCCCACTAGTATCCCATCCTCCATGCCCCTCCCTCACAGCAGTCCTCTCCCATCCCTCCTCTCCCATCCTTTCCTTCTATGCACCCTCCATTCATTGCCCGCCCCCACCCCCCCACAGCCAGCTCCCATACTCTCCCATCCCTCCCTTCCCCCACCATGACCTCCCCTCCTCCCCTCTCACTTACCTCCCACATCCACCCCTTGCTGTCTCTTCCCACCTCCTAAATCTTGAGGCTGTCTACCACTGCCTAAACCTCTCCACTCCACCCTCCATGCACAGCTCTGCCAAATCAAAACTCCCCCCTTTCCTTCCACTCTCCCTCCTCCTCTTGCTCCTTGCTGGTAACATCCAACCTAACCCTGGCCCCCCCACACCCCTCTCCACCACCACCTCACCCACAACCTCCCAGGGGTTGCCCCCACCTCAGACCTTGTCTTCTCTACCTAACAGCCTCAGTATTTATCATCTCAATGCCAGGCATCTCCTTCCCAAATTAGATGCCGTAAATGTTTGGATTACCCAATATCACCCTGACATACTCTGCATGACAGAAACTTGGCTATCTGCCAAAATCTTTAACTCCTCTCTCACCATTCCCTCCTAAAGACCCATGAGCCAGGCTCCAGTCTATCCTTGAATTTGCAAGATTACAACCTCCTGACTCTGAGCTCCTCCTTCTCGGTGATTTCAATATAAATTGGCTTGCCTCAGATATCAGACCCAGCAGGGATACTATCCTAGCAACCAACCTAACACAGATGGTCAATTCCCCTACTAGAAAAAACTACAAGACTGGAACCAGCACTCTCATTGACTGGATTCTTACTAATCGCCCGGACCGGATAAAAAACACCACCATTCTCTCCGACTCCCTCAGTGACCACTCCCCTGTGATCTGTATCTGGACATATAAGTTCCACAAACCACCTCCTAAAACCATCCTAAGTCGAATGCTACTGCACGGAAACCTTGCTAAGCTAAAGACCTGCTTCCTACAACAAGACTGGTCCCCTATCTACAATACACTGGATGTGGACGCTACCCTAGACTTCTTCATTAAAACTTTCAACACTGCCTATGACACCTACGCACCTTTCAAAACACGTAAAATCAAAGCCCTCTCTAATCCCTGGCTAAAAGCCAAACTACTGGCTCAGCTTAAAGCACGTGACCATCTTTGGGCTATAGCCAGGGCCACAGGCTCCATAACAGACTCACTTAACTATAAACAGGTGTGCAACCTATGCACTTCACAAATCAGGCAAATGAAGAGCTCCTATTTCAAGAATGCTCTAGAAACCACCTGGGGTGACAGGAGATCCTTCTGGGACAATATATGTAATATTACGGGCAAACAGGCTAAATCCTCTCCCATGGCAATGAACATCGATGGCTCCACTACCCGTGACCCTAAGACTATGGCCGATGCCCCTAAATAAAACCTTCACTGACCTCAGTGGTGTCTTCTCACCAGACTTCTTCCAGGACTTGTCAGTTCCAAAATTCATATCCAAAACCACCTCGCCAGACAAACCGCTATTTCACTTTAAAATAGTTAAGACATATGAAGCCTACAGATACATAAAAAAGGCCTGCTCTAAATCTAGAAATAGCAGTGACACCATTGATCTAAAACTTCTGTCCCTCACCTTGGAAGAAGTGATCCACCCCCCTCACCAAAATTCTCAACCTCTCCCTGTGCCAAAGTCAATTCCCCAACACATGGAAGGCCGTTATAGTCACACCAGTGCATAAAGGGGGCGACAAATCCACACCAGGGAACTATCGGCCCATATCTATACTTCCACCCCTCTCCAAAGCTCTTGAACGGATTGAGGCGGATCAACTATCAGACTACCTGCAAAAGTACAATCTAGTCTGCATTCAGCAACACAGATTTAGGAAAGGACACAGTACATCAACGGCCCTACTTGATTTCTCTAGTGAAACTCACAAAGCCTTGGATAAGGGTTATTTAACCGGAGCTGTTTTCATAGACCTCACAAAGGCCTTTGACACTGTTCACCATAGCCTTCTAATCTCTCTTCTGCTCAACATTGGGCTAGCTGAGGGACCTGGAGCCTGGGTAAAAAGTTATCTGGCACAACGTTCTCAAACAGTAAAAATCTCTGAGGTTCTCTCTGACTCCAAACTGGTCCTCTCTGGTGTCCCCCAGGGCTCAATTTTAGGTCCTCTCCTCTTCAGCCTATTTCTAAACTTGCTTCCCAAATCCTGCCCTGAAAAATTAATACTCTATGCAGATGACTCTGTAATTCTCTCCTCCCATAAGGATCCAAATCCACTACGACAGAGTTTGCAGCTTGCTTTCTCATGTGTTGAAAAGTGGTTCCTTGAACACAAACTGGTCCTAAATCCAAAAAAAAACAAAAGTCATGCTTTTCGCCAGTCATCAAAACAGAAATAGGCATACTCCACTCGTCATAGAAACTTCTCTTGGAAATACACTAGAACAAGTGAACACCTTCAAATACCTTGGTATCACTTTTGACGAATGTCTTACTTTTGCAGCCCATATCGATAACACTGCAAAAACTGCACCAATGCATTGGAATTTTGTACCGGAACCATCAATTTTTCAACCAAGCTGCCTTGAGGATTGCTGTTCAATGCTCCATCATCTCAATCATAGACTATGGTCTAATTGTCTATGGCTCAGCTACTACCACTGCACTAAAGCGCATCTCAACAGCACTAAACAAAACCTGTCGACTCCTCACTGGAGCACAGAGACGGACCCACACTTGTGACCTCTACACGGAAACCGGTTGGTTGCATCTTTCCAATCGCCTCATGTATCTCACCTACGTGATGGCAAAAAAAATCAATCTTGGGACTCACTCCTCCATGTATCTGGGACCTGCTCTGCCTGAACAATGGCACTCGTACCACCAGAAGATCTGACCACCAACCTTTCCTTGTCCCTAGATGCCGGACTGCTCAGGGACAAAGATCTTACATACCGTGCCCCTACCTGGTACAATGCCCTTAACCTGCCCTCCCTATCCTCCACGACATTGGGAGCTTCAAATCCACACTTACGCTCACCTCACAGCCTCCAGCTCCTGTGACTGCTTTGACTAAAGTCTCATCCCACTAAGTGCACTTACATTTGTTTCACTCAACCACCATGGTCTCTCTCTTGACAAAGACAACCTGAGTACCACTAACCTGGTTCTGTCTGCTCCTAACTTCTTATTTCTCCCTCTCTTCCCTCTCAAGCTCTCCAATCCTTATTCCTTGCCCTTGACACTGCCTCTGAGTTCCTTTTTCTTTTCTGTACATAAATGTTACTGTTTAAGTTGTGGCCTTGTTAAACGGCTTACTGATTGTTTGTAAAACTGTCTACTATGTTTTTGTACTTAATGACGTGGAACCTTTGTAAAAGAGCCTTGGCTCAAAGGTATTAATTCCTAGAACAATAAACTTCAAACTTCATTCCCAACTTTAACATATTCCGCCAGTAAAGAGGAAAGTGAGGGGGAGGGTAGCCTTGTACATAAAGCAGTCCATCTCGAGCTCTATCATCTTCAAAGAATCCAGTCCATTCTCTCACAAACTTATGATTGCTCACTTATCCCATGCCTCCTCCGCCCCCTCTTTATTGGTGCTCTGTTTGCCTCACATAATGCCTTGCCTGACTCCACCATCAAGGCCATTTCCTCTATTTCCACTCTCACATGCAAAAGTGAACTCTTGCTCCTAGGTAATTTCAGTATAGACTGGCTCTCCTCATCTGCCAAGCCTACCACCCTATCGATTGAAGCTCTCAACCTCTCTCAACTTATCCAGGAACCTACCCGTCTGAACCCTCAGTCCCAAAACCACTCCCTCCTAGATTTGATTTTATCCACCCATGCCCACCGCATCACTGCCTCGGTTATCCTCTCCGGTGCCCACAGCAATCACTGTATCACTTATTGCATTCCCAAAATCCACATTCCCCACTCCTCTCCCAAATTCATTTGGTCCTGTCCCCTCAAATCACTCAACAAAGATTCCCTACTACAAGATATCACAAATGCTGACTGGCAACCATTTTGTTCTGCCCTGGATGATGACCTTGCCAGCATCTTGGATCTACATGCTCCCCTTAAGAAGTTAAGGATGAAGCGCTACCACCACCCTTGCATGAGTTCCGAACTCACTGGCATGTGTCACTTGTGAGACAAAGCCTGGGGATAATACAAGGCATTCCACACCCAAAGCGACCTCCAATCCTACAAACAACTTAGAAACAGGTGCACCAAGGCCATTCACCAGTACAAAGCTTCTTATTTCCAATCTGAGCTCGATCAGAGCCAAAACTCCCCAGTTTCTTTCTGGAAGGTGATCCACTCCCTCCTGAATCCCCCCTCCAAACATGCCTACCTGTTCTTTAAAATCGATGGCTGCCCAGTTTCTAACCCTGCTTCCATAGCCGAGGCTTTCAACAAGTTCTTCGTCCCTTGTGCCCTGCCCAACTGCCCCTCCCCCCTCACCTGGCCCTTCTCCCAGCCCTCCCGACCCCCCACCCTCCAGTTTCCTCTTTCCTCCCTCCTCTCATCTTGAAGTCTACTCTGTGCTCACCTCTCTCTCTCAACCCTTCCATCTCTAGCCCTGACGGCCTCCACCCCAGATTGCTCCACATCTCTACCCCCTCAATTGTTGCCCACTTGGCTTATATACTAAACCTCTCTCTGTACTGCCTCTGTTCCCAATGTCTGGAAATTGTCCAAAGTCCTCCCATTGCACATGGGTGGTGAGCCATCATCTCCTAGTAATTATCAGCCCATCTCGCTCCTCCACACCCTTGCGAAAATCCAGGAATCCCTCTTCCTGACTAAGCTCTCTGACTTCCTCTCCCTATCACCAGTGCAATCTGTTTTTTGGAAACAACATTCAACTATCACATCTCTGCTGTGCTTCACCTACTCCATTTCTACCGCAATGGACCAAAGCTAAATCACTGCTGCTATCTTCATTGATTTGGAAAAAGCCTTCAACTTTGTCTCTCACCATCTAGTTCTTCATAAACTGTGTTCTCTAGGCCTTGCTAAACCTGCAGTAGACTGGTTTTGTTCATACCTCCAAAATCGTCAACAGTCTGTCCAGATAGGTGACACACTATCCAATCCCTTCCCTATCCTCTCCAGGTTTCCTCAAGGCTCTATCCTTGGCCCCCATCTTCTTCTCTCTGTTCATAAACAATCTTCCCTCTGTATGTCAGTCTTCTAATATGCACATGTATGCAGACAACACTATCATCTAAGCCTCTGGCCCTTCCCAAGACAGTGTCCTCCCCAGCCTCCAAAATGATTTCAACAGAGTTCAGTCCTGGTCCCTTTCAAACCAGCTAAAATTAAATGCCAGTAAGACAGTTACCACGGTTTCTGGCTCCAGACAGAAGCTGAACTCTCTCCCCACCCCCCTTTGATCACCACTCTGGACAGTTCTTCCCTTGAGATGGTCCCTGCCTTCAAGTACCTGGGCCTCTAGCTGGAGAGCCATCTTGACTTCTTTACACATATTGACACCATCTGCACCAGATTCCAGCCTAAACTTGCAGTCCTATACTACCACAAAGCCAACCTCTCTCTCCCAATTCATTGTGAACTTGTACTCAGAATAATTTTGCCTGTGCTGGGTTACCCTGACATGGTCTATGGCACTGCCCCAGTCTCTTCCCTCTCAAAATTTGACACCCTACTCAGTTCCTTCTGTGTTTTGCTACTGCCCCCCCTTACCCATCACTGTCTCATTTATGGTCCTCTCTTCCTTGCTTCACTTTCCCACAGGAGACTGATCCACTGTGCCTCACTTATTGCTAAATATTGGTTTGACTCACTCCCCTCCTATCTCTCATCTCACCTCACTCCAGCCAAGACCACAACCTACTCTCTCCACCACAGGGACTCATGCACCTTCTCCATTCCCCATCCTCACTTTACTGCTAGTCAATCTGCCTTCTCATACTGCCTCCCTCTTCTCTGGAATAACCTACCCTCAGACCTTCACCTTGCCTCCCATCTCTCATCCCTCAAAAGACTCCACAGACTCTTCCCCTCCCCTCTGTACCCCCAATGCACCTAACTACTGCCCCCACCTCCTTCTCCTCCTCTCATATCTTCAGCATTTACCTCCACTAGCCTCCCACCCTGAACCCACAGGTTCTTTAGGCCAGAGTCAACTAACATCCCAATCTCAAGCCAAACCATGTCTGCTCCAGGTCTCCTAAGCTAGGGGCCTTAACCGGTGACATTATATAACTGCTTGACATGCTTTGTATCCTGCTCTATCTTTTGTGTCTTATCTTCGTATATATTGTATATTTATTTGTACCTAAATCTCATTTATTTCTTGTAACTTTTTTACATTATATTTGTTCTGTAACATTGTTTACTCTTGTGTATACTATATACCCGGATTGCACCTGGAAATGAGCCTTGGTTCAGTGTGCCTTTCCTGGTCACCAATTTTAAAAAAATGAACAAAGTAAAATATATTAAAATTTTAAAAAATAAGCCTCAAATGTGCCCATTTTCAGAGTAGCTGCACACGAGACACTCTTCGCAGAGTAAGAGTGTCTCATGCACAGAGGAAAGGAGCACTCCAATTGGTCGGGAGCTCTCCCTCCATCAATAATCAATTTTATCATGGTAGAATGAAATTCTTACATTTCTTCCATTCTTTATTGTTTTGTTCTGCTCCCTCTGGTAAAACATCTTGAGTACCTTATGTGGTAAAATGGTCCCACTTTTCAGTAATTCAAAGTTGCCTTATTACGTTTTCTTAACAAAACATGCAGTTCTTTCAAGTTGCTTATGTCATGTATGCTAACATTAAATAGAGAATAATGGATAGGCAAGTGTGTGTTATGAATATTTTTTTCACACCCAAGGTGTGTGATGACTCATATACCTCGAGTGAAGCTCTGGAGGTTTATGTCGGGCATCACGCACCGGGAGTGTAGAAAAAATATTCTATAGGCACACACTTGCCTATCTGTTATTTTTATAATTACTGGGGCATGGACTTCCACCACCTAAAACAACTTGGGTGAGAGAGAGGCCTGGGCAATCGGTATTCGTTTCAGTAAATTATATGCCCAAAATACACACACAGAGAAGTGCCTTGTATTAAAAATTGTCACCTGTCGGTGCTGTGCTAATTTTTATTAGTTTTGAATACAGAACTGTTAGTGTAGACTGATGAGAGTAGTGACTGGAGGCTCAGACTTCCGAGATTCAAGGGAATGAGTGTTGCTATAGTAACACTCATTCACGCCTAATCTGCCTTCTGAAGCCACCGAATCACTCGCTTTCATCAGTCTACACCGCGGCTTCTGTATTTCAGAACCACAAAAATTAGCGCAGCAATCATGGGTGACAATTTTTTTATACAAAGCACTTCTGTGTGTGTGTGTATTTTGGGGCATCATGATTTACTGAAAGGGACACCACTCGGCCATGCTACCAGGTCAGAACGATACACTTTACAGGCAGGAATGATGATGCTCTGAATCTAGCGACTGTAAGTTTAACTGATTGCGGTTTAAATTTATTGCTTCACCACTCAGAATGTCTCGAGCTCAGACACGCTCGAGAACTGTGAATGAATAGTGTTTTGAAAATGCCGTAATAACTCGATTTCGAGTTATTACGGCATTTCAGCAGAGTCTGAAAACAGGGTATTAAAGGGGGTCGCCAGTAATTATACATACTATAATGTATGGGAGAGGGTGATTAAGGATGGAATTCAATGAATTCCTCTCCTTATTATGCTATTGTTTTACCACCAAGAGGTTGTTATACCCTCTTGACTACATTACAATAATAGCATGTCAACTTCCGCAACTGTCCAAATGGGTTCAGAAGAATGGAGGAAACTGCTGCAGGGGGGAAGGAAATGATTTGAGCTCCATGCCAATCACTGGAGCTTTAGTCTGCTACCTTACCTTGCCAACTATGTCCTTACTGTGCCTTTTTCCCCCCTAAAACCCATTAATTTCTCTTTAGATGTTTCACCAAGACAGCCATTCTGGAAGAGCAAGTTTTGTGAAGTGTCTTGAGCATGTGCATCTCTTGGACATGAATGACCATGGTGGAGAGAGCTGGACCTAAATGAGAGTGTTAGAAAGTAAAAGGAAACAAAAAGAAAGGACACATTTTTTATAACTGGTGCCCATACACTATAAAAGCTAATGGATGGTCATCAGTTAATAACCTCACTGAATTCACTTCTCAAGGTTACCGTGGAAGCAGAAAACCTCTAGAGCATCACTCTCAAGGTTTACAATGCTGCCAAGGCAACCTCTCAGTGAATACAGCACGGTTATTAACTAATGCCTATCCATTATCCTCTTTGTCATGTTGTTTATGGGTTTTGTGTATTCACTGCATCTTCAGTTATTATGTGGCTTCATTACCTTGTTTGCATCATGCTTATCATTTTGCAATACTTCATAACTTGAAATTGAAACATTTGTAGCTTTTTTGAACACATGCCATTAATTATGCTCTCTAAAGCCCTCTTTAAAAGGCTCTTGTACAAGAATGAGACTAACCCAGTATTGAAACTTTAAAATAAACAAAAATGTTGATTTCCAATATTTTGTTTCATGGAATTAAGATTGTGTAACTTCTATAATGCATCTTCTTAACAACAGGTTCTTGCAGTATAATTAGGCTTTCTGGGTGTTAAAATGCTGAAATAAATCAAAAACTCATTTACATTAAGCACATGTAATATAAAAAGGCACATTTTTGGGGTAACATCATGGCATGGAAAATATACGAAAATTGGGGGTCTACACAGTGATCTGGAATTATTTGGGAAACAGATGGGTTAGGGTCATATGAAAGCAGACTGAAACCTGAAAAAAGTTCATTTGATCTTGGTTTGTAAAGCATAGTTTTGGCTTTCTTGCCTCATGATGTTGTCATTAGATGTAATAATATCATATTGCCTTATATTACAAATAATGGACATTCAGACTGTATAATAACTGACTGCTGTCAGGCAACAGGGTATGACAATACACTGCAACACTAATGAATGCAGGGATCCCATACTGATAAACTTAACTCTGGAAAAAAGAATACAACATACAGTATAGGGTTGACATCAAGCTATGACTATTCCTATTACAGGAAAAATCAAGTCAGAAACTGCACAGTAGGCAGAAAAATAATGTTTCTCACTCAAACAAAATTGAAAAATATTCATGTTCTAAGACATGATAAATTAACACCTGAAACACTGCGGGAGACAAATAATGACTTATAGTAACTCTGTCTCTGATTGCCTGCCAGCAGTGTGCCAGTTTCCTGCCTACTTTTGTATTGATCTGGTAGCCTAGAGTTGAGTGCATAAAGATTGACCGCCTGTGTCAGGTATAGCAGCAGGTGTCATAACCACTGAGTCAGCTGCTGCCCTGATTATAATGAATCTGTTTACAGCACCTGGCAGCAATGACAGGTTCTTTCATCTCTGTATAAAACAAACTTTATCTCAAAAACTTTACTGAATAGATGAATAGTAGTGGCAAACTTACCAGAGTCTGACAGCAGATGAAGGCCAGGAGCTGAGTGCACTGCAGACAAAGCTTTGGATAAATGAGTGTTCAAACTTGCAGTTGGTATTTCATCATGTAGACCTGTATTTACTGTCCATCTAGGATGCCCTGGTGAGGTACTTAGAACATCCTGCGATACAGAATTTGAGGGCAGATAATCTATCAGTGTTGTGTAAACTCCAACTGTCTGTGGTGATAAATCATGTGTTGCTGAAAATATCTGAAAATAAATCTGTGTAGATGGCTCCTGGCTAGGTAAAAGTGAGTAAGATGACATGTCACCTGAGGAGGCGAACATTGTTTCTTTGTCTGAGACATGAATAATTGTATTGTTATCCAGGGACCTTGTTGATGGCATATTAATATTAGGAACAGTAGGTTGAATTGTTCCTGAAGCTGAAAGCCCCATGCTAACATCTGGCCTGATGTGCAAATGTTCCTGAATTGCAGAATGGCTTTCTCCTTCATGGTTGATGATAATGTCATGAAATGAACTTGTTGATTGTATTGTTAAGAAAGAGGTTTGAGTTATTGATTGCAAATTGTGTAAGATCTGAGCAGCCGTCTGACCTTTTTGGGAAGTTTCCACCCCATACCATTTCTTCAATTCTGATTGATATGATGGTTGCTCAGCAATTATCCACTCATCACTTTTTAATTGCCTTGTCAAATCAAAATCTAACACTTGTGTGGACATAATTGCAGAAAACTGAATTTGAAAAAAAGGTGTACGTGAATACTGCGAGCTGAATAATGTCTGTGAAGTACTTAAGGCCAAGCAACTTGATTTGATACATGATAAAACATTTAAACTGGTTAAGCTGACATATTCTTGGCTTACTTCTGCAATAACTGAAGACTCAGCTAAACTTCTTGTTAGAGACCTCCTCAGATTTTCCATTCCTTTAGATTTAGAATGGTGTGGTGTCTCACTACTTAAGGAAAATAAATACTCAGAAGAGTCATATTCAGTGTTTTGAATTAGTGAATGCCAACTGGACAACAAAGATTGTTTCCAGAAGGTACTATATGTTTGTATTATTTTACTATGCAAAGCTGTAGCACTGAGTTCATTAGGAAGCTTCATCTCTGGCATGGAATAGGCTGCATACTTTGAAAAATCAGTAGATTGTAATTTGCCATCGATGAGGCTCTGGCTGCCTGATGCAACTGTGGTAAACAGATTATCCCTAAACTGAGACATTTGAACACTGGTTCCATACATAATTGATAAGTCAAATATGGCTAGTTCTTCAGAAGTAATTGTCCTAGCAGGAGACGTAAGAGTCACTGAGGGGATTAGTAAACTCCAATGTTCTCCCAGTGATGCTGAGACTGCAGCTGAATATTCTCTGGCTTCCTCTTGAGGCCACCCTGAGTGAGTTGAAGGTACACTTGTAGAAGCAGCTGTAAACAAGAATCCACAGGAGAGTAATGAGTGACTATTTAATTCAATCTCTGCTGCTGGTGTGCTTCTAATTACTGAGTTCATGTCTGTGGCAGATAAAGCAACAGTCTGATAGTTTTCTAACGATGAAGCTTGTGTAGAGAAAATGGATACTGCCATTAAGAAACTAGTGATAAATGAGGTCACACCATACTTGTCCTGCAACAGTGATACTGATGTTAATTCTGCTAAAGTACCACTGATCTCATGTAATACAGGTGTTACAGCTGACTTAAGTTGGGTAGAAGCCTTGAAGGCAGTGCTTTGCATTTCTAAAGTGAGACTAGCATGTGAAAAAACAGTTCTGAATACTGTTGAAAAATGTTTGCCACTGGAGACGTCTGGAGGTTCATAACCAGAATATGATACACTTGAGCCCATTGTAGCCACATTGATGGTTACAAGAAGCTCAAGACTGAGATGATTTGTCATATGTGGACCTATAGAAAAACATTAGTGAAAAATAAAAAATGAACAGCTTTGGCCCTGGGCTAAATTTGCAGCAAATTGCACTGCCACATGAAAACCATTAATTCTCACCAAGGCATTATACAGCAGACAAATACAACTCCGTACATCATATTCTTAATAAAAGTGTAAGAGTGATTTTAGTGACCTCAAGAGCTGAGTAAATGTAAACCTTCCCATTATTCATACTCCATGTGAGGGCTGTAGTCAGAACAAATGGCACTGCTTTGAACAGAAGTATTACATTTTCTAAATCAAATTGCTCCTGTGAATCAATATAAAACATATGAATTACAAATCTTGTCATAGAGGGCTTCAATGAATAACTGACATGCAACACTGGAAGAGTTACAGCCATAATTACATTTTCTAATTGAATCTCTTACAATTTACTTAACTCTATCAAGGATGAATCTTAACCCCAAAAGAAACCTGAGGTGAACACTGAACAGCTTATCTGTCAGAAAAACTCTTTTAGCATATCCGCTATATAGGTTAGCAATATTTTATTTTAAACGAGGTTCTTGCATGTCACCACCCCCCCCCAATGCAGGGCTTACCTTTGGCTCACTGGAGCCTAAGCCTGCACTGTGTATGCTTCTGAGTTTCCCACAGGACATGAACTGCTGTTGGGATCAGAGTGGGAGTGAAGAGGAGGATTCTTTTTTTTTTTTGGTGCAGTTGACACCTTTAAGGAAAATATCTTCACTGCCACTGATAAGGATCACAAACACACTCATCCTATTACCACAGACTTTAAAGAACTCATGTCTGACCACAACCAGGCTGTAATGTGGACCAATGCACACATGTTTAGGGGGTTTAAGTGTGTTCAGGGCAGGAACCCTTTCTGGAATGAAGGATTCTTAGGAGTAATTCCTCTGTGGACTACAGAAACCACCATCTTTATTTACTCATGACCCCTGGGATGTGGCAGTTGAGTCAGAGGATGACTGCTATAGCCAATCTGATTCTCAGAAAATAAAATAGGCCAAGAGGGCTCATTGGACAATGAGGAATCTTGACACATCACCTGTGGGCAACACAGTCAATCAGATATTGAGTGATTGTGAGAGGGGCATCCTCCTGTGCAACATTCAGAGCAAGAATCATAATTTAACTGTGGAAAAGAAGGTGGCTGCTACAGTATGTGCAAGTAAGTTATCAAGTAAGTGTTTATTTCTTAAACACCCAATCCCAGAAGCTCTGGGTGCTTTTCAAAAGAAAAAATACAAAAAAGGCATACACAATATCAGTAATAGCAGTAGACACATCATGACATTTTCCACATTCAGTAAATAAATATTAATAAAACAGCAATACATCAGTAAAAACAACCTATAACTGGCTTCCAAAATGTGAGACTGAGTGCAGCAACTGGAGGAAGTTAGTCTGCATGACTAAGCCACCTTGCAGCTGAACTCTGAAGAGTGTTCTGAGAAACCTTTCAGGTACAGGCCTGAGAGTCTGCCCACGCAACAAAGACTGAGGAGCTATGGAGTTAACACCTGCCACTGATGTCTGGCCTGCAGAGGCATTCAGTGCTGCAGGGTTGTGTTGGAGCTGTGCTGGCCAGGGAGGTGGATAATATTTAGTCTAGGTTCACATCAAACAGTTCAAAACAGAGAAAGACAGAGAGAACAAAAGATGAGTCAATCTGATTTGCATGGGTGTCAGAGGGCAATTGGCAGAAAGAAGCTGAGAGAGGTGTAACCTAGATGCCATATCTGACTGGTACTGTGGGAGCTGAGAAACAGATCTACAGCAGAGATCTGGGTTATCAAGAGTCCTGCATTGCTTGGTTGGGACCGTGAGTATATAAATAGTGTCTTTGCCATACAACTAATTGTAGATAGTTAAACTGGGATTACCAATAAATCTGGGAGCTTAACTGAGCTACAGTATTAATTTATATTTTATATTACTAATAGGTCATCAAGTCTACAAAGTACTAATAAGTGAACCTGGGTTTAGTCAACTGCCTCACAAGCTATCATATGCAATGCATCTTCCATCTGGCTTTTAATGTCTCTCTAGCTGGGTGTCCAGTGAAACACTAGGAGCTCCCTAGATTTAAAGGTATTAATGGAACCAGCAGAGGATCAGGGTAGTGGTTTGAACAGTACAGTTTGCATGGTATAAGTGAAGGTGGGGAATGGGCAAAGTCAGAGGGGTCTATTGCCTGCTAGTGCTTGATTTATCATTTGCTCTGCATTTCCTTTAACCTTGTATCCTTCCCCAGATCCTGTGTTTCTGACACAATATTTTCCTGAAATATTTTGCATTGTGACACTGATGTTTAGGGCTCAGTAGTACCGTTGCTCATTGGGGATTATACTGTGTTGGCCTTAGCTGGGTGAACTCCTGGTACTACAGCAGAACAGTGTTTTTTTTTTTCTGAGGGCAACAGAAGCCTTATCATGTAGCCCGCTAAATTCCCAGAGGTGAGGCCCCCACTATTATTAATCAGCTTGAATCATGAACCCTAACTGAAGTTCAATATCACAGCTCCCCTCAACCTTAAATGAGCCCATATGACAAGGTAAGTGACTAAGGGAGTCCATGCTGTTGCAGGTATCCCAGAAGAGGGTCACATGTCAGAATGTTTTTAATTATTTACTTTATGCTTGTTACTATTAAGGACTTTCTGAAAGCATTGGCAGCAAGGTATTTTAAGACTTGGCATGTGTGACATAGTTGGTGGTGAAAGAGAACAGGAACACACTGGAAATAAATCTTGTACTAAAATTTTAAGTCAGACTCATTCCAAAAAAACAGAGAGAGATTACGTCTGCCTGGGTAGAGAACCTAACAGTTAAAAAGGAAAATTAAATATATTGAAAATATATCCCTAATATACATTAAAGTTTAAAAATGAAGATAATGTGGTGTGAAGATACCCCCAGACAAGAGCTACATGGAATTTTAAAATTCTATTTACAATGGAATTGTGCAGCATTTCAGAATTTCCACCAAATTATGTAGAATTCCACTGGAAGCTGAATTTTGAAATTCTGAAAACTGGTTATGGATGTCTTTGTGTAAATTGCAGAGACATAATTAGTAGGTTACATAAATCACAAATAAATGTTTTTACAGTTTACAAAAACGCAGCTTAGGTTTCCGCAAACTGGGGAAAACAAATATGTCATTCATGTAAAGGGCAGGATACTATTCTGTGGATTAAACTAAAAAACTAACAATTTCCAAACAGATTCTGAGAAACATTTTGGAAGTAAAACTGCCATGCTGTCAGAATTCCAGCTACAGGATTGTGCATTTGATACAGCTCTACCTTAGACTACTTTTCTCCTGAGATTTTAATTGCAACACCAACAATGGTGAATTTTTGAAGTGATTTTTTTTCTATTTCTATAAGAGTATTTAGTGCAGTGTGTAGTAGGCTGCAGCTGCTCAAAAGGACCACTGTTGAACTACATGACATTTAGTTTTGGCCTTACATTCAGCAAAACAAAGCTATATTAATTGGCCTCCGAATCACTGGAAAGCATTTGCAGGTCATAAGTATCTTTTTAACAAAGGCATAAGAAGGTAACATCAGCAGGGCTGTGAAAATGTACTGATTTTGTTATATGCTCATAGTATTTAGAAATGCAGATCAAGAACTTGCAGCAGGAGGAGGAGTGGACCAGTGCCCGCATGGATTAAAGCTTATTGTCACTTAGCAGTGATAAATGATGATAAAGGAGGCAGCTAGCATGACACAAAGCATGCTAAATTGCACTTGTCAGCAAAGCAAACTGAATGGTAAACTGCACAAAAAATATTTTTTCTAGACTTGAAGGTCTAGGCATTGGTAAGGGAAACCCATCTTCAGAGCATGAAGCACAAATAATGTAATTTTAAAACTGTTTTGGAAACACGTCTCCTCTCGATGATTTTGACCAGATTAGGCAATGAAAGACAGAGATAAACAACTTATAGAAAGAAAGAGCATTCTGGCAGCATTTTGTAAAAGGTGACTGTAGCATTTTAGAAAATAGAGCATTTGAATATTTAAAGTTTTGGTATTTTACAGATATTCCCTCATCTGCCTTACCTTGTGACATTTGTACAGTGTATGAGCTGTGGCTGAAAGCTGACACCCCTGAAGAACCACCTTGCCTGGGTGTAAAATTAGTATCCACTCTGCCTGTAGGGGGTACTTCATCATTTTCAGTGGTAAGGCTACTTTTGGTGACTACTGGTTTACAAGTGATATTATTTATTCCATCAATGCATTGAAATCCAGCAGAGCAACTTTGCATCAGGCAGTCATTGTAATTATACTCACAGCTTCGTCCCTAAGATAAAGAAAGAAATTTGTTTTTAGTCATTTGCATTTTTGTAATGATGTTGGATAGTTTTCATCCTTCATGTTCATGCTTAGGATTTAAACCTTCCAACTAAAAAGCGTGTGGACATTATTACAAAAAAACAATCTGTGCCAGTTAGTGAACATTTTGAATCAGTTTCTCTCTATCCACAGTGTGCCAGCACTTCCTTACAAAAAAGCAGGGTATCTCAACATATTATGTATGAAGCAAAGAGCTCCTCCATCTACGATGTAATAACATTTTCAGCTCATAACTATTTTTCAGCTGTCATTCTGATGTCCTCAAGTCAGAAGTTTGGTTATACTGTACAAACCAAAATAGTTAAAGCACTTCTGTGTACTGTTTATGTCATCAGCCCCAAATAATAGTTTATCTCTTAACCAATTCATCTACACTGGTGTCCCAGTAATTAAATCTACAAAAATGGTAAAAAGTAAGAAATATGCACTTTTGTTTTATATTTCTTAATGAAAAATCTGGGATCCATTTTACAGCTGTAATTCATATACTTCAGGGTATGTGTTATCATGGAATGTTTTCACTTCTCCAGTGGCTAAAGGCAATTCAGAGTTCCACCAATGATGTGAAGATATCCAGTGATAACATGTCTTGGAATGTATTATAGTGGCACTGTAGTGCCACTATAGTTTCGGAAGAGAAAGCGCTTGTACTTTAAATGGTGTTTTTTTTGTAGCTTATATCTCAGCCATCTGTTGACATACATCAGGGTTGACATTAACCTTTTTTGCACAAACCAGCAGGACAAGTTGATTCAGAATTGCACTAGCCCACAGATGATAGCACTAGACCACAATTGTAATGGAGAATGTTGCACACTTAAGCAGCAGGAAATGCAAACCAAGAACTATTCTGATGTTGCACATTTATCCTGCTTCAATATTGTTTCCAGTCCCAGCAAAAAATATGTGCCATGCCATCACAGTCTGCCTCTCCGTTGTTTTGTACCATGTCCCCATCTTTTCCTCTTGTTGTGCCCCGCCTCTAAACCAGATGGCCTTACAGCAGTTGATATTCAGTCAAGCAGCTATGGTCCTGCACATGCAGTAGCTGATATCACAGTGCACCTTGTTACACTCTAACCCCCAGCCACTACAATGAACAGAGCCAGGCAGAGAAAGATTGCTCAGCCCCCATGTTGAGACCAACCAGAGACCTGTACTTCTGGAAGTATTCAAACTGTGTCAAGTAAGACGGGGCAGATGCAGGTTTTTATTTTTTGGGGGGGCTAGACAATGCCAGAGGGCTTGGAAACTACAATATTTTTTCAGCATTTTCAATAATATATACCATACCAAGTACAAAAGTATTGATTTGAACATGCTGTGCCAAGGAAATACCAGTGTTTTTTTTTTTTAAATATATTGTCCATCCATCTCTCCAGTTGAACCAGTCCAAAGGCATGAAGCTCTACCTTCTCTATTTTTATTTGGGAATAATATGTTTTATTTGGGGTTATTTTTGTACCATCTACAGTATTCATTGTTTCTAGGTTGAAAGGACATGGTGGGTGGGAGTTCATGGATAGTATTGACTAGTATGGTGCACTGGGAAGAGTTAGGGATCCCTACACCTGCCAGGAATAGCTGCTAGGTGCCTATGTGTTCTTCTCTGTCATCGACATGCAGTGATGTCTCAGGAAAGTACAGAGCTAGAAGATTGGGAAGGTGAGGAAGCAGCTATGAAGGCACTGGGGTAAACCCTACCTCCTGCATTGAAGATCCTGCATACCTCTTAAAACTTTATAATGGAAATGTTGAATACTGACACTCACGATTTTGGGAAATGATGGGCAATGGCCCTAATAATGTGGGGGACATCATCACACACATGGAGACAAACTAAGAACACTGGAAGATAGTGACTTAACTGCACTGCACCCCTGACCATAGGCTGGAAATTAGCTACAAGCCATCACAATGGGGTTATAATGACTTAAACTGAGTCTTTTGCATGGCCCCCCATCTTGCGCTGGCATTTAATTGCAGCTCTTAAAAAGCTGCTAATCACACCAGTCCATCTGGAACACTGAAAGAGATTAACATGAGGTCTAGAGCAGTGCTTCTCAAATAAGACTATCATGGTCACATGCAGTCACCAGCTCAATTTTATGCGATCACAGAGCACTTTAGAACCTTAAATAAAAAAGGTAATATAATGAACTCTTTTCTAAAGACCCCCTTCCCCTCCATACTTAAAGGACTCCAACTCTTCCATCTGAATACAAAGAATCTACTTCCTAAACTAGACATGCTTAAAGTATGGACCTTTATGTACTCCCTGGATATCCTCTGTATCTCCAAAACCTGGCTGTCCCCCAGAATCCCTGACTACCAGTTAGTACTACAAGATTACCACCAGTTTTGTCAGGACAGAGATAAACGTGGGGGTGGAGTAGCCTTATATATTTGTTACTTCCTCTCCTTCATCACTCACAAGGAAGGCCTCCCCACCTCCCATGAACTACTCCTACTTCATAGGCATCCTCTATATCTCCCATAAATTCTCCCCCTCCTCCCTCCCCAACACCCTTTCCTCTCTTGTTTCCCATGTCGACACAGGGGAGCTCACACTTTTTGGCTATTTTAATCTAAATTAGCTGTCCCCTACCTTAAGACCTATCCTCCAATCCTCTGAATCCCTAAATCTCATGCAGCTATTCACCGAAACCACCAGGCTCAACCCTCGCACTGCTAATCATTCCCTTCTAGACTGGGTGCTGTCCTCCCAACCCCAGTGGATCACAGCTGCTGGAATACTCTCCAACACATTCAGTGACCACTGCCTAACATACTGTGTTAGGAATGTCCACCTCTCCAAATCCTCACCCAAATACATCTGGCACAGGCCCCTCAGGTCCCTCAACACAGAGGCCCTCAATGCTGATCTTGCGTCCTTTGACTGGTCCCTCATTTTATTCACTCTAAACATTGACAAGGCCCTTTTCACAACCATCCTAACTAGGATTTAGGACACACATGCCCCTCTCAAAATACTGAGGATCAAGCACCTCCACCACCCTTGGATTACCCCCAACATCATTGATATGTTCAAATCTCGGGATCTTGCATGGGCTAATTTCAAATCCACTTAAGCTACAGCTGACTGAAAGTTTTACAGGCCACTCAGGAAACCTGCACCAAGGCAATTTGTGAAGACAAAGCTCTTTACTACAACACCAACCGTTAGACCAACCTAAGCTACCTAGTCAACTACTGGAAAGTGCTCCACTCCCTATTCAACCTTCCTGCAGTGTTCTCTCCCCCCCCCACCATTCTAGCTGATGGCTTGCTGGTCTCTGACCCATTAACTGTTGCCTCCTTCTTCAACCATTTTTGCACCACCTGCACTCCACCTAGCTAGCCCTCTCCTTATCCTCCCAGCTGTTCCACCCTCTCCCTCAGACATATTCAGCTTTCCCCTAGTTACCCCCAGGAATTCCTCCAGGCACTCATGTCCCTAAACTCTTTAAAACACAGCCCCAAAGGCCTGGATCCTAAACTCCTCTAACTATCTGCCCCGGCAATAATCTTCCCCAGCATGCACCTCCTGAACCTATCCTTTTCTCTCAGCATTGTTCCCCAAAGCCTGGATAATGGCCAAAGTCCTGCCACTCCACAAAGAGGGTGATCCTTCCTCCCCTAGAAACTACAGGCCAATCTCACTTCTCCCCTCCCTAGCAAAGCTCCAGGAATCCCTTGTGCTCTCCAGGCTTACCACCTTCCTTGACTCATCATCCTTCCTCTCTCCCTACCAGTCTAGATCCACCGTCTCATCTCTGCTCCAAGTGACAGACTCCATCCTTGTAGGGATGGACAAAGGACACATCACAGTGGCCATTTTCATTGACTTGGCCAAAGCGTTTGGCTTGGTATCCCACCACCTCCTCCTAAACAAGCTGACCTCAGCAGGCCTCTCCAGCACCACCCATAAACTGGTTTGGCTCATACCTAACAAGCCATCTGCAGTCTGTTCAGGTAGGTGGCATACTGTCCCTCCACTCCCTATCCAGGCAGTGTTCAACAAGGTTCCATCCTGGGCCCAATATTATTCTCCATTTTTCTCAATGACCTACCCACAGTTTGTATCTCATCGTGCATACATATGTATGCTGATAACACAGTAATATACACATCTGGTCCCTCAACTATCAGAGTTGAAACCCCACTCCAGCATGACTTCTTAAACATAATGCACTGGTACCAGGAAAACCAACTCAAAATTAACACACACACTCAAAAAAATGTATCCGTTACATTTGGCACTTGCCAAAAGCTAGCTAGGCTCTCACCTTCTCATGTCTTTATTACCTTTGATGGCACCCAACTCGAGGAAGTCCATGCGTTCAAATATTTGGGAGTTTGACTGGGCAGCAAACTGGACTTCTCTTCACATATTGATGCCATCCACACCAAGCTACAACCTAATCTTGGTGCTTCATACTGCAACAAGGACATACTTGCCATACAAATCTGTTGGTAGCTGGTTACCAAAATGATTCTTTCCATCTTTGATTACACAGATGTGGTATACAGCTCTGTCCCCTTTTCCTCACTTGCCAGACTGGATACCCTCTGCAACACATTCTGTCATTTTGATGCCAACATGCGTGCCACCCCCCCGTACCCATCACTGTTCCTTGAACTCAACACTTTCCTTACTTCCACTACCTCAACACTGCCAGACTCAACACAGAGTCATAACATCATGGACAAAACTGCTCAAGGAAACACTGCACACAGACAATAGCACGTGGCAACACAGTGGCAGTACATAATGCCAATGGCACAAAATCGCCACACACCCTATGAATTCTTTCATTTTTGTAGGCAGCTGCTCCCACCACATCCCCAACAAGAGGGGCTTTGACCCACCCCCCCCCGGAATAATTATAAACAACCCTGAGGGGGTGTGGACAGAGGGGCAAGTTAAAATTCACATTGTGGCACTTACTCATGGCCACACAGATGGGAGTAAAATAAAATTTACCTTGAGCAGGGTTTCGAACCCTGGTTCCCCCCTCACCTATTGCTGGGTCGAGTGCCTTGGCCACTCCACTATGTGAGCGGCTCGACCAAGCACTTCATCAGCAGTGCTTAAAACTCTTTTCCCCACTTCCATCTTCTGTTCCACAGTGTCAGGAGAAGCAATATTTTTGTATCACTCTAATACCCCTATCACTGTACTTCCATATGCACTTAAGACAGTGTGGTTCTTCATACAAGGTTTTGTCCATGTTTTAGTGACCTGGTACCACCAGACTCACTGCTGTCTTCATTGACAAATACTGGTTTGGTTCTTGTTCCCCCTACCTATCCTCCTTCTTCTCCACTATTAATGTCACTGCTTATGAATTACATTCAGAGACTTGCAGACCCTTTCCATCCCCCACTATCATTCATGTGTTGGACAAGCTGCTTTCTCGCACATGCTCCCAGTGCTCTGGAACCAGCTTCCCTCTCCCCTTTGTCTTTCCCTCTCCCTCCTTTCATTAAAGTGCCAGCTAAGGTTTTCTACCTTTCCTTCATGCACTTGCAACCCTCTCCCAAACATATGTGAAAACTTTTATTCAGTTTGTACTTTTATGCTGAAATAGTGCTTGCTCTTTTGCATCTTTGTCTTATTCCCCAGGTTGCACCTAAATATGAGCCTTGGCACAGTGTGCCATTCCTGGTTGCCAAACTTTTTAAATAAATAAATAAATAAAACATGAGAGACATTCCATATGAAAATATATAATTGACCTAATTTAATGTATAATACAGTGGTGATCGTACAAAAGTTTATCAGTACTGAGGCATACTGCAAATTGAACTTGAGTGCCTCAGTGGTACCTTGAGGTATACCTCAGTACTGATAAATGTTTGTACAATCACCACCGTATGTGAAACAGAATGTGTTATATCGGGGTTTGGGGTACATCAGGATGTTTGGGATCAATAAAATAAGGAGTAAGGCCACCAGTAAGTTGAGGATGCCACACTTTGAGGCTCTTTGAGACCAACAGGATTTGGGGCTTAAGAACCATTGATCTAGAGCTTGTTAAGTAGGGGCCTTTTAAAATTCACTGACAGCCATGGAGGACATGCAGTAGGTGACACGCTTGTCTCCCCCCATTAATTCTTGCAATAGATGGCCAACACTCATGTCAGATCATTTATCTTTTCCAAAAAAAAAAACAGACACTGGGAGCTTTACACCAGTGCCATAGACTCCCACCTTTTCATGGCACATTATTATTTTCTAAAGAAACTGCAGCCACCAGGAGTCCAACTTTGGTGATGCCAAAGTTCCACCCCTCCCCCCATCGTGACACTAGGTGCCCAACCCTGGTGCTGGAAATAACTGCATTTAAAAAAGGTGATTTCCATACCCCACCCACTAGTACCAATCACATGGTCTTCCCCTTCCCCTTCCTCTTCCCCACCACACATCACTATAATCTCCTTCCTAAACCCACTAGCACCCAATCCTAACCTTCCTCTCAATGCCAACCATGTTTTAAAGTGAGAGGGTGACCAGCGTTGTCCTACTTCCAGTACCTTGACCTGCTGCGATCTGAATAAAAGAAAATGCTATTGTGAATAGCTGATAACACTTTCATTCATACAGTGGTCAACAGGCAAGGTGGGATGAGAGGAACTGCACAGGTTGCCATCTCACTTTTGATATTTTAATGATGGTTGGAATGTGGGAAGGATGATTGGGAATGGGGTGCTAGTGAGCTGGGGTGAAGTATGTTGTAGTGATGTGTAGTATGGAGGGGAGAGGGTGGGATAAGTTTATGTCACTGGGAGAAAGGGAACCCATTTATTTTGATTGTAATGTTTCCAACACCAGGTTTAGGCAACCAGTGTCAGAATGGGGCATGGTAGCCACTCATGGGATATTGTGGATGGTGTGGCGGTACCATTAGATGCCAGGTATACTTGCACATGGAGCAGGTAAGGAAGCACCACTGGATGATAAGAATAACTACTGAAAATAGTGCTGAGAATACTGAATTCATAGATTTCACTCCATCCACTGATTTTTAGAATACCACGAATAGACTTTTAGAATGACAGTGTTTTGTAAGTCTTAAAAAGTAAATTATGATTTGGATAAGAATATATGAGACATGTGAAATAGATATTTATATATATTTTTGTATATATTATGTAAGGTTACAGGAGTAAGGGAGGTGTAGGAAGTACTCCATAAATTTTGCTTTTAGTGGTGAGGAATTCCACCAGTTGTTATTCTCTGAGTTCTCAAGGTTGATTTTTCTCACATCTATCTCTGTGGTATAACCTGATTACTTGACAACATCAAGGTCATATTTGTGATACTTGAATCATACACTATCACCCTATCTCATACAGTAATCCTGTAACAGCTAGCTGATAGTAGAGTCATCCCATCTGGGTGGGGAGTACAATCTAAACTAAGTGATATTAAGTAAGGTTCTCTCTCACCAATACAGTTCCTTATAAGATGTGGTTCAGGGGTGAGGCCCTCAGCTCTGGGGACTGTAGGGCACTCTTATCCAGGGACATGTTCTGAAAGAGGGGGTACTGCCCCTTCTGCAGGACCATAGCTGAGCTCCATGCTCAGCTAGTAGAAGCAAGGATAGAGATATCACAGCTGCACACTCAGCTCAGCAGGAGCTCACCCCCCTACACCTCCACTTCCCCAGAGATCCACTGGTCCAGAAGAGTGGAGGGTGACAGTGGGTAGGAAGAGAAACCATAGGGAGGTTCTCCAGCCCAGTACCATCCAGATGGTGAATCATTTTTCACCCCTAGAAGAGGCTCATGCTCCTGATTCCACCAGGGGGGACTCCAGATAAGTCAAGGGGAAAAGGCAGGTCATCATATTGGCACCCAAGGGGAGAAAGGCTATCATAAAGTTCCTATTGGTCTGGGACTCAATGATCAGGGGGATAGATAGGATGATAGGGGAGGTGTCAGAAGGGGGGGGTTGGTCCAATGCCTACTTGGAGTGTCAGCCAAACCAGGATGTAGACAGAATAGGGAGGATGGTGGATAGGGGGATGAATATTAAATGGAGATGGTATTTAACAATTAGGCAAAAGCAAAATCACTGTAGGAATCAGTTTTTTAGCAGAAAACTGACAGTAATTCTATGACAAAAAACAGCTGAGCTTAGATTACTGCCTAGTGTCCTGAAAGTGTCCAGCAGTGGGGAGCAGGTTACTAATGTAGCCAATCAGAGAGAGAACACAAGTAAGGTGCCAAAATCAAAATAATTCTGGCACAGCAGATGAGATCCATACCTGGGGAGATGGCTTCAGGAGCGGGGAGCAGGCGGCAGAGATCCTTGGGCATCACGCCACTTCTAGTAGTATGGGGAGATGGCTTCAGGAGCAGGGCGCGGGTGGCGGAGATCCTCGTGCACCACGCTGCTTCTGAATGCCCTGTCATGGGCTGGGATGTATCAGGAGGGGTACTGATTGCAGAAGAAATAAAGCCTGGTCAGCTCCACCACGGCTGCATAATGAAGTTAGAGAAGTTGTGTGGAATTGTTAAGGAGGTATGGAGAAACAATACAATGATTTGTAAGTAGGAAGATTTATTTTAGTTTCTGTTCTAAGGAAGGCATACACATTATTAAAAAAATGTATATGGAGGTGTACATTTTAATGGTAGGAATAAGAAGCAATATACAGTAGGTTTACAAAAGAACTCCAGAGCAAATGCTACTGAGGTATGTGTTATCCCAGATGACATTGGCCGGACAGCCACATTTTAAAGAAAACACAATTGCACATACCCCAATAATGCAAAGCATCATAGGAAACATATGCAAATCTCCATGATGGTACAGAAGGTGGCAGTACATGAAAAAGTAATGGCTGGCATATGTCCAGCCTTGGGATTATTTACACAGCTTTTTTTTTTTTTAGAGAAACAGGGTTTTTGTCCATGAGGTGATGTAACTTATATTTAAGCAATGTGTTGATGTCAGGAAGTCAGGTGTAATGATGGACTGTTAGCAGAGAAAATGTGATAGTAACTTCCAGAGGGGGGTCACTTTTGATAAAGGTCAGGTAGTTATGCTTGTGATAATGGGAATATTAGGAAAGTATGAGGTCTATGCAGAAGTGGAGTACAAATATGCACAGTTTCATAAGTACGTGCTCAGAGTGCAGTCAAATGTGATATGCAGGTTTTTTTTAGAAATAGGTAAAAATAATGATACATGCAATTGATAGAAAGCTAGATAAATACATAGACATATAGATAGAGAGAGAGCGACACACACACACACAGACAGAGAGACAGATAGGCAGAATAGGAATGGCAGTGAAATATTGAAGTGATGCCAATCCCAACCCCAACATTCACAGATGGACAGGCATTGGGGTGTGCCTTTGGGTCGTCGCCCATAACGCTCATGCCATTTCACCTCACCCTACCTTGCAGACACAGATAAGTGTTGAGGTGTGCCTTGGTGTGTTCAAGCTTTACACTCACCCCATTCCATAAGGAAACATGCTGAAATGGGTACAGTACTGTATAAGAAAATAGAGTGAACTTTGGGATTGAAGAGTCAAAGGCACACCTCATACCTGTCATTGGCTGCAGGGTGGGGATGGGGGTGGAATGACATGAGCATTACTGTTGACAATCCCAATCACACCCCTGATGCCTGTCAGTCCCTACAGGGCAGGGTGTTATGGTCATAAACCCTAATACCCTGGGCATTGTTATGTGACTTCTTAACCTAGCAACATCATTTAATGCATTACATTATAAGGACAAGTAAATGTTTTTAATACATTTACAGACAGTTATATAAACTTAATTTTCTTCATAGAATAATTTAAATTTAGTAACAGTGGTAGTACAAAGCAATTACCCAGACAACTTAAAAACTATAACTACTTTATATTGTACATTGACACCCCATAAGGCCCTCCTTAAAATTGAGATGCAAATGTCACACATTTATCAGTTTTCTAACAGGAATAGTTTACTATCCTAAATACATTTCTTCCTTCAGTAAATGCTTAGCACATCTACTGCACAATCTACTTATTGACATTTTACACCTGCTATGCAATGTACTGCTGCATACTACACCAACATCATGAACCATAAAACCGATGACTGCCATAACTAGGGAGGCAGTATAGCATAGAGGTTTAAGGCTCTATGCCGCAAATCTGGAGATCTGGGTATGAATCCCACAGCCCCCACCTGCATACTGGGTGACCCTAAGCATGTTACTCAGCTTCCATTTGCTCCCAGGTTGCCCCTGTAAACAAGCTTTCAGTTTAGTGTGCCATTACTGGTTAAACAATTGAAAGAAAAAAAAAACAACATATTATTTTTCTTGCTTTATTTTGCTACTACAGGCTTTGACTAATACAGCCATCCTTAAATGTACTTTTTATAGCTTATGTGTCTGTGACCTAGGTAGAACTACACTTAAAATCTTACAAATAAATAAATAATCAGAATAACATTTATTTCAGTAGTATCTCCTTCCTTTTCAGGTGCCCAGGACATCATATATGTGTGTATGCATATATATATATATATATATATATATATAGTATATATATATATATATATATATATATATATATATATATATATACACAGTATATATATATATTAACTTCAAAGCACTAAATTTATTCAAATGCACAAAACACAAGACTTTATTCTCTTCACATATTGCTAAACATCAGGTCCCAGAGATAAAAATGTAGAGCTCCCTAGCTATTTGGGTGGGTGGGTGCTCAGCTGTGTGGGTGTGTGTGTGGGGTGGGGTATAAAAAGCTTTTAAGAAACAGACACTCTAGTATCCAATATGGGATAGCCTTCATTGGGTGACATATTTTACTCCTTTGTGGGCTTATACCTTAATTGTCATTCTTGTGTTGCAAGTGCTTGCTTTCCTCAAGTGCTGTAATTTCTGGATGCAGTTTCACAAGTGCTGTATAAGGATACAGTTTCAGGCACTTCTTAATTACTTTTTCTTTCCTTCTGAACCTTAAGTTCTGATGCCCCAGGCAGCTCTGATAGTTGTTCAAACATGATAGATCCACCTCATGCCCCTCCCACATGAACCTCCCCCCAAAAGATGGGGGTTGATCTTTAGGAGCTTCTCAGGTGGAGGTGGGATGGATCTTACCCCCCCAAAAAAAACTAAGGCTACCCCCCACTACTCAGGTTCCAGTTCTTGTACCTCCCATTTAAGAAAGAAAAATAGTGCCCTGCAACCATTGACTAACATGAAAGCATATTTATTTAAGGGTAGAAAGCATTTCTTAGAGGAGGGTAAGGAAGAGGAGACTATTTACACCTTCAGCCAGTTCCACAGACAGAAAACATGACATCAGCCCTTTTGTACATGCAAAACGTATGCAGGTTCCACCCACTGCAGCCGTAAAAAAGTAATACTTCCCCTATAAAGATCCCTAGTGAAGCCTCAGCTGGAGTACTGTGCCCAGTTCTGGATTCCTCACCTCAGAAAGGACAGGGGTAGGTTGAAAACAGTGCAGTGCAGAGTAACAAAAATGATTCAGGGCCAGCAGGGCAGATCCTATGAGGAGCACCTCAAGGCACTAAATATGTACTCACTGGAAACCAAAATGAAAACATAGAAACTGATGGCAGATAAGGGCCGCATGACCCATCTAGTCTCCCTTTTATGTTGCATTACTAGCACTGTAGACCTCTCAGGCCTACGGAACTTCCTCTTTCACCTCTTACCTATCCCATGTGGCTACAGGATGACAAAAAGTTTCATGTAGTCCACTGAATAAAACATGCTGTAGTCTATGTTAAAGCCTCACAGGGGGGTGCATGGCAGGAGCAGAGCAGTGCTCCAAGGCAGATCAACCAGATAAGTTTCTTTGACATCTATGGGCTTCACTGAAAGAGAACCAGCAACAAGTGGGGGAGGGTGATTCAGGGGAAAAATAGAAAAAAGGGAACAGGACAAAACACAGGGGGTGAGGAGAAAACAGGGACAGAACAGAGCCAAGGTAATGTGGATAGAGAGGGGAGTGCACAGACAGTGGGGTGGAGTGGGGAGGGTGGTGTGCTGGAATAACTGTGGGGCAGCAGTCTTTCTTTCTGGGAACCATTTGGAAGATAGGGAGCTGTCCAGTATGTAGAAGCATAGGGTGGCTAAGGGCAGAAATAATGCAGCTGAGATGGGAACTGAGGAGACAGGAGTGGTGGGCTGAAACAGCAAGGTAGTGGGGAGGGAGATGGGAGGGGGAGAGCCCAGGTGAATGAGGATATCAGACAATGGTACAGACCTGGTGGGAACATTCAGTACTCGGAGGTATCCCTTCCTCAGAGGGCCAGGGTGCAGAGAAAGGGGGAGTGGCAGGTAGTAAGGGAAAGGAGTGGGAGCTCAAGAGTTGCAAAAGGGGGGAGAACTCCAGAGGGAAAGGTCTTAACAAACAGATTTGTCCCCCTGTCTGGAGTGGGGATACGGGAAGCAGGAGGTGTGATGGGAGGTCTGGGTAGGAATGCAATGGCAAAGGGACATGAGATGAGGATTGCGACAATGCGGGGAAGTCAAGGGAGACAGGGGAGAAGACACAAGTTTAGTGGAGGGGATGGAGAAAGTGTTAAAAAGGCTAAGTTTAGAGGGAGAGAGGGGATAGTGGGGGTAAACACAGCCACAGGCAAGGGAGACACAGCTGAGGGAAAAAGTGAAGACAGCAAGAGGGCATTAAACATTGTATTGGGTAAGGACAGCAAGAAGACAGGTTCTACAAGAGTGAGGATGATGAGGGTGGGGAACATTGCAGACAGGGGACGTAGAGTGACAATTATTGGGGACTCCATGATTAAGGGTATCAGCTTGGGAATGAAGGGGCACATGGACACCATAATGAAAGCAGTGTGCATGGCAGGGATGACAGCAGGAAGGGTGGGCCAAAAATAGGGGAGGCCGCAAAAGGGAGAAGGGAGGGAAACAAACATAATTCACCTAGGCACCAACGACCTAGTGGGGGAGGAGATGGAAGTGGTAAAAAGTCAGTTCAGGGAGTCAAAGGTGATCTGCAGGGAGGTGGCAAGTTCAGTGGCATTCTCAGAGTTGATCACAGTGCCAAGAGCTAACACAGTTAGGAAAGCTAAGATAGAAGAGTTCAATGCCTGGTTGATGGATTGGTGCAAGGAGGAAGTGTTTGACTTAATAGGAGAATGGGTGGAGACATGGTTGGATCAATCTCTATATGCACCTGACAGACTGCACCTCATTAGGGAGGGATTGAGGGTACTAAGGGACAAACTGGGAGGGTACATCACCCAGAAGTTAAATTTAAATTCCTGAATGGGGGGAGGTGTGCCCAGGGACCAAAAGACCAGGGCAGGTGGACATGAATATAACCCCCCATAACAATAGAGGGGGACTGCAGGGAGAAAGAGGAGGGGGAAGCATACAGAGACAAAGGAAAAGCAGAAGGAGGGGGAAAAGGTGAAGGCTCAGATGCAAGGTGGAAGATGGTGCCCCTGAATGCATGTATTCTAGGAAACAAGATGAATGACCTGAAAGAGCTGCTTTCAGAAGGGAAGGTAGATATTGCATTGATAATGAAGACTTGAGTCACACCTAACCATGACTGAGACCTCTCAGTTCTCGGATATAGGCTTTACAGCAGAGACAGAGCAGTAGGCAAAGGAGGAGGGGTGGCAGTATTCATTAGGAAAAGCATAACAATCACAAGAGAGGAATCAGAAGAAGGGAAGACGGAAGCAATGTGAGTCCAACTGCAGAACAGTAGGGTGAGGAAAGTGAGGTTTGGGGTGGTTTACAAACCTCCCAAGTCAAGATGAAGAAATGGAAAAAGACCTGAGTTTTCAAATTCTAAATGCTGCAGAGAAGGGGGTGGTGGTAATAGTGGGGAAAATCAGTTTGCCTTGGGTGGACTAGAAGGTACTGACAATGACATGCGCCAGGGACCAGAAAATACTGGAAGTGATTCAACTTGGGTTCCACTGACCCAGGGTGTCACTGAACCCACCCAAGAGGGGGCAGTCCTGGAGTTGGTACTCACAAATATGAACATACAAACATACAAAAATGCCAGCAGAAGCAGGCCTTATGGTCTATCGAGACTGCTCAATTGTGCAACTAGCCCCTCAGCTAGTAGCTGCCCCACCCTCCCCACCCCTCTTCACTCACAACCCCTCCTACCCTGTCCCAACTCTTCTTAAAGCCACCCACCGTTCTACAGGAAACCACCTCCTCGGGCAGAGCATTCCACCTGTGCACCACCCATTCGGTGAAGAAAGGTCTCCTAATTTCCTTCTTGAATCTTCCCCCTCCAATCTCAGCTGATGTCCTCTTGTATCCCTTCTCTTCTAAACTGGAAAATCCCCTCTGTATTAGCCTTACTTATTAGTGCTGTGCAGAATGTGGAATTCTGCAGGTGGAATTAGCGCAGAATGACCATTCCACCAGTGGAATTTCCAATGGAATTTCACTTGTTCACCTACGGAATTCCACCTACAGTGAACAGTATTTTTTCCGCAGAAAATTATTCTGCAACAATTTTCATGGAGAATATTGAGATCAGGAACAGTGATTTTTCCATGGAAAATCATTCCGCAACTATTTTATGCTGTGGAATTCCGCCATTATGTTTCTGGCTGAATTTTGGCAGAATTTTTTATATTTCCATGGAATTTCATTCCGGTGGAATTTGAAAATTCTGCACAGAACTATTATTTATCCTCTTAAGGTATTTAAAGGTTTCAATCATATCCCCCTATCTCTCCTCTCCTCGAGGGAGTACATGTTCAGGTTGCCCATTCTATCCCTGTAGGACTTTTCCTGCAATCCATGGATCATCTTGGCCGCCCTACATTGCACCCCCCTCCAACAATTTTATTTCCATCTTCAGGAATGGGTGCCAGTACAACAGACAGTATTCCAGGTGTGGCCTGACCAGAGATCTGTACAAGGGAAGGATCATCTCCCTGTTTCTGGAGGAGACTCCCCTCGCTGTACACCCCAGCATCCTGTTGGCTTTCGCTGCCGCCTTCCTGCACTTAGCTGAGTAGTTCATGCTGTCTGTTATAAGCACCCCCAGATTCTTTTCCTCCTCAGTGCTTTTCAGCTGCAACCTTCCCGACTCATAACTCCTCCGCTGGTTCCTGGCTCCAAAATGCAGTATCTTGCACTTCTTTGCATTGAACCCCAGCTGCCATGTTTCTGACCACTCCTGTAGTTTGGTCAGGTCCTCCTGCAAGCCCCTTCCACCCTTCAATGTCATCTACCACAGGTTCTATCTTAGTATCATCAGTGAACAGACTGATTCTAATCCGTATCCTGTGTAAGATATCAGCTATGTACAGTATATCCCAAACAGCACTGGTCCCAATACTGATCCCTGTGGCACACCATTCATCACTTCCCTTGGTGATGAGAGTTCCCCCCACCACCCTCATCTGCCTTCCATTCAGCCAGTTGACGATCCATCTGGTCATCTTCATTCCCACCCCTATGTATTCCAGCTCCCCCCAGCCTCCCATGCAGCATGGAATCAAAGGCCTTGCTGAAGTTCAAATACAGGACAGCCACTGCATGGTCCCTGTCCAACTCCCTGGTTACAGAGACATAATACTCAATTAGATTTGTCTGGCAGGATCTGCATGAGACAAACCAGTGTTGTTGGCTGTCCTGGAGTCCATTGTACTCCAAAAAGATCACTAGCCTCTCCTTTAGGATTGCTCCATGAGATTCCCCACAATTGATGTGAGTCTCACTGGTCTGTAGTTGCCCGGTTCATCCCTAAGGCCACTTTTGTGAATGGGCACCACATTGGCCATCCTCCAGTCTTGCGGTATGTATCCTGTGTCCAGGAAAGTACTGAATAAGTCAGCCAATGGTCCTGCCAAGATGTCTGCTAGCTACCTGACTACCCTAGGGTGAATGCCATCTGGTCCCAGTGTCTTGTCCACCCTCAGTGCCCTTAACCCATCCGGAACCCTGTCCTTTGTAATCTCTATGTCAGTCATCCCCTCCAACCCACTACCCACTCCAACCCTCCCCTTGGGTATCTGCCCCCCTTTCTCCTTCATGAAGAATGAGCAGTTATTCATTTAATGCCTCTGGCTGATCCACCCCTCCCTTTTCCACCCACCCTCCATCCTTTCTAATCCTCACAATTTGGTCTTTGCTCTTCCTTCTCTCTCTAATGTATCTGAAGAAGTCCTTTTCTCCTTCCTTAATACCTTGTGCCAGTCTCAGCTCTCTTGAAGCCTTGGCCACTCTGACTAGCCTGGTAACCTCTCTGGACTTCTTTGTATACTCATCCTTGTCATCCCCTCCAACCGATGTCCTGAGTTTCCAAAATGCCTTCCTCTTGGCTCTCACCCCCTCCATAACCTCTTAAGTCAACTAAATGGGCTTCTTTGCCCTTCCCTTCTTACTCCTTGTTTTTGTATAAGTTCCAGTGGCCTCCATCAGCCCTTGTTTAAAACTATCCCATTTTTGAGTAGCATCCATGTCTGACTGAATTCCTGCCAGAGACCTACCCAAAATTTCCCCCTTCATTTTAAAGTTTTCCCCTTTAAAGTCAATCACCCTGGTCCCTGTACCCCCAGTTTCCCTACCCATACTGAACATGAACCACATTGAGTGGTGGTCACTCCCAGCTAGAGGGTCCTCCACCCCTAGTTCTCTTACAGCCTCTCCTTTTGAAAGTACCAGGTCCAGCGTCCTATCCAATCTAGTCAGCTCATGTACCAACTGCACCAGGAAGCTGTCCTGAAATGTTTGTAGTATGACCTGCTCCCTTGCACTAGTGGAGGCTGGCATGCTCCAAACCACCCCAAGTAGGCTGAAATCCCCCACCACCTCTGTGTTCTCCTTCCAACAGACCCTTCTGATTTGCTCAGCTAGCTCTCTATCCAGGTCATCCCCTTGCACTGGTGGTCTGTATACTACCACCATTCTCAGCATCCTACCTTTTGAGTCCTGAAACTGCATCCATAGGGCCTCTGTTCTGCCTTCCTCCCCTTTCTCCCTTATACATCTTAGCTCTTCCCGTACATAGAATGCCACCCCCCCTTTTACCTTAGTCCTATCTTTCCTGAATATTCTATACACTGGGATCATCATATACCAGTCCTGGTACTGGGTGGCCCAAGTTTCCCTGATGACTGCAATGACCACCTTCCCACCTGCCAGGAGAGCCTACTACTCAGCTACCTTAGTACCTAGGCTCCTGCGCATTTGCGTGACCACACTCCACCCCGTTTCATCCTTATTTTCCTGGTTTCCTCCTCCTCTTCCCCGTGCATCTACCCCAACTCCTACCATGTTAACATGGGTGGTAAGCTAGTCTGGCTCCCCTGGGATCCCTGCCTACCAGTTGTCCACTTGCCACCCTCCACCTAGTTTAAACCCACCTTTGCTGCTCTGTACCCCTCTATCCCCTGCTTTAATACTCACTTTCCCTCCTTGCTCAAGTGTAGCCTGCCCCCTGCATATAGATCATTATTCTCCCACATTTTACCCCAGCCACCCACTAACCCATACCCCCTGTATCAACACCATTCCCCCAGACATGTGTTGAACTCTCTGATCCTCCCTTTCCCATTGTACTCAGGCAGGGCACTGGGAGCACCTCTGAGAATGTCACAGATTCCCACAGCATCTCACACAACCTTCCTTGAACCTCTCATTCACAACCTCGACCATCTCCCCGCCAGGTCATTCATACCAACATGCACCACAAGATGTGGTTTCCTCCTACCCCTCCTTGCGCACTTCAGAATTGATTGTCCCACCCTGCCCGTTGTTAACCCAGGTATGGACTCTACCCATATATGACTCTGCCTTTCCCCCTTACTACCCCATCTTATCCCTTTTAGTATGGAATCCCCCAGCGCTAGTATCCTCACCTCATTATTCATAGTCCCCGCCCCCACCCTATTACCAAAGTGGTTATCCCTAGTGGCTGCCACATTTGTAGCTGTGCCCTTCTCCCCTATGGCTCCTATCCCCACCCCTGACCTGTCCCCTTCTCCCTCACTGTTCCTTCTCTATCTTCCACATCCCTCCCAGCCTCCCTAGAACCTCTCCTGCCCTTTCTGTCCTCCTACCAGCATTGCTCCTCTCCTCTTCCCTGCCCTTTGTCCATCCCTCCAGCTGTGCCCTCCCACCTTACCCATGTTCCCTCCTCTGACCGATCACTGTTCCCTGCATTCCTCCCTGTCCCTCCCTGCCCTCCTGGAGATCCTCCTCCCTCCTCCTCCAGCAATGTTGCCAGCACCTTAGCTGATAATGCCTCCCCTTTTCAATTTGTTCTGGCTCTCCTTCATGCTTGCTTCTGCTTCCTGTGTGCTCTTCAGCTCCCTTTTCCTGATCCCCCCATTTAGCACCTCTAGTGGGGCAAATCTATTCTTCTTTTTGAAGCCCACTGTCTACCCCCTGTGGTTGATAGTCCTTCCCTTGCTCCCTCCTCCCTTGTCCTCTGCGCAAGCTTTGTACCTTTATACTGTATCACCCTCCATTCCCTCAGGATTCTATTGTTCCCATTGTTGCCCTTATCCAGGATTCCTACATCTCCTCTGGTACTTTCTCCTATGCCCCTCCCCTTGCATTCATGATCCCCAACTTTCTTCCATTCCCCATCCCATTTTCCCCTTCCTACGGATAAGTTTGCTCCTTCTCCCCCTGCAGCTTGACTCCTCTTCCTTTCCCAGCTTAGTGAAATCTCAGCCATCCCACCTCCTCCCTTAGCTGTGCAATCTGCTTACAAACCATTCATCCCCCCATTTTCTAGGCTATATTCAGTACCATGGCTGACCCACAACCAGTACACCCTATTACCCTCCCAGAGATGACCCCAACCCTTGAGGCATTGGGACCCTGCCCTGGATCTGCCCTCACCCTGCTCCATTTGCCCCTGCAATGTTGCCTCCCCCATATTCTTCTGTTGCCTATGTGAAGCTTTTGGTTTAGACCCAAGGTTGAGATTTTCCCTGTTTAAAAGCTATGTGTTTCCATGCCCTTTGGCTTTCATACCTCTGGACAGGGAATGAAATTGGATGCATCTGGTAGTCCTGTCCATCAATCGTAGGGCAGCTTCTCCCCTATAACTGTGCAGTAATATGGGGTGGGAGGGATAGGGAGATGGTGGGAATTGGACCCTACCCCGACTCTCGTGAGAGTCAATCAGTCTTGACCCTGTCCCCACTGAGACCTCTCAATCTCCACACAAAGGAACAAGGCCAAACTGCAGCATCCTGTCTGAGCTCCACACCTTGAGTGAATCTCCCACACTAACAGCTCCAAAAAATTATTCAAATGGCACAGATGAGATATCACAGCCTAGAATTTCACTCAATAACAGTTGTAACTGATTTAAAACCCCACCACCTTATCCCCTCGCAGCACAAACAGTTCCAATATCAAAATTAAACAGGAATAAAGAAATAAACCACACTCGCCTGAATAGCTCTCTTGACCTGCTGCTCTCCCAAATGATTAGCACATGCAGGATATAACAGTCAGGGAACCACCTAGTGGAAGTGATCATCGCTCAGTGTGGTTCAGGCTGGACATGGGCAGGGAAAGTGTAACCACTAAGACCAAAATCCTGGACTTTAGGAGGGTGGACTCTGGGAAAATGGGCAATGTCCTAAAATGGCACCTAACAGAAACTACTGCAACTATGGAGCTGGACCAAAAATGGACTATTATTAAGGAAGGAGTATTGGCTGCAATCGAAGTGTGCTAGGTACAAAAGTAAGAACTCCAAAATAAAAGCACCTAGCTGGCTCAGCTCTTTGGTAGCCCAGGCAGTGAGGAATAAGAGGCTGGCATACAGGAAATTCAAGAAGACCAAGAAGGAGGTGGACAGAAAAATATACTTAGGACAGGCAAAGGAGGCAGGAAAGGCAGTTCGGAGAACAAAGGCTCAGAAGGAATTGCAATTATTGAAGGTATTAAGAGGGGAAGAAAGTTTTCTTCTTCTACACAAGACAGAAAAGGGACAAGAAAGACTGGATTTATTTATTTACTTCTGTGTTTGATAACTGGATAAGTGCACTGATCCAAGGGACCGTTTGCAGACACAACCAGGGCTGAAAGGCATGGAGAATACAGAGTATACAATTGGTTCATACAAATATACAAGTGCACATACAAAATATACATAGGTTCAGATCAAAAGGAAAAAGAAAAATAACACTGGGAACTGTAGTAGGTACAATTAGGGGTGAAAACAGTAAAAGTAGAAATAACAGTAGATAACATAAGTAATAGTCAAGTAACAGTGGCACAGCAATGCTGTGGAGTAAGACTAAAACTATCCTCCCTCCCCAACCCATGAACATTCTCAGTAGGTGACAACCAACCATGAGTAGGAAGGAAGAAATGAGTCAGATCATTATTAGGGAGGTATGCACAAGCTTAGGGTTAGGGGATACTATCTAGGACACATGCAAGTGTCTTTGTCGAGAAGGAAGGACTTGAAGTTAAGTTTGAAGTTGTGGTGGGTGTTGGAAGATCTGAGGAGTGCGGGTAGTCTATTCCATGGTGTGGGGACTGCTGCTGAAAGGGGATTCCCACCCATTCTGGTTGAGGTACATGGAATCTCCAGAGGAGGGACAGCAGAGGAACAGAGACACCTAGACATGGTACGGTGCTTACAAGGGATGTAGAGAGGGGAAGAGGGGCCACATCTAAGGAAAGAGTCTATGAAGCAACCGAGGGTAAAATCAAAGTAGCCTTGCAGAAATAGTCAACCAAGAGATCAGTATAGGTCACAGTGTTGAGTGGAGTGAGGTATGGGCAGGGTAAAGCAACAAGCACTGTTGTAGGCAGATGAGTGCCTAGCCCTGAGCATGGTAGAGACTCAAGAGTAAATGGGAGAACAGTAATCCAGGATAGGGAGAAGATTTCCTCTGACTATCACCAAGTGAGCCTCAGAGGTCAGGCAGGGTTTGACATGATAAGCAGCAGCAAGTTTCTGATTTATCCTATGGACTACCAGGTTAGTGTGTTTAGTGAAGGAGAGAGAGGGATCCAATGTTACCCCCAAGTATTTGAAGAAGGTGACAGTTTCAACAGCGGGACCAGTGAGAGGGTAAATTAGGAGAGAAGAGTTGGCATCAATGTTTTTGTCAAGGTACTGTTTACAGTAGAAAAGCATAGCTTTGTTTTTTTTTAACATTAACCAGTAACAAGTTGGATGAGAACCAGTCATGGGCAGCATGATAGTTGTGGTTAAGGACAGAGGATATACAAGGAAGGGATTTATCACTGTGGAAGATGACCAGCTCATCCACCTAAAGGAGCGAGTTGCAGTTTAAACTGTATGAGGGGAGAGTGTTAACAAATATAGTCAAGAGTAGGGGCCCAGGAAGAAGCCCTGGGGTACACCAGTGGCAGAAGCAGGCAGGGCAGAGGGTGTGGCAGACTCAATGCTGACAGATTGGATGCGGTCAGAGAAGTAGCTTGAAAACCAGTTTGTTGTCTCAGCAGAAAAGCCAACCGAGCGTAGTTTGGAGAGAAGAAGGAGGGAGTGATTTACCAGATCAAAGGCTTTAGATAGGTCCACAATGACAGTACCAGTGGCAACCCCATGATCCATATTGGTGAAGATGTGATCCGTAAATAAAGCCAGGGCTGTGGTGATGCTATGATGTTTACAGAATTCCTGCTGCTGGCTGCATAGGATGCTGTATCTGGAGAGATATTCGGATAGTTGTTGGTGCATAGTCTTCTCAAGTAGCTTACTTAGGTGGGGGAGAATAGATATTGGCTGGTAATTGTTAGATGAGAGGAGGTCACCATCTTTTAAAAGAGGAACAACCTTGGCAGACTTCCAGGGGAGGGGCATTGTGGAGATGGATAAGACAAGACTGAAAATGAAGGTGAGAGGTTCGGAGATCATAGAGGAGACAAGTTTGAGCAAAATAGTGGAGAGGCCGTCAGAACCTCAGCTACCTTGATTGGGTAGGCTCTTTAAGAGTTTAAAGATGTCAGTAGTGGAGATGGCCTTGAAATAGAAATGGGGTGAGTGTGGGGGCTGGAGGAGGGCAGGTGGGTAAAGCAGGTTCCAGGGCAAGGAGACTGACTAGAGGAGGGCTGAGCAAGGGGTTGGGGAAATGGGGGGGGATGAGGTGCATGACCCCATGTGAGTGGAAAAACAAGGAGGTAGTTTGCTGAGGAGGGCTGACAGGTCAGAGAATTTGTTGCTGAATGCCCTGGCAACATCAATATTGTTGGTCAATGGGCCGGAGAGGGAACTCAGATGTAAAGTGGAGTCAGCCACAATGAAGCGCAGTAACTTGCAGTAATGACATGTCACAAAATCCTGCATGATGAAAGGGCTTAATTGCAATTGACTTACAATGGCCCCTGCAGTAAACTGCAGCATTCTGTGATATTCTGCAGCATTTCTGCATTGCATCATGGCTGTCACATCTGTATATTAGTACTGCTGATGTGGGGAGTAAGAACGGAGCTGATGGAGTTCAAAATTTTTTTAAGGTTACTAAAGCCCTCCTTCTGAAGCTTAAGATAAAAATTCTGGGATAGTCAGACTAATATAAAGTGAAGGGTGGGTGGAGGAGAATAGGGAGAAAGCAGAATTAATGAACAAATACTTCTGCTCTGTCTTCATGAAGGAGAAAGAGGGACCACTGTTGAGAGGGGGGAAAAGGTGTCCAGAAGGGGGAAGGGGACAGATGGGGCAATAGAAAAGGAAAGACTTAAAAAAGGACTGTTAGCACTGAGGACAGATACAGTAAATCACCGGGCCAAAATGAAGTACACCCCAAGGTGCTAAAGGAACTGGCAGAGGAGCATGCAGAGCTACTTGTGGGCCAGTTCAGTTTTTCACTGGAGTTGCGTGTGGTACCACAGGACTGTAGAATGGCATTTGTGGTGCCCCTCCACAAAAGCAGTCCCAAGGACAACCCAGGGAACTACAGACTGGTTAGTCTAACTTCCATAGCTTGCAAGCTTATGGAAACCATACTGAAGGAAAGATTAACAGAGCATCTAAAGGAATATTTTATTTATTAGCTTTTGATGACTGAGTAAGTAAATTAGGCAATAACTTTGCCTATTTTCAGGCACAGCCCGGGAGAGTACAGAATACAAACTTCCAAACAGTCACATGTAGCATACAATCAAAACACGATAGCTTCCAACAGGTAGCCACACAGGGATAGTTGAAAATTATACAAACAAGCAAATAACCATCCACTCAGGGATGAGAAAGTCAAATGTGGGCAAGCCCAATGATACACATGGAGTATTGAGAGGCAGTAGCTGAGGCAAGGAAGAGCACGAGGAAAAGAACAAGCATGGTTAGTTACAGTCACAAATATCAAGTGCATATAGGTGAGAAAAAATTGCATTTTTACAGGAGTGAGATAGGGAGCACTTTAAGTGGGGAGGCAGGGACTTTCAGTATTTGGGAGTGAAATGAGAGAAATCATGCTCACCCATTTTTGTTGAGCAGTATGGGACAGAAAGTAGCTGAGCTTCAGAGGACCTCAGAAGGTGGGAGTGATGCACAGCTGAAAGCATAGACCCTAGAGAGTCAGAATGGGGATATCTGGTCAAGGAGTCAATAAAACAACCCAGAGAGTAGGAACGAGTGACAGGAACTGGGTGACAGCCAGTGTAAGGTGGGGTGAAGCAAAAAGTGATGCGTATGGTGAAGGGCCGATAGGTTAAATCTGTAAATGTAAGCGGTATCCCACTTTCAAAGTACTCCAATATGACCTCCAGGATGCAAAGCAGCATGGTTTTATGGGAGACAGGGAGGTCTTGTCAAACAAATCTCATCTACTTCTTTGACTGGGTAACCAAAATGGTGGACAGAGGCCAAGCAGTTGGCATTAGCAAGGCCTTTGAGTATGTACTACACAAGGGGCTAATCAGGAACTTTGCAGACCTCGTAGTAGGAGAGACGTTGGTTAGCTGGGTTGAAAATTGGTTTGGGAACAGGTTCAAAAAGGTGATTATTGGAAGACAGTTGTCTAGTACCAGGGAGGTCATAAGTGGCATTCCACAGGTCTTGGTGCTAGTGCCAGTGCTGCTCTTCATTTTTGTTAATGATATTGGGGATGGCTTCAAGGCCAAAATGAGACTGTTTGCAGATGACTCCAAGCTCTGCTCAAAAGAGGTGATATAGGACCTTAAGGAGGACATAAGAAAACTTGAAAGGTGGTCAGGGATCTGGCAAGTAGGCTTCAATGCCATGAAGTGCAAGGTCATGCACATTGGACCCCCAAAAAAACAGGACAGAGTGCTACCTGGGAGGGGTCCAGGCAACTCCCACAGAGGAAAAGAAAAATCTGGGAATGATGATGTCTAGAAACTTACAGCACTCTGTCCAGTGCACAAATGCAGTGGCACGAGCAAACAGGATGTTGGGCTGCATAGCCAGGGGGATCAGCAGTAGCTGACAGGAGGTGAATGTGCCCTTGTACGGGTCACTGGTTTGGCCACATCTGGTGTATGCTGTGTAGTTCTGGAGCCTTCACCATAAAAAAATAAAAAAATCAACCTAATGGAGATGGTCCAGAAGAGGGCTACAAAGATGATTGTGGGGCAGTAGGGTAGATCATATGAGGAGAGATTGGGGGCCCTGAACATGTGCTCCCTGGAGGACAGAAGTGAGAGAGGAGACATGATTGAGACCTTCAAGTACATGAAAGGATTCGATAGGGTAAACAAGGAAGGTCTATTCAGGGAAAGCTGCATCAAAACTACTAGGGGGCATAACCTTAAGCTTGAGGGGTGTGTGTTTAGGACAGAGGTTAGGAGACACTTCTTCATAGAAAGGGTGGCAACCAAGTGGATAGCACTGCCTGAAGAGGTGATCTCAGTGAGGACTGTGGGTAGCTTCAAGAGGAGCTGGGATAGATAAAGGGGGAGGATTCAGATCAGGGGAGGGGAGGAGGTTAAGGATGAAATATTAAGAGATGGGGGAGTGGGGACATCAGCCTGAGCAAGGCTGAAATCCCCACATAACGAGCAGACTTGATAGACCAGAAAGCCCAGTTCTGCTGGCTACTACGTATGTTCATATGTTCCTATCCCTTATGATTTCCTTGTGCTTATCCCAGGTTTTTTGAATCCCACCACTGTTTTTGGCCCCAATACCTCCACTGGAAGACTGTTCCAGGCATTCACACCCTTTCTGCAAAGAAGTATTTCCATATCTCTCCTGAATCTATCCCCCTCTAGCTTCATATTGTGGTCCCTAGTTCTGGAGCACCCTTTCCGCTGAAAAATACCTTCCACTTGTACCTAATTCACTCCTGGGAGGTATTTAAAGGTCTCAGCGATATTCCCCCTCTCCCTCCTCTTCTCCATGGTGTACATGCTTAATTGGGCTGGCAGTATAGCCTAGAGACTAGAGTAATGATGTGTGAATGAGCTTGGTACATCCAGCAGACCAAACCTGGGGTTGATTCTCACAACCCCCACTTGCATACTGTGTGACTCTGAGCAAGTCACTTAACCACCCAGTGCTCACAGGTCACCCCTGAAAACAGGCAATTGTGCCTATTGGCCCTTTACCTGGTTACCAAAGACTAAAAAAAAAAATCCTTTAGCCTCTCCTCATAGGACATCCAACATAGACACAGTGCCATCTTGGTAGCCCTCTTTTGGAAGGCCTCCATCCTATCTATATCCTTCCTGAGATGTGGTCTCCAAAACTGGACACAGGAATCCAGGTAGGGTCTTACTAAAGACCCATATAGTGGCAACATCATTTCCTGCTGTTAATATCCCTACCTATACATCCCAGCATCCCACAAGCTCTCCCGATCACTTTGTTGCATTGTCTGGCCATCTTCAGGTCATCCGATATAATTATCCCCAGGTTTCTTTCCTGCTTGGTCACTGCTAGTATCTCTCCCCACATTTTATAATGTACCTCTGGGTTTCTGTGACCCAAGTGCATTATTTTGCACTTTTTTGCATTAACCCTTAGCTGCCAAACTTTTGACTTCTCCTCTAGTTGTTTCAAGTCTTTTTCCATCCTTTGAACCCTCCGAAGTGTCCACCCTGTTACAGTTCTTGTTGTCATCCACAGGGAGGCAGGCCTTCCCTTTCCAGTTCTTCTGCTATGTCATTAATGAAGACATTAAAGAGGACAGGCCCCAGTACTGACTCTTGCAGTACCTTGCTGGTCCCCTCCTCAGCGCATACTCTATTTATCACCACCCTCTTCCTCCTATCCCATAACCAGTTTCTTATCCAGGTTACCACCTTATTGCCCACCCCCATGTTACCCAACTTGTTGACCAGCCGCCTATGTGGAATGGTGCCAAAGGCCTTGCTGAAGTCCAACTAGGCCACGTCCACCACCCCTCCCTGATCCAACACCCTGATTACCCAGTCAAAAAACTCTATCAGATTTGTTTTAGCATGACCTCCCCTCCATAAAGCCATGCTGTCTCAGGTTCTGCAGTCCACTGGACTCCAGGTGTTCCACAATTCTTTCCTTTAATAGTATTTCCATCAGTTTCCCTACTGCAGATGTCAGACTGACAGGCCTGTAATTTCCTGCCTCCTTCTTGATATCAATTTTGTGAAGTGGGATTATGTCTGCCTTTCTCCAATCCTCCAGAACTACTCTGGTCTCCAGTGAACTGTTAAACGAATCTGGAAGGGGTGCAGCTAGCACCTCCCTGAGTTCCTTTAACACTCTTGCATAGGTTCATCCATATTGGTGCAACAGTCATTTTTGTCAACACCAATATGGCTGTAGGCAATATGAAACACAGCATTTCTGCACCAGTCATTGTTGCTCCCAGGACAGACAGCACCGAAGCCCTGTCCTGGGAAGTAGTCATGTTTCTTGGGGGGGCTTTGCTCCCTGCGCACCCCCTTTGTGGTGACTTCACCCCCGCAGATCCTACAACTAAATATAATCGCATGACTCAGGGTTGATCTAAAATCAAGATCGTGCCAGTCATCGTCACCCTTATTGTGGCACCCTAATTGCGGCAACAAAATTCAGTTACCGTTCTAATGGTATACCCTTGGATGCATCCCATCTGGCCCTATGACTTTGTCCACCCTCAGATCAGTGAGTGCTTTCCTGATCCTTATTTGTGGTCCCTCCCCTTCCCAGTGAACTATGAACACTGAGCAGAAATATTTTTTTAAGAAGTTTGCCTTTCCTTGGCCCTCCTCAGTATAGCCCCCCTGCCTCCTTTATTAATTGAGCAATCACTCCCTTGATCTTCCTTTCCTCACTGATATACCTGAAAACATGTTTTGTTCTCCTTTGATACTGTCTGGGCTATTCTTTCCTCAGCTTGCACTTTTGTGCTTCTTACTGCCTTTCCTGCCTCCCTCCATTTCTGTGCCACTGTTTTTGCACTTACCTGTTCTGCCACTTCCCTGGAGAACCATAATGATCTCCTCCTCCTTCTGCTTTTCCTTTTTTGCTTGCCATATGAGTTTGTTGCCTTTACTATCTGCTCTGTTATTCTGGCCCATATCCCACCCACCCCTCCCGCAAGTTCTCTCAGGTGCACTGCCTTTCTTTGTAAAGTCAGCCCTTCTGAAATCTAGTATCTTTGCCTTTGTATGGCTGAATTTCACAGCTGTTGTTATCTGAAACCATACTGTGCGATGGTTACTGGTCCCCAAATGACTTCCCACGCTGATGTCTGCCAAACTGCCCCTGTTCATAAGTACCAGATCCAGTATTGCCCCACCCTGAGTGGGTTCACTGATCAGATGCCTGAGGAATGCCCCCTACATGGAGTCCAAGATGTCTTTGCTCCTAACTGATGCTGCAGCAGGTAGGCTCCACTCTACATCTGGCAGATTAAAGTCCCCCACCAGTACCACCTCCCTCTTCTTAGCCATTTTGCTCATGTTTTCCAACAGCTCTTCATCTATGTCATCTCCATGTGCTGGAGGCCTGAATACCACTCACATGCAAATGGTGGCTCCATTTCCAAACTCAGGGTTGATCCACAACACCTCAACCCCCTGTCTTCCCTGTATCTCCATCACTTTGATGTTTTCCTTAACATAAAGCACCACTTCCTCACCTTTCCATCCTACTCTGTCCCTTCTAAACATTGTATAGCCAGGTTTGACCATTTCCCAGCCATGGTTGTTTGTGCACCATGATTTGGTGATGGCCACAATATCCAGGCCTGCCTCAGTCATGGTGGCCTTCTGGTCATGTATCTTATTTCCCAGACTTCCAGCATTGGCATGCATGGCTTTCCAGATTTTTTTAGACCTAGTCTTGTCCCTTCTCACGCTGTCTAGTTTTACCACTTATTGTCCTTTTCATACTGCCTACTTCTCTTCCCCCTTCCTCCCATGCTGACCTCTTGCACCCTTGATTGTCCATCAATTTGGTGAAATCCTTCTCTCAGAAATGCTCTACCCTCCATCACAGCCTCGGGGAGAGGCAGTTTCTGCCACTCTTTTGCCTTGCAGCCCCCCTTGGCTAGTTTAAATGCCCATTGAAGTAACACTTACACCATCTACTGAGGACTGCCGTTCCCTTCCTGGATGGATGCAGGCCATCACCATGGTACAAGCTCTGATCCCTCAAGGTGGAGCCCCAGTCCCCAATGTAGCCATACTCCTGCTCGCAACACCATTCCTTCAACCATATTTGAAGGCCTTAGTGCAGAACTCCCTCTCCTTTCCCCTGTTATAGACAGGCAGCACTTCCGTAAAGGCTACAGTGCATGCTATCTGCCTAAGACTCTTCCTCAGCTCTCTAAACTGCTCCTGCACTGCCCCTGTCCCTTCCAGAGCTAGGTCATTTGTCCCCAGGTGGACAATAACATTCAGCTCTCCCTTCCTTTCTATAGCCCTCATGATCCAGTGGATATGAGGTACATCCCTCTGAGCCGATGAGCCAGGCAGGCACTTAACCTCCCTCTCTACCCCCTTTCCTTCCCTCAACTCTATCCCCTTGACTGTAGAGTTCCCACTAAAAGTTTCTACCTCCTTCTCTGGAGGTCTTCTCCCCCTGGGACTCCATTTGGGCAGCCCCCAGCATCCTCTCCGTCCACCACCTCGGGTGCCCCTTCATGGCAGTCCCACTCCACCAGAATGAAGTAGGAGTTTCTTAGTGAAACTGGATGAGGACTGTGCCTGTTTCCTTCTCCCCCAAGCATTCCCAATTGTACCACCCCTTCTCTCATTGAGCTCACCTTAGTCCAACTGCTCCTTCCTTCTGGCAACCTTGAAGGTAGCGATGTCTGGCTAGGTGGTCCCTGGGCAGGAAAGATGGTCCCCTGACTCCTTGCCAAAGTGACTTTGAGTCTCAAGATATTCTCCTGACTCTGTGCTAGTGCTGCATGGAGCATTGAGATGCAGAGAGGTGCATGCTGATGGGAGCAGCACCATAGCCTCCAGAAGGTCTCCTAGTAGACTGCCACCTCACACACGCTATATTGCACCACTCCCCACATTTCCTTTTCCCTGTTCTTCTAGTCCTTCCTGTGTTTTTTTTTTGTCCCACACCCAGTTGGGCTATCCTGCAACCACCCAGAAGGGAGAGGGGAGCTATGATAAAGATCTTCAAGTTCATTAAAGGAATTAACAGGGTAAATTGTGGAGAATTATTTACCCTGAATATCAACTTGCGTTTATGTGGTCATGTAATCACAAGTGGAAATCAACAGGAGAGAGGTTCAGGAGGGACATGAGGAAGTGCTTCCTCAAGAAAAGTGGCATGGAACCTTGTAACAGTATGTTGGCCCAGGTGGTGAGTGCAAACATAGTCAGGGGATTCAAGCAGGCTTGGAATAGAATAGATAAAATAGTGGTCACCCACGGTGACAATACCGTGGAGAAGAGTGGGGATAGGATGGTTCGGGTTAGGAGGAACAGTAGGTTCCATGGAAGGTTCCAGGATTATAGGGAATATAGACAGAATGGATGGATCTCTGGTCTTTTTCAACTGTCACAGTCTATGTTTCTATAACTGAAATAAGACAGGGCGTGAAAAGGAGTACCACACTTAATGCAAGGGATGCCTGGTCATTGGGCAGGGTGAGTGTGTGGGGGCAGTTTGCCATGCTTGAAATGAGTCAAGGTAAAGTAAGTACCACTGGTTGCCAGGGATGCTTTGAATAGGGTAGGGGGAAGGAGTTGTACCAGAGATCACCAGTGACTGCTTGATAAAGGTGATGAGGTGAAGCAAGCATGCCAGTGTAATACCAGAATTGTTTGGCACAGGGTGAGTAACAGACATTAGTGGCACTGTGGCCATGTAGTTCTTTCCATGAAGAGTATTGGCAACAAAGTAGTGTATCTCAAATTCTGAGAAACACCACCACAGATTCACTAAGCCTCAGGAGATTTTTTTAAATCATAATGTTATATTTCTTTTCTTTTGTGGAATTAAGAGTAATCCCTGATGGCTAAACATAGTTTTTTGCAATGAAGTACAGTGTTGGTGAAACATATCAGCTGTGTTATATTTGTATTAATGTACTTAACTTTTTTGGTTCCTAATTTAAGGGGTTCTCTCAGTTTCTGGAAGCTGAGACTGTGCACAGCACAAGCTGAATAATATGTAAATAGTGTTTCTTCATGGTTTATCAAAGTATTAAAACATTTTTACTTTGTTCCAGCTGATAAAATCCACTGCAAGATTTAAAATCTGTTTCTGATGTAAACTTAGGATCATACCTCTCAACCTCCTGCCTCATAAATCAGGGACAAGGCTTAAAAAAATCAGGGACAAAGGACCAAAATCAGGGATACATCTTTAAAATTGGAGATATCAACTCAGGAAGCTGGTAGAATAAGGGGATTAGTGTAAAATGCATTTTCTAAGGAGGAACAAGTCTGCAATTTTAATGTTTGACATTATTTTGTGCTTACTAATTCCACTGTTTGGTCACAGAAACACAATTTTTAGGAGGGACAGAGTAAAATTTTGAGGCAAAATCAGGGACATCCCTGAAAATCAGTGACAGTTGAGAGGTATGCTTAGGATGTGCAGCCTGGTGCACTTACAGTATTTGAAGTACTATAAAACTAAAAACACAAAAATAATTTCAGGCATGTTTGTACAATAAGTGTGTTACATATTTAAGCCTATTCACATATTCTGAGGTATGGTATACACGTAGGGAGGGCACACTGTCATAGAATTGTAAAACACTTTGTGTTAAAAAACATTCCTTCTAGCCATTTGCCACCAATTTTGCCTCCCTTATTGTATAATAGAAGAGTGCTAAAATGGGTTTGAATGAAGGTTTTATCAGTGCAGTAATGGTATTGAGTAGTACAAAGTAGGTGATATCTGCTGGGAAGAGGTGGTTAATGCACAACTATGAAAGGACAATGCCAAAAAGAATATAAAAAAAGAAATAAGAATTTGTTTGAACCTCATCTTCTTTTTTGAATTCATAGCAGTTCACATTAGAAATGGGGAAAAAGACTTTCATCCTTAATATCAGAAGAGTTGAAAGTGAGGCATCTCATACCAGCAAGACATTTTACAATTTTAACACACTTTTCCACAAAAATTGATTCAGTGCTTTAAAAGCTAATGTGTGGCTTTAGCATTCAGACGTACAGAGCCAGCATTTTAGTGCTGATTTTTGTTGTGTACATGACAGTCAATCAAACATCTTGACAGTCTGCACCAGCATAAACAGTTTGATATAACCTCTAACATTTATTTAAATGCTCATGTTAAATGGTCTGCATCCTAGCATGGGACAATCAATCACACAATCAGAAATTAGATGCCTGTTTGTTCAGTTTAGAAAATGTCCTCTATGGCAAGATGTAACTCACATGCTCAAGGATGTGACACTGAATTCTTGATAATTTGTAAATGTTTTCTTCTCCAGAAAATATCCAAGGAGGGCCACAGCTCTGTGAAAGACATTAACATCGCAATATATTGTCCCTGACTGTCCTGCATCAGTTTACAAAATTAGTGTTGGGCATGCAATTACCAGAAAGATCCCTGTTGTTAATACTACCTGGAAATAAACTGATACACAATACTCTGTTAAAAAAATATTATGACTTAATGAAAGTTGGGCAGTAGCACCACCAGAGACAGGCTTAAGGAGGCACTTTAATGTTACACTCTGAATTTTGGTCACTTAAAACTCGCCCTTCTTTTGAGCTAGGTAGCAGAACATTGGCATACATGCTTTTTGAGAAAGGCTCTCTAGCCCCCTCAGATTTGATATACATTGCTTTAATATTTTTCAGTTAAAGGATGTATCAAATCCTGAAAGTCAGTTTTTCTGAGACATTTTTTTGCCTATCAGTAACTGAATGCTCACAGGGGTCCAGGAGTCAGCTGATTAAACCACTCTCCCAGCCATGACCTAACCCAGCTATTTCCACCGTCATGGTTCAAGCATGTTTCCCCTCCTTCCACCTCTCCTGTAACTCTGGCATTCTCCTTAGTCTCCTGGGCTTTTTTCTAGTGATTTTATTTATTTTCTTTAGCCATATATCTTTACATATGGTACCTCTAAAAGGGTGGAAAAAAACAGGAGAATAATGCAAACGTATGCATTACAAAAGCACTATTCATACATATTCCCATAGTGATCAGATGCCCAGTGAACCAAAAACAGTTTAGGCTTGAAATCTGAAATTTAAAGTTCAGCCAGTCTTATCAAAATTACGTTTTTTGGTGTTTTTTGGAGCAACAATGTTTAAAATATAAGTTATAAATAAAACAAAGTGCTCCTCTTAAGCATGCATTGGATAAAAAAGAACTCCTAAAACTCAAGGTGGACAAGGCAATGATGACTGATGAGATTCAACCCAGAATTCTAAAAGAACTAAGGGGAGAACTATTAACACCACTGACTACCTTTTTAACAAATCATGGGAGGATGGTGTGGTACCTGAGGACTGGAGGAAGGTGGATGTGATTCCGCTTCACAAAAGTGAGACCAAGGTAGAGGCAGGAAACTACAGACCTGTAGTTTGACCTCAGAGGTAGGGACAATGATGGAATTACTTCTGAAGGAAAGAATTGTTGAGTACCTAGAGGCCAGCAGGGCTCAGGACCCAAGGCAGCATGGATTTACAGCAGGAATGTCATGTCAGATGAATCTAATAGATTTCTTTGTGTGGGTGACCAAAGTAGTAGACCAGGAAGGGGCTATGGACATGGCCTACCCAGACTTTAGCAAGGCATTTGACACAGTCCCACACAAAAATTTAATATACAAGTTAGCCAGACTTGGAGTGGGTCCCAAGGTGGTAGCCTAGGTGAAAAATTGGCTGGACAACAGGACACAGAGGGTAATAGTAAATGGAGTCTACTCTGAAGAATGGGGGCTTACTAGCAGAGTACCGCAGGGTTCAGTACTGGGACCGGTCCTCTTTAATGTCTTTATAAGTAACATTGCGGAGGGACTGGAAGGAAAAGTATGTCTCTTTGCAGATGACACAAAGATCTGCAACAGGGTCGATACAGAAGGTGGGGTGGAAAGGATGAGAAGGTATTTCAAGTTTGGAGGAATGGTCAAATGTATGGCAGCTTAGATTCAACACAAAGAAGTGCAAAGTAATGCACTTGGGAAACAAAAACCCAGGGAAAGAGTACACAATGGGGGATGAGATATTAACAACAACAACAATGGAAAGGAACTGGAGGTAGTCATTTCAGATGATCTAAAGATGGGCAAATAATGTGAGAAGTCAGTAAGGAGGGCTGGTGGGATACTGGGATGCTTAGGGAGAGGCATCACTAGTAGAAAACAGGAAGCTGTTATCCCTCTGTACAGACAGTTGGTGAAACCCCTTCTAGAGTACTGTGTGCAGTTCTGGACACCCCATCTCAGCAAGGACATAGACAGGATGGAGGCTGTCCAGAGGAGGGCAACTAAAATGGTGCAGGGTCTGCACCAGAAGACATACAAAGAGAGATTAAATGAGCTTAATATGTTTACCCTCGTGGAAAAGAGGGAGAGGGGGGACATGATAGAAACTTTCAAGTACCTCAATGGAATCAACAAAGTCCAAGAGGATAGCATCTTTCAGAAAAAGAGACGTGCAAGAACAAGGGGGCACAATTTGAAGATACTGTAGAGGGAGGACGGCTCAGAGGTAATGCGAGGAAGTATTTTTTCACAGAGAGGGTTGTGGATTCATAGAATGGGCTTCCTAAGGAGGTAGTGGAGTCAAAAACAGTGGGGGAATTCAAGAATGCATGGGACGGGCATAAGGCAATTCTACTGAGGGGGTAGGAAGAAGGAGGCTGTTGGTTAACTAGGATCTTCAGCTTTTCCATTAGGTAGGGACATGAGCAGACTAGGTGGGCCAAGCGGTCCTTATCTGCCATCAAAGTCTATGTTTCTATGTTTCTTTTTTACCTCCATAAGGCATTTAAAGGTCTCTATCATATTCCTCTCTCTCCTCTGTTCCAGGTTGTACATATTGAGGTCTTTTAATCTCTCCTCATAGGGTGTTGGACGCAGACCCTGCACCATTTTTGTTGCCCTTCTCTGGATTGCCTCAATTCTCTCTGTATCCTTCTGGAGATGCGGAGCATGATTTTGAAACGAAATAGAATGATGCAAAGGACTTGCATCAAATGTGATTCTCCAAAGCAGCCTGCATCTGGTCCAGACACTGCTGCACCAAAGCCCCCTTGCACCAGGGTTGTGACAAACAACCAGATGCACCAGGATGCAATGGGGCTTACACCATGGCGGGGCTGCAACATTCACTTTTTAGGGATGTTACAAGTCCCACCATGGACGCAGGGTGGGGACCACTTAGAACAGCCAGAAGGAGGGATAAGCGGGTTATGCCAGTGAGGTGTAGTGGTGCAAGGGCCAGTAGGGGCATGTTAGGGCCATGGGAGGTGGCAGTGGGAGTGTGGGGGCACAGCTGGGTATCAGCTACAGTTCTGTGGTACCTGATGTGTGCAGTTGTAGTGTTCTGCAGTAAAAGTAATTTCATAAACTACTGCCGTTGCTGTAAGCAGACATGCCCTGGCAGTCTAGCACCCCCCCCCCGTCCATAATGTGGCCATCTTCCAATCCCTGGTGGTGTAGTGGTCTGGACCCCCCACTGAACTCTGATGTCCCTCACATAACATGTACATTATAAAGTAACGCGGTCCAGTAGCACCCCACAATTCCTGCTCTCACCCAAGTACATAACAATAACACTACCTGGTGATCTAGTGGACCCCCAACCCTCTCCACCCTGACCACCCTGTCCTGCATTGCCCAACCACCCTTCTCTCCCCATCCCTGGAATGATCCTGTGACCGTCAAAGCCCTCTGCATACATCCATGGACAGCCACAGAATGAGTTATGCATGTATTGAAGTATACATATATATAGTATACAGTATGCACATAACGCATTTAGTGGCTGGCCGTGGCGGTGTGTGGAGGGCTTTGCCAGTCACAGAATCATGCCAGGGATGGGGGGGAGAGAAGGGTGGTTTGGCAATGCAGGACAGGGTGGAGAGGGTGGGGGGTCAGTCCATTAGATCACCAGGTAGTGTTATTGCTATGTACTTGGGTGAAGGTGGGGATTGTGGAGGTCTACTGGACTGAGCCACTTCATACATATTATGTGATATAGATCAGGGTTCAGTGGCGGGTCCAATACACCACCAGGGATGGGAAAATGGCCACATCTGGGATGGGGAGGTGATAGACTACCAGGCATGTCTGCTTAGAGTAGGGGCAGCAGTTTATAATATAACTTACTATGGAACACTGCAGCAACTGTACACATGCCAGGTGCCACAGCACTGCTGCTGATGCAGTGCTGTGCCACTACAATCCACCTGCCTTTTCCCATGCCCCTATGCTCCAGGACCCTTCCTAGCAATGTGTTTCTTCCCCTCAACATCCCACCCCTCTAGTGTTATGCTGGGTGGGCAGGAGCTGCTCCCTGTGTCCAAGTCGGCAGATGTGCTGACTGTATGGTACACTTCTACACATGCAGCAAACCTGGAGAGTTTGGTGCAGGGACCATGCTTTTGGGAAATCGAGTGCAGGGCCCTGGTGCACAAGGAGTTTGCCACAACCCTTAGAGCGATGCAATGTGCGTTGCTCTAAGGAGTCTTTGAAAATTGGGCCTGTGGTTTCTAGAACTGGACAGAGTACTCTAGATGGGGTCTTACCAGTGATCTATACAGAGTCAACACCACCTCCTTCTTCTGGTGATACCCCTTCCTCTGCACCCCAGCTCCCATTAACCTTCCCAACTACCTTGTAACACTACCTGGCCAAATTTAGGTAATCCAATATAATTACCCCAGGTTTCTTTCCTCCTTGGTGGTCATCAGTACCATTCCACCCATTCTGTGCTCTGCCCCTGAGTTTCTGTGACTTAAGTGCATTATTTTGCACTTTTTCACACAAAAAAACAATTGCCACACCCTTAACCACTCTTCTAGTTTCTCAGGTCTCTACACATCCTTTCTATCCCCCTGGAATGTCCACCCTATTGCAGATTTTCTTGTTGTCTACAAAGAGGCAGAACTTCCCTTGCATCTCCTCTGCAATGTCATTTATAAAGACATTAAAGAGGGCCAGTCCCAGCACAGGGCCCTGAGGCACCCCGCTGGTCACTATCTCTCTTCTTCTGAGTGAACAGTCTGTAGTATATCCCCTAACTATTTTTTTTTCCAGTTTGCCACCTTTGGATCAACTCCTAAGCTACCCAGTTTACTTACTACTCTCCTGTGCATAATGATATTGAAAACTTTGCTAATATCTAAGTAGATCATATCCACTGCTCCACCCTGACCTAAATCCTTTGTCAGCCAGTAAAAGAAGTCTGTCAGATTGTTTGACATGACCTTCCCCTGTGAACTCATGCTGCCTCAGGTCTTTTAGCCAATTAGATTCAAGATATTCCATAGACCTTTCCTTCCTTAGTGATTTAATGAAATTTCCCACTTCTGATGTCAGACTGACTAGCCTATAATTGGCAGCCACCTCCCTGCTACCACTTTTGGGTAGTGGGACAACATCTTTCCTCCTCCACTTCTCTGGAATCACTCTTGTTCCCAGTGAGCTATAAAATAAAACTGTCAGAGGTGTAGCCTGTATTCCCTGAGCACCCTCAGTACCCTGAATGCACCCCATCTGGTCCCATTGCTCCATCTCAGGGGTTCTCAAATGGTGAGGCCAACCTCCCTTGGGAGGCCCCAACCTGTTCCAGGGGAGGCTCAAGCAAGTCTAAAAAAGTACTGTATTTAAATTTTGAGTTTTATGTATTTTGTGTGAAGAAATGAAGCTAACTGAAAGAGGATAATAGTAGGTGAATTTTATATATTTATTTACTAGTAGGTAATAAGGGAAGGTGAATGAGCCAAGACTCATTTCAGGTGTACCCGGGGAAGGGTAGGGAGTGAATACATTTCAAAAGGTAACTGCAAAACAATCAATAAATACACAATGGACAATAGTGCAAACAAATATGAATAATAAACTAATAATGAGTGGTGGTAATCATACTCCTCAACCTCTCAGCATTAAAAATCATAGCACAGGCCTTCAAAAATCATAGCAAAGGGCCAGAATGTGTAGCACTGTATTTTAAACAATAATATTTCTACATATAGTGGGCCCCATAAAGTTAATGATTAGAAATGTTTCTATCAATTTAGTTCAATGATTTAATAGTTTGTCCAGAAATAGCTCTAACATTATGAGGAACATCAGTAAATCTATGCGGAGCAAGGGTAAATTTGAGTGTGAAAATCATAGCACTATGTGCAGTTCATAGCAGTTGAGAGGTGTGCTTCTAATTGATCAATTTATAGACTAATGGCAGAACAACCCAAATACAAAGGTCGAGCATAGAGGTGCTAAGAGCAATATCAGAAAGGAGCAAAGTAGTCCCATAGAAGTTGCTTAGAGCAGGGAAGGAGGGGGAGAGGCAAAGTATGTAGGAAGGTTATTTCAAATAGAGAGGAAACAGAGAAAGTAGTCCGACCCATGAAGGTAAGGCAACAAGGGGTAACAATGGTTTAAGAATGAAAATAGCAGAGCAAGCAGGCTGGCCTGTGTGTGTATGTTTGTATGTGTGCGTGTCTGTGTGGGGGGGTTACAAAAAGCTGAATAATAATATCTATTTTATTTATTTGTTATTCAGATAACACCTTTGAGCACAGGAGCTCTTTTTCAAAGGTTTCACATCAGTATAAGTCAAAGAACTGAATGAAAGAACTGAATGTGAGCCAAGTACTCAAAAGGGTATCAATTTATTCATGGTATACTGCGCAAAGTACAGTACGTTATTTTTCTTTGGGGAGGCCCAATATTATTCCAGTTTTGGGGGGAGGCTCAAAATATTTTCCATTGATTTGGGGAGGCTCACTGTGACAAAGTCTAAGAACTATTGCTCTATCTACCTTCAGATTAGTGAGTCCTTTTGTGACTCTGTCCACCAAAAAGGGTCTAGTGTCCACCTCCATCCCTTCAAAGCTTCTGTTACTTTTTTGTGGTCCCTCCCCTTCTCTGTCCTCTGTGAACACTGAACAAAAGTATTTGTTCAGGATATGTGCCTTTTTCTGGTCTCCCTCTGCACAGTCCCGCCCCCTTCCCTTTTTAACCTTAAAATGCCACCCCTGGTCTTCCTCTTTTCACTGGAAGCACCACTGAAAGTTGACAGTGAACTTGCTGACCTCCCACACAGTTATGGCAGAATACCAGCACTGGTTTTGTGCCGTCCCAAAATTAAGTGTTTTTTGCAGGGGGCTACACCCCTCTGCACCCCCCAGATTTCTATATAATCAATTCCAGATTGGAGTTGTTCCAGGCAGGTTGCAGAACACCAGAAGAAAGGCATCACCTGAAAACAGACCATTACAGATAGTCGCTGTAATGATCTGTTTTCGGGATTCGCTGTTGGGGTGTTGGGTTGGAGTAGGCAACTGCTTGTGTCATTTCATTACTTTCCTGGGCAATTCTCTCTTCAGTTGTGACTTTGCCTTCCATACTATTTTCCCTGCTTCCCTCTGTTTTCCCAATGCACCTCCCAATCTTCCTCCCTCTAAATCTCCTTATAACTTCTGAATGCTACCCTTTTAGCGTATACCTTTTCAGCCACCTCTTACAAGAACCGTAACAGTCTTTTTTTCCTCTTGCTTTTTCCCACTTGTCTGATGCAGAGATTTGTTGCCTTTACTATGCTCCCTTTTACCTTTGCCCACTGTTCCTCCACCCCACCCAGGCCATTCCTCCTTGCCAGGTCATCCCTGAGGCATTCATCTAGCATTATAAAATCTGTCCTGAAATCCAAGACCCTCACTCCTGTGTGGTTCAGTTACTCTGTCATTGTTATGTTAAACCACACCACATGGTGATTACTGGTCCCCAGGTGGCCTCCCACCATGATGTCTGCAATACTGTCCCTGTTAGTGAGTACCATGTACAGTATTGCCCCATGACAATATCATCATATCTTAGTCATGCAGTGTTTTCATGCACTAAGCTGGAACTGTTGCCAAGAGGATAAGGGGATTCCATGCACTACTAAAACCACTGCCACAAGAAGATCTATTCTCCTTCATGACAACAATTTTAGTATGGTACATTTTTATGTGAAAATATGCATACAAAGACTCACAACATTTATTAAACTCCAGTGGCAGCTCTGTCTCTGTATTTCACCCTCCTCTATTTTAACAGGAAAGTTATAATACAACCACTGGGTGCCAATCCACAATGGACAGTCCTGCCTCTGTAGGCCCCTTTCCAATGCCAAGAACCCACCCCACTGCCAAGATATTACAATACCAGAAGACCACTCCAGTGTACATTACTATATATATATATATATATATTCTTTTTTTTTCTCCTCTAACTTCCATGTACACCCCTTGGCTTCTATTTCTGAAAACTGGCAAGGAGTTCCTCTTTCATGCCTGGAACCCCATGAAGCCACTAGGTTTGCAGACGCCAAAAAACTTAACCTCCACATCTGGGTGCTGTCTGAAAATTGTATTCACAAACTTGTGATTCATTAATTTGTATATTTATTGAATTGTGAGTTTACAATAACATCTTCTTCATTGATACATAGTCATGAGAAATTTCTCAACTTCTAAACCAATATAGAAAATGTTATTGCAAACTTGCAATTTAATAAGCAGAGCTATAATTAAATGACAAGTTTGTGATTACATTTTCTAAATGGCAGCCAACATAGAACATCGCAGGAGAATTATTGACAATGACTCTTTAGGGGTGTGCCACTGGATACCAGGAATTCTTGGGTTTGGACAGAGTGTGGGGGATATCACTGGATATCAGGGACAATTGGACTGGGGCAGCATGTGGAAGGGGGTACCACTGACAGCAGGGAATCTTGGATTTGGTCAGAGAATGAGAAGAGTGACACTGGAAAACATGGAAGCTTGGACTTGGACAGGGAATGCAAGGAGTTGCCACTGGAGTGCAGGAATGCTCAGGATGTGGTAAGCTTTGGGAGAGGGTGACACTGGATTCCAGAGTTACGTGAAAAGTGGTAGGGTATGGAATATGCTGCCATCTAATGCTAGGGATGCTTAGATTGGTCCATGGTGTGGGAAAGGATGCCACTGAACACCAGGCATGTTTGTATTGGGGCTGCATGAAGGAGTGCCACAGAACACCATGGGTGCTTGAATCAGTGTGGGAAGAAGGTGCCACTGGATGCCAGAGACTGATTGGACTGGAATGTGGGAGAGGGGTATGCCACTGGACAGCAGGAACTGATTGATGGTGGGAAGTTGAGGAAGGGGCTGCCACTGGATTCCAGGGTCTCACTGTGCTTGCAGAGAGTGAAGGGGGCTATGGGAACTGAGAATTGATTTGTTCATGGGGCAACGTGAGGTATGGGATGCCACTGCATTCTAGAGAGAGTTTGCAATTAAAGCTCTTCTGGCATTTTCAGTACAAAGTGTGCATCTGATAATACATATCCTTTGAAAAGAAAGGGGAAGTCATTACAAAAAATATGTTAAGGCATCAGTGAGTAGAGATGGTCGAAATCTGCAAATTTCATTACGCAAAATATTTTGCGAAATTCGTGCATTTCCCAAAATGTTTTGCAGGTGCAAAATGTGAAATTCCACTGGCAATTTTTTTTTATTTTAGTCTTTGGTTACCGGGTAAGGCCCACTAGGCACAAGTGCCTGTTTTCAGGGGTGACCTGGGAGCAATGGGTGGTTAAGTGACTTGTTCAGAGTCACACAGTATGCAAATGGAGGTTGTGAGAATCAAACTCAGGTCTGGTCTGCTTGATGTATCAGTCTCATTCACACTTTGTTCCTCTAACCTCTAGGCTATACTGCCAGCCCAAATATCACATTTCCCAACTTTTAATGCTTTGTGCTTCAACTCTTACTGATAGAGATGCAGCAACATTTAATTTCTCCAGCGAAATTCTGGCAAAATTGTAAATTTTGTTGTGTGAAATATTTTGTGAAATTCATGCATTCCACAAAATATTTTGTGGATGTAAAATGCAGAATTTCACAGGCAAAATGTGGAATTTCCCCAACGAATGGCGGAATTTTGCTACTCGCAGGCAAAATTCCACCAACTGAAGGAAAATTCCATATTTTTCAGGTGAAGTCTCTGCATTTTGCATCCACAAATATTTGTGGAGTGCGAATTTACAAAATATTACGTCAGCAAAATTCACAATTTGCTGGAATTTCACTGGCGAATTAAATGTAGCCGCATCTCAATCAGTGAGGGTTTAAGCACAAAGCATTAAAAGTTTGGAAAGGTGATATTCAGGTAAGAAAGTACCCCAGCTCTTGGTAAATGTGTGGCGTGGTGTTTCTTGCTATTTGAATGATGGCTGAATATAGCATTTGCATTGCCCTAACTTTGATACCACTTTCTCAAAGAACTGGTGCACAAGTAAATTTACATGCCTTGAAATCCAGTGCTAAAGTTAGGAAAACACACACTGCATCAAGAAATCATTCAAAACCCAAAAAAACGCCATGCCACGCATTCAGCTAGAGACAAGGTACTGTTTTATCCAAACAACATAGTTTCCCACTTTTTAAGGCATTGTGCTTCAACCCCAACTAAAGGTTTAAAGAAGTTTTTGCAATGAATAAGATACAGTATACCAATCTGCCAAAATGGAGATCAACAAAGAGTCCCTCTCTCCCCAGCCTGCTGAAGCCTTGTCCTGTGGATAGAGAGTTAAGTTGGTATTGCGCTATAAAATTAAGTTTAGTCACTGATAATTTGTAAAGTTATAGGCCTGACTTTTAGCTTGAACCCCTTCTGACTAAGAATCCGGAAACCTGCCAAATGTTATACAAAATTAACAGAAACTTTTAAGGTTAGAGGTGGGGTTACTTGTGCCCATATACTGTATTGTACAGCAATTCAATTTGTATCTGAATATGTTTGTATTGGTCACCAGTAACTTAAAAACTGTACTGATTTGAAGCCTTAAACTTTCTGGTTTCAAAGATCCTGATGCATAACAGTCACATTTTTAGTTCTTATAAAAAGATGAATTAAATCAAAGATGTGATAAGCATTGAGAAGTAACCCTTTAAGCATGCACTCTGCATTCATATTCAAGACCAGAAATCACTGAACAAATATACAAATAACTATTGGATAGTGCAATCAAATTAGAGTCGTCATCCCATACTCACATAAAGTGCCCACAATTCCCCACCCAAGTACCCACTGAAACAGAAATAAAACAAAACTTCTTCTGCTATCCTGCTCTTGTCCTGGCCCACTCCAATCACCTCCCTGTCAAATCATAGTTCAAACAAGCTTCTTATCCTCAGTTCTATTATTGTATGGCTCATCCCTGATTGTAAATCTGCCTGCCAAGTTGGAACTCAAGCAGAATTTCCACTCCACATCTTACTGCTGCACTGTCCCTCCCCACATTCCCACTCACAACAGAGATGACAAATTAAAAACAAACAGAAACTGCAAGGGGACTTGGATGCTGCTGATATACAGACTGAAATGAAGAAAAGAAAATCCTGGCACTCGCCATCAAAATTGTTGCCACAGACAAAGTGTAACTGAAAACACTTTATTAGCCAAGGTAAAAGAACAAAATACTATTCCAAAATATCTAAGGATCAAAGCCTGATGCATTTCACACAAATTGTGGTTTATCAAAGGAAATGCTCCTGAGTGATGACATCAATTTATATTGCATTGTTCAAGAGAGAATACACATAAACTTCTAAATATCGCATGATGCATAGAACCAACAATGACAATATGTGCTAACACATAAATAAAAAATAAAATATGCGGTGCAAAAGATGCTGACAGTAATCCTTCTTTTAGAAAGATACATTGATGATGTGGTGGTTGTGTGCCATGGGACCTGTCACCACTCAAGCACATCGCCTTTGATAAAACACAATTCATGTGAAGCGCATCAGGGGCCTGATATTCAAAAGTTTTCCCAGTCCTGGGCTTTGCACCGATAACCTGTTTTCAAAAGCCTGGTTTGCACACTCATACAGGGTTTGTGCCCAGGCAAACTGTGGAGGGGTTATAAGCAAATGGAGGGAAGACACCTGAATATTGGTGCAGTCTGATATTCAGAGTATTTGTGCCATGCAAGGGTATTTTATAATGTTCCCTTGCATGGCGCACATACTGCCGATGGACAGTAACTTACTTCCATGCAATCCAAGCGGATGGCAGAGGAAGTGTGGCAACACCCCCATGCTGGTCCCAATCCACAAAAACAGTGTCCTGGTGTCCAGTGGTCCTTTCTCACCCGGTAACTGCCAACATATTTCCTGGTGTCCATTGGTCCCTCCTCCGCCCAATCCCTCACCTGGTACACACCAATATATTCTCTGGTATCCAGTGATCCCTCCCCCTATCCGCACCCATGTCTGGTAACTGCCAACATATTCTCTGGTATCTAGACATCCCTTCCCACACCTGCATGCATGCCTCATGGTCAATACATCATTCCCTAGTGTCTAGTGGTCCCTACCCCCACCTGCACCCATACCTGATGGTCAAGATATAATTCTCTGGTGTCTAGTGGTCCCTCATCCCACCTGCACCCATGCTTGATGGTCAATACATCATACCCTTGTGTTTAGTGGTCCCCCCACCTGATGCTCTTCCTGAGAACTAAAAGAATATTTTCCCTGGTGTCCAGTGGTCACTTCCCCCATCAGATACCCATCTCCGTACCAGTGACATTAGTGCAAGTATCGGCCCCTCAAACAACATAGCCCCGACCCCAACTACTGGTCCCCTGAACCCACCCAGCTCATTTTCCATTGATGTCTAGTGGCCCTCCTCCCTTCCGCAGCACCAACAATCCACCCCCGGTCTCCCTTACCTGACTATCAATGTCGCAATGCAGCAGTGGTGAGCGACACGGCCCTTCACACACTACCTCAGTCACTCACCATATAACAGAAACAGGGAGTGTGCTGCTTATTTATAGGGCAAGTGCCCTATAAATAAGAAGTGCACACCCTGCTTCTGTCAGACAGTGGGCAGCCAAAGTGGTGTGTAGAGGGCTGCATCACTTGCCGTAGCTGCACCATGGCACTGATTGTCAGGTAAGGGAGACTGGGGCATGGGTTGTTGGTATTGCAGGAGGGAGGGTGACCTCTAGACACCAACATGGAATGGACTGTGAGGGTTCAGGGGCCAGGCAGTTGGGGCCAGGTCTGTGTTGTTTGTGGTGGCATTATTTGCACCAATGTCACCGGTATGGGAATGGGCAGTGGATGGGGGAGCGACCACTGGACACCAGGGAGGATATTCTTTTAGTAGTTGGGCAGGGCATCAGGTGGAGGGGAACCACTAGACACCAGGGACTGATCTACTGACCATCAGGCATGAGTGCAGGTTGGGGGAGGGACCACTAGACACCAGGGACTATGTTAACATTTACTAGGCATGGGTGCAGATGAGGGGAAGGAACACTAGACACCAGGGAATATATTTGCATTTACTAGGTGAAGGATTGGGTGGGTGGAGGGGCTGTGTTGATATGGGACAGGGAACTGGGGTGGGACACTGGACACCAGGGAATTGTTTTGAAATTATGGGGATGGTATTGGAGAGTGGGAGGGGACTACTGGCACCAGGGAATTGTAAGGATGGCATCAGAGGGAGGGGCACCACTAACACCAGGGTAATGCTGTATAATTTACAAGCGTGGGATGGGGGGGCACTAGCAACAGGGATAGCTACTCCCCTGGGTCCAGGCAATTGTGAGGTCAGTACCACACAAACATGCCTTGCTACTTATGCAAATGAGCCCCTATATGGGTATGCAAATGGACCCTTAGCACCTTGCATTCCCAATGGGCTTATTTGCAAAGGTCCCTTTGAATACAGCAAACTGTACTCCAGCACTACCCATTGTGGTGCCATGCTTCAGGAACCATGTTGGGGCAGGGAATGCTGACCCAGCAGTGACACCAACACAGTGACATACCTCGCTGTCGGCAAAATTGACACTTTGCCAACAGGTCACTGTGTTGGTGCAACCGAGGCAGGGGCACACTGTCTCTCGGTCCTGCACCCCCTCCCTGAATCAACTCTGACTGGAGTTGATCATCCAGAATACAGTGGGTGTGGAGGGCAGAGCCCCCCGCATGGGGAGTTTGAGGGTCGAAGCCTCCTGATAGAAAAGCAGGTCTTGGAGACATACAGGATATATGGCTACTGCAAACTGCATTCGACATAAATCCTGGTGCTGAGATGCCAGTTGAGAAAAGTGTTGTCAAACCAGCATTGTAGAACCTTGAGGCAGCACTGAGTGGCTTAGTGTAGGGCTGACATGGACATATATTCAGTTGAATAGCACCGGTATCCTATTCCACTGAATACAGCATCTTCGGGCACCCAGACAATTGCAAGGTTTAGCGGGAATGTTTGCCCTCTGATTTGCATGATTTAGAATATCGGGCTCCTGGTGTAGATCCTTTGATCTTTTGGAGCAATATTTTAATCCTTTACCTTGGTTAATAAGGTGTTTTTAATCACATTGTGTCTGCAGTGGCATCTTTGGTTTGGTGGCGAGTGCCACAATTTTCTTTTCTCAACAGATGACAAATATTGTTAACATTACAATCAACTCTTTCCACAGATCAATTAAACCATTTGTTCACCTCACTACTAAACAGTGACCAGCAAAATCCTCCTCTCATCACCACACCTGGCAGATATGTAATAAAAATAACATACAGTAACTTATTTTTTCTAAAGATTGTTATATGCTATAGGGGGCCACATAACTCATTTGTTTATTGTTTCTTAATTAGATGGACATTGGCCAGAGTGATAAGAGATGGGCTATGCCATTTACTATCAGTGGGTTAAGGGAGGCAGGTGTGTGGATGCAGTGAGGTGGAGGAAAGTGATTTATAATTCTTTCTGTGGCTGAGAGGACTTTGTTGGAATGCACTGGTGGAGCTGCCAATGGATACCAGGGAGAAATAGATTTCAGAGAGGGAGGGAGTTCCACTAAACATGAGCAGAATGTTTAGAAGTCCATTTTTTACACATGTCCCATAGTGTCACACATCTGATTCACAGGACTTGCACTAAAAAGCCCTAATATTCAGGCTGCCTTGATAGTCCAACAGGCACAAATTATACTGTCATGCAGACAACCTGGGTTCAGGAGTCAACCTATGGCACTGTGTCGGGAGGCAGGCCAAGAAATGACAGCAACCACTCAGCAGTGCATCTTGGCCAGGAAGGGTGGCGGTAGATTCCACCAACATGGTAACCCTCTGACTGGGCCAGGGAGCTTGTGCCTACTGCAGAGGAAGCTGTATGTGTTCACGAGAATAAACCATAATCACCATCCCAGAGGAGGAGGAAGAGCAGAAAATATGGAGCAAAAAAAAAATGATCGCCATCTATATGACAGCCAGGGACCCCTCAACCTGATCAAAGTATATCCCAGGGCAGCAGGGTATATCCCTGTAGAAGAGTAACTACGGACCAGGAAAAATGTTTATACAATAGGAGTGAGGTGTTTTTCACCTTGATAAAAACAATGTATTACAGACAGAATGAGATAAATGTGGGCGGAGGCATGCACGGTGAAGATCTCTGACATTTACATATACTGTGCTTACCTCACCCATATTTATCCATACTGTGCTTATGTCACTAAAATACCTTCTCCAATTAAATCTGTGTTGTGACTATATCTCCACCTCTTAATTAGTAAAACACCTCACCTAAGAAATAACTGCAGCTGCAGCAATCTTTCCCGGGTCTCTCGTGCAGACCCAGATAGGAAGGGGAGCAGAGTAAGCAAGACGTCGGACTTGCTGCTTATTATTTCTGAAATATTGCTCAAATCAAGTTTCATAACACTGATATTTTTTTATTCTCTTCCTACAGGTCCACAGTACGAAAACCCGCGTAACAAGAGAACATGAGTTCTTGAATCAGACAGTGACTTGAATAAAAAAAACCCACTTCCTTCTTCTCCGATACAAACACAGACAGATGAAGTTAAACGCTGAAAATAGTGGGAAATATATCTTTTTCTTCTCACTCAGAAAAGCAGATGTCATCTTCTTCAAGCCTGCACTATCCTTTGTGACACCCCGGAAGTAAAGCAATCATGTTGCGGTGAAATAAACAGCAAACGTACACTAAGCAGCACATATATCAGAACAAATAAACATTAAACTTGTGAAATGAATAAATACAAAAAATAATTATCCTTCCCAAAAATAAAACATATCTCACAAAACACAACTCTCCCATAGACTGGATGCACACTATCCCTGAAGGAAAACCATGCCCAGAACAAAGAACCAATAACAATACATGCTTCCCTCATGCAACTCGTACACATCCAATCGCACAAAACAGTGCTACAACCAATGAAATCAGTGAATCACATGCCATTCAAAGAAACAACCAATCACATCTTATACACCCAAGTCATTCATAAACTGTAAGTAAAACCATTCATATTGCCGCAGCACACTCGTGCAAGGAAACACACAGAAGAAATAGCACAGTACAAAAAGCATATTTTCTAACAGAAAACAACAAAAAATGTCCACAAATAACCACTCCTGCCCTATTGTAGAAACCGCACACATGACCGGCAGTAGTGAGATATGGGAAATATCTGTACTTGTGACCAGTTACCTTGGGATATCCTCAGTTGTGGCTCCGCCACTCCTGAGTATCCCAAGGTCACTGTTCACTCAATCAGATATTTCCCATATCTCACTCCAACCCATCATGTATCCCCTATATAGCATGTAGAAAGCATTCCTGAAATTACAACTTTTGTGACAAAGTGATGCTTAATTGACCACATCTCCATAGTCTAGCACGCATCCTGTAGGGCAACTTGCATGTATTGTACCTTGGTTCTGCTTGTGTATAAATTTAGGTACAAGCTGATGCAAGCACATTTTTATTCATTCATCTGAAAATTGGTAACTGGGAGAGGCACACTGAGTCAAAGTTCATTTTCAGGTGTGACCCAGAAGAAATGAACAAGGGACTACAATAATACAGCATACACAACATCAGTGCAATTAGACAGGTAAAATGCAAAATGTGGCCTACCTGTATTTCAGCAAGGCCTTCAACAGCGTTCCACACAGACTAGTAAACAAGCTGGGCAGCCTGGGAGTGGGTCTAAAGATAATAAAATGGGTACGAATTTGGCTAAGTAACAGAACTCGGAGGGTGGAGATGAATGGAGTTCACACGGAAGAAGGTAAATCAGCCAGTGGGGTGCCTTAGGGGTCAGTACTGGGACCAGTCCTCTTCAAAGTCTTTATTAACAACATTGCAGAGGGGCTGGAAGGAAAGTATGCCTGTTCATGGATGACAAAAATCTGCAACAGAGTGGAAACACTGGGGGTGGTGGAAAAAGTAAAGAAAGATCTGAAAAAGCTGGAAGACTGGACAAGGGTTTGGCAACTGGGCTTCAATGCCAAAAAGTCCAAAATTATGCACATGGGGCATAGAAATCCAAGGGAAAAGTGGATATTGTTTTACCAGGAGTAGGACACTAAGCCGAAGCTTGTTTCCAGATGTGACCTGGGAGCACAAAGAAGTTAAGTGACTTGCTCAGACTCACGTAGTATGCACCTAGATGGCTGTGGGATTCAAACCCAGATCTCTAGATCTGCAGCTCAGAGCCTTAACCCACTGCACTACTGTCAAGAGCAATGTGTCATTTGGAGGGAAGGTGTTAACAACCAGAAAACAGGAAAGGATTTGAGGGTCATCATATCTGATAACCTAAAGATAGAAAACCAGTGTGATAAGGCAGTGAGAAAGGCTAGTAGAATGCTGGGGTGCATACGGAGGGATATCACCAGCAGAAACAGGGACGTAGTGTTACCTCTGTATAGATCAATGGTGAGGCCCCACCTGGAGTACTGTATCCAGTTCTGGAAGCCCTGTATCAGGAAAGACATAAATCAGGTGGAGGCAGTACAGAGAAATGCACCAAAATGGGAGTTAAATATGTACTCTGTAGAGGAAAGGAGGAAGAGGGGAGACACAACAGAAAAATTCAATTACCTCAAAAATATCAGTATGATACAGGAGGGTGTCATTTTGCACAGAGAAAGATGTTCAAGGGCAAGGGGGCATGTTATGAAGCTGAAAGGGGGAGACTTAGAGGGGATGTGAGGAAATACTTCTTTACAAAAAGGGTGGTAGATGTCTGGAACAGACCCCCAGCAGAAGTGGTAGGTACAGAAATGGTAACAGATTTCACACATGCATGGGATAGACACAGAGGGACCTTAGTAACAGGGCTGGGGGAGCGGAGATCAATTAGGGTCTACAGTAGCACAGTAGGCAGAGACCTTATGGCAGACTAGGTGGGCCAAGAGGTCCTTTTCTGCCAACAGCTTCCATGTTTCTATGTTTGTTTCTATACAAGCTAATATTGAATACTAGTACAATAACACTGGTAGGAACCTAACTAGGGTACAGTGGGCGACACTGAAGTGCAGATAAAGTGCATGTTCAGGTAGAAAAATTGCAGCACAGTGACTGTAGAGAGGAAACTAAGTCATGCAGAGTCAGGAACCTGGTGGGAGCCAGGCACAGTGATGGTGGGAATCACTGGGGATAGTCAGGAATAGGGCTGTCAGGAGTGGGGAGACAGAAGTTTTAGCTGCTGCTTAAGGGAGAGGGGAGATGGGGAGAAGTGTAGAGAGAAGGGGAGCAGGTTCCAGAGTGAGGGAAGATGATAGGAGATAGCAGACTGACTAGCTGAGGAGTGCAGGTGGGGAAGGGAGAAGATATGAAGGCTCCTGGAGCAAACTGAGTAGGAGGCTGAAGAGATGGGAGAGAGGAGTGAGGAGAGGTAAGAAGGAAGAGAACCAACCCAGAATTTGGAGATGAAGAAGGCACAGTGGGATTGGTGACATGAGGGCAAAGGGAAGATGGATAGAGAGGAGAAGAGGGAGCAGTGTAAGTGTGAGGAAGCAAGTTGGAAGTAAAATGGAAGACATTACAGAGTGTCCAGCTTGGTGAGAGAAGAGAAGGGGGAAGGGCAACAGACCACATCTGCACAGTCGAAAACTGGGAGATCCATATTGGTGACCAGCTCCTGCCAGATGTGAAGAGACAGGCAGTCATTGTTGTGGTACAAGGTACCAAGTTAGGGGTGAAGCTTAGAGTGGATGGCATCAATATGGTCAGATAAGTCAAGGCTACTATCCAGCCACACAACAAGGAATAGATGGGGAGGGGAAAAGCCTAGTCATTTTCTGGCTGATGGTAAAGGCCATAGACATGTTCTTTTTTTGGTGTTCACCTGGAGTTGGTTAGAGTGAAACCAGTGGAGGACATTGTGGAATTCTTGCTGGAGACAAGCTACCAAGGATACAGCACCCACAACAAAAAGACAAATGCACACAGTAATGTTGAAAAAGTTTATCCTTTTTTTTTTGTTAAAACAAACGTGCCATCAGTGTTCTTGTGCTGTGTAAACAAGGTACAATCCATTACTAGCTTTTGAGCAGAAAATGCACTGGCCTGAACTAATGGTGTAATAATTTGGTGACTAGCGTTTCCCTCAGTGGTTTCTCCAGTGGTTCCAATCCCAGGGTTGAAGGGCCAGAGGTGCTGATAACTATGATTTGCATATGGATATGTGAGTTGGCACAGGCAGATGGGGGGCATTCAGGAAAATCTAGAAAAGGCTGGGACCAATGATGGAGCCTTGTGAGACCCCAGCCTGGATTGGAAGGGGAGGTGAAAGGGAATCTCCTACCTGTAACAACTGTTGACTGCCCATGAGGCCAGCAGAGCTCAGCTTGTCCAGGAGGAGATGGTGGGCCACTGAGTTGAAGACTTTGGCTAGATTGATAAAAAAAGCTGCTGTGACGTGCCTCTGGTCCATCCCGATGAAGATGAAATCAGTAACACACAGCAGGAAGGAAACAGTGGAGTGGTGCCTCCAGAAGCCAGACTGGCAGGGGGAGAGAAAGCTGGAAGAGAGGAGGAAGTCAGCAAGCCTAGAAATGACTAGTTTCTCTTGCAGCTTTCCAAGAGAAGGGAGGAGAGAGACAGGATGGAAGCTGCCAGGGGAAGCCACTCCCTTTGTGAAGAGGGAGAAACAGGAATCATTCAAGTGCCACAAATATGCTTATTGTTGGAAAATCAAGCACAGATGCATCAAATGGCCTTAGAGCACCACAAGCACCTAAGTCTTTGATTGCATCTACTTTTGCTGGTGTTGGGTTCACATATGGAAATTGTGCCCCTGTGAGTGTTTTAATGGATAGGGAAAGGGAGAGGCTGTCACTGGACACCTTGGATATGCTTGAACAGAATTAGCAGAGGGTGTCACTAAATTCCAGGGAGTGTTTTAAGGGGATTAAGAGAGGGAGGGAAGGGGTGCCACTAAACACCAATAAGTGTTTTAACAGAGTGGGAAGGAGGTGCCACTAAACCACAGAGATTGGTTTTAACAGGAAGAAGAGGAGGAAGGGGACCTCTAGACACTAGACAGTGCTTTTTAACAGAAGGGGATACACTGAACACAAAGTATTTTTTAACAAAATGAGTAGGGTTGGCCGGCCCGGTGGTGCTGAAGGTTGAGGCGCTGGATGCCACACCTTGCTCCACTCTGGTGGCCTGAGTTTGGGAGCTGACTCAGGCCACTGGGAGTTGGCCAGGAAGGAAGAGGATTGAGCGGGATTGAGTGTCCAAAGGACTGATCTCCTCTCCCAGGGTGGGTAGCGGGTCCCACATTGCTCTGCAGCAGTCCATAATGGAGATCGGGGGCACTGTAGGAGCAATGTTATCACAGGGTGGAGCAGCGGTGGATGTCAGCACATCAGTGCACGGACATCATTGCACATCCACGCTCCAGGGGAAACAACAAGGAAAAACACCCTGGTCCCTGGATAGGTGACGGCAACCTCCAGTGTCCCACCACTACGCACCCAACGCTGGGCCCGACTTACAGGCTCTCCTGATCCCTCACCCTGCCTTGGCTCTGGTGTGCTAGCCAGGGGTCATCGCAACAGGGTGGGTGGGGTGAGTCTGTCCCCGATTTCCACCGGGGAGGGCTTCAGGTGGGTGGTAGGTGGTTGGTGGTGAGTGAGGGCTGCCTGAGAGAGTTCCAGGGGGCAGAGGAATAAAGAAAGCTTGCAAAGAAAAAAAGATGAGTAGAGTTGCTTGGATAGTACTTTAGTCACACTATTCATGCTGCAGCAGATACAGTAGTTCAGTTACTCCACAGTTTACCTTATCTGTGTAGAACCATTGCAGGGCAAGTATTCAGGATAGAGTAGGTGTAGTGCCCTATAATTGGGGGGGCACCACAGAAAATAAAAATAGAAACGTGCCTGCTATAGGTGCCTCAGTACGGTAATAAGGTGCCCAAGAAATGCCCAGGTGCCCAGTTTAAAATGCCAGCACAAATCTCTGTACAAAGCCTGTCAAGAATAATGTAAATAGCTTCAAAATAATGTACAAAATAAGCCTTTCTGCCATGCTGCAGCTAATGAAATGTTGGGCTGGGCTAGTGGAATGCTCACTGTGTGGCACCTGCTATACCTTTCAGAACCAGAATACAGAGTGCTGCAGTTTAAAAAATACTATACTGTTGGGGAAAATCGTGGTGACTGTGGAGGAGTGAGGACACAGAAAGTGAGGAGGGATGAGAAGGGTTTGACAAGAGGACTGAAGCTGTCCCTGAGGGCTTTGTTGTGTGCCTCCTACTTCCAGTCACTGAAGAAAAGGTACCTGAGTGAAGTGTCCGGTCTGCAGTGCCGTCCCGAGCCGCCTGTAAAGTCCAAAAATATCCCGTTGTGTCCCTGGGAGGTCTTGGTGCTCCAGTTTGTTATTTTTAAAGTTTAAATCCAGTTTCAGTCCCTTGCTGGCGGCAGTATCATTTCCACATTGTTTTGTGCTGTTTTGGGACCTTTCGTGAGGTCCCCAATCGACCTGCACCTGCCTGAAAAGTTCCCTCCCTCTCCAGACTGCACTTCCAGCAGCAGTTCCTGCCTCCAAATGGTGTGGTGAGTCAGCAACAGCACTCCGCTAGGTGCTATTCGCCACACAAAGTAAAGAGAAAGTTGATTTATTTATTTTCAATAGTGCTAGGTGCAAAGGAAAACTGCTGATTGCCATGAAGGGAGGGCCAGGGGCTCCTCATTTAAATAATTAAAGCCTTCAGGGCGCAGCGATGCCTCACTGGGGAGGGACAGCAAAGGGAAGCCTCAGGAAGGGCATGAATATTTATTAAAGAGGCATGGTTGGGCAGTGAAGAGTGACAGTTCAGCCCAAGCCAGCCTAGAATTTAAAAGGGGCCCAGAGTGATAAAAGGGGCACAGTTCAAGAGAAGCCCAGCATAATTAAAGGGGCTTACCCAGGAAAAGACAATTGTGTTTAAAAAGGGCACCAGTGTATTTGCAGGGGCAGAACTAAAAGGGCCCAGAGTGTTTATAGGGGCCAGAGCTACAGGAGAGGCTCACGATTTAAAGAGAGCACAGCCGTGAAAAGCCCAGACTTTTAAAGGGATACAGCTGTCCAGACGAGCCCACATGTTTATTCGATAGGGGTTCACCCAGAAAAGGCCCAGCAATCTTAAAGGGGGCCCAGACAAAGCCAAGCCCATTTCTTAAAGGGGTAATACAGGCCCACATGTGTATTTAACGAGGCGAGAGTAGTTCAGGATCCATGGGGCAAGTCAGACCCACCAGTTCTTAAAGGGGAAAATTAGACCCACCATTGTGTAAAGGGGCAAGTCAGGCCCACCAGTTCTTAAAGAGGCAAGTTAGGCCCACCACTGTGTAAAGGGGCAAGTCAGGACCAATAGTTCTTAAAGGGGCAAGGGTAGTCCACCAGTTCTGAAAGGGGCAGTCAGGCCTACCAGTTCTTAAAAGGGGCAAGTTAGGCCCACTGGCATGTGCTCTGCCATTTTAAGGGGCAAGTTAGGCCCACTGCTAGCTATTTAGATTCCCCAGGTGTTATAAGGGCCCAGTAGCATTAGTGATCCCGGATGTTTAGGGAGTCTAGCTAGCCATACAGAGTTGCAGTAACAGGAAGAACCCGATTTAGTCAGAGGGACCCCTGTTAGTTAGGTCTACCAGTGCTGGGGTTCTATCAGAAAAGTGAAGTGCCGGTATATTTACTGTGATTTGAACATTAAGACTGAATAAGAGACCACTGCAACAAGAACTGAGACTATATTTTGCATGCAACTATTGCTACAAGCAGTGAGTGTGCCAGAAAGTATTGTTTTGTTGCCAGCCTTCCAAATTGCAAGGTGTTTGAATCAGTCCTCCAGAACTTTCCAGAATCTGTTCACCACTGGTATCCAGATCAATCTTCTTCAAAGTACTCCAGAAGTTGTCTTCAGTGCATCCTTGAAGCAGCCAGGCAGCAGATCTTCAAGGAATTGTGCCACAGTCATTTGCAATGTCCTGTTTATTGTTTTCTGCTCTTCAAAGTTTCCTCAAAGTATGGCTTGGCCTGGCACAAAGGTACCGTCCGTTTTTTTGTTTTGTCGTCCGTATCAAAGTGTTATCCAGATATTCTGCCACAGTGTTTTGCATCATCATCCTGTTTCTTATTTGATGTAGTCCTTGGCTCATCCGGCCTTGGTGCCCAGAACCCCATTGGTGCTTCTGATTCACAGATTTCCTTTCTTCAAAATCGTCGTTGTGTCCCGGCAGTCCAGAATCAGAATTTGGGTCGATTGGTCAGCACTTTCTTCTTCTTCCTTGTATCCCGGCAGTATATGAGAAGACTTTGGACTGTGTGGTCAGCACTTTCTTCTTCTTCTTCATGTCCTGGCAATCCAGAAGTGGACTTTGAGCCAGATGGTAAGCACTTTCTTCTTATTCCTCGTGTCCCAGCAAGTCCAGAAGAGGACTTTGCACCAGTTGGTCAACATCTTCTTCTTCTTTGTCTTACCCCGGCAGTCCGGAAGAGGGCTGTGGCCAGGTTTGGTGTGTCTCAATTCCAGCGGCCCTCAGTGGGTTCTGAGCTGAGAGAATCATTGCTTTGTTCTTAACAAGTCCAGTAACCCTAGAGAGGTGGGGTGTGGCCGAGAGACTCATGGCCTGCACAAAATCCTCTCTGCTAGTCCCTTAGTTGTTAGCCCAGTCAGCCAAGTGTTCCCCTTGTGTTTTATCCTGCAACCCAATTTCCTCTCGGTGACAGAGAAAGCTTATCCATGCATGACCTGCCTCTTATGACTGAAGTAGAGTTTTACAGTATTATGCTATATAGTTCCTTAAAGTGGAGTACTCCAGGTAATAGGCCCTAGGTAGAGGTACACCTCAGGGTAGTACTGAAGGATTATATAGTGATTTGCTGATTATAGAGTGTAGACCACTCATAAAGTGGAGCTGTTACAGCCATTTATTTAGAGTCCTCCTCATACAGGAGAGTAAGTGTAAGTGTCCCCCGTGACCGTGTTTCCCCTTCGTTTGGTTTAAATAAAACCTTGTAAAGTATTTGGAATGTATTTCTGGACACTCTCCTCTCTTTGTCTGGTGCCAACATCCCCCCTTTTTGGACCTGTGTTAGTAATTTGTGTGAAGTTACTGGTGTCATCGACACAGTTGCTTTGTTACCCCTTTTTTATTGATGTGGAAACCCAGCACACGTTAACATCCATCTTACCACCTTCGGGGCACCAGATAGGCAATCTGGAAATATTAATCCTAGTATCTGAACACCCATTTCCAGTCCCAGGAACTTCCTGCCCTGAGCCTTACCTCCTTATTCCCAGAGACTGATCTGTTAAGGAAATTTGCAGCTTCTAACAGTGTGCCAGGAGCTGGCATCATCTTTTGAGCCAATTCCCCTCTACCAAGCCCACCCCTCCTAATCCCAGCAGATCAGTGGCATTGGCTACAATGATCAGCCAGCCGCAATCTACCAGCCACCTGCCCTCCCAGGAAACAGGTCCCCATGCCAGGAGTTTGTTCCAGTGGACCAGTGGCATTGGGTATAATGCTTAGCTGGCCACAAGCGACCAGCCACCCGCCCTCCCAGGAAACAGGTAGAGCTCTCCGCTCACTACAAGCACGGCTTGAAAGACAGCAATTTGATTGGACCGCCAAGGCAGGACCTAGACTCTGCATTGGCCAATTGCTCCTCAGCACTTCACACAGGACCTGCCTCCGGCTTCAAGTGCTAAACTGAAAAAGCATGCGGAGAGGAGCTTGAAGCCAAATTTAAAATTCAAAAGCCCACAAACCTAGCATTAATAGCATTTCTGCCACTAACTTGGGTCTGCTGATTCAGGCACCCCTTGTTTGATGGCATTCTACCTCAGGGTAAACTGTGGCTGGGAAAGCTGTCTCTCCCCTGATATGGCAGAGCTCCCTGAGCTAAATTAGACCACAGCTGAACTTCTTGGGCTAAATTTTCCTGGGCTACATTTTCTAAAGTGACGCATATTTTTTGGCTCAAAACACTGACGGACAGGACAGCTTCATTTGTAACTGAAATTCTGTTTACCTGTGCTAATGTTTGGCGCTCTGCTAGTATGATCTGCATGCCTAGACAGCTATTGATTTGTGTGAAAAATGCTGAGATGCCCAGTGTAGTCTGTATGTCCAGGAGCCATTTGATTATTCAGTAAAAGCTGTGATAATTTACCTAGTCAGGTTTTACTACCTTCCCTTATTCCTGACTTATGACTAAGAGCCAGTTGAATGGTTTTCCTGTAAAACTGTGAATGACCTAACCAGGTTGTACTACTTTCCCTGTTCCTGTCTGCTCTTAATCTATTTTTTGAGCATCTGCTCTTTTCACACTAATCTGCTACCTCCGTCTTTTGTTTTTGTGGCGCCACTGGAACCACTACCCAGACCCCCTTAATTGCTTTCTCCTGCTTCTGCTCCTCTCCCCTCCCACTTTCACACTCACTCCCCTGCTCTTTTGTTTCCCTCCTTGGCCCTCCCATCACATAAGCCTGCCCTGTCCCTATGCTCTAGTTCTACTAACATCTCCCTCTCTCTCGTGCCCCCATTTTAGGTTCCTGTGCCAGAAGCGTATCCCAGCAGACCAGCGGCATCAGCTACAATGCTTAGTCAGCCACAAGCTACCAGCCGACTGCCTTCCTAGGAAACAGATATGGCTCTCCGCTCTCTACAAGCCTGGCTTGAAAGACGACAATTTGATAGGCCTGCCAAGCTGGGAACTACACTCTCCATTGGCTGATTGCTCCTCGGCACTTCACACAGAACCTGCCTCCAGCTTCGGACGCTGAACTAAAAAAAAATGTTTCTCCCGCCCACTCTTCCCCACCCCCACCATTTATTAACTCCACTTTCTGCCAAAGGACTGCCCAATGATAACTAGTCCTCCATAAACTGACACTACCCTTGAAGTCACAGACCAATCCTACCAGCAATCGTATAAGATTGACTCAATATATTCTACCGCCATTGCTTAGTAGTGCATCCTGAACCTACAGTATTGGAAACACTAAGCACCCATTCCTCAGCTGGATACTTCTTGGGGTGCTTGCAGTAAAGTATTCACTGTGCAATGAGAGGAAAGGAAGTTAACTTCAATCAATATGTTATTGTGTAAAATGCATACCAGATTGGGCCGGCACCTCCTGAAAGGAGATATTCCTGCACAACTATTCCTATTTCTGATGCTAGCTTTGGAACAATGAGACTGAACCTTAACCACCTTGACCTGCAACCAGAGTACTCCTGCCTTGGAGTGTGGGAAACCTGCACAGTGGGAGGCCAACTGGAGCTCACCTGCTCCTACCTGCATCTTGCATTCCACCAACTGGTTAGTAATCAGTTTGTGGAACCCCTGTTACAGGACCTTCCCAGCCTTATGCCTTTTCCATGACCTACACCTAGTGCTTGGCCCTCTGCAGGCTACTGATTCCTCTCGGACATCTTGGAGGCTAGGCACAAATCCCTGCTATCTGAAAATATGTAGGAAACTCATTATAATACTTCTGCTGATCTCTGGTAATATTCACCCTAACCCAGGTCCTCTACAAACCCATTCCTATCACATGGCATGCAATGGCCAAACAAAGGGTCAACTAAAGATTGTAGCCCTGAACATTTGGAGCCTCCTACTGAAGCTGGCACAGTTCAAGGCCTGGTTTACACACTTACAGCCGGACATCATTGCACTGTCCAGAGACCTGGCTCACCCCTCGTATTGATGACTCAGTAATCTCCATCCCTGGATATAACCTTCACAGGCAAGACTGAACAGGGAAAAAAGGTGGTAGATGTATAGTCTGCACCCATACCCACTTGCAATGCCAAAGAGTCCAACTGGCCTATGACAGTATGGACTATGAATGCCTAACACTAAACATCCTTCTGGGCAAGGGGAAAAAAATCAGTAGGTCATGGCAGTGTACATCCCCTTGGGCAGCAGAAAGATGGACTTGAAGCCTTCTCTAACTACAATACCCAGATTAGTCAGAGTAAAGAAACCATCATCCAGGGGGATAAACTAGCAAAATGGTCAGAAGAGTGGCAACTGGGATTTAATGCAAAGAAGTGCAAAATCATGCACATAGGGAAGAGAAACCCTGAAGCCACTTATAGGCTGGGAGGGGAGTTGCTAGCAGTCACAAAGGAAGAAAGAGACTTGGGCATCATCATCACTGATGACCTAAAATCATCCAAGCAGACCTCTAAAGCAGTAGGTAAGGCTAGGGGGTGTTAGGGTGTATTAGTAGGGGTATCACAAGTCGTAAGAGGAGGTAATAATCCCTCTGTACAAGACATTAGTTAGGCCCATCTGGAGTACTCGTGCAGTATTGGAGGCCACACCTTCACAAGGACATTAACCAAATTGAGGCAGTCCAGAGAGGGCAAGCAAAATGGTGCAGGGACTGCATCAGAAGACATATGAGGACAGATTAGCAGAGCTCAATATGTATACCCTTGAGCAAAGGAGGAGAGAGGTGATATGATCGAGACATTTAAACACCTTAAGGGCATAAACAAAGGTGAAAGAGTCTAACATCTTTAAATATAAGAAAAATAGCAGGACAAGAGGACACAGCATGAGATTAGAGGAGGCCGATTAAGGGGAATGTGAGGAAATTCTTTTTCACAGAAAGGGTGGTAGATGCATGGAATAGCTTACCACAAGAAGTGGTGGCTATGAATACAGTGCAGGGCTTCAAACAGGCATGGGATAGGCATAAGGGAGCAATACAAATGACTATGAATAGATAGGTCACTGACAGAGCAAAGGCCGATGGCACATTTATAAGGTAGAAAAAGAAATGGGCAGACTGGATGGGCCTTGCGGTCCTTATCTGCCGTCAACTTCTATGTTTCTATGTAACACTACCTGGCTGGCTACTCCTGCACTGCCCATAGAGATCTTATTTCAGGTCTCTATCTAACACAGATGGTGAGGAGTAGCACCAGGTCTAATTACAGCACAGGAACAAGCACCTTGTTAGACTGTGTGTTGAGCTCACACCCTGAAAGGCTATCTGAGGTCAAGGTTCTCCCTGTCTCCCTGAGCGACCAGTCACCAGTTATGTGTGAGTGGTCAGCTAAGCAAGCCAAGTCACCCCCAAGGCTGGTAAGGAACAGGGTTTTAAGAAGAAATGCCATGACCAACTTTCAGACCTACCTCGCATGCATAGATTGGAGCTCCCTTGACACATGCCTCTCAATTGATTCAGCCTTTCAGATCTTCCTCATGCAATTCAATGCATCAGCAGGCATGTTTGCACCATATCACAAGAAAATGATCAAAGGTGGGTGCATGGATTGGGTCACACCGGAACTTCTTACCATGATGAGACAATGGGATCTCCTCTAGCTATGACCTAGGGAAACAGGACTGAACTCTGATGTCCAAACCTACAAAGTGGCATGAAGCAAATGCACCTGGGCTAACAGGCAGGCCAAGGCTGCCTACCACAAGAACAAACAGATGGAGAGCTGGGGTGATGGGAAGAAGTTCTGGTCCGCTGTTAAGAATCTTATTGGTACTAATGAAAGGAGCCCCCCATGCTTCACCACAATGGTGAAGTCATACTAGATGATGCTACTATGGCCAACATTTCTAGTACTGCATTTATGGACTACAGTGTTGTCCTCCCTGCTAGACCAGATAGTTACCTTGGTGGAATATTCCCCCTTGACCACCTGCCCTCTACCAACAATCTCAGTCCAAATACCAAACCTTGGCCTAACTTCTACTTTAAGCTGGTGTCTATTGAGAAAATGAGGAAATACCTTAACAGAGTCCTAGATAAAACCAGGATGGGAAGTGATGGCATTGATATGAAGCTACTCACCATTGCCTTACCTGAGATCGTCACACCCATAACCAAACTATTTAATCTGTCCCTCCAATTATCCACTTTTCCCGGCACATGGAAATCTGCCTTGGTCACCCCGGTACTGAAAAGTGGAGACCAAGAAACAGTATCCAACTAGAGACCCATATCAATTCAGTCTCCACTCTCTAAAGCACTTGAGAGAATCATAGCTGACCAATTTATTGCCCACATAAATAAATATGACCTCCTCTGCCCACAAAAACATGGTTTCTAAAAGTTGCACAGCATCACAATGGCCTTAATCAAGTTCACAAACGACATGCATGAGGCACTTGACCAAGGCCAACTAGTGGGGGTAATCTTTATTGACTTAACCAAGGAATTCAACCTTGTTGACCACCAGCTTCTCCTACAATGGCTCGGCTGTCTGGGGCTGTCCCCTGACACAGTAAAATGGTTCTCTAGTTATCTCCCTGGGACTACCCAGCGAGTGAAAGTTAATGGAACTATCTCTGAGGCATGTGACATCTCTGTCGGGGTCCCACAGGGCTCTATGTTGGGACCACTACTGTTCAGCATCTTTGTAAACAACCTGCCAGATGTATGCCCCTCCTTGAGGATCCTGCTCTATGCAGATGACACGGTTGTTTTCTTGCGGGACTCCTGCCAAACATCACTCACCAAGAACCTGCAGCTCAGCTTCAATCTCCTATAGGACTGGCTGAAGGATAGCCTACTAGTTCTCAACAGTAAAAAGACCAAGACCATGCTCTTTGCTGGGTAGAAAAAGAGTAAATCTGCAGTGCCCTTCACAATTACTAATACCCCTCATTCCACCCTTGAACAGGTGCTCTCATTCCAGTACCTAGGTATCACCATTGATAAATCACTCACCTACAACGAACATATATTTAACATCACTACTGCCACCAATAGAAAACTTGGGACACTATATAGATTCCAGTCCTGCCTCACTTCTGAAGCCAAGTTCCAGGTGGTAAGAGGTACTAGCATGCCAATTCTGGACTATGGAATTGTGATTTATGGCGCAGCCATGGAAACTAGCCTGTACAGAGTCCATGCCACTCTCAATAAGGCCTGCAGACTTGTTCTAAATGCTGACTGCCTTACGCATACATGTGAACTCTATATTAGGACCAAATGGCTACCCATTATGGAATGTATCAGGCTTCACTCCTGCCTCCTAGGTAAAAAGGCCCCCCTAGGGATTGCATCCCCCTCCTTAAAGGCCCTTTTATAGCCTACCCCAACTAAACATGCAATCATAAATGTTACGAAAGGTGCTCTAGCTGTACCGTTCAGAAGAACTGCCCCAAGGAGGCGAGGCTTCGCAGTACGGGCTTCCACCTGGCTAAACGAGCTCCCCCACGCCATATCAAGCATCACAAACTTTGGCCATTTCAAAGCCGAGCTCAGGAATAGTATCGCCCCTCCTGAATGCTGCTACTGTCATATATAACCTTGCAGCCCTAGAACCACTCTTACTGGGACCCTGCATGACCCTCTGTGCCTTGACTAATAGCCATAATTTAAGTCTCTCTGTGCTTTGGCTACTAACCATATTTAGATCTCTCTACCTCCCTGTATTCTCTACTGTGAGAACCTCTCACCCCTTTCTTCCCTATCTGTTTTCATCTATGGATCACCCCTTCCCTCCTCTCTCTTGTGCTATCTGCATACTGTTCTAGATTCCCTGCTGCTAATCAGGTGTCCTAAAATGACTCACTAAGGTGCTGGCACTTATTCCATGTCATGACATCTGTGGCTTGCCTCACTGTGAATTGTGTTTTTATATGCTCACCTGATCATATTCCTACTACTGAATATATACTTTCTGAAGTTTTATTGACAAAAGCCTCAGGCAGCTACTATAGATGGACTAGTGACTTGTATGTTCATCTCATAACTATGCCATTGTACATGTGGTGTTGACAAGGCCTGTTGTCTGCTACTGTTCTGTTCCCCCTTGCCCCCCCATTGATGAGGACCCTCTGTAAATGAGCTTTTAACTCAAATGTTTTTGTAATTCAACATTTTTAAATAAATAACAATAAAAATGAATAAATAAAAAAGTTTTCCAAAGGAGCATTAGCAATTAATAGAAGTTAATGCTGTTTCACCAAATACTGGGGTGGATTATAATGTGAATGAGGTTGCTCATTCTTTTAATGAAAATATACCTTTTATCACCCAGATTTCAGACTCAATTAGAGAAAAATACCTTTTTGAAAAAAAACTACCTCTTTTGTACCACCAATTTCTGGGTATTGAAACCTTACTGGTATTTCAGCATTTAGTTCTTAGAGACATGGCATTATGTCTAAAAAATAATAAAGACACCACCGGGATAACTTAACAACTGGAGAGAGGGTTACAATAAAGAAAATGTAATCAATGACTGATATGGTTTTAAACTGTGAGGTAAGGGGGGAAACAGTTATTCCAGATAGAGAGTGCTATGTCTCTGGGACTGAAAGACAACTTTCAGATATTTTAACTTATCCCCTCTAAAATCTAACTCCAGGAAACATTTTAAAGAGCAGCTTGAGATACTATTATTGCAGACCTTAGAGGAGGGGCGGATCACAGGTACAGATTCTGATTATTTAAATTGTCAGTATCTGGTAGTACCTGTGTTTTACCACATCCTAAAAATACATAAGAGACAGTGAAAATCCCCTAAGAAGACCAGTCATTTCCGATTGTGGTTCATTCACAGAGCTCTTATCCATTTTCATTGACAGTTACCTCCAAGAGGAGGTGATTTGACTACCCTCATATGTAAGGGATACTACTGCCATTTTACAAGATTTATAACAATTTGAATTGCAGGAATCCTATTGGTGGATAACTGTTGATGTTACAGCACAGTATAGAAACATAGAAACATAGAATTTGACAGCAGATAAGGACTGCTTGGCCCACCCAGTCCGCCCATTTCCCTACCTACTGGATAAGCTGCAGATCCTAGTTAACCAGCAGCCTACTTCTTCCTACTCCCAACCCCTAGAATGGCCTTATGACTGTCCCATGCATGCTTAAATTCCACCACTGCTTTTGACTCCACAACCTCCTTGGGAAGGCCGTTCCATGCATCCACAACCCTCTCTGTGAAAAAATACTTCCTTAAATTACCTCTGAGCCACCCCTCCCCCATCTTCAAATTGTGCCCCCTTGTTCTTGCACACCTCTTTTTTTGAAAATGTTACCCTCTTGGACTTTGTTGATTCCCTTGAGGCACTTGAAAGTTTCTATCATGTCCCACCTCTCCCTCCTTTCCTCGAGGCTATACATATTAAGCTCCTTTAGTCTCTCTTCATATGTCTTCCGGTGCAGACCCTGCACCATTTTAGTTGCCCTCTTCTGGACAGCTTCCATCCTGTCTATGTCTTTGTGGAGATTGGGTCTCCAGAACTGCACGCAGTACTCCAGATGGTGTCTGACCAGCTGTCTGTACAGAGGGATAATAACTTCCTGTTTTCTACTGGTGATGCCTCTCCCTATGCATCCCAGTATCCCCCCAGCCCTCCTTGCTGTCCTGTCACATTGCTTGCCCACCTTTAGGTCATCTGATATGACTACCCCCAGGTCCCTTTCCATTTTTGTTGTTGTTAGCATCTCACCTCCCATTGTGTACTCTTCCCCTGGGTTTTTGTTTTCCAGGTGCATTACCTTGCACTTCTTAGCATTGAATCTAAGCTGCCATACATTTGACCATTCCTCTAACCTTGCCAAGTCCCTTCTCATCCTTTCCACCCCACCTTGTGCATCAACTCTGTTGCAGATCTTTGTGTCATCTGCAAAGAGACATACTTTTCTTCCAGTCCCTCTGCAATGTTGCTTATAAAGACATTGAAGGACCCATCTAATACTGAACCCTCAGGTACCCACTAGTAACCCCTTTCTTCAGAGTGGACTCCATTTACTATTACTCTCTGTGTCCTATTCTCCAGCCAATTCTTTACCCAGGCTGTCATCTTGGGACACACTCCCAGGCTAGCTAACTTATATTAATCTTTTGTGTGGGACTGTGTCAAATGCCTTGCTAAAGTCTTGGTAGGCCATGTCCACAGCCCTCCTGATCTACTACTTTGGTCTCCCAGTCAAAGAAATCTATCAGATTCGTCTGGCATGACCTTCCGCTGTGAATCCATACTGCCTTGGGTCCTGTGCCTCTGGCCTCTAGATACTTGACAATTCTTTCCTTCAGAGTGATTCCATCATTTTCCTATCACTGAGGTTAAACTAACAGGTCTAAAGTTTCCTGCTTCTGCCTTGCTCCCACTTTTGTGAAGGGGAATCACATCTGCCCTCCTCCAGTCCTCGGGTACCACCCTATCCTCTCACAATTTGTTAAAGAGGATAGTCAGTGGTGTCACTAGTTCTACCCTTAGTTCTTTTAGAATTCTGGGATGAATCCCATCAGGCCCCATTGCTTTGTCCACCTTCAGTTTTAAGAGTTCTTTCAGAACCCTTTCTTCTGTAAATGGGCTGGTATCGACTTCTGTATCCAGAGTGTTTCTACTGTTTGCTTTAGGTACCTCCCCCTCTTCATTTGTCAATACTGAGCAAAAATATTTGTTTAGTATCTCTGCCTTTTCACAGTCTCCTCTGCCCACCCTCCTCCCTTTATTAAGCCTCGCTATCCCTCCCTTGGTCTTCCTTCACTCCCTGATGTACCTATAAAAGGTTTTATCCCCCTTCTTAACTGAGTTGGCTATCTTTTCCTCAGTTTGGGCCTTTGCTGTTCTGACTGCCTTTCCAGCTTCCTTTTGCTTTAACTAGTACTGATCACATTTTGTGAGTGACAGCAGTCTAAACTGTGGTACAACAATCAATACTAGGGTTGCCACCTTTGGATGAGATGAAAACCGAATACTAAACCACACCCCCAAACTCCACCCCTAACCCCGGCCCTTTTATGACTAATGAGGGTATCTCTTGGACTCTGATTCATTTGATTTATTCAGAATTGCTGCTGATATACCGTAACATTGTGTACAACTTATTTAAATTACATCATGATTATTATTTTTGGTTTATTTGATTTAGATTTAAATATTTTAAATTTCAGTATGTGTTAACATTTGGTGGGGTTAGAGAGGGGGGTGCAGGGGACTTTCCATCCTGTGTACACAGCTTAGAAGACAAATTGAGTGACTACAAGGACACCTCTGACAACTGGCTAGTTTGGATCATGTGGCCTTTTCTGGTAAAATTCTTTCAATAAATAAATAAACTACACCAGTAATGGTGGACGAGATGTAATTACAAATATTGTCTGCCATTTTAAGATGTGCTACTGTCCCTCCCATTGCTCCAACTCTAAAGTTATTTGTAATGTCAGAGCAGTTTTTAAAAGTGGTATGAACTATTCTATGCTGTTTAATACCCTATTTTGTTTTCCATGTAAGTCATACATAGCAGATAGCATGATATGTGATATGTAGCGTGGAGGCAGTATAGTGCAGTGGTTTAAAGCTCTGAGCTGCAATTCTGGAGACCAGGGTTTGAATCTACAGCCCAAACTTGCATACTTTGTGACCCTACACAAATCACTTAATTCCCTTGTGTGCTCTCATGTTGCACCTGTAAGCGAGCTTTAGCTTAGTGTGTCTCTTCTGGTAAAAACAATAATAATGTTTTGAAAAATGTTTGATAAATTGCCTAAATTTGCAGTGCCATCAAATCTAGATTGTGTTCCTATCAGCTACTGCTCTCTCTCTCTCTCTCCTTTTCTAATTTCTGTAGCTTAGCATGACATTAGCCACATTATTCTGGGCTGTTCATCTGAAAGGCCTGGATTGGTCTTCCTGGAATATCCAAGTAGTATGAAAATTGACAACAATAAATACTGAGGAGAGAGAGGCATAGTATTGCTAGAAATAAAATAAAATATTAGATTATTAATTTAACAACAAAAGGGGTAACATATTAAAATATAGGACAGACCCTAAAAGAAAAAATGGTGAACATTTAAAGGTATAGAAGTATTCCTTATCACAGCAGTCAAAGACCATACTCACAATGCAGCCTGGAACGGATTAGTTTGATTTGCTGCTAATTGTCTTAATAGCCCTACTTTACACCTCTCAGACTGACTGGTATACAAACAAAGGTCTGCATGACATCAGAATATGTTTGTAATCTGACCATACAAGTAAAATGGTGAATAATTTAACAGAATCTGTTTTACAAGCATGTCAGCATTCAAAATGACTGAAAAAGTACTACCTCTGAATAAAACTGGATTGCAGGTAAAGTTTCTGAAACACATTGAACAGTCCATACTGGGACAGGAAGCTACCCTAATGTGGTGCCTGTCTCGTTTCAAAAAAATTAAGGTGTTAATTAAATTGGTATTGTTTACCCTTCCCATGAATAATCTTCCAATTTGCTAGTGTGAAGTTAGAGGTGACAACTGAGCAGACAGGGACATATTTGGCTCTTTAAGTGCCCTGCTCTTGAAGGCACTTCTTGATTGGCATGCACTGCAAGCAAGCAATCACACTAAAATGTCAGACTCTTGCTTACAGTCAGATGAGAAGAAAATGAAACAGTTAGTGGGGAATCTAACAGGTGCTGCTTGACCCACCATAAAAACCGAATTTGCAATGGTGAAAACAGGAGGACTGAATCTGGACCTAGAAAACCGAATCATTAGGTCAAAAACCGAGTAGGTGGTAACCTTAATTCAATACTGAAATACCCCATAGATTTTATTATCTTAGACTTGGAGTTTATTCAAAGCACTAATTTTTTCTTGTTCAATGGTATTTTTTATAAACAGGTTTGAGGTACTGCGATGGGCTCATCGGTCATGCCCTTTTACGCAAACCTATTCATGGATTGGTGGGAGGGGGACGCAATCCTTAACCCCATTGCAAATCAGTATTTTCATAACATTAAATTTTATGGGAGATTTATTGATGATCTCCTATTAATTTGGGAAGGAACAGAAAGCCAGATTGAGTAATTTTTGTAATACATTAATAACAGCACTAGAATAAAAAAAAAACTACTAACTATTTAGACCTGTTATTAGTTGGAGATAGTAATGGAATGGTACAAACCAAAGCATTTTGCAAACCTACTGCTGTAAACAATATTCTACACGGATCAAGTTTTCATCCCAAATGTACTAGAGAAGTTTTACCATATGAACAGTTTTCGTTTGAAAAGAAATTGCTTGAAGCCAGAGGAATTCATTAATGCAAAGGATGAATTGTTTTCATGTTTGAAGGCAAGGTGGTATTCTGAGGAAACACTTAAAAGGGCATTTACAAGGGTACAATCAGTTCAAAGATGTGACTTACTGTGTTACAAAGAAAGAATGGAAGCCAAAGACAGTGTTACTTTTGTGACCACCTGCGGTCCAGTTTCTATGGACTTCTGGTCCATTGTGAAAAAACATTGGCACATTTTAAGTGCAGATAAGGATCTAAAAAAAGTGGAAGAATCTGGACCATTGGTAGCCTTTAGGAAGACAAAGGTCTGAATGATTTACTGGTCCATAGTGAGTATTGGAATCCAAAACCCACAGATAAATGGCTAGGTAATAAACCACATGGTGTCTTCCCTTGCAAAAGATGCAATACTTGCAAGTCTGCAGTACAGTGCAATATTTTTTACAATCCAGGAAACCTGGGCATTAATTTGGGCTTTATATATAAAGGAAAGGTAAAATACTTAATTGTTCCTAAGTCTATGGCACCATATCATGTACAAATTGTGCTTATCAAAATGTTTTTAATGTCAGAGGGACTTTTTCACTTTGTGGTGTTTGTACAGGTTATTCTGCCACCCCCAGCAGTGATGATTCCTGAGAAATAGATAATTATTCTTTATAAAAAGTTTCAGGGGTCATCACTAATGAGAGCTAGGTGGGGAGTCTGACCTCTCACATATCATCACATTGTGAGTGTTTCTTAAGCGCCTTGAATTTAACTCAAATATTTATTTTTAAAATTTAGTAATGTGCACTTGTGTGACTTAACATATAAATATTAGAGTTTGTACTGCCTTAGGTCATGCCTCCTTATGTAGGGGTGGCATAACCCCAAAGCACAGTGGCTGGTGTATCACAAGCATGTGAGCTGAAATGTCACTGATGTGGTGGCATTTGGTGGTATGAACAGACTTTTTGCAAGAGTTTCTAAGCACTCTGTAGGAGCGGAGGTCAGACAGTGAGTGGAAGAATTTGAACTGGGCCTAGGCCTGATCGTAGGTCTTGCACAAATCAATGAGATTGGGGTGATTCAAGGGTGGTTGGGAAACTTAACCCTGGACTTCATAATGGGGGCATGTTTGTCCAAGACAGAATAAAGATCAGTTGGTTGGAAGACAGCACAAACAAGTGGAATCCAAGTTCTAGGTTTGATGCAATGAGCATCATTATGCAGCTGATTTGTAAGTTGCCCACATATCAGCTTGCAAAGAGAGCTGCTGGTCTGGCCCAGAGCACATTTATATGCAGTTACTTTACTTTTTGAGTGGCCTGAGTACATTGCAAAACAAGCTACAGATCTGGTGCACTGAACATTATTATACAGCTGCTTCCAGAATGGCTGACAGGGCTGTTTGCAGAGCAATCTACTGGTTAAGTCCAGTAAGTGGTATTATGCAGCTGCTTCAAAAGTTCACACAAAGCAAGCTCCTGGTCTGGTGCAGTGAGTGTCATTATGCATGTGATTCCTTAGTGACTGGACTACTCTCAAGGAAAGCTTCAGGTCTGGCACACTGCACATCATTATGCAGCTGTTTCATGATCGGATTGCAGGGCCATTCCCAAAGCAAGCTAATGGTGTACCACAATGAGCATCACCATTTAGCTTCTTTATCAGTGATGCACAAGGCCACATGAGTAGCAAGCTTTAGGTCTGGCAAACTGAGTATCACTATGAAACTGCTTTTAGCTATCTTTTAAAAAAGGACATTAATTGCAAAACAAAACAAAAACAATATTAATTCATTTATTAGGGTTACAATGCAACATGTAGAAAGTAAGGATATTTAATATTAGTGTTTTAAGTCTCTGGATCCTTGTCAAATCTGTGATGTGGTGTTCCTCAAAGTCTGAACCTTTATGCATCTTGAGGTTGAAGTTTCCCTAATATCGGCACTGTCTTGTCACACAAAGTAAATGTCACAGCAACACATGTTCCACCACCACATAGGCCCCACAATGAAGCTCATAGGAGTGAAGCACTGGGTGAGTGACTGGCTGCTGAATGTAGGTAAGGAGTGTTTTAACTTTTTTGCGCATGGTGCTATTGCCAATAATTGTAAGTATAGTTATTGCTTCATGCTTGCACTGGCACCAGCACTTTTTTTGATGAACTAAATTTATAACTGCTGAGAGTGCATCTACTGCAGTAAATTACTCACTTGAGAAAATCAGGTTAATGAATTGTTTTTTAACGGACTTACAATAGAAGTGTATACACCCCATTAAGGATTTAAGCTTTTTAGTTGATTTGTTTATGCAGCAACTATCATCTTTACATCTTTTCCCAGTTGTTCACTCTAACCCCCTATATGGTGATGGGATGTGTACATGAGTTGTGACCTTAACCAGGTGTTGTGCTGAGCACTTCCCCCAATTATCAAAACTCAGTGAGAACACAACCTTAATTTGGAAAGGGAGTAAATGTCACAGCAATGCTGGCATAGAGAGTGCCGCAGTATTAGACTGGGCTAAAACTGAGCCTTTGTTGCTTGAGAGTGTAAACATCTAAGAACACCACACCCATTTGCCAAGGCTCCTTCTACTTTAAACTCCAAATATTAATTGTCTGTCTGTGCACTTTCTGTTTCAATCCTAACAGAAGCACTGGCATTGTTTTTTGCAAGATGTATTATACAGGTGTGATCATGCCTGAATATTACGATTGAATAGGCACTTTATTTTTAAGTCCCCATTTATGCACCTTCAAACTGTAGCTGTTGTTTGACCAGTTTGCCTGAAAATTAGAATATGTGAAGTCAGTGCCAGAACCTCTGAAGCCTGGAAATTTTGCAGCAATTGATTTGGTGGGGCAAAGTTCTAGTAGGATGAAAATGATAAAACTATTTTATTTCTTTTTTAGAAAGCGTTGGATTACATTTACCTTTGAGCTAAGAGGTCGTTTACAAAGGTTCCTCATCAGTACAGTGAATTATAGTGATACAGAGACAAAAAATAATATGTATTAACAGTAATAATATACAAGGAGGCAATCAGATGATACAACATAAGATCTTAGCTAGTTACAGACTAGAGGAGTAAAAAATTTGAACATGTTGAGACAGTTCTGGCCATAAGTGCTGCAGGTGGGGAAAACAGAAGCTTTATTTTTATTGGATGGTGGGCCTCTAACCAGTGCCTGTTGAGAAGGATAGAACCTATAAAGGGAAGAATAGGCGGTGACAGGGTGCAATCAGAGGGCGATGGGAGTGACCAACAGAGACAAACATGGGTTGAGAGTAGGAGAGGGGGTATGGATGGATTTAGAGAGGGGTGGGCCTTTGCTACATGGTATCTGGCTAGGCGGAATCGAGGGAGAGGGAACCATGGGGAGAGAAGGACCATGGGGTGGAGGAAGGGAGGTGTTGAAAAACTAGGGGTGTTGTAGGGAAAAACATGGGCAGTGAGCTTCAGAAAGAGAGATAAGGGGGCATATATTATGTTCAATGGTCACAGATTACTGGTAGTCATAATACATCAAACAGTACTACAAATACTGGTTGAGGAATTATATATTATGCACAATAGCCACAGTCAATGGTTGATGTAAGCAGGGCACAAAGCTTGGTTTTGAATAGACCTAGTTTGGTTAATTAACCAAAATTAAAACCTTGTTTTGCTCATCAGTGACTTAAAAATGGTGGGGATTTCAAATCTGGAATGTTTAAAGGTACTGTATGATAGAGTTTTACCCAAGAAGTGTACTTTTGTTGTGATTTTTTTCCTAACTTATAACATATTTGACATATTTGTAAGTGCGTTTGTAAATGTACAGTACCAGAAATGATCATACTAAGGATAACTTAATTTTTGTGAAAGCATAAATTAATGCTTTCATAGAGCAAAAATGATTTTGTTCAGTAAATGGTTTCATAGAGTAAAAATGATTTTGTTTAGAAAAAATTGTAGCCTTTGAGATATCTGTAAAAGTGTGTCCCATTAATGCACAGTACCAAAAGAGATCATACTAAGAATAACTGAATTTTTGTGAAAGCATAAGTTAGTGCTTTCATAGAGCAAACATTATTTTGTTCAATAAATGCTTTCATAGGGCAAAAACAATTTTGTTCAATAAAAATATTATTGTTCATATGAGTTAGCGCTACGCATGTTAAGAAACTAAAATCTTTGCATGCTGAAAACTGCAAAATAATCTGAATGGATGATTTGTGGTTTGAGTTGTCAACATATTACCGAGAAATAAAATATGCCCTACCTGGTACTCTTTGTGCCCAAATATCATGTTTTTTACCTGACAATAGCAGTTGTTAAAAAATAATTATAGATACATAGACACTGACAGCAGAAAAAAGCTCTTGATCCATCCTGTCTGTCCACACTACCTAACTATTCTGCCTTGCTCTACTGACAGTCCTCCCCTTTTTTATTGCTCCCCCTTTTAATAACTGCACCACCTGCCTGTTCTATCCCTGCTTGAAGCTGTTGATTAGTTTGGCCCTTACCAATTCTTCTGGTGGCGTTTTCACTTATACACCGGACTACCAACCTTTTCTTGGGGAAGTGCTTCCAGGCATCCTTTTTGAATCCCCCCTTCCCCTCGGTTCAAGCTTTAGTGAATTCCCTCTGGTCCCTGTGTCTGAACTCAAAGAAAAGAGTTCCTTGGCCTCTTCTCTATCCCATGTAGGTACTTGTATGTCTCATACATGTCACCCCTTTCCCTCCTTTTCTCCAGGGTGTACACATTTATGTTCTGGAGCCTCTCTTCATTCATCAAATCCCCAGAATCATGCACCATCTTATTTACTGTACCCTACACTGTACTGCATCCACCTTTGTACTGTATTCCAGGTGTGGCCGCACCATTGACCTGTACTGAGGAAGGATCACTTCACGCTTTCTATTGCTTATCCCCCTCTGTATGCATCCTAGCATTCTGTTCACTTTGCTAACTACATTTTTGCAGTGTGAAGTTATTAAGGTCTCCAGTTTCATCACAACTAAATTCTGTTGCTCTGTGGTGTTATCCAGTACCACCAACCCATTTTTTATTGCACCCTTCGATACCTTTTCCAAATGTGCATTACTTTATATTTTTAGGATTAAAATTCAGCTGCTTTCTCTTGAACCAGCTCTCCAACCTGCCAGGATCCTCCCTCAGTTCCCTTCTCCCTTCCTTAGTGTCTATCCTTGCGCAGATACTTGTATCTTCTGCAAAGAGGCGGATCTGATTGATACCTTCACCTATGTCACAGATGTGTGCTGAAACCAGAAAAATTATTATTATTATTATTTTTATTCTTTGGTAACCAACACTAAATAAAAGTGCCTGCCTTCAGTGGTGACTCAGAAGCACTGGGGTGGTTTAAGTGACTTGCTCAGAGTCACATCATATGCAAGTGGATGTTGTGGGACTCAAATCCATGTCTGTTGGATGCACCAAGTTCATTTGTAGCTTGTTACTATAACCTCTAGGTTATACTGCCTGAGCCAATTAGCTGATGTGGTGGTCTGTGCTTTTAGTGGTTGACATATTACTGAGAAAGGAATGTGAAAGGAATGTGCCCTGGTATTTTTTTGTCCAATTATAATGTTTTTTATTTGAAAATAACATTTGTTAAAAATCATGAGTGACAAAAGCATAAATATTATATTGATTAATGATTATGCTTTTGTCACTCATGCTTACCATTTCTATGAGTTAGTGATATAAATGCTAAAAAAAGGAAAAAAATATTTTCACACTGGAAACAGAAACATCGGCTTGAGGGGTGGTCTCTGCTGTAAGAGATCGACATGTTACTGCAAAAAGAAATGCATACATTAAAAGGCAGCAGGACCAGAATATGGGAGCAAAAAAAAAAAAAGAGAATGGTTAATCAGAAAGGAAAAAGAAAAACTAGAGTTCGGGATATCTCATTCAAAGGGTAATGGAAAATCTTTCTTTGCATATGTAAATAGTAATAGTAGAATAGATTGATCACTGGGACCTATAGTGAAAAATAAAATAGGCATTAAAGAACCCAAGCAACTTGCAGATGTCTTCAATAACACTCATATAAATACTACTCATAATGCATATAATAATATTGTGGATGGGATGGTAGGAATAACTAATGATATCATAGACAAAGTGGCAGGACTGGATTTGCTACATCCAAAATTACTGAAGGAAATTAAGGATGGCTGGTGAGACCATTGGTAGTATTATTCAATAAATATTTTATAACAGGTGATGTTCCAGATGACAGGACAAATGCTACAGAACTGCTATCCTAATATTTAAATTAGGAGATAAGGCTAGTATTAATAAGTATAGATGCATAAACCTTACATCTATCCTGGGTAAAATAATGGAAGGTTTAATGAAAGAAAAACCTGAGAAGGACATCAGTAAGAAAAACAAACCAGACATAACATGCAACACGGATTCAAAACACTAGATCATGTACAACAAATACACTAGTCTTCTATGAACAGTTAAATAGGACAGTAAATAACAATGGGCCCTATGCACTATTGTGCAGAGTAGCTACGCGCCACATATCTGTGGTGCATAGCCATTCTGCACCCTGTGTGCCCCCCGTGCTGAATTCATCAATCAAGGTGCACAGCCCCTTGGCACCTGTTCCCCGGAATGTGCCGGGGCAGGAGGGGGTGTGTGTTGGGGGTGTGCCTGCACTCCATACTATTCACAAAGGTGCAGAGTGTTGGGCATGGAGGGGTGCACATTATGTTGAGTAACACCCAGACTTAAGGGATACGCGCCCCACCAGGGATGCCACTGCCAGTAGTGGCGCTGCTGTGGGGGCACTGCAGACACCCCCACATGCTGCCCCAGCCCATGGATCATCAAGGAGTTCTGGGGCAGCAAGACTGGGCACCCACCTTCCCTGAGCTGGTGGCACACATCACGCCCTCTACTATTTTCTGTGCCCATAGACACAAGGAATACATTTGTGAACTGGGTCCAGGCTTCCCACTGGATGTGCGACCAGTCTGCAGAAATGCCCTCCATGTGTCATCACATCGGGGGGTGGGGCCCTGGACAGATGGTGGCCGGTAGTGAATACCGGCTGATGAGCACCTGTCCATAGGTGTGGAACTCCGTGGGCTGGTAACGCTCCTCTGGCATGTATTACCAGCCCACTTGTTCATATGGGCTAATATCCTGGTAGCTATAATGCATATGAACTTCCAAAAAGGACTTTTGTCAGCAGAAAAGAACAATGCATACTGCCACTATACTAGACCTATGTAAAGTCATACCTGGATTATGGATCACAACTATGGAATCCCTCTCTAAGGTGAGATATAAATAATATTGAAAGAGTACAGCACAAGGCTACTAAGCTCATTCCTAGGCTAAAGAATCTATCTTATGAGGATAGACTGTACAGGCTAGCGCTATGCAGCCTAGAAGAAAGAAGAGTAAGAGGGGATATGCTCCAGGGGCCTGATATGCAAAAGTTTGCATAAGTGCTAATGGGTCTTTGCCCATGCAAACCAGGTTTTGCACTGGATCCCCACATTCAAAAGGGGCTGTTGCACAGGCAAAGAGGGTTAGTGCCTGCACAAATCACGGTAGTAAGTGCAGTAAACACCAACATAGAGGTGTCGATAGGGAGAAGGGCAGGGGTAAATGGGGAAAGTGACAAAGGCAAGACGGACAGGGATGGGGTAAAAAGGAGTAAGACCATCAAGAAATGGAGGGTAATGAGTACCAATGCCCGTAGTCTGGGCAACAAGCTCCCTGAGCTGGTGGCCTTGATGGAAGAGGGATGCCTGGATATTGTAGCAGTCACAGAAACATGGTACACAGAGAACCATGACTGGGATGTTAACATACCAGGGTACATAACCTACAGGAGAGACATGCAGGGAGAAGAGGAGAGAGTAGCTCTCTATGTAAGGAAGAGATAAAAGCAACTGAACAAAAGAGTAAACAGGGAGGAGAGGAGGCACCATGGGTCACCTTGGAGAATGGAAAGGGTGCCCCAGTCCACACAGGGGTTGTGTACAGACCCCCATGTCAGGGGAGGAATGGACAAGGATATGATAGAAGGCATTCTTAGGATGGCAGAGAAAGGGGAGATACTGTTGATGGGAGACCTGAATATGCCAGATGTTAACTGGAGCACATTTGCTGCAGCCACATCCAAGAGCAGGACCATTCTCGATGCCCTACAGGTGGCAGGCCTCAGACAGCTAGTTTTGGAACCCACTCATGAGGAGCAATCTTAGATCTCATACTCTCAAATGGGGACAGTGAGAGGATCTCATATCTAGAAGTGGGTTGCCATCTGGGAACAAGTGACCATCAAACAGTGTGGTTCACATTAAACTCAGCTACAGAGTCAAGCCATACAAAAGTGAGGGTACTGGACTTCAGGAGAGCTGACTTTGGCAAGATGGGAGAGTGCCTCAGAAAAGCACTAGCAAACAGGCTAGAAGGAGGGGTGGAGCAACAATGGAGAATCATCAAAACTGCCATCACAGAGACAACAAGCCTTTGTGTGAAGCAAATAAACAAATCAAAATGAAAGAAAAGCACTATGGTTCTCAAAAGAGGTGGCTGGGAAAGTCAGGGAAAAAGATAGCATTCATGAAGTATAAGGAAACACAGAAGGAGCAGAACAGAGTTGTACCAGTTAAGGCAGAAGGAAGCAGGAGGGAAGTCAGAATAGCAAAGGCCCAAACTAAGGAAAAGATAGCCAACTCAGTTAAGAAGGGAAAAAACCTTTTATAGGTACATCAGAGAGTGTAGAAAGACAAAGGGAGGGATAGTGAGGCTGAATAGAATGAACGGTGGGTGGGCAGAGGGGGACAGTGAAAAAGCAGGGATACTGAATGAATATTTCTGCTCAGTATTCACAAAAGAGGAGGGGGAAGTGCCTAATCCAATTAACAGAAGCACTCTTGATAGGGGTCCATCCCAGTCCTTTCACAGAAGAAAGGGTTCTGCAAGAACTCCTAAAACTGAAGGTGGACAAAGCAATGGGGCCTGATGGAATTCACCCCAAATTCTAAAAAGAATTAAGGGGAACTAGTGAAACCACTGACTACTCTTTTTAACAAATCATGGGAGGATGGTGTGGTACCCGAGGATTGGAGGAAGGCGGATGTGATTCCCCTTCACAAAAGTGGGAACAAGACAGAGGCAGGAAACTACAGACCTGTCAATTTGACCTGTGTGGTAGGGAAAATGATGGAGTCACTTCTGAAGGAAAGAATTGTTGAGTACCTAGAGGCCAGTGGTGCACAGGACCCAAGGCAGCATGGGTTCACAGCGGGAAGGTCATGTCAGACAAATCTAATACATTTCTTTGACTGGGTGACCAAAGTAGTAGACTAGGGAGGGGCTGTGGACATGGCATACCTAGACTTTAGCAAGGCATTTGACTCAGTCCCAAACAAAAGATTAATGGTCAAATTAACCAGCCTGGGAGTAGGTCCCAGAGTGGTAGCCTGGGTAAAACATTGGCTGGACAACAGGACACAGAAAGTAATTGTAAATGGAGTCCACTCTGAAGAAAGAGGGGTTATTAGTGGGGTACCACAGGGTTCAGTACTGGGTTCAGTCCTTTTTAATGTCTTTATAAGTGACATTGCAGAGGGACTGGAAGAAAAAGTATGCCTCTTTGCAGATGACACAAAGATCTGCAATAGGGTTGATACACAAGGAGGCGTGGAAAGGATGAGAAGGGACTTGGCATGGTTGGAAGAATGGTCAGACATATGGCAGCTAGGATTCAATGCAAAGAAGTGCAAAATAATGCACCTGGGAAACAAGAACCCAGGGAAAGATTACACAATGGGGGGAAGGTATTAACAACAACAAAAAAGGAAAGGGACCTGGGGGTAATCATATCAGATGACCTTAAGGTTAGCAAGCAATGTGAGAAGGCAGTAGGGAGGGCTGGGGGTATACTGGGTTGCATAGGGAGAGGCATCACAGCAGAAAACAGGAAGTTGTTATCCCTCTGTACATACAGTTGGTGAGACCCCATCTGGAGTACCGCAACCAGTTCTGGAGACCCCATCTCCGCAAGGACATAGACAGGATAGAGGCAGTCCAGAGGAGGACAACCAAAATGGTGCAGGGTCTGCAAGAGAAGCCGTATGAGCAGAGACTAAAGAAGCTTAATATGTATGCCCTTGAGGAAAGAAGGGGGGGGGACATGATAGAAACTTTTAAGTACCTCAGTGAAATCAACAAAGTCTAAGAGGGTAGCATCTTTCAGAAAAAGAGACGTGCAAGAACAAGGGGACACAATTTAATGATGGGGGGGCTGTTCAGGGGCAATGTGAGGAAGTATTTTTTCACAGAGAGGGTAGTGGATGCATGGAACACCTTCCTGAGGAGGTTGTGGGGTCTAAAACTGTGGGAGAATTCAAGAATGCATGGGACAGACATAAGGCAATTCTTGTTGGGGGTAGGAAGAAATAGGCTGTTGGTTAACTAGGATCTGCGGCCTATCCTGTAGGTAGGGAAATGGGCAGACTAGGTGGGCCAAGCGGTCCTTGTTTGCCATCAAAGTCTATGCTTCTATGTTTCTCACAAAACATAATGTATGCATGTGGTCAAGGGAAGGGGTGTGGTCATGAATATGCATGCTACCCCATATTCAGTGGCTTTGCACTGCACAAAAGGGCTTGGTGCAGTCCTTTTGTGCAGTGCAAAACCTGATTTAACCATGGTCAGCCCTAGTGGCTGCTGGATGTAATTCAGCCATTGAGCTGTTTGCCTGCTGGGGGTGCACAACCACCCCCTGTGGTCCCTGGCACATCCCTGCTGATTGGTGGTCTGTTATGTGGAAAATAATGCCCCTAGTGGTAGTGGTGTCCCTCCTCCCTCTGGTTGCCAATCCCGCCATATATAGTATCATCCCTGGTGGCAGTGTTATCTCCCCCTCTTTGATTACTAGCCCTGCTGTAAATAGTACATAAAAAGCCTCCCTGGCATCCAGTGGTCCCACCCGTGGTACCAGGCATACTGCCCCACACTCACCATACCATTAGCGTTTGAGATATTTGTAAAAGTGTCTCCCCCTCTGATCACCAGTCCCATCGTATATAGTATCATCCGTGGTGGTAGTGTGCTTCAGGTCACATCACCATGTCCTATAAAGAAGAGGCATGATCCCTGTCTGTACATAAGACGGCCGGTCGATGAGGTGTGAGGAGGGCTATGCCAGTCTCCATATGATCCTGCAGCAATGCTGATAATACTATAGTGAGTGTGTGTGTTAGGGGGGCTATGCCTGGTGCTTTGACGGGGGACCACTGTTTTTTTTTTTGTACTGCCGAGCTGGTGATCAGGGGGGAGGAGGACATCACCACCACCAGGAATAAAACTATTTACAGGAGGTCTACTGATCAGAGGGAGGGGGCACCACTGCCACCAGGAATAATACTACATATGGCTGGGCTGGCAATTGAAGGGGGGACACCACTGCCACCAGGGATAAAACTATTTATGGGTGGGGCTAGTGATCAGAGAAGGGAACATCATTGCCACCAGGGATGATACTATATACAGTGGGGCTGGCAATTGGAGGGGGTCACCACTACCACCAGAGATACTACTACTATATATACCGGGGCTGGCAATTAGAAGGAGGGGGACCACTAACACCAGGAATATGTACAGGCCTGGGACTGGGCAATTAGAGGGGTGGCGCCACACTAACCTGCCTCACTACCCATGCAAATGTGCCCATAATGGGCATGCAAATGACTCCTTAGTACCTTGCATGCCAAATGGGCTCATTGCATGGGTCCTTTTGAATGTTGTAAACAAGACTCAGGTACTATCCATTCTTTTGGTGTACTTTGAGAGCCTGTTGGGGCAGAGCTAAGTGGTTTAGTGCTGGACCGACATAGCCCTATATTCATTTGAATAACACTGGTGCACTGTTCCACTGAATATAGCATCTTCAGGCACCCAGACAAGCACAAGGCTCAGTGCAAATCTTTATACTCTGCTTTGCACATAGTTGAATATCAGGCTCCAGATGTTCAAAATAATTAATGATCAGGGACTAATAGAAAGTATGGGTATATGACTATAGGAAAAGGAATTTAATTTGAGATGCCACAATAAGCAGATCAAATTGGGAAACTCTATCAAAAATGATTGTAGAGTTCTTTTTCTATTTACCCAGAGAGCTGGGAAATAATGAAATGTGCTACCAAAAGGGATAGTAGAATCAAAAACAATAGTGACATTCAAATCAGAATTAGATACATTTTTACAAGCAAAATCAGTGGTAAAGTGGCCCTGCTGAAGTGGGAGACAGACTTGATGTGAAGCAAGCCTTCTTTTGTCTTAACACCAAGTATAGCATCAAGCATAAAAGTAATATACACTAGTACTTTTGGTTGCCAAATACTGTGGGACTGATTCTCAAAACCCAGTGCAAGAGATGCAAATGGCAGCTTATGCCAATTGCTGGTGAACCAGAGACCCTGTGCCTGATTCACTATCAGGTAGGGTCCCTGCAGCAAAGTCCAGCAGCTTGTGGCAACTGTGGTCAGGCACCACTGTGGGGTGGCCATGCACCACTCTAGTAAATCCCTGGTGGCTAGCAGTCCCCCATCCCAAAATCCCATTTATGAAATTTAAATACATCCCTGGTGGTCTAGCAGATCCCCCAAGCCCCGAACCCCTGTTATGACACTAAACACTTCCCTGGTGGTCTAGTGGACACCTCAAGGTCTGCTCCCCTGTTATGACATATAAACACTTCCCTGGTGGTCTAGCAGACCCCCCTGCCCTGATCTACCTATATAAAGTCTGTGGTGGTCTAGTGGACCTCCCAACCCTGGTAGGCAGTGTCCCACCACCATGCTTCCCCATCCTGAACCTGAGCCAGCGACTGGCACAGCTCATCACTTACAACCATGGCCAGCCACCAACTGAGCTATCACTGAGCTGTCAGTCAATGAGCATGTATTGTGTACAGTATGCACTTATTGAGAGTTCAGTCAGCAGCTGCCCGTGGTGCTCAGTGGAGGGCTGTGCCAGTCACCGGCTCGGGTTTGGGATGGGCAGAGTGGGGTGGTGGGGCACTGCCTACTGGGGGTTGGGGTCCACTAACCATGGACTTTATATGGTAGATCAGGCTGGGGGAGTCTACAGACCATCAGGAAGTGTTTGCGTCATAATAGAGGAACAGGGATGGGGGGGGTCCTGTTGACCACCAGGGACATATTTAAATATCATAAATGGTGACTGGGGATGGGGAGTCCACTAGAACACCAGGGAAGTGTTTAATGTCATAACAGAGCTTCAGTGCTTGGGGGTCCACTAGATCACTAGGGATGTATTTAAAATTCATAAATTATGATCAGGGATGGGGTGTTCACTATACTTCCAGGGACGTGTTTATATGTCACAACAGGGGAGTGGGGCTTGGGGGGGGGGGTCAGCTAGACCACCAGAGACATGATTAATATTGATAAAGGGGGACTGGGGATGAAGGGACCGCAGCACATGTTAAGAGTGGCGCAAGTGCACTACCCTCCCAAGGGCAAAATTCTAAGTACCCTTAGACCAACCTTGGCTTGTCAAAGGGAACATAGAATTTCATGTTCTGGGAGGGTTTACAGAATACCAAATTAGGGGATATTTTTATTTTATTTTTATTTAGCTTTTGTTGACCGGGTAAGTGCACTAGACAAATCCTGCCTATTTTCAGGCACGACCCGGGGGAGGAGGATACAGATGAATGCCAACTGACCTTGAACCAGATTAAGCTTATGTCTGCTGGGTGCCCACTAGTACCATGCTGCAGCCCAGTTTGTGCTGCAAAGATGGCACAAGCCCCCTTTGGTGCACACAGCCTGTGGTTGCAGCAGACTGCATTTGAGAATCACTCCCAGAGCATCTTTTGGTGCAAGGGGCACTTTGTGCCATTCTTTGTGGTGCAAGCCCTTGTGCCATCCGAGGAGCTGTGAGAATTAGGCTCTATGTTTTGTACTTGAAAATAGCATTTATTAAAAATCACAAGCCCAGAAAGCTTAAACATTTTATGAGTCCATGATTATGCTTTTGCCATTTGCATTTATTGTTTTGTATGATATTTTTTTATTCCTACCAGTTTCAAATGCCTGCAAATAATTGCTCTGTAACAAGAAAAAAATAAGAATAGATTTACCAGCTGTAACATGTGTGTTTGATAGGTTAAATTGTGCTGGGGATTCTTTGGTTATTTGTTGTCAAAAAATGGTTCTTAATTCAACTAAAATTAAAAAAATATATATTTCATGAGACAAAAAAGCGAAACAAAAATTATTTCATAAAACAGCATTTGTGAGTCGTGTACGAAAATGCTTTCAAAGGTCTTTTTTGCATTCATGACTACTTGTTAAAATAAATTTATAAAAATCTTCTTTCTGCAGGCAAATGGACTCTTCCCTTGGCCAGGGCTTGGAGGGCCCTGTGCAGCTACAGCGAGATGAACTCTTCCTTGGAGCAAGGCTCAGATGGCCCTTCACATCCACAGCCAGAGTGACTCTCCTCTTAGCACAGGGATGGAGGGCTCTTCACATCTACAGACAGTCTGTTACTTGGGGCCCTGTGCATTCACTGCTGGATGAACTGTTATTTCAAACAACATGAAGTCTTGCTGTATTCTGATTATTGCAGTTAGCCCCAGCCTTTAAACTGCCCCGGAAAATAAAGGGTTAACTTTCTATGCAGAGCATAGAATGCTGAGCTTGAGCTCGGTTGAGTTCTCTGTCTGGAGCCCTTTGAAATCTAACCGTCAGATTCTTTATTCCGCCGCACTGCACAGTCGCTCCGAAGAGTTCTCCTTCAGCTCGGTTCGAAAGTCGGTTAAAGTCTCGGTTAAGTTGCCAGTTTTTAACGAATTTATTTCCGCATAGTTGGTTCAGTCTCTGTCTGTGGTACCGTGGGTAATAGATAGGTTTTGTTCTGATTTCTGTGTGGAAATTTTAAAGTGTTAGATCGGTTCGGCTGGACCGATCATTTGTATTGAATCCTTGTGTTTTACTTTGGAGTGTGGTTACCGGTCCTTATCAGTTCTAAAAAAAACTTGTTTTGAATGTTTTTTTCCAACACCCGTGACACGGTTAGGAACCGATAAGGGAGTCTTGCCTGGGGGTTGCCATAAAAAGGGTAAGTTTGGTTAGATTGGCCATGTCTGAGACACCCAAGGAAAAAAACGGGCCCACTGGGTTTCAACACTGCAGTGAGTGTGGGGAGGTCTTTGCTAAGGCCGACCCCCACACCACCTGTGTTTATTGTCTGGAGTTTGAACACCTCAATACAGACTGCCAAATTTGTAAAAATTCCTAAATCTACCCTTGAAAAGAGATTAGGTAGACTGAGGAAAAAGAAGGCAGAGAAGTCCACTGACCCAGATGGCCAGCCTGGTCCGGTTTCGACCGAACCAGGAGTGCCCTCTGACCAGGGTGATGCTTCTTTGGGCAAGAGAAGAGCCGATCCTGAGGGGTTGGTTCCTGCAAAAAAGAAACACAAAGAAAAATCGACCAGTTCGAATCCAGAGGTTCATGTTCTGACCACCAAGGAAATAGCCAGAGCGATTCAAATTGTGGAATCACTTCGCCCAGTTCCGACTGATCCGACACCTTTTCGGAGGGGTTCGGTTAGGTCAGTTCCCCCGGTTCAAGATTATACCCCTGAAGATTTTATGAATCGGAGTTTGAGGAGGAGGGGGAGTTTGAAGATGATGGTGATGATGGTGAAAGTCTGGATGTGCCTGTGGAACCGGACAACTCCCCAGACAGACCTTCTGGTGTATCCCCTCCTAGACTTTCTGAGTCCCCTTCCCATTTTCTGTTTTACAGGAAAGTGGCTGAAACCCTCCAGCTTCCTATGGAGAAGGCAATGGAGGATCAGGAGGAGCCTGATTATGTGGAAATGATGGACATCCCAGAGTCCAGGAGACTGTCTGTTCCCTTTCACAAATCCTTTGGGAAACAGACACAAAAAATCCTGAAGTCTCCCAATTCTGTACCCCCTGTTGACAGAAGGATGGACAAGAGGTACACGCTATCAGGCTCAGATATGGAGTTTTTATACCAGCAATGCAGCCACGTTGGGGTAGTGCAGGCTGCTGCCTGTGATAAGGCAAACATTCCCTTGGCTTCACACCCTCAGACAAAGACTCCAGGAAGATTGATGCCATGGCAAAAAAACAGTACATGGCATCTTCCTTGGGAATCAGGCAGGCGAATTATATGGTCTAAACAGCCAGGTACCAGAAGACCAGGTGGGACACTGTACTGGTACTGGCAAAACAGGCCTCCCCCTAGCTAGCCAAGGATCTGGAGGAGGTGGCTACAGATGGGATTGAGGCATCAAAAGTACAGTTTCATGTTGCTGTGAACTCCAATGATGTGTCATCAAGAGTCATGGCTACATCTGTGGCTTTTCGGAGAATGGCTTGGCTCAGATGTACTAGCCTGTCATAGGACACCCAGGCTAAGGCCATGGATTTTCCTGTAGTGGGTAATTCTTTGTTTGGGGAGCAGACAGAGAATTACATGAAGAAAATGGATGAGTACAGGACCACTTATAGGAGTGCTCAGACCAAGGAGAGGCAAGCAACTCCTCAAAGGCAGCAATCTAGAGGCAGGGGCAGGCCTTTTCATAGGCCTTTTTACCAAGCACAGGCTTCTTCTCCCTTTTCACAGAGGGGGTTCTTCAGAGGGAGAGGCAGAAGGGGGATGAGCAGGGCTGCATCCACTCCTCAGCCTAAGGCCCCTGCCAAGCAGACACCCTGATGGGTCTGCCCGGGTCGACTCTCCTATTCCAGTAGGGGACAGGCTGGCTTACTTTTTCCAGGACTGGATGTCTATTACCTCAGACAAGTGGGCCCTGGAAGTAGTAAGCCAGGGACTGGTTCTCAGCTTCAAGAAATTTCCGAAGATGAGAGCCAGATCTGTTCTACCTGCAGGTCTCTCAGAAACCCGTGCCCTAGAGGCAGGGGTTTCATCTCTTCTGGCCTTAGGAGCCATAGAGAGAGTTCCTACCCTACACAGGGGCAAAGGTCTGTACTCTAGGTACTTTCTTACCCCAAAAAAGACAGGAGAGTGGTGACCCATCATAGACCTAAGATACCTCAACAAACATCTTTTAAAACCAAAGTTCAAGATGGTAACTCTGGGAATAATTCTTCCCTCTCTAAGGCCAGGGAACTGGCTAGCCTCCCTGGACCTAAAGGATGCCTATTTTCACATTCCAATCAGGTGCTCCCACAGAAAGTACCTCAGGTTCGAGTTGCCCTCAGGCAACTATCAGTTCAAAGCAATGCCCTTTGGTCTAACATCAGCCCCAAGGGTTTTCACAAAGTGCCTGGCAGTAGTCGTTGCCTTTCTAAGAAGGCAAAAGATTTCCATTTTTCTATATCTGGATGACTGGCTCATAGTAGGCCAGTCCCCAGACCAAGTCAAGTCAGACCTGCAAGTGACCCAGCAAGTGCTCACTTCTCTAGGATTTCTTCTCAACCTTCCCAAGTCAGTTCTTGAGCCAGTGCAGCTGCTTACCTTTATAGGGGCAGAGCTGGATACTGTCTATGCAAGAGCCTTTCTTCCCCTGGAAAGGGCAAAAGTTCTTATAGAACTGGCTTCTTCCTTCAGTCTTCAGGTGTCTCGACCAGCAAGACATTTCCTCCAGTTCTTGGGCCACATGGCAGCTTCTACAGTAGTGGTCCAAGGGACAAGATTCAGATGAGGACATTCAGTTCCATCTGAGGGCCTTTTGGTCCTAAAGGAAGGATTCCCTTACCAAACTGATTCCAGTGACTCTGACCCTGATCCAAGCCCTTCAATGGTGGTAGGATCAGGACAATTTAAGGCAAGGGGTCCCATTTGTCACTCAGCCACATTCAGTGGTCCTTACCACAGATGCTTCCCTCCTGGGCTGGGGAGCCCATCTGGGGGCCCTCACTGCCCAGGGACTGTGGTCCCCTCAATAATCCCTTCTCCATATCAATCTCCTAGAACTCAGGGCAGTTTTTCTGGCCCTGCAAGCTTTCTCTCAGTCAGTGCAGAACAAGGTGGTTCAAGTCAGAACAGACAACACCACTACCATGTGGTATATCAACAAGCAGGGAGGCACACGGTCTATGGCCTTGTGCACAGAAGCCATGAAGTTGTGGTCCCTGGTTTATTCCCTGCACACCTCTCTGATAGCAGTCCACCTTCCAGGGAAGGACAATGTGCTAGCAGATGCACTGAGCAGGATCTCTCAGGGCCGTCACAAATGGTCCCTGGACCCTCTGGTCTTGAAGGTGATTTTTTTTCTAAGTGGGGCACTCCAGAGATAGATCTCTTTGCAGCCCCAGACAATCACGAACTTCCTCTCTTTTGCTGCAGACCCCCAGTCTTGGGGTCAGTCCCCCTGGATGCTCTGATTCTGAACCAGGAAGGGAAATTTCTGTCTTCCTTCCTTTTCCTCTACTGTTCAAAGTTTTAGTCAAGATAAGGTCAGAACCTTGCAAAGTGATTCTGATTGCTCCAGATTGAGCCAGACAGCCTTGGTACCCCCTGTAGCTGTCCCTAGCAGTCCATCTTCCCCTATCTCTTCCCAAGAATTTCAACCTGGTAACCTCCTCTCAGGGGAGGATTTGGTACCCCAATCTTCAGTCTCTCAATCTCAAGGCATGGCTCTTGAAGAGTTAGAGTATGCAGATTTGCATCTGTCTCAGGGGGCTCTGGATATCCTCAAGGCCTCTCAAAAGCCAGCCACTAGAAAGACCTATAACTCCAAATGGAAGAGATTCAGCATTTGGTGTTCCAAGCAGCATATTTCCCCAGACACTGCTGAATTGCCTACAGTTCCGGATTATATGGTCCATCTTAATGGCCTAGGCCTCAGACCAACTACTCTCAAGGTACACTTGTCAGCTGTCTCTGCTTTTCTGTCAGTGGGGAAGTCTTCCTCACTATCATCTCATCCTGTGTTCTGTAAATTTTTCAAGGGACTGCTTCATACCAATCCTCCATTTAGAGACCCTGCCCCTGCCTGGGATTTATATGTTTGCATTGCTCAATTGATGCAACCTCCCCTTTGAGCCTATGTCCTCAGTAGAGCTTAAGTACTTGACTTGGAAAACTGTGTTTTTAGTAGCCATTACCTCTGCCAGACATATTAGTGAACTGCAAGCCCTGTCAGTGGAACCTGATTTTATCTCCTTTCATAGGGATAAAGTGATCCTTAGAACCAATAGAAGGTTCTTGCCCAAAGTGGTTTCAGATTTCCACCTGAATCAGTCTATGTCTCTTCCTGTTTTCTTCACTGATCATTCCTCTTCAGGAGAGAGGAGACTACACAGTTTAGATGTTAAAAGGGCCTTTAGCTGCTATATAGAGTGTACCAAGGATCACAGGTTTGAGTCCCTCTAGTTGTTCCTCACTTATGGAGAAGTGGGAAAGGGCAAACCTGCCACCAAGAGAACTGTTGCCAGGTGGATTGTGTCTTGTATACAATTCTGCTATGAGAAACTGGGAAAAATTCCACCCTCAGGCCTGAGGGCTCACTCCACCAGAGGTTCAGCTGCTTCCTTGGTGCCAGGGATATTCCTCTCTTAGAAATTTGTCAAGCAGCCACCTGGAAAACAGTCCATACCTTTACCAAGCATTACTCTCTGGATATCCAGGCTAGAAGTGATGCTCAGTTTGGCACAGCAGTACTTCAGAGCCTATTCCCAAAGTAAGTTCTGTCCTTCCTCCATGGAGGTACTGCTTGGTAGTCTGCAATAGTCAGAATACAGCAAGACTTCATGTTGTTTGAAGAAAAAATTACTCACCTTAGTAATTATGCTTCTTCTAATGGAGTCTTGCTGTATTCTGACCTCCCTCTCTCCCTCCCTGTCTCCCCTCTCAGGTGCAGTGTTGTATTTCAGGGGTTATTTTTTTTTTTATTTAGTTGTTTAACCAGGTATAGCACACTAAGCTGGAAGCTTTTTTACAGGAAGCTTTTTTACAGGAGCGACCTGGGAGCACAAGGAGGTTAAGTGACTTGCTCAGGGCCACACAGTATGCAAGTGGAAGCTGTGGGATTCAAACCCAGGTCTGGTCTGCTGGATGTCACCAAATTTGCAGCTCAGTGCTCCTTTTATACCCTCTCCTTTTTTGGGGGGTGTTTGTTTCATTATTATTCTTGTTTGGATTGGTTTTTGGTTTTTGGTTTCCTGACTTGAGTCTTCCTTTGGGAATCAAAAACTTTTTGTTGCCAGTTGGCTAGTAAAAATTTTACAATTTCCACATAGGATAGTTAGTGAGTTTTTGCTCATAAGAATCTGACGGTTGGATTTCAAAGGGCTCCAGACAGAGACCTCAACCGAGCTTGAGCTCAGCATTCTATGCTCTACATAGAAAGTTAACCCTTTGTTCTCTGGGGCAGTTTAAAGGCTGGGGCTAACTGCAATAGTCAAAATACAGCAAGTCTCCATTAGAAGAAACATAATTACTGAGGTGAGTATTTTTTTCTTATGTGCCATGCACTGTGGGCACTCCATGTCCTTCTATGATGGTGGTTGGTAAAGAAAGGCTAAATATATGTTACATATTATGTTTATTGTATTGCACACAAGTTTTGATGGGACCTGCACAAATGAGGATACTATTGCACTATCACATGAGACCTGTAAAAATGAGGATACTATTCCACTATGACACAAAAAAAGGAAATTCATTACAACAAACTACAGTAATGCAGGCAGGGTTGAAGCATGTACAGCACACAAAGAAAGGATTAGGGTTTGGAGTTACAGGAGACATGGCAAATTGGTGGTGAGGTGTTGCTAGAAGTTCTCAGCCCTAATGACCACACCCCTCCCACCTGCCCCCAGCCTTGTGACTCAAGAGCATCTACAAGTCTGTGGCATGCAGGTACTATATTTATTTATTTATTTGAAAAGGTTTAGGGAAAGGGGAAATTGTTTAACCAGGAAAGGCACACTAAGCCGGAACTTGTTTCCAGGTGCGACCTGGGAGCACAAGGAAGTTAAGTGACTTGCTCAGGGTCACACAGTATGCATGTAGAAGCTGTTGTATTCAAACCCAGGTCTGGTTTGCTGGATGTCACCAGATTTGCAGCTCAGAGCCTTAGACCACTGCGCTATACTAACCAGCAAAGACAACATGAGCTGTAAACAGCTCGTTTCCAGAAGCGTCGGGGGAGGTTACAAAAATTGGGAGAGCAGGCAAAAACATAACAATATAAAATACATAACAGTGCAATTCAAATAGATAAAGTGTAGTACAAATACAGTACATTTCGATCCAAGACAACAGACAGCATTGTACAAAAAGTGTGGTAGATAACTAAGTTAAAGTCAGAGACATAACGGGAAAAGCGAAACTCTATGGCCCAGATATTCAAAAGGGTTGAGCATGGCACAACAGTGTTGTGCCATGCACAACACTAATCTTGTAATCACGATATTCAAATGGGAAAAGTCGTGGCACAAATCCCGCGCGCCGGAGCGCATCAGCAATGCATGCAGGCGCAGGTAGGGGGCATGCCCATGCATACTCTGCACAGCCCGACATTCAGCCTGGGATGCAGAGCCATGCATCACAACCCTACCTACGCCAGCACAAAGTTGATCAAAAAAAGAAACAATGGATGGCCACCCACAGGTGAGCTGCCACATTGCAGAAGGCGCAGCATGGCAGCTGCCACCTGTGGTAGGCCACCTGAGACTCGCCTGCACCTCCCGGTGGCCCCCATGCCCAATTGTGGGCATCAGTAGAACAAGATTCATCCGTAAATAAACAAACTTCTCAATATCCTGGTGGTCCAGTGGACCTGCCCACCCGATCGGGGCCTAAGCAAATAAATAAAATAATCAATATCCCTGGTGGTCCAGTGGACCCCCCCACCACCCGCCCACTGAATCCCACCACCCTGCTCCTCCCAGTCAGCGGCGGGCAGCAGCCTTCTAATAGAATGGTAGAATGGGATCCATTCACATATCTGAAATATGTAGTATGCGGTATGGGGTGCACACCCATTGGTTCACGCTGTGGATCAATGGGCACACCCCTACCGAGGATGTCAGTCAGCGGGGGCAGCGAGGCGGCAGGCGGGTGGGGTGCTGCCACCCGCCGCTGACCGGGGGGGAGTGGGACGGTGGGATTCAGTGGGTGGGTGTGTGGGGCAGAGGGTCCACTGGACCATCAGGGATATTGATGATTTTTATTTATTTACTTAGCCCGCGATCGGGTGGGCAGGTCCACTGGACTACCAGGGATATTGAGAAGTTTATTTATTTACTTTGCCTGCGATCGGGTGGGCAGTGGTCCACTGGACCACCAGGGATTTATGATTTTTCTTTTTTGACTGCAGCCCACGATCAGGCTGTAGAGCACATTGCCGCGCTGCAGGGGGCGTCGGTCCCTGACGGCTGCTGTCTGTCAGGGTGCAAGGCACAAGTCTTCAGGGATCGGCACACCTGCATGAAAATGGGGCTCTAATGACATGCAAATGGCCCCATGTGCACCTTGCATACATTATGGCCCCATTTGCATGTCTACTTTTGAATATCGCAGTTGCAGCCCCTTGCACAATGGAACTTGCAGTAGCACATACCCATGCTCCACTCTGGCCACTGGCGCTGGTGCAGTGCCACTGCGCCATGTGCACTGTGGGTGGCCAGGGTGAGATATTCAATGCTGCTGAGCCATGGTGCAGCTCCATTGAATATCGCCCAGTCCACACCCCTGCGCAGCCAAATTGAGCTGCGCCTGGGCTTGCTCCACAGCCCGGCGCGGTTTGAATATCTGGGCCTATGTAGATAAGACATACATAGTGATAAACCAAGAACAGGCAACCTGGTAAAGGTATAGGCAGAAGATGGAGAACACCTAGAAGTGCTAGAAGTAGCAGGCTGAGCACCAGGTTACTAAGTGCAAATTTAGGTCTAAAAGGAAGACAGTTATAACACAAGTGGGGGTGATAGGGAGGAATGACAGGGTGAGGGAGGCAGGGAAGGAAGGAGGGAGGAAAAGAGTCAAGCCAAGAACTATATGCCTTCAGGATGCTGAGAATACTGCAAAAGGACAGGACCCGGCAGATAGGAGGTGAGAAAAGGGGAGCAGAGGGGGAGAAGTGGGAGAGGGGCATGAGGGGAGGTAGGGCGAAGGGGTTATGGAGGCACCTGCTAGAGGTAGACTAGAACTGGAGATGGAAGGCATTGGGGGGAAAAGAGGGTAGCAATGGGAAAATTATTAGGCATAGGAGGGTATTAGGCGCAGTTAAAGCAATGAACAGTGTGCATACGACGGAGGAGTGAAAGTGAGTGGTGGGATTGTGCAGAGTGAATTTCTAATGGGAGGGAGTTCCAGATATTGGGAAAATTACATGAGAAGGTGGCATGGCCAGAAGAAGTGTGCCGTGGTTGGAGGGCAAGCTTTCTATATGTGGAGGTGCGGAAGGTATAGCAGGAGGGAAGGGGGGTCGATAAGAAGGAGGACAAATAGGGTTTCAGAGAACCATGCCAGAACTTCCCAACTAAGGTAGCGGTGTGTGGCAGGTGGCTGGCATGGAAAGAGGGGAAGGAGAGCGAGGAATAAAGGTCACAGTGATGAGTATGTGGGGGCAGTCAAGTATGCAGCAGCAGAAGGAATTGAAGAGAGTGTTCAGTCTGGATAGAGTGCTTTGGGGGGAGGGCTGTAGACAATGTCCCCAAATGACAATATTCATGAATGTTCTTATGCTTTATGCAAGGCTGGCAGAATCCTGTGTGAAGAATGTTATACTGTATATGAACTCATGCATTTGAAAGTGCCTGCAGGGCCCTATGTCATGAAGTTTATGAATAATCTTGATCTTATGCTCTGCCAGTGCCCACCTGTGCAAAGAAAGTTATACATGATGTCCTCCAATGCTGCAAGAAGAAAGTTATGTTGATTCTGGGGTCATCTTGTCTACAGCCATAGTACCCTAGCTCCAAGCACTAGATCTATGGAATATGGCCTTTGACCTGTAGCTTCTGCTTTGGTCTTGAGGCTAGAGCCTGGTGAAAAGGGGTGTGCATTAGGGTTGAGAACCTCAAGGAACACTACACTACTGGTTTGCCAAGACTCCTGAGACTTCAAGCCCTAATTGTTTTCATTTCTTTTCTTACTGTGTTTTTTGCAGGTATCCAGTGAAAACTGTGTCGGAAGAACAGCACAGTCGAAAACCACATTGACATCACAGTGTGCACATTTTCAGAGTTGATTTATTTATATTAGCACAGGTTTTAACCACGCCCATGTCCTGGTGTCCGCACCACATGAATTTTGACCGCACCATTCTTCTGATGTAGTTTTGACCTAGTCCCGTTTTTGCAATATCTATTTATTTACATTATCTATCTATCTATCTATCTATCTATCTATCTATCTATCTATCTATCTATCTATCTATCTATCTGTCTGTCTGTCTGTCTGTCTGTCTGTCTGTCTATCTATCTATCTATCTATCTATCTATCTCTTTCTCTCTATCTAACCTTACAGAAATAATTATATCAAATGCTTTCATGCTGCACACATAAGACAACCCATGTGATATGAGTGATGCAAGCATGATTAATTGTTTAATTGGAAACATTTCTTTATGTTGAAAGAATTAACTGTTTTCCTCATAACTGTGCCATTTATGAAGATTTCAATGTCAAAGTTTTAACATGATTTTCATGACACTACCTCATGAACCATTGCGGAAACATACTTGAGATATGATCAAAAAGGTGCCTCTATAGCCACACAGAAGCGTTGGGACCCTTCCTTACCAAGATGGACTCCTGCGTGTCTGCATCTGAAGGAACATGGAAGTGCAAGGCCCAAAAGGCCCTTTACTTCTGTGCTCACACAGACTCCTCAGTCTCCTGTGTCTTGATGAATCAGTGGTGGGGCCTTCATTGGGGTTGCCAGCCTTAATGTTCACTACCTTCCCCCCCAAGCCTGTAACCTTCTGCCTAAAGCACAAGGTACAGCTCCAAGCCAGTGTCTCATAGCGATACACTCTTCAAAGGTACAGAACTATGTCTTGTCACATGTTGCCAACAACATCTGCTGTAGCTTTCATCAGGCAGGACCATGTAGGCCCTGCCTGAAGAAAAGAGATCACATCTGACCTTGTTTGGTTAGGGGAAGGGATTAGCATTAGGGTTGACAACTCCAAGGAAGACCCCACCACTGATCTGTCAAGACTTGGGAGATCCAAAACCTTAATCTTTTTTTTCCTTTTGCTGCTTGGGGTGTGGGTGGGAAGTTAGGGTGGGAACTCCCAGCGTCACATTTTCCTACTTATGTTGCTTTATTCTGAATCCTAACTGTTTAATTAATGCAGTTGTTTTGCAATTAATTAGATATATACTGTACAGTTGTCATTTTAATATGATCAAGTGTCCATCGATTATAGAGACTTACATAACTCATGTGAATTTTTTATAAATCTCCCTCACTCACAAATAACATATTGTATCATAATGGTAGCTGTGTAATACTATATATCCAAAATAAATAGATAGACCCAATTCTATTGACATTAAGTTTTAGTTTACTGTTTATGTAAAGTCTCATTTTCTTATGCTCTCCTATATATAGGCGGCTTATATGCCACAATGGAGATTTTGGAAGCAGCACAATGGAGCTTTGAATTTTTCTCACCCCCACTCACCCTTCATTGCCTCCAGTTTTAAAGGAGCTGAGTCACTCTCAACTGGAGACCATACCAATCTGGTGCGGCAGTGGGAGGAGGCCAATGGAGGAGACAATGTGCTTTTGCCTGGGCACATGGGCATCAGGAAAGGTACTGTAATACTCCCAAATGAACTGAGACTGGGCACAAAGTGGGGGCTTCAATGTGAATGTGATAAAAGGGGCACTAGGTCTCTTCTTTAACTGGAAGAGGTTTTAATGAGGGGGCTATAGAAGAATTTAAAGTTCACTGGTCCCTGTGATGGGGTTTTGTGACCCATTCACGACCGCTATTAAATGGTCATAGACGGAGGAGCTATCTAAGGGGCTGTGGCCAGGATTCGGGGGGACTGCAAATTCTGGGGGTGGGGTTCAGCCTGTGTTGGGGATTGTTTTTTTGAGGCCTTTATTTGCACTTTGCTGTTGTTTGTATGGATAGTTTTTAGTATATTCTGTAGGGTCATTCTTTATTAAGTATCTGGCCCAGTGGGCATTGGTGAGGGGGGTCCTATGTGCTCTGTCTCAGCTAGGACAATTAGGGATAAGAGATGGGGCAACCAACTTGGAGGGAAAATCAATATGGGATGGGGACTGCAATGAGGCAAGGTCCGCAGATCACGAGGGCCGGCATCTTTGGAAGGGTGGTGCGGTGTGTGGGATGTGGGTCAGCCATGGTACTAACCCTGGCCTGGAGGATGGGAGGAAAAGGAAAAAGAGCTGGAAGAGAAGGGACAGGATGGCAATTGGCATGCAGGTGAGGGGAGGAGACAGAAAAGGTGACGAGGTAGGGGGGTGAGGACAGCAACCAGGATAGTAAGTAAGTATGTAAGTAAAAATTTATTTTTAAGCGCTTTTCCAAAGACTAAAGTGCTGTACACATTAACAATTAAAAACAGACATTATACAACAATAAAATCAATCACCATAAGCTTTTAAAACTAGAAATGTTTTTAATTCTGCTTTAAAGCTCTTGACGGTCAGGCAGCTTTGTATCCGACGAAGTAGAGAATTCCACAAGGCAGGGGCAGCATACGAAAACCGAAAACACATGTGCCCCAGATGTCTTCAAACGATCCCTGAGAATCTCTAGCAATCCCTCATCAGTGGATCAGAGCGAGCGAGAGGGGCAGTAAGGAGTAAGGAGATCTTGCAGATACTGCAGCCCCTGTTCATGTAGGGCTTTATAGATCCGTAATCCGACCTTAAAGGTAATCCGCCATTGAACCGGAAGCCAGTGCAGCCCACGCAGAACAGGTGTAATATGACTATTTCTAGATGTCCCGGTCAAAAGCCTGGCTGCTGCATTCTGCACTAGCTGCAGGCGGTGGATATCAACCCCCGGTAGCCCCAGGTAAAGGGCATTGCAGTAATCAAGGCGGGAGGTCACGAAGACATGAACCAGAATAGGAAGGTCAGCCAAAGGAATCAGGTGTTTCACCCAGGCAATATTCCTCAGATGGTAAAAAGAGGACATAACAACGGACGATACCTAAGATTTCAAGGTCAGACCGTCTTCAATATTAATGCCCAGATTATGCACCTGGCCTGAGGTCAAGAGCTGGACACCATCAAGCCAAAGGCCCGATGGTATCCCAACCCTATGACCCACCTCAAGGCGACCCGGGTTCACAACCAACACCTCAGTCTTATCCGGGTTTAACCTCAGCCAGCTGGCACTCATCCAGTCATTGATTTCGGCTAGACAGCTGTTAAGCAGAGAGACTGCATCATTCTGTCTGGGAGTAAAGGACAAATACAGCTGGGTATCATCTGCATAGCAGGGAAAACCCAGACTATATCACCTAATGATATCTCCTAATGGCAGCATATAAACTGCGAACAACATGGGTGCCAAGATGGAGCCCTGCAGCACCCCACAAGACAGAGAGATGGCATCAGAGGAATAAATTCCAGTGACGACCCTCTGAGTCTGGCCCTTGAGGAAAGATCAAAACCAATGTAAGACTGTACCAGACAGTCCACAAAGAAGCCACAGGTGCTCCAACAGCACATCATGGTCCACAGTATCAAATGCCGAAGAGAGATCAAGAAGGACTAGAATAGTACAAGCCTTTTGATCTCTCACAATTAGGAGATCATTTAAAACCTGGATGAGAGCAGTCTAAGTGCTACGTCTTTTCCTAAACCCTGACTGGAGAGCATCATAGATATTGTGATTTGTGAGATGGTCATCTAACTGTAATGCAACCACCTTTTCAATAACCTTACCCACAAAGGGCAGGTTAGAGATAGGTCTATAGTTGGCTGGGCAGTCTGGATTCAATGAAGGTTTTTTATGGAGTGGTCGAATGACCGCCTCCTTTAGGGATAGGAAGTAGGCCTAGGAAAACGGAGGTGGTAAGAGTGCTCCTGTTGGATAACTCCATGATTAGAGGGATCAGGTTGGGGGGCAGGGGGAGGAGACATCCTGTGGTGTAAAGATCAAGAGTATATCTGGCTTGACAGTGCATGAGGCCAAGCATCTGGTCTATGCTCTGGTGAAAGAGTGTGGTGGAACCCCTGACATATTGGTGCACCTGGGTACAAATGATATAGAGGGAAACAGTGTGCTGGAGATTCAGGCTAGGTTTTGGGAGCTGGCCAGGGTCTGTCAGGCCCTTGGGTGCTCGGTCTCCTTCTCGAAGATCCTACCGGTACCTAGGGCCAGTGTGGGGAATAAACAAAAAATAAGGGATGTAAATGAATGGCTCGATGAATAGTGTGAGGCCAGGGGGTATGGGTGGATGGAGGACTGGGGTGTAACCTGGGAGAACAAGGAACTGTATGCAAGGGACTGGCTCCACCTCAGCTCGGTGGGTTTGGAGAAGAGGTCTTGAAGCATAGATTGGCAGGATTCATACTGTCTAGGTGGGGTTTAAACTTGTGAGGGGGGAGGGTTGGAACTCCCTGGGAGGTCCAGCCAGGATGGCCCTGGCCTTCTCCTCCAAGTGGGGGGGGGAAGGTGCACAGACCAGGATCACCCGATAGTGCATGAGGGGGCTATTATAGGCAGCGACCTGGGATCCCTCAGGGCAGAGGAAGGGGGGTAAGAGGACACAATGGAGGGTGGTTCTGATTAATGCCAGAAGCATGGGGAACAAGATGCCCGAGCTTCAGGCACTGCTATTGGAGGGTGGAGTGGATGTGATGACTGTCACTGAAACTTGGGCCACTCCAGGGCATGACTGGGACTTAAACCTAATAGGATACACCATGCTCAGAAAGGATAGGGTGGTGGGCAGAAGAGGGGGTGTAACATTTATCATTAAGCATGGCATAGGAATAAGCAAGGTTGAGAAAGTGGGGGGTCAAGTGGAGGCTTTATGGGCCACACTGCAGGCTCCAGCGGGCAAGCGGGTGAAGATGGGGGTGGTATATAGACCACCCAGGCAGGGGTAAGATCTGGAGGAAGGCCTGGTGGTGAACCTTAGGGACCACTGTGGTTGGGGAGAGGGCAGAACTGTGGTGTTGGGGGATCTGAATATGCCAGGACCAGACTGGGGAACTATGGCATCCTCATCGGCCAGGGAGCAGTATCTGCTGGACATCTTCCGGGATGCATTTCTTGCGCAGCTGGTGACTGACCCTATGAGGGAGGGACACATCCTGGATGTAGTCCTGTCAGATGGTGAGCTCATCAGGGACCTAGTAGTTGAGGACCAACTGGCGGGAAGTGATCACACCATGGTCTAGTTTCCCCTGGACCGGGGGGGGTGTAGATCACATAAAAACGATGGTAGTTGACTTTAGAGGTGCAGAATTTGGGAGTATGGAGTGGATCCTTAGGAGCTACCTAGATGGGATCAGGCCAGGTATGGACACTGAGAGCTGGTGGAAAGTTATTAAAAAGGGGCTCCTGGGTGCTACCAAGGTCTGCACGAAGGAGCGAAACAAGTGGGGTAGAGCCAGGAGGCCAAGCTAGTGAACAAGTGAGGTCCACGATGCGATGAGGGAAAAAAGGCTGCTTATAGCTGATAAAGATGTTCTTGGGGGGTTATAGGCAAGGGGGAGTATGACATGATAGCCAGGAAGATCATCAGGGTGGTGAGGTCGGCTAAGGCGGGGGTGGAGCAGAGGTTGGCTCAGGGGATTAGAAGGGGTGAAAAAGGGTTCTTAAGGGAAATCAGAGAAAGAAGGAAAGGGAAGGGGCATATCAGTAGGCTGAAGTAGGGGAGTGGGTGGACAGAGGAGGCAGGGGATCAGGCGGAGGCACTAAATTACTATTTTGCCTCGGTCTTCACTAGGGAGGATGGGGGGTGGCACTGCAAAGGGAAGGGCAAGGGAGACTGGCAGATGGGGGCAATGGATGATGAAATCCCCATTGGCAGTGTGTGGGAAGCTCTCAAGACCCTAAGGGCAGAGAAGTCACTGGGTCTAGACGGGATCCATCCCAGGGTGCTTAAGGAACTGGCTGATACCCTAGTAGCACCTCTGGTGGACCTCTATAACTCCTCCCTTCAGTTGGGTTGGGTGCCACAGGACTGGAGGATGGCCCATATCATGCCTATACACAAGAGCGGCTCGCGAGAGGAGCCAGGAAATTACAGGCTGGTAAGACTAACGTTGGCGGTGGGCAAAGTGGTGGAAGTCATCTTAAAAGAGAGGCTAGAGCAGTTTTTGAAGGCATGAGGCCATCTAGATGATTGCCAGCATGGCTTTGTCGAGGGCAGATCGTGTCAGACCAATCTGGTGGAGTTCTACGAATGGGCGACAAGAGCGCTGGATCAAGGCAGACCAGTGGATGTCCTCTTTCTAGACTTCAGCAGGGCAAATGACTCAGTGCTACATCCTGGGCTGCTGGAGAAACTGAGGGAAATTGGGGTGGGTGTACAGATGGTCAGGTGGATAGGAAACTGGCTAGCAGGTCATATTCAGAAGGTGATGGTTGTGGGGAAGTCTCATCTCCAAGGAGGATAATTAGCGGGGTCCCACAGGGATCAGTGTTAGGCCTACTCCTGTTTAATGCTTGTATTTCAGATATCAGAATCAGTATCAGGAGCAAGATGACCCTCTTTACCAACACCTCGAAGCTGGGGGCAGTGGTGGATGGGGAGGAATGGAGGTTGGCCCTTCAGGAGGATGTAGAGATTCTGGAGAGGTGGTCACATGCCTGGAAACTAAAGTTTAATACTGAGAAGTGCAGGGTTCTACACTTGGGGTCAGAAACCCAGCTCATGCCTACACCTTGGGAGGGGAGGCACTGCAGGTTTCCAAGGGGGAGAAGGACCTCAGGGTGGTGTTGGATACCAAAATAAACAACTCTGAGTAGTGTAGAAGGGCTGCAGCTCAAACAAATAAAATGCTGGGGTGCAAAGCCAGGAGGATAACCCCGAAGAGCCATGAGGTGCTTCTTCCACTGTATAACTGCCTGGTAAGACCACATCTTGAATACTGCATGCAGTTTTGGCATCCTTACTTGAAAAGAGCCCTATGGGGAGAGGCTTGAGGATCTCAACCTCTATTCTCTGAAGGAGAGGAGTGACAGAGGAGACATGATTGAGGTCTTCAAATATCTTATGGGAATAAATATGGTAAGCCAATATAGGGTGCTTCAGCTGAGAGAGATGGGGACCACTAGGGGACACTCAATGAGGCTGGTCAGTGGGAGACTAAGGGGAGAGACAAGGAGACACTACTTCACTGAGAGGGTGGTAGAACCCTGGAATGCGCTGCCCGAGGAGCTGGTGGCTGTTGCAACTGTAGAGGGGTTCAAGAGAGGCTGGGATAGGTATAGGGGGATGGTGCATCTCAGTACCCCACCTGGGGAATGGGGGTGGGGGACCTTGTGGGGAAGGTGGGGAAGGCTGTAACGGTGCCCTGTATAGGCACTGATCCCTGAGCAGACTCGCTAGAGTCAGACCATAGGGCCTACTATGCTGGCTTCTTAGTGTGTTAGTATAAAGGTGTTACATTGCCTTCCTGGTGTAAAGATTGCATAAAGCGAGATAGATAGATAGATAGATATATAGATAGATAGATAGATAGATAGATAGATAGATAGATAGATAGATAGATAGATAGACAGACAGACAGACAGATACATTCATACATACATACATATATACATCCATCCATCCATCCGTACATACTTAAGCAGGATGGAAAGAGAGGGCAGGGGGGAGCAGAGAGAGAGAGAGAATGATAAAGAGAGAGAGAAAAAAAAAGAAAGAGATAAACAACAAATGCCGTAGATCCAGAGAGTACTGCATGACTATAATTCTTTTGGCAGAGAAAATATGGGTTCTCACCACAAATCCAGGATGACAAAAGCAGGTGAAACCAAGGCCAGGCTCATTTTGGATACAGATGCCATGGATACAAGGATCTGAATGGCACTCATTAATGTCCTCTTCACAGTGACGTCCTTCCCATCCTGCCAAGATTAAAATAAAAATAATTATTTTATATTCAGAACACCTTTGAAGCTTTAGTATTCTTTCACAGCTATTTGATATTGTACTATATTATCATTTCTTTATAATGGAACACCACTATTAACTCAACACTGTATTTCACAGAAACCTGTATTGACTGAATGAAGCAAGATGAATGATGCAAGATGCATACAATAAAACATAATTTACTGTAGTACTTATGAACAAGACCCTGAACAGACTGGGGTCCCCCTGCCTCACCGGCATTTTTAAACCTCTGTTCAACTCCATGTGGCACTTGTTCGGACTACTGTTTGAAGAAAACCTCTGTTGGAGGTTGAAAGCTAAAGACTTTTCTGTAATCTCTGTTGGTCCAATAAAAGTTATCAAATCACCTCATTTGTGCATAGAACTGAAATCAACAAATCAGAAGACGTTTCTAGTGTCAGCACTGTTCTATAAAATTGACTTTGAGGTTTGATCAAAAAGATTCCCAACCAACAGAGTTTCAAATTAGTTTAAAAAGCCGGCCCGGTGGCACTGAGGGTTGAGGCTCTGGATGCCACACCTCACGCCATGCCGGCGACCCGGGTTCGGGAACAGACTCGGGTTGCCGGGGGTCGGGGGAGGAGGAGGAGGAGGATTGAGCATCCCAATGGATGCTCTCCTCCTCAGGGTGGAGTTCTGGGGTGCTATATATATGCACCCGACACTCTGGGGCCAGTGGAGCACGGGCATCGGGGCACAAACAGCCAAGAGCCGGGGAGGGAGGACATTGAGGGCACTTGACAGCGGCGTGCATCAGCACGCCCGTCATCTGGGCGTCAGTCGGTGCCGGCGGCATACCGGTGGGGTAGAGGGAGAAAAATGGAAAAAAACCCTCGGTGGTCCTAGATGAAGATGGCGCCACCCAAGACCACCGAACCCAGAACAGACCCCAATGTGCAGAAGGAGGGAGGAGAGAGGCACTCTAGGGGCAGATCCTGGTAAGTGGCGTAAGAGGGATGAGCAGTCTGAAGGAGTGGACACCAGGGTAGGAAAGGAGGTTAAGGAGGAGGGTTAAAAAAAACCCATTAATTTAAAAAAATGGCCGGGATATTCAGACTGCCCCAGGCAGTGGCACAAGCATGGGTGCAGCACAACTGTACTGTGCCGGGCCAGGACCATGTGATATTCAACAGTGCTGCAGCACCATTGAATATGGCATGGGCAGTGCACAAACAGCATGGAGCAGTGGCACTGCGCCAGCACAAGCCACTGATAAGGAGCATGGGGATACGTCAGCACAAGTGCAGTTGCACTAGGCGCATCACCGGCGATATTTGGCAGGGGGCATGCAAATGAGGCCATAATATATGCAAGGTACAAATCGGACCATTTGCATGTCATTATGGCCCCATTTGCATGCCTTGTGCAGGGCAGGCCGGCAACTTGTGCCTGGCGCCCTGCACAGCATGACGTGTGCTGTGGAGATCCCATGTCATCCCCCGGCCCGTAGCCGCGATCGCGTGGTATAAGTTACTAAAGATAGCCCTGGTTGTCTAGTGGCTCCCCAGTCCCCAATACCCCGATGTGTATGTAACGCACCAATCCCTGGTGGACTAGTTGTCCCATCTCCCACCCTAGTCCCCGATTCCCCATAAAATGACATGAAGACATCCCTGGTGGTCTAGTGTAAATCCCCACACCCATAGCCGCGATCGTGGTAAACACCCGTATGGAAATGCCCTGAGTGATCTAGTGGTACCCCACCCCACCCACCCACACAGAGACCCCTTGCCCACCCAGCTCTCGCCCGTCATTACGTGGACGGCTGCATCCCTTCCGTACACTACCGGCCGCCAGCTGAATGATAGGTACAGTATACTGTAAGCCCATTGGTCCCCAGTGTGGACCAACGGGCTTGCAGGGCATACTGTACCAGACAGTCCCAAATATGTGGCCGGGCTTTGCTCCTATTCTGCACGGGCTCAACTTTGAGCCCCCCTATGCAGCTCAGTGCAGGGTTGCGCCGGCATATGCGCCGCACATCCCAGGCTGAATATTGGGTTGTGCCACATATGCATGGGCATGCCCCCTGCATCTGCACCGCATACATTATCATTGCACCCTGGCGCATTGGAATTTGTGCAGCGCCATTGCCTTCTTAATATCCCACCGGGGTGCAATGCGGGGTCTTGCCAGCGCAACACTGTTGCGCCAGGCACAATCCCTTTGAATATCCGGGCCCCAATATATTATAAAAACTTTTTTATGATAAATGAAGGCAGAACATAATACATGTTATATCATCGTAATGTATTAGCTATCGTGATGTGATAAGCTTTATACTTGTAAGGCTGTCTCAGTCAACAGGAAGGGGGAGTTGTAAATAAATAAATACATACTGTACATAAATGTCATAAGCAGTGAAGCTTCTGCTACTAACTAGAATGCGCTGGAGTTTTTAGCTAATTTCTAAGTACCAGAATCCCAGATCATCTTTCCTCTGTCAGGAAGATGACTGCATTAGGAGAAAATCAAATGAGGTGACCCTACTCTTAAGCTCAACAAATTACTGTGTAACACATTAATGACTTGCAATCCAATGTAATACAATTTTATTTGTAGCATCTCTTAGAGTATCATAAAACACAGAAGAAGATATGTAAATTGAAATGAACATTAAAACTAAAAACAGTAGATAATATACATATTAAAATGATTGGTCAAATGCTACTAACAGATGATAAATATCATACAGTATACTAAAAGATTATACAAACACTGTGGTATTAGAAGATGAACCAGACAGAGTAGCATGATATATACTGTATTTCTGTAGCCCACTGCCTCCCTGATGTCTAGGGGTATGCTGATGGTCACTGTCCATGCGGAGGGGGTGGCCACATCAGGAGTGTTCCCAAGATTGACTTACATTTGCCAGGTCCTTAACGGTGGGGTGCACCCGGTCCCCCACTCACTGGTGCTGGACTAGGAGGAAAAACTGTGGTTAGTAGCATTAACAGTCTATTAAGGAACGAAGGCAATGTTTTCTTCAAAATAACACAGGGGAGCCCATTTTAATAGAACATCATGCCACTCCATGGAGCATTTAATTATACATGGTGGATAATGCATCTACTGATCAGTTATGGTCACAAAGTCACAAGAGTCCCAATGTCCCTTCACACAAAGTCCATTCTGCGAGGCATGATGTGGGCAGCTTGGAATTTCCAGGCAGCTCAGTTCACCCTGAAACAAAAAATGAAAATGCCACAGGATCACTTCATCTCACATAGAAACATAGAATTTGATGGCAGATAAGGATCGCTTGGCCCACCCAGTCTTCCCATTTCCCTACCTGATGGATAAGCTGCAGATTCTAGTTAATCAACAGCTTACTTCCTCCTACCCCCCACTAGAATTGTCTTGTCTGTCCCATGCATTCTTGAGTTCTCCCACTGTTTCTGACCCCACAACCTCCTCAGGAAGGCTGTTCCATGCATCCACAACCCTCTCTGTGAAAAAATACTTTCTAACATTACCTCTGAGCCGTCCCCCCTCTATCTTCAAATTGTGCCCCCTTGTTCTTGCACATCTCTGTTTCTGAAAGATACTACCCTCTTGTACTTTGTTAATTCCCTTGAGATACTTGAAAGTTTCAATCATGTCCCCCCTCTCCCTTCTTTCCTCAAGGGTATACATATTCAGCTGCTTTAGTCTCTCCTTGTATGTCTTCTGGTGCAGACACTGCACCATTTTGGTTGCCCTCCTCTGAACAGCCTCCACTCTGTCTATGTCTTTGCAGAGATGGGGTCTCCAGAATTGCACGCACACATTCCCCACTTTTTCCCGTCATATTGGTGCAAACTGGTCTCTCACCTCAGGGCCAGTGCTCTACTCTCCCAAAAGGTCAAAATGCTTTTCAGAGAGGGGCACATTAGTATCTCACCTCAAAGCTACCATTCCCTCCTCCCAAATGGTAGTCTTCTAATTCTTTGAGCAGGTAGTCTCTCATTTTGGAGCTGCTGGCTCCTCTCCTGCCGATGGGCACACAGCTCACTGTGGGCAACCATCCCCAACCAAGCACAGTGGCATGTTTCCATCTTGTCTGCCATCTCTTTGCTATCCTTTGCACCCCACTTCTGCAGCTGCCACCGGGTACGTAACTGCTATCCTCCCTTGAGGTGTTGGCTTTTCAAAAATATTTCCCCATGGCTTTGGAATTCTTTGCAGCACCTGCCACCATGTCCAAACAGGGTGTCTGCTGTCCACCCACTGTCCCGAATGAAAACTACCATGCTGCTCAAGTGGGAAAAATGGCCGCACTCGACACATACTATTACTCTCTCACACTCCTTGATCTCCTTTCTCTTCCAGTACTCTCCTTATATAGCCTGCACTATTCCCAGGGAACTCCCATGCTGCAGCAGTCACCCAGGGAGGCAAAACTATAAACCCTTACAGGTCCAGAGATGAAATGTCCCAACCACTTGTCCCAACTGGTGCACATCCCGATGCACTATAATGATGCCCAACTCCTGGGGGGTTACAACTTTCCCCTAGTTGAATGTTCAGTACCAACCAAGCTCTGGAGTGCCACCAGTCACCCTCACAGGGGCCAAGCAGGCAAGATATGCACACTCCCTCCCAGCCAAACCCCAGGAGAGTTTCAGGCTGCTCACCAAGAAAGTGGAAAAGCCAAACTGGCACCATGGGGCAGTACTACTAGCTCAGCTCTCTCACTTGCCCAAGCACTGGTCCAGAGGGGGCAGCATCACCACAGTTGTATAGGGAGATGCTGGATCCTCCTCTGACTCCACCTCCCAATCATCAGCTCTGTCTCCCTCCATTTGACTTTCAGCTCTGCCAGGCTCCAGGTCACGGGGGGGGGGTAGGGATACTCTCCACTTGTCCTATTGGAGGACTCTGCTGGTGGAGTAAACTGGTTGATGGTCCAGAGGGTGCAGCTTCAGTAGTCTCTTCAGCCAGTTTAGAGGGAACTCATATGGGCCAGACATGAGATCCCCCATTCAGCAGACCTTCTGACACACTCCATGGAAAAGTGCAAATGTTCTCAGTTCATAGCACAATGTTACTTGCACAACAGTTCAATGTAAAACTTCCAAACCATTGAACAACATTGCCCAACACCGTTGTTGGGGTTCATGCTGGCCACAAACACCCCAAAACATATCCTGGATGTGCCCCCATGTTGTAGCCCACCCCCTTCCTGGTGTCTAGAGATATGCTGATGGTCACTGTCCATGGGGAGGGTGGGCGGCCAACGCAGAAACTTTCACAATATTGACTTACGTTTGACAGGTACTTAATGGTGGGGTGCACCTTGGTCCCCCATCCCCAGTGCTGGCTAGGAGGAAAAACTTGGTTAGTAGCACTAACAGTCTATTAAGGAATGGAAGCAACTCTTTCCTCAAAAAACACAGGAGATTCCATTTTAATTGAACATGATGCCACTCTATGGAGCAGTTAGTTATACATGGGGGAGAACATATCTACTGGACCATTATGATCACATCTTCACAAGAGTCCCAAATGTCCCTTCACACAAAGTTAATTCTGCAGGGCGTGATCCAGACAAGCCGGAATTTCCAGGGAGCTCAGTTCATTCTGAAACAAAAATGAGAATACAGCAGGGCTGCTTTCTCTCATGGTCCTGCATTCCCCACTTGTTCTCATCATCACTGCACAGGCTGACCTCTCACACCTTGAGGCTACTGCTCCACTGTCCCAAAAGGTCAAAATTCTTCTCGGAGAGGGGCACACTAGCCTCTCACCTTGGGGCTACCATTTCCTCCTCCCAGCTGGTATTTTTCTAATGCTTTGAACAGGCAGCCTCTCATTTCAGGGCCGCTGGCTCCCCTCCTGCCTCCAGATATACAGCTCACTGTGGATGATGTTCCCCAACAAGCCCTGTAGCACTTCTCCATCTTGTCCATGATCCCTTTGTTCTCCCTTGCACCCCACTCCTGCAGCTGCCACCAGGCATGTGATCACCATTCTCCCTCGTGGTGTTGGCTTTTCACAAGTATTCCCCCTGACCTTGGAATTCTTTGCAGCGGCCACCACCATGTCCCAACAGGGTGTTAGCTGTCTACTCAGTGTCCTGAACAAAACCAACCAAGTCACTCGAGTGGGCAAAATGGCTCCACTTGACCCATGCCACTTACTATCTCCGACTCCTTGATCTTCCTTCTCTTCCCATGCACCCCTTATATCACCTGACCCACTCCCAGGGTACTCCCATGCTACAGCAGTCCTCCAGGGTGGCAAAACTATTAAACCTTACAGCTCCAGGGGTGAAATGTTCCAACCACTTATCCCAAAGGGTGCACAGCCCAATGCACTATAATGTCGCCCTAACTCTGAGACAGGGGGTTATATTTATATACTGAAACATTATACAAATAGTGTGTTATTAGTACATAAAATAGACACAGTAGCATGATATGCTTTAATACAGTGACTCATGGGAGGAGTGGATAAGGAGGAATGTGTACTGTATGTTGTGAGATAAAATGCTAAGTGTAGAGTGGAATTAGCACATATATAGAGGTTTTCATACACATTGTATCCCAAAGCAGTTTACAAACAATGAGACTGATAGTGAAGTGACCCTGGCAGCCAGTTTGCACATACACACCCACACATAGCTTTGGACAATTGCATGACAGGTTTTATGGGGAAGGGAAATGTTAGCGATAACATTGGGAAATTCTCTACTCTCCACCTCTTGCTGTCTGGCTACTAGCCAAGATGGCAGATCTTAGTGGTGGAGAGGGGATAGATTTGATAGAAGCAGGGGAGCTAGCCCCCTACCATGTTTCTTCTCCTTCAGAGGCTGTTTCAGTGTAAGAAATGGAGTTGCTTAATGCTGTGGCTGATGTTGAAAGCGAACTGCAGCAACAAGGTACTACATAAGTGAATAAAAGTACATCCTTTTGGGAACAGAGATTGCACGAAGATCAGGAGAGACTTAGATGTATTTTAGAGGAAAGAAAGCAGCACTTTCTGTCATTGGTAGCAGAGGAGGAAAAATTATTGGAAACAGAAAGAAAGGCTAACTAAAGACTTCATACACTCATGAAATATGAACAGAAAGAGCACTGATACTGTTAATAGTACTGATATGATGGATCAGCAGGTGAAAGAGACAAGGGGTGATGTAGTATCATTAAAGGGCTTGAGTTCCTGCAGTAATGTAACCCTCAAAAATGGTGAAATCAGCACTGTGAATGAAAAGAACTCCACAACTAAACAAGTAAACCCTCAGCAACCTGCTCAGCTGACTGGCCCTATCACAGAAACAGTGAATGCCATGGATTCCGCAGTTGAAAAAATACCTGTTTCTCCCTATTCAGCCAGAACGCTTACTGCTAAGGAACAGGTTCCACAGACATCCAAAGTGCAAGCTGACATGCCATGTCAACAGCAGGGCAGAGAAGGTGGAGTTTCCGGGAAAGCTACATCAGGAATGGAACAAATGAGACATAGGGCCCGATTCAGGAAGGATGGCGCAGGGCTTGATGCAAGCATTGCATCAACCCCGGACTTTGGTACAACTGCACCAAATGCGTCATTGGCAACTGCACCCAATTCAGCAACCTTTGGTGCAGTTGTGACAATTTCTTCATTGTACGGCAGCTTGTGCCAAAGCTTTGGTACAAATCCCGTAAACTGGCTCCACATTGGTGCACCTTTAGACCAGAGGGGAGCTGGTCTAACTTCATGCGGAGGACACAAGGAATTTGCGATGGAGGTTACAGCTGGCACTTTGTGAATTGCATTTGCCACACTGATCGCTGCAAGTCGGCCCTTGTGACTCACCCTCCGACACAAGTGCCTTGCATAGCTCTAAGCCCCATAGTAAATCGAGCCCATAGTCTCAGCTTCCGATGTGGCCCACCCGCCTCCAGTGTCCCGATGAAAAAGCACCTGCAAAAATGGTCAGTTGATGCATCCTTGCTGGTGGCTGGCTGGAGGAATAATAATAATAATAATAATAACTTTATTTATTTAGCGCCTTTCAATTACCAAGGCGCTGTACAGATAAATCATAAAATCAAAGTATACATATAAAATCAACAATTAGAACAGCATCAGTCAATAAAAGCCTTATTCCATAAAAAGTCTTAAAATCCCGCTTAAAGGCTTCCACGGTCACGCATTCTCTAAGCTGGCTAGGCAGAGAGTTCCAGAGGGTAGGGGCCACGAACCCAAAGGCCCTAGCCCCAGAGGACTTCAATATAACCCTCGGAACCTCTAGCAACCCCTCGTCGGCTGAACGGAGCTGTCACATGGGGCGGTAAGGGACCAGAAGCTCTTTCAAGTAGTCAGGGCCGAGTCCGTGCAGGGCTTTGAAGGTCAAAAGAAGGAAGGCCGATGGTGGAGCCTTGTGGGTTCCACTGGACCTGGATTGTTATAATAAAGGTATTCAGGAGGAAAGAAGAAACAATCCAGACAATGCTGAGAACGGAGGAGGTTTGTCTCACAAAATACAGCAGCACGCTCAAGATATGTTGGAGGGTCAGATAATGGGTCACAAATGATCAGGACTACTGGAAATAATAACAGTGCAACAGTATAAACCACTGCAGTTTGTACAGTACAAGTTCACAGAACACAATGATACAGAGATTGAGAACGGCTCAGACATTGATTCTGACTCTGGAGAACGAACTTGTCAAAATGCACAGGCTGACAAGAACAACAGTAGACTGGCTTCAATTATTGGAACTGAAAGGACATTTCAAATGACTGAGTTGTTCCCTGTACAGGGAGAACCTGCACAGAAAAGAAATGCTGTTAGGTTAAGATATCAAGGAAAGCTAGACCCTCATCCTGAAAGAGTGTACAGTATGTCATTACAGAATTATTAGAAGAGGTTGGGTTTGTTGTGGCAGGTCTTTATGCTGTTTCCATATATCTGGGGAAAATACATTTGATATAAGTTTTAAAACACTTAGGACATTAGAATGAACTGAGGTGAAATACGATACACTGAAATATACAGCCCAGTGTTCTCCTTTTGTGGCTACCCCCTTGTCCAAACCTGCCATGAAAGTGTAACATTGTTATTTGGAAGTGAAGATTTAAATGTCTCAGGTGTATGTTACTGGTTAAGACAGAGATGTGCGGTCCTTGAAATACCAAAACCTTTAGTAGACAGTGAGTATGTGTGAACAGGGGAATGGAAATTCAAGGTAATTCATGGTAAAATTACATCAAACAAACACTGGCATTTGCCATTTGCTTGAGAGTTTCTTTACTGGAAGAGACTGGGGAGTATGTTTCTACCCAGGGCAACCTCGAATGTGTCACAGATGTGGTGCATGGACACACGAGCCAGTCTGTGATGCAGAAAAATGTAATAGCTGTTTGGAATACGGTCACTCAAATCAAGGTTGCCCCAATCCCTTCAAATGCAACTTTTGTGAGGAGCAGGGACATTCTTTTAGGTAGGGCCCATGGGCCTCACATGACAAATGAGATGGCATTAGTCAGAAGGAATTGATTGTTAAGGGACAGGCACATGGGGAGTCTGCGGCTAGGGTACAAAGATTAGTAAAGGTATAGACAGCACCACAAGAGAGTCAGCCACATAAAGAGATAACACTCAGAGCCCTAACGTCTCCTCAACCACCCTTAGAAACACAGACAGTAAATACACAGGAGTTGGGCACAAACCACAGACGTACAGAGAAACCACAAACTCTGGAAAAAGTGAGCACAAGTACACCAAGGGTAAGACCTATGTCTGACATAGAAGGTTCACCAGTGCAAGACAAAATGTCTCCCTCCTCTTCTCAAGAAACAAGTGTTCTTTGTAACAACCAGAAAGAGAGGTATAGTAGACAGAAACAAAAAGCCAAATACCTGAAGCCCCAGGTAGCAAGAAACAAGTGTTTTTTGTAACAACCAGAAAGAGAGGTACAGTAGACAGAAACAAAAAGCCAAATACATGAAGCCCCAGGTAGCACAAGTGAAAAATAGTATACAGTATGAGCAGGAAACAAGCAATAAGGGACACAGATGAAGAGGAAGGAGACTCAGAGGCCCCTATGGCATCCTCTCAACAAGATCAGTTCTCAGATGTTAAGGAATCTGAATTAGAAAAGTCAGCAAATAGAAGACGCACTAGATCACAGACAGGAACAATTCTGGATTTTCTATGTTAACATGTTGTTAAATGTGTTTAGGGCACACAATGACACCAATCATCCTGAATGTTAATAATGTTAAGGTGTATAAGGAATGAATATCTACATTATCTGTTTTACATACCCTACCTGGTAACATATGGCCCGATTTTCCAAAACTGGGACTGGAGCAGGGGCTAGTGGCAAGGAGAAATGGCACAAAGAGCTCCTTGCACCACACTTGCGCAAGTCCCTATTTTGTAAGACACTGTACCAGTGTGGGGGGGCTGCCTGCGCTAACCAGGCTTGCACCATACTTGTGATGGCCACACCAGTGTGCCATGACAGAAGGGGGCTTGCCATGGGGCAGCACTGCAATATCCTCTAAAGTGGGAACTTGCAAGCCTCCTCAATGGGTGCACAGATTCTCTTGTTAGACCAGCCCAGAGCTAGTTTAACCTTCTATTTGCCACTCCCAGAGCTGTCACTAGGTGGGGGGTGGCCCTCTGTCCCCCTGAGGAAGGTGCCCTTACAGCCCCCAATACCTGTCAGACCACCGCTGAAGCGGCCAGTGGTCTGTGGCAGGTATGAGCCCGCAATCCTCCACCCACCCCTGTGGTGGTGCTGGTGCATCTGCCTTCCCCCCCGGACCTGCACTGCCCATGTACATGTCCTATTGGGGGTAGTTGCCACCCCCTCCATTCAGACCAGACCCATTCCACACATCCCTGTGAGCTGCAGGACAACCAATCAGACATTGGCATAACTGGTCAGTGAGTCGCAATTGCTGACCACTGCTGCCATAAGCCCATCCCCTGGCTTGTGGCATCCCCTCATGTGCCATATCTTCAGTGCAGCTGTTAGCTTGTGGCAAACCCGGGGACATTGGACTCCACGTTTTGCAAAATCAGGCACAGGGTCCCTGTTGCACCTGGGTTTGCTGCTGGCGATGGTTTGGCACACCATAAACAGATCTAACAGAGTTTTTTAAAATCAAGCTTATAATTTTTTTTAGAGACTAGGTTGAAAACAACATATGCAGTAGCAATCACAAAAAAAGCATGGCTGTAAGGGACATCTTTTTGGTAACAAGACCCTGACAAAGGTAATGGTGTAGGTATTTTATTTCGATGGACAACATTTAAACTATGAAACTTGGTAGAAATTACACCAGGGTGAGCATTACTGTTGGATATAATGTACCGGGAACAAAACAGTACAGTTAATTAAGAACTTACAATAACAGTAAATCTTCGAGAGAATATCTTTCATCAGGCCACACCTATGGAAAAATAGCCACCAGGCACTAGGGCCACGCAGAAACTTTTTTGCTAGCAGTCCACTAGGGACCACCCACAATGCTGTCGAAGGTCATTGTATATAAACATAGGTGATCCCTCTCCCTCTCCCTCCTCAGTTTCCTGAAGGAGACCATACTCAAAGGCATCCCTCTAGGGAACCAAAGAGAGAGCTGAGGGTTCCAGCTACCAGGTGAGGCAGGAACAGTAGGTAGTCCATCCTTGAGAGAGAGACAGGAGTGAAGGAGCTCTGAGTCTAAAAGGGACAGAGGGTGGGATGGCATGGTCTGATGAAAGAGATTCTCTCAAGGATCTGCTGTTATTTTAAGTTCTTACATAACTGGAATTTCTTCCTTGAGGATGTCTCTTTCATCAGACCTCACCTATGGAATAATTCCCAAGCAGTACTGACAGAGAGACAGTCTGGGTTGCTGGAGGCTACATGCCTGAGAAAGGAGGCCTTGAAGCATTGCCAGGCTGAAACCTGCCCTTCTTCTAGAGGCAACGTCCAGACTGTAGTGTTAAATGAAAGCATGAACAGTACTCCAAGTTGCAGTAGCACAAATTTCTTCAGCTAAAACATTCTTGAAACAGGCAACTGATGTGGCCTTGCCTGTAGCTGAATGGCCATGAACAACCCCAGGAAGTTCCTTACTGTACTTCCTGTAACAAAAAGTAATTCAGTTTGGCCAATCATCTGGACAGGCACTGTTCAGAAACTGGTATGCCTTCCTGCCCAGGAGTGAAGGAAACAAAAAGTTGTGAGAACTTCTTGCAGTCCTTCATATGATGAATATAATATCTGAGAATTCTATGTATATCTAAGGTATGGAGTATTGCTTCCCCTGGATTGGCATGCTCAGGAAAATAAACTGGTAGGTGGATAGTTTGAGTCAAAGTAAACTCTGACACTACCTTAGAAAGGAACTTAGGATTGGTCCTTAAAGACACCTTGTCTTTATGGAAAATCAAATAAGGAGGCTCGCACATAAGAGCCTGAAGCTCAGAAATCCTTTGAGCAGAAGTAACAGCAACTAAAAATAATGCTTTCCAAGAGAGAAAGCATATCTTGCAAATTGTGTCTGGCTCAAAAGGAGCCACAGTAATCTTTTTTAAAATAAAATTCAGGTCCCAAGCTGGGACTGGATTGCAGATGGGAGGCTTCAAGTGCAGAATGTCCTTCAAGAACGTATGGGCCACTTCCTGCTGAGCCACCATACGGCCATCAACAGGCACATGGAAGGCTGAGATAGCCACCAAGTGCACCTTGATAGAAGAGTATTGCAGTACTGGATCTGACAAGGACAATAAATACACTAGAACCTGGTTTGCAGAACAAGTGAAGGGATCCACATGGTGTGAAGCGGCTCACAAAGCAAACTGCTTCCACTTCATGGAGTAGGTGGACCCGGTGGAGGGCTTCCAGCAGCTACCTGGACATCTGCCACCTTAGGAGAAACTCCAAATCTTACAATGGCTATGTCTTCAGGAGCCAGTCATGGAGATGGAGTGACTCGAGATCCGAATGGACCAGTGTTCCCTGCTCCTGGGATAGCAAGCCTTTGCACAGAAGCAGGGGTATGGGAGGGATTCCAGTGCCAACTATTACAGTAAGGGGAACCAGATCTGACATGGCCAAAAGGAAGCTACAAGAACTAGAGTAGCTCCTTCCATTTGGGGCTTGATTAGCACCCTTTGAAACAAAAGAAAGGGAGGGAAGGCATAAAGGAACATCCCTTTCCAAGAGAGGGACAACGCGTCTCACCAGAAAACTCCAGGCCCTGGAACAAGTGAGCAGAAAAGTGGCAGTTTTGCATTAAGTGAGGATACATAAAGGTCCAACTCCAGACATCCTCACCTGTCGAACAGGTCTTCGACCACCAAAGTCAGAAGCTCCCACTCATGCATTCGGGACTGTGACCTGCTTAGCTTGTCTGCCATGATGTTGTGGATGTGTGGAACATAGAGAGCTAACAGCTCTAGACCATACAAACATATGAACAATGTGCCAGCAGAAACAGACCACCTGGTCTATTTAAGTCTGCTCAAGTGTGCAGCAAGCACCCCTAGTTTGCAGCTGCCACACCCCAATTCCCTTTGTCATCCCATTGCCTCCCCCCACCTCCCCCACCCTCACTCTCCTCTGTCCCTATTCCCACTCCCTTTTAAAGCAGTTCACAGATTTACATGATACCACCCATTCTGGTAGTGTGTTCCATTTTGCTACTACCCTCTCCATGAAATAGTGTCTCCTCATTTCCCTCCTAAATCTTCCCCCTCCATTCTTTGCCCATGCCCCCTGGTGTCCCTCCCCCTCCTTAGCTTAAAGACCCCATCGGCTCCATCCTTACTGATTTCCCTCAGACACTTGAATGTCTCTATTATGTTCCCCTGTCCCTTCTATCCTCCAGGGTGCATATATTCAGGTCTCCCAGCTTGCTCTCATAGTCTCTCTCCTCCATTCGACATGTCATCTTCATTGCCCTCCTCTGCACCTCCTCCAGTAGCCTGATATCATGCTTCAGGTGATCTAGAGCCCAGTACCAGACCCTCATCACTTCCTTGCACAGGGGGTAAGAGGATGGTTCTGGAAGGATTGCAGAGCATAGAGAAAGGCCCTCATCTATAGGACATTTATGTAAAGGAATAGCTCAACTCTGGTCCATTTCCTTGTGTCTGATGAAGTCCCAGATATCTCCCCAGCCCAGCCCTGATGCATCTGTGGTGAGAATCTGCAGAGGGGAAGGAATGAGGAACAAAACCCCTTTCAACAAATTGCTGGGTTCCATCCCCCAATGGAGCATCTTTCAGACAGGAGAAGATACTAGAACCTGCTGTTACATACAAACATGCAAAATTTGCCTGCAGATAAAGACCTAGTGGTTTATCAAGTCTGCTCTGAATCTGCAGCTAGCATCCCTTATTCTGCAGCTGCCTCCCTCCCACCCTTCCCTTCCTTGACCCTCCCCTTGCCCCTGTCCCAGCCCCTCTTGAAGCAGCCCACTGTTCTACTGAATACTACTTCTGCCTGTAACGCATTCCACCCAGCTACCACCCTCTCAGTAAAAAAGTGTCTCCTCATCTCACTCCTGAATCTTCCTCCCTCCAGTCTCATATCATGGTCCCAGGTGTCCCTCTCCTCCCTTACTTTGAACAGTCCCTCCATACCTGTCTTGTTTATTCCTTTCATGTGCTTGAAGGTTTCAATCATATCCCCCCTGTCCTTCCTCTCCTCCAGCGAGTACATGTTCAACTCCCTCAGCCTCCTGTCGTATGGGAAGTCCCCCAGTCCCTGGATCATCTTTGTCACTCTGTGCTGCACCCCCTCCAGTAACTTAATGTCCCTCTTCAGATACAGGCACCAATACTGAATGTCATACTCAAGGTGTGGTCTAACTAATGAGCTATACAGTGGCAGAATCACCTTCCCCCTCCTCAAGGATATACCCCTTGCAATGCAACCCAGCATTTTATTGGCCTTTGCAGCTGCCTTCCTACATTGTGCCGAGTTGTTCTTTGGCCCCATAATGAGCACCCACAGATCCTTCTCCTCCTCTGTCTCCTCTAGCTGAACTGCCCCCAGCTGGTAACTTCTCCTTGGGTTTTTCACTCCAAAATGCAGCACCTTGCACTTTTTGGCATCGAGCCCCAGTTGCCAGGTATCTGATCAGGCTTCCAGCTTTGCCAGATCATCCTGCAACCCCTGCCATTCCCCTAGGTCATCCACTACCACTCCCATCTTGGTGTTGTCAGCAATCAGACTGGTCTTGCTCTTGATATGCAATGATATGTCTGCAATGACTATCCCAAACAACACCGGCCCCAACACTGTACCCTGTGGAACACCACTTGTCACTACCCTTGGAGATGAGAGCTCCCCACCCACCACCAGCCTCTGTTGCCTTCCCTGGAGCCAGATCTCTACCCATCTCACCAGCTTTGCACCCCTCCCTGTGCCTTCTAATTTATTTCTCGGCCTACCATGTGGCACAGAGTCGAATGCCTTACTGAAGTCCAGGTACAGGATATCCATTGCATGGCCCCATCCAATTGCCTAGTAACACAGTCATAGAACTCCACCAGGTTGGTTTGGCAGGATCTGCCACTTATGAAGCCATGCTGTCTACTGTCCTGTAGCCCTTTGGCCTCCAGGAGGGCCACAAGCCTCTCCTTCAGGATAGTCTCCATCAGCTTACCCTAAATGGATGTGACACTCACTGTTCTGTAGTTCCCCGGTTCATCCTTGGGGCTACCCTTGTGAAGGAACACCACACAAACCATCCTCCAATCCTGAGGTACACACCCTGAGTGTAGTGATGCATTGACTAGGTCTGCAAAAGGTCCTACCTGGACCTCTGCCAGCTCCTTCAGTACTCTGGGGTGAATGCCATCTGGGCCTGGTGCCTTGTCCACCCTCAGTGCCTTCAAACCCACCAGAACACTGCCCTCCATGATTTCCCCATCCATCACCCCTCCCCCTATGTTCCTACCCTCCCTCCCCTTTGGGTATCACCCCCACTTCTCTTTAGTAAGTACCAAGCAGAAGTAATCATTTTGCTTTTCTGCCTTATCACCCCCTGCTTCCACCCACCATCCCAGTTCCTTTTCTCCCTGATGTACCTGAAGAAGTCTTTCTCCCGCTTCTTAATGCCCTGTGCCAGTCTTAACTCCTTAGATGCCTTGGCTGCCCTTACTGCCCTTGTCACCTCATTCAATTCCATCAGGTACTCATCCCTGTCCTCCCCATTCCCTGTTTTTTGTACCTCCTAAAGGCAGCTCTTTTCCTTCTTACCTTTTCCATGACCTCTTTGCTCAACCAGCTAGGTTTCTTTGCCTTAGCCTTCTTGCTCTGGGCCTTGCTGCAGGCTCTGGTTGCCTCCACTATCTCCAGCTTTATGAGCTCTCACCCCTGGTTAGTGCCCATACTAGGTTGAATTCTTTCCAGGTACCCTTTTACCACTTCCCCCATCCTCCCGAAGTTTGCCCTCCTGAAGTGCAGCACCCTTGTGCTAGATTCCAGTCCTTTCTTACCCATATTCAATGTGAACCAGTGGTTATTCCACCCTCAGTTCCCTCACAAACTCCCCATTTGCCAGCACAAGGATATTCCCTAACCTTTTTGGTTCACTGACCATTTGCATCAGGAAACTGTCCTGGAAGGCATCCAGCAGTATCTGCTCCCTTCAATTATTGGTTGTTGGGGTACTCCAATCCACTCCTGGCATGTGAAAGTCACCCACGATCACCACGTTACCCTTCTCGCAGGTCCTCCTGATCTGTCCTGTTAATTTCCTGTCTAACTCCTCTGTCTGAGAGCACAGCCTCTACACCATTCCCATCCGGAGAGTTCTATTCTTGGAATCCTGGATTTGCATCCATAGTGACTCTGTACTTCCCTCCACCCCTTCCTCCCATACACATTTCAATCCTCACATATAGTATCACCCCGCTCCTTTCCCATTTATTCTATCCCTATGAAATATCCTATACCCTGGTATTGACAGGTCCCAGTCATTGTATTGGGTGGCCCATATTTTGATAATGGCCGCCATGTCCACCTCCCCCTCAGCCATGAGAGTCTGTAGCTCTGCAGTTTTCTTCCCAAGGCTCCTAGCATTCAGAGTGACCACCTTCCAACCCTCCCCTTCCCCTCTCCCCTTCTGCCCTCCTTTACTAGCATCACCACTAGTACTTGCCCTTTGTCTTTTATCACTGTTATAGGGGGTTAGCTCATATGGCTTCCCAAGCTGTGGTCTCTGCATGTCCCTTGCCCAATTGCCACCACCCACTCCTAGTTTACATTCCCAACTACCTCTATGTTCTCCTCCATCCTCTGTTTCAACTCTTTCTTTCTCACTCAAGTGTAGTCTGTCCTTGGCATATAGACTGCTGTCCTCCCAGGCCCGTCCCCACCCCGCACCAGCCCATACCATTTAACATGACATCAGGTTCTTAGCCATCCTTGAAATTCCTCTATTCTCAGCTTTCTTGCTGTACTTGCCCTGGGCACTGGAAGTATCTTTGAGAAAGTTACTGATTTTCCTGCTCCCTCACATAATTGTCCTAGTGCTGGGGTAATCTGGAGTTCATTAAGGAGTGGGATCTTTCCTTTAGCCGTTAAAGAGGTTCTGGTCTGACCTCTTTTGAAAAAAAAAAGCATCTTTGGACCTGGACTGCCTCAGCAATTACAGACCTGTTTTGAACCTCCCATTTTTAGGGAAGGTTGTAGAAAAGGTGGTGGCCATTCAACTGGAGAGATATCTTGCTGCTTCTTCTACCTATGAGCCTTTCCAGTCTGGGTTCTGAGCTGGGCATAGTACAGAGAGGCCCTGGTGAGGGTTCTTAATGACCTTCTGATGGCGAGGGACAGAAAGGACCGTACCATCTTGATCCTTCTAGACCTTTCTGTGGCATGTGACACAGTGGACCATGAAGTATTACTTGACTGACTGACTGTGGTTTTGGTGTGGCCTGTCCAGAAATGTCATCAACTGGTTCAGGTCATACCTGACAAAGTACAGAGGGTGACCATGGGAATTTTCTCATCAAATCCAAAGCCTCTGTGCTGTGGTGTTCCACAGGGGTCAGTCTTGATGCCTCTGTTGTTCACTGTGTATATGCTGCCACTGGGGGACATTATCAGACAGTATGGTCTGGGTTTTCACTGCTATGCAGATGATACCCAGCTGTACTTTTCTTGTGCTCCCAATAGCCATGTGTCAGACTCTGTATTTAATAGCTGCCTTGAGGAAATCCAGATATGGATGACTCACAATTATCTGATGCTTAACCCAGACAAGACTGAGGTACTGGTGGGGGAGTTGGGTCATCATGGCAGAGGGGGTTGTCATTACCCCCTGACCTTGTGTTGGGGGTGTGCCATTAGCCCCCTCTAGGCAGGTGAAGAATTTGAGAGTAATCCTGGATGGTGGTTTTACATTTGATGTACAGGTGTCAGACGTGGTGAGTAGTGGGTTTTATCATCTCAGGAATATTGCCCGAATTCGAGCCCTGATCCCACCTGATGACCTGCCCACACTGGTACATGCTTTCATCACTTCCAGGTTGGACTACTGCAATGCCCAGAACCTTGGGATATCTGGAGGCAACCTCTGCAGACTGCAGCTGGTGCAGAACACGGAAGTGAGATTATTGATGTGGGTGAAAAGATGTAAACATATCACCCATGTGCACCTCAAACTGCACTGGCTGCCAGTCCAGTGGAGAGTTGTTTTCAAGAAAGGGCTGTTCACCTATAAGACCTTGCATGAGCTGGGTCCAGTCTATCTGTAAGAGCTCCTTGTGTCATACCACCCAACCTGGGCTCTCCATTCTGCCGGGGTTGGCCTCCTTGGAGTTCCCAGAGTTAGGATGTGGCATTCGGGTAATAGAGCATTTGTGGCAGCTGCGCCTACTCTATGGAACTCCCTGTCTGATTATCTTAGGAAGGCCCCCTTGGTGGAAGCCCTTACAAAGGACTATAAGACTTATTTATTCAGTCAAGCCTTCAACTAAGGGTGTTTTAAAAATAGTAGCGTTTGCTTAATTGTTAGTTAAGCTGTTACTCCCAGTTGTATTTTATGTTGTTGTTATTGTTGTTTTAAATTTGTTCTATTCTATTTTTAAAGATGCTTTATATGTTATGTGGTTTGTATTGTACAGCACACAGAGTCTCCGGAGATGGGTGCTATATAAATAAAATATCTATCTATCTATCCATCAATCTATCTATCTATCTATCTGACTATCTATCTATCTATCTATCTATCTAGTTCCTCAAACCTCCTCTGCACTATGTCTACCGTCCTATCAGCCAGGTCATTTGTCCACAAATGTATAATTAAATGATGCTTTTCCCTACCTCTTTTAGCATATTTTAGAACAGATTGTCCCATCCTTTCCACTGTCATTCTTGGCATGGCCTCCACTCAAATGCTACTATGCCTCTCCCCTTTCCTACCCCACCTTACTCCTCTTAATATTGAGTCCCCAGCACTAAGATTCCACCCCTTTACCAACTGCTTGCTTCCCTTCCACCCCACCTCTTGCTCCCGGCTCCTCCTCCTCTTCCTCCTGCACAGTAGTTCCCCCTTCCACCCCTGTTGTAATTCCCCCAGAACTTCCCTCCTCTCCAGTTTCATCTGGACTTCTTTTAGTTACTCCTCCAATCTGATCACCTCCCTCATCCTTCTCCTTTCCCTCTAGTTCTGCAAAATGATTTTCTGAAGACCCTTCTCCTATGCCTGCTTCCTCCCTGCTCATACTAGCCCATTCCCTCCTTTTGACTCCATGACTGTTGCCACTTCTCCTCCTCCTCCTCCCTTCAATAGTCCCTTTCTCCTTCTTCCTGTTTTTTCCCCCCTTGACCTGTGATTCTCGATTCTGTTCCCTTTGGCCTAGGTCCTCTTGTCTCTGCTTTCCTTCTTCTGACCCTCTCCTCCCCCCGTTGGCCCAAACTGATCTCCATCTTCATGTCCTCTCCTCCCTTCCTCCAGTGTTGGGCTATAATCTCCTCCAGTCTGCCTTGCCTGTCTTAGCTCCTCCTGCAGACCCTTGATCTCCTTTTTAAGTTTTCCTATTTGGTTACACAATAAACATCCCCCCACCCTCCATGCAATTTTTAGAAAGATTGTCACACCACAGTTGTTACAGCCTACCACCCTAACCATTGCTCTCGTGGCCCACCAGTGACCCCCCCAGCCTTCCATATGAAGGATACCCAATGCTCTCCCAAGGCTTACCTTCCCCCTCTAGCATTGCAAAACATTCTTCTCCTTTTCTCAATTTTCTTTAACCCTTTGTCATACACTTTAGATGGATTGAACAGCTGCCTTTTAAGTTCCTATCCTATACTTCCTTTCCACACCAAAAAAGTAAATGTATCAACTATTGCACAGCCTCCTTCTAACTCCTACTCATCCTTTTCACAATGTAAACAGGTAAAAATGAAAACACTTTTTGTTGCAGTTTCTTCCTTCCCCAAAGATAGCAGCTTTTCACTCACTGCTGTTCCTTCCCTGGACATCTGATTCTGCTATGACAGGTGCATGTCCTTTGCCCTTTTGAGGGAAGTGATGTCAGAACCCTAGTATAAGGAAATTATGTACCTGGGGTGGGTGGGGTGAGGGGCAGGGTGGGTGGGACCAAGCCTGTGCCCTCCAGAAACAATCAGGTAATTGAGATCCCTGGCCAGACAATTAGCAGTCTTCCCTCACTATGCACTAAACTTTGCAGCTAGTGAAGACAGCAAAAATCACAACCCCACTAAAAGCACAAAAAAATAGGTTTGATACCAGAAGAAACAGGTCTCCAATTCAAAGAAACAACAGACTCACTAACAACACACCAAAATAGGCTTGAAATTAGAAGATATAGGTTTTCAATTCAAAGAAACAGCCCCAACAAAAGCACACCAAAATAGGTTTCAACATTTCAACAGCTCCAAAACAGTTCCCTCCTAGCCCATTTTAAAAAGTAAGAAAAATTCAGCCTGCTACCAAATGAAACAACAAGAAATAACAGCCCACTTAAAGCACACCAAAATAGGTTTCAAAATATCAACAGCCCCAAAACAATTCCCTGCTCGTTCCTTAGACATAGTAAGAAAAAATCACCTGATACTGAGTGAAATCAACAAGAAGCAATTTAAAAGAAGTAAGGCACAGCTACTGCACTGAAATAAATCTGGTTTCTTCCCCTTCTAGCCACTTCTGAAAAACCCAAAGCAACCTGCTACCGCAAACCTGACTCAGCTTTGCCTCCAGTTATCAGGTAGTTGACTGAGGCCCCAGGCCAGACAATTAGCACCCTTTCCCCACTATGTACTAAATTTTGCAGCTAGTGAAGACAGCAAAAAAAAAAATCACAACCCCACTAAAAGCACAAAAAAAAAATAGGTTTGATACCAGAAGAAACAGGTCTTTAATTCAAAGAAACAACAGCCTCACCAACAACACACCAAAACAGGCTTGAAATTACAAGATATAGGTTTCCAGTTCAAAGAAACAGCCCCATCAAAAGCACACCAAAATAGATCTGAATTCAGAAGAAACAGACCTCCAATTTATGGAAATAACAGCCCCACTTAAAGTACACCAAAATAGGTTTAAAAGTTTCAACAGCCCCAAAACAATTCAATTGTTAGCCCCTTAGAAGTAGTAAGAACAATCACCTGCTACCAAGTGAAATCAACAAGAAGCAATTTAAAAATAGCAAGGAGCAGCTATTGCACTGAAATGAACCTGATTCCTTCCCCTTCTAGCCTCTGCTGTTCTAGGTCATTGATGTGCTGTTCCCACTGGACTTTCAATGTCCACAGAGGGACCCACATGCGCAGTCTAGCCAGAGGTACCATGACAATGGCTGCCTCCATTAGGCCTAACATTCTCAGAAATGCCCTGGCTGTGACATACCTGCTGTTGTAAAGCTGCCTGGTCTGTGTCAAGAGTTGCTTCACCCTGTCCTCCAACAGAAAGCCTAAGCCCTGGTCAGTGTCCACTATTGCCCATATGTACTGCAGATGCTGACAAGGGGTAAAGACTAACTTGGGTAGGTTGACCGTGATCTTGAGGGCATTGAACAACTGTCATGCGGGTGCTAGGGTGTGAGATAGTTGCTCCTGAGGTACAGCTTTGAACAACCAGTTGTCTAGATAGGGGAAGACATACAGTCCCTCTCTCCTGAGATCTGTTGCCACAGCTGCCAAATGTTTGGTAAATACCCATGGTGCAGATGGCAAGCCAAAAGGCAATACCCTGAACTGGTAGTGTTCCCCCTGAAACAGACACCTGAGGTACTTCCTGTGGGGTGAACAAACCCTGATATACAGGTAAGCATCCTGCATGTCCTGGGAGCATACCCAGTCCTCTTTCTGCAGCATAGGCAGCAGGCCTTGCAGAGTGGCCATCCTGAACTTCTTGTACTGAATATAGAAGTTCAGGTTTCTCAGATCCAGAATGGGCCTTAAGTCTTCTGTGGATTTGATAACTAGGAAGAAATTAGAATAGAACCCCCTGTTCCTTTATGTCCACAGAACTGGTTCTATGGCTCTCTTGCACAGCAGTGTACATACTTCCTCTAGTAGCACTGGTATGTGGTCTGGAGGATAAGTTAAGAGAATTGTTGGAAGGTCTGGAGGCAACTCCAAATATTCTAGAGAGTGTCCCTGTTCTATTAACTGCAGGATCCAAGCATCATGTCTAACCTCTCTTCACTGTTCCAGGTGGAGAGAGAGGCAACCCACTGCCACCACTTTCAGATTTTTGTACTGGAAGGAGGAGGCCTAATGAAGAGTCATGTTGAGGCAGATCCAGTGGCTAGAGCCATACCTCCTCTAGGGGCTTTGGGGTTGCATGGCTGCTCTGCTTATGCTCTGTTGCCTGGCCCCTGACCTAGGTCTATTGGTTGCCCTACAAAAGAGCACCCTCTGCCAACTTGTTGAGGCTTGCAGGTCAGAAAGGATATCCTGCACATCTGCCCCAAAGAGCTTGTAACCTCTGAAGGGGGCATTCAGAATGGATTACTGGACATCACTAGCAAATCCTGAAATCCTCAGAGCAATGTGCCAGATGGATTAGTAAAGCAAAAAGAAAGAAAGAATGACCCTAAACAGCATGGTTTCACAGCATGTAGGTCATGCCAGGCACATCTTCTCAAGTTTTCTGACTACTCTGCAAAAATAGTGGATGACGGTGGGCCAGTAGATGTGGTCTACCTAGACTTTAGTAAGGCCTTCAACTAGGTTCCACACAGAAGGCTGGTAAATGTCTGGTTGAGAAACTCTTTAAATAAATATCTCGCGGTTTGGACCACTGTAGCTCCTAAATTACATCCTCATATTCATATCCCCCCTTATTTTAAATCAGCTGCACAGAAACTGTACAAATGGAGGGTTATGAAAATTGGCATTCAAGCGGAGTCTGCTAAGCTGTTATACCAGACTATCCTTGCCAGAACATACCCATTGGAACCCTGTTTCAAAAACTGTCCCTCAGTGGATAATGGTCTGATCATCAGACAACTTACTCTTCATGGGATTCCTCGAAAAATGTGGGAGAATCTTTGGCTTACCACATATGGCCAACTGAACGTAAGAGGTAATGCCAAGCATAAAATAGTTGAAGAAAGAAATTGTCCATATATGGATTGCATTGCAATAACAGAAACCATGGAGCACTTTTTATTAGAATGTTCTTATGTTATAGCTTTATGGGATTTTCTGGCTTTTAAATGGAAGATGGATTGGTTACAACATCTAACTTATGACATTCTGGTCATAGGAAAATGTGGTGCAGGTTTGGCACATTATCATTATGATGCTTTATTGATTTTTCTTTGTTGTATTAGATTTTACATATGGCAAGCAAGATGTCAATGGGTACTGCACTAAAGAAAGATGTCATATGACTGCCTCAGCCTTCTAGTTACAAATGAATTAATGAATTTATATGGGATGGATTGCTCATTATATTCCTCACAAAGGGTTTTACATTGGTGGAGGGGTTTTACTTATTTTGTTAAATATAAATGAAGGATGTTATGTCCTTCCTGGGGCATGTTTAGTAGGCCTATTTTTTTCACCAGTATTATTTATCCTAGTGAGTCACTTTGATGTTTAAAATGTCATGCTTATGATTTCTATATTCTCAATGTATTTGTTTTTGAAATATGTTTTTCAATAAAATCTCCCCTACTCTTTCAGTAGTAGAGTGTGTACCAGAACTAATAATGGAAACTCAGACATGTGCAGTGCCCAGGAGGAACATAAGAGAAAATCTGATTTTAGTGAGAGAAATAATAGATAAAGGGAACATAGCAGAGTTAGAAGGATATTTGCATGCTTTAGATCAAGCAACAGACTTTAATTTGGTTGAACATAGCTACATATGGGATATAATAGAGAAAAATAATTTTCCTGAAGAACTAATAAGATTAGTTAAAGCTTTATATAATGCCAGAGGGCATGGAGGGCAATGACATGATTTAGTTCCTGGAAAATGCTTTACCAGCGATGCTCCATCTGGAGCATGAGGCACCACCAGAGCTTGAGAGGGCCCATCGCTCATTAGCCCTCAGACCTAAGCAGGGCGAATGCCCCTGCCCCATCCTGTGCAGGTTCCTGAGATATCCAATAAAAGAAAGATATTTGCGACTGGCAAGGGAACTGAAAACTGTGTCCTGGCAGGGCTGCTCTATTCAATTGTATCAGGACTACTCTTAGGAGTTAGCTTGACGCAGATGGGCCTACGCAGGTGTGAAGTAGCAACTTTACAAGATGGGTATTGCCACTTCCTTGAGATACCCTGCAATGTTATGAATCCAGTACAATGGGGTATTTCATGTATTTAACAACCCGGGAGAGGTGGAACATTTACTTCTGGCAATCCAGCCTAGGATTCCAGGTGCAAGGAGTTCCCCACAGCCATCCTATGATGTCGCTTGGCAAAATGTAGTGAGTCCCCCAGCACCCATGGAAGTGTCTGCAGATGCTAAGCCGACAGATCCGGAGCAAAATGATGAATGGCACAAAGTCCAAAGGGGCCGACAGAGGAAGCCGTGTAAGGCTGCTTCCCACAAGCGTCCCACGAAGAACCGCTCTAGAAGCCGACAGTGGCTCCAAAACCTGTCTGATGACAGCACGATCTCCCCTGTGGTTACTCCAGTCAAAACTTCAAACAGGTTTGAACCTCTGGGAGATTTAATTCCCACTGCCCTGGATCTAAATGACTGTATGGACAAATTGGATGGCTTGACCCCTGAGGACAGCGCGGACCAGAGCTTGCTGGCTGACTGGGCCCCGTTATGCAAAGACTGGGCTGACTGTGGGGGAGAGACAGGGGAAGAAGCCCAGCTAAGGCCTTGAAATATAGATCTGCTGTAGTTTTTCTGAAGCACAGGACGGAATGCTCCCAGAGCTGAGGAGAGAGGGAGTATTCCCTCTCCTTCTGGGTGCGTATGGTCCTACTCTACTGTAAATGTTTGGTATATTGCTGTACACTCTGGCTTAACATGTTTAAACATGTTTTTCGTAGGGTTAGATTTTTTGCTATTAAGCCCGGGTGCAGCTTTATGGGAGTCCTGCTCCTTTAGGTGAGTAATTAGCAGATACCTTGACCCTGTCAGCAGGGCTGAACCCCTGTAATGCTGAGCTGGTATGCCCTCTCCCCTGCAGGAGTTCCCTTTCCAATTGACAGACTAAGGCTGAGGAGGTGCATTGCCTGCTCGGATGTCTCTTGCCCTGCTATTGTGGTTCTGTTATGTGCATATGGCAGTGACAGCTGGGGACTGTGCCTTAGTTATAGGCTCCTACGGAAGTCTCCTCTATGTCTGTCACCAGTCCAATGATGCCATGGATTGGGGTATCTGGCTGCATGAAATTGGTTTTCCCTGGGGAGTAAGTCGGATTCTCCTTCAATCCGAGGCTGCTGCCTTGCTGCACTCCGCGGCTTGGGGAAAATGGGGGATAGTACGTTAAATAGCACTGACGGATTAGCGAGTCAGTTTCCCAGTTCAAGCTGTCAGTGTGATCCGCTCCTGCAGTGGGGAGAAGGTTATGGTTGCCTATCTTACAAGCAAGTGCAGTTTATCCCTTTTAAGTTAATTAGGTTGATTTTGAGTATTAAACTACTGATTGTTTATTGTTATTCTAACTATTTTGGTTGGGGATAATAAGGTCCCAAGCTCCAATTTGGGAAATGTGAATGCACCAAATACTGAGAAGACAAAAGAACTTGGTCAAAGGGCCTAGCTCCTCACCCAGAGGGGGCTACCAAAACCTGGGCTACTAATCGCTGTGGTGGCCGGGTTGCTAAGGGTAGCCCTCTTAGATAAGGGACTGATATAGCAGTTTAGGGAGGGGGGTAAAAGAATTATTGCGATCTCCGAGCCAAAATATGAGTGGTGTGATAGATTTTTTAAAGGGGATGGGAGTAGCGGGGGTATGGCTAATAATTACATTATGGGTGATGTTCCTGCCTTGGGATTGTGTCTCTTTAGGTTGCTCTGGCTGGAAATCCTGGTGGTGGTAAATGTAATACCAGATGGCTGGTAAAGATTTGATAACTGCCACCTCCTGGAATGTGAGGGGCTTGAACTCACCAATTAAATGAAAGAAAATTCTGGCTAGACTCAAAACCCTGAAATCCCAAATAGCCTTCTTACAGGAAACAAAATTGAGTCACAATGAAGCTCAAAATCTTGTGCAGGAATGGGTGGGGTGGGATGTGCACAGTGCAGTCTCCAACACCAAAGGGGGGGTTTCTACCCTATGTCACAAAAGCCTAAAATGTAAATTACAAGAACAAAGGGCAGATAAGGAAGGAAGGTGGGTAGTGGCAGGGTCTCCACTACAATGGGATCTGTCCTTTTGGCTAACATCTATGCCCCAAATACTGATAATGCGGAGTTTTTTCACAAACTTTCACAAGTATTGATGGAAATGGCATCAGGTGAGACAGACATTTTATTAGGAGGGGACTTCAACCTAGCATTGGATGCCCTCATGGACAGATCCAACTCCAAAACCGATGCACACCCCCGGTGAGACCAAACAAGTGGCCAGTAGGATTGATTATAGATACATAGATACATAGACAGTGTCGGCAGATAAGGGCCTATGGCCCACCCAGTCTGCCCATTTGAGCTTGTAAGTTCAGTTTGTTTTCCTAGAAGTCTGTTTCCCCTTACCCCTGACCTCTAGAATTCCTTTATGTCTATCCCATGCATTCTTAAATCCGTGATTGTTTCAGCCCCACCACTTCCTCTGGCAGGGTGTTCCACTTGTCCACCACCGTTCTGTGAAGAAATTCTTTCTCATGTTTCCTCTGAATCGTCCTCCCACCAACTTCATCCCATGCCCTCTAGTCCTGGAACATCTTTTCGCTTAAAAATAGTGTTTTCCTGCACCCTGTTTCTCCCATAAGATACTTGTATGTCTCTATCATATCACCTCTCCCTCCTCTCCTCCAGGAGTACATGTTCAGTTCCTTCAACCTGTCTTCATAAGACTTGTGATGCAATCCATGCACCATCTTTGTTGCCCTCCTCTGAACCTTCTCTACCCTGTCTATGTCCTTACGTAGGTATGGTCTCCAGAACTGTACACTGTACTCCAGGTGGGGCCTCACTAGTGTCTTGTATAAGCGGAATTATGACCTCCCTTTTCCTGCTGGTGATGCCCCTGCCTATACATCCCAGCATCCTATTTGCTTTACCTGATGCCTTGTCACAGTGTTTCCCTACCTTGAGGTCATCAGAGATGACAACCCCAAGGTCCCTTTCCTGCTTGGTGCATGCTATATCCTCACCCCCAACTGATATATTGTGCCAGGGTTTTTGTGCCCCATATGCATTATCTTGCACTTCTTTGCATTGAATTTCAACTGCCAAACCCTTGACCATTCTTCAAGTTTCTGCAGGTCCTTCTCATTCTGTCTACACCCTCTGGTGTGTCTACTCTGTTACAGAGCTTTGTGTCATCAGCGAACAGTGAAATTCTGCCTTCTAGATCCTGCGTAATGTCACTGATGAAGATGTTGAATAGGACCGGTCCCAGCACTGATCCCTGTGGTACCCCACTGGTCACTCTTCCCTCTGTGGAGTGACAGCCATTTACCACCACCCTCTGTGTCCTGCCACCCAGCCAATTACCTACCCACCACACCTACTGTCCTGCCCACACCCATATTCCCCAGTTTGTGTAATAGTCTTCTATGGGCACAGTGTCAAAGGCCTTTAAGTCCAGATAGGCCATGTCCACTGCCCTCCCTGATCCACCTCCCTAGTCACCCAGTCAAAAATTCAATGAGGTTGGTCTGACATGACCTCCCCTGGTGAAACCATGCTGCCTTGGGTCCTGTAGTCCATTGACAACCAGATGTTCCACCAATTTCTCTCCTTCAGTAGTGCTTCCATGATCTTTCCTCTACTGAGGTGAGGCTGACTGGTCTGTAGTTCCCTGCTTCCTCTTTGTTCCCACTTTTGTATAAGGGACTACATCTGCTGTCCTCCAGTCTTTGGGTACCTCCCTGTTTCCAGTGATTGGCTAAACAGGATAGCCAGAGGTTCAGCCACCACCTCTCTTAGTTCTTTAAGGACCCTGGGGTGCACCCCATCTGGCCCCATTGCTTTGTCAACTATTAGTACTTCCAGTTCCTTCAGGACCCTTTCTCGTGTAAAGGGACTTGTGTCCATTTCGCACCATTCTCACCCTTGTACTCCCTTCAGACCCATTACCCCTCTTCCTCAGTAAAGACTGAGCAGAAATACCTGTTCAATATGTCAGCTTTACTGTTGTCATCCTCCACCACTCACATCCTCCCCTTCAGTCTCACTATCCCTCCTTTGTCTTTCTTTTTCACTTATGTACCTGTAAAAGGTTTTGTCCCCTTTAACCACTGATTTTGCAATGTGTTCTTCTGTCTGAGCTTTGGCTTCCCTTACTGGCTTCCTGCCTCCTTTGTTTCTCCTGGTACTTCTCCCTATCCCCTTCTGCCTGTGTCTTTTGTATTGCCTGAATGCAATCTTTTGGCTTTCACTTTCTTTGCTACCTCTTGGAAACCATAATGGTCTCCTCTTCCTTTTCCTCTTGCTAACCTGCTTAATGCATAATTCTGTTGTTCTTATAATCCCCATTTTAAATACTGACCACTGTTCCTCAACCCCTGATTCCTGTCCCATTCCCATTAATGCCTCTTTCAAGTATCTCCCCATTTTCCCAAAGTCTGCCCCCCTAAAATCCAGGATACGTGTTTTTGTGTGGTTTGGTTCTGCTCTTTCTGTGATTTCAAACCACAATGACTGGTGGTCACTGTTACCCAGGTGCTCCCCACTGTTACCCCATCACACTGTCCCTTTTGTGAGCAGAAGGTCCAGTATTGCCTTCTGCCGAGTTGGTTCCATGATCAGTTGCTTGAGGAAGGCACCCTGAAGGGAGTCAGGATAAATCTGCTCCTAGTTGATGCTGCTTGCTGGGATGCTCCAGTCCACGTCTGGAATATTGAAGTCTCCAACCAGTACTACCTCACTCTTGTCTGCCATCCTTTGGATGGCTAGCATCAACTCTATCTGTTTCTTCCTCCTGGGCTGGTGGTCTATAGACCACTCCAGTGCGGATGGCTGGCCCATTTTCTTTCCAGCTTAACCCACAGTATCTCTCCCCATTTTGTTCCTCCTGGATCTCTGTGGCCCTTATGTCATTTTCACATACAGTGCCTCCTCCCTTCCTGCCTGCTCTGTCTCTTCTGAATATGTTGTAGCCAGGTATGGCCATCTCCCAAGTCATGGTTATCATTACACCAGGTTTCAGTGATGGCCACAATGTCCAGGTCTGACTGTACCATGACAGCCTCCAGATCTTCCATCTTGTTGCTAAGGCTCCTGGCATTTGCACACATAGCTTCCATGATTGACCTCCTAGACTGCTTCACTGTTCTACTCCAGCCCCTTCCTTGGTTGTCATTTATCCCTGGTTCTCCTTGCTGTCTGCCCTTCTGCTGAATTTTGCCTTTTCTGCTTATCCACCTTTTGGACACTAATCTCCATCTTTTGCACACTGCTTTGAGAGATAGCCACTCCTCTGGTTCACTGGTTCCACTGCTAGCTGTGGGGGTGAGCAAGTAGGTACCCTCCTTGCTGGCCTGCCACCCCTCTTGCTAGTTTAAATGCTTGTCAATGTAGCATTTAAACTTATCATTGAGTACTTGGATTCCCTCCAGGATGGATGCAGGCCATCAGGCTTGAACAAACCTCCATCCTCCAGGTGGGTCCCCAGTCACCAATGAATCCAAACCCTTCCTCACAGCACCAGTTCTTCAACCATGAGTTAAAGTTCCTGGTGCATGCACTCTATCTCTCCATTGCCTCTCACAGGTAGTACTTCTGAGAAAGTGACAGAAGTAGCTACTTGCTGAGACCCTCCCAGTTTCCTAAACTCTTCCTGAACTTCTTTGGCTCCCCATTTGCCAAGTCATTAGTACCTGGGTGGATGACATCCAGCTCCCCTCCGTCTTGCCTTCCCAGTGATCCCAGTATCTTCCTTCCATCCCTCCATGCCGTGGCACCTGGTAGGCACCTCACTTCCTGTCCTCCCCTCTGTGTTCCTAGCTGGATCCCTCTTACGATGGAGTCCCCCACCAGGATTCTTCCTCCTCCTCTGGGGTCCACTGCTTTCCCCACTGAGGTCACCTCCTTGGCTAACCTCCACATCCTTTCCTTCCACTTCTCTGGGTACTTCTATTTGGTTGTCCTCATTTGCCAGTGTGGCATATGAGTTCTTGAGAGGAATAGGATCTGGATGTGCCTCTGCCTGACTGCTCTAACCATCCCTGAGCCCACTGTCATCCAAGTGCTCGTTCTTGGCATCCTTTGAGGCAGCTGCAATGGACTGGGTGGTCCCTGGATAGGGGTGATGGTACTCCTGACCCAGTTTACTTCTGCTCTGAGTCTGGTTACCTCATCCCGTAGTCCAGAGAGATGCATGCAGATAGGGCAGCATCTCAGTGTCCAGAAGGTCTGCCTGAATATGGCTGCCCCACAGCCACTGCATTGCACCACTCCCCACATTATACTGCAATTCCACTACTTGTCTGCTACTGAAACTCTCTTAGTTCTCTTTTTATTAATTTGCAGTACTAAAAATCCTGTAACTGATCCTCAGATATTTTTTTTTTAAGGAAAAAGAAACCAATAAATAAATAAATGAGTCAAAACACTTGTCGTGCTGAGGGTGGGCTTCTTCCCCCTTATGCCCCTCCTACTTCACACCTCTTACTATACCCTGTGTTTAGCTCCTGTCAATCAGATTTATCAGGGCATATAATTAAGAGTTGGGGAAGGAAGGGAGGGCGAAAATTTGCAGCAATTAAAGACAGCACAGAATTACACCACCACTATGTTTTAAATTTTCAACAGCCCAAAAACAATTATAAGTAAAGACAACAAAGAAAGAAAGTATAGTGTCACTACAAGCCCACAATCTAAGTTTAAAGAAAATACCAATTACCAGTTACTCTAAAGCACTGAATTGTATGTTTCCTTCCTTCTCCTTCATAGCTTCTTCTGAGAAAATCAACCTCTGCTTGCTACTTTAACTCTGACTAAGCCCCACCTCCAGTTATCACGTAGCTGAGGTCAGAGGCAGACAATCTTACACCTTCACCCAGCTACAGGACAGTCAGACAAGCCAAGATAAAATTTGCAGCAATTAAAGACAGCACAGAATTACACCACCACTATGTTTTAAATTTTCAACAGCCCAAAAACAATTATAAGTAAAGACAACAAAGAAAGAAAGTATAGTGTCACTACAAGCCCACAATCTAAGTTTAAAAGAAAAATACCAATTACCAGTTACTCTAAAGCACTGAATTGAATATGTTTCCTTCCTTCTCCTTCTGGCTTCTTCTCTACTGGTTTACTTCTCCAAATATCTTGTGTAAAATCTTAGATGTAACAATTACCCCCCTGTATATGTCCAGCCATGCTCTGCTGACACTATCCATGTTACCGGCTACCCTGGGCCCTAGCTCAGTAAGCTGGAGGCTAGACCCCATACTACTACAGGACAAAGAATTTAGGGAATGGCTTCAGCGGGAGACCCGGATTTACTTTTCAGAGAATCCTCCTGGATCCGCCTCGGCAGTTGCCATATGGGAGGCATTTAAAGCCACTATCAGAGGCTGTATTATAAGCTATGCTGCCCATCACAGGAGACAGAGGTAAAGGGAACATAGGGAACTGGAGGTGGCACTAGGGGAAAAGGAAAATCAATATAAAATAGACCCTAAGAAACTTCAGAATCCGGAGTTCCTACGCGAACTGCTAAAACCTCAGAATGAAGCTAAACACACTGGCATCCCATAAGGCAGAGCTTCAGATTTTGTGATTGAAACAGAAATACTGGGCAGGAGGGGAAAAGGCTGGGAAGCTACTGGCATATAGGCTAAAAAAACAACAGGCAGAAAGGCATATAACGCAATTGCAGAACAACAAAGGGGAGATAAATCGTAAATCTGAGTCCATAAATAAAATCATGCTGTCCTTTTATGAGTCCCTCTACAGCTCCCATATAACCTGGGACAAAACAAAGTTTGATAAATTTATGAATGGTACGAAACTTCCTAAACTTACTGGCACCAAAGGGAACAGCTGGAGGGGAACATAGTCATGCAAGAAATCAGGGATGCAATTAATGGCATGGCTATGCGGAAAGCCCCAGGGGATGGCTACCCCATAGATTTCTATAAAGTAGTACAAGAGTCTACCTCTCCCCCATGAGGGCTATGTTACAAGAAGTGCTGCAAAAAAGACCCTTCCCGCTACCCTTAGAGAGGCGGTCATTATGGCTCTTTCGAACGAAGGGAAGGATCCTAAGCTGCCAGTGAGTTATAGACCCATTTCACTTATAAATGCGGATACTAAGATCCTAGCGAAAGTGCTTGCAACTCGTCTGGAGTCAATCTTTCCAAATTTAATTCACACCTCTCAGGTGGGTTTTGTGAATGGTCGAGCCAGCACAGATCACCTTAGGTCTTTGGTGTCCCTTATACAAAGGGCGGGCCAACTTCCCTCCCCGGCCACGGCCATCTCGGTTGATTTTAAGAAGGCCTTTGATTCGGTAGAATGGGACTTTCTCCATGCCATCCTACAACACTATGGCTTCGGCGTTGGGTTCAGAAGCTGGATAAAGACCCTATACACAGCCCAGGGCCAGATTACTGAAAAATAATATTCTGTCAGGCCCAATCGAATTACACAGGGGCACCAGACAAGGTTGTCCTCTTTCACCAATGTTATTTGTCCTGGTTATTGAAGCCCTGGCCAGTGCAATTAGGGAACACCCCAACTTTCAGGGTTTAAGCATGGGCAGGGTGTCTCACTCCACCTTGTTATATGCAGATGACTGCCTAATTTTAACCGATGATTTTCAAGCCAGTGCAAAGTACATTGCTGATCTCCTACAATCCTTTTCTGATATTTTGGGGTTAAAAGTTAACCAAGGGAAAACAGAGGTCCTCCCTTTAAATGATAGGCTACCGCCAGAACATATTACACGGATGGGATTTGTCTGTGCTAAGGAGGGTATTAAATACCTGGACATAAGAATTGTACCTCATGTATCCTCTCTACCTGAAATTAATCTAGCCCCCTTGATCACCAGCATAAGGGAGGAAACCCAGAGATGGAAATAATCAAATCAATCCTTCTCTGGGAAAGTAACAGCAATCAAAATGATGTTGGCACCGAGGGTCTATTATTTACTTTCCCACCTTCCAATTGACATTCCTAAAAAGTGGTTTCAAAAATTGGAGGCAATAATGAGTTTGTTCATATGGGAAAAAAAGACCCCTCTGATGCAGCAAAGCCAGGCTCCAGGCTCCTTGGAACCAAGGAGGGTGGTGCCTTCCTCATTTTCAACATAACACCTATGCATTCTCAGTAGCCAACACCTGTAAAATGTTTTGGGATAAGGCGGAGGCTGCACCAGCCTGGAAAGCAATTGAAAGGGCTGCCCTTCTCAGTAACCACCTTACAGGGTATCTTGGCAACCCCCTGCCACCCTCAGCTCAGTGCTATCTGACCATTAATGCTACCCACAGGGCTTGGCACCAGGTAGGGGTCATCAGGAAATCATGTTTGGACCCAGGACCACTTTTTCATCTTTGGAATAACTCCAGCTGGACAATTAATCAAAGGCCTATTATGTGGGTGGAGTGGAAGGACAAACAGATTATTAGTCTAAGGGATATTCTAATGGGGGATGGATACACCCTGGATAGTTTTACTTCCTACAAATAAGATATAAACTGGAGAAAAAGGAATTCTGGAGGTATCTACAGTATCGACACCTATACTCAGAGTGCCTTAAGTGAGGGTACTCCTGTACTATGTGCCTATCCAAGGATATAGCCACCACTAGAAAGCTGCCAATAGGTAAATGGACACTACCTGAGAGAGGCCTGGCAGGTCAGATTTATAAATTCGTGAGGAAGGACTTACCTGACCCCTCCCTGCCAGCAAAAGTGAAATGGCAAAGAATGCTGGGCAAGGAGATTTCAGGGTTTGAATGGAGAAATAGCTGGGTTACTGCAAAAACAGCCTGTGTGGACCCCAGAAGTTTCCTTATTCAAAGTAAAGTGAGGAACCTTTGGTACCACAACCCAGCAGTACTATTGAAAATGGATTTGATACAGGAGGAGACCTACTGGAGGTGTGATGCCACAGGAGCAGACCTTCTACATGTGATTTGGAATTGTTCTTCATTAAGTCATTTTTTTGCTGAGATAATTCAGTGTTGCTCCAGTATTCTTGGCCATCATGTCCCCACTGATCCAGTGTTTTGAGTTCTGGGCATTCCTCCTGCTGAGTGTAAGCTAACAGCCCCAAGTTTGGCGTGGCTCTTATAGGCTTCGGTCAAAGCCAAACAGCTCATAGTATGCAGATGGAGAACTAAGGACGTCTTGTCCCTTATAACCTGGCTTACAGCCTTGGCTAAGTTGGCTAGCTATTCCAGGCTTATGCACTTAAGCAATGACACCCTGTCGCTTTTCATAGAGAGGTGGACTCCCTTCCTGCAGCATATGCACAGCCACTCCACCACCTCCATAACTCTTATCGACGGGACAAGTCATGAGCTCCCTGAGGGTTACCCCCAACCCCTAGCCCTCTCCTGTCACCTTCGTCATCCATTGTCTAATGAGTGTGGACAGGCCACTTTCACAAGGCCAAGACCCCCCACTCATCTTCAAACATAATGTCATGTCATTGGTCTCACTTGAGTTCATTACATAGGACTTGGATACATATGGTAAAGTTCAGTATATTTGTGGTTAATGACGCATATTGTTTTTAATGCTCCATATGAACTTTTGTTTGTAATGTCATTACCAGTGTGATATTGTATGTCTCTTTAATTCAATAAAAAGTTAAACTGCAAAAAAAAAAAAGCTTTATATAATGAGGCACAGGCTTGTCCAATGTTAAATGGCCACCTAGGCATACCAATGTATGTTCAGAATGGGGTGAGACAAGGCTGCCCTTTGAGCCCCCTTTTGTACATTATGTGTTTGGATCCCTTATCGAGATTAATACAAATTGATCTGTACATAAAAGAAATACAATGGGGAGATAAAATGATTCCAAAAACATGTGCATATGCAAATGACTGTATAATTGTAGTAGAGAATCAGGAAGCAGGGGAAGCAGCAGTTCAGAAAATAGATGGACAAAAAATGTACACAGGAATAGAAATCAATAAAACAAAAGTAAGATATTTTCATTGGGGAAGGCAGGAAAAGAAAGGTTTGGTAGTATTGGAATTGTAGAGGACAAGATAGAAGTATTAGGCATAATTTTTGGTGGGAAGGATCCCATGAAGGAAAATTGGGACTGGAAAATTCAAATAGCAAAAAAAAAAAATAGGTGGAAAGAATGGAATATGACAATGGGAAAAATAATTTTTATGTTGAAATCTTTTATACTACTGATTTTCTTACATATTGCATTTATATTTCTGGTGCCAGAGGGTTTGCAAGTTAAACTTTTAGGTTTATTTTTTTCATTGTTGTGGGGAAATAGGTTGAATCCTGTCAAGAGAGTACACACATATAGACCAGAAAAAGAAGGGGGATTAAACATGTTGCACCCTATTGTTTTTTTCATATTAATATTTGTGTATGCAAATGTGAAACCAATATTACAAGGGGAAAAAAAATATGGTGTTTCTTGATAGAAAAGTGGGGAAGAATTTTTATGTGTAGTTGGGGGGAAAAAGGAAATGTGTAGGAACAAAAGAAGCTGCTGTGTTATACAAATGAATGTAGGAAATATATAACTCAATGGGAAGCATCTAAGGATGAAATACGGATAAAAAAAGGAAAGTGTTATATAGTAAAATTATAGAAAGAAAATATTATGAGGTGCCAGTATTTAAGGTAAGACAAGAGGTAAATATAAATGTGTTGATAGGAGCAATGTTAGAAAATTGAATACTGAAGAAAATGATGGTAGTAATATGGATGTTTAGTCACGGAAAATTAAATGTAAAGGGAAATTTAAAACATAAAATGACTGAGGAAAGAACCTGTCCAGAAATGCAATGTGTGGAGAAAGAAGAAATGATAGAACATATGTTGTTTGAAAGTCCTTTTATAAAACTGTTTTGGGAATTGTTAGCAAATATGCAGGGAATGGAAATATTTTAAAATATGACATATGAAATATTGGTCTATGGACAATTACCAGATGAATGTTTTTTTTTTTTTAAAGAATACAGTGTATGTAGTTTTTGCCATAATTAAATGGTCCATATGGCAAGTCAGGTGTCAAAGGTGTATTCAGAAAAAGGAAATGGCAATGGAAGATCTATTGTTTAAAATACAAAGCGAAATAGATATGGTATTTCTGGATGAAAGCAATAAATATGGAGAAGATAGAGGGAGACAGTTATGGAGGAATTTTGAATGTGTAGGTAAAAATGATTAATGAAGTATTCATGGATTTAGATATAAATATTTAAAACTATAGGAAAAAAACTATAAAATGAACTTAGGGAAATTTAAGGAGGGTATGAATGTAAGGAAAAAAGTATGTGAAAAAAATATGTTACAGGAAAAAGGAAAAAAAGATGTGTGAAAGAGAAAACGTATTTTATTTAAAAGGAATGTTGTAAATAGATTGTCTATTATGTTTGTTTTTGGTCTTGAATAAAAATGTCCCAATCTCTTTCAGCAGGTGACTCTGTAGAGTCAAGACAGTGTTGGTCTCTGATGGAGGAAGACAGTGGAGGAGATTGGGCTATTGCACACCTGTGGCAGACTTGCAGTGGGGAAAATGGTATTGCTGGGATGCACCCGGGAGGTGGCCAGCAAAGCATACCTGGTCCTCCACAGCCTAGATCGATGTCCGACGGTGTAGTTTGCACCAGTAGACAAATGACATCAGAAGGACTAACGAATTTGGAAAGCCAGCTGAAGAGTATGTCAAGAAGAAGCATGGATGCTTATATGGATGTATCTATGGGTAAAAGCAGTGATACAAGGCTCCGTTTGGAAGAAAAAAGAAGGATTATGGAAAAAGTGTCTGAAGAGTTCAGATTGGCCCAGGTACAAGCTGAGGAAAAGCTGAAGAAAAGGAAAAGGCCTGAATTTGATTCTCCATCAGCAACTCCAGGTACTGGATCTAAAATATTTTTATGTGCAGCCCCATGTGGGAATGAAGAAGAGAGTTTCTCGCCACAAACCCCAAACCCACAGGCAGGCGATGTTCAGCTGCAGTGGTACCCCAAAATAGTCCTGGAAGGAGTGGGCTGGATTCAAATTGAGACAGGTCAGTGGGTAGCTGACCCTTTGATTCTGATTCCAGGGGTATCTGGGGTGGGGGAAGAAGAGAATGTTGTACTTGGGAAACCCAATCTGGCACCACAGAGGGGATTAAATCCCCAAAACCTGGAAAAGCCTCCAGTTACTGTAACTTCTCCAAATAGCTTTACAGGAGACCATACGGAGCAGTGGGGAGAACAGACAGACCCAGTCTTGGACAGCCCTGTCTCATACTCACCACTTGAAGTTTTATTCCAGGAGGAATTTCTTGATGTCCCCATGGTAGGGGAAGACCCCATATGCTCACATGCTGGAACTGTCCACATCTCTGTCTCAAGGATGGAGGGAGAACAGCCTGCCTTATCAGAACCAGCATCCACATTCGCAAGTTTATTCCATAAATCAGTATCCCTGGCAAAGTGCAGGGATGCTGTAAGGCTGAGATATATGGGGCCTAACGACAACATGCCTGACAGATTTTATGTAGGTGAAGTTTTAGTTAAACAGATGTTGGGGTTTTCCCTGAGCGACGTGTATGCTTTAATGCACACACATGGGCATAATACGTATGATATAAGCTTCAGAATCTCCTCAACAAATTTTGGATGAAATATGCTCTGTTAAAAACAAACCCTGCATGGTCTCATTTTCAGGCCATACCTCTTACAAAACAATACTTCAAAGTAATTACATTTCTGTTTAGGAATGAAGGGGTAAATGTGGTGGATATTTCATATTGACTGGAGGAAAAATGCAAGATTCAAGGTAATCCTGAGCCCATCCTTGATTCGGAGGGATTTTGGAATGGGGGATGACAATAAAAAGTAAACTTGACACAATCGGATGAGGGCTTACAACATCTTCCCAGTTGTTTTTGTCTAGGCCGAGACAAAGGCTTCATTTTCTATCTGGGACAACCTCACCACTTATACAAATGTTGCTCAGGAAGACACCTTAGCAGAACATGCAACACTTTGAAATGTGACCAATGTGGTGAGTTGGGTTATTTAATGTCTGATTGTCATAACCCCCCTAAATGTTCACTGTGTGTGGAAAATCACTATTTTACAAAGTGCCCTATGGCAGACCAAAATAATACAAATGAAGATTTTTGTATTCAAGATTTCTACATCAATACAGTGGTCAAAGTGGCCCAATGACAGAGACCGCCCCCCTTGGGCAGAACCCAACTGTTATTCCAATGGAGCAGGCAGAGCTACCTGCTAAGGGGCCATCACAGGACAACCAAACCATCAGGGAACCCACTGAGGACCGAGTCTTGGTAGGAACTAGCTACTCAGTAGCAGGAATAGCCACAAATTCCAATTCAATGCTCCCACCTCTACCACCAGAAGAAGCATACACAGTGGTTTCCAACAGACGTAGAAGTCTGAGGAACAGGAATACAGTAAAATCAGTTTCAGAATCATACCGACTCCCATTATAAAACTCATACATGGTGTTACAAAAGGAGGCACCAGATGCAGGAACGGAATCTGACTGTACGTTGGTTCAATCCTCTCAGCCGGAGGCAGCCTCTGATATGGAGCAATCTTTGAAGGACTCTGATTCGGTTAAAAAGAAATAATCCCAGCTGGGGTCAAGAAAATGGATGAAAAAAAAATAGCATTGTTTTAAGCTAGTTTATGGTAAATGCAGAATTATAATGAGAGGTAGCCTGTTACATTTCATTATGGCGATGACTGGTATTTATAATATAACTGTAGCATCCTTGAATGTAAATAGCATCCAGTCAGAGAGAAAGAGGCTCCTGATTTACTCTCTGTTTGAAAATGGTAGACAAGATGTGGTGTTTCTTCAGGTCACTTGCTTACACAATAAGATAGAGATGGAGCAGGCCTCAGTGGGGTGGATATGGGGAGTTCCTTACTGGTCGATAGGGGAAGATTTGTGTACTGGGGTGGGTATTTGTGTGAACAATCCATCAGCATACTTGGTACAGATTCTGGATATACTACCAGGCCATGTGCTGTTGTTGGATATGGTTTTCTGTGGTCTGCAATGCAGATTTATTAAAGTGTATGCTCTTCAAATCAAAACCACAAGGACTGAAGTGTTTAGAGCGCTGCAGCCATATTTTTTCACATCTAAATATGTCTTCCGAGAGTTTTAATTGTAGAGTACCAAACTGATAGGGGTCTAAAGACAAGAAAGATATACTGTGATGCAAATTGTCTGAATGACCTCCTTACTCAAACAGGTTTAATAGATGTGATGGCCCTATCAGGCACACCTAAGAAAATCTTTTTTCATGGTACTCAGGCCACCAGAATAGATTTCTGTTTTTTGCCAGAATCATTAAGGGTTTTAAATACCCAAACACACCAGTAGTGGCATGTGATCATGCAATTATAGACATTTCTGTGTCTAGTCATGAGACTAGACACTAGGGCCCTGAGTATTGGAGATTAAATTTAGAATTATCTCTCCCAATGGTGAAAGGTTTTGTATCTCTGCTTAGGGCTTGGAAATCAGTCATATGCCTTTATGATTCATTTCAAGAGTGGTGGGAGGACACAAAAAAAAGACATTAAAAAGTATTTTCAAATAATAGGCAAAATTAATGGCAAACACAAAATTGACATGTACCTAGAGTATAGGGAGAATTTTCAAGATTTACTTTCGAAAGCAGCCCAGGGTGATAGAACAGTCCTCGCAGAGTTCTAAAAGATGAAAAAACTCCTAAATGATTCCCAGCACAACAGAATGAAATCCGTTGATAAAGAGTGGAGGTTTGGGACACAAGGTAGCAAAAATTTCATGAACCTGTACCAGTTCTGCACCCAACAAAGACACCAGAAACATATTACTTATTTAAGGGACCAACAGGGTAAGATGGTTACATCTAAGTCAGATATCATTCAGGCAACAGATGGGCATGTACACACATTCTTTTGTCCATCAGACTCCTCCACGGGAACACATAAGGATTGGTTGGAAAATAATTTACCACAAGCCTCACAGGTTCATAAAGATATTTTGAGTTCTTCCATTACACCACTTGAGATCACTGCAACATTTCTACAAACAAGATCCGGTACAGCTCCTGGAAAGGACGGGATCTCCTACGAGCGATACAAAATCTTATTTACAGAGTTATTGCAGGAATTTACAGCTGTTTTGTAATAAGCACTGGATTCAGGAATACTACCAGGCAGTATGTCAGACGGATTAGTACTTTTTATGTTTAAAAAGGGGGATAGGGCAGACAGATCTCCATAATTGGTGTTGGATTACTCTGCTTAATGCAGATTTTAAAATACTAATGAAGCTACTCAACAATAGATTATTACTATGTGCCCCTATGCTAATTCACCCATCTCATACATGTTACATACTAGAATGGAAGAAAACTGATGGACTTATCCTGTTAAGGGAAATATTACAGAGGGGAGATACAGGGGAACTCATGGGCTTACTTGACAGTCTTGATCAGGCCAAAGCATTTTCAAAGCAAACCATGAGTACTTATGGGATTGTATGGGATATGATGGGATACCACCAAACTTAGTAAAGTGGATACAGACCTGTTATGCCATGGCAACAGCACAGTCATAATGCAATGGGTGGCATGGACAGAAGTGTAGAATAACAAGGGGAGCCAGACAAGAGTTTCCCCTGAGTCCACTTCTATATATTTATGCAACAGGGGTCAGGATAAAAACTGTAGGATAAAACCATTTATCTTCGCTACTATGGTAATAAATTTATTTATCCACATAGTAACTACATCATCACCCATTTATCCACACAGTAACTACATCACTAGCTCATTTATCTACACAGTTCTCTTCAGAATTCATTTAGAATGTTCGGCCTCAGAACCAGTACTAATCATATTTAAATGTCAATAACTTAAAAACGAAAAAGATAACATGGTACTGTGAGCACGAAAATTGTTCAGCACAAAATTATCTACAAAATGAATAATGTTTCATTTACATAAACCCTGTATATTGTATATGGTTAGCAAGAAAACTGAAGAAAATGTAATTTTTTGTTCACTTTTTTGACAAACAAATATAAATAACTTAAAACAAAAAATGATAGCATGGTACTGTGAGCACGAAAAATGTTCAGCTCAAAAATATCTACAAAATGAGTGGTGTTTCATATATAGATACCATTTTGTTTTTTTATAATTAGCAAAAAACAGCATAAAATTCTATTTTCTTTTCCCTTTTTTGACAAATTATTTACACCTACCAAAATCAAAATGTTCACACAACATCTAAACCTGTTGCATAAATGGAATATGCAGCGGTTCAGTGTGTGATAATGCATTTATCTTGTACAGTTTCCAGTGACCTCTCGTAACTCTCACTCGTGCCGGCTTTTCATTGAGTTACTTGAGGTCACTAGGCTCTACAAATCATCATTATCCCACTAACAACTACATATCCTATATATTCACATTAGATCCTTAATAAGTTGGGTAAGTGACAAGATGAACATATAGTACAAGGGGTTTCCTTTTCAAGCACAAAACCTGAAATTAAATGTACTGCATAATGATATTTGTTTTATAGTGGGGGATCTACTGTCAGCACAGACTCTAGGACAGGTCTTACAAGATTTTGCGCATCATACATGGGCATGAATCAATCTGGAAAAATGGAAATGTATTTCAATAAGGAATGAGGATGTTCAGGGGTCAAAAATTATAGGTATTCCTGTGGCTCGTGAGCCATGTACCATTTTAGGCCTACTTTTTGGGGCTGGGGATCTAGCCCTTCTGAACTGGAATATTAAGCTACAGGCAGCCTTAGATAAAGTGAGTGTGTAGAACAAATGAAGGTTATCTAAGTTAAAAAGGGTTCAGATTGTGAAAACCTATTTGCTCCCTGAGTTTTTGTATCTGAGTACATTTGTTTGTCTCCCTTCCCAGTTGGAAACCAAAATGCATAGTTGTTTTTTTTTCCTGTATATGGGGTAGTAGGTTGAACCCAATTAAACAATGCCTGCTACTAAGGGACTAAAAGAGTGGAGGTTTAAAGATAATCCAACCCATAGTGTTATTTTTTACTATGTTTGCTTATTCTATTTTAAAACCTTTATTAACCCATAGTTTAAATTTTTGGGTACCCTGGGTGTGGAATTCTCTGGGCAATATTTATTCTGTGTGGCCTGCCCACACACAGTTACCACGTCAAACATCTTTACAGTATCTCCCTGAGTCCTTGAAGGTTTGCTTTGGGAAAATTAAGTTATGGGGCCTAGCAAAAGAACACCTATTTAAGTTCAGTAGAAAGGGACTATATTGGGTTATTCTGCAGAAATTCTTTCAGGATAGAGCTCATTTCAATAGCTATTCTCCACAGAACAAAATATCAATGGGTAAAATGTTGGAATCTCCTTGGATCCCATGTCATATGTGGGACGTCTTATGGCTTTCCCTGCATGGGAGATTAAATGTGAGAAGGAATTTGAGGCACAGGTCAATGACAGATAGATATTGCCCTAGAGATACATGTTTTAGTGTTGCTGAAACAATGGATCATTTATTTCTGGACTGTTCCTTTATTCAGGATTTTTGGTAGATGCTTATACAGAAGTGGCCTACATCACCATGTTATAATTTGACAATGGAAATAGTATGTTTAGGTATTCTACCTTTCCTATGGACTAAACATGATAGAACAACAATATAGTTATTTCTAATTTGCGGTTGAGACACAAGGAGGCATGGAAAGGATAAGAAGGGACTTGGCAAGGTTGGAGGAATGGTCAGAAGTATGGCAGCTTGGATTCAATGCAAAGAAGTGCAAAATAATGCACCTGGGAAACAAGAACCCAGGGGAAGATTACACAATGGGGGGGAGGTAGTAACAACAACAAAAAAGGAAAGGGACCTGGGGTAATCATATCAGATGACCTTAAGGTTAGCAAGCAATGTGAGAAGGCAGTAGGGAGGGCTGGGGGGATACTGGGATGTATAGGGAGAGGCATCACCAGTAGAAAACAAGAAGTTGTTATCCCTCTGTACAGACAGTTGGTGAGACCCCATCTGGAGTACAGTGCCCTGTTCTGGAGACCCCATCTCCGCAAGGACATAGACAGGATGAAGGAAGTCCAGAGGAGGGCAACTAAAATAGTGCATGTTCTGCAAGAGAAGCCATACGAGGAGAGACTAAAAGAGCTTAATATGTATACCCTTGAGGAAAGGAGGGAGAGGGGGACATGTTAGAAACTTTTAAGTACCTCAGTGGAATCAACAAAGTCCAAGAGGGTAGCATCTTTCAGAAAAAGAGTTGTGCAAGAACAAGGGGACACAATTTGAAGATGGGGGGGACAGCTCAGGGGCAATGTGAGGAAGTATTTTTTTCACAGAGAGGGTGGTGAATGCATGGAACAGCCTTCCTGAGGAGGTTGTGGGGTCTAAAACTGTGGGACAATTCAAGAACGCATGCGACAGACATAAGGCAATTTTTGTGGGGATAGGAAGAAACAGGCTGTTGGTTAAAGAAGATCTGCAGCTTGTCCTGTAGGTAGGGGAAATGGGCAGACTAGGTGGGCCAAGCGGTCCTTATCTGCCATCAAAGTCTATGTTTCTATGTTTCTATGGTATGTTCATTGTTGACTGACAATTTAACAATTACATTTTACCTCAGATGAACTGTTTTATATGATAGAGAATTCGGTTAAGAATCAAAGATCACAAGAGTCAACGTGGGTCGCTACAAATATTTTTAAATCAAGAAGAAGCTCTATTGATTGGCTGTTATAATGAAAGATGGCATTGAATAAGTTTCCAGCTTTAAAAAAAAAAGAAAGAGGGGGTAACACTCCTTGTTTCAAGATGTGGCTTGAAAGATACAAGGTTTGATAGAGCACTGGTAGATGAATGAAATCCAAACCTTAATATAAAAGGGTTTCATTTCCTGACTGAGATCTGGGGTTCATCCTGTTTTGGGAGGGGACTGTCCTTATGATTCGAACTAGAGGAAGGATGACTGTAAAACTAAGTTCTTTTGAATGTTGTTTGAAAATTTACAATTCGGTTAAAGTGTACAGTAATTCCCCACAGCATGGAAAACAGCTATAGTCACACCTATTCACAAAGGAGGTAGCAGGTCCACCCCCAGCAACTATCATCCAATCTCCATCCTCCCTCCCCTTTCCAAAGCCTTAGAAAAAGTGGTGGCAACACAACTCACTGAATATCTAGCAAAATATGACATTCTTTTCCTGGAACAGCATGGCTTCCATGCTAGTCACAGCACAAGTACAGCGATAATGGAGTTCTCCAACTTCCTGCGCTCCTCCCTGGACTACTGTTCCCTAGCTGAAGCAGTGTTCATCGACCTCTCTAAGGCCTTTGATACTGTCTCTCACCCCTTCCAACTAAATGCCCTCAACCATACAGGGCTCTCTGCTGGCCCCCTTGCCTGGTGAGTGAGTTGCCTAACAGCCCGCTCCCAGCGTGTCAAAAATAATGGGATACTTTTAGAAACCCATCCTATCTACTCGGGGGTCCCCCAGGAATATATATCTTGGGCCCACTACTCTTTAGCCTCTACCTAAACACCCTGCCAGTGCCTGCTCTGGCAATATTCTCCTGTATGCCAATGACACCGTTATTTATGCAGCCAACAGAAATCCATCCTCCCTCCAAGACTCCCTCCAACGCTCCTTCAATGATGCTGAAAACTGGTTTAAGGAGAGCAGACTAGTCATTAACCGCAAAAAAAACAAAGGCAATGCTCTTTGCCCACCATCAGAACAAAGCCAGCACCAATCTCCTCTAAATCCTCCCCAGCACTCATCAACCAATTGAACAAGTTTACACCTACAAATACCTTAGGATCACTTTTGACTCAGCCCTCACCTTTCATACCCACATTACAGCCCTCACTTCCACCGCTAATGCTTGTATTGGCTTACTCTATCGTCACAAGGACTGCCTCCCACCTGATGCCCTCAGACTAGCCGTAACATCCTCAGCAATGTCCTTTGTCGATTACGGCCTTCCAGTCTATGGTGCTGCTGACTCCACAGCCCTCAACAAAATTCGACTCACCCTAAACAAGGCTTGCAGACTAGTGACCAGTGTCCCTAGGCTCACCCACACATGTCAGGTCTATGACATGGCAAATCTCCTTAGCCTCGATGAATGCCTCCAATTCCAAACTTGCCTATTAAACTAAGAAAATTCTACTTGGGCTGTCGACCCCTGGGGTCTTTGCTGCCATCCAGCGCAAACCTTCCAGAGTCAATACCTGAACCACTGACAAGGTCACACTACTGGTACCCAGAACTAGGACCACCCAGGCACAGAGGTCATTCAGCTACATAGCCTCGTCCTGGTTCAATTCACTCCCTGCAGCCATTTCCGATGCCACCATAATTGCCCCCTTTAAAACTGCCCTACGGAACCAATTGTTCAACACCCACTGCTGCACCTGTCTCTAAGAAATGGTTCATTGCTCTGTATCACAATTGATATAGTCCTCTGGGCCTAACTACCCCTCACCCCTCTCCCCTCTTCCCATGGGCTCCCTCTCCTCTGCAAGTACCTACTGGTACCAACCTGTCATGTCTAAAATGTTTTTTTTTAATTACTCTTTATGTTCAAACAACTATGTAAACTATGTTACTGTATGATTGTATTCTGTACGTATGTTGACTATGTATGTCCTCTCTGTGTTGAGGTACCTTTGTAAACAAGCCTCTGGCTCCAAGGCTGTAAATCCAATTTATACAATAAATAAAAATAAATAAATAAACAGTAGTTTCGCTTTTTCAGTTGTAATGAATGATAGTTTTCCCTCCTCAAATTTCTTTCATAACATGAAGAAGAAATATGTCTTGTCTGGGGGACTATGATAAGGTTAGTTTTATGGGATGTAACACCTCTGATAGCCATATTTCCTTTATACTGTAATTGGTATAATTCTGTGTGACTGAACACAGTTTTGTATTTTTTTTTTTGGAATCTATCTTATGTTTTAGTGCATTTGTTAGAGAGACTAAACACAGGCTTGTACTTGGAAGGATGAGTATAATAAGAATCCCCCTACTCTTAGTGGGAGGGTTTGCATTAGGATCTAAAATTGGGGTTCTACAGTTTAGGAGAAATATGACTGTATTATTTCTTGGTTTTGAGTGTATGATTTTTACATTATCCTGATGTGTTTTAACACTGTCTGCTTAGAATGATAACTTCACTAATCTTGTTGAAGGGGTTTCTTTCTTTTAGAATAATGATTTAATTTGGCTATTTCATTTTATTTTTAGAAAGATTAAGGTAGAAAATGTATCGAATGTAATGCTCACATATTCCTTTATGATTGGAATTCCTTTCTTTTGGTGTGAATTAATAATGTTTTGTATTCTCTTATCTTATGTTTTGTATATTGGTTTGTGACAAGCTTTAGTTGTACACAAACCTGACTGTAATATTTATTTGAGTTTTCTTATCTTGTGATATGTATACTATTTTACATGATGTAAACATTGTTTTGTTATTATTTGATTTTGAAGATATAATAAAAATTCCCCTACTCTTTTCAAGAAGTGCCATGGGATCTTTAACATCCATCTGAATTACCACCAGAACGAACAGGCAGATGAGACGTTGGTTTAAATATTCATCTGAAAGATCGCACCTCAGGAGTGCAGCACTCCCCTTGTGGCAACTTAGATTCAATGCAAAGAAGTGCAAAGTAATGCACCTGGAAACAAAAACCAAGGAGAAGAGTACACAATAGCAGGGGAAGTACTAACAACAACAAAAATGGAACGAGACTTGGGGGTAGTCTTATCAGATGATCTAAAGGTTGGTAAGCAATGTGAGAAGTCAGTAAGGAGAGCCAGGGGGACACTGGGATGCATAGGAAGGGGCATCACAAGTAGAAAAAGGGAAGTGGTTATCCCTCTGTACAGACAGTTGGTGAGACCCCATCTGGAGTACTGTGTGCAGTTTTGGAGACCTCATCTACACAGGACATAGACAGGATGGAAGCAGTCCAGAGGAGGGCAGCTAAAATGGTGCAGGGTCTGCATCAGAAATCATATGAAGAGAGACTAGAGAGCTTAATATGTATACCCTTGATGAAAGGAGGGACAGGGGACATGATAGAAATGTTCAAGTACCTCAAGGGAATCAACAAAGTCCAGGAGGGAAGCATCTTTCAGAAAAAGAGATGTGTAAGAACAAGGGGACACAATTTAAAGATAGAGGGGGGATGGCTCAGGGGTAATGTGAGGAATTTTTTTTTTTTCATGGAGAGAGCGGTGGATGAGTGGAACTGCCTTCCTGGGGAGGTTGTTTTGTCTAAAACAGTGGGGGAATTCAAACATGCATGGGACAGCCACAAGGCAATTGTAGTGGGGGGTGGCAGGAAGTAGGCTGTTGGTTAATTAGAATCTGCAGCTTATCCAGTAGGTAGGAAAATGGGCAGACTGGGTGGGCCAAGTGGTCCTTATCTGCCGTCAAAGTCTATGTTTCTATGTTTCTATATTATGCTGCATGACAGTGTCAGTATTGGGATTTTTTTTTTCTCATTCAATATATTTTATTAAACATTTAACCAAAATACAATAGAACACATCAAGCAATACAGACTATTCATTATACATGTACAATAAACCAAAAACTTTAGAGCCTTTAGGTTACATTGGCTCAAATATGCTCACTACCACCCCGCCCCATTATTATCCAGTTCTACCTCCTTCCCCACTTCCTATCCCCTCACTTTTAAATAAACTTTGGAATAAAATGAAGACCCCCTACCACCATTCGAGCTCATATTTACTAGAGTGCGGCAAATGAATAAGGAAAACTCTGAGGAGAAATAATAGTCAGTATCCTATATAAGGAAACCAAACCAGGGCGAGGATCAAGCCAGTTATTATGTTTACCATCTAAGGAGTATATAAATAAACAATTAATTATATTATATGCATGAATACAGTGTGTATAACTTTCCCCAATTTTTATCAAAACTTTTAGGATTGTGCCTTAATGATGCGATCATCCTTTCTGTCCGAAGATTAAATAGTAGATCATTTAACCATTCAGTGTAGGTGATTAATTTGGAATCCTTCCAATGCTTTAATACTAGTCTTTTAACTGAATTTGAGATAAGGGCCAAATTGAATCTTCTTTCTTTAACGACACTTGGGAGTAGTCCCCCACCAAACAAATGTCAGGCATAAAATACTCTTCAAGACCTAATAAAGGGTCTACTTTATTTTGTATCTCCCTCCAAAGCACCCTAATACTGGGGCAATCTCATAATATATGAAGCAGAGTGCCTACTGCTTTACCACATCTGGTACACATACTGTCCTTTAATTTACCCATTGCTGCTAACTTAGAGGGAGTAAAATATATGTTGTGCAGTATGTAAAATTGCATTATCCGAAGATTTTCATGAGATGTATATGAAGAGGCCACTTGCCAAATTTTCTCCCAATCAAACTCCTTATTAGGAAATTGTTCTGTCCAGTATGTGGACTGTCCGGTTATACCAGAACACAAAAGGGGATACAAAGCTGCAGTAATTTGGGAAATCGCATGTGGGAGCCTGGCCAAGATTCTGAGTGATTCAATGAGCCCCGATTGGTCTCCCTCCCATTTACCATCTCCCAATTTAGTAACTAGCAAATACCTAATTTGGAAACCATAAAAAACCTGTTTCTCTGGAATATTTAAAATGGGCATAAGATCTTCAGTAGTTTTAAGTTTTCCCTCCTCGAGTAGGGCCAAAACTGTAACACCCGGGTTTTGGAGTGCTACATGTTGCTTAAGGCATCATCCCCCTATTTTAAAATTAGGGTTTGAATATAGGGGTTGGGATATGTCTTTGACATTATCATATTTAATAGCCTTGTATAACTGCTTATGTACCTTGATGGACATTAAAATTGGTTCATTTTTAAGGAGTGGATAACATGATTTAACAGTGGTATATAAGAGAGCAGCTGGAGCAATACCACTCTGCCTGATCAAGTGGAGTTCTAATTGCAGCCATGCTGGTTCATATATACTGTAGATTCCTGGGTCTGGGATGCAGGAGCTGTCCAACATAAATATTTAGCCATGTGACTTGCTAAATAATAATGGCAAAAATTGGGAAGTTTAAGGCCTCCACATTGCTTCACTGCTCCTAGCCTAATATATGATCTTCTCGGAGGTTTCCCTTTCCACAAAAAATGAGAAATAATGCTATGGAGTTTCTGGAACCAAGAATATGAAAGGTGGAAATTGAGCATATTTAGAGGATAGAATATCCTTGGGAGAACATTCAGCTTAATTACATTTACTCTCCCCTGTATCGAAAGATGTAACGGGGCCCACCTTTCCAGGTCTGTTTTAATAATTCCTAACAGGGAGTCTAGGTTAAGCTTCTTAACCTGACTTATGTGTTGGGATATAGTAAGTCCTAAGTATTTAATCTGAGGAGCCCAACTCAGATTTACCTTCTCTACCTGGGCACGACATGCATGACAATTTTATGGCATCACTATGGATTTTTCCCTGTTTAGCTTATAATTTGATAACTTCCCATAGGTTTCTGTGATGTCCAGAGCTGCCAGAATCGAGGTCTCTGGATTGGTCAGGTGTAGCAAAACATCATCTGCATAAGCAGAAATTCAGGTGGCCTACTTGGATACCCTGCACAAGTGGTGAGTTTTGAAGGTAATACAATAGGGGCTCAAGATATAAATTAAAAAGTATTGGTGACAGTGGTCATCCCTGCTGAGTGCCCGTATATAGTGGGAATTAATTGGAGTATACCCCATTACAATTAATTTTAGCCATGGGCTTGAATAAAGGGTCCTAATCCATTGAATCAATTTACCAGGGATGCCAAAGCCATCCAAAACTGCAAACAGGAAAGGCCAACTCACTATCGGAAGCCTTCTCTGCATCCAGGGATACCAGCACCATTGGTAGAGGAGCTGCCCTGGATGCAGAGAAAATATGGAAAAGCTTTCTCAGATGATCTGTTGAGGATCTACCTGCTACAAATCCCACCTGTTCAGGGCCAATCAAGGGTTGCCAGACCCAGGCTTATCTAATGGCCAGGATTTTAGCAAACAACTTAATGTCATAGTTCATAAGGGATAGAGGCCGATAGTTATTTACTTTCCTTCTATCCTTGCCCAACTTCGGTATCACTGTAATGAGCGCTTCTAGTAGGGTTAAGTCAGTTATCCCTGATTCACAAAAAAAATTAAACACTTGCAGTAGCAGAGGAGTAAGCTGCTCCTCAAATACTTTGTAAAAACGCGGTGGTAGTCCATCCGGCCCTAGAGCCTTATCTTCGGGAAGGGATTTAATAGCATCTGACAATTCTTGTTTGCTAATCTTCCTGACTAGAAACTCCTTATCAGGTAATAGAAGCGAGGGAAGATGACCCTGTTGTAAATAATTACTAATTTCTGATATTGATGGAGAGTAAGTTAAAGGAGAATATAAATCTTTATAATATTCTTCAAACTCGTGGACGATCTCTTTCGGTTTGGTGAGCAATATATCATCCCTACGGGAATTCAAGGCCACCACCATCCTGGATTCTTCCTGCTTTTCTAACCATAATGCTAATAGATGACTTGCCCTAACTCCCTGCTCAACATACTTAGTACGGGATTTGAAGAGTGCAAACTGTGCCTTCTCCCTTAAGGTTTCTGTGTATTGATTTCTTAATAAAATCAATTGGATCAGGATTGCCTCATCAGGATTACAGGGCAACTTATTTTCCAAACTCTGGATCTGAGCCAAAAGGGAAGATGAAAGGGCCTCTCTCTTCTTCTTCTTCTTCTGAATTGTAGCCAGGCATATACACTTGCCCCTTATTATGCATTTAAATGCACCCCAAACCTTGTCTATATTTGGGATAGAGTCATGATTCTGGGCTATATACTGTTCAATAGAATTTTTTAGGGTATGAACTATTTTTGGTTCCTGAAGCATTTGTATATTTAACTTCCAACTACCATCTTTGTCAGTTGTGTTGGATAGGGTTCTCTCTAACCAAATTGGCGCGTGGTCTGAGAGGGTTCTAGGAACAATTCCACTACTGATAAGTCAGTCAGCACTAGGTTATTTCCTAGAAAGAAGTCTATATGTGACAGGAATCTGTGCAGGATAGAATAATATGTAAATTGTTTAACATTAGGGTTTAGAAGTCGCCACGGGTCACTGAGCTCATGGTCCATCATAAACTCTCTAAAAGCTATTTGCGCTGGGGTTAGTTTTTTACCCTGAACACATGATCTGTCTACCTCAGAAGATTGCACTAGATTCCAATCACCTGCCAATATCACTGGCACTCTCGGGAAGGATCCTAGGGCCTGTGAGAGTGAAGTGAAAAATTCCGGGGAGTTGGTGTTGGGTCCATAAACTGAACCCAATAACACCTCAGAATGGTTCAGTAAACCCTGCAAGATTATAACTCTGCCTTGAGGATCTATGTGAGCCCTCTGCAGGTGGAAAGTTGTGCCCCATGTAAATGCGATAGCTACCCCTCTCTGCGCCATGGCATTACCTGCTGCATGAATCTGACCAATTTGTCGCCTTCTAAAAAGAATACTTTCTTTTTCCAATAAATGCATTTCTTGGAGAAAAGTTACCTTACTGTACAACGATTACAGATGCCTAAGGATTTGGTAACGTTTAACCCTGTTCCTAGCTCCCCTTACATTCTAGGATACAAACCTCGTCATCCTAACTTAGTTGATATTTTGACTTTAGTATAATATCGATCATTTTGCCTAGCATGAGTCCAATTCTCCCCACCATATAACTTTAGTGGAGTCTCCTTATAATGCGCTGTTTTACATAAACCTATGGTCTTATTCCCAACTTGCTTTACTGAAGATGGTGGTTCGGCCGCCCCCCTTCCTTCCCAGTTCTCTTTCTGTTGGCCTCACATTTAGAGATATACTTAGCCCCCTCTCCTAATGCCCCAAAAGTAACAATCCAAAAAAAACCCAGTCACTGAGACTGCCCTTCTCCCCAAGTATCGGTTACGATATGCATTGACTACCGATTATCCCACAGTCTTCTCACTCCTTCCCCCTCCTGCTACAGCATTTGCTAAGTTACACAGTAATCCCTCTTTCTTTATTGTACAACCAAACAGTGTTACATATATATAAACAGGATACAACCCGCTAATAATCCCTGCTATATACCCGGCTAACCATGATAATTAGCAGGACCTTTACAAAAACCTTGAACTACCATAACTAATCCAAACCTTAAGAAAACCAAATTGGTAAGCCCAGTCCAATTCTTAACTCAAAACACCAGTCTCATCGTAATTGCAGTAAGTGATGAAGCAATAATGGAGAGAGTATTCGCTTTCAAAATAACATCAAAGTCCAAGTTCCAGAACACTGCAACTCACAGCACCTGATATCATGCACCACACTCTTGGGATCTCCATCATTTAAAGAGGTCTGGGAATTTTTTCTTTAGATCGGCAATGGCTTCTGTCGGGGATTCAAGTGCTATCCATTTACCCTCGTGTTGTAACTGAAGTGTTGCTGGGTAACGCATGTGGAACCTTATATCTGCTGCAATTAATTTCATGACAATTGGGTGCAGCTCGGTACACTTTTGCCTTACTGATAGTGGCAAATCCTGAGCAATTCTGATCCTTTTATTTTCCCATTGAATGTCCTTTATTTCTCTGACTTTATCTAGAATGTATTGCTTATCTAGATAATTTAGGAGATGAAAAATTAGAGGGCATGGAGGGCATCCCTGCGGTGGTGTGGGTCAAAGAGAGCGGTGGTCTCACTCTATTATGTAGGTAGGACCATTCGGAGAGGGTCCAGCTACTTTATTGCACAACTTTTGTATAAAATACACTGGATTCACCCCCTCTTCCCCCTCCGGTAATCCTAAGATCACAAGGTTGTTTCTGTGCGAGCGGCCCTCCAAGTCTTCTAACTTATCTTTGGCTTTTCTCAAATGTTGCCTCAGGGTAGCCATCTCGGGTTCCAATCGTGCCCTCCAGTCATCTAGCGATGAAATCCTTGCCTCATTGTCTCCTGTTCTGATAGTTAGTTGGCTTAAGGAGTTTTTAACTGCTTGCAAGTCTCCTATGACTGCTTGCAGTGATTCTTTTATCGGAGCCAGACCTTTAAAAAATGTTGCTGTAGTCAGCAAGGCCTGAGAAGCCGGAGGGGCTATTTCAGTTGAATCCCCCATCTTGTTCTGCTTTGCCGGCTTTATCTTGTCCGGGGATGGGGGCAGTGTATGTTTAAGCCACTGGGGTTTCATACCCTCTTCCGTACACCAAAAATCACTGTGAGATCAGGTGTGATTGCTGTCTCCTTGTTAGATTTACTTTTTCTTTCACAGATAGACATATATAGGACCCAGAGTAGCTTTACTGAACAGGAGGGTTCACGGAGCTAAAAGCCACATGTCTTAGTCAACAGCCATTGTAACTGGAAGTCAGTATTGGGATTTAACCCAAGTGCCTGTTGTGCGGCTAGAACCTACATCCTTCTGATCTCTCAGCCTCAGAGGTGAATGTGCTACCTGCTGAGCCACTGACATTGATGACACAGATATACTGGGGTGGAGGAGAGGGTATAGTGGAGGGACCCCAAATGCAATAAACATGGTTGTGGTCACTAATTGCATCAGGTAGGGTCTCTGCTGTCATTATCCTATGTACTTGGTTTGAGAGGATCCAGTCAAGTAGGGTGCTAGAAGTTAAGGAAGATGTAGTCCTAGTGGTGTCAGATATTATTTGGTATAAGTTATGACTCTGGACTTGGGAGAGAAGGTTATTGTGTACATGCCCCTACCAGTTCTGGTTCACATCACCCAGGATCAGTAATTCATTATGACCAGCTTGGGTGGCAGACATATTAAGGAGTTCCTCAAGCCCTGCATAATCAGATTTTGGCGGATTATAGCCACATATGATATGTAACTTTTTAGAACCCAATAATAGTAGGGCGAGTAGAGATTCACAAGATGAGACAGTGGTGTTTGGTATAATTGATAGGTTCAGATGGATTTTAACATAGAAAGCAACTCTCCACCCATTTTTGATGATAATCTGTATAACTTTGTTGTAATTTGGTAAAGAGCAGGTGGAGTCAGGGGTAGAGGGCTTCAATCAAGTCTCCATTAGGCAGAGAACATCTGGCTGATGCACATCAATCCATGCTTCAAGTTCAGCAAAATTTTGCTGCCGGATCCTAATGTTAGGATGCTAAAGCATATGCCTTTGATGTGAGCCCAACAGTGTTAACCTGAGTGGCATATGAAAGGGGGCCAGCGTTCAGCTTAATGTAACCTAAAAGCAGAAGCACAAGGAGAAACATGTACCAGAGCTTACACTTGGCATAGGGAGAGCACAGGGATAAGTAGACATGAATACAATTTGTGGCCATTACAGCTGCACAGTAAAAGGTCAACCTAGGAAGTAGCAGAGGTGTATAGTCACCTGGGACAGAGGCCCCTTTAATCATACTGGAGAAGGAGAAGAAGTCATTTAAGTTAGGTGAGGCATCAGCCATCGCATAGTGGCCTGGTCAAGAAGTAAGCATAGCAAGTAGGAGCAGGCTCATGGGGTAGGCCATGATGCTGAGGAGTTGTGAAGCCATCTAAGAAGAAGAAGCAGGGGAGAAAGATAAAGCATTTTGAAAAGCAATAGGGAGCAGGAAGAATACATCTGCTGGCAGAGTCAAACAAGGAGTGCCCGTTGTGGGCAGATTGTATAAGGAGATGGCTGGAAAGTGGACCATTAGCTAAAATCACGTGGCAGTCTGTAGCTATATAAGTAAGAGACCAGATTGGGATGGGAGGAGGGTGGGCGGAGAAGCACCAGAGCAGCAAGAAATAAGTTGAAGTATGTGCGGTTCAGCAGGGCCATATATTACAGTTTATCAATGGGTTTAGAAGTCACCAGAGAGGAGCCAATCCAAAGGCCAGAAACACAGCGAAAGAACCAATCAGTAAATGGGCACAAAGGGTTTGAGAGGCAGAGAAGCTAAACAGCTGGGTAACATTTTCTATAATGCCATAAATGGCAGATGGCAGGAAAAAAAAAAAAAATTTCTTTGGGGCATAATAGGGATTCAACTTTAGTAGGTCAAGTTTTACAGATAAAGGTCCATATGACCCCCAAACCATTTCTGAATATTCTTCTTATTAATGCTCACAGCCTCCATGCCATCAAAAAAGATGAGCTTGAATTATTATTAATAAATAAAGATATAGATATAGCAGTCATAACGGAGACTTGGTGGGGAATTCCCTGTAGTTGGAATAGAAACATTCCTGATTATAACTTAATCCATAAAGATCGAATTGATAGACAGGGCAGGGGTGTGGCATTATATATTATATTAATTTCACTCAATTTGAAAATGATAATAAAAATGACACTAACAAGATCATTTGGGTTAATATTCAAAGAAGAAATGCCAGTAATCTGACTTTAGGGGTTTGTTACAGGCTGCCTGACAGTAGACTTGATGAACATAACAACTTATTAACATCAAGAGGAAATTAAAATAAAAATAAATTATCATCCTAGGTGACTTTAATACCCCTGGGATAAATTGATCTGAATTAACTGCTACAACAACTCAAGAACATGTACTTCTAGACTTATGTATTACTAATGGCCTTCATCAGTTAGTTGATTCCCCTACCCGAGGAAAAAATATTCTAGACCTTGTCTTCATTGACTGTCCTGAGAAAATTAGTAATATCAGCATTATTGACCTCCTTTTCAACAGTGGTCATAATACTGTCACCATCTCTGTCACTGCTATTAGTGACAGAGAAGATGGTATAACAATAGTGAAGGACTTTAAAAATCATATTTTAATGGTATCAGGGCTGAATTTCATTAGTGGGATTGGAACAGGGGCTTCACTAACGTGGAACAATTGTGGCAAAAATCAAAAATAAGATAGTTGAAGTCAGTGATAAATATATGCCTAACAGGAGTTTATATAATAGTAGGGGTAAAGTACCGCTGTGATTTACAACCAAAGTCATAAAAGTGATTCAAGTGAAAATAAAGAACTTATAGGGCAGTATAAAGGGACAATAATGAATATAATAAATAAAAATATAAGAAATCCCTCAAAAATGTAAAAAATTACCACGGATGAAAAACAAAAAATAGAGTTTAAATTGGCCCATATTAAAGATGTGGCAAATCCTTCTATTTATATGTTGATAATAAAAATGTACAACCAGTGTCATTGGCCCTTTAAATATAAATGGTATTATTATTATTGAACCAAAGGCCATGGCCCAGGAGTTTAACAACTATTTTTGTTCTGTGTTTGGAACCAAGGCTAATGGCACTCCCACCCCAAATACAAGGGATAATAATAAAATATTCCCTGAAATCACTAGGGAGGAAATCTTAACTTAAAAAGATCAGAACTCATACATCATCTGGCCCTGATCGACTTTATCCAAGGTTACCAAAGGAAACTGACTCATGGCTGATTGAGCCCCTGTATACATTGCTCACTCTATCTCTTAGTACTGCAGAGGTGCCAAGTGATTGGCACCTGGCCCATGTGGTCCCCATATTTAAGAAAAGAAATCAGGGTAGTATGAATAATTACAGGCCTATCAATCTTAGGTGAAGATAATGGACTCTATCATCAAAGAAAGAACAGATAAAGAGATTCTAAATAACAATATTATCGATCATGCCCACCACAGATTTAAGAATCACAGGTCATGCTTAACTGCAAATCTTGTGTTCTATGAAAAAGTGAGTGCACTGTTGGATGACATGAGGTCTGTTGACGTCATTTATCTTGATCTCTGTAAGGTCTTTGATAAGGTCCCTTGCCAAACACTTATTGATAAAATGTACAATTTAGAAATCAATAATATTCTTATCAAATGGACTAGTGCTTGGTTGGGTGATAGATCCCAAGTAGTGAGAATAAGAGGCTTCACCTCTGATAAGGCCTCTGTGACCCGTGGGGTACCCCAGGGATCTGTTTTGGGCCCCACATTGTTCTTCTTCATCTCAGACTTACATAAAAATTTACATAATTTCACTATACAATTCGCTGATGACACCAAAATTGCTGCAGATGTTAGTACCAATCAAGGGGTTATTACTTTAAAAAGAGGTCTTGCACAGATTGAATAATGGGCCAAAACAAATGGTATGAAGTTTAATGTTGATAAATGTGTGGCCATGCATTTTGGCTCAGGGAATAAGTATAATATATACACATTAAACAGAAAGGTTCTAAATACATCTGTTTGTAAAAAGGACTTGGGTATATTGGGCACAAACAATTTGAAATTTAGTAAACATTGTAAAGAATTAGATTTAAAAGCAAACAGGATAATTGGGTGCATAAAAAGAGACTTTACCCATAGAAAAAGGGCTTGTGTCTTACCATTATATCAGGCTTACATCCAACCTCATCTGGATTATTGTTCACCCTGTGGAACCCCTCCCTCAATAAGGATTCCAATAAATTGGAGGGGATACAAAGGAGACTAACCAGATTATCAAAGGGACTTCAGAACAAGAATTATGAACAAAGACTTAGTGACCTAAAGCTCTTCTCACTAGAACTTAGGTGAACTTGGGGAGATCTACTAATGATGTTCAGAATTGCAAAAGATCCTGTACTGAGGGATGAACTTGATCTAACTCTTAACATAATGACGATTTTCTTGAGAAGTCATTCTTATCATCTTATGTTGTCTTGCCCCAGGAATAATTTAAGGCATAATTACTTCACACAAAGAATAGTCCCCTTATGGAATGTACTTCCCAAGGAGATCATGGAAGTAAATTAATTTGATGCTTTTAAAAGTAGGTTAGATCAATATCTATTCAACCAGTTAGATTGGGAATAGCCCACTTGCAGGAGATGTACATGCAAGGGCCTTGCCTTCTGTGCACCTAATTTCATCCTAGTATGAATTCTAGTATGATAATATGGACATGAAAATCTTATCTAAAATATTACCTAAAAGACTAGCTCAGGCATCCACTACAGTGATATCACCCTCAAAAAGTTGTACAATTCTGGGGTGTCACATTCAAGATAATTTAATTATCATAAGGGAATTATTTGAAAGTGGAGAAAAAGGATTATGTTCAGGATTTGCAGGTATTTAATTTTTTTTATTTATGTATATCTAGGATTACAAATACCTTTGAGCCAAGGCTCTTTTACAAAGGTTCCACGTCAGTTTGAAGACAGTACAACAAAACGAGGCAATGCAAGATAATACAGAAAATACAGCAATCAAAAGGTGGTATACACAGGATAATGTTATTTACAAACAATTCCTAGGGAAGAGGCAAACAGTATTGGTACACATAGGTCTAGGGCAAAAACTGGGGGTTTGCTACAGCATTACAAGGCAATGCAAGATAATACAGCAAATACAGCAATTAAGAGGAGGTATACACAGGATAAAGTCATTTACAAACAATTTACAGGGGAAAAGGCAAACAGTATTGGTATACACAGGTCAAGGGCAAAAAGGGGGGTTTGCTATAGCATTACAAGACAAGGGTAGGACGGGGGGATATGAGCTGCCAGGGGCATTATGCAGAACATAAAGAAGTGCAGGGGGGTGGCTGTGGGAGGTAGGGTGTGAGGGGACATGGGAGGAGAAGTCATGGACAGGGGTAGTTAAGCACTAGGTTGTGTGTTTAGGCAGCATTGAGAGGGTAGCTAGGGTTGCTGGCTAGATACAGCAGTCACAGGTACTGGAGGCAGAGAGCGAGAGGCAGAGCTCAGATTTGAAAGGACAAAGCTTGGTGATGGAGGAGATTTCATTGTTGAGATTTCAGTATTTAACCAGTTCGGTGCTCTGTAGGCAAACAAGCATTGTCCCATTGATTTTCCGCAGCATGGGGGTCAGCAGGAGTTGATATTCAGATCCCCTTGTATGGCGGGGATTACTATTTGGACGGAGGAAGGTTAGGACACCAGGGGGAGCAAGACCCAAGGTTATCCTCTTGGCCATGATGCAGGTTTGGTATTTTAGACAGTTTGATAGTTGTAGCCATCCAAATTGGGCATAGAGGTCACAGGTATGGGTTAGGCAATGGACACCAGTTAGAAGATGACAGGCTTTGTTTAGGGCAGTAGAGATGCACCTGAGGGCTGTTGAGGTGGCAGAGCCATACATTATGAGGCCATAATCGATAACAGACACTACAGAGCTTTGGACAGTGATCCTTAGCGCTTCAGGGGGTTAGGTGCACCCTATGTCTGCAGAGGAGGCCAAGTCACAGGTTAGCCTCTTTAGCTATGTAGTCAATGTGGGCTCCATAGGCCAGGTTATTGTCCAGAGTGATCTCCAGATATTTAAATGAGTGTACCTCATCAATGGTTACTCCAAGGTAGTTTGTAATGGTCAGTGGATGTTGCCTGCTCTTGCTGTTGAGAGTTACAGAAGAGCATGGATTTTGGTTTTTTATAGTTAAGGATGAGTCTGTGTTTGCTGAACCAGTTCTCTATGGAGGTGAAGCTGAGCTGTAGTTTGTTCTGTAGGGATAGTGGGTCCTTATGGGTGACAAGGATAACAGCATCATCAGCATAGAGGATGAGACGTTCTGGGCATGATTGGAGGAGGTCATTTAAAAAGAGCCTAAAAAGAAGGGGCCCCAGAATGGATCCCTTGGGGACTTCAGAGCAGACAGGTCATGCTTCAGAGAGGACACCTGCAATTTTAACACTTTGCAATCTGTTTTAAACCAGGCTGAAGAGTCAGGGGAGAGCCCTGCATTTGTGAGTTGTTCCAGAAGTAGGCAGTGGTGAATGGTATCAAAGGCCTTAGTTAGGTCTATAAAGACTGACCCAGTTAGATGCCCATTATCCAGTGAGCTTTGGATGGCTCCAGTGAATTCTAGGAGTGCCATTGTAGTGCTGTGCCCTTTCCTGAAGTCATGTTGTGAGCATAGGATGTTGTGTTTGTCCAGGTAATCAGTGAGCTGGTCAGCAACTATGCGTTTGATGGCCTTGGATAGTGGCGGCAGAATGGAGATTGGTAAGTAGTTACCAGGGTTGGTCCGGTCACCTGATTTATAGACCGGAGTAACGGTGGCAGATTTCTATTTGTCTGGGAACTGGCTGAGGCTGAGGGAGAGGTTGAAAATCTTGGTAAGAGGACTAATCACTTCATCAAGAGTGAGGGACAGCAGCTTTAGGTCAAGAGTATCCCCACTATGTTTGTTTTCTTGATTGCATTTGCGTTGTATTTCTGAGCTTCTTGCATTTTGATGGCTTTGAAGTAGAAGGAAGGGCAGGTAGGAGTGGGTGTAGTGGTGGTAGGCTGAGCGGGGGAGTAATATTCATTGAAGAAGTCGGGGGGGGGGATGTTACTGAGGTCTGTGAAGGCCGTGTTGAAAGTATTGGCAATGGTGGCAGGATTGAGGGTAATAGTCCCTTCCGTGAGTACCATAGTTGGGGAGGTTTTTGACTGTTTTCTGGATACTTCTTTAATATTATTCCAGAATGATTTCCCATTTCCCAATGTGTTGGTGAGCTCTTCTTTGTAATAGGTACTTTTGTGAAGCTTGATTGATCGTGTACAGGCATTACAGCCACGTCTGTAGTTTTGAATGTTGGGTTGCATGCCAGACTCCTGAGCCAGGAGCCAGGAGCTAGAGGCGGTCCCTTACTTTTAGTTGTGTGATTAGTTCAGCGGTGAACCAAGGATTGAAGAGGGCTTTAACTTTATGCTTTTTAGGGGGGTGTATGAGTCACAGGCTGCATTGAAGGTGGTGATGAAGAAATCAAGGGCCTAGTCCACATCAGTTGCGTTGTAAATGGGAGACCAATCTTGTTGTTTGAGGAGAGATTCGAGTAGTTTCAGTTGTCCTCGGGCAATGATTCTGGTAATGGTGATGGATGGTGGTGGTTTGTAGAATTTATTGGACCATTCACAGATGACAGGGGAGTGGTCACTAAGAGAATCAGGGAGGACGGAGATATTGGAGATCCGGGTGGGGTGGCAGGTTAGGACCCAGTCCAGGAGGGAGGCGGTTCCTGTTTTGTAGTTGTGGTGAATTGGTGTGGTGACCAGTTGCGTGAGGTTTACAGAGGTGAGGGCATCTTTGTAGTTCCCAGTATCAGGGGCTAGCCAGTTAATGTTAATGTTGAAGTCACTAAGTAAAATTAGCTCAGATCCCAGGGGTTGTGTACGTGCAAAGTCCAGGGTGGCGTTGAGGCCTTTTACTTTACTTGTTCTTTTGGTGGGGTATACACTGCGGCAACAGTGATGGCTTTTCCATGGGCTCCTAGGATGATACAAATGGGAAGGATCTACACATATGTATCCGATTGAGGGCTGTTTAAGGGATAGCGTGAGCATTTCTCTGAGGTAGATAGCGCAACCCCCTCCTCTTTTTGTTTTTCGATCAAGTCAGAAAACATTGTAGCCAGGTAGTGCAATTGGAATGTGATTACGATTTATGGGGATTCCCATCACAAATCGTAATCACATTCCAATTGCATTTCCCTCCTCCTTTGTTTTCCTTTGTTTTCTACCTGCTGATTGCCTGAAATGTCCAGGTTGCCCCCATGTTGTGATGTACAATTACTGTGCCCTGTGATGTATTATTTATATTGGGACTTGTCCCCCCAGGATGCATCTGGAATCGAGCAACGCCTGCTCAGTATGCCTTCCTGGTTAAACTAGTAAATAAATAAATAAAATATGACTAACAAAAAATAAAACATGAAGTAGTAGTGTTTTAATTAAATATACTCTATCCTGTTTTGATATATTACAATTTTTTCATATCCCTGCTTTTCTCTATACACTCCATAAACATTCTTGCCAGTTGTAGAAGGCTATTTCAGGGTGATTGAAATAAAGCCATAAGATTTTCATTGGGTCATTGCATATATTAATCCCTCAATGTGATTATCTTTCACTTTCTGACAAGTGTCTACAGGGACTGCTTTACTTTTATTACAGTTAATATGGGAACCAGATTGTTCTGAAAATTTTGAGATACGGTAGCTCTTTTTATTTCCTCTCCAGAGCGAGTATCCCACCACCACTTGAAATTGAAACAGAACTTTATAGTCTGTCCTTTCAAGGTTTTGGGGGCTCTAGACTCACCCCCATAAAGAGAGATACTACATACAGAAAAAAAGGTAAATGGTGGGATAAATATGATTAACCCCATAGCCTTCCTACATAGAATATTTACTCTCAGTAATATAACTCCAATACATAAGAATGATAGGAAATACTGGCTATACATGATAGGAGACTGGATTATGTCACTTTTGCTAGAATGGGAACAAGGAAGGATAAGATATGTAAATAAAGACTATGCTCACATGGTCCCTAAATAATTAAAACTGGCATTTATTAAAATACAGAAAGGGATGGTAACACAAGCTGAGTTGAGATCCTCATCAAGGAAGGCATTGTATGGTGTCATCATTGATAAAAACTTTGCACACCCTTTGGTAATCAATGAATGTCCAGCAGCAGACATAAAGAATGTTACATCTTAGTTGGTTAACTGTAGAATTCCAAATTATGTGTGAGATGTATTATGGTTAAGTTTACATGGGAAACTAGTGTTGAAGGATTCCTTGAAGTCTTAAGGTGAATGAAGAAAGGGAATGTCCACACTCCGAATGTACAGGAATACTAGAAGCACAGTTTTTAATTTGAATGGCCAAAGAGCTATAACCTTTGGAAGCTAATGAGTAAACAATAGAAAAAAAAAACATTGTTTGCTGTGGTGATCTATTAGATAGTAGTCCTTGGATTATATCCAAAAGAATAGAGTGAATATAATGTTAGTAAACTTTAAGTTTGTTTTGTGGCATAAGAATATTATGTGTGGCAGGCAGGTTGTACGTTCACTTTACAACAAAAAAATACCCCTCCACAAATATATACATACATATGTACATACAAATCTGCTAGCAGAAACAGGCTTATGGTCTATCATGTCTGCTTGAGTGCACAGCTAGCACCCCCTCAATCAAAGCTGCCCCAGCCCCTCCCCCTCACTCCACTCCAGCAATTTCACAACATACTTATTTGCATGTGTTTTCCCTGATGACTAAAATTTTTTGATTCTTAGAATATATATTTTATCATGCAACTTTTATATTCTGATATATGATAATGTTTATGGTTTATTTATTTGTTCATATATGTCTTAGAATATGAGTGTACAGTGCTTTGATACCTGATACTGCGCTTTATAAATAAATTTTACTTACTTACTTACTATTTACTCAGACTTCCCCTGTGCCCTGTCCCATGCCCTTTTGAAAGTGCCCACCATCCTACATGGCACTACTTCCTCTGGTAGGGTATTCCATTTTGACACCACCCTTTCCATGAAATAATGCCTCCTCATCTTTTTCCTAAATCTGCCTCCCTCCAATCTTAGCCCATGTCCTTTAGTGTCCCTTCCCTTCCTCAGCCTAAATAACCCAACTGTGTTAGTTTTGTTGAACCCCTTCAGATACTTGAATGTTTCAATCATATCCCCTCAATCCCCCCTCTCATCCAGGATGTAGATAATTTTAGATATGATCCAAAAGTGCCTACAAAGAATATATCTACATGAAGTGTCCACTCCATCTAATAAAAAGATAACATTATCGTGGAAACATTTTACAAACCACTTCTTGGTTTAGTTATCATCTAATGAAATAATGGATATGAAAAGGCCAACCCTAGAGGAGATGGAGGAGGAGGTGAACATATGGTTTCTGGTCTGGTGGACCCTGTTCTGCATTCTATAGAAGTGTATGAAACCACTTTGGAGATGTTTTGGCAGTTAATCAGAATGCTATACAAGACAAAGAAAATAATTATGTTTCAGTACCCATGGCTGGCATTATAGAGCAGCAAAATGATTTGGATAGTGAGATCGAGGTATTCTCAGTGGTAGAGGAGTCCCAGGAGGTGAATGAGGCTCTCAAGGCTGCTATTGTGGAGAAACAAACTTTGCAGCTTCAGCTTCATGCTGAGGAAGACTCAACACTATAAGTATTTAGTGCCTCCTCTGAGCAGAATATTATCCTTTTTAGTCAGGAGACTGGTGAGCCAGTCAGAAGACCCTCACTGTCAAGTGCGGGAATGTCAATATCTGATAGCTGTATGAGGGCTCTGGATGCAGGAGCAGGACAAACAAACTCTGGTCAGAGCAAATATGGCTGTGGAAAGCCTTTAGGAGTGGCAAGAGCAGTGAACAGAATATGCTGTGCTCTTGCTGCACAGGAGTCAGCTGTAATACTGCACCGATTACAGTACTGCGAAAGCGTGATACTCGCACATGTGTAGTTTTCCCTGGAGTCAGCCTTGCACAACATGGCAGTGCTGACATAATTATATGTAACAACCCAGTCCCCTTGGGTTACTAGAATCCAATTAGTATTAGTCTTAGGCAGGTAGGAAAAGGCAGCTGGTGGGGTGGTCATAAGGGGCTTTCTACATAAAAACATCATTGTTTACTCAGCTATCCTGAGAGAAGGATGATTACGTCATTTCAAACTCTCAGAGCAGCATAACCATTTTAGAGTTAGCTGCTCTTAGGGAGCTTAGAATGTTCATCAGTAAGTTAGAGTATTGTGTGCAACTGTGTGCAGTTTTGGAGGCCATACCTCAAGTGTGAAATCAGGCTACTGGAGGGGGTGCAGAGGAGGGCAACAAAGATGATATGTGGAATGGAGGGGAGAGACTATGACAGCAGGCTGGGAGACCTGAATATGTACACCCTGGAGGATAGAAGGGACAGGGGGGACATGATAGAGACATTCAAGTATCTGAGGGGAATCAGTAAGGATGGGGCAGATGGGGTCTTTAAGTTAAGCAGGGGTTGGGTCACCAGGGGGCATGGGCTAAGAATAGAGAGGGGAATATTTAGGAAGGAAATGAGGAGACACTATTTCACAGAGATGGTGGTAGCAAAATGGAATGCCCTACATGAATGGTTGGTATCATGTAAATCTGTGAACAGCTTCAAAAGGGCATGGGACGGGGGCAGGGGAGAGTGAGGGTGGGGGAAGTGGGGAGTGGCAGTGGGATGACAAAGTAGAGGGGAGAGGAGGTGGGGCAGTTGCAAACTGGGGGTGTTGGCTGCACACTTGAGCAGACTTAGATAGACCAGGTGGTCTGTTTCTGTTGGCACATTCGTATGTTCATAGTAAGTTGAAATGTGGCAGTTAGACTGGCAGGAGGTCTGCCATTGGGGCTCTGTCAAAAGGAGCCCTAGTATTTCTCACCCTAGTTTGGTAAAATATTCAGTTTGCCTGCAGGACTTTTCAGTTTCACTCCAGGAGTGAGAGGTAATGCAGTGCTTGTGGATCCAAGGGGAAAGCCTTTGAGGGTCCTGAAGCTCACAGCTGCCTTAAGGAAGAACAATGAGTAGAATCTGATAACTACCAGAGAAAGAAAAGTGCATTTTGTTCTTTCCATGACTGGGAGGAGGGAACAACTAATCTGTGAGTACAGAATTTGAGGCTGTTCTCTGAGTGAGTTGTCTGAGGTGTGTGTACCCTAGATAAGGCTAGATCACACAGGTCAGGACCTTTTTCAACACAACTGTGCTGAAATTAAAGTTAAAGTTGGGAATCTATAGCAATTCATTGGAGATTGGAGACTGATGTGACCCTGAAGGAATGTCAGAGGCTGTTTGGGGCAAAGGGTGAGGAATGCCATCTGGAGTTTCAGGCAGGGCTAAGTGGTTCATGGATGTGTACCAGTGTTCCCTGGTCAATGACCATGCACCAGGAGGATTTTAAAGTGTGTGGCATATCTCACAGATATACACTTTGGAAATGGAAATGTGTGGAAAATGTTTAAAGTGTGTGGCACATCCCACAGATATACACTTTGGAAGAGAGATAGATATGTCTTTTTGTAAAAAAAACAGTACTGCCTATCAAAGTGTCCTACAAAAGAGAGTGTGCCTGTATTGCAATGATAAACATTTGGTGGACCACCCTTGCTTTGAGTAACATGTGTAAATAAAGCCATACTGCAAAATCCCAGTTACTGCTTTGGACATTCCACTTATTGCTTCTAGTGTGAACATTATTGGGGCTCCTCAGCAGTTAGGTCTAGCATATGCCCAGCATCCTCTCCCCTGGACCTGGTTGTAAATACAAGGTCCATTTTAGCATGTACTCCCACCATCCTTTAGATAATGAGCCTGGTATACACATCAATGCTAGGAGTAGTACCATGAGTGTAGCTCTGCCGAAAGAAAATTGTATGACATGTAGTTGTCAGTAGTTCTTTTAAGGGCGGTACCAGCTAGTCAAAGGTTGCATGGGGGTTACATACATATGCATGATACTCATGTATGCACAGTTTAAGTCTGCACCACCATGTTGCACACGGCGGCCGTCATGTCTGCACTTGTGGAAAGGAAAAGTAGTGTGCCAGGAAGTGGGTATGTTTATGTGGTCTGCAGAGGGGAAGGGCTACATAAACAGAATCAATAGAAACTATGTTGGAGCACTGGGGTACAACATCAGACAGCTGTCTGGTTACATGCTTCCACAGTGCTCTTTTACAAATCTGATGATGGCATAACATCTGTGGAGCTTGAACCACACAACCGTAAAAATCAGACTCAGGAGGAGACTATTAAACTAGAGATCTGTTCTTGGATTTGCTCATCATCACAGTCACTTTCTCATTCTTTTCTAAGCAGTAATTTTTGGTGAATGTTCCTTAAAGCAGCAGTGCAATGAAATTGGGCTAAAATTTGACCACACCCTTTTTTCTTCCTAATAAATGCCAGATGTCTTCCAGTTTATTTTGGTGGTAACATTTCAGTTTCCATTCTCATTTAACAATTTTATGAAAATTTTAAAATAATTATTTCTCAAGAAAAAGATGGCCACCTCATTTTTGCATCGAACTAATACTGAGGACCTGAAGAGGGTAAGAATCCAGACAAAAATGCAAATGTACAGTACCCAGCATAGCACGCATCCAGCATACCCAAATCAACAGTTCTGCTGATATTTTTCATAACCATAGCAGAAAATTAGCTTTTTGGAATAACTTTTGGTTTTCCCCTGATTGCATTAGAAGATGGTAGTAGTAGTCATGAAGAGGTTGCTGCTAGTGGTGGCATGATCTGAAAATAGTGGTCCCCATGCTCATCTGCACATTTTACAAATGACCTCTTGAGTTAAAGGGGACCGGAATTGATTACTTATGTGCAGCTGTTTGAAATGTCTCTGTTTTTATAAATTCTATTCATACCTCTAAACTTTAGAGTCTAAAGTATCCCTATTTAACTGTGCCTGAATAAAAGCTGAAGCTGTCAGTTGGGTTTTGTTTTGATTTTAGATTTATAGAACTGTAATTTAATACAACAGCAGATTAGGTACATATGAACACATGTTGATACATGGATATATTTGCATAACAGTATCTTAATTACAAGGGGGTCTATGTTAGGTTTGGGTTTTGAATGTACACTTATACTAGTCACTTGTTACAGAATTGCAGATATATCATGTTTAAGATAGTATAAGTTTGACTATTCATGAGTAATATGGACTTATTGTGCACAGAGTTTAAGAAACATGTATCTGAACAGTACAGTGTGTAAAATTTGATTGACACCACTGTGTGAAACAGCTGGTGAATGCTTAACTTACAGTAGGACAGGTTGTCTTCTAACCTATTTTTTACTTAACACATATATATTTTCATATTTATAAGACTTTTAACATTATTTACTATGTCTTGTTTAAAGAGCTACTGACGCCTCAAAGAAAACTTTGAAAAACATAATAAGGTAAAATTCTGCTTGTATTCCATATATATTCCAGATTTCTCCTCCACATTATTTATCACTGAGAAAATGTGCATGAGTACATGATTTGTATCCCTTGCAGTTACTTTAAAGTTAAGCTGCCTCTATAGCTTACTCCCTACTTCAAGTCATAGTGCTCTGTTATGACATCACAATCTGTTGCCGTGAGAGTAACTGTGATGTCAAAAACAATGCATTATGACCTCAGGCAGGGAGACAACAATAGAAATAGATGAATACTTCAGGAGCAAAAAGCCTGTTTTCATGCAAATGACCTCAGCAATAAATAATGGGGAGGAGGAATAAAGAACTAATGTGAAATACAAGCTGAACTTTATCTAAATATTATGTTTTGTTAAAGTTATTGTGAAGGTATCATCTGCTCGTTAAGCTTATTTTTCCTTGTGTTTTTAATCATTGTCATTCACTAATGCTAGCACAGACACACACAGAGGATTTTAAAATGAAACTTCAGTTGGTTTATAGCTTGTGTCAGGGAGTTAACTTTCAAGCCAGTGAAATTTGACTTTGGGATAGCTTTCTTCTGATGGAACTAATCTTGTCTTGGAGAAGTAATTTGCAAAGCTGAGGCTGTTTAGAAGTACAAGGAGTACACTGTCCTATGCAGCCAGTATAGTGTTATGCTTGTGCAACTGTGTTAGTTTGGTTTTGGCTGTTTGCACACTCTATTCCAGAAGAATTACCACCCTCTAGGGGTACAAAAAGCAAGGAACCCTCAGAGAGGGTTCTACCCCTAGAGGTGCCACAGGAAGATTCCTGTGGCTAAAGGTACCTTAGGAATCCCCCTAAGTAGAGAAGTGGTGCCACTGGAGGAGGAGGGGAGGATGGTGGGGCAAAGAAAAAATGCTTCACAATGAGGCTGAGAGGAACTGCTTATATAGCTCAGAAAGTGGGAGTGGTTGGCTGCTTGGTCACTGAACTCCAGGCAAAAGCCTTTCCAATTCACTGTCTTATGCAGCCAGTATAGTGTTATGGTTGTGTAACTGTGTTAGTTTGGCTTTGGCCATTGGAACTCTCTATTCCAGAGGAATTACCTCCCTGTAGGGGTACAAGAGGCAAGGAACCCTCGGAGAGGGTTCCACCCCTAGAGGTGCCATGGGATGATTCCTGTGGCTAAAGGTACCCTATAAATCCCCAAAAGAAATGTAGTATAATCATATCTCAAAGAAGAAGGCAACATGAAGCATATGAGCAAGCAGTAACTGTGATGTAGTAGCAGTAACTGTGATGTAGTAGTAGAGAGGCATAGACAGTTTGATAATGTAATGAGATGTTCAGTTTGATAATGTAATGAAATGCCCAGGTTTGCATAGCATGATACTAATGGTTTGTGTTGAGATTAGGGGATCCCATAAGAAGAGAGGGGGTGGAAGGACAACCTCCACCTCTATCCAATAGCAGAATCTACCTAAAGAAACTAGCGGACACTACTATGCTAACTAATAGTTATGACCCGAGGCAACAAAGGAGAGGGAAAAAAACCCTATGAGGAGGAAATATCTGGGGATCCAAGGCCTAGGTCGCCTTTCCTCCAGGCTTGGGATAGTTTATTTAGTGATGGCTCTGCAGCTGCAATTTGGAAAACCCAATTAAAGGGAGGTGGAAAATATTCCAATTTGAAGGAAGGCTTTCATTCAAACCCTCTAGTAGGAATGCCATCGAAGGTTGAGAGAAAACTCTGCAACAATACATGCAACTAAGGCACAGAAGGAAAGCAACAACTGCTGAGGCACTCACCAGGCCTACCTGCCCTAAAATAAAACCAGGTGAACCAGAGGCATTCAAAGGAGAATGCAGTGAAGGTGCCTTGCTAGGGAAACCACTAAAGTCAATGGCTAACTATTATAGTGGAACACTAGACCCAAAGGAGGTAACTTTTTCCACCCTTCACCGCTAGTCTTAAATTCTACACCAGGAGCTGCTGTCATGTAGCAGGCAGCTAAAGCCAAGCCTGGGGTGAGGACATTCCCAGCTATGGGCCAGGTGAGAAGGATCCTGCCCTAAGTTGGACATGCTCAAGATGTGGACTAAATGCAGAGCGAGACCGTTGGCTGCAGGAACCCTGCACCAGAATAGAATGGCTGGCATGCCCCAGAAATTGATTGAGAGCTGAAAAGCTGGTGAGCTGAGTGCTGAGACCTTGCACGGTTGAATGCATAACTGAGTGCAGCAGAATCCCAGAGGCTGAAGCCAATGGGATGGCAGTAGGCATGAAGCAATGGTTTATGTAAGCATGGAGCAATGATTGCATAAGCAAGTGTGGACCTGTATGTAGGTCAGTGAACGGAGTAGTAATAAGTGGACCTGCACATAGATCTGCACAGCATAGTGCAATGAAACAGCACTGAATAGTGGGGCAAGCCAGCCATCATTTAAAAGCCAAATCAAGGTGACAAATACTCTGAGGATTTTCAGCTGTGAAGGCAGGACTTAGAACAGAAATAATTAGCCACATGGAGCCACGACTCCCCAAGCACTTCCCATTCCCCACCATAGGACAAACAAGAAAGTGATGGAAGGCTGAGAACCACATGCAGATATGAAAGCTAGTTTAACAGCCTCAACAGGAGCTTTTCAGCTAAACTCAGAGTAGAACAGGTTGAATAAACATAGAAGCAACACTTTGTATGGAGTACACAGAGTTGCAAAACTGCAATAAAACATGGAGACACAATAAACATAGAAGCAACACTTTGTATGGAGTACACGGAGTTGCAAAACTGCAATAAAACATGGAGACACAGTGCTCTGAAAGCATGTGTAGCCAGGCAGTGCAATGAAGTGGGAAGTAGAATGAGAGCATGAATGAGCAGCATAGCTAGGGTCAGAGTAAGCCTGCATCAGGTGAAAACAATTGAGTATGCAACATGGAGCAGCTATGGTTGAGCTGAAACACACAGATAATGACTGCAGTTGCATTGCAGTAGTTTGAGAGTGTTGAGCAACAGTGTAAAAAACACAAGCACTGGGTACAATAGTAACTGGAGTAAACAGTAGCAGTGGCTGCAGTTGTAAGCAACAGAAAGCAGTAGTATGAGCTCTGAGTAGCAGTATGGTAGGAGCTTAGAAATAAAGCCTCAAAAGACAAAACCAAAGCATAGCAACACAGAAAATAGGGAACAAGGCCCCAAAACAATAACAAGACACACAAAACACAAGGAAGCACACAGCCAGCGGAAAGATACAAACCAGAAGCAGGAAAACAAACACAGAAATCCAACAGAGACACAGAGGAACAGCAGGTGGGGGAGTGGGTGGGCCAGCCAGCTCAGAGGACAGACCAACAGAGCCTCCGTCTGCAAAGAAAAATTGCTTCACAATGAGGCTGAGAGGAACTGCTTATATAGCTCAGGAAGTGGGAGTGGCTAGCTGCTAGGCCACTGAACTCCAGGTAAAAGCCTTTCCAATTTATGCTAAACAAATGTAAATATCTCTAAAAGTGTACAACCTACAGACAATAAACAAGTATGAAAGTTGTTCGGGACAATACGACCTTTCAAATAAACCTATTCATTAGTCTGCACTAATTATAGTTTTTAAACTATGGCTATCTGATTACCTGAATGTAAATTTTTTATCACAATATTCACCTTTTGGATGGCTATTTTAAAAAAATCTAACAAATTCAGATTAGTGACTACCCGCATTTGAAAGGTCATTTAGTCCTGAACAACATTCATGTTGGTTGTATATTGGTAACTTGTATACTTTCCAAGATATTTACATTTGTTTGGCATGACTACTACTGTGTTCACTCAGAGAGGAAAAAAAATGAAGTGTTTGGAAGACCATATTTTATAAATTATAAAGAATTCAGATTAGTGACTACCCTCATGAGAAAGGTATTTTGCCCTGAACAACTTTCACATGGTTGTATTTGAGCAACTTGGATAGTTTTAAAGATATTTAGATTTGCTTGGATGGTGTGCACATTTGCTCTCAGAGAAAAGCAGCTTGGAGTTCTATGTCCATCATTCTAATTAAACAGAAAGAAGGGAGTATTTCTTTAACTGCCATGGAGATTGGCAGAATGGAAGGATACATTGAAAACTCCTAAAAGATATGTTCCTTGGAAACACCTTTTTCAAGTGAAAGCAGGATGGCTGTAGGCTCCGCCCACAGCCATAATAATGGGATTCTAGTATGGTCAGTTGGCTGAAACACCGCCTGGCAGTTCAACCTGTTCTGTAAAGACTGCTCTTATTCTGACTAGGTGTTTGTGGTCTCCTTCAAGACTCTGGTTGCCAGGCAATCCCCTGACAGCTGCAGATATCATAAATTAAAAATATATAGTGTACCAGTACTGTCGCTAGATTGGCAGCTGAAGATATTTATTTATCTATTGAATTTTGTTGATGGGGTAGACCCACTGAGACTAGAAGTCCCATTTTCAGGGGTGATCCGGGGGATGGGGGATACAGATGTTAACCAGCTGAAACAGAACCAGATTAAGTTACTGGTGGTATATTTTTAGTGAATAGGGGAAATTTGGCCAGGACTCTGGGGAAAGTCCCCTACTCTTTCAGGAAGGGGCAATGGTTTCCCATTTCTGATGGAGGAGTCAGAGGAGGCCGGGGAGTCAAGAAAGCAACAAGCTGGGTGAGGGTCCTCTGTCACAGCTGGTGTGGTGCAGGAGGGCATTTTAGGAGAATGTGACAAAGAAGAAATGGAGACCGAGACGGAGGATTCAGAAAGCGATAATCGGGAGGAGGAAAAAGACAATATGGATTTACAGGAGGAAGAGTTCTGCCTAGTCACTGTGGAGGGTAACATTGAAATTGCAGCAGCACAGCTAGAGAAAGAGCTAGCAGAAAGGAGGAACATTATACTACTGATGCTGGCAGATGATGAAGAGAGGTACTCCAGGAGGAAGGTGGCATTGAGGCCTTCCCTAAGAAACTGGGATAGATGTGCAGTGCTGAAGCAGCAGGGAATGAGCAAGCCATTGTCCATTATGGCCGCTAAAGAAAGCAAAGCTGCCGACAGAAAGATACCATCACCAAGACATTCATCGGTGTCTCCATGGTGCAGGAAATTATTCAGAAAGCCTTTCAGACAGCAGAAACAAGGTGCAGTCAGAGTGTTCTCCCGAGAGAACACTTGAAGGGAGTATGTTGAATGCAAACTGTAGAAGGGAAGTGGATACCTAACCTGAATTGGGAAGGTTTTTCATCAGCAGAGACATCAGGAAAGACGTAGAATATGGAGAGAATGGGCCCTGAGCAGGTAAATCAATTTGATTCTGCTAACAGTCAGAGCAGAGATGAGGGAGAGGGCAATGAGGATAGAGATCAAGGGGACCAAGAGACACTGACTGCCACACAACAGGGAGCTCTGGAGGGGGGAGGAGTATTTGAGGATGAAGGGAGATGTAACATGGCTCAAAGCTTGCCAGGGACAAAGGAGCCAGCATTAGCCACAGTAGATATTACCCATCCTGATGAGAAAAATAAAGCCACAGGAAGGGAAGAGAACTTGGCTAAGACACAGCAGGTACAGGCAGATATACAGATCAAGGGAAATGTCAATACTGAGGGGGGGGATGGACACAAGACAGGGAGAGTGACAATCCCCCTCCCCATGATACTGATGTAAATAGATATGCTGATGAAGAAATAGGGCCTTCTACAAACCAAACACGAGGTCTCACCCCCCCATGCTGGGCCATGATTTTCAGACTTTTTCACATGAGCAACACCAGCTCCAAGCCGGAATGCAGTTCGCCTGAAGTACAAAGGAGGTTTGGAGGTCAGGCCTGACTGTTACTACATGGGGAGGTGCCTCTTAAAAGAGTTGATGAAATTCATGACCTCAGAAAATATGCCCTGATCCATGTGTTGGTGATAGATAATTATGACATTAGCTTTAGATCCCCCCATTCTTTAGACCAGTTCTAGTCTAAATATAACCAGCTTAAGTTTCCCCCTCGTGGACCCCATTCCTGGTAATACCTCTGAGTAAGCTCACTATAAAGTTTGTAAAAGTGATGTTTTGAAACAAAAGCGTTCATGTCAATGACATTGTGCATTGGCTACAGCAGTGGTACAAGGTCTTGAGCACCCCAGAGGCAATAACAGATGATGAATTCCTTTTGACAGGGAGATGGAAATTCAAAATTAAGCTAAGGCACACAACTGAAGGGGTTGTGCACCTGCCTAACAGTTTTTATTTGGGCAGAGATAGTGGTGTGTGTTTTTATTATGGGTAGCTGAAGGCCTGTTATAAATGTGGGGCCGGACATACCTCCCTAATGTTTGTAAAGTTACGGTCTGGCATCTGTGGGGAATTTGGGCACATGAGCCTGCAATGTGGCAACCATGCACAATGTAACCTGTGTGAAGAACATTGCCACGTATTTTAAGGGTGCCCTTGGGTGGCACACAATAAGTCACAACTGTTAAAACCAAATGACTTAATAAAACAAGTGCAACAGAAAGAAGATGTCCTGGTTTCAGGGAATGAACTGGAGTTGCCCACTGCCCAACATAATCCAGCCCCTTCAGAGACTGTACTGGTCCAGAGCAAGCCTAATCCAGTTGTTGAGGCTGAAGAAATGGAGGTTGAGACAGCAGGAGCACACACAGATAAAGCACAGTCCTCCACTGCTGTTACACCTGCAGTGGTACATGTTGAGTCTTAGACCCTCTTTCCATTCTCCAGAGTGGAAAACTATGTTGCCAAGATGCCAGAGTTTACGAATACAAACAACTGTACCATAGATTTCATAGGTAAAACTGAGCTTTACGAAGACCATAAGTCCATTTGCTTGCCAGGACTCTTACTAATACCCAGATATATTTTTACCCCATAGATGAAGATCTAGGGAATGTTTAAATGCTGACATTGTTTGAGAACCGATGACTTCTATAGGCAACTCATTCCATATTTTAATAACTCTTATTGAAAACCAATGTTTTCTTGCCTGCCTATTAAATCTCTCGCAATTCAACTGGAGAGGATGAGCTCGTGTATTATAATTCTGTTCCCGCAGCTCTAAGCCCAACAATTCCCACAGTTGATTGTCTGACATAGCCCGATAAACCATACACATGTCCCCACGTAACCTATGACATTCTAATGAGAACAGATCTAATTTTTTTAACCTTGCATCATAATCAACGCCCTGGACTTCCCTAATTTTTCTTGTTGCCCTTCTCTGAATCCTCGCAATCATATTTATAGCTTCCCTTTGTCCTGGTGCCCAGAACTGTGCACAATACTCTGTATGTGGCCTCACCAGGGAGGTATACAGTGGAAGCAAGACTTCCTTGTGCCTGCTCTTAACGTGTCTATGTATACAACTAAGTATACCTCCTGCTTCTCTAACCACCTGTTTACACTGTAACTTGAATTTAAGGTTATTATTTACCCTAATTCCTAGATCTTGCTCTTCCTGAACCACTCGTAATTCTCACCCTGCCAGTTTATACACCACCTCCAGATTGTTTCTACCCATATGCATCACTGCACACTTGGCAACATTATATGCAGCCCCATTGTTCTGGGCCCAAACCTCTAATTCATTTAGGGCTTCCTGGATTTTTGTACCCTCGGTTAGGCTGTTTACTGGAAAACCCATGAGTGTATCATCTGCAAACTTTGACAGCCAAATATTCATAATAAGCTTCATGGTTGAAATATAAAAATTTATATAGACATGGTCTCAATACAGATCCCTGAGGGACCCTACTAGTAACCCCTGTCCAATCTGACAATCCACCCGACACACTCACTCTCTGCCTCCTGCCAGATAACCAACCATGCCTTAATCCAGTACACTAGGTGTGCTTGTACACCTATATCACTAAGGGTTAATATCAGCTGATCCTGTGAGACCTTATCAAAGGCCTTGGCAAAGTCCAAAAGATGACGTCCACTGATTTGCCCTCATCCATGGTTTTGCTGACCTTCCTATAAAACTAATAAATTTGTCCAGCATGAACGCGCCCTTGTAAAACCATGTTGTGTAGCATCCATAACCCCTTTTTCCTCTACACTAGTCATAATTTGGTCTTTAATTATGCCTTCAAATATCTTCCCAAGAACCGATGTCAGGCTAATTGGTCTATAGTTTGTTACCTCCTGTCTAGATCCTTTCTTATAGATAGGGATCACTACAGCTTGTGTCCAGGCTTCAATGACCTGACCCGTCTCTAAGGATTGCTGAAATAATAAAGTAACCGGCCTCGCCAAACAGTCCACCAAATCTTTAAGCATTCTGGGATGCATACCGTCTGGACCTTGTGCCTTGTATGGGTTCAGATTTCTCAACCTCTTCTGAACATCCTCCTCCTCAATTTTAGGGCAAATTGTATCACATAACCCAACATTGGGATCCCTAATATTTTGGCCAACATTAAAGACTGAGGAAAAATAAGTATTTAACCTATCAGCCATGGCCTTATTATCTGTTATAAGGCTATCACTAGTATCCTTCAGTGGTCCTACCATTCTACACTTGCCCCTTTTTTGTTTATATAGGCGTAAAAGGATTTATAATTATCCTGTGTTTTTGTGGCTAGTTTATATTCAAATGCCTTTTTTGCCTTGGAGATGATTAACTTAGTCTTTTTTAAACATGCTTTATATAAAGCCCAGGACCTAGCCTCACCACTTTTTTGCCCTGATGAACGCCCTATTCTTTTTCTTAATAGCTCTCTTAACTAAAGGTGATAGCCATGGTGGCATAGCCATTTTGGAATTCTGATATTTTGTACCCACAGGCACATATTTCTGAATTAACACATTCAATTTGTTACTGAGTCCATCCCAACTTTCATGTTCTGTGATATTCTGGAGTTCATGAACCCAGTTCCATTTACCCAGCTCTTCTCTAAAAGCTAGGGAGTCAGTTTTATTATAATCATGCACAATTGTACAACCCATCTCTATTTCTACTGCTGCACTATACATAAATCCAATCTTAGAGTGATCGCTGGTACCCAGGGGAACTTCAGCTATACACTTTTGAATAATATCTGCTACACTGGTCAGTACCAGATCTAAAATATGGTTTCCCCTTGTATTGTCCATGACCAGTTGTTCCAATCCCGCCACTAGGAAGGACTCTACAAAACTAGCCTCCATTTTGGAGCCAGTCTGGCACGTTTCCCAGTTAATTCCAGGTAAATTAAAGTTCTCCATAATAATGTCCCTATTCTCCTGTGTAATACATTTAATAAACTTCAGAATAAGATCATCATTCTATAGTAGACTAGCTGGTGCTCTATATACAACACCAATACTTAACTTGGGTGTATTCGGGGCAGTAATTTTAACCCATAATACCTCAGACTCACCCCAGGCTGAACAATCAATATTTTTAGATGTTATTTCATTTAAGACCTACAGTGCCACTCCTCCTCCTCCTCTAGAAAACTGCCTATCCTTATTATAAAGTGTATACCCGGGGATCTGTTTGTCTCATGTGTCCTCCGCCCTCCACCAGGTTTCTATAATAGCGCATATATGAATATCTGAATTATGTAATTTAAACAATAATTCATCCATTTTATTAATAAGGCTTCTAGCATTCACTACGAGAAAATTTCCAATTGGACTTGGGTTTACACACCATCCCCTTTTTTGTGTGTTCCCTCACCCCCCCCCAGTTTCTAGTTTAAATATTCATTCAAGCACTGCCTTAGCCTATTTGAAAACACCCTATTCCCCTTCCTGTTAAGATGTAGCCCATCCAGATAAAAACTATGAGATGCCTGAAATTCCTCCCAATGATCTACCAAAGTAAAACCTTCCCTAAAACACCACCTCTTAAGCCACCCATTTAATCTTCTGATGCTCTCATCAAGCAGCCTGCCAGCCCTTGGAACTGGTAAAATGCCAGATACAATTAAATCACAAACCCTATTATTCAGTTCTTTGCCCACTGCCTCAAAATCACGTTGTATCCCTGTGATGTTTCTCCTCCCCACCTCATTTACACCTGCATGAAGCACTGTTACTGGAGTCTGTGTATTTTCTAATAAACCAGAGAGTAGTTGTTTTATATCCCCAATGCCAACCCCCGGTAATGCTGAAACTGGTAAATTTCTTCCTATTTTTACATAATACTTGGTCCGTGTACTTAAACATAGAGTCACCTATCACAAGTATATCCCTAGGAAGCATAGTTTGATTTGGGGGTAATTTAGACTTTTCTGAATTAGTGGGATCTAGTAAGCTCCTGTTACAACTGTGATTATGTTCTTCAGATCCATAATCATTTACTAAAGCACAATACCTATTTGGGGTTAGCATGTTTGAGGAACACCCTATGTTCCTTCTTCCCTTTTTTCCCTTTTGTGATCTGTGCACTGTACACCAGTCATCTGTATTAACAGTGTCATAAGTATCACTTGATTAAGACAGGGAGTTGTCAAGTTAGGGCGGGAGCTGTGATGTAGGGATCATTTACTGCATCATCTATAAAATGTTCCAAAACAGTTATCTCTTTCTGAAGCCTCACCCTTGCCTGCAGAGAAGCTATATCTGCCTGCAGCTTCTCAATTAACAGGTATTTTTCACAGATAAACCCCTGAGCCACCTCCCACTCCATAAACATACAACATTTACCACATTGCCTCAATAAAGGCATTATTACCTAGGACACATTTGTTCTTGATTTTAAGATATTATGGTCCCTGTGTCCCAGTACCCCAGCTGACATGCACCGATGCACGTGTCTCTGCACACGTCTCCATGCACTGCGATGTGCATCCTGCCCACGCTCGCCCTGCTCACAGCAGGGCCAATTTATATAGCTTGTATGAGACCCGGAAGGTCAAACTGGGGCCGTGGGATCACTCGCAACAAGTTGAGAATTAAAATAAAATATTTCTGATGCTGGACCCTTTTGCCCTGTGTAATTAAGGGCTACAAGTACTGTAATCCAGAACAGATGTAATAAAAAGGACTAAAAACGCTCTTGTAGTTCTTTTTTTGTAACTGGGAGGACTACAACTCCCCTTTTCCTCCTTCCTATGTTAGAAGCAGGGCTCCAATCTAAACATATGCAATGCAAGGTATATTTATAAAAATCAAACTGGCGAGTTCCCACACACAATCCTACACCACTACTGCTTACACACAGGGCTATTTTAGGTTTTAAATCACCTGCTTGCAGCAGTGCTGATTTATATAGCTTGTGTGAGACCCAGAAGGTCAAACTGGGGTTGCAGGATCACTCGCAACAAGTTGCAAATTAAAATAAAATATTTCTGATGCTGGACTCTTTTGCCCTATTTAATTAAAGGCTACAAGTACTGTAGTCCAGGACAGATGTAATAATACCACCAGTTGTGAATCAGACAATCCCTTTAATGTGCTGTCTAAATTCAACTGGTGTGAGACAGAAGTTGAGGACCTGGAGTCAGATGTTTCCTTGTCACATTCTGCCTCCTGAGATTTGGGTCCCCCTTCCCCAGCCAGGAGGCAAAAAGGAGAAGAAGAAAACAAAGAAATTATTGCACTTTTTATTTGATTCTTACATGCCACAATTTACGTTAGCCACATTTAATGCTCATAGCCTTCCATAGGGAAGGAAGAGAGATGCTGTGTTTTCTTGGTTACATGATTTAAACCTAGATATCATCTTAATATAGGAATCTTGGTTTAATTTACAGGATTTACCGTATATCTTCGATTTGAAGCCGCCCTCTATTACAAACTGCCCTTGAATTAAAGACGCAGCTTTAAACAGAATAATCTAACACAAGCCGCCCTCTATCATTAGCCGCTATTGCACAGTGATCGCACAATGATTAACAGAGGTATGAGTTTGCACGCAGTAACTCCTTCCATTACCTGACTCGTCTCTTGACTCCCCATATTTTGCTGCGGCATCTGACGTCAGCAAGGGAGAGTGCCTAGCAATGACCTTATCCTGGCAGTCACTAGCAACTTCTATTAATTAGGCAATGAGTACCATAACAATAAACAAGCTGGGCAGTGATGCTAGTTTGAAATAAAACATCTTTTATTTGAAAATCACAAGCAGATAAAAATTAAAAAAAAAGGACAGTTCGCAACAGGTTCGCAACAGGATACAGCAGTTCATTCAATTTCATCCGAGCTTGCTAGTTTACCCTCTGAGCTGTCAGGCTCACACTTCTCCTGTCTCTGCTGGATCAGTCGATCACTACAACATTGGTTCAAGCTGCCCCTGCGGTTTTCTTAATGAACTCCTCTCTCGCATCTTGCAGTAGTCCTCCCTCTTTTAGGCAGCCAATCATATCTGGATCACAACTTGTAATAGCACGAACCTACAAAAAAACAAAATTGGTCAAATGCTCGTTCACTTTTTTTTGTTATTATGTTACAGGCTGACACACTCGTACCTGGAATGATTTAATGATAATTTCCTTCGAAACACACTGCCAAGCAGTTTTTATCCATTCTAAGATTTTTTCTTTTCCCAGAGCCCGTGGGTTTCCACCCTTTGTTAGCTCCCTTTCTTCACTGGCAATCCAGTTATCGTAGCACTCCCTATATGCTGCCTTAAAGGGTGGGTTCCAGCTGACATCTGCTGGTTGAAGAACTTTTGTGCATCCACCAGGGATGACAGAGATTATTGTCTTCTGTGATTTAGCATGAGTTTTCACTGAAGGGCAAATGTGGCAATGGAAGGCATCCCATACTAACATTCATTTTCCAAATGCCATCTACCCCCAGACTTCGCCAAGCCACTGAATTGTGATGGATTCGTCCATCCAGCCATTGTGTGACATGGCGACCACTACACCAGTAATACCTAATGTCTCTTTGGGCACCCTTTTCCCCTTGATAACCACTAAAGGTGGCAGCTTACGCCCGTCGGCCATTGCAGCAAGACATACGGTCACCGGCTGTTTTTCATGACCCGTTGTTATGAGAGGGACAGATTTGGACCCAATAAAATCTACAGTTCTATTTCCAGGCATATCAGCCCAGATTGCAGTCTCATCCATATTGCCTATCATGGATGGAGTGAGGTCAGAGGTTGCAATCTGTCGTTTGCAGTAACATGCAAATTCTATTATTTTGGGCACAAAATATTTCAGCAGTCTCTGCCCAACAGTTGTTTTTAAACGGATGGTGAAGCCCCATCTCCACAAAAACTTGTCCACCCAACCTTGGCTGGCAGAAAACAATGGATCATGAACTATCAACATCACTTTTAAAGAAATGGCTTTTCTAGTTACCCTGTAGTGCTGCTCGCTTTGTTCTGTAATCCATGCAGCAAGAATTGATTCACTTTCAGGGTACTTGGGTCGCCGACCACCACCATCAAGCTGTCATCTCTTTTACGATTGGAGCCCATGTACCCAGACACAGTCAGTTTCTCTTAAAGAGAAGGCAGATTCTTCCTCCAGTCCCGCAACTGCTTCTCATCGATATGCAGTGCTGCAACTGGGCGATTTCCTTCTTTTTCCGCTCTTTGAGCAGCTGCAACTTTAAATTCTAGGTCAAAAGACTTGTGCTTTGACATTGTGACTGTTGCATGCTACAAATAGGCAAAGAAACCATAGTTTTTCAAAAGATTAATGATCTTATATCTGGATCTGTAAATTGATCAATTGATTACAGATTGCCCTCGATAATTAGTCGCCCTCGAACATAAATCGCAAGCGCAAGCAACAATTAGCATTATTAGCAGCGGTTTTAAATCGAAGAGATACGGTAATTCAACAGGCCCAGAGAGAATGGTTGTGGGGCCTCTCATACTGGTCCTTTGAGACAAAGAAGGCGGATGGGGTGGGAATTATGTTTTCAGGCCCCTCTTTTAAACTACACAAGATAATTGACATTCAACCAGGGCATGGTCTAATAGTAGATGGGTTATTGCATAATTCCCTTAGCAGGTTTATTGTGATATATGGATCACAGATTAAATCAGAAAGAGTGCAGCTGTTGGAAGACATACAGTCTTACATAGCAACAGCAAAAAATGTTTATGGGGGGAGTAATTGCGCTATGGAGACAAATCAGTGTAGGGCACATGGAAAAAGGTGTATTGTGATTCTGTGGCACTGAAACAGTGTATAGAGATTGCAGAATTAATTGACTGCAGCATAACAGCCTCTCCAGCTATATCTTACACCTATGTATGCAGCAGGTTTATTTCTAAAATTGACTATTTGCTTGTATCACGTAAATTACAAATAATACAAACAAAAGCAGTACTGACAGAATTTTCAGATCATGTTTTGCTAAAATCTTGCATTTCCACAGCTACAGGGGTTCTTCTACCCCCTTCAAGATGGAAACTTAGTATTGAAAGCTTAACAGTGTCAGAAGTAAAATTAGGACTGTCTTCTGTGTTAATTGCTAGGACATCTTTATTATGCATGCATGATGATGTGGGAGAATGGTGGGAGGATACCAAGGCTGAGGTGTGACAACGGATGCAACAATATGAGAAAACACAGGCTAATTCCAAAGTTGTGAAGTATTTGTCATTATGAAATCAACTATATAAACTGTTAACAGCCACATACATGACCAGAACAGATATGTCAGATCAAATCCCCATGAGAAAGCAAGAAATGAGAAATTTTCAGTATGACAGGTCTGCTTCTTTGTAGGCAGAGCTTGGGTTCAGGACTCAGAAAATTGTTTTCTGACCCATGTGCTGCCTGCAGGGACAGGAAAAATGCGTCTCACTTCACAGAGTTGAAGGATGGGTCAGGGAATTTGGTTACTGGTATGGAGGGTATCTGTAAAATAATAGAAAATCATTTAGAGACCTTCTCTACACCAACGCATTTAGATCCAGAGGGTATGGATACATATTTCGAAGGTTTACAGTTACCAACATTAAATAAGGTGGACTTAGAGGCAGTGACAGCACCCATAAAGATACAAGAAATTACAGAGGTAATTGGAACATTGAAATTGGGTGTATCACCAGGCAGTGATGGCATCCCAAATGAGTTCTACAGTTTTTCCTGACATTATGCAGCCTTTTTGCTGAGATTATTTAATTTTCTACTGACTGAGACTTCCTCACCCCAAACTTTTACTCATGGTTTAGTGATATACTTGCACAAATCAGGTGACAAGACCCACCTCAAGAATTGGAGACCAATTTGTCTTTTGATCTCAGATTTTAAGATCGTCACTTGTCTGTTACAAAAAAGACTGAAGACAGTTGCACATAATCTAATACATCAAGTGCAAACCTACACTTTGCCAGGGAGGAACATTCATAATAATTTAAGCAGTATAAGGGATGTGCATAGTTTTTGTGAGCAGCAAAATGTCCCTGGGTTTTTTCTTGTCTCTGGACCAATGTAAGGCTTTTGACAAGTTAAATCATACCTTTTTGTTTAAAGTGTTACAGAAATATGGGATACCAGCTCAGTTTATTCTCTGTATAAAGTTATTATATAATAATGCTGTGGTTTCTTCAGCAATAGCAGGATGGGGGGGTAAGAGAATTAGAATTCAGAATGGTGTCTGACACGTGTATCCCTTAAGTCCCCTATCGTCTTTTGTCTCCTGACCTGGTTTCCCCGGCAATTGTTCTTCCTGGCCTGGGCCCGTTTGTCTCTTCTTCCCTTCTTCTGACCCTCTCCTCACCACTGTTGGCTTAAATCACCCTCCCTCATCTCCCCTTCTTCCTCCCTCCAGTATTGGGCTAAACCCACCCCCAATCTGCCTTGCCTGTCTTAGTTCCTCCTGCAGACCCTCAATCTTCTTTCTAAGTTTTTCTATGTGGTTGCACACTAAACATCCTCCCACACTCCCACACACATGCTGGAACAAAGGGAGAGAGAGGTGGCATGTTAGAAACATTCAGGTACCTCAAGGGCATTAACAAGGTGGAAAGGGACATCATATTCCAGATTAACAGTAGTGCCAGGACAAGAGGACACAACATGAGACGGGGGTGGCTGCATAAGGGGAAATGTCAGGAAGTTCTTTTTTACAGAAGAGGTGGTGGATGCATGGAATTGCCTGCCCCAGGAGGTGGTGGCAGCCTGTACAGTGGCAGGCTTTCAAACATGCATGGGACAGAAACAAAGGAATAATAGAGATAGGAAGAAAAAGCTAAAACCAATGACCAGATAGGGTCACTGGACGCTTCATTAGGCAGCTTAAACGGGCAGACTGGATGGGCCTAGTGGTCCTTATCTGCTGATAGCATATATATGTATGTCTTTGCCCTAGATCCTTTCATTAGAAAACTGTTAGTAAACTCAAGGATACAGGGCATTTCAGGGGCACAGGAGAGAGACAAGATAAAAATGACAGCATACGCGGCCAATGTCTGTGTTTTTGCAAAAAAACAAACGAGTGTGCAGAAAATAGCAGAAATTGGGCAGTATGCACAGGTGTCAGAATCCAGCTTGAATCTACAAAAGTGTGTAGGTTTGCAATTAGGAGATAGGAACTCCATGGTTCCAGAGGTTAGTGGGATTCATATTTCAGAAACCTCTTATAAAAACTGGGAGTCAAATATGTGCTTGGGGACATAGCTAGACAAAACTGGGAGGAGGCTTTAAAATTAGGGGAGGCAAAAGTCTCAAGGTGGAAGGGTTGAAGGATGGCTAAATTGAAATGGGTGTTCTTGATAAAGCAATTTTTGATTCCTTGTTTTTTTATATATAGGAATGGCATTTTCTTTACCCGTAGCATTAGAAACCAGAGTATTCTGGGAGTTTTTCCAATTATTGTGGGGAAATAGATTGAATCCCATAAAATGAGAAGTAACATATTTATCACAAAGAAAAGGGGGGGGGGTTGCAATGATAAATCCGACTGTATTCTTTCATTCACTTTTTTGGAATACCAATATTAAACCAGCATTGTTATTGCACCCTTCATTAACTAGATCAAGGCTGTTCAATACATTTAAAGACATTTTTATAAAATGGGAAAATTTTCCTGTAAAGGTCATTCCAAGTATATAGATTTATGTGTATTTGAAGGTTACTTTTCAAAAAATGTACAAATGGAAGGTAATCAAGCAACAAGTGCTGCAAGGTATGAGGAAATCCCTGTATCAGCAGGTGCTGAGTACTGTAGTTTGGGCTCGGGGGAGCCAGAATTTAAGCATTGTGCAAATGCAAATAATTATTTGGTGTATAGATGACTGAATAATCCTAGGCTGCCCAGGTGAATGTAGGATACTCTGTGGTTATGTGCACATGGGAGAATAGGAGTTAGGGGAAACCACAAACATAAGGCCATTAAGGAAAGGAAATGCTTATATCCCAACTGCATAAACAAGGAACATTTTCTTATTGAATGTTCATACTCATCCACACTGTGGGATTTTTTGGACCAGTAGTGAAAGATGCCATGGATAAAACATGTGCCATAGGAAATATTGGTTTTAGAACAGTTTACCCATCAATTGAATGTGTATAATTATAGTACATTCACAGTGTTTTTCGCACTTCTGAAATTTTATTTGTGGCAAGGGAGATGCCAAATTTTATTTCAGCAAAAATATATGCCATATACAACTTTTAGTAAATTATGTGGAAATGCTTTAGTAACTGTAAGCAAGAAGGATTTGAGGTTTTATCCGAGATCATGAGTGGAGTTGTGGTGGAGGGGTTTTATGTTCATTAACAAATATGCATAGATTGGGAAAAAATAGGTTTGCTGTGATATTGGCAGTGAGTAGATTTATTTTGCTGATTTGATGTATGGTTTGTAAAATTTGTTTTATGTTTTGTTCAATAAAAACACCCCTATTCTTTTTGAGAAGTGTCATGGGATCTTTAACATCCACCTGAACAACACCAGAACAAGCAAATGGGACCTCGGTTTAATGTCTCATCCGAAAGACAGCACTTCTGGAGTGCAGCATCCCCTCATGATGCACTACAGTGGCACTATTGGGATTTACCCCAAATGCCGGTGTCATCAAGATGGGCAGAAAGGTAAGCCCAATTGTCAGAAGTAACACTAGACTTATGCAACAGCAGGGTAGAGACATGAATGCTAGGAGATGGCTAGGTGTCTAGGAGGGGTACCTGCACAGTTGGATTCCAGTTGTCCTGTACCTATGTTGTTTTATATACACAATAAGTTTTTGCCTGCATTTATCCTGAGTGCCAGTTCTTTAATGTCCACCACTTTATTGCTTTGCTCAGTAGCCAAGTGAGGATGACTGCCCTCAGCAGTAGCACCTCCTCGCTTCCTCTGTACATGATACAGCCCAAATTGTTCCCGAAACCTCAGGCATGCTGGTGATTAATGCCGAAGCTTCTGATTTGGAGATGAGTGTGCAGCAGTCTTTACCTGCAGACCCTGATGTGGGTATGATTCTCCCTGTCTCACAGGGGGATTGCAATGATAGTGAATTGCCCCCTGCTTATGTACCTATCCCTATGGGGGCTATAGGACTAATGGGGCTCCAAGTGGCAAGTTTCATGGGAACAGTAACCATCCTCTATCAAATTCTACTCCACTATATATTGAGAGCACTCCTGTTCACATTCTGCCAGATGACCACCCTCCAAGGAAGGAGGAGGGAGGCCTGAAGTTGAAAGACTTGAATCCCTTTCTTAGAACCCTGGTACATACAAATTCTGAAGGGCTGAAAGACACTGGTGGCAGTAGATCCCTGAGCATTTAAATTTAGCCTTTAACCCAGCAGGAAAAGAAAGAACAGAGTGAGCAACAGGTCACTCTACTAGTTCATCCCCAAACACCACAACCCCCCCCCCCGGGGAAATGTGGAAGGCAGGCTACCACCCAGAAGCTTCCTTGCCATCTTTACCTCCATGCTAACCTCTGAATAAAAGTAGTGCACAGAAGAGCCCTGCTGAAGTTTCGAAAGGGCCCGAGCCCCCCCAAGTTTTTGGATCTCTTCTCCTCACATAGTAAGCCAGCATCTAGGAGGAATGCAGTATGGCTGTGTTATGTGGGGGGAAAAGAATACCAACCAGTAAGGACTTATGTACTGGTAATCGGGCCCTTGCTCAAGGAATCAATGTCTTTTGCAGCCTCAGACCTCTATGCTTTTATTCATATTGCTAATGAGGAACTGTATGACATTAGCTTTAAGTCTGCTAAAACCTTAGATAGGGTTTGAGCATTGAACAATACTGTGAAAGGTACACCTTTATGGCCCCTTTCATCATGATCTCCTTGACAAAGCCAGCTGCCAAGGTGGTGACCATCTTGTTTCACAACAAAGGTGTCAGTGTTTCCAACATATCTTGTAGGTTAAAGCAGAGGTGTGAGGTTCTGGACTGCCCCATTTTATATGAGAAAAAGGTTTGGACAGGGATGGAAGTTTTGAGTGAAGCTTCATTCTGGAGGCACAGGACTACTCCACCTCCTTAATATTTTCCATCTTCAGAAAGATAGCGGGTTCTATTTCTACCAAGGCCAACCTAGGTCATGTTTCAAGTGTGGGTCTCTTTCACACTTCAGCAATGCATGCAACCAACAGTGTTGCAGTCTGTGTTTAGTATATGGACATAGTAATTCCAGCTGCCATATTCCAGTCAAATGTAATCTCTGTGAAGAGGATGGAGATTCCTTCCAGAATTGTCCATGGACCTTCCACAGTAGGGATGACAGCTAGATCAGAACTACCTAATTGAAAAAGTCTAGTAAGTCAGAACCATAGACACCCAGCAGACTCAGCCACTAGGCCTCTGAACCAACTGTCTTCAGATCATACCCATCACACCCCCAAGGTCCAGGATTTGCCTTAGGAATTGCCTCAGTGACATGACACAGTAGGTCTTAATGTTCTGACTGAAGAAGACACTGATGGTGGTCAGGTTCCACCACAGAATGTAACAGCAGCTACTTCAGTGTTGGAAGTCTCCTATTAATCCTCTGCACCCATGTAAGTACCTGGTGCTGGGACATCTGATATGCCACCTCAACCCCTGCCACTGCCATGGTCTCTGATTGCTTTGGAAGCGGGTTCTCTCCTCCTCAGAAGATGTGGAAATGTTCTCTGCCCCTAAGAAGAAAAGGGGTAAAAGTCGCAAGGTCAAGCTAGCTAAGAATCCCCAGGTGTCTGTTTTAAACAGATACTCTGCTATTAGGAGAAGAAAACTGTGGGGAAATACAGATGAAGAGGATGCAGACTCTGAGATCTCCTCTGTGACATCACAGAGGGATCCCTCCTCTGACTTGGATGACGCTTGGGCTGAAGCCTCCTTCTTAAAAAAAAGAATAATCAGGATGAGGTCAAAGTCATTACACCTTAGGAGAAATTATTTGATTTTTTTTTTAATTTCTTCTTGGTATTTTTGATGATGGATGCTTTTTCTGTGGTCACCCTTAATCTTAATTGTATTAAGTCCCAGAAGAAGCGTTCCACTGCTCTTTTTTATTTGCAACACCAGAAAGGAGGTATTTATTTGGTTCTGAATAACCAGGATGAAAACCAGGGTTAATATGGCCAGGGCAACTGCACATTCATCTTGTGGGCCTCTTTTTGTTCCCTGGGGGTGGATCATTGCAACAAGATGGCCATTTTGTTTTGGAGATACACACGGCACATTTCCTGTTTGATGGAAATACTGTACATCCAGACAGAGTTTTGATGGTGGATGTTAAATATGGGACACATGATTTGAGGGTTTCTAGCATTTATACCCCATGGACTGATCTTTTAAAAAAAAAATTAGGCCCCATCATTTTACTACCCAGATAGTAGTTTTAGGAGTTGATTTCAGTTGCCCAACCCCGCCCCCAAGTGCTACAAAATAAAAAAGCTGACATGTGACATGAATTTTTTTTGTGGAAATGGGGCCCAATTCCAGGTTGAATGTCGCAACTCGCTGGCGTATATGAGTTGTGACATTCGCTGCTATGCCAGGGACCCTGCACTGCATTCCAAGAGTGGCAGGGACCTGGCACTTGCAACATGCGTGTTATGCCATGAGGCAGTGATTGCCACGGGCATGGTGAAGAAGCCCTGCATGTCATGGCCCACTATTGGCAGCCCCCTCAAGCTCCCTCACCACAGAACACCACGGCACACACCAGGGGGCATGGGGGGCAGGGCAGGTGGCACAGGAGTCTGGGGAGGCACACTGGAGATTGGACACCTGGGGTCCCCGACTTTTGGGGGGTGAGGGGCAGGGGTGTGCTTGTGGGAGCATGGGGAGCACATCAGTGCCATTGCAGCAGTGCTGCGGAACTAGCATCTGATGGATGGCACTGTTGGATTCCCCTTAGAGCAGCTCTGAGCTGCTGTAACTTAGCTCTGCCAGTGCGGTTCCTAGAATCATGGCAGCAGGTTATGGCAGCTGCCTTCTTGGAATAGGACACAGTTGTTGCCATAACCCACCCTTGTGCCATGTCATTGCTGGCTGTGGCATAGTGGGTGGCATAACACATGGTTGGAATAGCCCCCAGCTGACATGGCGCAGGGTGCCTCTTGGAATCGGGGCTGGGGTACTGCTTGGCGCAAGTCACGAGATACGCCAAGGGGTTTGGCATATCTCAACTTATGCCGGTGTATGCCTACTTGGAATCAGCCCCATGGTTATTACAGCTGGCTTGTAGAATGCTTACAGGGATATGCACCCTATGAGAGGTTATATGTTTTGTAGGGAGTCTCTTATTCTAGAGCAGATTTTGTATTTGTTTCACAGACTGTTAGGGTGTTGAAAACAACAACTCAGGTCACAGTGTTTTCAGATCATATGCTTTTGAAAAGCATCTGTACCAATTCTACTTACCATCCTCTGGGTAGAGAGGTATGAATTTGAACTTCTTCCTGCTGTCTGAGACTGTTATACAAAAACAATGGGGAAGCTTATGACAAACAAGTCAGTTTGATGTGTCTGTGAGTCCATGTCTGAGTGTTGGGATGATTAATAAAATGGATTTCGAGTCCTTTTTCATGAAAGCAGGTTCACAGAAGGCAAATGGGATGAATAAAAAATATCTGCAGTCCTGTTCTTGAATGATCCTGACCCTAAGCAACTAGAGTATAAGCTACAGGCATGTTTTACATAGGTAGAGAGATGGTTCAGTAAGTAAAAACTCATCACGAACTACAAGAAAACAAAAACAATGTAGTTCTCTAGCACCCAGAGCAGGCATCGCACATACCCTCTCAACATCACTATTGAGGTTGGTACTCCTTTGGAATTTGTGCAGCTCTTTAAATACTTAGGAGTAATGGTTGACAGTGCCATTTCATATTCATACCTCATAGACAATACTGCTAAGGCAGTCAATATGCACATTGAACTGCTTCATAGAAATAAGCATAGTCTATCCACTGAGGCTCTTAATCTGGCTATCCTTAGTTCAGTGGTCTTGCTTATAGATGACAGACTAGTAATCTATTGTTCCACAACAACGATGGCCCTCTGTTGTATTAGCATGAAACAAAGCCTACCATTTGGCTACCAGTTCTCCAAGGCTAACACATATGTGCGATTTGTATGAACAGGCAAACTGGCTCCAGTTCAATGGCAGGCTCAGGTTCCAAACCTTTCTCGTGGCTAAAATAGTAAGGCTAGGCCTGGTGCCTTCAGAGGTACAGAAGCTTCTCATCCCCTATGAAAATAGTCACTGCACCAGAAGCACAGACAGCATGGTTTTCAAAATTCCTCGTCATACCTCTGTAGGTCAGAGGGCTTTTGCCCACCATGTTCCTTACTGGCTTAACTCTCTACCTCCGAACAGTTCCTCTTCAGCTACATTAGGCCCCTTTAAACAAAAGCTTAGGAAACATCCTGATGTAAATGCAGCTGTGACTGTTCTCACTAATTCCTCATGGCTTCAACAGCTTTCTCCTATCTACTCTCCCCCTGGGGCATCCATCTGATGGCCCATAATTTTCAACTTTCGGTGCCTTTGATTCCTTGCCTGCATAATTGTACATGCTAGAATCTCCCCCAGTAATCCTCATTTCTTCCATATCTCCCATAGTTAACCTCCCCCTTGTTATCCTCACTTCCTCTATATCTCCCCCAACCTTTTCTCTCTTCCTTAGTCCAAAAGTCTATCTCCTCAGACTCTCTACTGACGAGGCCTCATGGACTGATGTATTGCTCCCCTTGCATTCATACATGTACTGTATATTTTGTGCATAGCAGTCCTGTCTTATCTAACAGTTAGCCCCAGTACCCTTCATTCGCTCTCTATTTTTTGAATTTTGGCATACATTGTACAATGCCTACACTAATGTTTTTTTTTTGTCCAAGGTAAGCATTGTATGCATAGTCATACAAGTTATAGCATTTTATGTATAGTCCTAAAATATTGCTGCTTACCAACAACTCTGTTTTCACTGTTCTGTTTAACCTGACATGGAACCTATTTAATGAGCTTGTTCTCAAAGGTGTTAATCCGAGATCACAATAAAATAAAACAAATAAAATAAAATCTGCAATAGTTTCATCTTCACCACCTTATTGTTTTGGCCAGCAGTAATACTGGGGACTTTTCTTCCAGATTAGAACTGTTAAAGAGGCAAAGCGGGAGATCCAATATGATAGAGCATAATCTCTCTGTAGGGAATTGCAGTTGGTATGCAGGGCTCCTGACAGATTTTTGACCCTTTTAAAGGGTGTCAAGAAAGAGTTGGAAACAGGGTGTTCACGAGTCTCATAGAGGAAGATGGAAATAAAACCTTTAGGATCTCAGATATGTTACAAGTGTCAGAGAACCATGTCTCAGAGCTTTTTTCTCCACCAACTGTCAAATGATTCTGGATTCCTACAATCCTTGCAGTTGACCCTTTGACAGAATCAGTTAAGAAAGTTTTGGTAAGCCCCATTTCCTTAACTGTAATAGCTAAAGCCATACACTCCCTAAGGAATGTCTCAGCACCAGGGAGTGATGGTTTTTCACCTGAATTTTTTAAAACATGTCTTTATGACCTGAGAACCAGCCTTTCTTGATTTATTTAATATCATTTTACAATCAGGGAAGTTGCCCCCTCAATGTCTCAGACTAGTCTTATTTTTTTGTACAAAAAGTGTTATAGAACCTATTTCAGAACAGAGACCAATATGTCTTCTTGATGTTGACCAAAGAAATCCTTTCCAAAATTTTGGCCAGGCGGATGCAACAGGCCACAATTAAGCTTATCTGACCCCATCAGTTGTGTTCCATCCCTGAAAGGGCTATACATGATAATTTAATAATTGTATGGGAAATTCTTGAGCGAGGAACAATGGCACATTATCTGGTTATGTGCTGTCCCTGGACCAGGAAAAGGCATTTGACCAGCTGGCACATGAGTACCTTTTCTGCATTCTTGGAGAGTAATGAATACCAAGGGAATTTATTGATTGGATATGATGTCTATATACTATATACTCAAACTACAGTACAACTTCTTTTAAATGGTTGGGAAGGTAGTTTTTGAGGGCTTGAAGTGGGTTCAGCATGGGTGCACCCTCATCCCTCTGCTTTACATTTTTGGGATAGATCCCCTACTTAAATCCCTTAATGAAGTACCAGCTTTGCAAAGTCTCTCTGTTTTGGAGGCTACCCCTCTATTGAAGGTTTTTGCATATGCAGATGATGTCTGTTCCTTAGAGATGCATCTCCCAGTCCTACAATGAACCGGATCTTGCAGACTTTTCTTTATCTTCTGGGTCAAAGATTAATACAGAAAAGAATACTGGCAGAGGGCTAGGACTTTTAAAGGATATGACTTGCACTATTGCTGGGATCTATGTCAGGTTCACTGACTGATTTACTAGGAATCCATTATGGCCCAATTAATATGGCCCTTCATAACTGGGAAGCTTGACTAAACAGGGCCACAATCTTGGTGAACAAATGGAAAGCCTGGAAAGTGCAAAAAAAAAAATGGATTTTCTCATTAAATCACTTTCAGTTTCTCAGTTTCTATATTTAAGATATGTTTTCCACCACTGGTGGTACGTGAGACTAAATTATACAGTGTTTTCTTTTCTTTTTTGGGAGGAAGTCAATGTAACCCAATTAAAAGTGGGATTACTTATTTACCACTTGCCATGGATGTAGTAGGGAAGGTCAACCCAGTAGCTTTTTTATAGTTTATTTTTCTTTTTTAACATAAAAAGTGGTTCACTGCGGATGACGGACTACAAAATCCTCTTGTTGCAGAGTGCGTCTCCCCTTTTTTTCCCTAACGGGATTCAGGTAAACTCAGGGGACATAGTGTCAAACAGAAATCGGCCTACCCCAGTTATAATACTGCTGTTCTCACCAAGGTCAGGCAATGGCTGGTTTCACCTGTTATGATTACTTCACTATCCAGAAAAGTTTTATATGATTTTATCATGGAGTCAGTATTTTATGAACCTCTGGATTTCCCCCCTTGCCTGACAGACAGAAGGGACAATGTTTTACAGCTTTTGGCCAACATAAGAGTTCCCCCTCAAATGTGGGATATGCTTTGGCTTACTGCCCACAGTACACTTGTGGGCAAAAGACTCCTGGAAACATAAGAACCTTGGGGACAGGTACTGTCCACACTGGAATGTAATCAGGTTTCAGAGATTCAGGAACATTTATTTTTATGATGCCCATCTGCAACAAGCTTTTGGGATTTTTTGTCTGAGAGACGGAACTGGAACCTCTTGATAGATATTTCTTATGAGTGTCTACTTTTTGGCTTTTCTCCTTCTGGGTGGCAGCATTTTCATGTAGACACTATTGGTATATTTTTTGCAAAATGTAAGTTTTATCTTTGGTAGGCGAGATGTTTGTGCATTCCCAGATAGGTCATTGACTGCTAAATGATTCAGATATTTGCATAAAGGGTGACCACAGGAAGGTATTTGTATTCTTTTTTTGTGCCTTCTTATACATTTTCTTTTTTAGACTTTTCAATTGAACTCTTTATAAGTTTAGTTGTGAAATTTATATACTTTTGACTCATTTATGTTTGATTTTCTTCTGGGTTTTGATTTGTCCTGTTTTGAACGATTACTGCATGCTGTTTTATTTTCTGTTTTTATAAACAAAAAATCACCTATTTTTGTGAAAAGTGCATTAGGTTATTTTACTTTCAACAGGACACTCACCAGAACAGCACCAGAGATGGGTACAATGGACATTGACTTAATGAATCATGCAAAGGATAGCACACCTCACAGTACAGCACCCCCCATTGCACTGCACTCTGTTGCCATTGCTTGTGGGATGAGCTGAATCCTGGTTTGGGACTACAACCCCAGACCTTCCAGCTTAAAGGAGGATGTGCTACCAAAAGAGCCATGCTGACTCCTCTTAATAGTGAGTAGCATACAGTAAGACAGAATAGAATATAGTCAATTTTTAATGTAAATTGGTAGACATTTGTAGACAATGGGAGCAAAGAAACTGAAACAACAGCCACCAGCAGGGAAAAAAGTAGAAATGGAATGCGAAGTGAATGAAGGGAGAATTACAATCTATGTGATAGCAGAAGGGGTTAAACTGCTGAGATATATGGCTATTATATATATATCTACTGCAGATCATGAAGCATTTTTTTTTGCAAATAACCAAGCTTTATTGAGCCTTTTCCAACATAAATTACATACCATACAACTAAATAATACATAACACTCATAAATAACATATGTAAGAAAACATAACAAGGGGGAAAAGAGCCCCCATATCCCCCCTAAGGAATAAAAAGAAAAAGAAAACCTCCAACCCGCCCCCTACCCACCCCTCATAGCTATCCCATTGAATGACTCACCATAATTACTACATAATCATAAAATGTCATTAAAGAAAACAAAAGAAATACAACCAGTTTGGTACATACTTTAAATAGGTAGACAAAGAAGGCGCCAAGGAGGAAAGGACCTTATTGAAATTAATTTACCGAGCCAGGGCCGATACCAATCAAGTAGTGGGAAAAACAAGAGAGACATCTATCTCTAGTACCCGTACCTGTCCTTAAGGCATTGGTACATCTTACCCCAACACTGTTGGAATATTGGTGAAGCATTGTGAAAAGAGAAAACCAATCTTTCTGCATTTAATGCATTCATGAATTCATCCCACCATTCCCGGAACGATGGTGTCCAATCGTCTCTCCAGGGGTGTAAAATTATTAACTTAGTTACCAATGCTACCATAGCCATTCGATATTTAGTTAACTTGCCTGGTACTTTATCAAACATCCCAAACATACAAGCCTCCGGAGTAAAGAACCTGGCAAGATCATAAAATTGACTAATCCCCTGCTTCACCAAATGCCACAACCCAACCACCTTGGGGCAGGTCCAAAATTTATGGTAGCTGGTAGCAAAAGAGTCGTTACACTCAGTACATACCGCTGAAAAATGGCTACCCATTCTGGAAAGCTTAGCTGGTGAAAAATATAAATTATGAAGTAACTTAAATTGAACGTCTCTCAATCTGTCCTCTTAATAAATTTATAGATATCACCCAGGCCTTCTCCCATGTTTCTGCTGATTTCACCAAAGATAAGTTTAGTTCCCAATATACCGGGATTGAGACACATTCGAGTTCCTTTAACTATTATGTATTTATAAATTTTAGAAATCAATTTGCCCGCTTGTGGAACCCTTTCAACTCAGCGAACATTAATCCCAAGGCATCCTGCCCCAGTCCTTTGCCAAAATAAGATCTGACACAACTTATTATTTGAATTAGTTTTAGGAAGGATTGGGTTTCTACCTAACTTCTCCACCAGTGACTGAAATGGGAGTAACCCATTGTTCTGATAGAAGTCTTTGACTCGCAATTTCGTAGCCCATTTAACTACGAATCTGGATATTGGTTGACTTCCAATTGTCAGGTTCGGATTTCTTAATAAGGGTTGGGATAAATCATATAGTTGCGAAATTTTGAACTTTGCATAAAATTGATGCAAAGCTTTAATATCCCATCCTAACGGTGTACCTCTCACTCTCTTTGGGACCCATGGGATATATAACAACGACTCTAAGTCAAACTTAAAACTTTCGACAAATAGTCAGTCTAAATGGAGTCCGAGATGGAAATACCCTCCTCACAAACCCATGCACTACTCCCTTGCCATGTGAATTGCTAGATAGTAGACATAGAAGTCCGGTAGCTGGAGACCTCCCAGTTGAGCGCTGAGTAAGTTTAAGGTAGCTTCTTCTAGAGGGCTTACCATTCCACAAGAATACCGAGCATTGTTGGTATAATGATTTAAAGAAAGACTTTGGCAGATAAACGTTTAGATTTGATAATGGGTAAAAGAGTTTGGGCATAACCATCATTTTAATCATATTAACTCTTCCCGAGAAGGTCAATGGAAGCTTTGACCATCTGACCAAGTCTTCCTTAATAGTTTTGACTAACGGTTTAAGATTTAAGTTGGCCAGAGCCTCTAGGTTCTTGGATATTTGAATCCCCAAATAGGTTAGTGATCTGGTTTGCCAACGAAGTCCCAGAGAAAGGCACCAACTCTTCTGGAGAAATGGGGTCAAAGAATATACAGAGGTTTTAGCCTTATTTAAACTATACCCTGAGAGCATGCTGAACTTATCAATTAAATCAAGAGCCTTAGGGAGGGAAGAAGTAGTATTGGAGATGTGTAGCAATAAATCATCAGCAAATGCTGAAAGTTTAAATTCAGAGTCTCCTATCCTAAGCCCTTACACTTCTCTATTTATCTTTATAGATCTAATTAATGGTTCAATGTACAAATTGAAAAGGTAAGGTGATAAAGGGCAACCCTGTCAGGTACCTATAGAAAGTGGAAAAACCTCTGAAACTAAATTGTTGCATTGAATCTTAGCTGAGGGGCAGGAGTACAGAATATGAACCATATGAATAAATCTAGCTGGAAGACCTAGCTTCGACAGGGTAGTGAACATAAGGTCCATTCCACCCTGTGTAAAGCTTTTTTCTCATGCTAACGAAACTAATGATGTGCTTCCATAGCAGGATCCGAGATTCAGAAATTAAATAAAACAATTTACTTGAAATGGTCAGCCGAGGAGCTGCCCTCAACAAAGCCAGCCTGTTCTGGGCTCAATAAACACGCTGCACTTGTTTTAATCTGTTGGCCAAAATTTTAGCAAAAATCTTGACGTCTAAGTTTAGTAAGAAATCGGTCTATAACTACTTACTACCTCAGGGGCTTATCTGGCTTTGGTAACAAAATAATCTTGGCCTCAAACGGCGTCTGGTCCCTGATCCTTGATCACACCAGAAGGAGAATAATTCCTGCAATAAGGGCACCAGATTATTCTTAAAACACTGAAAAAAGGCTGTAAACCCATCCGGCCAGGCGCCTTGTCCGGGCAGAAGGAGTCAATAGCCTTCTCTATTTCATCCTCAGAGATAGGAGTTGTTAATTGAGGGCCAACCTCCTCTGACAATCTTGGTAAAGGAATAGCATCCAAAATTCCTGAATTCTATCTAACGCCTGTAGAGGGCTGCTGGCTTGTATACAACTTTCGATAAAAATGCTTAAAATTTCTAGCATCTCAGCGAATCTGTAACCAACTGCCCTGCTTCTGGATGATTTAGGGCAGTCACCCACTTTGCCGAAGATTTTTGCTTCAACTGCCAAGCCAGCAATCTCCATACTACCTTGCCCCAGGTACAAAGCCTTGACTCTAGAGGCTGAACTAATAACTTTCTCCTCCGCTCTATCCGCATACCAATTTCTTAAGGAGATTAGTTTACATTCTTGCACTTCCATTCTCTGACTTTCATTTATGTTTTCTAGTTCCTTAATCTCTTAAGCATTCATCTAGGAGTTTCCTTGTTTTCACTTTACGTACCGTTGCCATGCGTATTAGCTCCCTCACACATAGACTTAAGAGCCACCCAAGTTTGGTCTATAGCATTGATAGAACCCCAATTACTAGTTATAGAGCTTTCCAAAAGGATCTGAATCTGATTAATGCCCTGGGTTCCTTTAAAATATTATTGTTTAATGACCATGAGTATGACCTGCTAGGTTGAAGGGGTTAAGAACATATAATGTGTATAGGGGAGTGGTCAGAGATTACACGGGGCAAAGTTGCAGCCTCCACCACCCAGGGCAGACTACGCTGGCTAACCAAAAAAAAATCTATCCTTGAGTGCGACTTATGTACTACAGAGAAAAACGTGTATTCCCGAACGTTGGGGTTCAAAGTGCGCCAAGGGTCTGTTAGACCCACTGATAGCATAAACTCCCTTAGGGCCTTCTGTGCTGGGGAAGGAGGAGAGCCTTTAAAATGCGATCGATCTAACCGGTTAGACTGGACTAGGTTCCAGTCCCCACCCAGAATTATTGGGACATTTCCAAAAGAAGCCAAGGCCAAGCCCAACTGTATAAAGAAATCAGGCGAGTCCAGGTTAGGCCCCTATATCGAGCCCAATACTAAATTAATCCCCCCATACTACCTAAGATGAATATATATCGACCTTGTGGATCAGAGATTACTTCCGAATGCATGAATGGAATCCCATGGGCAATTAAAATAGCAACTCTCCGACTATTTGAAGAGAATCCCGCCCCAAAAACCTGATTCACCCACTTTTTCTTAAAATGGGCAAGGCGGTCAGAGAGGACATGGGTTTCTTGCAAAAATACTATCGCTGGTTATAAGCGGGACAAGTGATTCAGAATAACGAATTTTTTGCAATTGTCCTTTCCTCCTTTAATATTCCAAGAAACTATATTCAACCTATTATCCATTTGTTACCCAGTCTAAATAAATCTTGGGATAGCTGCCCCCCCATACTGAGCCCCCAAAAATTAATTTCTCCCCGAATTTCCTCTCCTCCCCCAAAGATAGGAATACATCCATAAATAACTTATAATCTTCCCTTCTGGCCCGAAGCCAACTACCCATCCACTGGAACGTGGTGCAACAAAGAGATGGGTACACCCTCCCCTGCCTAAGATTATTGTTAAGAATTGAATGAGTGATCTTACCAAGCCCAATCCCAAAAAATCTGGGCTAATAAAATAAAATTTATATCAATCTCCAGATCTTCGGTTAAGTCAGGTAACAAAACACAAACAAATAGGGGTCAAGGGGTATAGATGCAACCATTCAAATAGTATTATATTTGCCGGCCCAGTAAATACTTCTAGTCTCGTGGACATTGGCAGGCAAAACTACAATTCTCTCCCATGAAGTCCTATGCATCAGTCCCAGACAGGGGGCTCTGGCTAAATCTATGAAGATTAAGTTCTGGCCAAGCTGCTCCCGGCCAGGAGCCACTGCATAGTCTAAGGTAGAGCCACCAGGCCTGTCATGAAATCCTGCCATGCATTATACTCCTTGGCTGCCATATCTTAACTTGACATGCTCAACTCATGAAACACCATTGCTTATGGTTCTTACAATTAAGACAACTGCTTGAACTCTAAAGTCACCACTCATGTGAGATTCATAAAGAAACTGAGACCTTCCTGCTAATACAAATATAGTCATTATAACCCGTATCCTTTTTTACATTTATGTCCTAAGCCAATAACTAAAAGCACCAACCCCCACCCCATCCTTTAATTGTAGTCCAGAGTACTTTACTACTTCTATCAGGAACATATAGCAAGAACATGATTATTGCAACTCCTCCTTCCCATCCGTACAGGGGTTAAGTGTAAACGCACTACACAATGTATTCTAACTTTCCCAACTTGCCACTAGCTATATTAGAATACATTAAAAAATAAACGTTTATTAGATGCCTCCATTAGAGATCAAATAAAGATTATTAACAGCAGATAAGAAAACACAACTGCTGCCTTGCAAAATATCTGAGTAGTCCCGCTGGTTATCTATGTGATTGAACTAAGCTTTCACCCTTTGGGAAACAGGTCAGGTAGCAGAGATCTCAAGATACAAGTGCCTCTTCCAGTCGGGTTAAATCTCTTGAGGCCTTCCTAGATGTAACTCCAGCCTCGCTGGGTACAATTAAGCGATGTCGAATCCCTCACAGCCCAGAGCTTCGAGGTGATTGGCCTAAAACTGCTCCGAGCTTGTCTCATTTTCCAGGTCAGGTCAGGCACCAGACACAGTTTTTTGCCCTCCCATTGGAAAGCCGCCAGTTTCTTAACTTCTTTTAAAATATGCTCCCTGTCCAGATAATTAAGTAATTTAAAAATAATTGGCCTCGGTGGTTCTGAAGATGGAGGTTTGGCTCTAAGAGCCCGATGACCCCTCTCTATGATATACCCTGGCCCATTAGGTGAGGGGCCTGACGATTTCTTAAGGAGTCTCTGGAGAAACTGGATGGTGTTCGGTCCTTCCTCCCTTTCTGGGAGACCCAGCAGGACCAAATTGTTACGTCTATTGCGGCCCTCCAGGTCATCTAGGCGGTCCTCTAATTTTGCAATACTTCTTTTGCATTCCACCATAGTAGGTTCTGCCTTATCCATGGCTCTCTCAATGGAAGAGATCCTGGCCTCAGCGTCTGTCACCCTTCGCGCTAGCTGGGTCAGGGCTGGCTTTATCTCTGCCACCTCCTCTAGTAATTTGAATAATGCATCCTTTATGGTAGTTAGATCTCCATAGATTTTAGCAAGCTTGATTTCTTCCTCCTGCGGTGATGGCGATGAGCTCCATCAAGGGCGCTTTGCCTCCAGTTCGGCTTCTGCGGCTTGCATTTCGCCGAAATGGGCATTATCAATTTTTGCCACAAAAACAGTTTCCGAAGGTGTAAAACAGTGTCCCAGTGTCCGTTAGCCCCATTTGGCTGCACAAAATCACAGTTTTATTCAAGCAGAACGGAGACCCAAAAGCTGCTGCCTCACTCCATGCGTGTCACGTCACATTAGTCCATCATGAAACATTTTTAAGAAAATGAAAGAATGCTATAATTGATAAGAAAGGAATAGGACACCAGTGTATCATTTGATCTCAACTTCTGGTGATGGTCAAAAGGTAGGCAATTTCAACATACTGACATTTTTGAAGCCAAGACCTGGGATCACCAAAAGGATGAGAATTACTGTATAACAGTCAAAGCTGGAGAAATTAGAAACATGGCTGAGTGCTTCAGTTTTAGTAAACTTGAGGTAATTGCGCACTGTGGCAATGGTGAGAATAAGTAAATTTACTATGGTGAGAGATGTCAGCACTGAAGGGCAGTGAAAGTCAATAATAACACCTACATTTCTAACAGAGGAGGAGTAATTTAATCTAAGGTGGAGTATGGATAGAGAGGCTATAGAGGCATGTCTGAGAACTATAAGTTTAATTAGGAAAAAGACTTCAGTTTCTGAGACAATAAGCTGAAAAAAAGATCCCCAAAGCCAAAAAATAATTAAAGCAAGAAAGGCAGGTAGAAAAAGTGAATATGGATGGATCAGAAACTAGTTAAAGGTAATGAAAAATTTTCTTCAATATAGAGGTGGTACCAGAGAATAATTTCAGAGATGAGACCTAGAAAAAATAAATCAATACATAAAAATAAAGTACTTGATATGCTATACATACTGTTGAACTTGTTGATGCATTTATAGAGCAGTTATAGTATGAAAATTCTTAACATGTACAGTAGAGCCCGCCAGGATGCAATGCGGTGTTTCAAGTTACTCATGACAAAATGAATTATCTGCCATTGAAATCGCCTTGCTTACTGCAGTAACTGTGCCCCCTGGCAGGCTCTATGGTACCATAGTTTACACTGCATATAATGTCATAACAGATGACAGTGACAACAGCAAAAAATCTCTTTGATTTAGTGTGGGCATTCTCAGTGGTCTGGGCTAGCCTCAGTCCTGGCTCTTAAGGAGTGTAGTAGTGTGGGCAGAATTAGATTTAACTGGCCACAGAATCAACCCCTCATACAGTTGCTAGTTAGGAAACTATCTGAAATGGCTTGTGTGCTACTTCCTACAGTAGTTGCACTGTTCGTACAATCCAAACTGGACTGTCTCAGTCATATTAATACCTCCTTTTGACCCATTAGTGTGGGTAGAGCTCTGTCGTCCTGACCATTGTATCATCTTTTACATGTACAGTAGGCTGCTGTTGTGGAAAGAAATTCGCACTGGCTAATGTGGATACGAAATTACTTTGGGGGCAGTGAGAGCCCATAAGCATTACTCATTCGCCACTGACACTGTTTATGGATTTAACTGGCAAAAATCCCTCTGCCACAGTATTATCTTCAGCTGCTGGGAATGGTACTACAGCATTTAGATCTAGAGTCAGTATATAGGTCATACTTCAAATCTGGATATTTTACAAGTTTCTACTCTGTATAAAAAGCCACACTTGAAATTCCTGCAACACTGCAGCTTCGGATAACAGAGCTAATGAAGTAACACATTCTGTAGATTTAACAATTGTCAGCAACACTCTAGGTTCAGGAGAAGTAGGTGAAAGCCTAAGAAAGTTGTTATACATTTTTAAAGTTTTATATAAAACATCATCCATACTATAGCTGTACTGAGTCATTGGAAAGCTACCGTAGAACTGGATAGTGCATTTCTTTTTCACTGGAACACCATACACAGCATATTATAAATACTGTAATCAATGTAACCACGCCCCCTGGGTCTGTGTGGTGGCTGCTTGTGTTTGTCTGTGTCTGTAGCTTAGTTTTTGTGGGTTTACATGTTTTTCTGCTTGTGGTAACTATACCATTCTTGCTCACTACATCCGTGAAAGTCTCCTGGACTGGATTTCTGCAAAAAATCATCATCAGGTATCTTTATTTTCATTTTAAAATCAACTTTTTGGAAGCTATCCCAAGCAAAACACAAGTGAAGCAACTACATCTGACAAACTTGGTGACTCTGGGTCCTGCTGGAATACACATTTTCGTCTGACCTGCTCCATGATCTGTATGTGGGCTTTTCAGCAACCTGTTTGCATGACAAAGAAGCATACAGACAAAGGGATTTCACATCCTGCATATGTGCAGGCAAAGTTAATCACCTTCAGAATTTTAACATTTCAGTGACTCTGGACCTCAGCTGTTGATCATTCTTTTGGCTTTTGACTTAACCACCAGGTACCTATCTGCAAGCGACTGGGTGCAACTGACAAGCTACAACAAGGATAAATGGGCATATCATCCTCTATTACTAACAATCTCCTTGCTCTGGGTCCCTAGACGCCTGCACTGGTCCAAGACGCATAAGCCTCAGAAGTGTAATTCAATTGACTACAAAGTACAGCAACTGTCTCTTAAACTCCTACTCTTCCTCCTCTTGATATCAGGAAGTGTCCACTCAAATCCTAGCCCTGTCTCCTACAGTACAACAAAGCCTGCCAAAATGGAGGGGGGGCACAAAATTGCTACCTTAAACGTCTGCAGTCTCCTCCCAAAACTGGCCTCCCTTCAAATCATTGCCAGCCAACACAACCCGGATATCCTTGCCATCATTGAAACTTGGCCGACACCTAATACTACGGATCATGCCATCTCTATACAAGGCTACAAGATATTCAGGCTGGATAGGACCTCAAAAAGGGGTGGTGGATGTGCAATCTACATAAAGGACTACCTTACCTGTCTCCCTGGTTCTTATCCCACCACAGAAACCTCAGTGCAACTCCTCCCTATCAAGATACTACTTGGTGCCCAAAACAAAGTCCTCATGATTGCTGCTGTCTATATCCCACCAAAAGATCCTGATTCCGGCCTACAGGCTGTCCTCGAGTTCGTAAGTACACAACCTTCTGACGTCGAACTCCTTCTCCTTGGGGACTTTAATATAAATTGGCTTGCTCCTGATGCAGGGTCAAACAAAGATGCCATCCTAGCAGCAAATTTAACACAAGTGGTAAACTCCCTACCAGGAAAAACTACAAATCAGGGACCAGCACCCTCATTGACTGGATCCTTACCAGCCGCTCTACCATATAACCAATGTAAGTGTTCTCCTGACTCGCTCAGTGATCACTCTCCAATAATATGTACCTGGACAAATAAGTTTCGTAAGCCGCCTCCAAAAACCATCTATAGCAGAGTCCTACCTTATGGCAACCTTACTCATTTCAAGACCTGTCTTAGGCAGATAGACTGGTCCTTGATTTACAAAACTCAAGATGTTGACCTAGCCCTTGATTACTTTATTACTACTTTCAACACTGCCTGTGACACTATACCCAGTAAAAGCGCAAAATCAAAGCACTCACAAATCCCTGGCTCACGGCAAAGCTATTGGCACAACTCAAAAGTAGGGATTGCCTCTGGGCCGCTGCAAGAGCTACTGGCACTCTGTTGGACATTCAAAAGTATGAATAGGCTCGCAACCACTGTACTAAACAGATCTGCTTGATGAAGAGCTCCTACTTCAAGAATGCCCTCTCCAACTCCTGAGGCGAAGGGAAATCCTTCTGGGACAACATAAAGAATACCATGGGTCAGCAGTCCAAATCCTCTCCTACAATAATGAATGTGGAAGGAACCACTACATTAGACCCAGAGATCATTGCAAACACCCTAAATGATACCTTCACGGACCTTAGTGGTGTCCTCTCATCTGATTTCTTTACTGATGCTGACCCTCCAATTTCTACTTCTACTACTGCCTCTCCAAACAAACCACCCTTCCATTTCAAACTAGTAAAGTCACATGAAGTCTATAAATATGTAAAGAAGGCTATTTCTAAGTCCCGAGCAAGCAGCGACACTATTGACCTTAAACTTGTCCCTCACTCTGAGGAAGTACTGCTCCCTCACAAAAATTTTCAATCTCTCCTCTGACAGCCAATTCCCTAGGAAATGGAAGGCTGCAGTTGTCACTCAGTGCACAAAAGTGGTGATAAGTCACTGCCTGGTTACTATGGCCCGATATCAATACTACCACCTCTCTCTAAGGCCCTTGAACGCTTGGTGGCGGACCAACTTTCAGACTACCTGGAAAAGCACAACATCCTATGCACTCAGCAGCATGGATTTAGGAAAGGGCACAGCACATCGACTGCCCTACTTCAATTCTCAGGAGCAATCCATAATGCCATGGACAAAGGAAACCTAACTGGAGCAGTCTACATTGACTTAACCAAGGCATTTGATACAGTTCACCATGGCCTACTTATCAAACAACTTCTATCCCTATGGCTCTCTCAGGGTCCTGGTGACTTGGTAAAAAATTACCTTGCTCAGCGCTCTCAATCTGTAAAAGTAGCTGGAGTTCTCTCAGACTCAAAACCGGTTCGCTCAGGAGTTCCCCAGGGATCCATCCTGGGCCCCCTCCTTTTCAGCCTTTTCCTAAACTCCCTCCCCAAATCCTGCCCTGAACAATTAATCCTCTATGCCGATGATGCCGTGATTCTCGCCACTCATAAAGATCCGAACCTCTTATGCCTCAACCTTTAGCATGCTTTTTCCAAAGTTGAGATGTGGTTCCTTGAACATAAGCTGGTTCTAAACCACAAAAAAACTAAATCCATGCTCTTCTCTAACCTGCAAAACAAGAAATGGCAAGTCCCACTCACCATTAATACACACCTGGGAAATACCCTTGAACAAGTGCCAATTTTCAAATATCTTGGAATCAACTTTGATCAAGGCCTAACCTTTGCAACTCACATTGATAGTACAGCAAAAACTATTAATCAGCGAATTGGGATTCTGTATCGGAACCAATAGCTTCTTACCCATTCTGCACTGAGGATTGCCATCCAATCTTCTATCATCTCAGTCATTGACTATGGCTTAGTTATATATGGATCTGCAACTACTACAACACTTAGTCGCATTACAACATCCCTAAATGAGGCCTGTCGGCTGCTCACTGGTGCACATCGACGTACCCACACATGTGAACTCTATGCTGACTCAGGCTGGTTGCAACTCTCAAACCAGATAAAGTACCTTACCTGCCTGATGGTGAAAAAATCCACTCTGGGCCTCACTCCACCCTGTATGCAAGACCTGTTATGCCCGAGTGCTAGCACCCGTTTTACCAGAAGATCAGAACACCAGCCTCTCCAAGTCCCCCAATGCCGGACTTCTCAGGGACAAAGATCATTTGCCTATCGTGCCCCCAGCTGGCTAAATGCCCTCAGCACTCATATTACTGCCTCCACCTTTCTAGGTATTTTCAAATCAAGGCTTTTCTCTCACCTTGCCACCTCCAGCTCCTGTGACTGCCCTTGATTAAACCTCCTATTTTCTCACTACCCACCCTGTTCCATTATTTGACAAAGACATGTTTGGGAAACCTTTTCTCCTGCCATTGTCTGCTCCCCACACCTTTCACTTAACCTCTCTGTTCTGGACTTTTTCCCTACTTGTTTCTCCTAATCTGGCATGACCTCTTTCTTATAATAATAATGTGATTATTGATATCTCATGTCCTTTTGCACAAGTGATTTGATATGTATTTGTATATGTTTTCTTGCTCTTGACACAACACAAATTGTTGTGTTATCTATGTAACCTTTTGTACTGTACCTAATTGACGTGGAACCTTTGTAAAAGAGCCTCTGGCTCAAAGGTAGTAATTCCTAGAACAATAAACTAAACTAAACTGTAGGTGTTCATAGTAGGACATAATACTAGCCTGTTTTTATTATGTTTGGTGATACAGACCTGAAAGACATAAATGTATATATATTTTATTTTCTGTGCACAGCGTCTGTTATCTACTTGTTTTATGCCCATTTTCCATCCTGGATTAATCAATCAGGATAGCTATCTGTTTATATGCCTGCCTGCTTTTTTCCCCTTCTGTAATCACCCCTTCCTAACTCTATCCCATAGGTGCTGAAGTGCTCATTAAAAGGGCTTGGAGTTGAAATTGTTAAAACATTTCTAGTTTAAAAGGACTGGGCTGGAACAAAATGAAAGATAAATTCTGAAGATTGGAAGTCAAATTTGAAGACTTTTTATATTTTGCTCTGCCTTAGTAGCCCAGTAAATCAAATAAGATGAGGTCAAAGTTGTTAAAAAGCTGAAGCCCTGAGGAAAATAAACCTCCTCTATTGTAAAAGTTATGTACAGATAAAGTAAATATGCAAAGAGATGTTTGCCTAAGTATAACCATTTAGGGGTGCTGCAAGCAGACAGCCAAACAAAGATAAAAGGAACAGATTACCCTCCCAGATGGATTGCATCTAACTTAATGTGTTAATGTGAATAATTTCATAGTGTAACAGATTCCTTCCACAGATGTAAATTAAATTATTTATTCCCCTCAGATTATTTCTTGGAACTGGTTTGGGGGCATTAAACTGTTCATCCTACTAATCAAGCTGAATATTCCATATATCCTGTGGTTGGGTGCAGATTAAAGTTCCAACCACAATGTGATAGATTGTCAGAGTAATTAATGGGGCTATCATTAATGAAGCTTTTTGGAACAATAGCCTGGTTCCAACAGGAGTGGAATCATTTTTAACTACAAAGATGTTTATCTTCACTGTGGCTAGGGCTGACTAGGCTCCCATTGCCTACTGTCCCCACTGCCCCTCCATTGGCCACCATCTCCCCAAAATGTACCACCTGCTGTATCCCACGTGGATTTCCCTGAAAGGTTGGCCAGGGGGAAGGGCCATGTCCCCCAGAAAACACACAAGCCCTTGGGGGGGTCCTTGCAGTGGACTAGCAGGAGGCAAGAGTGCAGTGCATCATTCATGCCTGCTCCACCATCTTTTTCTACCTGTTTTCTCACTGAAGTCCCATTAGCAGGGGTGTACACATTAGCACATGCCCATAGAGGCACACATGCACTGTGGAGTACTTCAACACTCCACCGTTCATGCTGGCCCTGACTCACACTGCCATCAGACCTCCACCTGGTGGCAGTATGGAGGTGGTGCCAACACACAGTTCCTTCCCAGGTGAGGAGAGCCATCCCCAGGATGCTCATCCTCCCTTCCCAGTCAATCCCCATCAACCAGAAACCCCTCCTGGTCTTGGCTCACCAGCATGGTGGGTGGAAGCATTACTGCTGTGCCACTGGACAAGCTCACTGAAGTGGAAACTTAACAGCCTCCTTGGTTGAACTACTTAAGACTTGCCATCTTAACAGAAACAAATATCTTAAGTAACATTAATCTAGCCAGGGCTGAATCTGAAGCCAGTTATTTGTCATGTAATAGACCTCCAGCCAGGACCCAGAGTGGATGACAGCCTAGTGAATGAATGGTGAGCTGACATTTACTAGTAACAGGAAGAGCTGTGTCAGGATCCATGCATTCTACATGTGACTACAGAGAGAAGCAGCCCTGCTAACTGCTGCTGAGAACTGTGTTGTGATAGACTGTACTTCTGCCACTGATAAACAGTGTCACTTTAACCAGATTCCCTGCTTCAGAGAAATCGGCATTCTTGTGTTAGCCAAGCACACAATGATACCGAGTATCACCTGTAAAGAGCTGGAGATAGATCTAAGCTGCTGTCCAAGACTGCTGTGAATTTGAGCAACAAGTGCCATAGACTGGCACCTGACTGTCATCATCTGCTGAGGACTGGGTGCTTTGATGTAATGGATAGTAAGGATCAATAGTGGCTTGACCAATTGGAGGACAGCTAAACATCTGAGCTGAATCACTAACCTACACTATACACCTGATGATCAAGTGAATAAAATGGAGAAGACAGGTTGACTGCCTGAAACAGATCACCGTAAGCTGCAACAGTGGAGCCCTGTATAATAAGGGAGCTCTCAGAATACCGGAACTGTGAGTAATATCAGGGCTTGCTATACAGTGGGGAATAGAACTCATAGTTTGTGAACTCATTTTCTGAATTTAGGCTGCCCATCAGAAGTTTACAAATACCTTCAGTTGAAGTTTGGATCTGCTATTTGAAATTGCATGGCCCTTTGTGTTGAGGTTAAAGGCAAAAATAGGTTAAAGGTAAAAATAGTAAATGGATGCCACCTGAGCTGTTCACATTAATGAGGGAGAGAGATAAGCAATGAAATATATATAAGAACACCAATAAAAATGAGGCTTTACACAGTTACCGCATTCTTAGAAATAAACGTAAATTGCTTGTGCATAAAAATGAATATGATTATTTTTGAAGGCAACAAATAAATTCCCTAGATGATTCCAAAAAAATTTGGAGATCAATTAAAATGCTCATGGAACCAAAAACAAGTATAGGCACTGGGACTATTAACTCAAATGGGGCTGTTATAACTGACACAAAAGAAATCTGAGATCTTTTCTTAAAAAAGTTGACTGATCTTACCAGTTATTTAACTGGCACTAATTTTTCCTGTACTTCGAGTGACTCAGTATCTGATTGTTCTAATTCTAACAGTTCTTTTTGTTTTAGAACAATTTGGCCACAATAAGTACATACATTGTTAAGACAAATGTCTATTAATAAAAGTGCAGGGTCCAATGGTCTGGAACCTCTGTTCCTAAGGCTCATTTTTAAATATATGAACCTTTGACAAATTTACAACCTATCCTTGATCACTGGGGTATTTCCTGAGGTCTGGAAGCAGACTATCATTAAGCCAATACCTAAATCTGGCCAATTTCATGATCTGGATAATTATCATCCAAGTTCTATTCTTTCTCCTTTAAGTAAGATTTTTGAAAAACTAGTTATTGGTCAACTGCTGGAATATCTGGAGGCTGTGGGATTTCACTCTCTGAAGTAGCATGGCTTCCGAATGCTTGATAGAAACATAGAAACATAGAAGTTAACGACAGAAAAGGACCGTAAGGCCCATCCAGTCTGCCCATTTCTTTTTCTACCTTATAAATGTGCCATCGGCCTTTGCTCTGTCAGTGGCCTATCTATTCATACTCATCTGTATTGCTCCCTTATGCCTATCCCATGCCTGTTTGAAGCCCTGCACTGTATTCATAGCCACCGCTTCCTGAGGTAGGCCGTTCCATGCATCCACCACCCTTTCTGTGAAAAAGAATTTCCTCACATTCCCCCTTAATCAGCCTCCCTCTAATCTCATGCTGTGTCCTCTTGTCCTGCTATTTTTCTTATATTTAAACATGTTAGACTCTTTCACCTTGTTAATGCCCTTAAGGCGTTTGAATGTTTCGATCATATCACCTCTCTCCCTCCTTTGCTCAAGGGTATACATATTGAGCTCCACTAATCTGTCCTCATATGTCTTCTGATGCAGTCCCTGCACCATTTTGGTTGCCCTTCTCTGGACTGCCTCAGTTTGGTTAATGTCCTTGTGAAGGTGTGGCCTCTAGTACTGCATGCAGTACTTCAGATTGGGCCTAACCAGTATCTTGTAAAGAGGGATTATTACCTCTCTCATACGACTTGTGATACCCCTGCTAATACACCCTAACATCCCCCTAGCCTTACTTACTGCTTTAGAGGTCTGCTTGGATGATTTCAGGTCATCGGTGATGATGATGCCCAAGTCTCTTACTTCCTTTGTGACTGCCAGCAACTCCCCTCCCAGCCTATAGGTGGCTTCAGGGTTTCTGTTCCCTATGTGCATGATCTTGAACTTCTTTGCATTAAATCCCAGTTGCCACTCTTCTGACTATTTTGCTAGTTTATCCAGATCTCTTCTCATTCTGCCCACCCCATCTGGATCATCTACTCTGTTGCAGATCTTGGTGTCATCTGCAAACAGACAAGCCTTACCCTCTAGTCCATCTGCAATGTCACTAATGAAGATATTGAAGAGGACTGGCCCCAGGACTGATCCCTGAGGTACCCTACTTGTGACTTGCATCTCTTCTGACTGTATACCATTTACCAACACTCTCTGTTTTCTGCCCGTCGACCAGTTTGCCACCCAGCTGACCAACTTCTGACCCACCCTGAGCCTACCCAGCTGGCCAACTTCTGACCCACCCTGAGCCTACCAAGCTGATTTATCAATCTTCTATGTGGAACAGTACTGAAAGCTTTGCTGAAGTCAAGGTAGGCAACATCAACTGCTCCCCCTTGGTCCACCACTCTAGTTGCCCAGTCAAAGAAATCTATGAGATTAGTTTGACAGGACCTTCCTTTTGTAAACCCATGCTGTCTTGGATCCTATGCCCCTATGGATTCCAGGTGTTGCTTTATCCTTTCCTTAAGGAGTGCCTCCATAATCTTGCCCACTACTGAGGTAAGACTGACTGGTCTGTAGTTCCCTGCCTCCTCCCTGCTACCACTCTTGTGGAGCGGGATCACATAAGCCCTTCTCCAGTCTTTTGGGACCTCTCCTGTGCTCAGAGACTCACTAAACAGTTCTGCTAATGACTCTTCTAGTTCCACCCTTAGCTCCTTAAGTACCCTGGGATGTATGCCATCAGGTCCCATTGCCTTGTCCACCCTGAGCTTAGTGAGCTCTTGTAGGACCCTTTCTTTTATGAAGGGAGCAGTGCTCACCTCCCTCCCCCCTGTGTCCATGGTGCTGAGCTGTGGGCCCTGCCCTACCTTCTCTTCAGTAAATGCTGAGCCAAACTATCTATTTATGATAGATGCTTTTACAGGGTCCTCCTCCTCACATGCCCCCTTTTCTCCTTTGAGCTTAGCAATACCCCCTCTGGACTTTCTCCTTTCACTAATGTATCTATAGAAAGTCTTGTCACCTTCTTTTACTGTTCGTGCTAGTGTTTCCTCAGTTTGGGACTTTGCCTGCCTTACTGCTTTCCCTGATTCCCTTAGGGCATTTTGGCATGCCTCCTTATCTTCATCCCGCTGTGTTCCCTTATATTTCCTGAAGGCCACCCTTTTGGCGCTGACCTTTTCTGCTACTGTATCTGAGAACCAAAGTGGTTTCCTTCTTGTTTTGCACTTCCTTTTCTGTCTAACTGAATGGGATGTTGCTTCAAGTATTGCATCCTTAATGCTTGCCCACCTTGCGTGTACCCCGTCACCTGTATTTCTTTTTTGCCAGGGCTAGCTTAACTCTGTTGGCCATCTTATCAAAGTCAGCTCCTCTGAAGTCCCATATTTTTGCTTTGGAATGGGATGATTTAGATATAGTGGCCAAATTGAACCATACCATGTGATGGTCACTGGCCCCCAGGTGACCTTCTACCTGGAGATCTGTGATCCCTTCTCTGTTAGTCAGTACTAGATCTAGGATAGCCCTATCTCTTGCGGGTTGTTGTACCACTTATTTGAGGTCCTCCCCTGCAGGGAATCCACCATGAGTCTAGTTCTGGCAGATGTTCCCGGCTGATATTGACCAATCTGTATCTGGCATGTTGAAGTATCCCATTATCAGAACCTCCCCTTTATCTGCCATGTTTTGTATATCTTCTAACACTAATGTGTCTATGTCCTCCCCCTGGTCTGGGTGCCTGTAGACAACCCCAGTTCTTATGGCTGTCCCATTTCCTGATTCCAGGGTGACCCACAGTTCTTCTGGCTCCGTATGTGTATTCTGAATTTCTGTAGCTTTGATATTTTCTTTGACATACAGGGTCACTCCCCCCTTTTGCACCTTGGTCTCTTCTGAACAGTATATAGCCAGGTACTGAAGTCTCCCAAGTGTGGTTACTGTAGACCATGTCTCATTAATTGCTACTATGTCCAGTTTAGCCTCTGACATTATTGCCTGCAGGTCTGGGATCTTATTTCCCAGGCTGTGAGCATTTGTGTACATGATTTACCATTGGCCAGATTTCGGTGTGTTAGTTGTTGGGTGACGTTTGGCATTTCCCCTGTGCATCGTATGGGGAGACATACCTTTTTTCTTACCTGGTGATGCAAATGAACTGCAAACATGCTGAATCCCTGTTTGACCACTAGCTGAGGGGGAAGGGTGTTCTTCCCATTCGACGTATGGGGTGCTGCACGCTTCTCCCCATTTGCTAGTTTAAATATTCTGCAAAGACGTCAAACTTCTGCCCCAATGCACTGACTCCCTCCTTAGTCAGATGCAGTCCATCAAATTTAAAGAACCTTCACTCCCAGAACTGTTGCCAGTCCCCTACAAATCTGTGTCCTTTTTCCTGGCACCAGCCCTTGAGCCACATGTTTGGCTCCCCTCTCTCACCTTCTCTGACCTTCTGTCCATCTGCCCCCCTGTCCCAGACTGGCAGGATCTCAGAGAAGGAGATGTCGGATGAAATGGATGATAGTTTGTTACCCAGCCTGGTCAGGTGTTCCTTGTCTCCACAACTGACTGGTTGGCGAGATCACTAGTCCCTATGTGTACCAGGACATCAATGTTTTCTCCTGCTTTGTGAACAATTTTAGCAATGCAGTCAGTGTCTCTCCACGTTGATGTACCTGGGAGACATCTGACCATTACCCCTGGCTGGAGATGGGTATCAACTCCCCGAATCATGGAATCTCCTATGATCAGAAGTTTTTTGGATTTCCTTTTTGCTTTTTTTGTCTTGGTTCCTGATTTGGGTGAGTTTTGTTCTGCTAGCTCCTGTGCTGCAGTGTCCTGCTCTACAGTGTCCTCTGCCTCTTTGTTTGATTTCGGAGATAGAGGCAGATACCTGTTTGTAGTGTTTATATGGTTTTTGGAGGTAATATGTTGGACAGCACAGAGTGATGGGACACCCGATTTGGCCCTTCTAACCACCTGCCAACCTCCTGGACCAACTACCCTCTGCAGTTGAGGTTCTTCTGTTGGATATTGGGGAAATGGCGGGTGGTTCTTATAATGTATTTCCTCTTGAATATGAAATTTGAGACTCGCAATCTCTGCCCATGCTGCCCGGAGCTGAGCCCTAAGATCTCCAATGGCCCAGCATGTAGGATAGTGTACTGGTACAGCACTGGCACATTTCACAGACCAAACTTTAAGATCTATGGACACCGGTAATTTTGACAGGTGCAGTATTTATTGACTTATCAAAAGCTTTCGATTTAGTTAATAATGCCATGCTAATCCGGAGACTGAAGGGCCTTGGCCTGACAGATGTATCTTGTGAATGGTTTTGGAGTTACTTAATTAACCTTCCAATAAAGGTAAATCTTGGAGGTGTGGATTCAGTGATGGTTGAGCTTCAGCATGGGGTACCACAGGGGTCCATATTGGGACCCCTGTTGTTCTCCTTGTTTATAGATCCTATTATAATGGTCACTGATGTTTCCAGAATGTTGCTTTATGCAGCCAATATAATTTTGTTTACAAGTTCTCCAAAAGTGAGTGAACTAAATGTTTCTTTAAATCAAAATTTCTCAGCCTTGAACAAATGGCTGTTAAAACATCGCTTGATACTAAATTCTGAAAAAATGCAATGTATTTTATTTAGTTCTATACCTAAATTGTGCAATGTTGAACCTTTTATTAATTTATGATTTAGTAGGGAATATTATACAACAGGTTACAGAAACCAAATACTTAGGAATAATACTTGATCCTCATCTTACTTATTCGGCACACATTAGGAAGACAGTAAAGTCTGTAAATCAAAAAATTGGTGCTTTATATCGAATTAAGGATTGCTTAACAAAAGAAGCAAGAGAGACAACATCTAAGAGTGTTTTACTGTCCACATTGTATTATAATTCTTTTTTGTTTACAAAGTTGGCTGAAAAGGATTTGGAGTTGGTCAGTAGAACTTTTAATTTTATCTGTAGATTTGTCCAGGCTAAACCATTTAAAACACATCATTGTGTTTTATATACTGATCTCGGTTGGTTGCCTCCTACGTTGGCTTACCTTTACAACTCGGGTTGTTTGGCCAACAATACACTTGTCCAAGACCATAAATCTCCTTTGTTTAGTTTATTAAAAATCAGGGATTTAACTAGATTGCTTGGTTCATCCAGTGTACTACAGTTGTCCACTCCAAGGTTTTTTAACTGTATGGGGAGAAGGCTTTTTCCATACAATGTTCAAACTTATGGAACACTTTGCCTACTGGATGCACTAATGCTCTTAAGCAAGAAATATCTAAAAAAAACCTTATACTGTTATCTGCTATCCCTTGCAGTGTGTAATTGTTTTCAGATATTGGTACTTGTTAATCATTTTTGTACGGTTTCATATATTGTATATTTGTTTGTATTGTTATATATTCTGTATACTTGTTTGTACTATTTGTATACTATCTTTTCTTCTATTTTGCATGAATCTCTGGTTTGATCTTGAAAAAGGGCTCCGGCCCAGTGATCTTACCTGATAAATAAATTGAATTGGGCTACTTCATTGGTCTCACTGAGCACTGATAATCTTTAATTTAAAGTGCACTACCGTAAGCCAACCATGTGCAACAATAACAGGCCTACAGTAATTCTACAGCTAGGCACACAGTAACACTTGGGAGCTCCCTTTAGGTGTTTTAAAGGGCAGATCACTGGTAACAATAGGGAGAGGCTACTACCTCTGCTACAGAAGAAGAAAATCACAAAACTATTGTACACTGTTGTGCATAGCTGTACTACATCTGATGATCTTGGAGCTAGAATGCTCCAATGTGTTTGGTGGCATGGACCAGCAGCAGCCTGACTGACCACTGGACAGCTGAACCTCCAAGCTGCATCACCAACTTAGATGCACAGTGAAAGAGTAAATGAAAGCAGGAGATTGAGGAGACACTCAACCACCTGAAAAGAATTTCTACAAGCAATATCAGAGTAGCCCTGCTTAGCAAAGGAGCTCCTGGAGCACCAGGACCATGACTAATATCAGAGCTAGCCTTGCAAATGGTAATTGCACTTACAGTATTATTTCAGAACACATTTTCTGGATTTGACCAGCCAGCCAGAAGTTAACAAATACCTTCATTTTAAGTTTGGGTTTGTTATTTGTATTTCATGGCCTTTTGGTTGGGATATTTTACCAGTCTCACTGACCATTGACTACCTTTAATTTCACATGCACCACCACTGGCCAACCATGTGCATCAATAGTAGGAATTCACTAATTCTACAGCTGGCTAGACAGTAATACTTTGTGAGCTTATAAACTTTTTGAAGGGACAATCACTGGTACCACTGGGGAGAAGGCACTGTAGCACCAAAAGCAGAGGAGCACAAGATCAAAATACACTACTGCACACTGTGGAGTTGGGATAGCCTGCATCTGAGGGATGTGCCAAGGAGGACTCTTTTGGTGGCCATCCCAAGGGAGTGTTGATTTTGGCTCATTGTACACTTGAAGAGTGGCCTTCTGATAAATCAGATTGGGCCTAAGAGGGTACAGAAGACCTTCCAGGCTGTGTATAGTCTTCCTCATCTGCTAATCTTCTTCTTTTCTTAGTTAGGGTGCAGCCCTGAACTAAAACTTTCTATTTTTTTATTTGGATTAATTGCTTGTTGCTCTTCGTTTTAGAGCAGTTATGGACATACTGTGGTGGACTTAAAATTGCAATGGGAGGGTCCATTTCTGGGGTGATGCTGTGGAGAGACAACGTACAACAAAAGAAAATGGGAATGCTAATGTTCTCTATTGTTAGTAAATCTTCTTTATTTATTTTTATTGGCCATCAAAGTTCAACATTTTGCCATCATCTGCTCAGTCATCATAGGTGGTCCTTGTTCTCGAGAGTTGTCAGTGTTGCACTGGACATAGGGATGCATTACAATTGTTACCTGTCTATAAAATAATTTGCTGTCATCACGTGAGCAGTCTGCCATTTGGCTGGTCACATTTGATGTAATTCTATGCATTTCTTGATTGTGTCCAGTGTACATCCAGGTAATGTGTCCCACAGAATTGTACCATAGTGACACTAGACCCACAAAAGTCTCAATTTGGATGAAGGCATTGTGCAATTCATTTAAATATTGGAAACCACCCTCATCATTAGGAGTTTAACTATCCAGGCCCCTAAACCTTATTTATGCCCATAAGGGAAGGTAGTAATGGCAACATCCACAGTGACCAAGTTGCATAGAAAGACAGTTTTCATTTACATTATGTTTAAAGGGAGGGGCTGTTCTCCAGTCAGGAGTTTTCACTACAGTACACTGGTTTTAAAAAAAAATGTTAAAAAATTACCCTTCTGAGCTAATTAAGATGTCTGAGGTCTCCGTATTTTGTTTCTTGTTGGAGCACTCCATGCTAGTCACCATGGGTAGAATTGCAGGACTTCATGTTTCAAGTTTTGTTTAAACTACTGAAATGTCTTTTTATTGTCATAAACATGAGACGGGGAATGGGACAGAATAAATATGTTTCCTTAAGACTATGACCTACTAGTTTATGTTGTGCTTTCCTATGTTATTTGTTCAGCCCATCTGCGAGGGACGGTTCACCTGACCTGTATTCCATGTAAAAAGGCCCACCTAAGCTGTTTGGCAGTTCACTTCTGGCTTGGGAGCCACAAAGAGTACACCTCTGACAGGAAACAGTTGGAGCCTGAGGCTGATACAGTGTGTGAGAAAAAGACAAACCAGAATTGTGTGCTACAGTCCTCAGAGGTCAAATTGTGTGAGTGGAGCAGGCCTAGACCTTTTGAAAACACAAACACATACCCAGTAATGCCTGATATAGAGAGGATGGACCCTGATGTCCCTCTGTATGGGACCATGACTCCAGAGGGATCAGGTTTGTGTTACCAAGGTACAATTGGTCTGAGATAGTCCACCAGAGATTTTTCCACCTTAGTACATCATCTGATTAAGGGCTGCACAGTCCAGGTGTGTAACCAGCTTGGCAGCAAAAGAACCTGAGGAAAACTACAGTAGTAACAGTAGTTGTTGCATTCCTTCAAGAGGGACTAAATGAGCTAGGAAGTGGCTTATTTGTTAGTCACTTTTTGTTGTTAAGGAGATAACTGGCTCAAGATGGCCAACTTCTGGGGCAAAGAGAGACATAAGCACTGAAGAACAAAACAGCAATTATCTGATCATCTTGACAATTTTATACTGTACATTTTGTAAAGAAAATAACACCCAACATGATGTTTTGCACCATATTTCTCATGCTATTGAACACTTTTCCCTCAGTCTTGTAGAATGATAGACATTTGAGACTACACATTAGGTAGGCAATAAGACATGCCAGAAGGAGCATGATACAGATCTGACAGCACTTCCAGGGGCATAGTAATGGTCGAGTGCCTACAGCCCCTGGAAGTGTGAACAAATCTGTTCAGTGCATCCCTCAATGTCTTGTTGTGCTTATAAAATGGGCTACATTTTTTCTTAACTTTTTAATCTTACAAAAAGCATGTCTGAACATGTAAAAAAGAGATATTGTTGTCAGGCATTATGATAAAATAGTTCTTCTGCCAGCTACAAAATATCATTTACTTTTCATATAGAAGGTTTGACCTTTAGTGGCATCTGGAGTAGTGCTCTGATTTTGATGCCAGTGTGAGCCTGGAGCTCTACCCCCCCCCCCACCATCCATCTCAGTGTGTATAAGATAACTGCCATTTTCTTTTTTTAGCATGGGATGGGACAGTGTGCCTGCAAGCTGCAACTGAAAAAAGATGGAAGAGGGAGTTTGTGAGCCTGTTATGGGAGAAGGAGAGTGATCCTGCAAGCTGCAATTGGGAAGAGACAAGCGATGGACTTTGTATGTGAACCTTCAAGCTGCTATTGTTTTTGAGAAGACTGAAAGCCAGGTAACTGAAATAGACACAACAGGAATGTGAAACTGTTTTTTTAAGACAACCATGAACCATGACAGCATGTAGTGACAGCAGGAGCAGGTGGGGGCATGCAGACGCTGAGCTGCAGGGAAATGTTAGGAGAACATTTTGTTTTCCTAAATTTACACACAGGCATAATTTGTATAACTTAATTTACTTTATCTAGTTGAAATTAATGTGGTGGGTTCATTAGCTTTTGATACTTTACAGATAGTTTTCCCCACTCGCTAACAGAAAAAAGAATGGTGGCTGTTTTAACCCTTACTGTGCCATGGCGTGTATACATGTCCTAAAAACCAATATGTTCTAAATATCCTGGCAGCCTAAGGGTTAAAAAATGAATACTCCAACTCATTGATTTATGTCACATTGTGTCCTGATTTTTGGGAGCTTTTTATTACCTGTACATCAGATGGATCTGATGTGCATGTAACAACCAATCAGGATGTAGAGTTTTCCCTGCCCATTTTATAACATTCATATGGCTTCTGATGAAGAGACATGTATAATCTCAAAAACAGTGTATACTATAGAATCTGTAGCTACATTTATACACACCATTTTTAGACTTGTATTTTGAAGATTGGTTGCTCAAACCATTTCATAATCATGGCCCTAGAATCTCTAGGCCAAATTTAGTTTTGTTCCTCTCCCTGACTGAGCAGCTGAAACAGTACTGCAGCTTTAAAGAATAGCTGAGGTAGTTTGGGCAGATAAGTCACACCAAATCAGTTTAAAAAAATTCAAAGATTAATTAATTATTAAAAACCTTTGTGGGGCTATCTTGCATTCAGTGATCTTGGAGTCATTGGAGTAACTACAGGTAACTGTGAAATGGATCATAATCCTTCAGAATCACAACTGAAGCTAAAACATTTTACAAGTGCAAACGTACAGCACCTTAATTATGTCTAGCAAAAGGATCACATACTCAAATGAGTATGATTTTCTTCCCTACATTTCTTCCCATCAAATTACTGCTCAATACATTACATTTTTTTAATTTGGATTTTATTCATTAATTGTGAAAAATATGTATTTTATTCATTAATTGTAAAAAAAAGCAAACAAACTATTTTTAGGTTAAAATTATGTTTATGTGATGAGTCCCAAAGAGGATGAAAGATGTGTCTGTAGTTTGTTATTCTCAGTCTATATTGGATCAAATGTTCAAGTTTGTTTAAAAGGCTATGTCTGTTCGTGCAAAGTATTTTCAGCCTGACCCGTACAAGTATTTGCATACCCATGATGTCTTACCTTAGAATAAGGCTTAAAAGTATTTGTATGATTTGGAGAGATGCACATAACCCCAACAATGTAGATATTTCTTCTCTCCTAGTATCCTATGTTCCTATATACTGCTTTGCTTTCCAGACTGCCTCTTTTGTATGCCCATTCTAAAAGTCCAAATGGACATTACATTGAGGTTTTGACTTGGTGCCTGCTTGAGATTATGACTGCAGTAGCCAGAGGAGTTCCAAAGAGGACACAAATGTCTGTACTTTGTCATTCTCAGCCTACACTAGATTATATGTACAAGCCTGTCTAAAAGGATCTGACTGATCTGGTGAACCCTTGACAGTCTGCCATGTACAAGAACATGAATATCCATAATGCCTTTTTCTGAGAATGAGGCATGACTATATGCATACTGTATGCTTTTGAGAGCTTCACAAGAAAAAAATTAATAAAACAATTTTTAAATATTTGGGTTGCAGCAAAAATCAGCAAAGGAAGGGAAATGTAACATGTGTGTGTCCTTCTGGCACCTTCTTTGATTTGCCCCAGTTAGTTTCTTTTTCTCCCACTACCTGCCTTGTGCCAGGACTCCCTGATGTCCAGTGACACCCTTTTCCTCCCCATGTTCTGTGCCAAGCACTACCACTGTTCCTCAGCTGGATCCATGCTCTCTACCTGTCCCGTGGCAGGAAACACTAGCATCCATTGGCCCCTTCTCCCCCTTCCCACCCTACAACATGGCTTCCGAATTTACAGTCAAGATGTTGACCTAGCCCTTGATTACTTTATTACTACTTTCAACACTGCCTGTGACACCTATGCACCAATTAAAAAGCGCAAAATCAAAGCACTCACAAATCCCTGGCTCACAGCGAAGCTATTGGCACAACTCAAAAGTAGGGATCACCTCTGGGCCACTGCAAGAGCTACTGGCACTCTGTCGGACATCCAAAAATATAAACAGGCTCGCAACCACTGTACTAAACAGATCTGCTTGATGAAGAGCTCCTACTTCAGAATGCCCTCTCCAACTCCTGGGGTGAAGGAAATCCTTCTGGGACAACATAAGAAATATCATGGGTCAGCAGTCCAAATCCTCTCCTACAATAATGAATGTGGATGGAACCACTACATTAGACCCAGAGATCATTGCAAACACCCTAAATGATACCTTTACGGACCTTAGTGGTGTCCTCTCATCTGATTTCTTCACTGATGCTGATCCTCCAATTTCTACTTTTACTACTGCCTCTCCAACCAAACCACCCTTCAATTTCAAACTAGTAAAGTCACATGAAGTCTATAAATATGTAAAGAAGGCCATTTCTAAGTCCCGAGCAAGCAGCGACACTATTGACCTTAAACTTCTGTCCCTCACTCTGGAGGAAGTACTGCTCCCCCTCACAAAAATTTTCAATCTCTCCCTCTGCTACAGCCAATTCCCTAGGAAATGGAAGGCTGCAGTTGTCACTCCGGTGCACAAAAGTGGTGATAAGTCACTGCCTAGTAACTATCGCCCAATATCAATACTACCACCTCTCTCTAAGGCCCTTGAACGCTTGGTGGCGGACCAACTTTCAGACTACCTGGAAAAGCACAACATCCTACGCACTCAGCAGCATGGATTTAGGAAAGGGCACAGCACATCCACTGCCCTACTTCAATTCTCAGGAGCAATCCACAATGCCATGGACAAAGGAAACCTAACTGGAGCAGTCTACATTGACTTAACCAAGGCATTTGATACAGTACACCATGGCCTACTTATCAAACAACTACTATCCCTAGGGCTCTCACAGGGTCCTGGTGACTGGGTAAAAAATTACCTTGCTCAGCGCTCTCAATCTGTAAAAGTAGCTGGAGTTCTCTCAGACTCAAAACCGGTTCACTCAGGAGTTCCCCAGGGATCCATCCTGGGCCCTCTCCTTTTCAGCCTTTAAACTCCCTCCCCAAATCCTGCCCTGAACAAATGATCCTCTATGCCGATGATGCCGTGATTCTTGCCACTCATAAAGATCCGAATCTCTTACCCCTCAACCTTCAGCATGCTTTTCCAAAGTTGAGATGTGGTTCCTTGAACATAAGCTGGTTCTAAACCACAAAAAAACAAAATCTATGCTCTTCTCTAACCCATAAAACAAAAACCGCAACTCCACTCACCATTAATACATACCTGGGAAATACCCTTGAACAAGTGCCAATTTTCAAATATCTTGAATCAACTTTGATCAAGGCCTAACCTTTGCAACTCACATTGATAGTACAGCAAAACTATTAATCAGCAAATTGGGATTCTGTATGGAACCGACAGCTTCTTACCCATTCTACACCGAGATTGCCATCCAATCCTCTGTCATCTCAGTCGTTGACTATGGCTTAGTTATATACGGATTCCACTACTACAGCACTTAGTCGCATTACAAACATCCCTAAATAAGGCCTGTTGTTGCTGCTCACTGGTGCACATCAGACGTACTCCACACATGTGAACTCTATGCTGACTCAGGCTGGTTGCAACTCTCAAACCAGATAAAGTACCTTACCTGCCTGATGGCAAAAATCCACTCTGGGCCTCACTCCACCTTGTATCCAAGACCTGTTATGCCCAAGTGCTAGCACCCATTTTACCAGAAGATCAGAACACCAGCCTCTCCAAGTCCCCCGATGCCGGACTTCTCAGGGACAAAGATCATTTGCCTATCGTGCCCCCAGCTGGCTAAATGCCCTCAGCACTCATATTACTGCCTCCACCTTTCTAGGTATTTTCAAATCAAGGCTGTTCTCTCACCTTGCCACCTCCAACTCCTGTGACTGCCCTGATTAAACCTCCTATTTTCTCACTACCCACCCTGTACCATTATTTGACAAAGACATGTTTGGGAAACCTTTTCTCCTGCTATTGTCTGCTCCCCACACCTTTCACTTACCCTCTCTGTTCTGGACTTTTTTCCTATTTGTTTCTCCTAATCTGGCATGACCTCTTTCTTGTAATAATAATGTGATTATTGATATCTCATGTCCTTTTGCACAAATGATTTGATATGTATTTGTATATGTTTTCTCGCTCTTGACACAGCACAAATTGTTGTGTTATCTATGTAACCTTTTTTGTACTGTACCTAATTGACGTGGAACCTTTGTAAAAGAGCCTCTGGCTCAAAGGTAGTAATTCCTAGAACAATAAACTAAACTAAAACTAAACAGTGGTATGCCTTTTCTTCTCCCTGCCATGTACAAAGCTCTCCTTTTTGTCCAATAGTAATCCTCTCTTCATGTGCCATGCCAAGCACTTCTTCATGTTCAGTGGCACCCCCTCCTTCTACTTGTTGGGTAGCAAGACTCCTTGTGTCCTTTGAAACCAACCCTTTCCTTCTCACTGTCCTTCTAAGCAGTCCCTGGTATCAGCAGCATCCTGCTGCTACACCCTGTCCTAAGTACAGTAGCACATAGATAGTCTCCTGTGGCATTCCTACCCTCCATCTGTCCTGTGTAAAGCACTCCAAGGTACTCAGTGGCACCTCACTTCCCTCTTTTAGTGATGTATGAAGGTGTAGAAATTTGCTTCACTCAATGTTGTGAAGAATATTTGCATTTCGCAAGGATATATTACTTTACAAATAGTATAACTTGCAGAAAACAAATTCCCAAAGTGTGCACATCACAGAATACAAACTATGTGAACTGGGTTAATTTAGTTTTTGTATGTGTCTTTCAACATTGCCACAAATTCACACTTGAATTAAAAATACACAACATCTAAGAAATAAGGGTGTTGAGAGACAGCTTTTGATCATAATTGCAAATCATATTGCATCCTTGGAGGAGGTACAGGAACCAGACTCTCTCAAGGGAGTCCATGAGATATTCATCAATATAAAAATCTACCAACAAGGCAACACCAGAGAGGGAACAGGAAGCAGAGAGTGAATATAGAAAGCAGGTTGCTGTTGATAGGGGATTCCATGATTGGGGCATTAATAAGATGATGTGCAAGGGTGAGTGAAGGAAAATATCAGATACCTACCAGGAGCTTTGGCTGATAGGGACTAAGTTAGAATAAAGGGAATCATTAGATGAATGAGGGGAGCTGTATGTGTTAATAAATGTCAGAACTATCAATCTGGTCAACCAGGAGATGAGTGTAGCTAAATCAAACTTCTGTAAGATGGGGAGCACATTGATGGAGCAACAGAATCACTGGGCTTCCCCAAGGTCCTACCAGTGTGACACAGAGACAAGGACAGGGTGAGGCAGTAGAAGACAGAGGCTTTTAATGAATGGTTGAAGGTGTGGAGTAATAAGGAAGAGTCTAGGTATGTGGAAACAGATCCAAAGGATGAACTCCCACACTGCAGTGCAGGCAATCAGTTGCCACTGCGGGGATAACAGCCCCAAAACATGTAGCAAACAAAGTCAATATGAGGTGCACTCCAAACAGGAAAAAGGTAAAGGTGCAGGTCTCCAGAATGGTCCCATCCAAGGTGTGGAAGGTGGGGTTGGAGTGGAGCCGAGAGATTCTTTGCCTTGTGCCAAAGGTCATGGAGATAGTCTTTTTGGCCTTGAGGAATAGCTGGTTTGCGTGACACCAGAACTGGACATTGATTAAGTCCACTGCAACCTGCTTGTTACTTCAGCAGTGGAAGGGCCTGATGCATACATAACTGCGTCATCAGCATACATGTGTATGGATATGTGTGTGGGCAGGTCATTCAGGAAGATGGAGAATAGGAGCATCCCGAGGACCAAGCCTTGGGGGACTCCCGAGGTAACTGGTAGGGGGGAGGAGGTGGAACCTTCTATTCTAATTGATTGAGATCAGCCTACCAGGTAGGAGTGGAACCATCTGATTTCCATGGTAGAGAGCCCTGCAATGAAAAGCTTTTCAATTAGGAGGGCATGGGAGACTGTGTCGAAGGCCTTGGCTAGGTTGACAAAAATGGCTGAGGTGGTATAGCCCTTATCCATACCATCGAGGATGGAGTCGGTGAGCCAAAGGAGGGAAGTGGTGGTGGAGTGGGACTTCCTGAAGCCAGACTGGAAGGGTGAGAAGAAGAAGGAGGAGTTGAGGAAGGAGGAAAGTTGAGACAGGACTAAGTGCTCCTGAAGCTTAGCTAGAATGGGCAGGAGGGAAATAGGATGGTAGTTACCTGGGGCAGAGGTGTCACCACCCTTTGGGAGTGGAATAACTGTAGCATATTTTCATTCTGAGGGGATCAATGCTGAGGCAAAGAAGAAATTGAAGAAACCAGCTGGGGGGGTGGCGATGGCGGGAGCAGCTTGGTAGAGTATCTTTGAGTCCAGCCCTCAGGGGCATTTGCCTTTGTTTGGGTTCAGGGAGATTAAGGCATTGATAACTTCTGAAGCTGAGACCTTGAAGAAGGAGAAAGTTGGGGCAATAGAAGGAGATGCCTGAGCTGATGGGACTACAGAAGGAGGTTTGGGCTGGATTGTGGGGGGAGTGGTCAGCAGTGCTGAGGTGCAACTTGTAAAATAGGAATTAAATTCTGAAGCTACAGCTAGAGGGTCTGTCACCTCAGTACTGCCAGCCTTTAGCACGGGGGGAGCTGGGAGTATGGGGAGAAGAGGGATTTGACCACGTTCCAGAATTTAGCTGGTTGGTTTAGGTTTGTCTGGAATGAAGTTTTGAAGTGAGTTGCCTTAGCCTGTCTGATTTGCCTGGTGCAGGCATTGCAAAGTGAGTGGTATAATGCATGGTCTTCTGGGAAGCTTGAGCCTTTGAATGACTTCCAAGCCTGGTCTCTTGCTCTGAAGAGGGCCATAATGTTAGCAGTGATCCAAGGCAAGTGGGAGCCCCTCACACGGGTCCATCTAAGTGGAGCATGATGGTCCCATACTGCTAGGAATTTGAGTTTTAAATAATCTAGAGGAGCATCGATAGAGTGGGGCCTGTGGATGAAGGACTAGTCCCTGGCTGATAGGTTATTTAGGTGTGAGGCAAGGTCCAGGGATTTGAAAGACCTTGTGAGAATAGTTCAGGGGGGTCTTTTGTCCTAAAGATCTAGCGGATTGAGTAAATCATATGGTGGTCACTTCATGAGTCAGTTAGGATGCCTGAAGCAATTATACAATGCTGGTGAGAGGCGAGGGACCAGTCCAGTAGTGTCTGTTTTTTTTTTTGATTTAGTGTTCAGTTGAGTGGGTTTATAAATCAGTTGTGATAGGTTTAGTGCTGCTATCTGATTATGGATGTTGGAGGTAGTTCTGGAAAGCCAGTTTAGATTGAAATCCCCAGGATGTGGCGCTGAGCTCTTTTTGCATAGGTTTTCAGGGTGCCCAGGTGTTCTAGGTTAGCCAGCCTCTGGGATCTGGTTGGGAGGCAACATGACCCAGCTATAAATATTGGTGCACTATGAGGGAGGGAAAGTTTCACCAATAAGGTGTTGATTGGGTATAGGAGCTTTGGCAGGTTGACTGGGGTGAACTGAAGGGAGGATGAGATGTACATAGCTAATCAGCCACCCCTTTTGGTGCCTAGGCATTCATGTCTGACAATGGAGTAGCCTGGTATGGAGATTTCAGAGTCCACATTGTGGGGCTTAAGCCAGGTTTCTGAGATAATGAGGATGTCTGGCATTAAGGAGGTGATGGTTGGCTGCAACAATGTAATTTTATGTAGTGGGCTGCAGATATTTAGATACATTCATTTTAGGCCATGTGGTAGTCTGAGGGGGGGAGGTGGGTGGCTCTGGATTTTGATCAATGTCCTGACATGAGCAGCGGTAAGGTCCCCAGGAGCTTGGTGTATGGCTTGAAGCGCAGAGGTTTGCTGCTTATGGACCGTGGTAGGCACCATCCACGGGGGGTTTCTGAGCAGTAGAATTTAGGGCTATGAGTCCAGCATGAAAGGAGAATGATAGGATTGAAGGACTGACCATCCTTAGGTGTAGCGTTGACTCAGGATATGGTTCAGAGGATAGGGTGCTAGAGAAAGTCCGTAGAGTGGAGTTTTCAGGAGCTAATGTGTAACATTCCTGCTCCGCATGGTTCTTGGAAGGAAGGAGTGCCTGTAGTGGAAATACAGTAGACAGTAGGGCAAGGTAGTGAAATAGAATGATCAATTGCATGAGAGAGGTGCCTGCATGTTGAGAATCACAATAGTGGCCTCTAGTGGAGTAAATAGATAGGCTGCTAATGGGAAAGTCAGCTGATTGGTTTAAATCCGCATGTGACAGGGCTCTTTATAAAAGAAAGCTCACCAAGGGTGGGGTGGGTGGTGGGGCAGCTGATGCAAAGCGTTGGCAGGGCAATCGGAGAAGAAAACGTCATGGCTCAGAATGCCATCCCAGAAAACCGTCGCACTTTTCTTCAGGATTCGGGGGAAGGCTGCTTCAGCAAGGGCCCTCACGACCACCTTGTGGGCCAGCGGAGTGGGCTGTGGAAGAGAAGATGCAGAGGTGAGTCACATATATCCAGGGACTGGGGGGGGGAGTGGCTAATTTCAGCCAGGGGAAGGAGACCGTAAATTTAAATAAGAACTGATTGGCGGTTGGCTTCTGTATATTGGAAGGAAGTAGTCATAAATTTAAACCAATGGGTTGGGCAGATAAAATAATGGCAGCTGCAACCTTAGTCACAAAGCACGGTCTAGCTGCCAATAAGGTGCTTGCCAGCTGGAGTCAGAGCTCAGATAAGTTGATCTTCCAGACAAAAACTACTCCAGACATGAACTGCAGGTCCAAAACTAGAAGGCAGCCTGAGAGTATAATGATTTCAAGCCATTTTCAATGCAAACAATGGTACTTTTTGAGAGCCCCACAGTGAGATTTAATGGGACTGGCTCACATTAAATTACTATCCTTAAAGTGACCTGTTCAAATGCCTTAGACAGTGGCTTAAAATGGCTTAAATGTGCCTTAAAACTTATGAATGGCACTCTTACATCTCTTATAAAGTAACCTACACAAAGCTGGCATTCATTCATTAATTAACTCACTTTCCTTAAAGCGACCTGCACGAAATGTCTTAACTGTGTGATTTTAGCCCTCAGAATTTTAAACTCTGTTAGAAACTAGGTAACTAGTCAGAAACAGCTTAAGTCATTTTTAAAGTAACCCACATAAAGTCCAGAAATGAGGAATTTTTTTACAATAAAGCTATATGCAAAAACTATCTGCAGACCTATGCCGATATTTAAAGAGGTAGTCCTTTGAGATTGTGCAGTGCTGAAATGCAAATAAAAATGATGCCAAAATGCAATCAGAGAAGAAGACATCACAGCTCAGAACGCCATTCCAGAAAACCATTGCATCTTTGTTCAGGATTTGGGGGAAGGCTGCTTCAGCAGGGACCCTCATGACCACCTCGTGGGCCAGTGGAGTGGGCTTTGTTCAGGATTTTGGGGAGGGCTGCTTCAGCAGGGGCCCTCACAGCCACCTCATGTGCCAGTGGAGTGGGCTTTATTTAGGATTCAGGGGAGGGCTGCTTCAGCAGGGGCCCTCATGACCAATGCATGGGCCAGCAGAGCAAATGGGGAGAAGGGTGCAGCACCCGATACAGTGAATGGGAAGAACATCCCCCCCCCAGCTAGTGAGCAAACTGGAGTTCAGCATGTTTGTAGTTAATTTGCATCACCAGGTAATAAAAAAGCTCCAGCTCCCCATGCAATGTGCAGGGGAAAGACCAGACCTCATCCCACAACTAAAGCACCAACATCAGACCAATGGAAAATAATGTACACAAGATCCCAGACCTAAAGGCAACAATGACAGAGACTAAACTGGAAATAGTAGCCATTAGTGAGACAAGGTTCACCAGTAACCACACTTGGGAGACTTCAGTACCCATCTATGTACTGTTCAGAAGAGACCAAGGTGCAAAAAGGGTGGGAGGAATGGCACTTTATGTCATTGAAAGCCTACAGAAATTCAGAATACAAATAAGGAGCCAGAAGAACTGTGGGTGACCCTGGAAACAGGAAATGGGACAGCCATACCAACTGGGGTTGTCTACAGGCCTCCAGACCAGGAGGAGGACATAGACACATTGCTGTAAGAAGATATACAAAACATGACAACTAAAGGGGAGGTTCTGATAATGGGAGACTTCAACATGCCAGATATAGATTGGTCATTACCAGCTGGAACATCTGACAGAACTAGACACATAGTGGATTCCCTGCAGGGAGAAGGTCTCAAATAATTGGTACAACAACCCACAAGAGACAGGGCTATCCTGGATCTAGTACTGACTAATGGGGAAAGGATCACAGATCTCCAGGTAGAAGGTCACCTGGGGGTCAGTGACCATCATATGATATGGTTCAATCTGGCCACTAGAACTAAATGATCCCCTCTCAAGGCAAAAATATGGAACATCAGAGGAGCTGACTTTGATAAGATGGTCAACAGAGTTAAGCTATCCCTGGCAAGAAGAAATACAGGTGAGGGGGTACAGGCAAAGTGTGCAGGTATTATAGATGCAATAATTCAAGCAACATCACATGTGTACCCAATGCACAGGCTCAGATATTTCTGTCTTTGGGAGGCCAAATATCTTTGCCTATGGGCACCTAACCAGGTATAAAGAGATGAACCCTTAAAAACTTTAATAAAGACCTCAGATTTAAAATGCTTCTCTTTCCAGTTTGGTATCACCATTCAGGCTTATGGCTAGTGTCTGCTATAACCATATATACTTTTCTTACAAATTAAAGAAATTTAAAGACAGTCCAAGTAAGCTCTAAAAAGAGTTTTTACTAAAATAGATAATAATATGTAAAACATACAATACAGAACTATTATATCACAAGACACACAAATTTATTAAAAGAACAAGGTTTTAAACAGTGCAGATTCTTACTAGAGTACTTAGGGCCAGATATTCAAAACTGTGCCCCGGGGCTAAATTAGCACTGCCCGGCGGGCAAACTGTGTCCAGAGCAAAAACATAGCTATATTCACAACGAATAGCCCGGTGCAAAACCAGCTGAATATAACAAGCTAAGGAAGCTGGGCAAACAGGCCCAGGAGTGCAGGGCAAACATTGCCCAGGATTAAGACAGCACTGAATATAGCAGAGAAGACAGCACTGAATATAGCAATCAGACAGAGGCAGTGCAAACACCCACAGTAACAAAGTGTCAGAGGTGTAAGCAGCTGTCCAGGAACACAGGAAAGCAAAATAGTCCAGCCAGACACAACTGCAGTACTAGTGAAAGGCATGGAATAACCTGGACCCACAAGTGAAAACAGAATACCACAGAACACTGTCAAATCCGAGTCCACCCCAAAAAGACACAGGACACAGGAATGTCAAGCATAACAAAGTATAATGTGAAAAGGGAACAGGTAAGGCACAAAGGCAACAGGAACAAATATACAGAAAAACAAAGCAAAACACAGCAGAACACCGTTTGTAAAAATGGGGTACAAGAAAAACATAATGAAAGGGAAAAGGGCAGGCTTAACAAAGGGACTGAAAACAATGGGGAAAACAACAGTAACAGTGCAAAAGGCAAATGTGAAATATATCTACAGTACAATGAGGAAAGAATGTGGAAGGGAGAGGGATGTGGACATAGGAAGCAATGGAGGGAAACAGGATGGCAGACATAGGGCTAGGGACAGTGGGCCAGGGACAGGAAGCAGGCTAACGAAAATAGTAGGCAGGAGTTAGGTGCGGGCAGGCGCTGGCAGACGTTCATCCAGGATGGCCGCAACCCGCCTCGTCTCAGCAATCAACACAGCCTGCTGTTCGATCAGAGTACGCTGTTGCCGCACCACCCTCCTCAACAGCTCCTCCGTGCCTTCACCCTCTTCTGGATGGGTGGCCCACAGTGATGCCCGACGTGGACCTACAGGAGAAAGGGGGGACCATATCAGGACATGACAATGACACAAAGGCACCATGTACCACCACATGGTGGACAGCATGCCCCAACAACCATGCCCATGTGCCAGTACAGAACAAACCACAACGCACACTAACATGTGCCTGCAGGACAAGGCAATATGTAACAGGCAGCATCAACACCCCAATGTACATGGATATGCATAGGTGTATGCTGAGAAACCTAACACAGTGGAATCCAGCCAGCACAGCGGCGTGCAGACTGTAACAGTGCAGACAGACAGCCACCCCCTGAGATGTGAACGACAAGTGGACACTGAATGACATGCACATGGGATGACACATGGTGGGACATGCTGCCCATGATCACACAGCTATGATACACAATACAGATGACACCAACTGGAGAAGGTGCCATAGCCCCAACCAGGTGTGTAACCAGACATGCCTGTCCCGTACTCCCCCAACAGTGGCTCACCCTCACTGCTGCCCTCCACAAGAACTGTAAAGACTCAGCCAAACTGCCACCCACGATGCTATAACACAGCAGCTGTACAAATGATGACAGGAAGCCCTGAACAGGTGGGTGACTGACATAAGTGTGGAACAGTGGCAAGTGACACAGATAGAGACTCGACATGGACCACAGAGACCTAATGACCATAGAGGACAATGACACTGGCAACAGAACAGTAGGGACTGCAGGACAGGTAACCAAGCAGTACACAACCAGGGAAAGTGCCAATGCCCACCCACACCACTTGCCACAACAGAAGAATGAGGGGCCCACACTGGTGAAGAGCATGGCACAGGGCTGTGCCACCACCCAAAGTGGCAGCACCATGAAGGCGCACATGCAAGAAGACACACACATGTGAAACAGAGACACAGGCCATGGTCCACCAGTGGCAGTGCAGCGGTAGGCCAATGGTATGCACAGGACAGTGTCACCCTGGTGGTCAAGGCATGGCGAGGCACACACCCACACCTGTGGGAGCAGCATCTGCCATAGGGCCTGACACCCAGCACACCATGCTACCACAGAACAACCCCTGCAGCACACCTGCATAACCTGTACACAAACAATGTCTGTTGCCACCAGTAGCATATTAAATACAACTTATGAAACCCATGACAATGGGCGCTGCCCTGCATGCGTAAATACAAAGCCATGCATTGCTCCCCAAGACACCCACGTACCAGCCCACAACCTGTACAGTTGTATTGTCCATGGGATACACAGACAGTCATAGCGACCAGTCCTCCTAGTGTAGACCCCAATGAATTAAATCTCAGAAAGGTACAACATTGTCTTAGGTTTCATAGAAAAAGTAAGCAGTTCAGAGCCTATTTGCCACCTCCTCACCAGAAATCAAATAGCACACCATGGAGTGCTTGGAGGATGCCTGCCTACACACATGCCGCAACAGGCGCACATGCAATGCACAGCCACACAGGCCCATGTGGCACCATAGTCCCAGAAGCTCCCTCCCCAACAGCCCCGTGCATGTCCACCACGGAGGTAGGACTAGGGCACACAATAACATACCCGTGTCCTCACCACCATGACAGTACACTGGCAGGGAGATACAGGCACCACATGACACAGTGTCCCCCTGTACGCCATAGTGTGCATAGCCCTGGCATGCACTTACAACATGTGCTGCACAGATACTGACACGTTATACATGGCACTATGAATGAGACATGCCATGAGAAGTGGAGAACAGTGTTGCCATGGCAGACAGGACAACAGCAGCAGCAGTAACAGGCAGCATGACAGGCTGACCCCAGTAATCCCTCACCCCCAAGCAAGACAACTGGCCTGCAGCCATGCACAGACATGCAGCATCCTTCCACAATGGTGGACATAACAGCAACATGACACACATGGCAGTACAAGGCAGCTATCAGTGCACATAGCGGCAATGGCAACAATAGATAAGACATACAGCAAGCCATTTCTCAGGTTTCGCAGCAGAAGGCAAGGCACTGGAGGCAACGAAAACAACACAAATGCACTCAGCCATATCACATCTGGCCTGGATTACCTAGCCAACTGTGCCACGACACCAGACACAGCACTCTAGTGCAGGGGTGTAGCCAGACATTCACATGTTGCACACACAATCCCCAACAGCCACACTCCCCTTAAAAATTATGTACTCATCAACTCCAAATGGTACCCCCCTTCCAAAAGGGTAGGATGGCTGTCAGATGATTCCCCTACTCTCTAATGCGGTTATACATGTATCTGTCTCCTACACAACAGCATTTCAAACAGAGCCACACCCCCAGTGGCCTACAGTGACCCAAATAGTATGGAGTAGTTAGTAACCGTTAACAGAAAGGCATATAGTTTGGGACATGCACTCCACAAAACTGTATACAAATGTGTACAGTGCGTATGCCTGCCTACACCCTTGCTCTACTGCCTGCCCTGGAAAGTCAGACACATAGTAGAAAAGCACAATATCACACAGTAGTCACGCAACACACTCCTGTCACTGTCACTGCTCTCCGCCGCACGCTGCGCTGTCGGAGGTACCCTGCACCTGTCCGTGGATGGGCTCTGTTCGGCCTGCGTCTTGCCCCTCCTGTCTCCGGTGTGTCCTCGGCGCTCTGCAGTGGGAAGATGGTACAGCAGCATTACTACAATATCAGCCACCACGGTATGCTAAAGACCACCCTGTACCCCGGGGGTGTAGCACAACACATGCATCACTGGCACACAGGCGCAGTGCACCACCAAAGCCATGCCAAGCATGACACGGGTCAGTGCACACCATCTCCCCCCTGGTCCACACAGTACACACAGAATGGATAGGATGACCCCATGGCATAAGAACAACATGTCCAGCACAGCAACACACATGCACACAAGCACACCACTGAACACACATCCCCACCACCCATGCCAGCAGCGCCGTGAGAGTCATCACTTACCTGGCACAGGCACAGTCCCCTCCCGAACCATCACCCTGCAGCGTTCAAGCAGGGGGCGCTGCCTGCACCTGATATCAATGTATCAATGGTGGCACTTCTCCCCATCACGGGGTATACCCGTGATAGCTGTGAGGTGACGGGCAATTGAAACCCAGACCTGGCAATGGGGACGGTCACCCTCCTGGACCGGTCCAAATAGGTGCCGATGGCGCCTCTCAGTTAACTTCACCAGGTTGGCCATCTCCACCTCATCCCAATGCCTGTCACGGCCCACCACTGCCCTTTGCCTATGTCTCCCAGACATGGCTGTTGTGGAAGGGGGCAAATTAATTACTACAACGGTGTAAGAATGACTGGCCACACACCCTGACACTCCCTAGCACTGCAGTCTAGCGCCGGGCAGACGTATGCCGTAGCGCCACGCTAACAGGAAGTGTTTGAAATGCACATGCATGACCCCTACCATGACCCTGAGCTCATGTACCACGCATGCGTGTAGCACCGCACTATGCTGAGTAGTGCCACGTTACATCGGGCTAAGACAGGTTGATAGTGTGGACATGGGGGCCTCATGAGCATGTGTGTAGTCCATGCTAATGCACATAGCGCTGCACTAGTTGGAAAGTGTGGCACTGAACCTCCATTAGCCCTGCACTGGGCTTTGCACAGCACTGCTGTGCTAGAGTGGGGCTATTCAGAGCCATATTCAATGGATGTATGCAAATGGGGGTACTTGTGTATGCATGGGGCAAACCATGTGATTAGCATATCATTATGTGCTCATTTACATGACTAACAGGCCTGATTGCCTGGGTGGGCTATAAAAGGCAAGCAGTGCACCACCAGTGTTGTGTTGTGGTACTGCGGCGTAATTACAGCAGTGAGAATCTATGACACGGATAGAGATATGCAACAGGGAGATGAGCAGCGAGAGGCAGGTATGTATGACTGCCGTGGGACACACTTGCATGCGCTGTGCTGATGGCTGCATGGGACTTCTACCGTCTACTGCATTGTGCATGTTCTCCTGCAGGTAACTGTTCCATGTGCCACTGCCTGCACAATGTGTCTGCCAGCCAGGTGCACTAGTGCACTACCATGCTGTGTCCTGCGACACTGGCCCACCGACTTGTCTCCCTGGATGTGTGGCATGATGGTCTGTGGCCCTCCCCGCAGGACGTACACAGTGTACCAGCGATGTGCCGTCCCATGCAGCATGGTGTCCTGACATTGCTATCGCATTTGTCCACGCAAACACTGTGGTGCTCAAAAGGGGCACATCACAGTGCAAGGTGGTTAGTGTAGGGTTGGTCCCAGTCATGGGGGTACATCGCAGACACAGGCCACAGCAGTGCACATGTGTGTACACCGCTCACTGTCCATACACGGGACAGACAGTGACTATGTGGCTGTGTGCACCGTACATGCACATGCAGCAATCTGATATGTCCATGTGGCCTGTGGCACTGTAGGGGGTGACATCGTGATGTCTAATGTGTGATGCACTGCAGCACTGACACAGCCAATGACACCTATCCCCTTTCGATTATCCCATAGGTGTGGTGGCATCACAGGAGAGCATCTGTGCCCACAAATTCTCGCAGGATGAGTTGAACACCCTTGCACATGCGGTTAAGGAGAGGGAGCAGGTGTTAAGCACACACAGGGCCACTGATGCTGTGGTGCGGCAAGCTTGGGAGGAGGTAACTGCGGCTGTGAATGCTGTTGTAGGCCGTGGAAGAACGACAGAAGCTGTGCGAAAAAGATGGAATGACCTCCTGCGACGTGCAAAGGAGGAGGAGGCACAGTGACTGAGGGACAGGATGAGGACAGGTGGTGGACCACCTGAACACCAGCAGCGTGTGGAGGAGCCACACATGGTGGTGGTGGCATCAACACTGCAGATGGTGGCAGTGACAGGTGTGCCGCGTGGTGGTTGTGAGACAACCCTCACACTTCCAAGGCCAGGTCTGTATTTGCATGTGTAACCCCTGTACGTTGTGCTGGCATGGGTGCATGGTCATGCTGTTGGTGTCCTGCACAGGGTGCACTGTATCCTGCCGAACTGATGCCTGGCATGGCCATGGTCACTGTGGGTTGGGTGGGTGCATGTTGTCATGGGCTTGTGTGAAGGGGGTACCTGTCCTGAGGACTGCATGGTGTGGTGGTGGTAGCGGTGGTGGTGTTTGGCCACAGTGTGCAAGGACGGGTTACTGACCCTGTCCCTATCGTCTCCACAGCGCTGTCTGACAGGCCTGCACCACTACAGGATGTGCCATGGATGTACAGCCAGGTTCTTGATGTCGTGGAGGAGGTGGATGAGGAACGTCCATCAACATCCGGCCTCTGTCAAGCTCAGGGCCGCACAGACACCATGCATGTGTGGCATTCCCATGGACATGGTGTGCAACTGCCTGGGGAGGGGGGTCACACCTGACTAGGGGTATTGGGATACAGTGGCCACCTGGATGCTGCACAGACAGAGAATGATGGTGTAAGGGAGGTCCTACTGGTCACTGTCACCAGTGTGGATGACACTGATGTATCCGACTATTTGCAACACCTGGCCATTCCTGTGCCAGGGGATGAAGGGGTGGGGCTGCTTGCAGGCCATGGAACAGATCCAAGTGGTTTCATAGGTGTCACCAGTATGGCTGTACCTGAGCACATGGTGGTGGGCGGTGTGGGGGATATTGCAGAACAGCAGGGTGTGCAGTGTCAAACACGTGCTGGGGTCAATGTCCATATGGTACCACGGACCACCACCAGTAGTAGCCAGCAGCAGGACATACCAGTTGCTCCATTGCTGCAGGCACCTCTGCCAGCTGCAGCTGAGGGTTCTGTGCCTCTGGGGCATGATGGACATGGTGCCCGGCCACTCCTGCAGGCTGCTGTCACCTCCCAGCAGGAGGCCCGTCTGGACCTGCATGGCATGCGATGGGAGCTGCGACTGAGCTGGGACAGATAAGGAAGCCATCTCAGTGGGCTTTGCCGTGCTGAGCAGCAAGCGGAGGACAGGTTGGGCCACCTGGTGGGTGCCATCGACCGTGGCTTTTCTGGGCTGACTACTGCAGTGGTGGACATCGGGAATGTCCTGCATGGTGTGCCTGTTGGTCACCAGCATGGGATGGTTGGCCGTGGTGCAGATGGCAGAGGGGCACACAGGCAGGCACACCATGGCCGCAGGGCTGCCAATGGTTCCAGCTCAGCTGCATCACGCACTCCGTCTACAACCCAGCGCCGCCGTGGCCGTCCATCAACCCTATCAGTCTCCACCATCCCCCGGGGGCACAGGCAGACACTGCCTGCCTCCTCTTCCACTTCAGCTTTGTCCTCTGCCCAGAGCACCTCAGGGTCTATGTCCCATGGTACTGGTGCACAGCACATGCGTGGGTGTCGGCGTCGGTGATGCCCACAATTGGTCAGCAGTGCTATGCATGCATCTCCCACAGCAATGTGCAGACGTGCATACACACACACTCCCACTGCCACAGTTGCCCCCCTTACCCTCACAGCACACATCACACTTCCCCACCGACACTACACCATTTGTGTGTGTCCCCCCACGTATGTCCTGCACAATCCCGACCTCACACCACATGCACACATTATTTGTCTGTTACACTGAGTTTGTTTACTGGTGTTGGTGTCAGTGTTATGTTTGTCTGTGCACATTAAAATGATAATCACTTGTACTCTTTCAGGTTGTTGTGCAGTCTGTACTTACCCTCTGGTCTGTTGCAGTGTCCTGATGATGTTGCCCCAGTGCTATGGCTCTGCGTGCCATCGAGGGTCCCTCCTCGAGTTGCTCCACTATCCCCTGACCGCTGGCTCTGGCTCACTGTCAGACTGTCCTCAGGTTCAGGTGCCTGTATTCTACAGTTCATTGCCATGCTGTGCAGCATGCAACAGGCTAAGAAGATACGGCATGCCTTGTGAGGTGTATACTGTAGGGCACCGCCTGATGTGTCTAGGCATCTGAATCGCATCTTCAGGATGCCAAATACCCTCTCTATGATGTTCCTTGTTCTGGTATGTGCCTCGTTGTACAGCTACTCGGCCACTGTGGCCGGTTGGAGTACTGGTGTCAGCAGCCAGGGTCGCTGTCTGTCAGCTGCTGTCCTGCACCTCTATGTGGCCCTCCCACACCCCTTCCCTGGCCTGCAATGCCTGACCCTGTCCATGCTGTTGTGTGTATGCCTTGTATGCTACTACTCACCAACTAGTTGCCCACTGGGTATCCTGCCCTCCTCAAAGGCCTGGCACAGCTGGGACTGGTGCCAGATGAAGGCGTCGTGTTCACTGCCGGGGTACTGTGCATAGACATTGCTGATGCGCCCAGCCGCATCGCACACCACCTGGCAGTTGATGGAGTGGTACCCCTTCCTGTTGACGTACACATCACTGCCATCACCAGGTGGTGCACGGATGGGGACATGGGTGCATTCAATGGCACCCAGTATGGATGGTAGGTACGCAACTCGATGGAACTGCTGCATTGTTTCTCTGCACTCTGCTGCCGTGCTGGGGAATACTATGAATTCCCCAGCATGTGGCAGGAGAGCCTCTAGGAACTGGGTCAGGAGGCGTGAGATGGCAGACTGCGTTACCCCAATGGTGTCCCCCGTTGGTTGTTGGAACGTCCCTGTGGCAAGGAAGCACATCGCTGCTGTCACCTTCTCCTCCACTGTCATGGCATGACTGCGTCTGGTATTTGGGTGCAGCTGCTCATGCAGGAGTTCACAGAGCTGCCTCAACATTCCCCTGCTCATCCTGTACCGGCCAATGATGAGGTCATCAGGCAACCTGTTTGCAGCATACCGTCTCCTTGGCCTGCGTTGTGGCCCATGTTGTGCCTGCTCCCTCTCCTCCTCCTCCACTACAGCTGCCATCAATGGCAGCATCACTGCTACTGGCACTGCACACATTCCCACTTCCTGTGCTGGTCCCTCTTCCTCTGTGTTTTGCCCTGTGTTTAGACCAGCCTTTTATAGGTGGTAGCTAGTGCCGCGCTACGTGCCGCGCTATGTGTCCTAGTGCCGCGCTGGACCTTTGAATATCCCCTTGCACATCTCTCTTGGCCCCCCCTTCCTTTTGCCCCTTGCATACATTAGTGGTTTGCCCAGCGCTAATGCTGTTAGCGTGTGCTGACTGGTCCTTTGAATATGGCGGCTCCGCGCTATTCCAGTCTCTAAATACCTGCTTAAAAGTGCACACAGATGTTTCTTTGTCAGAGTCTAGTTAAAAGTGTCTCTGAAGGAAAACAGAATAATAATTAAAAAGCTGGTTTTCCCCACCTATTTGCATGAGGTCACCTAGCTCCTCCCTGTCAGAATATATAACAAAGCATATATCTATAAAAACAGGATGTCTTTTCCAAGTATTAAATTCTGCAACCTCAGCATACATATGTTCTTCAAATGACAGTTCTTTGATCTTAATCAGTATCCTCTCTCACACAGGCATCAGAAGGATATTTACAGCTTTGCACCAGTTTGCTAAACCTGGTTCCCCCTCTAACATCATAAACTTTTTTTTATGATTTTCCTCTTAACAAAATTAACTTATAAACGTCTGTAATTAGTTCTGGCCTGCCATGTAAAACCTGGTATCTAAAACCTGTGTGTGTGATCTCACATGCTGTTTCAGCATTTTCTCATGGCTGTCATCTTTCAGCTGAAACCTGTGGGGAAGCGACCGATTTTCAGCATCTCTCATGACAGACAGTCCATAACCCATTTGAATGCTACAAAAAATGATACTACAGCACTCAGAACTGGCTGTCCATGTCACACCCTCAACCTCACACAACTAAATACAGAACCCACCTGCCCTAATCACAAAACTCAAAACCACTCCCTACTTGATTGGGCCCTAATGTCCCTCCACCATAGAATCATCACCTCCGGCATCCTTCCAGATGCTCTTAGTGACCATAACCCGATTTTTCTGGTCAGAAAAGTTCACAGCCCTAAATCCCCACATAAAACCCTACAAATGAGGACCTATAAATCCCTAGAATTGGAACCTCTCCTACATAGCCTTAGCCTCTCAGACTGGTCCCCTCTAGCTAGCACCTCCTCAGTTGATAAAGCCCTAATCTGTTTTAAAGACATCTTCCTAGCTAATTGGAATGCCTTCGCACCCCTAAAACAAACAAAGGTTGGAGGTCATCACCTCCCCTGGATTACCCATACTAGCCTGCCACAGAGCTAGAGATTGGGCCTGAAAATGACACAAAGTCTCCCAGCTTCCAAATGACCTTCTTATTTACCGAAAACTCCATAATGCTTGCATCCAGGCTACCAAGCTAGCCAAAACAGAGTACTTCAAATCTACCTTTGTGACAAATATCAACTCCCCCTCCAAGTTCTGGAGAGTGGTCCATGCCGTCTTTACCTCCCATCCTGTCCACCCACCCATATACTTAAGATAAACACACTCTCATTGCCGATGCAGTTGCAGTAGCTTCTGAATTCAACTCCTATTACACCACTTGTGCTGATGAGCTACTTCAATCCCTCCTGAATTATTCCCTTCCCATTTCTACTGCTTATGAACAACCCCCCCAATTCCCCTGTCTCCTTCACTACTGTCTCCCCAAATGACACCCTAAGTGCCGTGCTAGTGATCAACACTTCAAAAGGCTCCTCCCTGGATGGCCTTGACCCTAAACTACTATCACTCTCAGCCCCAGCCATTGCCTACCCACTCTCCATTATTCTAAACCTCTCTTTCTCAACTGCCTCAGTACCTTCCCCATGGAAACACACAGTGGTCCTTCCCTTCCCCAAAGGCGGAGACCCCACCTCCCCTGGCAACTACTGTCCAATCTCTCTACTCCCTACCCTTGCCAAACTTCAGGAAAAACTAACCCTCTCCCAGCTCACCACTTACCTCAATGACTCCTCCTTCTTCACTCCTTATAAACCTAGCTTCATGAAAAATCGCTCCACCACCACCTCCCTTTTTTGTCTCACTGATTCTTTCTCACGGGAATGGACAATGGCCAAATCACCTCAGCCATTTTTGTCGATCTGGCCAAAACCTTCGACAGTCTCCCACTCCCTTCTCCTTGACACCCTATCAACAGTTGGGCTATTCCCCTTAGTCACAGACTGGTTCAAGGCATACCTCACTGGCAGAACTCAATCAGTCAAGATCTCTGATGCAATTTCCATGCCTCCCGATAAGAACGGGTGTCCCCCAGGGATCAGTGTTAGGCCTCATACTAGTCTCTTTTTTTCTTAATGATCTCCCATTCACCTACTGTACTCTCCATTCTCCTCCATTCACATGTATGCTGATGATACAGTCTTGTATGCATCTGGCTCCTGCCCCACCGAGGTTGCATCCAACTTGCAGCACGACTTCGACAAAGTTCAGCGTTAGTTTGAAAATCACCAACTATCCCTCAACAGCAAAAAATAACAGTCTCCATGACCTTCGGCACCAGGCAGAGACTTACCAGGTTTCCCTCTCTACCCTCTTTCCACACCCTTGATGGGACTTTACTCGAGGACACATCATCCTTCAGGTATTTAGGTGTCTGGCTGAACCAACACCTGAACTTCTCTGGTCATATCGACGCCATTCAGAAAAAATTGTGTCTCAAGCTTGGTGCCTTATTCAGGAGCTGTGCCTGCATACCACCCATGGCTAGTCGTGAGATTGTCCAGAAAATGATCCTATCTATCTTTGACTACTGTGATGTCATCTACGGTGCTGCCCCAAGTCCTCCCTGGCCAGACTAGATACCCTCTTCAACTCCTTTTGCTGTTTTGCCCATGTCACCCCCTGCACTCAGCATTGTGACCTCTATCATGCCCTATCCTTCCCTTCCCTGACAAACTGATGTTTCTCTCACTGCCCACAATTCACCTACAAGCACTGGCTGGGAGAACTTCCCTCCTGTCTCTCCCCTGCCTTTACAACTGCCCCCCTGCTTCCCACTCCCTAAGATCTACCGACTCACAAACCTTGGTGGTCCCAGCCACTCCACCCTTATTGGCCAATCTGGTTATTCTTATCGCCTCCCAAAAATCTGGAATTCACTTCCCCCTCAAACTCACCACTCATCCTCTTGCTACTCCATGCACTCTGCCCTCAAGAACTTCCTTGCACCCTCCTGTGCCTGCCATGAACCTCCCTAACCCCCTTGCCATCTCCCCAAAGCCCATATTACCATATGCCTACTCCCCTACACTCCTATTTCCTTCTGATTGTGCTCCTCTTTGTCCTCCTACTCTCCCTCCACCTAAAGTGTTTCTCCCCCATATTTCTCTACCCTTAATCTATCTCCCTCCTGTGAGCTCAATCACTGCCTTTTGCAGACAGGACCCATAGCACAAGGTGGGCAACAACTTTATCCCCTTTATCCTATTTCTCCTTTTTCTCACCCCCTCAGTCACTGCTAGATACTGTAACTGCCTTGTGCAGGCAGGGTCACCCAGCACACTGGTGGGGTACTACCCCCCTATAGTTTACCTCTGCTCAGGCTCATATGCTTACTCCCCACCACTCCTATTTCCCTCTGATCATGCTCCTCCTCATTGTCCCCTACTCTCCCTCCTCCTAAAGTCTTCTTCCTTTTATTTCTCTACCCTGTCCCCTATTTCTCCTTTTACTGCACCCCCTCAGTCACTGCTAGATTACTGCCTTGTGCAGGTAGGGTCACCTAACACACTGGTGGGGTACTACCCCCCACTATAGTTGACCTCTGCTACTCCCTTCCACAACATCCCCCCAACCCCCCTATCTTGCTTACTACATATAAATAACTGTCATTGCCTATAGCCAGTGTCCTACCAGTAGGGCTGTCCACCACTCTGCCCAAATAGAGATAACAGGACACTGTTGAATTTCAGCTCCCCCCTTTCCCCGCTTGGATACCCCCATCTACAATACCTCTCCCTCATTCACCCTGCCACACTCTACCTCTCCTCTCCTCCTACCCCCTTCCAGTTCATAGCCTAACACTGTCCAACCCCTACACTCAATTAAGCTTTTATAACCTATCCCTATGCCCCTCTTACATGCACTTTAGTCTACCCTGTCATCTGTTTGCCTCGAAAATCGTGTTCTGTCTGCTTCTCTCTGTAAATTTCCTTTCCTTATTCCATTCTACCTTCCACAATGTTTTGTCACCTCCTTCCATTCTTCCTCTCTTTACTTCAATCACTGTAAATCTTGAATATCTATGTTACACTAATGGCTAAAAATTACTATTGGGTCACCTTACCATCTAGTGCTACATACTGTTGCTAAGTTACTATATGTGTTCCAGTGTTACCAACTACAGTAGTAGCACCAAATTAGTCAAAGGATTTTTAAGGATTTTTAAAAATCCCCATTGAGAATTGTGAAACCTTTAGTTAGGGGTTTTGTTTTGTTTGTTAGTGTGCTCACTGCTACCCTGAGAGGGTTGTCTTATTTGATTATGTAGTTGAAAATCTACCAGATGGCACTTAAGTACTGTAATAGGAACTGGCCTCTGTCTGTAGGTATAACAAAAATAATTTTAGAGGATTTTTTTCCCTAAATTTTGTGAAGGATAAATAGGGAATCTTACAAAATTGCTTGATAAATTTGGCACTACTACTGTATCACCAACTGTTGCTAATTGTTATATATGTCTACATATCTACTATACTTAACAGTTGAACTGTATTGTTAGCCAATGTTATCCACCTGTAATCCCTCCTGCTCTCATTGTATGCGAGTAAGCAAATTTGTATTCCAACATTGTAACATTTCTCTGTATTATATCCCATTGTTCCCTATCCTCCAGGTCACACTGGGAGACAAGCAACTTGTTGCTCAGCGTGCCTTCCTGGTGAAACATTTCAATAAATGAAAACATATAGGGAGTATCACCTCTCCAGGAATCTATTCTGGAGGTCCTCAGCATGTCTCTCTAATTTTTCAACCACACTGCACTTATGCCTTATTCTATAGAACTGACAGGAAGGGATGTTATCTGTGGTGCGGTGAGGATAACAACTGCTGGTGTGGAGGAGTGTATACCTACCTTTCCCTTTTCTGAACAGATTTATATCCTAAACACCCTGGCCCAGATATTCAAAAGAGTTAAGCCATGCGCAATAGGATTGCGCTTGCGCAAGTCCGAAAATGTGCCATTCTGCGATATTCAGCGGGAGGCAGTTGTGCCCCCTGGTTGAGCAACAGCGCAATGATAATGAATGTATGCACAACTGAAGGGGGAGGAACTATGCATAAATGGCGCAGTGCGATATTCAACAACATGCGCCATGCGCAATAGGGGAGCAAGCGGAAATTGCGTCATAGTGGAAATGAGCCAAAATAAAAGGGAGCAAGGGAGAGGTGCAAGAACGCTACAGGGAAGGCACATGAGGCCGAACTCTAGCAGGACAAACTGGGCAGCAGGGACACACAGGGCAGGCCAGGAAAGGGCACCTGGAACCAACAGGCTCAGGGGAAGGTGTGGGGAGCCACAGTGCAGAAGGGGGAAGTACTTGCCACACAGCAGTGAGGCCAGCACAGGCAGGTGTTCCGTGCAGGGGAAGTAGCAGCCAGGACAGTGGGGGGAATACAGAAACAGCTGCCGGGGGGATGAACACAAGCCAGGGACATGGCCAGTGCCACCATCTAGATGGAGGCAATAATGAGGGTGGTGAGAATGTGGGCAGCAGGGGGGCATGGCCATGGAAGGGCCCATCGGTGGTATGCTCCCAACAGGCAGTACTGAGCCCGCAGCAGCTTCGAGCTGTATAGTGATACTGAGATGGTGGGCCAGTACCACCTGAATCGGGCAATTCTGAGGCAGCTCTGTGAGCTGTGCAGTGATGTGATGCAGGCACCCACATGACAGAGCCATGCCCTGTCAGTGGAGATGAAAGTGACAGCTTGCATGTGCTTGCTCGCTATGGGTACCTTCCAGAGACCAACTGAGGACACCACAGGCATAACCCAGTCAGCCACATCATGCCACCTCACCCAATTCCTCAGCGCACTGCTGCCACATGGTGCGGAGTACATCCATTTCCCCAGCACACCGATGGAGTGCATAGCAAACATACAGGAGTTCCACAGGGTAGCACGTATGCTTGGCATGTTAGGGGCAATAGTCTGCACCCATGTGGCCATCCACACACCACCTGGCCCCGAGGGGGCTGCATATATAAATCACAAGGGCTATGCCAGCATCAACTGCCAGGTGGTGTGTGATGCCAGGAGGCACATAATCAATGTCTGTGCCATGCACCCTGAGGGAGCACATGATGCCTTCATCTGGCACCAGTCGGCACTGTGCCACAGATTCAAGAGTGGAGATATCCCCACTGGCCACCTAATGGGTGAGTATGCAAACCACATGGACAATCATAGGCATGGGGGGCATGGCCAGAGGTGGCATGGGTAGTGGCCTACATGGCCTGGGGCAGGGCTATGCTGATCACCCAGCAAACCTGCACCCTCTATATGCAGGTGACAGTGGATACCCACTCCGTCCCTGGCTGCTCACACCCTACTAGCAGCCAGCGACCCCATCGCAGCAATGCTACAATGAGGCACACGCCACCACATGTAATGTCATCGAGTGGGTGTTCGGGATGCTGAAGGCACATTTCCATTGCCTGGACACCTCTGGCGGTGCCCTACAGTACAGCCCCACAAAGGCCTGCAGGCTATTCCTGGCCAGTTGCATCCTGCACAACATGGCCAATGAATGTGGGATAGCCATACAGGTCGAAGAGGGGGACAGTGATGGGGACGATGAGGACGCTGGTGACAATGGTAATGGGCAGCCCCCCATTGGGTGACAGGACCCCCGACTGCTCTGGCTGGCACAGCTGCACCGGGACACCATCATGGAGGAGCACTTCAGCCAACCCAGGTAAGTCATGGGGCCATGTGCAACCACCAGTGGCTAAGGCACAACCCACAAACATGCATGGACACACACCAGGGGTGCATGCCATCAAGGGAAGTGGCCGGGCATGGAACCACACACACCACCAGGGATGGGTGAGGTCTAACATGCCACGCAGACGCATAAACACACACACACACACACACACACACACACACACACAAAACGCACCAGACATGCACAAAGGGTAAGAGGCACACCAATCCAGAACGCCACCCCTAGCCACACACATGTCCACAGACCACCACGCCCACTGCCTGTCCTTGTGCGTGTGTCAGATGCTGAACACCATTACACATTGGTGTACAGCGCAATGCAGGCATCATCATGTACACGCAAATGCGGACAGCAGCCAGGAGGGTGTGCACATGGACTGTGTGTCCACGTGCGGGGCGGGTACCCACCCGTGCAATGCCCGCTGAATGACACAATGCACACAGGGCAGCACTAGACAGTAGCCGCATTGGGAGACAGGTCAGTCACGTGCCACAGTGCCTCGGCCACCAAGGATGCGTGGGTGGCCCCGCCGAGACCCGCCAGCACTGACAGGCTGACCACTGGCCTCATGGGGTGGCACCGATGGTCCCCCAGGGGTTCCACTGCATGAACACAACAGTGCTCACACAGGGGTCTGAAGAACACCAAACATGCTTGCGCCAGGCATGCTCAGGATGCCCACAGCTGAACCCGGTGTCAATAAGGATGGTGTCGCATGACACCGGGAATGGGGGATGGACAGTGCACTGCATGGTGTCTGCGACGCATGGGCAAATAACTGTGTGCCCATTGTGGCCATGACAGCAGTGAATGCCTGTGTCTGCCTGTCAATGGCAGCGGTTACATCCTCCCGCAACTGGTCCATCCCTGCCAGGATCAGAGCGGTGTCTCTGCTGCGATGCTCCTCTGCCCGCTCCAGAGCCGCACGCAGTGCATCCACTGATGTTGCAAGCTGCATCTGCTGGTTGACTGATGCTTGCAGTATGTGGGTGTGCTTATCCAAGAGGTCATCTGCCTCCTCGGCATCCTGTCCCTCAGGGTGTGCACAGCCCTGATGCTCAGCACCCCTTGAGGGTGGGCGCTGCACACCAGGACCAGGTCTGGGCATGTCCATAGGCGGTGCACTGACACCACCCCCTGACCCTGTACCCCAAGCCCATTGGCCGACTGCTAATGCTGCCCCTCTGGCTGCCACTCCCCAGGGCTCACTGGTGCCACCGCAGTGGCCGCAACAGTCCCACTGTCCTGTACACACACCAGTGCTGCCCCACTGGTGCTGACAGGCACAGGCTGGGACTGTGACAACATGCAGACCTCCACGGCAGCACCACCCACAGCCATAGCTGTGATGTTACCTGCTGTATGGCCATCCCATGGCACACATGTGTCACTGCCCATGCCGTTAGCGACATCATCATCGGTGACAGACCCGGCACCAGCCCGAGTCACAGCATGCTGGCATCCATGGACGCTGGCATGCTGTGACATGGACAGGGCCTCCTCTGCACCTGTTCCAACAACATCAGTCTGGACAGCCAGGCGGGGCCACTGTCGCACTGAGCCGCGTATACCTGTGGAGGTGGATGGGCCCTCCTCCATCTCCATCTGACTGTCCTCAGTGGACAGGCCCACCACCGCTGACCCATGCAGATGCTCAGGATCTGTAAGGGAAAACAAAGTCGCGTTACTGCATGTGACCTACCATGCCCCCTCAATAGACAGACCATGACCTACCATGCAGTGACGGGCTGCCACCCTTCTGGAAGCCACGACCTGGAACACCCTCAATGGCACAATGCTGCATGCTTCCAGCAACCCTCCTGTGGGGTCAGGTGTAGCACCTCCGGCCGTCCCCCACCTGTCGCAGCTCGTGCTGCCCTGATGGCAGCCACCTTCTCCTTTATCCTCCTCCTGTCTGTTCCCATCTTCTTCTTGCACTCCTGCACGGAGCACTGGTGGCTGCCATGCTGGTTCACTGCACACGCCACGTCCTCCCATGCAGCAGCATGGGCCTGTGGTGTTCCCTGCCGTCCACTGAGAAGTAGCTCCTGATCCAGGTAGGCCTCAAACAGGGCATCGGTCTCGGCCTTGGTGAAATTAGGCCTCCTCCTCCTCCCACCACTGTGTTCCTCCTCTTCCACAACTCGCTTGGTCATTATTTAGCCTGTGAGAATGAAAGTTGTTACCTGTGACTGTGCTGTCCCATGCATGTCCCAAAATCCACAGTCCACACTCCCAAACAGCATGCAACTCACCAATAGACTGCAGTAACCGACTATGGCCAGTGCAGCCCAATGTCACACTTTTATAGTGCAACCCAAGCAAATGAGGCAAGGCGCAACTTTAAGTGGATGCAAATTGCAATGCTGTGCCACTGAATGGCTGATTAGCTGATTTGCATATGACGGTTGAATATCGCACTGTTGCGCTTTGCACAATTGTGTTGAACGTGCTGAGCCAAGGGTGCAGTTCTGTGACATGTGCAGTACACACCTCACTGCACATGCCCGGGTTGCTGACGCAGGTGCCTGCTGCGTTGCTGATGAGCTGTGCACGGGAGGCAATGCAGGGCATGGCCACCATTGTGCCAGTGGCACTACAGCAATGTTCACCTATATGGCACTGTGGCACTGGGGCATCATAGGCGCACTTGGGCAACAGTGAGGTAAGCCACTACTGGAGGTAGCACAAAGGCACCCAATCATGCTACACGCATTGGGTTCCAATGGCACTGTGCCTGTCTGTGCGCCAGAGAACTTTGACCCTGTGCCTGACCTTTGCCCCCTGGGTGCCATGCGTCAGGCATGGGTGCACCACTATCGCGCTGTTTGGTGACAGCACGATAGGGAATGGCAGCACTGTACTGCTGCAGCATCTGCACATGGTGGAACCACACTGCAGAGTGCCATTTTGAACCTACTGAGCAAGTGAGATGGCATGGAGGAGGGCTGCCCAGTGGACCCAAATCGAACTGGCAAACCTGGTGGCCATTGCTGAGCCACTTTATGGCCCACTGTTTGGGGAGGCACCCCTGAGCAGGTCCAGGAGCCAGGTGTGGAAGGAGGTGGCTGATGCCCTGGAGGAGGCCACAGGAAGGGGGCGGATGGCAGAGCAGTACCACCACAGGTATGGCAACCTGAGGAGGAGGGAACCAGACCTCCTTGCCCGCCTGCGGACATGTGCCAGGAGGGCCACGGTGCCACGGCCAGGTAGGTGTAACGTCCACACACTTTTATCTTCCATATGGGTATCACGGTTGCATGTGTCCGGAACATGGGGGAGGGACTGTCCGGTGTTGGCTGTGGTGGTGTTATCAGGGTGTGGGGTGGGTGGGTCTGGCTGGGTGGGATTGCGAACACATGGGGGCAGGGGAACTTTGCTACAGGATTGTACTGATGTTCCTCTCTCCATGTTTGCACCAGAGGGCCAGAAGATAGGCGGCTGGCCAGAGAGCAGAGGCGCCAGCAGGAAGACAGGGCCTTTAGGAGGGGCGAAGGTCCACAGCTCCAGAGGGACCGGCCTGATGATGGTGAGTGCCATACCTCCATGATTACTATTGCATGCTGTGTAACAGGGTGGGCAATGGGGCATGGCCACCATCCATTGACACCACTGCCATGCACGCAACTTGTTATAGTCAGCACTGTCCAGTGGCACTGCATGTCTGGGAGTGCGTCAATGGTGGTCCATGCATGTACTGGGTACATGGCTGTGCCACTGCCTTCACACCACATAGCCATGTCACTAAACAGCCAGGGTGGTGCTGTGCAGGATTTGGCCAGTGGGTGTGTGCAGCAGTCCGCATGGATGTATGCACCTGGGTGGGCAGGTCTTGTGGACGTTATCACTGTGGGTGGTCACACACCATCACAGAGGCATGTCCCACAGCCGTATGCCATGCACAGTGGGTGGGCTGTATGGGGCTGTGCATTCACACCTATTGACTGTGCTCCCTTGTCCTAGGTGTCCACCAGCTGCAGGCTATCCGGGTGGCACTGCAGGAGATTCTAAACATGGCGAGGGCATCATTGGACATCCTGCAAGGGATTTAGTGGCTGGGGGTCCGGAGGAGACACGGGAGGCGGAGCAGCCGGAGCAGGGAGCGGGGCTCCCAGTGAACATCCATATGCCCCTGATTTCTCCTACCCCCCCTGGACCCACCCTCACACCCCTCCTTTCCTGTCCCATTTGTTCACTCCTGCCCCTTAACCACCCCCACCTTGTCTGTGGCCCTCCCCCCACCCATTTGTACATAGTTGTAAATAGTTTTGTTTGGTATTTTTTATTACAAATCTTTTGATATGAATACTGTGGTGGTCTCTGATTTGCAGTGGGCTATAGGTGCTCAGCTGCAGTGGTGTGCATGGCATCGGGGTGGTGCAGTCATGGGTATGTGTGTGTGTCCATGGGGAGGTGACTATGGTGTGGTAGTAGCTATCAGTCAGTGTCTGTGGTGTGTATGTTGTTCCCTGTACACTGGATGACTGTGTGCAGTGGTCCATGGTGCATGCTCTGTGTCCATGGTGCACCTGTGAGCCCGTCCATGGCCTGTGCAGCTGACACTCTTGCATGTCGGTGACCTGCATGGTCTGCTGGCATGTCAGTGGTGGCTGTCCATGCAGGGCAGCCACTGTACCTGTCACAATGCTGGGTTGCCTCCTGTCACTGGTGTGGTGCATGTCTGCCTTGGGTGACACTGTGGCCTCCGCGGTTGTTGTCCCACCTCCATGCTGTGGCTTGTGTGTGTTGCAGGGGATGTGCACCACTGTCTGTGACTTGTGCTCCGGGCAAATGATGGTGGCATACAGGTACACAGTACCTGCACAGGGTGGCTGGCACTCCTGTGCCATGGAGGACTGCTGGTCATGTGTACACAGTTTCCATGGGCCCACGCTGGGGGCTTGGTTGCCCCGCTACTGCGTTCCTGTGTTGGTGTGCCCTTGGGTATGGGTGGGTGTCTGTCCATGCGCAGTGTTGCATCTAGTGTGGTGCATGCTTCTACGCACCACTGTGGGTGTCTGCGCTGGCTGTTGTGGCCAGTACTGGGTCAGGGTGTGTCCTTGGGAGGGTGTGCAAGGTGCTGTACCACTGGTGGTGGGGTCCAGGGAATGCCCTGTCATGTGTGGGGTACCTCGTGTGCCAACGCATGGTCGGTCTCTCAGCTGTACCTCGGGGGGGCAGTGCGTGGTGGCACTGTGTATGCCATCATTGCATCACTGTGTGCTGCCTCCTGCTGATGGGTGCTCGTGGTGGGGCTGTCTTGCATAGTTCTGTGGTGCACAGGGTTGCATTGTCACAGTGGGGGCGGTGGCATGCATGAGGTATCCTGCAGTGGTGGACGCTGCTCCTGGGCAGGGTGTCTGGGGGTCACAGTGCAGGGTGTGCTCTGCATTTGGGGGATGGTGTGGCACAGGGTGGTTGGCCCTCCTTGTGTACCGGTCACAGCTTGCCAGGGGGTGTGATGGGGAACCATGGCCCAGCTGTGGGTTGGTTGCTTGTCTCCATGGGCTAGTGATTATTCCAGCCCTCCCCTAGTTGTGCAGTGCATGGGGTGTGGGGGGACGATGTCTGTTCTGCTGTGTGTTCCTCTGCCCATCTGTGGCATGGGTTGTGGGCCCCTACATCCCTGGTTGTGCAGTTGCATTGCTGCCCTGCTGCTGGGGGGCATCCCTAGTTGCACTATGGCACCTCTGGACTGCTCAGCTGAACATCCCTTGTTGCGCTAAGGCTTATCAGATATGCTCAGCTTCCCCTCCCTAGTTGTGCTATGTCGCAGGTGGTGCGATATTCAGTCGTCGGCTGTAGGCGCATCTTGGCCGGCTCAGTTTTTGAATATCGCGCCTCTTGTGCATGGGCGCAATGGACTTGCACTTGCTCCTGCTATTGCGCACTTTCTGTGTGCAGTTTGAATATCTGGGCCCCTGTGTATTCATGAATCTGAACAGCTCATTTGATTCTATTCCACTTTCATGGTGAATCTAAGGTTTGGAATGCTGTTTCCCAAATATGAACATACATAAAAATGTGCCAGCAAACAAAGGCCTAAAAATCTATCTACTCTGCTTGAGTGTGCAATTCCCCCTTTGTTTACAAAGAAAACTGCCCTTGCTCAATACAGGGGGAACTGCCCGCCTGCCTACAACAAATATTGCTCAAAGGAACTCAACTCTCCACTGTGCCTCAGCACATCATCGGTATGTCATCTATGATGAATTAACCTGTCAAAGAAAAATCCATTGAAATCTTGAATTTCTAAATTTATATCAAGTTTGTCTAATTGGGGCTTAGAAGCAAACACCTTTGTTGTTGCTTTTTTATCATTTCATAGCAGTCTATTTTCCATGATACACCTTTGTACGGAGTGAAAATCTCTATTAAGCATGGTGGAAATGACTACTCAAGATTTGGAACTGTTAAAGAATATCAAGCCATCAACATATTTCAGGGTATGTACATTTAGACAGGAAGAGTGTAGCAATTTTATAAAAAAGAAAAATAACAGGGGTGTAATAATTGGGCCTTATGGTACTCAATCCATTACTGGAAGTGACTTAGACAAAATATTGTTCAGGCAGCCTGGCTGGAATCTGTTAGATAGTGAACTACAGAAACTCCAGTTAGCAGAATTGGATCTCCAAAGCTGGAACAATTTCTGTAGCAAAAGGCTATGAGTAACCAAGTTGAATGCATTGGCCATGTACACCAATATGGCTTCTGGGAGCAAGCCTCTGCCCATGGATAAGCTTACATAACCTGTGAATCTTTCTTTCTGAGGCAGTGCTAGTGCCAAGGTCTTTTCTGAAGCCATGTTGCTCTTGGGCAGGGACTTGTGTTCACTGTGGCAAACTGGACCTACATCCTGTGGCAGGACCTCATTCTTGCTGCAACCAGGCTATGAGCAACTGTAAGCAATTGTGCTGTGATTCTGTGGCAATTCTGTGATGGGCTTTACATTCTCTGGCAACTCGAATGAGCCCCCAAATAAAATGTAGTTACCTAGAAAGAATGCTCAGGAAAAGGCAGCCTGGGACAGTTAGACAGATGCACAGGCAAGGCAATGAAAAGCAAAGCAATTCTGGCATCATGATTTGGATTAGATGTAGAGCACAGGGGTTATTTTTTTTTGACTGCAGTCTGTTTTATTGTTCCATGGTTCCTTCCCACCTGCCAATGCTGCTTTACCTCTGCTTTGCTCCTGAGAATTTCTCCCCCTACCTGACCAGTTGCTTGAAGACTAGTATTGGCTGGTTGCAAAACAGAACCGCTCCGATGGCTCCCTCCACCCACTTGCTTGAAGCCTGGTGGTGGTTTGTGCTGTAATGCTGCTTTAGTTGTTTCCTACTGCTCGCACAGTTCAACCCCGGTGGTGTCGTTTTGTGTCAATGCCACTTGACTTCCATATCTTCTTCTCTCCGACTCTGTAAGGACTTACACTGAGGCTAGTAGAGAGTAGCTGGACCATTTTACATTAGGCAAACATCCAGAATGCCTCCCATTTTTTGTCTGCAATAATGGCTACTACTTTTTCATTCCACAGTTCTGTAATTTACAAATAGAACCACCATTCTTTCTCATGAAACAGACTTCCTGAAGTTCTAAAGTGTTCATAGAAGGCCATAATGGTCATAAGCTTCAGAACTGAGTGCCAGTGGATTTGAAAGGGGTGGCCCCACTGACTACTGCAACCCAGAGGGGATGGATGTGTGCCAACAATTTACACTAATACCATTTTAAGCTTGCTCACAATCATTTTAGTCATTTAGTTGGATTTTTTAGTGGTGACAGCCATTTTTACAGTGCCACAAAAAGTTTCTGCAGAAGAGGCTTGTTTCTGTGACAGGGCCATGTCTCTGTGGCAGTTACTGCATCTGCAGCATCACAGAAAACATTGGGCCCTACTCTTGGGCTTATACTGTAGGTTATATTTATTTTTTCATACACCTGGTCACAGACAATTTTTTGAAGTAGTTTATGTAGAAGTGAAAGAATTGAAATAGTCTATCGTTGTCCATTTAGTAAGCTTATCCGTTTTAAAGATGGGTGCACACCTTATTTTGGTCATATTTTTAATTTAATTAGAGAGAGATTAAAACTAAGAGTAAGAGGCCTGGAAATAGGGTCATCTACAAGTTTAAGGAATCTAGTGTCTAGGCCATCACTACTAGAATCCTCATTCAAAGAAACATAAAAACTGATGCCAGATAAAGACAGCTTCACCCACCTAGTCTGCTCATTCTCCCTATCTACTTACTGCAGTACAGCAGATCCTACTTGATCTCCAGCTTTTACCTTCTCTTTCCTATTGCTAGGGTTCCCTTGTGTCTATACCATGCATTCTTTAATTTCTCTGCCGTTTTTACCCCCACCACCTCCACTGAGAGGCGGTTCCATGCATCCATCTCCTTCTCTGTGAAAAAAAAACTTCCTCACGTTAACCCCGAGTCTACCCCCCCTTCAGCTTTATATCATGACCCCTTGTTCTTGAACATGTTTTTTTTGAAAGATGCTATCCTCTTGTACCTTATTTATGTCCACGAGATATTTGAAGGTCTCTATCATATCCCTTGTCAACCACTGTTCAGTAAACTGCTCCTGCAGCTAACTCTCCAATCTATTCTACCTCAGACACTCCTACACTTCTTCTCCCAGTAGGCCCAATGGTGCTACTTTGCTAACCACACCCAAGTACTGCACTTGATCCCAACTTTTGAGCTAACTAGCTTGCACTTACCCCAATCTCATTATATACCACAACCCACTACCTTAGCAGGATTTCCTCATTGTAACTCTTACTCTTGACTATTAGGGTATATGTATTAATCCACACTCACCTATTCCTGTCAAACACATGCAGCTGTATTATCTAATTATATGTTTTCAAGGTATAAAGCATGACTTCCCCATGTAATTGCTACTATACCATAAGTAAGGGTAAATTGTCATCTACGCCCAACTATTTCTGTCAAATGTTTTCAACTGCATTGTAATTGTATGTATGTGTGTCAGGACCTGGACTACCCTTGTCTTCTTCCCCACTGTACCCCTCCCCCCAGGTCACACCGGAAGACAAGCAGTTCTTGCTCAATGTGCTTTTCCTGGTGAAACAGTTTCAATAAATAAATAAATATCCCCCACGCTTTCTCCTTCTCTCCAGGGTATACATATTGAGGTCCTCTAGTTTCTGCTTTTATGACTTTTGGTACAGACCTTCTCAGAACTGCCTCAGCTTTAAGTCCTTCTGGAGATGTGGCCTCTAGAACTGGATACAGTACTCCAGATAGGGCTTCACCAATGATATGTTCAATGGTATCACCACCTCCTTTTTTCTGGTGGCGATACCTCTCCCTATGCACCCCAGCATCTCACTGGCTCTCCTCACAGCCTTTTCAGAATGCATGGTCATCTTTAGGTCATCAGATATGATTACCCCCAGGGCCCTTTCCTGTTTGGGGTTCATCAGTACCTTCCACCATCATGTACTCCTCCCCTGAGTTTCTGTGCCCCAAATGCATGATTTTACACTTTTTTGCCTTGAATCTTAGCTGCCACACCCTTAACCGCTCCTCATGCCTTCCTAGGTTCCTATTTTTTTCCACCCATCCCCCCTTGGAGTGTCAGCCCTACTGCAGGTCTTAGTATTGTCTGCAAAGAGGCATTCCTTCCCTTCCAACCCCTCTGCAATGTTGCTTATGAAGACATTTAATAGGACTGGCCCAGAACTGATCCTTGTGGCAACCCACTGGTCACCCTCCTCTCCTCGGAATGAAAGCAGTTTAGCACCACCCTCTATGTTCTATCCTTTAACCAATTTCTGACCCAGTATACCACCTTGAGACCCTCTCCCAGGCTGCCCAGCTTGTTTACAAGCCTCCTATGTGGAACGGTGTCAAAGGCCTTGCTGAAATCCTGGTAGGCCACATCCACCACCCCTCCCTGATCTAATTCCCTGATCACCCAGTCAAGGACATCTATCAGATTTGTTTAACATGAACTTCCCACAGTGAATCCGTGCTGTCTAGTATCCTGTGATCCAGTCAATTTAAGATATACCACAATCCTTTCCTTTAGCAGGGATTCTATTAATTTTCCCAGCACTGAGGTCAGCTGACTGGCCTGTAATTTCCAGCCTCCTCCTTGCTCACACTTTTGTGGAGAGGGACTACATCTGCCCTCCCCTAGTCCTCCAGAACCACTCCCGTTTCCAGCAATTTGTTGAACACGGCTGTCAGTGGTGCTGCTAGCATCTCTCTAAGCTCCTTTAATATTCTTGGATGTATCCTGTCCAGCCCATTACCTTATCCACTCTAAGTCGTAGGTGCCAGAATGGGGGGGGGCCACTAGGGCCATGGACCTACCACTTTCATAAGAGGCCCTATCACTTTTTGCTATCATGGTAATATGTTTAATAGGGGGAAATTTACCCCTTACGTCCTTGGCCCTACCACTTTTCAAACCATTCTGGCAGCACTGCTCTCAGTTGTGCGAGTTTCTTTAGGACTATCTCCTCTGTAAATGGACTGGTGTCTATCTCCTTTCCAAAAATGCTCCCATTGCTTAACTGAGGTCCCACACCTTCCCCTTCTTCTGTGAATCCTGAACAAAAATATTTTTTCAGGATTGCTGCTTTCTCCCGGTCCCCTCCGCACACTCCTCTCCATCCCCTTTTAGCCTAATAATCTCACCCCTGGTATTTCTTCTTTCACTAACATAACTGAAGAATGTCTTGTCCCCTTTCATTACTGCCTGCTATATTTTTTCCTCCATTTCTGCCTCTGCACTTCTGACTGCTTTCCCTGCATACTTCACTTTTTCTAGATACACTTCCCTGTCCTTCTTCATCTGTGTTTTCTTGTATCTCTTGAATTCCAGCCTTATTGCTCTTACCTTCCTGGCAACTTCCTATGAGAATCATAGTGGGTTTTGTTTCTTCTTGCTTTTGCTTTAATTCGCAATGCAAAGATTTGTTAACTTCTCTATAGCTCCTTTTAGTTTCACCCACTGTTCCTCTACAACTCCCCATTTCTCCCCCCCACCAGAGCTTTCCTGAGACATTTACCCATCTTTGGAAAGTCAGCCTTTCTGAAGTCCAGAACCCTCACGTTAATGTGGTTTGACGCTGCCACTGTTTTCACATTGAACCACACCATACAGTGATCACTTTCGACCCCACCATGATATCTTTAACTTTGTCCCCATTGGTGAGTACTAGATCCAGTATTACTCCCTCCCTGTTGGGGTCTACCACTAGCTGCCTCAGGCACTCCCACTGCAGGGTGTCCAGAATATCCCTGTTCCCAGATGAGGCTGCAGCTGGGATGTTCCAATCAACATCCAGGAAATTGAAGTCTCCCACCAGCAGCACCTCACCTTTAGCTGCCATCTTATAAATGTCTTCCACTAAAACCCAGTCTAACTCATCACCTTGTGCTGGAGGTCTGTAGATCACTCCAGTGAGAATAGCAGCTCCATTTACCATCTCTAGGGAGACCTACAGTGTCTCCATCCATCCCTGCATTCACTGTACTTCAGTTGCTTTTATAACCTCCCTGACGTAAATCCTCCTCCTCACTTTTTACCCACCCTGTCTTTCTTGAATAAAGTATATCCCGGTATTTTATTTATTTATTTATTGAAATATTTCACCAGGAGGGCACACTAAATAACAAGTTGCCCATCTCATGGTGCGACCTGGGGAGAAAGAGTTAGATAGGGTTGTGAAGGATGATCAGTTACAATAGTATGTGGGTAGTACAAACAATATAACATTGTAAGATTATGGAACAGTTGAAACACAATGTATTGTACAATAAACAGTAGTGGAACATTGAGTAAATTGCAATACATGTCCAAAATCATACAAAAGAACATATAAATGTACAAAATAGTAATAATGCAACAGAACCATTATAGTGCATGAGTGTACCAGGAGCAGGCTTGAGGTAGTACGCAAGTGCTGTTGGAGTAAACAGGATGGGGTAGGTTGTGCACCCGGGTGACCCAGAAGGCAGGTGGAGAAGAGAGGGGGAGAGGCAATAACTGAATACGAGGAGAAGGGGTAGCCATTTCCTGATTCTTCCTTCAGGATGTTGAGAACCCTGCCAGGGGTTCAGGGTAGGAAGGCAGAAACTGGGGATAGGTATTAAGGAGAGTTAAAGCAGGAACAGCTAAGGGACAGGTAACTGTGTAGGGCAGAGGTAAGGGAGTAGTTGGAGGAGGAGGAGGAGTCATATTTCGGGGGGAGGAAACTCCAGATTTTAGGGAAGCAATTGGTGAAACCAGTAGGACCGATGAGGGTGGAGTGGCGAGGGACCGTCAAGGTGCGGGCATCATTAGATCTGAGAGAGTGGGCATGGGAGGTGGCGTGGAGAAAGAGGATGAGAGATAGGAGGGGAGAACTCTGAACCAGAATTTGGAGCTTAGTTTGGCACAGTGTGAGATGCATCTGTGAGGTAGTGGAAGGAAGGTTAGAAAGCGATAGAGTTCACAGTGGTGGGAGCAGGAAGGGGAGTCGAGAGCAAAGCGGCATAAGGAGGTAAAGAGAGTGTCCAACTTGGTCAGAGAAGCTTTGGGAGCAGCACCATAGACTACATCACAGTAGTCAAAGATGGGGAGTATCATCTTCTGGACAATTTTATGCCTTGCAGTCAGTAGGATGCAACTATGATTTCTGTACAGAGCACCAAGCTTGGGGGCAGTTTCTTCAGGATAGCATCATTATGCACAGAGTAGTTGAGGTGCTGGCCCAGCCAATCCCCCAGATATCTAAATGAGGAGGTGTCCTCCAGGATGGTCCCATCAAGGGTGTGGAAAGTGGGTAGGGCCGGGAGCCTAGAGAGACTCTGCTATATAGCTGGTATGGCTATATCCCAGTCATGCTTCCCATTGTACCATGTCTTGGTAATGGTGACAATGTCCAGGTCAGCCTCTGCTATCAAGGCCTCTAGGTTTGGGATTTTATTTCCAAGGCTGTGAGCATTTGTGCACATGGCCTTACAAGTTATGCTACCTCCTCTTCTGACTGCTCCCCCCTCTTATCCTCATGCCTTCTCTCTTTACCCCTCCTGTCTTTACTCTCAGTTTTCCTTTTCTCTGCCATTCTGCCTTTTCTGGTGCTATGTACCTTTGGTGATATCTCATTAGGGTTCTCCCTAGTGACTGCTTCCTCCTGGGGGGGGGGCATATTGATTCTTCCTGCTTTCTTCTGCCTTCCCCCTTGGCTAGTTTAAATGCTTGCCAATTAAGTATTTAAACCTTTCACTGAAGATCCTGGTTCCTCCCCCTGAATAGATGCGTGCCATTGTTCCTGTATAGGCCTCCATCCTTCTAGTTGGAACCCCAGTTTGCAATGAAACCAAATCTCTCTGCTCTGCTCCAGTCTTTCAGCCATGCGTTGAAACTCCTGGTGAGGAGTGCCCTGTCCTCCCCCTTGTCATAGACAGGTAACACCTGTGAAAAGATTACTAAGCATGCCATCTGTCTAAGATCCCACCCCAGCTCCCTGAACTCCTCCTGCATCACCTTAACCTCATCACTAGCTAGGTAATTTGTCCCCAGGTGGATAATAAGTTCTAGTTCATCTACCCACCCTGCTGCCTAAGTGATCTTTAGGATGAGCTTTCCATCCCTCTGAGCCATGACATTTAAAGATTCCTCGAGCAACACTTTCCCTAGTCCAGCTTTCCTTTTCTTTTCTTTGAAAGTACACCACTAAACTCAGGTTGCAAGTGTAGACACGTTATCTACATCATCTTAGTCACCAAGGAACCTCTTATTTTGAATTTTTGGAACATTATGTAATTTAATCTGCTGCTGCCAACTGTGAGTTTATAGTGATAAACTAGATAATCACTTCAAGTAGGAATGGATGAGAACATTGTTATATAGTATGTTTATGAAACAAACACAATGGAGCATTTTTGACAATATTCCAATGGATCCCAGATAAGTTCTGTAAACATTTTGGGCCGGATATTCAAACTGCGCCCAAAAAGTGCGCAACAGCAGGAGCAAGCACAAGTCAATTGCGCATATGCACAACAGATGCGATATTCAAACATGGAGCAAGACAAATTGCGCAAGCAGCCAACATCTCAATATCGCACAAACTGCACCATAGCACAACCAGGAAGGGGAAGCTGAGCAGAAATGATGCGCCATAGCGCAACAAGGCTAGCCCAGCTGAGCAGTCCAGAGGTGCCATAGCACAAGCAGAGCCCCCCCCAGCAGAGCAATGGAACTGCACAACCAGGGAGGCAGGCTGGGGTCCACCACCAGCCATGCCACACATGGGCACAGGAACACACTGCAGAACTAACAATACACCCGCACACCCCAAACACAGCATCACTGGGGGAGGGATAGATGATCCACTGGCCCATGGGGACAAGCCAACAAAGCACAGCAGGGCCGTGTCGCCCCAGCACACCCACTGGCAGGCTGAGACTGCCACACACAGGGGGTCGACAACCACAGTGCACATCAGCCCCCCTTCTGTACAGCACACCCTGCACTGTGACCCCAAGACACCACCCATGTGCAGTGACTGGCACTGCAGTAAACACCATGCAACCCCGGCAAAATGCAACCTCGTGTAGCACAGAACCATACAAGCCACACCCACCCTGGGCACCCAGCAGTGGGCGGCAGCAGATGACAAGACCGACTGAAAGGCACTCCCACACCGGAGACACCTCCCCATGCACACACACACATACCCAGGACCATATCACCCCAGATGCCATGCACACCACTGCAACTGAGCAACCATAGCCAGGTGCAAATCAGAGACCACCACAGAAGTCATAACAAAATATATATATTCAAAAAAGATATGTACAACACCAACAACATCTATCTACATATGTACAAGACAAGGGTGGGATAGGGGTACAAGGTAGGGGTGGGTAAGGGTAGGGGTGAACAACTGGGAGAGGGAAGGCAGGGTGGGAGGGCTGGGTGAAGTGGGAAGGGGAAGCGCATTCAGCGCCTGGCAGGCTGGTCCCCTGCTGCCTGTTGATCCTCCCGGTTCCTCCAGCGTTGCCTGACCCCATGGCGCTGCATGTCTCTCAGGAGGTCATGTGTAGCGAATGACACCTGCGTCAGCCGCTGGAGGGCACGGTTCATCCGCCCTAGGATGCTGAGACCTAGGAAAAGGGAACACAGTCAATGGCTGTGACTGTCCACAACCCTGAACACCACCCACCCTGCAAGGCATATAGCCTAGTGCCCCGCACCTGTGATGGTATGCACCCACCCGCAGTGACCATGCGCATGACACGCCCAACCAGGCAGCACCAGCTATGTGCACCACTGCACACACACACTGCCCATGTCCATCACAGCACAAACAAGGCTGTCAAGTGACGTGGCAATGTGGTGGGATGCCAGTTCCACAGCCATGTGCCCAGTGCATGCATGGACCACCAGTGACGCACACACAGACGTGCAGTGACACTGGACAGTGATGGCTGTCGCCTGTGTCATGCATGGTTGTGTTGTCCATGGCTGGTGATCATGCCCACCCCCTCCAGCATGCAATAGCATCCATGATGTAATGACACTCACACTCATCAAGCAGCTGTGGCTGCTGCTGCTGCTCCTGCTGCTGCCACTGTGGCCCACCCATCACGCCTCCTCCGGCTGCCACTTGAGCCCCGCCACGGCCCTCCTCAGCCTGGGCCTGCATCCTCTCCGCCAGGCCTGTGGGTGATAATGGTTGAGAAAAACATCAGTGTGACTCCAAAGCAGACTGCCCCCTGCCCCAGTGAGTGTGCCTGCCCACACAGCCAGACCCATGCATCTCACACCTGCACACACTGACACAGCCAACCATGGCAGAGCCATCGCCATGCACTGCCACCAATACACAGTCACACCCCTACAGAGAATACAGGTGCATAGATGGTACACCCACCTGGCCTAGGCACAACGCCCCTCCTGGCATGTGACCTGAGGCATTGCAGCACGTCCAGTTCCCTCCTGCAGAGGTCACTATACCTGTGCCTGCACTGTTCAGCAGACCGGCACCACCCTGTGACCCTCTCCAGTTCAGTGGCCACCTGCAGCCACACATGGGTGCGGGCCATGGTGAGGGGCTGATCCCCAAACAGTGCCCCAAAGTAAGGCTCAACCACTGCCACCAGGTTGGCCACCTCCAACTGACTCCACTGGGGAGCTCTCCCGCGTGCCATTACTGTGGTGGTAGAGCAGGTAATATGGCGCCCCGCAGTGCGGCAACCCCAAGTGGAAATGTTGTGCAATAGACCACCATAGGTTCCAATCGCGCTGTTTGTATAGCGCCGTCGGTTCACATAGCGCTGTCACCAAACAGCGCAACAGAGCCGTACACATGGCAGCCGAACAGCGCCGGGGGTAAAGGTCGGACACCAGGTCAGGGGTCTGTGACGCAAGGCCACGCACAGCGCCATCGGACGTCTACACATCCTGTGTGATTGGACACCTGCGTGCCAGTGCCACAGTGGACTACTGCGTAGTAGTGCCACAGCGCCATGTGGTGACTAGCACTGTAGCACCACTGGCACAATGGTGGCCATGGCCTGAATTGCCGATCGCGCACAGCACGTCATCAGTGCGGCAGACACCTGCGTAAGCTACCTGGGCATGCACAATGCAGTGTACCACACAGTCACAGATATGCGCCATTGGCTCAGCTGGCTCAACCGTAGTGCGCACAGCGCAACGGCGCGATATTCAGCCGACACATGCAAATCATCTGATCAGCCATTCAAAGGTGCAGTGGCGTGATTTGCATCTCATTACAGTTGCTCCTCCTAATTTGCATGCATTGCACTATAAATGTGCGACATTGGGCTGCGCTGGCCAGATCGGTTACTGCAGGTGAGAGGTGGGTTGCATGCTGTGTGATGTTTGGACAATGGTCATGGGATAACGCTGTAGACTGCACAGTGACAGGTGTCCACTTCCACCCATACAGATTGACATGACTGAGCAGAGCCAAGGTCAGGGTGAGGATGGTGGGTGGAGGAGAGCCAACTTCCACCAGGCGGAGACAGAGGCCCTCTTCCAGGCCTACCTGGAGGAGGCCACTACTGAGTGGACAGCGGGCACCCCTCAGGCCCGTGTGGCTGCATGGGAGGGGAGTAGCTTGGGCAGTGAACCTGCCGGAAGCCACCAGCGCTCCATGCAGGAATGCAAAAGAAGATGGGGACAGACCACAGGAGGTGAAGGGAAGGTGGCAGCCCTCAGGGCGGCACGTGCTGGCACAGGCGGGGGCCAGCCAGCGGTGGTGGAGCTGACCCCAGCTGAGGACCGACTGGCTGCATCAATGCAGTGGAGTGCTATTGAGGGCATACCAGGAGGTGGATTCCAGACAGGTGGAAGCCCATCACTGCACAGTATGACATGGTGGTGGTGTTGGGGGGGGAAGGTTGTTCACATGCACTCACATGTCCTCTCTTTCTGTTACAGATCCTGTTCATCTTCAGGGGATGGTGGTGGTGGGTCCAGGCAGTGAGGAAGACCTGCTGGACATGGAGGAGGGCCCATCCACCTCTGTCACCAGCCAGCATGCACTGCACCAGCATGCACGCCAGGCTGTCAACTCTGGTGTTGGTGAGTTGGGTGTGGGGGGGTGCACAGCCTGTGTCTCAGCAGTCTGGCATGCAAGCATGCCAGCACGCTGTGACTGTGGCTGTTGCACGTACCTGCACCATTGATGATGCAAGGACTGCAATGGGCAGTGACATGTGTGTGTCCCATGATGGACACACAGCAGGCCAGCACATGCCCCTGGGCCTACCTGGTTCCAATGTGTGTGCCAGCATGTCGGCACAGTCCCAGGCTGTGCCTGTCAGCACTGGTGGGGCAGCACCGGTGGCTGTGCAGGTGTCTGGCACTGTTGCGGCCACAGCAGTGGAACGAGTGGTCCCTGGGGCACAGCGGGTTGGAGGGGCAGCAGCAGCAGTCACCCACCAGGTCTGGGGGTACAGTGTCCAGCAGTGGCACATGCCCACCGCCCTTTGATATGCCCATTCCTGGTCCTGGTGAACAGCGCCCACCCTCAAGGGGTGTTGAGCATCAGGACCTTCCATACCCTGGGGGACAGGATGCCGTTGTGGCAGAGTACCCATTTGAAGAGCACACCCGCCTGCTGCGGGAATCAGTACAGCAGCAAAGGTGGGTCTCAACATCCATGGAGGCACTGTGCATGGCTGTGGAGTGGCACAGCAGGGACTGTGCTCTAAACCATGCAGAGATGGTCCATATGCGAATGGATGTGACCGCCGCCATTGACAGGCAGACCCAGGCATTGGTCGCTGTCATGGCTGCATTGGGCACACAAGCAGGTGCCCCTGTACCACGCACCCCACACAGTACGGTCTCCACTCCCCATTCCAAGCGTCGCGCAACCCCAAGCCTGTCGATGCCGGGTTCTGCTGTGGGCATCCTGAGCACCCCTGGTGCAGGTATGTTTGGCATACTACAGACCCCAGTGCGGACAAGGTCACGATCGTGCAGTGGGACCCCTGGTGGTCCATCGGTGCCACCCCATGTGGCCCCTGCTCAGCCTGCCAGTGCTGTTGGGTCATGGCGGGCTGCCCACGCATCCACGGTGGCCGTGGAATGGTGCAACATGACTGACCTGTCTCCCAGTGTGGGCCCTGTCTGGTGCTGCCCTGTGTGCACTGTGCATCATGGTGGGCAGTGCACTCGTAGGTGCCCTGCACATCACGCCAACATACAGACCACCTGCACACCATCCCACTGCTGTCCACAAGTGCGGTGCATGATGATGCCTGCATTGTACTATACAACAAGTGCAAGGGTGCCCAGCATCTGACACACGTACTTGGACAGTACAGGTGGTGGATGTGGTCTGTGGATCTGTGTGTTTGCCATGTCTGTTCCTGCTCTGCTGTGCACCTGCCCATGTACGCTTTGTGCCTGTGTGTGTGTGTGTGTCCATATGACTGTTCACCCCTCCCTGATGGTGTGTTTGTGTGCCTGGTCCCTTCCACTCCCCTTGCCATCATGCACCCCTGGTGTGTTACTCTGTGTGCCTGTGGGTTGTGCCAGGACAGTGTTGGTTGCACATGGCCCCTTGACTTACCTGTGTCATGCATAATACTCCTCCGTGATGGTGTCCCGGTGCAGCTGGGCCTGCCGGATCAGTAGGGGGTCCCGCCGTCCAAGGGGGGGCTGCTCATCACCATCATCACTGGCGCTGCTGGCATCCCAATCGCTGTCCCCCTCCTCAACCTAAATGGCTATCCCACAGTCTTTGGCCATGTTGTGCAGGATACAACAGGCCAGGAATATCCCACAGGCCTTTGAGGGGCTGTACTGTAGGGCACCGCCGGAGGTGTCTAGGCATCGGAAGCATGCCTTGAGCTTCCCAAACACCCACTCGATGATGTTGCGTGTGGTGGCATGTGCCTCATTATAGCATTGCTGCGATGGGGTCATGGGGCCCCGGTATGGTGTGAGCAGCCAGGGACGGAGTGGGTATCCGCTGTCACCTGTGTGGAGATGGTGGAGATGAGTATCATGTTCAGGTCCATATTGCCAATATCCCTGTGTGCCACTACCATAGCACCTGTGGCATTCCCACCCTTGCCCCACGTTTGCAATTCCTACATGAGTACTTACCCACTAGATGGCCTGTGGGGATGTCCCCACTCTTGAATTGATGGCACAGTGCAGACTGATACCATATAAAGGCATCATGTGCTCCTCCAGGGTGTGTGGCACAGACATTGATTATGCGCCCAGTGGCATCACACACCACCTGGCAGTTGACACTGGAATAGCCCTTCCTGTTCCTATATTCAGCCCCATCGGGCCAGGTGTGATATGCGATGGCCACATGGGTGCAGTCTATGGCCCCTAGCACGCCAGGCATACGTGCTACCCTGTGGAACTCCTGCATGTTTGCTGTACGCTCTGCCGCGGTGCTGGGGAACTGGATGTGCTCCGCAGCATGTGGCAGCAGTGCGCTGAGGAATTGGGTGAGGATGCGTGATGTGGCCGACTGTGTGATGCCTGTGGTGTCCCCTGTCAGCCTCTGGAAGGTGCCCGTGGTGAGCAGGCACATGCAGGCTGTCACCTTGGTCTCCACCAACAGAGCGTGACTCCGTCATGAGGGTGCCTGCATCACATCACTGCACAGCTCACAGAGCCATCTCAGTATTGCCCTGTTCAGGCGGTACTGGCCCACAATCTCTACATCTGTGTACAGCTCAAAGCTGATGCGGGCACGGTACTGCCTGTTGGGGACGTACCACAGACGGGCCCTTCCACGGCTACGTCCCCCTGCAGCATGCATTCTCACACCCCTCGTTACAGCTTCCATGTGGAAGCTGGCACTGTCCATCTCCCTGGCTTGTGACCCCCCTGGCTGATGTTGCTCTGTTACCCCCGCTGTCCTGACTGCTACCTCCACTGCACCTGGTACACCTACTGGCCTCTGCACTCTGTGGCCCCATACACCTCCCTTGACCTCTTCTGTCCTGTGCACTCCTGGCCTGCACTGTTTGTTACTCTGGCCTTCTCTGTCTCTCTGCCTCATGTGTCTTCCTGTCGCGTTCTTGCTCCTCTTCCTTGAGCCTTTTATTTTGGCTCATTTTGGCTAAAGCGCAACTTCGCTGTTCAGCTTTTGCGACAGTAAGTTCTTAGACTATCGCATTGCACTTTATGCATGGATCCACCCCTTTCAGTTGTGCACATGCCTTCATTTGCATTGCGCTATTGCTCAGCCTGTTTTCGTGGCGCAACTCCTCCTGCTGAATATCGCAGAATGGCGCACTTTCGGACTTGTGACAGCAAGAATCTCTATTGCGCATGGCGCAACCCTTTTGAATATCCGGCCCTCTGTGTATTTTGCAGTGGGTTATACTTTTAGGATAATCATGACAGATGTGTAGAATTAGAATTTTTCTTCTGATAGCCTTATGATAAGATTACCAGATTATATATGCAGTCAGGAAAGGAATTTGAACAGGTAATTGTTCAGTAGCTTTAGTATCAAGGAAGGTTCTAGGACCTGTGTGTCTCTTGAACCTCATAAATGGCACTGCAGTTGTCCTTCCTTGGATATGGTAAGCCCATTGAGGTACTGGGGTTCAGGCTAAGGGGTATCTGGGGGTAGGTTAGAAGCTTTGCTGCTTTGCTGGTCTGGTTGCAACCACTTCATTCCCATAATCAAGGTAAGTAAACACATTAGAATTAATAATATGTATGCAAATCTTCCATATAAGGAGAACAGCCTTAAGAGGTTTCAAAGATGTCTTTCTCATTAAGAAGCAAGGTTACATTATCACAGTCTCACACTGATACATCCTTTGTGCAGATATTGCATGCCTTGATTTCGAAGTATAAGATAAGCATTCTAATTAAATTTTGTTTTTTCTTGTATCATTTTGGCCACATATAAAAACATTATACCATTCAGAACAAAGTAACATAATAAAACTGTAATTTAAGGTTAGAAGGGACTCTTATTTCATCATGTATACCCCTTGCTTTTAAACAATCATGCAGAAGCATATGGTGTTAATTAACAAATCTTCTGAAGTCATAAATGTATCAATATATACTATGCAAAGGGATTTTGTGCTTCTCTATCCACAGCCTTCCTGGATGCTAATGCTTTAAAGCTGCACCATCACTCCCAAAATCAATATATCCATTAGCAAACATTTGAGACCATGAAACAGCTTTATGTTAGCACTTGATAGGTCACAGACTGGAAATAAATTTATGATGCATCAAACTCAGTGGATGAGATTTTCAGAAGTCATAAAATGGGCATCCTAGTTATGTCAAGTCAGAATATCAAAAGTCATAAAATGGATGTAACTCCTAGTTATGTCAGATGGGATTTTCAAAAGTCATAACCTGGGACTATTTTCAAAAGTTTGACTATCCTGCAGAATTTCTAACTGTTTTATGGTACTTTCCATCCAGATTCTGGATAAAAAATGCTAGACATACATGTTAATGATAGATTAAATTGCACTCAGTCTGAAAATTGTGTCCAGGCACATACATAATTGAACATTGCAAACTGGACATTACTGAGTCAGAACTTTTAAATTTTGATACAGCACTGTCCTTGCTTTAAAAATTGGCCATGGGACAATTTTGCTTATGTTCATAGGTGTGCAATAGAAAATGCTATTTAGACATAGACTTTGAAAATTCCACAATATCTTCTACCAATGCTATAGTATTTTACAGCATGGAATGGCAATTGCAGCTACTGTCAGAATTAATTTCCTACAGTTGTAATTTTAATATGTTCTACTACCATGTATGAGAGGCGATGGTGACTTTGTAATATACTGGTGTGAGTGACACCTCAGTTTGTTACCTTCTGAGCATGTGCAGGTGTATTCATTGACTAGATCATTGCAGGTTGCACCATGAAGACAAGGTGATGAGCTGCATTCATCAATCTCAGCTTCACACAACTGGCCAAAAAATCCAGGAGAACACCTGATGTTAAAGCAAAACAGTATATTTAGAGGTTGTCCATAAATATAAACAGTCAACATTCTTTTTTGATCTGACATTACAGGCATATACTTTGTAGCTCCTTTTCAATAGTCCTCTACATAAAGCAGGAAATGCACTAAAAATGTACAGTACTTTATACTAAAGACTGGTGTATTGTAATGTGTATTGAGTAGAACATCACTAAAGGTTACACAACACATTTGTTGTAGCTAACTGCTGGTGAGTAAAGCACTAAGTAAATTACTAGAGATAATTAGCCATGGGCTCAAATACAGACACTAAGTTCAGTGACATAATTTGTTTCATTCCATTTACTGTTCATTTTAATTTTTAAGAAGGTGACTTTGACTTGGTTGGTACATTAAAGGCACCTGCCCATGTTCATGGATGGCCAGGAATGAAAATACAAGAGAGAACAAATAGAATCAATGAACAATATTGACCCTTAAAAACTGCAATTAATGACTATAGATTAACCTCTTTATAGCAGCAGCTGGCACTACTAACATATTTAGTTTAGTTTTAGTTTTTATTTTATACAAAATTCTTTAGAGCCTATTCTCAAAAGATTTAGAGTCGGGTATACAGACATTGAATACATTCATACAGTGCGTATACATAGACACAAAGTATAGTTACCGGAGTAGGATACATGTTACTGGCAGACAGGTGCCATATACATACTGTAGTAATATATTGCCAGGATTATGGAGATGGTTATTAATAACATTTACATGAACAGGAGGAATTAAGCATAGCCACTGGCTCAGACTTAAATGATATAACAGAGATACTGTGGTGTCATTCCAGCACTTAGCAAATCTAAAAGTGAAAGGGTTTTGGCCCAAGGAGGTTTTCTTGTGAAGTAATATCAGGGATTGATATCCCTAACTCTGATGGTATATTTATAATCCACATAGTGGAACATGGAATTCAAGCCAGGGGAGAGCAGGCTAAGAAAGGGCTTTCTGCCTAGTACCAAGGAATGATATAATACCCTCAGGTTGAAGCTTTGCCAGTCCACCTTGCCATAGGGGACACAGGTATGTGTGTCCATCTTATGGTCTAGGGCAAAGCATCAGGCCCTGTTAGTCAGAACACGACCTGGGGTAGCACACTGTTATTCACATACCCAAAGACCACAATGCCATAGTCATCAGAGTTTACTGTAAGATAAAGCATTGAAAAAGGAGTTTCCTTATCTCTGGGTGGAAGTTCTTCTTGTGCCTGTACAGCAATCCAAGTCTGGAATTAATTGCATTAACTAATTGGTCTACTTGGTTAGCAAAGGACAGGGTGCAGTCAAGAATCAGGCCGAGGTATTTTTAAACGTTTGACCAACTCAAGGGTAGCACCAGTTGTAGTGGTAATGGTTAGTGCAGAAGAGATGTCAGTCTTTTTACGTGTGCCAAACAGCATGCATTTTGTCTTTTTATCATTCATAACCAGAAGGTTTTGGGTGAGTCAAGCATGAACAGAATTGACACCCTGCTGCATTCTCACTCTCAAGTAATTGAGTTTTTTTCACTTGAGAAGATGACAACATCATCAGCATAGAAAAATGTGCATACAGATGGGAGGGAGTTCATGAATCAGCTAAACAGACAAGGCCAAAGTATGGAGACCTGTTGGACTTCTATTGATACAGATCTGTTGTCAGAGAGTGCACATCTACATTTTACTGCTTGTGACTTGCAAGACAGATTACCTCTAAACCAGCAGACCTTGTCTGAGAACTGAAGTGCATGACTGATGTGGTTAAAGGCCTTGGTTAAGTGTGTGAAAATTGAGTCTGCCCATTCACCATGATTAATAGCACCATGCACTGGTTCAGTGAACTCAAGTAGGGTGGTCATTGTACTGAAGTTTTTGCTAAAACCATTCTGTTCTTTAGCCTGTACTGCATGATTGCACAAATAGTCTACCAGTTAATCATTCACTATCCTCTCCAGTGTCTTAGATAAGGTGTGTGTGTGTGGGGGTTAGAGATAAGTCAGTAGTTGGTGGGCAGGTTGGCATCACAACCTTTGAAAACAGGAACTACGCATGTCCTTTTCCATTAATCTGTACATTTTCCTGTGCTTAGAGACAGGGTAAAGATTAGTTGCAGAGGGTAGGTGACTTAACTAAGTCTGTACTTCAAGAGTATCATGCTGATGTCATCAAGGCCCAGTCTGATCCTAATTTTGGGATTTGAGAGGTAACCATAAACACCACTCAGGTTGTTTGAAGTACTGTAGAATCTGAAAATATTTGGTCTATAGGAAGTTCCCCTGTGTGACGGAGTGAGTGAGGGGATCTGATTTATATGCAAAGAGGTCAATGACGGTTTTGCTGAAGATGTCAACAATGCATTTTTCACCCACTTAATAAAACCCTTATTAGTGACAATGTTTGGCAGGGTTTTATTTAAGTTCCCCATAAGCTCACTAATGTTGTTCCAGAGCTTTTTTGGGGGGTGATTAAGTCAAATATTTTGCTGAGCTTTGTAATAGTTGAATATTTCTGAATGATAAACCTGGCAAACACTTTCAGGAAGAGATTTCAGGTATAGTATATATTATCCTAGATATCTTTACGTAAAAGTATTCTTGTTTAATACAGGATTAGGACCCATACAATGGGTATATTGATGAATATTGCAATATCTCTAGATGTTTCTGTTTGGGATACTTTGCTCTTGGGGTACCTACATAAACCCTGTGAGGTAGTGCTGTGTTTGGGTGTGTAGTCAACACATATCTCATGGAGACAGAGCAAGGATAACTGGGCACTGAATGGTTTAAATGTTATTTAAATTACTGCTCCTATTTAAAGAGCTAGTATACTGACTAAAATTAATATTCAATTTTAAAAGCAGCCAACCATTACCATTTATATCTGAGGTGCTTTTTCTTTTCCCTTTGTTTAATTAGAAGATTGTTTACCTGATGTTAGTAGGTGTGATGTGTGGAACAGCTCTTAGCCTGGCAGCTGACATATCTTGCTGTGTTGCCCAACACTACATCACCAGCATTGTGATCTCACTGACTGTGACATCACTGCTACTTAGGAAGAGCAAGTAAGTAACTGCCAGTCATTCACCCGTGATGTCACTGTCAGTGAGATCATAATGCTGATGATGTAGTGTGGGGCAGTAGAGTTATTAGCTGTCAGGCTAGTAGCTGTTCATACATCCAGCACAATATTATCACATTGAGGACTTTCTGATGAGCAAAAGAAAAGAAAATACTTCAAAAATAAAATGTTACAAATGACTACTATTTAATATTTGTATTATTTTCTCATCTGCCTGTTTTGGCTCCACTAGCTCTTTAAGTATTTTTACCTTCTCACATTTTTATTTATTTATTCTTTTTCTTCAGTTTTCCATACCTGTTAGTTGAAATGAATTGTCTCACCAAGTGGTTTTAGATTGTGTTGACTTGTGTGGGAGGTCTGGGGAGTGGGGAGAAAGACCTGAGTGAGTAAGGGTCGGAATTTGAGTGGTATACAGGGGTATTGGTATGAGGAGAGAGGAGACAGATATTGTTTGGATGAGTTGAGAATGTGGACTTGGTCAGTGATATTTAGGTTAATTCATTTCCTATTATTTTGTTCATTTAGAACATTTTAGGATTTTTGCCTATCATAAACTATGGTAAGCTGACACAATTTTATGACTTTGGTAGGAATGCTGCTCAAGTTTTAAGATATCTGCAACATGCTTTATACTATGATTTGATATAACGTTAACTCTAAAAGAAAACATAAAAAATTAAGGAAATTATGTCTAAAATAAGTATATAGACACAGAAAGTATTTAAGATTGATAAAAACTAATTTGTATCAGAAATCAACTCTAAATAGCCGCATTAAACTATATTCAAAAACATTTAATACAATTAAAAAATTATTTATTTAAAACCTGATCCAGTGCAGATAACCTTTAATTTTCACGTGCATTCCACTTCCCAGTTGTGATTATTTTGATGTCTACCATAAATAGTATATGTTTTGTGAATCCTTACTGATCTGACATCATTTTGGTGACTTAACTCAGCACCACTATTTATTCTGTCTTGGTGCACAACATTTTAAAACCTGTCAGTTGAATAGGAAGCACTGGATATGAGGAAATGGGTGTGTTGTATCTGCTGTTCTTAGCTTAGATAAGAAGTTTGTGATCTTTTGCTAATAGGTAAAAGCTCTACCCATGCTCACAAATCCAAAATCAGCTGGTTCTTTATATTCACCTCCACAGCCTTTATAAGGGCATGAGAAATATACAATTTGGAGTGTTCCAGCACTTACCTGATTGCCACCTTTGAAATACAGGGTAGAGTAAAATTCTTAAATGAAATAGGTCAGTGAGTCCTTAAGGCCCTGGACACACTACAGAACTGTTTTTGGAAACCATTTTTAAAACCAGTTTAGCTAAACCATTTCAGTGCTGCCACACTACTCAGTAACAGTTTTTGATAATGGTTTAGTGTGGCCACACTGCTAGTGTTAAATCTGTTCTCCTTGTAACTATTTTGTGTGAAGTCAAATACACAGAACTGTGCTTCCTTGCAGCTGCAGCTAGAACTGTTTTAGTTAAACCATTACAGCTTAAAACACTTTTTCTCCTGGACAGACCCGTGAGTAACCATGCTAGTCCAAAACATTTTTAAAAATGGTTTTAAGACTAGGTATCTAGCAGGGTTTAAAAACACTTTTGTTAAAACATTTTAAGGGGCTTGTGGTCTGTATACAAACAGTGCTGGGGGGATTTAAATCATTTTAAGGGACTTAAACCTTTTACATTCCCCAGTGTGTCCAGGGCCTTAGACATTCAAGGAAAGGTGCAGGAGCAGTAACAATGTTGGTGCCTGAAAATCCTAAGCTGATGAGAGTTAAAAACTGTTCCTTGATAACAGTGGGAGCTTTATTCACTGAATCATCTAAACAGTAATTCCCATAAGCTGGATTTCTTTCTGTGGTAGGTACTCAAAAAGTGCTTTGCTGTATTATCGATTGGAGTACAGTTAATAGTAAATAAGACAGTATTCTATTTTCTTTGCAAAAATGTGTTAATGCATCAGTTAGGGTTCAGAGTAAGCCAAAAAAAGTACAAAAATGTGGCATTAGGGTGTCCAGCCCTAACTCACCACCCCCATTTCCTAAGCAGGAAAAGTAAAAGAAAAAAAAATACTGTTTTCACTGCCCTGACTTTTGATGAATCAGGGGTGGGGTCTCCCTTGGGGTTCTCAATCCTAATGCTCACCCCATTGTAACATAGCTTTCAAATCTAGGGCATCTTGCTGACAGGAAGGCACTCATCGCAGCGGTGGGTCACAGCTTTTAGCTGATTGTTTTGTGAGGGCACAGTTTAGGTCAACCCCTTCCCACCCTCACCCTCACCCCCCACCCTGGAAATAGTTCCTTTATACCTGGGGTTCTGACATCATTTCCTCAAGAGTGCAAGGTGCATATCACTGTCATATCCTCTCTAGCACACTGCACTGACAATATAAGCATACACATTGTATAATATATATATTTCTATATAACAAACCAATCACACACACACACACAAAAAAAGTAGATAAACATGAGGGGAGTAGTGCAATGTAATGGCTGCGGGGCAGCAGTCTTCCGGGAGTCCTTCTGGAGGCTGAGATGCTGCCCTCTTTGCAGACAACTCTCTGCCCTGCAGGAGGAAGTTGCCCATCTTCAGGCCACACTGGACAGTAGTAAGGGAACCTTCCCCCAGGCCACACTGGACGATAGGAAGGGAACCTCCCCCATCCAGGGAGCACCAGAGCCACCACCACTACCTCAGAGGTTGTCAGAAGAGCACAGCAGTTGGACCACAGTGGGCTCAGGGAGGGTGTGGATGGTGGAACAGAGGCACACCCAGTCAGTTGTTCCACTCCACAATCCATACACCATTCTGGGGGAGCATAGCTCCCCTATGGATGCACCTGCAGAGGAGACTAAGGAGGCTGAGGACAACTGTCACAAGGGAGGCCCACAGGAAGGAGGCAGAGGACACCACAAGGAAAGGAAGCAGCTTCTGGTGGGGGACTCAATTAGTAGAGGGATAGAACTGGGGGGAGCAGGGAAAACTGAAGTAAGGTGCCTGCCTGGTGCCATGGCTTGGAGGGACAGGAAGCGCATCCTCAGGATCATGAGAACAGCTGCACGGCAGTCTGAGCTGGACGTCATTGTCCACCTAGGGATAAATGACTTGGCTCATCATGAGATTAGAGTAGTGCAGAAGGACTTTGTAGAATTGGGGAGGGGCCTAAGACAAGTAGCACACACAGTATTTTTCTCAGAGGTGCTGCCTGTCAATGACATGAGTGAGGTGAGGGTACTTTGCACCATGCAGTTTAATGAATGGTTGAAAAAATGGTGTGAAGCACAGGGGTTTGGCTCCATTGGGGACTGGGGTTCCACCTGGAAGGACACCAGCCTATACTGGCAGGATGGTCTGCATCTGTCCAGGAAGGGAACAAGTCTTTTGAGCAATCAGTTTAAATGCTTCATTGGCAAGCTTTTAAACTAGTCAAGGGGAGGCACTGATAAGCAGCAGGAAAATCCCAGCCTCTCCCTACAAAACAGGGTACTAAATGAGAAAAAGACCGAAGTAGAAAGGTCAGTGGGGGATGCTGCAACAGAAGGTAAAGCCATCAAAAAATGGAGAGAAATGAGTACCAATGCCCATAGTCTGAGTAGCAAGCTTCCTGAATTAGCGGCCTTGATAGAGGAGGAACATCTGGATATCGTGGCAGTCACAGAAACATGGTACACACAAAACCATGACTGGCATGTAAACATACCAGGATACATTATCTACAGGAGGGACAGGGAGGGTAAAAGAGGAGGAAGAGTAGCTCTTTACATAAGGGAAGAAATCAAAGCAACAGAACAAAAGGGCAAACAGGGAGGAGAAGAAGCACTGTGGGTAAATTTGGAGACCGGCAATGGCACCACAATCCGTACAGGGGTTGTATACAGACCCCCTTCTCAGGGGGAGGAAATGGACAAGGAAATGATAGAAAGTATACTTAGAATGGCAGAAAAGGGAGATATTGCTGATGGGTGATCTGAATATGCCAGATGTTAACTGGAGTGCAGTTGCAGCAGCCACTTCGAAGAGTGGGTTATTCTAGATGCCCTACAGGGCATGCCTTAGACAACTAATATTGGAGCCCACTCGAGAGGGAGAAATCTTAGACCTGGTTCTCTCAAATGGAGATGAAGAGAGGATCACAGATGTAGAAGTGGGTAGCCATCTGGGAAGCGACCATCGAACAGTATGGTTCAAAATAAACACAGCAATAGAGTCAAGCCATACAAAGGCAAAAGTACTGGACTTTAGGAGGGCTGACTTTGCCAAAATGGGTGGGTGCCTAAGGAATGCACTAGCAAATGGGCAGGAAGGAGGGGTGGAAGAACAATGGGGAATAATAAAAACTGCATTCACAGAGGTAACAAGCCTTTGTGTGAAGCAAATAAACAAAACAAAACAATGTAAGAAACCACTATGATTCTCAAAGAAAGTGGCAGTGAAGGTTCAAGAGAAAAAGAAAGCATTCAGGAAGTACAAGGAATCACAGAAGGAGCAGGACAGAGAACTGTATCAGTTAAAGCAAAAGGAAGCTGGGAAGGCAGTCAGAACAGCAAGGGCCCAAACCGAGGAAAAGGTAGCCAACTCAGTTAAGAAGGGGGATAAAACCTTTTATAGGTACATCAGGAAGCGAAGGAAGACCAAGGGAGGGATAGTGAGGCTTAATAAAGGGGAGGGAGGGTGGGAAGAGGGTGACTGTGAAAGGCAGAGATACTAAACAAATATTTTGCTCAGTATTTACAAAGGAAGAGGGCGGTACCTAAAACAAACAGTAGAAACACTCTGGATACAGAAGTTGATACCAGCCCATTTACAGAAGAAAGGGTTCTGAAAGAACTCTTAAAACTGAAGGTGGACAAAGCAATGGGCCTGATGGGATTCATCCCAGAATTCTAAAAGAACAAAGGGTAGAACTAGTGACACCACTGACTACCCTATTTAACAAATCATGGGAAGATGGGGTGGTACCCGAGGACTGGAGGAGGGCAGATGTGATTCCCTTCACAAAAGTGGGAGCAAGGCAGAAGCGAAACTACAGACCTGTTAGTTTAACTCAGTGGTAGGAAAATGATGGAATCACTTCTGAAGGAAAGAATTGTCAGTATCTAGAGGCCAGAGGGCAGGGACCCAAGGCAGCATGGATTCACAGTGGGAAGGTCATGCCAGACAAATCTGATAGATTTCTTTGACTAGGTGACCAAAGTAGTAGATCAGGGAGGGCTGTGGACATGGCCTACCTAGACTTTAGCAAGGCATTTGACGAAGTCCCACACAAAGATTAATATACAAGTTAGCCAGCCTGGAGTGGGTCCCAAGATGACAGCCTGGGTAAAGAAGGTGGCTGGAGGAATAGGACACAGAGAGTAATAGTAAATGGAGTCCACTCTGAAGAAAGAGGGGTTACTAGTGGGGTACCCGCAGGGATTTCAGTATTGGACCGGTCCTCTTCAATGTCTTTATAAGCGACATTGCAGAGGGACTGGAAGGAAAAGTATGTCTCTTTGCAGATCGCACAAAGATCTGCAACAGAGTTGATGCACAAGGTGGGGTGGAAAGGATGAGAAAGGACTTGGCAAGGTTAGAGGAATGGTCAAATGTATGGCAGCTTAGATTCAATGCTAAGAAGTGCAAGGTAATGCACCTGGGAAACAAAAACCCAGGGGAAGAGTACACAATGGGGGGTGAGATACTAGCAACAACAAAATGGAAAGGGACCTGGGGTAGTCATAACAGATGACCCAAAGGTGGGCAAGCAATGTGAGAGGGCAGCAAGGAGGGTTGAGGAATACTGGGATGCATAGGAAAGGCATCACCAGTAGAAAACAAGGAAGTTATTATCCCTCTGTAAAGACAGTTGGTGAGACCCCATCTGGAGTACTGCGTGCAGTTCTGGAGACCCAATCTCCGCAAAGACATAGACAGGATGGAAGCTGTCCAGAGGAGGGCAACTAAAATGGTGCAGGGTCTGCACTGGAAGACATATGAAGAGAGACATAAGGAGCTTAATATGTATAGTCTCAAGGAAAGGAGGGAGAGGGGCGACATGATAGAAGCTTTCAAGTTCCTCAAGCGAATCAACAAAGTCCAAGAGGGTAGCATCTTTCAAAAAAAGGGGTTTGCAAGAACAAGGGGGCACAATTTGAAGATAGAGGGGGGGTGGCTCACAGGTAATTTAAGTAAGTATTTTTTCACAGAGAGGGTTGTGGATACGTGGAACAGCCTTCCAGTGGAGGTTGTGGAGTCAAAAACAGTGGTGGAATTCAAGCATGCATGGGACAGTCATACGGCAATTCTAGGGGGTGGGGGTAGGAAGAAGTAGACTGCTGGTTAACTAGGATCTGCAGCTTATCCAGTAGGTAGGGAAATGGGCAGACTAGGTGGGCCAAGCAGTCCTTATCTGTTGTCAAATTCTATGTTTCTATGTTTCTAAGTAAATGTGCAGAACTGTGTCTCCTCCACATGTTGCCAAGAAACTATAGGCCTTCCTGAAGAAAACACATCACATGTCACCTTATTTGGTCATGGAATGGGGTAAGAGTTAGGGTTGAGATCCTCAAAGAAGACCCCACTCCTGATTCATCAACAGTCACGACAGTGAAAACTGTATTTTTTTTTCCTTTTCCTGCTTGAGGTGGGGATAGGGAGTTAGGGTTGTAAATCCTAATGCCACCTTTCCATACTTTTGTTAGTTTAATCTGAACCCTAACTGATGCACTAGTGCATTTTTATGCCAATCATTTTCTTACTTTTTAAGATAGTATAATTGTACCCTTATTCCTGTAGGTCCCTTTGGGACCTGCATGAACCCATCCATTAGGCTAGAGAAGCACAGGGGACTTTGGGCCCTGAGATTCAATCCATCCATAGATGCACACATCCCTCTGGCTATGGAACCACAGGACCTTTGAGGCCCTACACTTCCGTGCCTTCAGAAAAGCAGTGTACAGTATGTGCTTGTTTGTAATTGTTTTTTATGGGGCTCACTTAAAAGGAAAACAATGTATTAATCATCCCTCTTAACTGCCAGCAGTTAATTGTACAGTATTGGGGCAAAAATGTGATTTTCACTTTGTTACTCGTTGGTCAGTAAATTGTTGTCAGTTTGCTCTGAAATTTGCTATGATTGTAGTGGAAGATGAGATACACCTTTGGTGCATTTTTAATGATCACATTTTCATTATGGATTTGGCACCATAGTGAAAATTGGAGGTAATATTTTGGGAGTAGTGTATACCCCATGAATATTTAGTGGGAGCTTATATGTTAGTGTCATGGTACTCATTGCAACCTTTTTATATATTATGGTAGCACGGTAGTGCTACCATAGTTAGAGTTGAGGAGCCATTTCCATGTTAAATCCAAAATTTTGCACCTTAATAACTTTGCAACCGTTTGATGGATTTGCCTGAAATTTGGAATGTATGATCAAGACACATAGGCATTGGGATCTGCAAGTTTCGTACTGATTGGATATACGGTTGTGGAGTTATTAAGCGTGATCTGTGCGCGCATTTACGCTTTTCTGGAATTCTGTGATCATACAGGTGCGACCAGTTTTGCGTGACCGGCTGAAATTCTAAGGAACGTGCAGCCAGGGTCCCCAATGTGCCTTCAAGAGTTCAGTGAAAAATATTAAACGGTTCAAAAGTTATTCAAAACAGTTTCCATTATAAGTCAATGGGAAAAGTTAACAAAAGTTCAACACTTTACAAATGCATTTTACTTTCAGCAAATGGGCCTGTTACTTTACTAAATCAGCCATTTTGTTTCAGTTGGTGATCAGAAAAATGGTTGGCATTTAAATTTGGGACCCTCTAGCAATCTAATTTTTTGTATTCACCTAGTCGGGCCCTGAGGATGCTTGCCATGTCTTTATTTTGTGGTAAACACCCCAGAAATATGTTTTCAAATTTCTGGAAAATACTTTCATAAATTACTCGTGCTCACGAAAGTGTCACAGAACCACTGCAAGCTTTCACAATGCGACAGTAATTTTTCTAGTCTGTGGGAAAATGACAGCAATTCTTTGGCACTGCACTGCAAAATAACCGTTGGGAGTTTTGGGCTGAAATTTGGAGGGAACGCAGCCGACATCTCACAGATGTGTCTTTCAGTGTTGTATTGAAAAAATATTACATGGCGGCAAAGTTATGGCATGCCAAAGTTGACAGTTGTTCCCATAGGATAACATTACGACGCCCTAAGCATTACAGGAATCCTTTGGCACCCTGCTGCAAAATAACGGTTTGGTCTTTTTTCCTGAAATTTGGAGGGAAGACAGCCAACAGTACACAGATGTGCCTTTCGGTAGCTTGGTGAAAAAATATCACATGGCGGCAAAGTTACGGCACTCCAAAATTGACGGTTTTTCCCATAGGATAACATTATGGCGCCCGACACTTAACAAAATCATTTGGAGCCCTGCTGCAAAATAACGGTTTGGTCTTTTTTCCTGAAATTTGGAGGGAAGACAGCCAACAGCCCACAGATGTGCCTTTCAGTAGTTTGGTGAAAAAACATTATAGGGAGGCAAAGTTATGGTGCTCTGAACTTTTCTTTTTTCCCATAGGATAACATTCACAGTCGTTACTCTGTCCAGGGCCCGATTCTCGAAACGGTATGCGAGATATGGACTTTCATCAGAAATTTCTTAGCCTCTTTGTGGGCTAAGAAACAAATTACCAGGACAGTTGTAAATAATATGACTTTTAAATTTTTTTCTCGTCGTCACGGTTCCTGAGATATAATGTATTTAGTATTCCAAGATCTCATTTTCTGCCCGATACTCATTATTTTGCATATATTATTTGTACTCACTGTCTTTCTCAATGCAGGTTTTGGGAAAACCAGCCTGTGCAGCTTACATTACTGTTACTGTTGCCCTTTCGGCTTGTGGATCCATTACCCGATTTCACTTACCATTGGCGTCTGAGCCACCATGATGCGTTATCCTTTTGCGTTTTCATTTGCGCTTGCATTTCTATTATTTTTGCCATTTCTGTCTACAGTACTGTTTATCTTACTGTTTCACTTTACATCACCATGCCCATTGACATTTCTGTTTGCAGGCACCATGTTACTATGTGACAACACATCTAGTGGCAGACCATTTCCGTCACGCCACCATGTGCATTACCCTTTCTGTTCTCATTAGTGCTTGTGTTACCATGTATTGCCACTGTTAGCATTTCTGTTTTGCGTTGCTGTCCCTGTTACTATGCCACAACACATCATGTGGTGGGGCGCGAGCCAAAGACGCGCTCCATAACCGATATCTGGCGGGGAGCCCGCTCCGCTGCATTACATTCACTATTTCTCATTATCATTCTCAAAAAGAAGGGAAATTAGAGGCAAAAAACTCCGTTTAATGCATTAGTTAGGGTTGTTCCACAGCGACAAAAGTGAGGAAATTCGCTGTTAGGGTTGAAAACCCCCCTTGGACCCCCTTGGACCCCCCAACCGGCATTGGGGTGTGCATTGGGATCGTGGGTCCTAACTCTCACCCCATTCTCCTATACTTCTGCTGCTTTACACATGTCATGGGGTGAGAGTTAGGGCTGACAATCAATCGCACCCCAATGCCGGTTGAAAGTGAGGCAGGGGTCCAAGGGGGTTTTTAACCCAACAGCAATTTTCACTTTGTTGCTGTGGAACAACCCTAACTAATGCATTAAACAGAGTTTTTTGCCTCTAATATATATATATATATATATAGTATATACTGTGAATTGTCCCTTCACTCCAGTCAATTATTGGCAGCCTTATGGCTTGTTAAAGTTGCAGTGTTATCCTATGGGAATTTTCATGTTTTATTTATTTATATTTTTATATATGGCCTCTAAATTTTTTTTGGGTGTTATGTGTTAGTGTTGTAGTACTCATTGAGACCTTTTTTCAGTGCATGGATCCACCCTTAACTCCACAGAGTGACAGCGTTATGGCTTGTTAAAGTCACAATGTTTTCCTATGGGAATGTTAATTTTGTCTGAATTTTTGTTTTTTATACTGCATGGCCCCTACATTTTTGGGGTGTATTACATGTTAGTGTTATAGTACTCCTTGAGACCTGTTTTGTATACATAGCTTATCCTTTAACTCCTAAGAGTGATGGAGTTATGGCTTGTTAAGTTATAATAAATAATAATAAACTTTATTTTTTGTAGGCGCCTTTCAAATATCAAGGCACTTTACAACTTAAAATCACGAATCAGACATCAGCAGTGCATCATATAATAGCAATTATATCAACAGTTCCATTCATCTCCGAAAGCCTGCTGCCATAAAAAGGTTTTTAAAGCCTGCTTAAATCCCTCCATGGTTAGGTACTCCCATATCCGATGGGGTAGAGAATTCCAAAGGGTAGGAGCTGTGTACATAAATGTCCACATCCCAGATGATTTCAAACAAATCCTTGGAATCTCTAACAACCCCTCACTAGATGAGCGGAGCTATCGCCCGGGGCAATAAGTGACCAGAAGCTCTTTCATGTAGTCTGGGCCCAGTCTGTGTAGAGCTTTAAAAGTCAGAAGACCAACTTTAAAGGTGATCCACCACTTTACAGGCAGCCAGTGCGATCTGCGCAGCATCGACAAAATATGACGGGTCCGAGTTGAACCCGTCAAAGGTAGAGCTGCCGCATTCTGCACCAGCCTGCAAGCAGTGAATTTCTACCCCTGGATGCACTAGGTAAAGGGTGTTGCATGAATCAGAGTGGGAAAGTTGCTGGATGGAACCAGGTGCTTAATCCTGGAGATATTCCTTAGATGATAAAAGGAAGATTTGACAACAGCCGACGCCTGTGAATGCAGGGTCAGCCCTTCATCAAATATTACCACCAGGTTATGCACCCATTCAGAGGACAGGAGGGATATGCCCCCCAAGAACTAGTCCAGAGGGTGAATCAACCCCAACTTCCCTATCAGACGACCTGGGTCCATAACCAACACCTTATTTCGCCCCCCCCGAGTTCAACTTCAACCAACTGGAATCCATCCACTCCTGGATTTCTGCTAGATAGTTATTAAAAACAGAGACAGCTCCATCCTAGTCAGGTGCAAAAGAAAGGTAGAGCTGGGTATCATCAGCATAGCAATGAAACCTCAGCCCATACCTTCTTACAATGTCTCCAAGGGGTGGCATATACACTGCGAATAACAAGGGGGACAACACTGAGCCCTGAAGTACCCCACATAACAGAGAAACTAGATCAGAGGAATAAACCCCAGAAACCACATGAGTTCTTCCCAGAAGGAATGATGTAAACCATCCGAGGACTGTTCCCAACAGTTCACAGATGAATCTCAGGTGGTCCAGCACTACCCCATGGTCAACAGTGTCAAATGTTATGATGCTATTCTATGGGAATTTTCATGTTTTAATCTTAAAGTTTTTCTATATTGCTCCTATTCTTTTTTTGGGTGGGGGGGAGTAATATGTGTCAGCATTGTAGTACTCATTAAGACCTTTTTTGATACATATCTTTCCCCTTAATTCCACAAAGTGAGGGAGTTATGGCTTATTAAAGATGCAATGTTATCATATGGGAATTTTCATTTTTTAATCTTTACTTTTTTTTTTTACATAGCTCCTAATTTGCTTTGGATTGGGGGTATTATGTATTACTGTTATAGTAGTAATTGAGACCTTTTTAATTTTTTTTTACATATACATTCTACCACCCCCCAACTCCACAGAGTGACAGAGTTATAGTTTGTTAAAGCTGCAATGTTATCTTATGGACATTTCCATTTATTAATGTTTATAGTTTTTAAATGATCCCTAATTGTTCTTTTTTTGGGGGGAAGTATTATGTGTTAGTGTTGTAGTACTCATTGAGACCACTTTTTCTTATATAGATTGTCCTTTAATGCTAAAGTCTGACAGATGTGCAGCTTGTTAAAGTTGCAATATTATCCTATGGAAATTGTAATTTTTAAAGTTTTATGTTTTTATATGGCCCTTAAACAATTTTGCAGGGTATTATAATTTTGTAGGGTATTATGTGTACTGTTGTAGTACTCATTAAGATTATATATATATATATATATATATGTAATTGATTGATTGATTTATGTCTTTGGTAACCAGATAAGTGCACTGATCCATTGGACCATTTTCAGATATGACCCGGGCCACAGATGTGGCTACAAAATAACATAATCAACAGAGATGATATACTAAAATAGCAATAGTACAGAGTAACACATATAATACAATATATACAATATAATACAAGATTTGGTAATGTATCTCCAGACGAGGTAATTAACACATGATGGAGACAAAGCAGATCTGCAAACGTAGTTTCAGTGTTCAAGGTCTATCTAAGCTGCCTACCTGCTGGAACAGTGGGCAGTAGGCTAAATTAGTAGGTGCATGGAAGCTTACATAGAGCATACAAGTTGAAAATGATCTAGGATAATAAGGTGCGTAGAAGCTCAGACTTGCTAGAGAAATATTAAAACAGTGGATCAGTAGTACTGCAAAGATGTAAGAACAGGTTAGGAGCGCAAAGAGTACCATGAGGTACGATGCAGGTAGAAAAGGCTAGGCGACAACAGGGATTCAAGTTGGAGGAGGGGGAAGGGTCCCAAAAGATGGCACAGCAGGTCCTGGTGCCACGATGGCTTGCACCCACTGGTGTTATCTTGGGGGCAATTGATGCTGACAGAGAAAGTTAAGGGAAAAACAGAGTGGTAAAGGCCAGAATTGTAGGGCAATGGAGTTGTCCCAACAGCTCACTGGGTCCTAGCATCTTGATAGCCCACTTCCTCTGGTATTGTCCTGGGGGCAGAAACAGCCTGACCCAGCTAGAAACCAGTTACACAGATTGGTTTTGAAGGACAGATGGGTGGCAGAGGAGTGTATGGATCCAGGTAATTTATTCCACAGTGTGGGAGCAGAGACTGAGAAAGGTTGACTGCCCATGACAGAAGATATACGTGGCACTTTGAGGGGGGAACAGAAGTTACCATAAGACTCTTAGATACCACTCTGTCTGTGAGAAGAGAAGAGAAGAGCAGGTGATGACTGCTGGTTCCTAAGGGAGTTTGCAATTAGACAACCCATGGTATAGTTAAAGTGACCCTGTAGTAGGAGTCATACAAGAGACTGGTAGAGAGCACAGTGATGGTTGGAGTAAGGAGCTCGAAGCACAAAGTGGCATATGGAATTGTAAGTGGAGTTTAAATGGGTGCGCATTGAGGAAGACAGGAGAGAGTAGAAAGGGGAGCAGTAGTCTAGCAGGGGCAGAAAATTGTCTAGCATGATGACAAGGTGAGCTTCTAGTAGTTGCTTCAGCCTGTAGGCAGCACCAAGTCTTTGGTGGATTTTCCACATGGTGTTGTTGATGCTTTCCACAAAATTAGGAGAGGGCTTGAGGGTAACACCAAGATGTTTAAATGTGGGGACAATGTCAAGCAGGGGACCTGCAGTGGTGTGAACCAGGAGGGATGAGCTGGCTTTGGCAGCCTTGGTCAGGAAGGGTTTGGAGCTAAAAAGCATAGCCTTAGCCTTCTTGTTATTGACTATCAGTTTGTTGGAGAGGAATCAGTTGTGAGCAGTGCCGTAGTTGACAGAGAGGATGGATGAGATAGATTTAAGTGAGTTGTCACTGTGGTAGAGGACTAAATCATCAGCATAGAGGAGTGAATTACAGGTGAGGCTATCTGCTGGGAGCACGTTTATAAACATGGAAAAAAGCAAAGGGCCAAGTATTGAGCCCTGGGAGTCACCAGTACCAATAGGTAAAGTGGAAGAGTGTACTTTGCCTATGATAACAGTCTGGGATCTACCAGATAGATAACTATGGAACCAGGATGAGCAACCAAAACTGTGAAGAGTGGAGCTGAGAAGTTGGTTGTCAACTATGTCAAATGCCTTGGATAGATCCACAAAAACGCAACCTGTGGCTGTCCCCTTCTCCATATTTCTAAGTATGTGGTCCGTAAAAAGTGTCAAGGCAGAAGTGGTACTATGATGTTTGTGAAAACTGTGTTGGAGGGGGCATAGGAGGTTGTACTTTTCCAGGTGTTCAGATAACTGGTAATGAATGATTTTTTCAAGTAATTTGCTGAGATGAGGGAGGAGATAGATTGGCCTGTAGTTTTCTGGTTCAAGTCAGTAACCAGTTTTGAAAATAAGGATAACATGTGCAAGTGTCCAGGAGTCTGGCACAGTGGAAGACGAGAGGGCAAGTCTGAAGATGAAAGTAAGGGGTTTGACAATGGCGGAGGAAATCAGTTTTAGGAAAGTTGGGTAGAGACCATCACTGTTAGAGTTACCTCTGCCAGGCAGTGCCTTCAGGAGTTTGGTAGTAACTCTCTGGCTAATGGCCTTAAAATAAAAGGAGGGTGGGGAGGCTGGATTAGAATGAGAAAAAGGGCAGTTTTGGCAGATGTTCCTTCCGACTGGTGGTTGAGGGGGGAAGTTTATTGAGATAGGCAGATTGGTCAGTGAACACGGTGTTGAATGTGTCTGCAATTTTAGGGGGATCTGAGATGTTACCCAAGGGGGTTATCTGTGTAATCTGATTATCTGTACATGGTTTTAATATGGACCCAATGGTGGCCCAGAAATTATGAGGGTTCCTGAAGGAGCTACTTTGTTGCGAGATGTAGTACGTGCATTTTAATGATTTCACTGCCAGTTTACATACATTGCATTGTTGCCTATAGGCATTCCAAAGATGGTGGGTGGGGGATGCCTTGTAGGCTTTCCATTTGTGGTCCATTTCTTTCATTTGCACCAGAAGTTCATTTGATACCAATTGCGTGCAGCCTTCTCTGACCCTTCTGGTAGTGAGGAGGAAATGCTTGTCCTGTAATTTGCAGTGGACATTAGTCAGATTAGTAACTGCAGTTGAGCTGTTATTTTGCAGGTAGAGGATGGACCAGTCAGCAGTGATTGCATCTTTAATAACTGAATTGGGATCCTGGTGATTGAATTTCCTGAAAGACAGTAATTTGGGGGGTGGACATTTGTACCTGTTGGTTATGATTATAAACATTGGAGCATGGTCACTTATGAAGTCAGACATAGTGCCAGCTTGGAGGACCAACTCTAACCTATTAGTGGTGATCCAGTCGATAGTGGAGTGGTTAGGTGAGTTAAGTTTGTGACTAGAATTGGAGGAGATTACTTGCTCCAGGCTATGTGTCTTCAGTAAGATGGCATTTACAGGTACAGAGTCACCTGACCAGTTGAGATAAAAATCCCCAGTTATCATGGTATCTCTGGGGGGGGTGAGATGCACTCAAGCCCATCCAAAAGGCAAGATAGATCCTGAATGCCCCCAGTGGGAAGGTTGTAGCAGCATTCAAGGTATAGGTTTTTTTTGTGTTACCCAGGGTGATCTTGGTGAGGAACCACTCATTAGTTGAGGAGGGGGTTGAGGAGCCAGTGCAGGAGGCATATATATGATTCTGCACATAGAGTGCCACCCACCCACCCCTCTTCTAGCCAGGTCTGTATAGGCATAGAAGGGAATTGCAGGGAAGAGGATACAAGGTGTCTGAATGACATGGTTTTAGCCAAGTCTCAGATAGGCTTAGCATGTAGTGCTTGTACATGGTCACCCACACCTCAAGTTCAGCAGACTTTGCTGGGAGGCTACAGATATTCATGTGTGCAATTTTAAGGCCTGCATTTCTTGCCCAAGATACATCAGAGGAGTTGATATGCATGTCAGCAGGGCCTGGGTTGCTTTCCACATCTCCCACAAAGAGGAGGGAAAAGAGGGGATTGATTAGGGGGACCCACACAGGGCACTGTATGGAAAGAGAGTGCACAAAGCAGCCCAGTAAGCACTTTTCATACTGTAGTTTGTTAGTATGACAAGAATTGTGAAGTTATGGGACATTAGCTAATGGGAAAAAACAGAGTTTAGAGGGCTAGGGGGTGGACAACTAGACAAAAATTGGCTTAGGCATGATTGGTCTGCAGCTAGTAGTGATGCACAAACATCTGTGGTAATTAATAGTTCGTCAGTGACATAGCTAGTAGTAAGACCAGGGAGGTATTCATTTTGTACAACCCTGTGGGTGAGATTGATTTTAAAAGTCTATATATATATAGACTTTCCCTTAACTACAAATATTGACAGAGTCGTGGCTTGTTAAACTTGAAATGTGGAGAAAAAAGTAAGTCCAAATTATTTTTCCATATGAAGAAATCCTTTTTCTTGAGATTGTGTCATTCTCATGAAAAAAGATTCCTTCATATGAAAAAAGAATGTGAAAAAATGAAGTCCAAATTCTTTTTTCATAGGAAGGTTATCTTTTTTTTTTTTAATGGTCCTGCTCCCGTTTCTTATGGCAATACAAAAAAAGAAAATTGTATCATGAAAAAAGATTTGTGAAATGTTTTAAAAACACATTTCTAGATCATTAATCCAAAAAATGACTGCAGAATCCAGCTATTGGTGTCTCAACTAGCAAGATACATGTGCTGGTGTCTTTCCATGATATAACTGTTATGAGTTTTCAAATTTAAAAAAAAGGAAACAGAATGGCAGCCATTGAAAAAAATTGCCAGATTCTATTTTCGTATGAAACAACTATCCATAGGAATGCACTGAGCATGCTTATAACTGAAATTTCAAATCGTTATAACCCTGGAACAGATTCATTTTTTTTTCATCAAAGTAATGAAAGGCACCTCTATGGGTCAAGCCCTTTCTTCCCTAAAATGGCTGCCGATTCTGACTCCCATTGGAAACCAGACACTACACCTAAAAGCTTTTTTCCAGACAGGTTAAAGGGAGAGGTCGTGCTGCATCACACTATCTTTCTTGTGGAGTAAAGTCAAAGAAGCAGGGGAGCTACGCTCGTTTTATTTTTATAAAAGGTAAACCACCGTTGTCTTAGTATTTCTTATATGCAACACACCAGGATTTCCTCAAAGGAGTTTGTGGTTTGTTTCCCAGCAGGACTCTGCAAGTGGATGAGGGATTGAAGCAGAGAAGCGGAGAGGTGAGGGGGGCTCCCCCCAGTGGAAAAAAGTGAGAGAAGAGGCAAAGAAAAGGCTGTGAAGAGAAACAAAGTGGCAACACAGTAATAAGGAGAAGGAGAAGATAAGAGAAGTGGTGGGGAATCTGCTGGGATAGTGGACGGTCACTCGGAATGACTTAAAAACAAACCTTTAGGGGTTGCCCATTTCTAAAAAAGCTGGTTGCTTCAACCTTAAGTAACAGGACTTGTAGGAATATATTGATTTAAAGTTTCTTTTTTTATGTTTTAAGGTTTTATTTTATGTAAATGTTCACTGAACATTGGGAAGGAAGTGCACTATGTAGTGATTATGTATAATATTCTGTAGAACATTGTCAAATAACCAATATACAAATAATATTTAATACTCAATCCAAAATACATAACATATCTAATGTTTGATACCTGATACATTTAACTTGTGGACTACAAGACACAGAAGAGTTAAAATTAGTACTAGCTAGAAGGTGCAACAAGAAAGTAATTAAAAAGTTAAGTAACCTAGTGGTCTAGTGGTCCATTATTTGTAAACTTAGAGGTTAGAACTTACAATTGCCAGACAGTACCAGCAGGCATTACAAAAAATGAGCTATAATCAAAGAATCAAGAATCCATTTGATGATACTGAAAAAGATTTGTATTTTAGAGGGTCGTTAATAGTTAATAATTGATAATAGAAAATACCTGTGAAGGAAGTAGGCATTGATTGTGAGCTAAGAGGGTGCCTATCTGAAACACAATTAATGGTTAATGGGCCAAGGGGTAGTGGTTAATTAGTGTTATTTTGAGTGCATGTTTTCTCACGTGTTAACCCAGCAGACCCTGTTGGGAAAATTAAAGTAATTGGTTGCAGTTCTATTCTAACAGAAGGGCTCTAGGTGGATCAGATAGATTCAGGTGTTGAACTGAGAGCAGCTATCCGACAAAAGAGCTGAGAACAGACTGCAGTTAGCAGCACGTAGTGAGCAGAGAGTAAAACGCCTTGAACTAAGTGCAAGTTACAAGTGAGGGCAAGAATTATAGTAACTTTTCAGTGATCTATTTTTTTCAATACACTAAGTTATTACTAACTATTAAGAATCCTGGGAAAAGATTGAAAAGTGGAAAAAGGATGGAACTTTTATGGACTAATAGAAAATCAAAAATCAATTTGAGTAAGCAGAATGACATTTTCAAGAACAGGACATTTACTATTGATATTTAATATCTAATATTCACAATTTGGCCTCACTGCAAGATTTTAATATTGTTTATATTGTTTAATGTATCGAATTACTAATTGTTTAATGATGCTATTTTCAAAGTATAATTGTACTGAAGCATAATTATAGGGGAAGTATACTTGGAAATAGTATCTATATTTTGGACATTGTACTCTAGAGATAGATGTTTTAGTAGAAATTAAGAATTTAAGGGTAGGCAGCAATACTGGATTTTAGATATTGAGTCTTTTTTCTTTGTGATTCCTGTGTGCAAGTGGATTAATTGAGCTAGTAAATCATTGTCACTTATGCACAAAAATGTTATTGAATTAAGAATGCCTGCAAAAACCAGAAGCAGAAAGGGATATGATTCATCAAACATAACAATAGAAGAAAAGTTAGTACAGGAAGAAGGAAAAAAAGACTAAAAATAGATTTTCATTAAAACAACCAACAAAGAGGATGGTAAATAAATTAATGGCTGAAAAAACATTGGGTAAATTGAAAACAGAAGAAGTAGTGAATAAATTTAACAACAAGGAAGTTATACACACATCCACCCCTAATGGGGACATCACAACATTTTTAAGTGTAAACAGAACAGGTATCAAAAAAGAGAAAACAAGACTGAATCTAGATCTAAGGTAGAAATACATCATACTATCATTGACAACATTGATGTTTCTCCTGGTTCAGGGGAAACTACAGAGAAGGAGATAGCTACAATAAGAAATTTAACTCAACAAGAGGGAGTAAAAGAGGGAGAAAATGAAGGTAACAAAGTGTAAATAGAAGTAGAAACTAATACCATGAATGGAATAGATTTATCAAAAACAATTTATAATCTACAAATTGCAAATACAACAATTAGAAGTATGAGAGAATTGATTAGGTATGATTCCATTATCCAAGAAGGCAAGGAAGCTATAACACCTCTAGAAATGGATGAGTCAATGGAAATATTAGATGGACAAAGAAGCAGAGTTGAAGGAGAACAGTCATGGTCTCTTAGTTCTATGAGTCCCTCATATTTAGATCTGGAGGGTTTAACAAAAGAAGTAGGGAGGACACTTAGAGACCCAGTCCAAGCTAATATTTTGTTATACCAACAATTAATAGAAATGAAAAAAATCCCTGTATTTTTAAAAGGCATAATGATTGAAAATAAGAAAAGATTGGACTAATTGGTAAAAGATCAAAGTAAAGAAAACAATTACTTAATAAAGCAAGATATAATGAATCAACTGAGAGAGGAGGCTAAAGAATTTATAAAACATGATCATTATGAGATAGATACAAGCAAAGATTCAGTAGAATATGTGATGCTACCAGACAAAATGTTTAGGGATGATACATTTGCATAGATTTTAAGAACAAATTTCCAGCATTATGGGAAAAGGGAGAACAGCAGGAGAGGGAAAGGAATACTAACACAAATAAGAAAGGGGAAGAAGGAATTAGCTTATTATATGATAAAACAAAGGATGCCAGTATAATAGAGGAAGAAATCACAGGGAAAAAAGATAATATCTTAGTGACTAAAGAAGAGACCAAGATTAAAAATAAAAATAAAAATACTAAAACAAAAAAATCAGTAAGAGTCACAATAGGGAACAAGTTAGAGGTAAAAAAGGAAAATGGAATCAAGAATACAATAAAAGAAAGGATTTTGAGAAAAGCACAGAAACCAAAAAAAAGGACACTAAACACAAATAATAAAAAGATGAGGAAATCATATTAATAGAAAATGAACAGACAAAAAACTTACAACTGGACAAGGAACAATTAGGACAGGCAACATCAGTAGACTCATTAGGTAAAAATAAGAATAAAAAAGAAGCGAAAGCAGGAAAAGGGAGTCAAAAAGAAAGAGAAGATATGGAAGATATGGAACAGGAAGAAAAATGTAGGCAATTTTTAACAAAAACAACAAAGATGGATTATGTTTTACCTTTTTATAAAATGGTACATTTGCCTAATGAAATGGAAGAACACCTGTCTAAAATGACCAATAATTTACTAGATACAGTAATGAATGGGTGCACACATGTGCTAAATGGTACTAGTATTGTCAGGCCAGTTATGGAGTCTGAATTGGTATTAGTGGTCACAGATCAATATAGTATTTTAAAAGCGATTGACAACAAAGCAAAGGAGATAATGAGAATGTTAATAGAAGTGGGAGAAATAACTACACTGGGAGATTTAGTCCCAGAATACTATGAGATAAAGGATAAAGGAGGAGAAGAGAGAGAGACATATTATATATGGTAAAAAATAACTATTTATGGAGAATAAGACAAATTTGAAGAATAAACTGACTGACATGCTAAATGTACTATTGGGCACAGAGGATTGCATCCATGAATTAAAACAGGCTTTTCGATGTGAAATGGATGGTGAAATTATGGCCAAGATAGGAAAGGGCAACATGTATGAATTATTACTTCAGAAACAACCATTGTTCGATTAGTTAGATATTTATATCCACATGGAGGCAGAGGGAAATGTACAAGGAGTCCAAAGAGGTAATGATAACAAGACATGGAAAATAATGCTACAAACATCAGATAAATTTGTGATATTACAGATTTAGCTTAGTGACAATTAACTGATGGACAAGGAAGGCGGCCACATAGTAATGAGGGAAAGAATAAGATTATGCAAAGGAAATATTTGAGTGAAAACAAACCAAGTTTTAAAAATAAGACAAATATTCTCATCTTGAACTCATCAGGGCTCCAGGATAGACTAGGACATCCAGAAATGGTAAAATATCAGGGTACCTTTGAATATACTGTTTATGTATCCAGAAAATATGGATGACAAGTGGTGCACAACTGGATGAATATGTGTCATATGGAAAAAAAAGCTGAAAAATAAAACAAAATTGGCAGAAATGCAGGGGGTTTGTCCACTTTTTGCAAATTAAGTAATAAAGTGAAAACAAAAAGAAGTACAAATAAATAGTAAAAGCATACTAATAACACAAATATCTAGGGTAGGAGTGGATGATTTGTTCATGATACATATATATGCACCACCATCCAATAGCACATTTGGAGATAAAGATTGGCTTCAAAAATTATCAAGGATATTACACAATTTACAATTTGAATATTGTGATAATACAGTGTAGCCCCCCCCCCCGTGGCCATCCTCCTTATTCTTTAATCTTTTCACAGATCTACTGCAGTAGTACTATCTCCTGTTTTTACTTCCCTTGAAATAATTTCATTTCCTATTATGGTGGGGTGGCCTCCCACTATGATATCTCTGTCTATACTTCACCCTCTATATTTTCTCTTTGTCCACATGATGGGAAGGGGCTGGCTCACAGAGTTGCGAGTGCAACTTGGAGCATACACTTTTGTATTAAAGACAATGCCTAGACATGTCCCTTGTTACTCATGCTCCATTTTTTCAATCGAATGGGGGATTTGACCACCCCATTGGAAAGTATAGTCCTTTGTTATAGTACTTCAGTAGTCTTATGCTTAGATTTCCATTAAAAGAAAAAAACTCCTTCTTCTGCTTTTTTTTAGTGCACTTTATAATCATTCTAACCCCACCTTCCATTAAAGACATTTTTGGACATAGTTGCCTGCCGTCCATGAAGGGTGTCTGTTAGGAGGAGGTCAGTGGTGACCTCATCATCTGCTGGTATACTTTAAGGCCACAGACCCAGGTCACGTGCGCTACAATGCGTAGCGCACTGTTAGTACAGAGAAATACATTATTTTCTTTAACAGTTCTAGCAGGGTTCTAGCTTGCAGCTGTGAACCCGGAAAAAGGGAATTCATGTTTAATTCCGCAAAGTAAAGCTGTATTTCTGCTCTCGCTTGAGCGCTTTGAAAATAAGTGGTAAATTCAGATTTTGTAAAAGCTCAATGTATTATAACCTTGGTGAGAATCACACTACCTGTATGATCGGACACTTTTCTGAAGTAAGCAATATCTCCTAAAGCAGAAATATCCCTTGAAGAAAAACAAGTAAGCATTTTTGCTCTGTTTCAAATCATGGGCATCCCATAATGGTCCAAAACGCCCAGATGTGGAAGTAGGATACAATGCTTGGTCATTTAGGTAGAAAAATAGGGTAAACTGTTTACACTCATATTTTATGCATTGCAGACTGTACAGTGGTTGATGGTAATAGACAGACTGGACATTCAAGATGCTAATTTTATCTGGAGACTTCTTGAATGCCTCTGTAGAGTTAGATGTGGTCCCTTTAGGGCCAGCGGCACTCTGGTGGACTTGTTTTATAGTCCAGTCATTATGTGAGGTCATGCAGTAGGAGGGGCTTAGAACTTTAAGTGACCCTTACTTATGCATGCTGAGTATACCTTTTTATGCTCTTATTTCACTCCTGTTAGAAAGGTGTTTGTTGTAATAAAATAAAAGCAAGTGCTTTGGTTGGTGTGATGCCCCTCAAATATGTATTAGTTTAGGTTATTACTGTGTATTAGTGTTAGGGGTGGATCATCTGACCTGTGATGTCAGATCTCTGGTGTTATAAAAACAGCATAATAGAAAGGCCAGGCAGATAGGTGATGTGCACAGAGGATAGTGGACCCACTGTTCTGTTGGGACCACTCTGTTGCAGTACTCCAGTTTAGAGTGCTGAGGATCAGTTTTTGAACTGATTTATTTTGTTTTATTTTTGCTACAAAGTTGCTAAATTTATTTTCTGCTTTACTTTGATTTATGTTATAAATAAATCTACAGCCACACGAAGTTAGTGTGTGTGAACTTCATGTCGGTGTTCTGGTTGTCACTATCCCACGCCCTATCACAAATATCCTAATAGTAAAATATTAATTGTTGGAGATCTCAACGTGAGGTTGTGTAATTTACAAAGAATAACAGAAGATATTATTCACTCTATGTTCCACATGGAGGAGGGTAATCTGGTGATAAAGAGGAACCCAAAGGAAAGTATAGTAAATAATAGAGGTATACATATACACAAGATGTTGCATGATAAAAACGTTCTCTTACTAAATGGAAAGATGATAGACATACCAGGTAATTACACATACCAAGGGGGAAGGGGGTTATCTACCATTGATTATGTATGGGTTAACTTGAATATGCTACCAATTTGTGTCAATATGAGGGTGAGGATTACCTTAGAAAGCCAATATGCAGCATTAGAATTGGAAATAGAAATGGAAAAAGGATACCAGATGGAAAAAGAAACAGAAATGGCACCAATAAACTTAGTAAAAAGGAAATGTTGTAGGATGGAATATTATTGATAGTGGAGATTTAATATGAATTATGGATGACAGATGTATTTTGGAAAATTTAAATAGTTGTATCAACTCTAATGAAATAACAACACTCTCAACAGAGTATAATACCATTATGGCAAATATAAGGAACATCATAATGAGAGAACAAATTAAAAAGAAAAAAAATGGCTATGCATGGTATAACAAAGAATGCAAAGATGCCAAGAGGAAATTGAATGGACAATTAAGAATACTAAAAGAGAGTTCATCACTAAACAATAATAAAGAAATAAATAAATTAAGGAAGGAGTACGAATTAGAATTAAAGTTAAACAAAGAAAGATATCAAGTTAAATTGTGAATGGAATTAGAGGAGGCTGTAAGAGCAAATAACCTCCAAAAATGTTGGAATATAGTCAATAAAGGTACAATAGATTATAAAAACAGAATAAATATGTTGATAGAGCCAGATATATGGGTTCAATATTTTAAAAACTTGTTCTTCCTAACTAATGAAAAGAACCAAATCAACAGATTAAGGATGAAGTGGATATCATAGAATATCCCAACAGCAATCCTATTATGGAAAAGGAAATTTGGGAGGTACTGAACTCATTTAAAAAACATAAAGCTCCAGGTCCAGATGGGGTACCTTTTGATGTTATTTGCTATACAGCTGTCAATTGGGTTCCTTTTTTGATACTATTATTCAACAAGATCTGGGAAAGCAGAGTGGTAACAACAAACTGGAAGTTAAATATCATAGTACCCATATTTAAAAAAGGAGAGAAAAGTAAGCCAGAATGTTACAGATCAATTAGTCTATTAGACAGCACTGAGAAGATGCTTACAAAGATAATTAACAATAGACTAACATCATGGGTGAAAAAAAGAATTATAGACATGGCGTAAGCAGGATTTAAAAATGGCCAATCTACATTAGACCAATGCTGGACCTTAGTACATCTAGCCTTTTAATATAACAAGATCAAAAAACAAAAATTATAATGTATATTTGTTGATTTAAAAACAACATTCAATCGAGTAAACTGAATTAAGCTATGGGAAAGGTTAGAGGTATTGAGAATTGATAATAATATTCCATGCATGGTTAGACATTTATATCAGGACAATTATAGCAGTGTATGATATTCCACAAATGGACAATTAACAGAATGGTTTCAATCTAATATAGGGTTGAAACAGGGATGTACGTTATCACCCTTGTTATTCAATTTGTACTTCCAAACAGTGTTAAGCAAATTATGTGATCCAGAATACCATTTACCCAAAATAGGAGAAAGGCCTTGTACCTATTTAGCTTTCACATATGATGTGGCATTAATAATTAATATCAACAAGATTTAAAGGCTTTTTAGCTAACGTACCTTGGAAAGTTTTTAGCATCTGTTCTTTTTACTCTTTTAAATGAATTTGGATTTTAAACCATATCTGTAAGTTTGAAAACAAGTCATTAAGTTTTCCTTCCATTCGCAACTTAGTGTGCATTCATGTTATATGTTGATTCTTTTAAATTTACATTTTAAATTTTCACTCACCCTCTTCGAATGTTACTAAATCCAAATTGCCTTCTAATGAAGTGAATACTGTTGCCAAAAGTGTCCTTTTACTGTTTTAATGACAAAAAATATTTACAGCCCGTAATATGCCATTTCACCTCATTAAAAGGCAAAACAGTAAAAAGAACAGACGCTAAAGACTTTCCAAGGTACGCTAGCTAAAGGGGGTTCTAAGTGAATACTTCACTTTGGTCACGTTTTGGCATGGTTTAAATTTCATGGTGATTATAAGTAAGGGAGCCTTATTTGTACATGTTTAAAAATTTCATTTATATTAAATATATAACAAGAATAAGGCTAACAAGGCTTGATAAAGGCGTGCATCTGAAGGTGGTCCTGTGTAATTCTATTAAGGAAAGATTTTTGATATAGTATGGATTTGTTTAGTAAATGCCAATATTTTAATGATTAACGTATATGTATTTTTTGTCAGGGGGAAGAAAGAATTATATTAAGAATATTAGAGCCTGTGGCGTTAAGATTTAAATGAATAAGGTAGATATATGCCTTTAAAAATATTGGTGAAATTAGGATTGAGTAAAAAGAAAACATTTTTGAAAAAATGTATTTATATTTTTTTGAAACAGATACATAAAAGAGCCCCGTGATCAAGCTCATAGAAGCAAAACGTAGGGGCATTGTTTTAAATAAAGAAACATTTTGAAAAGCCAAAACAAGACTCCGGATCCTGTTGTTTTACAGAAAATGATGACAAAAAAAACTGATTTTTTTTTTCATTATCTGAATCTCAGAATCTACACATCAGACTGGAACAAAACTTGCCCTGGAGCTCCTAGGTTTTTGGGGAGTTTGCTGGTGGACCGACTCTAGCTGTAGGCCGAAGCCACAGTGGGGGAATATCTCTGGCAGTGGTTCCTTTGGGGCAGAGTTTTTTGGGCCCCCTGCCAGCTTTCAGGTGGCCCGAGATTTTGGAACCCATGCAGAAGATCTGTTCAGAAAATTCTGCATGAACTTGACTTTGGATACAGTCAGACCTCTTTTTACTTGATATCCATATTACATCTGGAAGACAGTAAAAGTATTTGTATTACTTTGCATACAATATTTACAGTTCTGCCTACTTATGTGAGAGGTAGTTTAGACAGAACCACATCTGGTCTTTGATTTTTCAGGTAGTGAGAGCACCTGGTCAGCTATTTTTCAAATAACTTTAAAGTCCTTCCCTGCCTATGTGAGAGGTAGCGCAGGTGGATTGTTTCTGGACTCACTGTACTTCCTCAAGTAGTGAGAGTATCTGGCCAACCTTCTTATCCATACTCAGTTTGTGGTTCCATCTGCCTTTGTGAGAGATTGAGCAGACTGAACCTTTTTCTGGACACTTATTTGGTGGAGGTGTGAGCTCCATGAACCACAGTATCTATTTCAGAGACTTTCAGTGACTTGTTTCATAATTTATTTTTGAAATGTTGTTTGTTTTATGTTATTACATTTTAATTAAGTTATTTATATGTTTTATTATATTTGATTGTTTAGTTATTATTATTTTTAGTTTTGTTTCATTTATTTTTTGATAGTGAGAGTACCTTATTATCTGTTGATTTCGGTTTTTGGGATGTTTATGTTTTTGGGGATTTTTAGGAGTTTTTAAATTTAAATTGCAGCTCTACTTTGGATTTAAGAAATTGGAGTTTTGTGTTTTTCCCATTGCTTTCTGTAATATTTGGTGGAATGTGCTTGCTTGCCCCCCCATCCTGTGCTATTCAGCCTCCGCCCTACGCACCCTCAGCCTGTTCTCTTCACCCCTGCCTGTTCATTTCTATCAGTGCTGCTGTGTGCTGGGGATTGCTCCACAGGGGGCAGGGGTGGGGTGCATGGACAGTGGAGTCTTAATGAGTGGCACTTTCCCATCAGGGTGGTTAGGACCAGAAGGTGCCCTGGGGTGAAATGATGCCTGGAACGTGGCGCTCCTTGTCTGGTACCCATACCCAAAGGCACCTCCTCTTTGGGAGGGCAAGTAGCTGGACAGCTTGCCAACATCGTCCAACCCAGGTGCTGTTATGCAATGCCAGATCCGTTTGGAACAAAACTGCTCTTATTGCAGATTTTGTTGAAACAGTGGATCTGGCTTGCATTACCAAGACCTGGCTAGATGGGAATGTTGCCCAATTTTAGCAGCAGGTATTCCCTCTGGGTACTCGGTTATACATCGCCCGAGACTGGATCATGGGGGGGGTTGCGGTCTGTTTCAAGACTGAAATGGGCCTAACTGGGGTACCAGTTGAGGAAGCCACATCATTTGAGTGTACTGTGGTAACTGGTGTTGGGTGCAGGATAGTGCTCATTTACCATCCACCAGGTGATGGGAAGCTATTCCTGTAGGAAGTAGCAGACTTCACCACTGACATAGCATTGGAGTCTCCCAGACTGATGGTTCTGAGTGATTTCGATGCTTGGGTCAATGACGAACTCTCACGTTTTGGACAACACTTCCTCCAGGTGATGCCATCACTGGGTTTCATACAGGTTGTTTCCTCAGTTACTTACAATGGTGGCCACTCTCTTGGTTTGGTCTTCCTCCTGGGGATCGATGCCTCTGACTTGGTGGTGGAACCTGTCAATTGGTCTGATCACTACACCATTAGGTTCAATTTTATTGCCCCCCTGGGTAGGTCAGCCACTGTGGAGATGGTCAGTTATCACCCTTTGGGGATGTAGTCCCTGAAGACCTGGCAGTGGTGATTGACCTCTCGGTGTTTGGTGAGACCAACACAGATCCTGAGCTGTTAGTCATGGCCTATAACATGGCCATTTCTTCAGCTCTTGATCTGATTGCTCCTGTCTGAGTTTGCCCCCTTCCACTTCTCCCCGGGGCTCCATGGTTTGATAGGTCCCTGAGGGAATTGCAGAGTTTGGGGCATAGATTAGAACATCATTGGCAGAGGTCTGCCTCAGATGCCGACCATCTTATTTTGTTAGAGCATTATAAACTCTATCAATCAGAGATTCCCATAAGAAGGCAGAATTCCTGTCCAGGGAAATCGCTGTTGCACGGAACCGACCAGCTCAACTCTTCTGAACTGTGGACAGGTTGTGCAACCCAGTCTGTCTGCTGTCCCATCGAGCTTTTTCACAAATAGGGTGTGATGAGATTGCTCAATTCTTTGCGAATAAGGTGGCCGACATCAGGCAAGAGTTCCGTCAGACTTGCTCTATGGGGGATGCTGTTGGCCGGTGCTTAGTCACAGATCCCGGAGTTTCCTGGAGTACCTTTAATCTGCTGGATTTCATTGATATCATGAGGATTGTCCAGGGGATGCATCCCACATGCTGTAGTTTAGATCTGGGCCCCATCTCACTGATTTTGGGTTGTAGTGATATCATAGGCCCCATCTTAGCTCAGATTGTCCAGTGCTCTTTGGAATCGGATGTGTTTCCTAGCTGCCTGAAGGAGGCAGTGGTGACACCCCTCCTGAAGAAAACTTCTTTGGACCCGGAGAATCTAGTGAACTACAGACCTATATCGAACCTTCCTTTTGTGGGGAAAGGTTATTGAGAAAGCTGTGGCAGTTCAACTGGAGAACCATTTAACCATCCATAATTTATACAAACCTCTTCAATTGGGTTTTTGTAAAAGGCATAGTACCAAGACTGCTCTGGTTCAGGTGCTTAATGATCTCCTGATTGCGAGAGATGGGAGAAACTGTTCCATCTTGGTACTTCTTGATTTGTCATCAGCTTTTGACACTGTGGATCATAGGGTTCTGCTCAAGCACCTGAGGTTCATCTGTGGGCTGTCAGGGACAGTACTCAGATGGTTTTCATCTTTCCTCACTGGTAGAACTCAGAGTTGTCTCAGGAATATTTTCTTCTGAGTCTTTCTCTCTGCCTTGTGGGGTACTTCAGGGCTCAGTGCTCTCTCCCATGTTATTTGCAGTGTATATGCTGCACCTCAGAGACATTGTAAGATGGTATGGGCTGAGGATTCACTGCTACGCTGATGATACCCAGCTGTACCTGTCTTTTGGCCCCAACCAGGTTAGTGCTACTTCGGTATTGAACTGCTGGCTCATGGAAATCCAAGATTGGATGAGTTCTAGCAGTTTAAAGTTGAATGCAGGAAAGACTGAGGTTTTGGTGGTGGACCCAGGTCACAGGATAGAGGGACTGAGGACTGATCTCCCCTCTGATTTAGTCCTGGGGGGGGACTCAGATCCTTACCTCTGAGTGGGTGCGTGACCTGGGAGTGATGCTTGATGATGGGCTGACCCTTCATCATCAGGTGTCGGCAGTTGTCAAGCTGGCCTTTTACCATCTTAGGAACATTGCTAGGATCAAGCATCTCATTCAATCTAGCAATCTGCCTGTTTTGGTCCACGCCTTTATGACCTCCCACCTTGACTACTGTAACTCCCTTTACTTAGGGCTTCCTGGGGTTGATATCTGCCACCTGCAGCTAGTGCAGAACGCTGCTGCATGTTTGTTGACTGGGGTATCTAGGAGATCTCACATTACCCCAGTGCTGCACAATCTGCACCAGCTGCCTGTTCAGTGGCGGATCACCTTTCAGGTAGGTTTATTAACTTACAAAGTCCTACATGGACAGGGTCCTGACTACTTCAAAGAGCTCCTGGTTCCTTACACACCTTTGTGACAGCTCCACTTGGCTGATGATGGGTTGCTGGAGATTCTGAGGGTTAGCCTAAAGTCATCTGGGGCCCGCGTCTTTGGGTTTGTTGCCCCTACCCTCTGGAATTCTCTGCCTCGTCAGCTACTGGAGAACAGGACAGTGGGGTGCTTTAAGCAGGCATTGAAGACCTTATTATGGGGTAAAGCCTATCCTGAATTTCTCTGATTTTATTGGTATTTATTGTATTTGTTGAACTTTACTTATTTGTGCAGCGCCTTGGTATTCGAAAGGCGCTATATTAAATAAAATGTATTATTATTATTATTATATCAAGAAACTATGCCCCGAAACTGTGCATACAAAATTTCATGCAAATCTGTTGAACAGCAGCAAAGCTATTAAAGTGCAAATTTAGGAGGTTAACATAAAACAGCATTCTCAACCCTGGCTATAGTGCTATTATAATTTAACAACTTAGATTTAAAAAAAACAAACATTTTAATCAAGGTCTTACTAAGTTAATTGAAATTCAACTTTAAACAATTGATTCAGCTTCAGTAGTTTCTAACCAAACTTGCATTTTACAATACCTACCTACCTGTCTGTCTGTCAGTCTGTCTGTCTATCTATCTCTCTATCTATCTATCTATATGTTGCAAAAACTTCATTAATGCACTAGTTAGACTTGCTTACAGCAATAAAAGTAGGGAAATGAGGGGGGCGTGTCCTAGCTGGGAACAGAGATGGATGCTTGATTTGAGTGCTCCACATCCATCCACGACATATTTTAGGCAGTCTGCCTCAACAAACTCCAAAACTTCAGAAAATGTATTACCTAGGTGAATAACATGGCAAATACATCTAAATCTGCTAAAACCCAAGCAAAGCTGACTTGTAAACACTCCAGAGAGCCACACATAAATCCGGGCCTAGATGGGCCAGCAACTTGAGCCAACTTCAGAGTGGGGGTAGAGGATTAGGAACCTGCTGACTGAGAGAAAAGAGCCACCGGAGACTCTTCTTATCACGTGCTGGAAAAGTTATTTAAGGACTTAAAGTATGAGCTTACTATGAAAATGCAGGCAGGATTGGATAACATGTCCTCGCAACTGCAGCATCTCCAGCAAACAGTTAATACAGTAACAGAAGCTGTCGATCTTCATGAGACTAGACTAAACAAACTAGGAACTTGGACAAGTGACCAGGAAGATAGACTTACTCAAACCTCTGCTGACCTCCAACGACCTTTAAAAGACATAGCCTATCTTAAACAAGGCATAAGAGATGACCACGAAAATAGGGAGAGAAGATGTAACATCAGGTTGGTGGGCATACCCGTGGGATCGGAGGGAAGTGACTGTGCACAGTTTGTGAAAAACATGGCTCCAACAAGTGCTATCAATACCAAAACACATAAATTTTGAAATCCAGCATGTACACCACTCCTTGGGATCCAAACCTTCACCAGGCCAGTGCACGAGACACATAATTATAAAATTCCTAAGATATAATGACAGGCAAGCTGTATAGGAGGTGGCAATGAAGGCCTGTACACAAACAATTAAAACATCAACAGTCAGTATCTTTCTGGATTTTTCAAGGCTCCTACAATCACAGCAGCAGGAATTTCAGCTGGTGAAGAGGAAACTTCATGAGTGAGACTGACCTTTTGCACTAGTTTACCCAGCAAAGCTGATTATCAGGAGGCCAGGGGGAAAGCAGCGTGCCTTCACAGACCCAGATGCAGCACTCACTTTGTTGAAGAAGAGGTGAAGAAAGCGGATCAGCAAGATGATCAAAATCATGACGAGCAGACCCCCCGAAGCGAACTGAAAATGCAGGTATTTACACTCAGAAACTGAGTGGTATGTGGTTTTGGGGGGGCACTGTTTTCACAGTCCATAACACAGTAGTGGCCTATAAGGCAGGGTCATGACACTTCCACTCCCTGCCACCCTGGACTTTAATTCAGGTTTTGGAGTTTCCGTGGACCTGAAGCTTAGCCAAATGCTGCAACGTGTTCATATTTTTTCCTCGATCTATTGAGAGGGTTGACTGTTACTGAGTCACCAAAGATTAATAACAATCAAAATATGGTTCTAATTTGCCAATAACTTTTGAGATTTACTTGTACTTGAATCATGTTCAATAACTAGTCATACTGAGAAACGGGACAGTGAATTTGATGGTTATACATAATATTTGACTTTTGTTCAATCTGTTCTTTTACATAGATAATTAGGAACTGATGCTACAACTCTATTACTGAAGGTTTGAACAAGATATGGTGTTTGGGGGGGGGTCCAGAATGAATGTTTTGAGAGTTGGCAATGATATGTTGGGAAGTCCAGTAGACCAGGCACCTAAACATGCAAACGGATGTGCAATTAAAGTTAACCTGTAATATGCATAGCAAGGTGGTGTTGGGGTAGGCCAGATGTCTTTCCAGTCGTTCGGGCCCTCTGATAAGCCTTCAGAGGCCTGGTCTGGAGATCTTCACCAACAGGGACCTCCAGCACCCTTCCTTCTAACATATACATGCATCTCGGGATGGAGAGGGTTAGGTACTGAGAATAGGGGTAGGCAGTCTAAGGTGGTTTACTAAATTATAATTGGCAAAATGGAGTCCTCATGTTTTGGGGTATAGCTCTTTTCCCAGCCCACTCATCATGAGGCAGGAAAGAAATAAGAAAATTAACGATAAAGAGTTAATAGGATGGATGGCCCAGCTCCATCCATGAAAAGTAGAGGGAATATGGGAGGGAAGAACTTAGTAAGGGAGAGGGAAAGGGTGAATGTTATTTTCATTCTTGGTTGGCTGTGTCTCTCTCTGTTTGGATGTTAAAGAGACATAGCCCATTAGGGGATATTGGGGAAAGGAGTTTCAAAAAGGGGAAAGTTTCACTCTTAAAGCTACATGGGGTGATAGAAAACTCTGTGCAGGGGATTTCTTACTGGGGGAGAAGGGGGGGAACTAGATGTTTTGTTCAACTTGTTGGGTACATTGTGGGGTGTTGTAAAAGTTGGGGTTAGGGCAGGGATAAGGGGTGAAAAGTTTAAAAAATCAACTGGCGAATTGGAAGCCGATATAAATAATGTTACAATTTACAAGTGACTATCAAGCACAAACATTAAGAATAACAAGGTAAAATGGGGACAATAACCTTTCTAACCTGGAATGTCAATGGTCTCAAAACTGTGATAAAATGAAAAAGGTGTTGTCATATATTAAAAAAGCGAAGGGGGATGTTAATTTCCTGCAGGAATTGCATCTGACGCAACAGGAGGTGGATAAGCCGGCAACTTCATGGGGTGGGCAACTCTTGGTAGCCCCTTTTACATCTAGGGCAAGGGGAGTGGCTATCTGGTTCAGGCCTTCACACAGGGAAGAGATTCGTTCCCAGACAGCAGACCCACAGGGATGATATTTTATTGCCAAAGTAACAATGGAACAGACCCGCTTCACATTAGTTTCCATCTATGGGCCCATCTATGGCTTCCCAGATTTTTTTCAACACCTGCCAGTGACACTAGCCCCCTTAAAATGTGTACTAATTATAGCTGGAGATGTTAATACATACTGGGACAGAACCTTAGACCACTCAACTAAATGCACCAGACCACCCCCTAAGAGTGCCCGTGCTTTGAGTGATCTGACAAAAGAAAGGTTTCTGACTGAAATTTGGAGGCATAAACACCCACAAGAAAGGGAGTAATCCTTCTACTCTCACTCACATAAAATTTATACTAGTTTAGACTACATTTTTTTTCCAGTGACAATTCTGGGGAAGGTCGTTGAGGCAAGTTATGGTCCCATACTGATATCAGATCATGCCTCACTGGTGGCAGTAGTGGAGATTTTCCCAGAGGAGCCTCCAGCCAGACAATGGAGAATGGATCCTACCATAGTGAAGAATAAACAATTTCTGGAAACTATGGCCTCAAAGCTTAAAGAATTCTTCACGCAGATGATGCAGTAATTTTCTCAAAGACTGCTGACCCTACCCTCCTTTACGCCCAACTACAGAAAAGTTTTACTGAAGCTGAGTCCTGGTTCACCTCTCATAAGTGGGTGCTTAATTGCAAAAAACAAAGGTCATGCTCTTCCATGGTACCCACAACAAGCAAAAGTCAAGCAATTGATGATTAAAAACATTGCGGGTGTAGTCCTTGATCAGAATCAATCTTTTAAATATCTAGAAGTTACTCTGAATAGTATGCTGTCCTACTCCAACCATGTTGAGAATGTTGCCAAGGCAGTTAACATTCACCTAGTCCTTCTACACAGGCATAAACACTGCCTTACTACTGAAGCCCTCAGATTGGTTAGCTAAAGTTAAATTGTGTCTATTATTGACTATGGTTTGATCATTTATGGTTTCGCCATAGACACAACCCTATGTCAGCTCACCACAGCTATGAATAAGGCATTCCATCTACTAACTGGTGCAGCATATCGTACTCACACTTGCGACCTTTATGGACAAACAAACAGGCTTTAACTCCATATAAGCCAATATCATTTCTAAATGCCGATTACAAAATCTTAGCAAAGACTTTGGTCAAATGCTTGGAGGGGTTTCTCCCAGAATTGATACACTCCGATCAGGGCAGTTTTGTGAGAGGCAGGCAGGCTAAGCACAATCTGAGGAGGGCTATTAACGTTATTCACCACTGGTCAAAAAAGGAGGGAGGGGACAGCCAGGGCCTCCTTGCCTTAGATGCCGAGATGGCTTTTGATTGGGCTGAATGAGCTTTTACGTTTGCAGTCCTGCAAAGACTTAACATGGGCCCCAAAATTAGATCCTGGATTAGATCCTTTTATATTTCTCCTAAAGCACAGATCCTATTGAATGACACCCTCTCACCCCATGTCTCCCTCTCCTGAGGCAATAGACAGAGATGCCCTTTATCTCCCCATTATATGTTCTTACTATTGAGGCCTTGGCTGTTGCTATTCGAAGCCATGAGGAAATGGAAGGATTTAAGTGGAAGTGGATGAACCATGTAATATCTCTTTTCACAGATGATATTTTGTTATTCTTGGAGAAGCCTGTAGTCATTCTCCAGTGGCTCTCCCAATTATTTTCAGTCTATGGCCAAATATCAGGACACAAAATCAACTGGAGTAAGTGTGAGTGGTTCCTTTGGGAAAATGTAGAGATCCGGTAGAGATAGGGGGAACTCAGATTAAGCCAGTAACCAAATTAAAATATCTAGGAATTAAACTCACAAGCAATTTGAACAGACTGGCTGAAGTAAATTATAAGCTCCTAATAAGCAAAGTGAAAAGTGACTGTTTCAGATGGCAGTCCCTACCCTTAACCCTAATAGGAAGGGCCAACTTGGTTAAGATGTGTATTCTGCCATAATGTTTGTATTTATTTCAATCAGTTCCAACTCAGAGCCCTATGAAGTATATAAGGGCACTAGATGGGGCAGTTACCTCTCTACTGTGGCAAGGCCGCTGTCCTAGAATTAAAAAAAGGCTTTGTGGTCTCGGGGTCTGGGATTGCCCAACTTGCAACTATATTATTTGGCAGCACAACTGGCATTTTTGGAGGATCTGGTCCCAGGAACACACATAGCCAAGCATGAATGGTCTTGGAAGCCAAGGAAGAAGCAGGATCAACATATATCACACTTATGGCCCCAACCCTAGCTACTTATCAAGCACCACTAATCAAGGACCCACTAACCAGAATCCTAGTTAAGATCTGGATGAAAACACATACAATTATAGGTCAAGGAAACCTTCTCACAGAAGCATCAATAGAAGAGATCCTCAGGGCTCAGGGTGACCTACACGCAGTGGAGGTGAGTATTATGAGGGATGGGCAAGATAGGGACTGTTTGTCCTATCACAGTTGTATGAAGAAGATAAACTATTAGACTTCCTCCTGCTTCATAGGTGATATAGTCTGAAAGTTACTCACTTTTTCACTTATTGTAAAGTACAGACTATGCTTATGCTGGAGGGAGGTGCTGATGGGGGACTTTCCCACTCACCCCTAGAAGAAATATTCAAAGAGGGCAACTTGAAATCGAATACAAGTCCTCTAAGTAGCTGTACAGACTGCTGGTGGGTGCCATGCCAGATACATTGATTAGACTACAACAAAAATGGGAGGAAGATTTAGGTTCAGGAAGTCTCACAGGAGAGGACTGGAGCAGGATCCTAAAAAAGGGAATGACATCCTCAGTTAATAACAGATTATGGGCCATCCATTTAAATTACCCATACAGAAGGAAAGGATAGTGCAACACCTGGAATCCATAGGGGCACAGGATCCAAGACAGCATGGGTTTACAAAAGGAAGGTCCTGTCAAACTAATCTCATAGATTTATTTGACTGGGTAACCAGAGTGGTGGACCAAGGGGGAGCAGTTGATGTTGCCTACCTTGACTTCAGCAAAGCTTTTGACACTGTTCCACATAGAAGATTGATAAATAAGCTAGGTAGGCTCGGGGTGGGTCAGAAGTTGGTCAACTGGGTGGCAAACTGGTTGACTGGCAGAAAACAGAGAGTGGTGGTAAATGGTATACAGTCAGAAGAGATGCAAGTCACAAGTGGGGTACCTCAGGGATCAGTCCTGGTGCCAGTCCTATTCAACATCTTCATTAGTGACCTCGCAGATGGACTAGAGGGTAAGGCTTGTCTGTTTGCAGATGACACCAAGATCTGCAACAGAGTAGATGATCCATATGGGGTGGGCAGAATGAGAAGAGATCTGGATAAACTAGCAAAATGGTCAGAAGAGTGGCAACTGGGATTTAATGCAAAGAAGTGCAAAATCATGCACATAGGAAGAGAAACCCTGAAGCCACTTATAGGCTGGGAGGGAGTTGCTAGCAGTCACAAAGGAAGAAAGAGACTTGGGCATCATCATCACTGATGACCTAAAATCATCCAAGCAGACCTCTAAAGCAGTAGGTAAGGCTAGGGGTGTTAGGGTGTATTAGTAGGGGTATCACAAGTCGTAAGGGGAGGTAATAATCCTCTGTACAAGACATTAGTTGAGCCCCATCTGAGTACTGCGCTGCAGTATTGGAGGCCACACCTTCACAAGGACATTAACCAAATTGAGGCAGTCCAGAGAAGGGCAACCAAAATGGTGCAGGGACTGCATCAGAAGACATATGAGGACAGATTAACGGAGCTCAATATGTATACCCTTGAGCAAAGGAGGGGAGAGGTGATATGATCGAGACATTTAAACACCTTAAGGGCATAAACAAGGTGAAAGAGTCTAACATGTTTAAATATAAGAAAATAGCAGGACAAGAGGACACAGCATGAGATTAGAGGGAGGCCGATTAAGGGGAATGTGAGGAATTTTTTCACAGAAAGGTGGTAGATGCATGGAATAGCTTACCACAAGAAGTGGTGGCTATGAATACAGTGCAGGGCTTCAAACAGGCATGGGATAGCATAAGGGAGCAATACAAATGACTATGAATAGATAGGTCACTGACAGAGCAAAGGCCGATGGCACATTTATAAGGTAGAAAAAGGAATGGGCAGACTGGATGGGCCTTGCGGTCCTTATCTGCTGTCAACTTCTATGTTTCTATGTAGAACCTATTTTACACCTGTACTGGCCCATAAGGTAGGTCCTTCGACCCCTGAGACATGCATGAAATGCAAGGTGCAAAGAGGAACATTCTTTCATATGGTTTGGATGAGTCCTAGAGTTGTGACTTACTTGCACAAGATATCAAGAATACTGGCACTGGGCACAAAGACCTAGGTAACTGCTGACCCCACAGATATACTAATGAGTCTCCGTAGGGAAGAGGAATGAAAAGGTAGTGACATGCACCCTCTGGTGAGGTTCGGATATGTGATGGGGAAATAGGTTCTGGCCGTGTGCTGGAGAAAAGCAGCTGACCCTCACTATTTCCCAATGGGCCCATTCATTTGTCCAATGTATGAAATTGGAACATACACAGTATTCTGTCTGGGGCCAGCTGGAATATTTCCAAAAAATATAGAAGCCCTTGGAGGAGGCACTGTCAAAAGATTGGTTCCTGTGAATTTAGGGGAGAAGAGATGGAGGGCTATTGACATTCCAATTAAATTGATACTCCAATAAAATTAAAGAATCCTAAAGGAATTAACACACTTTAATGACATATCATTGGACAACTGTTTTAAGTTATGGGTCCCAAAATATATGTAACCCCAGGGACAGGGGATATTTCCAATATTAGAAATACAAAGTTGTATGCTAAACACTCTGTCTTAAATATGTCTGTTGAGGCTGCCAAATGCTTGCTGGTTTGTATTTAAATAAAGTTTACAAAAAAAAGTAGGGAAATGGGGGGTTAGGGTTCCCAACTCTGACACCCCACCCCCTCCCCCAACCTGCAGGCAGCAACAGGGGTGGAGTGTACCTTGGGGTTCTCAACCCTAATGCTCACCCAGTTCTCATATACTGTACCTATTTCAGCTTATTTACACATGGAATGGGGTGAGTGTTAGGGTTGAGAACCCCAAGGCACATAGCACCCCACCCCTTTTTCCACCTGCAGGGTGGGCTGTGGTGTTAGGTTTGGAAACCCTAATAACACATTCCCTACTTTTGTTGCTATAAGCAACCCTAACTAGTCATTAATGACGTTTTTTTGCAACTAATTTCCTTACATTTTGAGATGGTATAATGGTTTCCTTATTTCTGGTGGGAGGGTTTGTGCCCCAATCCCTCCATAATTATATCCTTATTTGCATATGACACAAGGATACTCTGGGCCCTGCACTCCCATCCATCCACATGTATGTTGTGATCCTTATTTCCACCCTTGCATCCATCCACATGTATGTTGTGAGTGGGCGTGCAAGGCCCAGAGGGCCCTGTGCTCCCATCCATCAACATTTATGTTGTTGTCCTTGATTCCTGTGAGAGTGCAGGGCACTCCGTGCCTGCGCTCCATTCCAACCACAATTGGATGCCTCGCATTTTATGAGATTGCGGCTGAGCATGAGAACTAATTCTATGTTACTAATTAGTGCATTAATGAAGTGTTTCGTAACTACTTTCCTTACATTTTTACATAGTATAATGGTTTCTTTATTTCCTGTTGGAGCACCAGTGCTCCAAATTAAATCCCTTCATAATTGTATCCTTATTTTTATGTGAGAGCACAGGGCCCTCTGGGCCATACACTCCCATCCATCCACATATATGTTTTTATCCTTATTTCCTGTGGGAGCACAGGGCCTGGAGGCTCCAGTTCCTCCATAATTCTATGAGAGTGCTAGTGACCATGCTCAGAACTCAAATTTCAAAATCCTTATAACTCTGGACTGGATTAATATGTTTTATAAAATGGGCAAAAAAAAGCCTTCATTTTGATTGGTTATTACCTGAGCATCAAATGTGTTTGATGCACAGGTACTGAAAAGTGCACAAAAGCAGAACCTCATTGCTACTGAAATCAGGGTGCCTTTGGAACATTCATTTTCAATTGCTGCCATTTTTTACTTCCTTGCTAACAGGGGACTTCTGGTCAAATAATGAAAATATGGTACAGGCGGTGCTCATTGACAGCTTTTTTTCTTTCAGCAGAAAAAAATACATGACAAGCCAGCTCTGATCTAAAGTAATCAGCCCGACAGTCTACAGTACATATTTTCCTAAATGAAGATAAAACTGAAACGGTTTCTCCTTTCACCCTGCTGCCGCTTTTCCGAATCCCCGCCTGAACTGCTGCAGTCCCACCCACTCCCTGCCGTTACATGTAAATAAAAAAGAATATCTTTAGAACAAAGGCAGAACTGGTTTCTGCTCCCCCACCCTCTCCACTTCTCTGAGTCCCCACCACAAATACTGAAGTCCCCACCCCCTGGTGCCACTCTTTTCACTATTTTTTCTCTTCTCCAAAGAAACAGTTAGTTATGATTCAGTGCAAGTGAGGGAGCGAACTTCAGGCCAGCAGCATTTTGAGAGTGTGAGTGTAAACAGTGAGGGAGTGAATTTCCTACCCACAGCATTCCGGGGCTGAGATTGTAAGATGTGAAAAACAAAGAAAATCATATAAATAGTTTTATTTTTCTCACCAAACTGTAACTGCAGTGTTTTCCCTAATCTGTGAAATTGAGTTTTTATTTAATCACCACTAACTGAAGCATGGGCCATGGCAACACAGCAGGAGAGGATGAGGGTGGGGACTTGGAGAAACGGTTGCAGTGTTTTTTGGTTGCTTACAGTATTACCATATTCTGTTAACACTGTAAGCAACCAAAAATCACTGCAGCTGACAGTGCACTGCCATTTTTCCAAGTCCCCATCCGCATCCTCTCTTGTTGTGCTGCCATGTCCTGTGCTTCAGTTAGTGGTGTTTAAATTAAAAAAAAAATCAGTTTCACAGACTACAGTCTTTCTCTGTGCTATAGTCAGTATGTTTCTCTCTCCCCCTACAATAAACTGTGCTCATCAATCAAACTGCCAACAAAATAAAACTAGCAGTACTACTGCCAGTAATGGAAAAAACTTTATGAAGGACATATATAATAATGTTACTGTTTACCAGGTGGAAGGACTATTTTATTATAAATTATCACAATCAAATCTGTCTTTTGAACATATAAACATGTTTTTTCTAAAAGTTAAAATAAAAAAAAAAGTAGCCCATTTTATAAGCGCAATAAGACACTCCAGGGTGTGTATTACCACACGCTCAGGGGCTGAAGGCACTCAGCCTGTGGCCTTATGCCTTACAACACCTCAGGCATGTGGTAATATCTGTTCAATGCACACCCCATCATGTCTTATTGCTTACTTCACCAAACCAGCAAACACACACATCTACAAGGCAAGCCCTTTCTACCCTGAAAATTTCAGGCCAAAATTCCAAACCATTTCTGCACTGCAGAGTGACAAAGAAACACATCACATTACAATGTTATCCTATAGGAAATTAAGCAAAATTTCAAACCCGTATATCTGCAGGGTAAATCCTTTCTACCCTGAAAATTTCACATCAAAATTCCAATCCACCTCTTCACTGAGGATTGACAAATAAGGGCTATGTTAGAAGTCTTTCGAGGTGTTTTTTTTTTTTGCAAATTTGTGAAACATGATCCTTTTTTGAGTTCTTTTTCTGCAATTTGTGAAACAGAATACTTTTTTGTGATTCTTTTTTCCCAATTTGCTAAAAAGATTCCCACGCACAAAAAGAAAAAACATGGAAGAGGATTTCAACATGTTGAAAAACCACATTTACAAGTAATTTTTCCAAAAAATTAACATCATAGTCAACTGAAATTGGTCCCCCTTAGCAGATCACATCTGTTGATTTCTACTAACATATCATTTTTCTGAATTTTTAATTTTGTTTCCCTCATACACTGAAAACAAGATGGCAGCAGCATGAAAACATATTTCCAATTTGCGACACAGGATGACCTGTCAGTGAACAAAGACACAGGAATCATTTTCGAGTGGGACATCTAACTGTTCTCACTGAAAATAATGGGACATTTTAAAATGTAATAACTTTAGAACAGATTATTATCTTTTTCACCAAATCAGTGAAATGTACATATATGAGGCATATCCTATCTACCCTGAAAGCTTCAGACCAAACTACCAAACTGTTTCTGTGCTGTCATGTGACAAATAAATGGCAACAAAATGGTACATTTTACAATTTTTAACACTCCATATCTCCACACTCATACATCTGACCAGAGCAAAGTGTGACACATCAAGAGATCTTCAGTCCCTGATTGCTCATATAACATTTCATGCAAATCAGTTGAGCAATTGTGAAATTATTAAAGTGCCAAATTGTGAGTTTAACATAGAAGTGAACATTCAACCCTAACTATAGTGGTACTGTCATGCTCCTGTAATATATACATATATATGATCATTGAGGTACAGGTGCCTTAATTTAAGAAACATGCCTTAAAGAAATAGTTTGATTTGATATACATATATCAAATCAAACTATCTATCTATCTATCTATCTATCTATCTATCTATCTATCTATCTATCTATCTATATATATATGTGTGTGTGTATGTATATATATATATATATATATAATGAATGTGACCTTTTCCCCATAGGGTCATATTATCTTGTTTTTCCCTGTATACCTCATGAATTACATCTACATTTCAAATAATTAAAACTGTATACCTCTCAATTAAACTGAATAATTCTGCACTGAAACCTGTATACCATGGAGAAAAAATCACCCAGAGACTAACATTATGACCACCAAAACAAACAACTTAATGACCAATTAAGTCAATAAACACATCAATGAACATGCCAGCTGAGCCAGTTAGAAAATTCCTATTCTAATCAGCACAGCTGATAAGCCCCCTGACAAAAACACAGCCTTATTTATAAAGTTCCCTGACAAAAATGCAGCTTTCAGGAACAAAAAAGGCACCATCCCAATGTATTATATAAAATAAATGCTAGGCAACTGAATACAAGGCTAAAAACCCACACAAAAGATTAATAGTCAAATTAATCAGCCTGGGAGTTGGTCCCAGGGTGGTAGCCTGGGTAAAACATTGGCTGGACAACAGGACACAGAAGGTAATTGTAAATGGAGTCCACTCAGAAGAAAAAGGGGTTATTAGCGGGGTACCGCAGGGTTCAGTACTGGGTCCAGTCATTTTTAATGTCTTTATAAGTGCCATTGCAGAGGGACTGGAAGGAAAAGTATGCCTCTTTGCAGATTACACAAAGATCTGCAACAGGGTTGATACACAAGGAGGCATGGAAAGGATGAGAAAAGGACTTGGCAAGGTTGGAGGAATGGTCAGAAGTATGGCAGCTAGGATTCAATGCAAAGAAGTGCAAAATAATGCACCAGGGAAACAAAAACCCAGGAGAAGATTACACAATGGGGGGAGGTAATACAACAACAAAAATGTAAAGGGACCTGGGGTAATCATATCAGATGACCTTAAGTTTAGCAAGCAATGTGAGAAGGCAGTAGGGAGGGCTGGGGGAATACTGGGATGTATAGGGAGAGGCATCACCAGCAGAAAACAGGACATTGTTATCCCTCTGTACCAACAGTTGGTGAGACCCCATCTGGAGTACTGCATCCAGTTCTGAAGACCCCATCTCCACAAGGACATAGACAGGATGGAGGCAGTCCAGAGGAGGGAAACTAAAATGGTGCAGGGTCTGCAAGAGAAGTCATATGAGGAGAGACTAAAGGAGCTTAATATGTATACCCTTGAGGAAAGGAGGGAGAGGGGGGACATGAAAGAAACTTTTAAGTACTTCAGTGGAATCAGCAAATTCCAAGAGGGTAGCATTGTTTAGAAAAAGAGATGTGCAAGAACAAGGGAACACAATTTGAAGATAGAGGAGAGAACAGCTAAGGGGAAATGTGAGGAAGTATTTTTTTCACAGAGAGGGTGGTTGACGCATGGAACTGCCTTCCTGAGGAGGTTGTGGGGTCTAAAACTGTGGAAGAATTCAAGAATGCATGGGACAGGCATAAGACAATTTTTGTGGGGGGTAGGAAGAAATAGACTGTTGATTAAATAGGATCTGTAGCTTATCCTGTGGGTAGGGAAATGAGCAGACTAAGTGGGCCAAGAGGTCCTTATCTGCCGTCAAAGTCTATGTTTCTATGTTAAACCTATCTCAGGGGCTAATTACAGTAATAATGCCACTCACCCTTCAGGCTCATTGCTAATAGCCCCAATTAGCCCCTTGATGGGTATATAACATTGTATACTTCAGTTGCTAACATTTATTATATAAATATATTTATGCAATGGGGTGCAGATAAACAAAGTGTGATATATCCATTTATCTGAGTAGCTGTATACATAAATTTCATTTATGTATACAGTGCTTATGTCATCAGTCATTTATCTATACAGTGCTTATGTCATTTAGAATGCTTGGCCTCCATAGCAGTATTAACCATATTCAAATGCCAATAACTTTAAAACAAAAAATGATAACATGGTAATGTGAGCACGAAAGTTGTTCAGCATGGAAATATCTACAAAATGTGTGGTGTTTTATTTATTGATACCTTTTAGATGTTTTGATAATTAGCAAAAACACAGCAGAAAATTCAAATTTTTTTTTCATTTTGTCCGCAAACAAATGTAAATAACTTTAAAGTGAAAAATGATAGCATGGTACTGTGAGCACAAAGTTTATTCAGCACAGAATTATCTATAAAAAGAGTGGTGTTTCATTTCTTTTTTTTTTTTATTAGGCAGTGAGAGTGCCTTTATACCCTCGCTCCCCGGTGGTGAGAGGACTGGGGTAGGAGTGGTTTGTTTTAATTTATTTTTTGTGTTTTTTGTCATAATTTATTGATTTAATTTGTTTATTAGTTAGTTTTAGACAGTTAGTGCAGGTTATTTTTAATATTTTGGGTGGCGGGTTTATTTTTATTGTTTAATTTGGTTAGCAGCGTCATGTGCTGGCCTTTTTCCTCCACGGTGGTGCGTTATTCCCCCTCCTCTTTCCATGCCCTCTGCTCCTTTTGCATGCCTCCCTTACAGTTTGAGATTTATCAGCATTGTAGGGCATTGGGGATTGCTCGTGGGAGGGTGAGGGGGCGGGGGTGCGCGAACAGGGGAGGAGGAACGAGCGGGGTCATCGTGTTGGGGTTATTAAGTCCAGAAGGTGCCCTGGGGCGATACGAAATCCAGATCGGGGTCCGCCCTGTCTGGTTTCCATACCCAAGGGCACTACTGATTTCAGTAGGCAGATAGGCCTGACAACCTCTGAGGTTTGTCCAACTCGGGCGGTGTTATGCAATGCCAGGTCTGTTAGGAATAAAACTGCTATTATTGCCGACCTTATTGTTTTGGCTGATCTGGCTTGCATCACGAGACCTGGCTGGATGAAAATTCTGGCCCTATAGTGGAGGCCATGATTCCGGCTGGGTACTCTGTGATACACCACCCGAGATTGGACCGCAGGGGCAGGGGGGTTGCAGTCTGTTTTAAGACTGAATTGGGCCTCTCGAATGTGGTAGTGGGTGAGGCTGAGTTCTTTGAGTGCACAGTTGTAGCAGGTGTAGGCATTCGAATCGTTCTCATCTACCGTCCACCCAGAGATGGGAAACGTTTCTTAAAGGAAGTGTCAGACTTCCTCGTCAACATGTCATTTGAGTCACCCAGATTGATGGTGCTGGGTGACTTCAACGCCTGGGTGGACAATGAACTCTCACTATTTGGTAAACACTTCCTCCAACTAATGTCTTCTTTGGGCCTCACACAGGTAGTTTCCACTGCTACACACAAATCTGGACACTCTCTCAACTTGGTCTTCCTTCTTGGGATTGATGCATTCGATATGGGGGTGGAACCAGTCTTTTGGTCTGACCACCACATCGTGAGGTTCAATTTTTGCACCCCCCTGAGAAGGCCAGCCCCTGTGGAGATGGTCAGGTACCGCCCATTATGGAATGTTACTCCATAAGGCCTAGCAGCTGTCCTTGACCTATCATCCCTCGTGTTGGTGGGCAGTAGTCCAGAGGCACTGGTGCTGGCCTATAATGAGGCCATCATGGTTGCCCTGGATTCTATTGCTCCTGTTCGCAAGCACCCTCTTTCCCCGTCACCCCAGGGCCCCTTGGTTTGATGGGACTCTGAGGGAGATGCAGAGACAAGGGCGAAGGTTAGAGCACTGCTGGTACAAGTCCGCCCTTGATGCCAATTGTCTTAGATTGATTGAACATTATACCAGCTATCAATCTGCAATCACCCATAAGAAAGCAGAATTCCTGTCCAGGGAGATTGCAGTTGCTCAGAATCGACCGGCTCAGCTGTTCCCGAACTGTAGATAGACTGTGCAACCCAGCCTGTCTGCAAGTTTGGAAAGCCTTTTCGCAAATTGAGTGTGATGAGCTCACTCGATACTTTGCAACTAAGGTGGCTGACATCAGGGCGGACTTGTGTCCGACAACCTCTAAGGGTGACATGGTGGGAGTGTGTGAGAGCACAGGACCTCGTTTCTCCTGGAGTTCCTTTTGTCGACCTGAGTTCGTGGATATTATGAGGATCATCCAAAGTGTGCACCCTACAAGCTGCGGCTTGGACCCTGGACCGACTACCCTAATTTTGGGTTGTGTAGACATCATTGGTCCAGTTCTGGCACAAATTGTCTGGTGCTCCTTGGAGTCGGGTGAGTTTCCTAGCTCCCTGAAAGAGGCGGTGGTGACACCTCTCTTGAAGAAAGCTTCCTTGGACCCAGACTGTTTTTCCAGCTACAGACCCATCTCTAACCTTCCCTTTATTGGGAAGGTTATTGAAAAGGTCGTAGCTGCTCAACTGGATGACTGTTTAACCATCCATAGTATCTATGAATCCTTCCAGTCTGGTTTCCATAAAAGACACAGTACCAAGACTGCGCTGGTTCGGGTGCTAAATGATCTTCTGGGGGTGAGGGATCAAAGGAGATGTTCTATCTTGGTTCTCCTTGATCTCTCTTCAGCTTTTGACACTGTGGATCACATGGTGTTGCTAGCACACCTGGGGCAAATTTGTGGAATGTCTGGAACCGTTTTTAAATGGTTCAATTCATTCCTCACTGGGAGATCACAAAGAGTTGTGTCAGGGAATTTTTCCTCTGGTCCAGTCTCTTTGTTGTGTGGAGTGCCTCAGGGTTCTGTGCTGTCACCCATGTTATTTGCGGTGTATATGCTGCCCCTCGGAAACATTATAAGATGGTATGGGCTGAGGTTTCACTACTATGCAGATGATACCCAGCTATACCTGTCTTTTGCACCCGACCAGGATGGAGCTCTCTCAGTATTTAATAACTGTCTGGGGGAAATCCAAGACTGGATGGATTCTAGTTGGCTAAAGTTGAACTCGGAGAAAACTGAGGTTTTGGTTGTGGACCCGGGTGGTCAGATTGAGAGGTCGTGTGCTGGCGCACCTTCTGGAATTTTTCTTGACAGTGTGTCACTACCGGCCTCTGAATGGGTGCGCAACCTTGGGGTGATTCTTGATGATAGGCTGACTTTTCAATCCCAAGTGTCAGCCGTCATCAGGACTTCCTTTTACCATCTTAGGAATATTGCCCAGGTTAAGCACCTTGTTCCGGCTGACTCTCTGTCAACATTGGTCCACGCCTTTGCGTCCTCGCTCCTCGACTACTGCAACACCCTTTACTTTGGGCTTTCTGGGGTTGAAATCCGCTGCCTACAGCTTGTGCAGAACGCGGCAGCCCAGGTTTTGACTGGGACAAGCAGGTTCTGTCACATTACCCCAGTGCTGTGCGAGCTGCACTGGCTCCCAATACGGTGGCGGATCACCTTTAAAGTCATTTTATTGACTTTTAAAGCCCTTCATGACCAGGGTCCATCCTATCTGAAAGACCTGCTGGTTCCTTACTGCCCTGGCCGATCACTCCGCTCAGCTGACATGGGGTTGTTAGAGATTCCAAGAGTGAGTTTGAAATCCTCTGGTAGCAGAGCATTTTCTCATGCTGCACCCACTCTTTGGAATTCTCTACCATGCCGGTTATGGGAATGCTCCTCCGTGGAGATTTTCAAGAAGGAATTGAAAACACACCTATGGAGAATGGCCTTCTTGGAAAGTTAAATGTATTGTAAAATGTGTGAAATGTTATTGTAATTTATTATGTTTTTATGATATATTTTATAATGTTCATAGTTTTTGATGTTTTGTATTGTATGTTGAAGCTTTTATTAACTTGTTCAGTGCCTTGATACAGTGAAAGGCGCTATATAAAGAAAATTATTATTATTATTATTTATTATTATACTTGTTACTTTTTTCAGAATTAGCAAAAAATAGCTGAAAATTCCATTTTTGTGCACTTTTTCATCAAACAAATGCAAATAACTTAAACACAAAAAATGATAGTATAGTACTTTGAGCACAGAAGTTGTGCAGCATAAAAATATCTACAAAATGAGAGGTGTTTCATTTCTAGATTCCTTTCAGATTTTCTATAATCAGCAAAAAAAATGGCAGAAAATTCAATTGTTATTCACTTTTTTGACTAACAAATGTCCCCTACAGAAGCAAAAGCAAAAACAAAAGAATTGCATAAATGGAATATGAAATGGAAAACTCAGGTAATAAATGATTTATCTGCACTCAAGCAGTTTGAACTCAGACACCTCACTCGTGGCTTACACCACTCGTGAGGTTGCCAGAGGTCAAACTGCTCTTGTGCAGATAAATCATTTATTACACTTGCTTCCATTGCATATCATATATATATATATATATATATATGAATATATATATATATAGATATAGATATATATATACACACATACACACACACACACGCATGCACACACACACACACACACACACACACACACATATATATACAGTTGTGCAGGAATTATAAGGGGATTTTATAGTTGTGTTACATATTTTACAAATTACTTTTCATAGGGATTAGGATACGAGGCAGAAAGATAAATTGTTTCATTGACTCTAATTAAGTAGAAATTGAGTCAGGACACTGAATAATTGATTTAATTAAGAACCTATCAGTAATTAAGTGACTCCAGAGGGTTACTGAACAAATAGTACAGACATTTAATAGAATCTGTTCGAAATTTATGTTCTGATATTTCAGTGGCATACATAAGTGAGGATTTGTTCCTCAAAGTATTGACACAACAGATTCTTCAAGAAGAACAGTTTTATTTTAAAGATCTCTCAAAATTCTGCCCTTCGGAAGTCCCAGAGCTAAAATCAAGGATCAAGCTGAAACCTTTTTCTAACTACTGAGGTCACAGTTGGAAGTTATTGCAACAGGTGACTAAATTGACACTTTAAAAAAAATGCATTTTAAATAATCACACTCTATATAATATCGAATTGTTCAAACTGCTTATTCTCTGCATGCTAAATTAGTACTTTATACTTACTGTTATACTTGAGATTGTATTTCATATTGTGCATAAGATAGCCTATTTTAAAATCAGGACTGCAGTAGGAATCAAAGTCATACAAAATACGTTTAATTCCTACCAAGTTAGATAAACTTTCTCTAAAAGTGAAAGCAAGAATGTTGTAATCAGAAGATATATTAAACACAACAGAGATTGAAATACTGGATGATTTAAACAAAAACAAAAAGCAGGTCAAGAAATAAACAAAGAAGATTTGGCCCAACAAAATGTTTTAGATTTTATAGGGAAAAATACTTCTATGCCTATACAGAATAAAGGATGTAATCACTTTAATATAACCTTAGTGAGTAAGAGGAACAAATTAATAATTAATGAAAACTTACCAGAGGAAGTAGTTGCATATGAAGAGGTGTTTAACTCTTTAGATATAGTAAATGCTGATCCACCTGATAAAGATTTTCCCAACACTGATAATAACTGGAGGCCTAAACATGTATAAAGCAACTAGAGGTAGCATTCTGCATCTAGAAGGCCACAAGAAATAGTCAAGATGGTAAATGAAATGGGTGCCACAATAAATGGCATAAAAACGCTTTTACATGATGATGAGGAAAATGTCTTCCATCTTCAAGAACACTTCTTGTTGTTAACTCTCAATAGATTGATGACTACTTATTAGAATTTCCCCAAATTAGGGACTTGTCCTCCCCTAAATTTTCATTGAAACACTATACCAAAAAAAACCTTAGATAAAAATGACCAGATATCATATTCTCAAAAGGATGCATGAGAGGAGCCAATTGCATCATCGTTATTAAAATAACTCTTTAAATATATTAAAAATCCATATAATGTTAATGAATTGGTCTTAGAAACTCTATGGGTACTGAAAGAGCAAACATAATGACAATAAAAACAGATTAGGATGAAACATTTGCTAGAAGTAAACTTTGGAGGCAGTATAGCATAGTGGTTAAGAGCCCTGAGCCGCAAACCTGGAGACCTGGGTTTGAATCCCATCAGCTCCCACTTGCATACTGTGTGACTCTGAGCAAGTCACTTAACTTCCTTGTGCTCCCAGGTCACACCTGAAACAAGTTCTGGCTTAGTGTGCCTTTCCTGGTTAAACAATTTCTGCTTTTCCCTTTGTTAAACTAAATTATGAAATTGATGTGAATGGCTCTTTTGTCTTGCAAAAATTATAAGGAGAGTTCAGGGAAAAAATAAATGCATTCAAGTAAATCTGCCACCATTATTTATCAGAGAAAATGTTACTGACTTTGTGGATACACAAGTTAGTAATAACCAGATAGAGAAAATAAAAAGTAAAAACAATATAATGATAGAAAAGGGTTTCCAAATAGGGAAGGGAATAAAGGAGAGGATGAAGGATAATGTTAATATAACAGAAAAACAGCAAACAAAAAAAGTTAAAAAGAAATATCGAGAGTGTGAAAGCTCACAACCCACAGAGATAGGATTTAAATGACTCTCCCAGAAAGGAAGAGTTTTGGAGACTCTTATCTATGCTTGATTCATAGTTATAAATTAATCAAATGAGACATTGCCTAAATCAACATGTTTTCCCTCCACGTCAGCTCAGATAGTACTAATTAATGTAGTTGGCCAAGGGAGAACAGACAATGAAATGCAGTACACTGAAGAAACAAATGCAAAGCTGATTTTAAATTGATAAGTACAACACAGGAGTGATGCAAATGGTCAGGCTCACAATGACACACCACATACATTGATATTCATGAACTGTATGAAGGAAGCCTTGCAGTTGTTGGGAAGGAGAGAGCTGGTTAGAGGTCTGGGCATCAAATTAGAATCTCCACTGTTATTCAGTTCAGTTAGGCCACATTTGAAGGCAGGGTGGAATATGCACTCACTAAAGCTAAGAATATCAGTAAGTGGAGTTTGGTGGAGTGCATTTGAAACTGATATTACCTTTAGGGAATATGTGAAGTATTTGTTGTATATGGCCTCATCTGATTCACTTTTTAGATTGGGGAAGACATCTACTCATGGTAACATACTGTACCAAACCCAATAATTGACCTCTTCTTTAAACAGATGAGTAGGCAGATAAGATTTTTGCTAAAAAGAACTATTGTCTCAGTAGGGAACAACCTTAACAATGATGGGTTGGGAAAGGCTAAAAAAGATATTGCTGGTAATCCAGCAGATCAGCTAAGTATTGAAAGAACTATATCTCATCTGGAATCTAAAACTTGGAAGGAAACTGAAATACATTATTTTTGCTGCCCCAAAATTAATTACTTTTTTGAGTGGCATGTCCCATATGGAGACTACATGGGTAGAACACTTAACTCTATCTGTGAATTTTTAAAGTGGGTTATGTAGATAAAATAAGACTATGATGCTATACTTTGGATTAAAAATAGCTTCAGCATACAATATTTTTTAACAGCTAGATATATATTTTAAAGATGTTGACATAGCATGATGTAGTTTAAACAAAGCAAAACTCCTGGACAAACCTGGAAATACGTATGGTATCCTCAGATATAATTTTTAACAAGCAAAGTAATTTACAGAAAGATTTCCAGGAGGCAGTTAGTGCCACAAATTCATATCCAAAAGATAAAACATCAATACCGGAAAATCTGTTATCACAGTAGAATAGATTTGCTCCCTTAGGAAAACTTAAAGTTAAATGATGAGACACTATGCATGTATTGCTAGACCAGCTCTCATTTAAGAAAATGATAAAGTAGAACGTGTTTTCCTGGAACACAGATGGACTATCAACCAAGTGTTCTGCTATCCAGTGTATAGAATTTATTAAATCATGTGACATAATTAAGCTTCAAGAGAACTGATGGTCTCTTGTCACTCTGTGTCTTCCTGGATTTCATATTTTTATGTTAAATGTAGGAAAAAGTTTTAGTTGGGAAGAAGTCAAATGGGTCTCTTGAAGGTGATTAGACTGCAAAATATATTGCTGTTGAATAACTGGATGTTAAGCCAGATAACTTATTGGCAATCAAGGCGATTTAGTAGAGTCAATGAAGTTATTTATCTCAATGTTTACCTACCCTTAGGAGTACTAGCACTAATTATACAGAAATTTGACAGGAATTTCTAAAAATATTTCCATAACCTTAGGGATAACTATCAAGACTGTGATATTTTTGTGGGAGGTGATTTACATGTCAAGTGCTCAAATAAAACAGGAAATATATTGAACACATCAGCAGAATTGAAGCTGAGTATGAAATTTATTATCTTAAAGCCTATATTATCCAGCTGTAGAAAATCTGCTTCCGCTACAACTAATGATACAGATAAATTGAAGAAAACTCATGCTTGATCTCAGTTTGGTCCTTATTAAGTGTTAAAAGTTTTTATTGAGACAAACAACTACACATCTTACTATCATTTTACATACAATGTGCAGGGAAAAGTTTGGTCCTCATTAATAGAAAAACAAGGGGTGATGGCAAAGTTCTTTACACATATTACTAAATTAATGGGGTATCATTGATAGATTTGTGTTTTTTTTTTGTTTGTAAACATAAACACTCTCAATAAAATATTGGTTCCGGTTGTCTTGGAATGATCTAAATCACATTTACCATTAATAGTGACTTTAAACTGTACACCTTTTTCTGGCATACTGTAATGCAACAATAAACTGATATAATAAACTCTAAGAGAATAAAATGGACAACACACAACTTACATAACTTAGAACACTTGATATATCTGGCATACATTCTTAATATATTTCATACCTTTATTATAGCAATACAAAACAATAATAAAAGTAATGACTGGTTTAACTCAATCTACAAACAAGAAAAGAGTAAATCTGCTAAAGATGTGAAAAGGGTTAGACAGAATAAACTATGGAAACATCTGTACATTGAACCAAAGGAGGAAACATGACAATAAAGTACTAAAAGAAAAAAGAACAAAATAACAAGAAAGATTGTGGCTACAGTTAAATGATACAATAGTGCAAAACAAAAACAAAAAACACCAAAGAATACTGGCTGTTGATTACAAGAGGCAATCATTCTTAAACAAACTCTTTAAAAGCTTACATTCACTAAAAACACTGGAAAGAGCATTTTCATAGGGTTTATTTTTATCAAGAGGCAGAATCACAATACTCCATTATAGATGAATTACCTGAGACCATGGGGTCAACTCATGGCACCATTCAAATTTATTTATTGAAGGATGAAATATTACAAGCAACAAATATGATCAAGTTAAACAAGGATCCAACCCTGATAGAGTTACTGCTGATGTAGTTAAATATTATCCTGATTGGTGGAATCAACTGTTGTGCTTCATTTTGCACTATATGATTCAAAATTCAGTTTTTCACTATTTGTATGCTGGAAATATAATTTCCCAATGCACAAAAAAGGAACACTGTCAGATGCTGAAATGTATCACCCAGTTTAACTGATGATAACACAAAAAAAATGTAAGGATCATATAAGCAAGATTAGAAACATGCCTGGAGAAAAATTTAATTTTAGATGAATCTCAAATGGATTTCAGAAATAAGTCAAGCTACTATTGATTTTTGTGTGGTGTTAACTCATTTAAATCTGAAATACATTAAAATTAAGAGGTGAATCAATACAGATGTCTTATTGAGCTCAAGATGGATTTTGATTGCATAAGGTGGAGAAAATCATAATGGATTATGGGATAGATTCTTGTTAGATTTATTAATTAGACTGCATGAAAATACATGGTCTAAAGTACAATACAGCATGGATGGAAATTACGCAAATACAATTAAGACAAATCTTGGAGTACATCAAGGGTGGAATATTCAAAGCGGTTGTGCAAGGCGCAAGTGAGATGCATGATGGCACCTGCTGCCTTGCTCCCTGGTGCAGTCCTAGTTGCTCTATGGCGCATTCCTGTGATGTTCAGCCATCTTGCACTGTCACTTGCCTTGGTGCTCAGCCTTTGAATTTCGCGTTGGATGCGCACCTGCACAGTGTACCTGTGCTGCGTCGCTCTTTCGCTTGCTTCCGGTGCATTTCTGAATATCCCACCCCAAGGCTGCATTAGAGCACCTGTCCTCTTTAACCCATGCATTAATAAGTTCATTGCACAACTGTATGTATTAGATTTTCACTTCCCAAGGATTTTGGATATGGTAGTTTCCTGTCTCACATATGCAGATGACAGAGTTTTAATTTCAACCGCTTTCTTGGTTTGCAAAGAAAAACGGATACATTCTCAGCTGTGTGTGAAGAGAAATATCTAAGGATAAACATACCCAAGACTCAAATGGTGTCTTTGGCACTTTTAAACTTAACAAATATTAATCATATAATAATGGCTCCTTATTGAAGACTGCACCCAGTTAAGATTACTTGGGTGTATGATACTTGGAGAACCTGAGATGGAATGCTAACATATTAGATATCAAACAAAAATTATAGACTTCAATAAGTTGTACAAAGCATTTTATAATGGATTATGGGAGCTATTCAGTTCAGGGTTGTTTATCTGTACTAAATGTGAAGATTAGTACTGCAATAACATACTCCTCTGAGTGTGAGAAATGACAGATGTAAGCTTATTAAGCATATTTGAAACTTTACAGATATTTATTGAAGACACCATGTTGTGCTTCAGTTCACATTCTCCATTGTGAACTTGGGTAGTACTCTTTGAAAGCATCAGTTTCTTCCAGAATTATTACATTTCTAATGGATTTACAAATAATACAAGAAACCAAAACACCAAGATTGTGTTTTGAAGAACAAATAATTCATTAAAGAGATTTAAATTTCCATATATGTATTATTATAAACAAAAAGTATATCCAATTTGCTTAGGTTCAGTGTTAACACACATACATTGAATTGTCTTAAAACATTTGTAACTACTGTAATATACAAGTTAGATGTAGAAACACTGTATAGCTGCTCAGCAGGATATGACAGAAATATAATTTTCTGAAGTGTACATGCAGTTGCAGCCATAGAGACATTCAAATATTTTGCAAAATATCTAAAGAGAGTCTCTCTGGTTGCCCACAGTGGTACTGCAGGCAGGCAATGAGTTTCTTTAGAGTGACCTCAGAAGTTTGGGGAAATACCTGGCCATGTCTTCAGCTGCAAATTTAGCATATTAAGTGTTTAAAAAAACCTTTTAGTAGAACTATAGATCCCCAAAATAACAGATAAAAAAACTTGCCTCTAATAGCAAGATGTTGACTTGAATTATACAGTATATATATTTTTTAATTTTATTTTGATTTATTGCAGATTTGGATTACATAACCTTTGAACTAGAGAGCTTGTTTACAAAGATGCCACAACAAAAATCATGGTTCAGAGACACTTTAGAGTAAATAGTTATATTTCAAGCAGCATAAGGAAAATACATTATCGACTTTTTATGGCTGTCGGTGGAGCCTACGGCCATCCTGCTTTCCCTTGAAAAAGGTGTTTCCAGGGAACACATCTTTTAGGAGTTTTCAGTGTATCCTTCCATTAACTGCAAAACAGTGTGCTCCCCCTCTGATTTTTGCTATTGGCTGCTCTGCCTTAAAGGCGGGGGGGGGGATGCTACTGTGCCTCCCAACTTCTCAGGATATAAAGAAAAAAAAATTTTGAAGCAGCTGTCATTAAACCCTTGCAGGGCTGCAGAATGAGCATCTGTCTGGCTCAAGTCAAATAGATTCATTCCAGTTCTTTCATCAGCCTAGGGGTTAACTAATTATCTCCTTACTTTGACTGAATACTGACCCAGTAGCCCATGGCCAATTAGGCACATATAATATGTTGGAGACAGAGCAATGTAAGAAGTAGACCCAGACTCCCCTCACCCCAGAATCCCAGCCTTGAAGCTGGGATTCATCATTTAGAAATTTCTACTTTCTCCTGCTCTCAACACTCCTGCATGTCTAAGTTATGTAGTTCAAAAATAAATTAGAACTACAAAACCAGTCATACAGAGGGTATGATTACTTGAATAGTTTCTTTTTTGTTTCTTTTTGTTTTTTTTCCATTACTGGTCCCAAATAAGTATCTGTTTATAAGTGTATGAGCCCTGTTTGATAAATGAATGCTCTGCTATGCCATGCAGCTCCAAATGTCAGTACTAAAACAATATTATCAATGTGTGTCCATTTGCCTGTTACATCAAGGTTCAACTGATTCCATGCTAATGAGGCACATTCTGTAATTGAACACTGTCTGTGCTGCTTCACTCTGGGATCCATTTTAACTGGAATTTCAGGGATAAAAATAGGGTTTAAGTATCCTTTAAATTCTGTCCTGTTATTCCCTTTGTGTGCATGTACTGGCAATTTACATAATGTATCTCATTGGAACCAGTTCAACCTTGCTGCAACAGGGGAATGGACATACATTCTAGAACAAAATGTATTCAACTCAGATTTAAAAAATAAATATGTGTGCAAAGATTGTATTTTGCAATACTAGCCATGAACATGATGAAAGCAGCCTTGATCTAACACAAGTGCTCCTGGGTCATCACATGTTAGTGGCTCTGGTGGATTTGAAGCAGGTAATTCATTTATCTCAAGTCAGGTAACAACTTTGTAAACATAGACTGCAGAATACCTATATGCCCTGACGGGATGGCTAAACTACCAACAAAGACTACATTACCACACCTGTATCCTGGCTAAAAAAATACAACTTCAGACCGCCCCACTTGGCCTTCTCCCAATAATCAGACCAGCCCCCATCAGGCGCAATACCCGACTCGCCTCTAATCTTTCATTCCTGGTCCCCCACTGTAGGACATCAATGGGTCAAAGATCGTTTCGGTACCGTGCTCCTTGTTGGCTTAATGCACTACCTCCTCAGCTCACTCAGACACACAGCATCTCCCTATTCAAAGCAGGCCTCAAAGCCCACTTAGCTGAATCCATTCCTGTACCTGTGGCTAGCTCTCTTCTCCTAAGTATGCTACCTTACCCCATCAAAAACTGACACAGGGTCTCCTGGATCCCATGAATATGCCTCCCCTAGTCTAACAAATGATACCCTGAATGTTCCTGCTACAGTCACTGCTGTACTAAGATAAAGCCTGACTGCACTGTTCAGAACTGTTTTGTGTATTATTTTGAGTGTGTATGTTCTCCGGTATACTGCCTTACTATGTATGTATCCTTGTACTCCGTCTCCCCTCCACCACTGTAACCGACGTGGAGCCTTTGCAAATGAGTCTGCGACTCAAAGGTTTGTAATTCCGAATATATGCAATAAATAAATAAATAAATACTGTTTTCTGTTGTGCCATGAATCTGATGTACTGCATTTTACTGTCATGTTTTCTATGACACATTTCAGATCACCTTACGAGGATAGGTTGAGAGACCTCAACATGTACTCATTGGATGAGAGAAGGGAGAGGGGTGATATGATTGAAACCTTCAAGTATTTAAAGGGCATCAACAGGGTTGGTACAGATGGCATGTCTTGATTAAAGGGAGAAGGAATTACTGGGGGGGGGCACAGCCTGAAGTTGGTGGGAGGTGGTTTCAGGAGAGAGGTGAGGAGACATTACTTCATGGAGATGATGGTGGGAGGGGTGGAATGCACTTCCTGAGGAAGCAGTAACTCTTAAAATAGTGTAGTGCTTCAAAAGGGGGCAGTACAGGGTCAAGGTCAAGATACTAGTCCGTGGAAAGCTGAAGGGGGAAGAGAAGGAAGCAAGGGGTGGGAGGGCAGCAGCTGGAGTCTAACCTGTGTGCTGCATGACTGAGCAGACATGATAAACCAATTGGCATGTATCTGCTGGCATTTTTGTATGTTTGTATGTTCGTATCACTACATTTTCTTACTTCAGATCTGAGATTTGGACTTGCTACTGTTATTGCTGGAGATGCTATTAGTTAAAACAGTGATTAATTTATTTTTCTATTGTGACAGGTTTGTACAAGTAGCAAGTGTGGTCATGTCAGAAATTAAAACTATAGCCTGGATTACATTCTAATACTATATACAGTAGTACATGCTCAGAAGGAGCTCAGTCGGCATCTGGCCATGGTCGGTGATAGGTGGGCTGTGCCAGTCACCATTTTGCTATGGGTTGGGAGGGAGTGGGGTGGACTGGCAATGCTGGGTGGGGGGCCACTAGACTACCAGGGAAAATGGGCTATGGATTAAAAAAAAACATTTGCCATTTGCAGTTGGGCTGGTGATCGAGGATCGGGGCTTGCGGGGGCATGATTAGCCCTGCAGGGCTTTAAACACACATCCGGGGATCAGGGCTTGGGGAGTGGGGATTATTAGGCCTGCAGGGCTTTGTAGCATACATTGGGGGATCATGGCTTGGGGGGCATGTTTAGCCCTGTGGGGCTTTAAACACACATTGTGGGATCGGGGCTTGGGGAAGGGGCATGATTTAGCCCTATGGGGATTTAAACACACATCAGGAGATCGGTGATTGGGGAGTGTGCATGATTAGATGATTAGCCATGCAGGCTTTGTAACATACATTGGGGGATCATGGCTTGGAGGGGCATGATTAGCCCTGTGGGGCTTTAAACATAGATCAGGGGATCGGGGCCTGTGGAGGGGGCATGATTAGCCCTGTGGGGCTGTAAACATACATTGGGGGACTCAGTATTGGGGGGTTCTAGCCCTGCTGGGATTTTCTTTTGGAGACTGGGGGCATGGGGGGTTTCAAACCCCTGAGGGGCTTATTCCACTCTTTGGGGATTGGGGCTTGTGGCACATTATGCAACCTCTGGTGGATGCAAAGTACACTTACACCAGCTATTAGCTGGTGTAAATGTACTTTGGCAGATGTCCTCTGGGGGTTGTTTGAGAATAGCAATATCGGGGACTTGGAGGCTGCCCTTCCAGAATTAGGTGCAACTGCTGCCATAACCCCGCTAGTGCCATGTTGTAGGGTGTATATGGCATAACTGGTGGCGTAAGTCTACTCTGGTACAAGCAGCCTGTGACATGTGGCAGTCTGCTTTGCGGAATACTGAATGTCGCAACTCCTGGTGTAAACTGCTACTTGCACCATTTTTTTGTGTGCAAGTCAGTTTACAACAGGCATAACCCTTTCTAGAATCAGGCCCTATGTCTTCATCATAGTTAGACTGCTGGAAGCCATGCAAAGATAACAAAAAATAAACCTTTGTCAATACTGAAGGTTTCCTTGCATGGTGTATGTGGGATGACATTCAGTGGCACTCATGGCTCTTGTTACTTGGAGCTTCATCAAGCTTGCCACGGCCATATTGGCTCTGGCTAAAGTTTGTTGTAATTGTGAGGTGGAAGTTCTGCACAACTTAGAACATATTGTATTATCTTATTTTGTCCGCCATTTAATGATGTGAGGAAAACTTGGTTGTATAATGTTCTCAAGTACATGGTTGGATCACCACAACAAATACATGTAGCTTTATTTTCATCACATTATACTGGGATTCTAGAGTATCTTGTGTCATTTCTCAAGAATATGCACTAAAAGCACCCCTCCACTCCAATAACAAGTGCACCTGTACCTGCTGTCCCTTACTATCAGGCTTCTTTTGGCACAGTGCCTTTCTGCTTCTTTCTACTGATTGTGGTGCACTACTGCTGATGTGATAGCATTGTGCTTACCTGAGCTCCTTTTTAGATGTATGTTGCACATTTTATAGTATATCATTTGGATAAATATAATGACCCACAGTGTATGTAATTAATACCTAGTCATCATGTACAGTTCAACTGCTACTTGTACGATGTCAGCAACAGTATACTTATTTACTTATTCTGTATGACTTATTTCTGTTAAAACTGCTGTTATATGTAACTTGCTTATATTGTTCATACTGCATTTGATCATGTACTGTGCCTTCTGTATATGTAACTAATTCTGGGTTTCCCCTGAAAAAGGGACCCTTGGTCTCAGTGGGCCCACCCAGTTACCAAAATTCAATAAATGAATAATTAAAATATCAAACTATGTTAGAAAATGTTGTAACTCTAAATGGGAAATTGAATATCTGCATGCATTCTTTGGCCTGTTTAAATTGGTTGATGTTAATATGATAATTATTGTGAAAATGCGAAATACTGAATCTACTGTTTAGAGCTGTAGTGGCTTTTAGTTCCCTTCAGGAATATTGTGATTACAGGTTACAATACAAAGAAACAAGGTGCTGTGACAGCGCATGGTGGCAGCGTGTGGTCTGAAAACAAAACAAAATAGTAATATTAAATGCATGCTGAAAAAGAAAATAGAGTAAGAATGTTGTGAATCTTACTGTATATATTTTCTATTTTCAGCATGCATTTATTATTGGCCATTTTATTTTGTTTACAATACAAAGGTTAGGGAGTGTTGGTAATCAGACTAGAACCCTTCAGAGTCCTGTTTACATTCTAAATGGTATTTAGAATTATCTGAAGTAAGTATCCCATAATTCACAAGTAACTCAACTTAACCCTGAAATTTTTTTTATAGTGGAAAATCTGAAACGGATAAGCAAAATATTAGGTTGTGTGTGATATTCTGATATTTTGTTATAACGTTTTACATCCCTATCAATATGCAATTTGTACTAGATTGCTCAAAGTTCTCCTGCACTTATTATAAACTATAATACATGTTGTTCTTTTAAATATGTATAATGTATTTATTGTAATTATGTATGTCTGTTTGCTTTTTTCTCTGTATTGTGTTGTACTGTATTGTCTTACCTCTATCAATAATTGCAAACTCAAACTTGACTATCTCTAGACAAACATGTTATATTTGGAAAGATTGTAATTTCAAAAGGTTATTGCCTCTTTAAAAAACGATGTAACTCTCAGGCTGCTTTGGCCACCCAGTACATTCACGGACCTCAAAGAGTTAACTCTAGCCAGGCTGGAGACTTTTTGCTGGCTGGATTTACTGGAAGTTTTTAGAGGGTATGACATCTCCTAGTGACTGCAGTGTGTCATTGGGTGTACTTTATTGACTCATTTCTAGGACAGGAGTTGAAGAGAGCTGCAGGCTGCAGCAGGAGTAAAGACCTTGCTAGAAGTGGAACCCGACCAGGCCTTGAGATCTTGGTGGAGGCCTGCAACATGGAGCCCCTAGTGGGGTGTTACACCACCAGTTGCAGATTCCCAAGGGAAGTTCTTTTTACATGCACAGCTAAGTTTTCAGCCTCTGAGGTAAAATGTGACTGTGCTTTACACTAAAGGAAATGTGTTAATGTTCCTCAGTACCTCTTACTCTGCTGGGTAATAGGAGGGATAACTCTGTAATGAAGTGGTGCTAGCTTTAGCCTGGGATCTTTTGTTCCATGGGGGAAGATGGAGTAGAGGGTAAGGAGGAAAGTATCTTTGCATCTGCAGTCCACCAGTGAGAAGTGCCCCTCTGCAGTCTTTTCTAAATTGTTTGGTGAGCCACACAGCTCCTGGAGCTGGGACCAAAGCATGGAATAGGTGAAGATTATATCAGTTCCAGGGCTTCAAGTTGGCAACCAATATTCTCTAGGGAGATGGATGTGTCAGAACCCATGGTGGGCTTTGATGGATTCTCCTTTTGGAACAACAGTGAAGTGGGTACCGTGTTTAGGGGATGGTTGGAAGGCCAGAATCCCCAGATAGCTTCTGAGCTGAATGCCCCTTTGTTACATTTAAATTTCATTGCTGATGCTTTCAGTCCTAAGTCTGAAGTCTGAGTTGAGATTTACTCCATGCTGTGTCTTGCGTAATATTTTGGGTATAAAAAACTACAGCTTTCATTGATGTTCTAGTGCCCATGAGTTAGCACAGCCACAGAAGATATGAATATACTGATTATAAGACAAGTGCCCTGATGGAGTAGATTCATAGATTCGTAGAAGTGTGATGGCAGAAAAGGACCGAAATGAGGCCCACCAAGTCTGCACCATTTGTCCAGCAGTTCCATGTGATAACGGTGACTGCGTAACAGTGATCGCCGTTTGGGCAGGTCTATGTCACTGAAAATGAATTTCGGCGATGTAGACTCGCAGCGCACAGCAAGACAACCCTGGATACATAGATTTTAATGTTTTATGTGGGGGGGTGTGCCCCCCCGCACCCCCCAAAGGATTCTCAACTACAGGAGGGTGCAAAATGAACAAAAAAATAAATAAACACCATGCGACCCGGCCCAAAAAATGAGTGCACCCAGAACCAAACCCAGCACCCTTCAAACCCCAGCTTCCCACCAACCCACCATGCCACACAGCCAGCTTGGCAGCCCACCACCACACACACTACACCCCACAAACCCTCCCTCCCCTTCCACCCATCACATGGCATGGTCCCTCATCACCCATTCCCACGTGTATACATAGCAACATCCTGTCGCTATAGTCACCAACCCCCTATCCTGTCATCCTCCCTGCTGGTAGCCATGTGTAAAAGCATCGTGACTGAGTCACCCTTTTTTGAAAGTGCTCAATCGTGGTTGCCAAATACACGGGATACTGACTAGATCAGTTTGTGCAAATGAACTATGACATAGCCTCGTGAGTAAAGAGTTTAGTGCTTGAAGTCTAGTGTGCAAATGTTTGTTTGAGCTATCAAGGTGCCCATGACCTGCCAAATCAAACACCAGCCATTAGTCCAACAACTGCAAGTGAAAGCAACTTGAAAAGTTGAGTGCAACAGGTTTCTGCCATGCATAGCCACTATACCCACTAACATGGGAGTTCCCTGGGCCATGTGTGCCCCATCCTGGGCAGAGCAGTAGGTAGGTCACTTGTACCACATGAAAAAAAAAAGGGGGAGGGGCGCACACACACACACACACACACACACACACACACAGATGTATAGCTTATATGCATTGCATGGTACAAAATAAAATCTATTCTCATCAGCATCCTAAGGCATTCATGTCATTGCAATACTTGGAAAATGTACTTTCCAAGTATAAGCCTTAGATATTTCATTAGCAAAATTTAACCACCTGGTTACTAAAGAAACTGCATCCACATGTGGAAAGAACTAAACTGCCTCTACTTTCTAGGAAACCTAGACTGAAACATTGGAGTTCATGAAAGAGATTCTTCCCTGCAGGAGCTGAAATACCTGAAACCATCCTTGCTGGGACTTGTGATTCCTCCACTTGTAATAATATGCTGATGAGTTTTACTTTCATTAAAATGGATTATATTAAACTTTACAGTTCATTTGGACATTCAGTTACTAGATACAAAGTGTTTGACTGTTAACCAGTTGAGTCTGTATCACTCAGCAGCTCTAAAAATGTCTCTACACCAAGGAGGTCACTCCAGGCCTGGGAGGTCAGGTTGATGCTTTTATTATTTCTATGGGCTCCCATGGAACAAGTTAGAAGGTTACCCCTAGCAGAGGAGGGGATACAATGCAAATATCCAATACAATTTTAAACATTTAAATTTAATTTAGAGTTTTATTAGAAAGTTTAGATTAGGAATGTCACATAGAGTAAAACTGACAGAAGAGTACAAGAATTATGCAGGAGCTGTTTTAAAGACCAAAATCTATTTTTATCGTATTCTCCATTTAATCCTGAAATCAATACTACTACTTAATAAACTATGTATAGAAAACAACACAACATTCTGTAGACCAGACACTTATATAGTACTTAATGAGCAATATTGCGTGTGTGTGTGTGTGTGTGCGTGTGTGTGATAGTACCAATGTTCTATTTCTCAATGGGTTAAGATCCTGAAACCTACAGTACCAGTTAGATGGTATTTCACCTTAGCAAAATGTAGGTTCTGCATCATCTGTGCACCAAAGTGCAAACTCTCCCAGATGTGAGGCTCTCATAATAACAGATAGGTCACATAGGAAAATATTAACTTCTTAAAGGCACCAAACTTTTACATTACTCTCTTTTGTTCCCTTTTCAAAATCTGCATTTTCCTTATCTACATAAATCTATTTAAGTACTGTGAGGCAACAGATTAATTCCACGGATGTCAATTTATATTGTGATAGCCATACATTATAAACAGATTATAAGAAGGCACAGGCAAACCAGTATATGGCTAGTCACTGGCAAAACATCACAACTGCTGAAATGTAGTGACACTGGTGATCAGATCCACGTGGTAAGCAATTTACTTTTAATCATCAAGGACCAAAAGAAGTCTTGACATTAAAGAGGTACCTATATCCTTTATAACTCCCCCACACACACATACACGTGCACATCTGATCTTTATTTGCTTTGCTTTGACAAATTGTTTTCCCTCCTAAATTTTTTAATTAAAGAATAAATCTGGTAAGTCCTCCTCACCCATATCCGGCCATTTGTGTTCACCACTCTTGCATATGTGGCAAAAAATGAGCAAGGATAGCTGTTTTACTCTGGCACCTTTGGCATCATTATATTATACTGAAGGAAATGTTTGTCCCTTAGATCAATGTAAGCAAGTGATAACCCTCCTGAAATGTTAAGAGTTGATATGTTTTGCCTATTTGTATACAGACTGTGTTACCACTGTATTAAAATAAATATGCACTGTACCCCTTCCTTTTCAACTTTCATAATGTAATCATAATGCCAGTCTAGACTGTCATGGAAGTGGGCAATTATAATCACCTCATACTCCATAATCTTTATGCACTTGGGTTAAAGACTTGCATCTGCCAGAGAAAAAGTGTCATTTTTCATCTTGAGCAAAATTAGTGTCAACATTTTTTATACAAATAAATATATCTTGCACAGATATAATATAAACATAAACAGACACATGAAACCAAAATACTGTATCTTGGCTCAGACTTCAATGGATTTAACACCTGCAACTCTGTTTTCAACTAGCTTTTAGTATAAGTTCTCAAAATCTTTTTAAATGAGTAATACTTTACAGTCTTACGATTTGTAGCATGAAATGAATGCATATGAGACTTGAGATATAATACTGAGAGTAGAAGTCACTTGAACATGTTTGTACAACTAAGATGGTTACAATGTGATTTATTTTAACAACACTCCTCCCCCTATCCTATAGGACAAATCCGTTTTTGACAAAGGTCTGTTTTTTATTCATGTCTATGCTGATTTTGTAGTCCTGTGCTTTATTGGACTGACAATTATGTAGAATACAGTGCTCTCTTGCTATAGTGAATGCCTCTATAACAAAATCCCTCTTATGGGGCTCTGTGCCTGATGCCTACACATCGGGGATCTGTGCTGTATAGGCACCCCTAATTAACATTCCCACACACTGGGGTTCTGTGGAACCCCACATGCATGCACGGGAGGGACATGCATCCCTTCCACACCTGATCCCCCCAGCTCTTCATGCAGCTACATGCATAATGGCCCAGAGGAGTAATGGGGGTGTGACAGCACTTTGCTCCATTCACAAAGATACAAAGTGCTGATCAAGGGGAGGCACAAGGTATGTCAAGGGGACCCTGCTGCAATGTGTACCTGCTCTACCAAAGGACACCTGCCAGCTGTGGTGAGAGGGTAACACCCTCCACCCTGCTGTCCCAGTCCTCCAGGCTGCCAGTTTGGGCTTGGGGCAGTTATTCTGGCACTCTCCCATGGATTGCAAATGACCTTACCTTCCAAGGATCCCCTGCCCACACACAGCAGGGATCCACTTTGAGACCCAGGACGGGCATCCAATTGGATGACAGGCATCCAATTGGATGCCTGCCTGTGCTGTCACTCTGCCCCATGCAGCAGCATACCAAGGGTGCAGCTGTGGACAGGTGGCCAGTGGTTATGAATGCTGGCCACTGTATGCCTGTCCATGGGTGTGTAGCTATGCAGGCTGGTCATGCGCATATTCGGCCTTTGTTCATGCATAGAGCCCATAGTGAACACCTGTGATGAATCCCATTGTTCCCAATATAAGCATAATAACACTTTGTTATAGTGAACACTACAGTAGCTATAGTGAATAAATTAAACTGGCTTCAGAGATGTTCACTATAAAGAGGGACCATTGCACTTTGTAAAAACCCAATAAATTTAAACACAACTGATGAAGGGGTACCTGTACACAGTCAGGTTGTCTTCCAAATTCAATTGCCTTTCTCTTTTTAGATCTTTCTCTAGCCCATCAGTTGTGCACTGTTAAAGTAAATTTAAATATACATTTAGCAATTTGAACATATTCACACTTGGCAGACTTACGGCATGAGAAGTAGAAAAAGCATGGGGGGGTGCAAATACAAATACAGTATTTCACCTTAACTGTTTTCTGTCTGTCCCTTCTACCTGAGCAAATGTGTTTTCTGTCTGTCCCTTCTACCTGAGCAAATGCTCACCAACCTTTACTGTGAAGCAAACCTGGTACCCTGAAAAAGACAGGACCTCCCGTGCTCTGCAACACTTTAGTCCTGGCTACTGCTGCAGAATCCCCAGGCTTCTGCCAGGGTGTTCATAAAGGTTTCAGTCATGATCACAGTATCACTGCAACAGCAGGAAATCTACAGTCCATACTCCCATATCTCAATGACTGGCTAATCAGAGTCAGATCTTAGCAGCTGTCACACCAACACACAAGAACTTTAACGCAGACCCTGCAGGCACATGGTGGGTCCTAAATCTTTTTATTTTAACCAGAAGAGACACACTAAGCTGAAGCTTGTTTACAGGTGCAACCTGGTAGCACAAGGAAGTTAAATGACTTGCTCAGGGTCACACAGTATGTAAGTGGGTGCTGCAGGATTCAAACCCAGGTCTCCAGGTTTGCAGCTCAGAGCCTTAAACTACTGCACTATACTGCCTCCAGACCTAAAAACCTAAACAAGAGCAGTTTAAACCTGAATCAGCAGATTGTCAACTTGGACACAGTAATCAACAAAGGCACGGGGAGAGTAAACCCCTTCCCCAAAAAAGTAACCAAAGTCATGGAACAGGTGAGGTTATTCTACAGGACCAGGACTCTGGCATTGTGACTGATTCTTCGAATGTTGGGAACCATAGCCTCATGTATAGATTTAGTACCAGGGGCACTTTGAAACATGGGCCTATTACAAACTTTGGTAATTAAGGCTGGAGAGCCCCTGAACCACAATCCAACAAAGACAGTCACACTAGGAGTATTGGTCAAGAAATCCATTCTGTGCTGGACATTTCACTCTAATATACTCAAAGGGGCTCTGATACAGACAGAGCATGACCTCAACATAGACATGTATCCTGGCTTATCACGATGAGGCACAGCACTGGAACATCAGCCAGCACAATGTAAATGGACACAATCAGAAGCCAACAGGTCCATGAATGTCCTTGAAACAGATAAGACATAGGTGAATCCTAATCACATCTGACAACAGAACCATGGTGGCCAGCACTGCTCATCAAGAAGGAACAAGGATTGCACATCTGGTCCGAGAGGCAGCGAAGGAGCTACTATGAGCTCAAAACAACCTCACATCCATCACTGCCATTCACCTAGTGGGCACTGTCAGTGTTCAGGCAGATTGTCTCAGCAGATAAGCAATAGACTCAGGAGAATGGGTGCTTCACCCACAAATATTCTGTCAGATCAGCAATCAGAGTGGCCTGTTTCAAATCAATCTAATGGTTTTCAAGAAGAACACCAAGTTGCCAACCTTTTTCTTAAGATTCAAGGAGCCAAACTTGTAGAGTGAGGATGCATTATCTTAGAACTCCAAACAAACATAAATGGGCACCACAGGTAGCTGCAATTGTGCTAACCAAGATCCAGGATCCAAATTTGACAACAATACAGACAAGAAGGTTGCACTCAGGTTGAAACCAACGCTCAAGCATATTCCAGAAGGTGAGTTTATTGAGACATGAAGACACAGTAACTGACCACAGTGCTTTGACCATGTGTGCCTTCCTCATGGGCTGTGTCAGTTAGAGTCCCAGAGCAGAAAAGAACTTATAGAGCTCACAGTAGGTCTTAGGTGAAATCTATTACATTCAATACAACAACAAATTAAGGGTCAACTACATATGTGTATATATATAAATATATATATATAGTAAAGTGCATAAATATAATGCTAAAACACCCTATAAAAAAACTTTTTAATATAATTATGTGCTACCCTACATCTAAAAACACATATTTCATTAGTGAATGTTCAGAACAAACCTAATATTTTATAATGAGAAACTTTAGACACATACTGAATAATACATTTTTCTCACTAAAATTGAATTAATTATCCACTAACTGGAACTGGACCAAGCCTCTAGAACATTACAATGGACTTTTAGTTTTTCAGGCAAATTTTCTTATTATGTTTTATATTTTTAATAGTATTTTTAAGGCAAATTTTCTTACTATGTTTTATATTTTTAATATTAGTTTTAAACTCTTGTTCGTTGAATCTGATAAGTGCTTGTATCCTTTTTTGTCCAAGAAAGATATCAGGAAACATCCCCCCCAAAAAGTTTATGCAAGAGAAGAACCCAACCAGGACAACAGGGATGAAAATGGAAATCCAAGCACTTCGAGGAACTTCAGGGGGAAAACGTATCAGTTGTACCACTTTTGAACTAACCCGTTCACAAATATCTATTTTACAGAGAGGTCTTAATTTTGTTCTTGTGCCTAAACCTGATCTTTTCAAGGATAAAACTGATCTTTTTAAACTTATCCATAATCTATAATGTTAATCATTTTTATATTGGCTCATGCTTGCATGCCAGCCAACATACTGCAGTAGTAGATTTGGAGGTGCGGTCACTGTGAGTAAATTCAGGGCACACATCAGTAGGTGCGTCCCTCATTTCCCAATAAGCCAGCATGCAGGTGCTGACACCAGCAGTACATAAAGTGGCCACCAGATGTAACAACAGTGCTGCTGCAATGAGAGGCAAGCTCATCATGCAGCGGCACAATAATAACACGCCTCCTGATGTGCCTTTCCTGGTGAAGTTTTTCACCAAACATAGCAGCAATGACTGCCATCGCTGACTTCAGGGGAGCCCAATCCCCCTGTTGGCATGCCGTGACCCACTTCATTTGCCAGTGAGGGAGCCCACTTCCTGTTAGCATAATGCCCCCCTTCCATTCCAATTGTGTGTGGAGGGGGGTGCCCAATCCCTCTCAGCATCATGCACCCCAACAGTCTTTCTTTGCTGGCAAGAGGCCCAATCCCAGTCAGCTTAAGTCCCCCTGCTCCATTCAATTTGCAGATGGGGGAGCCAATTCTGCATCAGTATAATGTCCCTAACCCCAATTTGTGCTGTGTGCCGAGGGGGTGCCCAATCCCCCTCAGCATCATGTGCACCGCCCACCTGTTTCTGTGTCAACAGGGGGCCCAATCCCCATTGGCTGCGGTCCCCCTTCCCGTAATTCAGGTGTTACACTGGGAGACCACCCCAGTGTATCAAGCAACACCTGCAAAAAAAAGAAAACTGACCCTCGTTGTCTGTTTTTCTTTCCCTGTAAAAGAAGAAAATGGTCCCTCGTGGTCTCTCCTGCCCCTCTCCCAACCAGCACCCACCCTCTACGTACCCTGCTTCCCCACATATCCCCCTTACTCCATACTTACCTCCATAGCCCGGTGCAACTATCTTCGGTGGACCGGGAACAAGTCTGCACTCTTCAAAGCCAACCATGAACTGAAGAATTGCCTGTAAGCTGTATAATGGCATAAATAGTTTTTTGTTTTACTTTGGTGCATATCTCGGGCATTTTGGGGAATTTTGGCACCAAATTTTCAACATGGGGTTATTGGGACCCCTCCTTATGAATTCAGTCACTGTCATGGCATTATTCGGCCCTGAAAGGTGCTTTTGCAGTCACTGCACTGAATCACCTTTCTGGACTGATTAACAAAATGACAGTGCCACTCTTCATGAGGTGGGCTCTCAAAAAGCCTATGCTGCAAATTTGGTGAAAAAATCAAAAAAATAACTTTTACGAGCTTGCGTTGCGCAGTTTCCACGCATGCTTGTAACTTCATGAATTTGTAATATTTTCACTCCAGACTTTCAACATTGGCATTTTTCCACACCTCCTTATGAACAGTACAGCTGTCATTTAACATATCCTGGCTGAAATGTGTTGTCACACTTCTGGTGCAGAATAGCATGGTCACTGTGGGAGATCAGTTTTAGGGACAGATTAGCAAAATGACAGTGACACTGTTCATGAACACAGGTCCTAAAATGCCTATGTTGAAAATATGGTGATGAACGTCCATAAAATGACTGCATTACAAGCATGCATTGCGCAGTTTCCACACACACCCTTGTAACTTCATAGATTAGCAATATTTTTATGCCAGATTTTCAACATTGGCATTTTTTCACACCTCCTTATGAACAGTACAGCTGTTATTTTTCACATCCTGCCCAAAATGTGTTTTCACACCTGTGGTGCACAATGACATGTTCACTGTGGGAAATCAACTTTTAGGACAGATTAACAAAATCACAGTGCCACTGTTCATGAGGGGACGTCCCAAACTGCCTATGTTGAAAATGTGGTTAAAAAATTCCAACAATAATTGGGTTATGGACGTGTGTTGCGCAGTTTCTATGCATGCTCATGACTTCACCAATTTTTCATATTTTCACTCAATATTTTCAAAGTTGCCATTTTTTTACACCTCCTCGTGAACAATACAGTTGTCATTTTTCACATCCTGCCCAAAATGAGTTTTTGTGCCTGTAGTGCCAAATGGCATAGTTGCTGTGCAAAACCACCTTTTGTCTACCAAACTGATAGTGCTGCTCTTCATGAGGTGGGGTCACAAAAAGCCCATGTTGAAAATTTGGAGTGAAAATATTAACAAATGCCTATGGCATTAGGGTTTCCAACTGTAACACCCCACCCTGTAGAGACTGACAGGCGTTGGGGTGTGACTTAGGATCATTGACTGTAATGCTCAAGCCATTCCACCTCCACCCCCTCCCTACAGTCAGTGTCAGGCATCGAGGTGTGCCTTGGAGTGTACGGTCCTAAAGTTCACCCCATTCTCCTATATTGCACCCATTTCAGCATATTTCCTTATGGAATGGGGTAAGTATAAGGACCAAAGACCCCAAAGCACACCAGGACACTTGTCAGTGTCTACAGGGTAGGGTGAGGTAAAATGGCATGAGCATTATAGCTGACAACCCAAAGGCATGCCCTAACACCTGTCACTCTCTGCAGGGTGGGGGTGGGATTGGCGTCAGTTCAGTATTTCACTGCCATTCCTATTATGCATCTCTAACTCATGGACTACCAATGCCAATGCCAGCGAGACAACATTTCGTATTGACAAATGCTTTTTTGAATTTGACACTTTCCAGTTTGATGCCCTGCTGCTTAGTTGTTATGATGCTCCTTAATTAAAACAGCTCTATGGTGCCCACTCTTTAGTATTCTTTTATGTATTTGTTTGTTTCCATTACAGTGTTACTCTTTTCAATGCATACCCTTGGGACCACTGAATAGTATTTATTTGAGAAAGGTATGCATTTTTGCGAATCTGTATACTTGTAATGCAGGTTTGCGCTCAGTAATATGCCAGCATTCTGATATGCATTTGCACTTTATATTAAAGGGTTAGTGGGTAGTGATGTCATGTGTGTGATGAATTTGTGATATATTTTCCTTTTTTTATATTCTTTCAAATGATTACATCTGGGGGCACAAGAGAGGCACTGATAAAGGTGGCTGCCTGATCTGTAAGCACCAAGTAACCACAGGGCAATAACAATTTTTTTACATGTACTGTATTTCAGCTATCATATCTAAAACAATCACAAAGGATCTATAGTCAGAAGGGTGCTGTACCTGCTGCTTAGTTTTGAATGAAATGTAATGGATAATTAAGCTACCAGAGTCCGAGTGAGTGCCAGTCACTTCAAGAGGGGCACTGCATGGCACGGTACAGCTAAGCATGGCAGCAAACTTCCAATGGCCTGAACTGACAGAGCCACAACAATCCTCAGGGAAATACAGTATGACTCAGTGTAGATTAAGCAAATGCTCAGGACATTACTGGATGACATACTTAAATAATGAAATTGGTGGCAGTGGTTGAGCAGAGAGTAGAGGCAACAGAGTTCAGGACTGCAGAAACTGAGTTTTTTTCTTTGTAAGTAGAATCCAAAGCCTTGAGGCAGGAGAACTGGATAACAGCATTTGAAAAGTAGCTGGCTCAACTGTGAGACAAAGTAAATTACCTCACAAATTAAGGCTGCTGCAACAACATATGGATCATAGGCATAATGGAAAGCTTGGAGAGGCCCATCATGAATACATTTCTGCAAACCATGATTCTTAAACTCCTGGACCATTACTGGGATGGGCCGCTGGAAGTCAAGTGATCCCACAGAACTCTAGATCCAAAGCTTGCTCTAAGGCAGCCACACAGACCAATACTGGCCTGTTTTCCAAGATGCAGTATTAAGGAGGAAATTTTAAAGAAAGCATGAGAAAGAGGACAACTGTACTGGAATGGCCACTGGGTTCCAGGACTTTTAGTAGGATATAGCTAAACATTGAAAGGCCTTTGCATATGTTAAAAAAGACCTAGCTAAAGCTGGAGTACAATATTTGCTATGTTACCCAGCCACCCTACATGTTGACTGGGCTCAAAAGTGGCACTCTTTCTGTACTCTCCAAGTAGTGGATAGCTTTAGTGTCATGGGGGGTAACAGATCAACTGGAAAATCCCCAACTCCTGAGGAGGCAATGGTGGACCCCAGTGGCCAAAGCCCATGCAACCACTGCTGGCTCTGACTCCCAGCTCAAATCTTCATGGTCCTTTCTTCCTCAGTAGGCTGGGGCACAGAGGGGAGGACCCAGAAACTGATTCCTTAGTTAGGGTGAGGAGTTCAGGTGGGCAGTGGAGGCAGGTGTTGAATTGCCCACTTGAGATATGCCTCAGAGAGCTGGCATTAGGAGGTAAAATCAGAATTGAAAAAAAAGGAGGAGGGGCCATGCAGAGATGAACAGATGGCCTACCAAGCCACAGCCTGACAGCCCTTCTCATAGACCATGAGCTGTGAGTAGGCAGACTGCAGCACTGACCCTGCAGCAACACATGCACCCCAATGAAGCAGTAGTACAAGGAAACTTGTAAAGAGTGAAGCCAAGATGATCCAAACAATGAGAGAGGCCCCAAGAAAAGAGACCACAAAGCAAATCAGCCTCCCCAGGACTAGGATTCACAATCATAATGCCAGCTCCAGATGCTCGTCTCCATGTTTGAGTACCAGCTCCGGTGACAGGAATCCTCCTCATAAAGTTACAAGAGAAAAGCACTCCAGTCAAGAGAGAGCGTTCTGGGGGGAGTGCATGACTAGAGTATTATGGAAGAAATTGACTTTCATGACCAAGAGACATAGGGATTGTCCTTGTGACTGAGCAAGGCTAACATTGTAGAGGGAAATAGCAAGGGAATGGTGCAGTTGCGAGATGCTCTGGAGCCCCCAAGTCCCAGAAGAGAACATGATCATTGACTGGGGTGAAATAACTGAAACTGCTGGTCAGCAGATGTGCATAATGGAGGAAAATCCAATGGACTATATGAATGTATTACATTAAATATTAGGGGACTGATTCTAAAAGGTGTTACACCTGGCGCAAGGCAATTTATGCCGAACCCAATGGCGCAAATTATACCTTGCACCAGGCATTACGCTAGTTGTGATTCTGAGTCATGGCTTGTGCCATGCCATATGCGGGTTGCACCAAAGGTGGGCTACACCACCCACTACACCCGCCACCCACAGCAGCAAGGTGCAAGGGTTGGTTATGGCAAGCAACTGCACCCTATTCTTAAAGGGTGGCTGCCATAACCCACCTACACTATTCCAGGACAGCTGTTGGTGCAGCGGGGTTAGACTAGCATGGAGGTGGTCTAAGGGGCATCCATCCTGGCAAAATGATGGATGCACCCTGCTGCACCATGGGATGCACATTGCCCTGCTCCTGGTACTCCCAGCACATTCATGCCTCCACCCCCTGAATGTTGGGGTACCCATGTGTTCCATTTACCACACTGACCCTGCAAAGACCTGTGCCACCCAACCAGCCCCCCCAATGCCCCCAGGTGATTGCCACTGCATTTCAGGGCAGGGGACTCTGGGGGGGCAGTAGAATGCATGCTATGACTTGTGGCATCCAGGTCCGGTGTGCCATTCTTTTGGCACTAGGCTATGGCTGCTGCAAGTCATGGGCATAGGTGCTGGGGATCCTGCTTGTCTTGGAATATGGAGCAGGATCCACAACGTAGCAACGCATGGCACAACTCGAATATGCCCGCAAGTTGCACCATGCATTTTAGAATTGGGCCCCATGACTGAAAGTGTAAAATTATGAGTGTCACTGAACTGTCTTTCTGTGTGTTCTCCCCTTCTCCTGTCTACTCTGGTCTTATGTGCTGCACCCCCCCACACACACTAGCTGCCACTCACTCTTAATGTTTCTATGTATTATCTGTCTATTGTTACATTTTACCTTCAACCCATGATCCTGCTTCAGGGCTACTCCCCAAAGCTATGAGTGACCCATGCCTCATCAAAGGTGTGTTATGTTTGCAGCATGATGGAATGTGGGGTTGTACTGAGAAGCTAGACAGAGGCACTATGAATGGTAAGTTGATGTGGAGGGGAGTGACTCAGAGAGGTAAGGTTTCTTTTTCTTTTCTTCAAGATGGTTAAAACACATTGCATCTTATCATTGGGAGGATTAATATGATGCAAGAGGGAGGGGGGAAAATTGGAGAGCAGGGGTGGAAATGGCAGCACTCCAAGCAACAGGGAAGATAATAGATCATAGGGAGTGGGGACGGGAATGTCATGGGGTGTGGCTCACGGTGTAGGCGGGGTGCATGGCAATTTACAAGGCAGGGAAGAACTGTCCTATGCCTGGGTACAATGGATGTTAGTTTATGATTGGGGAGAAAGGAATTCTTGGGTAAGCTATCTCAGAACAAGAGGGAAGTGAGGGAAGGAACCAGTGATACTGTAAATAGCTTTTTCAAAGAGATGGCTGAAACATAAACAGGATCCTGTCCTCTTGGAGACTAAGAGAATGAGCACAGTGGAGACAAGAGGAATGGGGGTGTTGAGATCTCCAGAGATGGAGCTCTTCAACAGGTCACTTGAGACAGGGAGGGTACCTAGGGATTGGCGAGAGGCACATGTGGTGCCAATCCATAAAGGGGGGTCAAGAGAAGTACTAGGTAACTATAGACCCATCAGTTTGACCTCGGTGGTGGGAAAATTAATGGAGAGTATACTAAAGGAATGATTGGGGTATGTACTTGAGGTAGGAGGTCTGGATAGTCGGCAACATGGGTTTGTGCCAGGTAGATCATGTCAAACCAACCTTGTGAAGTTCTATGAATGGGTAACATCAGAACTGGACAGGGGAAAGCTTGTGGATGTATTATTCTTGGACTTCAGCAAGGCGTTTGACTCTGTCCCCCACAATGGCCTGATGGAGAAACTGATGGGGTTAGGAGTAGGCCCTTTGATGGTCAGATGGATTGAAAACTGGCTAGCTGGATGCACCCAGAGAGTAGTGGTCTGTGGGGAGCTCTCGAACCCTAGAGAGGTAAGCAGTGGGGTACCGGAGGGCTCTGTCCTGGGTCCGATCCTGTTTAATGCATACATATCAGACATCAGGGAGGGTATAGGGTGTGAAATGAGTCTCTTCATGGATGATTCCAAGATGGGAGCAGTAGTTGAGGGAGAAGAGGGGAGGTTGGCCCTGCAAGGGGACCTGGACACCCTGGAAAGCTGGGCTCACACATGGAAATTAAATTTCAATATCACCAAGTGCAAGGTGTTGCATCTTGGTCGGGGAAACCTTAAACACAGGTACACCCTGGGAGGGATGCTGGAGGCCTCAATAGGGGAAAAAGACCTAAGGGTCATGGTGGATGCATGTATGAATAACTCTGAGCAGTGCAGGAGAGCGGCTAGCAAGGCAAACAGGATGCTGGGATGCATCATAAGGGGATCACCTCTAGGGAGCAAGGAAGTGATTCTGCCACTGTACAATGGACTGGATTAGACCACACCTTGAGTACTGTGTACAGTACTGGAGACCACACTTGAAGAGGACATACAGCTCCTGGAGGGGTACAGAGGAGGCAACTAAGATGATCGAGGGCTAGGGATTTGGTTTAGGAGGACAGACTTGAGGAGCTCTTGGTCTGTTTCTCATTGGAGGAGAGGAGACGGGAGGACATGATTGAGGTCTTCAAGTACCTCAAGGGAATAAATAGGATAAACATGGAGGGATCTTTAGACTAAAGCAGGAGATATCACCAGAGGGCATGGTTTGAAGTTGGAAGGTGGAAGGGTGAGGGAAAGAGGAGGAGGTTTTTCACTGAGAGGGTGGTGGACCCTTGGAATGCACTGCCTGGTGAGCTGGTTCAGAGATCCACAGTGGAGGGCTTCAGAGAGGTGGGACAGACAGAAAAGTAGATGTATCAGATGATGGCCTGTCCCGAGGGGGTGGGGATGGATGATAGGGGTTTCTGGAGCACAAGGGATGGGAGTGCCTCGGCACCCAACTAAGGATCTAAGGTTTGAGCAGACTTGATAGACCGTAAGGCCTAATCTGCTGGCAAATAGTATGTTAGTATGTTAGGTGAAGGCAAAATAACATAGGGAGGGAAGTGTGGATGACACAGGGTGGTAGTGCAGGGAGGTATACAGTATACCAGAGAGGGATGGTACATTAGGAAGGGGCTAAAGTGAGAAAGGAGATCCATAATTTTGCAAGGTGGAGGAAGACTTACTGTAGTAGCTCTTGTATGGTGGCAACCTCTGAGGGAGAATGAGCAGAGGTATGAATAGCGAAAGAATTGCTTTGACTCTCGCCTCACTGTTTAATGCTTAATATTAATCGCTACCCCCAACTCCCCATAAAGACACTTGGACAAGGGGAGTGCCAGGGCTGGTCAGGGAGCTGTGACTGCTATGAAGAGAGTACCATCACCACAGAACATCCCCACATAGTTTAAAGTAACAAGTCCTGAAAGGAAGAGGCCCATGGGGTTAGAAAGAATAGCTTTCAAAATAACCTTGCAAAATGAGTCATTAACTTTTGTCTGGATCGCAGGTCTCAAATTTTTACACATCTAAGGCATGGTCCGAGACATGGATGGGGCAGTAGGCTGAAGAGACCCATGTTGATGGTTACGGAGCTTCTGACTCTTCAGTGTGTAAGGGTCTTATGAACAGTACAGCTGTCATTTTTCACATCCTGCCCGAAATGTGTTTTCACACCTGTGGTGCACAATGGCGTAGCCACTGTGGGAAATCAACTTTTGGGACAGATTAACAAAATCACAGCGCCACTGTTCATGAGGGGAGGTCCCAAAATGCCTATGTTGAAAATGTGGTTAAAAAATTCCCAAAATAATTGGGTTACGCATGTGTGTTGCACAATTTCTATGCATGCTCATGACTTCACCAATTTTTCATATTTTCACTCCAGATTTTCAAAGTTTCATTTTTTTACACCTCCTCATGAACAATACATTTGTCATTTTTCACATCCTGCCCAAAATGTGTTTTCATGCCTTTGGTGCCAAATGGCACAGTCACTGTGCAAAACCACCCTTTGGCTACCAAACTGATAGTGCCACTCTTCATGAGGTGGGGTTACAAAATGCCTATGTTGATAATTTGGAGTTAAAATACCAACAAAAGCCTATAGTGTTAGGGTTTCCAACTGTAACACCCCACCTTGTACAGACTGACAGGCATCAGGGGTGTGACTCGGGATCATCAGCTGTATTGCTCATGCCATTCAACCCCCAACCCACCCTGCAGCCAGTGACAGGCATTGAGGTGTGCCTTAGAGTGCTCAGTTCCAAAATTCACCCCATTCTCCTATACTGCACCCACCTCAGCATATTTCCTTATGAAATGGGGTAAGTATAATACTCAAATACCCCAAAGCACGCCACAACACTTGTCAGTGTCTACAGGGTAGGGTGAGGTAAAATGGCATGAGCATTAAAGCTGACAACCCAAAGGCACACTACAACACCTGTCAGTCTCTGCACAGTGGGGGTGGGGTTGGCGTCAGTGCAATACTTCACTGCCATTCCTATTATGCATCTCTAACTCTTGCACTACCAATGGCAATGCCAGCAAGACAATATTTGGCATTGACAAATGCCTGTTTCAATAAAGATAATCAGAGTGATGTAATTGATGTTAATTTGTTTAATGAAAGGGATTGTGCTAGTGAAACAAAATCATGGCAATTTAGATGACTTAATTGATGTGTTAGAAATTGACATCGCAAATGATAATGAAATGGAGTTCACAGATGATTTAAACCTGAGACTTTTGATTCAACAAATTGAAATGTGTGACAATGTTCCAACAAATAATACCTTCAGACCTCAGTTGAGGTTCTGTACCCTTACCCAGTAGAACAAAATGCAACAATAGTAACTTTTGAGGAGCTCCTTTTAGAAAGCATAGAACAGATCTATAACAAGAATACAGTAATAGCAGAAAAATGTCTAATATATCAATGGCAGACAAAACGGCCTTAACAGAGCTAAAGAAACTATCAGGGGTTGTTATTAAACCCTCAGATTGGGGGAGGGGAGGCTAGTTTTGTTGTCTAAAGACTGGTATGTGAACACAGTTACCAAAATGCTTAATCAAACACACATATACAAAAATATGTTAAAAGATCCCACAAGTGGTATGATGATGGAACTATATGGCTTTGCGGATATTGTTGAGTGCAGGGGGTGAGTTGCTCACAGAGAAGCAGAGTTCACTAAAATTGATTGTCCAGTTTTGCTCACTCTCTATGAGATCCTGAAACTGTACAACAATCCTATATATCCTCCTTTGAGAACAATAATTTCTGGCATCAATTCCATTTCTTACAACTTGTGCAAAGTAATTGATTATTATTTGCAACCATTAGTGTACACATTTCCATCTTATCTAAGGGACAGTATGCACATTTTATCTAAGTTGGATAATTTGGTTTGAAAAGAAGGCTTTTCTTTGATTACAATAGCTGTATGTAATTTTTACACTAGCATATCACGTGACTAAGGTATTAATGCACTAAGTCATTATTTGGGTAAAAACACATTTACTGGGAAAAAGCGATTTCATTCTAACAGCTTTAGAATTCATCCTGCATAGGAACTTTTTCACCTTTAACTAAGACATATATATTCAAATATGTGGAATGGTGATGGGGGCTACTGTAGCCCCCTCATATGTCAATATATATAAGGGATATTGGGCAGAAAAGTACATCTTTCACAGTAAATATATAGAACACATTGTGTTTTGGGGTCATTTTTTTGATGATATCTTGTGTGTCTGGGAGATAAGTGAGCAGATGAGACAAGAGTTTCTGGAATATATTAATTATAATAATATGACTTTGCAATTCACAAATGAATGCAACTCGACCAGGGTCAACTTCTTGAATCTCACACTGCAATACCTCTCAAACCACAAGATAACATCATGCAACTACAGAAAATCTACAGCAAGTAATGCATTACTACACTATAAAAGCCATTACTTCCAAATATTGAGAGAGTTAATCCTGATTGAGCAATAGTTATGGGTAAAAAGAAACTGCACGGATGAAGGGTTATTTGAAATACAAGCCCAGGAACTGACACAGCATTTTCTTAATAGACATTATGATCATGCAGTCTTGTAAACTTCTATAGAGTTCAGGCAACAGAACAATAGATGTTATTACATCCCAAACCAAATCATCAAGGTAACAGTAAGGGAGAAAATAGTGAACAAGCTAGATCGATTACTTTTTCTACCGAATATAACCTAGTAACAGGGGAGGTACGAGCATTAGTGCACAAACTGTGGCCACTTCTAAAAGCAGATAATATTTTAAAAAGCCACATACAATGGTTCCCTTCATGTGACATTTAGAAAAGCAAGGAACCTTAGAGAACATTTTAACCTTAAGTCATTTTGAGGCCAGTAAAAAATCTCCTACATCTACAGTATGCAGTAATTGGTTGCCCACCCCCCCATGGGTTTCTTCACTTGCAAAAATTGTAACTCTTGCAAACATGCATCAGAAGGGAAAGATTTAAAACATCTCATTACTTGCAATACACTGTTTGTAGTTTAGGCTGCTTGGTGCCCTTGTCAAATTTATTACATTGGTAAAACAGTGCATCCCTTAAAGTAAAGAATACAAGATCATCTAAGGGAGACCCAGAATAAAGATGAAAGGAATGCTCTGGGGTCACATTTCAAAAAATATCATGCTTCTAATATAAATGTATAAAAGTTTTCAGCAACTGAACATGTTCCACCATTGGTTAAAGAGGAGAATTGCAAAATGATCCTCCTTCAAAAAGAAATGAAATAGATAGCAGTATTGGATACATTGGTACCAAATGGGCCAAATGAAGAAATTGATTTTAAGCCATATTTGTAGCCATCAGAATGTTTTTAGTTTTCTTGATACAAGAACTTATCAGATTTAATGAACAAGAGTTTAAAAATACTATTAAAAATATAAAACATAATAAGAAAGTTTGCCTGAAAAACTTTTACTCCATTTTCTTGCTCTAGAGGCTTGGTCCAGTTCGTGAGTAATGAATTAAATTATAGTGAGAAAAATGTATTATTCCGTATGTGTCTAAAGTTTCTCTTATAAAATATTAGGTTTCTTCTGAACATTCACTAATGAAATATGTGTTTTTAGATGTAGGGTATCACATAATTATACAAAAAAGTATTTTGATAGAGTATTTTAGCATTATTATAACTGGTGACCCCCGATATCAACCTGTTTTTGAGACCTGTAAAAAGTCATATCAACCTGCAAGTTGATATGGCAAAGTCATATCAACCTGAAAATTGATATGGTTTTTACTGTCTCATGACGGGTTGTGTGTACCATGCTAAGGTACTTACTGAATCAGAAAATTGAACCATTCACAGCATTTTAAATTCTTTTAACAATGGAGAAGCAATTGAAGTTTTATCTTGTCATCATAAAAACCAGCAGGCCATGGAGCCCATACAGTGGTCGAATCATCATTGCAGTAAGCACATAATGCTAAGACTCAGAGCTTTGTTTACTTAGCACCAGTTATTATAAAAAATAACACCTATGAAGATGTGTGATCTTCAGTTCTTTTACACACCCTCAGTGAGTGAAAAAACTGCAAATCACACACCTTCATATGCATTATTCTCTATTTATTTATGCACTTAACTGTATATATAGAGAATAATGCATATGTAGGGGGTTGATATGCAGTTTTTTACACACCCAAGGTGTGATATTAGAGAAACCTCGAGAGCGAAGCTTGAGAGGTTTCACTAATATCACACACCGAGGGTGTGTATAAAAAACTCTGTATCAACCCGCCACAAATGTTTTCTTTTTTTATAATAACTGGTGCATGGACTTTTGGTGTAAACCTATTTGGGCGAGAGAGAAAGCATGGCTGAGCGGGATTTGATTCGGTAAATTATATGCCCCAAAATCCACAAAAAGAGAAGTGGCTTATATAAAAACAATTCCAACCTGTGGGTGCTGAGTTAATTTTTTTTCCATTTTAAGATACAAAAGCCACCGAGTGTAGATTGACGAGAGCGAGTTACTCGGTGGCTTCAGAAGATATGATTCGAGTGTGAACGAGTGTTGCTATAGCAAGTACCGCTTCACGCTTTTTGAATTTTGCTTTCTTTCTACTGAAGCTGCTCTAGTCACCAGCCTCTTTGGTCTATATCAACAGCTTCTGTTTCTCAAAACTGAGAAAAAATTAGCTTATCACCTACAAGTTAAAATTATTCTATACAAGGCACTTCTCTTTTTGTGGATTATGGGGCATCTAATTTACCGAACACTGCTCGGCCACACTATTGTGTTGGAGAAAAGTGAAGACGATCATCACATACAGTGTAAGTGAGAAGTGACTTACAACTACTCAAGTACGGCTTTTGAAGGGTATATGAAATCAGGCTTCTTAGTGCGAGACTGTAAAAGTCGTATCAACCCGTGGGTTGATACAAGTTTTTTCTTATCAACCTGCAGGTTGATCTGACTTTTAACAGCACTCCAAAATGGGTTGATAAAGGGTCACCAGTTATTATATCTATCTATCTATATATATATATATATTTATATATATATATATATATATATATATATATATATATATATATATATACACTATATATATATATATATATATATATATATAGGTATTTACCCTTCATTTGTTGTTGTCTTGAATGCAATAGATTTCACCTGAGCTTGATTGTGAGCTGTATAAGTTTTTGTCTGCTCTGTGACTCTAGCTGGCACACCCTCTGAGGAAGACCCATGTAGGCAAAGTGCCAGGGTCAGTTACTGTGTCTTCATGTCTGAATAAACTCACCTTTTACAATATACTTGAGTGTTTATTTCAATCTGAGTGCAACATTCTTGTCTGTATTATTATCTTACAACTGACAGTTTCAGAGAGGATACATTTTTCCACTTTTGCTTTCGATACAACATGTACTCATCAAAGTCTCAGACCATTGTAGTACTGATAACATCCCATCATCCCAGGAGATACTGGTTCATCATGATAGTAGCAATGTCAATCGACTAGTCATAGACACTGCCTCACAGGCCAGACATCCTGACACAGAGCCCAATCAGACAACTGCACCTTCAGTCTTTCCACCTTATGACATGGCTTCTGAGAGACAAAGACTGCTGGACACGATATATTACCCTAAAGTTGTTTCCACAGCGCTTCAGTCCAGGCACTCATCTACCACTTCAACATACAACACACACTGGACAGTCTTTAAGAAACAGTGTTCATAAAGATAGATTTCTCTGCAGTCAGTAGCTATTTCTTATATCATTCCTATGGCAAGGTGTGGAGAAGGAGCTCTCAGCCTCCTCTATCAGAGTCCAGGTGAAAGCAATAGGAGCAGCAACTGGCACAATAAACAATAGTTTACCAGGAGTGTACCCTTTTGTTATCAGGTTCCTAAAAGCCATAAATCACATCAACCCAAGGACCAAGCACATTATAGTATACTGGGATCAGCACATTTTCCAAGACACACTCACAACTCACCAGTTTGAGTCACTACACTCAAACAACATATACTGAGCCAAAATCAAGGCTGTATTCCTGATTGTAATTTGTTGTGCAAGACACATTAGTGAATTGAGTACCCTTCCCTGCAAGGAACTATTTCTCATTACCCACAGTGATAGTGTGTCACTACAGATGATTTCATTGTTTGCACCCAAAGTGTTAAGTGAATTCCAATCAGTTCAGAAAATAGAGTTTCCGTTTTTTCCCAGTACCAACTAACAAGACCAGGGATGCCACAATGAATTGTTAGACCTAAAAAGAGTGGTCACAGTCTATCTGGACCATAACAAATACTTTGTATAGTCAGAGAGACTATTCATTAACAGCCCAAGGAAAAGACATGAATTATCAAAATCCACTCTAGCTAACTAGATGAAAAAGACCATCCTAGAGCCATACAAAATCAAGAACATTGCTCCCCCCATTCAAAACCAAAGCCCACTCCACAGGGGCCATCTCAACCTTGTGGATAGAGCCCAATGATGTCATGGTGCAAAACATGTGTGCTGCAGCCACCTCGTTAACAATACATACATTTATGAGATACTACAAACTTGACATTGACAATGCCGATAAAGCAGCTTTTGCTAGTAAAGTCTTGATATCAGCAGTGCCATGTTAGTCCTGCCATTATCCAAAACCCCCACCATGGGTCTCATGTACACTGATTCTTAGAACTCAATTGGTAATGGTCTGGGATGCTGTAAGGTGATGGAATATGCAATGGTAGTTTACTCACCTGGTAAAGGTGATTGCATGTTCATCGCCTTACAGCATCCCCGGGTCCACTCTATGCCTCTAGCATTTTGCATAATATTTTTTTATTGAAATTCTGCATTTTTCAAACATACATAAGAGACAATACAGAGACATGCAACAACCTGGATAAACCAGGGTATACAGTCCAAAACTGACTGTATAAACTATGTACAATCCAGTATTTACATACACAGCAGGAATCCATCTCATGACAGTACAAAAATCAATTAGCAACTCCTGTATGTAGATATAACCCACATTCCATATTAGTCAGATGCTGAGAAAGATATAATCTAGACAAATAAAGAAGCGGTGATTCAACAGTCAGCATAAGAAAAAGAAGGGGAAGAAAAAAGAAGAAACCATAACAGGAGTAAGCTCCACCTTGCCAACACATATAAAATCTTACAGCATTTATCCCGTGGTGAAGATCAATACCTCTATTAAGTTAAATCAGAGGTGAAATCCTGCCGTGTCCCCTGGAAAGAGAGAGAGAGAGTCCCCATCCCCACATAAAGCCTGGAAGGCCTACATCCTAATCTCATTAAACCCTTGCTTGAATCACAATTTGTCTATACACTAGCCAAAATACTCGATCAAGTCAAAAAAGGTATGTTTTAACCAATTCTCTTTCTGATAAACTAAGCTCCTACTAATCATAGCATGACAGATGGACCTGCAAAGACCTCTGTAATGAATAAATTGTTTCTAGAGATGACCATCTCTTAGCGTATAACCCTTTGTTTCCCTCACCCCAGAGCTGTCTCTTTACTCTACCCAGAGTAACCACCAAATCCCGCACCCACTGTCCATAATTATAATCTTGATCGTCTTTCCAATGCTGAACCAAAAGAGATTTCACTAGTGCAGTCATCAAAGCCAAATGGAATTTGGGTAAGACTCCGAGTATTTTTGAGAAATCACCCAGAACACAGACCTCCGGAGTTATATATTCTGTATAGTTCAACAATGGGTCCATACGCTGCCTAATTTCAGACCACAGAGGTGAGATTTTACAGCATTCCCACAACACATGCAACAAATCTCCTATTCCCATCCCACATCTAAAACATTGGTCCGTCTGCCTAAGCTTCTTGTCATATAGTTTTGCCGGGGTAAAATATAGATTAGAAACAATAAAGTGCTGCATAGTCCTAAACTTAGGTATAGATATATACCTATGGTTTTCCCAAATCGAATCCCAAGCAAGATTCCTGGGAGCCATTACTTTATCCCAGTACGCCACTTTTATGGGTGAGGCAGGACTAAAAAACTCCACTAGCTCCCTATAAACCTGGGAAAGAACACTTGCATTCGGATCCACTCCCATTAGAAGATCCCAAGTGAAGGAGCCATCTGAAAACCCTCCAATACTTTTCATCACTGCCTCCAACAATCAAGTTAGTTGCAGTCTTTTAAAGAAGGGCAGCCCCTCCATTGAAACTGGTAGAATGACCCTTTCGCCTTGGATAAGGTCCCTTACCTTTAGACCCCTCGCATGGTTGTCCCATAGAGCATTTAACACCTTCCCCCCAATGTTGAGTGTGGGATTACCCAGCAACGGTTGATCCCAGGCTTTCAACTGTACTTTTCTCTGTGCAGGGGTGAGGAAGGACCACCATGCACTCTTTGATTTCACAATCGGGTTCCCACCCCCTTTAATGAAATCTTTTTCAAAATTAGCATACAATATTGCTTCCGGGCAAAAAACCCCGCTCTTTCAATATTTGCCTCTCCATTTGTAGCCATGTTGGAGTATATGTTTCCCCATCGATTTCCCTAACCCAGCGAAGCATAAGACCCAATTGTCCTGCCACGTAGTATACTTGGAATCAGGCAGTTTGATCCCACCCTTTACCTGGGGTAAACGTAATAGTTCATATTTCTTCCTGGAAGGTTTAGTATTCCATAAAAATCAGAAAGAAGCTTCCTGATGACCCTAAACCATGTAGTGTGGATATCATAAGGAGCAATATATAGTGGTATAATAACCTGGGCAATATGTTCATTTTGATGAGGCCTAGTCTGGCCACAAAATTCAAAGGAGCTTATTCCATCTCAGTATATCTCCTCTTATTGCAGATAACACCCCCTCCATATTCGCCTCGGCCCCTTTTTCTCTGTTTGCCGTGATCCGAATGCCGAAGTATTTAATCTCATCTGACCTCCACTGCAGACTTAATGGAGCGAAATCCACCCTATATACATGCGGGGTCAGGGGGAGAACCTGAGTTTTGGTTAAGTTCAGTTTGTAATTTGATACCGCCGAAAATCGCCCAATTAAAACCCTTACTCTCTCAAAACTTAGAACTGGGTCCTCTAAGTGCAACAGAATATCATCAGCAAAAACTGAAAGTTTAAGTTCCCTCCCCCCTAACCTTACCCCTTTTATAAGTTTGTCCTTCTTGAGAGCTCTTAGCAAGGGCTCCAAATAAATATTGAATAATATTGGTGATAGAGGACATCCCTGTCTAGTCCCATTTTTTAACAATATTTCTTGCGAGAGATAACCGTTGCACAATATCCTAGCCATTGGGGCCGCATAAAGATGTTTAATACCTCTAAGCAGACCCTCCGGAAAACCCATCTTCCGCATTGTGGCAAACAAAAAGCAATGGGAAACCCTATCAAATGCCTTTTCGGCATCTAATGATATTAAAGCTAAGGGTAATTGGGAATCCGGTGCATAGCTAAGTATGTGATGAAGCTTCCTATGGGCATCCTGAGCCCCTCTCCCTGGCATAAATCCCACCTGCTCCTCACAGATTAAGCTTGGAGCAATGCTCAATATTCTATTAGCTAAGATTCTCGTTAGTATCTTGATATCCTGATTCATTAGAGCTATAGGCCTATAACTGTCCACCCGATCCCTAGGTTTGTCTGGTTTAGGGATCAGTGATATAAATGTCTGATACAGTGGTGGATGGGACAACCCCTCTTGCATAATAATATTGAAAAACTCTAACAAAAGTGGAAGTATAGTCTGTATATGTGCTTGATAGAACTTATCTGTAAGACCATCTGGTCCCGGAGTTCTACCAGTCGGTAAGGATTGCACCACCCCCAATATCTCCAAATCCGTAATAGGAGCCGCTATCTCTCTCGCCTGTGCTTCCTCTAACACTGGGAGAGATATTCCCTCGAGAAAGACGTTAATTTCCTCCTCTCCAGCTGCATTTCCCAACCCGTATAGATCGATAAAATGGGACGCGAATGCATCTGCCATTTTTTGAGAGTCCGTTATCAATTTCCCCCCATGCCATATAGAGGTAATTGTTCTGCTTGCTTCCCATTCCCTAACCCTGGCTGCTAGCAAATGACCTGGGACATCCCCCTGGAGTAGATATTTAGCCTGAATCCTATCCAGCCAATACTCCACCTTACCATACCAAATGTCCGCCCATTCCCCTCGCAAGGTTTTAAGTTCCAAATCAATTTCTCCTGAGGATCCCTCCAGAGGAGATAGCGATTCAATTGCCCCCAAAATAAATTCCTCCTTTGCCTTCCTCATTCTATTCCTCTTGGCTGCCAAAGCCTGAACTGCCCCTACGTATAACACTTTACAGGTCGGCCACACCAGCTTTTGATTTTGTAGGGATGGTAATTGATACTGAATAAATCCTCTCAGGGATTCGTCTAACTCCTCTTGCACTGTAGTTTCTGAAAACAGCAAATCATTCAATCTCCACCTAACTGGCTTGGGGGGAGCCGGACTTGGTTCCCACAATAAAGAAATAGGGGAGTGATCCGAAAGGACCCTAGCCGCTGTCGTCATGTCCTTCACTTCCCTAAGTACCTCACTGCTAACCAAAAAAAAATCAATACGTGACTGAGTCTTATGGGCCGCAGAATAAAAGGTCATAATATTACCTCTCTTGGAGTGGGTCCTACTCGGATCCACCATGGCTGTCACCTCCAGCATCATTTTCAAGGCAATCTGTGCCTTGTTTAAGGGTCTACTAGATGGAGGTATCCTATCCTCCATATTATTGGCACACACTTTCCAGTCCCCAGCCAAAATAAGCAGATCTGTAGGTATGGCTACTATGTCCCTTTCAATGGAGGCATAAAAGTCTGCAGAAGAAGGGGTGGGGCCACAAATAGAGGCCAGTGAAATTGCTTTGCCAGCTAGAACCCCCGAAAGGTACAGCCCCCTACCATCTTCCCTTGCCAGCACCTGTTCAACCCTACATGGACAATTATTTCTTATTAGGATCACCACCCCCCCGATGCCTTTTCCTTAACCTGCCCATACACCTGGCCCACCCATAGTTTCTTAAGGCAGCTTAATTCCTCTGTTAGTAAGTGGGTCTCCTGCAAAGCAACTATGTGAGCTCCCAAGTAGTTAATATGCCTCAAAATAACCATTCTTTTGCGTCTACCCCGAGACCTTTAACATTCCAAGAAATTATATAGTAGCGAGTCATTGTCCGTCAAATAAGTCATAGCATGTGATCCATTTCACCATATCCTTTCCGTTCCGCCTTCCCTCACTACTCTTTCTTTGAACTCTCTCTCTCTCTCTCTCTCTCTCTCTTTCCCAGCCCCCCAATCCCGCCCTCCCTTGCCCCCAATCCTTCGATCGACCTCCTAGCAAATCGTCGGTCATAGATGAGCCTCCCTCTGGATCCCTCCTGCCCTCATTCCATATCCCTATCACTACAAGAGTCTGCCCATCACCTAATCTCCCACTACCATTCTGCCCTCCTGCTCTATTCCATCCTGGTCATCTCAGACTTCCCCTCTCATTACAATGAAACTCCGGAGCAATAACATACCAACAATCATAAGTGGGTCGGTTCTCACTGGAAACTTATCCTGTTTGAAACTATTTCCACTAAATACAGGAGGGTTCAAATAATGCTATCCTTATATATTCCCTTTAGTGGAACATGGTCATCACTGACCCCTCAGGCTTTACCCCCTGAAATCAGGTAACTCCCCCTTGAGCCCCTACTCCAGACCCCATGAGACGACCCACACAGGCCAATCAAACTTGATGTAGCCCCCAGAGTTACTACCTAATATAAAGAGAGCAAAAAAAAAAAAAAAGGAGAATACAGCCATAGCTAAAGTAGGCTTAACATCCTGAAAAACTTCATGTTCTCCTTGTCAATATTTACTCAGGTCCATACATAACCACCTTATCTGGATAGTCCAGCTCAGGTCTAGGGCTTAAATAAATTAGGAAGTTCAACACGCAAGCCTTCCAGTGCATCCCTCGCGGTTAGGTATCGCTTTTCTCCCGACTGTAGTCTCACCAACAGCGTTGCTGGGTACTGCAGATGAAATTTAATGCCAGCTAAATAAAGCTTTTTCTTGATCTCCGAGTATTCCCTCCACTTCTCCCTAATCAAAGTGGTTTGATCCTGAAACATCCAAAGCGTCGCGCCGTTCCATTGAAGAGATTTATGTTGCCTAGCCTTCCACAGCACATGCATCTTCTCTTTAAAATTGAGGAATCTCATAATAATCACCCTGGGTCTTGCCCCAGGCAGGAGTGTTTCCCTTAGTGTTCTATGGGCCCTCTCAAGGTTATAAGCTTCCCCAAATGGTGTCTGGCCCAGCAACTTAGAGAGCAGGTCCTGAATAAAAGTAACACAGTCCACCCCTTCAGTTCTTTCCGGCAGCCCAGCCAGTATCAGGTTGTTTCTCCGACTTCTCGATTCTTGATCATCCATTCGTTCTTCGAGTTTCTTAATTTGTTTTCTAGCCAAAATCAACTCCTGTTCCATCATCGTCACTTTTCTCTCCTGAGAAGCAATCCTGGCTTCAGCATCCCCCATACGCTGTGCAAGAGATTGTAGTGCCGGTTTCACATCAGCAAAACCACCACCAATCCTTGGAGTAGCTTTTTAATTTCTTGTATGTCCTCATTAGATTGACCCATTCCCCCTCCTCTATCTAAATCTTCCTCCAGTTCCGTAGGGGTAGGGGATTGGGGCTTAGGCCTTTTAGTCGCGGGGGATCTCACTGCAAGGGGCTCCGTAGCTTCGGACTCCATCTCGGCTACCAATCTCGGCCTGCTCCTTCCGGTTGCAGCGCACGCAGGCTAGCCCTTAAACAAGTACACCTCATTTTATTTTAGAAAGCTTACAGCCCGAACTCCCGACCGCTAAGGTTAACTCACATTAATATTAGTAAAGCAGTCAAATCAGGTGGACCCTTGACGTTTTAACACCAGAATTATAACTCGGGCCTAGGAGCAGCACAGAGGACGTCTAGCTCGACTCAGCACATCACGTGACCCCGAAATCTGCCTCTAGCATTTTGGATAAAAGAGGGCATGTGGTTCTACAATATCAAACTTGCAGAATGGTAATTTCTACCAGCATGGCATATGGGCTGGTTAAGCATTATATTGTATTTAGGGAAATATATATATAAAAATCTGTTCTTATGTCCTTACTCAGAGTTGTTTATTGATGTTCAGTGCCATAACTTCTACCACAGTTTCCTTTTAGACACTACACAGTTTGAAAAGATTCAAACTGGTCTCACAGGTGAGTGGCAAGACTAGGTGGATTAGGCTTTGAAACATATGGTCACATGAGCATTTCTAGCTTATCAGGTGGACATAACCCAGTTGGTAATGGTCAGGGATGCTGTAAGGTGATGCTCATGCAATAACTTTCACCAGGTGGGTAAACTACTGTTAAGCCAACAGTATTAGATACCAGGACCTATTTATATTTAGTATACATGCCATATTTTGGGTGTATGCTTGCAACAGCAGCAAAGCTACAAACATCCAAATATTTTTAATATTTTTGTACAATTTGACAAATAATTTAAATTGTAAAAATTAGGAACTCCTGTGACTTAAAATTGATGTAATCAACTACCTCCCTCTTAGCAGTTTCTGAAACTCTTCCAAGAAAGCTTGCATATACATTTTCAATTATCTCGCTGCAAAGACAGCTAAGTTGTAGGTATGAATACATAAATAAATAAATAAACAAAATAAATAAATAAATTCTGCTGTGGCCTCTGCTGTTCAACTTTTTTATTAATGATATAGAGGCTGGAGTGTTGAACAGGCTGCTTATTTTTAATGATGACACTAAGCTGGCCAGATTGGTAGGCTTCCTTGAAAATAAGGACAACGTGCAGAGAATCTGAACAAACCGGCTAACTGGTCTGTCTCACGTAGTGCTGGTTGACATTTCTAGTACTCTTTAAAAATTGCACAAAATTGCTGATTTTGTGTTCAAGTAATGTTCATGAAATTGTGTCAATATCCAACATGATTTTAATTATTTTTTCTTGAAATTGTGCATTTCCCCTCAAATTGCACAATTTTAAAATGTAGGATCATAACACTGGGCAATTTCAACATCTAGTACAATTTTTCCCAAAATAAATATTTTTAAAAATATGAGCTCTTTAAAATGTACAAGTCCGGCATATAGCGTAATCTTTCCCCAAAGTGTACATTTGTGAAGATGGGAAATTCTAAAAATGTGCAATTCTAGCAAATAATGCAACTGCCTATGGACAAACAAAAACAATGTCTTCTTTTTAATAAACAGATGATAGCATACTTTTTCCTGTACAATTCATGCTAGTGCTCCTACTGCTGTATGACAAATTTCAGTACTGATTGCTGGGAATTAAATCACTGAATATGTACTGTATTGCTGCACACAATCCAGGGTCTCACTATGCTTGATCATGAAAAACCAAAACAATGCTTTCCTTTTAACATAGGGCTATTAAAACAATTTCCTTGTACAATTGATGCTGACTCTACCACCATAAGATGAATTTCAGTGCAGATGCACTGAAATAACAGCATTTCATGTGTGCAATGCTGCTTTGCAGGATGGATGACCTTTGCTTTTGTGCCATGCTTGTTCTTCTACTGGCTGACCACAAACACACACAGTTTTCCTTTTAATGTAGCTTACTCCCATACTTTTCATGTACAATTTCAACTGGCTCTACTTGCATACATTGAATAATATGGCTGACTGTTGGGAATTACAGCACTGCATGCATACCACTGTGATGCACAGAATGCAGCTCAAACACACACATCACCACCTGCACAGAAAAAAGGTAGCCAGTGTTGAAAACTGAAAAACTGCAACAAAGGAACACAATGTCAGCACTCGATCAGAAATAAATAAACGCTGGTAAGAACTGAGAATAACACCATAGGTTTAATTATCAAAATAGCAGGAGAGATCACAGCTCTGAAACTCTGGTGCTTTGGGACTGTAGCAGGCCCCTTCAGTTGGGGGCGGGTGGCGTGATGAAGAGACACACTACAGTCCCGATGTGCCGCAGTTATCAAAGCTATACTCTCTCCTGCTTTTTTGATTATTAAACCTTAAAGTGTTATTTGCAATTCTTTCAAGTGTTTACTTATTTTTGACTGAGTGCTGACATTGTGTTCTCCTGTTATAGAAAGCAGACCCACTGTCGAGCAGGGTGTGTGTACTGCTACTGGTTGATCACAAAAGAAACACTTTATTCATTTTAATATGAGCTTGTAGCACCATTTTCCTGTTAAATTTCAGAAGGTGCTACTGCAAAATGATGAATTTCAGAGCTGACACATGGGAATTACATCACTGCACATGTATGTGCACTGTGACATACAATGCAGGAGCCCCTTGTGATAAGGGCACTTATAATGCTACTGGTAGCTCATAAAAAACAAACAAAAAAACCCCACTTTTTTCCCTTTAATATACAGTTTCTAGCACAAATTCCCTGTACAAATTCTGATGGCTCTACTGCTGAATTTAAATATTCAGTGCTGACACATGGGAATTATAACATTGCATGTGGTTTGCACTGTGACACATGATGCAGGGCCTCCTTATGGATATACACTATATTTTAATGCCCTTGGATACTTTGTTGTGACAAATTAAAAACTTCATAAATACACCCTATAAAATTAAAAACACTTCAAAAACAGCATTAATGAATAAATTGCCGAGTAATTTCTGGCAGATTGTAAAAGAAGAAAAAATAGATTGTAATGTTTATTTTATCAAGGATTGCTCTAGATTGCAGATCTGTAGGTCTCAGTCTTCTGATAGCTCTCTCTCTCAAATGTTCAGAGATTGCTGACCAATACTGGTGCATAGTCAGTGAACAAGGAATCATGGGGAAAATCTTCCCCACACCCTCTAAGAAAGCGTTGTTTGATAACAATGCACTAGTATTCCTATGTGGATATTGCACACTTTTGAAATTGTGCATTTTTTGAAACGTAATCCCCGTGCCGCAAGGAGACATTAAACAGCTTTGCCCAGAACATCTCTGCTGCAGGTGAGAGCTGCATTTGGCAGGAGGGCATCTACACTGCTTCAACATTGCTGCTTTGGGACATCTTAAGACTGTGCAGGGACTGTTTTAATCTAACTGCCTTCTGTTAAGAACTGCTGTCATTGTAACATACAAATTGCCACTCAGGTGAGGGGGTGTGGGGGTGCACCATTGCGATTGCGAGCAGCTGGTGGGGTGGGGGCTTCTAGTTCAGCTCAAAAGCCCCGTACCGCAAGGTGCAAGCACTGTGGCATGAGCAATGTGAGTGACGTGAGCAACGTGAGTGGAGTGAGCGCCACTCGTGCACAAAAAAAGTGATAGCCGGAAAGAGGGAAGGAGCTGGTGTAAAAAATGCCACATTGCCAGGTAGAGTTTTAGAGTTTTATTTTATTATATAAATTAATGGCACAGTGTTTTGTGGTGTTTTAATTAAATAGAGTAAAATTTAATATATAAGGAAAATGCTTTTTTGACTGTTTATATTTGGCCTTACATTGATGGCATGGGGTTTTTGGGCCTTAGGATAAAGGAGGAAATGATTTGAAGGGGCAAAAAGCCCTATAGGAGCATGTTTTGATTAGATCCAATACATTAAGTGTTAGAAGATTTGGTCTAACTGGGTATATTATTATTGGGGCAAATTTATGGCCTAATAGTTTTAACAATGCCTTATATAAGGAATATTATTTTTTGAGTTGCTTTAATCCTAGAAGGATAATAAAAAATGGATATGATACAATGGCTAATTAAAGTTCTAAGGGGACCCATTATAAAAGTAATTCCACTAGAATTTTTAAGGCACTATTAATTATGTGTTTAATGCTGTGTGGAGATATACATCCAAATCCAGGACCTCTGGATTCACAACAAGCCCTTTTACATACTATGTCTCAGGATTCTGGGGAAATGGAGATGAATGATTTGAGTGTTGAACAGAGTGGTGTTTCTTATACTAAACAAGGACTAGGATTAATACATTTAAACACTAGGAGTATGTTAAAAAAAAATGAACTTGATTGGCCCATGGGTTATTGATCATGACCCTGAGATTGTGATAATTTCTGAAACCTGGTTAAATCATAACATTGAGGATAGATATTTAAATATACAAGGATACAATATATGGTGAAGTGATAGAAATAGAAATAAAAATGGGAGAGGACTCTTGATTTATGGGAAATCTAATTTAATCTTGGCCCAATTGGAAATAAAAGAAGACATGGAGGCTGTGGAGATATTGGCCCTAGAGTTAAAATTGCCTTATTTAAAGAAAATATTGATTGTAGGGATATATTACCCTCCTAAGATTAAGGCCCTGGCTGTTAATTGTCTACAGGATTGGTTGTTTAATTACAAAGATAGTCATGAAATACTGATGGCAGGAGATTTCAATTTTAATTGGCAAAATATAAATGAATCGCACCCTTTGATTGATTTACAGAATAATTTGGGTTTAATTCAATTAATCAATGAGCCTACAAGAATTAATATGGCATCAGTTTCAAATTCTTCAATTTTGGATTTGATTTTTACCAGCGTTGCGGACAATATTATTTATAGTGGGGTTTTATCAGATTCAATCTCAGATCATCAATTTATATTTTGTAATAAGGCTTATCGTATAAAATCAGAAGAGAAAAGGAAAATTAGCTGGCATAGCTTTAGAGACTTTGATTATATTGATTTTATGTTGGACCTAGGTGCTATTGATTGGGAACGTATGTACTTGATTCCCTCCGTGGATGATTTATGGAATTATATTTTGGGAGAATTTATGAAAATTTGCAATAAACATGCTCCAAATAAAACCAGGATTATGAACCAAAATTCCAAGTTATGGTACTCAAAGGAGCTTAGAAAGTTAAAATCACTAAGGGATAAGGCATGGCATTTGGCTAAACGAAAAGGTAGTAAACAGGATTGGGATAGATTTAAAAAGTTACGTAATAAATATGTTAAAGAAGTTCGAGGGGTATAACAATGCCATTATACTCATTTATTGGATAAAAATAGTTTAAAAAATCCTAAAGATTTTTGGAAAACAATAAATACCTTAGTTAAGGGTCAGGGGTTTGATGAAATAAAAGTGCAGAACATTGATGGACAGGTGTTACCAATATGACAATGTGTGTTGGATCGATTGAATGAGAAATTGATGGTAGTGTCTAGCTCATCCAACCCACATTGTTTTCCTGGTGCTAGTTATCAACTCCACTTGAAGGATAATGGATCCAACAATTCATTCGTATTTGAAGAAATAAAAGTTGAGTCTGTGATTAGTGAACTATTAAAGTTAAACACCGCCAAGGCCGTAGGCCTGGAAAATATCTCACCAAAATTGCTTAAATATGCCGCTCCAATTATAGCTTATCCCCTAACGTACTTATTTAATATATCTTTAACTACAGGACTATATCCATTAGCTTGGAAACAATCCAAGGATATACCTATATTCAAGGGTGGAAAAAGAACAGTGATGGACAACTATAGACCTATTTCTCTTTTGTCCCATGTATCTAAAATATTAGAAATATTGGTGGCCGTACTATTAAGAAAATATTTGGATTCTTCTGGTTTAATGAATGGAATGCAGTCTGGTTTCTGGCAACTACATAGTACAACTTCTGCACTTGCTAAAGTTGTGGGGGATGTGTAGGTAGCCCTGGACAGGTGGACACTAGTGGGGGTCATCTTTGTGGATTTATCCAAAGCTATTGATTCTTTGGACCACTGTGTCCTCCTGTCCAGGGCAGCATCCCTAGGGGTGGTTGGTTTGAGTGGGAAGTGGCTGGAATCATATTTGTTGAATAGGAGTCAAAAGGTGTAATTAGGAGGTCAGGAATCATGTTTTTTGCCTGTGGGGTTGGGGGTCCCTCAGGGCTCCATCCTAGGGTCATTGTTGTTCAACATATATGTAAATGGACTGTCTTTTCCAGATCCTGAAATAAAGTATCACCTTTATGCTGATGATACTATAATTTATACATCACATGAATCTATTAAGGTGTTACAAAATAGGCTCCAGTTAGCCTTTGATGATCTGCAGAGTTTTTTTAAGAGATAGTAGGCTGACTCTGAATATGAAGAAAACACAGTCCATGTTGATACATCGAAAAAGTGCATGGTTGGAGGACATGGCCCTGGGATTGATTGCTCATGGGGGGGCCCGATCCAACAGTCACACATGTACAAATATTTGGGTCTTTGGATTGATAGCTCATTATGTTGGGATATACATATTGGTAATTTGATAAAGTGTGTAAATAAAAGAATAGGGACTCTCTATAGGGTTAGATCATTAATGAGTATGGAAGTAAAGAAAAAAGTGGTGAATATGATGGTTATCCCCATGATTGATTATGGGATAAATTTTATTCTTGTGGGAGAAAGCAGGATTTAAGGAAGTTGGAAGTAAGCTATAACAATTTAGCCAGGTTTGTTCTAGGGGCCTTTAGATTAACCCACAGATGTTTGCTTTATGATCAGTTAAAGTGGCCAACGCTCTATGAATGTAACCATGAACATTTGTTAGCTTTTATTTATAAAGGATTGCAGGGGAAGTATCCACTGTATGTGGTAGAAAACTTGATATATAGGGACAAATTGGCCTCACTGAGAAATTGTCAAGTGCCTAGCTTGGAACTGCCTAGTTGCAATTTGGATATAGGACGACAGTCTATATATTATAGAGGGGCTTTGAGTTGGAATGTAATCCCTGAGTCTTTGTTTCTGTCTAATGTAAAAGATAACTGGCCTTTGATTCAACACTGGTATCTAATCAGCTCAGAACAAAAAAGGCAATGCTGCTATTGATATATAAAGGTTATATAATTACTCATAGTACATGTTGTTATTATTAATTTAGAGTAAATTATGTTGTATTTGTTTGTATTTATGTATTTTATGAAAAATCAGTGTTGTATGTTGTTGTAACATTTTCCTTTTTTATATATTGTATTTTCTACTCTATGGGACCTTGTTGAAAATGTGCTATGCTCAATCGAGTTTATCCTTTATTCATTTATTATGAATAAAAACATTTTACTACTACTACTAAAATTGTATAATCTCATTCATTTTGCACAGAAAGCCACATGGTGCTCACAAAATGTCTTCCGTATCAAAATATTTCATCATACACCTTGTGCAAATGAAACAAGAGTGCACATTATTTTACACAAACACTGTGTTACGTATGAAAATTGCTTTTTAAACATAGTGTGCTCCATTCATGAACCTATGCAATATCTCACAAAAATGACACAATTTAGTGAAAAGTGCAAAAAATGATTTTCACAATTTTGCCCATTACTACATTTGCACTCTCATATTAAATGTAGCCAAATACAACATGTTACACTTTAATAGCAATCTAGCAATTTAAGGTTGAAAGGGGCACTAGGGTTGTAATGTCTGACCCCCTGCTTCATAAGTAAGGATATGAAGAAAGTATTCTGTGCAAATGTGTACCAATTCATAGGGACTCCCTACCAATTGTCTTGTGCAAGGTGCCTATTGCTTACTCTGATGAGCAGAATTTTGTTTAGGTTTACCTTGAAGGATTTTACTATCTTACAATCTCCTGTCTTAGCAGGTAGGTAGTTCCCCAGATTCAACATCCACTTGGGGAAATATGTGTCTTAATGTTACCCCTGTATTTACCACCTCTGAGCTTCAGGACATGTTCCCACTTCATTCTGGAATACACCTGATCAAATATTTCTTTTTGGTCAACCTTGTTGATACCATTAAGTATGTTTAAGATGGAGATCATGTCCCCTTTGTGCCTCAGTTTCTCCAGAGTGAACATATTAAGGGCCAGCTGCTTCTCCATATAGCATTTGTTCCCCAAACTCATGATCATTTAGTAGCCCTGTATTGCACAATCCCAATTCCCTCAGTGTCCTTTTTGTATTGAGTAGCCCAGAACTGCATGCATTACTACAGGTCAGGTCTGACCATGGCCTTGAAAGTGGCTCTATTACTTTCAATGACCTTCTGGTCATTCTACTTTTGATGTACCCAAGCATTCATACAGACCTCTTGACAGCAGCTGACCACTGCTTGTCATGCTTCTGCTCATTCTCCAGCATGGTAACCAAGTTCTTTTTCTCCTCCACGTCAACAAGAGGAGCTCAAAACAGAATATAGGTCCTACCTCTGTTTTCTCCTCACCAAATGTAGACCACACATTCAGCTACATTGAATCTGAGGTTCCTGGAATCTGACCAATCACACAGATTGTTGAGCTCCCCCTGAAGGTTGTGATCATTCTCAAGTGTGCCCATCACCCTGGTCACCTTTGTGTCATCAGTGAATTTAAGCAACCTGCTGGAGACTTTTTTAATTTTTTTACCTTCTCCTAGCCCCCCCTCCTCCCTCCCCATCCTTGTATAAATATAACTTTCACCCTTTTTCCATTATTCCTTGACTCACCTCCCAGGTTCACCTCCCAGTCTCCTTATCCCTCCCACTGGCTGCACCTGCACAAGGTATTCTCCTTCATCTCCTCTTCTTCTCATCCCCTACAGTACCTATCCAACCAGTGCCAGTGGATGCACTACATGCCTTCCTACCCCCTCTCTTTTACCTATTTCCCCACTGACCCCCTCTTTTTCCATTTCCAGATAGCCCTATTACTCCTGCCCCAATTTCCTTTTTCATTTCTCCCCAATACTGTCTCCTACCCCTTCTAAGCCCCCTTTTTCCCATCTCTTCCTTTTCTGCCTGGTCCTGTCCTCCTAGCAGGGCTTTTCAGCATCCTGAGGTGAATAGATCCTGGCTGCCTCTCCCCTCCCGCCCCTCCCCACTCCCCATCTCCTTCTCCTTTTCTGCGGTCTCTTGTCCCCCTTGCAGGGTTCTCAACATCCTGAAGGGTTACAGATTGGTGGCTGCTCTCTCCCACATCCATTCCCCTACCCTCTATCTCTCACCCCCTATATCCTTTCTTGTCATATTTTAGGCCCCCACGGGCTTGCACTGGCACTTACCAAACTTGTGCTCAGCCTTTGACTTATAGCATTTCATTTGAAATACTCAAATTTATCCTCCTAGTGTATTACAATGTCATGCAATAGTTCTGCAATGTTATGCAGTTCTAGTGCACTTTTATTTCACCATGTACATGTGTTTGCTTGCTCTCCCAACTTTTGTAATCTCTCTCCCCCAAGGATGCATCTGGAAATGAGCTGTTTACAGCTCATGTCTTTCTGGTGAAACATTTTTCAAATAAATAAAGAATCTGGGGCTGGAAAAGGCAAACTGAGTTAAAACTTGTGTCCAGGTGCATCCCAGGGCTCAGAAGCACAGAGAGGTAATGTAACTTGTTCATTGTCACACAGTATACAAGCAGAGGTTGTAGGCTATGAAACCAACAAGCGATGCAGAGAATTTAAATTCCACTGGTGAAGTGAACACAAAGTGGGCACTTCGCATTGCCACTCCACTATGTGGAGTGGGCAATGCAAAGTGCTCGCTCCGCCTTGTCATTACCACTTTGCGTTAAGGCGGAATGGCCTTGCGAAGTAAGGCAAAGTAATTGTTTTTAATGGACTTCGCGTTCTCCTCATTATGATTCTAAGTGATCCACTTGGTGTTTCAGATTTGGCACCCCCCCACATTAAATGGCTTACAGTACTGTAAGTCACATGCTTTTTAGCTAGGCAGGAAGGAAGTGAGTCATACAAGCAGACACTTTTACTTTCTCCTGTGCAAACGGAGGGAAAGGAGTGTGTTTTGTGACTGCTGATATTTTGAGATCAGAGCAAGGAGGAAATTTAAACTTTGATTTAGACCCAACAGCTTTTTTAAAAGCTACATTTATTTGTCTTTTCTGTACTCTTTTTTACTTAATTTGTGTTTTTCTGTAAATTTTATTTTTCTTACCTTTGTAAGTAGATGTTTGTGTGTGTCTGTGTGACTGTGTGTGTGTGTGTTGTGTGACAGTGTGAGTAGTGATTGCTCAGACTGAGGGAGCTCAGTAGGAGAGATGGACCAGGGTGAAGGAATGTCTGGGGTGGGGGCAGCTCTGGGAGAGCGTGGTAGTGGTAAGTACTGTACCGTGTGCATGCGTGGGGGGCATGGTTGCTCATTCCTGTTGGACTGCTCAAAACTTGTGAATGCCCTCCCCGGAAGCAGGACCAGCACTGCCTCCTGACTCTGAGGCGATTGAACCACCATCACCACCACCATAAAGTTCAGCACCAGGTCCTCTGGAGCAGAATGTGCCTGTTCCTCCAGGCCCAGGTGTTGATCCCATCCCTGTTCAGCACCATGACCAGCTGGCTGCCAGTTCATCTGGCCCTCCTCTGCCTGTGCCTGCTCCTTCCTGCACCTCCATTGTTTGGCATTTTTTTGACTGTGTCGGGGGGGACAACAGCGTGGTCAAGTGCCATCTATGTGAGGTGGAGGTGAGCCATGGCCTCCGGGGGACTCACCTGGGGACTGGGGACCAGCGCACCCATATGCTTAATCACCACCAGTTGGAGTGGCAGGCTGCCACAGAACGGACCATGCCTGCACCTGCTGGCCCTTCTGTGGCAGAGGATGCAGCTGTGCATGGCAGCAGACCTAAGAAGAGGAGGAGGACAAGATCAGCACCTACTGCTCAACCAGTACCCAAATCACCACCACCACCACCAGCAGGTCAGCCTGTAGAACGTGTGGACCCCAGAAAACTGTGTGTAATGCAGGCTAACTTGGCAGTTCTCTGGAGTGCTGTTGATGAGAACAATGAGAGGGTGAGTGCTGTCAAGCAGTGGTTGGATCACATAGAGAGATATTAGTTGCAAATGATGTCCATGCTGGAACTGCTGCTGGATCACCATGGGATCCCACATTAGTTTTTTTTTCTCACACCCTGTGCCCCACCATTCCTTCCTTGCTGTGTTATAAAATGTATTCCTCCACCATCCCTGACCCTTGCATGTAAGTATGCCTTTTTTTGTTGTCTTTCATATGCGTGACACTTTGTATTCTGAGCAGTGCAAGTATACTGTGCTAAACTGCATGTGTGCAGTCAGTCTTCTTTCCAGTCTGTGTATGCACTGCAGACACTGTCCTACTCCATGACTTAAAAACACCTATTAATGAGTATGAAGGTGAAGCCCGGAGAGATACTACAAAACAGGCTTACAATACATCCAAGTAACTAGTAAAAAAATTAATGTTGTGATTCGTGACGTAATTGTAAATTGTGATTTGTGACTGCATTTGTGAACGTGATGATGAAGAAATGCTAATGCCTATGGCTGTACTTCCCTGGGCCCCGATGAGGTGTGGCACAAAACTCCCCGGCTTAAAAACACTCATTAATGAGTAGAATGGTGAGGTGGTAAAGTGAAATGGGCAGACTGGGTTGGCCAAGCGGTCCTTATCTGCCGTCAAATTCTATGTTTCTATGTTTCTATGAAGAGATACTACAAAACAGGTTTACAATACATCCAAGTAACTATTAAAAAAATTAATCTTGTGATTTGTGACGTGATCGTAAATCATGATTTGTGACTGCATTTGTGACTGTGATGATGAAGAACATGATTTGTATTACGAGTGACTCGTGATGATGGTAATGACTTAAATACGCATATTAATGAGTACAATGTTCGTGCAGAATTATGCATCACACCTGTCCAGTACTCTGAAGGGAAGCCAAAGAAACAATTGCGACTTAAGTTAGAAATGGAGATTGGGCCCTAAAGAGATGCAAATGCAGACATATTAAGATTGTGCTGTGCACTGAAAAGATGCAGATGCAAAGGCACAACACCTAACCAGTGCTCACCATCAGAAATTCAAATCTGGAAAAGAATACCTTTGCCAGTTGGGGTGGTCCATGGGGGGGGGGGGCAGTGTACTGCACTGCTGCAGTCATAGTCACTAGTACTAGTACCAGTAAAGATACCACAAAGAAGTACAAAAATTACACAGCTGCAGTAGACAGCAGGTTCACATTGCTGAAATTATGTGGCACAATAAAAGGTGTCTGATTTGATGACATGCGTCACACACATACTCACACACACACTAAGTAATGTGTAGCAAATTGAAAACTTCAGTAATATAACCACATATTTTAAACAAACTAAAATTATGCACTGCTGCACCACATCAATCAGCAAAAAAATGGCAAGAATTATTGAAAATATTACTGTGTGTACATTAACACAGTTATACAAGAAAAATATCACCAAAACAGAAAGCACTCTTTTTCTCCAAGTTAATCTACCTACAACACAGATATGACCCTCACCAAAGCAGATTTCCACTGTCTCTCAGTACACAAACTGAATGTTGTACATTAACATTCAAAATTCACACACAAACAATAAACACTTGATGATATGAGCACAGGAGGGTTTCCTATAATCGATGAACTAATGTTTCAGCAAAAAAATTACTCAAAAAGGCTTTTTTAACATCTTTTAGAAGGTTTGAATCGCAGAGAGCTCTCAGAGCAGATTGTCTCCTACAGCTTCCTATAAACACTACCCCAAACTGACGCTGTGCAGAACAATCTAGAGCCCATGTGACCTGAAATCCCATAAATCACTGCAAAATTTGTCTTTGGAGCTTAAAAACAAGGTGAAGTGAGGCGAAGTACATTGTTTTCAATGTACTTCGCCTTAAGAATTGGTGGAGTAGTGGTTTGGGAAGGCGGAGTAATGCAAAGTCTTTATTTTCAATGGACTTCACGTTACCCATTATAACATGAAGTACTCCATTCACATTGTGGAGTTCTCAGAGACTTCGTCTTCACTCTGTGAATCACTTCTTGGAGCGAATCGGGGCCACTTTGCCCATTTCTAAACCCAACATTGCTTCTCTCCAAGTTTTCAGCTTGGTGCTCTAATCTCTATACTGTATTGCCTCCAAGGTCACAGCCTCTGGCTGATTAATGACAAAGTTAAACAACAGCGACCACAGCACCACTCCCTGTGGGAAATCACCAAGAACACCTCCCCACTTGGAATAGTGACCATCCACAGCTATCCTCTGCTTCCTGTCACCCAAGTAAATTAACAATCCACCTTGAATATATCACATGTGTACCATACTAGAGTACATCACCCAGAAGCTGGTCATGTAGAAGACAATTGAAGGCCTTGATGATGTTCAGATAGACTACATTCATGGGACTACGCCTATCCACATCCCTGATCACCAACTCAAAGAAGGTGATCAAGTTGGTTTGGCACAATCCGACTCTAAAATCCATGCTGAGAAGAGGCGAGAACCTTAGTGTTAACCATGTGTTCCAGTATTCAGTCCTAAAATGGTTTTCAAGACCTTGCCCAGCACTGATGTAAGGCTGACTGGCATGTTCTTAGCAGGGCCTATACTTATCCTCTTCATGAATGAGGACCATTCTGCCCACTTTTAAGTATTACAGAACAATACCTGGCCGAAGAGACTCATGAAAGGTTATAGCAAGTAGCCATGCAAATTGTTCCCTACGCTCCACAATGATTCTGGGGTGTATCCAATCTGCTGCTTGGGACTAAGCCAGATCTTACTGTGTCAGGTAGTCTGCACTAAGGAAGGCATGATGTCTGCAGGCTGCATTGTGACTACCTCTAATGGGCACCATTCCCCACTCATGACCAATTGGTGAACAATGTAACAAACCATTAAGCATCTCAGCCATCACCTTTTACTCTTTCACAACATGGCCTTCCCCTCTTTTCAGGGGCAAAATTCCCTCCTTTTACTTGATACTTCATTTATGTTCTAGAAGAAGGTTTTGTTGTTGTTTACACTCCTGCTGCTATACTGGTTTTCAGCACCTTTTTTTTTTCATTCTACTCTTGCAGTCCCTTAGGGCTTTCTGTGTCCAGTCTGGAGGCCACACCTCCACAAATACACTGACAGGGTAGAAGCGGTCCAGAGGAGGGCTACCAAAATGGTGCGGGGGTTGCCTGAGAAACAATAAATGGAGTGGCTGAGGGATTTCAATATGTACTCCTTAGAGGAAAGGAGAGCAAGAGGGGACATGACTGAGACCTATAAGTACCTCAGGGAGTAAACAAGGTGCAAGTGAGGAGTCTCATTCAGAGAAAGAAGAGCACCAGAACATGGTGGCATGCAATGAAGCTAGAAGGAGAGGAAGTTTAAGAGGGATGTGAGGAAATACTTCTTCACAGAAAGAGTGGAGGATGTCTGGAACTGCCTTCTAGTAGAGTTAGTGGGGACGAAAACAGTGAGAGGATTCAAGAATACACGGGAGAGGCACGGGAGCATAGTATGTAGAAGAAAGGGAGGCAGCAGGAATAGGGTCCAGGTGTCAGAATAGGCAGGGAAAAATAGGCCAGACTAGATGGGCCTACTAGTCCTTTTCCACAGGCAATTACTACAGTATGTTTCTATGTTTCTCTGGCTGACTGTACAGTAGATACAATCAATGGCAAATAAGACCACCCCACTGTAGGGAGTGCTAAGGAAACATCAGTTAGGTAAAGCTATAATTCCAGCACCACCCACCAGAGCACAAGATACAACATTGGCAGTGAAAGAATATTTATTGCTCACAATAGTGCAAGTTATCTCTTCCAAGGGACACCTGCGGGACCCACAAACTCCAACTGGTTTTGCCACACAGGCATCCTCCTTCAACTTTCAAAACGGTTAACTAAATTATCAGAATCTTTATGTTTTGAGTAAAATCTTTCACTGCTGTTTTATTGTACTTATGTATTGTATATTTTATGTGTACCGGTCATTGTGAAAAAGGGCAGTCCATGCCCATCTGCTTACTAATTACAAAAAAAAAAAAACCTTAATGAAGCCTTTTGAAATGGGAATTTCCTGACTTCACACCAACTTCACTAGTAAATTAAAACTTCACAATGTCTCTAGACACTACACTACATGTACTGCATCTGCAAAAGTGTGCAAGAATTTCAAAAGACTCAGGGCTCACTTCACAAATGGGCTGCGTCTGTCGCAAGCTGCGTAAACAGCAGCTTGTGCCAATGGCCCCTGTGCCAGGCACCCTGCACCCAATTCAGGTATGGGATGCATCCCAGAGCCTAAGTTCCCTTACATGTGGCAGCACCCCCCATGCATCCAACATATAGGCGATGGACGGGGCAGTCAGAAGCCCTTGTGGCAATACCCAGCTTGTACCCTCTATCACAGATGACCCCAATGCAGGCCAATGACCTCCCAGTGAGGGGTCCAGCCCCTCAAACCAAGAAGTGTTTACCCCATCCAGAGTTAGGAGAGCCCACACACCTCTGCGCAGAATCTCGACGACAGAATAAGAGGACTGTACAGTGTACACGCCAATTAGGTGTACACTGTACAGTCAACTGCACATTCTGGTCAGTCAGAAACCTCTGTGGAGGTGTGTGGAGGGCTATGCTGCTCCCCTGCTTTATCTGGAGATGGGGTGGGCACTACCAGTTGGGGTGGGGGGCGCTATTCCATGTGGATGGCACTAGCAGTAAATGTACTGGGGCAGCTTCAGGGTTCGTGGTGGGGAGGGGACTGTACTAACATACATACCATGGGCTGCATTGGGGATGGGGAGTGTACAATACCATGGGCATGACATGGGATCTGGCAACACTGGAGGACTGTGGCATAGTGCCGCATACAGGGCATGTGCCCAACAGAGCATATTATAAGTCCCCTTAGACCAGACCTGGCTGGTCTAAGGGTATTTAGAATTCTGCCATCAGGGCGCAGTTTGTGAATCCTGTTCCATGACTGTGGCAGCTTGTGTTTGCCACAGTGCCTCTTGCACCTTGTCGCAGTCCATATCTGGGTGCAGGGATGGTGCAAGCCCCGTTTGGGGCAGATGGCCTGTGGTCGATGCAGGCTACCTTTGTGAATTGTGTGGAGGTAGCTCTGGACACAAGGTGCACCTTGCACCATATCTGTTCAGTGCAAACACCTTGCGTCAGATGCAGGGCATGGAGAATCGAGCCCTCAGTGTCTTCCATATGCACTGCAGGAAGCTGTAAATCAGAAACTGAAAATACTGTGACACTACAGAATAATTTCCCTTTTGGCTGATAGTGAATTTATATTTCTGATTTCTGACTTAAATTGTTGTGATGTATGCCTCACACATTTCAACAAGCATTTGTCAATGCCAAATGTTTGCTTGTTGGTATTAGCATTGGAGATGCAGGAGTTCGAGAGATGCAGAATAAGAATGGCAGTGAAATATTGAACTTCACTCCAACCCCATCTCCACCCTGCAGAGATGGACAGGCATTGAGGTATGCATTTGGGTCATCACCCATAGCGTTCACGCCATTTCACTTCACTTCACCCTATCTTGCAGACACTGACACGTGTTGAGATATGCCTTGGGGTGTTCGGCTGTTCAGTCACCCCATTCCATAAGGACATACGCTGAAATGGGTGCAGTATTGGAGAACGGGGTGAACTGTGGGGCCGAAGAGTTCAAGGCACACCTTGATGCCTGTCACTGGCTGCAGGGTGGTGGGGTTGGGGAGGAATGGCATGAGCATTACAGTCAGCAATCCAAAGGCACAGCTCTGATGCCTGTCAGTCTGTATAGGGTGGGACGTTATGGTTTGACACCCTAATGCCCCAGGCATTTGTTGGTATTTACACTACAAATTTTCAACATGGCCTTTTTGTGACCCCCACCTCATGAAAGCATTTGGGACCTCTTCTCATGAACAGTGGCACTGTGATTTTGTTAATGTGTCCTGAACTTTGAGTTCCCACAGTGACCGTGCCATTTTGAGCCAGATGTACGAAAACACATATTGGGCAGGATGTGAAGAATGACACCTGTACCATTCATAGGGAGCTGTGAAGAGATGGCAATGTTGAAAATCTGTATTGAAAATATTAAAAATACTCTAACTTCCGGGCTTATGTAGAAACTATGCAACACATGTGCATAACACAGTCATTCAGTGGAATTTTTTCATCAAATTTTCAACATAGGCATGTTGTGACCTTTGCTCATGACAGTGTCACTATTATATTCCTAATCTGTCCTGAACATTGATTTCCCACAGCTACCATGTTATTCTGTGCTAGATGAGTAAATGCATATTTTGAGCAGGATATGAAAAATGACAGCTGTACTGTTCATAAGGAGGTGTGCAAAAAATGCCAATGTTGACAATCTGGAGTGAAAATATTACAAATGCATGTAATTACGAAGGTGTATGGAAACTGAGCAATGTACACTCGTAACTCAGTCATTTCATGGACTTTTGTCACTAAATTTTCAGCATAGGCTTCTTAACACCTCTGCTCATGAACAGTGTCACTGTGATTTTTTTTTTAATCTGTCCTGAACACTGATATCCCACAGCTACCACGCTATTCTGCACCAGAAGCGTGAAAACACATTTTAGCAAGGATGTGAAAAATGACAGCTGTACTGTTCATAAGGAGGTGTGGAAAATGCCAATGTTGAAAATCTTGAGTGAAAATATTACAAATTCGCTGCATGCTTGTAACACAGTCATTTTATGGACTTTCATCACAACATTTTCAACATAGGCATTTTAGGACCTCTGCTCATGAACAGTGTCACTGTGATTTTCTTAATCTGTCCTGAACAGTCATTTCCCACAGCGACAGTGCTATTCCCGCTCCGGTAGTGCAAAACCACATTTTGGTCAGGATGTGAAAAGTGACAGCTGTACTGTTCATAAGGAGGTGTGGAAAAATGCCAATGTTGAAAATCTGGAGTGAAAATATTAAAAATTCGCGAAGTTATGAGCAGGTGTGGAAACTGCGCAATGCACGCTCGAAAAACAGTCACTTTTTAGATTTTTTCACCAAATTTGCAGCATTGGCTTTTTGACAGCCCACCTCATGAACACTGGCATTGTCGTTTTATCACTTGGTCCCGGAAGGTGATTCCACACAGTCACCGCAAAATCACCTTTTGGGACCGAATAATGGCATGACAGTGACTGAATTCATGAGGAGGGGTCCGAATAACCCCATGTTGAAAATTTGGTGCCAAAATTCCCCAAAATGCCTGAGATATGCACCAAAGTTGAAAAAACCCTATTTATGCCATTATACAGCTTACCGGCATTTCTTTATTTCGTGGTCGGCTTTGAAGAGTGTAGACGTGTTCCCTGCCCACCGAAGATTGTCATGCCAGGCTCTAAAGGTAAGTATGGGGTGAGGGGTGTGTAGGGAGGTCAGGTGCACAGTGGGTGAGCGCAGGTTGGGGGGAGAGGACGGCTACAGGCATGGGACCATTTCCTTTGTTTTAAGGAGATAAAAAAAAATAAAAAGACGTCGCAGGAAGGTTTTTTTTCCAGGCTTGTTTCCAGCACACTGGGGTGGGCTCCCAGCGTGCCACTTGCCTTTTTTGGGGTGGGAGTACTGAAGCTGATGGGGATTGGGCGCCCCAACAGCAAAGAACGACTCTTTGGGGGGCCATGATGCCGAGGGGGATTGGGCATCCCCTCTGTACACAACAAATGGGGAGGGGGTTACATCATGCAGACAGGGAGTGGGCTTCCCCGTTGGCAAATTGACTGGGTTGGGGGCTGCCAATAGGGGGATTGGCAACCATCAACTGGCTTTCATGGGGCTGAAAGGTGGCAGCAAGCCACTGCTATGTTTAGTTTAATTGTTACACTTGGGAAGTATCACCCTGCAATGACGGGTCACCCTCTCATTGCAGCGGAATGGCTGATGCTGCAATGACAAGGCAGCCCCTCACTGCAGTGGCAAAAACATTTCAACTTAGTGGCACTTTTGGAGACCAGTGTCATCGGCACACTGTGCCTCCATTGATCCACCAGTGCCAACCCTTAAAATGCAGTGCTTCTGCTGGCTGCCAAGTGCTGCACCTCCACAATCCACTTCTCTCCTAAGCTGCCGCATAATGTTTCTTGCACATGCACGCAAGCAAACATAAAAATACAGTGTATCACAGTGTGTGCACATTGAAATCTTTTTAAGAAACTGCCTTGGTAGTCTCTTGTTTTGGTGATAGCTTGCCATACTGTTGACTTTGGTTCATGCCCAAAGCCTTGGACATTAGCATTTAATAATCAAAGGAAGTGATGGCAACCTTTTCTGATGTCTCATTCCTTGGGGGAAGGGGGCTCCTAATTGGGCATGGATGCTTCCTGCAGACCTAGGAGGATGGGAGTCACACTGGAAGAAATGTGAAACCTTAAAAACCATCCAATTCAACTGATACATTATTGAAGAATGCCATGTGTTCTAGGAATAGAGTTGGTAGGGATGTTGACAGGAAGCAGGTGCTACAAACCCCTCTCAAGGTATCCTATGATAGACAGGAGATCCTTGGACAGTGTTGCAGGCCATGATCTATTCTAGGAAAGCAGTAGGGACTAGGAGTAGGAAAATATTATGGAATTGGCCTGCTAAAAATTCCCTAACACCCCACATCCAATTAGGGCTCTTCTTGAGTTATGCCACCCATGAATGGTTCCTTCTCCTCCTGGTTCCCAACCTCTCTCAGATGAAAGAGCTCTTGGGATGTATTTATATCCAGTTCTTATGTCTTAACATTAAAGACAAGATGAGGGTGAAATGGAGGTGGCCACTGAATGGTGATGCATGATGCATTCCTTCTGGTGAGCAAGACCTCAGACAGTGTGGTTTTGAAGAATGAAAGGGAGAACATGCATAAAAGAAAGAGTAACTAAAAACTTTAAAAGAGTAACAAATAATGGCTTATTTAATCTGCCCCTGACAGCTCATTCAAAACTTCAAAAAAACAACATTTAGACACATTTCAGTTTATATTTCACATATACTCTATATTTAGTTTTACATTTTCTTTATAACTATGTATGATATCACCTGTCAGGATGAAGTGCAGTATCATGGTATCAGCAAGTGATATTGTATATTGCTGGATACTGCAGGAACCAATGTAATTAAACAAAGCAATTGCCTCCATGGTGTGGGGGAAGCAGACAAGTAAGGAAGGAAGCTAACCGGAACTGAGCCTGAGTGGACTGTTAGTAAAAAACTGGAAAATACTTAAAAGTATAGGGTCTGCAAGTTAAGTAGGCTAGGCCTGCCAGTCCTACCTGCAGTTAAAGAGTAATACTATAGAGCCGTGTTGTATTTTGTCCTGAGGTTCAGAGCTGAGTGAAAATTGTTTTCACCTACAGTAAATCTGTAGTGATACATTCTGGACACAATCCACAATAAAAGTATTATCTGAATAGCATTAAACTAAAAACAGTTGAAACTAAAAGAGATCTTGGTATACTAATTAATAGTGACATTAAACACTCCAGACACTCTGAATTAATAATTAGCAATGCAAACAGGATGTTAAACTGTGTGAGGAAAGCTTTTGTTAACAAAACAGAAGCAATAGTCTGCCCACTGAACACATTTAATGTGAGACCCCAACTAGACTATTGAGCTCAACTCTGAAGCCCGTACATAAGAAAAGACATGGAACTTATAGTAAGAGTACAACACCGGGCCACCAAACTGATACCTCCGCTGGCAAACACGACCTATACAGATGAGCCAGGACATCTGGGATTATGTACACTAGAAAGAAGAAGGTTAAGGGGAGATCTGTTATTATTAAACAAAATCCCCAAAGGTGAGACATTAACAGAGGAGAAGGGTTTCAAAGATAAGGATTTTAGTAATAATCTTAGAAGACATACATATTAGCTAGAATACACAACAGCAAAGAAAGAGGATCAGAGATATTTTTCCACTGAAAAAGTAGTGGGACTATGGAACACCATGCCAGGAGAGACTGAAGAAGCACTGAATGAACAAGTAGTTAAAGCTAGACTAAATATTTGACTAAAAACGTCAATGGATGCCACTACTGAGGGGGGGGGGCATTCTTGATAGATTCCTAGAGCTCAATTCTCAATGGCACATGGAGCTTGCTGCATTCCCTGGCTGGCACTCATGATTCTCAATCCCCTAGCCCCTCGTGCACCAGATGCCATGAGTTAGACCAGCTTTTGCTCTCTCCAATGTTACTTATAAAGACATTAAAGAGGACTAGTCCCATTACCGTCCCTTGCAGTACCCTTCTAGTTACCCTACTTTCTTCACCGTGGACTCAGTTTACTATTACCCTTTGGGTCCAGTTGTCCAGCCAGTTTTTTATCCAGGCTACCACCTTGGGACCCACTCCAAGGCTGGCTAACTTGTATATTAATCTTTTGTGTGAGACTGTGTCAAATGCCTTGCTAAACCCAGGTAGGCCATATCCACAGCCCCTCCCTGGTCTACTACTTTGGTCACCCAGTCAAAGAAATCTATTAGGTTTGTCTGACATGACCTTCCCGCCGTGAAACCATGCTGCCTTGGGTCCTGTACCCCACTGGCCTATAGGTACTCAACAGTTCTTTCCTTCAGAAGTGATTCCATCATTTTCCCTACCACTGAGGTCAAACTAACTGGTCTGTAGTTTCCTGCTTCTCCCTGCTTTTACTTTTGTGAAGGGGAATCACATTTGCCCTCCTCCAGTCCTCAGGTACCACCCCATCCTCCCATGATTTGTTACAGAGAGTAGTCAGTGGTATTACTAATTCTACCCTTAGTTCTTTCAGAATTCTTGGGTGAATCCCATCAGGCCCCATTGCTTTGTCCTCCCTCAGTTTCAAGAGTTCTTTAAAAACCCTTTCTTCTGTGAATGGACTGATATCGACCACCCTATTCAGAGTGTTTCTCTCGTTTGGTTTTGGTACCTCCCCCTCTTCTTCCATTGTGAATACTGAGCAGAAATATTCATTCAGTATTCCTGCTTTTTCACTGTCACCCTCTGCCCACATTCACTCCCCTTTATTACGTCTCTGTATCCCTCCCTTGGTCTTTCTTCACTCCCTAATGTACCTATAAAAGGTTTTATCCTCCTTCTTAGCAGAGTTGGCTATCTTTCCCTCAGTTTGTGCCTTTGCTATTCTGACTGCCTTCCTGCCTCCTTCTGCTTTAACTGATAAAGTTCTCTGTCCTGCTCCGTCTGTGTTTCCTTGTATTTCCTGAATGCTATCCTTTTCTTCTTAACCTTCCCTTCCACTTCTTTTGAGAACCATAGTGTTTTTTTCTTTCATTTTGTTTTATTGATTTGCTTCACACAAAGGCTTGTTGACTCTGTGATGGCTGTTTTGATTATTCCCCATTGTTCTTCCACCCCTCCTTCTTTTCTGAGGCACTCTGTGATTTTCCCAAAGTCAGCCTTACTTAAGTCCAATACTCTTGTTTTTGTATGGCTTGTTTCTATGGCTGTGTTTATTGTGAACCACACTTTTTGGTGGTCACTTGTTCCCAGATGGCTACCCACTTCTAAATCTGAGATCCTTTCTCCTTCCCCATTTGCTCCCTTATGCCTATCCCATGCCTGTTTGAAGCCCTGTACTATATTCATATCCATCACTTCCTGAGGTAGGCCATTCCATGCATCCACCACCCTTTCTGTGAAAAAGAACTTCCTCACATTACCCCTTAATCAGCCTCCCTCTAATCTCATGCTGTGTCCTCTTGTGGGGTTTAAAGTGGGGTTTAAACTTGTGAAGGGGGAAGGATGGGAAAAAAGGCTGTTGAGGGGGGTCCGATAAAGGATGGACTCTGTCTCCACCCCCCTTGGGAGCTGGAGGAATACAGGAAAAGGCCAACTGGTAAAGTGCAGACCAGGGGAAAACAGAATCCCCATGGGAACACGAGCAGGGGAAATGGAAGTATATGGAAAGGGTGGAAGGTAGTCCTGCTAAATGCCAGGAGCATGGGCAATAAAATGCCTGAGCTCCAGGCGATGCTAACTGAGGAAGCGGTGGATATGGCAGTGGTCACTGAGACCTTGGCCACCGCAGGACATGACTGGGACTTGAACCTGGAGGGTTACACTATGTTCAGGAAGGACAGGGGGGAGGGAAGGGAAGGAGGGGAATCAATAATAGTCAAAAACTGCATTGGCATAAGGGGAGTAGAGGAGGCGGAGGGAACTGTGGAGGTGATTTAGGTCACCTTGATAACAAGAGGGGGCAAGAGAGTAAAAATAGGAGTGGTGTATAGACCCCCTGTGCTGGCGGAGGAGCTGGAGGAGAGTCTGATGGCAGATGTTGGGAGACACTGCAGTTTGGGCAGGGGAAGGGTGGTGGTGTTGGGGGGCTTAAACATGCCAGGAACAGACTGGGAGACTATGACATCCTCGGTGGCCAGGGAACAGAGGTTGTTGGATGTCTTTCAAGATGCATTCCTAACTCAGCAGGTGGGGGAACTGACCAGGGAGGCGCAGGTACTGGATGTGGTCCTGGCAGACAGTGACCAGATTGGGGGCCTGAAGGTAAGGAACCCATTGGCAGGGAGTGACCATGCCACGGTATGGTTCTGCCTGGAACTAGGAGGGGTAGAAGGATGCACAAAGACGGAGGTAACTGACTTCAGGATGCAGATTTTAAGGAAATGGGAAGGATCCTTAAGGAGCATTTGGATGTGATTGGGTCAGACATGGACGCTGACAGTAGGTGGGAAATCATCAGGAGAGGGGTGCAGGATGCTATCAGCACCTGTGCCAGAGTAAGACGAAAATGCGGTAGGGCCCGAAAACCCTGCTGGTGGACCAGGGAGGTCCAGGAGGTGGTGCGGGGAAAGAAGGCAGCCTATAGGCAATTCAAGTGCTCAAGGAGTGAAAGGGATCAAGGGGAGTACGAACTGAGGGCTAGAAGGGTCACTAGGGTGGTGAGGGCAGCTAAGGCAAGGGGGGAGCAGAACCTGGCCAGGGAAATTAGGAGAGGGAACAAGGGGGTCCTTTAGATACATTGGGGAAAAATGAAAGGTGAAGGGGCAGATTAGCAGTATTAAAAAAGGGGAGAGATGGGCACAAGACCCGGGGGAGCAGGCTAAGTTACTAAATGAGTACTTCACTAAAGTTTTCACCAAGGAAAATGGGGATGCTGCATCATACATGGGAGGAGACAGTAATACTGAGGAGGGGGGACCCTACCGATTGGTGGGTCTGGGGGGGAGGAGGCATCACTGGCAGGAGGGGGGAAGGATAAGCAGGGAGAAGAGGTAGCTGAGGTGGAAATCATAGCAGAGAGAGTGAGGGAAGCCCTCGGGTCCCTTAAGACAGAGAAAGCACCGGGGCTGGATAAATTACATCCCAGAGTGCTGAAGGAACTTGCTGAAGTCTTGTGAAACCCCTGGCAAAGCTTTCCACCATCTCTCTGAGGACAGGGTGGGTGCCCCAGGACTGGAAGGTGGCGCATATAGTGCCTATCCACAAGGGGGGATCAGGGGAGGTGGCAGGGAACTACAGGCCTGTCAGCCTGACATCGGTGGTGGGCAAGGTGATGGAGGGCATTATCAAGGAGAGACTGGGGGGGACCTGGAAAAGTCAGGGTGCCTGGATGATAGACAGCATGGATTCATCCCAGGAAAATCATGTCAGACAAACCTTGTGGAGTTCTATGACTGGGTGATGAGTACCTTGGACCTGGGCAGACCAGTGGACATCTTCTTTCTAGACTTCAGCAAAGCATTTGACTCTGTTCCTCATGAGGGCCTGTTGGATAAGCTGGGAGAAATAGGGGTGGGGAACCAGATGATCAGATGGATAGACAATTGGCTCCAGGACCGGATCCAGAGGGTCATAGTTGGTGGGATAGTCTCATCCCCAAGGAGGGTCATTAGTGGGGTCCCACAGGGATCAGTCCTTGGGCCCCTCCTGTTCAACGCCTATATCTCTGACATAAGGACAGGTATCAGGAGTGAGATGAGTCTCTTTGCGGATGACTCAAAACTGGGGGCGTTGGTTAATGGGGAGGAGTGGAGGATGGCCCTACAGGGGGATCTGGATGCTCTGGAAAGGTGGTCTAGAAAGTGGAAGCTGAGGTTCAATGCAGGGAATTGCAAGGTACTGCATCTGGGGGCCAGAAACCTGGGCCAAGAGTACACCCTGGGTGGGGAAATGCTACAAGTCTCAATGGCTGAGAGGGACCTGGGGGTGGTGATGAATGTCAAGATGAACAACTCGGAGACTTGTAGGAGGGCAGCAGCCAAGGCCAACAGAATGCTGGGATGCTTCGCTAGGGGGATCACCTCCAGAAGGAGGGAAGTGATACTCCCTCTGTATAACTGCTTGGTGAGGCCACACCTTGAGTACTGCATGCAGTTTTGGAAGCCACACTTAAAGAGGGACATTAAACTCCTGGAGAGTATCCAGAGGAGGGCAACCAAAATGATTTGGGGCTTGGGGGACAGGACCTATGGGGAGAGGCTCGAAGAGCTAAATATGTACACATTGGAAGAGAGAAGGGACCGGGGGGCAATTGATAGAGGTCTTCAGGTACATGAAGGGGGTAAATAGGGGATAAGCAGTCAGGGTGCTTCGAAGGAAGGAGGAGGGAGCAACTAGAGGGCATGGGTGGAAGCTGGAGGGGGGTAAGATTCAGGGGAGAAAGGAGGAGGTGCTACTTCACTGAGAGGGTGGTGAAATGCACTGCCCGGGGGCTGGTGGAGGCAAAGACGGTGAAGGGGTTCAAGAGGGGGTGGTACAGGTACAGGGGAAGGGTTCTGGAAGCAAAATCCAGTGCAGTGAGAATATCCGGAACTGGGAAGGGAGAAGCCAGAGAAGGCGATGGGGGCAGCAAGGTCAGCTCCCAGGATGGGGGCTGACCAAACGAGCAGACATGAAAGACTGTTAGGCCTATTCTGCTGGCATTTTAGTATGTTAGTATGTTTGTCCTGCTATTTTGCTTATATTGAAACATGTCAGACTCTTTCACCTTGTTAATGCTCTTAAGGTGTTTGAATGTTTCAATCATATTACCTCTCTCCCTCCTTTGCTCTAGGATATACATATTGAGCTCCGTTAATCTGTCCTCATATGTTTTCTGATGCAGTCCCTGCACTATTTTGGTTGCTCTTCTCTGGACTGCCTCAATTTGGTTTATGTCCTTGTAAAGGTGTGGCCTCCAGTACTGCACGCAGTACTCCAGATGGGGCCTAACCCGTGTCTTGTAAAGAGGGATTATTACCTCCCTCTTCTGACTTGTGATACCCCTACTAATACACCTCAACATCTCTCTAGCCTTACCTACTGCTTTAATGGTCTGCTTGGATGATTTCAGGTCATCGGTGATGATGACACCCAAGTCTCTTTTTTCCCTTGTGACTGCCAGCAACCCCCCCCACAGCCTATAGGTGGCTTCAGGGTTTCTCTTCCCTATGTGCATGATCTTGCACTTCTTTGCAATAAACCCCAGTTGCCACTCTTACGACCATTTTGCTAGTTTATCCAGATCTCTTTTCATTCTGCCCACCCCATCTGGATCATCTACTCTGTTGCAGATTTTTGTGTCATCTGCAAACAAACAACCCTTACCCTCTGGTCCATCTACAATGTCACTGATGAAGATATTGAAGAGGACTAGCCTGAGGACTGATCCCTGAGGTACCCCACTTGTGACTTGCATCTCTTCTGACTGTATGCTGTTTACCACCACTCTGTTTTCAGCCTGTCAACCAGTTTGCCACCCAGTTGACCAACATCTGACCCACCCTGAGCCTACCCAGCTTATTAATCAATCTTCTATGTGGTCAAGTCAAGGTAGGTGACATCAACTGCTCCCCCTTGGTCCACCACTCTGGTTACCCAGTCAAAGAAATCTATGAGATTTGTTTGTCAGGGCCTTACTTTTGCAGCACAGGGTTTGACACAGAATTTGTGCAAGCCTTGTGTCAACCTTTGAGAATCGTGCTCCTTGTCCTTTACTGTCATTAATCTCCTTGTACTGATCCTAGAAGGTCTAAGGCCGGGGGATGAGTGGGAGGAGGTGCCAAGATCAGAATCCTAGGCATAATGTTTGACTTCTGCACTGAAACCTCACTACTGTAAGTTTAAGACTTAAACCGAGTAGCTGTGCCCGGGGTGTGGGGGACTAGATAGAAAGCTAGCTGGAATTTAATCCAGGAGTGGACAATGGTGAAGTTTTTTTTGGGGGGTGGTTGAGATCACATAATTATTAACACCTACAGAGTGCTAGCAGCCTTGTATTTAAACTCTACAGGTCCTACCAACACCAGCCTGACTGGTTTTGTTCACTGGGAGCCTGATCCACCAATCATGTGAGTTTCAGGGCAGGACATCCCCTCCTTCTACCTTCTGCTCTGGAACAGCACAAGTGGACTTTCTGCACAAATGACCATAGTGCTAAGGACATCGAGGAATCTGCCTAGAGTCAGCCTTAGGTAAGCCCTTGGCCTCCCACTCTGCTCCCTTCATGTTACACCTGATTCCTACCTCACTGTAAACTTAGACACTACTCAACTGTCCTGCTTCAAGGTGACTGTACATCCAATTATGGTGTGCTACTCTTTGGCTCCCTCCTGCCACAGTTTCCAAGACTTGGCATACTCCAGCTTGCCATCTGTCTCTCTCTGAGCTCATTACTGGTGCTTTACAACTGTGTCACTTTTATCAGTTTTACTGAACTGTTGTCTACTGCTTGTTAAACCTTGTCCTCACTGCTCAGCTGCTGCATGTAAGAGTTAATACTAAAAAGACAGTCTCCATGATCATTGGTGCCAGTCAGAAGGTAGCCAGACTCACCATCCTCCCTGTCTTTACCATTCAGGATGACTCCCCACTTGAGGTGGTTCAGTCCTTTAAGTACCTGGGGGTGTGGCTTGACAGTAAACTTGATTTCTCAGCCCACATAGATGCCGTTCATGCCAAGCTCCATCCCAAGCTTGGTGCTCTCTACCATTGCAAAGACTATGTATCTCTGCATGTCTGCAGGAAGCTGATTGCCAAAATGGTGCTCCCTATCTTCAACTATGTGGATGTAGTCTATGACTCTGCCCCCTTCACTTCCCTCACCAGACAGGATACCCTTCTTAACTCCTGCAGTTTGCATCTAACTCTCCTCCATCACTTTATTCCTTCCTTTCCATTCTCCCTCTGCAATGTTGCTGACAGGCCCACTATGCCATATTCATCTCCAAATCTTGATTCAAAACCCTTCCCTCCTACCTCTCCTTACTCCTATCCAGAATCCCTCCTGCCTCCCACTCCCTCCACTCTAGGGACCATTGCACTTTTGCCATTCCTCATCCACGCTCCTCTGCTGGCCAATTTTCATTCTTCTACAGGCTTCCCTTCCTCTGGAACAAACTCCCCTCCTCCCTTTGTCTCTCCCATCTTTAACTGCTTCAAATGCCTGCTGGAACTTCACCCCCCCAACTTGATCCTGCTACCCTTCTCACAGTTACTGCTGAAGTCTTGGTTTTAACCCATATACATTTTTGGTTATGATTCTAATCACTGCTAAAGTTCACTGTACTTTATTTAATTGTGGTACGTGCAAATTCTGTTTTATTTATTCTAGTATTGTAACACATTGCTCGCCTGTCTGTTCAGATGTTGTTTTGTTATTGTATACTACTGTTTTGCTCATCTTCCCCTTCCCTGGGTCACACCTGGAAATGAGCCTTGGATCAGTGTGTCTTTCCCGGTTACCAGATTTTAAATAAATAAAAAATAAACAATAGAGCTTTAGGAACTCTGTAGCATGAGGACTCCAAGAGTAGAAGGACAATGTTTGCACAGCATCTGAAAGGAGTCCTTAAGATCTCTGGTTATTTGTCTCCTCATCTAGGTAAGATCCACCGGGTTTCACTGACTGAGGAATTTTCTTCACTGGGCATTTCTACAGACATCTGTGATTCTGTTATTATTCTGTCTCAGTGCATTCTTGCAGGTCAGTGGGTAAGACAGGAATCAATAAAACTGGCACTTCAATGCATAAGGTATTCTGGTAGGGTGGTTGGGTTGTAAAAAATCCCTATCTACAATATTTTTAATTTGTACTCAAGGTATCACAATGGGGTACTGCAGCTTTTTTTGGGAGTTTACTAAACTCATATCTGGGTTATCTCAAAGTTTAACTATTGCAGCATGGTTACAGGACTGTAGTAAATCCCTATCGAGGGTATTTGAACTATGGGTTGCATAGGTCATTTAGGATTGCACTGTTTCCCAGACTGAGTATGTTGTAGTAAAAGTAATGAAAGAACTGAGGAACCACAAAGTAACAATATTGAAGTTAGGGTATAGGTTCATAAAACATCCTAATCGGGGGTATTTAGAGTAATAAAGTGCCAGATGGATGTCGGTAGGGCATAAACAGCCATGTACAGTGGACTGGTAATGGGAACATGGCATGCATTTAGTTCTGCAGGAGGTTGGAGGTACTCCACTCAGTGCTAGCTGCAGCCAGAGTTGAAATGCACCAACATGGAGTACATGTTACCCCTCTATGAGTCATAACTATCCCACTTATCAAAGATGCTGGGTTCCCTTAGATGCCTGGCTGTCTACAATCAGCTATGCTTCACTACGAGGTTGCTTAGATTTATAGATGTATTTACAGTTCCTGCCTGATATATTGCATCTTTCTGGAGATATGATTATCTACGGTGTGAGAGGGAGGGTAGGAGTGGGTGTATAACAAGCTGTGATTGATATACTTGTCTAATTATCAAGTGTTTACTTGTTCTTTGATAAAGAATTTCAATAAAGCATGTTTAATTAAAAAAAAAAAGAAATACACCAGCAACAAGTAGATGTAAAACAAATTTAGATGTGTACTGTAGGTCTATTTATTCTCTGCAGCACTTTATCCTTTGAGGAAGAATTTGTTCAAACCAGTCTGCAGAAGCTTAAAGTTTTTTGCTGTGGAAGTTAGGCCTTCTGTATAGTGTCACAGAAAAATGGGGCCTTGTCTTTTACATAAACTGTATCGCAAAGCACTGTACAAAGCATTGTGTTACATGTTGTAAGTGCATTGACAGTACTGTATACACACAGAGCAATGTTTATGTACTCAACATCACATAGACAGCTACTGCACAACAACAGGCTCAATTGCAAGAAGGAATATTAAACAATGGACTTTGGGGCTCCCTAGCAGTGCTGCATGGATTGTTAGAATTGGGGTATGATCCCATGTCAGTTATATGGGGCTTAAATCCTCAACCTTCTAAACTACTGGGGAGAGAACTAATAATTTAGCCACAATAACATAAACTCTAGAATGTTTTAGTAAGCTTCCTATAACTAATAAAAAACAAGCAAAAAAATTCAAGATGTATTAACCTCAAGGTAAAGAAAGACAACTACACACTGCACTCAGTGCATTAAAACTTGTAATATAATACCGATCCAAGTTCATAAATCAAAATTAGGAAAGAAACCTCAGTTAAATAACTATTGACTTTTCTTTGCAATAGGAACTTCTGTTTTTATTAGTGTTTCAGTTGATAATAAAATGAAGTCTAAAAACTGTTTCCCAAGAGAATGGATAATTTATGTACCTAATTACTGGTTTGTTGTGCATAATGCACAGGCCCTAAACATCCTCTTGTTTAACACAGGAATATGCTTACAGTGCATGGTTTTGCACATCTTAAAGTGTCTAACCCTTTCATTGTGACTCATGAGTTACAGAGTTTTCTGTGTAATGCATGTCATGTCCCCTTTTGAGAATTCATTGCGCTCACTACTGTAACATGATGAGAACACAACAATGTGATCCTAAATGAAAAAAATAATCCAAATACATTATGCATAAATATATCCAATAATAAATGTGTACACTTCAATACATCAAATAAAATTAACTTTCCCAGAAAAAATATATAGTACACATTCACCTAGAAGGCTTGGAGAGAAAAGCCCTTGATTAAATTCTCTAAAAGTCACCTCATTAGTGGTGCAACCTGTGCACAATGAAGAGCAACACATGCCTGTAGTAACAGGGTAGGGATTTCTACTGTGTCATTGCAATCTATCTCACAGTGGCCCCATAACACTTGCCTGCCAGGATCCAACATCATACATTCCAGCTCATCATTTGTAGTCCATTAGATCATTCATAATACCCCCAACAGTTTGGACTACCATTATATTGATAGTGCACCATCTGCTCTATCAGGTCATCTGGTTATCTGTGTGAGTGACCTTGAAGATTGAGGACTATAATGGAAAAGAACCACATCTGCAGGAGTTTCTTCAGGGAAATCTGCAGGTCTGTAGGACATTCTGCCCAAGGTAACACCACAGTGCAGGTAAGGCACTTGGTCCTCCCACCGAGGAAGTTCTACTCTACTGTCTGGTTGCAACTGTGAGAGTAAAAAGGTAATGTTACTGTGTTTGGTTTCTTTCTTGATGATGTGGGTAACATGAAGGATACTCTCTGAGGGAAATCTAGGTAAGTAGAGTAAGGATAAAGTAAAGAATAGGTGACCTGTGGGCAGGTAGAGTGGGTGCTGTCACCAGATATTTCAGGACTCCTAGGAATACCCTATCTTGGGTACAATGTTAATGGATCCTTGCAGGGGTAACAGATTCAGCACCTCTGGAAGACAGCTATGTGAGTGGCCATTAGGGCACTATGAAAGGTAAAAATCTATTGGGGGACAGGTTTAAGTGTAGAGGGGAAGTAGTATTATGCAACACCTGTGGAGCAGTCAACTTCGGGAAGGCCTTTTCTGGAGATGGTGCTGCTGCCCATTGTTTAGCAGTCTTTTAGCACTTACTTTGGAACTAGCCATGGTAAAGGCTGAGCATAGCCTTCTCTGGAACAGGTCAGAGTGGGGACTGATGCAGGCAGCCGCTACTCCCAGTTCTTTTCCTAAAAGGACATCAAGAGTCCAGGCTGAAGGGAGGACTATAGTTGGCAGGCAGCAGGGGAAGATTGCAGGGGATAAGGGGTACACTCTGACAAAGATGGGTATCATGATGTGGTTATAGTGAACAGGTATGATCCCCTGTGCAATTTACTAGGTTTGGTCTCCACACTGAGGGGATCATAACTTGCAATCTTTCAGATATATACCACGTCTGACCCCATGGTGACACCAGTGATGAGTTCAGAGTTCAAAAGAAAGATGAGATCTAGAAAGGAAATAGTGGTGAGGTCTTCATCACTAGGGGGATAATGGGGTATAGTCAGATTGGGGGACTAGGCAAGCAGAATACTTAGGTGCCTTTCAGGAGCTTTGACTGGTAGAGATTCACACAGGGTGGAGGAAGGTTGTAAAAAGCATAGAGGGAGGTCTAGTTCTCAGTGTTTATCATGGAATTAATGTCCTGGGTAGCAGATTGCTGTGGGAGGTTAAGGCTTGCTTTGTGAGGCTGGGAATCAGGCTCAAACTGACTGAAACTGCAGTATCTTTTTCTGCGGTCCTGCCAGTTTTGGTTAGGGGTATGGGGAGGCTTCTACCGATCACTTCCTTAAAGTCATGATTCAAGGAGCAATAAAGGGAAGTGGGTTTTGTGTTCATGGGAGAGTGGGGGCACACCTACAGGAAGAAAAGGCTATATTAGTGGAATAGCTTACATACCTCCAAGGAAAGCACCAGGGTGCCAGGGCATAAGTTCACAGAGTGCCCTGAGGTGCTTTTAAACTAGCAGGGAAGAGGTAAAAGAGATGCTGATGGGTGTACCTACACAAATAAGGGAGGACTGGATGATCTTTTCCACAGCTAACAGATTCAGTGAGAACAACAGGACACAAAAAAAGTGAAAAGGGGAAACAGAAAAAGAAAATTTGGAGGAGCTGCAGCGAGTCTGGAGTGGGTGGGCATTGTTCTTTAGGAGTAGAGTTCAGGATGTGGTGGAAAGAGTGAGTAAGTCAGTCACAGGGAAGAAAGAAGCAAGTGAAAAGGAAGGCTATGTGGGCTAACACATAGAGCCTGAGGAACAAAACCAGTGACCTGTATGAAGTGGTGGCAAAAGCATGGTTAGATCTGGTGGCAATCACAAAGACATGAGTAACAAATGACAATGACTGGGTTCTGACCATTCCAGGGTATTGCAATGCTTACAAGGGACAGAAAACAAGGAAAAGGATGGGATGGTGTTATATGTAAGAAATATTTAAAAGTATGTGTCCAGGTCTGTAAGTGTTTTAATCAATGTTGAAACTTGTATACTTGTATGTTATGTATTGTATTGCTTATGATATGCATGTACTTAATGTGTTCTGGGTTACCATTGTGAATAAGCTTATGCTCAATGGTTATTCCTAATAAACATACAAACAAAATGTAGGGGAGGGTATTAAAGCCATGGAAGTCAAGGTTATGTATAGGATAGGACAGGAGGATGGCGGAGAAGTGGGAGGCAGAGCTGAGGGTACTGGTATACTTGGGTAACAACAATCTGGTGAACAACCAGTCTGTGGAGGTAATGAAGCAGAATTTTATAAGCCTGGGATATAGATAGAAGGTGCACTCAGCTTCCACAGCCTTTTCCAAGTACCTGCCTGAGTAGAATAGGGGGAATGGGAATGATAGAGTAAGGAAGGAAAATGTTGATGAGGTTTTTTTTTTTAATTTAATGTACGTTATTGAAGTTTATATATTATAACATTGTCTTGCCTAATCGAAGAGTCACAAAGGAATAATCACACTTGACATTCACACATCAGCACAATTTATTGCAAGCAAAAGATAGTTACACTTCATTGAGCAGCAATGTCACTATCAGCATTAATGATTACACTTTAGCATTCATTCATTAGCAATATTACTATCAGCATTAATATATACTTCAATTAAGCAAAACATGATACATCACCGATTCTATGCTACATCCAAGCCTTTTCTAGTAGCTGGGGAAGCCCCTAATCATCTCACAGCCTGGCCAGGAGTCTTGAACCGGGAGAAAGTTCCACAGCGATGCGTCCACCCTGCAAGATGAGGCTTCCAACCAGGCATTGAGAAAGCTACATTTATATCTTATTCTATGCTAAAATAACTGTGCAGCCTTCATAGTGTTGTTTGCCACATTCTAGAAGCTGGCTGGCTCCCAGGATGCTGCAAATTCACACCATAAGGACTACTCAGAATTCCCTACACCTGCTAGGTCACTGTGCTCCAAACACTGGCCGGGTGCCTAGAACACTATGAGCTAAGCAGAAGTTTAAACAAAACTACAAAAACAGGTTGCCTGATAATATGCAACCTTCAAGTCAGCAAAATACACTGTCTGAAGCAAAACATAATAATGAGGCTATCTAAAGAGCAAAACACCTATTAAATGAAGCAGCATGTAAAATGGAGTCACACAATACAAAATGGAGTATAAAATGACATACATTACATGAAATAGCATACAAAATGGAGTGACAATAATCAACATATTATACTATCACTACATTCGGTCCTTTGATTATTGTGAATACGATTTGTATGATATTGGTACCATAGCAAAATTACTACGAATATAACATGATAAGTAACAAGTCCAAATAAGCAAGATAATTGTCACTACAGCAATGATTATGATAGGATGTATCAGAATATTTAACACTTTTGTAGCTGATGGAGACCATCCTGTAAAATATCCCACCAATAATGAGTAGTCTTTGTTGAATCTTGAACTTAAATCAATCATTTTATTTTTAACTATCGTAGTTTGCACCTGACTTTGCACTAATGATTTATTTTATTGCCAAATGAGCCTGATTACATCTGTTTCCTGAATTATCTGTTTAATTTTATTTAATGAGATACTCAGTCTTGATTGATCTAAAATATTGGGTGCCAATACAAAATAAGCTTCTGCTCATTATCAGGGACAAAGGTGTAAGTAGTATTTTCCCACCACAAATGAGTCACATTTCTTAAACAACCTGAAAAGGACGAGTTAAGTTATACATCCCAACAGTATTCTCCTGATTAGTTACTATACAAACATACTGGGGTCCTATTTCTAAACATGGTAAAGGTTATGGGTAAAATTGTCCATTGACACAAATTTATCGAATGCTCCAGTAAACAAGGTTCATAAAGTCTGGAATGCTGTCCACATAGTATTCCATCAGCTGTTTTGAACACAGACTTAAGTCATGGGTGGTGTTCTGACTATCTATATAATCTCCGTTAAAATGTGGTAACCAAAACTCAGGATCAAATAATGGGGACCAAAATTACAGGTAATATTACATATTTACACATTATTTCAGGGTCACTAACATTATAATGTACCAATTGCCCTGAACAATAGGTATCTGTGCATTTTACTGTGGTGGATGACATTACAATCCAATGATTACTAGGAATCCATGGATTTGAACACGGTCCTCCACACATATTCGTTATTACTCATTAAATCACTCTGGGCCTTATTTCTTTGCAGTATAGAATACATATGTCGCATTGTGCATTCTGTCCAATCAATAAATTGCGAAATATTTTCTGCTACTCCCATTCCCCATACCTGTGAAGCATTAAATAACTGCAAGAACTCAAAATCATAATTCAAAGTTAATCTTTGGGGTAAGAAAACAGTTGGCATCCATTGAGCTTGTAAGTTAATTAAGCTAAATACATCAATTCCTACTGCCTGAAGCCTGTTAGTCAGTGTTTCTATATCAACACTATTTAAAATTCCCATGCTTGCCCCTGCTCCACCTAATAGCGTATCATACCAAGCTCTTTTATATTTGCATTTTCTACTAAACATAAACGCTATGTTAAAATGGATTACATTTTTCTGATACTGCTGCGCTACTGATGTACATGTGGATGGAACCTTAACTATACTATCATTGCTAATTACAGGATGATTTTTCAACACTGTAATGTGATCTGCCCAAGTAGTTCTATTAGTTATTGCGAGCATTCATGCAGAATAACGTGTCTATGTCAATCAAAGTAATACTTGCATTGAAAATGTCTGTTTGATTCATGCAGCAATCAAGTCTATGTTGTACAGTCACCATGCAACTATTCGGTAAGTTGCTGCATCTAATAGCAGTCTGGTTCTGTAATTTAATCCAATTTGTGTCCTGCATAGGTTGGACATATAATCGTCCTGCCATTGTCTCAACTGGTTTCCAAATGTTCACATCTGGTGAAAAGTAATGTTCACTATAGGACATCCTTGGTTTTCAGGGCAAGTAAAGTTGTCTTGCACCAGAAACTGGTGGAAGATTTCCAACCCCATTGTACAACTGGGTCGTCAAGCTTCAATATTCTTCCACCTGGGTAATAGGCTTTACCGAATGGACCGTGAGAGAGAGTGTTATTCCTTTTAGAATCCATTGAAGAACCTAGAAAATACACAGACTGATTATTCTTGAAGATAACGTGTTCGCTGGTACATATTCCCATCTCTCTTTCCCTGACCTGATAATTAACACTGTGTTGTCTCGTCCGGTGGTTATCACCTCAGCTGGTTCAGGAGGGCCATTTGGGTTTGTAACCCATATTTTGGCACCATTGTTAAAACCTCCTGTAGATCTAAAACCTTTATCCCCCCTTGCTGTTAAGAGTGTGGGGGGCTTGTCCCTTTATAAGGGTCACTTTGTTAACTGGAATAATTAACAATTGAGCCACTCTGTCATACTGTTGAATTAACAGATTTTGTTCTCTACTATTCAACAAAATTACTTTCACTTCTCCTTGGTAATCACAATCAATCACCCTCCCAAAATTTGTATTCCCTTGAGGGCTAGTTCTGATTTAGGTGCTATCCAACCAAATGTCTCGTGGAATTTGTATTCCAATACCAGTTTCTATCACTTGAATGTTTCTGCTGTTTATTCTGTATTCTTGAACGGCATGTAAATCAAGTCCAGCAGCTTCTGGGGTTGCTCTGCAAGGAGACAGAGCTCCTGGTGTAATTTCCCAATATAACACTGTTTCTGTAGTTGAGTAAGCCTGCACTTGCAAATTAGGAGTTATCATTCGCATTAAGGGGGTCTCAGATTCTCCAATTGGTCTATTATTTAAAATCTGTAATGCTTCATGCAAATTCTCTTTCCATTTTCGTAGGCTCTCCCCAATTTCCTAAACTGTTCTTTCAACAATCCATTCATTCTCTCAATTAACCCTGCTTCACGGGTAATAAGGGATGTGAAATACCCACTGTATGTTATGGGCTTGAGCATAGCTTGTACCATTTTCCCCTAAAATGGGAACCATTGTCACTTTGTATCTGCAAGGGTATTCCATAGTACAACATAATTAAGTCAATTGCCTTAATGGTGTTTTCTGTGTAGCTTGTTTACAAGGGTATGCCAATAATACCCTGAATATGTATCTACAACTGTGCAAGCATATCGACATCCTCCACTAAGGGTAGAGGTCCAATGTAATCAATCTGCCAAATTTGTCCCGGTAATTTCCCTCCAATTGTCCTTTCACAATATGAGGGATTGGTCTTTGTTGCCCATGTTGGCATATAGGACACTGAGCAATAACAGTTTTAACCAAATCCAATGTTAGGTACACCCCTACTATATGCCCACCTGTAAGTGGCTTTCTCTCCCAAATGTCCACATTTTTGATGTGCCCATTTTGCCAGCCCTGATAACTGCTGACTTTGAGTTTCTTCAATATCCACTGGAAGAATCTTAGCTCTTTCATCTGCAATAGAATTATACCATCGTTCTAGTGTATCTGAAGCACAATGAGCATCAACATGAAATACAGTGGTCTGAGTATTTTGCACCATAGTCCATATTTCCTGCCACAGTTCTTTTCCCCATATTTCTTTCGAATAAATTTTCCACTCATCCTTAGCCCAAGTGGGCAGCCAGGTTGTTAAACCATTGGCTACAGACCATGAATCAGTATAAATATGACATGTACCTGGGTTTTCTTGTCTCAAAGCCTGATATACTGCATACAACTCAGCATATTGACTGCTTTTCCCTTCTCCTGATGTTACCAAAAACTTTTCAGTGTGTGGACAATAAGCTACTGCTTTCCAGTATCTCCTATTTCCCATATTTGGCTGAGCTGTCTGTAAACCATACATGTGCTCGGTCAGAAACGGGCAGCTCATCAAAAGGCTTGCCCCATTTCACAGGTGATTCTTGAATTTCAGGCATTTTTCCTCAACCTTTTCTCCTCTAGAGGAATTTCAGCTACCTTCTCATGGAGGGCTGCTATTCTCCAATTCCTACCTTTGCTCGATCCTGAATATACCATTTCCATTTGATAATGCTAGCTTCCTGAGCATGTCCTATTTTGTGAGTTCTAGGGAAGCTTTTACCCATTGCATAATGGGTATCTCTGGTCTCAATGCTACCTCATGACCCACTGTCATTTGTTCTGTCTCTATCAGAGCCCAGTAGCATGCTAGTAGTTGTCTCTCAAAAGGTGAGTATCTGCTACCTACCTCTGGGAGTTTCCTATTCAAAACCCTAGTGGCACTTTCTGTCTCCCTTGCTTCTGCCACAAACTCCAGTTTGCATACTGCCCAGTTATGGACACATTTAATTCTACCTCCCCTCCTGCAGGGGCCAAAGGTCTAAGGCTTGCTGCACTGCTTCCTTAGCCTTATCAAATGCTTTTGTTGCTCATCCCATTCAAACTCGTATTTCTTTCTGGTCACTTTAATAAGGGAGCTAGTATTTGCCCTAAATGGGTATATGTTGTTGCCAAAATCCAAACAAACCCACAAATCTTTGTGTTTCAGTTTTGTCTTGTGGAGTCAAAAGTCCAGTATTTTCTGTCGTGCCTTGGGCAATATTCTCTATGCCCCTGTTCCATTGAATTCCCAAAATTTTACTGTTTGGGAAGGACCCTGTACCTTGTCTGGATTAATTTCCCATCCTTTCTTCCTCATATGATCAATGGTCTCATCTAGTAACTGCTGTACTTTATCTTGATCAGCCCCCTGGATCAAGATATCATCAATGTAATGTGAAATCTGCATGCCATCTGGCAGCTTCAACTCATCCAAGTGTTCTGCCACCATCCGGTGGCAGATGGTGGGGCTATGTACATATCCCTGAGGTAATCTAGTGAAAGCATATTGTGTCCCCTGCCATGTGAAGGCAAACTGGTCCCAAAACTTTTTCCTCAATCGGAATAGTAAAGAATGCATTAGCTAAATCAATAACTGCATACCATACCCCTTTGTGCCTTTGTATTTGTTTCTATCAGGGTGACGGTGTCTGGAACGGCAGCCACAATGAAGGGGTGTACTTGTTCAATTCCTTTAATCTACTGTCATCCACCATGACCTGTCACTTTTCTTGACCGCCACACAGGATTGTTCCAAGCTGTTGTTGTGGGTTTAAGCACTCCTGCCTCTAATAGATCTTTAATAGTGGCAGTTATCTCTCATGCCCTCCTGGTATTCTATACTGTTTCATACAGATAATTTTTGTAGCAGGTGGAATGGCTACTGGAGGCATCTGCACCTTCCCACTACTACTGGTCTTGCTGAAATGTAAGGTTTTACTCCAAATTGATATTGTCCATCAGACAATTGCAACGTCATCCCCTTTAGTATGTCTATTCCTATAATGTATTCCGGAATCAGAACAATCATTACACAATATTTTCTCCGGGGCAGCTGACCTATTTTCAGTTCCAAAATGGTCTGCACTGCCTCAATTTGTTTACCTCCTAATCCTGTAATTACCACTCGCTGACCTTTGTGTTTTGCTGGGTTCCATAAATTAATGAGGCCTGCCTCCAGTGTCAATTAAAGCTCAGACTTTTGGGGTGAGCCACTCTTCCAATTAATTTTCAATTCTACATGAGGTCTAAAATCCTCCTAGCCCACCCTTCTACTGGGGTTTGGCCTTCATTTCAGTCATAGTTTAGGTTTTAGTTGCTGCAACTCCTAACTGGGTACAAATCACTAGGATACAGATCTGCATATTCCTGCTCGGTCGGGTGATTCAATGGATCCTGAGTGGGAGCCCCCCACCCCGGACATGCTTTCATCATCAAACTCTGCCGGGGAGCAGTTGGACTTACAGACTCCCTGAAGAGACATGTACATCTGTCTTTAACTTTGAATTGATCTGCTTATTTACTCGCTCTTAGTGTTCATACCTCTTTTGTACATTTCCATATCAGGGTACTGATCCCATCAATGTTTTCCCTGCCACCCCATCCTTTAAGAGAGCCAGGAACATATCTCTCCTAGAAACTCGACCTTCAGGATTGGACCGCTGTTTATCCTGTCCTGAAGAATCATATAAACTAGACCCCTTTGGGCCCAATCTCCCAGTTCCCTAACTGCCGATTGCCTCTAGCACTACACCTACTGTTTTCCCGTCTGATTAATCAACAAAGTCATCATTACTGCCTTATATGCAGGTGATGCAGTTTTGATAATCTTATTACGATAGACACTGGCACAACAACACTCATTAAATCAGCATGGTCTTCTGTGGAGACTGCAACTTTCATCATTTCCATTTTAATGTTTTGTATACAGTCCTTTAAGGTAAACCATGAGTTTACTATCCTCGACCAGTCACTCACCGTCGGATACTTGTGTTTGCAAGCCATAGCCACCACGTCCAGCATCATGGCTTAGCCCTGTCCCTGTATTCGGAGGGTCCAAAATGCCTCCTTCACCACAGGGTCATAGCTAAGTGACAGAAACCTAGGGGCATCAGTTTCATCTAAGCTTACTCCATCTGCCCCTGTGTCATACAACCTCACCAGCCATCTCAACAAACTCTCCCGGGTGTACCGCTCCAGGAGGTCTGATACCTCCTGTTGAGAAAAATCCTCCACTACATCTCGATTCCTAGGATTTCCCTGATCCAACACTTCAGTATGTCTTCTAGACACTGGCTGTGCATGCAATATTGGAACCTTACGTCCCTCAGCCTTTTCTTCTTTATCTGAGGCTGACCTTTCCTCATCTGTAGAAAACCAAATATCTCCATCCCATGTTTCAGGATCCCAGTGGGCTCCTGCCCTAGCTATTGCTAGGCTTACCTTTCTCCTACTAACTCTGCCCCTCCTCTTTTTATACTTGTACTGTGCCACTCGGACAGCTGCATTTTCTGCAACTGTCCGATAGGATCCAATTTATCACTCAGCAAATGATTTTGACATTGTAACATCACAGCTTTACTTTCCAAATCACAAACCTTTCATTCCAACTCTGCCTTTTCACTAAGAAGTCCCACTACCTTTTCATGCATCTTCCTATAGGCAGACAATAAAATCCACCCCCTGCGCCCCAAGGCAGCACATTCTTTTCCTTTGCCACAGGCACTCTTTTCATACATGTAACAACATCTGCAGGCTCAGAATCTTTAAACAGGATTCCCAGTGTTCACTCAACCCTGCACAACATGACCACTCAGTGGCTAAATCAGCATAAGGTTGGTTTTCCCAACCAGGAATTTCCACTTGTGCACATGCAACATTAGACTCTTTCCTTTTAAACATTTTCACTTCACCTTAGTGTGTACTTTCCTTTATGAATCCTGCTGACTACGCCAAAATTGTCTTGCCTAATCTAAGAGTCACAAAGGAATAATCACACTTGGCATTCACACATCAGCACAATTTATTGCAAGCAAAAGATAATTACACTTCATTGAGCAGCAATGTCACTATCAGCATTAATGATTACACTTTAGCATTCATTCATTAGCAATATTACTATCAGCATTAATATATACTTCAATTAAGCAAAGCAAGATACATCACCGATTCTATGCTACATCCAAGCCTTTTCCCAGTAGCTGGGAAGCCTTAATCATCTCACAGCCTGGCCAGGAGTCTTGAACTGGGAGAAAGTTCCACAGCGATGTGTCCACCCTGCAGATGAGGCTTCCAACCAGGCATTGAGAAAGCTACATTTATATCTTATTCTATGCTAAAAATAACCGTGCAGCCTTCATGAGTGTTGTTTTGCCACATTCCTAGAAGCTGGCCGGCTCCCAGGATGCTGAAAATTCACACCATAAGGACTGCTCAGAATTCTCTACACCTGCTAGGTCACTGTGCTCCAAACACTGGCCTGGTGCTTAGAACACTATGAGCTAAGCAGAAGTTTAAACAAAACTACAAAAACAGGTTGCCTGATAATATGCAACCTTCAAGTCAGCAAAATATACTGTCTGAAGCAAAACATAATAATGAGACTATCTAAAGAGCAAAACACCAATTAAATGAAGAAGCATGTAAAATGGAGTCACACAATACAAAATGGAGTATAAAATGACATACATTACATGAAATGGCATACAAAATGGAGTGACAATAATCAACATATTATACTATCACTACAAACATACAAACAATCAACACAATACATACAAATCAACTTCACAACTTTAAACTTAAACTATCTCTAGACTAGTCCCCCTTCCCTCCATCCCTCCCCCCTAATTCCTCAGCCGTAACATGAATAATTTCTATAGTCCAACCTATTTATGATATCCTGAGATGGTAATATAAAACCAAGTAATCATAATTATCAAAATTATTAAAGAACAAGGCATGGAAAAAACAACACCACAGTTGCCAAATTCAGGTAGAGGAAGAGGCCATGAACAGTGTATGCAGTTTGTCCCACTTCTTCCTGTATACTGAAATTCGGTTATGAAGACTAGCTATCATTTTCTCGACTGTTAAATTGTGTAACAGCTCATTAAGTCATTCTGAGTATGAGATCTCTATTTGGTATTTGCAATAATGTAATACACTTTTTTAACTGATAAATCAAGGCTATCCAGTATCTCCTTTCTTTAATACTAACCCTGGCATAATCCCCTATCAAACAAATTTCAGGGAGAAAAATTTTCTCCAGCCCTAAAAGTGGGTCTAACTTCTGTTTAATCTTTGCCCACAGAGGGGATATCATTGAACAGTCCCATAAAATATGCCAATTGGGTCCCATCTGCTTGTCCACATTCTGTACATAGAGGAGAGGGGAGTTTCCCCATATTAACCAATCGGATAGGAGTATAGTAAACATTATTAAGAATGTAAAATTGAATGAGGCAGAGCCTGTCATTGGATAGCTCTTGATAAAACTCAACCCAAATATGTTTCCAGTCAAAATTAACCTCTGGGTTGGCCAGGGACCAATATCTAGAAGGCTCAGACAGTTCAGGTAATAATTTAAGAAGTATGACATATATAAAATTGAGAGACTGCGTAGGGTTGCCAGGCCAGTGTTTGAAACAGCTGGAAAAGTTCTCTCTGGCAGTTAGTCCAAGGTGCCAATCCAAACCATGCAATCAACAGGTGCCAATTCTGAAACACCCTAAAAATAGATTGGGCTAGCATATTAAAGTGGGTCATCAATTCATGACTCTGAGGGAGACTTCCATTGGTAAGAAGGTCAAGGACAGTCCTACCCAATAAAAAGGGGTCAGTCCAAGAATTCAACATATATCCCACCACTGTAAAATTTGGATTTCCACAAATTGGTTGGGAAGCATCTATTGTGTTGGGCAATTGTAACAGTTTACAAAGTTGAGAGTGCAATTTCAAAGATGTAGAAATAATCAAACCCCAAAGCATTTTGGGCAAGCGCTTAGGTGATAAAAAAAAGTAAACTATCTAAGGAAATTCCCGACCTCTCAATCAGTGCTCTCTCAATTTGAAGCCACAGGGGGACATATGAAGCATTGTTAATAAATCTCTCCTTTCTAGGCCATTTAGCATGTTTTGCTATATGACTCCCAAAATAATAAACAAGAAAATTAGGCAATTTAAGACCTCCCTTATCTTTAGGGAGTCCAAGGCAATTATAAGCTTGACGTGGAGTTTTGCCCATCCAAAGAAAGGATGAGATAATACTATGCACTTTTTTAAACCAACTAAGAGGGAGCCATAAATTTAACATATTCAAAGTGTAAAACAATTGGGGCAAGACATTCATTTTGATAATATTAATTCTACCCTGCAAAGATACCGGGAGATTAACCCATCTTTGTAGATCCTGACAAAGTATAGTAACCAGTACATCTAAATTCAGTTTCTTCATGAGGACCCACAATTATGCAAGAGTTATACATAAGTATTTACATTTGGTGGTCCACACCAGTCCCAGTTGGGCAAAATCAGTACTATTAACCAAAGAATTCAAGGGCATTATGACTATTTTGTCTAAATTTAGTTTATAGTTAGAATACTTGCCAAAATATTTTATGATTTCAAGGGCTGACTGCACTGACTTTACAGGGTTGGAAAGGTGCAGCAAGATGTCATCTGCATACGCAGAAATTCTTAGATCTAATAGCACCTCAGGGATCCCATGTATGAAAGGGGAAATTCTAAGAAGGGTGAGTAAAGGCTCCAAGTAGATATTAAACAGTAGGGGAGTAAGCAGGAAACCTTGGTGAGTACCAGAATGTAACTTGATTCTTTCAGAAAGTGTTCCATTACAGTAGATCCTTGCATTGGAGTAGGAATGTAAAGTTTCTATCCATTTAATAAAAGTGTTAGGGAAGCCAAATGCATCCAGGACTGCAAACAAATCAGCCCAATTCACTCTATCAAATGCCTTCTCTGCATCCAGCGAGACCAAGGCCATAGGCAGATTGGCCTGCCTGGTGGCAGAAAAGACATGCAACAGCTTCCTTAAATGGCCTACTGATGATCAACCTTCATAAAGCCCACCTGCTCTGGCCCAATTAAACCTTCCCATACCTGTTGAATTCTGATGGACAGTATTTTAGCGAAGAGCTTAGCATCAAAATTCATAAGAGATATGGGTCGGTAATTGTTAACTTTATCAGAGGCCTTACCTGGCTTAGGAACCACTATTATTAATGTCTCCATGATAGAGAGAGAGAGAGAGAGAGAGAGAGAAATCTGAAATACCCCTCTCACAGAAGGACAGAAACAACTTATGAAGGATAGGGGTAAGTTCAGCAGTGAACGTTTTATAAAAATTACGAGCATAGCCATCTGGGCCTGAAGATTTATCTGAAGGAAGGGTACTTATGGCTGTTTGGATCTCTTGACAGGTTATAGGACCTGTCAAAAGGTGTTGCTGGTCTTGGGTTAGGTGAGGGAGAGGTATATGAGATAGATAATCCTTTATTATAGCTACCGAGGGGGAATTGCCCTGAGGGCTACATGACTGTTTGTAGTATAAGGCAAATTCATTGACAATCTCTCTAGGAGTAGATTTCTGAGAATTATCTAGCTGAGATGTTATGGACAGTACTAAACAGGAAGCCTCTTGACTCCTTAACCTGAGGGCAAGGAGACGTCCAGCCTTATCACCTTGATCTATATATGTTGAGTGGGTTTTTAATGTGAAATATTCAGCTTGCTCCCTCAAACTTTCTGCATACTGATGTTTCATAGCTGTCAATTGTTCCATTTACCTCTCTGATATACTGAAGGAGATAGTATTCTCAAGTACTTCAATGCAATTAAAAAGTAAACGAAGGGAGACCTCATGTTGCTGTTTCCGTTTGGAAGCCAGGCGAATAAGCTCCTCTCTGACAGTACACTTGAGAAAGCACCATAGCCTATCATAATCTGGAATAGAGCCCTCGTTAATTTCCAGATACTGGGAGGTAAATGTTTTAATCCCTGAGCACACCAAATCATCATTTAAAAGTTGATTATTAAGTTTCCAGATTTTTTTCTGTGGAGATAATGGGAGACATAGTACACTGCAACCATGTAGGAGAGTGGTCTGAAATCATCCTGGCAAATATCCTTCCTTGTGCGACTGTTGACAGAAGAGTCCTGCTAATTAAAAAATAGTGTAATCAAGAGAAAGATTTATGAACTGACACATAAAAAGTGCATGCCTGTTCAGAGGGATTAAGGACTCTCCAGGGGTCACAAAGACCACACATATCTATCAATTCCTGGAGGGATATCTGGGCAGGAGTCAGCCCAGTAGCTCTTCTACTCATCTTATCCAAGGCTAGATTTAAAGTAAGATTCCAGTCCCCTGCTAAAATGATTGAGAGGCAGGCAAACTGGGCCAGTTATGTCAATAAGCCTGTACAAAATTCCTGGGAGTCCATATTAGGACCATATATACACCCCAGAATAACTTCAGAGTGGACCAAGACACCTCTCACCATTAGGTATCATCCACGGGGATTCTCTATGCTTTGTAATAGCTGGAAACTGGTTCCTTTAAAAATTAGAATTGACACTCCTCTTTGGTTCAATGAGTCTTCTGCAGCAAAAACTTGTCCAACCATCTGTCTACGAAAGAGAAGTCCTTCCATAGAGAGAAGGTATGTCTCTTGTAAAAAGGCAACTTGGCACTGTAAAAATTGTAAATGCCATAAAATTTGGTAACGCTTCACTTTGGAGCGGGCTCCCCTAATATTCCAAGTAATAAATTTCATAGCTGCCATTAACTAATATGAAACTGTGGGAATACATATACTCTAGTGATCTTAGATATGGACCATAGAACTTTAAAAAAACAGTTATTTCCCTGAGGTTTCCTACCCTATCCACCTCCCTTCCCCCGAATCTTTCCCCAACAGACACAAAACAAAGTATAAAAAACTGTAAAATTATCATCCCCAGTCCTAACGACTGACTCTCCATGCTCTGTTGGGTCATGTTGATAAGAACTCCACCTGAATCTTACACTCTGTCCTTCACCCCCATACTAAATATACAAGGTATGTGAAAGAGAAAAACTCAAACTCACACATCAATTCAAACAAAGCATGAAGAGAAAATTGTCTATATGATTCTGCAGGAATCATCCACACTTACTAATTCTATAACCAACCATTTCAGTTATTACAATGTACTAGTAAGTAACACATCTTACAAAAGGGCCCTCTATGTTAGTGTATATAAAAAAAAAGTGAAGAAAAAATTTCACTAGATGGCACTGCTTAACTGAATCGCCATGCATGTAACACTTTAAGCACAGTGTATAAACATAAAACTATTGCCCTCCTGAAAAGAAAAAAAAATAAGAGGACTCATGTCCTATGAAGGGCAGTCAGCTGGAGGACAAATAATGAGTCCATTTTGCACTGTTGAACCATCTGTGCAATCCATTCCCAAGAGGGCTAAACTTTAGCTGCAGTGTTTAATCAAAACTAACACAGGCAAACCAACAAAATTAGGACACAGACTTAGTGGCCATTCTGTACAGTTCAAGACCGAGTTCACTCAGCGCAAAATCAAATAAAGCAGAGGGACTGCCACGATTGCAGATTGGAGATTAGTGAAGTTCATGCTGCATTAAGAAAAACGATCGTGGTAAAGTAAATTTCATGATCATACACCTAGATGTTCTTCATTTTAACAGTCCGGGAAACCAGCCTTTCAGAGAAACTTGGGCTTTCTCCAGATCTTCAAAACTATGCCAGTTATCTCGATGGAAAATCTATAGGGTAGATGGGTATTTTACTCTATACTTAATACTCACAGCAATTAACTTAGACACTGTCAGATGCATCACAGCTCTCCTCTGTCGAACAGAGTATGGAAGATCTTGAGTGATTCTGAGTTTCTTTTGTTCCCATTGTACTTCTTTCATCTCTCTGATTTTAGACAAAATAAACTGTTTGTCCAGAAAGTTTCAAAGTCAGAATATTAAGGGTCTGGGGGGAGCTCCCATGGGCGGTACTGACCGAAGTGACTTGTGGGCTCTCTCAATGATATATACAGGACCATTTGGAGAGGGGCTGGCTATTTTTTCACATAATTTCTGTACAAATACAGTTGCTGTTGGGCCCTCTTCACCTTCCGGTAGCCCCAGAATAACGAGGTTGTTCCTATGGGAACGACCCTGCAGGTGCTCCAGCTTTTCTTCTATTTTCTTCAATTTATGCCACATCGCTGACATTTCTGGGTCTTTACGGGCTCTCCAGTCATCAAGAGAGGAAATTCTAGCCTCGTTTTCCACAGTACGATGAGTGAGATGTTCGAGAGAAAGCTGCATTGATTTCATATCAGTTTCCAGGCTGGCCAGCATTTCTTTTAATAGATTCAGACCCTCCAGAAACTTTTCTTCCATGAGGGCAGCCTGGGAGCTCACATGGGAAGTTGTACCCATTTGCTGCACTTTGGCCCGCTTGGCTGCTTTATCTCACGTCGGTGTTTTCAGTGGGGTATGTCGTGGCAGAAAATCCTTTATTTCAGCATCCATACCACCCGTTTTCCAGCATAAAAGCAATGGCAACAGTATTGGGCAATCAGATCTTGCAAACTTATCAGCAATCAAAGCTCAGGTTAGTAAAAATTAGTTTTAAATAGACAGAAGTGCGGGAGCCCGGAAAAGTGCGTGTATTCAGGCAGACATCAGGTGACCTCCCAATATTGAAGAGTTTAATGGTGGTTTGCATAAAGGATGGTGTCAAGAGGAGGGGCACTACTTTGTAGGAGACTTGGGGGCTTATGAGACAGTAGATTCTTCAAGGGTGATGGTGTTTACTTGATGAAGGGGGGGGCTAGTGATCTGGGGCAGAAGTTTGACATCTGCATTGCACAACTGAATCAACTCTGAGGAAACAGAGGCCAGGGGAACCACTGAAAAGGGCCAACAGATGGGAACCTCAGTAGGACTCCTCCTGAATATGGGACTAGTAGAAACAAGGTGGGTAACGGTAAGATTAACATTCAAATTAGGTTAGGGGAAGAGGCCAATGAGGTAGGGCTGACAATGCTTACATTCTGCATAAAACAATAAGGAGACTAGGGAAGAATAAGGGAGAAGGAATAGGAAAAAGCAAGAAGGGATCAGAAGAAAGATGGAAATGGGTCTGACTTTATTGTAGGAGTCTGGGAAATAAAATGTGTGAGCTCCAGGCAATGGTGGCAGACACCAAGATGGATCTAGTAGCTATCACAGAAATGTGGGCCACAGAGAATAATGATTAGGACCTGACAGTCCCAGGCTACAACATGTTTAGATGGGATAGAGACAAAGGTAAGGGAGGAGGTATAGCCTTATAAGTCAGGGAAGGCAAAGAGACAGTGGTGGATGGAAACATCAGGGGAGGTAATGGGGAAACAAAATTGCTATGGGTTCAGCTCACAGCATCTTCAGGCAAGAAACTACAGATAGATGTGATCTATAGAATTCTGATGGGAGTGGAAAAGGGGGATGTGGTAATAGTGGCAGACCTAAACCTACTAGATAGGGCCATTACTGCTGCCAGGAGCTCCAGAATACTGACCTTGTAGGATAGAATGCAGGACTGGCTGCTGGTGCAACTGGTTATGGAACCCACTAGGCAGGCTACCATTCTCATTGTAGTTCTCACCAACTCTGAAGTAGTAGGAAAAGTGGGGGTGGGGAGCCACTAGAGTCCAGTGACCATAACTGTATATGGTTCGACCGGGTCCTTTGGAAAAGAAAGCCCTCATCAAAGGCTGAAGTCCTAGATTTCAGAAGGGAAAACTACAACTGGATGAAGGAACTCACCTGTAACAAGTTAATTGGAGTGAACAGCATCAGAGATATGGAGGAAAGATAGGGGGAATCAAGAGGGCCATTCTTGAGTAAACAAAGTCTTATATGAGGATAGTAATCAAATGAAACAGGTACAAGAGATCATTATAAAATGGCATGAAATAATCCTGTACTTTGATTGGCCAGTGTGGGACAGGAGCCATGATGTTATCCCAGCACAACATCACGGCTCTAGTCCTAGCACAGAAACGACCGCATCAGATGTAAAAATTTTAACTGAAACCAATCATTTCACAGCCGCGATTACTTGAGTGTCTGATTCCCGCTCAGCACCTGATCGTACTTGCTTCGCTCCCACCACTGCCAATAATTAAACATTGCATCCTGCTCTCGTCGCTATCTCTAAAAAAATAAATACCTCAACAAACACGTCTCCTTGCCCCTCTTCTCATCAAGTAACACGGTCTCAATGCCACCACCTGATCCATGGTCCTCCTTCTCGCTCTCTGAGTCCCCACTACCAGTTCTGACTGGCACAGGTTGTTCTTTACTTGGTTTGGAGTTGCAAGATGGACCTCTGCCCTGTTGCAGTGGACTCTGTCGAACAGGCCCAGCCGGACCCTCCTCCTGATTCTCCTCTTCTCCTGAACGGCACGGCTTGTGCTCGTCCTCTTCATCACTGGACTTGGCTGTCCTCTGTCTAAAAATCCAGTTCTCCTTCTTGAACATGTTCCACCTGCAGCCCAAGTCCTGGAGTGGGGCACACTGACTCCCTTGCCACAAGTTGGTGTACCGCTGAACCAAAGCAGTTGTAGGGGGGAGAGTTATGATGTTCTTAAAATTAACTCATAGCATTTGAAGAGTGTAAAAGAAGTTAAAATACTCAAGTGCATTTTAGTTTCTATGTTTAAATGTGTTTCTTTGATTATCTTAATTGAACCTATCGGGATCAATATTACTGACAGCTGTTAATGGGAGTTGTATTCTTTTACCATTTTTGTAACATGCATTATACAGCCAACACCATCTAGTGGTCAAACTGTTAACTTTTTTGTGAAAATATATACCTCCACACAAGAAAAAATACACCCCCCCCCCATAAAATATCATTTTTTGTCTATTTTATTGTTTTAAAACAAACCAGCCATTTTATAATAGCAATAATGCACTCCAGGGTGTGTGTTGTGCTGGGATAATGTCACTTCTTGGGTGATTAGTCACACTTGGCCTACAGCCTCATGCCTAATCACCCCAGGCATGACATTATCCCAGCACAACACACACCCTGTCGTGCATTATTGCTTAAATGTAGTTCTCTGGAAAGGTCATGGAAGCAGTGAGATCCAAAATTAAGGCCTTTACCTGGTACAAGGAAAAACAAGGGAAGGAAGAATATGGGAATATCAAATAAGAACACGGAACAGCAAGAGGCTGGTCAAAGAAGCAAAGGCATACACAGAATTGCATATTACAGAGGGGTCAAGGCAGGGGAAAACAGTTCTTTAGATATATTAGGAAAAAAGAAAGAAGAGAGGAGGAATTGTTATGCTAAAACAGTAGGGTAATTGAGGAAGACAGGCAGAAAGCAGCCTTTCTTAATGACTACTTCTGCTCTGTATTCACAATGGAAGACAGAGTGCCTCTGCCATAGTGGCATTATGGCTGCTGTAAGGAGGGCTCCTGAGCTGAGGCAACAAGTATTTACCAATGAAAGTGTTCAGCAAGGCTATGACCTAAAGATAGATATGGCTCTGGAGCAAGAAGAGATGCATCTGAGGGTGCTCAAGGAATTGGCAAGGTAACTAACTGAACCCTTGGTTGGGTTATTTACTAGTTGTGTTTAGACAGGGATAGTTCAGAAAGTCTAGAGGGTAGAAGATTTTGACCCACTTCATAAGGAGGGACAAGAAGCAACCAGGTACTGTAGCTACAGACCTCTAAGTCTTGCCTCTATTGTGTGTAAAGTGATGGAGATTCTAGTCAAAGAAGACCTTGAGTACTACCTGAGAGCAATGGACTCCAGGATAGTAAACACCACTGGTTCGTGGCAGGGAGGAATTGTCAGACCAAACAAATAGTATTTTTTGACTGGGTAATGTGGGAAGTGGATAAGGGCTATGTTGTGGGTTTACTCTACTTCATTTTTAACAGGGCTTTCAACTTGGTGCCCCACAGAAGGTTGCTGAAAAAGCTATGGGGATCTGAGTGCAGGAAGGACATAGCAGGATGAAGAGAAAGTTGTTGGAAGAGAGACAGCAGAAGGCAGTGGTTAACAAAACCAAATCAGAAGAGAGGGATGTCACCAGTGGTTTGCCACCAGGATCAGTCCTGGATCCATTCCTTTTCAATATTTCACAAGTGACATGGTAGAATGAATTCAGGGTCAAGATATGTCTCTTTGTAGTAGACTCTAACCTCTGTGTCAGGATAGACAGAAAGAAGTGCGTTAGGGAAATATGAGTGACTTGAACAGACTACAAAGTGGTGAAAGGTTTGCCAGTAGAAATTCATTGCAAAAAAAGTGCAAGGTGGTGGACATAGGGAACAGGATCCTGGGGAAAGAGTACTAGATGGGGGAGACTATACACTGGGCCACTAAGGAAAAAGACCTAGGAATCATCATCAGTGACTCCCTAAAACCATCAAAACAGTGTAACAAGGTCTATAGTAAGGCAAACAAGATTCTAGGATGTACAGGAAGGGGTATTTACAGCAGAAGGGAGGAGGCTTTACTATCTGTCTAGATCTACAAGATCTTCTTACTCCTTACTGCTCCTCCCGCTCAGTCTGATCCACTGACGAGGGATTGCCAGAGATTCCCAGGATTCGGTTAAAGACATCTGGGATGCGTGCATTTTCTTATGCTGCCCCTACCCTGTGGAATTCTCTACCTTGTCGGATAAGAGAATGCCTGACTGTCCCAAGTTTTAAGTCAGAGCTCAAAATCTATTTATTTTTAATGCTTTTTCTGAAGGTTCTTAAATATGTATATATGTTTATTTAACTGTTGGTTTTAATATGCTGTACAGCACCTTAGTTTTGAAAGGAGCTTAACAAATGAAGTATTACTTTACTCTGCTAGATCGCAGGTGAGGCCTCACCTTGACTAAGGTGCCCAGTTCTGGAGTCTTCACCTAAGGAAAGATAAGGACAGACTGGAGACAGTGCAATGTAGAGTTACCAAAATAATTCAGGGCCAGCAGGGCAGATCTTATGATGATCAGCTCAGGGTACTGAATATGTGCTAACTAGAGGCCAGATGAGAAAGGGAATATATGATAGAAATCTTCAAGTTCCTGAAAGGAATGAACAAGGTAAATGGTGAAGAACTATTTAACATATGTAGGCTATCAAGAACATGGGGCATGAGTGGAAACTGATGGAGTGGAAGTTCAAGAGAGAAATTAGAAAATTTTACTTTAAAGAGAGGATATTGGAACTGTGAACAATCTGCCATCTGATGTGGTAGGCACCAAAACTATCAATAATTTCAAACATGGCTATGACAGAGAAAAGGGCTTAGTGGTTGTTTAAGGTGGTGGCAGTTTTGGCAGAAAGAACGGTGGTAGATAATGTGGGTTAGAACCCTGTATGAACAATAGATCCTGGGTATGTTAGGGTTTATTGACAGACTGGATCAACCAAAGGTCTTTTTCTGCAGTCATTGTCTATGCTTTGTATGTTATTGGAGAGAGAATGTACACAGAGACTATGTAGGAGGGTGCAGGTAGTAATAGATGCAGGGAGCAAGGTCAGGACTGGAGTGGTATATATTCTCTCTTATTCAAAGGAGCTGGCTAATTAGGAACTGGGAATGACTTTCAAAAGGCAGCAGAACAAGAGGAGGTGCTGCTATTTGACTTCAAAATGCCAGATGTAAACTGGAGCATCCCAGTAGCAGCAAGTACAAGAAATCAACTGCTTGTATAGACATTCCAGGAAGTATTCATTTACAGTATGTTCAAAAAAAGGAGGTACCGATGCAGTGAACAATTTCCACAGTATGTCACATTTAAATAAAAACTGTCTGCCTGATTATTTTACACTGTTTTGGAGCTTATCCCATGTAGGAAAAAAAAATTTACACAAATAGTATAAACACTTCTTGTATTTTACTTTCTACCTCCATATGCTGCAATTTTGCAGAGTTGAAATGTGGCATGGAAAAACACACACAACTTATAATTTGGTTTTATGTATTTTTGATGTGTCCTTTCATTAAAATGGTCAAGGATTTCTTGCTGTGTTGTGTCTTTCCTAATGTAGGAATGCCTATGTAGCCTAGTGACCTGTCCTAGCTAAAACTCTGGATAGTCCACTCATATATATTGGCAGTGTCAGTGGCTCAGTAGGTAGCACACTCGCCTCTGAGGCCGGGAGATCAGAGGGCTGTGGGTTCAGTTCCCACATCTGGCACTTGGGTTAATATCCCAGTACTGACACTGTAGTGCAGCATGAGAGGGGTGCTGCACTTGTGAGGTGCTGTCTTTCGAATGAGACATTAAACTGAGGTCCTATCTACCTGGATTGGTGGTAGTTCAGGTGGATGTTAAAGATCCCATGGCACTTATCGAAAAGAGTAGGGGAATTTCCCGGTGTCCTGGCCAAATTTCCCTCATTCACTAAAAATACCACCAACAGCTTAATCTGGTTCAAGGTCTGTTGGCATTCATCTGTATCCCCCTCCCCTGGGTCGTGCCTGAAAATAGGCAGGATTTGTCTAGTGCACTTACCCGGTCAACAAAAAATAAATAAATAAATATGTATTAGCTACAACTCTGTAAAGGCTATCATCCATGTAACCGCTATGTACTATGCACAACAATGCCTGTTTGACAATCGCGCCGCTGCATTACAAGTGTGTTAGCTATAACTCTGTTTAAGCACTCTAAGTGTTTTAGCTACAACACTATATAAACCATCATCCATGTAATCGCTATGGTCAAAGCACAAACAATATTAGATTGACAATTGCACCTGATGTACTGTACTATATTGTATTTACTACTGTTATCTGTACTATGCAATGTATCTCATTATTTGTATTACTTTGTATTGTGTCTTGTACTGATATTGATGAGGAGCCTTTGGAAATGAGTTTATGACTCAAAGGTTTGCAATTCTGAAACTTTCAAAAAATAAATAAATAAATATTAAAAAGTTTCACTAGGAAAGGCATACTGAGCAGAGTTGCCCATGCCCAGATGCATCTTGGGGGGAGAGAGGTGAGGGGAAGAGCAAAACAATACAAGACATTACGATTATTAATAGTGATATACAAGTGTGAGGAAAAAAAACAGGAAACACAACTGAACAGCCATTTACAGGTCATGTACAAGCGTGATTTGATTTCAGGATTATACAGATTTAAGTGATAACATTCATAGAGAAACAGCGGTACAAATTAATGAGTTAGATTAGCATATTTACAGCACTGGAAAGAATGTGGGCATGGAGTGCCAGGAGACAAAATCTGGAGATAATATTAGTAAGGGGATGATAAAAGTGTAACAACTATAAGAACATGAAATTTGGAGAAACGGGGGAGGGGGAGTGAAGCAGGAGGGGGGGGGAGTGGTAATTGAGAAAAAAAAGAAAGAAAGGTGCAGGATGGGCAATTGCAGGAAGAAATATAGAAACGTAGACTTTGATGGCAGATAAGGAACACATGGCCGACCCAGTCTGCCCATTTACCTACCTATTGGATAAGCTGCAGACCTTAGTTAACCAACAGCCTACTTCTTACTGCCCCCAACAGAAGTGCCTTATGTCAGTCCCATGCATTCTTGAATTTCCCTACTGTTTTTGACCACACAACCTCCTCAGGAAGGCCATTCCATGCATTCATCACCCTCTCTGTGAAAAAATACTTCCTCACATTGCCCCTGAGTCTTGCGCCCTCTATCTTCAAATTGTGCCCCCATGTTCTTGCACATCTCTTTTTCTGAAAGATGCTACCCTCTTGGAATTTGTTGATTCCCCTGAGGTACTTGAAAGTTTCTATCTTGTCCACCCTCCCTCCTTTCTTCAAGGGTATACATATTAGGCTCTTTTAGTCTCTCTTCATACGGCTTCTGGTGCAAACCCTGCACCATTTTAGTTGCCCTCCTCTGGACTGACCCATCCTGTCTATGTCCTTGTGAAGATGGGGTCTCTAGAACTGCACACAGTACTCCAGATGGGGTCTCACCAACTTTCTGTACAGAGAGATAACAACTTCCTGTTTTCTACTGGTGATGCCTCTCCATGTGCATCCCAGTATCCCCCAGCCCTCCTTACTGCCTTCTCACATTGCTTGCCTACCTTTAGGTTATCTGATATGACTATGCCCAGGACCTGTTCCATTTTTATTGTTGTTAGTACCCCCCTTCATTGTGTACTCTTCCCCCGGGATTTTGTTTCCCAGGTGTATTACTTTGCACTTCTTTGCATTGAATCTAAGCTGCCATATGTTTGCCCATTTCTCCATCCTTGCCAAGTCCCTTCTCATCCTTTCCACCCCCCACTTGTGTATCAGTCCTGTTGCAGATCATTGTGTTGTCTGCAAAGAGGCATACTTTTCCTTACAGTCCCTCGGCAATGTTACTTATAAAAACATTAAAAAGGACCAGTCCTAATACTGAACCCTGCAGTACCCCACTAGTAACCCCCCCTTTCTTCAGAGTGGACTCTGTTTACTATTACTCTCTGTGTCCTGTCATCCAGTCAGTTTTTTAACCAGGCTACCACCCTGGGATCCACTCCCAGGCTGTCTAACTTGTTTATTAATCTTTTGTGTGGGACTGTGTCAAATACCTTGCTAAAGTCTAGGTAGACCATGTCCACAGCCCCTCCATGGTCTACTACTTTGGTCACCCAGTCAAAGAAATCTATTACATTAGTCTGACATGATGTTTCCACTGTGAATTCATGCTGCCTTGGATCTTGTCCTCACAGGCCTCTAGGTACTCAACAATTCTTTCTTTCAAAAGTGATTCCATCATTTTCCCTACCAATGAGGTCAAACTAACAGGTCTGTAGTTTTATGCCTCTGCTTAGCTCCCACTTTTGTGAAGAGGAATCACATCCGTCCTCCTCCAGTCCTCAGGTACCACAGCCAAGATCACTTAGGAAGGTGGAGAAGACACTGGTGAGGGGGCGTGATGGATGGGTGGGGTTATGGAGTTCCATAGTTTGGGGAAGCAGTGGGAGAAGCAGCCTGATCTGCAGAGGTGGTCCTGATTGGGATGGTCATGGTATGAGAATCAAGTTTTATAAGCTAGTGAGAGGGAGGGGGCTAGGGGAAGAGAGAAGAGGAGAGGTGGGGGGAAGAAAGCAGAACCAGAATTTAGCTAGGAAGTTAGTGCAATGGGAGTGGCACCTGCAACAAGAGAGGAAAGAGAGAGAGATTGGTAGAGGTCACAGCGATGAGTGTGTGGAGGGCAGTCTAGAGCAAAGTGACAGAAAGAATGAAAAAGAGTGTACAATCTGGTTAGGGAAGTTTTGGGAGTGGCACTGTAGACTACATCACCTTAGTCGAAAACAGGGGTAATACTTTTCTGGGCACATACTCAACAGACCGGTAAGTTTGAGTGCAGCTTTTTGTCGATTGCATCTATGTGTTCAGTAAAGTCTAGGTGTTGGTCAAGCCAGATCCTGAGATACCTAAAGGAGGTAGCATCCTTAAACAAGGTCCCATCAAGGGTGTGGAATGAGGGAGGTGGGGAGCCAACAGAGTCTCTGTCTTCTGCCAAAGGTCATGGAGATGAGAGATTGTCTTCTTGATGTTCAAGAACAGGTAATTTGAGCATAACCAAGCTGAACCTTGTCAAAGTCATGCTGAAATAGGGATGCTACATCAGATGGGGAAGGACGAGAGGGATACAAGATGGTATTGTCTGCACACATGTGGATAGAGGTGAAGGGGTAGACAGTAGGAAGGTCATTTAGGAAGACAGAGAATAGCAGTAGTCCCAGTACGGAGCTCTGTGGAACTCCAATGTTGATGGGGGGTTGGGGGATAGTGAATCATTAATCTGAATGGATTGCATCCTTCTCACAAGGCAGGAATAGAACCAGTTAGTGGCTGTGGCTGATAGCCCAGCGGCAGAAAGTTTGGCAAGATGGAGGGGTGGGAGATAGTGATGAAAGCCTTGGCCATGTCGACAAATATAGCAGAGGTGAGGAGGCCCTGGTCCATGCCAGTGAGGATGGAGTCAGTAAGCCTAAGGTGATGGAGTGGAGCTTCCAGAAAACAGACTGGTAAGGGGTGAAAAAGGAGGGTAGAATCATTTTTTGGAGTCAAGGTAGGAGGAGAGCTGGGATAACACCATATGTTCCTGGAGCTTGACAAGGATGGCGAGAAGAGAGACAGGCTGGTAATTACCAGAGGTGGAGGAATCACCTCCTTTTGGGAGGGGAATAACAGTAGAATGTTTCCAGTCAACTGGGACAAATGCGAGAGAGAAGGAGAGGTTTAGGAGTCAGGCAAGAGGGCAGAAGAAAGTAAGGGCAGACAGGTAAAGGATCTTGGAGTCTAACCCATTGGGGCACTTACCCTTATATGGCAAAGGGAGAGGAAGGGAGATGAAGGGGAGTCACATTGTGAGGACTTGAGGGAGAAGGAGCAAGGGGAGGAGGGGCAGAGAGTTGAGAGAAGGAAGGACGGGCAGGAGGTGAAGAATGAATTAAACTCTGTAGCCACAGAGAGGGGATTAGACAGGGAGGCATGACCCACCCTGAGGACTGGAGCAGGAGGCTGGGTTGGAGGGGAGAATAGGGCAAGAACCACCTTCCAGAATTGGGACAGGTGGTTTATGTTTGTTTGAAAAGTGGTAGAGAAGTATTCAGCCTTGGCAAGTCTAAATGCCCTAGTGCAGGCATTATGGAGGGAGTGGTACCTTTGGAAGTCTGCAAGGCAGCTGCTGGATAGATGCATCTTCCATGCATGGTCCCTGGCTCATAGGCATGCCAGCAGTTTGGCAGTGATGCAGGGGAGATGGGATCCATGCACTGAGTGTATCTAAATGGGGCATAGTGATTGCAGGTGGCACAAAGATTAGATTTGAAATAGTCTAAGGCCAGGTTGACAGAAGAGGCAAGGGGAATGGGAGATCAATTGGTGTTTGCTAGATCATCAAGTAAGGGGGCAATGTCTAAGGATTTGTATGAGTGGATCATTCATTTTCCAGGTGATCTTTGGGATGGTGAATTTTGCAAACAGAATATTTCAAATGGTCATCACTTAGGGTGTCAGGTAGGATTTGGGCTGTGACAATATGGTGTGGGTGGGAGGTGAGTGTCCAGTCTATTAGGGTGTAGTTGTGAGATTTGGTATTTAGTCTGGTGGACTCGCTTATTAACTATGACAGGTTGAAGGATGCTATGTCGCTACGTGTTTTGGAGTGGGAGGTGGAGAGCCATTTCATGTTAGAATCGCCCAGAACATGAAGTTCTCCTGTGGCTGCATGCTACTGAAGAGTAGTCAGGAGGTCTGTGACAGTGGGGGAGGGGGGGACACCAGGGCAGCAGTAGGTGCTGGCAACAAAGGTAGGAATGGAGAAAGGGAGAGATAATTTTATCAGAAGTAGCTTGTAAACCTGCGAGAGGGAGGTAGCAAGTATAGGGGTGAACTGAGTCGATGAGGCAATGTACATGGCCACACCTCCTCCTCTGCTGGCTGATACTGGCAGATAAAGGAGTAACCAGGAACCCGATGTCATTGATGACACCTCAGTCATTGATTATATTCACTTATTTTTTACCCACTGAAAACTGACAAACGTGTTTATCCCCATGATGTTTGTAACTTGTGGTGTCTGAAGCTGCGGGCTTCACAAAAAGTCACTGCATCGTACTGCTGTTTTCCTGCCTGCTTTTCTTTTGGCCTCGCATCTCATTTCACAAAATATTGAGTATGTTAGCTGAATTCATGCTGCTCCCCTGAGTCAGTATGATTAACCTTTGATCCCTCCTCTAAGACATGTCTGCATCTCGCAGATGTTCAATCATTATGATCGGGTTCTGGTATGGGGCTTAGATACATACCCTGCCCCTTTCTACCTACTCCTATCCCTTTCCTACAAATACTACCCCTTCCCTCTTCCCCCGCCCAGCTATCTACCTAGTGCTTCTCGTGACTGATCCTCTTCTCCCTCTATCTACATTACCCCAAATTAGACTGTACCTCTCCTCACTCCCTACCTGTGCCTCCTGTACTTGGTAAAATGGCACAAACAATAACCCACTTACTTCTGATCTTCTCCATCCTACTTTTCCTCCCCTTTTTAATTCCCCCTTTAAGTTGCTACCTTGCATCCCCCCCACCGCTGTACTGACTCATCCTACAAATGCGCCCTATAAGTCCACAGCATCTCTCCCAGCTACCATCTGGTCCCGTTTCTCTATGAGCCCCACCTCCTCAGTCTATTCCTTTGGCTGCCTGCTGGTCTCCCTCTACCAATCCAGAGCCCACTTTCTCCACACTGCCTGCCCTACTGCCCCCCCAAATGGTGCTTGGACAAATCCTGGTGCCTCTACATACTACGCCACCACCTAACCCTTGCCCTACTACTACTACTGGCTGCAGGGGATATACACCCCAATCCCGGCCCACCACCTACTCCTGGTCCCAGCTACCCCATGCCTAACCCCTCAACCAATGCCACCACGGACACTCACTCTGGCTCCCTTCCCTGAGGTTTACGCCTACTCCATCTAACATTCGTAGCCTAGCCCCCAAGCTCGATCAGCTCCAGGTTCTATCCGCCCACCATGCCCCTGACATAATCATCCCATCTGAGACCTGGCGAAACCCAAACCTCCCAGACCACACCATCGCTATTCCAGGGTTCACCATCACTCGGCAAGACTGGCCCACCAGAGGAGGAGGGGTGGCTATCTACACCTGCTCAGCCCTACATTTTTCTGTCTCTCTTTCAAAAGCTGAACCCAAAGCTTATGAGCTGCTTATGGTGAAATTGTCCCCTTCCTCCTCATTACCCATCTTCATGGCTGGTATTTATTGCTGCCCTGGCACTCCAACCACAACAGTCACTGACCTTCTGTGCCAACTCACGTCTCTTGCCCAGTCGGGTGAACTATATGTTATGGGTGACTTTAACCACAACTGGCTACCCCCCAATTTTAACAAAACCCGAACCAAGCTATCTGCTCTCAACCTTACCCATACCATTATGGAACCTACATGGTCAAACCATAAGCCCGGAAACCACTCCCTTTTTGACTAGGTGCTTACCTCCCACTTATACCGTGTCGTCAGCTGTGGCCTCCTTCCTGACTACATTAGCGACCACCACCTAATCTGCTTGGTCCGCAAAATCCATAGAGTTAAATCCCCTCCCAAATTTAAATTCCAATGGTCATATAAATCCCTAAACCTCTCCCCTCTCCTGGAAGAACTAGCTCACTCAAACTGGGACCTGATCTTAAGCTGCTCTAACATGAACGCTGTCCTTATGCATTTCCGGAACACGTTCCTTACTGCCTGGGACAAACACGCCCCCCTGCGCCATGCTAGGGTCCGGGGGTCTCACCTTCCCTGGATATCACACAAGCTGATAGCTTGCCAACAGGCCCGTGACAAAGCCTGGTGCATTTACAAATCCACGCTCCTCCCAGGCGACAATCTCACCTACCGCATGCTCCGCAACAAGTGCACAAAGGTCATCCGCTTAGCTAAGGCCGAATATTTTAACAACACCCTAAACACAGATCTTGGGAGGCCTTCTAAATTCTGGAAAGTCATCAACTCCCTTTTCTCCCCCCAAACATCAAATCCTCACCTCTCCTCTTCACCCAAGGGACTCTACTCTCTGACCCCCTGAAGGTAGCCTCTGAATTTAATTTCTACTTCACTACTTGTGCTACGACCCTCCTAGATTCCCTTCATCCTGTAATCACACCCACTCCCCAGACAGCTACGCCCTACTGCCTGGTCAGAACCCCTTTTCCTTCAGATACATCTCCCCATCGAAACCCTAGCTGCCTTTTGCTCCCTGAACCCCACCAAAGGTAAATCCCCTGATGGTCTCGACAACAACCTCCTCTTCCTATCTGCCCCTGCCATCGCTACTCCCCTCGCAGCCCTGCTAAATCTTTCATTCATCACTGAGTCACTCCCCACTGAGTGGAAGAATGCCACCGTCCTACCCCTTCCAAAAGGAGATGATCCAACCTCCACAACTAACTACCGTCCCATCTCCCTCCTTCCCATTCTCGCCAAACTCCAGGAACACCTAGTACTATATCAACTCTCCCACTTTTTCTCAGAAACTAACTTCTTCACTCCATTCCAGTCCAGTTTTAGAAAAAAAACACTCTACCACCACCTCTCTACTAAGACTCACTGACTCCATCCTCTCTGGGATGGACAAAGGACAAATTACTGCCTCTATTTTCATTGACCTAGCCAAAGCATTCGATACGGTATCCCACTCCCTCCTACTACCTTGCCTATCAGGGGCTGGGTTAGCAGCGTCCACCACAAACTGGTTCAGTGCCTACCTACAAAATAGAACCCAATCCACTAAAATAGCTGACTACACCTCCCCCTCACTCCCTATTACCACCGGTGTTCCCCAGGGCTCAGTCCTTGGCCCCATCCTCTTCTCCATCTTACTAAATGATCTGCCTAACTGTTGCTTCACTACTGCAATACACATGTACGCTGATGACACAGTTCTCTTTACTTCCGGCCGTACCTACGAAGAAGTCACCTCTAATCTTCAGACCAGCTTCAACAAAGTTAAACACTGGTTCAACTCCAACCAACTCTCCCTAAATGCCAAGAAAACTGTCTCTATGTCTTTTGGCACAAGACAGAGACTATCCAGACTTACATCCCCCCGATCTTCCATACCCTAAATAACACCATCCTTGAAGATGTGCCCTCCTTTAGGTACCTGGGGGTTTGGCTTGATCGCCACCTCTCCTCTTTCACACACATGGATGCCATCCTATCAAAACTTGGTGCCCACTATAGAAACTGCGCTAGTCTCCCGCTTCCTGTGAGACACGAAATAGTCCAAAAAATGATTCTACCCTCCTTCGACTACTGCGATGTTGCTTACTGCTCTGCCTCAAAGTCCACCTTAGCCAGACTGGACCCCCTCTTTAATGCTTTCTCCTGCTTTGCCCTCGATGCCCCCCCCGCACCCATCACTGTGAGCTCTTCCATTCACTGGCCCTTCCATCCCTGAGTAACCGGGGCCTACTTCACAATGTTAAATTTGTTTCTAACTTCAGGCTCAGTTCCCTTCCTCCCTACCTCGTATCCTTCCTATCTTCCCCATCTACCCCTGCCCTTGCCCTCAGGTCTACTGACTCCTGGCTATTAGTAATCCCCTCACAGAAGGACCTCCGCAGGGCAATCGGCTTTCTCTTACCTCTTCCCTAAGCTCTGGAATGGCCTGCCGGCCCAAATCCGCCATTCTTCATCCAAACACTCTCTATCCTCTGCCCTCACTTACTTCCTTGCACCAAATTGTACCTGCCCCTGACCCCCCACCCCCTGATGGATTCTCCCCCCTCCACGATCCCTTCCTCCTTATGTGCCAGACCAGCAGCTCAGCCTTCACCTAATTGTCTGGCTTAAACATTGCCCTAAACAACCTATGCACTTACTGTCTCATTAACTTCTGCTATCTCCCTTCTCTTTCCCCCACCGTCTTCCCTAAATCAACCCCTCTAAATACCCCAGTGTTTACTATACAGTCCTGCCTCCTCTCCTTTGCCCCAATCTCCGACTTCCATTTCCCGCGCTGCCAACTTGGTGCATCTTGCTTCAGTTCAATCTCTGTTACTGGCACTTATGTAATCACGTATAGTCCTTGATGTGTATTCAATTATGTAGGCCACTTTCCTTGAGGCTCATGTTATGTACTGTACTCCTCATGTAACAAGTTCATAAGTAATCTCACTCAATTATGTAACAATTGTTTGTATTGCTCCACTCCAAGTTCAACCTACTGACTGTTGTATGGATACCCTCCTCCCTTGTAACCCCCCCCCCGGTCACACCGTGAGACAAGCATCTTTTTGCTCAGTGTGCCTTTTCTGGTGAAACATTTTCAATAAATAAATAAATACATTATGGGATTCCCGTAGTGTAATGAAACTTAGTATCATAGAAGTTGATGGCAGATAAGGACCTCAAGGCCCATCCAGTCTGCTCATTTTTTCTACCTTATGATTGTGCCATAGGCCTACATTCTGTCAGTGGCCTATCTACTAATACTCATCTTTATTGCTCCCTTATGCCTGTCCCATGCCTGTTTGAAGCCCTGCACTGTATTCTTATCCACCACTTCCCGAGGTAGGCCATTCCATGCATCCACCACCCTTTCTGTGAAAAAGAACTTCCTTTCATTCTCACTTAATCGGACTCCCTCTAATCTCATGCTGTGTCCTCTTGTCCTGCTATTTTTCTTATATTGAAACATGTTAGACTCTTTCACCTTGTTAATGCCCTTAAGATGTTTGAATGTTTTGATCATATCACCTCTCGCCCTCCTTTGCTCTAGGGTATACATGTTGAACGCTGTTAATCTGTCCTCATATGTTTTCTGATGCAGCCCCTGCACCATTTGAGAGTGGGTGGCTCCATTTTTCAGCTTTAAAGCTGCTGTGTTTAACTCAGGATCCCATTTTACAACCATGGAACTCTGTTCCAAAATGATTGTTTTAGGCTTGGTATGGTACCTGCATTACAAATGCCACATGGTCCAGCCATTTTACGAACGCCAATAGAATCTGAGTTGATTCCAGCTACATCACTGAAAAGACCTTCGCCATACCTGTCAGTCTGTCAGCATTCAGAATCATAGCCCTGGCTTTCAAAATCCATAGCAAATGGCTAGAATGTGTAGCACTTTCTCATTTAAAGAATTGTGTGTCTTCAAATAGTGGACCCCATATATTTAGTGTTATGGAATATTTGTATCAAGTTAGTTCAATAATTTAATAGTTTGTCTTGAAATAGCTTTAACATTATTAAGAACATCAGTAAACTTAATTACAGTGAGTGTAAAAATCATAGCACTATGTGAAATTTGCAGCAGCTGAGAGGTATGACCATCACAGCTGAGCCACTGATTTATTAAAACCCACTTTCTTTCAGCAGCGGGTTTCTGTGGGCAAATCTTTTTTTTTTTTTTGAAAGCAAAACCTGATTATCAGACACCAAGCACTGATGTGTCTGTGTTCATCCACCACAAGGTGTGCTTGGTGTCTGGAATGCATCTATCACACTCTGCTTGGTGTTTGTAAGTAATATTTCTGCACTAAAGGAACAATGATTTTTTTTTAATATTTATTTTTTGAGCTGTGCCTTTACTGTACAAATCACTTGTTTAAATGATTATTTTCTTTAGTGGTGAGTTGTAGGCTGAATAGATGGCCTTAAGTGTTTTTATTGTTACCTGGCAACATTATGTTGAAGTGTAGCTGGCCAAGCACACCTGGACAAAGTCATTAAAAAAATCAGTGTGCAAAGTGAGATCCTGTCCTTGCCACTGTTTGTCCAGGTATGTTTGGACTCTGGCCCATTTTGAGTACTGTGTTGTTTTTGTTTGTGGTGGTGGTGGGTGTGGGGCTGGGGGGTGTGCAGTGGTCCTGTAGGGTTTTTGTGATAAAATGTTGTTTTACAATGTTACCTGGGATTGCTATGTCTGACCGTAGCTGGCCAGGCACACCTGAGCAAATTTATTTAAGAGCGCAATATGCATAGTGAGATTCTATCTCTGCCACTCTTTGTCCAGGAGCGTTTGGTCACTAACATTTGGCCATTTTGAGTACCATGATGTCTTTGTTTGTGTGGGGGGGAGTGCTCACTGTAGTCCTATGTTTTTTTTTGTGATAAAATGTTGTATTTGGGACTTCTGGTGACATCACCGTCGGGAATGGCAGATTGAAGCCAGGACTCTGTGATGCACCATGAAAAATAACCTCCTGTTGTTTAAAAAACTATTTTTTGGAGCTGAAGTATACTCAGGAGAAAGACTCACCTGTATGGGCAAAACCAGACAACAGCAAGCTCATACCTCAATTGGATGACAGTCTACAGATTCAGTCCTGCAAGCCCCAGAGGCCCAGATGAAAACTGCTCCAAATATGTATTCAGTCCTAGTGACGGCTAAGGCAGCAGCTGGAGAATGCAGTAATGCCATAATTATTGAAGAGATTGAGGCATTCAGAACTGAAAGTTGAGTTATGCATGAGGAATTAAAAGTGACGATTACTGTACTGGACAGTAAGACTAAGGATTTAGAGCTGAAGCAGTCTCACACTGATACTCACATGGATAAACTCGAGAGAATCACATTGAAACTATTACAAGACACACAGGGTTTGGAGGAGAGATGCAAGGACTAAGAAAACAGGTCCAGGAGAAATAATATCAGGTTATACAGATTGCCTGAGGGAGAGGAGGGTTGAGGGGCATGACTGAATTTTTGAAGAACTTTCTACCAACTACATTGGACATTGGGGATCTTGGTCAACTGCCTATCAAACGGGCCCATAGATCCCTAACTCCCCATCCAGTTGATTCAACTCAATGACCCAGATCAATAATTCTCAGGCTTTATAATTATCAAGTAAAACAGAGAATTTTGTCCTGAGACTGACATAAAGGTGCTATCAAGTTTAAAGGCAATAAGCTGTGGTTTGATCATGATTTCTCCCCTGATCTGGCAGCCCGCCACAGGAATTTCTCTCCCTTATTTCCAGTGCTGAGGTAATATAAATTGAAATTTTCCACTTTATACTCAGTGAGGCTGCGGATTCAATTTGAAGAAGGTCCTAAGGGTTTTGAGGATGTGGAGTCAGCAGCCCATGAGATAACTATGCATAAGGTTACTTCTGCAGAAGAACGCATGTACTATTTCAAAAATAGGGATAAAAGAGAGCTGCAAGATGCGTGGTCTAAAATCTCCTCCACTGGCAAAAAGAGGAGATCAGGGCAAGCTCTGGCAGAAGTAAAGGAACTTCTTCAAACCTTCAGGAGAGAAGAGCCCCTCCAGCAGGAGCCATCAGCAACTTCGAGAGGAGATACATGAGATGGCTGACTGCCTGACCTAAGTATGGTTGGATGAGGGAGATGGTGACCCTATTTGTACAGTGATGAAGTTGCATCAGATCCATTTTGTGACTTTGAGGACGTAACACCAGATTATAAAATTATAAAAGAGGAAAGTGGTCCCTCCCCTTTTTTTCTGTTTCTCTCTCTTTCCTTTCTAGGTAAATATCATCCAGGAAACCATGAAGATTTTTACGAGGTGAAAGTGTAGAAGTCATATACCAGGCGTAGAACCGATTCTTCTCTCTGAGAGACTTTAGACTTTAAAGAAGATAAGTGGCAGTGTAATAGCTGCAAAGTTACATTTTCAAAATATTTAAAGAAATAGAATGGGAGGGGGGTTGGACTCATTTTAAGTCTTGTTTTATATATTATGTGCTGAAATGACTAATTAATGTTTCTATGGATAATTTTGATCAAACTTGTTTTGCCGTGGAGATGAATACATTTTAGACGCCATCTACAATATTAAGAGGGGTGATGGACTGGCCGTTCGCCCTCCTAGGGGCCAGCCAACACATTTGTCCCAGCCAATCTCAGGCTCCTTTCTCCTCGTAATGACCTCCTTGTCTAAGAAGCTGCTACAAAATCCCAGCATCATGTCCACCATGGCTAGCATTTTACCTCTACTTAGTGGTCTGTTCTCTTGCCTCCCACCCCTCCTCTCCACCATGCCGCCTACCTTTCCCATGCCCCCTACCCCTACTTGACTCCTATTGTAACTCTTCCTTGCCCCTCCAACCCTGCGTTCTCTCTCCTACCCACTCCTACCTGGGCACACTACACTATACTTCTCCCCCCTTTCCTAATCAGGCCCTCCCCCTCCTGGACTCTCCTGCACCAACTTGCTTCTTACCCCACCCCTGTTACCCACACAAATGTCCATCCTTGCTCCCACTCGCAGTGGGGCTCTTCCGTTCCAAGCTACCTCCATATACTAGCTCAACACCTATCCTTCACCCTCCTCCTTCTCGTAGTGGGAGACATACACCCAAATCCAGGACCTTCGACCACCACATCCTCACCAACCTCAACCGGCACCCCACCCCACATCCCATCCCCTCCCAACTGCCAGGTTACCCCCTCCACAAAGGTCTCCTTCATCTAAATATATGTAGCGTACCATTTAAAATCGACCAGCTACAAGTCCTCACTGCCCTACATACCCCCGATGTCCTCATCCTCTCTGAAACTTGGCTTAACAAAAATATTCCCGACTCCTCAGTTACAATCCCTGGTTACACGATGGCCCGCCAGGACAGGGCCATGAGAGGTGGGAGCGTAGCCATCTTCATAAGTTCGGACATATGCTACGAAATAATCTTATCTAAAACTGAACCTAAAGAGTATGAACTCTTGCTGCTCCAGCTCACACTACCTTTCTTGCTGCCCATATTCATTGCCAGAATCTACTGCCGACCAGGCACCCCTGCCACAGCTGTTACTGACCTTCTTATACAAATCAGTTCACGAGCACCCACCGGGGAATTATACGCTATGGGTGACCTTAACCTAAACTGATTAGACCCGGCCCTCAACAAAACCCGGACAGATGCTGCTGCCCTCAATTTAACCCAACTCATCACTGAGCCCACTTGCCTAAACCTTAAATCAGGCAACCACTCCCTTATCGACTGGGCTCTGACCTCCCATCCTCACAGAGTCATCCAAACAGGCCTACTCCCTGACTCTATTAGTGATCACCATGTCATCTACCTTGTTCACAAAATCCACCATCTCAAATCCCCCCTAAATTCTTAGTCCAACGTTCATTCAAATCCCTAAACCTCGCTCCCCTCCTGAATGACCTTGTCCTAGATAACTGCCTTCCCTCCCCCCAACCTGATAGATGACACCCTACTGCACTTCAAAAACACATTCCTTAAGATATGGGATTCCCGCACCCTGCTACAATGTACTAGGGTACGCAGTACCTACTTGCCTTGGATCTCGCAAGAGCTCACAGCTTGTATGAATGCCCGTGACTCAGTATGGAGAGCCTTCAAAGTCTCAACCCTACCTCAGGACCTCTCCCACTACCGGTATCTGCGCAACATGTGCACAAGAGCAACTTGGCTAGCTAAAGCAGAGTACTTTAGAGCCTCCCTCCAATCTAACCTTAATAGCCCCTCCAAATTCTGGAAGGTCATACACTTCCTCTTCTCACCCCCAGTGGCCAAGCCCTTGCCTCTCATTAGTGTAAACAACGCCACACCCTCGGATCCTATCTCAGTCACTGCTGAGTTTAACTTATATTTCTCAACCTGAGCTTCCTCACTTCTTTCCTCCTTACCCCCCATGTCACCATCTCCTTCACCTACAGGGCAAAAACTACCTAAAAATTCAGGTATTTTCACCTTCAGTGAAATCTCTCCGGATGAAGCTCTAGAAGCCCTGCTAACATTAAGCCCCTCGAATGGGAATTCCCCAGAACAACTAGACCCCAAACTTCTGTTCCTCTTGGCCTCTGCAATAGTCCCCTATTGCTTTCCTCCTAAATCTATCCTTCACCACTGCATCTGTCCCTCTGTCCTGGAAGCACGCCATTGTCATCCCTCTCCACAAAGTGGGTGCTTGCTCATCCACCTCAAATTATCTTCCAATCTCCCTTCTCCCTGCTCTAGAGAAGCTGCATGAACACTTAGTGCTTAGCCAGGTAACCACCTATTTCTCTGACTCAAATTTCTTCACACACTACCAGTCCAGATTCACAAAAGATCACTCCACTGCCTACTCTTTACTATGTCTCACTGATAGCATCCAATATGGAATGGATAGAGGTCTTATCACCTCTGCCATTTTCATCGATCTAGCCAAGGCCTTCAATACAGTCTCCCACACTCTGTTACTATCTAGCCTCTCTGACACTGGCCTCTCCACATCTGCTTCTGCCTGGTTCAGTGCCTAACTTACAGACCACACTCAATCTGTCAGGATTCCGGATGCCATATCCTCCCCTTCCCTCCCCATGTCCACCGGTGTCCCCCAAGGACTGGTGCTTGGGCCTATCCTCTTTTCTATTTTTCTAAACAATCTGCCCCAAACTTGTTCTGCCTCCTCGATCTACATGTATGCTGATGATACTGTCCTATTTTCTTCTGGCTTCTCCCCAGCCTCAGTTGCCTCTACCCTCCAGGCGGATTTTAACAAAGTCCAGCTCTGGTTCAACTCTCACCAGCTCTCTCTAAATGCTAAAAAAAACTGTAACTATGACTTTTGATATATCCCAATGACTAGCCAGCCTCCCCTCCGTCCCACTTTTCCACACCCTTGATGGGTCAGAGCTGGAGGACGTCACCTCCTTCCAGTATCTTGGAGTTTGGCTTGACTGCCACTTCACCTTCACAGTCCATACTGACTCTATACTAACAAAACTCCGCCCCAAGCTTAGACCTTTATATCGGAACCATTCTAGCCTCCCCTATCCGGTCTGTCATGAGCTTATCCAGAAGATGATACTTCCCTCCTTCAATTATTGTGATATTGTTTACAGTGCCGCCCACAAGTCAGTTTTATCCAAACTGGATACCCTTTTTAATGCTATCTGCCAGTTCACTCTTGACGCTCCTCCTCGCACCCACCGTTGCGAGCTATACTACTCCCTTGCTCTCCACTCCCTTGAGAACTGCCACCTAATACACTGTGCCAAGTTTATCTTGAAGAACTGGTTTGGTACCCTCCCAGTGTATCTGACCTCTGTACTATCGCCCCCTCTGGCACCCACCTATGCTCTGATGTCCCTAGACTCCCGGCTCCTGTTAGTCCCCAGACATCGGATCCAAGCTGGCCAGACCACCTTCTCTCACCGCTTCTCTCAACTCTGGAACTCTTTCCCCTCTGAAATTCACCACTCTTCCTCTATCCACTCACTATCCTATGCCCTTGCTAACCACTGCTCAGTAAACTGCTACTGCAGCTAACTCTCCAATCTATGCCACCTCAGACACTCCTATATTTCTTTTCCCAGTAGGCCCAATGGTGCTACTTCGCTAACCATACTCAACTACCGCACTTGATCTCAACTTTTGAGCTAGCTAGCTTGCACTTACCCCTATCTCATTATATACCACAACCCAATACCTTAGCAGGATTTCCTCTTTGTAACTGTTACTCTCGACTATTAGGGTATATGTATTAATCCACACTCACCTATTCCTGTCAAACATATGCAGCTGTATTATCTAATTATTTGTCTTCAAGGTATAAAGCATGACTTCCCCATGTAATTGCTACTATACTATAAGTAAGGGTATATTGTCATCTACGCCCAACTATTTCTGTCAAATGTTTTCAGCTGTATTGTAATTGTATGTATATATGTCAGGGCCTGGACTACCCTTGTCCTCTTCCCCACTCTACCCCCCCAGGTCACACTGGGAGATGAGCAGTTCTTGCTCAGTGTGCTTTTCCTGGTGAAACAATTTCAATAAATAAGGACATGTTCTTCTTTGGGAGAAGGTGTTTTTTTTTCTAAGGGGCTTATGTTTGTAAACACTGAAGCAGCAAGGGACTATGATGCTCTTATGCAGTGGTGTCCCCCAAGATGAAACCCAATTCTGCAGCATTTTGCAGCAGTCTACAGATTGTTGCAGCAGGCCTACTGAATAAAGCAATGTAATTTCAATGACAATTATTCCCTTTTGTCATTCAGGAAAATGTGACACTGCCAGGATGAAGTGAATGCCACAGTTTCCTGCATGACAAAAGGGACTAATTGCATTGACATCACATTGCTTTATTCAGTAGGTCAGCTGCAGCATACTGCAGAGTGCTTTAAAAACTGGTTTCATCCTGAGGGACGCCACTGTATATTATCGGAAAGTGTATAGTACACACTGTTTCTTTTGGTTTGTTCTCATTATCTATTATTATTGAAGAAATTAATTTTTCCATTGTAGGAGTTTGATATATAGTCTTAGACTGGGGGTCTGTATGACACTTGGAGCTCATGTAAGATTAGAGTAAAGAATTATTAGGTTTTAGCCTGATAGGAATGATAAATATTGGGATGTTTTATCTGGTTTGCCATGGATTAGAGAAGATGAGCTACCCTGAAGTTAACTTAGTAGAGGATGGTGAATGTGCAGACCTACTGCTAAAGGGCCGGAAATCCCACTATCACTGTTCACCCTTGTATAGTGAGGTAGGACACCTCTTAAGGAGTGTGGGAACCCCCCAGGCATGCAGTGGAAGCAAACCAAAGTTTAGGTTAGGGTCAGAAAACACAGATTTTTGTCATTTGTTGTTTACTGTTGTGGTTTTTCTGCTAGCTCAATGTAGGGTAGACAGGGGAAGGAGGGAGGGTATGGGTAATGGAGATTTCTGTTATCAATCAATCAATCAATCAATCACTTTATTTAACCAGGCATAAACACCATTGAGCAAGCTCATTTTCAAGGTGGTCCTGGGCATAAATACAATACAGTACACTTCATAAGAGTACAATTACGGTGGACAATGGTGCAAAAAAAAAAAAAAGAAAAACATTGTGAAGGTGCCGGTCAATATGGGCCTATACATACCGGTCAACATAATTAACATGCAAAGGTACATAATGATAAGCTTTACTGAAATGAGAAGAGACAACAATCCCATATAGTCTCCGCTGATTAAGAGCTCATACCTAAATGATAAAAAATAAGGAGGTATTAAGGAATAGGGTAGAAATTGGGGTGAAAGAGTAGGCAGCCAAAAGGGAGGCCAGAATAGGTAAAAGGTAGAGAATAGGCAGGTTCATCTTGGATTAAGGGAACTAGGCTTGTAGGTCCTAGGTTTCTGTTGTTAGGAATGGGGGTGGATGAGATACTTAGGCGTAGGATTTGAGAGTGGCACCTGAGGCTTAGGGGTCATCAGCATCTGAAACAGTTGCATGATTCTTTCAGATAATCCGCTAATAGAGCTTTGAATGTGAAAATGCTTGGAAGTGAGGATAATTTTAATGAGTCTTGCATAGTGTTCCAAAGTGATGGAAGTGAGAAGTTGATTGCTGCTGAGCCAAGGGTAGTTTTCACTCTAGGAATCTGGAAGCAGATTAAGGAGAAGTGTCTCAGGCCATAGGAACCTTTAACCCATTTGAAGATGTTCGAGATGTATGCAGGGAGGTTATCAGATAATGCTCTAAAACACCAGAGGAGAGCATTCCTTTTTCTTCTAATTGAGAGTGAGGTCCATCCTGAAACCTGGTATAGATGACAGTGATGTGTACTACGGGGTACATTTAAGATAAGTCTTAAAGCCCGGTGGTAAAGGGTGTCCAGTTTGTTTAGCATCATTGATGGGCAATGACTGTAAAGGAAGTCAGCGAGTCCTGTATAGGTAGGAATGTAGTTTGTACTAGTCTCATTCTGGCTTCTAACATGAGTAGGTGTTTAATGCATAGAATAAACCTAATCACTGTCTTAGTTTCTTCAAGGTTTTATTTAAGTGGCACAGAAAGTTGAGCTTGTTATCCAGCCAGAACCCTAGGTATTTAAAGGTATCAACTACTTCAAGGGGTTCATCTAAGAGTGTTCGGATCTGTGTGATATGTGGACATCCGGAAGTAGACTTTGGTGAGAGAATCATCGCTTTAGTCTTTTTGGCATTGAGGAGGAGCTTATGAGTGAGAGAGTTGTATTGGAGGGTGACAAAGTCTTTCTGTAAGTACTCATGGGCCAGATCCAAGGATGAATTTGTGGTATAGAGTACAGTATCATTTGCGAATAAGTGCACATGTGCTGTGCCCAGCTGCGAGTCCAGATTATTGATTTTATATTGCAAAGAGGATAGGGCCCAGGATGGAGCCTTGTGGGACTCCTCGTAACAAGGATTTTTGTGAGGACAGATCTCCTATGGCTTTGACTTGTTGTAACCTATTGGTTAGGTAGCTGGTGAACCATTTAATGGCAGAGCTATCAAGTCCGATGTTACTCAGTGCAGTAAGCATGATGGTATGGTCCACAGTATCGAAGGCCTTACTTAGATCAAGGAAGAAGGTAAATATATGCTTCTTAGAGTCCAAGGCCATTTTCCAGCCTGTAGTTACCTTGGCAAGAGATGATATTGTACTGTGTTTGGCTCTGAAGCCAGACTGAGCCGGGTTTAGCAACTTTTGTGAATCCAAATGTTCTCTAAGTTGGATGTTGACAATTTTTTCAAGTAATTTAGAGAGGACAGATAGTATAGAAATAGGCCGGTAATTGTTCAGATCACTCGGATCCCCAGTCTTGAATAATGGTAGGATGTGGGCGTTTTCCTGACAGGTAGCTCACCTTGAATCAGAGAGGTGTTGAATAAGTGTGTAATGGGGCGGTCAGATAGGTATGGCCAAGTTTTAGGAAGTAAGGTTCAATATTATCTGCACCCGCACTCTTTTTTGTATCCAGAGAAAGGAGGAGGTCCTCCACTTGCTTGAACATAATTGTGAGGAAGCTGAAGGGGGTGGGATGCGGTTGGTTATGGTTGTGATTATCAGTGAAGCCAACAGTGTAGTCTCTTGCCAGGCTAAGTTTGCTGATAGGTGAGGTGTCAAAGGCAAGCCCTGCAGTGGCAAAGTGATCATTAAGCTTTTCTAGTATATCAGCTTTGTCCATATAGGTGGTACTATCAGACACAATTTTGTTTGGAAGGGGTGTTGCAGTGGACTGACATTCGACTTCTTTGAGGATGTTCCAAAATTTGGCAGAGTTGTTTTTATTGTCTTCTAGTTCTTTTTGGAAGTACCTCGCTTTTTCTGACCTAATTAGCTTGGTAAAAGCATTCCTAGTGGTAAGGAATGCTAACCAATCAGCCTCCAGGTGGGATTTCCTCACTTTTTTCCATCAGTAGTCCCTAACCCTAAGTGCTTTCTTCAGGATGGGAGAGAACCAGCAAGGAGTTTTATTTTTTGATTTGATCAGTTTTAGTGAGGCGTGTTTGTCTATTAGCTCCAGTAAGAGGCTGTGAAAGATGTTAAATGCCTCGTTAAAGGTGGGAGCTAGCTAGAAATCCTGCCAATGAATGTTGCTTAGATCTTTCAGGAAAGTGTACTGGCAGAACTTTTTCAGGCATCTTTTCAGTTTGAATTTGGAGGCCGTTTTTATTTGGGAAGGATGTCTGATGCAGGCAGTAGTGCAATGGTCGCTTATATCATTGAAGAATACTCCAGTATGCAAGATAGTGTGAGGTTTATTTACAAGCATGAGGTCCAGGAGGGTGCTGCGCTCAGGGTTTTTTCTGTTAGGGCTGGTTATAGCAGTCACCATTTGTAACAGACCATTAACATCGCACAGATCGTTCAATTTCTTAGAGCTGTCATCATTCCAATTTAGATTGAATTCCCCCATTAGAATACACTCAGTATCAGCAGAGTCAAGAAGGTTTTGAAGGTGTGGCAGAAGTGCCCAGCCACCAGACGGTGGTCGGTAGCATTCTGCCATAAGGAGTGATTTCTCGCTGAAAAGTGATAATTTTAGAGCAAGGCATCCACATTCCTTAGCTTTTGAGGTACAGTCAAAGACTGTGACTGTGAATTTGCTTTTGACATATATTGCAACCCCTCCCCCTCTAGTCGGTCTATCACAGCGGTAGATGATATATCCGGGTACGTTGATAGATTTGTCCAGGGTCGAGGGTGTGAGCCAGGATTCAGTTATCATGAAGAAATCAGGAGATGCATGTAGAGCCCATGTCTGAATAGAGTCAATCTTCTTTAGCAAACTACAGACATTGATATGGAGAAAGCTAATCCCTTTATATTGAGGGAGGTCCACAGGGGCGTCCAGAGAAATAGGTGGACCTGGGTTTAATTCAACATTTCCCAAACAGAGTAGGAGAAGCAGTAGTAGTTTTTTAAGGTGGTGTCTTAGCCTGCTAAACATTCTTTTGTTACTCCTTCTAGTATACATTGGTTTAGCGGTGACTGTGTTAAGGGCAGGATTGCTATTTGCTAGGGATAAAACATAGAGAACTGATTGAGCCGACACCATCCTTGGGAATTGCACATGTTCTATAGTTATGGCCTGGTGGGAGGAGGGGCATGACCATAGAGGAGATGCCCCTGATGTAGAATGCCATGGTCTAATGTGGGAGACTATATCTTGGTAGATGATAGAGGAGGGAAACTGGCCTTTGTCCGAGTTGCAAACTGAAATTTTGGGTAGAGTATAACAAAGTAATATAAGGCAACTATAGAGAAGGATAGGTGCAGATGGCATTCTTAGAGTGGAGATATTTCCTGTTACCAGTAAAACCACAGGATTTGCAACAGTTCATTGAGAGGGCCAAGAAAATGAGTGGATCTTGTGGGAGGATGGGGTATCAATGAAAAATTAAGGCCTAGATAACTAATAAGGCATGGCTGGCAATAGCCAGTAGGAGTGAGCTAGAAGGCCGGGGCTGGGTTTATGTGTATTTAATCAGGACCGGAGGAGTGGGTGGGTGGCTGGGCAAAAAAATTGGTGGCTAGAGCTCCCTTCCTGGGGGTAATCAGTCCCTGAAGGCAAGTCCGTACCTGCGTTTCTGTGAGGGGCTGGTGGCTTCAGACCTGGACTGCGGGTGGCAGTCTGGCAGGTCGGGTTCATCAGAGAACCATGGCTGTGGCTCTCAAGACTACCTGCGTTTCTGTGAGGGGCTGGTGGCTTCAAACCTGGACTGCGGGTGGCAATCTGGCAGGTCAGGTTCGTCAGAGAACCACGGCTGTGGGGTAGAAGATTTTTTTATTGCTTTTTTCAGATTACAAGCTGGAGAGAGCAGCATGGGACTGTTTGGGAAGCAGAAATTATTATGTAATGGGAACACTGATAGTGGTCTCTCTCAATGTCAAGGGACTTAACCATGTAGTAAAATGTGCAAGGATCCTGCAAGCGTTGAGTAGGTTATGATGTGGTGTGGGTTTCCTACATAGAAACATATAAACATAGACTTTGACAGCAGATAAGGACTGCTTGGCCCACCTAGTCTGCCCATTTCCCTACCTATTGGATAAAGTGCAGATCCTAGTTAGCCAGCAGCCTACTTCCTCCTCCCCCCACACTATAATTGCCTTATGTCAGTCCCATGCATTCTTGATTTCCCCCACTGTTTTTGATCCCACAACCTCCTCAGGAAGGCTATTCCATGCATCCACCACCCTCTCCATGAAAAAAATACTTCCTTACATTGCCCCAGAGCCATCCCTCCTCTATCTTCAAATTGTGTCCACTTGTTCTTGTGCAGCGCATCTATTTTTCTGAAATATGCTACCCTTTTGGACTTTGTTGAGACCCTTGAGGTACAGTATGTGAAAGTTTCTATCATGTTCCCCTTTCCCCTTCTTTTTTCAGGGGTATACATATTAAGCTCTTTTAATCTCTCTTTGTATGGCTTCTGGTGCAGACCCTGCACCATTTTGGTTGCCCTCCTCTGGACTGCCTCCATTCTGTCTATGTCCTTGCAGAGACGGGGTCTCCAGAACTGCACACAGTACTCCAAATGGGGTCTCGCCAACTGTCTGTACAGAGGGATAACAACTTCCTGCTTTCTACTGGTGATGCCTCTCCCTATGCATTCCAGAATCCCCCCAGAGCTTCTTACTGCCTTCTCACATTGCTTGCCTACCTTGAGGTCATCTGATATGAGTACCCCAGGTCCCTTTCCATTTCTGTTTTTGGTAGTACTCCCCCCCCCCATTGTGTACCCTTCCCCTTGGTTTTTGTTTCCCAGGTGCATTACCTTGCACTTCTTAGCATTGAATCTAAGCTGCCATTCTCTTGACCATTTCTCCAACCTTGCCAATTCCCTTCTTATCCATTCCACTCTTCCTTGTGTATCAACCCTGTTGCAGATCTTTGTGTCATCTGCAAAGAGGCTTATTTTTCCTTCCAGCCCTTCTGCAATGTCACCTATAAAGACATTAAAGAGCACTGGTCCCAGTACTGAACCCTGTGGTACCCCACAAGCAGCTCTCCTTTCTCCAGAGTATGCTACGTTTGCTATTACCCTCTTTGTCCTGTTGTCCAGCCAATTTGTTACCCAGGCTTCCACCCTGGGACCCACTCCCAGGCTGGTTAACTTGTTTTTTAATCTTTTGTGTGACACTTTGTCAAATGCCTTGATAAAGTCTAAGTAGGCCATATCCACAGCCCCTCCCTGGTCTACTACTTTGGTTACCCAGTCAAAGAAATCTATTAAAATCATCTGATATGACCTTCCTACTATGAATCCATGCTGCCTTGGGTCCTGTGTCCCGCTGGCCTCTAGGTACTGGACAATTCTTTCTTTCAGACGTGATTCCATCATTTTCCCTACCACTGAGGTCAAACTAACAGGTCTGTAGTTTTCTGCCTCTTGTGAAGTGGGATCACATCCAACTTCCTCCAGTCCTCAGGTAGCACACCATCCTCCTATGATTTGTTAAAAAGTGTAGTCAGTGGTGTCACTAGATCTCCCCATAGTTCTTTTAGAATTCTGGGGTGAATCCCATCAGGTTCCATTGCTTTGTCCACCTTGAGTTTTAAGAGTTCTCGCAAGACCCTTTCTTCTGTGAATGGACTGGTATCAAACCCCCTGCCCAGAGTGCTTCTGTTGTTTGGTTTAGGTACCTCCCCCTCTTCTTCTTTTGTGAATACTGAGCAAAAGTATTTGTTCAGTATCTCTGCCTTTTCACTGTTGCTCTCTGCCCACTTCCCCTTCCCTCCCATTTATTAAGCCTCACTATCCCTCCCTTGGTCTTTCTTCGCTCCCTAATGTATCTATAAAAGATTTTCTTTACAGGAAACTAGGACTTCTGAAAGTGAACATAACAAACTCTGTCACTCTAGGGTAGGGTCAGTTTATTCCACATCCCACCATCCCTTGTGTAAGAAAGTAGGGGTAGCAATCCTAATTCATAAGAATCTCCCCTTTCAGGTAATGTGACTTTATACTGATCAGGAGTGTAGATATATAGGGGTATCAGGGTTTTATTTAGGAACTCTTTATATTTAATATCAGTTTATGCACCAACTCCACCCTCAATGGACTTTTTTGAATGTTTTTTCTCTTTTATAGACTCACTATCAGAGGGGCAGGTAGTGTGTGCTGGGGATTGCAATTGTCTGGAGAATCCAGAGATGGCTAGAACTCCACTCTCAGGCTCTGGGGGTAAGGCAATGTCTAAACTACTTCACTCGTTCATAGCAGAGGGAGGATGGTGGATCCATGGGTACAAAGCAACCTTAAAACCAGAGACTACACATTTCATTCTGCAGCAACTAACTCATACGCATGGTTATACCATTTTTATACAGAAAAAGTAAGGCACATACATTTCTAGACATACGTATCCATCCTATATCTATTTTGGATCACGCCTTAATTTGGAGTAAAGTGGAATTAGACTCATTGAAACAGGATGGGTTGTGTTGGTTAATTGCAGGGCTGCTTAAAAATCAAGCGTTTGTGAAGGTAACTAAACAGATTATTAAACAGTATTTCACAGAAAATGAGGGGAAAGAATCAGCATTAAAGTTTGCATGGGAAGCGATGAAGGCTGTACTCTGAGGACATTACATTTTGTATGCTTCCTTTAAAAACAAGGTACATCAAAATCAACTTAATCTGCTAGAGGGTAAGTTAGGGAGACTGGAGGCAATAAATAAGAGGATATGAGTACAATCAGTCTTAGCGCAAATTCAAAAAGTGAGGGAAGAATTAAACAGGTTAGCTTACTGAAAAGTAGAAAACCAACTATGGTTAACAAATCAATGGTATTATGAAGGGGGAGTATGGGTGAGCAAGCTGCTAGCAATGAAACTATGGAAACAGGAAACTGACAGATATATCCCCCTTATTATTCCAAATACCCTCTTAGATGAGGGCCATACAGACCCTAAACAAATAATGCAAGATTTTCATGATTTTTATTCACAGCTTTATAGAGAGGAAAGGGAATATGAACATGAGGTTAAAGCTATTCATTTTCAGGATGATATTCAATTTCCCCCTTTATCTTGGGCTTAGCAGGAATGTCTTGATTCCCCCTATTCTGAATCTGAGATAAGGGAAGCAATTAAACCATTGAGTTTGGGTAAATCTCCAGGGCTGTATCATTATATACCAGAATTTTATAAAACTTTTGTTGATGAGCTTACGCCAGTACTTACGAAAATATGTAACATGGCTCATGAACCAGGGGCTTTACCTAATACATGGAATGAAGCAATTATAACAGTCATACTTAAACCTGGAAAATACCTCATTAGGTGTGTTAACTACTGACCTATCTCTTTACTTAATTATGATTTTAAGATTTTTACAAAAACAATCAGTTTAAGATTAAAAGTGATTATACCGTCTCTTATACATAAGGATCAGACATGATTCATCCCAAGGAGACACATATGGGACAATATTAGAAAATTACTGAATGCTATTTTGGCTTCACAGGATTGCCCAAAGGGAGAAGGCGGGGGTGATAATTTTCATCAACGCCAACTAGGCATTTGATCACTAAGATTGGGTATTTCTGTCAAGGACACTTGTCCGGTTCAACTTTGGTAGTAAATGTTGTTGCTCGATTTGGAATATTTCTAAATCTCCTCATGCTCAGGTTAAAATGAATGCCCCCCCCCCCCCCAGAATATTAATTGAATGGGGCACCAGGAAAGGGTGCTCCCTTTCTCCACTATTATTTGCCATATGTGCAGAGTCCATGGCAGCTCTAATTAGACAAAAAGAGGAGCTTCAAGGTATTAGGGCAGCAGGGAGGAGTTTACGGTTTCCCAATATGCTGATGACACCTTATTATACCTCTCCAACCCCTCTCGTAACATCTCGTTGACTGAAAGTATAATAGACACATATGGTATATTGTCAGGGTTTAGAATCAATGAGGGCAAGACCAAGGTGCCGCTATTGGGACATTCCAAAGGGCATACTGATTTGTCAGAGAGCGGATTCCAAAGATAAAAGATGGGTTTCGATACTTGGGACTTTGGATCCCTCAAAACTTATCTAAACTGGTTAGAACTAATTTTTATGAGTTATATAGGGGGTTCAAGAAGATTGCCAGAGGTGGAAAGTTCTTCCACTATCAGTAGGGGGCTGAGTAGAAATTATTTGCATTAATATTTTGCTTTGATTTCTTTATCTCTTCTCAACCATATCAGTCTCTTTATCAGGAACCTTCTAGCGATCCTTACAGAATTTATTATGTAATTTTATTTGGGTAGGGAGAAAACCTAGGATTAAATGTCAGATTATGTTGACCCCCAAAGAGATGGGAGGGATGTCAGTACCATATCTTATGACGTATTACTGGGCAGCACAATTAGGGTCATTACTAGTGGCTCATGTGTTAGACCCCCCCCAAGCTAGATAAATGTTGAATCAGCAGCCCTTTAAGCCAGTAACATGTTTCAGAAATACTGTGGAGAGATAATGTTTATCATAAGAATTTTAGGTGTACAAACCCATGGGTAGAACTTACAATTAGGATACGTAGGGCGGTTTGTAAGAATTATAAATTATGGACTGGAATCGATATAAACACTCCCATATTGTCCTGTTTGAGACTCATCCGAGGCTGTGGGGAAGAAGACTTTCAGGGCTGGATTAGGAAGGGCTTGAAACATATAGGACAATTAATGGAAAGAGGAATAGTGAAACTGTTTATGCAGCTTAGAAGAGAATTTAACTTACCACCGAGGAGTCTGTTTCGATATTTTCAAAAAATACATTTTTTGGTAGAGGCCTTGAAGACAGAGGTTTTTTTTGGAGAAGGAAAACCCCATTCAATCCCTGTTTCAGACCTTAGCAACTCAACCAGATGTAAAAGGAGTAATTTCCCAGATATACAAACTATTTCTAAGATTTTGGGGGCGATCCCTTATCCCAGTTTAAGCAGAAATGGACAATAGAAGCAGGGTTAGTTATGACAGAGGCAGAATGGGATAGGGTCTGGAATGGGATTCAACTTACCTCCTCCTCCCCAAGATGGAAGGAATTCTGGTAGCAAGTTGCTGTACAGTACTTTTATACCCCTGAGAGGACCAAGCATTTCTGCTGATTAGGATCTAGTGTATGTTGGAGGGGATGCAGAAGCCTAGGTACTCATACACACATATTTTGGAGTTCTCTGAAGGTAAGATCATTTTGGCAGGAGCTGGGAGGGGAGTTAAAAAAATATTTGAACTTGATATACCCCATCTCTTCCAGGTGTGGATTTTGGGGTCCCCACTCCCCCGGAAATGCAGGGGAAGATGGTTTTACATTTATTTTATTTTCTAATAGGGACAGCCCTGAAAACACTCACACAGTTCTAGTTATCCAAATCATTATCAACCTGGAAGCATTGGTAAAAAAACAATTGTTATAAAATGTTAAGTTTTGAACAACTTACAGCATCCCTTGGACTACAAATGGAAAAATTTAAATGCACATGGTACCCTTTTTTCAATATATGGCTGGAATAGAAGGGGTAGATATATTAGAGATCCTTGCATGTTATGGATAATTTATAATGGATTAAAGGGCTGATTAATTTATATCTTAGAGTTCATATACTCTGATTGGCTGTTCTCTCTCCATACACATTTAATGGTCTGTAACTACTGTATGTGACGTCGAATTGTATGTCATTTAGTGGATTGTGAACATTCCTGATGTTAATATTTGCTGAGTTTAGTAAGAAACTAAATAAAGTTTGATTTCCAAAATAAAAATGTTGTTTTTTAATGTTACCTGGCAACTTTATGTCCAACCTACAGTAGTAGCTAGCCAAGTAGACCTGGACAAATTCATTTAAAAGCGTAGAATGCAAAGTGAAATTCTGTCCCTGCCACTCTTTGTCCTGGTAAGTTTGGACAACTGACGTTTGGCCATCTTGATCACCATGTTCCCTTTGTTTGTGTGTGTGGGGGTGTTTGCTGTGGTTCTGTGGTTTTTCTTTGATAAAATGTTGTTTTAAAATGTTACCAGTGATCAGTATGTTCAAATGAAGCTGGCCAAGCACACCTGCACAAATTCATTTAAAAGCACAGTGTAATTGCACAAAGTGAGATACTGTCTCTGCCACTTTTTGTCCAGGTGTGTTAGGTCAAGGGCATTCAGCCATTTTGAGCACTATTCTGTCTTTGTTTGTGGCAGTGGGGGGGGGGGGGTTGCTGAAGTCCTGTGGATTGTTTGTAATAAAATATTGTTTTATGATGTTACCTGGTATCACAGTATTCAACTGAAGCTGGCCAAGCACAACTGGACAAATTCATTTAAAAGCACAGTGTGAAAAGTGAGACTCTGTCCCTGCCACTCTTTGTCCAGTTGTGTTTAGTCACCGAAGTTCAGCCATTTTGAGCACCATGCTGTCTTTGATTGTGGTGAGTAGGGGGTGCTTTTTGTGGTCCTGTGTTTTTTTGTGATAAAATGTTGATTTTAATGCAACCTGGAAACATTATATCAAACTGTAGTGGGCCAAGTACACCTGGAAAAATTCATTTAAAAATGCAGTGTGCAAAGTGAGATTATTTTCCTGCCGCTCTTTGTCCAGGTGTGTTTTGGTCACTCATATTCAGCCATTTTAAGCACCATGTTGTCTTTGTTTGTGCTGTGAGGGATACAATGGTTCTGTATAGTGTTTGTGATAAAATATTGTTTTATAATGTTACCTGGGATCACTATGTCTGACTGTAGCTGACCAAGCACACCTGGACATATTCATTTAAAAGTACAGTGTGCAAAGTGAGATTCTGTCCCTACCACTCTTTGTCCAGGTGTGTTTGGTCACTGATGTTTGGCAAGTTTGAGCACCATGCTGTCTTTGTTTGTTGTTGGATGGGAATTTGCTGTGGTGCGGTGGGATTTTTGAAATCTGTTCAGATGTGCAGTCTCTCTTCACCTTCAGTCTGTCATTTTCTATACTGTGTACAGCCTCTTTCCTTCACTTTATCATATTGGATACCATGTGCAGCCTCTCTACATCAGTCTGTTGTATTGTGTAGGTCATGCAGTCTCCGTTTTACACCTTATCAAGTGAAATGTGAAGCTCCTTCAGCACAACATATTGCATGTTGTGCAGTCTCTCTATTTCACTTTGTTTTATTGTGTACCATGTGCAGCCTATCTACCTCTGTCTGTTGTATCATGCAAGATCTGCTGCCTCCCATGTACACCATATCCAATGGAATGCACAGCTCCTTCAGTATGCTGTATTGTGTGTTATGCAGCCTCTCTGTTTCACTTTGTCATACTGTGTACCATATGCAGCAACTCTATCTCAGTTCATTATATCATACAGGATCTACAGCTTCTCAGGTACATTGTATCCAGTGGAATGTGCAGCTCCTTCAGTACACTGTAGTATCTGTTGTGCAGCCTCTGTCCTTCATTTTGTCATATTGTATACCATGTGCAGCCTCTCTACCTCAGTCTGTCATATTGTGCAGGATATGCAGCCTCCCAGGTATGCTATATCCAGTGGAATGTGGAGCTCCTTCAGTATGCCATATTGTGTGTTGTACTGCCTCTCTCCTTCACTTTGTTATATTGTGTACCACATGCAGCATCTGTACCTCAGTCCATCATATTTGCAGGATGTGCTGCCTCCCAAGTGCATCATATCCAGTGGAATGCTCAACTCCTTCAGTATGCTGTATTATGTATTGTACAGCCACTCACCTTCACTTCATTGTGTTGTGTACCATGTGCAACATCTGTACCTCAGTTTGTCATATTGTGCAGGATGTGCAGCCTCTCAGCTACACCATACTGTCTGTTGTGCATCATCTCTACTTTAGTTTGTCTGTCCAGTGTTGATACCATTCTCATTCCTTCGAGAGTACTTCTTCATAGTCATGGGAGGTGGAATGCATTTTGTTCCGCTATTTCTTCAGATCCACAAATTTGCTCTTGTATTGAGATTTATTTTAAGAAATGAACAGCCAGAGCAGAAGACTGTATGTGTCTGAAACCACACTGCTGAAAGATGCAATGATTTCCTTCCCACTATCAGAAAAGGAACAATTTCACCATTACAGAACAAGCATTTGTCAATGCCGAATGTTCGCTTGCAGGTATTTGCAGTGGTGTTTGGCATGTATGGTGCTTTACCCTAATGCCCTGTGTGATTGCTGGTATTTGCACAATAGATTGTCAGCATGACCTTTTTGTTACCCCCATTGTGCGCTACATAGGCGGAAACACGTTTTGGGCAGGATATGAAAAATGACAGCTGTACTGCTCATAAGGAAGTGTGGTAAAATGCCAGTGTTGAAAATCTGGAGTGGAAATATTGAAAATTCAAACCTATGAGCGCATGGAACTGTGCAACGCACGCTCAGAAAACAGTCATTTTAGGAATGAAACACTGGGCCTCAACACTGCTATTTTAAACTCTCTGCTAATGATCAGTGTCACTGTAATTTTCTTACTGTGTCCCATACATTGATTTTGCACACCGACTGAGCTATTGTGCACCATATGGGCGGAAAGACCTTTTGGGCAGGATGTGAAAAATGACAGCTGTACTGCTCATAAGGAGGTGTGATAAAATGGCAATGTTGAAAATCTGGAGTGAAATTATTGGAAATTTGCAAACTTATGAGATGAGCGAGGAACTCACAATGCACGTCAGAAACAGTTATTTCTAGGAATTTTGCCTAACTCCAACATAGCCATTTTAAGATCTCTGCTCATGAACAGTGACACTGTGATTTTCTTTAATGTGTCCCATACACTGAGTTCGCGACACCAACTGTGCCATTGTGCGTTATATGGGCGGAAACACATTTTGGGCAAGATGTGAAAAATGACAGCTGCAGTGCTCTATAAGGAGGTGTGGTAAAATGGCAATATTGAAAATCTGGAGTGAAAATATTGAAAATTCGCAAACTTACTGAGCGCGTGAGGAACTGCACAACGATGTCAGTAAAGAACATTTGATTGCATTAAATTACGCTTGGATTCTTCATGAATGATGTCACTGTCATGGCATTATCTGCGGCCAAAGGGTGATTCTACGGTGACTGCTCAGTGCCTGTGAAATCATCCGGGCATGAATAAACACCATGACAGTGACATCATTCATGAGAAGGGGTCCCAAACCTCATGTTGAAAATTTGCAAAAATTCCAAAAAATGAACTGAGATATCCAATAAAGTTGAAACCCCTATCTAGCCTCCATTATACAGCTTACCAGCATTTCCTCAGTTCGCGGTCGCCTTTGAAGAGTGCAGATGTGTTACGGTCCACCAAGATCGTCAGCGCCGGAGTCTGGAGGTAAGCATGGGGTGGGGGTGTGGGGGAGGCTGGGTGCGCAGTGGTGGGTCGCGGGTTGTGGGAAGGGGGCTGGGAGACGCGCCGTGGGACCGTTTTTATTTTACAGATGTTAAAAAAAAAGACGATGTGGGACCGTTTGCCATGCTGGGGTGGGCTTCCAGTTTGGCACAAGATGACTGGGTGGGGCGAGGAGCTGACAGGGGATTGGGCACCCCCATAGGCAAACTATATGGGGAGGGGGGTCGAGGAGCCGACAGGGGATTGGGCACCCCTGCTGGCAAAACAAAGGCAACGTCTGCCACGCTGGGGTGGGCTCCCAGGGTGGTAGCAGGATGGTTTTGGGGGGCCGTGAAGCCGACGGGGGATTGGGCACCCCCATCGGCAAACAAAGTTATGGCACCAAAGCTGTGGGGGGCGTGATGCAGTAGGGGAAAGGATGTAGGGGAGACGTCAGTGACGGGCGCGCCTAGTATAGCAGTGGTGCTTTCCTTGAAGCAGAGGAACACTGTTGTCATACTGAGCTCCTGCACCCATTGGTGCAGGATCCGCCATGCCTGCTCAAGGGAGCAGTGCATTGATGGGAGAGGCACACCCCAAGTGTTGCTTTCTAACGTCCCTTGCGACAGTGCGCAAGTGAACGTAAAAAGGATGTAGAATGACCCAAATGTTATGATGAATATAAAATGAAATCAAAAGTCCACTCACAGGTGTACAGGGATAATATGGATGAGGGAAAGCACACTATTCATAATGAAAAAGTAAAACTGTAAATGAGGCAGTACAGATAGAGACAGAAGGAAAAATTGACATCTGCAGTCCACTGTGCCAATGAAAAGAACCACCAGGGCTGACAAACAAAAAAAGTGGAACAAAAACAACAATGGAAGCAACAGGAAAGACAAATTTGTGCATCAGTGTCTACACAGAAAAAAGATGTATCAATGAGAAAAGACTTGCAAGTACCAAATAAAGCATGCAGCAAAAAAGGTTGAATTTGCAGCTTCCACCAGCACCAGTACAGACACACCAGTAACAATGATGCCGCAGACCATTACAAACCTATCACACCTGATCACCATTCAAATAGTGCCATCAGGAAAGAAGTACAAAGGGCACATGCAGGATTACCTCAGTCACCATCACACTTTGCTGCTATGATTGCCGGAATTATAGCTTCTGACTTACCAGCCAAGAATGCAGCATTGGCAAAAAGTATAAAACTGACCTGCCAAACTAACCTGCAAGAGAAACTGGTCAAAGCCATGAAAGACAAATTGAAGTTTCTAAAATGCCCCCCAAGTTGGGTGGATGCGGACTTCTGGTTGGGCTTCCAAGCAGCATGGCAGTGTAAAAGCAGAGCTCCACTACACCCCTCACTAATCTTCCCGATTTGACACTTTTAACAACAAACAACTTAAAACAAACAAGATTCAGATATCGGGGACATACGTAAGAAGCAGTTTAAAGAAGAAAATTATAAGAAACTGTACAACTACGGTCAGTAGTAAGCAGAATCAATTCGAGCAGCAATGTCGGCCCAGGAGCCCTCCGATTCTGAAAACTCTCAAGCATCAGCAGAACAGCAGGATCAGATAACCATACCAAATAATAAAGCGAGAAACAAACGCATAAAGCTAGATGCTATATACAAGGAGCTATTATCGTTTCGTGCAGAAATTAAACATCTTTATGGAGAGCTTCACAGAGAAGTAGTGAGCCTGCAGCAATGAGCTGATGCATTGGAGAGACAGATAACAGCAGTAGAGAACAGAGTAGATGGCAAGGAGAATACCATTCAATTCTTACAAGATCAATGTGTACAATTACAAGAAAAACAAGAAGATATGGAAAATAGAGCTTGCAGAAAGAATCTAAGATTATATTGCATCCCTGAAGGCTTAGAAGGTCAGGACATTACTGAGTTTACTATTGCTTTGCTCAAAACAGCTCTTGAATTGCCCTCAGATTTTCAATTATCAGTAGAAAGAGTTCACCGTGCACTGGGCCCATGGGCCCATGGCCTACAGATCCGAATGCTAGGCCTCAATCTATTATTATATGCTTTCTTAGCTACGCAGTCAAGGAGACAGTATTAACAGCAGCATGGCAAAAAGGCAAGGTCTTTTATGGACAAACTAATTTCTATGTGGATAATGACTACGCTCTACAAACTATGCATAATCGCAGAGCATATGCAGACATCTTACCAGCTTTGAAGGAGGCAGCCATTAGATTCACAACACCGTACCCAGCCAGACTTGTGGTGCAACTACCATCGGGAAGGAAGGAATTTCATACTGCAGAGGAGGCTAGAGAGGTGCTCCTTAAAGCGGGAATTCAAATAAAAACAAATCCAGGTTCAGATTACAGAAAACTGACCCACCACACTGGCATACGGTGAATTTGGGCAGAACACGGAATGGTGGAGAAGTAACAAAGAGGGGGAACATTTCTAACTGCCTGGCATCTTTTTGCCAATCAGCAAGGGGAAGAACCTGACTGATTGAAGAAGAAGCTTGGCTTTGGATTTCTTGATGGTCCTCTGGATAGAGGTCTCTGAAAGAGTATGACTGATAAGAGGGACTGGGAATTTAGTTGTCTGAACTGGAATCTTTATTAGATGACAACTCTCTCATAGAAAGTTGGTCAGAGGAAAGGAAAGCTTAATAGGTTTACCTGCAGAAAACTCTGCCATAACAAAGAAACAAGCAAAACTTTTGATTTAGCTGTTCAAACTGGCCCTGATGATTGCTTTGAGGGAAGCGATGGCTATAACTTTAAAGAGCAGATTATTGAGTACTGCTTGATTTGTTTTCAGGGCTAAATTGATATAAGGGCCTGAGAAAAGTTGCCCTGGTTGCATACTACAGAATTTAGTTAATATTAAAATAAACATTTTACTTTGCAGGGGGGGAAGGAGGAAGCATCTCCAGTCATTACAGGGAAGCCTATTTCAAATCAAAGAAAGACAGGCAGAATATTCTGAGTTAACAGATGGATTTTTATTTAGCTTGTCTGCATATTTCATTTTATTTTTATTAGGGGAGCAATATATCCTCAGGAGGCCTGGGTATTTGGTGTTTCCAGATATCCTCCAGTGACTCCAGACTATCAGGAGGCACACTTAGGGAGTAGGTTTTTAGACTCCCCTACCTTGGAAGTCAATATTATTTGGAATACAGTGTATGTACATAGTTGTCAAGAAAAAGGTTAGACATATATTTATAATTTGCTTCAGATTTCAAAAAGATTGATGAGGTCGCAGCAGATGTTTAAGAATAAGCTAGACGGGAAAGGCATAAAATGTTTCAAAAAAAGTGACGTTCAGAAAGATGGCTCTTGGGGGGAACACCAGGATGGTGATCCTTCAGGAATTGGATTATTAAGATGGGGACAACAGGGGAGAATATGTTTCCATAAGGGAATAATATGGCTACTCAGATAGTAAAAGCACTCTTGTTTAATATAAGTGGGCTTAACAACCCCCATTAAAAGGGCCAGACTGTTCCAATATATTAAGAAACACCCCAGTGATTTTTATTATCTCCAGGAAACACACTTAACAGATAGCCAACATGCAAAATTGAATTAGGGGGTAGGTTTTGGGTATATGTGTTATCCTTCTCTAAAGGGAAATGATGAGGAGTAGCCATTTTAATACCTAGGACCTCTCCTTTTCACTTAGAAACACAGTGTGTAGACTCAGAGGGAAGGTATGTAATCTTAAAAGGTACCCTTTATGGGACAAAGGTCACGTTAGTGAACATGTATTTCCCCCTCTTACATCTGTTTGTCTTTTTAAAAGATTTTTTGCAAAGCTCCTAGACATTATGCATGGCTTATAGGGGGAGATATCAATTTAACTTTGACAGCTCGACTGGACTCCTCTGCACCTTCCAAATATAGGCTAACATCAACTCAAAGATTATTTATCTCACAACTCAGGGCATTGGGTCTAATCGATGTATGGAGACATTTTTATCCTCTTTCAGGGGGATATACATTTTTCTCCCCTAGACACAATTCTTACTTAAGATTGGACTATTGTTTTCATTTCAAAAGAACATTTGGACTGTTTACAAGATTTAACTATAGGGCCTAGATTTCTTTCTGATCATTCTCCCCTATTTTTGAGGTTAGATTTTAAAATACCAAGGAAATCCACTGGGTGGAACTTGAATACATCCTTTCTAAAGGATAAATCTTTTAGGGACAGCTTTAACTCAAAACTAGCTCAGGTTATTGCAGAAAATTCATCCCAGGAGACATCCAATACAATAGTTTGGGATACTCTGAAGGTTGTGATCGGGGGGAGATAAATGCGTATTCAGCATACAGGAAGAGATACTGGGAAACACAATATGGTAAATTACATGAGAAATTAAGGGAAATACAGACAAAGTTTACCCCTATTAGCACAGAGGCCCAAGCCCAGATTAATCAGATAAAAGCTGAGCTCCAGAAACTTTTAGATGAAAAAACACAACAGGCATTATTTTACTTGAAACATATAAGCATGAGGGATAGCCAAAAGGGCGAGAAATTTAGCCCGGAGGCTTAGGGGACATAGGACAGCCACAATCATAACACATTTAGTGGATCTGGAGAGAAAAACAAGAGCTTTTAACACACAGCAGATAATGCAATTGTTCCAGAAATATTATAGGTAGCTATATGAGAAACCATAAGGTCCAGAATTTAACAAAATTGAGGAAATTTTCCCCCCTTACATTAAGAAAGCTAACTAGGGAAATGGAAATCAGATAAAAAACCCCTATCAGATCAGAAGAAGTCAGACGTGCCATAAAAGAAAGTAAATCATTAAAAACCCCTGGCCCAGACAGATTTCCGTCCGAGTGGTACAAGACTTGTAGTAAACAACTGACTCCTTTACTACTAAATGCCTTTTTAGAAATTCAACAGGAAAGTCCTCCTCCTCCATCATGGGATTACACTAATATTTCTCCTATATTAAAATTAGGCAAACCAGCAGATTTAACTACTTCATATAGGCCAATATCCATAGTAAACATAGATTGCAAGTTATGTATGTCCATATGGGCACATAGACTAGAGGAATTGTCACTCTATTTGATTAATTCAGATCAATCCGGGTTCATTCAAGCCAAAGAAACCACAGATAATATAAGTAGAATGATCCATTTGTTGGACCACTTAAATCAGAGACAGATACAGGCAGTGTTGCTCAGCCTCAATGCAGAAAAAACTTCTGATCGCATCAGTTGGCCTTTTTTATGGGAAACTTTGGGTAAGTTCGGATTTCCTGAGGAATTCTCTAACATGATACAGAGAATCTATTCCTCTCCGAAGGCATATGTTAAAGTGAATGGACAGTTATCTTCAGTGATACAGCTGGGAAGGGGAACTAGACTGGGTTGCCTTACTGTTTGCCATATACATTGAGCCATTGGCTGAAGCCATAAGGCAAAATCCTAATATTCAGGGGATCCCTTTAGGAAGGAGGGATTTCACTATATCATTATATGTAGATGACATATTATTAACACTCCTAGAACCTGAGAAGTCCATTCCTGCTACCTTACAAGTGATAGATAAGTTTTCAGAGATAGCTGGATACAAAATAAATATACAAAAAACAGAGTTGTTATCTTTAAATTCACCCCCTCTCAGTCTCTGAAGAACCAGATCCCTCTGAAATAGAGAAATAACAAGATTAAATATTTGGGTGTAAATATTCCCCAGAAATTGGAACATTTGGAACTGTTTAATTTAGAGCCTCTATCGATAGAGATAGAGAATTTAGTTAGGAAATGGACACATCAGGTATTCTCTTTTTCAGCTCGAATACAAACTATTCAGATTACCTTATTTCTAAGATATTATATTATTTCCAGACTTTGCCGATTATTCCGTCACAATTCTACTTTGAATCTTGGGCTAGAATCTTTTCGAGGTTTGTATGGGCTGGACAGCAGCCACAGGTCAGATGGTCTCTGTTACATTTACCAGTGGCAAAGGGGGGTTGTAATCTTCCAAACCTTTGAGATTACCATAAGGCAGCAACATGTAAAATAGTGATGACATGGCTGAATCCTCAGGTAGAAAAACCATGGAAATTTATTGAATTTATACTAAATGATCTAGTAAACATTATCCCTATTATATTTGCCTCCCAAAATGCTTATCCACTGTTACAAAACTTTACATTTGGAACCCGTTATTTGTTAAAGGCTTGGTTTGAGATAAGGGCATCTACTACTTTAACTGAAGTTTTTGGTTATTTTAAACTAATAATTACAGAAAGTGTATCTTTGGAGATAAGTGCTGTTTGGGTCCATCAAGAATGGCAGAAAAAAGGTCTACTTTTGTTATATCAATATCTGGATGTAAATGGAGTGCTACCTTTTGCCACGCTACAGGCAAAATATCAACTCCCCCATACACATCATTATAGATATTTAATATTCGGACATTTATACAGAAATAATTAGCATTAAATACTCTGCTCTCTCTCATACCTATTTTGATGTCCCTTGTAAGGGACTCTATAGAAGGCAGGGAACAAATTTATCTAATCAGACAAATACATAAAGCAATAAGAGTTTTTTTGGAAAGAATCCACTGAGGATATCTTAGGAAGATGGAATAGAGAATTAGGGACTCAGATAACTTATGAGAAATGGTTGGAACCTATTCCTCACTAGATGAAAGTATCACAGTCATCATACTTGTCAGAATATATATGGAAATGTAGTAGTAGATATTTTTATACCCTTGACAAAATTGCTTAATTTGTATCTATGAGGCATGGCCTTTGTTGTAGAGAATGTGGAGAAAAAATGTCAAATATAACACATATTTTTTGTACTTGTTCAAAAGTTACCCAATACTGGCTAGATATAGAAAAGAGCATACAAAATATTGTGGGACCAGAAATTAATTTATCCAATCAGATGATTCTGCTTTATATTGGGGAAGACGGAAAAGTTCCACCAGGTAAAAATAAGTTATACCCGTACCTGGCAGCAGCTGAAAAGGTTATAACTCGCCTAAGGTGAACGGCTAAAGTACCCACCCTCTCTGATTGGCATTCATTAATGACTGAGATATATTATCTAGAGAGAATAGTAGCTTCTAGAGCTGGAAGGATGTCACAATTTGAACTCCAATGGAGGCCATGGGTTTTCTATATCTCACCTCTGGATTAAACATTTGTTCCCTGATAGAGCCATTTGAAAGTGACCAATTTTTGTAAGATATGAATTTTCATCTAGTGTCATTTGATATATAACAGAATAATGTTGTAGAAACATGAATTACCAACCCGAAGAACATTTCATGTATTGTAAGACAAAAGAGCAATACTGTATAGATGAACTCCTGTGACATATATATATATATATATATATATATATATATATATATATATATATATATATATAGATATAGATATATATATATAACTATATAAAAACAATAACAAATAAAAAATATTAAAACAAAAATTGCCCCCCAGAATATGACAGAAGACACTAAAGATGAGAGTTCATAAGTGCTTTGACAATTCTAAAAAAAATACCGGCTGCTGCAATCCACAAGCAGTAGATTGGGGATCAGTTGGTCAAGGATAATGACCATATCAAGGGGTCATAAGCAAGCAACCCACAAATCTGCACTGCCAGGAGAAACTGTTCAAGTGAAGACCTCCTGTGAAAAGGTAGCCACATCACTGTGTCACAAGAAGGCATTCTTAAAATGAATATAAAAAAATAAAGCATTCCTTACAAAACACTTAGTGTGCTCCATGCGGAGTTCTGTAAGAAAAACCCACAAGCATCACAGGGGAGAATAAAGTTCAACACTCTGCAGCCACAGCACATCAAGCTTGCATGGGATTAGCATGCTTGAGCAATGCCTATGTGAGTACTGTGCCAATACAGTATTAAAGCTGTGACCATTGAACTGGGTCATCGACGCACATAAGGCATCAAACTGCAAAGTGACAAATATTTATAATGTGGTAGAACTTACCATGTGCAGCAAGTTATTTGGTCAAAAATGTTTTCACAATAACTAAGGCATGACAATTTGTGAAAATTGTAGCACCACCGCTAGCGATAAGAATGTTGTTGAACTATTGAAACGGCATGGCAATGAAATGGTGAAGTAGCAGCTGTGGGACACCATAAACATCAATGTAAAAAATGAGCAAACAAAATCATGGAAAGTGTTGAAAACAACACTTCACTAGATGATGGAAGTCATGAAAGAAGACTTCAGGTTTCTGGGATGCCACCTGTATGTGAGATCATGGCAGCAACTTCAGTTTTCCACATTAAAAGACAATCTACTTGAGGAATGGATCTGGATGGTTTTGGATTTTGTTGAAAAAGATGCATGCCAGTATCAAGACAAAATGCAGTTGTGTCACTGGCATCATGAGCAGGTCACTGTTCATCCAGTAGTTTCTTACTATCAGTGTTGGTACTATGCATGCACTGTCACAGAATCATTAGTTTTCATCTCCAGTGACCTGAAGCACAACCATAATGCTGTGCAGCATTTTTTTAAAACAGTCCAGTAATAACCTTCAAAAAGTCTGTTCAACTGACATCACAAAAGAGGAACAGTTCACTGATGGCTGTAGGAGCCAGTAGAAAATCAAGTGGAATTTCTAGGACATCTCAGTGGCACACATCAAATATGCATTTCAAATTGAATGTGCCTGTTTTGGATATCACCATGGGAAAGCCACCCTCCAATGGTAAGTGAGTGATCATCAAGTCAAAGGCATCTAGGGTTGTGCAATCCAGGCTAGCAGTTACTGCCTCAGCTAAAGACCTCTTTCAGTACAGCAAAGAAAACCTGATGAAAGAGCCTACTGCTGATGGTTGCAGCCATTTCAGAAGAACATTCTGTTAGGCGGATGACAAGGAAATAAGATGTTGTCAAGGACCCATTCTCAAGACAATGTTGGGGACCCACAAAAGCATCATGGCTGTCATTGATGGCATGGTTACAACCAGAAATTTTAGCAGCTTTTTACACAGCTTGTCAGACAGGTGATGGCATATGTGAAAATTCTAGCCATGTAAAAGCATGGGTGGTGAAGAAGCTCATGGACTCCCTTGGTCTTTTGCATATCACTAAGAAGAAGCTGGACAACAATGTGCCACCAATGTCTGTCCTGCCAGTCCAAGTACACATACCAGCGCGCCATGCCAGAAAACAATATTTTGGCTATGGAAACTGATCTTGCCAGCTCACAGATCACCACCATGCTGGAATACATACCTTTGGCTACAGAAAGTGATATTGCCAGCACACAGCCCATCACCATTTCTGGAAACAATGTGGCCTCTGCCACAGATTCCACCTCTGGTACAGAACTGCAAAAAGCCAGCATACAACTGGATATAAACATAGACTACTTCTATGCAGTGTACTATTCAAAGTCTGTTTATGTAGTACAAGTCAAAACAACAGATGAAAAGAAAATATTTGTGTTAAGTTTTCTCCCTCAGCATGGGGGCAATATAACCACATGTCCACAACATGATGACCATGATATAATAAGGAGAATGTGAATATTTCATGGATCAATCAGCATGCCTGGCCACCCACCTTTTAAACTCCCATTTGAGGAATTGTAAACAGTCAATGAGAAATATGAAAAACTGAATTAAAGGTGGAATGAAATATTGTCCTGCAAGACTGCGTCTGACTTGAAATTGGTCAGTCTGAAAAACATTTTTATGACATTACACTACCATGCCTTGTTATGCTTGTATGCAACTCATTATTCACCCACACTCTTTTACCACCAAATTGTGAAAACAGCATAGTGTGATTCATGATGGATGTAAAAGAGGATAACGAGAGCACTTGGTGTCTCTTGTTACACTTAACACCAATCATTGTAAGCTATATCTGGACACAACATTCTGTTATTGGATTGTGGGTTCATTAAATATGACAGAATAGGCAACAATAGTCAGTATTTGGCATGAAGGTCATAAATTTTGTGAGGTAAAATGTTAGGGAATTTGTGTAGTAACATTTAGAATTGTTTAGTTTATGTAAGATATATTAAATATATTTATTACTCAATGTTGTTTCAGTCCTTGTAAATATATATTACTTTTTTCGGGTTGACCATACCATGTTATCAGTTTGATTGTTACAGTGGATTCCACTTAAATGCACATCGCTTAAGTGCACATTCCTGTTTAGTGCACATTTTTTTCATCTCCCTTTTTTTTTTCCTATAGAGTTAATGTTAAACATTCCGGTTAATTTCACACTGCTTAAGTACACATTTTGTTTTAATACATGTTTTATCAGTTCACCAACACCTCTTCCCCCATGTAATTAACACCTCTTAAGTGCACAGGTGAAAAGGTTTAGGTGTGAGAACAGTATTTAATAGCTAGACTGAGATGCAGGCATTTCGCACAATGGAGCGCAGGAAGGTAACCCTTACACTGGGACAAAAAATATCTCTGTTGCAGCAGTTGGAGCAGCCAGACAGTAAACAAACCGATGTAGCCCAACAGTGTGGTGTTGATATATCCACTGTCACCCGAATTGTGGCAAGTAAAGATCGATTGTTTTCAGAGTGGGAGCATTCAGACAATCAAGACAGAAAAAGGAGGCATTGCGGGAAGAGCGGGGAGGTAGAAGCTGCACTCCTACTCTGGTTCTCTGCTGCTCACAGTGTTGATGCCCCCATTAATGGCCCTATTCTACAAAAAAAAAGCAGAAGATTTAGCTGCAAATATGGGCATTTCTTTCTCCACGACAAGCAGCTGGCTGAGCCGCTGGAAGGAGCACAACGGAATAATCTTCAAGCGCTGCCATGGCGAGAAAAAAGATGCCGATGGTGAGAATGTGGACAATTGGTTGTCCACTGTCCTCCCACAAATAATGAAACAATATCATCCAAACTGTATCTTTAATTGCGATGAAACCGGGTTATATTTTAGAGCAACCCCTGAAGGAACATTGACTTTCAAATCAGATGCAGCTTCAGGTGGTAAAAAAGCTCGGGAGCGGATTTCAGTGCTTCTCTGTTGCAGCCTATGTGGGACTGAGAAATTAAAACCCTTAGTGGTCGGAAAATCAAAAAAACCAAGGTCCTTTTCGGGGCTATCTATGGAGGCACTGCCAGTTGAATATGACAGTAACTCTAATGCCTGGATGACTGCTTCGATATTCTCTAGCTGGTTGAAAAATGCTAATTCAGTAATGCGGTGCAAGAGAAAAAAAATTTCCTTGCTCTTGGATAATTCCTCAGCACACCCAGACATTACCCTGAGCCACATCAAATTGTTTTTCCTTCCACTGAACACCACATTGCTAATTCAGTCTCTAGATATGGGCATCATTAAAAACGTAAAACACCACTATCGAAGGCAGGTAAGAAAACACATCACTAAATGCAGTGCATTAGATTCTTAATTTGGTCTGTTTTTAAGGGGTTCTGTTCACAGGTTATCTTTTTTTCCTTTTTAAATGATCGAGAAAATTATTGTATGTATGGATGGTGGTAGCCTTACTTCCATTTCTGCACTATCTAAAACTGTCACAGTGCTGGATGCAGTAAAGATGCTCAATAGAGCATGGCAGCAAGTGAGGGTCGAAACAATCCAGAATTGTTTTAAAAAAGCTGGATTTACTGACAGGTCGGCATCAGCATCTTCATCAGCGAGTGTTGCGATGACTGCAGAGCCCGCACCAGTACTTCTTCCAAACATGAACTTAGAGGACTTTAATTTATACCTGGACATGAGTGAGCAGCTACCCACAACAGGAATGCTACAGGACATTGACATCTGCAGTGAAGTGTTGGGTCGGCAGGACGAAGATGACGAAGACCCTGATGCAGCTGAGAACGATCAACCTGAGGTGTCCATGTTTGAGGCACTCCAGTGCCTAGATAGGATTGGTGCATTCATCGTGCTCGTGAAAAAAAAGATTTAACCAGGCTGTTTGAATTTGAGCATTATGTGACTCAGCTTGCTCTCTCAAATCAGAAGCAGAGCAAGATAACTTCTTATTTTAGTGTAACAAACTCCATGTGAATTTAATGCTTTTTTACAGGAGTGCTAGAAATATGTGTTGAGACTGAATAAAGTGAATAAAGTGACAGATTGTGAATTGCCACTGCCGTGTTTCTTTTTCGTTAAATTCTCTTTCATTTCAGTCTGAAAAAATGCAATTTCGGCTAAATGCACGTTCCGCTTAAATGCACTTTTTGCATCTGCAAAACAGGTGTGCATTTAAGCGGAATCCACTGTATTAGCAAACTTTTTAACGTTAGACAGCTGTTTGGTGTCCTCTGTTACCTTCATCACGACTGTTTGGTGTCCTCCATTACATGTACCAAAGTGAGCACTCTATTTCTTTGGCATCTGTTAAGGCAGTTATCTTACAACATGCCCACTTTTTATAGACTTGATCTTGGTATCCTGAAATATATTTAACATTTGATCTATTGTGGAATTAAAAGTTTGACCTTCATGATTTTCATACACCATTTTCTTGAGCATACCCATTCCTGATATAGATAACTGAGAAGCTTACAGGGCAGGGGGCCATCATAGACAAAGTCTTCACTAAGAAGGACAGTATAGAAAAGATCACAGTACAGGGTCCACTGGGAACCAGGAATCGCCAGACTGTATGGCTTAATATTTTTTTTTATTTCATTTATTTTATTAAACTCTAGGATCTAATATGAAATTAGAATTGAAAAGAAAGCAGTCACAAGCATAAGTGCTTGACTTTAGGAGGGCAGATTTTGGTGTGATGTGGAAGCAGTTGCAGGAGGATATGGGGTAAGGGAATAGAGGTATTGGAAAAACAAATGTTGGAACTTATTAAGAATAGGCTATTTGATGCCATGAGTATGGATTATTTTATAGCCATATTCAAATTCAGGACTATCCTAGTACCAAATCTGAATTTGGCTATAAAATAAAAAAGCCCTAAAACACTTCCTCCCATCCCAAATAAGTACACCCTCATTCAGCAATTAGATAATCCCCTACCCTACCCACCGTCTAAGCACCAACCTCCCCCCACCCAATTCCCTGTGAGCACATTAAATCTTTCACATATTAAAAAACATTGCTTTCTCTCCTTATAATAACCCATCCCATGCCTGTTCCGAATGAAAAAGCCTTCTACCTCCCTCCACCATGGCACCACTCCAGATGAGAACCTGAGTCCCATAAATGGAATGATGTGGACTGTGGATGTTGGGGGGTATAGGGTACACATTTCTGGAAGAGAGAAGGTAATGCATTTTAGGAGCAGAGCAGGGTAATATTTTTTTATTTTGATATCAGTAATACATTTTAGGAGACATTGCATTTTGGGATTAAAATGAGTAACAAATTTTGGGAGCAGTGTAGGGTGCAAACTTTAGGAGAGGTGCAAAGCACATAAGTCACAAAATTTAGAAGGGGCACAGGGAAAATCTTTAGGCAGGATGCACATTTTAGGAGAGGACTATGTGTTAGGTTAAGAAGGCCATTTGCTTTTTGAATACATCATCACACTGCCTCCTAGTTTCAGTGTCAGCAATTACCAGTTGTTCTATATCTTTTTCATCAGTGATTCCTCTCAGATTTTCTCCATTAAGGGTACATGGAGATTTATTATTCTTTTTCCCCTAAATGCATAACAGAGCACTTATAAGTGTTATCAGTCTTATCAGCTTTTCACTTCATGGTAGGAGTTTTTTGAGAGGGGCTGTCTTCCCTGGGTGACTCGGTCAACATCCAGGGCAGTTGATAGTCTTCATGGGGGTGAATCTTTAGTGACTCATCTGCATCTCTCTTCTAGACAAATCTCAGCTGTCTTCTCTTGTTTTCTTTCTTTCCTCCCTTCCTCCTTTCACAGTGCCGGGCAACCATCTCAGTTCACCTCACAAATGTACTGATGTCATCTTTGGGGGGGGCTAGTTCCCTGGATTTCTGCAGCTGTTATTGTGGTGCCATGAAGCTGCAATGAGCCTTCCCCAACTGGTAGTGCTGCTTCTCAGTGCCCCCACTAGCTTTCACATGGGGCACTTGACAAGCTGTGAGTCTAATTCTAAATATGGGCCCCCTGCAGGGCAGGACAGCACAGTGCCACTGGGTCATTTGCTTGCCTGCAAATGTTATTTTCAAATATGACCCACAGCTGTGCAGATTTTAAATGAGCAGCTTGAGTGTCAATGTCTTGCAGTGCCAGTTTAAAGTTTAAAGGATGGTCTCTTTGGCACTGAATTTCATGGCATATTTGGGGTTCTGAAAATGTTACTCCCATCTGAGGGAAGCTGATTTTCTCCTGCACTGCATTCAAAATGAAATAGCCATGAGCAACAGAACAAGAGAAACTATCAGTGCATGGCCAGTTAATCATTCAGATGCATCCAAGGCATTTTATCTTATTTCAAAAGTTATTTCTTAAGGCATACTTAGAAGATGATGGACCTTACTACAGAAGGTAGCTGCCAGGAAGAGCACTAGTTCATAGTTGTGGGACTGTGGGCGATGCAAGAAGAGTGGATGCCCAAAGAGCAACTGGCAAGGAAGGGAGAACAACAGTACAACAGTGCCTGCAGCTGCAGCCCTGTAAGGGCATTGCACTATGCATCTACAGTCCAGAACATGAACTCCACTTGGCCGTGCACCCAGGAGGTGAGAACCGCCAACATCCTGCCATGGAAAGGCACCCACTGCAATGATACTCCCAGGAAGGCAGCCACAGGAAAGGTGATGCTGGGCTGTAAAGGTCCCTAGACAGTGAAAGCCTTGGGTACCTGGGTGAAGCAAAGAGAACAGGAGGTGCAGGATGGGAGCACACTAGAGTGGTGGCAGGGCCAAGCAGCAGCCCTCCCCATGTGACATGCACAGCAGGCAGGACCCCCTTCCCAACACATATGCACCAACAAACAGTGATATACTCACCTGTAGCAGTGCACCACCCTGCTGACTGTCTATGGTGGTCATGCACCGTGCAAAGACACATTGAAGGAGGACCACTGGTACACAGACTTGCACATTTTGCAGTGCCCCCCGCACACCACCCCTGCTGTGCCAGTGTGCAGAGCACTGAGTGTGGGACAACTGTCCCACGTCCCTGAGCATGGTGGCCATGGTGGTGTGTGTGTGTGTGCCCTGTGTGTCTGTCCCATGGGTTGGGGGGTGCTGTGGAGCATTAGGAGGTTGTGTCCAGTCCTCCACTGTTGTCCAGTGCTTGTGCTGTGTATGGTAGGTAGACTGGGGGCTCCATCCATTCCCTGTTTCCATCTGTGGACGTGCACCCCATGGGTGCTCTGCATGCCCCCATTGCAGTACCAACAACACAACACACCGGTTATGGTGGGTCCGATGGGGTGGCTTGGACACCCACACCATGGGGACTCGGTTCTGCTACCTCTCTGGCCTGTGCCGGTGGGAGAGCCTCCTGTGTGCTGCTGGTCAGTGGGTGTTCACTGTGGGCCATGCAGTGGCATAGTGCTGGATGCTGAGGAGGCATCTCCCTCTGGGGCATGCTGCATACCCATCGCCAATTGCCAGTCGCTCATTGTATGCAGCCCAGTGGCCTGTGCCACACTCCATTCACCCTTCCCATGTTGCCATTGTTCTATCACCCTGTGCTTCCTCTGCCTGCTGCAGTCCCCTTGGTCATGTTGCCCTTGGTTCCTCTGCCTGCTGCCATCACTCACAACACCGGTTGCCCTACTCCCCCTTTGCCCTTGTGGCATTCGTCGTGATGCAGTCACCCTTTCAGGACTCGCACTGCTGGGGTTGCTCATATCATATAAAACCCTTACAGAGCTCATCCTTAAAAACACAGACCTCAGTAACTTTATAGTAGCAGCCACAATCCCTTCTTTTCCAGTGTCCACCAGCAAACCTAAGATTTTGCTCTTCTTCTCCCTAAAAATGTTATAGAATTTTTCCATTTTAAGATTTAATGCCACATTGTCTTGAACAAACATGTCATGGAGGCACTTGGTGAGTAAACCGCAGTTTTTTTATGAGGTCAGTCTGGAGCCAATACTGTTTTAGTGCTGGCATCTTTCTTTTTGGCAGCAGCTGAAACAGGCTGAAGTATCTCTTTAAATGTGTTGCCAAATCATAAAAAGAATCACAAGACTCTTTCTACAGCCTGGTATAGCCTTTTTTATGATAATAGCGATTTGACTGACTTTTTGAAATAATGTCTTAGTCTTTTTTTCAAAATAACTAATTTAAAAATGTTGATTCAGCTGCATTCTGAAATAATGCTTCTCTTTTTATATACGGGGTACACGGGGAACTGGATTTAAGGGGAATCTGTACTCTTATGATACTGTATATATGAGTCAGAGATTTTAATGTGATGTCTCTTTAAATTTACGTCCTCTGCAGTAACCTACCCAAAAAAAGCCCAGCTCCTGCAATGAAACCCTTGAAGACGTGTGTGCAATGAAATATTTCACCTACTTATTTTGCTAATCTGTATACCTGGTCTGAGAAATTAGTTTTCTGGCTCAGTTTCATATTTTGTCTCTGTATGTTCTAATCTGTTTTCTCTACATTCTGATCCTTTTTCTGTTACTATTTTGTAGTTAAATCCCAGTCAACAAATTTCAATAAATAAGAAAGCAGACATATTGAACAAGTACTTTTGTGCAGTTTTCACAAAGGAAGGGGCAGGATCGGGCCACAGATAGGGGAAAAGAGCATTAAGGGAAGGGAGGTAGACACTAAGCCTTTTATGGAGGAGGGAGTCCTCAGGGAACTAGCAAAACTAAAGGTAGACAAAGCAATGGCTCCAGATGGGATTCACTCTAGGGTACTGAAAGAACTAAGGTAGTAACTGGCTGGGCTTCTGATGGCCCTGTTCAATCTATCACTGGATACGGTAGACGTTCCAGAGGACTAGAGGAGGGCAGATATGGTCCCACTGCATAAAAGTGGGACTAGGGAGCAGGCAGAAAAATACAGACCTGTAAGCATGACTTAGGTGGTGGGCAAGGTTATAGAAATACTACTTAAAGAAAGGATTGTGGAATACCTTTAAACCATTGGTTCGCAGGATACGAGGCAGCATGGGTTCATAGGGGTAAGATCCTGCAAAACAAACCTGATAGAGTTCTTTGACTGGGTTATCAAGGAGTTGGATCAGGGAGGAGTGGAGGTTGTGGCCTGCCTGGATTTCAATAAGGCCTTCGATTCTGTTCCACACTGAAGACTGGAAAGCAATCTGGGCAGCCTGAGAATGCATCCAAAGATAGTAAAATGTGTAAGAAATTAGCTAAGTAATATCCCAGATGGTGGTGGTAAATGGAGTTCACTCAGAAGAAGGTAACCAGCAGGGTGCTCAAGGGTCAGTACTAGCACTGGTCCTCTTCAATGTCTTTATTAGCAACATCATAGAAGGGGCTGGAAGGAAAGGTATGCCTGTTTACTGATGACAGAAAAATCTGCAACAAAGTAGAGACACCCGGTGGGGGGAATGAGTGAAGATCTGAAAAAGCTGGAAGATTGGTCAAGAGTTTGACAATTGGACTTCAATGCCAAAAAAAAGTAAAATTATGCACATAGGGCACAGAAACCCAAGAGCAAGATTTCATTTGAGGGGCTGGGGTGGGGGGAGTTAGCAACCGTAAAACAGGAAAGGGATCTGAGGATAATCATATCAGCTGACCTGAAGGTAGCAAAGCAGTGTGATAAAGCAATGGGAAAGACTAGAGAATGCTGGGGTGCATAAGGAGGGGTATCTCCAGCAGATAGAAGGAGGTAGTGATATCCCTGTATAGATCAATGCTGAGGCCCCTCCCGGAATACTGTGTCCAGTTCTGGAGGCCCATCTCAGGAAACACGTAGACCGGGTAGAGGCAGTACAGAGAAGGGCAACCAAAATGGTGCATAACCTGCACAGAAGCCCTACGAGGAAAGACTCAGGGAGTTAAACACATATTCTCTAGAGGAAAGGAGGGAAAGGAGAGATATGATAGAAACATTCAAATACCGCAGAGGTATCAGTAAGGTACAGGAAGGTGGCTTTATAAACAGAAAGAGATGCTCAAGGACAGGGGGCATGATACAAAGCTGGAAAGGGGGAGACTTAGAGGGGATGTGTGGAAATATTTCTTTATGGAGAGGGTGGTGGAAGTGGAAGCATCCAAACAGAGGTGGTGGGTACCAAAATGGTAACAGGTTTCAAACATTCATGGGATAGACATAAGGGGACTTTGGTAATAGGGCTTGGGGAGGTAAGGATGGAGATCAGTTAGGGTCTACGGTAGCACAGTAGGTAGAGACCTTAGGGCAGACTGGGTGGGCCATGAGGTCCTTTTCTGCTGACTGTCTTTATGTTTCTATGTAATAAATAAATAATGTCTTTTGTGTATCACTTGGCATTTTGTATATTGTAAGTTGACTGCACTGCATTACAATATCCCTTTAAACTGATCACTTTAAAAAATGTTATAGTCAGGAACATGATTCACATCTGACGAAGCCCAGTGCAAAACATTAGGTGTTGTCTTTGTTCCCTGTTAGTGTGTGCACATATCAAGCTTTTGCAAAGCATCTGTCACTTTTCTGGCACAGAAATAAAGGTACCCTTTAAATATATTAATTTGCCTTTTTGCCACGTAAGGCAGGTGCACTATTTCTCTGCTTTCCTAAGTCCTTTTTTCCATAGCATTTCTGGAGCTGGTCATCAGTTTGAAAGTACAGTGCGAGTCAGCTTATTAACAACCGCTGGCTTCTGAACCCATACATTGATCATATGCTGGAGTATACTAGCAAAGAATCTTTGAGGCCGAAGTCCCAATTGGTTCTGCTGCAAGCTACTAGCTTAGAATACAAGGAATCATACTGCAGCAACATTCATCTACATGCCATTTTATTGTCTAATTTTTAACTTTTTCATTTTATCTCTTGCTAACTTTAGTTTGGAGCTCAGATCTTACAATGAAACAGAAAAAGTCAAGAAAGAAAAAAATATATATTGAAAGATATGAACACTCCAGGAGCGCAAACATATGTGGACATCTTCCTCAGCTGCTATACTGTCCACCCCACATTTTGATTTGCTTCATTAATGTGTATTTTAAGTGTAAGGGAACCCAAACAGCTGAAATTTATGTTCACTTCTAGAGAAGTGGTCAAGAGTTTGGCAGCTGGGTTTCAATGCAAAAAAAACACAAAATAATGCCCTTGGGGCACAGAAAACCAGGATCCCAGTACAAAATGGGTGGAGTGGTATTAACGACCACCAAGCCGGAAAGAGAAATGGGGGATAATCATATCAGGTGACCTAAAAGTGGCCAGGCAGTACAGAGGGCTAGTGGGATGCCAGAGTGCATCAGGAGGGGTATCACCAGCAGAAAGAGAGAGGTGATGTTTATTTTATCTTTTTAATTTATTTTATTTATTAGGTTCTTGGATTACAATATTTATGAGTCAGGGACTCTGTTACATAGGTTCCACTTCGACTTTGAACAAAAACAATACATACAGAGAAATAATGTGATGCAAACTAACATTGTAGACAAGCATACATGTTACAAAAATAGAAGGCTAAACAGAAGATAACTTCTTGAGGTAGATACAAATTAAGGAGAGCCAGAAGGTGTCACTGTAGCAACAATCTGGAGACTAGCTGGGCTGCAGGCTAGCATGGGTAGCTAGAGGTTGACAATGCCGGGTACAAGGATCGGCCAGAGATAGGCAATTTTGGGCAGGGAGCAGTCCTAGGAATCGTGTGGTGGACAGTCATTGAGAATGCAGGGTAGGCAGACAAAACCTAGAGTGGGCAGACAGGATGTGTTAGGATGGGGGGACAGAAAAAACAAGGTGGTGCAGGGTAGGCAGAAAATACAGGGGTGGGCAGACAGGTTATGTTAGGAGAGGAGGATGTGGATAAAACATGAGTGGGCAAACAGGCTGTGATAGGAGTGGAAGAGATAGGGTAGGAAAGGGAAAGAGAGAAAGGACAGCTAGGTTGGATGGAGGGCTAGACAGGATAGTCACAACGGCTGCCTGCGACCAGGTGTTGTCTAAGCAAGCAATAATACCCAGCAGAGTGGGCGGTTTTGGGCAATACCTGACTGCCCAGGGGCTTAATGAGACTGGATGTCACATGCAGAGGGCCTTATAGCCCCTGGAAGGTCTGGTATTGCCCATACCGCCCACCCTGAAGGGAATTATTGCACTTAGAAAATGGGCATTGTAAAGCAAAATAAGATTATTTAAAAACATGTTTGTAAAAAATAAGTTTAAGTCTTGTGTTAAAAAAAAATAGTTCCTCTGCCTATACCATCCATCTACAGCTTCTGTGGTTGAAGGTTGAAAGTTTTGGCCTTGGTTGTCACTCCCCCCCCCCAATCAGAGCAGGGTATCACACAGGATCACAGGCAGAGCTACTATCATTGCTCTATGGAGTTCATTGTCTCTTTTTTTCTTCAGTCGACACCCCCCCATGGAAAAGTTTAATTTACGAAGTGTGACCACATTATGTTAAATCGACTGAAAAGTGTACTGTTTTTTTTTTTTTCATTATGGGGAGACAGTGGCAGCAGAATGAGGCAATAGCACTAGCTATGCAAGGGTAGTGCAGCCCGGAAACACTGGTAGTTCTTGGAGGATACAAGGCAGGATTTTGTGAATAGGGTTAAAGTTTATGGTGTTCTGGAGGTGTGTGGGTGGTGACGTCTTCTCAGGGGAAGGAGGAAGAGGCACTTCAGTTTGCCGATTAGCGAGAGCATGACAGTAAAAAGCCATCTGCAGTGAAACTCATTTTAAAAAAGAAAAAAAAAAGAAAAGATAGTTACATGGGAATACTGTAGGGAAGTAGGGTTGATGGTAATGCAGGTTGAACATGGCAACTGGCAGAACTAATTAGCAGCAACTTAATTCTTCAGGAACGAGTGAACAGACTGCTGGAGGAGGCAGGAACGAGACACAAGCACGGCCCACTGTCGGTCAGGTATGGAGAAAGTCATGGGGGTTTGGTAGGAGAAGGCACAGTAAATAAGAATAATACATTTAAAAGTAGCCCTAAATAAGCCAAGTGATGGATTGTGTGTGGTTTCATTTCACTGCTGGCAGTGAGTGTTGGTGCCAATAACTCTTGCTAAAAGAACGATAAGAATGTCGGCAATTTCATATTCATTGGGGAGGTTTTAGCTAATCATCAAGCAGGGTGGAGACAAGGATCCTTGTGTGAGTGTAGGGGTAGCTGGGTTGGCACTTTTTATTTCCTGGGCATCTATTGAAAGTTAATGTACCCCTCTGCAGGGGTATCAGCAAATCCGATCCCAGGAAATAAAAAGCCCATTTTCTAAGGAGAAACTTGAAAGGACCAAGCTTGGGTACCTCTAGGATATCAATTGGGAGCCCATTTAGCCAACTGGGTGCTCAGAAGCTGAAAGATCTTTGGTCTTGTGAGGTGTGGCAGAAAGGGAATTGGAAGGCTTGTCCAGATGAACTCCTGTGCTATGAGAGTAGGGGGCATGCATGAGAAGGTGCTGGGAGTTTGGGAGAGTTTGGCCCAAGCTGATATTCTTCACATAAAGGCAAGTGTGATATCTGATCCTGTCTCTGAGGTTCAAGCAATTAGTCATGGAATACAAGTCACATGTATGTGTGTAGTAATGGCCATCCACAACCAGATGACAGAATCTTATGAGTGCAGTGCTAACTCTTTTAAGCATCATGTCCATGGCTGTGCCATAAATGACTAGACCATAATCCACAACTGACAGTATAGAGTTGGTGACTGCAGTTTGGAGTGCTCCTTGGGGTCATGCTTTTTCTATGCCTACATAGGATCCCTAATCTGCAGTTAACCACCTTGGAGATAGCGTTGATGTGTTGAGTGAAAGACAACGCGCAGTTGAGAGTAACACCGAGATACTTAAAGCTCTGTACTTGTTCAACAGGGACATTGTGGTTGTTGAGTATGGTAAGTTGGGTTGATCTAAATCTGTTGTGGGGTCTAGTGAAAAGCATGGACTTCATTTTTTTAATAATTTAGGATCAGTTTGTGCTGTGCAAACCATTCTTCAGCAGCTGTAAAATTGGCTAGCAGGCTACTAACTAGGGAAAGTGGGTCAAAATGACTGGAGAATAACACTGCATCATCTGCATATAGGAATAGTTCACCAAGTCAGGCTTGAAGGAGGAAGTTCAGGAAGAGGCTGTATAGTACGGGGCCCAGAACCTTGTGGAACTCCAGAGCAGACCAGTTGACTTGAGGATAGGGCATCACTACTTTTTTTTGTGTTGGGATCTCTCCTCCAGGTAGTGTTTGAACTGGCACACAGTCTTAGGGGAGGTCCCCAAATTACAAATGGAATCTACAAGAAGAGAATGATTAACTGTATCAAAAGCCTTAGTGAGGTCAATGTACACTGACCCCACTAAGTGACCATGGTCCAAGGCTTTATGGATAAAGTTAGTATAGTCTAGTAGAGCTGAGGTAGTGCTGTGGCTTTTCCTAAAGCCATGTTGCTCAGTGCACTGGATGTTGTGTATGGACAGGTACTCTGAGAGCTGGTCAGCAACTATCCATTCAAGGGCTTTTGAGAGGGGAAGGAGGATGGAGATCAAGCGATAGTTTGAGTGAAGAGTTCTTTCTCCACTCTTATGGATGGGGGTCACTACAGCAGCTTTCCACAGTGAGGAAAATTACCTGAGGCAGAGAGACTGATTCAGTAATTTTGGGAAAGGTATTAGGACAGCATCCAATGCCAGGCAGAGCAGCTTCAGGTCTACTGAGTCACTGCTAAAGCATGATTTGCCTAGGACCTTGAGTAGGTAGTTTTTGGTTTTACTAGGGAGACTGTTTTGAAGTAAAAGGGTAGATTAGTTGGTGATGGGCTTATGTTCCTTTGGTCAGGTGAGGGGGTAGGGAGGTCAAAGAAGTCAGGGGGGTGTACACCACTCAAGTCTGTGAATGCAGTGTTGAAAGTGTTGGCTATCTGCAGTGGGTCTTGGATGATTGTGCCGTCAACACTAAGCATAGTGGGAGGGGTTTTGCTGGGTTTGCCAGTAAGTTATTTTAGGTTGTCCCAGAACTTCCTGTTGTCACCCCAGGAGCTTGACAGTGTTTCCTTGTAATGAGCCATTTTAGCTTGTCTGATAGCTTGAGTGCAGGAGTTTCCAGCAGTTCTGTACTGTTGCCAGTTGGTTTGCTTGCTCGTGGTCCGAGCTTTGTTCCAGAGGTGGTCTCTGTCAGCCATACGAGATAGGAGGGAGAAGGTGATCCAGGGGTTGTTCATTGTTTTTACCCTTAGCTTTTTTAGTGGAGCAAAGATGTCACAAGCTGTATTGAAACAGGTGATGAAGTATTCGAGAGCGTGGTCTGGACTGGGTGCAGAGTCCAGATATGACCAGTCCTGGTTACAGAGAAGGGTCTGAAACTGAATTAGTTGTCCCTTCTTGAGAATGCGTTTGTGAGTTATGGAATAACCTTCAGAAATCCTTAAGGCTTTAACAAATTATTGGGTTTTTCTCATTTAAATCACTTTAAAGCACACACTGATGGAAACGTGTAACTGTTATTCCTAATTTGTCTCAGTTTCTGATGAACCTAGATGATTCTCTAACTTCAGCACTTTACTATGACACGGGTAATCGTGATTCAGCACTTAACCTTTACCTGTATATGCATGGTGCTTTTTTCTGTAATGGGACTCCTCCAGATGTATCTGTGACATTATCATGTTCAGATACTCCCTCGCTCTGCGTCCTCCCTACCTCCCTCATTCAGCTTCTCCCACCTCCCTTTGCACTCTTATTACTTATACCCTTCTTGCTGCCACATACATCGCTTAACCCAGCTTCCTTCCTCCCCCTCCACACTAACCCCTCCCACCTCTACTTAACTAGTATTGCTTTCTATTGTTCCATTCTAAGACCCAAAATGCTGTCAATTGCCTTAATGAATCCATGTATTGTCTGGTTTAGCTAAAATTAGAATTATGTTTAGTGTTGTATACTGAATATTTTATGCATTTTTCCTATGCTTATGTAAACAGTCAATGTTTATTTCTGTATTTCACTGTATACCTGACATGCATTGCATATTGTTTATTGTACTGTATTTTGTCTTAACCGTGTCCACCCAGGACCACTTTGTAAATGAGCTTACTCAACGGTGTATTCCTGGTAAAATAAAGATTGACTGATTAATTGATTTGGTAATTTGGGGGATTTGTTGAACCAAAGGCAGATGACAGGAGAGTGGTCACTAACGGAGTTGGGTAGAACCTCAGTGCTACTAATTCTATCAGGCCTGTTGGTAAAAATGAGATCCAGCATGGTACAGTTACTGTCCTGGGGTTGTGCCTGGTTAGGGAAGTCACTACTTGGGTCAAATTGATGGCAGTGGTGATGTCCTTGTAGATGTTGGCTTTGGGAGCCAGCCAGTTTATACTGAAGTCCTTGAAAAGCACTAGTACACAGCAAGGGGAAAGTTTAGAGAGATAATCAATTATTGCGGTGAAACCTCTGGAGTGGTCTTGTGGGGGAACAGAGCTAGCAAGGATGGTGAGGGATGGATTTACCATGCCACCCAAGGAGCAATTTTAGTGTCAGTGCTTCGGAGCTTCTACCACTGTTAATTTTTGGGAGAACGTGCTCTCGGAGGGAAGCTTTAAGGTAAATTGCACAGCCCCCACCTCTTTTCCTAGTCCTGTCTTCTCTAAATAGTGTATAGCCATCAATGTGGACAGCACTATCAGGCATCTTCGGGGAAAGCCATGTTTTGATCACAGTGAGAACATCAGGTCTGTGTTGGGTCAACCAGACCTGTAGTAGGTACATTTTTTGTGGGAGACTTCTAATGTTAACTGATGCTGTTTTAATGGCTCCACAGTTACAGTTATGTGCCTGTGCAAGCTATAATGGACTGGGATTAGGGTGCATGTTTTCCGACAGAAGTAGGAGTACTGTAGCAGGAAATTCTGTAAAATGAGGAACTTGAGTGCCTTGATTAGGGATACAGGTTTGTGATTTCTGGGTTTGCAGTCTATTGAGAGGATAGGGGGACACAAGAGGTCAGACAGCATTAGAATGGAGAAGGGGAATGGTAATTTTGAGGAGTTTATTATGGGACTGGATGGGGAGACAGGTGGGTTGTGGGTCACTGTCGGTGGCAGAAGCCCTAGGGTTGCCCCACCAGGGGTGTAGTTGGCTGGTCAAATCTGGCCAGTAGGTGGCCTGGAAATGGAGGGGTAGGCAAGTGATTAAGAGAGCTAGGGTTATAAAGCACCTAAGCAGGCCCATACTTAGGAACAGCTGAAGTCTCAGTGGAAACGATGCCTCTTTATAGCTCACTGGTAAGATTCCACAGAGAGTGATGTGTCCATTTTTGGAGACCACATCACTTTAAGGAGATAGAGTGGAGATGGTCCAGAGGAGGACAAATAAAATGGTGCAGGGTCAGCATCAAAAGTCCTCCAAAAAGAGACTAAAGGACCTCAATATGTACACCCTGGAACAGAGAAGGAAGAAGGGAATATGACAGAGACCTTTAAAGAGTTCCCTGACACAATTTAGACAACTTTGAAAAAATGAATATTCAGACATAACTGTAGCTTTTATTTTGTATTTTATTCTGTAATTCTCACCCTTATTTCCTTATTCTATGGATATTTGCATCAATACAGTATCTCTGGTATTTGAGCTCTGCCTGCATGCCTACACCTGACATCATAATTCTGTTTATCATAACAAACTATGTTGCTGTGCAGATAATAATGATGTCATAAACAGGAGACTGTGATGTCATGTGTACAGACATAGCCAGAGTAGACAAAGTCTAGGAACAGGGATCTTGTTTTCATGAAGTTGTTTTCAGTAATAAAGAAAATGGGGAATTAATTACTGAAAATATATGAAGTACTAAAGAAAATGGGATGGAGCTGAATATAAATCTTACTTTTTTCAGTTTTGCTAATACTGTTAGTGGCTCTTTAAATTCCTCACAGGGGTAAATAAGGTATAGGAGGGTAGCATTTTTCAGAAGAAAAAGTGCTCAAGAACAAGGGGACATGCTATGAAGCTGAAGGGGGTTAGATTCAGGAGAGATGTGAGGAATTACTTCTTCACAGAAAGAGTGGCGGATTCCTAGAACAGCATTCCAGAGGAGGTGGTGGGGCAAAAACAGTGGTGGGGTACAAGAATGCATAGGATAAACAAAAGGGAATCACAGTGGAAAAAAAGAGAGGGAGCCAGAAAGAGCTGCAGTTCAGGCACGGTCTGCTATAATAGTGTAGGTAGGGAGAAATGGACAGACTAGATGGGACAAGGGGTCCTTATCTGCCGTCAAATTCTCTGTTTCTACTTTAAAATGAGACATATAAATACACTGAAAATTAAATACAAGTAGTTAAAAGCATGTCTGAAAGTCCACATAAAAGGAACTTAATAACCAAGCAGTCCATTATTCTGAGGAGTGTTGCCTTTCCATTTCGGTTTCCTCAGGACTAATACAGTTTAACACTATTCTCAAAGCTCATCAGTGTCAACATCCACCAAGAAAAGGCTACTGCTTGCCTAATCAGAAAACTAGATCACAAAGTGTTTCTGCACTTTAGGAGACCCTGACTGCAGCCATGAAGATCCTTTGCTTGCCCCAATGCTAACACTGAATTTTCAGCATAGGGTACTGCTGCTATGGAGATTCAACTGTTAGACTAAGTCTAACTGGTCAAAACATCACTTATAACAAATGGGTTCTGCAAAAGAGGTATCACTTCCATGTTGACTAGTCAGGCAAACATGGAAACATGGCTGTAAAAAATGCTGGTAAGCTTACACATGGAGGATCATCTCCCACTGCTTCCCTCTGCTATGGAGACCACTGGTAAAGAACACAGCTACAGAATACCAATCGTACTAGAAATCAGCAGGGTAACTCAGCCATAGGTATAGCCACAGCCATCAGTTCACAATGGGGAACTGGAGTGAAAGAAAGCTTGAGGTCTGCCATTAATCAGCCACATGGAGCAAGCAAACATGCAAGCAAGTAAATTTTATTTCATATAGTACCTCGTCCCTAAGGCTCGAAGCACTTTACATACACTAGAATCAGAGCAAGGAAAGATTAAAAACATCAATAAAACACATAGATAAGAGCACAGCAACAGCCCTACCCTATATACATTAACCAAATGAATAATTAATAAGAAGCCTCAAATGCTGGAGAGAAGAAGTCTGTTTTTAAAGCCCCTCCAAAAGCTTCAACAAAGGAGATCTGATGCAGCTGGTTTGCTAGACATTCCACATATGTTGAGAGACTACAGAAAAGCCCTATCTATGGAGGACTTCAAACGAGCATGTGGAACAACCAGCACATTCTCCCCTGCTGATCTGAGTGACTGAACTGGAGTATAAAGGAGCAGGAGGTATTTTCTGTAGTTGGGACTCAACCCATGCAGGCCCTAGAAAACCATCAAGCAAGTCTTTCAGGTGATGCATCATCTAACCAGTAAAATGCAGCTCATGCAGTACCGGTGTGATATGATTGAAAATGCTTGTACCAGACATTAGCCATGCAGCCACATTCTGTACTAGCTGAAGATGATGCAAAACATTCCAAAAAGCCAAAAATAATAAGCATTACAGTAGTCTAGACATATATAGCAAATGCATGGGCTATGACCACAGGTCATCATACTGAAGGAAGGGCTTCACTTAAGGTGATACTCTGTAAATGGAAAGAAACACAATGGAAGACATTCTAAAAATGATTTCAAAAGACAAACTGTCATCAGTTATGACCCCCTAGGTTTTTAGTTCTATCCATAACTCAGAGATACTGCCACCCAGTGATGGTAGGCTGCAGCTACTACTCCTCTTCATTGATGATTTCTGAGATCCTGTTTCTATAATTAGCATTTCGGTTTTTCCCAGACTAAGGCTCAGCCAGCTAGAAGCTATCCAATTATTAAAGTCAGGCAAGTATTGCTTTATCATAGCTACAGAATCGTCCTGGTTTGGTGAGGAGGAGAGGTGAAACTGGGTATCATCTGCACAGCAGTGAAAACCCAAATTACACTATCTCTCAATCTCTCCCAGCAGAAACATGTACACAGCAAACAACCTTAGGGACAGAATCAAACCTTGAGGTTCACCACAGGAAAGAGTTGAGGCCTTGGAAGCAAAAGCCCCCAGGGTTTCCTGCTGACATCTATTGCACAGGTAGGACAAGAACCAATGCAACACAAAACTGCTGAGTCCCCTATAGTATCTAAGATGATCAATCAAAACACTATGGTCCACATTGTGAAATGCAGAAGAAAGGTCAAGGAGCATAAGAAACAAATATTCTCCTTGATCTCTCACGAGGAAGCGATCACTCCACACTTTCAGCACTGCAGACTCTGTACTTGTGTTGAGGTCTGAAACTTGACTGAACTGGTTTGAATATATCATATTGCATCAGAGCAAGTATATCCTTCATAAAGCATGATCTTAACCAGCAATGCTCCATTCTTCACCCCATGGTCTTCAACCATCTCAGTTCATCATTATATCATGGTGAACTGGGATGGGAGAATAACAGGCATACATGGAGAGGTGCAAGGCTGTCTGTTGATGATGAAAGAGCTAAATCATAGCCCTTCATAGCAGAATACCCACCACCAATGCAGATGACAAAAAGATTAAGGTGTTCTGCTCCTACAGGAACTGCTGGGATACCAGGTTCCCTATAGGTCAGTACTGGACCAACTCTGGTGAAGGGAGGAGATACCCAGGGGGCCAAGAACTGGAATTTCACAACAAAAGTATCTGAACAAGTTGTTGGAGCAACCTCAACATCAAATATGTTGAGTGCTGAAGTGAAGACCAGGTCCAGAGTATGACCATGCTTGTGGGTGGCAGAGGAAGCCACCTATTTGAAGCCCAGCACTGACATAGTCTGGAGGAATCTATTTGCAAATAATGACTCTTCGTCATTGTCCCATGCACTGAAATCCACCAGCAACAACAGTCTGAGGGATTTCAATGCTGGGTCAGTGATGAAGTCTCAGAATTCCTGCAGAAATTCCATCTCATCCCTTACGGGATGACAGATGAAGAGAATCCTGCACCCTCAACCTGCTTTCCCTCAAACAGCTACATTCATAGGACCAAGCCTCTGCTACCAGGAACATGGTAAATCTCAGATCAGATTTAAAACAAATGCCACCCCACCATCCCCATTCTCACATCTTGGGTGCTGCACCACAGAAAACCCTTCTGGGATTGCAGGCCTAAACACGGGGCCTAAGTCATCCCCAAGCCAGGTTTCTGTGAAGCACACAAGATCTGCTCAGAAATCAGTAATGAAATCCCTCACCCAAGTGGTATCTTTTTTTTAGTAGTTTATCTCCTTACTGCTGACCTGGCCCCATTCAGGACAGGTACCCCCAGCCACAACACCTGACTTTCCTGGAGTTTACCTTGCAGTTCTCCATTGACCTCAGCCAGAGGATGTTGGGAGAGTCCAGTCACTGGTGTGGAGTCTGTGAGGAAGTTGTCTGCATCCTGCAAGAGTGGGGGATTTCCCATCTTCTTTTTCTTCTTGGGCCCGCAACAAGTGCAATGACACATTGCCTGCTGTTCATCTTCATGGTGGTAGCCACTGGCGTTCGATGGGCAGGGCACCTTCCCTGACATCTTGCTGTGCTGCTACCGAGTACCACTAGGTGGCAACTACAGAGTGAGATGCCCTGTCCCCCCTCCCTAAGGGAGGAGAGCTGTCCTTGGGATACTCAGTCCTCCCACCCCAGTTGGGGTCCAAGTGACCCTTATCCAATTTTAAATTGGGGTTGCCAGCATGGCAGGAGGTGAGGCACCCAGTGTCTTAGCTCTCCACACCACTGGACTGGCCCCCAGTATTGTTCTATTTCAAAGGGACTTGGCATTACAGAAAATCACCTGAAGGAGGGAGTTCATGCCAACCAGTTCACAAACTACAACTTTCTTTTCCAGGAAGGGCTTCTGGTTAGAGGCACATTACCTGGACTACCTATGTCATCTTAAATGGCCTGGCCAGGCTGCCTACTGCTCTTCACTCTCTTAATCAGCAACTCTGTGAATTCTACTCCCCATGCCCAAATGCAGGGTGGTTTAATTAGTTTACTTAGTTTGAAAGGACAAAAGAAGGCTAGATGGCCCATCGTGATTATCCCCCACCTATGTGGGCAATTTATCATGAAGTAGACTCTATCTGTATAAATGAATCTAAACCTCTTTTGAAGGCAGAAAGACTGTTTAGATTAACCAAATATTGTGGTAATCTATTCCATTCCTTAACAGCTCTTATTGTGAAGAAGTTGTCTCTTTTGGCAGTATTTTCCCATGGAACTAACATCTGTTTATTATGAGGTCTTAACTTTGTATTCCTATGTGAATACTCCAGCCCACAGACAGCTATTAAATCAGTCATTTGATGTAGTTTGTATAGAAACAATAGGTCTCCCCTCTGTCTTCTAGCTTGTAATGAAAACAGTCCTATCTCCCTTAATCTTTCTGAATATTCCTTGGCTGATAATCTAGGGATCATCTTTGTTACCCTGCTTTGGACTCCCTCAAGTAAATTAATATCTCCCTTCAAGTATGGGCTCCAGAATGGTGATCCATGGTCAAGATAAGGTCTTCTGTATGATCTATATAAGGGTATCAAGCATTGCTCAGTTTTGCACACAATCGTGCGACTTACCCTGATGTTGGGATTCATTCTCAGCACCACCCACTGCCACCAAAATAAAGAAATCTCCATGTCTACACTATAACAGATTGGCAGGAATTAAATTATAGGAGATATGCTGGGGCAAAAGTAGCAGCTCTCACTCACCCCCCTCCACTGCCTTCTTGTTTTCATGACATAACTTAGAATGGCTAACATCGTTCCCCTAGAAAATAAGGTACAGCATATGTTTTCCAAAAAAGGGGACTACTGGTAATACAAAGACTTTTAAAATAAAGTTTCTAAAACTTAACATGTACTGATGGTGAAGTATTTTCCTGCCCCTGTTTCTGAATTGGCAATCACATTATGCCTCATTTTGCTGTGCTGTGTCCTTTAGTAGTGATTTGCAAAGAGTCCTCTGTCAGAGTTAATCAAAATCACCCACCCCAAAATAGTACTTCTGCTTTAGGCACTGATTTCATAAAGTAATAACATTGTTAGGATCCCAGATGTTACACAATATGCCAGCAAACAAATTGTGAGCTGTACAAATCTACAAGTTGTACAGGTAAGCATGGCATTTACATCCAGTATACAATAAACACCTTTCCATTGGGTGTGTTCATTAGTGGATAGAAAATATTTGGAGTAAAACACATTTGGATAGGAAAATATTCGTTCTAAATTTTGGTAAGGAAAACATGTGAATCAAGTGTTCATCAAGGGTATGGAATTTTCATAATCCAAGAATTTGTGTTAACTCTCTGGATTTTATACCCACATCTCCTATAAAGAGTAAACAAACAGAGTTATTCTATCATGTATCTTCTGAACTTTTTGTCTGAATACAGAGTTCAGACTTGGTTTCAGTCAAGACATCTGTAAACATTCTCTGCTCATCCCTACCAGATGGAGAGGGGTTCTTTATCCCAGTCCTTATTCTCTTAAATTCAGTTATACTGTACCTACTAATTGCCTTTACATGTCAACTGCATTGCTGTTTTTGGAATACAAAAGTGATATTATGGGCAGGATTCTCAAACCATTTGCACACGGTGCATCTCAGCTGCCCCAGTGAAAATGAGATGCGTCATGCCAGAACTGTGATATTCATAGAAGATGCACTGGGGAATTCTCCCAGTGCATTCCTCTAAGAAAACCACAGTTGTGCCTGCCCAAGAGGCACTGGAACAATTCCCTGGTTGGACTGGGAAACCAATGAGGCAGTGCATCTCCAGATGTGCTGTGCCCAAAGTTGCCATTCCCAGCCACAAACATGCAAATGGGGCCATTAGGCATGCAAGGCTCATTGTGGCCATTTGCATGTCACCATGGCTCCATTTGCATGTATGTTGCAAGGATGTGCCCAGTATAATGCACTGGGCACCCTGCAGGTGCAGCAGTGTACGCAAACAGAACACCCTAAGCTGGTGGCCCCCACCTGTATCCCGTAATGTCACTAAACAAGCCAGCAGCCATGGTAGGCTATTATATTGTCCCTCCTGCCCGTGATCCCCTTAATGTCAGTACACATATCACGAGCTCCCTGGTAGGTTGTACCTCTCTCCTGCCCATATCCTCGCACAATGTCATTAAACACAGCCATCAACCCTGGTAGGCTATTGTCCCCACCCTGTCCGATCCGATCGCACTGGCATTTCCTCCCTGAAAGTATCCCTGGTGGTCAGTGGACCTCCACTCACTCAGGCAGCCCACCCCACCTGCCACCCCCATCCTCAGCATGTTCTGAATGTCAATGGGCAGTGTAACCAACCCGCACATCACCATGGCTGCCCACCGACTGAGCTGTCTTTGAATGACAGCATACTGTACTACTATAAGCCCATTGGTGAACCATGTCAACCAATGGGCTTACAGTAGTACAGTACGCTGTCATTCACAGGTGCTCTGTTGATGGCAGCCATGGTAGTGTTCAGGTGGGTTACACTGCCCACCGACATTCAGAACATGCTGTGACGGGGGATTAGGGTTGGGTGGGGTGCCTGAGAGATTGGGGGGTCCACTGAACCACCAGGGATAGTTTCAGGAGCATAATGCCTGTGCAATTGGGTCAGGGCAGGATGGGGTGATACGACAGCCTACGAGGGCTGACAGCTATGTTTAGTGACATTATAGAGATACAGGCAGGGAGGGGGACACAACAGCCTACCAGGGAGCTATGGCTATGTGTGTTGACATTGCAGGGATATGGATGGGGGGATACATTAGCCAACCAGTGAGCTATGGCTATGTGTACTGACATTATGGAAATACGGGCAAGGGGGATACAATAGCCTACCAGGGAGCTACAGCTATGTATACTGACATTACAGAGATATGGGCTGGGGGGATTACAATAGCCTACCAGGGAGCTACAGCTATGTGTACTACCATTACAGGAATACAAGTGGGTGGGGAATACAATAGCCTACCAGAGGGCTATGGCTCACAATCTTTTCTGTACAGACATACGGGCAGAAAGGGGGGGTGCTGGACTGCCAGGGTAGGCAGGCTGCAGTACTGCTGTCTGCAGTATGGGTGCCTGCTTGTGTGTGGACACCCACTTACACCTACTTGTTGTAGACATCTTTTTGAAGCACATCTCCAGACTTGCTCCAGAGATGCACCTCCAAGATGGATCATGAATGGAGCTGCTCACCATATGCATTGGCACGCCCCCTACACAACCCCTCCAGATGTGCCACATAACATTATGGGTGGTGTGCGGTGTATCTGTAATGCACTGGCACATCGGTGCCCTTCCAGAATCATGCTTGTGCGCAAGTCGGGGATATGCCGGCGCATCTCGAATGTGCTGGGTGCATCCCTTTTGTGAATCCTGCCTCATGACTTTTTAATTTTGCCAAGAAAAAGTGACTGTTTTCCATTAGCAGTGCAAATGTGATATCAATAACTTGATGTTTAGTCAAAAAATACTACAGTAGATGAAGTTTTGAACAAAAGCAGCACTAACATGAACGCAAAGGCAAAGCCTTAGATTGCCATTAATAGGTCTGAGTGAAACAGACTCTTGCATTTACAGAAAGATTGTTTGCAAAAAAGTCATAATTGCTCAGAAATTAATATTTCACACATGCAACATGTTGAGGTGAAAAATCCAAAACTGTCATGTTTAAGTTAAAATCTTGGATTTAATTTTATAAACTGATGTTTGGATAAAGGCAAACTTTAGGACTGTGAGGTCTACAGTCTTATTATTATTATTATTATTATTATTATTATTAAATGAGAGCTTGCAGTTTAGTTAAAATGGGTAATTACTATCAATACAGTTTTCAAGTCTTGATCCTTTGGGATATACTGTACATGGCTGTACATGAATACAATTTTTTTCCATTCACATTGTATGCTCCCAGAGCCCTGGCAGGTGGCTTCGGTCCTCCACAAGGGTGGACTCTCTCCTGACCTGCCAGCTCCCACACTCTCTGACACCAGCAGTTCCCATGTGGATTATCCCTGCATTGGGACCAAGAGGGAGGCAACGCACTACACCCCCCTCAGAGACCCAATCCAGAAGCCAGTGTCAGTTGGGAGTGGAGGCCATCATTAAGCGCTGCCAGGTTCATTTTCCTCCACCTTCCTCACATCCCCTCCCTTCCTACCGATGTCAGCACGTTGAGGCATGCCTTTCAACCCATACTGCCCTCTGGCCACCACCAGAGGGCAGTCAGCAAGCAGAACAACAAGTCCCCCCCCAAGAGAGGAGAGCAGTCCTCTGGAAGCTCAATCCTCTTACTCCCCTGCCAACCCCTGGTGGCCCAAGTTCATTCCTGAACTCCAGTTGTTGGCATGGCATGAGGTATAATGACCAGCGCCTCAGCCTCCAGTGTCACTGGCAGGTGAATACAATTTTTAAATTCATTGGTTTGGCACCACTGACTAGGCTGGACACATGTTCGTACCCTTGAACTCCACTGCTTGTCTGGTGCCCCTCCAAGGTCTTTACTGCCATTTGCACCATCAAACTGAAGCTGGCAGTATAGCCTAGGGGTTAGAGTCATGAGCTGTGAATGAGCTTGGTACATCCAGAAGACCTTGGTTTGATTCCCACAACCTTGTCTTGCGTACTGTGTAACTCTGAACAAGTTACTTAATCTCCCTAGTGCTCCCCAGTTGCCCCTGAAAACAGACACTTGTGCCTAGTGGACCTTACTAGGTTACCAAAAGAATAAAAAAAAAGCAACTCCCTCAGTTTACTTCTAGACCAAAATTCCCCCCATTGCTTACAGTCACCAAAGTCAGGTGGAGGTTGAAAGACTCAGAGTTGGAGAGGTGATAGGTAGGGAAGAAGGCCCATTCATGCATCTTCAGTAGTCGCTTAGCAGAAGACACCAGGAGAAAGGACTGCTGTGTGACTGGACTTCTCTGCTGGGACTAAAGAAGTAGAACTCTTGTACTTGGAACTTTAATTTAGGGTAAAAAAACTAACAAACAAAAGAAAAAAGTGTGTGTTTGTCTGAGTTAACTGAACTGACTGGTTATCTGAACAGTTATTTAGGTGTAAATCTCAGGTGATTGAAAGGACTTGATAGCTGTAAGGTTTTAAATTACTTGTAGAAAGATCTAGTAAGTAGGGGGAGTGGCTTAGCTAGAAGGAAGCTACATTTAAAGACTGCCTTAGAAAGATTTTGCTAGTAGCTTGGCAGAAGACACCAGGAGAAAGGACTGCTGTGTGACTGGACTTCTCTGCTGGGACTAAAGAAGTAGAACTCTTGTAATTAGAACTTTAATTTAGGGTAAAAAAAACTAACAAACAAAACAAAAAAAAGGGTGTGTCTGAGTTAACTGAACTGAATGGTTATCTGAACAGTTATCTAGGTGTAAATCTCAGGTGATTGAAAGGACTTGATAGTTGTGCGGTTTAAATTACTTGTAGAAAGATCTAGTAAGTAGGGGGAGTGGCTTAGCTAGAAGAAAGCTATATTTAAAGACTGCCTTAGAAAGATTTTGCTAGTAGCTTGGCAGAAGACACCAGGAGAAAAGGACTGCTGTGTGACTGGACTTCTCTGCTGGCACTAAAGAAGTAGAACTCTTGTACTTGGAACTTTAATTTAGGGTAAAAAAAATAACAAACAAAACAAAAAAAAGTGTGTGTCTGAGTTAACTGAACTGAATGGTTATCTGAACAGTTATCTAGGTGTAAATCTCAGGTGATTGAAAGGACTTGATAGCTGTGAGGTTTAAAATTACTTGTAGAAAGATCTAGTAAGTAGGGGAGTGGCTTAGCTAGAAGGAAGCTACATTTAAAGACTGCATTAGAAAGATTTTGCTAGTAGCTTTGCAGAAGACACCAGGAGAAAAAACTGCTGTGTGACTGGACTGCTCTGCTAGGACTAAAGAAGTAGAACTCTTGTACTTGGAACTTTAATTTAGGGTAAAGAAAAACTAACAAACAAAACAAAAAAAGTGTGTGTTTGTCTGAGTTAACTGAACTGAATGGTTATCTGAACAGTTATCTAGGTGTAAATCTCAGGTGATTGAAATGACTTGATAGCTGTGAGGTTTAAATTACTTGTAGAAAGATCTAGTAAGAAGGGGGAGTGGCTTAGCTAGAAGGAAGCTATATTTAAAGACTGCCTTAGAAAGATTTTGCTAGTAACTTGGCAGAAGACACCAGGAGAAAAGGACTGCTGTGTGACTGGACTTCTCTGCTGGGACTAAAGAAGTAGAACTCTTGTACTTGGATCTTTAATTTAGGGTAAATAAAACTAACAAACAAAACAAAAAAAAGTGTGTGTCTGAGTTAACTGAACTGAATGGTTATCTGAACAGTTATCTAGGTGTAAATCTCAGGTGATTGAAAGGACTTGATAGCTGAGAGGTTTAAATTACTTGTAGAAACATCTAGTAAGTAGGGGGAGTGGCTTAGCTAGAAGGAAGCTACATTTAAAGACTGCATTAGAAAGATTTTGCTAGTAGCTTGCAGAAGACACCAGGAGAAAGGACTGCTGTGTGACTGGACTTCTCTGCTGGGACTAAAGAAGTAGAACTCTTGTACTTGGAACTTTAATTTAGGGTAAAAACTAACAAACAAAACAAAAAGTGTGTGTTTGAGTTAACTGAACTGAATGGTTATCTGAACAGTTATCTAGGTGTAAATCTCAGGTGATTGAAAGGACTTGATAGCTGTGAGGTTTAAATTACTTGTAGAAAGATCTAGTAAGTAGGGGAGTGGCTTAGCTAGAATGAAGCTATATTTAAAGACTGCCTTAGAAAGATTTTGCTAGTAGCTTGCAGAAGACACCAGGAGAAAGGACTGCTGTGTGACTGGACTTCTCTGCTGGGACTAAAGAAGTAGAACTCTTGTACTTGGAACTTTAATTTAAGGTAAAAAAAAACTTACAAACAAAACAAAAAAAAGTTTGTGTTTGAGTTAACTGAACTGAATGGTTATCTGAACAGTTATCTAGGTGTAAATCTCAGGTTATTGAAAGGACGTGATAGCTGTGAAGTTTAAATTAGTTGCAGAACGATCTAGTAAGTGGGGGAGTGGCTTAACTAGAAGGAAGCTACATTTAAAGACTGCCTTAGAAAGATTTTGCTAGTAGCTTGGCAGAAGACACCAGGAGAAAAGGACTGCTGTGTGACTGGATTTCTCTACTGGGACTATATTGCCCTCCTTCCTCCCCTCCACCCTCCCACCCAAAGCTAGTTCTACTTTTATAGGCACAGAATTTGACTGACAACAGGAACTTCCTGTTTGGGAGCAGGAAGTGAGTGATCACAGAGCCACCAAAGACCCACCATCCTAGAAGGTCAAGAGTAGCTCTCTGGCCCCCTCTAGCTGCTGGAGGTCTACCTCTGAGCAAGTAAGGGGTCTACTGAGAAATATATGATATTCTTGTATCAGAACAGGACAATCAGGAGCTTAAAGGGCATACAGGCAGAAAGTAAGGAGAGAGAGAAAAAAAACAGAGTAAATAGTAAGGATTGCAAACAGTTAAGGGGCCAGAAATAAGACATGATGGGAGAGGTGCAGTGCAGTGGCTGTGCAGCAGCAGTCTTCCGGGAGATGTTCTGGAGGATGCGGTGTTGTCCCATCTGCAGGCACCTCTCTGGGCTGAGGTAGGAGGTAGCTCATCTCCAGGCTGAGTTGGCCAGGATTTGTGGGACCTCCTCTTCCATCCAGGGACCACCAGTGCCACTGCCATTGCCTCAGAGGTTGCCAAGAAAGAAGAGCGGTTGGACCACAGTGGGCTAAGGGAGGATGAGGGTGGTGGAAGGAGGCACAAATCTCCAGTTGTACCTCTCCACAATTCCTATGCCATTCTGGCAAAGTGTGGTTCCTCTATGGAGGCACCCACAGTGGAGACCAAGGAGGATGCCAGGAACCTCCACAAAGGAGACCCACAGGAGGGTGGCAGAGGACCCCACAGGGGAAGGAAACAACTCCTGGTGGGGGACTCCATTGTTAGGAAGGTAGAACTGGGGGAGGAAGGGGAGAGGGAGGGAGGTAAGGTGCCTGCCTGGTGGCATGGCTTGGAGGGACAGGGAGCGAATCCTCAGGATTGCCGGAGCAGCTGCACAGGGGAGGGAGCTGGATATCATTGTCCACCTATGGACAAATGACCTGGCTAAGAAAGGGATTAGAGAAGTGCAAGAAGAGTTTGTGGAATTGGGGAGAGGCCTTAGACAACCTTCTCGGAGGTGCTGCCCATCTATTGCGTAGGAGAGGCTAGGGTGTTCAGCACCATGGGATTAAATCAGTGGTTGAAAAACTGGTGTGGAGCTCAGGGATTTGGCTTCATTGGGGACTGGGTGTCCACCTGGAGTGATGCAAGCCTATACTGGCATGATGGGCTGCATCTGTGCAGAAGGGGAACCAGGATCCTAGGTGATAGGTTTAAATGCTTCATTGGCAAGCATTTAAACAAGCAAAGGGGGGGGAAGCACTGGGAAGGAGCAGGGAAATCCTAGCCCCCCCAACAAAAATCACGGTAGTAAGTGCGGTAAACACCAATGTAGAGCTGTTGATAGGGAAAAGGGCGGGGAAAATGGAGGAAGTGACAAAGGCAAGAAGGACAGGGATGGGGCAAAAAGGAGTAAGGCCATCAGGAAATGGAGGGTAATGAGTATCAATGCCTGTAGTCTGGGCAACAAGCTCCCTGAGCTGGTGGCCTTGATGGAAGAGGGATGCCTGGATATTGTAGCAGTCACAGAAACATGGTACACAGAGAACCATGACTGGGATGTTAACATACCAAGGTACATAACCTACAGGAGAGACAGGCAGGGAAGAGGAGAAGTAGCTCTCTATGTAAAGGAAGGGATAAAAGCAACTGAACAAAAGAGTAAACAGGGCGGAGAGGAGGCACTGTGGGTCACCTTGGAGACTGGAAAGGGCACCACAATCCGCACAGGAGTTGTGTACAGACCCACATGTCAGGGGGAGGGAATGGACAAGGATATGATAGAAGGCATTCTTAGAATGGCAGAGAAAGGGGAGATACTGTTGATGGGAGAACTGAATATGCTAGATGTTAACTGGAGCACATTTGCTGCAGCCACATCCAAGAGCAGGGCCATTCTTGATGCCCTACAGGTGGCAGGCCTCAGACAGCTAGTTTCGGAACCCACTCGTGAGGGAGCAATCTTAGACCTCGTACTCTCAAATGGGGGCAGTGAGAGGATCTCAGGTCTAGAAGTGGGTTGCCATCTGGGAACAAGTGACCATCAAACAGTGTGGTTCATGTTAAACTCAGCTACAGAGTCAAGCCTATACAAAATTGAGGTACTGGACTTCAGGAGGGCTGACTTTGGCAAGATGGGAGAGTGCTTCGAAAAGCACTAACAAACAGGCTAGAAGGAGGTGTGGAGCAACAATGGGGAATCTTCAAAACTGCCATCACAGAGGCAACAAGCCTTTTTGTGAAGCAAATAAACAAAACAAAATGAAAGAAAAAGCCACTATGGTTCTCAAAAGAGGTGGCTGTGAAAGTCAGGAAGAAAAAGATAGCATTCCAGAAGTATAAGGAAACACAGAAGGAGCAGGAAAGAGAGCTGTACATAGAAACATAGAAACATAGAATTTGATGGCAGATAAGGACCGCTTGGCCCACCCAGTCTGCCTATTTCTTACCTACTGGATAAGCTGCAGATCCTATTTAACCAGCAGCCTACTTCTTCACCTCACCCCCAGAATTGCCTTATGACTGTCCCATGCATGCTTGAATTCCACCACTGATTTTGACTCCACAACCTCCTCCGGAAGGCTGCCCATGCATCCACAACCTCTCTGTGAAAAAATACTTCCTAAATTACCTCTGAGCCACCCCCATCTTCAAATTGTGCCCCTTGTTCTTGCACACCTTCTTTTGAAAGATGCTACCTCTTGGACTTTGTTGATTCCCTTGAGGTACTTGAAAGTTTCTATCATGTCCCCCTCTCCTTCTTTCCTCGAGGCTATACATATTAAGCTCCTTAAGTCTCTCTTCATATGTCTTCCGGTGCAGACCCTGCACCATTTTAGTTGCCCTCCTCTGGACAGCTTCCATCCTGTCTATGTCTTTGCGGAGATTGGGTCTCCAGAACAGCACACAGTACTCCAGATGGGATCTCACCAGCTGTCTGTACAGAGGGATAATAACTTCCTGTTTTCTACTGGTGATGCCTCTCCCTATGCATCCCAGTATCCCCCAGCCCTCCTTGCTGCCCTCTCACATTGCTTGCCCACCTTTAGGTCATCTGATATGACTACCCCAGGTCCCTTTCCATTTTTGTTGTTGTTAGTATCTCACCCCCCATTGTGTACTCTTCCCCTGGGTTTATGTTTCCCAGGTGCATTACCTTGCACTTCTTAGCATTGAATCTAAGCTGCCATACATTTGACCATTCCTCTAACCTTGCCAAGTCCCTTTTCATCCTTTCCACCCCACCCTGTGCATCAACTCTTGTTGCAGATCTTAGTGTCATCTGCAAAGAGACATACTTATCCTTCCAGTCCTTCCATGTCACTATAAAGACATTGAAGAGGACAGTCCTAATACTGAACCCCTGGTACCCCACTAGTAACCCTCCTTTCTTCTGAGTGGACTCCATTTACTATTACTCTCTGTGTCCTATTCTCCAGCCAATTCTTTACCCAGGCTGTCATCTTGGGACCCACTCCCAGGCTGGCTAGCTTGTATATTAATCTTTGTGTGGGACTGTGTCAAATGCCTTGCTAAAGTCTAGGTAGGCCATGTCCACAGCCCTCCTGCTCTACTACTTTGGTCACCCAGTCAAAGAAATCTATCAGATTTGTCTGCCATGACCTTCCCACTGTGAATCCATGCTGCCTAGGGTCCTGAGCCCCTCTGGCCTCTAGATACTCGACAATTCTTTCCTTCAGAAGTGATTCCATCATTTTCCCTATCACTGAGGTGAAACTAACAGGTCTGTAGTTTCCTGCTTCTGCCTTGCTCCCACTTTTGTGAAGGGGAATCACATCTGCCCTCCTCCAGTCCTCGGGTACCACCCCATCCTCCCATGATTTGTTAAAAAGGTTAGTCAGTAGTGTCACTAGTTCTACCCTTAGCTCTTTTAGAATTCTGGGATGAATCCCATCAGGTCCCATTGCTTTGTCCACCTTCAGTTTTAAGAGTTCTTTCAGAACCCTTTCTTCTGTAAATGGGCTGGTATCAACTTCTGTATCCAGAGTGTTACTACTGTTTGTTTTATGTACCTCCCTCTTCATTTGTAAATACTGAGCAAAATATTTGTTTAGTATCTCTGCTTTTCACAGTCTCCATCTGCCCACCCTCCTCCCTTTATTAAGCCTCACTATCCCTCCCTTGGTCTTCCTTTGCTCCCTGATGTACCTATAAAAGGTTTTATCCCCTTCAACTGAGTTGGCTATCTTTTCCTCAGTTTGGTCCTTTGCTGTTCTGACTGCCTTCCCAGCCTCCTTTTGCTTTAACTGATACAGTTCTCTGTCCTGCTTCTTCTGCATTCCTTGTACTTCCTGAATGCTTTTTTCCTCTTGAACCTTCACTGCCACTTCCTTTGAGAACCATAGTGGTTTCTTACATCGTCTTGTTTTGTTTATTTGCTTCACATAAAGGCTCGTTACCTCTGTGATGGCAGTTTTTATTATTCCTCATTGTTCTTCCACCCCTCCTTCCTGCCCATTTGCTAGTGCATTCCTTAGGCACTCACCCATTTTGGCAAAGTCAGCCCTCCTAAAGTCCAGTACTTTTGTCTTTGTATGGCTTGACTCTATTGCTGTGTTTATTGTGAACCATACTGTTCAATGGTCGCTAGTTCCCAGATGGCTACCCACTTCTACATCTGTGATACTCTCTCCATCTCCATTTGAGAGAATCAAGTCTAATATTGCTCCCTCTCAAGTGGGCTCCAGTACTAGTTGTCTAAGGCATGCCCCCGTGAGGCATCTAGAATAACTGCACTCTTCAAGTGGCAGCTGCAACTGCACTCCAGTTAACATCTGGCATATTCAGATCACCCATCAGCAATATCTCCCTTTTCTGCCATTCTAAGTACACTTTCTATCATTTCCTGTCCATTTCTCCCCTGAGAAGGGGTTCAGAACCCCTGTGCGTATTGTGGTGCCATTGCCTGTCTCCAAATTTACCCACAGTGCTTCTTCTCCTCCCTGTTTACCCTTTTGTTCTGTTGCTTTTATTCCTTCCCTTATGTAAAGAACTCCTCCTCCTCCCTCTTTTACCCTCCCTGTCCCTCCTGTAGACAGTGTGTCCTGGTATGTTTATGTCCCAGTCATGGTTTGTGTGTACCATGTTTCTGTGACTGCCACGATATCAGTTGTTCTTCCTCCATCAAGGCCACTAATTCAGGAAGCTTGTTACCCAGACTACAGGCATTGGTACTCATTGCTCTCCATTTTTTAATGGCTTTACCTTCTGTTGCAGCATCCCCCACTGACCGTTCTACCTCGGTCTTTTTCTCATTTAGTACCCTGTTTTGTAGGGAGAGGCTGGGATTTTCCTGCTGCTTGTCAGTGCCTCCCCCTTTGACTAGTTTAAAAGCTTGAAAATGAAGCATTTAAACTGATTGCTCAAAAGACTTGTTCCCTTCCTGGACAGATGCAGACCATCCTGCCAGTATAGGCTGGTGTCCCTCCAGGTGGAACCCCAGTCCCCAATGAAGCCAAACCCCTGTGCTCCACACCATTTTTTCAACCATTCATTAAACTGCATGGTGCCAATTACCCTCACCTCCCCCATGCCTTTGACAGGCAGCACCTCTGAGAAGGATACTGTGTGTGCTACTTGTCTTAGGTCCTTCCCCAACTCTGCAATGTCCTCCTGCACTGCTCTAATCTCATGATGAGCTAAGTCATTTGTCCCTACATGGACAATTAAGTCCAGCTCAGAATCCCTTGCAGCTGTTCTCGTGATCCTGAGGATGCACTTCCTGTCCCTCCAAGCCATGGCACCAGGCAGGCACCTTACTTCAGTTTTCCCAGCTCCCCCCAGTTCTATACCCCTAATAATTGAGTCCCCCACCAGGAGCTGCTTCCTTTCCCTGCAGTGTCCTCTGCCTCCTTTCTGTGGGCCTCCCTTGTGACAGTTGTCATCAGTCTTCTCTGGTGTATCCATAGGGGAGCTATGCTCCCCCAGAATGGTGTATGGATTGTGGAGTGGAACAATTGACTGGGTGTGCCTCTGTTCCACCCTCCTCACCCTCTCTGAGCACACTGTGGTCCAACTGCTGTGCTTTCTTCGCAACCTCTGAGGTAGTGGTGGTGGCTCTAGTGCTCCCTGGATGGGGGAGGTTCCCTTCCTACTGTCCAGTGTGGCCTGGGGGAAGGTTTCCTTACTACTGTCCAGTGCGGCCTGAAGATGGGAAACTTCCTCCCTCAGGGCAGATAGTTGTCTGCAAATAGAGCAGCATCTCAGCCTCCAGAAAGACTCCTGGAAGACTGCTGCCCCACAGCCATTACATTGCACTACTCGCCACATGTTTATCTAGTTTTTTTTTTGTATTTGTGTGTGTGTGTGAACGTGCATGTGTGATTTGTTATTTAGAAATATATATATTATACAATGTGTATGCTTATATTGTCAGTGCAGTGTGCTAGAGAGGATATGACAGTGAAATGCACCTTGCACTCGAGGAAATGATGTCAGAACCTCAGGTATAAAGGAACTATTTCCAGGGGTGGTGGGGTGAGGGTGGGAAGGGTAAGGCCTAAACTGTGCCCTCACAAAACAATCAACTAAAAGCTCTCACCCACCACTGCGATGAGTGCTTTCCTGTCTGCAAGATACCCTACACAACAATTTGACAGAGAAAGTACCTTGCTAATCAAACAGAGAAAAATCCAGACATCCAAGTCAGACACAGGTAAACCTCTTCAGCCCCAAAACAGCCTGGTGGTTTGTTAGCCACAAAGAAAAATCAAATATGCAGCTATTTCAGCCCTTCTGAAGATGCTGACAAGATAAGCAGTTTTAAACCCCCCCTTCCTGAATTAAAAACTAAAACAAACACAAAGCAATACCACTTTGAAAGTGAAGAAAACTTCTCTCAGATGTAAGCAAGAGAGAGAGAGAGATCAGTTACAGATATTTAGTCCAAAATAGTATATCCCACACAGCTTCTTAGTTGTTTCCAAGCACACCCTGTACACAACTTGGAAGAAGATGGACTTCTGCCTCAAACAGGATCACACCACTAGTTTATAGTAATTGAACAATGCTGAAATGGTCTAGCTAGACAAATGGCTGTGATGCAGACCTCTGACTTGTGAAGACAATTACCCCCACCTCAGGCTATGTCTGGCATCCAATTACAAACTGCAGCTTTTGCTATTTTGAATCACACAACCCCACCAAAAGTTGCAAAATATATTGATGCAGATTCTCACAGAATTCTAGTAATCAGTCCAGTTAGTCACAAAGGAAAATCAAATATGCAGAAGATAAGCAGTTTTAAAAAAACCCTTCCTGAATTAAAAACTAAAACAAACACAAAGCAATACCACTTTAAAAGTGAGGAAAACTTCTCTCAGATGTAAGCAAGAGAGAGAGATTAGTTACAGATATTTAGTCCAAAATAGTATATCCCACGCAGCTTCTCAGTTGAAAGACTTAAGGACCTTAAAATCTATTCACTGGAGGAAAGAAGGGAGAGGGGAGATATGCTACAGACTTTCAAGTACCTAGGGGAATAAACAGGGTACAGGTGGAAAGCATATTTCAGAGAAATCTCTGCACAAGAACTAGGGGGCATGATATAAGGCTGAAGGGTGGAAGGCTCAGGGGTAATGTTAGGAAGTACATTTTCACTGAGAGGGTGATGGAGCCATGGAACAGCCTTCTTAAAGAAGTGGTGGGTGTGAAAACAATTTAGGGGTTTAAGAGTGCATGGGATAGACATAAGGGTACCCTGGAGATGTGCATATCTGAATAGTTTGATGAGAATTCATTTTTTTTGGAATGGATCAATAACTTGTGCAGAATATTGCAATGATACTTCATTTACTTCAAATCCCATGGTCAGTGTTGGGAGATTTCTAGCCATTACAGCCTGCCATTTCTCATACATTGCTGTGTAGACCATTCCGAAGTTCTCCTCTAGTACTTGTTTCTCTAATGGCAAACAACTCAGGGCACTAGTTGCAGGGCCAAATTCAGTGCTACCACCATTGACTTTACTTTCTATAAGAATTTTAGTGTCCACTCAAACAATGTAAATAACTTGGTGTATGAAATTTTTTTCTGATTCAAGTCTCTTTGGTTATGTCAAAGATTTCATGTTTTCACTTAAAAAGTTTAAAACATAGTACACAGTGTTCTTTCTTCTTCAGAGTCTATGTGTCTTTTAAGTTCTTCACATTTTCTCCCAGCAGCATCATCACTCAAAAGAAAAACCTGTAAATGGTCGCCAAATGGAAAGCAGCCTTTCAACAACTTCTAGGACTACCACCTGGTATGTGCTACACTGGGAATTGTTCTTTGCTTATTGCCAAGCCATGAGCTGACAGCAAAGTACTTGCATTTAAGTTCTCTAGCATACTTAAATAATGCCCCTGAAAGCATGACAAAATCTATTACCCTTTTTAACAAGTTTGACAAAGTTACTGCAGCGTTTAGAACTCCGTCGAGAAGGTGGTATGGATTGTGGACAGGAAAGACTTTGAATTCAGGCTGAGCTTTGCGCAGATCCTTGCAAAACTTTTTCATGTAGCTAGCAGAGTCACTACAGATACAGACAATGTCTTCCCAGCTTTTTCCATACAGGTAGAGTACTTATTGCAGCAAGGCAGCAATGGACACTGCGTTACAGGACTTGAGAACATTCAAGTCAGCCATTATTGTGCAACACATCCAGCCATTTGTTTTGTCCACAAAAGTGAAAAGAACTGCCACCACAGCATCTCCATGCATTTCTGGTGATCTATTTATTAGGTCCGGTATGTGGTCGATGTCAGCATTAAACACTTCTGGCAAGTACTTGTCATACATTTGTGTCAATTTTGCCATTGTTCTTGCCACTGATGCCTGTTTTCTTTTTTTTGTTAAACCATGTTTATTAATTTTGACAGTAAGAGAATAGACTTACACAGATTCACACCAGGGAGTAGCCCTGGTTCCACAGTCCAAAACTGGCTGTGGTTACTATGTACAGTGACAACTATGTACATACACAGCTGCAATGGACATTCTCATACATATAAAGTTGCTATCCAATGATCAACATATGATGTAGGATAGGCAGATATCAATCTGAAATTGACAAATTAAGGCAGGTACTTGCTTTCCCCAAAGTGAACCTATTTAAAGTAGCTCCTTTACTACCAGTAAGTAGAGGGAAGTAACGTGCAGCTGTGTCCCCTGGTAAAGAGAGAGAGTCCCCCCACCCGTTGGTGTTCAGCTGATCTTTATGTTCCAGTGGTGTCAACCTATCATAGAAACAATTGAGAGTATATATACCTTCTCAAACAAAGAGATTAGATATAGAGTTAATCCGGTAGTCAAAGCATTAATCATCAGCTAGTCTCAACCTGACAGACAGACTCCTGCTCCGGGCACTTTCAATTTGTATTGAATGTACTGCTTCCAAAGACATCGAACTTTTATTATAAAGCCCTTTCTTACCCTCTCCAATCATTTATCTCTTTATTCTTCCCAGCACCCACATAGGCTCTCCCACCAACTGGCCATATGTATATGGAAGCTTACCTTTCCAATGCTTCAGAACAAAGGGTTTAACTAGGGCTAATATTAAAGAAGGATGATATTTAGTAGTAACCCTTGTAACTTGGGTCAGGTCACCCAATATACAGGTCGTGGGTAGTATAAACTTCGAATAGTCTAGAATGGGGTCCATGTTCTGTTTAATTGTAACCTATAGGGGCTGTATTTTGGAACAGTCCCACATCACATGTAGGATGTCCCCTGGCTTCTTACCGCACCTAAAGCATAGATCTGTCTGTCTGAGGTGTCTCTCACAAAGTGTAGCCTGTGTATAGTACATATTAGAAGAGATAAAGAACTGCATGTTCTTATATTTAGGTATAGGTGTGTATTACTGGTGCCTGTTTTCTGACAAGTTCGCCAAGTGGCCCATCAGTCTGGCTTAAACTCACCTCAGATTGTATCATCACACAAGTGAACTCATGGGCCACATCTCTCTCATCTTCCCTTTTCATTTAAAATGTGTAATTGTTGCAGCAAGGGAAATCTGGCTTAGTCTGTGCTCTTCCATTTGGCTAGGCAGTTTCTGTTTCAGATGAGTTTGAGGCTGGACATGCTCTGCAATCCGGCTTGCTGTTTTGCCAGGTATGACTGGAATTGTAATACAGCAGAATTTACAAATAAGCAACCTCCTTGACCAGAAAATCATTATGTTCGCTAGCATACTGGTCTGCTGTCTTTGACCTACAGGGCATTATTTTCTCTTCATCCTGTCTGCCATTTATCTTTATGTTCTGTGGCTATAGTTTTGTAAGCCTGTGCAGCTGCGAGTTAATGTGTCATTCACAGGTCATTAGAATATATAATGCCCACTCCAACTTTTGGTTGTGTTAGGTTACAACCGAATCCCCTATTATTCACTTCAGTGGTGTTTTATCGGTTATTATTGGTTATAACCAAAAACTAGGAACCCTAGTCAAACTACAGTACAGATAGGTAGTGAACTAAAACAATATTTTTTTTTTATGCAGTTGCTGACAAGAACTAGTAGTAGTAGGGAACAGTACCTACCTTCCAGATCAGGTAAATAGTACTACCAAGTAAGTTTGGGACATGAAATGCAGTTACTTGCTGTATTACAGGGACTCAGACCAACTGATGTTATTTTTTTGTGATGCCCACTGTATTCATTCAGGTAATCCTGGTCTATTCTGGCCTGTCCTGAATCTGACCTGACTGAGCTCATGAATGCGTTGTAGTAAGTGGACCATATTCACAAAAGATTTTTCACTACAGGCACAATGGGATACTGTTTCATGGATAGGGCCTGCTCAGAGTCAGTATGCATAAGTTTCATTAAGGTATCATATTTGAAATTAAAGTGAGAAATGCTGACTTTAAGGAATGTCAAACGCTCAGCATTTTCTGGTGTCGAACAGGATCTTGTGTCAGTAATAACATTACCAGTTGAACTAAACAATTGTTTTTAACAGACTGTATTTGGAGGGCAATTCATGTACTTCATTGCAATTTGTACTAAAGCAAGCCCCATATTTTGTTTTGATTTCCAGCATTTCAAAGGATCAGCATTCCATTTAATATTGAGCTCTGCCAGGTACATCTCAAGAATGGTCTGTGCTGAGGTCATGATAGAAGAAACGGATGAAGATGTCACAATCACATCTTATAAGTGACTCCAGAGACCTGAAGCTGAATGAGGTGGGACAGTGCTGTTATTTGTACATGGTGGTAAAAAAGAATATCCTGCTTGCAGTGGCCAAAGAAGAGGGAAAAAAAGCTGGAATACCAGAGAAAGGCTAACTGTTTCTATGCAGTGTTGTGACGAACACTGTGAATCTGATACTGTACTCTGTTCCATGACAGCATGTACTACATCAATGATTTCTTGTTTGTTTATTTAAAAAGAAGTGTCACTTAAAAGTTGCTTTGACTTGTATCGTGTGTCCCAGAATTGTTGCTTTAATGTATCTTCATCAACTTTTTTGATCATCCATATTGTCATATACTGTAATTTTGTGTGGTGGTGAGCAACCTGTCAGCACCTCAGGCAGCACATGTGATGGAACTGCCACTGTTATCTATATTTTCCCTAATCAGATTCAGTCTAAATTTAAATATTTTAAGGGTATCACCTGGCTCAGGGTTGCTACGTTTGCACTCACCTCTCTGGTGATTTCCTCAAATGGCTGGAGGAGTAAGATTACAAACTCCAGCATGGCCCACTGTGGTGGAATAATATAGGCACCTGCTTCACCAATTCTGTTTTCCAATGAGTATTGTCTGACTGCTGTTTTTGTTCCAGCAGCCTTTGGAACATAAGAAAGGTTGAATTCAACTTAGTAGAAATTTCTTGGATCAGTCTGTGTAAAGGTAAATTGTGTGCCTCCTGTATTTTTCTAAACAAGCGTCAGGCTTTGCCGGAGTGACTGAAATGAGTGCAGATTCTTTTAGCGGTGCTAACAAGAGTACTAATGTCCCTGTCCTCACTAAAAAAACTGTGAACTATTAAATTCAAGCAGTGCACAAGCAGCAGATGTGAACAAAGCCCCCCTCTAGACCTTCCATATATTGAACTCATTATCTGCAACAATAAATCCAACTGACAGTCCCTGTGATGTCCACCATTGCTGTATTGGTTGCATGAGCTCTTCATTGATATTGTATGAGTTATGTTTAGATGGAAAATAAAACATTCTTAAAACACCAAAGGAGGATTCACTGTCTCCACAAGAATTATCAAAACATGCCCAATGTGCAGTGACAGACATGAAGGGTTCAGACTGACAGCTTGTCCAAATATCTGTTGTGAGATGCACTATCCTTCCAACAGTACTGGCCTAATCTCATCACGGTTTTTACATACAACATTGTAGCAATCTGCAATCCCATTTGAGGAGAAGTGTTTTCTCAATGGTATATTATATCGAGGTTCAAGGTACTCAAGCAGCAACCTGAATCGTACATGTTCAACCATGTTATATGGTAGCAAGTCAAAAGCTATCATCTATGAAATTTTCTTTGCTATTGTAACAGTAACAGTGTGGGTTATGGGATATTTGACTTTACATTTGTATGTTTCTGAGACGGTATGCTGTTTCCTTGAAGGTGGGGGAGGGGCTTTTGAACACATGGCCACTACCAATAACAGTAGGACTTGAAGTTGTTCAACTGGATGGAAGTGCTAGCAGTGTTTCTGTATTGTTGCAGGGGCTACCACTGTTTTTATCTATCGGAGTTACCTCTGACTGTAGTGAGCATCACTGTCACTTTCTCTTCTATTCTTAAAAATGGATTTCTCATTAATCTTATGACAGCTGACTAGGTATCTTTTCAGTCCTGAAGTTCCCAACCAGACTTTCTTTTTACCACTGCTGATTGCCTGTTCACAGTTTTGCCTCCAACTCATTAGATCATTAGAAGCACTAACAGAGAAGTACGACCAAACAAAAGATGCTATCTTTTGAGTTTTGTTGCCAGTTAGACACTGCAGTTCAGTCACCTCAGGTTTTCCTTTTTTTTGGTTTTGGATTTTTGTTAGGCCTTTTCCTGTTGTGCTTTATTTCCTTCCTCTAACCCACTGTCCGCCTCCTTAACCATAGAATTAGAAACATTGCTTCTACTTGTTCCTCATTTGCAGTTTCCATCCCCAACAGTGAACCTGTCCCATCACTGCCTCTTCATCCGTCTTTATATTTTTTACACTCGTTGGGCTCAGCCTCTGAGGAATCAGATGTTGAGGAACTAACAGTTGCATTGTATGCAATTGTGCCATACCTGGGAATGCCTCTGTGGGTGGTGCCCACCAACCCTTTTGTTTTAACTAAAGAGCCTTTTTTTTTTGGGGGGGGGCTGATCTGGAAGATGTACCTTTATTTGGCTCATGCATTTGCTTGGAAGATGACACTTTAGATTTACCAGAAACACTTTTTGGGGTTTGATGTTGTTGTTGGCCCTGTGCCTGATAATCACTTAGCCTGTCCCTTGGCTCTCCATTTTCATTGCCTAAAGCTGCAGTGCATATGTGGCAGTCATTAAGTGCCTTAACATTTTTATCCACTTTTTTTTGTATTTGACTCCCACACCTGCAGGCCCAAATGACTAGTATCACTTCCTTCTCAGCTTACTAAGAATGACTCTGAGTCCTATTGTCACTGTTAGTGACTTACTGTATTCAGCAACTCAACAATGTTATGCTAGTACAGCCTTGGAATATAAATTGCAGAGCAGACTTCCAGAGCACAGCAAACTGTATAGTCATGAATTGTTATTTTTCAGTAATGATAATGAAGAAATTGAAAACTAAGGAATATAGCTGATGATGACACTTGTATACCTTTACTGAGCAGTGTGTTGTCAGTAGTCGACTCACAACAAAAGCAATGAATGAGAAAAACAGCATGTTTGGAATTTTTATTTCTTTCCTCCTTTTGTTCACAAAACTGTAGTTTTTGGTTATAGAACTATATTTTTACTAATGATTGTTTTGCTTTGCCTTCCCCTGGATTGCGCAGCCAAAAGCGTAGCACCACCCATGACCGTGACTTATAGCAACTTGTATGTATTTTATGTACTGATGGGTTTGCCTTCCTATGGACTTCCCAGCCAGTAGCACTGCAGCACCTATGACCATGACCTCTGGCAACTTAATGATTGCTTTGCTTTGTCTTCCCCTGAATTACGCAGCCAGCAGCACTGCACCACCCTTGACCATGACCTCTAGCAACTTATTGATTGCTTTGCTGTTTAATGATTGCTTTGTTTTGCCTTCCCCTGGACTACACAGCCAGCAGCACTGCACCACCTGTGACCATGACCTATGGCAACATGTACTGATGATTGCTTTGCCTGCCCCTGGACTACCTGCCCAGTCAGCAGCACTGCACCACTTGGCAACTTGGTCTTATATTTTTGCTTTGCCTTCCCCTTGACTACCACCAGCTAGCAGCACCTGTGGCCATCACCTATAGCAACCTGTCATTTTTATTTCATTTGTCTAATTGTTTTTTTAACTGTATTCCTTTTTTCCCCTTTTTGAGCAATTGCTTGCCTCCCCTACTATCTTGGTCCGCAGTGCACAGTAGTATTATTGCCAGGCAGCAACACTAGACTGTATTCTACCACTTTTTGTGGCACATGTGACAAAATTAATCTCTTTTTGTCACTAATGTTCCCTCATAAGTTTGATTTTTTTTTGTTGGCTCACCCGTCCAATTCATCTCTCAGTCTGCCACCCTCCCCAGATTGGATCTCTCTCTATTCCTCTCTTATTCCTGAAACTTTTCATAGCAGCACTGACCGTCACTGCACAGTCAGTGCTCCACTTTTCATTTTCTTATTGTTTCTGAATTTTGTAGTTTGGGCTCGTCTGCCCACCTGTGACGTTAATTGCTTGGTTGCTCATCAACCCCATCAGAGCATTCTGCTCTCTACTCAGCTCTCTCTCCTCTGTGCAGCATGGTGGGTTTAAAGCTTTTTTATAGCCTTCTTCCTGGTGTTGCATGATGCCAGAGCAATCTTCCTTGCTAATTGGATGCCGCTTGCCACCTGTATTGAGTGTGGCATGACAATGTCATGGGAGCAGCTAGGAAGTGGGGTGGGTTTCCTTACTATGTACCCCAGAACTGTACTTTTTCAGCAAAGTCCATATTGGTCCGAGTCCATGAGTTAAATGTAAGATCTGGAGGGGTTCTAATATATGGTAGAACAGTCCACCCAGCCCTAATCCTGAGTATGGTGCAGTATACATACATACCTTGGGGAGAAACTTAATGGTCAGTGGTAACCATTATGCTATCCAAGTGGGGTAAGCAAGAAGAACAGTTGGGATTTAAACTGTTCAATAGAGCAATCAATTTTTAAAGAGTCAGACAGGTCATTCCCTTGCTTAGCAAAACTGTATGAAAAACAAAACTGACCTAGGGAGGTTTTTCTTCAAGGCAGCAGCAGGGTGTGTTGCACAACACCCTTGGTAGAGTATCTACTATTCACTGAATTGAACATGGACTGTAGATCAGCAGACAGCAAGCCTCATAACACTTTATTGCCAGTGACCAGGGTGTGATAAAGCAGCCTCACAATGAGGTTTAGCTACTTCAGCCTGCTGAATCGCACACAGGAGTGTATATCATTTTATAGGCCCAGTGCAAAGTGACAAACCAAGTAGTCAATATGTGCATGGAAAAACAATGCACTGTCAAGAGTAATCAAAGATATTGAAAGGTTTCTATTTGTTCAGGGGGGAGGACCCATTTGTGGAGGTAATGGGTAAAACAGGGGAGGCATGGGTACTATACTATACTTGTTACTATGCTTGGTAGGTAGACAGAAGAAGGAATTCGACCATCAAGTCTGTCTCCCACCTTAGCAGGGCCACTCTATCAAGTCATTATTTAAGAGATAGTTACCTAATCTAGTTTTAAAAGTGTCCATTGAGTCAGCAGACACTACTTCATTAGGCAATGTATTCCAAAACGTTGCTGCTTTTTGTGTAAAATAATCCCTCCTACTGTTCTTCTATGAGAATTCCATTTTAATCTGCTTATTATGGCATCTTAAATTCATGTCCCTAGTACTTAATCACAATTCTAAAGTATGCATTAGCTCTTTGCCCCTGATAAGTTTGTACATTTGTAACATGTCACCCACTCTCTTCCTCTCTCCAGGATGTTCAGTCCTAGTTCCTGCAATCTCAGTTCATACGGCTTATCCTTTAGATTAGTGATCATTTTAGTAGCGCTGTGCTGCACCTTATTTTTTTATTGTATTTATTGAGATCTCGGATTACAAATATCTTTGAGCTTAGAGCTCTTTTACAAAGGTTCCACGTCAGCAGCATAATATAACAGGTTAACAGAACAAAAAGTATGGCAAAACAGTATACATAGATAAAGGAGATCAACAGCTTTACAGACAAAACGGTATGGTAAAATAATTGTAAATAAGAAAAGAAAGCAAAAGTTGACATTCACAGTGAATTAAAGAATAGAAGTGAGTAAAGCTGCGAAGTTTCATACACAAGAATGCATAAAGTAAATTGAAAATCAGCCAAAACAAGCTTTGTCAGTTGCTGGTAAAATCATAAGGTAAGTTGAAATCAATGACTGACCTTGTTGGACAGACAAGGGTGGGGGTGGGGGTGGGATTAGGTAGAGGGGAGGAAAGGTGAAGGGGTATGGTAGCAGGGGGAGGTGATGTCATTGATGGTGCTAATGAGATTTAACAGTAATCCTTCTCGATGCTATTTATATCCCTCCACAGGTATGGACTCCATAACGTCGAACAGTAGTCCAGGTGCAGTCTAATACATGTTTTATACAATGGAAGTATGCAGTCTTTTCTCTAGAAACAAACGCCCCTTTGATATAGCCCAGAACATTATTGTCGTAATTACCTTGGTACAATGTTTCCTAAATGTAAGGCCTTTATTAAGGCAGTATAGCATAGTGATTAAGTGCACTGAGCTGCAATACTGGAGACCTGAGTTTGAATCCCGTCTGCCCCAACTTGCATACTGTGTGACCCTTAGCAAGTCACTTAACTTCCTTGTGCTCCCAGGTTGCACCTGGAAACAAACTCTGGCTTAGTGTGCCTCTCCTGGTTAAACAATTTCCCCATTCCCCAGTCCCCCATTAATTATTATTCCAAGGTAATTTTTACTACCTACTTCCCTTAATATATTGGCATTTAGTTCATATTTATTATTTTTGTTATTTGGTCCTAGATGGATAAGGATTCATGACACCGGTGCACTAACCACAACAGCAAGGTCCGATACAGGGACACTCTGACCATGGCACCAGCAGCAGTACCACGAGGATGCAACGCAAACAGACACACTGACAGCTGCAAGAGTGAATGGAAGCCAGCACCAGGGATGTCAACCTACACCCAGAGCAACACCCCACTACAGCAGGCAGCACACACGGAAGACTGGGGCAGTGACCCCTAACCAGACCTGGAGCAGCAGCACCCACCCTGGGTGGCACAAGACCTGCCCCCCTTGGCATGCGATGGAAGCACCACTGTCAGCATGTGCAGGGACCCACCACATATCCAGAGGTCCACACTGGAGAATGGTCCCACACCACCTGGGCCACAGACGGCACCCGCACACCCCATATGCAGCTCTCCCAAACCATGATGGCCACAGTGCAACATGGGGCACATGACAATCCCTGTGCCCCCCCAATACAGGCCACAGCATGGCCTGCCACAACAGGGCTACTGGAGACACAGAGAGGCAGATGCGCAATGTAAGTGCTTTATGTACATAGATGACTGACAGGTGCCCACAACCCAACCACCCCACCACCATCACAGGGGGTGATGTCCACAGTTCATGACTGACTCTCCACCATGACTGGCCTCACACCTGGAGGCAGGTGTTCAGAGCTATACCCATCAGATACTCCCACAGGGGTTGGGTCTCGTGCTGCTGTACGATGGTCTGGATTCTGTCACTGGCATCTCGTGCCCTCTGCCGTGAGGTGTCCACATCAGCATCCTACACATGCTGCTGCATCCTGAGCTCTGTCAGTCCCTGCTGCCTATGCAGCACCTCAAGAAAGCACCAGATTGAGGGATGTGTGGCCCCCATTAGGGAGTTAAAGCCCCTGTGCTACCCCTCCAGTGCATTGGTGGTCCTGGGCAGCCACTCCTGAACAGCCCTGTAGACATTCCAGAAGTCTAGGGGGTAGATCGGCCTGCACCGTACCACACTATGGACTGGACGCCCCAGCCAGGTGTCCTCAAAGTATTCCAGGTAAGGTGCAAGATCCTCCTCTTATGGTTTGAAGAAGTTCCATGCCTGCAACTCCTCATAGGCACTGGTGACATTGGTGGGGGGCACGAAGGCAAGTGTGGCAAGCATGCAGATGTGTAGGGTTAACTCATCGTTCTGCAGTTACAGCTGTGCTAGATACCCATGCTGTTGCAGCTTCCACCACAGGCACTGGGTGAAATGGAAGTAGCACCCATGGAGCCATGCCTGGGGGAACACTGTGTGGAGTGTCTTATAGGCAGGCTGCTCGAAGTCGATCATGATGGACATGGGTGACAGGTTGGGGCACAGCTTGAGCAGCTTCCTTAATATGGCTGTGTAGCAGCCCATGGTCCTGCTCGATATGAGTGCATAGACGGCGGGCAGCACGGGGTTGATTCCATGCCGTGGAGGCTGTACAGCTACTGGAACAGTAGCGGGCTGGTGCGGAAGGTGCCATCAGCATACCATGCCCCACACCAGGACAGGTACTCAAGATTTCTTTGGGTCAAGAATAGGAGGAACCATGCGGTGCTGCCCCCAGAGTCATGCAGCAGGAATGGCTCCCCTGCTGCCATGTAGTGGTACTCCTCCGGGATGACCAGTGCCCCTAGTATTGTTGGCTCCACTGGGGCCTGCCACACATGCCTCCTGGCCCACTGTTTGCTTCTCTTCAGCATACCGACTGGGGGGAGGCATCCACCGACTGCATATGTGAGTCCACTGCAGCATGCTACCACCACCTGCTGTGTGGTCTTGGTTGTCTCCACAGCCCGATGCTTCACCGCTGCCTGCACCTGCCATGCTGCGATATCCACACTGTTGGGCACTTGATTGTGCCACCCTGTGAGGTTGACCTCATCCACCCCATCCACTGTTTGGACACAGCCATGACACTGCCCCAAATGGTACTCAATGAACTTCCAGTACATGTTGTTCCCGCTGGACCACTCCCTCTAGTACAGGTAGCAATGGTAGGCTAACAGGTCCTTCCTGCGTGCGTTCTTTATGAACTCGAGTGACATTCTGCACATGTTCAGGCCCCTCTCCCTCCGTGTCCACTTCTTTTACCCTGTTGCTGTGTGAACCCACCCATGGCCGTAATTGGGTGCCGACCTGTTGCACCTGTAGGCATGTCAGCTTCTGGCATGCGCACCTGTGCTGCATCTCCTAGGCACGCTGCTGTACTGTCAGGCCCTGTGTGGGCAGTCATCCTACCTGGCTCCTGTGCCTGGCTTGATGCCCCTTGTGGTGCCGCTTCACTATATCCTGGATCATCACTGTTGGTCTCCTTATTGTCACCCTAGGGGCCCACACCCCACTGGACAGGTCACTGCTTGTGCCCTGTCACTCTGGTCAGTTTCGCCCGGCTGGTGTCGCTCTACTGGGATCGCTGTATTGTGGTCTAGGTAAGTGGGGCATACCAATGGATAACAATGCATTTTTCTACATTGAAGGTCATACCATTCTTCTCTGCCCTTCTTTTGATAGCTTCAAGATCTTTCACTAGATTACTTATTTGTTCATCAGCACTCAATGTAACCCCTAACTTTGTATCATCCGCAAACTTCACTAGCCAGTTATTAACTTGTTGGTTCATATCAGTTATAAAACAAGTGAATAAGGCTGGACCTCAAACTGACCCATGAGGAACCCCACTTACCCTTACAGGCTCAGACAAGTTACTCCTTACATATTCTCTCTGGGTCTTATTAGCCAGCCAGCTAGAGATCCATGTTAATAATTTATTGTCTAGTCCCATCTTATGGAGCTTCTTAATAAGCATACTGTGTGACACTTTATCAAATGATTTTTGGAAATCTAAGTATATTATGTCCACAGAAGAATTTTTATTTAGAGTCTCACTTACCTTTTCATAAAAAGCTAATGTGTTAGTTGCACAAGATCTGTTTTATTGAATCCATGCTGGCTATTATCTATTAAGTTTTTAGAGGTCATATCTGCTTCAAGCATATCCATAATTATGGTTCCATTATCTTGCCTAAAATTGAAGTCAGACTTATAGGCTCATAATTTGAGGTAACAACCCTAGCTCCCATTTTAAAAATTGGCACAACTATTACCAATTTCCAATCCTCTGGAATCTCACCTATCTCCAGGGACCTGTTGAACAAGGTCTTCAATGGTTCTGCTATCCATTCCCCAGTATCCTTAAGTAATCTAGGGTTAAGCTTATCTGGGCCAGATGGTTTGGTAATTTTGATTTTATTCAGATTTTTTTTACCTCCATTTCAGCAATGATATAGTCTACATTGCTAGGCTTGATCCCTGGTGTATCTTCTACTGTGCTGTTATATTCTGGCAGTGTGTCACTGGATTTAGTGTAGACTGAGCAGAAGTAATTATTGAAAGCCTCAGCCATTAATTTAGGTTCAGAAACTTCTTTCTGTCCCTCAGTTAGTGGTCCAAAGGATCTGTCTGTTGCCCAATTATTAACATAAGCAATGCTACCCATTATCATTATATTAGGTCTTGTTACGGGTGCCAAAAAGCATACATTAGTTTTTTTTTGTTTTTTTTTTATGTGTGTGTGTTTTTTTTATTGTGCTTGTATTCATTATGAGCAGGTTGGAGGAGAACCATTCCTGTATGACAGTAAAGTCAGCCTGAAGCCTCAGCCCCAGTTTCTGCAGGCACTTGTCACTGGAGAAGATGGCAACATTATCAGCATAAATTAATACAATATACTGGTTGACCTGCAGATGGCTGGTATATTATTAATAAATAGATTGAAGAGAAAGGGTCCTAGGATTGACCCTTGGGGAACACCCACAGAGACTGACCTATCATGCAAAAGTACATTACAATATTTTATAGCTTGGGCTCTATCAGACAGGTAGCATTTGAACCAGCAGACTGAGTGTTTAGAATGACCCAGATTAAGTAGTTTCTAGCAGAGGAGGACATGGTTCACAGTATTGAAGGCTTTAGTAAGTTCTACGTATGTGGACCCTGCCATTTCCCCAGTGTCCAGGGCACAATGAATTGAGTCAGTAAACTCAAGGAGTGCAGTCATTGTGATGAGGTTTTTCTAAACCCATGTTGCTCATTTGCCAGGAGCTCATACTGACTCAGGTAATGAATGAGATGATCATTCACTACTCTTTCTAAGGTTTTTGATATAGGGATTAAAATGGAGATTGGGCAGTAGTTAGATGGCAGGTTATGATCACCTCTTTAAATGGAGGGGTCACATGTCTTTCTTTCCATAGCTCAGGTACTTACCCAGTGGAAAGGGGCAGTTCACCCATGTCGGTGCGACACTGTTATTATTGCCAATGGCAATTACAGTGCCAGCTTTCTGCTAGCACAGCAATCCGCAACAGTGAACCTGACCGTCCAGCAACATTAGCGATGTACAAACACGGGGAAAAAGTAAAACAAATTCCCATTGACACGTGAATATCCCTTTACATGCCACAATATCCCACAGCACAACACACACATACTGTAACTTGAGTATTTTGGGGGGCTCTGCTCCCCGCATCCCCCGACTTAATATAACCAACTCTGCTGTCACACCACAGTTACTAGGGGGTAGTACATTTGATTGATCAGTGGTACAGAGTTTCAGGCAGCAAAGAAAGAGACAGGAGGCTTAGATGCTGCATACTCATTCACTAAGCAACCCTGTACCCGAATCACTTTATGCCAAATCCACCCAGACACCCCAAACACCTGGCACTCTAAAGCCTATGTCACACTAGTATCCTGCAACAACCCATTGTCACTGTAATGATGATGGCAATATTAAGTCTCCATCCTAATGGTATACCAAAATGGACAGACTGAAAACAATTTGTAAGGGGTAGGTGACTTTCCTAACCACTAATTTGAGCAGCTTCATATCTATGTTGTCCGGGCCAATTATAATTTTATTTTTGGTTCTTGTTAGGTAGCCGTGCACATCAGTCCAAGTAAGCCTTTTAAAATAGAATTAATAGGTCTAATGGGGTGGTCAGGTGAATCTCCTACTGTGGCAGAGTGGGTAATAGGGTCCATTATGTATGACAATAAGCCATTAAAAGTTTCTCTAAAAGAGTCAGAAATACTCTTGTCTCCTGTAATTGTGGTGCACCAGCTACTGTGGAGTGGTGCAAAGATGTTTTGGAGTTGCCCATGATTTTGTTGATACCACTTCATAGTTGTTTAGGATGGTTAATGAGGTTTTTTGTTGGAATTTGTAAAATTCAGACTTGGTTCCTTGATACAGAATTTTACAGCATTCCTTAGCTCCTTGTATTGTTTGAGGTACAGTATTTATTTTGGCCCAGTTCTTTGTACAGAGCCCAAGCTCTGTCACATTCCCTGATCAAGGACTTGATGGCAGGAGTAAACCATGCTTGTAAGTTTCTTTTTCTAAAGAGGGTCTTGAAAGGGGCAATAATGTCACAGATCCTGTTAAACTGGAGAATCAAGTACTCCAGGGTTACATTGACAGCATGTATACTGGTCAAGAAACACCAGTCAACTTTTTGCAGTAGAGCTCAGAAATTTGGAAGCTTGTGGGTGTGGAATACTCAGGTTTTGATGTTGGAAGAATCCTTTTTGGTAACCTTGATGGACCATCATCAGGTGACTGGGGAGTGGTCACTAAGAAGTCAGGCAGGAAAGCACTAGAGATGACCCTATCGAAATGACTGACTAGGATCCAGTCTTGCAAGGTGGTAGTGCATGTTTTATAGTTTACCCCAGTAGGAGTGGTGATAACCTGGGTTAGGTACACATTAGCCAGTTTTTCTTTTTATGCCTTATTATTACATTCAAGCCAGCTGCAGTTAAAATCACCAAACACAGTTTTTTTCATGCTGTGGATTTAAACCAGATATGGCATTAAAGAAGTCATCAAAGTCGGCAATTAGATTCTTTGGTGTTATATACACCACCAGAAGGCTGAGATTTGTTTCACGCTTGAGACCCAGTCTTAAGTTAGCTACAAAAATGTTGCAGCCAGTAGATTCAAGAGTAAGGGAGAGTCTGCTAGATCTAAAGAAAGGTTTACTCTTTATGAGGCATCCATCCCCTTTTTTAGAGCCCCTGTCTTGTCTAAATAATGTGTACTGTAGGTGTTAATGTCAATGTTTCTGTCTGGGATCCTATTCATGCACCCTTTCTCTGTGACAGCCATAGCATCAAACTGGGAGTTTGTCACCCAGAGTTTAAATTCATCCAGTTTGGGCACATGTTCACAAGGGCCACCTCCAGGTATCCTCTGCAGGATATTATAGGCATAACAGGGACAGGATTTAGATGCACATTGCCACCACTGATTAGTAGGAGTAGTAACACTTGTCTCATTGCAAGATGAACTGTAGCTTAAATGTTTTGGAGCATAATACAAGTCTTCTGTTTTTTACCTTCTGTGTCATGACTCATGCAGCAGGATTGCCAGAAGAATCTTAATATAGTAGCTCTAGCATGGCCTCTAAAATTAAGTGAAGGTGCTGTATACAGTACCACATTATAGGGCAGCAATGTACAGTGGGCTCAACGGCTGCCCAAACCTGTGTATTAGTATAGTTGGCAGGAATTGCAATATCAGACCACATAGAGATGTGGTAAGAGGCACTAGCTACAGGCATGTAACTGGTTATTAACAACATACCAAGTAAGGCCATAAGTCCTACAATGAAGGTCGTATGTGAGAAGGTGGCCATATTTTTGAGCCCTAGTTAAAGGTAGTTTTACTTTTACTCACTTCCTTTACACAGAGGGTAGTTGCTTTAGTTATATCTTTATTTGCTCAAACTGCCTCCACCCTTCCTGGCAATTCCCTATTAAAGCAGTTTCTGAGGCAGCCCCCAGTTCTTTAAAATCTGCCCTCCTAAAGCTAGAGAGTACCCCTACAACCCAGCCCAGCAGATTTTAAAAGCATGGCGGCAGTCAATAAGCAAAGCAACTGAAGACCTATGAAAGCAACACTGCACCATGGGCCCTACAGCTTTTAAAATGATTCAAATTTAATTTCCACAGTTAACATGATGAATGAGGCCACAGATGTATAATGTTGACCTTTATAATAGAAGCTTCTGTTTGATGCCGGTGTTTCATAAAACAATAACATTTTATTTCCCTAGTGAATAAATTGTTATTTACCTGATTCAAGAGCTTTACACGCATGCTTTTAACAGCCTTCTGTTACACTATAAGATGTTTACAGTGCATGGTATTGCACATATTTACAGAAAGTGTCCTGTCCTTCCATTTGGTTGCATGCTTTCCAATATTTTCTAACAGATGCAACATTTCCCATTTGAGAATTCATGGAGCTCATTATCAGAATTTGGCAAGAACAAGTGTGTAATCTAGCATGAACAAATAATCCAAGTCTGTGAATCTTAGAAGCATATTTCCTATATGCATATGCACATTTATAAAATTAGAATAAAAATAATGCTTCAGCAAGCATACAGCACCAATATTTTCACATGGAAAATAATGATGTGGTTGACAATGCATACCCATTTGCTTTCTAACTTCTTAATTTTATTTCTATCTTTTTATGTGGAAAAGAACATTTTTGTATATGGTTTAAATCATTCTGTTATTCCAAGTCTCCTTTCTTGAGTTGTATTGAGTCTCTCTATCCATGACGCAAACAACACCTTCAGTAGTAATGGTAGTAATAGTGGTATGCTGTCTGCAATTCCTTTAAAAGCTTCCTCATGGGGCAGAGTAGTGGCATGAATACTAATCTGGATTCTGTATCTTTCATTTTCATTTAGCATTAATGAAGAGTACAATCCATTATTTCTTACCTCTCAGTCAAAACACAATCAGGACTGCAAAAGAAAGCTACCTACTCCTTCCCTGTAGGATATATCCCTGTGGAATAGCTACGTTTTTCCCCTTCTTGGCTTCCCAATCATTTCCCCCACCAGGTCTATGTGAGTTCCACCAAGTTCTGGATTCCCAAGTATATTTGGTACTCAGACCAATCAATTTTGAAGGATGTGATTCGCATATGTTCTGCTTTCAAGTGAGAAATGTCATTGTATGCATTCTTGCTCCAACTGGTGGTCTACTATTCTTTTACTACAAAGCCCAGATGCCATTCCCGTGGTGAATCCATTCATCAAGCTGCTGTCGTTGGTGAACCCTGCACAAGCTACCTCCCTTATCTTACATTTAATCTCCTTTGCTCCCCTTTCTATTGATCTGACTATACCTCTTCCCTCTTTGTAAAACTTCAGTCAGTTTACGGTTGACTAAAGACCACTTTCATTTGTGCCTGGGTTGCAATTAAGACTAACACACACCACAAAACCTTGTTCTGCATCTCTGCAGCATTTTAAGTAAAGTGTTCTGTGTGCTGAGATGTTTTTAGCTAGCATTGCTTAGCTCTGCAACCACTGAGTGCCCTGACTCAATAATCTACCTTACTTGGTGGTTGCACTGTCTGCTGAAAACTAGGAGGACTAGCCCCCCCACCTCCCCATTAATCTCACAGCCCTTAGGGATGATTTGAAAGCCCATAGCCTGGAATTCAACTCTGCAGTTTCAAGCAGCTCCTGAGGACTGTGTGAAATCATAGTTTAGCTGTCTTAAACTTTGTTCAGGTGTAATAGATATGGATCATAAAACCAAAGGTCTGCTGATGTCACTTCCAATATCTGACCCATAAGAGCCAGTATCAAAAAGAGCTCTATGGTATCTGGGCTGTGATTAAGACTGACACACCACAAATCCTTATATTGCATCTCTGCAACATTTTAAGTGAAGAATTCTGTGAGTTGGGATGTTTTTAGCTAGCATTGCTTAGATCTGCAACCACTGAGTCCCCTCTCTCAATATTCCACCTTCTCCAGTGGTTGCACTGCCTGCTGGGAACTGGGATGACTAGACTCCACATTACACTTATAGCCCTCAGAGATAATTTGAAAAGCCATAGCCTGGAATTCAGCTCTGCAGCCATAGACTGTTCCTGGGGACTGTGTGAAAGCATAGTTTAGCTGTCTTAAGCTTTGTTTAGATTTGATAGTGTGGATTGTGAAACCAAGGGCCAGATTCACAAAACTTTGCCCAGGCACAAACCCAGTTTGTGCAGGGCAAACTAGGAATTGTGCCATGCTGGTATTCACAAAAGCCCAGTTTGTGCCTGCAAGCTGTGTTTGCACCGGAGGAAAGTCTGGAGAAGGCCTTAATGCAAATGAGGTGGAGGGGACATAAATATCGGTGCTGCATGAGTCACAAAGTGTTTGCCCCATGCAAGGGCCTCCTGAGAGATCTCCTTGCATGGAACAAATACCGCCGACTGAGACCTGGTATTATGCCGTGCAACCCTAGTGGTTGGCAGAGGTACTGCAGCAGCACACCCATTGCTGATAGCTGGCCCAAGAAGTAAAAACACTGCATCCCTGGTGGTCTAGTGTTCTCCCCCTTTACTAATTACCAACTCAATATATGAATTAGAAAGTCCCTGGTGGTCCAGTGCCCCCCTCACCAATCACCTGCTCAATATAAAATGAAGAAATGCCCTGGTGGTCTAGTGTCCCTCCCCTCCACCAATTGCTGGTTCAAGATATACTTGTGAAAGTCCCTGGTGGTCTAGTGTCCCTCATCCTCACCAATCACTGGTCCAATATATATCGAAGAAAGGCCCTGGTGGTCCAGTGGTCCCTCTCCACTCCCTGCCACTCACTGATCACTGATCCAAAAAAACAAGAGTAGACTCTGTTTGCCAGTGCCCCCCCCACCCATGATCGCTGAACACTGGCCTGCTTAAAAAAAGAGAGAGATACATCCCTGGTGGTCTAGCAGTTCCTCCCCCTACTCGATCCCTCACCCCTTGCACTAAAACAAGATTCTCTTGTGGTCTAGTGGTCCCTCTAACCTCCCAATCACCCATGCAATAGAACACTGAATGTCCCAGCTGACCTGCCAGTGCAATGGTAGCACTATGGCTTGCGATGCAGTCCACTCGGATTCTGGAATGTTCCTGGGGAGATGGAGGGCCGGCCAGGGGAAGGAGGTTTGAACATCTGAGGACTGCTCGCCTTCGACAGGGAGGGAGGGTGGATGAGGTTTGGCTCTTGACCGGCCTCTGGTGGAGGCCAGGGGCACAGCAAGCACTGAAGCCATTCCTTGGGGTTGGGGCATGATGGACATCAGCATTAGCCTTGATGTCTTGTCACATGTCAAGCTCCTGAAAAGAAGGAAAAACAGCTCCCCAAGTACCAGGAAGATGGAGCACCCTGTGCAGACCCCACAACTCTCTTCCTCCTGTCCTGCCGGGGGTCCAACAAAACTAGAAGCTCAGTGTGTACAGGCCCCACCTCATCCCTACTTGGGGATAGAACTAAGGCTCCATGGGGGTCTACCCACATACTCTAGGGAGGTGAAGAGTACGGGCAGACACCATAGGCAACTCCCAATGGTGTGGGGCTCAGGAAGCAGAGGGAGTACAAAGTGTAAGTAAAAAAAAAATGAACACGGTTTGTCCCCTGGTTTCTAGTGTTTCTCTCTCCCATCCTGATCCCCTGTATAGTCAAGTAAAACATTGCCCTGGTGGTCTAGTGGACCACCCTTCCCCGATCTATGAGCATTGTCCCCATGAAAGCATTATAAATATCTCCCTAGTGGCTAGTGGTCCCCCCATGCCTGATATGGTGGCTTTAAGAGAAAGAAATGGACATGGTGGTCTAGTGGACTTCACCACTCACGCTGGCAGCTAGCCATCATTTCACCCCCACATCCTGAAACAGAGCAAGAAACTGGCATAGTCCTCCTCACTGCACCACTGTCAGTCATTAACTGAGTTGTCAATGGAGCATGTACTGTATACACTATGCGCCCATTGATTGACAGCTCATTTTCTGAGTTGTTAATAAATGGGCATGTACTGTATACAGTATGCACTCCATTGACAGCTCAGTCAGTGGCCAGCTGTGTTGGAGAGAGGAGGTCTGTACCAGTTGCCATGTAGGTTTTGGGATGGGGGAGTGGGGTGGTTGGGCACAACCTGCTGGAGTGGGGAGGTCAACTAAACCACCATGACCATTTATTTCTCTTGCAACCGCCAGACCGGGAATGGGGGAACCACTAGATGCCAGAGAGATATCTGTAGTGTTCTCATGGGGACAGCAATGAACGATTGGGTAAGGGAGGTCCATTAGACCACCAGGGCAATGTTTTACTTGACTATACAGGTAATCGGGATAGGGAGAAACAATGGAAACCAGGGCACATTCAGTGTTCTATCGGGCAGGTGATCTAGTGGGGGGAGGGACTGCTAGACCACCAGGGAATCTTGTTTGAGTATAATGGGCAAGGGATGAGGCGGGGGGAGGGACAACTAGACCACCAAGGATGTATGTTTTTTTAAGCTGTCTGGTATTCAGTGATCATGGGTTGGGGAGGGGGGACACTGGCCAACAGGGTCTACTCTTGTTTTTAAGGGTCAGTGATTGGTGAGTGGTGGGAAACTTGAAGAGACTACTTGACCACCAGGGACATCATGTTTCTTATGACAGGGAATGTGATTGGTGATTGGGAACTGGGAGGGATCACTAGACCAGGAGGGACTTTCTTCAATATATATTGGGCCAGCAATCGGTGAGGGGGAAGGACATTAAACCACCAGGGAGTTTCACGATTATATCTTGAGCCAGCAATTGGTGAGGGGGAGGGACACTAGACCACAAAGGCATTTCTTCATCTTATATTGAGCTGTTGATCGGTGAGGTGGTTGCACTGGACCACCAGGGACTTTCTAATTTATATATTGGGCCATCAATTGGTGAGGGGAGACACTAGATCACCAGGGAGACATCCTTTTTTATTTCTTGAGTCAGTAATTGGTGACTTCGGGGGGAGACAGTAGCCACCATGAACCATGGCTGCATGTTGGCCGTGGGCTGTGGGGTACATTAAGTCTCACACTGCCTATGCAGTGGGCCCATATTGGGCATGCAAATAGCCACCTAGCACCTTACGTGCCCATAAGACTCATTTGCATGGCTGCTATAGTGAATCGGGAATAGAGTATGGGTGCTATTCGTTGCAGGGCTATTCACTTGGCCACAGGTTGGGGTGGTGCTAGTGGGATGGTGCAAGCAGTACAGGGGTTACTACCAATACTACATAGCTCTATTCACAGTCAGATAGCATGGTGCACTATCTGACTGTGAATAGCACATTATTACAACTGGGCAAGTGCAAATCGCAACATAAGATTTTGCATTGCCATTTGAGATTTTTTGTGAATCTGACCCCTGAAATCTACTGTTGTCATTTCTTATTTTGGTCCCATAAGAGTCAATGCCTCTGTGAGCATCAGCAAACACAGCAGAGGTGACACAACAGAGGAACTGGCTGTCTGCTGGTGTCAGCCGGGAAAGGCAGAAATGCCAAGGGACTCTGGCCCTTAGTAAACACAGCACGGAATCAAACCAGGTAGAAACCAACCATGAGGGACACTATTATTACCTTGGATGGGGAGGTGGGATTCAAGTGTATAAGCTGTTCAGTGTAAATGTTAGCAAATGGAGAATATTGTTTGAGCATCCATACACAACCAGCCTGTTCTGCCGCAGAGGGGTTCTTATTACAACAGACCTCAAGAGAGAAACTCGAGAGGTTTGATGTAATTAGAAACCCGAGATAGCAGCACAGGCTGGTTGGGCATATGGTTGCTCAACCAATACTTTTATAGTGTGTAGTGTTTTTGTTTAATTTTCAAAAACGAAAGTGTTTTCACAGTGCTCTACAGCAACAGGGAACATGCTGGCAGTTTCAGTTCTGAACTTGAATGGACTGCTGTGTGTGCAGCTGGGCTATGAAAAACACCAGCTGTCTGGAATATTTCTGATAGGCTGGAATCTTGTTGTACCACAGAAGGGTACAACCACATTCCATGATCTTTGAACTATGGTACAACAAGGTTTCAGCTGACTTGAAAATCCATGCAGTACAAACCCTCTCTATACACTATAAACTGTTAATATAGAAAGCACATTCACTTTCAATAAATGCAACATAAACAACGAACTGATGCTCAAACTAGTCAGAATGAATGAGAGGCTGGATAAACTGAAGCAATGTATAGAAAAAAATGGATAATGAAATAAATGGGGTAAGGAGAAAAATGGTAATGAACCTATCACAGTGGTATGCAGGAGTACCCAGGGCAATCAGTCTAATATAGTACCAGTAAATAATGAAATTAATGGAAAAAGGAAGAGAGTCACTAATGAGGAAGGACAGAATAATAAATGGTATATTGTTCAGTGCAATAGGAGAAGGGAAAGGGGAAGACATGCTGTAATTGATACTGCAAGTAAAAATACAGCAGGTACTCTATCTTTAGTGAATCAGGTCTACTAATTTAAGAAGGCATGAACAATGTAATCCCCAGAGATGCACTAGAAACTAGGAATCTAATAAACATGGAAATACATCATGATCCAATCATCATCAAGATAGTTGTACAAACAGATACACCTTCCAGCAGTGAGTTTAAAGGATAAATGTGCAGCCTAGTGTCCCCAGAACAAGATAAATCATAATAGGGAATTCAATAGTTCTCCATACTGATGCCACCATCTGTAATGGCATCAAAGAGCATAACAGGTCACATGTCTCCCAGTGGAGAGATTAAGGGATGTAAGACTAAATATGGAAAAACTGATACATAATTGTCCCTGGATCCGCAACCACAAATAACTCAGACCACTCAATTATCACTTTTGGATGCTTGCTGGCAGTATTTATTAAAAAGGCACAATCATCTAATTTCATGTACATCCCAAGTTCATGTCGAACAGTAAGTATTTACATCTTTTGACATAACAGTCCAATATCCCTTCTGGGGCATAACAGTCCTGTCTTCCCTCTGGTGGTTCTTCATCATGTGCTGGTCTTCTTCCACTTTTCTTCTCGGGCTCCGGACACCAGGATCTGGCCCCCCCTTTCTCATCACCATAAACTGGTACCATCTTAACTGGACCACTCCCCCCCCCCACAAAGTGTGGACACAGCGACCCACCCTATCTCTATATCCCTCCCCTCCCTGTTACTCCCATGCCTGGGTTCCTTTCTCCACAGCTCGTGGTACCTACCCCTTCCTCCCTCTGCCTGCACCCCCTTTTTCCCCTTGCTCCTGAACCCCTTCTCTCACCTCCAAGTGCCTCTCCCCTTGTCTCTACCATCCTCCAGTGGGACTCCACCTTGTCCCCTGGACCGAAACTGGCGGCCCATCTGCGGCCCCCCTGGTCCTTGTCGGGCCCCATCCTAGGCCACCACCTTCTTGGTGCCTCCTTTTACCAGTGCCTACTCCAAACATTACTCCCTCCTCTTTCATACCGGGATAGTGGGTGGGGAATATTACAGTGGAAGGAGGGCTTGCTGTAAGTTGCTTGCCCTTAAGTACCCCCCCAAGGAGCCCTATTTGTAACCTCCCCCTGGCAAAGAGCCAGTGAGATCCCAGGCCTGGTCATATGACCCCTCCATGAGGTCATCCCCCTTCCCTTTTTCTGTAGCCCCCACCCTCCCCTCTGCTTTTACTCCTGGCTGTGTCCCAGGACAAACTGGCCTGCCTTTTAATGGTAAGCCTAATTATGATACGACCCCAGTAATTGTTTCATGCAGGTACTAATGATATAGACAGAACACCTGAGCACCAAATTGTGAAGGAAATCAAGAATACTGGTATGATTCTAAAGAAATATAAATGTAAGGCTACATTCTCAGATGTCTCACCCATATGGGAAGACAGAAATATGAAGCAGAGAGATATTTACTGACACAATCAGTGATTGCATATTTTGGTGGCCCAGGAAAGCTTCAAATTTATTAGAAACTACGGACATTTTTCTGGGTGACAAGATTACCATAAAATAATGGCTTAAACTTGAATACAAGGGGCAGTAGCACTTGACAACAGAATACACACTGCCATCAGCTTTAGTTTAAACTAATCCGGGGAGGTGGGTGCACAAATAACAGTTCTGCAAATGAATGTACTGGGGGAATCCAGGAACATGGCAACACACCACATAGGCAGCAGAAAATAAATGTCAAGACATACACTATTCTATCACTAAATTCTAGGAACATGAATAACCAATGGACCTGTTAAAAATCAAACTTAGTGATCAACACTATGATCTGGTTTAAGCCATGGAAAGCTGGTGGAGTGATTCTGAGGGTTGGGTCAGGAATTAGATGGATATATTTTATGCAAGCAAACTAGGATGTGGAGGGGAGGAGGGGTAGTAGTGCTGTATGTCAAAGACAATCTCATAAGCAGGCAAGTTAAGGATGTGGTTGAGGAAATGGAAGACTCATATATCAAAAATCTGTGTGTTGAGTTATGAACCAAAAATCAGCCAATAATTGTGAGAACATAATATAGGCCACCTAACAGTAATAATGTTTACACAAAAAAAAAATATTTAAGATCATTAAAAGTATGAGCAGTATAAGTAAAGACGTGATCATATTAGGCAATTTCAATATTAACAGTATAAACTGGGAGAAGAGAAAGACAGCCAGTAGTGTGGAGACCTGTCTTATCGACATCATGGACAAATGTGAACTTGATCAGCTAGTCTCAAAGCCCACAAGGGGAAATAATGTGTTGGACCTGGTATCACAAAGATCAAATATCAAAGCAACTCATGCACTTTGGTGGAACCATTGGGTAGTAGCAACTAGAGATGCACGCAAAGTGGTCGCGAAGTGGCCACTTAGCTTTAATATCCTGCTATGCAAAGTGCCCATTTTAAACCCTCTCTTTGCCATTTCATATTGTAATTATGACTTTGCATTGCGCATGCCACCTTATTCCACTTTAAGGCAGAGTGAGAATTCACAGGCAGCCCACACACATCACATGGCTTACACAATGTAGGTCACACGCTTCAGGCAGGCAGGTAAGAAGTTGAGGGCAAAACCATTCTGCAACATGGGCTGACTTACACATTTTGCACTGGGTGTGACAAATGGCTCTGCTGTGCGAATGGCTGGGGTGGAGTGTGGACATGTGATAAAGAGGTGTGCACAGGTGACAAGTCCACAAATTAAGTTATTTTCCCCGTTTTGCATACAGGGGTTCATGTACCATTTGCACTAGAAATACTCCATTGTCTGCCACCACCACCACCATTGCTACTCTGACCACCACTTGACATGATTTGTAAATCATAATCTTCCCCCTCATCATGCCTGTAGTAATCCTCTGGTGTTATTTCATCACCTCTGCAGACATTCCTACTTGGTCTTACACTCATGGAAGATGATAACATGCTCAGTAATATTGATGATGAGGGTGAACACCCCACTATGGCATTAGCTGCCATCTGGTTCTGGGTGCACAGTACCATGTGCTTGTTCTTAAGATGTGTATGCTGGGCCCCCATGTCCAGATGACTCCCCTTTTTACCTCGACTCACACACACACACATGGCAAAGCTGGCAGATCACAACTGACTCATCATTTGCATCTTGGACAAAAAAAATCCCCAACAAGGGATTGTGATCCCCTACTTTTAACATGACCCTGATGCTGCTTATTGGACTCTGGTTATTTAACCCCTGAAATGGGGGGTGTGCTACATGATTTTTCAGGCTGGACACACTTGGACTCCAACTGACCACCACGACTACCTATGATTATTACTGGGTCATCATCATTATCATCAACAGGAACTGCTAAATCCCAACTTTTTTGAGGAGGGGGAAATTTAACGCCAACAGACCCAGACACAGTCTTCACTTTCTTTTTCTCCAGTTCCCAACAGGGGTCACTGACATCATTATCATATTCATCAACATCATCATCTGCATCCACATTTTCAGCTTGGATGCTGTCATGTGGAGCACATGTTCCAACCACAGCATCATCATCATCACCTGATATTTTTGTGTCACACTTTGAATCATTGGATGGCAAAGCCATGACCTCAACAGCACTGGAAGAAATGTGATGTTGTGTGTTATCATTGCCAGGCTCAGAATCATGTTCAACTATCATGGGGATGTTAATGGGGAGTATGACATCATCTACACTGTCAGTCCCAGCTTTAGATTCAACTATATTTTTTGAAATGGTTAACTGGTCAGAAGTGGAACTTGAGGCAGCAGTACTCATGCCAGCAGAAACTGCACTAACACCACCAGCTGGGACAACATCATCTCCTCCAACTATGAAAGGAGCTACAGATTGCACTCTAAAAAACATTGATGGAGAAATCCCTTTACAGACATCAGCTACTTTATGCACTTCTGCATACCACCACGCTCATGGACAATCTTGCCACTGGCAGCAGTACCATGGCAAGAAACAGCTTTGCTTGCATGTCTCTTTGCAGGCATTTTGGAGGATCACCAAGAACATTCTAAACAAATTTACATTTTTGAACTTTCAGTCTGGGCGGGTGGATATGAAGTCAAACAAAAACCAACAACTGTGGCTTGCAGATAGAGATTGGGCACTAAACAGATGCAAAAGCATAGACAGATTAAGATTGCACTGCACAATCAAGAAGAGATGCAGATGCAAAGTCACAACAACACCTTAACCAGTGCTCACAAGTCACAATCCAATCTGGAAAATAATACCTTTTGCTGGTTGGGGGGGGAAGGGGTGCAGTGCACTGCAGTAACAGTCCAAAACCCAGATATCGCAAAGCAGTATAAAATCATGCAGGAGTGGTGGATAGCAGGTTCACACTGCTGCAATTACTCTGTGGCACAATAAAATGTGTCTAATTTGATGGCACGTGTCGCACTCACACAAACACACACACACACACACACACACACTACAAGTAATGCGTAGCAAATTGAAAACTTCAATAATATAACCAAATTTTTTAAACAAATTGAAATTATGCACTGCTGTACCACAACAATCAGCAAACAAAATGTCAAAAATTACTGAAAATATTGTGTGTACATTAACACAGTTATACAAGAAAGATATAACCAAAACAGAAAGACTGCCTTTTTCTCCCAGCTTACCTATTTCCACCACAGATATAACCCTCTCCCAAAGCACACTTTAAGTGTCTGTCAGTATACAGACTGCATGTTCTAAATTAACAATCAGAATCCACACACAAACAATAAACACTTGATGATATGAGCACAGGGGGGTTTCCTACAGTCGATGTACTAAATTGTGAGCAAAAAAAAAGACTCAAAAAGGCTTTTTTAACAGCTTTTAGAGGATTTGAATCATTGAGCTCTGAGAGCAAAATGTCTCCAGCTACCACTACACACACACTACACAGAACAGAGGCTGTGGAGAAGCATCTAGCGCCCATGTTACCTGCAATCCCATGAATCACTGCAAAATTCACCTTGGAGCTCAATAACAAGACAAAGTGATGTGAAGTACAATGATTTCTATGTACTTCACTTTAAAATTGTCTTAGAAGTGGTTGGGGAAAGGCAGAGTAACGCAAAGTCATTGTTATCAATGGATTTCTTATTCCTCATTATGACACGAAGTACTCCACTTCGCATTGCGGAAGTGAATTTTGGCCACTTTGCCCACCTCTAGAAGCAACCACTGCAGGATAAAAGCATGCTTTAATTAAAAACTCAGACACAACATAGGTAGGGCTGGATACCATAACTATAAAGAGGCCAAATTTGAGGAGATGGCTAGAAACCTGAAAGGCTGGCTTTGGGAATCAATATTTGCCCACTTAACACCTAATGAACGAAGGAAAAACTTGAAAGTGAAATTGCTGTCCCTGAAAGATACTTGGGTTGCAATACGGACACAATCAATAGACAAGAGAATAAGACTCAAGTTGTTGACAAACTACATTAAAAGAAAAATCAGTAGAACACAGTACTCATAAAAAATTAGGATAATGAACCAAGTGATAAAAAACATGCTACTTATAAATATGATCTGAGGAACTGTAATAAATTGATTTGACCATGCTACTTATAAAAAGGATCTGAGGGATCATAATAAATTGATTTAAAAAAAGCATATGAACTCAGTCAACGATAAATTCAAAACCCCCAAACTCTTCTTTGGATATATAAATTCCTTCAAAGGCAGGAAAAAGGTGATTGTCCCATTAGAAGATGAAGATAAGACCATTGAAAATCCAAGAATTATATTAAGAGACATGAATAGATTTTTCACATCAGTCTTTAGTAAGGATGGTAACAGCTCCAATCCAGTTATAAGGAAAAATATATTAACCCATAATTTATAGAATTAGTTATTCACCAAAGAAGCAGTGATGACTAAGTTGAGTAAGCCAGAATCTCATAAAACTCCTGGTGTTGACAACTTTTATTCACCCATTATAAAACAGCAAGCAGAACCATTAGTAGCCCCACTGTGTCATCTATTTAAAACCTCATTAACATCTGATATAGTCCCCCAAGGACTGGAGGAAGGCTATTGTCACCCCATCCATGAGAAGGGTAGTAGATACAAATGCAAAATTATAGACCTAGTTAGTCTGACATCTATCACAGGGAAAGTAATTGAGTCAGTCTTAAAGAGGTAGTATACCCAGTTAAACTAGCTGCACTGTGCTGACTGAAGTTCTTACATTAGCTTAGTTTAAGTGTTTTTATGAGTATTGAATTATCTTTGCCTGATTTTACAACTAATTAAAATTCAGTTTCAGCAGTGCTTTCCGTTTGTCTCAGTCTGTGTGTCGTGTGCATGGAACAAATTGGAAGGAATTGATATAGTGGGGGAAGCTGCCTCTCTCTTTTTCTGTTTTGTACATCTAGTGAAGCAAACAAAGGAGACTGTCACACAGTCAGCTATTGCATACTGCAGTCCTCTGCCATTTACATCTCATATAACCAGATTTACATGCAGGCTTTGTTACACCTAAAGACACCAAGTAATTTTTCAGTTTCCTGGTAATGAAAACTGCTTGTAAACACAGTGATATTATCATAAGGGTGACAGAACAAGTGCAAGTGTTAGACACTCTTCAGCACATTGTTCATGTGGCTAGTTAGGTTCAGTAGAATGTTATCATTCCTCAAAAATATTGTAGCTGCATATGAATCCACCTTCACCAATTGAAAATCTAAAAAAAAAAAACACTGAACGTCATTGTTTTAAAATTACATTTTGAATGAGTTTCATTCAGGAAACAGTTTTGTATGTTTTGTTCGGATGTAACTTTCTGTTTAGATATTTCTCTAGGTAACCCATGAGGTGGGCGCATGGGGAAGGGCACCATCCATAATGGTGACTCCTTCCTGGTGCAGTCCCTCATGGCAATGGGAGGGATGACCAGATGAGGGTGGGTGAACTGGTCAACAGGATGTTGTTATGTGTACACGTGCATGGGGGGAGCGAGCATGGTCAGAGTGGGCTGGGAGGGGGTGGAGGGGCTGGAGGGGGTGGCACTGCAGTGGATGGCCAAGCTGTATCATGGCATCGGGGTTGGCTAGTGGTTGGGGTGGCTAAGGTAGCGGGTTCGGTCTGGGTGCTGGTGCAATTTTATTGCACCCGGCCCAAACCTTTTTTTTTTTTTTTTTAATGCTTCCCCCCCCCGACATGCACCCCCCTGGAGTTGAGAATGCTTAAGTAGGAGGGTGCAGGGGGTGAAGCATTAAAAAAACTCCTGCCACCATTGTCCTAGGTTGTCAGCTTGCTGAAAAGATTTTCGGCACTCTGACTGTGCGATAAAGGTGATCGCCTTTAGGTGTTCACCGTTATCACATAGACCCATTTCTCTGGCTGTATAAATGTTGAACCACAAAGTCCATAGAATTCACTAATGATCTGTCACCAGTCGGGGACCCAGAAGATCATAACAAAATTCTGTGCATTACATTTTCTGCATTTAGTTTACCAAATAGTAGTTTGACAGTTTTTTTCTTTATTCTTTACTTTGCTGTATCTGTGGGAAGCATAGGAGTACGTTAAGCATTTTTCCAGTGCTGCTAGGCACGTTCCTGTAGCTGTTAGCACTGTTAATTCTGTTTTACTAGCAGTGCTGTGGGTTGAGAGACTACATAATGGATCAGCCCTTATGATGGATTCCTTCATATACTTTAATATAAAGTATTGTTTAAATTGTGGTAACATACTAGTTGTTCATTCTTTATTACAGTATTACAGGGCTCTTTGCACTTGTGTAGTAGTCTGATTTCTACTGATTTTTCAAAGACTGATGTGTCATTGTTTGGCTTCAGTTCTATGCCTAGTTATGATCAACGTTAGAATAGTGCTGGTTTAGACATTCCCATGCTCTGAGTGAAAATAGCTAAGTGTCCACAAGTATATACAAATTCTGCCTATCAGTTATTCATTCTTGTGGAATTAGATTTACCATGAAGACTAAAACCTGTTGTCCTATATTGTGATCATTCCAGTGTACTGTATAATGTGCCGTAACAAAAATCTGACATAAAATTGCTCTCAGTGTTCAAAGTAGCCAAATCAGGACCAGCCATAATAGGCATAGATAATAATGAAAATTGTCTGACTACAATGTATCATTTTATTCAGTAAACAATGAAGAATGAGCTGGGAATAATTTGATGGGAAGGATTGGAGAGTTAGAATAAAGTCATCCTTGCTATTGCAGCAGAAAAAAAGCTATTTATAACTACACTTGCATAGGTCCTACAGCTTTTCATTCAGAAGAGAGCATGGATTAGACTCCTGCTATAGCCACTGCTGTACAATTTCATACAGCACCAATAAGACATCATGCATACCTAATAGCTCTGACTCAGGTTTCTTTCCCCCAGTACATAATTTCCAGTTTCTCAGCATCTGATGGTGAGCTGCATATCTGTTCATGTGGACTACATGTAAAACTTCAAAAATAAATAAAAAAAAAGCATTGAGGATACTTGAACTATCACCAGATCATGGGACGCAGGTTAGTTCTTATGTGGCTAGAGGATTTCTGAGTCTAAAATCACCAATCCAGTCCACTAGCTCTTTAAAGAATACTGTACCTAATGGACATCAAAAGTACAGAAGGAATTAATTAATGATTCATAGCATGGGTTTACTAAAGGACACTCATGAGTGACCAATTTAATATCTTTTTATGAACTGATCAGTAACCTGTTAGATCACAACATCCCTAATGACATAATACATACGATTTCAGTAAAGCATTTGACAAGAAGCTAATTACTAAAATAAGTAGTACGGACATTGATTATAGAGTAGTGGCATGGATCAAAAACTGGCTGTATGACAGGAAAAAGAGAGCAGAGGTAAAAGTTAAAAAGTTCCTAATAACATCGTACTGACTAGTGGGGCTCCACAGGGTTTGATCCTTGGACCAATTCTATTTACACTTTGTCTAAGGAACATACAAAACAAACTTACATGGCATGTGAACAAGTTCACGGATGACACAAAAATAGATGGACCAGTAATGAGAAAAGAAGACATAAATCTCACTCAATCAGATTTGGATAAGTTGTACAAGCAACTGGTGAAGAGAGATGCAGCGAAATTTTATTTTGCCAGTGAAATTATGGCAAAATTGCCAATCTCGCTAAGTAAAACATTTCCCATAATTATGACCTTTTGGCAAACTTTTGCCACCAAATTTCACTATGAATTTCGCCTTGCACTTCTTTAAGGTGAAATTAGGTGAAATTGGGCTTTTCTATCTGCTGGTGGTCACATGGTTGAGTCTAAACAGGTAGAGATTGAGTTTTACATCTCTCGAGAAAGCAGGCAGCATCTAGACTCCCTGTGACTGCAGAGTGAACTTTTATTTTTTTATTTTATTTTTCAATTTGTTAACTGGGTATGGACACTGGACCAAAGGTCCTTTTTCATGTCTTACCCAGAGTGTGACACATAAATACATAACACAAACAGAAACAATCAATAAACATACAATACAAACTAACATATTACTTAATACAATCACAAACAGCACTTGCCAATAAATATTGTTTCAACTGTACCTTAGAAGACAACAAAGACCTTGCATTTCAAATTTGAAATGGAAAAGAATTCCACAATAGGGGAGCTGAAATTGAAAAGGCAAGAGACCCAAGTTTTTGTTTACACATAGGGACCTCTAGAATAAGACCTTTGATGATCCAAGCTTTGATGGAATATCCCTTGTTGAAAGTAAATCATCTAAAGGAAACATGGATTCATAATAAATAGCTTTTGCTACTAAACAACCCATTAAATATTCTATTTTAAAAGCAAAGGGCATCCAACCCAATCCTAAGTACAAATCACAATGATGAGTTCTATAAGTAGCAGATGAAACAAAACAACAAACATTATTATAGGGTACTGTTAATGTATGCAGTTGCTTTTTCCCCAAATTATAATATAAATAGGCTTCATACTCCAAATGAGGAAGTAGAGTCCCCACAGCAATAGCTTTCCTAGTATTTTCTGAAAAAATAGTTTTTATATCGATACAATAACCCTATTTTTTGATTTACCATTTTGCATAAAGCAGTAATCTGAGGAGAAAAACTTAACACTGGATCAAGTAAAAACACCAAATATTTAAAACTCTGCACCTGCTCAATTTCAGTCCCTAATGAATAACAAATAACCAATTTCGGACAATCTTTTAACATATGAGTAGTGCCAAATAATATTATCTTGATTTTCTTTAAATTCAAAACCATTAAATTATCCATTAACCAACTACTTACCACGTCAAAATCATGTTGAAGACTAGAAGCAATACCACTTACTGATTTATCTTGATTAAACAAAATCAAATCGTCTCTGTAGAGAATTGTAGCACATGCAGTACATTGTGCTGGTAAATTATTTACAAATAAATTAAATAATAAAAGGCCTAGTATTGGCCTCTGTGGAACTTCACAAATCACAAGAGCCTCATATGATTCAACATTACCAATATAAACCACTTGTGACCTATTGGACAAATAATCATGTACCCACTCAACAGCTCCATCAGAAAAACCCATATTTAATAACTTTTGACAGGCCAGATCATGTGCAATTAGATCAAATGCTTTGGCCAGGTCCACAAACAATGGCCCCATCATTAAATCAGATTCAAAACCACAGAGGACAGTGTCTGTGAACCTGACCAAGGCCATTCCTATGCCATGATATTGTCTAAAGCCATGCTGCTGTGAACATAACAAATTATGGCTCTCTAAATATCCATTTATCTGGTTAACCACCAGTTTTTACAGAATTTTCCTTAGTGGGTTTAATATGGATATTAGCCTAAAATCTTCCAATAAGTCAGCATTTGGCTTTTTTTTTTTGGCACAGGTACAACCTTAGCATGCTTCCAACATGATGGGCACTGTTCAGTCAACAAAGATAAATTAAAAATGTAACATAAAGGGTCAGTTATAAATGGAATTAGTAATCTAAGAAAATGACCATCCATTCAAACCCCCAACCCCACAATCACTAAACTTCTTTGGTAAGGTATATAATAAATCAAATGCTTCACTCCTCTCCACACTTTTAAAACAGAACCATTCCTGCTTTATAGCAACACAAAATTTTGAAGACATCTGTACACCCCATGAGGTTTACCTACTCTTTAATCAGATAGGTTAGTACATTTTCTATTTAAAATATCAGCTATTTCCTCAACCAAAGTGATCTCTGTATCACCAACCCTCAATTTTTGAACAGAGCCAGAAGTTGTGGGGCTAGTAATGAATGAACTCTACTCCAAAACATTTTAGGATTAGTCAAGTTCTCCTCACATTGTTCTTGATAAAATTTCTTTTTCGCTGCCCTAACTGCATTAGGTACCTTAGACTGCAGCTGTCTATATGTATTCAACAAGGCTACAAACATATATTTTTCATAAAAACCCCAAGCCTTATTTCTTTGCCTAATTAATTGCTTTGGCTCAGGTAAAAACCATCAGTTACTAACTCCTCGCACTCTCAACGTCCTCAAAGGACAAAAACTATTTTGAACAGGAACTAAAGTCTTACAAAAATAATCAAAAGCCAAATTCACATCAGGAATGCACTCCAAATAGGGTCAGTCCAACTGAGCTACATATGTAAGCAAAGCTTCCTGATCAACATTCTTAAAATTACGAACTGTCACAGTATGAGGTGGAATTTTTAAATGTTTGAAATTTAACACACAATAAACCGCCATATGGTCACTCACAGATTTGGACATTACTCCAGAAAACCCCACCATATCTAATCTATTCATCATAATCCAATCCAATACAGTGTGATTATATGTTCTAGGATTATGCCGAGTAGGCTCAGTCACTATCTGTGAGAGACCATACGGACACAATGACATTTCCAATTGCATCTCATCTCTGAGCAACCAATTTAAATTCTTATCTCCCACCAATACTGAATCATAGCCTTCCATATTGGGTGCACCATGTTCCAAACAGTCTTTAAAGCCCAAAACCCCAGAAGAAGGAGGATTGTAAATACATCCAAATATAATTTGCTTCTTCCCACCCAATACTATTTTAAGTAACAGCCAATCAATAACAGTATCATAATCAATACTTGATTTTACAATAGTCACTTGAAGATCTTCTCTAAAGTAAACTGTAACCCCCAACCCATTTTTTCCCCTTCCAATCTGCCCTAAGCACACTGTACCCAGAAATATGACATACATTATACATAAATTACTTAATTTGTGCTATGGTTTTCTAACTTTTACTTGTTAGTCTTTGTCCTATTTCATGTTTTAGTACCTGTGGATTTTGTGTGTGTGTGTGTGATACCCCCCCCAAGCCCCTCTCTCTCTCTCTCTCTCTCAGAGTCTCTATTTCTGTTTTCTTTTTTTTTTTTTTTGGTTTTGTTTGAATTGGTGGTGTTGGTGGGTATAATAGAAAAGGGTAGAGACAGTGGGGCACCTGTATGCGCTTTCAGATGTTCATTATAAATGAAATTCCACAATGGCAGGAGGCTGTTGGCCCCAGCACCAGCACCCAGCAGAAAACAACTGTGCCCTCTCCCCAGCAGCAGGAGGTGACTGTGTCCCCTACACCACAGCAGCAGCAGGAGACAGTGGCTTCTCCCCAGCACCAGAATACTGTTCCTCCACCCCGGAAGCAGGAGACTGTGCCCCCTCCTGAGCAGCAGGAGGAGTCAGTGCCAGGGACATCATCTGCCCCCCTCATGGCCCCATCATACCCAGAGTTCTTCTGTCTGAGATTATTTTTATGTAAATTCAGCAGGTGACCCAGTGGTCACCTGCAATCTATGTGGGCAGGAAGTGTGTCACAGAAAGTCTGGTTCCCTCTTTGGGACAAGTGGCCAGGAGAGCCACATGGTACACCACCATCTGTTTCAATGGGATCTCAAACTGCAGGAGGTGGCAGCAGCATAAACTGCAGCTGTGGGGAGGAGTGCGGGTGTGAGCACTGAAGGAGGTGAGCAGGAGGGAGGTGTGTCTGGACCTGTTAAGCATCCTTACTGGGCTCGCCGGCTAGACAACAGCAGCAATCTGCAGTAGTATCAAGACCCTGCCAGGGCCCCCCTGTCCGGAGCCAGGATCGGCACAGGCAGCCCCTGCCCTGCCAACAGTGACACCTGTGGACTTATCAGTTGTCCTGTCAGAAGTACACCATCTTTGACAGGAATTAAATGATTTCAGACAGGAATTTAATGATGTCCGGGGAAGATTGCTAAACTCCAGTGTGATGTTGACAAAATCATGAGCATCCTGTCTGAACTGCGTGACAGCGCCACTGGCAATTAATGTGGCAGCACAAATTAATTTGTCTTTTTTGTTTCATTTTTCTATCCTCTATTCTGTTGTTTGTATATTCCTCCAAAAAGAAATTAAAAACAAAAAAAAATCTGTTCTGTCTCCTTTAATCTACATCCTCAAGTCCTTGTGTTTCTTTATTTTGTATGTAAAATAATGTTTGACCAGTGCTGTTGTGTTTGTTACTGTCTTATGCTCCCTATATAAATAAGTCCCTTTTCTTGTTCTTTATTACTTCTTCCTGCTCATTATTGTATTACCCTTGTCCTCCTCATCCTGTCTGTCATTTGTTATGTTTATTCTGTACAATTTCTGTGTACCCCTTCCCTAATAAACACCTTATTCCCTTATTATTTGTGGTGTGTGTTACTTCTTAGAGCTGGTTACAGCTACAAGATTACTTTTAACAACATAATGATGTGTAATGCAGTTGCATTAGGTATTTGCAGTGTCAGTAGCTCAGTAGGTAGCACACTCGTCTCTGAGGCCAGGAGATCAGAGGGCTGTGGGTTCAGTTCCCACATCTGGCACTTGGGTTAATATCCCAGTCCTGACACTGTAGTGCAGCATGAGATGGGTGCTGCACTTCTGAGGTGCTGTCTTTCGGATGAGACGTTAAACCGAGGTCCCATCTGCCTAGATTGGTGGTAGCTCAGGTGGATGTTAAATATCCCATGGCACTTCTTGAAAAGAGTAGGGGAATTTTTTATTATAAACTTCAAAAAAATCTACAAATACAACCATTATGAAATCATGCAAAAAGTAAATACAAATCATAACTAAAACAGATATGTATTAGCCATACATTGTTCGAACTGAATCAGTTACAATAACTCATGACCCAAAATATCCAATTATATACAAAGCACCCCCACCCACTGAAGCATAGGGGAAGTTCATAAGCAACATAAGATCCCCAAGAAATATCCAAAATTATACAAAATTATGAAAGTAAAATCCCATAAATAATAAAAAAACCTCATTAGAGACCCCCCATCATATTAAGAGAGAAAACATAAAAAGAACTCCACCATACTAACCCCATGAATCACAATTTAATAGTGCTTCATACAAACTTATAAAAAAACAAACAAACCAAAAAAAAGTACCAAACCTACCCCTTCCCTACCCACCGCTAGGAGAAGAGAAATATCCCATTATACAGTACCCACACAGAAAGGAGGGATGCAGGCCAGGAATAACCTTACAAAAAGAAATACAAACACAGTTCAAGCAGATTCTTATATCAATTGCATCACAACTCCAACCCCCCTTGACCCCTCCTACCAAGGAAGGGAACCGTACCCCTCATTGTATATGTACACCCGCATAAATAATGCAGCTTACCCACAGTTTAATTCAATTATAAAAAAAACCATAACCTCAAACCATATCTAACCAAGACATTTTCCTCCACCATACCCTATAAAGGTCAGGATGTACCTTCACCTTTTCCATCATCTGTCACTTCATAATATCTCTATTGATACCTTGCACAATCTGATCCTCTGTCTTCAGCTGCTTCCGAAGTGTTAAACAACAACGTGCCAGCCAAAGGTGATACTCTATAAACCCCATTAAAAGTCTCATAGTAATATTATCATAAATCACCCAGGAACTGGGCAACACTCCCTCAGTCCAGATGCCCCCAGACTGTCTCCTAAATGGGTTCAGTGGCCAGACCTTATGAAATACAGACCAAAAAGACCCGACAAAGGGACAATCGGAAAAAAAAAAAGACATTGTCTCCACAATACCCAAACAGGTCTCTTCCCTAGGACAATATCTCTCAGCTAATTCCTTAAGTTTCAAATTCCCCTTTATACCTAGTTTTTATGCAGACAAAGCCACAAAAAGTCCCATATGTATTTAGGGACCCATTTACTGGTTAATAATTGTAATTTTGAATGTTGGTCAGCCAAAGGCAGATCCAAGAACCAAGGGTCAGCATAAAAGACATCTCTAAGTATTCCAAGATATAATTGCTTTCGAGATGTCATACAGATGACCCATTTCATGAGCCGCCAAGCCTTCAATTTCCCAAACAGCCCTCTAAAATATCCAGGCAACTGGGACACCCTGGTCTGGTGAGGCAAGACCTCTGAAACACCCCACTGATCAATTAACAAACTAATCACATCACCCACCCATGGGGACCATACCTTAGAAACCCTATTCAACAGGGGAGCCACATTATTAAAAAGAAATGTAACATAGAAAAACGCCACCGGATTTAACATTCATACCCCACCTTCCTCAATAGATAAATAAGTAATACCCCTCTTTACTGGGTTCAGTTTACTCCCCCACAAGCACGAGAAAAACACAGCATACAAAGAAGTTTCCAGAGCAAGTGGGGGGGTACACTCCTGCCAGGAACAAAAAATAGGGCAACAGAAATGTTTTGATAAGATAAATTCACTTTGCTTTAGTCATCTGCCACCGATTCCACCGAGCCACCCTATCCTTAGCCGCCACTAACTGTGTTTCCCAATTATATGTAGGAGCATCTTGCCCACCAAAATATATACCTAAAATCCACCTGTAACCAGAATCCAAGGGAATCTGCCAAATCAGGGCAACATCAACCGCATCATAGCCCACCAGTATTATCCCACTCTTCAAAGAATTAATAGAGGAAGCCAAGATTTCGGCAAAAGTATCTAATATCAACAGAGCATTGGTAGCAGAAGATCTGTCAGCCAAGACCAACACCAAATCATCCGCATATGCTGTCGTTACAACAGGTACATCCTCACAACCTACGGATAAGCCAATAATTCACGGGGCTTTATTGAGAGCATATAGTAAGGGGTCCAAGGATAGCCCATACAACAATGGGCTAATAGGACAGCCCTAATGTAGCCCCCTATGTACCATAATCCTGCTCCCTATCCAACCATTGATGATCAGTAGTAGACTTATATTCCCATAACACGTTTGTAACCATGCTATAAACTGCGAAGGAAACCCATAACCCTGCATCATTCCCAAAGGTAGGCATATTCAATATGATCAAAAGCTTTATTCTGATCTAAACAAACTAAATGACCAAACACCTCTTGTGAGGCTCCCTTCTGCAGAATTTCCCTGAGCAGGATAAGAGCATCCTGAACCCGACTATGTGGAACCCCACTAAATTGGGAAGGATGAATCGAGTCCACCAAAACCCCACGTAACCTAGTCCCCAAAACTTTCATCAATATCTTATAGTCTGTGATTAACAGTGTCAGGGGTCTCCAATTATCTAAATCCCCCTTTTCCCCTTTTTTATAAATTAATAATAATAAGCCTTGCAGCATGCTCTGAGGGAGATTCCCAAACTGCAACCCTCCATTCAGTACCTCCCTAAATTCCATCCCCAAAACTTCCCAAATAATCTTGTATACTGCATGGGGTAGCCCATCAGAACCTGGAGCAATCCCTGCTTTTAGGGCCCATATAACTGCTCTAAGTTCTTCCAAGGAAAAAGGCACAGTCAGTAGACTTCCCAAACTTGGAGCCAACCAAGGCAGCTCACAACCCATCAACCAAGAATGCATTGACTTAAGTGGCAGGGGAGCACTCCTAAAGGCGTAGAAGCATAAGCATGAATTTCCGATAGAATGCCAGCATTCAAAATAACTCTATCACCCTGAGCATTAGTTAAGTATGTCATACCACGGGACTCTCTAATGGAACCAGCAGCTTCAAATGGCAAAGTATCCCTCTTTGTCCCAGAAATCCCATACTTATGCTTCGATTCTGTGTCACTTAACACTGACATTTGTAGATAGGCCAGCTCAGCTTTCAACCCCTTAATAACATCCTGACATCCAGCACCCCCTTGTGGTCGGAGAGAGGACAAAATAGAGATACATTTCCTCAAATACCACATTTTATCATGTTTCTGCTTGCCATTAATGCGACCCACTTTTTGAAAATACACCCTACTATCACCCTTAGTGTCCTCCCACCACTCATTCAAGTCATCATAAAGAAAAAAATCGACTGACAGGCAAGCAAAAGAGAGTGCAGCCCCTCTTTTACGTTGGGTATGTGCAACAAAGTGACATTTAATTTCCAAACACCTGGCCCCCTTTGAGCCTCAGGCATTTCCCCTACAACAAGTTTCAACAATAAATGGTCAGAAGTAGCCACATCCTGTAAATGCTGAGATTGAACCAATAATTAAGGGGAAAGAAAAAATAATCGATCCTGGATGCCCTAGGACTGCAGAAATAAGTATTCTTGTTACCCTTCAAGGAAGACCCAAAAGCATCCACCAAACCAGCCTCCCTTATACCCTGTGCCAAACAAGATGCATCACAATAAATTTTCTTCCCTCTGTCGGCCAAAGGCCCGGAGGGTATGGTATAATTAAAATCACCCCCTAAAAAAGGGGAAAAGAAATGTACAAAAAGGGAAAAACAGACTTAAATAAAGCCACTATGTCAAATTTATTCTGGGAAGCATGAAGATTAATCAGACAGATAAGGGTATCCCCCGACTTTATATCCAAGAGCAAGGCTCTACCTTTCACTTTCTCTATGTGATGCATCACTTTTATGTGAGATTGAAAAAAACAAATCCCAACCCCACTACATAAATCCTGCCCCAGGACCAAAAACTGTCCTCCCACACCCAACCAGCCATAGCAGCATCTAATTCCTCTGGAGAATGTAAACGAGTATCTTGAAATAAAACACAATCCAAGTTCACATGCATAAACTGAAAAAATGTGTGACGCCACTTCTGTGAAGACTTAATGCTATTAGCATTTAAAGATGCCACCCAAAATTGAAAAGGAACCATTGATTAACCCTGACCTCTCACTTCACCTTACTCGAGGCTCTAGTCACCCTACCACTTATACAATCCTGGGGCTTCAGTTCAATTTGTCCCTCCGGTACAGTATGTGAAATAGATTGCTGGAGCGATACGACCTGTTCCACACTTGTGGAATCATCCACCAGCACCTCAAATGGATTGGGGTCTGCCAGAGGAAGAGCAGAGGTGGAGGAGGAGGCTTTCCTTGTTCCCTTAGCCTTCCCTTTTGCCTGTTTACCCTTTTTCCCAACCACAATAGTGAAATCCTCTCCCATGGACTGTGGGCCCGGGGGAGGGGGGTCCTCAATTCAATCTGCTAGATCACCTGCTCCAACCAGCCTAGGTGTCTGAGACATGGGACCAGGGACAGAGTCAGGGCCTAGAGCTATTAAAGCCTCAAAGGCCTGATTACCTGCCACCTTACCCCCACTAGGGCCTACAGTTACAATTCTCCCCCTTGGAGCCTGTCCCTGTTTTATAGCTACCCTAATAAAATGATCCTGCACCCCAAAATCTGCTTCCTCCATGTTTTGGGCAGCCACAGGGCATGAACAAAAGCATGGCCTAGCTCCTCACAGAGGTTGCATTTTGCCTGCTGGAAGCAGTGAGCACTAGGGTGTCCCATTTCCCCACAGTGAACACATTTCAAGACATCACAGTTAGTGCTAATATGCTGTTTGGAACTGCATTTAAAGCATACCCTGGGCTGACCTGGGTAAAAAAGAAACCCCTTATCTTTCCCCCCCAAAAAAACAATTAGAAAGATGGATAAGATCAGTATCCGTAGTGTGTAATTTGACCCTAAATTTCCAGCCCCAATTCCAAAACCCTTCATCATCTAGAATAGGGACCGGATTACCCTAAATATCACATTTTTTCCCCAGCCAATGCATAATATCCACAACATTAACCCCTTCGTTCTGAAACAGAATAGTAACTGCTTGGAAATGTTGCTTTGTAAGGGGAAATACAATGAAATCAGACCAGAGAAGATAAGTTTTTAAATTCAAATCTCGACACCAAAATGTCTCTAATAAAGCAGGTGTTTGAAAACTTATGTCAAAAGAATATTCCCCTTGAAGATGTATCAGTGCATAAACCTCTGCTGGAGTAAACCCCATGCTCTGTTTAAGCAGTATCTTTGCTACAAAGAAACGTTCCGGGGGTTTTTCCCATGGTCCCACATATCGCAACCTGATGGCATTACACCTTTTAGCCTGCTCCACAGACTGATGGAAATGGCTGGCATACATGGGCCTAGCCTGGGCCTCTGAAGCCTGGGGCTGCTCTGCTGCACTCTCCCCAATATGCACCCCATCCCCCAGGACGTCACAGGGGGGGACACTTGGGGGGAGGACTCTAGGGGGGATAAACCACCAACAACTTCTGCCATTTCCTGCAATAAAGTAGAAGACACAGTACTTATCTCCACCTCTGGGTTATCAGACATACCAGCAATCCCTTCAGCCGGCTTCCATGGACCGCCAGACACAGGGACCCAACCTGCCTCATGCAGGGCCCTCTCTGGGAACCAGGAAGCATCCACTCTGTCTCCCCAGGACTCGCCTACCGTCACTCCACCCACCTTAGCCTTCTCCGTGGGTGCATGCAATTTTACTGATCCTTCCAATAAGGCAGCACTCAAGGAAGTGGTATCCCGTTTCAGCTTCTGATCCTCCTTGCTCTTTTGCTTCATCCCTTCTGTCACCAAGAGCTCACTCACATGCAATAATTCCTCTTCCAGGTGGTGCTGTTTCTCCAACAAACTCAAAGGCTGCTCTGGATGCTCTACAGAGGGACCGCTGTCTCTGGTGATGTGCTGACCACCCATCAGGTGCATCTCAGCTGCCACCACAGTGGATCCCTCCTCCTGGGGGAACTTCCATAATTTCCAACTCCTGGGCCATTGTAGCCCTGTCCAACAATCTTTTCATGTCCAAAGCTTATCTCTGAATGACCACCAGTTGCGGTGTAGGGGCCCCCCTACCAACAGAGTAGGGGAATTTCCCCAGTGTCCTGGCCAAACTTCCCTCATTCACTAAAAAAATACCACCAACAGCTTAATCTGGTTCAAGGTCAGCTGGCATTCATCTGTATCCCCCACCCTTGGGTTGTGCCTGAAAATAGGCAGGATTTGTCTAGTGCACTTACCCAGTCAACAAAAACTAAATAAAAAATAAATAAATAAAATAAAAATGACAGGCCTAATCTTGGTGCTGCCACTGCTGAACATGCCCCAGAAATCCAGGAATGTTTCCCAAAAAATTTTACAGTAAATTGAGAGAGAAATCTGGTGTCAGTTATGCTGTTAGATGGTTAACATCCACCACCAGGACTGAAATCTGCTGTTTTCTGCACCATTTACAACAGTTTTCAGACCTAATCTTGGTGCTGTCACTGCCTAACATGCCCCAGAAGTCCAGAAATGTTTCCCAAAAAATGTTACAGTAAATTGAAACAGATATCTGGTGTCAGCCATGATGTTTTATGATGTCCTCCTATCTCGTGGACCTTAAACTTTTGAACTGATATATCAGTCTGGGGCCATGCAAGGGTTAATAAAGTATATTAAATAAAAAAAAAACAAGGATGTACAGTAGCACTGAAAAAATACTTAAGTAGTTCTTAATAAAATGTCAGTTTTTAAATGGAATGGTTATTCACAACTTGATAATAACCAGGTAGGTCCAGGTAGGTTCACGCAAAATAAATTTTAAACCAACCCCATAGAACACCTCATGGTCACAATATGATCTACGGTCCGGATAAGTGGTGTCTGGAGAAGGCAAGTACTGCAATATGTTAGTACTTACTAAATACAATTTTGACTTACAGATATATCAGATGGAATGGACAACAAGATTTGAAATAAACAAACAAAGTCACCTCCAGCAATCTTGCAGGGACCACCACTCTCTTGAAAACTATGTAGTTTTTTATATAGTATTGGTCAGGTAGTAAGCACCAATGGTATAACAGGGAGGAAAGGGTTAATATGGCAAGCAAATTAAACAGAAAAACAGGAATGCTGCAATGTAGAGGCTAAATCACACTATTAATTTCTGTGAGCAATTCAACAATGCAGTGTACCTGGATATGGACATGTGTTCAATGTCCACAAATACTGTTCTTCCAATACAAAAATAAAGCAGAAAAGTGATTAAACAAAGGGAAACAGGAACAGAACTACTCAGAATGAGTAACTGTTCAGATAAAGTAACCCAGAAAAGGGTCAATATGTAAGAAAAATAATACAAATAAATAGCACACCAACAAAAATATTAAGACTTAAAAGAAATAACTGAAACTCACTCACAACTAGTGAGCAATCTGTCAGATATTAGGAACTAGCCTGCTCTGCTTTCACACACACACACACACACACACACACGGTTAACCCTCCCCCACTCAACTCCATCACAGACACAGACACAAAGGAAACTGAAAACACTACCTAAGTTTAACTAAGTGCTATCTAAAGATACCACAACAAAAAAAATGTTCACTAGCAGTACTAGGAACAACATTTAGATTTTGGGAGCAATTAGCTCTCAAAAATAAAAAATAAAGAGGTTTTTGAAGGGTTTATTGGCTGTGATGCACCACACTGATCTGCTCTCTGACTCAACAGACAACATACTGTGCAGAAAACAGCCTGCATGTGATATTTCAGTAGTTTACCCACAATGCATTACAAATTCACAGGTGAAATTAAAAAACTTTGGCGAAATTGGTGAAATCTGGCAAAATTTCACATTACGCAAAATCACCATTCGAGGCTAAATTATGTTTTGCCTAAGCGAAACATTTTCTAATTTCGCACAACTCTATTGCGGAATGCAATTTAATGCAAAGAAGTGTGTAGTCTTACACGTAGGTAACAACAACCCCTTTGCTATATACAAATTGGGAGGTACCAATCTCAAGTCGGTTATGGAGGAGAGAGATCTTAGGGTTATAATACAAACCAAGCATACCTTTAAAGCTAATAATAACTTGGCCATAGCAAAAGCTAAAAGGATACTTGGATGTATTAAGAAAAATGTTGCCAGTCACCATAAGGAAGTGATACTTTCAATCTATCAGGCATTATTCAGACCACACTTGGACTACTGCTCCTTGTTGTGGTAGTCATAACATGGAGGGGCAACAGATGGAGAGGTGCAAAGAAAGTTTACAGAACTCATACACGGTTTGATGGGTAAAAGTTACAAGAAAAGACTGCAGCAACTGAGGCTACATAGCTTAGAAAGGAGGTGTGTCAGAGGGGACTTGATTTTAATGTTTAACCTTATTAAAAACAACTACCTATCTGCAGATATGGATTTCAATTGGAAGGAAATAATATATGACAATAGGTGACACAACAGGAAAATCAAGGATAAACCTTATAAAACCACCAAGAGAGGGGGGCTCTTTCATTCAAAGAGCAGTCAGATCATTGAATGTTCTGCCTCAGGAGTTACTTGATACACTTAATACTGAAGTTGTAAGAAACTGTTAGACAAAGAGATGGACAAATGGGAAGGTGTGATTGATACCACTGGGTATGTGGTGGTGGGGTAGACTTGTATCATTATCTGGTGCATTTCTGCCCTCACTCCATCCAAGTATCTAAGTAAACTTGTACTGCAGGGAGACAAATTACCTTGTCTGCACTAGCACCATGGCCCTGAAAGGCCCCTCCAATGGTCCTGTGACAGTGATGCCTAGCACAATTCTCCATCATGACTAAAGATATCCAGATACTTCTGTCATAATGGCCTTTGTTGCAACTTTTTGCAATACTTGGGGCTAGATTCACAAAAACTTGCAAAGCACAGTGCAAATATTTGCACCATGATTTGTGGTTGCACAGGTGTGAACAGGGCCAGAATGGTATAGAGCTAACCCAGGAAAGTCACTGCATCCTCAGTAGTGCTGCCTTGACATCCAGCCAGGAGAATGACTGTACCATGAATAGAGAGGGGGGCTATTTCCTATTCACCAAAACAGCCATGTAAGTCAGCCCACTGGGCATACAAGGCACTATGTGGCCATTTGCATGCCCAATATGAGCCCATTTACATTGACTGCAAGCGACTTAGTACAGCCCCCCTGGCCCCTGCCTGATGCAATTGCAGTCCCTTGTGGTCTAGTATTCACTCCCTTGCCAAGCGCCAGCCCCATATAAATAAATATATACCCTGGTGGTCAAGTGGTCCATCCCTGTCCCTAGTCACCAATTGCCACCCCTTTATAATCAAAACATGCCCTGGTAGTAAAGTGGTCCCTACCCCTTCCCCATTCTGTGATTGCCATCCCTTTATAATAAACATTATGCCCTGGTAGTCCAGTGGTCACTCCCCCTCCTGTGATCTCTGATCGCCATCCTGGTATAATAATAATAAATGGCCCTGGAAGTCTAGTGGTCCCTCCACCATTCCCCATTCACTGATTGCCATCCTGTTATGAAGACAAGAATAACCCTGGTGGTCTAGTGGTCCCCCCAACCTATTCCTGATCCCTCCCTCCCTGCCATACCTTCCATAATTACCCTGGTGGTCTAGTGGTCCCCCCACCCATCCCCAATCTGCCCCTATATGAAAGAGTATATTTTCCCTAATGGGGCTAGGGTGTGGGTGAGGGTGGTGGGGAGGGGGGCAGTGCCAAGGACAAGCAGAGTGTAAGTGCTGATAGTTAATAGCAACTAGTAGGAGGAGTGCAGTCACAGCCGCTAAGAGCTGTGAGGTGTTAGCGAAGCTTACATTTAAACAGACCAATCTTTGGTTCAACAAGGATCTCCCAGGGGAGATGATTAAGTCAGTCAGGGCATGGTAGGTGAAGGTCCTTTGTCTTTGAGATGTATTGTGGAATGGGACCTGGTATGACTGCCTGGATTTGCCCCGAGTCCTTTGGGGTTGGATGTTGGGGTAAGGAGGTATTGGAGGGCTGGGGGGTTAGACCTAGACAGGTTTTTTTTGGCTAGTAGACAGGTCCAGTATTTTACCCTGCCTGTAAAGTGCAGCCAGCAGGACTGAGTTTATAGGTTGAATGTATGCATGAGTTGGTGTGTACCTGTGACTAGTCTGCAGGCTTTGTTTAGCGCAGCGGTAACCCTTTTTATAGTGTGGTGTCTGATGCGGAGCTATAGATGACTGGATCATAGTCTAAGATGGAGATTATGCTGCTATTGACAGCAGTACAGAGTGCCTCGGTTGTCAGGCAATGTTTGTAATGGTGCAGTAGGCCTATTCTAGTGTTGACTGCTTTTGCAAATGATTAATGGATTCTAATATGTGTTCTGCATTTAAACATATCAGTAACAGACTACGTATATTTATTGTGTAAGGTACCATGGGAAGTAGAAGGCCATCCAGTTGTTTATCTCTTTCAAACATTGACACTGCATAGAGTTTTTTTTTTATCAACCCTGTTTCCAGGCCATATCATTTGAGTATTTCACTCAGTGGCAACACATACAGCACAAAACAGCATGTGGTACAGGATCATACCGTGTGTCATATCACAGTGGAGTACAAATATCTTAAGGATGGAATTACCTAAGACTGTATGTTGCATTTTTCCAGAAAAGTAGGACCCAAACTACAATAACACAGTACCAATGAGTCCTACATAGTGCCTCAGGCATTCCCAAAGCACCCCATGGTCAACCATGCCATATGCCCACAAGAGGTCAAGAATGCAATGATGCCTTCTATCTCTCACCATGAAGAGATCATTGAACCCTAGAAGAGTGCAGTCTCCATACTGTGAAGTTGGTGAAATCCTGACTGGAGAGGCTCATAGATGTCATACCTATTCAAATGAGTCTCCAACTGTATTGCTGCAACCTTCTCAATTACCTTCCCCAGAAAGAGAAAGTTCAAGACAGGTCTGTAATTCAGAAGAATGCCAAGGTCCAAAGTTGGCTTCTAAAGGAGGGGCTTCACTACCTCCCTTTTTAGAGCTTTATGAAAGACCTCCTCCCCTAGGGATGACCTGACAGTCCCCAAAATAATGAGTCCCAAGGACCTACCATGGTCAATAAGCAGCCAGATGTTCCCTGGGTTCAATAAACAGCAAGTGGAATGCATTCATGAGATCACCCAGAACACCTAATCTAAACCTAAGCTGAACTCACCCAGGGACAGCCAAATTATGGTCCAGATCTCAGGAATGGAGCTGGCAGTTCATGACAGGCCACTTGAGAAGATCCTATCCTGGATAGATGACATATTGTTAAGGAAAAAATGATTGTACTCATTATATTTTTTAGCTGAACAGACTCTCTAGGACCATAGATATGGGAAAATAAGCAACCTGTTTAGTGTGGAAGATTTGAGCCAGTTGGTTCTTCCCTCAGCAGTCACCTTTATTTATTTATTTATTGAAATGTTTCACCAGGAAAGGCACACTGAACAACAGATTGCTCATCTCCTGGTCCATCCTGGGGGAAGGGGTAATGGAGAAAGTAGCATATAATTAAAAACAGCATACAAGGTACATAAGCAGGACAACAAAGTAGTTTACAGATAGCTAAAATAACAACAGCAAGTATCATGGTAAGTGCAGCAGAAATGCACAATATATATAAAAAATAACAACTTATGCAAAAATATATAAGGACGGGGCACAGATATTTATGTAAAAAACAATAGCAAGGTAAGTGCAACATTGGTTCAATATGTGCAATATATGCAAGGTCTAGGTTAGGTGAAGGGCCCCTGTGTTGTACAGCTAAGCAGGAAGTTGTTGGTGATTATAGCCAGATGACAGAGACCAGACGGGGAAATATAACAGGGAAGGGGGAAGCCAGGGCAGGGAGGAGAAAAGGGGGAAGGCAGGGCAGGGAGGAGAAATAGGACAGTAGTAGAGAGGAAGGACATTAGTTAATTTCAGGAGGAAGAGAACACGTTGAGGAGAGCAGGGAGACTAGTTGCATGTACAGTTCACAGAGAGCAAATTATGCAAGGATGAAGAGAGGGAGGAGGGAAGGATGAGTGTCTAAGATGGTGTGGGAATGAATTCCACAGTTTTAGAAAACTAAATCAGAAGGCAGCCTGACCAGCAGCAGTAGACCAATGAGGGATCAGCAGAGTATGGGAGTCGTGGGATCTAAGGGAGTAAGCAGGAGGAGGTGGAAAGGAGAGAGAGGAAGGAAAAAAGACAGGAAGGGAGTGAATTAAACCAGAATTTGGTGACACATTTGGCACAGTGGAGCAGGTGTCTATTTCCTAGAGAAGGGAGTGCCAAGGAGTGATAGAGATGGCAGTGAGGGGTGTGAGCAGGAGAGTCCAGAGTGAAATGGCAAAAGGAGTTGAAAAGAATGTCCAATCTGGCTAAGGAAATCAAGAGAGCAGCACTGTAGATTACATCACAGTAGTCAAAAATAGGAGGATAATTATCTGGACAATTTCACACCTACCAGGGAGAGGGAGGCAGTTCTGGTTCCTGTAAAGGTCACCAAGCTTGGGGCACAGTTTTTTTCAGGATGGCATCAATATGACCAGAAAAAGTGAGGTTTTGGTCAAGCCAAACCCCAAGCTATCCGAATGAGGAAGTGTCCTTAAGGGATGCCCCATTAAGGGTATGGAATGTGGACAGGAAGGGGAGCCTGGATTGTCTCAGCCTAGTGCTGAAGGTCTTGGAGACTGTCTTCTTGGAATTAAGAAAAACTGATGGGAGCAAACCCAGTGCTAAACTTTGCTGAAGTCATGCTGAAGTCTGGTTGCTACATCAGTGGGGGACTGGCCAGAGGTAAAGAGGACCATGTTGTCTGCATACATATGGATGGAGGAGGATGTGCAGACAGATGGAAGGACATTTAGAAAATGGAGAAGAGTATGGGACCCTGCATGGACCACTGCGGTACACCAGTTTGATGGGGAGTGGGGGAAATATAGAATCACCAATTCTAGCAGACTGGGTTCTGCCTACAAGGTAGGCTCTGAACAAAGTCAGCAGCTGAGTCTGTTAGGCCCTCTGAGGACAAGGTATTTAGGTGTAGGGTGTGGGAGACTACAGTATATAAAAAGCTTTGGCTAGGTTGATAAAAATGGCGGAGGTGATTTGGCCACAGTCCATCCCTGAGCGGTTAGAGTCGGTAAGCCTAATCAGGGAAGAAGTGGTGGAATTATACTTTCAAAACCCAGATTGGAAGGGGGTTAAAAAGTTAGAGAGATGGGAGGAGAGTTGAGTGAGAACCAAACGGAACAGGAACTTTGTCTTTATAAGGGTGATTGCAACCAGATACTAGCTATAGTGAATGCAATGTCAATTTGTCCTTCAATGAGCAGATACTCCACCAAGAACATTCCAACTTCCATGTCATTCATTAGTCTTTAAGTATCTCAGCTTATCATAAAAGCATGAGGGGCTGTGGTGAGATGTCAAAGTGAAAACAAGATTTGGTATCAAGAGCTTACATAACAGCTACATTGTGGCCCTCCATGATCTCCTTAACCCCACTAATTTAGGCTGTCATCACTGTTTAGTAGGTCCAATACTGCCAAGACTTTGTGAGGCACCAGATTATTTTTATGATGGCATTGCGCCATCCCCGTGGGTATGGAGAATTAAAGAGGGTCCCCACAGTTGAATGACACAACATAATGGTCCAACCAAACAATCAGATCAACCCTATCTTTGCTTATGTTGAAACACAATGAGAAGACCAAGTCTACTATATTGCCATGCTGGTGGTGCTAGTGGTAAAAGTCCATGTTAGGACAAGTGTTACCATCTACTAGAGAACACACAAACCCATTGGTGTTCACTCTCAGTATGGCCATTGCTGCAGCCAGTGCTGCTGAAAAAAATATATAATCAAAAGCACAGGCTTGGCACATAGTAAAAGCAAGAAATGAGAACACTGCACAGTAGATACTGCAGATGACCGAAGGTATTGTGCCAAAAATGAAAAGAAAGTTACAGACTCAAAAATATCCCACCACTTTATCTCATATGAGCACGGCCTCAACAAAGACTTGATCCATCTGCTGGAGGACCTGTTGACCAATATCGAGGATTGATCATCAACCCATGCATTAGAGGCCCTGAGTACCACCAATCTTGGATACTCAAACACCGGAACAGCAACAAAGTCCACCTGTTCCTGCAGGAATGTGTTCCCATGACAGGAAAGCCAGTACACAATAAGGGTCTTGCAACCTGGGCTTGGCCTACCCTTAACCATCATATATTCAATTGACAAAGACATTTCTGCGGGTCATGCTGTAGGTCCCACAGTGGATCTAATGTAGATGGCCACCCAGCCACTTTGCACACCTATCTTAGGCAATGTACCATGTGATACCCTGCTTCCAGCACTGGGACAGAGTCATCCTTTAGCTAGGCTTCATTGATACAGACAAGGTAAACTGAGAAGTCCATAACGGAACCCTTTATCTCTGCAGTTTCCTTAGTTAGTGACCTTGAGTTTCACAGTACAAACTGAATGGAAGGCATAAAGCCATCCAGTTTGGTTACCCCCTGACTTTCTTATCAGCAGATCCCTAGGTACAGGAACTAAGCAGAGATTATTACTATCCTAGTTCCAGCATCTTCATGTGCATATCTATGACATCTCCACCCCAATATTGCACTTCCCAATGTCTCCATTTAACCCATCCCTTGACCCCTTCTCCACCCTCTAAGAATCCCCAGGGCTGCATAGCAGCTGAGCATCACTGATGGAAAACCAGATGTGGAACCCCAAAAGGAATGGCGCTGCATGACGTAGTTAGGGGAGTAGACATGCCTCCTAGGAACCCCACCATAACACATACTGCTGAGAAAACATAAACAATGATTCTATTAATATGTATTGCCCAAGCCACCCAACATACAAACCCAACCACATACCCCAACTCACTCATTAAAAGCAATAAATATAACAAAATTCTATCACTCACCCTCCTGAATCATATTTACAGAACAATAATATTACAAAAACTTTAATTAATAAAGGGGGGGGAGAGTCTTGCATGAGACCACAATAATAAGTCTAGTAATTTACAAGAATATGTCAGACATAGTGAAATAATACATCTGCTGCTAGCAGGTGAAGAATGCACAGTCCCAGGAGCAAAATACTGTGATAATATTGGAATGACCCCTTCACAAATTATGAATCCAGGTGTTATCAGCCAGTGTTAGGGAACCATGAGTCCAGAGCACACCAGCACCTAGTTCAGGTTGGGGTCTAGAAAAACCAGTGGCAAAACTCTCACACTAAAGTCCTGATCAGGACAGCACACACCTCCAATTACTCTCTCAATGTGACTTGAGACAGGGAAGGGGGCATTTATCTGATCACTTCCACTGGCAAATGAGTCAGCACTCTCATCGCTGACCTTTTTCCTTACAGACAACTGCAATTTTTATGGCTTGCACTTCTGCTTTTACAGTCCCACAGCAATTACAGTCCCACAGTCCACAGGTGGCAATACTTCTTCCAGAAAGATGCCCACAAACTCTTCAAGAATGCTCTCCTTTCCCATGTGATCCTTGTTTCAACAGTGTTAATTGACCCTCCTCCTAAATGGAACCAGCTTCCCAGACCATCCATCCAGGTAAAAGGGAGATTCTGGAACTAAGTGTTTCAACACTATATCCACTGGTGTAAACATTTTTTGCAAAGAGTACAGATGCTGGATATCAAAAACAGTGATAAGATATTCCTACCACTACAGCAGCTGCAGCACAGCTTTGGCAACTACAGCAACTACAGTCCAAGTTAAATCAGTGCAGCATGCTTACTGGAAGCTGAAACATAAAATGTTGTGTAGGAAATTGACTTTTACCCCATTGCAAACTATAAAATAATAAAACCAAAGCCTTGAAGTGACTCACTGTAAACTCCCTAACTAAATTAACGGCACCGCAGGTATATGGAAATCTTAAATCTTTAATCAGTGCATAATATATGCTCAGCCGCTCAGCAGTACAGGCTGTAACCTCAACTAGTTTCGCACCAAACGTGCGTCATCATCCTCCTGATGATGCATGTTTGGTGCGAAACTAGTTGAGGTTGCACTGATTAAAGATTTAAGATTTCCATATACCTGCGGTGCTGTTGTTTTTTCCTCTCAACTTTACATTTACAAGTTGGCATGCATTAGTGGAGCTGAGGATTTTATTTATTCTAACTAAATTAACACACAGTAAACTGAGTTAAAGTTATATAAAACTAGAAATAGTAAAAGGAAAAAAGAACTACTGCACATTGCAGCTAGAAAGAGCTCACTAATAGCGGAAGCATCACGTTTTGTCAACAGCAAATCTGCCGACATCCAGTACAGCGATGGCACAGTGCTGACAGTCAGTATTGTGCCTTCAATAAAAAAGTGTTTTTTTTGGGGGGGGGGCACACATTTAAATACAATCAACTAGTTGCTTGGGCATGATGGCCATCTTTTAAAGAAATCTGATTTTTTTCTGTTAATTGCTGTGCACAGTTTTTCTAGCAAGTGATTCTTTATCTGCTTGAATCCCCCCCCCCCCCAAGAAGAGCTGTAAGCCCACACTTGTGCCATGAGTCTAATTATGTGACAACTTTGTACTTTGTGGATTCTTGGTTAAATCATAGAAAGATATTATCAATTATGCAATTGCAAAGAAATTTCCTGCCCTGTGATTGGTCAGTGTATGCCTAGAACAGTGATGTTATTACACAATAACATCACTGTATGAAGCACACATACAGATTTAGTCTTTGCCGTATTGGTCCTTGTAAGAACATATTCAGAAGCAAATGATTTGATACCTTTTATTGGACCAACATAGATGTAACAAAAAGAACTAAATGCTTTAGCTTTCAGACCAACAAGTCCTTCCTTGGAAGCTTAATGACAGTTATTTAGAAAATCCCATACTTTAACACTCAGATCATGCAGAAAAAAACAGAAAAAGATTCCCATTGGTTCAAAATACTAATTTAAAAAATAACAGAAGAAAATGTCAGAGAAGTTGAATGGCACCAGTTCCTCTTCGGCTGAAAGAGCCTAAAGGTCAGATGTGCTCAGGGCATAACAACATGCAAGGAGTGCACTGCACATTAATTAAAATGACTCAGAGACACTTTCAGAATCAGATAACAACTACTCAGGCAGAGAGCTCCTAAACCCAATTATGAGTGTCACAGTGTGCATAAGAATGCAGCTACTGAAAAGCAAAACCCACCTGGATTAAAGCATGCTAAAATTGTAAGTTAAAATCAAGCCCCACAAAATAGAACTACAAAAAGTATTGCTATATAGCATACAAAGAGTAAACAGTACAGTTTACCTAAAGTGAGCAATAGTTTCACACTATATGGAATGTAAAACTTAGCTGGAACCACTACCCAACTACACTCTCAAACTAGTTATCATGCCCCATAAACCTTAATGTCTATAGTGTAGTAACAGGAGTTTATAAATGATAATACAAATTGGCAGTATAAGTGGCAAATAAAAAACTGCTTGTCAAGAACCACCAAGAAATTAAGACCATGCAGCCTGATATGTATAGATTTCAATAAATTCTCAGTGTATAATATAACAACTTGTGTGGAGCCCTGGCACACACATGACTGCACGACAGACTGTGAAATCCTGCCTTCCCTCCAGAAGTTACCATCACTCCCAGCCATCTCTGTGGACAGACTGAAGCCCCCCCACATGCATTTACAACATCTCCCATCCAACACATCATACACTGGCACCAAACACAAACCTGTCTTTTTGTTTGCTTGTTTGTTTGTTTTAACAGTATGCCTGAGACTGTGTAAAACAGCAAGTTGTACCTGCAAGTGCTGCTCCATTTGGCTTCGTGGTTGACACCCACATTAACATTTACACCACACTTCAGGGACCCTCAAAGTCAGCCACCTTTTGGCCCCACAGCATGTTCAACTTTAAAAAAAATATCATTTTGGTGATGCCCTAGAGAGAGTAGCTGCAGTGTGTTGCAGCTCCGCTTGCCGGCATAATTACAAACCAGTTTTCTGCTAAAAATTAAGTAAAAGCAGTGTTTACCTTCCCTGAATAGAAAAGGTGCTGAAGGGAGTAATTGGTAGTATGGGAGGCAGAGATAAAACAGCATGTCGGAGCCATCGGAAGACCGAGAAGAGGAAGTCGCGGTGGGGCTAGAAGCTAAAAGGCCCCGCAGATGCACTTCTCTGGAATTGGAAAAAACAACAAATACACAGCATGCAGCATACGACCAAATTCAGGAAGACATCGGCAAGATTAAATCTGCCTTATTTACCTTAATAGTGGAGTTTAAAGAGTGGAAAGGCTCATTGTCCAGACTGGGTACGCGGATAGGGGATGCGGAAACCAGAATTGCATCGGTAGAAGACCATGTTGTAAAGTTGGAGGCGGATAACATGGATTTGAAGAAAACAATGAAAAGAATGGAAATTAAAATTGATGACCTGGAAGGGAGATCTAGGCTCAATAACCTTGTACTATTAGGCCTTCCAGAAGGTGATGAAGGTAGCAACGTTACTGCCTTCATGCAAAAGCTCTGTGTGAGGATCACGGGCCCTTCGCCAAATGGGCCCATTTATGTTATAGAACGCGCACATAGAGCGATCAGGCTGAAACCAGAGCCAAATAATCCACCAAGACCGTTAATATTTAAAGTGCTTAATTATTTGGACAGAGATCACATCTTAAAAGCAGCCAGAAAAGCTGAAAGGATTGAATGGGAAGGGAAGCGCTTAAGAATGGTCCCAGATTTGACCTACAAAGTAAGGGGGGAGGAGCAAGCAGCCTACCGCCCAATCCAATCAAAACTCTGGGCTGCTAAAATTCACCACAGAACCTTATATCCAGCCCGACTAGAAGTTTCCTTGCAATCTGGGGTTCAGCGCTATGAATCGGCAGAACAAGCAATGGCAGATTTGGCGATCCGGCTCCCTCAATTATTTGGTAAAGGGGACTGATTAAGGTGGATCTTGGCAACGAATAAAGGACTGGGGTATTCTGAATGAGAAAGAAGACTGGATTTAGCTTTCGTACAGGACTGATTCAAATTACTCGGCTGGGAAGTCAAGATGAACACTGCATCCTCATATTCAAAGGAAGGCAATACAGGAGGAAAGAATAATGAACGGACCTCTTTTTTTCTTTACAAAGAAACAGAGACTGGGGCAGTTGGGGAGGAGAGTGGGAGGTTTCGTCCTGGGGGATTTAAATTTTGGGGTGGAGGATATCAACTCTTTTTTCGTTTATCAGTACGGTTGGCAAAAAAGCTTAAAAGGGGAAAAGTGGTTAAGGGGTGACACTGCTTGGCTGTAAATGGTCACAGCAATCTATAGGAGGATTACTAAAAATTGTATAGAATCATAAAAAAGTGACATTACTTTTCAGGAAAATGCAGAGCTACTGTGAAATTAACAGCTAGCCACAGAGAAGTTGGTTATAGAAAATACAAACTGTTGTTGGTGTTTGAAAAGGGGAATACAGGTAGAAAAGGGATTAGAAATGGAGAATTAGCTCTCGATAGTTTATAGCAAAGGGGTAGAAGGTTAGAGGGCTAGAGGAGGCAGAGAAAGCTGGCAAAGTGGGAGACAGAGGGGATGGGACAGAATTATAGGGAAGATAAGATAATATTAAGCAGAAACACCTCAGCATCTGGAATTTTGCTTGTTGCTTGCAGTTTATTATTAGAAAGTAGTCATTGGTGTTATGGTTTATCAGATGCTATGGAGACCATAGTGGGGCTGCTCTTTTTGAGGCATGGTGAATAGAATGTTAGGAAGCAGGCATTTGGCCTGGGTAGATAAGCAGGGGGAAAAGGGAATTAAGGCATGGGGTGGGGGAAGGGAGGGAGAAAGGGATTGAGGCAGGAAGTTACTATAGTGAAAAATGTAATTCTATTCAGGACTCAGATATATATTTCAATTAATATGAAAGGAAAACAAAAGGGATAAATATGGGGAGTTGGAAAGTAATATCTTGGAATATCAAAGGGGGAAGGATAACACACAAAAATATGTTATATTGAGACATCTTAAGAGATACCAACCCCACATCGTTATGTTGCAGAAGACTCATGTAATGACAGAGAAATTAAATCAATTATGTAAAGTGTGGGTGGGACAGGTAGTCGGGGCTGGAAACAACCATAGAAAGGCGGGAGTGGCCATTTTGATTCACAAATCTGTGCCATTTAAAGAAATTGAAAAGTGGCAAGACCCGGGTGGGGGGGGAGGAGATTTGTTTTGGTACGTGGGAGTTTAGCGGGGATTGAGGTGATGTTAGGCTCTGTTTACGGGCCGAATCAGGACACCCCTGAATTTTTTCCACCAATAGAGGCCATAATAGCGGGAGTGCCCAATACGCCGTGTCTCCTTGGAGGAGATTGGAATTTGGTATATGAAAATGATATGGACAGATCATATAGCAAATGAGTGGGCCTTATGCCAGCACAGAGGGCGCTCAGAGAACTGATATTAAATTCAGGTCTCACTGACCCTTGGAGGCTTAGAAATCCAAAAGTACATGAGTACACTTTCTACTCGGCACCACATAAGGTGCTTTCAAGAATAGCTTTTTTTCTTATTAGTACCTTTGCTCTAACAGGTGTAGAGGATGTGGGGATATACCCAAGAGTTTTGTCGTACCATTCTCCGATTTGGCTGAAGGTGAGACTTTCACAATATAGGAAGACATCTAGAGCATGGTCATTAAACACTCAACTATTGTCAGAGGAGAACCAGGTAGAAAGGATAAGAGATTTTATAGAAATTACTTGGAAAAACAATTATACATCTATCCAAGAAATAGATGTTCTATGGGGCACCCTAAAAGCGACATGGAGGGGGGAATTGATAAGAATGGCTACAGTCAGGAAACGTCAAAGGACCCAGGAAGTAGAGGGGTGGTTGGAGCGTATATATAATTTGGAAAAATTGCTTGGAACTGATTCAGAGGAACAGATATGGGGAGAACTTCAAGCACTTAGGGCGAAATATGCCTCTCATATATTAAATGTTAATACAAGGACCAATGCAACGTGGAAAGTCAATTATACAGGGTATGGGGAGAAGGCAGGAAGATTATTAGCAAACAGACTCAAACAACAGAGGGAGGCAAGGTGGGTATCTGCATTAAAAGATAGAGACACAGGACAACTCACTTCGGACCCGTCGGCAATTACTAGGATATTCAGGGACTATTACCAGGACATATATACAGCTTCAGAAAGACAGGGAGAATACAAAAATAAATTGGAGAAATTTTTAAAAGACTTGACATTGCCAAAGTTAAATATAGAATAACAGAACTACCTGGTAGGTAACATAAAATTGCAAGAAATATTAGATGCAACTGATAGATTACCGGAGGGCAAAGCCCCAGGTCCTGACAGCTTCCCTCCGGTCTTTTACAAAACTTTTAAAAAGGAGTTAGCTCCTTATCTGCAGGAATTATTTAATTACTTATTTGAGGCTCCTTTAAAAGAATCTGCCATATTTGAAGCCAGAATAGTAGTATTACTGAAGCCGGGAAAAGACTCCTCAAGTTCTGGTAACTACAGACCTATTTCTTTACTTAACATGGAAGTTAAATTGTTGGCAAGTGGTTTGGCACACAGGTTAAAACAGGTCTGGGATGCGTTGATAGGACCAGAGCAGGGAGGTTTTGTTGCAGGGAGATATTTGAGTGGCCTTTTTAGGAAAATCTGTCACTTGATGTTCGCATCCAGGGATTCCGACACTGATATGGTGTTGGTGTCCCTGGACGCGGAAAAAGCTTTTGACAGAGTCAACTGGGAGTTTTTATTTGATCTATTGCCTAGCTACAGTATCCCTACTGACTTCATTCGATGGGTAGATATACTTTATCGTTCCCCATCAGCGAGGGTGCTGTGTAACGGAGCCATTTCTGACATCTGTTGGTTGACAAGAGGTACAAGATAGGGGTGTCCTCTGTCCCCAATGTTATTTAATTTATATATTGAGCCATTAGCCCTGAAAATAAAAACTTCAAATTCAGTCAGGGGAATAAGGATAGGAACAGAAGAACATAAATTATCCATGTTCACTGATGATATTCTCCTGCATTTATCATGTTGACACCCATCACTACAATCGGCCTTGGATATTATATAAAAATTTAGTGAGTTATCAGGTTATAAATTGAATTTAACTAAAACAGCTGTATTATCATCATCCCCTACCTGTACTAAAGCCATGATGGAGGGATTAGGATTATGCTGGGCTCCCAAGTCAATTTCCTTTTTAGGTATAAAAATCCCCAAGGATTTAGGGAAATTAAAAACTTTAAATTTAGATCCGGTAGTTTGCAAATGCAACAAGATCTGAAGAGATGGCAAAATCTATCTCTGTCTCTTTGGGGAAGGGTAAATATACTCAAAATGGCTATTTTCCCTTGGCTGATGTACCCATTATCAATGTTGAACTTGGCTCTTCCGCTGAGTTGGTTTAAAAGGATGGATGGGATATGGTCTGACTTTTTATGGCAGGGAAAGAAACCAAGAAGAGCCATTCAGAAATTAAAAAGACCAAAGGAGCAAGGGGGTCTTAGTATCCCCAACTTATTCCTCTATTGTTTGGCCTTTCAGGGTAGTAAATATTTTCATTGGATAAATCCACAGAGTAACAAGAGCTCTAAGCTGGCCTGGTTATAAATAGAGAGACATTTAGCAAGTAAATATAAGATAGCATTAGCATCCCTGCTTTTCATACGGAGCAAGAAAATTCCACAGAATTTGAGGAATACGCCAATAGCATGGTCCGTGAGAGCCCACAATCAACTATGCAGTAACCTGAACTTAAGCCACACCTCTGATTTGGGGCAACCCATCTTCAATAATTTAAATTTGACAATAGATGGCAGAGTTATCACTCAAAATTTTTGGAGAGAATGGGGTGCGACAAAGTTATCAGAGATAATGACAGAAAGAGGTTTTATGTCGCCCTCACAGTTTAAGCAGACCTTTCAACTTCAGACACTGCCAATATTTAAATTTCTCCAGATTAAACAATGTATACTGAAGGCATTGAATAAACCCCCCGGTTCTCAAAGGCAGATAGAGTTTTCACAGAAATGGCAGAAATAACCATTCAACCTAGGCCAATAGCCAGTTTATATTGAAAAATGAGGTCTATGGTTGATAAGGATGTAAGATCTATAGCCCCATATTAGCAGATGGCCATGAATCTGTCTTACAACTCGGTGAAATGGGAATTAATATGGTCCAATAATTATAAGTTTATTAAACAGGACAGGCTCTGATTGAGAAGATTCAATATATTACATAATTTGTATGTTACTCTGGTTAAAAAAAATTTGATAGGGAGACAACATTCTTCAGCATGCCCAAAATGTACCCAGGAGCTGGGTACGCTTAGTCATATGAGCTGGACTTGTTCTAAGATCCAAGGCTTTTGGTCGGAAATTAAAGAGTTTTGTAGCCCATTGTTTGGGGGAAACAGTTATTTTACCATGGAGATATGTGTATTGGGCCACCTCTTAGCGGATATTCCAAGTAAATTCAAATATTATTTGACTTTAATATCGGCTGTGGCATTGCTCCTTATAATGAGGTATTGGATAAAAGAGAATTTACCTTCTTTGGGAGAATGGATTACAGAAATGTACAATGCTATTAATGTGGAAAAAGCGATAGGCTTACAGTACCATTCCTTAGGATCATTCAGCGAGAAGTGGGAGCAACTCACAGCCTACGTAGCTGAGAGGTGGGAGAAGGTGCAGAAGAATCATGGCTCCAACTCCTCTTGATGTAACCGAAAAAATACATGCAAATATGGATAATCAAGTGAAATGTATTAATTGATAATAATATTGACATTTTTCAAGATATGAAGTCCTGAAGGGGTGGGTTGTTTGAATGGATGGAGGGTGGGTGGGGGAAGGAGGGGAAGGGGGTAGAGGGAGGAGGGGAGAGGGAGGGTGATTAGGGTTGATTTGGGGACTTTTTTTCTTTTGGTTTGTTTTCTCTTTCCTTTTTTCCCCTCTTTTTGCTTGTTTTGTTTCTTTAGTATTATTTATAATTCTTTTGTTTTTACTCTTGCATTGTCATTGAAAAGCTCAATGCAACATTTTTTAAAATGTATGTGTTGGATCGGATATGTCTAATAAAGCTTATTAAGTGTCAAAAAAAACATAATTTTAAATCAAAATACTGTAAAACAAAAAGTAACAGAAACAGCTCTTCCTTCTCCTGGTGTCCTCCGAGATCATGTCAGCATGTGCCCACTTTTTAAACTTGCACTGTACAGTTGGGAAAACCAGAAAAAAATATCAAAAATATCAAAAATGCTCCCCTTCAATTATGGTCAACTAGTAGGTGGCTGAGAAGAGCAGAGGAGAAACTGATAAAACTGGGTATAAGACACAGCTGGATATAAGACACAGCAGCACAGCATAAAAATGAGATAAAACTTCGGGAACTCAGCAGGCAAACTCATTCTGGCAACAGCTCCACCTTGTGGTAGAAGAAATATTCTGGACTTTTTAAAAAAAACATACACCTACACCAACAAAAAATCAAATGAAAATGGATAAAAAAGTATTTTTTATTTTATTTTTTTAATTAACAAATAAGACATTGTATAATGGCAATAAGACACTCCAGAGTGTGTGTTATTGTGTAATAGCATCACTCCTGTGGTGGTGGAAGCACTCAGCTTTGCCTCGTGCTTCAAAACACCCCTGGATTGATGTTACTGCACAATCACACACACCCTGTCATGCCTTATTGCTTAAGTAGAGACTGTTTCATGATTACAGTGCAAGCAGAGTTATCATTTATTTGCAGTTACTAATACATATAGGATAGCACAATGCCAGCCTCAGTACCCACAGAAGTGGTACTGCTTTGCTTATGGATTTTATGTGGTGACTAACTACCAAGGTGACTTGTTTGAAAGGCCATATGAGGATCAGGCCATGAATGAGATGCCACTATGTTATGAAACTCATAGAAGCTCTTGAGAGGTCATGAGTGGTGGGCATGAGCATATGGTCAGACAGCATCTTGTCTTGCTGAAACATGCATTCAGTCTTGTAGAGGGTGGCAATCCACCATGTGAGCACTTTTTTTTTTTTTTTTTTTTTTTTTGCAATTCAACTTTTATTGAAGATTTTCAAAATAAAACTACATCCAGGCAGAACAGGATTATAATCGAAATAACAGACATGAGCAACAACACCTGCTGGATGCAATCCCCCCAACCCCTAAGCCCACCCCTCCAGCTTAATAACCCTTTGCACAGCACACCAGATATCTAACCTAAAACATATTGTTACCGAGAATCAGTACATTCTGATACAGAGTAACAGGAATATAATGGACCCTAAATTCGATCAAATTTAGACACATTATTTTGAAGACTTGTGATGATCCTTTCTGTTCTAAGATTTGCCAGGAGTTCCTGAAACCATTCGCCATACGAAATCACTAGAGTGTCTTTCCAATGCTTCAGAACCACTATTTTAACCGAGGCAGAAATCAGACTTATATGGTATTTCCTTATTCGAACATCAACCGTGGTCACGTCCCCAACAATACATATCTCTGGAGTAAATAAACTAGCCAACCCCAAGTAAGGGTCCAGTTTCTCTTTAATGTTACCCCATAGTACAGGAACTTTAGGGCAATGCCAAAAGATATGAAGTAAATCCCCAGCCTCACACTGGCATCTGAAACACCTGGAAGATGTAAGCATACCGAGGCTAACTAACTTTAAAGGAGAGTAATAAATATTATGCAACAATTTAAATTGCATTAATCTAAGTCTATCCTGCAAAAAAAATTTATGACAGGATTTCCATATGCCTGCCCAATCAAAGTTATATAGTGAAAAAAGCCAAGACCAATATTGTCTTGGAGCAAGGATTTGGGGGTGAATCTAAGACAAAAAATGTTATAAATAACAGATACTGCATGGGCCTTACCGTCAGTGGTTCTAAAGTATCACAAAAATTATGGGCTCTGCCCCATTAGGGGAGGAAACCAAATTTACTAGCCACCAAATGCCAAGTTGAAAACCTAAATATCATAGCTTGAGGAATTTGAAATTTATTCAATATTTCAACTGAAGTAATTAATTTTCCTTCAAGCGTAAGCAAATCCTTAATCAGTACCTTCCCAATAAAGGTAACTAAGTCGAATTAATGGGTTTCCCTCTATTAAGAAGTTAGGTTACCATTAAGGGTTGGCAGGATCTAAAGTATGAGAGTATTTAAAAAGTGCATAATTGCACATGAACTTTGAGTGAGATCTCAATAGGGACTTATGCAAGGAAATGGGAAGGGCTTTTTGCAAACAATATAGCAAAGCCCTAGGTGTAATTCCAGAATCCATTATCCGGGAAATCTCTAGATTTAACCACAGGTATATAAGTATTAGTTTGGGAACCGTCAATTACAGCGAGCCACCGAAGGTACTTGCTAGCATGACTAGCCCAATAGTACATGCCAAAGTGGGGAAGTCTCAGGCCACCGAATAACTTAGGATCAATCAATTTATAATAAGCCAATCTAGGCTTCTTATAGTTCCAGATAAAAGCGGAAACCATACCATGAACTTTTTTAAACCATTTAAGCGGGAGCCAAATATTTAGCATATTCAATGGATAAAATAAGCGGGGAAAGACATTCATCTTTACTAAATTAATTCTACCCCAGATAGACAAAGAAAGCATTGCCCATCTTTTAAGATCAACTTCAATAGATTGTAACACCGAGTCAAGGTTAAGCTGAACCAACCGAGAAGTAGATCTGGTTAGGGTGAGACCCAGATACTTGATTGCCTCCGGGCTCCAAACCAAACCAAAGGGGGTAATATCATGAGCATATGTTTTATAATTTAAAGGGAAAACCACAGATTTACCCATATTAAGCCTATAATTAGCAATAGCACCAAAATTATCGATGGTTTCAAGTAAAGGCGGGATAGAGGTAGACGGATACGAGATTTGCAATAGCAAGTCATCTGCATACGCCATGACCTTCAGAGTATGTCCCCAGACCTGAACACCCTGAATTCGCTGTTCCATTTTGATCTGCCTGATAAGGGGTTCAATATATAAATTAAAAAGTAATGGGGAAAGTGGACAACCTTGTCTGGTACCAACAAAAAGTCTGAAAGGGGATGAAGTTACCCCATTACAATGAATTCTTGCAGTTGGAAAGTTATAAATGGCACTAAGCCACGAATAAAACTGTTGAGGGAAGCTGAAGGTATCCATAACCTTGAGCAAATATTTCCCATAAACTCTATCAAAGGCCTTCTCGGCATCTAGAGAAACCAACACCATCGGATGGTCCGAATCCCCAGAAGCCGAGAAGATATGTGCCAATAACCTTAAATGATCAGTCGAGGACCTTCCTTTCATAAAGCCAACCTGTTCAGGCCCAATTAAACCCGTAAGGACCCCACTGATCCGATCAGCCAATAATTTAGTAAGAATTTTAATATCCTGATTCAGAGGTGAAATGGGCCGATAGCTGGAAACCAACTCATGATACTTACCCGGTTTCGGCAGGAGGACAATTACAGCCTCAAAAAGAGAAAGATCCGTAGCAGCCCCCTCCAAAATACAATTAAACAATCTCAACAAAGAAGGGACTAACTCCTTAGTGAAAGTTTTATAAAAGTTGGACGAAAAACCATCAGGGCCTGGTGTTTTATCGGAGGGAAGAGAGTTAATAACCTGATTAATTTCATTCTCCATGATAGGAGCCGTGAGAAGGGCCTGATGAGAATCATCCAAGGAGGGAAGATTTAGCCCATTTAAAAAGGTGTCTATCTTATCTAGTGATGGTGGATCCCTCATGGGAGCATAAATCTCCTCGAAGTATTTTTGAAATTCCCCCAGAATATCCTCCGGGGAGGTCTTAACCGAACCATCCTCCAGCGAACGAATGACTGGGACCAACCTAGAAGACTCTAAAAGCTTAACCCTCCTAGCTAATAGTCGACCAGCTTTTTCTCCCTGATCAGTATATATTGCCCCCATTTTAATGATCGCCCATTCCGCCTGTTCACTTAAAATCCTAAGATATGAGTCTTTTAATCTAGTTGACTCCTGCCTATAATCATCAGAGGAAAAGGCCGAGAGCCCGGATTCTTTCTCACGAATCTGATTAAGTAAGTTTGAAATACGCTTCTGCTTCTCCTTTTTTCTTCGGGAGGCAAGCCCAATGAGAATACCCCGTGTAAAGGCTTTGAATGCACCCCATTCCATATCTGGCCATTTGGTGGAGTTATTATTAAAAGAAAAAAATTCTGTTATCTGGGAAGAGATATACTTAACCAGATTCGGATCCTTTAATAACTGGTTATTAAATTTCCACCTATTCCCAGGTTTGGGTAAAGATGAAAATGTAATAAGACAGGTTACTATAGAGTGATCCGAGGGGGGTCCAGGGAGTATGTCAGTATTTAAAACCCCCGGTAAAAGGATACTAGAGATGAACATATAATCGATTCTAGAAAAGGTATTATGTACCTGGGAAATAAACATATACTCCTGGACGTTTGGGTGAAAAATCCTCCACACATCACATAAGCCCAATTGATCAATCATTTCTCTTAACGCCCTTTGAGCTGGAGATAATCCCTTCTTAACCAAACCAGATTTATCTATAAAAGGATCCATTACCAGATTTAGGTCTCCACCCATTACAATAGGTAAATTACAATAGGGGGAAAGTAATTCCACCAACTGGACAAAGAATCCAGGGGTATCATTATTGGGACCATACACCGAGCCCAGGATAATCTCTATAGTATATAAAATGCCTCTAACAAAAATGTATCTCCCTAAGCTATCCTTGAATATTTGAATCAGATTAAAGGGCACAGATCTATGCAACATAACCATAACTCCTCTGCTTTGGGAGTTACCTTCAGATGTGAAGACCTGCCCTATCTGAAGCCTCCGCAAATGATTAGACTCAACATTAAGTAAGTGTGTCTCCTGCAAAAAATAATATCTGCTTTCACGTGACACAAATGTTTTAAAACCTTATATTGCTTCAGCTTATGGCGAATCCCATGCACATTCCAGCTCACAACATTTAACTCCCTAGCCATTTGTAAGACTTTCAATATATACTAAATAACACAAGTCAGTAAAGTCCATCCATCTATACAAAACTAAGAATAGGTGTGCTGTGCAAACCCCCTTACCAAACTCCCCTATCTGATAATGTAAACCCCCCATAACAATGAAAACTCCCCATCCCCATTTCCTCCACCCACAACCCACCGATCTACCAATGAACATGGTTACAGCTCAAAACAACTCTCTGCTTCCATCCCACCCACCCAGCCACCCAAAACACTAATAACTCGTCCCACAAATAACAATTTTAACAAGATATTATCTACTAAACCCCATCCATTAAAGATAAAATTAAACAAAATAGTTATGAAAGCTATTAGCATATTACTAAAACTTAGGATAAAGCCGTATATCCCAGCTGGTACCAGGAAACTAATCAGTGAAAAAAAAAAAGGGGAGGGGAAGGGGAAAAGAAAGGGGCCCTGATACAGAAAACAGCCCATTACCCATTATTCAAATAGAAATTGTATACTATATGGAACTAAGAAACCCTTGCTTCAACTATATATAATAAGCTAGATAAAAGCTAAACTTCCAAATCGGTTTATAAGAGGGGTGGACCGTTTCAAACTATAACCATTTACCCCCAGAAAAACAAAGTACAAACTTGTATCGAAAGCAAAATATCTAAAGTAGTTAACAGTCACGAATGTCCACAATGAGGCAATTAAACTAGGTAATCAGGGGACCACCTGCATCTTCTGTATCCCCGAGCAATATCAGTATAATTGAGAGAAAAAAAAAAAGGGGAGGAAAGGGCAACTAGAAACTGCAAAATTAAAACAGGCACTAAAGGCCCCAGGAAATTGTCTCAAAGTAAAGTAATCGAAGTGATCAGACCCAGTCTCCATCCAGAAGATTAAGCAAAACAGGGAGTTAAACTGGGGCCAACAGGATATTGTCCAACTAGGCTTCAGTCCAGTTTGCAACTAAACCAAGGCATCAAGCTTTCAGACAGAGTAGATCAATGCCAGGTAAAAAAAAAGAAGTCCAGAAGGTTGGAAGGACAGATCTCAAGGCTCCCTAAAGAGGTCAGGGAAGGATAATTTTAAAGCTGACAGAGCAGACTCATAACTCTCAAAGCTATGCCAGGTCCCAGCTACCAGGACCTGGAACCGTGCAGGGTAGCCCATCCTGAACTTGATGTTGGCAGCAATAAGCTTCTTAATAATGGGGTGGTATGTAGCTCTCTTCTGTCGCATCGAAAGTGGCAAATCTTGAACCACCCTCAAAGTAGTACCTTCCCAAGATAGTTCCTTGACCTCCTTAACTCTCAAAAGAAAATGTTGGCGTTCTAAATAATTGAAAAATCTCAAAATAAATGTCCGAGGAGGGGCTCCCGGAGCAGGTATTGCTCTTAATGCACGATGAGCTCTCTCGATAGTATATGCAGTTCCAAAGGGTGAAGGGCCAGCTATCTTTTCCACTAAACGCTGAGCAAATTTAATAGCGTCGGCTCCCTCTTCCTTCTCCGGGAGACCAATAATAACAACGTTGTTTCAAGCGAGATCGCCTCTTCCAAATCCTCGACCTTGCTTTCCAATTTCCAGGAGCCTTTGCCTCATCCCTGCCACAGCTCGGAGCCAGTTTTTCGTTCTTACGCTCAATAGAACATAGTCGAGCTTCATTGTCCGCCGTCCGATGAGTTAAATCATCTAAAGCGCGGGATATATTTCTGACTTCACCCGCTAGCTCCTTCATATCATCTTTAAAAGGTTGGAACTCCTTCAAGAAACTGGCTAAGGTAAGCGGCTCGATCTCGGAATCACCAGATGCCTGCACTGTAGTATACTGCGTACCCGAGGCCCTTGCTTTTTTTGCGGCCTTTTCTGGGGTAGTCGGCGGGGTATGTCGGGGCAAGGCTTCTTTTATTTCCGCATCCATGCCTCAACTCCTGATAAACAGCGTTAGCTCTAGCAGTCGAGGAAGCGATAGGAATAATGCCAGCGATCAGTAGGGACCACAAAAAACGAGAATTAAAGGCTAAGTAGACGGAGCTCAAAAATGGAGCAGCTAGTTCATGCTCTGTACCACATGATCCCTCGCACTTTTTGCTTCTTAAGATGACATGGAGGGTTAGTTTTTATGTGTAGCTCCTACAGCTTCTGCATTGCCTTGGATGAGTAAGCAAAACAGGCACAAATGCAATAATATACAGTCAGCAACTCTTCAATGTCTGCTTAGCTTAGAATGTCTTGCACTACAAGCATAATGCAATGTGTAATGTAACACAATCCACGGACACCATCATCTTCTATCACATTAAACACACTTTTTTCATTATCACTTGCACTGAAGCCACCTTTTAGGGATATGGGTGCAGCCAGGTGTTAGTTTTGCCCAGCAGCTTGACCTAATTGTTAGACCTAGTGTGTGATTATGACATGAGGGTCATGGATAACTTTTCCTTCTAATGAATTGCAAGGGTGGGATTGGTGGAGGTACAATTCAAAGACATGGTGCATGGGGCCAAAGACAAACCCAGCAGTTCAGTGTAATGGGCTTTATGCACCTGAAAGACATTTAAGAGAACCGGCTGCTTTACATGGCAATGGGAAAGTGTTTTGCATTTACTCCGGAGACTCAAGTAACAAAATATATTACAGGCAACATAAAACTGTATCCTATACTAAGGTTAATACCATATTCTTTAGAATAGAAATTGGCCTATCAAGATCACTTTTCAGTGGTAGCATTTATTAATCTCGCTAACCGTGTGTTTATCAAGCACTGTCCTGAAAGAGTTTTTTGTTGCAAAAGACTTTGGTAAGGAGTTCCAAATATTTACAAGTAGGGTAAGTATATTTTATTTCTCTAATTTAAAATGATTTATGTTAATCCGTCATGCCCTTTTAATATTAGGTTCAATGTTCAGCATTCCAAATAGATTTATTACAAAAGGTCACTGTTTTTTTCAAATATCTAATAATAGAAGGTCTCCCATGATTCTCCTTTTTTCTAAACTCTGAATATTTAAACACACTAATCTATCTTTGTTCAATTGTTTAGGCCCCCAAAGACTTTTAATGCTTCATTGGAATCTCTCGACTCTGCTGATGTCATCTGCACTGTCATACATAGTCTAGGTGTAGCCTGATCTACAGTATATATTCTACCCCTTATATATATTTATTTCTTGTGGTGACAGTACATCTAATGTTATATAATACAATGTTAACCCTGGACACTGCTGATTTGCATTACTTTGAGTGCTTTATGGCATTGTCTACAACAACACCTAAATTTCATTGTGTTTCCCATGCTTGGACAACTATATCTTCAAGGTAACAATAACTTCTGGATTATTAGATCTCATATGTAAAAGTGAGCATTTTGAGACAATCCAGATCCCAGAGTTTGCGTACAGCCTGATTCAATAAATATGTACAGTACATAAAGAAACTCCCCATTTGGGACAAGCATCTGCCATTGGCTTCCTGAAGACTGCATTCACCATTAAAGCATAAGACAAAAGATTAACTGCATGCATTTTTGTTGAAACAGCATTAAAGCAGCAGTATTTGTTAGAGGGAAAAATATTATATAGTCCTTAATAATGATGTAATTCTAGCAAAACACTAATATAGCCATTGTTCTTTTAATTTTATTTAGTTCCTGAACTGAGATATGTTGTTTGAAGGGTTTTTAAGGTTCCTCCTAACTTGACATGTCCATCCTCAAACAGTTAAATATCTGAGTATGGCACTGTGTTATTTCCCATCAGAAATGTGTGCTAGCGTCATATTAATAGATTTACAGTATGAAACTAGTTTGTACAGTCAAAAAGTTACCCTAACAGAACAGATTCTTAGAAACTGACAGTAGTGGCCACCTTTCAAGACTTGAGTCAATACAAAATAAACAATAAAAGCTAAATGAAAAATAATTACAGTATATGATGACACTGTTGTCAACTAATAAATGCTGTTCTTTTGTGTTCCCTGGACTTAGGGGGCAAGATTTTCAAACTGGTTTTGTCCACTCATATTTTGAAAACAGACTAATGTCTGCACTGCTAGACAGGTATGTATCGAGGGAAGGGGGAGTTGGTGGTTGACACCCCCACCAAAATTGGACCAGCAAAATAAAAAAAAATGGAGCACAAAAGGTTTGTCTTGACATGGCCTCTTTGCATACCCCAATCCCCACCCCCTTAAAAATGACAGTCTTAGTGCAACCATGCTGCTAGACAATTCAACAGTATTAGATGATCTGGTAGTTTGGGCACAAAAAACAGAGCTCACATCAAAAAAAATGACACATGTACCACTTTTTTGATGCATACACTTTTTTGACACATGCACCATTTGTTTTACACAATCATAATTTTTTGATAATGGCATCATTTGTTTGATGCAAGCTGCTGCAAATTATGAAAGTGGGCCCCAAAACCTAAGAACCTTTGAAAATAGAGCACCTGAGCTTGGAGCAATCAGGCAGACAAAAAGTAGAAAATGTATCTGCCTCTTTTACAAATCCCTCCCTGCATGATTATTGCCAAGGCTAGGTAAGGCAGAGTTCATTTATTTATATATTCTTTCTTTTTTTGTTGTTCTGAAGCCCCCCAATCCTCTGTTTGGTAGTCAGACCCACCCTACCAATCATCACCCCCAAGCCCAGGCTTACTCCCCTGGGTGGGGCTGCCAGCAGGGATCCCCCTCCCAACGGATACTGTTGGTGAGCCCCAGCTTACCCCCCGGGTCAGGGCCATGGGAGTGGAACACCCTCGGCAGTTGTCGGAAGGCAGTGGAGATGGAGGTAGGCCAGGTCGTCATGCCAGGGGCCAAAGTGCCCTGTCCCTAAGGCTCAGGATGTTATATAATCAATTAAATACAAACAAATCTAACATTTTCAAAACTCATGCACCCACTTTATAATGATGAATAACAATAATTAAACAGAAACCCCAATTTTATTTATTTATTTATTTTTATTTAGTTGTTTAACCATGAATAGCACACTAAGCTGAAAACTTTTTTACAGGAGCAACCTGGGAGAACAGAGAAGTTAAGTGACTTGCTCAGGGTCACACAGTATGCAAGTGGAAACTGTGAGATTCAAACACAGGTCTGGCCTGCTGGATGTCACCAGATTTGCAGCTCAGAGCTTAAAACTACTGTGCTATACTGCCTCCCTAAATTTAAAAACTATATAGATATTGGGCTCATTTGTGAAATGTGTCAATGACTGCACTGCTACTGATTGGTGAAATTACTTTTTCTGACTACAACTACTGTATTTTTTCACTGAATGTGTGTTACCAAGGATAACCACCGCTGCACAATGGTGATTTCTGTTGTGTTTATGAAAGGAGGTGATTATTTCCCTTGATGTCTCTGAAGTGGGAATAACACTAGTTTTGCCTTCTGTATGAAGGTTCTTCCTCTTCCTACTTCCTGCTCCTCCTACTCTTAACCTCTGCCTTCCCTGTCCATGTGTTAAGATGAATTATAGGTGCTTCACAAACAAGGAGTTGTGGGCCATGTAATCTAATCCTCTATGCTGATGACACCGTTGTCTATTGCAGTGACCCTCAACCTAGTGTCATTGCTGCCAACCTGCAAGCTAGCCTCTCAGCACTTGAAGCCTGGTTCTCCTCCAACCTTCTAGTCCTGAATGAGGAAAAGACTAAAGCAGTCCTGTTTGGAACCAGGTGTCTGGGGGCCGTCAGATCCATCCTGCTCAAACTCCAAACAGCCCAGGGGAAGAGAGTCAAGGTCATTGTCAAGATCAATTACCTTGGAATCCTCCTTGACCAGGAGTTGTCCTACAAACCTCATAGTGACAGTTTAACTAAAACCATCCACCAGAGGATTGGGCTCCTCTACCACCTGGGACACTCACTCTCTGATGAGGCTCAGCGAGCAATTGCCAATTGCACTCTTCTCCCCATCCTCCTCTATGGGGCCCCCCTCCTCCAGTCCCTTTGGGAAGGGGATCTGTGTACACTCTCTTTGCTTTACCATCGAGTAGCATGCTTTGCAAACAATGACCCCCTAAGAGACATCACTGTGAGGTCCTTGCCGACCTCCATTGGCCCTCCTTAAGGCACAAAACTGGCCTACTCCTCCACCTGCCTGACCTACAAATTCTCCACTGCAGGCCCCCCTTCTCACTTGCGGGGCCTGCTCAACCCTATGGCTCATGGCCGTGACACGCGGTCCTCTGCTGCTGTCCTCTGGCCATCCCTTGGGTCCACACCAACTCTGGCAGGTGTTCCTTTAAATACTCAGCCCCACAACTATGGAACACCCTCCCAGCTTACCTGGTCCCCAAGCCATCTCTCCAAAGCTTCAAGCTGGGCCCCAAAGTTTTCCTCCTGGAACTCAACCTCTGCGGCTGCAATCATTAGCTCCCACATATCATCCCCTCCTACGCAGGTCTTACTCATGACCATGGTACTCCATGCTCATTTTTACGATAGTATCTGCCATGTCTAATGCTACCCCATTGTATCATACCACAGGTATAACTTATGCTGTCCTTTGTAATTACTGTCATTCCAATGTATATAACTATTGCAACCACTGTATGTTGTCCAATGTGTAAAGTATGTTTTTTTTTATGTAACTAATCCCGGGTCGCCCCTGAAAAAGGGACCTCTGGTCTCAGTGGGCTCACCCAGTTATCAAAATTTTAAATAAAATAAAAAAATAAAATGAGACAAATAAACAAACCTGGAGGGATCTGCTCAGCAACCTCAGGACAAGCTGCACAGCCATTTGAAGAAAAGTATCCACTCTTCAGTGTCAAGTTTTATGATTTTATTCTTTATAATTATGCAAGCATTAGGACATGAAACAGTCATCAATATTTCCTGGTAACTCAAACTATATATTCAGGATATATATTTTTTGTCAGTTGTTAAAGACAAGTTATTTAAGTTGAAAAAAAAAATGATTTAACTGAAAACCTTTTGCCTTAAATATTATATGTGGCTGAAGAAATCCATTTACAGCCTCACTATACTTACAGAATCAATGCAACACACGTTATTAAACTTAAGTTTATTTATCTATTCTGCTTTTTTCTCTTCCTGTTTTGTAAATGCTAGCTGACTTATGTTGTCCTTTGTCCTTTCATATCAACCCTGTTAGCATTTGCTGCCTTAACATTTTCAAATGCAATTACTTTGTAATTTATTCCTGTGTTTAAATTAATACTGTGTGACCCTGAGCAAGTCACTTAACTTCCATGTGCTCCCAGATCGCACCTGGAAACAAGCTCCGGCTTAGTGTGCCTTTCTTGGTTAAACAATTTCTTCCTTCCTTCCTTCCTTCCTTCCTTCCTTCCTTCCTTCCTTCCTTCCTTCCTTCTTAATATTGAGCCATTTGTTAGATGTCAGCTCTTGAGCAATGCCATATCCTAGAACACAACTGCAAAAACAGAGAATCCAAGTACATACAGTATTTAAAATAGTGGTGGAGATATTCACCTAAAAGTTTCTTTAAACTTTATTTTACCTTGATTTTATCATAGCCATTTTTCCAACTTTCTTTCTTGTTGACAGCTTATAAAAAATAGTTGTGAATAGAGATATTGCAAATTTTTAGTTCACCAGTGAAGTTTGTGCGAATCCAGATTATTCACAGTTCGTGAATAATTTATGAATTCCATAACAAAAGTGAAAACTTCACCAGTGCATTTTTTATTTTTATTTAAAATAATCTCCCCCATTCACTCCCCCCACCCAAGAACATAAAAATAATGATATCCCCCCTCCCACCACCACCCATGGCACCCTTCTCCATCCTGCCATCCAGGAGAACATCATGCTGCTGTGGTGGGTGGTTGCTTGTTGCTGTTTCAAAAGTAATCTTTTGGCCCCACCCACATATCAGATACACTTCCTGCACCTTCCCTTTCTCAAGTCCCACTGTCTTCAATAGGAACAACCACTCTTCACCCCATCCCCACCCCCTTTGCCCCCCCACCAGAGGCCACAGAATCAACTGCAAATAAAGAAAACAGTCCATCTTGAGCAGAGCATCTGCTCTGTTCACTGCCAACTCCTGTCTCATAATTGCAGGAATGGTTCAACCCACTGGCACAGCAGTAGTGCTACCATTTGTGATGCTGATGACCAGGGATTGGAAGTCAGCCTGAGGAATCAGAAGGCCAGTCGGTGGGAAGAGGTTCAAGCATCTACAGGACCACTCTTCTCCTCTGGGGGGAAGGTAGGGAAGAGCTCAGTTCTTGACTAGTCCTTGATGGTAGCCAGGGAGAAGCAGCCAAGCTGAGGAAGTGGGGGAGATGTGGCAGATGTTGGTGCATGCACCTTGACATCAGTGCACAACACATCTCCCATGGGGAAGGAAAAAAAAACAAACATCCTGGTCAAGCAGAATGTCTGCCAGCCTCCACAGGCCCCACACCCTGTGAATTAGGCACCTCATAGAATCTGTATTCTATCCTACTTGGTTGAGGAACTCCCTGCCACTCTGCCATGAAAGGCAATCGGTAAGGGACTATGGGAGAGATAAGCACTGGGGGAAGCTGGAGAGATGTGGTTGGGAGGACCAGCAGGAAAGAGGGATGGCTGGGAAGGGGTAGGCAGTTAAAAAAAGAATAATTACAGGAATGAATGAATGGTGATGTCTTTGCACCTAGTATAACCTGACTGGCTGAATTTTCAACCAGTCAGATTGTACTAGGAGCAAAAATGTCCCCATTCTAGTTGCCTGTATAGCTACTGCAGATGGTGGCAATGTAGTGACAATTCCTAAAGCTATAGTGAATGAATTTGAAATGTTTTATAGGAATTTATATAGTCATCTGGACAATAGTCCCATGGATACTGAAATTAAACAGTATCTTTCTATACTTCTCCTTCCTACTCTCAATCAAGCCCAGAGAGACCAGCTGATCTCCCTTATCTCAGAGATGGAAATATCTACTGCCATTCAATCTCTTGCACTGCATAAAGCTCCAGGACCAGATGGATACCCATCAAACTTTTATCGTACATTTGGAAAAGAGCTTACTCCTATTCTTCAAGAATTATATTCTCATATCTGTACTCATGGTATTGTTGATTCCACCTTACTAGAAGCCACTATTATTGTTCTACCAAAACCAGGGAAACCCAAAGATAAAGTAGCAAATTACAGGCCAATTTTCCTGATGAATTATGATGTTAAAATATTAGCTAAGATGTTGGCTTCTAGGATCACCAAAGTCTGGGATAACTTAATTAGCCCCGAACAGATCGGGTTTATTGGTGGTAGAAGTCCTTTAGATAATTTCCGTAAACTTGCCCATATTTTCTCCGCATCCAGAGAGACAAATACACCAATGGCCCTGGTCTCCCTGGATGCGGAGAAAGCTTTTGATAGGGTTAGTTGGCCTTTCCTTTTTAGTACCATGAGCCAGTTTGGATTTCCTCTAGAATTTATCGGGTGGATTAAGCACTTATATTACAACCCTTTGGCTAAAATATGTTGCAACAGGATTTTCTCTAACAGTTTCCGATTATATTCCGGAACATGTCAAGGGCGTCCATTGTCACCGTTGTTGTTTAACCTGTATTTGGAACCCTTGATTCGTAGTTTCCAATTATCCCCATTCATAACAGGTAGCTCAGTGGGATCACTTGAGCTGAAATTGTCAGCTTACGTGGACGATATTTTACTCCATCTCTCATACCCAGCTGATGTCATTCCCAAAATGTTGGATATAGTTGATGAGCTTAGTAGACTATCAAACTATAAGTTGAACATTAACAGGACAGAAATTATGCCACTCAACGTCCATGTTCATAGAAGAGACTTAGTTATGTTTAAGACGGCCTGGACTAACAGACTTAAATACCTTGGTATTATTTTGTCATCTTCAGTTTCTCTCTTGAAGAAGCTCAATTTGGACAACCTTCTCCTAACTATTCAGTAAGACTTAACTAGATGGTCTCCGTTATATATCTCTCTACAAGGTAGAATTAATGTAGTTAAAATGAATGTGTTGCCCAGAATATTCTATCCTTTAAATATGTTAAATATTTATCTCCCCCATCATGGTTTCGGAAACTCCAAAGTATGATCACTAAATTTCTGTGGCAAAATAAACCCCCATGGAGATCTTATAAATGCCTAAGTGCTCTGAAAGCACTAGGGGGGTTGAAGCTCCCCAATTATCAATATTATCTGGCGAGCCATATTGCTAAGTATATGCGGTGGGTGCCTGTCCCCTCAAATGATAAGCAATCCCAATATAATCCTTTATGGCTGCAAATTGAAAGGAATCTTATTATAGGGTCTCCCCAATGACTTACCTAAGCCACTTCGGTCCACGGTTATTTTCACTTCGGTTAAGGTTCACAACCAGATGTGTAGAACTCTGGGGATTATGCATACTAGGGATGTCTCTCAACCAATATTTGGTAACCCTAATTTCAAGGTTGGTAAAGCCTTTCTCTCACCACATAGGCTGGGTATACCTCCTAGCACTAGAGTCAGTGACCTAATTAAATTAGGGAGGATACTCTTGGTCCAAGACATAATGGAGAAGTTTAATTTATCATCCAGATACACTTTTTACATTTACCAGGTTAGACACTTGCTTACCACTCACTTTGGTCCTGGTTGGTGGGATATTAACTATGATTATTCTCTTTTTGAATTCCAAGCCCTTGCGGATCTACCACATGCGGTATTCAGTTTAGTGGTGACACTGTATGGGAAAATGTACCCTAATACAGCTAACTATTCACAGTATTGGATAGACACCCTTCCAAACAGTTGTGCTAACTGGGAACACTTTTGGACAGGGATTTACATATATAGCGCCAATGATAAGCTTAGACTGCACAATATTATATATTACACAATATGCACTTGACCCCGGTGAAGCTGTGTAAGATGGGTAAAGTGCCAAAAGATGAGTGCTTTAGATGTGCTCAGAAGCAGGGCTCCCTGATTCATATATTTTGGGAGTGTTCTTTAGTTGCTCCATTATGGGTAGAAATTAGGGCTAAAGCGGACCCCTTGTTGGGGTTACAAGACCTTTTTACCCCTGAGATTTGTCTGTTAAGAGATTACACAAAGACTGATGTGAGGGAAAGGAGATATTTTATTAATTTAATTTCACTCACAGTGAAAACCCTGATATTAAAGCACTGGAAAGATCAGACTGCCATTACCTATCAGGAATGGCTGGCCAGGTTATTTTATAACTTAAAGATTGAGAAAACCATTGCTAGTTTTAGAAATACAATTCCTAGGTTCAATGCCAAATGGGAGAAATTTCATGACCTATAGTCAATTGTTAAGCCATAGATTTAATTTATATCAGTGGTAGGTTATTAGTGCCCTAAAGGATGACGTTCTCATACCACCTTTCTCTTTTTCTCTTAGGTTGTTGTCTTTAGACCTACTCCTAGTGGGAACTGGGGTAATATCGATGATATTACAATTTGTGTACTGGCGTGGGGAGGAGGGCAATGGGGAGGTGGGAGGTTCTCTAGGAGGGGTATGAATGGGGAGGTATAAGGGGAGGGTGGGTGGGGGGGTGAACTGGTTGATGTATGGGTCAGTATCTAATGCAATGTATTCACAAGTATTTTTCTTCCATTTTCTGTAGCATGTATTGCACTGTTGGTGAATGTTAATATTACATAAATAAAGCATATTTAATTTAAAACAAAATGTCACCATTCATTCATTAAAACCACTGTAAAATAGGAGTGAGCACTGAACAGAAACACACTGCACCAGGAGACCATTTTTTATTTGCATGTTGATTTTGTGGGTGCTGGTGGTGAGAGAAGAGTGCTGGGGACAAGAAGGGGTTTGGATGGGGGAGTGGGTGTTTGTATTAAAGAAGTGGGATTTAGGTGGGTATAGGTGGGTGGAGTGTATTTAGCACTCAGGTGGGAGAAGGGATTACCTTTTGAAACAGCCTCAGCAGCATGATGCTCATGGGGTAGTGGAGGAAGCAGTGAGGAGCGAACTAGTGGGGGTTAGGGAGGGTGGTATCATGATTACTATACAATTCACATTTTTATTTGCCATGCAAACTGGCCATCCACTACATGAATTTGGCCAATCAGCCTGGTGAATAACAATGTGAACTACAGTCCCCAGCTCCACAAATGTGCTGAAATTCACAGATTTATTTCATGGAGCGAATTTCATCAACTCACACATCTCTAGTTGTGATGGGCATGGATTAATACATTTTATTCCACTTCTACTTTTACCAGTTGATCTAAATTTAAACTTCACTTAATTTCTTCAAGTTGAAATCATTGACTTCCACAATTATGTTGACATAGAAATAAGTGAAGTCTGCATAAGAAACCAGATATCTAAAAATGGGTCACTTCTATGATCAGTTAACCACTTATTGTTATGCTGTACTTACTCTGAGGATTTTTGCTTGACATAGGGTGGTGGATGCTGTCAGCACATTACATAAACAATCCCTAGTTGCCATAGAAATGGGACACAAATGCCAATATCTCAGACATGTGAGTTACAGTAAAATTAGAGTAAAAGTACAATAAAATTTGTACAAACATGCACAGCTTTCCTTTTTGTCCTGTCATTTGGAAATGTGAGCATGTACTGTGACTGCACATATTCATTTTATGCTTTCATATGCATGGCAAACTGTTATTTAATTAGAAGCCCTTTACAAATGGTAACTCAAATTAAACATTTTAAATAGATTTCAGTCGATACTTTCTTGAGCTCATATCTCAAATTCCAAATGGGTCAATGGATAATTATTTTATCAATGTGAAAAACCCTACTTTTACATCTGATTATATTCCTTTTGTGAAAGATGAACCAAAACTGAATATCTAGTGCTCCAACCATATAATCTGCCTAACGTTGAATGCTTTTATTAATGAAACTGGCTGCATGCCAAATCAGGACCAAGGGCAACACATTGGGTGATGGCAAATCATGATCCCAAATTGCTGGGATTCCAGAAGTTGGGAGGAGGGATGTGGCAGCCACTGCTAGAAAAGCAGTTGCTGGCTTGGAAGCTATAGTGGAACAAATGAACTGTTTTCTTGTAGTGAAAAAACATTAAAATCCTAGATGGCATGTATGAGGTAAAAATACATAAAAAAATCATTCTTTACAACAGGCAACAACAACCTGAAGAAGTGACCTGAGTTACTAAGAAATGTTGCTAAATATTTTGCTTCCTTTGCCTGCATTATTATGAAGAATACAAATCATAAAACTTGACACCAGTGAGTGGGTCCATAACTCAACATGGTTGTGTCGAATAACAGGTGCTCCCATTATCTCATCAGTCCTGTTCCAGTGTATTCCAAGATCGATAGACAATTGTCTAAAAAGTGAGCATTTCCCATTAGTGTCAATATGTGATCCTCTTTTACCATTACTAGTGCTGGGTGGAAATTGTAAATTCCAAATACATTGAATGTTCTGTGAAATTTCCTTCTGGCTGAGTTGTGGAATAATACAAATTAACTACGGCATGACAGTTCTTGTGAATATAATTCTGCAGTTCAATTCACTTTCAATTAGTTTTTATTGATCAGTAAAAATACCATTACAATCTTTAAAAACAGAATGTTTTTTTTTAAATACTATGACACAGCAAAGACACAAATAATATAGATAAATGTAAAAATTTTACAAATTGATAGGCCTTACAAACATTTCTTAAATGCTTACTGAGCAAAATATGTACAAGTTCTTTGACTACGGCAATACATAATTACAATGTATAAATGTTCTTGTAATCACACACATTGATTAAAGATGGATTGAGCCTTGAGATCCAGTCAAAGCCCATAATATTACAGAGTCCTTTGATGTAAAGAAGTAATAAATTATTAAATTACATGGTAAGTTCAAATTGCCCAAAATTTCTCCCAGCCTTTTATCTCTATTTTTATTATAGAGAGGGCAGAACAAAACTATGTGTTTTAGATATTCTTCCTGTAGTTTCTCACACTTACAAAATGGTGTGACAGCATCAGTTCTCCTTTGACGGTGATAAACATAATTTTATTTATATAATTCCATCCCAAATCTACATCTCAAATTCCTATCTTCTGATTTAGTTAAAATACTTAGATAGGGTTCAAAAAGATTTGTTGTTTTAAATTGTTTAAACCACCTGAAACTCTTCAGTTCATCCAGGCAAGAATAGTTATTTGAGATATCAGTATCTCTAATTCTTGTGATTACCTTGATTTTGATTTCCTCCCAATATTGAATTTATATATACACTATATATATATATATATATATATATATATATACAGTATATATAAGGGATATGCAATTGGGCTACTGCAAATATCCCTGATATTTTCCCCGAATGCAGTTTGACCCTATGACCTCATGAGTGGCATAGCTATGATTGAGGTTACAAGGTCAAACTGCACGAGGGGAAACATCAGGGATATTTCCTGTAGCCTCAATGCATATTGGATTTATGCAATGGTGTGTTTTTTTGTGTGTGTTTTTACTTTTTTAAATATGTGTTTAAATATTTTTATCTCCGCTGTTTTGTTTCCATGAGAGGCAGTAGTGGTAGAATATAGGGATGCTAGTGTGGTTTCTATGGTCCCTACATGGTTGTGTTGGTGAACATGGCATTTTTTAGGCTGTGTTTTCTTGTGGGCAGGCTGAGTTTTTTTTAAGCATGGTGGTGGTCATGCTCGGTTAGCGAGGGAGCTGTTCAGTACTTTTCGGTCCTTACTTAGCATGGTTTAATTTGAAAAACGTGTATCTGGTCGATCCTGCTTTTGGTATAATGGAAGCATGTTTATTCAGAGAAGGAAGTTGCTGCTGGATATGACAGTGAGGGAGAGCAGTTTGGAGGTAGGTGGTCCAAGTCAGAGTACTGCAAGATGGGTGGGAAAGGAGACACGTATTTGGTGAATTGTTTAGGAAGGGAGGGGTTTTGTGATGTGTGATGTGGTGTTTTTTTATATAAATTAAAGTGTGCAAATATATGAAATAAATATATAAACCTCTCAGTGTGAATGCCGTTTTCACACTGAGGAGGTTCTGAGTTACAGCTGTCAGTTAAGTGTGTGTGTAAATTTGGGGTGTATGCAGAGGGAGGGTTTTCTATGGACTGTATCTGCTGCAGGAAAAAGATTTGGGGAGAAAATGAAAGTGTTCTGTGTGCTGCTGGACAGAAATGAAACTGACAGTGGGAGCTGGCATACAACTGAGCAGGTGAATTGTGATTGTGTTGCTCGTGCTGCCAGCTCCAACCAATGAAAACATTTCTGAGCAGTTGTGGTGAAGTGCAGTTTGTGTCTGGTTATTATCTACAGTAAGGATAAATGACCTACAGTGAGAATAAATGCGATATTCTCACTGTAGGTCTGACCAGCAAAAAATACTGCTGTTATTTGCCACTTTTTATCCTCACCATATATATATATATATATATATATATATATATATATATATATATATATATATATATCTATATATATTCACAGATATGTATCAGTTAAAAGGTTTCCAAGACCCAAGGGAAAAACAACTTGTTTTCTTATCAGTTGCATCAGTTACATAGAGGAGGAGGAGGAGAGGAAACCCCTCTCCAAATATTTCATCTCCTCCTCTATGCACCAACAAGGGAGTCATGTATCAGGAAAGAGAAAAAGCTTTAGCAGAAATAGGATTCTTCTTTCCAAAGCCATGGATTACAGAGAAAACTGGCCCAATTATAGTTGTAACACAGCTGCTGGGACAGAATTGGGTACCATCAAAAGATGTCTATAAAGCTTATTAATTGGAATTTCAATATCGTAATGCTTTCATTACCCCAAATCTAAATAGCATAGAGAGCACATGTCTTAATTTTGGCATTCAGTACTTTAATGATGCCTGGTATCGAGGTTTTTCCTAACTTTGCATTAAATGACCGAAAGGCTCCTGATGCCAGTTTCATTTTATTTCTCACTAGAGTTTTTTGTTCTCTCCAAGTGGTGTCTTGTGTGAATCTTACACACAGTCATAAAATGTGACTGTTTCCAATTTGTCCAGGCCTATCCAGACTGAAGGAGAGTTCTTGGCCTTATTTCCAAATATAATCATTTTGTTTTTATCTGTATTTATCTTTAATTTCAAGTCACTAGACAAAGTTGAAAAGCATCAGGAATATAGCTGTCAATTGAGGGGGTGGCTTAGGCAGAAGTAAAGCAGTGGTCTACCTTTAGACTCCTCTAGCCTTCTTACAAGAGCACTACAAAAGAACTCCCTCCTAATGTGTCCAGCATGTTCATGTCCAGTGAGTGAGTGGAACAGCAAAGGAGTGGAACAGGTGGAACATTGGCATCTTAGGCAATGGCAGGCATCAAAAGAAGGAAGCAGAGAAGTGGGGCACTCTTCTGGTTCACTTAGGTAAGGCACCTGTTCAATCATGTTCTTGCAGTCACTGCTGGGAAGGACAGAAGGTAAAAGGTGGGTTTAAACTGGAAATAGGAGCACCACCCTGTCCAGGGTCACAATATAATGGGTAGTACTCTAGGGGGTACAGTGGAAACACAAGTAGCAACACACACCAAAAAGGGGGAAGGTAGAAAAAATGTATCAGAGGAAAGGGTACCTAAGTATTTCCAGTTACCAGAAGAAGTATTGAAGCTGAGAATTCTAGGAGTGGAGCAGTGCAGTGGCTGTAAGGTAGCAGTTTTCAGACAGACCTTCTGGAGACTGCACTACTGCCCCATCTGCATGTCCCTCTCTCTGCTGAGGGAGGAGGTCACTATATTCCAGGCCAAGTTGACTGGGATTTGGGGGCCCTCTTTCCCCACCCAGGGACACCATTTCTGACAATGTTACCCACAGAGGATGCCAGGAAGCATGAATGGCTGGGCTACGGTGGGCTCTGGAATGGTGGGATGGTGGGTCAGAGGCACCCATGGTAGTGGCTGGAGAGGATGTGGGGGTTCTCTGGGGTGGAGACACCAAGGAGTGTGGAACAGAACCCCAGAGGAGAAGGCAGAAGCAACTTCTGGTGGGGTGCTCAATTGTGAGGGGGATAGATTTGAGAATATGAAAGAGGGATAGGGAGGCTAGGAGCCTACACAGTGCTCTAGCCTGGAAAGATGGGGAAGTGGATCTAAAGGATCTCTAGGGTAGCAGGAGAGGAAGCATTCCTGGATGTCATTGTCAACCTGGGCACTAATCACCTGGCTAGAGATGGGGCTGGGATAGTGCAAGGGGAGTTAAGCAAGCTGGGGAAGGGTCATAGACAGGTAGCATGCTTAGTGGCTTTTGCCAAAGTGATGCCTGTCTAGAACAGGGGAGAGGGGAGGGATCTCACACCAAGATCTTCAACTCATGCTTAAAGGAGTAGTGCAGAGAGGAGGGGTCTGGCTACAATGGAGGTCTGTGGATCCACCTGGAGAGAAGAGGGCCTTCACTATGGTGATGGCTTGCAGCCATCCAGAAGGGGAACTGCATTTCTTAGTTGACAGTTTAGATGCTACTTTGATGGACATTTAAACTAGCCAAGGGCTGGCTCCATGGTGCTGTGCAATGGAGCATCACTCTGGCACTCTGGTGATCTGGGTTAGCACCCTGAGTCCGGACATCAGGAGTGGAGACTGGTAGGGAGGGAGATAAAGTGTGCTTTGGATGCTTCCCTCCTGGGGGGAGGGGGAGGGGGAGTGGGCCATACTGGACCATGCCGCAGGCAGCTCCTGTATCACCTGTCTGAACCAGCACATGTTTCCCACATGTCATATTCCCTGGCAGTCTAATGCCCCCACCCCTGATCCCCATTCCCTGCTGTCACTATATGCCAAATGACCATTTCCCTAGTATTCCCCACTCTTGTTTGATCTCCATACAACACCCCATAACAGCCCACCCACTCAGCTTCCAACACACCCACCTGCGGGGTTTCATTTCATTCACAGTGCATTACAGCTATTTTCATTTTCTACCATCCAGAGACTGAACAGACACAACCCCTCAGTTCACCATCTCAGTCAGTCACAGTCTGAGGGATAGGGAAGTGAGCATGCACCTAATATGGAAGCAGAGTTAGGGTCTGGCTTCCTTAAACTGTGACTGTTTAGGGCATCCAAAACCTCTGAATATGCCACTGTTCCTTATATGCAAGAGGAATCCCTCATTTGCCTAGGTGTAGTGATATATTTTGCATATGTATCCTATCTATTTAGAGTAATAAACAGGGTGCATTGAATATGGCTCCATCTTCTACAATTGCATAGTGAGGTTTGTCTTTAGGGGGCAGACTCAATTGTTCAGGTGACCAGCCAAGAAAGGCTTTAACATGCCCAGACAAGTTGGGGAGGGAGAGTAGGGGATGGGGGAGGGAGGGGCTATGGGATGACACACTCAAGGGGGAGGAGACAAGAGGCATTGAGGCATAGTTGACCTCACAAAGAAGGAAGAACCTTCAGGACTGGCAGGGAGCCAAGGAAGGTGAGGGGTTATGGGGGTATGAAAGCAGCTGTAAGGAAGCAGCCGGTCTCATTTCGTGCTACTCTCAGATTTTGCTGGTTGGGAGCAGCACATCAGATTGGCTAACTTACTGAAGGTAGTTTAAAAAAAAAGAGAACAATTTTAAGTAAGGTTACTTGACTTTAAATTGGAGTTTTAGATCTACTGGCAAAGCAGTCAGAACATATCTCAGGAATCTTCAAGCAAGAACCAGATATCTACGTTCCTGTGACCCCATGTAGCAGGTAAGGCTGGGTCCTAAGGGTGGGTTTGTGGTGATGGTATGGCAAGAACAAGAAGCAGTTAGCGCATTAGCGCAGTTAAGGCTAAGATTGTGTCTGGCGAGGTTTTTTGCTGCTGTGTTGCTGGAATTTATTGTGAAGGACCAGATGCAGGTACATAAGCTTGTCTGTTGTTTGTGTTTTTCTCCAGTGGTTGGTGGTTTCGGGCATAGGTCTAAACAACCTGTTTGTTTGTCGGGGGAGAGAGGCGTTTCTGCTCTGGTTGTTTTTAGCCTGGGTTTAAGCCCACAAGCCAGTTGTGGTCAGCGTTTGTTCTGATCGTTCATTGGGACCACAGTGAGTCAGATCTACCAAAGAGGGAAACTGCGTGTTCAGGAGAGAGGCTAAAAATGCCATGTTGGGGAGCATGTTTTTTATGCTAGACCGTCTGTCTCAACCACAAATAATCACAGAATGAAGTAAATGCAAAAGCAAAAGCACATGGTTCCACAGAAAGCAGTGCAGGGAACGGTCTGCCATGGGAGGTCAGAGATTTTGAACATAGAGGAGACAGAGGGGACTAGATACGGGAAGGGGGAGTGGGTGAGAGATGGCCCCCCTGCATGTTTCTTTTGCTAAGGCTCCCGAGGAAGAAGGTGTCCAGGGGAACAGCATCTTGTGGTAGGCCACAGGCTGAGTTTTCCAGGTGGGGGGGAATCTCACATGTTAGGGAGTGAGCACAAGAGACAATTCCCTATCGTGTGGCCCGATTCGACCAGTAGTGAGTGGTCGACCATCGATATGCAACATGGTCGGACCCAGCATCAACAGCACAGCACAATTAAGATGGAGCCACTCAGGTTTAATCAGGAGAACACCATTATTTGCTGAGGGCAGACTCAGCAGAATACAGCAGAGGGCACAGATAGATTTAGTAAGTGACAGCACCGAAAAAGAATGCCACAAGAGGTGTCATTGTGAATTTCACTCTGTTTTTTTTTCCTCTTTCCAAGGCTGAAGTTGGGATGTGGTCCACATGAGTCTGGGCACATAAACCAGCATAAGCCACGTGGTGGTTGGTGGAGTGCATGGCCCACATTAAAGAACAGGCCTACTAAGACAGCCATTTTTACTGAGTCTATTGCAGTTTATATTCCAGTTTGTGCATGTTTTTAAGGTGTGCATTGATGTGGCAATATCCGGAAGGGCTGGTTCACAGGTCAGTGGGAGGCAGAAGGGATTTTGTTTTTGGGGAACAAAAGTCACTGATTAGGCCTGTGCATGACAAAATGATGGACACCACAGGGCATGAGACTCAATGAGAGGATAGCAGTATGGTTTTTCTTCAAAGGAACAGGCTAGAACAGGTGTACCATTGGAGGGCAATAACAAAAAAAAACACAGCAAATTAAAGGATCGATAAATAAATAGTAGAATGGAACCACTGAAGTGGCTTTATCTGACAGGATAATTTTTGGGTCTTACAGCAGCCACTGTTAGCTCAAGGGGCATAAATTGGCAAGAAAATAATTACACAGGGACTATTAAGCCAGAAAGGCTACTTTGAGAAGCAGGGAATATGGGGGTTTAGTGGGATAGGTAAAGTAGTTTGCTGAGACAGGACATGGTGCATAGAGAGAGGAAGACAGACAAGGGCACTATATAAAACAAACAAACAAAAAACAGATTAGTGTACCCAAAGCAACCCCCCCAAAACAAATTAAAAAGGAGGAGGAGGATGTACACATTCAACTCAGGAATAGGGACAGGATGACTAATACTACCACTAGGGTACTGGATAAAGGGATAAGTGCAACCTCCCCCTCCCCCAATATATATGTGTGTGTGTGTGTGTGTGTGTGTGTGTATATATATATATATGTGTGTGTGTATATATATATATATATATATATATATATATGTGTGTGTGTGTATATTATGGTAGCATGGTAGTGTTACCATAGTTAAGGTTGAGTACCTCATTTAAGGTTAAATGGTGAAACTTTGCACCTTGATAACTTTGCCACTCTTCAATGGATTTGCCTGAAATTTGGCAGACATGGGATGAAATGACAGATCTTGGGATCTGCCAACTTTCATATTAGTCATGTATACGGCTACGGAGTTATTAAGCGACAGTCTGGGGCACATTTACAGTTTTTGTGTATTCTTTGCTCTCGCCTACAGGTCGCAGAGTTTATGTGACTGATTCAAAGACTTCAGGAAATGTGTGGCCAGGGTTCCCGATGTGCCTTTTGAAGATTTCATGAAAAGATATTGAACGGTTCAAATGTTATTCAAAAAACAAGTTTCCCATTATAGTCAATGGGAAAAGTTAAAAAGTTCGACAGTGTTGCAAATGCAGTTTTTAGTGTCACAAATGACCCTAGCAGCATCGCAAATCTGCCATTTTGTTTTCAGTTACTGATCACAGAAATGCTTGGCATTTAAAATTGGGACCATCAAGGGACATCATTCTTTTTGTGTTTACCTATTCGAGCCCTGAGGATGCTAGGCATGTCTTTTTTAAACACCCCAGAAGTACATTTTTAAAATTGTTGGAAAAAGCAGTGTCACAAAATAGTGTCGCACCTGCGACACTGCAGCACTTTTTTGTGAAAGGTGTCCCAAATCACGACACTACTTTTCTTTTTTTTTGAAATTCAAGTTTATTGATTTTAACATAGCAAACATAAACAAGATCATTACATATCTTATGTCAGGTATCCATACATGGTATAAAGAAAAGGGAAACAAAACAAAAAAAAAAAACGACACTACTTTTCAACACTATGGCCAAAATGACAGGAATTGTTTGCCACCCTGCTGCAAATGAATGATCTGGTCTTTTGGGTTGAAATTTGGAAGGAGGAAAGCCAACATCTCACAGATGTGCCTTTTTGGTGGTTTAGTGAAATACTGCTGCAGGGATGCAAAGTTACGGTACTCTGAAGTTCACGCTTTTTCCCACTGACTAACATTGCAGCATCCACCGCGCCTTTCGGGGCCCTTATCTCGGAAACGGTGAGAGATAAGAACTCTTCATCAGAAAAATGCTTAGCCCCCCCAGGTGGGGGCTAAGTGCAAAACTGCCAGGAAAGTTATAATTCATATGAAATGTTAATTATTTTCGACGTAGTACGGTTCCTGAGATATAAGCAATTTAGTATTCCAACTCCTCATTTTCTGCTTCAAGCCCCATTATTATGCATACATTCTTTGTACTCACTGTGTGTATGCAACTGTTGGGGAAAACCAGGATGTGCACTCCAGTTACTGTTACACATAGCATTTCCACTTGCAATTCGGTACCCATTTGCATTAGCGTTCCCATGTACGCCACAGTGTGCGTTATCCTTTGTGTTTCTGTTTGAGCTTGCATTTGGTTACTCTTACCATTTGTGTCTACAGTACTGTTTCTGTTTGTGTTTCACTTTGCGTCACTGTGTGCATTACCATTTGCATTTGTGGACGCCCTTCCATTTGCGTTTGTGTTTGTCTTTTGTTTTGCGTCATCTTTGTTGTTACCGTTACCATTTGCATTTTCAATTGCTTTCACGTGCCCATACGCATTATGGTTTGCATTTCCATATGCGCTTGTGTTTCTGTTTCCTTTGGCATTATTGTTGCTGTTACTGTTACCAGTTGCATTTCCAATTACGGTACCGTGACCGTGTGTGTTACGGTTTGTGTTTTTGTACGTGCTTACATTTGCATTTCCGTTTCTGTTTCCTTTGGTGTTATTGTTGCTGTTACCATTACCATTAGTATTTATAATTGCAGTACCGTGACCATCCGCATTATGGTTTGCATTTCCGTATGCGCTCGCGTTTGCATTTCCATTTCTGCTTCCTTTGGCATTATTGTTGCTGTTACCATTACCATTTGCATTTACAATTGCGGTACCATGACCATGCGCATAACGGTTTGCGTTTCTGTATGACCTTGCGTTATGCGTTTCTGTTTCCTTTGGTGTTATTGTTTGCTGTAACAGTTAACATTTGTGTTTACAATAGTGGTAACGTGACTGTACGTGTTACCACTTGCATTTCTGTTCATACTTGTGTTTCCATTTGCATCACTATTCGCTTTGGCATCACTTCGCACTTGCGTTTCTATTAATGTTTCTGTTACCATTTATGTTTTTGTCACCATGTGCATAACCATTAGTGCTTGCATTTGTGTTGTAGGTACCGTTACTGTATCACAAGACATCACATGGTGGGAGCGTGAGGCCCGAAGGGCCAGTGCTCCCACCACTGCATTCTAGTCACTATTTATAGTCCTTATTCTCAAAAAGAAGGGAAATTCATGGCAAAAAAAACTCCATTTAATGCATCAGTTAGGGTTGTTACACAGCGTCAAAAGCGAAGAAATTTGGTGTTAGGGTTGAAAGCCCCCCTTGCACCCCCCCAGCCTGCCCCACCAACCGGCATCTGGGTGTGCACTGGGGTCATCGGTCCTAACTCTCACTCCATTCTCCTATACCTCAGCTTGCTTACACATGTGATGGGGTGAGGTTAGGGCTGACAATCCACTGCACACCTGATTCCAGGTTGGGGGCAGGCTGGGGTGCAAGGGGGCTTAACCTAATAATTAATGTGCCTACTTTTGTCGCTGTGGAACAACCCTAATTGATGTATTAAATGGATTTTTTACATTAATATATATATATATATATATATATATAAAACATAGATATACAATAACATAGTCAGCTAGAATGAGTCTGTAGCACACAGTGAGATGGGGCCAAGTGTGGAATCAAATGGTGGAGGTGTCACCACAGGAGTATAAGTGTCAGGGGATGGCTATTAACCAGATTGCTTTCCTTTACAGCATCATTTTTCATGTTTAGAAAATGATATTCAGCATGGCACCAAGAAAGAGCAAGCCTTCAAGGGAGAATGACTACAGTACTATCCTTGAGTTAGTGGAGAAGGCCGATAAGGTATGGGAGCTGGTGGGGGGCATGAAGCATAAAGGGTGGAGAGGCAAATGGAAGGCAGAGAAGGGAAAGGTGTGAGGATGGGGCAGGTGGCCGTCGAAGGGACAGGGTGGCCCTGGGGCTCCATCCCAGTCACCCAGCCATAAGAGACACCACCATGACCTGACAGCCCTGAATGGCCAGAGTCGGTGGCCCCTGTCCTACTACCACCCCAACCAGAGCCTCTTCTCCCACCCATCCAGGTTCCTGCTCCTCTGCCACCCCTTCACCAAGTATGCCAGCCCTGCCTGAACCTGCACAAATGCCAGTCCCAGACACCACAGGAGAACAAGCACCTGAACCATCAGTGCCTGAAGCAAGCCCCTCAACAGGTAATGGGGGGTAAACATAGGCAGTAGTATAAAGGAATAGGTTGAACAGATGATCACAACCATGGGGCAAGATGGATTGGAGACATTTTTAGAAGGCAATATCTGACATTAAGTCAGGGAAAGGGGTAAAAGAATGAGGTGCTATGCCTATGATGAGCACAGAGCTGGGGGAAGGGACAAGGGATATAGGTGCTCCAGGAATGAAAATAAGGGAACATGTACCTATAGCCAAAAAGGAAAAAATATGTAAAGGGGAATACGTGGATATATTTGAGCTAGTAAGTAGGGAAGTGGTAACAAAGTATGATGAAAAGAACAGCATTGGTAAGAGTGAGATGGTGGATGCAGTGGTACTGTTAGAAAAAAAGGACGAGGGTAAGTTCACCAAGGGCAAGACCTGGGATGCGTGGTTTGTAGGTTTTGCAACCTATTCTATGATTGTGTTCGAGAAGAAACCCTAATTAGAGATTCCACTAATCACATATTCATTGATAATATGCAGGGCAAAAGTGAAGGGAGGTTTTGGTTGGTTATATTATGATGACTTCTTCAGGCAGAGAATGGCCACCTATGGGGATGTCTGTTGGGATACAAAACAGTTAGATCTGTGGACTGCCTATGTCACAGACCAGGCCATGCCTGAATGGGATGGGGAGAAAAGCCACATTACTACAAAAGTGCTGCTGGGGATATAACAGGGCTTTCTGCTCCCAGCCACAATGTAGATTTCACCATGCCTGTTCAAAGTGTGTGGGTAATCAGCCAGCCTCAAGGTGCCGTATGAACTGGAACTCCAGGGGACAATACAATGAGGTCTAAGGCAACCCCAGTCAGCCCTTTCAGGGGGGACAGGTGGAGTATAGGGGAAACAATGGAACAGAGGCTACAGAGGGAGGGGAGGCAATGGAAGGGGTGGACAAAGCTTTTAATGAAAGAGAGGACAGCAGCACAGAAAAGGGGATACAATATTGTATGACAAAAACACCAATAAACATGGGTAAGTTAGAAGACTGGTTGAAAGGACTCCAAGACACGAGGGAGGCCTCTCATTTAATACAGGGATTTAAGCCAGGTTTCAGCCTCCATTTTCAAGGGTCCAGGGTAGGCAGGGAAGCCAAGAATTTAGGATCACTGCCGGGAAAGGAGGGGAATTTTAGACAAAAAATACAGAAAGAAAAAATGCGGGGCAGAGGCCCCTTGAGCAGCCAGGAGGGTACACAGTCATCCATCACCTGTCTTTCCTGGAGGGAGATACAGTAAATGATTACATCAAGGAGAGGGATTCCAGAGTTACATATGCACCGCTGGAGGAAGCGATACAGATTGTCTGGGTGACACCACAGGCATGGCTGGCTAAAACAGACACTGAGTCAGCTTTCAGGCTCCTTCCATTGTGGGCACAAGACTGGGACTTATTATCTTTCAAACAAGATGTGCAATACTATTTTGACGAAGCCAGACCTATAGGATGCTTGACTGCCTGTGCCTCCTTTGAGCTGTTTAGCACATGCTTACAAGGGATATTTCAATGAAAGACAGGCTGCAGGACAGTCATTCACTATTTAGATGATTTCCTTCTGATAGGGAGTGGGAGGGAAGAGACAGAGAGAATGCTAAAGAGTTTTCAAGATTTATGCAAGGAGCTGTGAGTGCCCTGGGCACCGGACAGGACCGAGGGTCCTAGTCAGGCTATAGAATTCCTCAGGATTGAGATAGGCGCTAAGGAAGAGGTGTTTAGACTACCAGATAAAAAAGTACGGAAGTTAAGGAAACTCATACAAAAGCATAGGACCAGGCACAGAGTTCAACTCAGACAGGCACAATAGCTGATTGATCACCTTAATTTCACTTGCAGGGCCATCAGCCCGGGGTGAGTATTTACCAGATGGATAGCAAAAGCGATGAGGGGGTTGATGAGGCCACATCACTGGGTTGACCTTGTCAAAGACATCAAGGATGACTTGAAGAGATAGGATGAGTTTATAGATACATTCAATGAGACATCCTTTTTGCAGAATGATTGAGTTTTTAATACAGACCTAGAATTATACACAGACACAGTAGTGGGTGGTTAGGCATGGGGGGATATTTCAGAGGGCGATGGTTTTCAGAGACGTTGTCCAAGGAATGGATGCAAAGGGGACTAACCAGAGACATTACACTTCTGGAGATCATCCCGATCTGAGTTAGTACGCTAGTTTGGGGGAAAGAGCTCTGGAACCAGAAGATGACATTCTGGTCTGATAACAGAGAAGTGGTCAATGTACTCAACAACCGTGGGCCACATCATACTCAGTGCTGAGAGTATTAGGACAGCTAGTATTGCAGGGGTTGAAATTGAATATGTCCTTTAGAGCTAGACACATTGACGGGGTACAAAACACTGTGGCTGAAAGCTTCTCCCACCTGTAACTGGACAGATCCTGGGCCATCGTACTGAAGGCAAAGGGACAAAAAAACAACCATACTGGTGAGCATTTGGGAAATTGGATGGAAGGAGCTGAAATGCTGTTTCATAACTCCTGGTCCCCCAGGACCTTCCAAGCCTATGAGGGGTCTTGGAAAGCCTTTCAAGGGTTCAGAGAAGTGTACCACATGGAGGTAAGTGGGCCGGTCACTGAAGAGCAGCTAGGGAAGTATGTAGTATACCAGTGGGAGAACGGTTTACCACATGCAATGATGGGGGTACACCTAGCAGCTATAAGTAAAGTTTGTATCCTCAGGGGTCCCATGAAAATCATGTTAATAAGATGGATGGTACAAGAGTGGGGGCGCCTTCAAACCAGTGGGGGGGGGACAACAGGTGGCTGGTGTCAGAGAAACTGTTAGTTCAGCTTATAAATGCCATACCAGCATTTAGCAAATCAGCAGATGAGGCAGAATTATTTCAGGCCTTTTATTTGACTATGAACCATGGGGCCCTCGGGGTGAGTGAAGTGGTAGGCCATGGCAAGGAAGAGAAGCTGGGGGTTTGATTTGGGAAGACATAGACTGGTGACTCAGGGCAGTCACCCTCTGGATTAGGAGATCAAAACCAGATCAATAAGGAAAAGGATGGTTGATCCATCTGGTAAGACAGGATGAGCCAAAAATGTGCCCAGTTAGGGTGCTGTGGGCTTATGCCACAGTGCGACTTGACTACAGAGGTCAGTTTTTTTATCCATGAGAATGGAAAGAGAGTGACAAGCTATCAGATAGTAGTGGTCTTCAAGAAAGGCATGGCTTTCCTGGGAGAGGACCCAAAATGTTGTTCATCCCATTCATTCAGAATTGGGGCAGCATCACAACTGGTGGTGCCAGGGGTTAAAGTGAACAAGTACAGGAGATTGGCTGCTGGAAATCTGATTGTTACAAGCGGTATGTATGACCTTTGAATGAATAACTAATAACCATCTCTTGCATTACAGGTTAAGTAAAAAAAAAAGGGATCAGTATGGAGGGACGGGAGAGGGGGAGGAAGAGGGCCAGATGGGATGGGGGCCTGGACCACACACAATGACTCATATTTGGTTTTATCTAACAGCAGGGACTGGTCAGAGGTTGGAGATATGGATATGCCGGCATTCATATATTTATTGGGCAGAGAGGAGAGCTTCAAAGAAGGCAGGGGGCAAGCAGCTTTATCAAGACCCCAGGCAGAGCAGGCTGACATGACAAGGAAACAGGGCATGAAATGGGCCCAATTATTGCCATCCTTGAGGAACATGAGGGAGGGATGACCACCGCCAGACATGATCATCGTGCATCTAGGGGGAATGACATCGGGTACAGGCCCTTTTTGGATATATATGTGCAAATAAAGCATGATACAGAAACAATAAGACAATGGTAGCCTCATGTGACCGTGGTATGGTCAGATATGGTCCCCAGCAGAGTATGGAGACATGCCCACAGTCACATAGTCATTGATAGAGCAAGGAGGAAGATGAATAGGAAGGAGGCCTATTATTTATTGCAAACGGGGGCAGAGTCATCAGGAGAGGCATAGAGGAGAGAGAAGTTGAGTGTTTTAAGCCAAGGGGTTCATCTTTCGGACCTAGGGGTTGATATGTTCAACACAGAAATCATGGGAAGTATTGAAGAATGGAGGAGACAGATAGGGTGATAGAGTGCAGGGGGAATGCATGTCATCCAATGCAGGCTGGAGACAGGCTGTGAGGAAAAGGAAAGATAATAAAGGGGTGGGGGAGGGAGGGAAAAAGAACCCAAAATAAGGAAGAACAGCAACAGCATTGAAAGAAAAGTGGTAATAGGTATACATCATTATCTCCAGAGAAAGAAGAAGAAGAAGAACTGACCCCCCAGATCTATATCTGGAAGGGTGAAGAGGAAGAACAAGAAAAAGAGGCAAAATTAATGGACATATCTGATTGTGTATATGATAAAAAAGAAAAGGATGAGTGGAGTACAAGAATATGTATGGATTAACAAATATGTTTTGGATATAATGGAAATCATTAGGAATATTTAAGAGGTTGGGACTGATGATATTAATAAATTAATTGCCAATCTGAGCACCCACCATATCCTGACTCTGTCTCATTCTTGGGGGAAATCCCAGACAATGGGGTTTGCCTTTAGAGGACAGACTCAATTGTACAGGTGACCAGCCCAAGAAAGGCTTTAAAATGCCCAGACAGGTCAGGGGGAAGGGGGGATAAGGGATGGGGAAGGGCTATGGGGGTGACTCACTCTAGGGTGAGGAGACAGGAGGCATTGAGGCATAGATGACCTCCCAAAGAAGGAGTGGAAAGAAAGAAGGGAGTACCCTCAGGATTGGCAGAAAGCCAAAGAAGGGGAGGGGTCATGGGGATATGAAAGCAGCTGCAAGGAAGCAGTCTGCCTCATTTCTTGCTACCCTCAGATTTTGCCCACCCACCCAGAAACAAGGAAGGTGGTCAGGATATCAGTAGGGGAACTGCCGAAGGTGGACTGCAAGTTAAGAATAAGACAAAGTTATGGATCACACAAGCTGGTTCTGGTGCAGGCAAGGTGGATGGTTGAAAAAAAGGGGGGAAGAAAATATAATAAAGGGGCAGGGGATGGAGGGGCAGTGGAGTGAGGGGGAGGGAGAGGAAAAGGAACCCAGAATAAGGAAGAACAGCAACAGCACTGAAAGAAAAGTGGTAATTGGTATACACCATTACATCCAGAGAAAGAAGAAGAACTGGCCCCCCAGATCTACATCTGGTGGGAGTAGAGGAAAACTGAGAACAGGAGGCAAAATTAACGGACATATCTGATTGTATATATGATAATAAAGAAAAGGTTGATTGGAGTACAAAAATATGTATGGATTAACAAATATGTTTTGGGTATAATGGAAATCATTAAGAATCTTTAAGAAGTTGGGACAGATGGAGATTGTACTATTAATAAACTGATTGCTGATCTGAGCACACACCATATACTGACTCCATCTCATTCTTGGGGGAAATCTGGGACAAATCCTAGTTACTGCATTGCTAACATATTTAGTGTTATCTTTCTGAAAATGGAGTCTCATTTTTTTTTACTTTACAATGAAGATTACACAAAGTGTAGTGGATGGTCTTCACCCATCCCTATTTATGGGTATAATGTAATTCCCATAAATAACTGCATATGAACTTGATGTATAGAGTATGACCTGGCCTCTGTTTCTTAAAGTTGTAAATGTTAAATAAGGAATGTTGTGCATTCACTGTTTATATTTTTCTATTTGCACATGTTTGTTTATATACGTACAGCCCCTCAAGCCTGGTAAAAACACCTGACAAATACATCTATCTATCTATCTATCTATCTATCTATCTATCTATCTACCTACCTAGCTATCTATCCGAAATCAAAGATTCTAGAGGACAATCAATTAGCTTACAAAAGGCAATAAAAACAACACAGTGGCTCTCTTCTAACCCTATGTTAAACAGTTGAGATCGATCTGTTAATAGGGTTGGAAAAATATATCTTCTGCCAGGGAAATTCTGGCAAAATGGTAATTTTGCTTCCATGAAAGTTCATTAATTTTCCATGGAAATGTGAACTTTCACCAGAATTGTGATTTCAGTTATCACTATCTATTTTACAATGTCTTTATCCAAATTACACCAAATGTGGTAAGGGGACTTTTCCAGCACCCATACAGAAGTGTACTCAGTTTCATAACACTATCATTAAAGTTGACTGAGTTATAAGCCTCGAAACATTCAGAATTTCTAATATTACATTTTGCAATTATTTAAACTACAAGTATTTGTCTAATTTGCACCAGATTTGGCTTGGAGACTTTAACAAGGTCCAGGCAAATGTATACCAAGTTTCAGATCTCCATATTTAAGGGTGACTGAGTTATATGCCTCCAGACTTTCAGATGTTTTAAAATTATAGTTCACAATTATGTAAACTGCATAATTTTAAGCCCCTATAACTTTATAACTAACAAAAGAATATTACCAATGTTGTTAAGATTCACTGACACTAAATGATAGGCACTGAGGTCACCTCCACAGCCCAGAAGCAGAGCATCTGACTGTCATGCTGACCACTGGGGTTTGGAAGTGAGCCCGGGAAGTCATATTGGAAGGCAGGCCATGGTCAAGACAGCTGCCACTTGGCAGTTCTTCTTGGTCAGGGAGGGTTGGTAGTGGTTTCACTAACACAGCCACTCTTATGGCTACACCATAGAGCTTACCCTTGCTACGGGGGATGCTATGGCTGTGAGAGGCTGACAGAGGCACTGCCCTTACCAGGGGAGATGGGAGGGAAAAATGTTGGTGAAATACCCAGAAGCCAACTGAATGATGGCTGGATTCAGTCTCATCAGGGTATATCCCTGTGAATATGATATATCCATAAGAAATGAGCTACTGCCTGGGGGAAACCTAATATGGAAAAGCACAGGGCTGTATGTGTCAACTCTGTAACTGCTTGCTCAGTGACTGACCAAGTTATAAGCAGTCAAAGATTCCAAAATAACATCAGTAATTAAAGTTGAATTTCATGAGCTTTTGTGAAATTGTAGGGTTCTGTGATTCTTTCATTAAAGTAATGTCAATACATTTTACCCAGTTACACACTTGAGCTGCCAGTGTACAGGAAGTAAAGGCTGGGTGAAGAGGCAATAAAGTTGCATTCATAGGAATCTCCATAGTAAAAGTATAATGGTGCTAAGCGTAAGGTCACTATCTTGAGTGACAAACCAAGAAGAATAGGCACGGACATCACTGTGCACTAGCCTGGATTCTTTCAGTATGCCAAATGACCACTAGAGCTGATTGACTTCATGACTTGTGTAAGCACATGCATGTGCTGCATTGTTTCTTTACAATGTCACCTACTGACTTCTTAACAACCATTTGTATAACAATATATATTTTTACTATTTGAAAATAGTGGCACCAAGTGACACCAAGCCTAATGCCTTACAACTAGTTGTGACTTAGGCCATTGTGACAGAGGTATCTGAATATATTTCATGAACATGGAGCATAATGCTGGGCAACACAGTTGCAGGAGTGTTGGAGGGGTATTTCAGAGCCATGATGCTACTTCATTTAAGGTGATTCAGCAGTGATAAGTACTTTGTGAAAGTTACATTCCATAAGTGGAATTCTAGTGGCATTACCTATCATCTGTTCATATATTTTTGAGCAAATGTTAGCAACTAGTAATTTCTAAAGTATCCACAATAACTTTAAGCCTACTAAGCCACATTTACAGATTCCAGGACATATTTACTTTTGCGTGTATGTCAAATCTTGAGTGTATACCTGCGGTGGCAGTGGAGCTATAAATATCCAAATATTTTGAAAATGTTCACGTAATTTAACAAATCATTAAATTGTGAAATTTTGAACTCCTATAACCTATAGTTTACACAGCCTTCCTATTTAGCAGTTTCTATGACTCTTAAGAATGTATGCATATACATTTTCAGTTATCTAGCTTCAAAGGTTGCTGTGTTGTAACAAATAAATATTTTCAGAAATGTTCACATGAATAGTACATTGCCAGACTTTGAGCCCCTATAACTTTCCATAGCCTCATCCAAATTGTCATTGTGGCAAATGTCAGGAAGCATGAGAAAACCAGGAGTAGTTATACAATTTGCTAGTAGTGTTTTATTATGTTCAATAACAATAAACTAAAAAATAAAATAAAATAATGCAGAATAGTTTTATATAGGCAGTTCAAATAAAACAAAGTCCTTCCTCTGAGAGTACCCTAATTCTAAATTTTGTTTTCTCTCTCTCCCCAACAAAAGATTTTCAATGTCAGTGAAAATCCGGGAAAAACTCAGCACAAGTGGATTGCCACTCGCAGAAATGCAGTTTCTCCCACAGCTAATGTAATCTTAGTGAGAATACCAGTCTCCATAGCTGTGAAGAGTTTGGTCTGCAACTGGTGTTGTGGTGTGGGACTTAGTCCCATATCATTTTGAGAATCTGGACCAATGTCTTTTCCTGGCAATTAACTTCTGCATCCTGAGCTTGTTAAGAGATATCCTGTTTCTCACAAAATGTATCAGAGTTTTTCTCAGTTTCTTTCTGGAGCAGGCTTGTAAATATAACACTGTGTCCCAAGCTGGCCTCCTAGTGACAGTTTTCCTAGCAAGCTTGTGGAGGTCAAATTGCATCTCATTGTTAACTCCCTGGGTTCCAAATTGCTTTCTGCTGTCATTTCAGCAAAATATAATATACATTTTCAAACCAGAGAACTCAGTTTCACATAAAGATCCATTTACATATTTTATGACCACAGATAAGAAAGGAGGAAGAAATTATAGAAATAGAAAGAAACAGCACGTGAAGGCAGGTAGATAGTGGGAGGGGGAGAACTGTGAGTCTGCCAGAGTGATCAGTTCCTAGGTCTCACAAGAAAATGTGATTGCTCAATCAGACAGACAAGAAACAGAAAAGGAGAGGCTAGAAGAGAACAGGTCATTGTTTTTAACTCTTTCTGCATAACAAATGGGACAGAGTCTTATTCAATCCTATCACATACCCCCCTCTTGAACAGTGAACCTGTTTTAGAAAAAAAACAGGTTTCCAAAACTTTCCTTTAATTATCTTCTAACATTACCATATAATCTTTAAGTTCTGCACATATACAGTGTCCCTCTTTTCTATAATAATCAGCACAGCAAACAGTTGTTTAAATCAGCAGTTTTTTCAGCCTTCAGAATTCTCTGTTCCTAATCCATATATTGACTGAAAATCAGCTTTTCAGACAGAAAAGAGGAGGTGGGTGGGAACCCTTCACCAAATGTTCAAATGTTCATATATTGGGGCTGGTCAAGGAGGGTTCATGCAAGAATTCAGAGAAAAGAGTTTCCAGCCACTCTATGTATTTATCAATCCAATGGTTTATTCATGCAGTCAGTTCATGCATAAATAACAAATAGATTGCCTGGTGTCACTCAATGTTTTGCCCAATGTGGGCTTCTTCAGGGGCCAGGTCTCTAAAGTTAAATAAAATGCAATGTAACTATACTGTTGTACACCACGCCTACTCTTATTTTTTTTTTTAATTTTTCAAATTGAATATATTTTATTCATTTGTAGGAAGAGTTAAGATATTATTTAACTCATACATTTGACATTAGCTTGACACATACATTCTGTTCATACATTTGACATTAGCTTGACACATACATTCTGTTTGAACAATGTTCTGTACTAGGGTCCTGTTACAACACAAAGTCTTGTAAAGTGTATATTATAAATAAGGTATCAGTCGTGTTCAGATATTACAGTCTCAGCTGACTACAGAGACCCTTCATATTCCTCCTCCTACTTCCCCCTTCCCAAACCCCCCTTCCTCTCCCTCCCTTTCAGGTATGCAGCAACAGTGTCCATCATTGCCTGTAATCCAGGTAAGGTAGCCCGGGGGGGATCATCTGTAATGAAGTCATATCACTCTTGTCCTGCTGTCCACTTCTTGTCTTAGTTACTTATTTGGTATCGTTAAACCACTAAATAGTCAGTAGAGTATGTAAAGGTGCCCATGTTTTTTGATAGTATTGTGATCTCCGTGCAATGTGAGCAATCGTGTTCTTGGTCTGCAAAGCAAATAATATCTCTTTTAGCCATTCTGTATATGTAGGGACATTTTGGTCTAACCAGTGGCGCATAATCACCTTTTTTGCACACACTGATATTAGCATCATATATTTTCTTTGGGTGCCAATTAGAACTTCACCATAGTCTCCTATTATACAAATTTCCATCTTGAATGCATCAGCTACCTCTAAAAGTGAGTCTAAGTTGGACTTAATACTATCCCAGAAAGGGCGTGACCATATTGCATTCCCACAATATATGCAACAGAGTGCCAGGCCTTTGCTTACAGTGTGAACATACATTTGAGGAGATTTTCCCCATCTGATAAAGACTAGCTGGGGTATAGTATAAATCATGTATAATGTAAAACTGTAAGATGTGGTATCTGATCAATTTCACATCTTGGCACAACTGTGACCACATTTTTGGCCATGATCGAGGAGCTAAGGTGTTTGGAGGTAGTGCTTGGTTCCAGATATAATGTGGCTCACCTTGCTTTTCTTCTATGGCCTTCCTTAAGAGGCAACAGAAGTGGGAAATGAGGTGAGAGGAAGGTAAGTTAGGGATAGCCTGTAAAAGGGGGCCGTTTAGATACTGTGTCCAGTATCCTGCTCCAAAATGTCTTAGGAGCATATGTTGCAATTGGAGGCATTTAAAACAAAAAGTTTTAGGGAGGCTAAACAGTGAGCTGGCGACTTGAAAAGGTATCAGTGTGTGTTCATGAAGTAAATCTACAACTCTCAGTTAGGTGTTATCCGGACAGAAATTGTTCGAGAGGAGCAGTCCCCCTATTTTGAAATTGGGGTTAGCACATATGGGCTGGGAAACATGTTTTACCAGAGATATATGAAAAAAAGTTACACATTTGGGAGTGACTCAAAACGTTGTTTCCATAGGTGTGGCTTTGAGAGCTTTAGGCAAGTTCTTGAGAGGGGAGAAAATGAGAGCCTTCGGAGATATGTTGTGTGGAGAGAATAAACTTTGCTCAATTTGATACCACAAGGGAATATAATGAACTCCCTCCTGACAGGAATTGTCCTTCATCCAATATGCTAGGATCGAGCAAACAATGGAGAACTGATAAAGGAGCAAGTCCAGGAGTTGTAAGCCCCCATTATTCTTACTCATCTGTAGCTTAAAGAGAGCCCGATGAGATGTCTTCCCACCCCACAGAAAGTTGGACATAATTAGGTTGACCTGGGTAAACCATGCTTTGAGTAGAATAGGTTGCATCATCTGTAGGGGGTACAGAATTCACGGAAGGCTGTTCATTTTCAGAACATTAACCCGTCTCCAAAGAGTTAATGGCAACATGGCCCAGCGGGAAGGATCCATTTTGATCTGCATAAGAATTTTGTCCAAGCTATATTGTTTCATCCTGGTTTCTGAACGGGAGAGATATAAACCTAGGTATTTTAGCTTATCTCTGGTCCAGCGGAATCCAAGGTGAGCAATTTCAGCCTGGAATGTATGAACATTTAAGGGCATCACTTCTGTTTTTGTGATATTGAGTTTGTAATTAGAAAAGGTCCCAAACGTTCTGATAATTTTGAGAGCGTCCGGAGCCGATATTGAAGGGTGAGTTATGTGAAGTAAAATATCATCGGCATAGACTGAGATTTTGTATTATGTGGGCCCAATAGAGATACCGGTACTATTGGGGGATAGTTTAATACATCCAATGAGCGGTTCCAGATATAAGTCAAAGAAGAAGGGGGAAAGTGGGCACCCCTGTCTTGTTCCTTGTTGTAACTTAAAGGGATGAGATAGTTTACAACTTCCTGTTGCTAGCCTTGCTTGTAGAGCAGAAAGCAGCTAACTAAAAAAAGCTACATTTTCTTATTAATTTAAAACTTATATCTCAGCAGGAGTCAGTGTCTGTTGAGATTAAGTAGACAGATACTTTATTAGAAGTAGAAGGGGTCTTATTTAGGGTGAAAAAAGAAAGAAAAGAAAGAAAGTCAGTGTGTGTTCTGTGCTGGGAAGGGTTTTGTATCAGCTGACTTTGCTAAACCAGTAGGAGGAGAGAGAGCTTAATTGGGGGTGTGGCTTAGACACTATAAAAGCAGGTGACTCAAATTACAACTTCCTATTGCTAGCCTTGCTTGTAGAGCAGAAAGCAACTAACTCAAAAAGCTACATTTTCTTATTAATTTAAAACTTATATCTCAGCAGGAGTCAGGTCTGTTGAGATTAAGTAGACAGATACTTTATTAGAAGTAGAAGGGGTCTTATTTAGGGTTAAAAAAGAAAGAAAGTCAGTGTGTGTTCTGTGCTGGGAAGGGTATTGTATCAGCTGACTTTGCTAAACCAGTAGGAGGAGAGAGAGAGCTTAATTGGGGGTGTGGCTTAGAAACTATGAAAGCAGGTGACTCAAATTACAACTTCCTGTTGCTAGCCTCGCTTGTAGAGCAGAAAGCAGCTAACTAAAAAAGCTACATTTTCTTATTAATTTAAAACTTATATCTCAGCAGGAGTCAGTGTCTGTTGAGATTAATCAAATCAAATCAAATCAAATCAAATCTTTATTTATCCAGGCAATCACCGTTGAGCAAGCTCATTTGCAAGGTGGACCTGCAGTTAGTCATAAAGGATAGACATACATATGTTACACAAAAAATAGAATTTAGGAATACAGATTTACATGTGTAAGGTACATTATAAACATTCCATTGCACTAGTGGGGAACAGGTAAATACTATGTCAAGCAATAATTATACAAAGTACATTCTTCCCTATACATGATTGAAGTCGTAGATACTTGTATTAGACAGGGGAAGGCAGATCATAATCATTGCATCCCCTAGGAAATAAATATGGTTTCTGCGAGGTTGTAGGAACCAGAAACCAACAGGCAACTAATTTAGAGTCATGAAGGAAGGTTGGGAGTATTCCAGGGGTTCTGAAGGCCAGGCAGGACTGGCTACTTAATAAGTTAGGGAGGATTTACAGGGTAGGGTATATAAATGAGGGTGGAATTGGTCTTGATGCATCCACTAGTAGAACCACTAGAAGCTGTGGTAACATTTACAAAGTTCAGTAAATGTTATGTCATAAAGATGCCTGAACATAGCAATACTGACAAGGGTGCTGAGTTTCAAGGAACTTTGGATCCCTTTCCATAGTGTGGGCAAAGCATGACTTATGGCAGCCCTTCCAAAGTGGTTGCTAATCCTGGGAATTTTTAAGGAGATTAGTGAATGACTTCTAATGCCATAGCTACTAGGTGGACTTGCAGGAAGGCAGGCAGTAATGTAGTCCGGGAGTTTGTTGGAGAGAGCTCGAAGTGTCCAAATGGCTGCATTTCTATGCCTTCTGAGTTGAAGCGATGGCCACCCTACTGCAGTATATAGAACGCAGTGGTGCGTGGAGGATGGAAGTCCAGTTATAAATCTTAGAACTCTGTGGCACAATACATCCAATTTAGCAAGATGGGAGGCAGGACATTGGCCATATATAATGTCAGCATAATCAATTAATGATAGAAATGTAGAATTGACAAGCTGTCTTTCTGCTGACTCAATAAGAAGATGTTTAATTCTGAAGAAGAGGCCAAGCCTTTGCCTAAGTTTTTTTCATTAGTTCTTCAGTATGCACTTTAAAAGAGAGTTTGCTATCCAGCCATATACCCAGGTATTTGAATTTTGACACAAACTCAAGATTTTCACCAAGTAGAGTGGATACAAGGGGAACATTGTTATAGGCTGTAGAGATGGCACCGGTGTTAGAAGGGGCAAGCAGCATTGCCTTGGTTTTTTTTGCATTTAATAAAAGCTTTTTATCAATGAGTTGATATTGCAGTTTATTGAATTCATCTTGAATTGTAGCACATGCTGCTCCGGGGGTGTCTCGGCTTAGGTATAGCACTGTGTCATCGGCGAATAAGTGGACTTTGGCCTCTGTAATTCCTAAGTTCAGGTTGTTAATATAGATGTTGAACAGCAGTGGACCCAATATAGAACCCTGAGGGACTCCTCTCTTTATTGATTTAAGTGGTGAGAGCTCTCCTTCTGCCTTTATTTGTTGCTGTCTGCCTGAGAGGTAGTTCTGGAACCAGGCCTGTGAAATTGAGTCCAATCCTAAACTGTTTAGTGCTGAAAGAAGTAGACAATGGTCGACGGTATCAAAGGCCTTGCTAAGATCTAAGAAAACCGCACAAACAAATTTTTTTTGTCCAGATCCCGCCAGTCATCAGTAACTTTGGCCAGTGCAGTGATGGTGCTGTGTTTGGTTCTAAATCCAGACTGCATGGGATTAAGAAATTTTATGCTGTCCAGGAAGGATCTTAGTTGTGTGTCCACGATTTTTTCCAACATTTTCGAAAGTATAGGCAGTAGAGAGATTGTCCTATAGTTGTTCAGGTCACTGGGGTCCCCTGATTTGTATAGTGGGATAACATGAGCAGTTTTCCACTCTGCAGGAAGGGAGCCTTGAGTTAGGGACAGGTTAAATAAATGCATTATTGGTGCTGCTAGTATATGATAGGCTATTTTCAGAAAGTATGGATCAAGTGAGTCAGCTCCAACGCTCTTTTTAATGTCCAACTGTAACAGAAGGTCTTCAACTTCTTTCATGGTGATTGATGAAAAGGCGAATGTCCTGCCATTGTTAGTTGCTTCTTGGGACTGGGCTTTGAACTGTGGCCGAAGGCTGCTTATTGGTGCTTTATCAAAAGCCAGGCCAGCTGTGGCAAAGTGATTATTGAAGGCTTGCAGGATTTCAGATTTACCAGTGACAGTGACATTGTCAATGGATATTTTGGATGGAGCACACTACTAGGTGAGTGGCCGAGACTTCCTTAATAGTGGACCAGAACTTGGTGGGGTTATTAGATGCAGAGAGCAGTTCAGATTGATAAAAAGTAGCCTTTGCTTCTCTAATCATTTTGTGCAGGCATTCCTGGCTGCTCTGAAGGTACACCAGTCAGATTCTGTATGTGACTTCCTGGCCTTTTTCCATAGTAGGTCTCTTTTAGTAGTGCTTTCTTCAAGTTTGGTGAGAACCAGCGGCAGGTCCTATTTTTTATTCTAACTTTGATTATGGGAGCATGGGCATCTAGTGCACCAGATAAGATTTCGTGCAGGATACTATAGGCATCACTCACTGATTTAGCTAGGTAAAAACTCTGCCATTTTATAGAGTCTTTTAGGTAGTTGAAATAGGCCAGGGGGTCAAAGTTACGTCTTGGTCTTTTGTTGGAGAACTTTTATGTGGATAGTGGAATTGGGATCGTCCTAATGTCAGCTATATGGCAGTGGTCACTAACATCGGCTGGGAGAATACCGGAATGAGAGAAAAGATGAGGTTCATTGACAAGTATCACATCCAGAAGGCTGCTATTGGCTGGGTTTTTCTTGTTGATGTGCTTAGGCTCAGAAATTAGTTGGGTGAGACCATGTGAATCACAGAACTGTTTCAGGGGTAGGGACCCGCTAGATAACCAGTCGTAGTTTAGATCACCTAATATAATTGTCTCTATGGAGGAAGTGTCCATTTGTTCAGTCAGGTGTGTTAGGAGTTGAGGTCCTGCTGCAGGCGGTCTATAGCAGCCAATCACATGAAAGGCCCTTGAATGAGGTGGCTCGATTTTAAGAGACAGGCATTCGAAACCTCCTGCAATGGAGGTGGCATCTAATACAGATACTGTGTAAATGTTTTTAACATAAATGGCTACCCCCCCGGTCCTTCTATCTGCTCTGAAAAGGAGGTAATTAGGGATATTAACCTCGCTGTCAGGTGTAGATGCTCAGAGCCAAGATTCTGATATCACCAAAATGTCTGGTGCAGTATGTATGATCCATGCCTGGACAGATTCCAGCTTCTTTAACAGGCTGCAAACATTGGCATGCAGGACACTGATGCCTTTCAGCTGCTTAATTTCAGCTGGAACTGAGAGCATTTTTGGGGGACCAGGGTTGAGTTCAATGTCACCTGAACAGAGTAGCAAGAGGAGGAGAATATTATTCAGGTTGTGGAAGAAGTTTTTAAAAACACGATTCTTACTATATCTTTTACATTTTGAGCCTGGGTCCATAGATCGAATCTTATGTTTGTTAAGCCCTGTAGATATATAGCTAGGAGCCAGGTGGGGCAGTAGCAGCCATAGCAGAGTTTAATAGCCTGGGGTTTGAAGACAAGTTTAGAGGAACTGGATGCTGTACCACTGACTGGAGTTTCCATAACATTCGGTGGGATTAGGGCAGACCAAGGCAGTATAAGGAGTAGCTATTGTTGGTGTGCTGGTATAAAATTGGCTTGGTACAGGTCTCTAAAATACAATTGTTGCTGTCGTGGGTGCCAGCCCTATCACATAGCAGAAGGGTTAAGGCTGTTAGGCAGAGCCACTTAAGGCTTGCCATGTTTAATTAACACAGTGGCGTTTGTTAAATATGTATGAAATTCTTCTATGAGGAGCCGGTAATGAAAGAAGGAGCAGACTGTGGAGGCAGAGCAAGTGGGCTATAAGATAACACTCCGAAAAGGGTGGGCGGGTGGGCAAAAAATGCGGCTGTGCCGTACCTGCCTGGCTGTAGGGATCAGGGCTGTGGTCTTGAGTGGCGGCTATGGAAGCGTCGTCCACCTGGTGGCCGCTCGTCCAGCGGCCGACACCTGCACAAGTCCCTGAGGAGACAGAAGGAGGGACAAGTTATTTACAGTCCCAGTCATCAGAGGGCGGGCAGTCCTGAGGTGTTTCTGAGGGCATAAAATTAGCAGGACAAAGGAGGCGATTTCCTGGGCGACCCTATGTCTCGCTACACAAAACCCAACCGAAAAAGGGCTGTATGACTGATCTGAACCCTCCTTAAGTAGACAGATACTTTATTAGAAGTAGAAGGGGTCTTATTTAGGGTTAAAAAAGAAAGAAAAGAAAGAAAGCCAATGTGTGTTCTGTGCTGGGAAGGGTATTGTATCAGCTGACTTTGCTAAATCAGTAGGAGGAGAGAGAGCTTAATTGTGGGAGTGGCTTAGACACTATAAAAGCAGGTGACTCAAATTACAACTTCCTGTTGCTAGTCTTTTTTCTTACTAATTGCCCTCAATCCCACCCTAAGCCAGTTCTACTTTTATAGCCACTGGATCTGACTGTCAACAGGAACTTCCTGTTTGGCAGTAGGAAGGGAAGGATCATAGAGAAACATTGGTTTTGTCAACACTAAAGGAAGAAAGTAGCTCACTGCCCCCCCCAGCTGCTGGTGGTCTGACACTGAGCAAGGAAGAAGGAGGCTACTAAAGAAGATAGGAAGTTGCTGTCCCAGAACAGGAAGGGTGAAATTTGTAAGGAGAGGAGAGAATAAGCATACAGAGAAACAGGACAGGGGACACAAAATAAGACATGATAGGAGTGGTGCAGTGCAATGGCTATGGGGCGGCAGTGTTCCGGGTGACATTCTGGAGGCTGCGATGCAGCCCTATTTGCAGGCACCTCTCTGGTCTGAGAGAGGAGGTTGCCTGTCTTCAGGCTGACCTGGCTAGGATTCATGAAACCTCCTCCCCCAGCCAGGGACCACCAGGGCCAATGCCACTACCTCAGTGGTTGCCAAGAAGAGGAGGCTGGACCAGGGTGGGCTCAGGGAGGGAGGGAGGGAGATGGTGGTGGAACAGAGTTGCACCCCTACAGCTGTACCTCTCCACAATTCATTCACTCTTCTGGTGGATAGTGATTCCTCTATGGAGGCACCTGTAGTGGAGACCAAGGAGGATGCTGGGAACCTTCACAAGGGAGACCCACTGGAGGGTGGCATGGGACCCCACAGGGGAAGGAAACAACTCCTGGTGGGGGACTCAATCATTAGGGGGGTAGAAATGGGGGAGGAAGGGGAGAGGGAGGTAGGTGCCTTCCTGGTGCCCACGCTTGAGGGACAGGAAGCGAATCTCAGGATCGTGGGAGGAGCTGCACAAGGAGGGAGCTGGATGTCATTGTCCACCTAAGGACAAATGACCAGGCTAGAATGGGATCAGAGCATGCAAGAGGAGTTTGTAGAGTTGGGGAGGGACTTAGACAAGTAGCGCATACGGTAACCTTCTCGGAGGTGCTGCCTGTCTATGGCAAGGGTGATGCTAGGGCACTCTCACCAGGGAATTCAATGAGTGGTTGAAAACTGGTGTGGAGCTCAGGGTTTGGCTTCTTTGGGACTGGGGAACCACCTGGAGGATGCAGACCTATACTGGTGCGATGGTCTGCATCTGTCTCAGGCAGGAACCAGGATCCTAGTGAGAGGTTTAAATGCTTCATTGGCAAGCATTTAAACTAGCATAAGGGGGACTGAAAAGGATCAGGAAATCCCAGCCTCCCCACAAAACATGGTAATTAGTGAGGTAAACACCAAGGTAGAGAAGTTATTAGGTAGCAGGACAGAGGTAAATGTAAAAAGGCAAAGGCAGTAAGGACAGAATGGGGCTAAAAGGGTAAGGCTATCAAAAGTGGAGGGTGATGAGTACCAATGCCCAGTAGTCTGTGTAACAAGCTCCCTGAACTAGTGGCCTTGATGGAAGAGGGTTGCCTGGATATTATGGCAGTCACAGAAACATGGTACACAGAGAACCATGACTGGGATGTCAACATACCAGGATACACAATGTACAGGAGGGACAGGGAGGGTAAAAGAGGAGGAGGAGGAGTAGCTCTCTATGTAAAGTAAGGGATCAAAGCAACAGGACTAAAGAGTAAACAGGGAGCAGATGAGGCACTCTGGGTCACCCTGGAGACAGGAAATGGCACCACAATCCGCACGGGGGTTGTATACAGACCTCCATCTCAGGGGGAGGGAATGGAGAAGGAAATAATAGAAGGCTTCCTTAGAATGGCAGAAAAAGGGGAGATATTGTCGATGGGGGACCGGAATATGCCAGATGTTAACTGGAGCACCTTTGCTGCAGGCACATCCAAGAGCAGGGTCATTCTTGATGCCCTACAAGGGGCATGCCTCAGACAGCTAGTATTGGAACCCACTCGGGAGGGAGCAATCTTAGACCTGGCACTCTCAAATGGGGACAGAGAAAGAATCTCAGATTTAGAGGTGGGTAGCCATCTGGGAACAAGCGACCACCAAACAGTGTGGTTCACGATAAACACAGCCATAAAATCAAGCCATACAAAAGCAAGAGTATTGGACTTTAGGAGGGCTGACTTTGGGAAAATGAGAGAGTGCCTTAGAAAAACACTAGCAAAAAGACAAGAAGGAGGGGTGGAAAAACAATGGGGAGTAATCAAAACAGCCATCACAGAGGCAACAAGCCTTTGTGTAAAGCAAATCAATAAAACACAACAAAGGAAAAAAACGTTATGATTCTCAAAATAGGTGGCAGGGATGGTTAAGGAGAAAAGGATAGCATTCAGGAAATATAAGGAAACACAGAAGGAGCAGGACAGAGAACTTTATCAGTTAAAGCAGAAAGAGGCTGGGAAAGCAGTCAGAATAGCAAAGGCCCAAACTGAGGAAAGGATAGCCAATTCTGTTAAGAAGGGGGATAAGACCTTTATAGGTACATTAGGGAGTGAAGAAAGACCAAAGGAGGGATACTGAGGCTTAATAAAGGGGAGAGAATGTGGGTAAAGGGGACAGTGAAAAGGCAGGGATACTGAATGAATATTTCTACTCAGTATTCACAAAGGAAGAGGAGGGTGAGGCACCTAAGCCAAACAAGAGAAACACTCTGAAGATGGGGGTCGATACCAGTCCATTTACAGAAGAAAGGGTTCTGAAAGAACTAATAAAATTGAAGGTGGACAAAGCAATGGGGCCTGATGGGATTCACCCAAGAATTCTAAAACAACCAAGGGTAGAACTAGTGACACCGCTGTCTACTCTGTTTAACAAATCATGGGAGGATGGGGTGGTACCTGATGACTGGAGGAGGGCAGATGTGATTCCTTTCACAAAAGTGGGAGCAGGACAGAGGCAGGAAACTACAGACCAGTTAGTTTGACCTCAGTGGTACGGAAAATGATGGAATCACTTTTGAAGGAAAGAATTGTTGAGTACCTAGAGGCCAGTGGGGCACAGGACCCAAGGCAGCATGGATTCATGATGGGAAGGTCATGTCAGATGAATCTAATAGATTTCTTTGACTGGGTGACCAAAGTAGTAGACCAGGGAGGGGCTCTGGACATGGCCTACCTAGATTTTAGCAAGTCATTTGATACATTCGCACACAAAAGATTAATACATAAGTTAGCCAGCCTAGGAGTGGGCCCCAAGGTGGTAGCCTGGATAAAAAATTGGCTAGACAACAGGACGCAAAGAGTAGTAGTAAATGAAGTACACAGTGAAGAAAGGAGGGTTACTAGTGGGGTACCGCAGTGTTCAGTACTGGGACCGGTCCTTTCTAATGTCTTTATAAGTGACATTGCAGAGGAACTGGAAGGAAAAGTATGTTTCTTTGCAGACGACACAAAGATCTGCAACAGGGTTGATACACAAGATGGAGTGGAAAGGATGAGAAGGGACTTGGCAAGATTGGAGGAATGGTCAAATGTATAGCAGCTCAGATTCAATGCAAAGAAGTGCAAGGTAATGCACATGGTAAACAAAAACCCAGGGGAAGAGTACACAATGGGGGGTGAGATATTGACCACAGTAAAAATGGAAAGGGACCTGGGGGTAATTATATCAGATGACCTAAAGGTGGGCAAGCAATGTAAGAAGGCAGTAAGGAAGGCTGGGGGGGATACTGGGATGCATAGGAAGAAGCATCAATAGTAGAAAACAGGAAGTTGTTACCCCTCTGTACAGACAGTTGGTGAGACCCAATCTGGAGTACTGGGTGCAGTTCTGGAGACCCCATCTCCGCAAAGACATAGACAGAGTGGAGGCTGTCCAGAGGAGGGCAACCAAAATGGTGCAGGGTCTGCACCAGAAGACATACAAAGAAAGACTAAAGGAGCTTAATATGTATACCCTTGAGGAAAGAAGGGAGAGAGGGGACATGATAGAAACTTTCAAGTACCTCAAGGGAATCAGTAAAGTCCAAGAGGGCAGCATCTTTCAGAAAAAGAGATGTGCAAGAACAAGGGGGCACAATTTGAAGATAGAGGGGAGACAGCTCAGAGGTAATGTGAGGAAGTATTTTTTCATGGAGAGGGTTGTGGATGCATGGAAAAGCCTCCCTGAGGAGGTCATGGAGTCAAGAACAGTGGTGGAATTCAAGAATGCATGGGACAGACATAAGGCAGTCCTAGTGGGGGGTAGGAGGAAGTAAGCTGTTGGTTAACTAGGATCTTCAGCTTATCTGTTAGGTAGGAAAATGGGCAAACTAGGTGGGCCAAGCTGTCCTTATCTGCTGTCAAATTCTATGTTTCTATGTTTCTATGCCCATTGCATTGTATACGTGCAGAGGGGCCAATATATAATATCTTGACCCATTGTATGTACTGTTTTAGGATATTGTAAAGTTGTAACAAATGGAATAAATATTCCCAGGAGACCCTATCGAAGGCTTTCTCTGCATCCAGGGACACCAAAGCAGCTGGAATTCGGGAGTCCCTGGATGCAGAGATCAAGTATGCCAACTTGCGCATGTGATCAGACAAGACCCTACCAGCCACAAAGCCAACCTGTTCATAGCTTATTAGACTTTGCCAAACCTTGGAAAGCCTAATGGCCATAATTTTTGCCAGAATTTTTAAGTCAACATTAATGATATCGGACGATAATTTGTGACCTGAAGAGGGTTTCTATCAGGTTTTGGGATAACTACAATGGTGGCCTCAAATAGGGTAGGGTCAGTAATACCATGCTCAAACATATAGTTGTAGGTATCTGAAAGCATTGGCCCAATTTGTTCTTTGAAAAGTTTGTAGAATTCTACTGTGAATCTGTCTGGGCCTGGCGATTTGTATGTGGGGAGGGAATCAATAGCCTGTGTTATCTTGTCCTGAGAGATTGGGGCCTTAAGCAAGTTTACTTGGGATGTGTTGAGTTGCGGGAGTTATATCGGCTCAAGAATTGTTCCAATATTGCTGGGCAAAAAGAATGGGAGGTATGGGAGTACAAAGTTTTGTAGTTCTCTTGAAAGCAGTTAGTAATTTCTCTCGGGGAGGTAACTATTTGTCCTGCAGAGTTTTGAATACTGGGAACAATTCTATGTGAGGCCTGTGCCTTAAGTCACAAAGCCAAAAGTTTTCCTGCTTTGTCGCCCTGATCAAAATATTTAATCTTAGAGCGTATAAGAAGATACTCTACATGTTCAGTCAGAACTGAGTTTTATCGATCCCTTAAAACTTCTAGAGCTTTAAACGGATCCTTTGTGGAGTTCGGGGAGAGTGACATCTCCACGTCCCTGATATCCCTCAACAGAGCGGAAGTGACTTTTGAGGTTGTTTTTTTATCCATTGCCATGTGAATTATCTCTTCTCTGACCATACTTTTTAAGGCACCCCATAGCATGTCTGTCTTGGTCATGGAGGGGGCGTTTATCTCAATAAATTTTGAAATAAATCCTGGCAATTGGTTCTTCAAGTATTCTGATCGAAATAATTGACAGTTGACTCTCCAAACCTTGTCTCTAGATATAGGCGGGCCCGGGTTCCAACCTAGTAAAGTGGGATGGTGACCTGAGATCACCTTGGGGAGGTAATTACAGGTTGTTATAGCTGAGAGATGTCCCACGTCTAGGAGAAAGTAATCTAAGCGAGAGAATGAGTTGTGTGGAATAGAGTGGAACGAATATTCTTTCTGGTGAGGGTAAACGGCCCTCCAAGGGTCTATTAATCCAATGGAGTCCATCATTTCTCTGATGGCAACCTGCGCTGGGGAGAGAGATGGAGAACGACTCAGAGAACGATCTATAATATTACAATAAACAAGGTTCCAATCTCCTCCTAGCAGTATGGGAAAGTGGGACCATGGGGTAATTCATAAGAGAAACAAAAAAGGATGGGTCCTCCATATTGGGGCTGTTTATAGAACCAAGCACTACCTCAGTTTGACCCAACAGGGCCTTAATCAAAATGTATCTATGCTGAGAGTCTACTATGGTATCTATAAGTCTAAACGGAACTCTTCTAGCTACGAGAATGGCAACCCCTTCCTTCCGAGTATCTAGTCCACTCCCAAAGGCATGGCCAACCCAGGATCTTCTTAATTGTGAGACCTGGGAAGGAGGCAAATGGGTTTGCTGGAGAAATATTATATCAATGCCAAGGTTACGAAGATGCAACAATACTTTTGCACATTTAGCCTGAGACTGAGACCCTTTTACATTCCATGAACATATTTTATATGAAGTCTCCTTATTGGCAATTTTTTACTGGGTTATCCAGCTTTACTCCAAGAGTTTTAGCATTGCTCAGATTGTCCTTGGGATAGCCCTCTTTAAAAGGCTGTTGTGCTGCATACCTGATACCACCCACCCTCCATTCCCTTTTAAGCCCCCCGCTTATCCCTCCCCCTCCCTCTGCTGTACATCACCCTTCCCCTGTACACAGCCTTTTTGTAGAGGCTCTCCCAGGGCCATCTCCCAGTCATAATATATTGAATAATACCAGGCCACCAAAACGTCAGGCATGGGGAAAGCCCAGGGAGCCCCCCACCTAAATGCCACATACTCCCCCCTCCCTTCATCCTGGTTCGCAACACCCTTCTTGAAATTGCAGTATCCAGATCTACCCCTTTCCCTCCCCAGCTCCACACAATGAGAATATAGCATATATATTAAAAAGGGGAAGAGGGGGGTAAAGAATAATATTATAAGACACTACAAGCAAATCCCCTCATATCAACCTTGTTAAGAACAGCGTTAAAGCCATCTTTAATTTTCGATCCCCCCACCCTTCTTCTGCCCCTTCAGTCCATCTTCATTGTTTCAGTGCTTGCTTCTAATAATGTTATCTTATTTTAGCGTAACAGTGGTACCCCTGCAGCATTGTGACTTATGGGAGGGGAAGAAGGGAAAAGAGGAAGCAAAAATTGCTGAAGAAGAAAGAAACAAAAAAAAGGGGGAGGGAGAAGGAAAATCAGAGAGGAAGAGAGAGGAAAAAAAAGGCCCAGAAAAAAAGGGGGGGGGGAGAAGTAACCAAACTTTGGAAGCCTTGTGAACTCTTTCAGTGTTCAGGTCCTCTTGAAGGTGTTAGTTGATGACACCCCTGCTGTTTTCATACAGCTTTGAACACTGTGGGAGTGCGCCCAAGTCTGTAGCTAGTCTGCATGCAAGTTCTGTAAACCATAACACAGGGCAGGTGCATATCACACCCACTTAATTAGTCTTTCCTCAATTGGCAGGGATATATATATTGAAATAGAAAAAAAAGGGGGGGGGATATTTCCTCCTAGTTCAGGAGCGGCACAGTCTACCCTCTGATCCTCGTGATACAGGGCTGTTCCTATCAAAAAATGCAGCTCTCCAGACAAAAAGGAAAATACAGCAGGTTAAGTAGTCCATTCAATCTGCAGACTTTGAGCGCCCTCTTGTGATGGTAAATATGAATGTCATTAGGGCAATACAAAAAAGTGGCAGTACAGTGTATTGAAGCCTTGACACAGAAAAACTAATAGTTCCATGGGTGTTATATCCTTCCCAGTTATGCCACCTCTTCCTTTCCTGGCTTTTTTATCATCTAGAAAGAGTGAGAGCCCAAGAACCAGGGGAAGGGGAACAAAATCGAGAATAAAGCCAGTTCTTACTCATTTTCTGCAGTAAATGCGGCCTTTCCCTTTCGCTATAAGCCCTCGTCATTCTGCCATATTTCAGAGAGATCCAGAATCGTAGCAAAATTTTACTGTTTATTAGTTAGATCCTTATTCAACACCATTTGTCTCGGTTGTCTGCTCACTAAACACCATGACTAGCAGTAAATTCAGCGCAGTTTGAACAGATCTGGAAACATCACTGCTAATTCCATCTGAGCTTGCTCAGCTGTATCAAAACTCCTCCAAGAATTTTGATGGTACACTAATAGTTTGGATGGGTACTGAACTTTGAATTTGAATCTGGCAGTGATGAATTTTATGACAGTGGGGTGGTAGGCAGCCCTTCGTTGCCTTATGGTTGCTGGGAAGTCTTGGGCAAATCTCAGCTTCTGTCCCTCCCATAGAATTTCCTGAAGGCTCCTGACCTTTCCCAACACATGCACTTTATCTAGGTAGTTAAGAAATTTTAAGATCAGGGGCCTTGGTGCTTGCCCAGTTGCTGGTTTAGATCTAAGCGAGCGATGGGCCCTCTCGATCACATAGGTGGTGTTATTAGGTGAGGGGCCCACTATTTTAGTTAGCAGCCATTGCAGGAAAGTGATCGGGGTCACCCCTTCTGAATCCTCTGGGAGGCCGAATATGAGGATGTTATTTCGGTGGCTACAACCCTCCAGGTCCTCCAACTTAACCTCCATCTTATTCAATCTTTGGCGCAGCGCCAGGAGCTCAGAGTCAACTGTAGCCCTCCATCCCTCCAATAAGGCCATCCTGGCTGTAACATCTTTGATCGCTCGATTAGTATCAGTAAGTTCTGTTCTCATAGCCTTCATTTCTGAGGTAAGTTCCTGGAGTGCTACTCGGAAGGGATTTAGTTCTTCTAAGAATTTCTGCTCCGTGAGAAGGGTGGCTGGTGGTCCTGTAGTTGATGGTGAGCCTGCTTTAGTAGCTGCCCTGGGCTGTCCTTTGGCCCGTTAGGAATTCTTCTCTGGCGTCTGCGGCGGTGTGTGCGGGGGAGGAGCCTGGCGCATCTCTGCCTCCATTCTTAAGTAGGCCTGATTCTTGTTTTGGCTTTTTCTCCTGGCCACTGCTGCGACCGCTTTTACCTGTTTTATAGCAGGTTCAGGAAGTTGTTGGGAATTATATAGCAGATGTTCTTTTAAGATCAACAAAGTAGTTACTGTTAGATTTTCTCAATAAGGCAGAGCTGGGGAGGAGATGGGCTCTCTGTGCTGCTATTCCATCTGTGGCATCACGTGACCCTCCCTTTTTTTTTAATTTTTTAAAAATTCCATATTGGCATCCATTTTCGGTATGATCCCTTAAGTCATCATTCAATACACTTCAATATACTCCTAATAATTTTCTTATTAAATACTTCTTAGTCATTAATTAATTTGCTATAAACATCCGTTGTTACACTTTGTGCACCAGTGTCTCTGAGCTACCCCCAAACTTAAATATATTCAACATGCTATAATGTTTATGTAATCCACTTAAAATGATTCCAGAAAACAGTCTTGCCTATTTCTGCTCGTCATAATACAATTACATGAACATGTATCATGTCTATATCTTATTTATTTCCTTCAGTAAGATTCTGTTTAGGTTCAGCTGTCTCTCTTTATTCCTAATGACAATATAAGTATTCTGTATAATGCATCTACATCTCAGCTTTGATGTTAATATCACTTAAACAACATTCCTATTTCTCTGTTTTTTCTTAATTTCTGTTTTTCACTTGTGATTCATTGGTTCATTATTCCTTTTTGTTGTAAGATAGCCACCTACAAAAAGTGCTACAGTTTTTTTAAATTTCATTAATAAATTGCTGTATATATAAAACATTCATTTGTACCTAGTGTAATCACATTGGGAAACCTATTCTACAGACTTGTCCTTTATGCTGCTACACTCACATGGTTTCAATATCTGTCTCCCTTCCTGTAGTGAAGTAAACACACCTCTATTTTAATCGCTTAAGAATATTTTTTTTCTCTTCTTAATATAGACAGGATGAACAATAAGCAGAATAAGATATCATTTTCCTTATCATGCATTTTCACTTATATCAAATGGTTGAAGAAACATTCTTTCTCCTTGAACATTTTCTTTTTTACTTTGTTAACTTTCTTTACTCTTGCTCATAGCGGAGCTATCTAATTCTGATTATTAAAACTCCTTAGAGGAGGTAGTATAGCATAGTTGTTTAAGGCTCTGAGCTGCAAACCTAGAGACCTGGGTTTGAATCCCACAACTCCCACTTTCATACTGTGTGACCCTGAGCAAGTCACTTAACTTCCTTGTGCTCCCAGGTAGCACCTAGAAACAAGCTTCAGCTTAGTGTGCCTTTCCTGGTTAAACAATTTCCCCTTCCTCCCCTTAGCTGCAGTGAATATGCATCAGTTTTTCTCTTCATTGTGGCTACAGGCTGTACAAAACAGTTTCTCATGTTCTCCGTTTATCATATTAAGAAGACAGTTTTTCAAAGTTTATCAAGGAATTCTAAACTGTATCCTAGCTGTACGGTAACATCTCTAAGCTGTCTCATGCATTGCCTAGTCATCATATTTAGAAGAATATTTAGCTGTATTTGTTAGGACATTTGATTAAATTAAACTGTATTCTAACTGTGCCACATCATCTGCAAATATACCCATTGTGGCTGTGTTTTTGTCTCTTGTGATTTAGTATATAAATTATTTAGTTACAGGATGTATTTGTTATATAGCTAAACAATTTAGTTTGTAAACATGTTCTACTCCTAGCGCTTCTCCAAAAGCTCTAATGCTTCTCTTTGAAACTGGAGTAATATATTCAGGCTTACCTTACAAGTGTTAGCTGTGTCCCTAGATCTCTGTGCAAGAGCACTGAGCACCATTACTGTTTCTCTTTTTATAGAGACTGAGCAGAGGGGCAGAAACTAACAGACCCAATCATGCCACAGCACCAAGTCCAGCAATGACAAGATCATGATGTCAGCAGCCTGCCCCCATTGAGGCTGTTAGTCAGTTGCTATGCAACTTAGCAAGGACACAGAATTTAGTGGAAAAAGAGGCATGTTTCAACACATCACTGCGCCTGCTTCCAACCCCTTAGCTCAGTACTGTTTTTTTTTTAGTTATACTTGTTGCTGGAGGTGGGATTGATATTAAATTTGCTTTGCTGTTGGTGTCTCCTTTTAAGATCAGTGCACTGGGAACATATTCACCTGCAGTCCCCTTTTCACTAATTATCCTCAGAGGTTTTATGTGTTCTGTTTACTACAAAATGGCCTTATGGACAGTGAGGTGGGGGGCTTCTGGAAGGAGGGAGGTAGGGAAAATGACAAGCAAATTTTGAGATAGGAGTTTGGTATTTTCTGATATGGTTACCTCAAAATCTCTTTGAATACTGTTCTCTAAAAGGTTTGTATTTCAACAGAAAATCCTGCTGTACAGATGTTGGTTTAAAATGTTATTCCACTGAGAGCCTTTCTCTACAGATTACATTGCAGTATACTAGGCTAGTTGCTAACTGTTTCTAAAATGTTGCTGTAGATAATTGACATCGGTGTTTCTTTACCAGCAAGCCTGCCAGTTCTCATCTTCATTGATTCCTAATCTGTCATCTAGTGCATTTAATGTAAAAATCCAAAACATCACTCTGCGTTCTACTAGTTTCTTCCAGTCACCCCCTCTAGAAGGTGGCTCTACTCTCTCTACCCCCCCCCAATAAAAATGTCAGGGATGCTAGTGAGTGGTTCTCAGTGTTGAAATGTTGTGCTGCAGGAGAATTTTCTGCTCTTGTCATTATGCAGCTTTTGTGTTCATTGATTCATAGTTTCAAAGCTCTATTGGTTTTTTCCCACATGATATTTTGAGCAGGGGCATGTGAGAACATAGATCACGTGATCTGTATCATATGTGATGAATGTTTTTTTATTGGGAATGTTTGGTTGCCATTTAGGTGTGATATGTCTTTTTTTATTTCAGGTTTTGCCACAGTGCAGATACCTACCACAGGGGTTCATACCTGGTTCTAAGGGGCCAAAGAATAACTGTCCAGTGCTACTTTTTTCTTTTTTTTTAATAAACATCTTTATTAGTTTGATCCACATATTAGACAAATACACTTTCATCCTGAGAGAACCCAGGATCCACAACCCCAAAACTGGTTGTGAGTACTATGTACAATACCAACTATGTACACACACAGCTGGTGGTGTAATCCCCTCCATTGCAATTATAAATTCTTATTTCAGCTTCATCGTAGGGTAACAATATCATTAGCTAAACTAAGAAAAAAAGAGGAAGAACCCCTAAAGCAATAGTTTTGTTACCCTCTAGGATAGTTATACTTTAACCACCTCCTTAGGTAACAAAAAACCCAGGAGGTTACCTCCAGCTGCGTCCCCTGGAAAGAAAGAGAGAGAGTCCCCACCCATCCTTGAACTATAGCAGACCAAGGTCCTTTTCTAATACCAGCTTAACCCAAGAACAGTTGTAAGTATTACTGTCTTTTAGAACAGAAATAATTCTATGTATAACTGTACATATCTTCAAGATAATAGTCTCTTGCTAATCACAACCTGACAGACAGGCCTGTGTTTGGGTATTATTAATTTGTATTGAGTAGATTGCCTTTAGTGTCGACCACCTTTTGTTATATATCCCTTTCCTTCCCTTCAAATGCATATGCCTCTTTATTCTTCCCAGAGCCCATATAAGGTCTCTCACTCATTGTTCATAGGTGTAAATAAGCTCATCTTTCCAATGTTTCAACACAAATGATTTAACTATTGCTGTCATTAGGGATAAGTGGTATTTAGGTATAGTCCATGACACTTGTGACATGTCCCCTAATATGCAAATTTTAGGCATTATGAACTCCGAATAGTTAAACAAGGGATCCATATGTTGTTTAATTTCAACCCATAGAGGCAATATTTTACTACAGTCCCACAGCACATGCAGGATATCTTCTGATCCCTCTCCACATCTAAAGCACAGGTCTGTCTGTCTAAGGTGTCTGTCTCATAGTTTTGCAGGGGTAAAGTACATATTAGAAGCAATAAAGAACTGCATGAGCTTATACTTGGTATAGGTATGTATTTGCTACTCCTCCAAATGTCCGTCCAAGCAGGTCTCTGGGGAGCCAGTATTCTGTCCCAGTATAGTACCCGTATCAGAGAATTTGGGCAAATATAGTCCAATAACACCTCGTATACTTTTGAAAGAGAGTTGGAAGTAAGGTCTACCTCCTTTAAATTATCCCAGGGGAATGGGTTTTTGGGTGGGTCCCCTAGTCTTTTCAATGCCCCATCTAGGATTTTGGTGAGCTGTAACTTTCTGTAGAGGTACATGCTATCACACCTAGCCAGAAGAGTCACCCTATTTTCATTTATAACATCCATTAGTTTAAGGCTCACCAGCTGGTCCACCCAATGTTTAGTAATTACCTGTCCCCCAATCAATAAATTGGGGTTACCCAGCAAAAGTTGGGCTTGAGTTTTCATTTGGTTTCTTCTCTGGACAGGAGTGAGAAACGATCACCAGGCCATGCTGATTTATCAGTTGGGGTCAATTGTTTTTTTTTTTTTGTAGGAAGTCTCTCTGGCTTGGAAAAAAGCAATGCCTCTGGAGAAAGGCCTGATTCTTTTAATATTCGCCTTTCTATTTGTAGCCATATTGGAATATATGCCTCTCCCTCTAAATTTCTAACCCATCGACCCATAAGACCCAGTTATCCAGCCACATAGTATAAATGGAGATCTGGTAGTTTAAGCCACCCATTATTTTGTGGCAAGCACAAGATACTGTGTTTTTTCCTGGGGAGCTTAGAGTTCCAAAGAAATTCAGATAAGAGTTTCCTAATTTTAGTGAACCATAATTTGGAAATGCTATATGGAGCTAAGTAAGTTGGATACAGTAACCTAGGCAGTAAATTCATTTTAACCAATCCCAATCTAGTTGAGAAGTTCAAAGGGAGTTTGTTCCATCTAAGTATTTCCCCTATATTTGCTAAAAGGAGCTTTTCCATATTTGTTGCTGCACCATCCTCTATATTTGCTGTGATCCATATGCCCAGGTATTTAATCATTTCTGGTGCCCAGTGAATCTGCAGTGGTACAAAATCTGCTTTACATACATGTGGTGTCAGAGGGAGAATTTGGGTTTTGTTCAGATTTAATTTATAGTTTGAGACTTTAGAATATTGCCGTATAATTTCTACTGTTCTTTTGAAGCTTTCTGCAGTGTCTTTTAAATGCAGAATTATATCCTCTGCAAAAACCAAAAATTTAAGGTCCCTCTCCCCTATAGTAATCCCCTTTATTTTTGCGTCTATGCTAATAGCTTTTAACAGGGGTTCCAAGTACATATTGAACAAGATTGGTGAGAGGGGGCATCCCTGTCTGGTCCCATTTTCTAACTGGATCTCTTGTGATGCATAACCATTGCAAAATACTCTGGCCATAGTGGCTGAGTATAACTTTTTAATGCCTCAGAGAAGGTCCTCAGGGAAACCCATCCTCTTCATTGTAGCAAATAAAAAGGTGTGGGAAACCCTATCAAAGGCCTTTTCCGTGTCCAACGAAATCAAGGCTATAGGTATTTTGGAGTCAGGTGCATAACTAATTATGTGGTGGAGCTTCCTAAGGGCGTCATGTGCCCCCTACCTGTCATGAATCCTACCTGTTCCTGGCTGATTAAAGCTTGGGAAATGTTTAGCATTCTATTAGCTAGAATCCTTGTTAGGATCATGATATCTTGGTTCATCAAAGCTATAGGCCTATAACTGTTGAGTAATTCTTTTTGTTTGTCTGGTTTTGGAACAAGAGTGATGTATGCCTGGTATAATGGGGGGTAATACACACCCTTTTGCATAATATTGATAAATAGTTCTTTGAGTAGGGGGAGTATAGTATGGAGATGTGCCTTATAGAACTTGGCCGTAAGGCCATCCAGCCCTGGAATTTTACTGCATGGCAGTGAATGTACCACTCCTATTATCTCAGATTCTTTATTGGAGCTGCTAACTCCATAGCTTGCATTGGGTCTAGCACCGGTAGTGGCAATCCATCAAGAAATGCCCTGATTTCATTCTCACCAATAGGCTGACCTCTTTTGGTAAATCTCTTTATAATAGAATGCAAATGCATCTGCCATTTTCTGAGGGTCGGTTAAAGCTTCCCCAGCATACCTTATGGAGGTAGCCATGCAAGCTGCTTCTCATTCCTTAACTCTAGCTGCCAGGAGGTGGCCAGGCATGTCCCTTGCATTAGATATTTAGCTTGAATCTTTTCTAACCAAAATTCTACCTTACCATATATTATGTCTGTCATTTCCTCTCTTAGATTCTTAAGTTCAGTATCTAGTTCTAGAGAGGACCCTTCCAGAGGAGCAAGAGAGTCAATAGTCCCCAAAATAAACTCCTTTTTTCATATTATTTCTCTGTGTTGCATATCTCTGAGCTATGTCTGCATACAACACCTTACATGTCGGCCAAAGCTAGTTTTTTGTTCTGGAGTGTAGGCAGTTGCCTCTGGATTTTCTCGAGGAGGGCTTCCTCTAGTTTACTCTGGACTGATATATCTGTCAGTAGGAAGTCATTCAGCCTCCACCTATATGGCCTAGAAGGAGCAGCTGGCGGTTCCCAAGTCAATTGAATTGGGGAATGGTCCGATAATATTCTGCACAGGGTAGTCACTTCCTTAACATCTCTAAGTGCCTCTCTGTTAACCAGGAAAAAATCAATTGTGAGCACCTGAAAAGAATGTCATATTATTGCCCCCTGTATTGTGAGTCTGGAGTGGATCTACCAAGGCCGTGACTTCCAAGAATCTATTTATGGCAGTCTGAGCCTTAGACAAAGGTACTCTGGACGGTGGTATCCTATCCTCCCAATTATTTAAACATAGGTTCCAGTCCCCTGCCAAGATAAGGGAATGTGGGGAAAATATGGTAATATCTAGTTCAATTGATGCAAAGAAATCTGGATTAGAAGGGGTTAGACCATAAATAGAGGCAATTGAAAGATCTCTACTTAAAACATTGCCAGAGAGGTAGATCCCTCTACAGTCGTTCCTTGTTACCACCTGTGCTATGGTGTATGGACATGTTTTCCCTAATAGAATCGCAACACCCCCCAAGGCTGTTTCCTTTCCCACCCCAAAAACCTGGCCCACCCACATTCTCTTGAGGAGACTCAGTTCATCTTCAGTAAGTGGGTCTCTTGTAGTGCAGCTATGTGAATCCCCATCTGACCAATATGCTTTAAAATTACCAACCTTTTGCATCTACCCCAAGACCTTTTACATTTCATGAAATAATTTTAACACACCACATTTTGAATATTCAAAACATCATTCTTTGCTCTCAAAGGTCTGCATCTCTCTCTTGCACGATATTGGTATCTCTCTCCTTCCAGATCCCAGTAACCCCCCATTCCGCCATAATCCCCAATCGCTAGATCATCCTCCTATAGAACATAGATCCATGGATGAGCCATTTTCTGTGCACCCCCCGGCTCTTCAATCTATATGAACCACTCACAGGGCCCTACTATTAGTGTGATATGTCTATTTCCTCATTTCACCAATGCACTATTGCCCTGGGTTTATCAGGTCTAAACAGCACCCCATTCCTCTTAATTTGCCCCCAGGTACATTCTGCCCCCCTTCATATTAATTTATTATATTGACCTATTATGTTACATCATCTTCTAAATTAATAGGCCTGATAGAAACTTAGTAGGAAGGAGCAATGCCCGCATATTGTATCTGGTCTGCAGAGGGAGTCTAATCTTGTAAGTTAGATGAGGCGCTCTAATCATGCCAATCCCTCTACCATTGTTCCTAACTTGCATGCTGCCTACCCCATCTCTCTCCCTTTCTCATATCAATACCCTACAGTGATGCAAAGTCACTTATATCCAAGGGGCTTCCTTTAATACAGAGAGAGGAGTTATCTGGCTAGTCGGACAATGTAGTGTTAATCTCGCCCCCATTCCCATTATGGCTCTCTCTTTAGGGCTAAATGTTGGAAAACAAGTACACCATCTTTTAACAAAATGTTTAGATCATTCAACTAGGGGCTGTCTAAAGTTTCAGTATAAATCAATCCCATGGGGGAGGGTTAGGCTCCTGGTCTCTACCATTCTTTAGGCTTCAATCCTCTAATCATCTCTGATCTACCCCCTTTCCTTCTTCTCAGAGATGCCCTCCAGGCATTTTTGCAAAGCACCCCTAGAGGATTAATATTAAAATTGACTTCCTTGTGAACATTTCTTGCCCCCCCCAGGATAAACTATCAGGCTTCAGCTTCAATCCTCCCAAGACTCATGGGGGTGATGTTGCACCTGCACCCCTTAACTAACCCCAAGACAACCTAACAGTAATAACCATAACAACATAACATAATTTGTTTCGTTCCTGAAGAGAACCCTTAGAAACTCCCCCACTATTCCATCACAGACAAGTTTTGCATCTCTTTTCAGTCTCTCAAATCCCAACTTTTAGAATCCTGCTGGCACTCTCCTTTCCTTCAGGTAATCAGGTCTGAGACTTAAACAAAGCTGGGAGTTTGATCTGCAGACTATCAATGGTGTCACGTGCAGTCAAATAGATTTTCTCCTCAGATTGAAGTCTTACCAGCAAAGTCGTCGGATATTGCAAACGGAATCTAATTCCAGCAAGGTACATTTTTTTCTTTACTTCTAGGTATTCCTTTTGCTTCTCCAGAACTGAAGGAGTTTGGTCCTGGAATAGCCAAACAGATGCGCCGTTACACTGCAGGTTTTTATTTTCTCTAGTTCTAGTAAGTACATGAGTCTTTTCTTTATAATTCAGGAATCTCATAATTAATACCAAAGGCCTCACTCCTAGTGGAGGCATCTCTCTTAATGCTCAGTGTGCTCTTTCCAGGTTGTAAGCATCTCTGAATGGCGTTGGGCCTAACAGCTTTAGCAGAAGATCCTGTACAATGGAAACACAATCAGTCCCTTCAGCCCTCTCAGGGAGCCCTGCTAGGATGAGATTGTTCCTCCTACTCCTTGATTCTTGATCTTCCATCTGATCTTCCAGCTTTTTAACTTGTTGGCTTACAGCAATCATCTCCTGATCTAAGGTTGATACCTTCCTTTCCTGAAAGGAGACTCTAGCTTCCATGTCCCCCATTCTCTGTGCCAAGGAGTTTAATGCTGGTTTTACAGTGGCAAAATTGACCACCAGCCCCTGAAGCATTTGTTTTATCTCCAGGATGTCCTCTGAGGCTGAATTATTTCCCCTTATTTGCTTCTTGTTGGTGCTTCTGATTGTCCGGTATAGGTGATGGGGTTTCGGATATTTCACCGCTGGGACTCACGCTGACAAGGGATCCATGTTGCCACTCTCCATCCCAGTGCTTTAGTTTGGCCTATTGCTGTTGCTGAAAGCTGTACGTTGAAGTAGTAGGAAACAGCAGAAAATTACTCAGACCTGAGGTGTCCAAATGAATGAAGCTAAACAGAAGCACTTCAGAGGCTGATATAATTTATTTAAGCTGCAAAAAAGACCCATAGAAAGTTTTATGACTTATTTATATTAACAGGGCCTAGGAGCAGCACAGAAAATGTCCTCTCATGCCGAGTTCATCACGTGATCCAAGTGCTGCTTTTTTCTGCTTTCAATTCAGAATGTACTTGCCAGTCTTTCAAAGTCCTAACCTTTTTAGATGTCACAGTATGTGAAAGTGCAAATTCAGGAGCTCCCACTGGTCTGGGCATGTCCCAATGTTGGCTGATAATACTCTGGACAGGTGCTGTATATGATGAATACCCAAAGCAAGCACCATTATGTTTGATCCTTAATCATTTGTGGATGATTCCCTGTATGTTTCATTTTGTTTGACACTATTAACAGAGTCTCTTACTACCCTCTGATTGTAACCTCTGGAGAAGAATCTCTCAGCCATTTCTCTGTATTCTGTCTCCCTAGCCTGTTCTCTACTGCAGTTCCATCTGCTTCTTAACATTTTTCTAATGCATATGTACTGGGAGATTCAATTTTTAAATATATGGATAGGTACACCTCATGGGATAATAAAAAAAATAATCACAACCAGTTATTTTTCAGGAGCTATAGTTAGGGATGTGCAGACTGTTAGCCTTTTGCTGTATTTACTCTTTGATCTGTTTAGCTGTGTCCTGCACTGGAATATAACAATGTTGTAATGTACTTCTCTCTGACATGGACCATTTATAAATGGGTCCTTGCCTCAAAGGTACTTTCTGAATCCTTCTAAATAAATGAAATAAAAATGATACCCAATATAATAAAAGGGCAAGAGGGAAAGGATGTTTTAATACTACACTTGGGAGTCAATAATTTCAAAGGCCAAAACCAAATTGAAATTAAGAATGAATTCAAAAATATAAGGGAAGAAGCAAACAAACTCAAATGTAAATTATACTTTTCAGAAATACTACCAGTCCGAAAAGAGAGTGAATTAAATCAAAAGAAAATTAAAGAACTTAACAACTGGTTAAGGTGCTGGACATTGCAGGAGGGAATTCGGTGTATAACCCATTGGGAAGATTTTCTGAATGAACCAGGATATTTCAGTAAAGATGATCTCCATTTGAGCAAAAAGGGGAATAGGAAGATGTGGATGGAAATTAAAAAGGAACTAAATAGTAATTTAAATAAGTAAATGGGGGAGAGGGGTTATATAATCAACTGAATGTACCATAACCCACATATGCAGGGAGTCAAATAAAATCAAAGCAGTAAATCAATATAAGGGACTAAACGTTTGTTCACTAAACGCAAGAATCCTTAATACTATAAAAAATCAGAATTAGAGGTAAGACTCCAAGTAAAAAATGTAGACATATGCGTTATCACTGAAACATGGTGGGGCAGTGGGATATTGTGGAACAGGAATATAGAATGATATGAACTGTATTCTAAAGAAAGGGGCCATAAAAATTTGGGGGTATTGCCACCCATATTAAAAATAACATTCAGAGTTCATTATATAACAAGTACAGTATAATCAAAATACAGATGTAGAATCCCTATGGGGATCTATACAGGATACAAAAAAAATAAAACAGAAAAAAACTTATGCTTGGACTATATTATTGACCTCCAAATAGTAATAAAATCATTGACAGTCATATAGAAACAGAAATCAAACAAGTGGCATTGGAGGGAGACATACTTATCTCAGGTGATTTCAATTATCCTGACATTGATTGGACAAAAAGAATTGTAAAAAACCCATCATCTAGAAGGTTTACGGAGATGATGGATGAAACTGGTTTGAACCAATGAATATATAAGCCCACCAGAGGGGATAATACCTTAAGGGCCAGATATTCAAAACTTTGCCCCAGGGCAGAATTAGCACTGCCTGACGGGCAAACTTAGCTCGGAGCAAAAAACAAGTTATATTCAAAAGGAAATAGCCATGTGCTAATCCTGCTGAATATAACAGTCTAAGGAAGCCAGGCAAACTGGTCTGGGAGTGCAGGGCAAAAATAGCCCGGGAATAAGACAGCACTGAGTATAGCAACAGGGAAGTGCAAACTGCAACTGCAGCTCATTAGACTCTGTAGCAAGCCAGTGTTGCAGGTGTAGAACATTGTGTGTGATTGCAGAGATGTCTCACATCTACTGCAAACAACACCTCTCAACCCCCTGCCTCATAAATCAGGGACAAGGCTTAAAAAATCAGGGACACAACTGAAAAATTGGTGATATCCACTCAGGAAGCTGGCAGAATAAGTGGTTTAATGTAAAATGCATTTTCTAAGGAAGAACACGTCTGTAACATTAATGTTTGACATTAGTTTATGCTTACAACCCCCACTGCTTGGTCATGGAAACACAATTTTTAGGAGGGACAGAGTAAAATTGTGTGGTAAAATCAAGGACAGTTGAGAGGTATGACTGCAAACAATAATGTGAGCCACACACTGCAGAACTGTGCTATGCTGAAGTAAGGTTTGCCCAGGGCTAACCCGATTGCACAGTGCTAACACATTAGCCCGGTGCAAACTGGTTAACCTGGGACAAACAGGAGCCATATTCAAATCTGCCATGCAAATGAGCCTACTTAGGTAATCCGTGGACAAACAGGTATAATTGCATCTCATTAGGTGCTGCTTAGCATACATTACCATGCAGTTTGCTACTGCATGGAGCACAAAGCTCCCCCTTTTGGTCAGAATGGAAGTACAGGCTGGATGCTGCAGGACAAGGCATGCCCACAGCATCCCCTGTTGTACATAATAGAAGTACAGGCTGGAAGCAGCAGGAACTGTGTGTTACCAGGCACAGTCAGTGCATACAACACAACCATGCAGCTGTGCGAGCAGGACCCATATATATGTATGTATGTGTGTGTGTGTGTGTGTGTGTGTATATATATATATATATATATATATATATACACACATACATACATACATACACATATACATATACAGATCGATAGCTAAACACCGACACACTGCCCATGGCCATACATGCCCTGAAGGATGCCTCCCCCCTTCCCCAGCAACATAAGTACCCCAGTAAAGTAGTGGGTGAAACAGTGGTGGAGATGCAATACATGGGACAGGCATAAGGCAAACCTGGTGGGGGCAGGTGGCCATAGGCTGTAGGGTCACTAGAAACTAGGATATGCAGCATATCCAGTAGATAGGGAACAGGGCAGTCTGGCTGGGACAGGCAGTCCTTTTCTGCTGTCATGGTCCTGTTCCATTGTGTGCCTGTTACGCCCTGGTAGGCTAGTGCCTCCCCCCAGCATGTTCCCTGACCCTCAGTAGCCCCACTATTCACTGTAAACCCTGGTAGTCTAGTGGTCCCCCACCCAGCATGACTCCTGTGTACTGTAAAATACATAATGTGACCTGGTAGTCTAGTGGCCCCCCACCCCCCCACCATGACTCCTGACCTCCATGTACTGTAAATTCAATATTTTCCCTGGTAGTGTAGTGGCCCCCACCCCCAATTTGATTCCCAACCTCCGTATGATGTACAATAAACATTTTCCTGGTAGTCTAGTGGATGCCCCACGCTTGACTCCCCACTGCTGTGTAATGTAAAATCAATATTTTCCCTGGTAGTGTAGTGCACCCCAATTTGATTCCCGACCTCCGTATGATTTACAATAAATATTTTGCCTGGTGATCTAGTGGTCCCCATGCTGACTCCCGACCTCCTATGATGTTCAATAAATATTTTCCCTGGTAGTCTAGTGGTCCACCACCCCCCCGCTTGACTCCCGACCTCTGTATGATGTAACATAAATATTTTCCCTGGTAGTCTAGTGGTCCCGCCACCCCCCCAGCTTGACTCCCAACCTTCATTGAAAATAAAATCTATGACTTGTCCCTGGTAGTCTAGTGGTCCTCCCACCAAGCAGTGACTCTACCACCCATCCGAATCAGACCCCCCATGAACCGAGTTGGCGACTGGCTCAACCCTCCTCTCACTTCCATGGCAGCTGCTGACTGAGGTATGTGGAGGTGAGAGGAGGGCTGAGCCAGTCACCGGCTTGGTTCATGGGGGGGTCTGATTTGGATGGGTGGTGGAGTCACTGCTGGGTGGGGGGACCACTAGACTACCAGGGACAAGTCATAGATTTTATTTTCAACGGAGGTCAGGAGTCAAGCTGAGGAGTGGGGGGACCACTAGACTACCAGGGAAAATATTATTTTACATTACACAGCGGTCGGGAGTAGAGCGGGGGGCACTAGACTACCAGGGAAAATATTTGTTGTACATCATAGGGAGGTCAGGAGTCATGCTGGGGTTGGGGGGCCACTAGACTACCGGCCCCAGTGCTAAATGTCCCTTTGAATATTGCAGTCAGGTGCAAATTCGGTGCTAGTCCAGCGCAATGGATTTGCGCCCGGCACTTCCCTTTGAATATCTGGCCCTAGATTTGGTAATTACCATCACAGAAGATAATATAACCAAAACATTAGACATTGCCTAAATAACAGAGATCATAATATCATAGAAATCTACATCAAAAGATGATTAGCAATAGCTAAAGGGGCTACCATGGTTAGGAACTACAATAAAGCAAATTATATAAACCAGAGATAGACTTTGCAGACTGGAAGTGGGAAAAAAGCTTTCTAAACAAGACTGTTGAGCAAATGTGGGCAATGTTAATGAATAAATTGCAAGTATTGGAAGGAAAATACATTCCATTAAAAAATGTGTAATAGAAAAGGGAAAAAACCTATATGGTGTACCAACAAAATCATCAAACTATTAAAAAAAAAGGAAAGAGATTATGATAAAATGAAAAATCAAGGAACAACAGAAGCAGCTACAGAATACAAAACAATACTACATATGTTAAAAACAAAAATAAGGGAAGAAAGGAACAAACTAGAATTTAATCTGGCACATAGACAAGATAACTGTAAAAGTGTTTATGCCATGTAAATAATAATGATAAAAAACATCCGATCAGTTAGGACCTCTGGCAATAAATGGAACAGAAATATCAAATATAAAAGATATGGCAGAACAGTTTAATGCATACTTTAGTTCTGTACATGGCACAAAATCACAAGATAATATCAATATTAGTCAGAATATAAACTTGAAATTTAAAAATTAGTACAACAGATATTGAAAATTTACGAAATAAATTGAAGCCACATAAATCTGCAGGGCCCAACTTACTGCACCCAAGATTACTTAAAGAAGTGCCAAGACAAACCTCTAAACCATTGACATACTTGTTTAATGCTTCTTTTACTACAGGAGAGATACCGGGAGATTGGAGGAGGGCCACAGTGATACCATTATTCAAAAGAAAGGGCGATAGAACAACAAGGTCAAACTACAGACTGATTAGTCTAACAGCAGTTCTCTGTAAAGTTGCCAAAAGCTTTCTGAAAGAAAAGTTCAAAGAAATTCTAAAATTATTAAACTATAAAGATGAAAAACAAAATGGTTTCAGGAAAAATAGGTCATGCTTAACAAACCATCTCAGTTTCTATGAACAAGTAAACAAAGCAAGGGAAGCCAAAGCTCAGACAGAAGAGCATTAAGCAGGTTAGCAAGAGGAAAAGGAAGAAGAGACCATTATGGTTTTCCACAGAGGAAGCAAAGAAAGTGAAAGCCAAAAAGACTGCATTCAGGCAATACAAAAAGACACAGGCAGAAGGGGATAGGGAGAAGTATCAGGAGAAGCAAAGGGAGGCAGGGAGGTCAGTAAAGGAAGCCAACACTCAGACAGAAGAACACATTGCAAAATCAGTGGGTAGAGGGGACAAAACCTTTTACAGGTACATAAGTGAAAAAAGAAAAGCAAAGGGAGGGATAGTGAGACTGAAGGGGGAGGATGGTGGCCGAGTGGAGGATGACAACAGTAAAGCTGACATATTGAGCAGGTATCTTGGCTCAGTCTTTACTGAGGAAGAGGAGGGTAAGGGGTCTGAAGGGAGTACAAGGGGTGAGAATGGTGCAGAAATGGACACAAGTCCCTTTACATGAGAAAGGGTCCTGAAGGAACTGCAAGTAATAAGAGTTGATAAAGCAATGGGGCCAGATGGGGTGCACCCCAGGGTCCTTAAAGAACTCAGAGAGGTGGTGGCTGAACATCTGGCTATCCTGTTTAGCCAATCACTGGAAACAAGGGAGGTACCCAAAGACTGGAGGACAGCAGATGTAGTCCCCTAATACAAAAGTGGGAACAAAGAGGAAGTGGGGAACTACAGACCAGTCAGCCTCACCTTGGTAGTGGGGAATATCATGGAAGCACTACTGAAGGAGAGATTAGTGGAACATCTGGTTGTCAATAGACTGCAAGATCCAAGGCAGCATGGTTTCACCAGGGGGAGGTCATGTCAGACCAACCTCATTGAATTTTTTGACTGGATGACCAGGGAGGTAGATCAGGGGAGGGCAGTGGACATGGCCTATCTGGACTTCAGCAAGGCCTTTGACACTGTGCCACATAGAAGACTATTACACAAACTAGGGAAAATGGGTGCGGGCAGGACAGTAGTGTGGTGAGTAGGTAACTGGCTTGGTGGAAGGACACAGAGGGTGGTGGTAAATGGCTGTCACTCCACAGAGGAAAGAGTGACCAGTGGGGTACCACAGGGATCAGTGCTGGGACGGTCCTATTCAACATCTTCATCAGTGACATTGCGCAGGATCTAGAAGGCAGAATTTCATTGTTTGCTGATGATACAAAGCTCTGTAACAGAGCAGACACACCAGAGGGTGCAGACAGAATGAGAAGGGACCTGCAGAAACTTGAAGAATGGTCAGGGGTTTGGCAGTTGAAATTCAATTCAAAGAAGTTCAAGATAATGCATATGGGGCACAAAAACCCTGGCACAATATATAAGTTGGGGGGTGAGGATATAGCATGCACCAAGCAGGAAAGGGATCTTGGGGTTATCATCTCTGATGGCCTCAAGGTAGGGAAACAGTGTGACAAGGCAGCAGGTAAAGCAAATAGGATGCTGGGATGCATACTCAGGGGCATCACCAGCAGGAAAAGGGAGGTCATGATTCTACTATACAAGACACTAGTGAGGCCCCACCTGGAGTACAGTGTACAGTTCTGGAGACCTTACCTACGTAAGGACATAGACAGTGTAGAGAAGGTTCAGAGGAGGGCAACAAAGATGGTACATGGATTGCATCACAAGTCCCATGAGGACAGGTTGAAGAAATTGAATATTACTCCCTGGAGGAGAGGATAGAGAGAGGGGACATGATAGAGACATACAAGTATCTTACAGGGATGATCAGGGTGCAAGAATACACTATTTTTAAGCAAAAAAGATGTTCCAGGACTAGAGGGCATGGGAAGAAGTTGGAAGGAGGATGATTCAGAGGAAATGTGAGGAAGAATTTCTTCACAGAACGGGTGGTGTACAAGTGGAACTCCCTGCCTGAGGAAGTGGCGGGGGCTGAAACAATGATGGGATTTAAGAATGCATGGGATAGACATAAAGGAATTCTGGAGGTCAGGGGTAAGGGGCAACAGAGTTCTAGGAAAACATAAACTGAAGTTACAAACACAAATGGGCAGACTAGGTGGGCCATAGGCCCTTATCTGCTAACACTGTCTATGTATCCATGTGTCTATGTAAGACCAATATGAGAATAAACCAGTGGATCTGTTCTTTCTAGACTTCCAGATGGTGTTCGATAAAGTACCAAATAACAAATTATTGGATAAAATGACTAAAATAGATATCTACAGTAGACCAATTATCTGGGTACAAAGCTGGTTAAAAGATAGAAAATAAAAAGTAAGAATTAGGGAGACGTGCTCCAACTGTGCTGATGTGACTAGCAGTGTAACACAGGGGCCGTCCTGGGTCCAACACTTTTCTCCTTATATATCGAGGACATCCACCACAACATATCAAACATGATGGTCAAGTTTGCAGATGTTGTTAAGCTAGGAGGACCAGTTAATACACCCCCAAAAATTAGGGGCCTTGCAAAAGAGCTGCAAACGATAGAGAAGTGGTCTCAAGAAAACAAAATGCCGTTCAGCATAAAAAATGTAATGTTTTGCATCTGGGGAAAAAATACTACACAAGCATATCTACTTAATGGTATTCAATTAAAAGCATTCAGTAAGGAGAAAGATTGTGGTATTATAATAGATGACAATCTAAATTTCAAAGCACAATGGACTCAAGTAATCATAAAAGCTAACTTTTTGATCAAAAACATTAAAAGAAATTTCATAAATAAATCCAAACGGTGTCTGCTACCATTATATACATCATGTGTTAGACCACATATAGATTATGGATCCCCACTATGGAACCCTTATGCTAGTGGTGAAATAAATAAACTCGAGAAAATATAGAAATCCTGTACGAAAATGATAGGCTCCATGAAAAATTGAAGTTACACCGAAAGACTAAAGAAATTGGACCTATATAGTCAAAAACATAGGAGAAAAAGAGGAGACTTGTTACAAATGTTTAAAATAATGAAGGGCTCAGAACTAATTCAGGAAATGGATATAGTAATACAAAATAAATCAGAGGGACAAAGAACACGTAGATTGCAAATAAAGACAGAGACGGCAAAGACTAATGTCAGGCATTTCTCATTTCTAAACAGGACAGCTAGAAGCTGGAATAATCTTCCAGGCTATATAATCTAGAATTCCTCCCCGGATTGCTTTAAAACTAAAATAGATCACTTGTTGTTGTATAAAGGAATATAATGAGCCCGCTATGCGGGGAATGGTGTTAATGGGCAGACATGCCTTCATCTGTTCAAATACCCATTATAAGTACCCAGTATAAGGAGGTTAGTGTGGTATATCTTGGTAGGATTTTTCCTATCTGGGCTCTTAATGTCACAGTTAACTGTGCTAGTACATTTAAGCTCATTTAAGGGCCTTGCTACTTTATTAACTTTATTTTCTGTAGTGGGTAAAAGCAGCAAGACCTTTCCATCTTGCTCAAAAATGTTTTCTTTAATCTCATTGTCATAATACACCTTTTGCTGGTTTTGGGCCTCTTCTGACTACTCTGGGCAATTTCAACATATTTTGCCAGCTTCTTTCACAGGGCACACATATAAATAATAGATCTGACAAATTTTTCTTGAATGGGTTAATTTTCCCATGTTTCTTTTATTACATCTAGTGGCCCTCTGGGTTGCCTACCATATATCATTTCAAATGGTGACAACCTGTTGAGACTTGTGGCACTTCTCTGCAAGCAAAAAGCAGCTAAGGTAAGTACTGGTCCCAATCTTTCCCTACACCTTTTACAAATCTTTTTAATGTGCATTTTAAAGTTTGATTAGATCTCTCAACAAGACCATCTGTCTGAGAGTGATAAGAAGAGGTTCTTATGGTAGTAATAGCTAGTAATCGGTATAGCTCCTTCAATAATGCTGCACCAAAATTACTGCCCTGATAAGTGATAATCCCCTTAGATATGCACACCATGCTGAAAATGTTGACGAACTCTGCTGCCACCTTTGGGGCTGTGACAGTATACATTGGAATTACCTCTGGGTATCAAGTAGAATAGTCACATACTACCAAAATGAATCAATTACCCTTTTTACTTGTGTCTAAGTGGCTAAACACATCCATTGCAATTCTCTCAAAAAGCACATGTATCAAGGGTAGGGGCTCCAGGGGCACCTTGTCATTTTTAGTCATTGAGACTACTTTGTGACATTCAGCTGAAGAACTGCAATAGGAAGCAACATCTTCATAAATTCCAGGCCAGTAAAATCTATACAGCAATCTGGCAGAGGTGTGATCCCTCCCTGAGTGACCAGCCATAGGACTATCATGTGGTATCTGTAACATATCAGTTCTAGGCTCCTTTGGTATGATCAATTGTTCTGTCTCTTCCTGCATCTTAGAATTGGCCCAAATTCTGTACAGTAGCTCATTACAAGGAATGAGTTAAACCCTGGTTCATCATGTTTTTTTGTTTCACCCCTAGCTGCTTAAATTAACCTTGGAGAGAAGCATTGTTAGTTTGTTCAGAAATAAAATCACAATCATTTATTAGTTGGGTTTCAGCATTTTCATATATTAACCCCTTTTGTCCATCAGTCTTTTGTTGCCTCTGTTTTTTCAGGCACCTTCTTTCTTTATTGGACTTCTGGGTCTTGGAGCTGGTCTCAAGCATCTGCATCAAAGTCACCAAGAGTGAAAAAGTCCCCAACATTTGAGATTGTCTTTGCCTGTGCTCTTAGTATCACAACTGCTGAAACAGCAAGATTTACTCCCTGTGTAATTAACTCAGTAAATCCTGGAATGTCATTTTCAATAATCAAATAACTTAGGTGTTACCCTGACTTCAATTGGTGAGATGCTCCATTAATATTCAGAGTCACCTGGGTGGTGAGATAGTATAGAGTGTCCCTGTGGATGCCCTCGTTGCTCCCTAAGCCACCCCCATCTTCTTCTGCCTCCAGTCCTCTACTTATAGCCCCCCAATTGCTGCCCTGCCAGGCAGTTGTGCATAGCCATTAGTCCACTTCCTTGCAGATCTAAGGATTGCCCCATGGTGGGGCTTCCAAAATAGCAAAAAGGATGGTGCAGCCCTGCCTTGGCGAATGTCCTCTTGGGACATGGCGCACAGGCTCTATGGCTGCAAGGGTGGCACAGGGTGCCTTTGGCACACAGCATCCAAATGTTGATGCTACCTGCATTTCAAAATTGGGACTGCCACAAACTTTGACACAAGGAGCCACTTGCATCATAACTATTTGGTGCTGGCACCTTGCATCAAAGATTTACTTGTTAAAATCAAGCCCAGGTTCTCATTCAGCCCTGTCACACAAATGTCATGAAGCTTGGCAACCATTTAGGGCCCCTTCCAAACAATGTGCATACCAAATTGCAGATCTCTAACTAGGCAACTGACTAAGTTATGATCAATTAAATTCTAATATTGTGGAATTTCACAACATTTCTTTTTTTTTTTAATCTCTCTTTATTCGCTTATCCCCAGTCTGCCAACCCTGACCCATCAGGGGAGATATGGTAGACATCCCACCTCCTGACACCTTGCCCAGAATGGACCCTAGACTCCATGCAGCCATGGTTTACCCCCCCCTCCAGGCGGGGTCGTGGTGAGGGTGCTAACACACCGAAACTTATGAATCATCGGTCTGGGTTCATTGGATGGGTGCAGGCACATCATGGGCACATCTCCTGGCTCCCCATCTCCCTGCCAGTGGCAGGCTCTTTTCACATTTTCTCCCCAGCGCATGGTGTATGCACTGAGATCATGGTGCATACTCATCAACGTCCACCACATGTAGCAACCATCCCCTTCCTGCAGTAGTAGGACTTATCATACCCTGAGCCTCTACATGGGGTCAGGCAAACTGTGGGCTTTTGGTCCCCTTCCTCCCCACAGAGAAGGTGAGCGGTCATTGGATACTTAAGCCTTCTCCCCCGGCTGGCCCTCTAGTGACCCAAGCCACCGGTGTTGCAAGCGGAAATCCAACCACTGCATCGAAAGGCCAGCCATTTTGCAACATTTCCGTGAAATCAGAATTTTCTCATTTTGCCCGGCCCTATCTGTTAAGCACAAGTAGTAAAAACAGTTCATATTAACATGAATGACTACACAGACTTTTTAATGTGACCAGCTGTGGAGCTAGACAGATACTGTCAGATAAGAGAATTCCACAGGGCAGGGGCAGCCACAGCAGCAGCAGCACAACTGCCAGATGTATTTAAGTGAGATAGTAGTAGTTGTTTATTTGTTGAAAGCTCTTCATCCAATTCTAAGGCAGGTATGACATAGTAGCACAGAAATTACAGCACAAAAACTTATAAATGAAAAGAACCCTAATAAAACAGAGTCTTCCTACAGAAAAATAATGTCAAATGTTTGATAACCAGATTAAAAGCTAGTGCTGTGTTGAAATAGAAAATTTCAAATTTGTGGAATTCTGTGGAAGTTCCCTGACTTTTTAAAACGCATTCATTTGATAATATCTCAGCCATCTCTTGAGCTAGAGACCTGTATTTAGCATGATTACATCACTGAGTAAGTAAGAAACATTTTATTTGAGTCCCCATTCAATGGGGCCCAGGGTTCTGTACATAGGTTAGGAGCAAACCAGGTAACATAAAACAAACATACAAAAATCCCATTTAACAGTATACATAACTCATATGAATAAAACATAAATAATAAATAAAATAAATTAATAAACAAACAAATAAAAAAAAATCACATAGCAGCAAGTGAGTCAGAGGTCCTATCTATAACTCAAAGGCCGACCTAAACAGGTGAGATTTCAGTTTTTCTTAAAGGCCTCTATCAAGAGGGCCTTCCTCAAAGATCTTGGGAGTGAGTTTCATAGGGCTGGGCCAGCAACTTCAAAGGTTCAATCACCCAATGATTTAAGCCGGGCCTTGGAAACTGCTAGGTGGCCCACCTCAGAGGAGTGGGTAGAGCGATAGGTATGGTACATAGTCAGAAGGTCATTCAGATAGCCTGGATCTAGTCTGTAGTTTATAGGTCAGTAAACTGACTCTGAAGGTAATTCAACACCTTAAGGGCAACCAGTGGAAGTCACGCAGGATGGGGGTCACTTTATGTTAGGTGTCCTAACTACACGCTGAATATCATGATATTTGGATGAGTAGTTATAAATGTATAGGGGTCAACAACTAGAATTTTATTTGTGGGAGGGGACATTTTGTGAAAATATAGATCTGCTTATAACCTGTAGCCATTTTTGGAGCAAGAGGCTATATGTGCAAATTACCATGCATAACTTTTTTGAAAGGGTCATAGAACTACAAAAAAAGAAAATATTGGTTTTAGACGTTTTTGGTGACATCTCACTTATTGTATCACATTAAATAAGATTACAAAACACTCAAAAGCCCCCTTCTCATTGGCCTAAATACCCTGGCAGGAGGACAGGAGGTGGCTGAGATACTGGGGGACCAACTTGCTTGTGGCCTTATTATGTATGTCAACAACAGTATAGTATCTTGCCCTCAGTGTACCACCTCACTGTCAGCTAACCAAAGACTCAGAGTAAGTGTTTTACATGATTTGTCTCCTGAACAGAGAAAGCTCTTGACTAGCTACAGTTAATGCAACTGACCACAGGGTAGGCCTTTGTTACGTGCATTGCAGTAGTCCAATCATGATGAAATGCAGGCTTGGACTAACATGCAAAGATCTGCATACTCAGGAAGGAGAAAAACCTTGGCAATATTTCTAAAAGCAACCATTAACCACAAGACAGCTGGAATTCAAATGTCAACTTTTTGTCAACGACTACTCCTAGGCTGTGTACCTCCACTTCTACTTTGAGCTGTACCTCATCATAGACTGGGAGTCTGATGCTGTTATTTACAGCTGATAACTGCCTTTCATTCCAGAAACAGAACAGTTTGTTCATATCATGGTTGACTGCCAAACAGTGGGAGACCATTCAGACTCAGATTTTCTAGAGGCACTACTCCAAATATATCATGGACAACACCCAGTCAGGGGTAAAAACAGGTACAGTCACAAATCACCTGCATAGCAATGAAACCTCAAGAGACACTGTATTGCCCAGTGATAACATGTATACTGTGAATAACACAGGAGACAAGACTAATCCCAGAGGCATGCCATAGTTGAGAGTAAATGCTTGCAATCAGAATGAACCAAGCACTACCCACTTCTCCCTACCGCTTAGAAATAAATCTGCAGAATCCTCTATGATGTCAAAAACAGATCAAGAAGAAACAAGATGTAAACTGCTTCTTGATCCCTCACCAGGTGCAGATTATTGCAAACTCTGATCAGGACCATTTTGATGCTGTATCTACTGCAGCAACTAGACTGGAATAGCTCTATGATGTCAGTTCTCGCAAGGTGGCACACTAGTTGAGACAACACCACTTTCTCAACAAACTTCACTAGAAAGGGAAGCTTGGAGACCGGACGGTAATTGACAAGATTTTAAGGTTAATACAATGTCTTCTTAAAAGGGTTTCACCACTGCCTCCTTCAAGGATGCTGGGAGGATGCCCTGATGTAAAGGGGTATTGCTGATACCTGCCAATTCTGGTAGAATGTAACCAGTTAAGCCTTAAATTAGCTGAGTAGTTGTACGGTTCAATATAGAAGTGGTGCAGCGTAGAACAGTGGCCACTATGAAGGCAATCTTTTCATCTAGCTGTTTGAATTCTTCCCATTGGTTAGCCATGCCACAGATCTGATGGAGTCTATCCCAGACTCCCTTAATTTAGGCAGTGAAGGAAATGTAGTTTCATCTGCAGACACTCTGCACTTTAAAGATCTCTTAAGAAGGCTTTCACCCCACCCTGCAGACTGTCTGGATGTAAAACATTGTCTATTGCATGGGAACATGCAGCTGCTCAGATTTTCTAGGCTGCAATCACTGCAGAGAGCTTGTTTCTCTCTCTTCTGATTTCCTTCTAATAAATCCTTAAGTGTTCATCTTAGTTAAGTCTGTCAGTATTTAACCATGCTTTCCTCCAATTGTGCTCAAATCTTGCACTTTTAGCTTTAATACACTGTAAATAATTAGAAACCAAAGGAGTACTTTAGAATAAAGTGTCCAGTCATGAACAATGAATGCTTAACTCTCCAACAGAATTGAATCACATGGGTCTGTTCTTAGAACAGTCGGTCTGAAATTCATGGTGGTGGCGGGGCCTAGTTACGATTGAGTATTTATTTATGCATGGATGTATGGATGTATGTACTGTATGTATGTATGTGTGTTTATTTATTTATTTATTTGATAACTGGGTAAGTACACCGTCCAAGGAGACTATTGTTAGGTATGGCCCAGGCCATCCAGATGGCACATACAGTGCAGTCAAAGAAACATACAAATTATGGTGTCACATACAGTACAGTTCAGGCATAAAATATTACAATTTATACAGGTAGAAACAACCAACCATACAGTGAATGCAGTGAGTGACAAATAATATTTTTGCCCCTAGAAATGTCAGGCAAGTGGTCCAAATAAACAGCAAGGGAGGCTGTCTCTGGCTAATAACAGTAGTATAGTTCAAATAAAAAAAAAAAGAATGAATCCACTAATAGATAATTGCTTCAAAACATTACCAGTGGTCTGAGCCAGGTACAGAACATTAGACCCATCCCATAACAGGAGGGGGACTTGCAAACTGTGGTGGTTAAAAGGGCATTTTTTAAATATGTTTTGAAGAAGTAGGAAGTGTCCAGTGAGTGAAACGTGGCCAGTAAGCCATTCCAAAGCCATTCCAATGCCTGGGGCAGCAAGGGAGAAGGCTTTCTGACCCATCTTGGGTGCTGTCAGGGGATGTTCAAGAAGACATTGTGAGGAGGAACAAAGTTCCTTTATGCCAATCTAAATACTATGAAGGCTTGATAGGGGGGAGTTTTCCCTATCTTGAAGGGACTTGCCAATAGGGGTACCTATAAGCAGTCACATTGTGCTGCAGGGACAGCCAACCAAGCATCATGTATAGGGAGCAATGGTGGGAGTATTACGGTGCCAGTGAGACAAACCTGCAGATGTTGTTATAGGTAGTGTTTAGTCTAGTGAGGTTGCAATTGGAAGTCTGGGCAAAAATAGGGGAGCACTGATCCAGCAGGGGTAGAAGTGTGCTTGAGCAATGGCCATTCACATTTCTGGGGTCATAGAATTCATCAGCCAAAAGCAGACTCCCATTATTTGGTTCACATACATGGCAACTTGTCCGATGTAAGCTGTAAAGTTAGGGCGGGGATCTAGAGTGTCCTCAAGGTATTTGAAAGCAGTTACCTGTTTAATGTAGCAGGGAGGGGGAGTTTTTCAGTAAATACAGTATGAATGCTTAGTGGGGAGGTGGTATTTTGCCTTACTGGACATTTGGCGAGCCTTGGTTTAGACCCAAGAAGCATCGCCTTCATTTTTTGGGGCATTATCAAGTTGTCTGTTAGCAGCAAACCACTTTAGGGTAGCGCCAAACTTCCATGGTGAGAGAGACTATTAGTTCCTTTGAGCGCTTGTCACTCAGGTAAAGAATAAGGTTATCCGCATACATTACCATGTAGCAGCCCATGTCATCCCTGAGGAGGTAGGTAACAAAGAGGGAGAAAAGGAGAAGTCCCAGTACAGACCCTTGGGGAACTCACCTATACACCCCCAGGGTGTTAGAGGGAACCACCCTCAGGTATAAAGCACTTGAGATCTCTCAGTGAGGTAGTTTCTGAACCAGGCTGTGGTTGCTGTTAAGAAATGATAGGAGTTCAGTTTTCCAAGGAGGATGCCATGATCAACTAAGTCAAACACATTAGACAGGTTCATGAAGGTGGCACCAGTTAGCTTACCTTCATCCAGGCTGCTGAAGACATAGTCAGTAAAACAGGCCAGTGAAGTGATGGTGCTGTGGCCCTTTCTAAAGCCATGCTGGTGGATTGGGATCAGATTGTACTTTGATATGTGGTCAGAGATTTGCTGAAAGACAATTTTCTCCAAAATTTAACTTAAGTGGAACAGGATGGACACTGACTAGTAATTTTCCAGGAGCATTGGATCACCTGATATGAATATAGGGACAACTCTAGCCTGTTTCTGTAATGAAGGGATAGACAAGGAGGTAGGTGATAGATTATTTAGGGTAGCTAGAGGCTTGTCAATTTGATCACTTGTCAGCATGAGGAACCAGAAGCAGAGAGCATCACTACTGCTCATTTTACAGGCAACCAGTACAATACAGAGCTCAGGATAATGAGGTCTGACATCTGGGTGAATGTCAGAAGCCATGCAGACACATTCTTCACAAGCTGCATGCATTGGATCAGATTAGATAACTCCTTATTGAGGACACTTCAGTGAGTGAGTCAGAAGGTCACACATACCTGAACTACAGTACTCTGATCATAAGATCTCAGAAAGGAAAACCATCTGGCAAAATGGTTTCAGATATTAAAAACTTCACCTCATGACATCAGATGCCTGGGCATCCAGGGAGAAGTGTCCATCAAGAACATCTCTCAGGGTATCAGAGCAAAGTTTGTTCACTTAATGGAAAAGCAAAAGATTGTGGAAACTTAATTACTACCACATAGCCAACTATAGGTTCTGCAGGGGCTGCTCCTAGGGGTTGGAATCAATGAAAGGAATGTGCAATTGCCTATATCCAGAAACTGGATATAGGCAATTGAGCCAAGATGCAAAAGCAAAATAACTTTCCTGCAGCATGGAATGCAAGGACAGGGCAAGAGATAAGTACAAGTTACCTATTGTGTAAACTTTGGCTAAAAAACCACTGGCAATTTTTTCTAGCACTACTTGCATTGCATTTGTATGTGTCTGACTCACAAAGCATAGTAAAGGATTGGATTAAGCCTTTTTTGAGTTGCTTGAATCAATCCTTTCAAGTACAGATTGCTGCCCAACTAGGTGTGTCCCTCTGGTTTGCTGTATCCTGCTGAGGACAGGTGGCCTCAGGTTGCCTTATAGTATTGCTAGGTTGTGATCTGACCCCACCTGGGGCAGTTTTATTCAGCCTCAGTCAGTTGGCAGTCATCTAGTCTCAAGTCATTGATCTCATTTTTTTGGTTACTCTTTTTCTTCTCCCCTTTGCAGGCCTGTCTCTCCCCTCCATCTAGACCATCACCTGACATCTCATGAATTTACTGAAATCCATCCATATCTACTCCCATTTCTTCCCTCATTGGCGGGGGCAGCAGAACCACCAAGTGTTGTACAATGGATCTGATTCTGGAGCAGATATCCAAGTCATTGATATGGGGCCTGCAGAGGGTCAGTCCTTCATGCCTCCCCGACCTGCACTTTTCCTCTTTTCTCCCATCTCTTCAAGATGCTGATCTGGTGATGTGATGCAAGCATGACAGTGAGTGTGTCATCTATCCATGTCTCCCCACCTACTTGAGCCACTTCAGAGAGCAGTGCTGCCTGTTGTCACCCAGGTGGCAGCTGAACACCAAAGCAGGCTGCCCTCCTTCCCTGGAGGAGGACAGCATCCTCTGGTACACTCGAGCCTCCTTCCCTCCTGGAAAACCCCTGACAGCTTGGGCTTGCTACCAAATTTGGGTTGCTGACATCATGAGGAGTAGCACTAGTGCTGCACCAACAGGCCAGTATCACTAATCTCATTTTTTTTATTGGTGAGACCTGGTTTGGGGAAAACAAAAGGTTAACGTGGGTATTACAGTATCTGTGAGGCAGTGTAACCTATACTACATTTCTTGAGGTCCCCTATTTAGGGTCAACAGGTATATTGCAAACAACTTTGGGGAAAGGATAGAGGGCTATGGCACTCCACAGTAAGAGACACTTGGCTGGGCCACAGAATTTAAGGAGCAAGTATTCAGGGGATGGGGTAATAGCATTTTATAAATCTGCAACTCTGAAACGTTATTTTGTCTGCATTTTTCCATGGACTTTTCAATAAAACTTGAGCTCACTGCATCATTTTAAATACGGGTCCCCTCATAGTAACTACCCAAGGAAAAACATAATGGACTTACTGTATAGCTGCCATCAGCCTTCTACAGCATCATTATTACGCTGTGAAGCCTTAAAAGTTATACAGTATAACTATCAAGGTTATCTTTCCTATATCACTTTCACTGAGATGTGCCTCTCTGTAATTCTTCCAATAAACTAATTGTTTAGACAATAAAATCACAATAAAGCCCAGACAATAAATCAACACAGTAAGACGTAATCATTTAATGTTGCAGTAATTTATCTTTTGCACAGGCTGTTCAGGTACCAGCTTTGTGATTGAATGCAAATAGTTTTAGGCCTCTCTTTACCACAATGGAAAACCATGTAGTGTGAACCAGTCTTCTGACATTCGTGACAAATTGCAGTGGGAAGGCTGCAGAGCAACTCATAATTCTTTGTAAAAACTTCAGTATTTCATATTTATGATAGGCTTCCTTTTATATCATTTTAGCCTAGCCATTAATAAAGTGTTAGGTTTTTAGACAGGAAAATATATAAATATGTTCTTTTTATTTGTACATATTTATAATGTCTGAATGTAATCTATAACAGCCATCATTCTGCTAGAACAATATTAGCACACATAATCCTGATTACAGAAACATGTAAAATGATAATGTTTCCTGGCATGGCACTTCTTGAAACAAAATTGAAGTATAGAATGTTCAACCCAAATTATTCAACTAAATGAGATGCGTTTCAATCAGTTAGAGAAACTTAGACAATAACTGTAACTAATCAGTTTCTTTTCTTCAACTTTAATGAATGGTTTGAAAATGAACCTTAAAGAAACCGTGCATGTATAAAGCAATAATATATTTCCTCTTGCAAGCCATTTCAATTCTGATTGTTAACCTCTGCTCTTCATTTTTGTTTCCAAATCCATTTATACAGTGCCAAATTTCATTGTATGTGTACCAGTGTACAGATTTAGTTTTGTGACCGTGAGTTAGCCTCAGTGTCTCCCATGATTGATGAAATCAGGGAGTAGTGTAGTTCCTCCATCATAGTCCCAAAAAGACTGGTTGGTATTCAAAACAAGCTGAGAATACTGATACAAGTTTGGGGCACCTCTATTTAATGGTACTTTCTTATACCGACTTCAAATCTAATACCAAATGGTAAAGTGGACTCAAACTATATACAGTACAAGGGAATTTTATCAGATAGGATATGAACGGCCTACTTAAAAAGTAACAAAATGGCATATGTGCACACATTGTTCTTGGTATGAACTGCAGCTTTATGGCTTTAAGAATCAAATTAGTTTATACCTGTTAATAAATTGTAACTTTCAAATGAGAATATGTGTGCTATGCAAAACTCATAAACAAGTGCTTATCTCACAAAATGAGGTATCACGGGTCTTTTAGCTTTAGATTTGAAACAAATCATCAGAAATCAGAAGAATATATATGGTGGTTGGTAGTATAACCTAGAGATTAGAGTAATGAGCTGTTAATGAGCTTGGTACACTCAGCAAATATGGGTTTGAGTCCCACAAGCTCTTCATGCATGCTATATGGACATGAGCAGGTCACTTAGCCTCTCCAATGCTCCTGGGTTACTCTTGAAACAAGCTTTGGGCTTGGCCCAGTGAATAAAGAATAAAAAATATTTTTTTCTTGTTGAAACTTAAATTGTTTGGCATATTAGTCAAGTAGTTCAGCATTGTAAAACTGAACGGTATAAAAACATATTTTTTGTCCATAAAGCACTCATCTCAGATAGTTTAACTTGCTTAACATTGTTTGACAGAATGATGATATAACATGTATGCTACAGAGTAAGAATGTATGTGACATAATGACTTAAAGTATGTTTGCAGTACTGTGAAGTCAAACATACTGTATGTTAAAGTGGCTGTCAGCAAAGCTATAAATGTTTCAACAATATCTACAAAAAACTGTTACTGATGAAGAGCCTTCACATCTAGCACAAGCCTGTGCAGCACTGAGTTTTTGTTACAGAAGCTTGGTATAACAGGAAAGTCAGTCAATTTAAAACAATGGGAAGCAGCTAAGAGATATTAATACTGTCAATGTGACAGATGGTTGGGCAGTATACAATAAAGTCAAAAGACATTTTGATGAGGAAGGAGATACATTTGATGCCTTGCAAATTAGAATCCTGGCAGCACAACCAAGGAAAGATAATTGAGTGTATGTTATACTGATGCATGTTTAGTATGTTACAGCCCTGGGCAAAAAAGAATTGGGAATGAAGTGCAAGGAAATGTGGGTAGAATAGCTTTGACTGAGGGTAAAAATATACAAACACTGTAGCATTTTCCATTGTTTGATTTGCTAAATTCATTACTTCAAATGACTGTAGTAATGGTGTCTGACACTATACCTTGATAAGGAAACATAACCAAAACTGAAAGGGCAGGAGTTTGGAACCAGATCACTCTGACTGTACTTTTAAAGTAGACATTCATCTGCACTGTTAGATCCTTTATTAGATGACCAAGCAATTTGGATGTAAAACTTGGAGGTTACATTAAACAATGATGCATGCCCATTTTTTTTGGAAACATGCAAGATATTTCTATATATTTTTTTATCTGAGCATCATTTGTATAATGCAAGCTTCCACAAATCACGAAAATGGTCACAAAGACTAGGAATTATTAGAAAATAGGGTGTGAGCGTCTTGGGGCAATACAGTAGATGCCAACACAGGAAAAAAATGCATTTTGCTCCTGCATCTGTCCCTTTTGGAAAAAAAAATTCCCTTCAAAGTGTTTAGTCTGTTGCAGAAAAGAGTGAAGAAGAGATCATGTGACCATAGCCATGAAGAATAAACAGAAGGAAGCTTTCCTGAAATACTGTATCACAAGGCTTGTATTTCTTGGGCGGGTGGAAAAAGTGTAATCCTTGCCTATATTTTTAGTTTGCTATTAATCTGCATTATGAACTAATATAGCACACACATTGCATGGACATTCCTTTTTCCTTAAGATTTACACAACACAATATGGCAAGGTGAAAGAAGTAAATACTATAATTATTATCAGTATCCTACCTAATATTAACTGTAATGGAATGCTTTTCTAAGCCATATGTGTACTGTTTTTTCCCATCAGTGGAAGCTGTGGAATGTTACAGATCTGCTAGTAATGTTTGAATAATAAGTACACCGTCACTGCAAGAGGCATCATAATGCCTCAGAAACAAAATGCATAGAAGCAATTTGAAGCTCATGCAAAGAAATTTGAGCTACAAAAAGAAAGTTCATGCTATATAGCTACTTAGGTGTTAAAAATAATGTTTTTGTTTATTTTATTCTTATGTATTTATTTTTTATTTTATTTATTTAAAACATATTTTACCAGGTAAGTAAATAGATCCCAGGAATCTTGTTTCAGTTGTGTAATGGGGTGAGGGGAGGGAACATGGAATGGTATAGAAGAAGAAGAAGAAGAACAATCAGTATTTATATAGTGCTTTTCATACATCCAAAGCGCTTTACAAGCAATGCTAGACTGGTAGTGAAGTGACTGAATGTGTGGTGGCAGCCATATCGCACATCATCACCCACACACAGCCTGGATAATTGCATGAACCGGTTTATGGGAAGGGGAATGTTGGCCAGGACACCGGGAATGTTCCCTACTCTTTGCGAAGAGTGCCCTGGATTCTTTTACTTCCACCTGGACACCCACCAGGACAACACCAGGATGGGTAGAAGGGACCTCGGTTTAACGTCTCATCCGAAGGACGGCACACCCCAGCAGTACAGCACCCCCCAATACTGCACTCGGATGCCAGCGATTTTTAGGTGCAAGTCCAATCCCAGTGTGGGACGAGAACCCACGACCTTCTGGTCCAGAGGCGGATGTGCTACCAACTGAGCCACGCTGACACCATATAGGGAATACTTACATACTAAAACTGGATTTCTATGATTTTTAAAGTGGGTTGCCATTAACCCGTTTGACCTGAATTCCCATGCCTTAAAATTACATATAATGAGTTTTAATTTTCAGCTAAAAATACTATTGATGTATACTTTATATTCTACAATAATAACAATATGCAATAAAGGAGAGGACAGAGCTATCAGTTGTAGTGAGTCTGAAATTATCATGTAATTTTATTTAGTAAAACTGTGTTTTGCACATTTGTTAAATGTCTACTGAAACCACAAAGACATCTTAGCAAACAGTTTTGCTTTCAATCCATGCTGTTTACCTCAGAAACTGCAAATGGTTCTTATAGAAGTGATTTGCACAATTGTGATATTTTGGTAATTGACAAAGCCCTCCGGCTGCAATGTTTATTTCTGTTTTGCACAAAACCATTGCCGGTCCTAATGTTTCAAGTAACCTGATGTGGAACCTCTGCAAAAGAGCCCCTGGCTCAAAGGTGTATCTGATTCCCTTAAATAAATAAATATTGGATGATATACAGACTTAATGTAAGCAGACTGCAAGTGTTGCTTAAAACAACATGGAGCAGGATGACTTTAAAAGGTCAACTTGGAGTTTGCACCCATACTCTTAGAAAAGAGGCAGCGGTGAACAGCAGATTCTGTCAGAAAGCTCTGTTATGTATCCTGTCATGACTGAGCATTTATTATTAGGAGCTTGAAAAACTAGACCATGTCTATTTGGATGATCTGTGAAAAGCAATGTTTCTTAGTTCATCTGCATCTGCTTCACCCTTCATCTAATTGTTACTAGCTATTCCTTGTCATGTATCTCATCTGAAGGGGCATTAAATGAATTTCAAAACAGTTTGTCTGAGAACACTATTACAACTCTGTACAGAATTCAGAAGTGTGTCTGGCAAGTATCTAATCAAGATCAGATTAGTCTGGCCAAAAAGGATATTCCTGGGTTAAAGATAGTAGATAACAACACAAATAATCTATAAAAGCAGGGTTTGTCACTTTGATTCTTCTGTGCCTTTCTTTCTGCACATATTTAATGGCAACAACAAAATTATTATTCACTTTTAACACTTAAGGGAAATATTCTACCAACTGAAGTTATATTCATACTCTGTATTTAAAATATGTACATCCTAGCCATGTGTTGGCAGTAATTTGCCATTATGAAAAAAAAAATAACTGAAATCATTTGTCTTTAGTGAATTTGCTGTCCTCTTGTTATGCCACAAAGTAAACAGAAAAGGCTGCATACTAAGCCACTTTTAATTGTCAAAAGAAATAAATATGGAAGCCTGAAAAAATTAATTTACAAGCAATAATGTTTAATTGTTGTTCTTAAGCTTTGGGCTACAAAATGGAAAGTGTAACTGTAAATCTAAAAACACTACAGAATCCCCTATGGCTTATGCCACTATATAGTTAAAGGTTTTCTGATCTTTTCCTTATGAGGCTATGGTTTCCTGAATAGCAGGCAGTGTTTCTGTAAAATTATGAGCAAATATAAAATGTGATCTATTAAACTGCTGAGCAGACTTGAGCATTCTTATTGCTCTAAAGAAATGAATGAATCAGTCTCACTTTTCTTTTTAAATTTGTGATACTCCTAATATCTACTTTTATTTCATCAGTTTTTCTTCACTGTCAAACTCTCACTGAACTTGTGCCCATTTGTGAACTTCATAACTCAGAGGTTTTAGTTTAAAAAATAATTATGGTTAAAAAGGAAAGATCTCTTTGTCAGGACACTGTAATATTATATTGATAGATAGCTCACTAGCTAGATAGCTAGACAGACAGACAACCAGACAGATAGATAGATAGATAGATAGATAGATAGATAGATAGATAGATAGATAGATAGATAGATAGTTAGATAGATAGATAGATAGATAGATAGATAGATAGATAGATAGATAGATAGATAGATAGATTGATGGTTGGATGGATGATGGCTAGATAAACAGTCAGTATATATATATATATATATATATATATACTTGCAAAAACTATGTTAAGAGAATTTTAGGATGGTGGGCAAAGCAAAATATCAGGACATCAAAAATCAGAGTGCTTGTGTCATTGACCTTAACTGCTTCTGCTCTGCCGAGTCCTGTAGGTCAGGTACACTACCAAACTAACTATGAAAGTCTATAGAGGTGTGTAGAGCTGAGAAAACTTCAATTCAATAGAACTTCATGAAGCTGGACAACTTTCTGAAGTTTGAAGTGTAGACTTCACAATGTTTCTTTGCCTGGCAAAGTGGCATTTGTTTACCATAAAGTGACAAAACTTTGTTTATGAAGTTGCAACTTTACAGGAAAAAAGAGCTACTTCACCTGAAAACACTTTGCAAAGTCAAACTTGGTGATGGCAATGGGAATTTCATGAACATCTCGCAAAGTCTACTACTGTACTTTTCTCTGGACAATATGCAACATTAGGTTACTGACTCAGGCAACATAAACTTGGATTTCCTGACATTTTCTGATGTTTATTATACTACATTTACCGTAATAATGCTTTTGCAATAAGTTTGCATACTTTTAAAAAAGCTCTTTCCCAGGTGGCATGGTAGCATGGTGGCAGGTCTATGGAATGCAAATGCACCCAAAACAGAAAGGGGGTGAAGATTTAGGGGTGGCCAGCACTAAGCCTTGAACACAGAAAACATAAAAACCTGTAAAACCACGATTCAGTTTGGCAAAGTAATGTCTTGATTTATTTATTTATTTATCAAGTCTAGGATTACAAATACCTTTGAGCCATGGCTCTTTTACAAAGGTTCCACGTCAGAGAAATACAAATTATGGGGAACATCAAGACAGGCATTACAACAATGTGGACATTGCAAACAGAGTACAGATTAATACAGTTCAAGGGTAGCATTTTAACAAGGCAGCCAGCAGCATTTGTCAGAGAAAATGAGATGTCTTGAGATAAACTGTTGTGCAAAAAGTTGTTTTTACTGGCTCAAAAAATACAGAGATGTACCCCGTGGGTAGAAACAGTTCAAGATCATCTTCCAAACACAAAGTGCAATGTGCATAGTGCAATATCAATATGAATTATGTATATTACCAGGCCAGACCTTCCTTACAATCACCTCCATCACTTTGGCTCAGCTATGAGTAGAGGTAGGCAAAGTCCAAAAAATTCACATTATGGAAAAATGTGCAAATCTTACCAAATGCATGAAGTTCTCCTTTAAAATTAATTTGTACATTGCCTTAAAGGAAAACTTCTTGAATGGCCAAATTGGGAACTTTGCCTGCAAATTTTGGCTCCAAGGCAAAGTTTGCAAGGATCCATGGGATTGAAGTTTACATGGTTCTGCAGTGAGTTGTATTGCCATGTGTAGGCTGAATTCAGTATAGTGTAAGGAATAGACAGTTAGCGTTAAGTGTTTATTTATTTAGATTTTTGTAACCTGGTGAACCCACTGAGACCAGAAGTCCCTTTTTCAGGTACTACCCGGGGTTAATTACAGCAGAAGTTACATAAATAAGAAGCTATTTACAGTAGATTGCAATGGTTGCATACATTAGAATAGGCACTGAGTACATTACAGAGTGACACAACAAGCTCACAAAATGTTAAAATGTTAGATTTAAAACTAAGGAGGGATGGCCTGTCAACCAGATTAGCTGGGAGAGTGTTCCATAAGTGCGGATGGAAGGAGCTTTGTATCTTTGTGCTTAATAGTGTTTGTTCTAATATTTACTGTATAGACAATGTTCTACCTTCTGAGAATTGCTGGAATGTGTATGTTCTATTGTGGACATGTTGCCACCTCTATGATGAAAATCTATAAATAAACAGTTGAAAAAAACCTTTGGAAAACATTTAAAACATGTAGTTTTTCCCCAACAAATTACCCCATTAAGTGTCTAATGTGCCTTGTGCCATTAAACCACCAATTAGTTTTGGATTTTTTTGTGATTTAGTTATTTTAAAGTTGTAGTTTTGTTTTCTGTATTGTGTAGTGAGGCAGTGCTGTGGGGGAGCTTAGTTGCAGAAACCTCCAGCAAGAAAGAGGCATGTTATGCAGTCTTTTCTGTCTTAGCAGTACTAGTGCTGTTGTAGTCAGTGTTTTGTGGGGCTTTTCCCATTTTCTTTGGTTTGTAATTTTAGTCCTGTAGAGTAGTTATTTGTGTTTTAATGAATGATTTTTGTCACTGTAGTTTACTGTAACTATATTGATTTCATTTTTGTTTGTTTGAAGTTAGCAGTTTTTCGTGTACACTGTAATGTCGTAATTATTACCTGAGATGTTGTGTCTTGTGTATGTCTGCTTAGTCCCTGAAATCCCTATTGTGTATTGTTTGTGTAAAAAAAGAAATAAAAAAGAAAAAAAAACTTGTGGCTGTGCAAGTCCTGTTGGTTATGTAGGTTCAGGAGGAGCTTGAACTTCAACAGAGGGCACTGCCACTTCCACAGGGTGTGCCTGCTGTCCCACCATGAAATGTGAACTTCCCTTATGCCTCCACAATCTGTTGGTGGCACAGTTGGGCCACTATCTCCTCCACTCCTACTCACCACATCCCTCTGCTTTTCTCCCTTCGGCCTGTTGATTTGCCATGAGACTGATCCTCTGGCTTCCAGCACATATGTGGGTCCTCTTCTGCTTGCCCCGGTGGACATGTTTATTGTATAGGTTTCAAGTGACCACAAAAAAACCTAACCCTAAGGTGTCCTAGGATAACATTGCAACTTTAGCATAACTCTGCTTGTCTTTGAAGATAAGGGACACTCTATAGCTCCAAAGAAAGGTCTCAATAAGTACTACAATAGTAAAACATAATACTCCCAGACATATTCATGGGGTATGCACAGCACCCCATTACCTCCCAATTTCACCATGGTTCCAAATCCACAATTTATGTCCAGTAGTCATCACAAATGCACCAAATGGGCATCTCCACTTGGACTACAACCATACCAAGTTTCAGACAAATTTGATAAAAACTGACCTAGCTATGCATAAAAATATCCAAAAGGAATAGCCTGTGAAAGTGGGGTGGTGGCATTCATTTTGCCAAATTATTCTCTGCCATTTCTGTGGCATTCATGTGGGTTGGTGTGGGGGAGGATCAGTCTGAGAGGTAGCAAAATTTCTCAATGGTCAAAGAGGAGGTTGCTGGTGTCCCCTTGACTGCTGGTGGTATGGTGGCACTGAGTCTGATATAAATAATAGGTCCCTGGTATGGATTTATAGACCTGTGACCAAACAGCTGGTAGCTCCTTTCTGTGCATTACAGCACACTGAGCACATAGAATTGCAGAAGTATTCAACTCTGACTGGGGGACAAACTGCACTAATTCCAACTGCAGTGGTAGCAACTCTCTGGGTATTTGCCAATATGTCACACTGGCAGTGAAGAGTATTACTGGATCACAGACTCAGGTCATAAAATATTAGAACTGCTCTTGATCAAAATTGATGAGTAGATGCAGTTTGTGGTGGTGGTACCAATGGGGTGGGGGTGGCACAGGGTCTTCAGGCTGTGGAGCGTGGGTGACAGTGGACTGCTGAACCTGAGACTTTTGTGTATCTGTAGCTTGTTCTTAACCCAATTTCACCTTGGTGTACCCCAAAGAGAAGCTACAGGTGAAATTGCAAGGCTAACTGACCCAACTTCACCTTGATGTGCCCCAAGGAGCTTACAGGTGAAGTTGCAAGGCAAAGTTACCAATGGTGAATTTCCTATTAAATAAAAAAAGAATTCTCAAAAATATCCACAGAGGAAAATTTGGCAACTGCACCTTAATTTCACCTCTGAATTAAAACTTTGCAGCATCTCTAGCTATGAGTCTTTGTCGGGAGTATGGACAGTATTACCCATAGTCCTTTTTAGAGGACATCCTTATGCATAATTCATAAGTATGTAAATCTCATGCCTTCAGCTGGCTGATGAGACTAGGTTCTGATTCATTATCATGGTGGGCTCTAATGCTCTGTGCTCTACATAGTTTATCAGTTTGAAATAAAGTGACATATTTGCATGTAACAAACCAAGGGGAATAGAACATTGATTAAAACACCACAGGTTACCTGAATCACATTTAAAAGCAAACTCTAACAATTCCTCTAACTTTTTATCAATTGGTAAAATGTTACATTAAACAGTAGGAAAAAAAGAAGCAGAATAGAGCTACCAGTGGCCCTACCTTCCTTCTCCTTGTCCTATTTCAAGAATTTCCTACGGTCAACAGGCCCATCTCCATCTCCCAAATCTCCTGCCAAGCAATCAGTGATGTCCAGCAGCATCCTTCCTTCTTTCCCTCACCCAGTCCTGTACCAAATAGTCTCTGATGTTCAGTAGTATACCCGTACATTTGTCAGCCCATGCCAAGCACGTCCTGGTGTACAGTGACCTATACCTTTCCCAATCACCATGCCAGCACTTCTCTTCGTCCAGTGGGATCCTCTCCTAACACATGCCATGTCGCACAGTTCTTGATGTCCACTGGTATAATTCTCCCCCTTCCTCTCCCTTGCCTGTGCCATGCACACCCTGGTGTCCAGCAGAACCCCTTAATTCTCCAAAGCCCCATGACAATCACTCCCTTGTGTAACCTTATACTACCTCTCTCACCCAGTTCCATGTCAAGTAGCTGCTGACATCCAGTGGTGGTGGTGGTAGTAGTAGTTATTATTTTATCTGTCACCCTCCCTGGATGCTCAGGGCGCCATTACAGATGAATGCAGTGAGGCATTACAAACAAATTACACAAATTGTAAGTAGGCTTGCCAGGATCTGACTTTTATGTTTTTTAAATTTCGACTAAAAATATTGATGTTTATTATGCAATGTTTCATTTGATTTTTTTCAACTAAAAGAACTAGTTAAGAGCCAAGAAAAGATATTTGTTTGAATAGAATCAATTTATTCCATGTAAAATGTGTTAAAAGCTGTTCGTTAAAAACATTAGTCACAATGTTAATACAATGATGTTTAAAAACTGATGTGCAGCAGTGATATCACAATATACTAACAGCATCAATCCATGAGAACCATCTGGTTGGCACTACTCGAGGTGGTACACACAAACATGATGGGCTTACTAGATTGTTTGTGAACACTTCAAAAAATGCTCTTTGTCATCTATTTGCATTTTTAAATATTGCAGGAACATGAATTACAAAGTCATTACCATCAGAGAACTCAGGTCAGGTGTTCTTAAAGCATGACTGATTGCAATATGAAGCAGATGTGCAATGCAAGGGATGTGCAAAATATGAGGATATAGTTCTTTTAAGTCCTTTACCAGTCTTTGCATATACACGGCTGAATTGCTATTTATGGACAAACAATTATCCTAAGTCTGACCATATTCAAACATGACATCGTGAAGCAGATTGGAAATTACACCAGCACCGGACTGAATCAGCACAGATGATGCCAATAAAAGGTTATGTATTGTTAGTGTATTGTCACTGAAGAAGACAGCAATTATATTTAGTGCAGGCATCCGGCTAGCTCAGGCATTTTGTCTATCACAAGGGAAAATTTCTTTCACACAACAGTTCTTTAATAGCAGTTTTGTGATTAGTAAACACCTTGGGCAGGACTTATTTATCCTGCTGTCGACTCAGTGGGCAAGTACGAGCAGCAGGAGCATATTTTCTTAGGAGTGCAAATAAGAAGCTGTTCCATAAATGGCATTCATAGGAATACCCTCAAAGCAAAGTGCTCTGGCCAAGTCATCTGGGAAATCAGCCACATCTTCACTTTTTTTGTTTCATTCTCCCTCAGTAAGCTTCAATTGAAGCCTGGCTTACCTTTTCTTGAGCTTCCCTAAGTTTTATATGCATTTTACTGCTCAAGTGTTCTGTTATTGTATTTGACTGTCCAGTAATTTCAGTTTTGCACACTTTGCAATGCAGTGTTTCTATATTTTCACCCTGTCCCGTCTTCTTCACAGTTTTAAGATCAAGGTCAGAATACTGACTGCAGTACTCATATGCTGTCTTTCATTTTCAAACCATTTCACAGAAGTGACAATGAGAGCTAATTCGATCACAACCCACTAACCGCATTTTATGCTATGCATACTCGTTCAGTTCAAATCTAAATGTAACAATGCTAGAAAACCTAAAAGATTTCTGAGGAATGTAGCACTTACCAATTACTGTAGTTTAAATTAATATCTATTGTACAATGACAAGGAAAATTCCCCTATTCGGATTGGTCAGTGTGTGCCTGGCACAGTGATGATATTGAAGTATAACATCACTGTACAAAGTACAGGCACACAAGTGACCAGACAACAGAAAAATGAATTTCTCCCTGTCCACACAAGCCACTGGAAAGCCAACAGTCTGTCAAGCTGTTGCAGCTTAGATCAGGTCACCCCCCCAACAAACACACATTCTCTGCTTCACTGCCTCACTCCTTCACAAAGCAACACTATTTAAAAAAAATGGGCATCTCTCCTTCTTTGACTGCACTCTACCTGCCTGTATGAAACTGCGCGACCTGTATGCTTGGCCGTTTAAAACAAAACACAAACAGTGGCAAAGACATTGTGAACCCTCACCAGCTTCTCACAAACCCACAAACTTTTGCCTTTTCCATAAAAGCACTTTAACCAAAATAAAAAAGACCTGTAACTTACAGGTCCTGCTGATGTCCAGTTACGAAGCGCAGAGGAAAACCGGAAGTAACCACTCTGCTTCAATGTTTTTTTTTCACTGTCCATGCCTTTCTCTCACAGATAAAAAAATCAAAAAATACATCTTCAACTGCTTCCAAAACAAGCAGCAGGACCATAGTAATTAAATTCAAAAGATACCAGATGACGAGTGTGTTGGGGGGGGGTACCATGCACAAGAACGGCATGTATTAGCAGCAGTACCACCTAGTGGACTACTTTTTCTCTTATTTCTGAAATATGCCTGACATACAAAACCTTTTTAATATTATTTTAAAATGAGCCATTGTATAATAGCAATAAGGCACTCCAAGGAGTGTGTTATTGTGTAATAACATCACTCCAGGGATCGTGGAAGTACTCAGCTTTGCCTCGTGCTTCGACCCACCCCAGAAGTGATGTTATATAGAGAATAAAGTATGGGGTGGTGTGTTTAATGAGAGTTTACACACACCCCCGAGGGGTTAGATGCTTCATAAACCCCAAGAGCGAAGCTCGAGGGGTTGTGTAAAGCATCTAACCCCAAGGGTATGTGTAAACCTCGAGTTTAAACACACTACCCTGTATTTTATTTTATATAATTGATGGCTCTCCCATTTTTGGCCACAGCAATTATATAAAATAAAATCAGCAGTTTCGGTGTGGCTACGAGTATGTGCCACTTTATTTTTTGTCCGGCTGCATTTTCATTTTCGGCGGCTTCACTTGTTTTTTTTAACAATGTTGAAAGTCCCCCATCTGTAAAAGCAGTGCTCATTTTTATTTTTTAATTTACTCACCGCCGTGTTTCTTGGCCGGATCCGTTAATAGGAAGAGGCAGCGAGCCGAGAGGCAGCTGGTGTAGGCGCATGCGCAGAGGGAGGAGAACTGTTCGCGTTTGCCGTTATAAATGCGCCTTTATAACGGCAAATTATGCCACGGTCTCTTAATGGCAAAAGGGGAAAGCCATTAATTATTACACAATAACACACATCCTGTCATGCCTTATTGCTTAATCAAAACACAATGGCAGGCAGTAAGAAGTGCCCGAACACAAATCAGGTAGTTGTTAATGACACTTGCGGCTACTCTCATTCGATTGACAAGCAACCCAATTAATGCTGATTGATGCAGCTTAGTGTGTGTGATTGAGTGTGTATGTGGCCAGGACAAGTTCATTTTTAAAGTTGCAGTGCTGCACATTCGCTTTTGAGTCTAACATGATGAAAGAGCAAAGTAAGAGCAAAGTAATATAATAAAGAAAGATACGTTTATGGCAACTGTGAATTAGACTAAAATCATATATTTTTTTCTGTCGGTTCACCCATTTTCGACTCCACCAGTGTTTATTGCCATATATTGATTTTTATTAAATCTTGGCAAGCCTAATTATAGGGAAACTTCACAATTAACTACAAGGCCTGATAAATGCATAAAATCGCAAAGCCTGCCTTAGATTAGTAATTAAAACAATAACCAATAAAAGCCTGGGGTGATGGCAAATAGGGAAATTAGTCCCCCAATCGCTTGTGCAAATAAATACGTTTTTTGGACCCCTATTAAAAGCCTCCACTGTGGGGGCTTCCCTCTGGGCTCTTGAGAGAGAGAGAGAGAGAGATCCAAAGGACCAGGCCCACCACTTCAAAGGCTCAGTCCCCGAAGGTTTATAGACTTATCCTAGGCACTACCAGGGAGCCCTCCTCAGTGAAGTGGGGAGGGCATAAGGATATGCAAGATGCCAGGGGATCAGTTAGCAAACCTAGGCCCAGCCCTTGCAAGACCTTATAAGTGAGCAAGCCCACTCTGAAGGAAATGTGCCATGTAACTGGCAGCCAATGCAGATCAAGCAGCACTGGAGAGACAAGACATGTTTTTAGAAGGCCAGTCAGCATCCTATCAGCTGCATTCTTCAGTAGCTGTAAGTGCTGCTGTACACCTCCACTGACCCCAAGGTAAAGAGCTTTGCAGTAATCATGCCTAGAAGTCACACGCATGTAACAGTGTGACCAGATCATGGGCGGGGGGATAAGGGATCTAATCTGGCTGATGTTATGTAGGTGACAAAAGTAATTCTGGACTACTGCCAACATATGAGCTTTAAGTGTCAGCCCTCATCCAGAATGGCTCCCAGATTTCTCACCTTTGTGGCAGTCAAAATGTCAGAGGGGCTGAGAAGAATCCCCATCTCCCTCTTGGTAGCTGTCAGTTCCCTCCTACAACCCGGCTCCACCACCGGTACTTCAGTTTTATCCAGGTTAAATCTCAAACAGCTCAACGACATTCAATCTTGGATCTTGGCTAGTCATCTTTTTAGCACATCAACAGCACCCAGTGTACTTGGTGCAAAAGACATATACAGCTGGGGTATCATCTGCATAACAATGAAACCAAAGCCCATATCACCTAACAATCTTACCCAGGGGTAGCATGTACACCACAAACAACGTGGGCTAGAGGAACCACACTGGAATACACCACAAGACAGAACCACAAGGAGTGAGGAGAAACTTCCCACCACAACCCTCTGCATCCTGCCACTGAGATAGGACTCAGACCAGCAGATGACTTTACCACTGAGTCCCAAATAATCCTTAAGCTGGTCCAACAACAACCAATGATCCACGTTGTCAAATGCTGAGGACAGATCAAGGAGAATGAGAACTGATCACTCTCCACTAACTCTCTCCCTAAACAACTCATTGCATACCCTAACTTCTGTGGTTTCTGTAGTTTGCCTAGACCTAAAACCAGACTGCAGAGACTCATAGATTTCAAAGGCAGTGAGGTGTGCCTCAAGCTGCGACACAACTACCTTCACAATAATCTTGCCCCAAAAGGAAAGGTTAGAGACAGGTCCATAATTCACTAGGAGATCTGGGTCCAAAGATGGATTTTCCAGAAGAGGCTTCAACAGCACCCTTTTCAGAGATACTGGGAACACACCCTCTGACAAGGAGCACCATACAATACCAATGAATATCGGGTCCAGCTGCCCCTTGCAACTTACAAATACACATGTGGGACCTGGATCTAGATCACAAAACATTGGTTGCAGCTATGAAATCATCTCACTCACCTCTTCTATTCTCACTGGCTGAAACTCTCCCCATGATCACTGAATTCATCTCTGTTTCAACACCACTTGGTTTTGATAGGCCACTTGGCGAGATCTCTGCCCTAACAGATGACACCGTGTCTAAGAAGAACTGAGTGAACACCTTGCATTATGCAGCTGAAACAGCTCTCATGCTCCAGACAGGCCAGATGTAGAAGCATGTTCACAGTCCAGAAGAGCTAAGCTGGTCAGTTCCTCCCAGTATCAATCTCCCTAGACAGGAACACTGCCTTTTTATGGGTGATGGCCCTTTGATATTCCCGTACTGAGCCATCAAAGCCAGTCTGTCCTCCTAGGCCCTGGATCTCCTCCAACAGTACTCCAACCTCCACCCATTTGCTTTCATTTCCCTCAGCTCACCATCAAACCATGGCCAGCCAAGGCATGAAACCAGTGGGTATACATAAACTGTTGCCACAAGATTGAAATCTGCAGTGACTACCCTGTTACAGATCACCACTGCTTCTTCCATTCTGCTAGTGCATGCTGCCAGCACATCTGAGGTGTCCAGCACGACTAAGAATAGAACTGGACCACTTCCGAAGGGGTGGACTACAAGGGGAGACCCTGAATGTGAACCTGTTAGCACAATGACCCAACCAACTGGATATATCTTGAGGTTGCCAGTCTAGAGCCCTAGAGAGATTACCAAGTCAAAGGTATGGCCTCAATGGTAGGTCGTGGAAGTAACAGCTTGTACAAGGCTCTGGGACACCACAACCTGGAGGAAATCTTGCTAAAACTATGAGAGTACATCATAGACCCAAGCTTTAAAGTCACCAAGAATAAACCATCTGTGCAATTCCAACACCCTGTCAGTGACAAAGTCTATGAATTCCTGAAGAAGTTCACCATCATGCCCTGAAGGCCAGTACATGAGGAGAATTCTGCAGCTTGCATCTGAACCCTTACATGCAGCCAGGCATTCAAATGTTAACATATCTCCCACTGGGTGCTCTACCAGGTTTGACTCAGATCTAAAACAGATGACCACCCCACCATGGTTCTTCCTCAAACAGGGCACTACAGACAACCCAGGTGGAACTGACGATTCTAGGTTGGGGCCTGCATCATCACCCAGCCAGGTATCTGTAATGCAATCCAGATTGACAGAGGAAATAATATATACCACAATAGTGGACTTATTCCTCATCAATCTAGAATAGCATAGCACTGCTCGAAGAGGATGTATGGTAACAGCCAGCCCCTCAACTGCCTGCCTACTTGGTCTGGTGGGATCCCTGGGTATGGTGACTAAACACATCTGGCCTCTCTCAAGTCCCCATTTTGTCTCCAGATGTCTCTTGGTCCTCATAACTCTAATGGTACCCTCCCTGTCAGCCCTCCTCAAGTCACCTACTCCCCATCTGCACCTATTTCTGATCCCCACTTCCCTGCACTAATGGGAAGCCATATCTGATGGGTGGGGGGAGTCACAGTATGGGCACAGATCCCAGAAGAGGGATGAGGAGTAACTGAGCCTTGGGGTCAGTTCCAGGTGACAATTCCCAGATTAAACTAATAATATGCTCTAAAAACACCCTTCACATACACACAACCAATTCATCTCTTCCCAAATACTAACTAACAATAATTCAAACAATCACTCTAAGTCCCTAATCACACAAACTACAAAAACATACAAACCCTAATACAAATTATCACACACACACACACACACACAGTCACAACTAACCTAATAACAGACAACACTCTCCTCTCCAAACAAACCACCTATCCATACCCCAAATAACTTTAAATTATGTAATTTAACTAATAAACAAGGAAAAGTCACAGTTCATTTTGTGATGCATCACAAAGTCTAGTTAATAAATGACCAGCAGTCCAAAACAGGGCTTGCAATAAACAAGTTATCATTTTCTCTCACAAGAGGAGACAGTTTTTCAAGCCAAAGAACACAGAAGTAGAGTATTTAGTGGTGCTTTCACCCCCAGCCAGGACAAATAGCTGGGGAACAGCGACAGTCAACAAATTAATTCTTGATGGCTCGCTCACCACCCTCAGCAAAATGACAACAGCTATCAAGTAGCAGTGATGAAATGTCTCAATCCTCCCCTAACTACACTGACTTTCACTAGTACAGGGAAGGCAGTCCTCAAAGCAAACCATCAGTTGTCTCCTTCAGAAGGCAAAGGTAAATACCTTCATATACTGTACCTCAGTCCATAGCAGCCACTCATACCTTTGCAGCTGCACCTATCTTTACAGCAGTGTCTTTGTTAAATGTGTCAGTCCAAGCAGTATAACTCACCATGCGGACACAACTCTGCTCCTCAAACTAACTCAGATTCCTCTGGGTGACTTGTCCAGTCACAGGAATCCTCCACAGGTTCACTCTTGGACACCTCATACCTTGTACCAGAATTACTGGCAGCCAATGAGTTCCACTGTCTCACACTGCATGGCACAGCAGCACAGCTTTTAACAAAATTCAATTTACAGTGAATTGGAATAGATGGATGAAAATCCAATTGGCACCATGAGCTTAGCGGGTCCTGCTCACCCCCCCAAAAAAAATATACCCAACTCCTACTTTTCCTCATTCATCCACACACTACACTTTTCCCCTACTACTAGCCCTATCTAACATAATTAAAATAACAAAAAAGATAATGATGTTAACATTAACAGCTGATAGTGAAGCAGTGCTATGCTTTACTGTACTAAATGGCTTTTCTCCCCTTAAAATTCATTAAAATTTGGTGCTCTGCAGAGACTCGAAAAACAATCAGCCCAGCCTGGTGGCTATCTTAGAAGTAACCTACTCCTTAATTGCATTTTATTGTTATTACTGTAATTACAGCACATTGTATACACTTTCAAGAATTAGGCTTTTTGTTCACATCACTTTTTAGTATAATAATGAGAACTAATTAGGTGCTTCTGTTAACCAGTGCTGTGTTTGACTTTTACTGGGCTGTAATCTTGAAGTTTACTTATAGTTATTCATAGGACATCAACTGCTTAAACAGCAGCCATGACTCAGAAACTCAATCCCCTCAAGAAGGCAAACTCTATGCCGATAGGTAAAGGAGTTTCCAGCATCTGTGGATGGTAACTCACAGTGTTGTACTGGTTTCTTGCACTTTACATTTTTATGTGATGAACTGTGTGTAATAAATTAACTCATTCAGATTGTAGATTGTATGCCCACTCATTTTTGTCTCCCTGCCTTGATCCATGGTTTTGAACCTATTGAGCAAGCCTTCAGACATTACATGGTCCGGTAACCTGTCTGCCTATTTGTTTAATTTAGTGTTTGCCCATGATAACTGAGATTGCCCTTAACCTGCTGTCCAGTTCTTGTTCTGCATTTGCGTACTTTGATAGTGCTTATAGTCTTCCTCTCCCTCCCTTTCTCTCTCTCTCTCTCACACACACACACACACACTCTCTATAAAATAGTTTATGATATGGAAAGTAACACAATTGTCTTGCTTTATATTCTTGTCATTTGTGTTGTGAGGCTAAACTTTAGTGGGATTTGAAAAAAGGCTTTAAAAAAATCAAACTTTACAGTAGGTGGTGGCATTGTTAAGGAAGTGATTGAAAAATAAAAACTAGATGCCATTAATAGCAAGACTATTTCCATGTGCTAATAACTACGTATTTGGCAGCAACTCAACTATAACACTTCTACTTTAGTACTAGACAGTGTAGTGTGAACCTTTCGAAATTCACAAACATCAAACCAAGCAAAAACAATCATGGACTGAATAGGTTAACAGTTTGCAAGACAAACTACAAAAATTAACAAAAAAAACAAAAAAAAAACTTGACCCTCCCCATGTTACCAAATCTAATTTCCAGGTCACTCCTCCCCGCTGCCAGCAATTTCATACACTTTACTTGTGCCCCATCTTCCAACATAGCAACACATAAGCAGTATTTTTCAAAAATTACTTGTTACTTCCATTATGGCAGATGCTGACACAATCTTTTTAATGTATTCCCTCCTCCCTACCCTACCAACTCCCAGCCTCCAAAATATAGTTATTTTATGATTAATCCCCCAAAATACCACATGCGCCATGATTTTGGGGGCTGAGGAAGGTAATAAATGTCAAGACCAGACTAGCTCTGTTGGGTACACTCTCTTCTGCCCTCCCAGAAAAAGTAAAATTGCCAGCTCTTGGTGCTGTGCCCAGAGCCAACAATCTATTTTCAATGAATGTCTCCTCCCTGGTCCATCCCAATGCTCCAGAATGCTATAGAAAGTAGCTAGCCCCCTCCTGAGTTGGGGGCATTGGTAGTCACAAATTGGAATTACCAAGCTAGCTCAGGGATTCTCTTCCCTATACCTTGGCGAGAACTAGACTCAGTCATCAGTTGAGGGCAGACACAGAAGGAAGTGTATGGATTGGATAGCATTACTGGTGATGTTCGGCAGACTGCTTTGTTAGTAGCTTGCCCACTCTGAGGGGTGTGCTCAAGTCTTTGAGTGAATCTATTGCATGTCATAGGTTAGAAAGGGGGTCCTTGGACCTGAATGAGCTAGCCTAGAAATTCAAATTGTTGACCATAACTGCCCCCCTCCCCCAAAATCAAGGATCAGGGATCAGGAAGGAGGTCTGTTTCAAAAGGTGCAGTGTGTCCATTTCCAGAGGGCAGAGTCCTGAATTGACTTGCAGCTCTGAAAGTGGATGAGTCTATGGGAACAGATGAAATACACCCAAGGGTTTTAAAGGAACCTAGAGAGGATCTTGCTGCCCCACTGACAGCCTTATTCAACAGCTCTCTGAAAATATGTGTGGTTCCAGAAGACTGGAGAAGAGTACATGTGATCCTTCTATGAAAGAGTGGCAGCAGGGAAGAGGCTAGCAACTATAGGCTGGTCAAGTCTCCTCAATGGTGGGGAATTAAGGGAAATCATGTTAAAAGGCTGGTAGAGTATCTTGAATCCAGTGGACTGCAAGACCACAAGCAGCATGGCTTCATAGGGAGGAGGTTACACTAGATGAATCTGATTGATTTCTTTCACTGTGTAACAAGGGAAATAGCTCTAGGAAGGGCAGTAGATGTGGCCTAACTTGGATTTAGCAAGGCCTTTGACACTGCTCCACACAGGAGACTGATAAAGAAATCGAGCAGCCTAAGAGTGGGCTCAAAAGTGGTGAATTAGGTAAGAAACTGGTTAATGGATAGGAAACAGAGGATGGTGGTTAATGTCACTCATTCTAATGATGGGAAAGTGACCAATGGTGTGCCACAGAGCTTAGTACTGGGTCTGGTCCTGCTCAATATATTCGTAAGTAGTAGTAGTAGTAAATCATTTTTTATTCGTTCAAGAATAAAGGATACATTCAGCTGAGCAAAGCTCATTTTCAATGAAGTTCCATGTTGCATAAAAGGTTTCACATTATACAATACACCAAACACACATTATACTCCATTTAAGGACATGTACAAAAAAGACAAGATCATACCAATAAATAATAAAATAAACAGTCTTTCACAAACAATACAAACTATTAAAGTGCTAACAGTTATTACAAATAGTGAAATTGTTTGGGTCAGATGTACACCACGTTCTTAATTCTACTACATTATATCTAGATCTACTGTATTGCATCTCCAATCTGATGGAGATTTATTCCACAGGCTTACTCCTCTAACAAGGACTGATGATTTTCCTATATTCAAATTACATCTAATATGAGCAAATTGGGTTCCAACGGAGGCCCTCAAGCTTTCTTTTACTTTCCTAACTTTAAAAAGGTCAGTAATGTAATTAGGGACCTCTCCATACCAGACTTTAGTCATGAACTGTAATAAATGTAGGTTTCTTCTTACTGGGGGGTTTAAGCCAATTTACGCCAAATGAGATTGTAAAAGAACAAAAGGGAGGTTATGCCTTATTGCAGATAGCGCAAACATCTGTAATAGGGTTGGCACTCAGGAGGGAGTGGAGAAAATGCATAGGGATCTTTGAAAACGTGAGGAGTGGTAAAGAACCAGGCAATTGGGGTTCAATGCCAAAAAGTGAAATATGATGCACCAAGGGCATAGAAATGTCAAAGATGAGTATAGGATGGGGTAGTACTGAAAGTCATTAAACAGGAATAGGACCTTGAGGTTATTATATCTTATGTCCTCAAAGTGGCAGGGCAGTGTGACAGAGCAGTTAGTATTGCCAGGTAGTGGTGGGCAAAGTGGCAGAAATTCGCTCTGTGAAGTGATTCATGGAGTACTGCAGAATCCCCGAAGTGCTTCGCAACATGAAGCAGAGTACTTTGCATCATGATGAGGAATGCAAAGTCCATTGAAACCAATGACTTTGCATTATTTCACCTTCCCCAAACCTCTTTTCAACCAATTTTAAGGTGAAGTACATTGATTTCAATGCACTTTGCATCACTTCACCTTGTTTTTGAGCTCCAAGGTGGATTTGCAGTGCTTCATGGGATTGCAGGTCACATGGATTCTAGATTGTTCTGCACAGCCTCAGTTCTGTGTTGTGTGTGTGGGTAGTGGAAGATGGAGGCAGTTTCCTTTTAGAGCTCTGCAATTCAAATCCTCTAAAAGTGTTACAAAAGCCTTTTTGAGCCATTTTTTTCTCAACATTTAGTACATTGATTGTAGGAAACCCTCCTGTGCTCATATCATCGAGAGTTTATTGTTTGTGTGTGGATTTTGAATATTAATTTAGAACAGTTAGTCTGTGTACTGCCAAGTGTGCTTTGGAGGAGGGGTGTATCTGTGGTGTAGGTAAATTAACTGGGAGAAAAAGGCAGTCTTTCTGTTTTGGTGACATTTTTCTTGTATAACCGTGTTAATGTACACACAGTAATATTTTCAGTAATTCTTGAAATTTTTTTCTGATTGTTGTGGTGCAGCAGTGTATAATTTCAGTTTGTTTAAAACATTTGCTTATATTGCTAAAGGCTTTCAATTTGCTCTGCATTATTTGTAGTGTGTGTGTGAGTGTGTGAGCGATTGTGCCAGAGTAATTGAAGCAGTGTGAACCTGCTATGCAATGCACCTGCATGAATTTTTTATACTGCTTTGTGGTATCTTTACTAGTAGTGAACTGTTACTGTCATGCACTAATCCCCAACTGGCAAAAGGTATTCTTTTCCAGATTTGGATTTGTGACTTGTGAGCACTGGTTAGGTGGTGTTGTGCCTTTGCATCTGCATCTCTTGATTGCACAACTCAATCTTAATTTGTCTGTGCGTTTGCAGTACACCATTAATTCTGGGAGACTTTGCATTTCTTGTTATGCTCTTATTTCACTTTGTCAGCACTGGGGAATTTTCTGGACACAAGATAATAGCATTTTGAGGAAGCACATTAATTCTGGTGACTGTGTGTGACCACTGCACTCGTGACGAAGTGCACCATTAATTCTGGGAGACTTTGCATTTTTTGTTATCCTCTTATTTCACTTTGTCAGCACTGGGAAATTTTCTGGACACAAGAAAGTAGCCTTTTGGGGATGCAAATTAATTCTGGTGACTGCGTGTGACACACTGCGTGCATGACTGAGTGCACCATTAATTATGTGAGACTTTGCATTTCTTGTTATGCTCTACTTTCACTTTGTCAACACTGGGGAATTTTCTGGACACAAAACAGTAGCATTTTGGGCATGCACATTAATTCTGGTGTCTGTGTGTGATGTGACCACATCCACTGTGCATGACTGAGTGTGCCATTAATTCTGGGAGACTTTGTATTTCTTAGTGTGCTCTCATTTCACTTCATCAGCACTGGAGAGTTTTCTGGAAACAAGACAGTAGCATTTTGGAGATGTGCATTAATTCTGGTGACTGGGTGTGTGGGGGCACTGCGGGGCTGCCAATTTTGTTGTCACTCCACCTTACTTCACATTAAGGTGGAATGACAATGTGAAGTAATAATTACAAGGCAAAGTGAGCCTTTCCTATTGGCCACTCTGTGTAGCAGAGTGACAACGCAAAGTGGACACCTTGCAGTCACTTCACCAGTGGAATTTAATTTTTCTGCATCTCTAGTGCCAGTGGGATGCTGGGATGTATAGGGAGAGGTATCTCCAGCAGCAGGAGGAAGGTGGTGTTGCCTCTATATCGCTGGCTGGTGAGACCCACCTGTAGTATTGTGTCCTATTCTGGAACTCTCACCCCAGAAAGGACATAGACAGGGTGGAGGCAGTCCAGAGAAGGGCAACTATAATGGTGAAGGAATTGTATCAAAAGCCATACAAGGGGAGATTGTGGCATCTCAACATGTACAAACTGGAAAACAGAAGAGCTAGAGGGGATATGATGGAGACTTACAAGTACCTTACAGTGCCAAACAGAGTGAAGGAATGAACTCTTTCTGTGAGTGCCTCTATGCCTGCCAGGGCCCCATGGATTGTGCTCAGCTTGACAATTTCCTAGCTGTACTTCCCAAGCCCTTGCTGTCCATGGAACAGAGGGAAGCTTTGGAGGCACCTCTTGCTTCCTCTGAAATCCACTCTGACATTACTTCTCTTCTTCCTTACCAAGCTCCCGGAGGTGATGGGATTCCAATCAACCTGTATCAACTAATCCCCTCCCTGGTTTCTCCTGTCTTGTAGACTGTCTTTCAAGAAAATCTTGCCACGGTCTCCCTTCCTCCCACAATGTGGGAAGCAGTCATTTTGGTCCTCCTTAAGGATGGTAAGGATTGTACCCTCTCTGGGAGTTACTGCCCCATTTCACTCATCAATTGTGATGCAAAGATTAAGGCTAAGGCCCTCATAACTTGTTTGGAATCTCTTCTTCCTTACCATATCCACCCCTCACAGGTGTGCTTTCTGAAGGGCCATTTGTGCTCCAACCATCAAAGAGACCTTTTTTCTTGATGCCCTTGTTAGGCTTTTCTTCCACTCCAGTGGTAACAGTCATCCTTGATTTTGAAAAGGCATTAAATTCGGTGGAGTGAGAATACCTCCATGCTATCATGGAGAGGATGGATTTGGACCCCAGTTTGAAAGGTGGATCTAGAGTCTCTATGCTCTTTCCTCTGTTCATGTTCTTACTAACTCTCTACTGTCTTCTCCCTATTATACAGGGGCTTCCATCAAGGTTGCTCCCTCCCCATAGCTATTTGTTTTGGCAATTGAGCCATTAGTCATAGATGTGCAGGTGCACCCTCATTTGCAGGGTATTGAGGCAGGGTCCCTTGACTACCAGACATTGCTGTATACTGATGACTGCTTAGTTCTCCTTTGGGATGCCTGGAAGGGTATCACCACCCTAATGAAGAGTTAGTTGATTGGTCCTGTCTTAAAAATTTTCAGGATATAAATTTAACGTTAGAAACATTTAGTAAGTTATTTAATTTGGTTGTTGATCAGATTGCCCCAATTTAAAAAAAGAATTATTAGTATTAATGAAACAAAGATATAGAGCCTGGAAATCATTTTTTTTTTTAAATCACGCCAATTTATTTTGGAATGCAAGATATATAGGAATAAATGTAAGGTGGCTGTAAGACAGCTAAAGTAGAATTCTTTAAAAATAAACAATTGTCATCCTTAGGTAACTCAAAGCAAACATGGTCTATACTTAATAATTTAATGGAAAGGAATGTAAATGAAACATTAATTACACTTCAGGATGGGGATCAATTAGTGAGTGATCCAAGTCAAGTATTTAGAATGTTTAATGACTATTTTGGGGATTTGACAAGATTCCAGACCCATAATATGACATTAAATAGTACATTGTTTTCTGACAGAGACCAAAGTTATGATCACCCTGGAATTTATTTTCAAGCCGTTACTCCTGAACTGATTTCAAATTATGTCCTTAAATATAACCCTAAACCTATAATAGGAACGGATAAGACTGACTGTAAATTTTTGAAGTATGGTATTAAAGTATTAGCCACTCCCTTGACAACCCTGTTTAACTATTCATTATGCCATGGTGTTTTCTCTTAGATTTGGAAGTCAGCCCTTATTAAGTCTCTATTCAAATCAGGTTGTAGGAATACTGTTTCTAATTACAGAACAATTTCTCGGCTTGCCCCATTATCTAAAATTCTTGAAAGAATTGTATTTGACCAGATTCTGGATTTTTTGTTAAAATACAATTTATTTTCTAACTCACAGCATGGATTCTGGAAACATCATGTACTGAGATAGCCTTGCTGGGGTTCACAAGCAGCATACAGGGTGCCCTGGACTTGGGGCACTCTGTCACTGCTCTATTTGTGGACCTCATCAAGGCCTTTGATTTGGTTAATCATACACTGCTGAATGAAGTTTATTTTTCTAGAGATGTTATAGCTTGGCTATGTGATTATTTAAACAATAGGGGGCATTGGACAACAATTGCCAGAAAAGTTCTGATCCTCATTTAATTACCTGTGGAGTACTCCAAGGCTCAATTTTGGGCCCACTCTTGTTTTCCCCTTTTACTAATGGTGCCCCCACCTCCTGCACAGGGTCCAATATAATTTTATACACAGATGATGCGGAAATATTCTCAGATGCACTCAATCTGGATCAAGCACAAAGTCAGGTCTGACAGGATTTTGATTCATTCCAAAAGTGGTTGTTATTTCCGTGAAAACAAAAATAATGATGTTTACTTGCCCCACGAAAGTCATAAATATCAGTTTACCAATTATTGATTTAAAAGGGAACACAATTGAACTAGTTGATAGTTTTAACTACCTAGGGGTTATTCTCAATTCCCATTTTTCTTTTGACCTCAAAATTAGTAAAATAATAAAATGAAAACTCATCAAAGATTAGGAATGTTATTTTGGATTAGATCTTTTCTAATACCTGAATCCCGTAGGCTCCTGGTCCATGGTTTCTTGCTTAGTACATTTGTCTATGGCTTATTGGTATATACCAGAACAAATGAAAAAATATTACAAAAACTTCAAGTGACTTATCATAATATTCTTTAATTTTTAACTGGTCTCCCTTGTGAACACATCATTGTGTCATGTTAAGGGAGGCTAATTGTTCTATTTCTGATAGGATAAAAATTAAATTGGGAGTCTTTGTATTTAAGGGATTTCTTGGCTTACTTCCACCAGTCATTCAAAATTTTTTCCCCAGTTCACAGAGTTCTCTAGAAACCAGGTCTCAGTCTAGAGGTTTATTTAGGGTCTCATTTTCCCAGAAGACAATCGGACAGAGGTCTGTGTGTCTATAGGGCCATTACCTTTTTTAACTGTATTCTCCCTGTTGTAAGCAACTGTAGAACAATTAGATAATTTAAGTATAAGCTTGTTCAATGGCTCAGTACTTTTTTAGACAGCAATTGTTTTCAATAAGAATTTATTGTTATATGTATGTGTGTATTAATGTTAACGTGTTTTGTTTTTATTTGTAGTATGTCCTGTTTAATTATTTGTTTTACTGTATTACTTGCCACTCGTGAAAATGGGCAACCTGCTCATCTTGCTAACAAGTACAGTATAAAAAAAAAAAAAGAAAACTTTGACTACTTTTCCAGTAGTTTTTGGTCATTGTACAAACTCCTTAAAGACTGAGCTCATGCTCTTCAATGCTTAATTTATTCCTGCTGAAGCAGCACTTGGCATCCTTCAATTGTACCCTACTACTGGTATATTGTCATTCCCTCCCAACAGCCTGAGGAGTTCAAGCAGCATCCCGCACTTCCATCTGAAGCAGGGGGAGGCTGCCCAGAGTGGCCCTTAATGGTAATCTTCACCGACCGGCAGCATCAGAGTGTTTGCAGACAGAAACTGATTGTTTTTAAATTCATTCTTTTGTGCCACTAAGCCTGATGCTTTCACATACTGCACTGTTTTGCTTTAACCTGTATTTGGCTATCACTTGGTGTGTTCTGTGAGACACAAGTAGGCCAGTACAACTGTTTACTACTGTTGTGAGGGCTAGCTTAGTCTGTGTGTCTTACTAAGCATCAGCAACTGAGAATTTCTGTGTACTTTAGGCAGCGGGCTTACCTGGCCATTTTGACCTTGTACTTCTCCCCCTTGTTCCCAGCGAGAGCCGTGTATGTGCAGTACTCTCGCACCCCCCATTGTTCATCTTCCCACCTTGGATCCCTTACCCCACTATGTAATCCTACCTGCTTTCTAACCAGATCTAATTATTCCTCTACCTTATCTCTCCTATCTCCATTCCTTCCCAATAGTCCAAGTAGTTCAAGCAGCAGCTCACACCCCTATCTAAAGCAGGGGGCAGCTGCCCAGAGCAGCCTTTAAAGGTAATCTTCACTGACCAGGAGCTGCACTTCAGCATCGGAGTGTTATCCTGCCATACCCAGGTCCAGAACCACCTACCTCTCAAACCTAAAGCATCTCTGAAGCTATCTCACCACTGAGCAGCTCATAGCTCTAATACCATTCCTGCCTCACTTATCACCCTCTTATCCTACACTGCTGTTTAAAATCAAAGAAGTTGCATAAGGAGTACCCTCCCAAGATTTTAACCCCAGACCTAGTACTGCAAAGGCAGCACACAATCGCCAACCTTAACTAGGAATCCCCTTCTTACTCATTCTTTCCTTGCTCATACATCCTATCCCGCTACTTAAAATCTGTGAAGGTGCATAATGATTAACCTCCCAGGATTCTAACCCTGGACCTAGTGTATCTTAGGTAGCACACAATACCCTGCCCCAACTAGGGAATCAATTCTTATCATCTCTTACTATCCCCTTATTCATCCTTCCTCATACACCTACTCAGAATCTAGAAAGCTACACAAGGAATAACCTCCCAGGGTTTGAATCCTGAACCTACTGTTTCTAAGGCAGCACACAATCCCTAACATAACTAGGGTTTAATTTCTTATCCTTTCCATCTAACCCCCCCTTTATCATCCCTCCCCTTATATCACTGCTAATTATTCTCTTGGGACCTTACTGTCCCTTCCTTTTTTGATCAATAAACTAACTGCTGCACCTCGGGCCTTGAACTCTGTACTTCAAACACCAAAGGCAGCTCACTTTCCTCTACTCTTCCTAGCAATCCTTTTCTTACCTCTTTTCCTACTCCATTCTCCTCGTCCCTCTTCCCACAACACCACTAACTAATCCCTGATCCTGATTTAGGCTCTGTATATAGGTCATTTTCACCCCCAAACACTTCCCTCACAGCCCAGTTATCTCTTTGCTGCTAAATATTGATTCTAACTCAGGTCTTCAACCCCACACTGTTTACATCTATCCTACTTCCTATCCTGCACTCCTCATTTAAAAGCCTCCTTATAGCCCCCGTCTTATCTGTTCCTCTGTTTTATTTCTAAATAATTTCTTTGGGCCTCCATGGCTCGTGCACCCTTCCCCTTGAATTACTAGAGACCCACCTCCCTGTGACTATTTACCCTCCTCTTCTGGTATTGACCCCCCACTTTTAGCACCAAAAGCACCTCTCTACCACTACCCAGTTAAGTAATCCTCACCCACACCCTTCCTAGTCACCCCAGTTAGCACCCATCCCTTGCTCATTTTTATTACACCCCTTCTTCTTGACCTTCCTTGACCATGATCCTCCTGCTGATATCCACTATAGCTACTATCCCCTACTCATCTAAGGACTCAGTTATCACAGTTTCCCCAGGGCTCAGTTATCCCACGATTAGCAGTCCTTGCCAATTTTTTTCCCTTCCTCCACCATGCCACATCGCCTCCTGCTTGCCCCCTCCTCCATGGCACCCTGCCCATCCTATCCAGAGTTCTCAGAATATCCTGCTATCACATATGTCCACTAGAGTTCTGGTCCTCATTGCCACCACCCTCTGTTTCACCTCCTCTCCATCCAAGTCTCTGCCTCTATCATCATGCTCAGGGCAGAACCAAAGGTGGAAGGAGCTAGCTCTCACAAGATATAACTTGATTAAGCTTATTATGCTACTCCTTATCTGTTCTGGGAATGTAGAGGTTAATCCTGAGCCCCCTTGCCTCCTCTCCTCCACCTCAGACTTTGCTTCCTCTCTAGGCCTCAAATTTATTTATTTATTTATTTGCTTTTGTTAACCGGATAAGCACACTAGAAAGCCAAGTGCCTATTTTCAGGTGTGACCCAGGAGATTACAAGGTACATACATGAACATCAGGCAAATACAAGTGAAGGATTACATCACATAGAATTAGCACACAGGGACTTTACAAGCATCAGTACCATCAGGCAGATACAAGTGAAGAATTACTATAAAATGACTTAGCACACAGGGACATTGCAAACATCAGTAACAACAGGGATTTACATTACAGTATTTACATTGCAGGCAGTGGGAAGAAGTACAGTGTGAATTCATCGCTCCAGGCAGCAAAGTTGTAAGACTTGCAGGTAGGCAAGGAGGAGTCACAATTGGGATAGAGTGGACCCAGTACAAGATAAGGGAGTGCACAGTTATAGTGCTCACCCTGTTGTGCCATTGGGCCTAAGTGGTCTATTTTTCTAGTAGCTGTGAGTACAGGAGGTGTATAAGCACAGATGTACTCTACGCAAGTCATAATGTTTAGGTAGCATTTCAGTTTGTTGGGGTGTCACAGGCTAAGAGGGTTTGTCTAGTGCAGAGACAGGTACTAATCAACTCACAGAGTTTGCTGAATAAAATAGACCAAATCCAAATTTGGGCAGCCCGCATCAGGCCTGACCTTATCATCATCACAGAATCATGGCTAAAAGCTCTATCTCAGACCAACAGATCTCCCTACTCGATTGCAAGACATTTAGAGCAGACAGGCCCACCAGGGGAGGCGGAGTTGATATCTACTCTAAAGTCAAATTTAATGTTTCTGATATCCGCACCATGTCCAGACCTAAAGAATTTAAATATGTGGCCCTAAAACTTCAACTATCATTAGAAGTGCTCAATATCATTGGCTGTTACAGATCCCCTTTCAGGAACAACAAAATCATCCCATCCCGTAAATCCCTTTTAGATCACAACAGTAATGTAACTATTGTCCTTGGTGATCTTAACCTTGCTTGGCTGTCACCCAAAGCAAATGGCCTAAAAGAGCTCTGTGATGAACTCAACTGCTCCCAGCTTATCACTGAGCCAACCAGAACAAATACCAAAAATTGTGCAAACAGCTCTATTCTCGACTTCATTATCTCTAACTGATCACACAAAATCTTGAGCACCGCAGTATTTCATAATGATCTGAATTACCATGGTATCGTGGTTTCACCAGGTCCGAATCAAGAGGCCCCTCCTCATCCATATTCGCTACCAAGTACAGTTTCTGTAAATTCAATGCAAGCAGTTTTTTCCATGACCGCAGCTGCAAAAATCTAAACCTTGATAAAACATGAGCCATGCTATTTGGATCCTCCAAAAAACCGCCCTCTACGGCTCCTAAGCTAATGGTTCACTGCAGGGACGGAACCTCGGTCATCAACACATCCTCCTTCAAATACCTAGGGGTCACCCTTGATCCCTCCCTTGACTTCTCAACTCATGTCAACGTGGTTTGTCATGCTGTAAATGAAAAAATTGGTGGTGCCTACCGAGTTCGCTACTCCATCACTCCATCTGCCAGACTATCTGTAGCGAGAAGAGTGCTTCGACATTAGCTCCAATGCGCTCTCCCAGTTCTATACTCTGCCAATACCAGCATGCTCAGCAAATGGGACACTTCCTACAATAATATCTGCAGATCCGCCTTAACAGCCTCTCGCCTTACTCATCATTGCCTCCTTTACTTCGGCTTAAACTGGCTGTCACCCAAGGATCTCTGGGCCTACTCCCTCGGGTGTTTTATCGACTCCCTAACTAGATCACCTCACCTGGATTCCCTAGCCAACTTGCTTGTTTCAGTTTCCCAATCCCGCACCCTAAGGTCCTCCTTAGTACCAATGCTCTCTATTAGACCTTGCGCTACAAAAATGGGTGAACAGGCATTCCCCAGCTTTGCCCGTAAGTTCTGGAACTCACTCCCCGTCATGTTAAAAATTCTGCCTCCCATCAGGTTTTCAAAAGCTTGCTGTTCTCTTACCTCTACACCCATGGTCATGGCAAATGCCCCTAAATCCTACTCCACTAGGCTCCCTGGCTGAGGCCTGGACCTAATTGTTATTTTGTTATATTTAATGCTTGTCAATGTGTTCATGCCATCTATGCACTTGCTGGACTAGCACAGTTAGTGTACTAGCATTTCCCCAACTCTACTAATCCTTGACTCAAACTGTATCCTGTAAAACTAGTTTGTTTATTCATTCCTAGCATGTATTCTGTACAAAATCGATTTAACTCTTTATGTAGTTCTTATTTATTAACTTGCACTAATGTGTTTATCTGTTCTTTTGTCTTGTACTCTCCCGGGTCATGCCAGAAAATAGGCAGGATTGTTGCCTAGCGCACTTACCCAGTCACCAAAAGCTAATAAAAAAATAAACTGGCAAGGCCTTCTTTAGCCAAGACAGTGGATGAATCCATTGCCATCCTCAATGAACGCCTTCTATCACTGGCTGACAAACACGCTCTTTTCATTTAGAGATGCAGCAAAGTTAAATTCCGCCAGTGAAGTGGAAGCAAAGTGTCCCACTTTGCTTTACTATTATGTTATGTGAAGTGCCAATTTTAAACCCTCACTTCTCCACTTTGCATAGCAATTATGACTTTGCGTTGCTCACTCCACCTTACTTCACTTTAAGGTGGAGTGAGAATTCACAGGCAGCCCACACACATCACATGGCTTACACAGTGTAGGTCACATGCATCAGGCAGGCAGACAAGAAGGGACTCATGCTTGAGAGTTTCACTTTCGCCTTGTAGTAGGAGAAAGAGGTTGTGTATATAGATACAGCGAAGTTAAATTCCGCCAGTGAAGTAGATGCAAAGTACATCACTTCACATTTCTTTATGGCTAAGCAAAGTGCCCATTGAAAGTGCTACTTCACCACTTCATATTGTGATGGTGGTGATAATGACTCTGCATTGGTTGCTCACTCCGCCTTTAAGGGGGCAGTGAGAATTTAGAGGCAGCCCACACACACATCACATGGCTTACACAGTCTAAGTCACATGCTTCAGGCAGGCAGGAACTGAATCATGCTTGAAAGAGTTTCATTGCAGCAGCAGCACCTGGCTCCAACAGAACCTGCTCCCCCACCTGTGCCTGGTCCTCCCTGCACCTCATTAGTGTGGGAGTGCTTTATTACACTCCCTGGGGACAGCAATGTAGTGAAATGTAATCTGTATGGTGTGGAGGTGCATTGTGGCCCCAAAGGAACTCACCTTGGCACAGGTGATCAGCGCCCCCACCAGTACAATCACCACCATGTACAATGGCAGGCCAAGGTTGCAGAACAGGGCAGTAATGTGCCTGCTGGTCCTGCTGGGGAAGTGGGGGAAGCATGGTGTCTATCTGCACATAGAAACATAGACTTTGATGGCAGATAAGGACCACTTGGCCCACCCAGTCTGCCCATTTCCCTTCCTATTGGATAAGCCACAGATTCTAGTTAACCAACAGCCTACTTCCTGCAACCCCCCGCTATAATTGCCTTATGTCTGTCCCATGCATGTTTGAATTCCCCCACTGTTTTAGACCCAACAACCTCCCCAGGAAGGCAGTTCCATGCATCCACCACTCTCTCCGTGAAATAAATTTCCTCACATTACCCCTGAGCCGTCCCCCCTCTATCTTTAAATTGTGCCCCCTTGTTGTTACACATCTCTTTTTTTGAAAGATGCTACCCTCCTGGACTTTGTTGATTTCCTTGAGGTACTTAAAAGTTTCTATCATGTCTCCTCTGTCCCTCCTTTCATCAAGGGTGTATATATTAAGCTCTCTCAGTCTCTCTTCATATGGTTTCTGATGCAGACCCTGTACCATTTTAGTTGCCGTCCTCTGGACTGTTTCCATCCTGTCTATGTCCTTGCATAGATGAGGTCTCCAAAACTGCACACAGTATTCCAGATGGGATCTCACCAACTGTCTGTACAGAGGGATAACCACTTCCCTTTTTCTACTTGTGATGCCCCATCCTATGCATCCCAGCATCCCCCTGGCTCTCCTTACTGACTTCTCACATTGCTTACCCACCTTTAGGTCATCTGATATGACTACCCCCAAGTCCCTTTCCATTTTTGTTGTTGGTAGTACCTCCCCTGCTATTGTGTACTCTTCTCCTGGGTTTTTGTTTCCCAGGTGCAATACTTTGCACTTCTTTGCATTGAATCTAAGTTGCCATATGTCTGACCATTACTCCAACCTTGCCAAGTCCCTTCCTCATCCTTTCTACCCCCCTTGTGTGTATCAACTCTGTTACAGATCTTTGTGTCATCTGCAAGAGGCATACCTTTCCTCAGACCTTCTGCAATGTCACCTATAAAGATGTTAAAGAGGACCGGACCCAATACTGAGCCCTGAGGTACTCCACTATTAACCCCCCTTTCTTCGGAATGTGTTCCATTTACTATTACCTTCTGTGTCCTGTTGTGCAGCCAGTTTGCTATCCAGACTACCACCCTGGAACCCACTCCTTGGCTGGCTAACTTGATTATTAGCCTTTTGTGCGGGACTGTGTCAAATGCCTTGCTAAAGTCTAGGTAGGCCATATCCACAGCCCCTCCATGGTCTATTACTTTGGTCACCCAGTCAAAGAAATCTATTAGATTCATCTGACATGACCTTCCTGCTGTAAATCCATGCTGCTTTGGGTCCTGTGCCCTGCTGGCCTCTAGGTACTCAACAATTCTTTCTTTCAGAAGTGATTCCATCATTTTCCATACCACTGAGGTCAAACTTACAGGTCTGTAGTTTCCTGCTTCTGCCTTGCTCCCACTTTTGTGAAGGGGAATCACATCTGCCCTCCTCCAGTCCTCAGGTACCACCCCCTCCTCCCATGATTTGTTAAAAAGTGTGGTCAGTGGTGTCACTAGGTCCTCCTTAGTTCTTTTAGGATTCTGGGGTGAATCCCGTCAGGTCCCATTGCTTTTTCCACCTTGAGTTTTAGGAGTTCTTTCAGGACTCTTTCTTCTGTAAATGGACTGGTGTCAACCCCTACCAAGAGTGCTTCTATTGTCTGGTTTAGGTAACTCCTCCTCATCTTCTTTTGTGAATACCGAGCAAAGTATTCATTCAGTATATCTGCCTTTTCACTGTCTCCCTGCTCACCTCCATCTCCTTTATTAATCTTCACTATTCCTCCCTTAACCTTTCTATGCTCCCTAATGTACCTATAGAAGGTTTTATCCCCCTTCTTAACTGAGTTGGCTATTTTTTCCTCGGTTTGGGCCTTTGCTATTCTTTCTGCTTTAATTGATACAGTTCCCTATCATGCTCCTTCTGTTATTCCTTATACTTTTTGAATGCAGCCTTTTTCTCCTTAACCTTCCCTGCCACCTCTTTTGAGAACTATAGTGGTTTTTTACTCCGCTTTGTTTTCTTTATTTGTTTTTCACAAAGGCTTGTTGCCTCTATGATAGCAGTTTTGATTTTTCTCCATTGTTCTTCTACCCCTCCTTTTTGCCCATTTGCTAGTGCATTCCTCAGGTATTCACCCATTTTGCCAAAGTCAGCCCTTCTAAAGTCCAGTATCCTTGTTTTATATGGCTTGTCTCCATGGTTGTGCATGAGGTGGCGTGAAGTGGGAAACTGGCATGGATCAAGTGGCTGGCTGCTCCACCACCACAACCTGCAGCAGGTGACGGTGGCAACCCTGTCCAACTACCTGCCACACAGGCTGATTTGGGCCTGATGTGGAGTGAGTTGGAGGATGTTAACCACTGTCTTGACAATGCTGAGCAGCAGTTTGAGCAAATTGAGAGGCACCAGTTACAAATTATGGGGATGCTTGAACTGCTGCTGTCTCATCAGAACATTGATCATTAGTTTTATTTTGTCCTTGCACCCATCAACCTCTGTGTAAAGAAAAAATAGGTCCTGATGTTGTTCCTGATCCGTCCCCCCTCTGTCCCCCCTCTGCCTTCAAATTTTGGGCCCTTCCTCGTGCACAATTCTTTTTCTGGATGATTCTACCCTCTTGTACATTGTTGATTCACTTTTGTTACTTGATATTTTCTATCACAGCCCCTCCCTGGGTCATCATAATCTTGAACAGGAACCACTACATCACAACCTTTTTGAGGAGGGAGGGATTTAATACTAATAGACCAAGACACAACTACCTTAACTTTCTTTTTCTCTGGTTCCCAATCAGTGTATCATCAGAACTGAAAAATAAAATATATAACTGCTGTGAATCGCAAAGTATGTGATTTGTCTCATGCTGAGTGACTGATGTGACATGACTAATGAACTGTACGCAAATACCTACGGCTGTACTTCCCTGACCTGTACCACCCCAAACACCCTGACTTGAAAACGCATATTAATGAGTACATTGTCAAGCTGAGATACTACAAAACAGGGCAACATGCAATTTACAAACCAAAAACTTAAAAGTTTTGTAATTTGTGAATCATCATGACCATGAAGATGAAGAACGCGATTTGTATCGTGAGTGACTCGTGAGTTGTGATGATCATCCTGACTTAAAAATGCACATTAATGAGTACAATGTTCATGCTGAGATATGCACGACAAGGTACTCTGAAGGGAAGTCAAATAAACAACTGTGATTTATGTTATAGATGGAGATTAGGCCCTTAAAAGATGCAAACGCACAGACAGGTTAAGACTGCGATGCTCACTCAAGAAATGCATATGCAAAGGCACAACAACACCTTAACCAGTGCTCACAAGTCACAAATCCAAATCTGGAAAGAATACCTTTTGCAGGTTGGTGGGGGGGACAGTGAACTACAGTAACAGTCCACTACCAAAATGCCACTAAGCAGTACAAAATAATGCAAGTGCGGTGGATAGCAGGTTCACATTACTGCAGTTACTTTGTGGCAAAACAAAAGGTATCTGATTTGATGTCATGCATCACACACACATTCACACACACACTACAAGTAATGCAAAGCAAATTGAACACTTCAGTAATATAACCAAATATTTTAAACAAACTGAAATTATGCACTGCTGCACCACAACAATTAGTAAAAAAAGTCAAGAATTACTGAAAATATTATTGTGTGTACATTAACACAGTTATATATGAAAAGTATAACCAAAACAGAAAGACAGCCTTTTTCTCCCAGTTAATCTACCACCACCACAGATATGCCCCTCCCCAAAGCACACTTCAATTGTCTGTCAGTACACAGACTGAATGTTCTAAATTAACGTTCAGAATCCACACACATACAATAAAAATTTGATGATGTGAGCACAGGAGGGGTTCCTACAAACAATGTACTAAATTTTGAGAAAAGAAAAATGGCTCAGAAAGGCTTTTTTAACAGCTTTTAGAGGGTTTCAATCACAGAGCTCTGTCAGCAAACTGCCTCCAGCTACTACTACACACACACTACACAGAACTGAGGCTGTGCAGAACTATTTAAAGCCCATGTGACCTGCAATCCCATGAATCACTGCAAAATTCACCTTGGAGCTCACAAACAAGGTGAAGTGATGCACAGTACATTGATTTCTATGTACTTCACCTTAAAATTTGCTTAGAAGTGGTTGGGGGAAGGTGGAGTAAACCAAAGTCGTCGTTTTCAATGGATTTCGTGTTCCTCATTATGATGCGAAGTACTCCACTTCACGTTGTGGATTATTTCGCAGATTCCACATTACTCTGTAAATTGCTTCGCAGAGTGAATTTTGGCCACTTCACCCACCTCTACTTTCATTAGAACCTAGAGATAGGCGAAGTGGCCCCAATTCGCTCCGCGAAGTGGAACACGGAGTGAAAGTGAATTCGCGGAGTGCTCTGCAATGCTAAGGGGAGTATTTCACGTTATTAATAGGTAACACAAAGTCCATTGAAAACAATGACTTTGCATTACTCCACCTTCCCAAACCACTACTCCACTAATCCTTAAGGTGAAGTACATTGAAAACAAAGTACTTTGCCTTACTTCGCCTTGTTTTTAAGCTCCAAAGGTGGATTTTGCAGTGATTCATGTGATTTCAGGTCACATGGGCTCTAGATTGTTCTGCACAGCCTCACTTTGGGGTAGTGTGTGTAGGAAGCTGTAGGAGACAATTTGCTCTGAGAGCTCTCTGTGATTCAAACCTTCTAAAAGCTGTTAAAAAAGCCTTTTTGAGTCATTTTTCTTGTTGAAACTTTAGTTCATCGATTATAGGAAACCCTCCTGTGCTCATATCATCGAGCGTTTATTGTTTGTGTGTGTATTTTGAATGTTAATGTACAACATTCAGTCTGTGTACTGAGAGACAGTAGAAGTGTGCTTTGGGGGAGGGGCATATCTGTGGTGTAGGTAGATTAACTTGAAGAAAAAGACAGTGCTTTCTGTTTTGGTGATATTTTTCTTGTATAACTGTGTTAATGTACACAGAGTAATATTTTCAATAATTCTTGCCTTTTTTTTCTGATTGTTGTGGTGCAGCAGTGCATAATTTTAGTTTGTTTAACATATGTGGTTATATTACTGAAGTTTTCAATTTGCTACGCATTACTTAGTGTGTGTGTATGTGTGTGATGTATGTCATCAAATCAGACACCTTTTATTGTGCCACATAATTTCAGCAATGTGAATCTGCTATCCACTGCAGCTGTATAATTTTTTGTACTTCTTTGTGGTATCTTTACTGGTACTCGTACTAGTGACTCTTACTGCAGCAATGCAGTACACTGCCCCCCCCCGTGGCCCACCCCAACCGGCAAAGATATTTTTTTCCAGGTTTTAATTTCTGATGGTGAGCACTGGTTAGGTGTTATGCCTTTGCATCTGCATCTCTTCAGTGTGCAGCGCAATCTTAATCTGTCTGTACATTTGCATCTCTTTAGGGCTCAATTTCCATCTCTAACTTAAGTCACAGTTGTTTCTTTGGCTTCCCTGCAGAGTACTGGACAGATGTGGTACATAATTCAGCATGAATATTGTACTCATTAATATGCGTTTTTAAGTCAGGACCATCATCAGGAGCCACTCATGACATAAATCACGTTCTTCATCATCACGGTCACAAATGCAGTCACAAATTACAATTTACGATCATGTCATGAATCACGACAGTAATTTTTTTTACTAGTTACTTGGATGTATTGTAAGCCTGTTTTGTAGTATCTCTCCATGCTTCACCACCCCACCATTGTATTCATTAATGAGTGTTTTTAAGTCGGGAGTTTTGTGTCACACCTCACTGGGGCCCAGGTAAGTAGGCATTTGCATTTCTTTATCATCATGGTCACAAATGCAGTCACAAATCACGATTTATGATTACGTCACGAATCACAACATTAATATTTTTACTAGTTAATTGGATGTATTGTAAGCCTGTTTTGTAGTATCTCTCCAGGCTTCACCACCCCACCATTGTACTCATTAATAAGTGTTTTTAAGTCAGGGAGTTGGACAGTGTCTGCAGTACATACACAGACTGGAAAGAAAACTGCACCCATGCAGTTTAGTACAGTATACTTCCACTGCTCAGAATACATACAGAAGACAACAAAAAAAGGGCATAATTACATACAAGGGTCGGGGATGGTGGAGGAATACATTTTATAACACAGCAAGGAAGGTGTGGGGGGCACATGGTGTGAGGAAAAAAAAACTAATGTGGGATCCCATGGTGATCCAGCAGCAGTTCCAACATGGACATAATTTGCAACTGATGTCCCTCTGTATAAGGAAAATAAAATTTACAGAAAGAACAAATTAAGTAAAAAAAGAGTACAGACAGAAAAGACAAAAAAATTTAGCTTTTAAAAAAGTTGTTGGGTCTAAATCAAAGTTTAAATCTCCTCCTCGTTCTAATCTCAAAGTATCAGCAGTCACAGAACACACACCTCTCTCTCTCTCTCGGTCTGCACAGGAAAAAGTAAAAGTGTCTGCTTGTATGATTCACTTTCTTCCTGCCTAGCTAAAGAGCATGTGACTTACAGTACTGTAAGCTATGTGATCTGAGGGGGGGGGCTGCCAAATCTGTAACACCAAGTGGATCACTTAGAAACATAATGAGGAAAGCGAAGTCCATTAAAAACAATGACTTTGCCTTACTTTGCATATCCATTCCGCCTTAACTTGAAGTAGTAATGACAAAATTGAAGTGAGCACTTTGCATTGCCCACTCCGCTTAGCGGAGTGGCAATGCAAAGTGCCCACTTCGTGTTCACTTCGCTGGCAGAATTTAAATTTGCTGCATCTCTATTAGAACCAGAGTCTATAAGTTCTCCCATCCTTGGTTCACACCAGATCTCAAATCTGCCCTTACCAACTGGGACAAGCTCTGGGCCCATACAAGATGTACCAAGGATCAAGCTGACTGGCAAGCTTTTAGAACTGCCAGGAATTCCTGTGTCAAACTAATCTGGTCAGCCAAATCCAACTATTATATCAAAACCCTCGAGCAGTCCAAAGGGAACTCTGCCAAAATCTGGCAGACCATAAAATTGGTTGGATGGCATAAAGCTGTCCCTTCTGTCCCTACAAAAATTTGTACTTACGGAGTTGAGATCGATGGCCGCAACCTGATTCTTGAGCAAATAAATTACACTTTGCCATGGTAGGGCTGGCATTTGACTGCTTCCCCTATGCAGGGATGTCCTACCCTTCCCGAATCACCAATACACCACCTTCTTCTGAGACCCTGTACCCCCTTCTACTATGCCCAGTGTCATATAGGGAAGTGGAAGACCATCTCCTCATATTAGACACCAAAAAAGGAGGTGGAGCTGATGGGATCGAACCCTTTCTCCTTAAACTTGGACATTACTACCTGGCTGCTCCTATTCTTCCTATTTTCAATCTTTCAATCTCATCTGCCACTGTCCCATCCTGCTGGAAATCAGCTCATACCTTGCCCTTTTCAAATCAGGTGACCCCTGTGATCTGAACAAATACGGGCCTTTTTCCATCCTCCCAGTCCTTTCCAAAATTCTCGAAAAACTCATATATCACCAACTAAAAGAACACCTTCAATATCAATCTCTTCTTAATCCTGCCCAGTTCTGTTTCATACAAAATCATAGTACCATCTCAGCTCTAGCAAAAGTCACTAATGACTGGTTCATTGCCTACAATTCCAGACAAGTAATGGGAGCAGTTTTTCTCAACCTGAGCTAGGCGTTTGATACCATTGATCACAGCCTTATGCTTCTTGCCCTCTCAGATTTAGGTGCTTCTGCCTCCACAGTCCAGTGGTTCTCTAGCTATCTTACAGGTAGAATACAGCAAATTAAATCTGACAGCCATCTATCAAACTTCCTCCCCATCACAAAAGGTGTTCACACAAGAGTTCATATTAGGTCTTATACTTTTCTCCATCTATATTAACACCCTTGACTCCAATATTGTCAATTCCAAACTTCACTTTTTCATGGATGACACCATTCTTTACACTTCCAAACTGTCCCTGGATGAAGTCTGAGATGAGCTTCAATCTGAATTCCTGCAGCTCAGAAGTAACCTTGTCAGCTCCAAGCTCTTGTTAAATGTGAAAAAAACTAAGGTTATGTTCTTCAATCACACCAGCAACCTCCCCTCGAAAATAACCACAGCTAATAATACATCAATTAAGATGTGCCTCAGGGAATCTCTCGAAGTTGTTGACAAATTTAAATACTTAGGCATCTGGCTTGACACCAAACTTAAAGCTAAATTAAGATTATTTTTCCAAAACAGGGCACTCTTTCCTCCAGAGGTCAGATTCAGATTAGTCCAGGCCACTTTCCTCCTGCTCGTTGACTATGGAGGCATAATTTATGGCACTAGGTTGAAATGTCGCCAGACATTACGCCATGGACAAAATGTAGCAGACATGATGTTGCAGGGACAAAATCTAGGCAGATACAATGTCACCAGACAATATGTTGCCTGACCAAAATGTTGTGCAGTAAAGGTATTTGTGTGGGTTCATTTTGTTTTATGGCAAGTGAGCTGAACAATCGGCATTTTGAAAATGTACAGAAGAAAATATTTTCTGTGTTTATTGAGGCAGAGAGAGGTCTGGGTAATGTTTTGGTAAACATTTAGCAAGGCAGAGCTAGAGGACTAAGTCGGACTAAGTTTTCTGTAATTTTTCTTACAAGTTGTGGTTTTCTGTTTTCAAGCAGAGTTTCTGGATGATTGAGCATTTTTATCTTATGCAAGTGATGCTTTTGTGTCAGCACATTAAGTACATCAGCTTGTATGCTGGCCGTTGAGTGAAACAAGTGGTGTGAGGTTCAGGTTGAAGCAATGTTTTTAGGGGGTAGATAGGGATATGGAAAATTATTCCTCAATCAACCCAAGAGATGGATGAGCTCGACACAGTAAAATCCAAAATATCACTCATCAATAATGTTACATTGTATTGGCAGGCAACATTGACATACTGTGCTGCATAAATTAAAATGTTTTTCTTTCCTCTCTCCCAAAAAATCTCATTATTTATTTATTTATTTATTGAAATCTTGGAAGACACTAATTGAGCTGGGAAGCTCATTACATATGTTCCATGTCTAGTGAGTTACATAGGAACAACAATTAGCGACACATCAGCTTACAGAGATCATCAGTGGTACAACATTTAAAATGAGTTAATGAGAATTGTATTACAGTTAGGCAATGCCATTGAGGGAATGACATAAATACAGAAAGCATCAACTAACAGAGATTCGTAGAGCACCTGAGTGGGGGGGAGAGTAAGTAGAGAGAGAGCCATCATAAGACAGGAGGAAAGGCTTGTGGGCAAGGAAAGTAGAGCAGAGTTAGACTAGGCTACAGAGGGGTAACTGGGTCTGGTGGGGGTACCATAGGGCAATGAAATATCAGCCCAGGGGGCCTTGTCAGGCAGAGAGACATTGTAAGGGGAAGGGAAAGGGAGAATCAACACAGAGGCTAAGAGAGTAAGGTAGACAGGGAGGGGGAGAGCCGAAAAGGAAAGGTGGCTGGGATGGGGTGGGGCGGGGGTACAAGAGGGGTGTAGGGGAAGGGGATCAGTATAAGCCAATGAGGGGTGGAGTAGGAGGGTAGAGGTGATGGGATGGGAGGGGAGGCAGTGGGGGAAGTAGGAGTGTGAGGGAAGCAGGCAAGGAGACAGGAGGAGAAAATTGGGGGTGCGGGGAAGACTAAGGGAGTGAGAAGGGGAAGGAGTGGAGCATAAGCAGGAGTAAGTGCTATAAGTCATAAATGAGATAAGGAGGGGATGAGGAGGATAAGTGCTACTGGGAGTTGCTAGGAACTGGACAATGGTAGGTTAGTGGAAGCAGTCACAGCTGGCTTTTGCTACTAGGTGTTGATGCAATCTCCTCTTGAAAGGGCCCAAGGTAGCAGATGCTTATACATGATTACTGAGGGAGTTAAACCAGAGTGGGGCATGGTGGGCAGAGGACCTTTGTTTCAGTAAGGTACAACAACAAGGGACCCTGAAGAACTGGTACTCAACACTTTGTGTATTTCTTAGAGGGTTGGATGGGGAGAGGAGCTTCTGTACCCCCAGAGGCAGCAATTCAAGGCTAATTTGTTTGGCTAGAAGAGAGGTTTGGTACATGAGCCTGTTCTTGAGCTTGAGTCAGGTAGTCTTGGAGTACAGTTCACAGGTATGTGTCAGGCACCCGGTGCCAATGAGGAGGTGGCAGGGTTTGCTTAGTGTTACCTTGATTCAGCAGAGGGCAGTGCCAGTGGCTGCCCCATAAATGACCAGCCCATAGTCAATGAGTGAAACAACTGAGCTATGGATGGCAAAGTTAAGGGCCTCTAGGGTTAGACAATGCTTATGTCTATAGAGTAACCCAATGCGTGTACTAACTGATTTGGCAATATTGTTTATGTGGGGAGCATAAGACAGGGTGCTGTCACTAGTGACCCCCAGGTACTTAAACTGAGGGACAAGTTTCAGTGCAGGGCCCGTGGCATTGTGGATGGTGAGAGGGTAGGTCCTGTGCCCATTTTGAGGACTGAAGAGTAACATTGTTTTTGTCTTCTTATAGTTCCATACAAGTTTGTGTTTGCTGAACCAGTTTTCTATATCCACAAAGTGTTGTTGGATTTGTGTTTCAAGCACCTTGTGATCAGGATTACTAGCAAAAATGACGGTGTCATCTGCGTAAAGTAACAAGTGACCCTGACATGCAATTGGGAGTGAGTTGATGAAGGTACTAAATTGGAGCAGCCCTAGTATGGACCCTTGTGGTACCCCTGAGCAGACAGGCCTACTGTCAGAACAGACTTTGACAATCTTTACTTATTGTGTTTGATTGTGGAGATAGCTGCTGAACCAACCCACTGTGTCATTGCAGAGGCCAGTGACTGTAAGCTGATCTAGTCAGAAGGCATGATGCACTGTGTCAAAGGCTTTGGTTAGATCAATAAAAGCCACTCCAGCGAGGCGACCTTGGTCAGAGGAACTATGTAGGAAGCCATTGAACTCCAGTAGTTCTGTTGTGGTACTATGACCTTGTCAAAACCCACGCTGCTGTGAGCACTGGAGCTGATATTTATCCAGGTAGTCAACCAGCTGGTTGGCAACTATCCAGTGCTTTAGATAGCTGGGGAGGGTGGAAATTGGTCTGTAGTTGCCATGAATGGTACAGTCTCCTCTCTTGTGCACTGGTGTCACTACTGCCGACTTCCATTTTAGTGGAAATTATGAGTATCTGAGGGAAAGGTTGACAATATGGGTAAGCGGAGCCAGAGCTTCATCCAGAGTAAGGTAGATGAATTTGGGATTGAGGCCATCTTCACTATATCTAGATTTCCCTAGAACCTTAAGGAAGTACTTTTTGGTTTTGTTTTGTGAGATGACTTTGAAATGGAAAGGTGGATGGGTGGGAGTAAAGCCACGGTTACCAAGGTTGCCATTTACAGCACTGGGCTGAAGAAGTCCATAGGGAAGATGCTGCTGAGGTCATAAATGCAGTGTTGAACACATTTGCAATGAGATTTGGGTCAAGGGAAGGGACACCATCACATTACTTTGACTTGTAAGTAGCACAGTATGTCAAAGTCACCCATAAATATAGTGCAACATTATTGACGAGTGACATTTTAACCTTTGATATTATATCCACCTACATTTTGTCCCAGTGACATTATGTCCACTGTATTTTGTCCACGGCATAATGTCCAGTGACATTTCAGCCATATTTACAATTTACAACTGCACGTCAGCAAGCAATCTTCACAAACGCGATATCCTGTTTCACCGTGCCCTTTGTTTCATCACTATGGCACCACCTAGGACCCACCACTGTGACTTGTACACCTCAGTGGGTTGCACATCCCTCTCCACCAAAAGGTTACTTCACCTTTGTGTGTGGGCACTGAAAATACTTCTAAATAAGCTACCAAGCTACATCACCTCCCTCATCCATATTTCACACAGTACCTACTCCCTAAAGAAGTCAGCTTACATCTACTTTGATGCCCCTAGAATTTGTACATCCCTTGGTAAGGGTGCTATCTCCTATGCCCTCCCCTCAGCTTGGAATAGTTTACAGGCATCGCTCAAGTTCCCAAATACTGTCACAGTTAACTCCTTCAAAGCCTTGGCCTCCAAACACCTTAGGGTAATATGTAACTTATAAACTGAAGACTGGCACAGGAATGGTGGTGCAGCTGAAAATCCTTAATAGCACCCAATGTAAAAGCACACACAGCCCTTCAAAAATCACTCGAACAAACTGCTTGCTTACTGCTTTTAAAGTTTTATTTGCAGTGCCAGCCTCATGACTAATGCTGCTTCCAGGAAAAGTTCTTATGTTTCACACCATCTGGTGCTTCAACAGAGAATCTATGTAACTACCAAAGGAGTTAGCTCTCCCTGTCTCATCTCCCCTCCCTCATCCTTCTGCCAGCACTACACCAAACTGAATTGTGGACTCCGCCCCTTCTCTACCTTGTACCACCCTCGCACATCTTCTCTCCACCTTCCCTCTCCTCCTCCACTTCCCATTGCCCCCTCTTGCTCTTATCCTCTTCCTCCACTCCCTTGTCCTCTCTCATCCCCCAGCCCAGCACCAGCTACCCTCTCATCCCAAGTTTTCTATAGAACCCATGTATCTTCCTACTAACGTTCATACAGCTTCCATCCTCCCCAATTCTGTCCCCCCCACCTCTGCACTTAGCTAACTTCCTACTTTGCATAGCCATGTCATTTGTTATCAGCTCCACATTTGCCGTATCTCTGTTGTTTTATTTACCCTCTCTATAATTTAGTGCATTTATGATTAAATGTATTCTCTATGCTTTTAACAATATATTATTCTAACCTAGTTCTCAATTGCTTGTAATTACTTGTATTGTACCTGCCAGTATTTTCTGTGTATACGAACCTCTCTTTATGTAATCAGGATCTCCTTGTGAATCAGCCTTCTCAATGGAGCTTTCCTGCAATAAATTTGAACGTGAACTTAGTATATATAAAATAAAGTATGGGGTGGTGTGTGTAATGAGAAGTTTACACACACCCAAGGGGTTAGATGCTACATAAACCCAGAGTCAAAGCTCAAGGGGTTTATTAAAAGCATCTAACACCAAGGGTGTGTGTAAACTTCAAGTTTACACACCACCCCATATTTTATTCTATATAATTGCTTGGTTTTCCTTTTTCACCTCAGCAATTATATTAATTTAAAATAAGTACTTGATGTGCAGCTGCGGACCGGTTAGGTTACAGCTTGCAGTCTGTGGTCACCTTTCAGTATTTATTTTACAGCTTTTTTTTTAATTATTATCTTACGGGTAATTTAACTTGCAGCTGAGCCAAGTTCAGTCCTTGTGGTACATTTGTTTGAAATTATTGACCACCAAGTCTGAATGGCAGTTCTGTCTCCGTTTGGCGAGAAGGGAAAGGAAAGCAGTCGGTAAGCAAGGAACTAGGGCAGGTGGATGCACAGACTGAGAGAAACCATGCACATGTCTGCCGTAATAATACTCCTTTATTATCGCACATTACATCATTGTTTCCCTATGAGAAAAATGGAAACTCAGTTATTATTAAGCATTTATGTGTAAGGGTACACCCTGACCTGGCAGGAGTGGTTTTGGATAATCTTACTCCCCTCCTCAAGAAGTTGCAGGATGACTGTGACCAGTGGTCATTGCTCCTCATTGATCAATGTATTCCTACTGAAGCTGCACTTGGCATCCTTCAATGGTCCCCTACTGGTATATATAGAATAAAGTATTGGGTGGTGTGTGTAATCTTCAAGTTTACACACCACCCCATATTTTATTTTATATAATTGCTGGGTTTCTCTTTTTCACCTCAGGAATTATATAAAATAAAATGTAGTTGATGTGCGGCCACGGTTTGCTTAGGTTATAGCTTGCGGTCTGTGGTCACCTTTTAGTGTCTATTTAAAAGTTTTTTTTATTATTATCTTATGGGAATTTAAACTTGCAGCTGAGCCAAGTTCAGTCCTTACAGTACATTTGTTTTAAATTACTTACCACTGGGTCTGAATGGCGGTTCTGTTTCCATTTGGTGAGAAGAGAAAGGAAAGTGGTCAGTAAGCAAGGAACTTGGGCAGGTGCATGCACAGAGTGAGGGAATCCATGCACATGTCTGCCATAATAAACACCCCTTTATTACAACAAATTACATCATGGTTTCCCTATGAGAAAAAGGGAAACCCAGTTATTATTAAGCAATAATTAACGGGTTCTGTTTTTTCCTATTGAAAAAAGCGTGTGTTAGGTGTTACGGCATTCACGCGCCTTTTTCAATTGGAAAATGCTTGAGACGCAATGCAGCTCGAGACTGTCACAAACGGTGTCCCTCATGAATTCAGTCAGCCAAACACTCACCTCCTGAGCTGCTGTGAAACCACAAGATATTTTCTCTCTTACCTACTACCTCAATAAAATTAAAACGAAGTTTTCTCGTAACTTTTTTTATCGCTGTTTCCCCTCCCTCTGCAGGTTACTAGACTCGACTCCACTGCTAAGCAACACCTAGCAACGCCCATAGCAACCTAAAAAAGCAATCCGGGGAGATTGAATCGACTTTTTTTTTTTCTCTTTGTTAAAGTTACTTACATTCCCATTGTAACACTCTTACAAACCTACATTTTACCAAATGAAGAAAATCCACGAGACAAGGCAAAACTCTGTGTTTCATTAATTTTCATACCTCTCAATGGAAAAAACAGAACCCCTTCAATTATATAAAATAAAATGTAGGTGCAGTGTGTTTTACTCGAATTTAACATACACCCTCGTTGTTGGAGGGCTAGCATAAACCCCCCGGGCTTCGCCTCGGGGTTTATGTGCCATCCAACAACTTGGGTGTGTGTTAAATTCTCGTAACACACTGCACCCCATACTTTATCCTATATTTTATGTGTAAGGGTACACCCAGGCCTGGCAGGAATGGTTTTGAATAATCTTACTCCCCTCCTCAAGAAGTTGCAGGATGACTGTGACCACTGGTTATTGCTCCACATGTCCCTTGTGGGTAAGATTGTGGTGGTCAAAACTTTTCTGGCCCCCAAGTTGCTTCATTACCTCTCTCACTTGTTTCTGGAGATCCTGGCCCTCTGGTTTTCAAAGATGGAAGTTAGGATTGGGAAGTTTCTCTGGGATGGTAAGCTCTCTTACTGTAGCAGGGCTAAACTGCAAGCTCATTGGCTCAAAGGAGGCTGGGGTTTATCATGGTTTAATGCCTATAATATGGTATTCAGTTGTGCAAAGACTCTCTTCTGGTTCTCTGAACACTACAAGTCAGCTGCCTCACGTTAGGCTGTGCTTCAGAAACATTGTGATTTGGTCAGTTTCCTTATGGTCTGCTTATTCTGCTCCCAGTCCCCTCTATGCAGGGCAGGATCTGTTGTGCTGTCTTCTCTATGTAGTTGGAAGAAACCTGAGTCTTGATCTCATCTCTCCCTTGCACCTCAGGCTTATCTGCCTCTGTTGAATAACCATCTACTGAATGTTGAGGGGCTGTGCTTATATGGGACTCTTGGGTAGCTAGGTGGATATGCCATGTAGCTGACATCTGTCAGTCAGCCTCAACCCATCTGGACTACTTTGAGAATTCAGTGTCCTGTTTTTGCTTGCCTTAGCATGACTTTTGGAGACAGCTACAGTTCTGCAGTGTTACTTACTGCTGCTTTCAGATGCTGTTCCCACAGTTCCATGTCCCCCCAGCAGTTACAAGTTCACAGGGCAGAGCTGGCTTGATTTATTGGGCTATCATTCAGGCAGCCCTGGACTCTTCTGTGGGTGCCAGGGGCAAAGAGTTGCAGTCTGTTGCCTTGGATAGTTCAGAATCAGAGTGGTCTCACCTCTGGACACTTACTTAGTGGGTATTTCCTGATTCCAGGAACCGTTTAATCCAGAATAAACTCAAGCATATATGGTGCTGTACTCAACTGAAACTGAAATGATTTGGTCTCATGAACCAGAATCTTTGCTGGTAATGCCAATCTCTGGGGGTGGATCTCCTCCACATTGTGTGGAACTGCCATAAGCTTCATCCCTTTTGGAACCAAGTACAGCACTGTTGTGGTAACATTCTGATACTGACCCCTACTTACCTATTTCTTCAATTGTATCTTTTAGATCTTCCAACCTCCACTCAGCCCCTTCCTACATATCAGTTGCAGTGGCTTCTGAAGGTGAGTGTTGAGGCCAAGAGTTTGATCTTTCAGAGATGGTGGTCTCCCAATATTCCCATAGCGACTCAGTGGCTCACCTCAGTTAGAGCTTTAGCTACTCAAGACAGGATGTCTCATCTGGTCAGGAAGTTTCTTTCCTCCTACCATCTGCTATGGGTCCAATTTCTGTCTTTGAGGTCCTGCTGGCAAGACCCCCCACCCACCCACAATATGTATGACAGTGACAATGAGCTGGAGGCTAACACCTCACCTTGAACACATGCTTGATGTGCTACATTTGCTTATCACTTGCTACCCTGTATGGTTTGGGGATCCTCACCTCTGGTGCTCAGTCATTGTACCCAGTGCTTGTCCAGTCTTGACGTTTTGACATGAGGTTACCAGTCTGTTATTAGCTTGTTGTGTAATATGTACCTGAGACCTAATCTATGGAGCACCTTTATGCCATTTTTCTATTTTATATATATATAAAAATTCAAGAAAAGGTATTAACTGCAACAACAACAAAAAGGAGTGTTGGCTACTGGCTTAGCACATGAAGCCAGCAATGTTTTAGAAATGTATGTGTGGGAAAACAGGGAGTGTGTGGAGGGTGAGTCAGAAGTTAGGCAGTCAAACAAGTCAAACCAAAGGTTTAAGTTAATCCCATATGAACGTGAGACTCAGAGAGATTCGAACAACCAGAAGAATCTGAGTCTTGGAAAGAACTGAACTTGCAGCACAATTATTAGACTTTTAGTCAAGAATAAATCATATAGAGTTTAATTTAGCATTACTATGATTTTGTGGTCTAATCTGACAGATTGATAGCTCCAGAAATGGTTAAATATCAATTGCATACTTAAGTAGCAGACTGATATGTTATTTAATTTTAAAGGTTACCAGATGTATTATCAGTTTTGGAACTGGTATTATTTGCCCTAGGAAAGCAAAATAATGCTGGCATATATTAGGTGAGGAGTGAAGAATATGGCATGGGAGGAAAAAGTCCCTCTATACAAGGTCTGGGTTTGACTGCACCCTGCATACTACAGCCAGTGCTAGTCTCTGTTGTGCAGAAAGAACATTAAATTAGTCAATACATTGCCGATTAGCAGTTTATGTGGAAAAAGCTACAGTACAAGAAAAGACTGGACACACTGAAATTACTAAGTCTAGAAAATAGAAGGCTGTGGTGGGAGAAGGTGTAGCATTGTGCAATGGGCTGGGTCAGAGATTTGCAGTGGCTGCTCATTGCATGGTACAATTTGTTATGCCAAAACTAGGCCACAGCCATTCTGACTCAATTTGATCAAATTTTTTAAATGTTAAAACCGCATTACTCTCCTCTTTCACAGAGTTAGTGGCTCAGCAGGTTGCACACTTGCGTGTAAGTCCAGCAGATCAGACGGTTGTGAGTTCTAGCTCTACACCTGAAGTATGAGAAAAATCCCAATATACTGACACTGTAGTGCATCATGAGGGGGGGTGCTGCATTCCTGAGGTGCCATCTTTCAGATGAGACGTTAAACCAAGGTCCCATCCGCCTGTTCAGGTGGACATTAAAGATCCCATGGCACTTCTTGAAAAGAGTAGCAGAATTTTTATTGAGGAAAAGAAAATATACAAATCATATACTACAAATACTGAAAAACAGTACAATGGCATGTACAGAAATTCTCAACAAAAAGACATATTTTTGCTGTAGCACCCAGGAACAGTGTGCCTGCCAGACACAATACTTCTAAAATGCACTAATAACTTGCATAGTACTCTGGTCACATGAATTCCACTTAACTCAAAAATATACCACGCACCAATTCTGGGTAGAAAATGGTATGGAATAAGGATTCTCCCCACTGTGTAGCGGCATAAGACCAAAAACTTGTGATATATGGACAATGGAAATCAGATGTTCATGAGTTTCCAGGGATGATTCACAATCCTTTCTGAGGCAGTGGTACTCATTAAGTTGCTTATGCTTATAAGTGTTTCTGACACTCAGCTTACCATGCATGCCAAACCATAAAACATCCCAGAGAAAGACAAGACGTCTCCGATTTTGTAAATAATGCAAAACCAAGTCATCATGCGGTACAGGACAGTGAGGGAAGAATAAGTTACCTCGGAGGTTCAAGTCCAAAATAGTATTATACAGCAGCTTCCTATTACTAGAAAACATCATACTGTATGAAAGCTTCCTAAGCTTAATCTTTTGAAAGGCCAAGATAATATAGTCAGGAACAGAGGGAATCAGATGAAAAGTATGCAACCAGGAAAGCTTCCAGTGTGGAATATACAGAGTCAACTAGGCAGCCATAGGAGAAGTCCAGAGAAACTCAATATTATGGAGCTTGGTCCTACTTTCATCATAAGGAAAACAATATAATAAAAAAACACAGGATTACTCATCCCCAGGCCCCAAAGTTTCTTAGAGTCATAGGTAATGTTCCTCTTGATGGAGTTCAAGTGACTACCCCACAGGCCCTGAAAAAGACACTATACAGTCAAACCTCCAGGGTCTGTGGAGGTAGGAGACTATACAGTAACTATTATACAAAAATAAAGGCAATAAAAGAATCTTTATCAAAAACTCCCATTCTAACTTAGAAATTCATCTACCTTTCCATTTATTTATTGTCACGTCTGCACAAGCTGCACACCACTGACTCCAGTTTAGCTCAGCCATATCAGGGGCCCAAATGTAATGCCAAAATCTTAATATTTTGCTGCTCAACAGTAATAGAGGCTAAAGCAGCTGAAGAAGCATCAGCAGAAGCCCCTAGAGGGTAACCTCTACTCTTATTAAAATTAATCTTAGAAGAGGAAAAAAGGGAAAATTCTTCTATAGTGCACTGAACCTCAGAACAAGAGGCAGCATCCAGAACCAAAAGGACAATGTAATCTGCATAAGCCATGACTTTTAAAGGGGAAGAACTATGGGACACCAAAAGGCCAGTAGTATGCAGATTACAATGGATGGCCAATAATAAGATGTCCAGCCCAAAGACATACAAAACAGAACTGTGGGGGCATCCCTGACAAACACCCCTATGTAGGGAACAAGGGCTAGCCAACCATCAATTAACTAGGGGGAGAATAACCAGCATGGAGTAGAGACACTGTGTCCACCAGGCAATGGGTGGGGGCAAACTGTAAGCCAAATGGACTTGAAATAAATAGGAATGAGAAATCCTATCAAAGGTCATCTCCTCGTCTATACTAAGGACATAGCCTGCAAGTGAGCAGGCATTCCCATGGACAAAGACTTCTTCTAGAAGAATTAAATTATCATGGATATGTCTAGATTTGAAAGAACAAGTCTGATATGGACTGATAAGAGCATCCACAATGCTTACCAGTCTGTGCGCCAAAACCATAGCCATTATCTTGTAAGCTGTATTAAGAAGACTGAGAGGTCTCCAGTTACTTGAGTCTGCCCTTTCTCCCTTTTTATAAAAAAAAAAACAATAAAGTTTGATATAGAGAATCAGGTAGTACCCCAGATTGTAGATACTGATTAAACACAGGCACAAAATAAGGAGTCATCTGGACCTTATAAGTCTGATAAAACTCAGAACTCAAAGTGTCAATTCCAGGGACAATGTTTCTTTTTCAAGGAGTCTATACAACACTCCACCTGAGTGGTGATGGGTGTTAAAAGCAGGGCTTGATCTTCAGCTGTCACTTTAGGGAGAAGAGACCATCCAGAAAGGGAGGAACACATGGGCAAGGACCAGTACCAAACACCAATGAAACATAAATCAAAGCCTCCCACAGGTCACCCACTTTAGAATGAACAGGGACACCCTGCTTGTCATATGCAGAGTGAATAATTTGACTCTCCGCATATTTTTGACAGTCAGAAAAAGAATCGAGGGTCTGTTTGGTGCACTGTGCACCAAATTACATTTCGCTGTAAAGGGAACTACTCATCTCATATTGGAGATCCCTCATGTCCTTCTGCAGGATCAAAATTTGGGATGAATAATCAGCCACCTCCACCACAGACCTAGAGATCACTGATTGTAGTTGACCCCAAAGGCACAGATATTGCAAATACACAGTAGTCACTTTTCATCCTGAGTAAGTTTGGAAAGAATCTTTAAAATCCTGCTTACAATCCTCCCATCAGGAGGCTAGGTCATCATAAAGGAAAGGGAACAAAAGTCTAGCCTGCCATATAGTATCCCAATAAGGCCAAAAAGATGAATCAGATAAGACCTGAGTAGTCAACCTCCAGGTACTCCTACCTGAGAGGGGGTTGGAGTATCTCCCCAATGGAGAACTCCAGATAACATACAGTGATCAGAAATGTCAGTATTGTGAACAGAGGCCCCCATGACTGAAAAAGAGGAAGATACAAAAAGAAAATCAGTTATGGTCTGGAGGGAATCCCATCTATAGGTGTGTCCACCCGTGTTGTGCAAGGCCCCATAGACATTCAATATGGAAGCTTGCTGTACAAAAGAGTGAAGACAACTGGTATCAGAAAATAGTTTATCAGTAATTAAACCTCTATCATATCTATCCAACCTACAGTTAAAATTCCAACCCTAAATCACAAAACAGAAGTGTGTAGACAGGGCTGGAAATCACAGAAAAAAATCAACCCTGGCAGCCTTGGTCTGAGGTGCATAGACAACAAATTTATGGAGTCAAAATGTGGTGTCAAGCACCAAGGCCCTCCCAGGATGAATATCCACTAATTTAGAGACCAAAAAGTTCGACCCTTGAAATAAAATCCCTACACCATTACAATTGTCAGTTCCCACAGACCAAAAGGCAAGGCCTTTAGTCCAGAGGCCAGCAGCATTTGAGAGGTCAAATTGTGTTTTCAAGTGGGCATCCTGTAACAGAATAATCTGTGCCAAGGAATCCCAAAAAGTGACAAAGGTAGAAAGCCTCTTCTGATAACTCTTTATGCTATTAACATTCAAAGTGAAGACTGCCAGGGCATCCAAGGAAAACAGGGGAGAAAAAAAGAAACACAATCTATTCACCTCTTATGAGAACTAAATCGCATAGACCATTTATTTTGCTTGGCATCAGTAGCTGCCAAATGAGATTCCTACAAATCAGATGAAAAATTATGCAGCAAGGAAGGAAAAGAGGAAACCTCAGAAACCTCATCTTCATCTGCGGAATCCCCCCCAATCCTGTTCCAAGCCAAGGGCAGAATACTTATTCTGTAGGGTCAACCCAGGGCTTGATCTAGTAGTAGGAAGGGGGAGTCAGATCTGGATTTTTTGGATTTACTTTTTGACTTAACTACCTCAAAAACCTTGAGGGGTATATCCAAAAAGGAGAGGTGGGTATTGGCAGGGCAGCGACCGAGGGCTCCTGCCCAGAATCCATCCAAAATGGGAGGAGAGGTATCAGCTGACTGGGTGGCATCAGAGGCAAAAGCAGCATGGGGTGGGTCTCCCACAGTATGCTGTCATTCCATTGCTTTCCTTCATATGGTCTCCATACATTGCACAGAGGCTTTAGCAGCACCCTGCTTCTGAGTTTGCATCACAAGGTTTTCCTGAGATAGACCCCCCCAAGTTTAAGAGGACCAGGGACAGCAGGCTTAAGAATGAGCATGTTTCGCACACAAATGGCAACAAAATGCAATTTGACAATTCTTTGCAACATGACCCTATTCCAGACAATGAGAGCAGTGAGGGCTATCACATACATTACTAATTTGAGAGCGGGACCCACATTTAAAACATGATTTAGGTTGTCCTGCAAAAACGACATCCTCCTATCTTGACCCAAGTGAAAGCTGCTTGGCAGATGCTGGACCCCAAAGTCAGTGTGCTGCAGCTTCACCTTAAATTTCCACCCCCTTGCTGAAATCTGATATGAATCAATGATTGGCTGTGGACTGTCCAGAACCTCACAGCATTGCTAGAGCCAGTAATGCGTGTCAGAGATATTCACCTTTTTGTTACAAAAAAGGACTGTAATAGTCCTGACTGTAGGAAGAGTAAAGGAGACAGCAACAAAAGGAGTACACAAACGTTTATCTTTCAAAAGATGATACTGTCTCCAAAACCTGTCTAAGTCAGTGAGATTTTGAAAACTGATATCATAATTAGAGTCCTCAGCATGGATTAATACAAACAATTCAGATGCAAAAAAGTTTAAGGAATCCTTTAGGAGAGTCCTGTCGACATACACATGGTTCAGGGCATCTCCAGACCACCTTTATAAATCAAACAGATAGCATGCCTCCTAGGGGCTGGCTCACCAGTAGGACAAAACAATTCAGCAAACTTCTCATGTCCCAGGGGAACAGGTTAGTACCCACGTATGGTGACACCAACACAGCAAAATACACTCCTGTCAGCAAAATCAACACTTTGCTGACAGATCACTCTGTTGATGTGCCTGAGACAGGGGCACACTGTCTCCCAGTCCTGCACCTCCACCCCGAATCAACTCTGACTGACCGGGAGACACACAGGAATCATGTAAACTGCAACTTGCGGTTGACATGATTCCTGTCGGCGAGATGCCAGTCAACAAAAGGGTTGCTGTAATGGCATCGTAGAGCAGGGGACCAGCAGGGAGTGCATCGGAGAAGGACAAATTCACCATAGGGGAATCGAGAGACACAGCAGGTGTAGCCCCAGGAATAGTAAAGGACTCATCAGACTAATGAAAAAAAAAAACGAGCAGCAGAAGTCATAGTTAAAGAAGATGGGTCAGACTGCACTGTCTGCAGAACTGGTGTAGTCTGGAAAGATGAATGGGGGCAGTTTAGAAGTTGACATAGGAGAACCAGAAGGAACCTGAGGGCTAGAATTGTCCACTATCCAACACCCCCCCAGGCTATTTACAGCCAGCCTCAGCTAGCACACATTTTGGAGACCAGGCAGATGTCACCGGAGAAGAAGAGAATCTAGGATATGCCAAAGGAATCCTTGGTCCCAAGGTTTGGGCCCAGGCACCAGGCACAGCAACCACTGCTAACAACTCAGCATCCAATGGCTCAACAGCTATCACAGCAATAGTGTCTGCAGTTTTCCTCAAAGAGTACAGTTGGTCCCCCTCCTGAATAAATCTGTGGTCTTCTGCCACAAGCAGTTTCAAAAGCCAGGCCTTATGATCACAGACACTGGCAAGTAAGTTCCACTCTGCTACATCAAAATCCTCCACAGGTACACTGGAAGACTGCAACACAGCAATGCACCTCTCAGGCTCAGGTTCTTGTTCCAGAGCAGCTGGAGCAGCACAAACAGCAGGAACTTCACTTGAAAGACTGGCGGGGCAGAGGTTCAATCCCCAGCCAGGGCAGCACCACCGCCTTCTGCATTCAGAGTACTGACGTCTGCCATCTTGAAAGGATGGACAGCAGCTTCCCTTACTACAAGAGTAGGGTGATTTTTATTCAGACTTAAAAAAATACAATACATTACATTATTGTGAAAGGAAACATAATAAAAAGCATTATGCAAATAAGTATTAATGCATTCTGTTTCATATTGTAAAATTAAAACAAAACTTACTTAAAATTTTGACATCAAACTAAAATGGCTAAAATAAATTAGGTATTGCATCATACTATCCCCCCCCACTCCAAAGGAGTAAGAGAATTTTTATTCATACATTAAAAAACAAAGAATGATATAAACAGTTAACTGCATAATAAATTAGTACAATAAGTTAGAGAAAACGGTCAAAAACAAATACATTTTAAATCATTATCCCTTCCTACTACTAACCCCTAAAAGTAGGGGAAATTTCTTAATTTTATTATGTATTATAAAGACTTCAAAAAATATAAGAATCTTACAAGCATGTTATCGTCACATCAAAAAAAAAGAGTAATAAGGAAAAGTAAATAAGCAATCAAACAAGTATTCAGTCATACCTCCTCCCTCATTCCTTCTTCTAATAAAACAGCGAACTATACAATAGCTAAGTACAGTTAAGCTTTGAGTGTTAAACCAGAATCCAAAAGAAAATCAGAAAGCAAAAATGTCCTAAAAATAAACCCTATGTAAAAGGGAGTGTTTAACCAGTATCTAGCCAGTTTGTATTTCTCTACCATAATTTGTACTGAATGGAGAAAACAGCTGTTTTTCCCTATTTTGCACCAACTACACATCACAGATGACAGCATACACAACCTGCTCTACTGATAACAACTGTTTCCTCAGGGTTAGGGTACACCTACAGTAGATTGCCAAAGTTGGTATTTAATACAGCTTAAAATGGACTGTAATGTGGTGTCTTCAAATTTATCACAGAGTGACGTAAAAATACCCAAATACAACATTTCTGGAGATAAATTTTGAAATGGGCCATATCCATACTTTCTGTAAATAGGACCAAAAGGACATTCTAAAAATAAATGGTCCATAGTTTCTGGGAGCAAGGCAGAAAAGTTGGATCTAGGGCAATACCACTCTGCCAGCTCTTCATGTTTCATATTAGATTTGACTCCTAACCTCCCATGAACACTAAGCTACGTAACATCCCACATATGGAGAGGGGTTCTTTTATTAAGCAACATGTTTTATACAGTGAATATCTCCCTTCGGGGTCTAGAGGCATAATGCAGTGTTTCCCAATAGTATTTTTCTAAAATCAGCAAGTATAAGTCTTTCCTTGTCAGTTGTCCCAAAATACATTTTATAAGTGACCACTGTTTCAATTTACCAATGGAAACTTGCAGGTAACCCGGTAACACTGAAATGTGTTTCTGTTTTGGTATTGTGGAATTCAGTTCCCAAGATAGCAAAACCGGGCCAAGTAGGTCCAAACTCTAAGGGACTCATATTTTTAAATTAGGTGACAACATAGGTACAATATTATAATAAAAAAATATGTAGAATGAGAAAAACTATTGGATTTGGCATATCCAGACCCCCCTTGAGACACAGGAAGATACATAATACCCCTTTTAATGAGATTAAGGCAACTGCCCCAGAAACATTGAAATATACTAAGCAAGGCTGTTTCTACTGATTTAGGGGGTAGAAATACTACACTTAAATATAAAAATAAGGGGATTAAACATTTTTGATCATGTAAACCATTTTTTTTTGTCATCTGCCATTTATTCCACTAAGAGACTTTTAAGGGTGCTTCCAATAACAGAAATTCCCAGTTATACAGTAAGTCTACATACCAGGATTCTCCCCAAAAGTTCCCCAAATCTTGTGATACTCAAGAGATAGCAGAACCCCCATGATCTCAGCAAGTAAACTTCCCTGATGCCTCCAGGGCAAACAACAGCATTTCCCAAGATTCAATGATGATCCTGAAAGTTGAAAAATCAGAAAAAACTTGCCCCACAGCTATGCCAGATTTTTTGTTTGCCACCAACTTACAGACATCATCTGCATAGGTAACGGCACCAAAAGGAATATGATCACACCCAACAGATAGCCCTAATATATCTTCAAAATGATTTAATATATGTAAGGAAGGATCTAAAGTTAGTATATATAACAGGAGACTGAGGGGACAGCCTTGTCTGACATCTCTGTAAACTAGACATCCTTCTCCCGCCAACCCATTAACATATGGTACTATGGAGGCATATCTGTAACAAGTTTGAACCCATGTAATGAATTTCTCTGGGAACCCATAAACAGTCATGCAAGCCTATAAATAGAAATGCTCCACCCTATCAAAAACTTTATTCTGATCCTTGCTAAACAGAAACCCCATCAGTTCTTCCTCATGACCTTTGGAAATGATTTCTCAGAGTAAAACGAATGCATCTGCAGTTTTTCTATTAGGCACACTGCAAAATTGAGTGGGGTGGATAAAACTGTTCAAAATGGACTGAAGTCTCTCATTCAGTAATTTTCTGAGAATTTTACCATCTGAATTTAAAAGTGACAGGATCCTCCAATTTTGCATGTTTCCCTAGTCACTAGTCTTATTATATAACAAGAGCAACATAGTGGTATACATGTTATTTGGCAGTTATCCAGCATTCAATGCTTCATTATACAAAACTGACTAATTCATCACCTGAAGTGTCAAAAATAATTTTATATAGTTCATGAGGAAGGCCATCCGGTCCTGGTGCTACCCCTTTATTAAAGAACTAAATAACAAAACTAAGTTCATGTTTGGTAATAGGGATTATTAAGAGGGCTTGCAACCCCAAAGAAATGTGGGGAAGATGACACTCTTTCAGCCAAGCTTGTAAAGCTTCTAAGGACAAGTTCTGACTAGAAAAAAGGGATGTTACATGTTTTCCTAATTCCTGAAGAATTCCCTTATTATCGGTTATCGTGGTGCCATCCGCTGATATTAAAAATGACAGAGTCATATTAGCTCTCAAATCTCTACTGCTCTCAAAGGGTTCATATGTCCTTTCTTCCCTTGCACGCTGAATTCTTGTTCCCTTTCTAGAGATTTCATATTATCATATTGCACCTTTGCCATCTCAGACTTTATATCTTTAATTTGTATAGAAAAATCACCAGTACCGTCTTTCTGTAAAAAAAAATAATACAATAATTAGCTCCTTAGATGTTTAGGATGTATCAGTTCTTACTTTCCCATTAAGTTTCCCCATAGTTTTAAAATAAGCATTTGGGGGAACGAGTGGGCGCATGGATGAGCAGCCAGCAGGAGGGAGCAGGGGATGTTCTGGTGAAGTCTCGGGCATGTGAGCTGCCAGAGACAGCATGAGGAGCAGAGAGTTTTTTCTTGCCGCATCGGCAGCTGAAAGGTAGTGGCAGGAGTCACTTGGGCAGAGGAGCAGAGGGAGCTTTTCTTGCCACATCGGCGGTTGGAAGGGAGCAACAGAAGCTGCTTGGACAGAGCGGAAAGCAAGAGAGGGTCCCAGTGCTAGAAAAGCCAATCAGGCAGCGCTTATGGAACCAATCAGGTTGTGGGCTCAGGAGCCAATCGGGCAGAGCCGTGCCTCATTCAAGCAAGTGGCTGGGCTTTAAAGGGCTGGGCCCAGCCACTGCTCTAGCATAGTAAGCATTTGGGGAGCAAGTGGGCATAGGGACTAGCAGCCAGCAGGAGTGGAGGGGGAGAGCTGCTGAAGTCTCAGGTGGGGGAGCTGCCGGAGACAGCATGAGGAGCAGAGGGGTTTTTCTTCCCTCTCACCAACCTGGTCCCGACCTCTTTAAATGGTTGTGGTGGGAGAAGTCAGCTTCAGGGAGTAGCAGAGGGTGGCAGCTGAACACAGGAAGATGACACCCTCAAAGGGGTGACACAAACAAAGGACAGAGAACCAGGAAGAAGCTGATCACTACCCTGACTTCTCGGACTCAGGCTGAGTGTGGATGGTGAGTTTTTCATTATTCTTTTTGTGTGTTCAGTACTTTAGGCTGAAAAGGACAGGATTATAGCATTAAGAATAGGCTATCATAGAACACTGTACATTGTAAAAATGAGTTTTTTCCAATCTAGAAAGTAATATTGTATGCAGAACACTGTACATTGTGAATTCAATGTTTTCCCAAGCTAGGAAGTAATATCGTATGCAGATTGACTAGTCAGTCGGATAGGTTACACTGGCTTGTATTATTGAACCCTGGGTGTTCTGAGGGGAAGAAACTGTGTAACGGGTAGTGGATTGAGTGTGGGGACACAACTGTGTAAAGAGGATAGAAAAAATTAGTCAGTACTGTATGGGACAAGACTAGCTGAAATAAAGTTAATAGCCAATAAAACTACAGGAGGACTGAACTCTGCTTGGTGGGAACTTTCTGTTAATCATACTGTTTGAACATGGGCAGAATAATGGACTGTAATGGATGTGTGGCAGTGGTTTGGATGAATATTCTGTGAGAGTTTGGTGGGTGTCCAATCTGTCACAGACTAAGATGGCTCAAGGAAGAAGTACAGTGGCTTGGCAGGGAGTTGGAGAGGATGGGGGTTTGCTGGGGCAGGACGGCCTCCCGCAAGGGGTGATGGGGGGAACCATATGGGAAGAGCCTTGGATCAAAGGAAAGGATGGGGAAGGGAGCAGGAGCCAAACATAGGACCTAATACTGTAGGGAAGGCCAAATTTAGGAAGGAGGAGCCAACGCATGTTGACTCAATGGGGTAGGTAATATGTTTCAGGCACCGGCGACTTTGGTGGATGAAGTTGTGGGGAAGATCTTTAGGAGGGGCAGGGGGAATAGGATGGGAAAGCACAAGAGGCATCAGGCAACCAGAGGAGAGGGTAGGAGGTAAAAGAGGGGGAAAGGAGGAGAACTGTGCAGGTAGGGAGGACTAGAAGGAGGAAGGGGCCGGGGGACTGGGAAGGTTGGAAAAGTAACAGGGAGGGTGAGGGGATAGGACAGGAAGGGGAGAGCAATAGGGGTGGGGGCATAGCTACACATAGGGTGGCCTGTAGGGGGTGTGGTACCTCAGTAAGGGAGGAGGGGCAAGGAAGGATGGGGGGGTACTAGTGCTGGTGGATTCCATACTTAAAAGGATAACATGGGGCAGTAAGTGGGAAAGACATAATCTTATATGGGTAGAATCCTTACCTAGGCTGACGGCAGGCAGGGAATGGCAGTCTATTCTGAAGTGTGCAAGGAGGGGTAGGAAGAAGCCACATCCCATGGTGCATGTGGGCATGAATTATCTGGCAGGGGAAACTGTAGAAGTTGTGAGGGAGAGGTTCGGAGAACTAGGAAGGGTTTATGAGGAGCTGGGGGAATCAGTGGCCTTCTCAGAGGTACTGCCAGTGCCATGCGCAAGTACAGCAAGGAAGAGGTGGATCATGGCTGGGGGAATAGTGTCAATCCAAGGGGTACAGGGTAGTGGGGGCCGGGGAGACAGCTGGGACAGTAACAACCTATATGCAGAGGACAGGCTACACTTGAGCGGGGAGGGGAAGGCAGTATTAAAGAAGGAGATTGAGAGGTACATAGCAACAAAAGTGCATTTTAACTAGGAACAGGGGTAACAAGTGGACTACTGGTAGGCAGGGTTCATGGAGAGGGGTACCAGACAAGTTTACCCCAAGTTAATAGGGAGGAAGTTGGAGTAGGGGAATGGGGGGAAGAGAAGGGAGAATGCTATGGAAGGGCAATGGAGAAAACTGGGTGGAGGGTGGTCACACTAAATGCGAGGAGTCTAGGTAATAAGACCACTGAGTTGTGGGCTCTCCTTGCAGTGGGGGGATTGACATTGTGGCCATCACAGAAACATGGGCCTCCAGGGTGATACCAGGGTATAGTCTGTTTAGGAAGGATAAGGCTAAGGGGGAAGGGGGAGCATGGCAATGTATGTATGGAAGGGGCTAAGGTGTATAAGGGAGGAGGGGGAGGGGGAGGAAGGCAGAACAGAGGCCCTATTGATGTAGTTCCAGAACTTGAGGAGTAGGACGCTAAGGATGGGGATAGTATACAGACCACCAGTGCAAGGGGAAGACCAGGATAGAGAGCTTGCCGAGCAAGTCAGAAGGGTCTGTAGGAAGCGGAACACCATGGTGGTGGGGGACTGCAACCTACTAGGGGTGGATTGGACCACTCCAACCAGCATGAGTCCAAGGGAGGCGGTACTACTAGATGCATTTCAGGACAACTTCCTGGTGCCGTTAGTATATGAACCAACTAGATTAGAGAGAACACTGGACCTGGTACTTTCAAATGGGGAGGCAGTAAGGGATCTGGGGTTGGAGGACCCCCTGGGTGGGAGTGACCACCACTAAGTGTGATTCACTCTCAATATGGGTAGGGAAATGGGGGATATGGGAACCAGGGTGATTGAATTTAAAGTGGCAGACTTTAGAAGGATGGCGGAAATATTGGGTAGGTGTCTGGCAGGAATTCAACCCCACATGGATGCTATTCAGAAATGGGAGTGCATTAAATATGGGCTGAGGGAGGCCACTGGGACATGTACAAGGACAAGGACCAAGAAGGGGAAAGCAAATTAGCCCAGTTGGTTGACTCATGAGGTTAGAGAGGCGGTGAGGGACAACAAAAGGGCATTCCAGAAACTCAAGGAGTCAAGAGGGGGGACAACATGAATTAGCGTGCAAAGAAGTCCAGGGAGGTCACCAGGTTAATCAGAGCAGCCAAGGCTTCAAGAGAATTGAGACTGGCACAGGGTATCAGGGAAGGTGAAAAAGACCTCTTCAGATATATTGGAGAAAGAAGGAAGAACAAAGACCAGATTGAAAGGATTAAGAAGGAAGAAGGGTGGGTGGAAAAGAGGGTAGATCAAGCAGAGGCATTAAATGAGTACTTCTGCTCTGTGTTCATGAAGGAAAAAGTGGGGCAGATACCTCAAGGGAGGAGTGGGAGTGGGATGGGGGAGGGGGTGACTGATGTAAGGATTACAGAGGCTAGGGCTCTGGAAGGACTCAAGGTGCTAAGGCACCAGGACCAGATGGCGTTCACCCTATGGTACTCAGGGAGGTGGCAGAGATCCTGGCAGGACCACTGGCTGAACTGTTCAACACTTCCCTGGACACAGGATGCATACCACAAGACTGGAGAATGTCCCATGTGCTGCCCATTCACTAAAGTGGACCAAGAGATGAACCAGGTAACTACAGGCCGGTGAGCCTCAATTCAATTGTGGGGAAGCTCATGGAGACAATACTGAAGAAGAGGCTAGTAGCCTTCCTGGAGGATAATGGTCCCCTGGAAGGACATCAACATGGGTTTGTCTCAAGCAGATCCTGCCAGACAAATCTAATTGAGTACTATGACTGGGTGACTAGGGAGATGGACGGGGAACACGTGATGGATGTCCTGTATTTAGACTTCTGCAAAGCATTTGATTCCATGCTGCATTGGAGGCTGGGTGGGGGCTGGAGTACATAGGGATGGGAATAAAGATGATCAAATGGATTGTCAACTAGCTTGATGGTAGGCAGCAGAGGGTGGTGGTGGTGGTAGGGACTCTCAATACCGAAGGAGGTGACAAGTGGGGTGCCACAGGGATTGGTACTGGGACCAGTGCTATTTGGGATATTTATAGCAGATATCTCATAATGGGATATGGAGTAGGATCAGTCTTTTCCAGGATGATATGAAGATGAGATCTGTCGTGGATGATGCTGAAGGGAGGAAGGGGTTACAGGAGGACCTGGCAAAACTACAGGAATGGTCAGAAATATGGCAGTTGGGGTTCAATGCCAAGACGTGGAAGGTACTGCACTTTAGAGTTAGGAACCAGGAGAGGAGCTATCAATTGGGAGGGGTGCAGCTTGAAAGCATAGAGGAGGAAAGGGATCTGGGGGAGCTCATAATGGGCAGCATGAACAACTCAGCCCAGTGCAGGAAGGCATCAATGAACGCTAACAGGATGCTGGGGTGTATAGTGAGAGGAATCTTCTCCAGAAATAGGGAGGTGATCCTTCCTCTGTACAGGTCCCTGGTCAGGCCATGCCTGGAATACTGCATGCAGTACTGGAGCCCGTTCTTGAAGAAAGATATAAAATTGTTGGAGGAGGTGCAACAGAGAGCAATGAAAATGATACAGGGATTGGAGAGGAAGTCCTACAAGTAGAGATTGGGAGAGTTAAACATGTACTCCCTGGAGGAGAGAAGGGACAGAGTGGATAAGATTGAAACCTTTAAATACCTCAAGGGAATAAACAAGGTTAACACAGAAGGAATTTTCTAGATCAGAAAGGGTAGGGTTACAAGAGGGCTCCAGCTAAGACTGGAGGGGGGGAAGATTCAGGAGGGAAATCAAGAGACATTATTTCATGGAATGGGTGGTGGACAGGTGGAATACTCTTCCCGATGTGGTGGTGGCCTGTTGTTCTGTGGGTAGCTTTAAGAGGGGGTGGGACAAGATAAGGTAGGGTCATGATGAAGGATGGTGGAGGTGGGACAGCTGTGAAATGAGGGGCTAGTGCACAAGTGAGAAGACTCGATAGACTGCAAGGCCTGCTTCTACTGGCATGTTTGTATGTTCATAATTAGAGATATCCATTTTAGTATCCTCCCATCAATCCATTACAGAATCATATAAAACAAACTCTGGTCAGAGACAACACGTCTGCATGAAGCTGTTAGGAGAGAATGGAGGTGATGGTGGAAAGGGTATCCGTGTTACTGAGTGCAGGGTGTAAATGTCCACTGTGTCCAAGATGGTCACTGGAGTTCACACATGTGCACCAATATACAGTGGCTATCTTGGGAAAACACATTTTACAAATGCTGAACCAGGGGAGATGCGGGCACACAGAAGATGGGAGGGTATGCAAGCAAAAAAGTGGAAGTGAAACTGGAAAAAAGGAGAGAAACAGGACAGGGCACATGGACTGACGATTCAGTAAGGAACATATTGACATGCTTGAACAGGTGACAGAATAAAAAGAACCTGGAGATATCAATAATAGCTATACAGCATAACCATGGGATACTGGAAAAAAGTGGGCAAAAAAAATAAAAATGGTGAATACTGACCGACACATTAAGTTTAGTACACAACCTCCTGTTACTGTGCAATGTCTGATTCTGCAGACTTCAGCTAGGTCTGCAGTCATGTATATCAGCAATATTATGTCTCCAAACTTATTCCCCATCAGGTGCACTTTGATACTATATATCCCCACAATATTTATCCAGTGAACTTCATTTAGAGCGGTGGAATAAGGTGCTTTGGAGGGAGTGTGAATAGGGAAATGCAGGAAGGGTGGGTACGGTAATTTGTCTGGAAGTTGAACAGGGTGAAATGCTGGAATAAGACTTGGATGGATTTTGAACAGGGGGAAATGCTACCAAAACCAAAATATGGAAATGGCTTTGGTGCGCTTTTGCCCCGTTTTGTCCAATTAATCTCTTGGTTGTTTGTTCGCCCTTCCCTGTTTTAGCAGCAACCTGTGTATGTCTCCCTGTTCCTTATTTACTCCTTACTGTAAAATCCCAAAAACATTTTTTTTACAAATGCTGGGAGGAAAAATCAACTGGACGCAGTAACCAGAGAACAAGTATGGCACGGGAGGACATCCTGGAACCAGTGATTATGCTGCTTTGGAGGAACAGGGGAACATGCTAGGTCTGGTGGAAGAAATAAAAAATACAGGACACATGGGTGACTCCATGAAAAGGGGTTATCAATGTTGTCCCAAAATGTACATGCCATCTATAAACTATGTAAAACCTGTGCCCACTGAATGACTATGCTGTAGAACAATATGTGATGTGGAGAGATAAATTACATAATATGAATGCTGCCAGTTGTTAATTTCCTCAAGAAAGAACCATGACTTGTGATAAAAGCTATCATTTTTGTGCCTAATTTGTGACATTGTGGCACTCACTGTAAACAGTATTCATTGTTTTAATACAATAATGCTCTTTATCACAATAAACTGCTTTGACTTATTGCCCTGTGTCCAGACTTTGTTTTCAAACCATTTAGTTAATGTTAAATGTGCCTGTGTAGTGCTTACACAGCAGAGTAAATGCTGTAGCTAAAGTAACCACCTGTGTCTCCAGTGGTTATGTTCATCCTTTGCCCCCAAATGTATTTATTTTAATAAATCCTCCAGAAATTGCACTGTGTTTTGATCAGGGAGCTTCTGAAACAGACACAGTGTTAAGTTTCGCTGGAGAATACCATACTGCAGGAGTGCTATGTCTGACCTTTGTCCCCACTGTCTCCTGGTGTCCAGAAGTCCCAGATGTGTGTTCACTCCCACCCCAGTGCCCCTCCCCCCACTGATAACCACATTACTGCACCTACATGCACTAAGAGTGGGGAAGGCTCTCAAAGTGCTTAAAAGCACAAGAATTTGTGTCAGAGCCCCATTCTTGCTCTTGCCAGCTTGCAAAACAATCCCGGAGTCCAGCCAGCAGCACCTCAGTTACGTGAGCAGCCACATGGAGCCCAAGAAGGCCATTGTTACTTTCAAGTCAAAGAAAATGGCTGCAGAATGACTCATACAAATGGGATGCTGCTTAGAATACAGTGTACATCTGTACATATTTTTGGGGGCTTATTCTAGCAAATAGTATTGCGATTTGGAAATTTTAATGAGCATTAGAACACCGATGCAGTATTTGGGGACCACAAATGAATTGTAGTTTTTGCGTGTTCACCACCAAATGGGGCTCATTCTCAGTACTGCTGTGTGTATTAGGCTATAAGGCTGGTGGAAGAAAATGTTTCTGTGCACTTACTGTGCAGTATTAATGTAAACATTTTAATATATTTTTTCTGGTGAAATGAGGCTTGAGGGTTTCATGTTATTGGTGTGGGGCGCAGATTAAGTAATGGAGACCCCCCAATATTACGTGTCTCTTCCAAACTTCCAATGGGCAGTTATATTGTACAAATGCAGTCTAGCATTATACAGCAGTTTTAATCAGTGGCACATTTCTTTTGGGCAAGTTAAGTTGTTTTTTTTGAGGGAGATTTGGTGGTGCAGTTTTAATGGGTTCCAAAGGCCATGCTTTGTTTGCAAGCACCCAGGTGTGTGTGCTTATGTGTGTGTGTGTGTGTGTGTGTGTGTGTGTGTGTGTGTACTTGTCTGTTTTCCAAATGCAGCCTCAACAAAAAATAATTGTGATCACAGAAGCAATTTTGTTCTTGGTAAATTATTTTTTCACACTATTTCTAAGGCTGTGTGATTTGGTTGAAGTTCGGGCTTCCTTGTTCATATACCCAGTGCAGTTGTAGTCCCTATTTGAAGTGGTTTTCAAACAAAAATGATACAGTAATTGTATTGCATCAGAAATGTACCCTACAGATGTGTTCTGTGCTATTACTACATATTTTTTAGGCAAATCTGCTGCTTTTTGTCAGTATATCTGCTCTTTGTTACTTTCAGCACCATGTGCTTGGGGTTCCCATTATGTTAGCCACCCATAAAGTGTATTTTATTAAAATAAAGAACCCTTCATATAAACTGTGATGGTGTGATGGTGTATTTCAGTTTTCTGTTTATTTGGGGCTTAATTCAGCAATTATCTGTGTTTTATTTTTTTCAGAGTTTGCATTTTGGAATGCTTTTTGTGGTCTTGGTTACTTTAGGCACCATGTTCTTGGGGTCTCCATTATGTTAGACACCCATACACTGTATTTTATTAAAATGAAGAACTCTTCAAGTAAACTGTGCTGGTGGAATGGTATATTTCAGCCTTCTGTTTATTTGGGGTTTGATTCAGCAGTTATCTGTGTTTTATTTTATTCAGAGTTTGCATTTTGGCCTGCTTTTGTTGTCTTGGTTACTTTAGGCACCATGTACTTGCAGCAGGCCAAGAATTCCAACAACACCCCTACCTCGTGCAATGTTTTGCTAATATGTTGATTGTTGTGATAGTTTGCCATCTGTCTGCACACAGAGAGTGTTGTTTTATGCTCTTTCACACCACCACCCTTCTTCTGTGACCCATTATGATTTTCCTATGGTATTCATGCAAAGACTTGCACACAAACAAAGTGGGGCTTGTGAGTGGCTTGGTGCCATTCATTCTTGAATTGGCACAATAGTCCCTGAGTAGGGAGGGCATTAATTTACTATGAATGGTTTATGCTTTATGTGTGAAATAGCATGAAATCCCTGCTTCTGGTGTGACAAGATGCCGAAATGTGCATGAAGCTACACGCATTTGCCCCACATTGCCCAAGATGTGGGGTTGGGGGGAGTACTTTTACTGTAAAATGTTTGGAACAGTGGTTAGCATGGTAGCTGATGATCTACTGCCCCCACAGTACATCAGCAATATGACCTTGCTGTCTGTAGCATCAGTGCTACTTAGGAACAGCAAGTAAATGACTGCCAGGGCAATCGCCTGTGAAGTCACTGTGATCATAATGCTGATGCTGTATTGTGGGGCAGTAGAGCTGTAACTGCCAGGCTAACAGCTGTGAAACACATCTAGCACAGTATTATCACATCATGACTTTCTGGTGAGAAAAGAAATATACTTCAGAGAATTGAAAGTTACTATGGACTACTAGTTCAAATTTGTCTTTTCCTGTCTGCCTGTATTGGTTCTAATAGCTCTTTACCTTTGTGTCTTCAAGTGGAAAACCCTTACCACGTTCTTGCATGTGCATCATGTAATGGTTTTTAATAAACATGCATTCTCCTCCTTATCTGTGTGTTCGCCAAGTAGGAATCCATTGCCACTTTCTTGCATGCACGTCTTGTAGCAGTCCTTAACAAAACATTGTGTTCTCTCCTCCTTATCTGTGTGTTCAAGTAGAAAAGCATTGCCACTTTCTTGCATGTGCATCTTGTAATGGTTCTTAGCAAAATGTAGTGTAGTCTCCTCCTTAACTGTGTGTTGTCACTGCTAATGAAGAAGTCCTGTGTACATACTGCAATAACTATCTAGCCAAAGAGCCAGCCAGTGTTGGGTGTAGCCATTCCATTCACAATTTCTTCTGGGTTGGCATCAATGACATTAAATGAAACATGCTTGGTAATATCAAAACCATACCAGGGACCCACCAAATACAAAGTGTAAAGTCAGTAAAAGCAGGGGTGGTTGCAGTCAGAGACTTAACATGCTTCTGCAGACAATGTCAAGGAGAGCTACTATGTGACAACAAAAGGTATGTAGAACAGTGAACAGTCAAGGATTTACCAATGGCTTCTGTACCCACTTCATGAAAAACCCCTGTTTGCCTGCTGCACACTCAAGAGTCACATGAGCCAACACCAGAATCTGCCGAAACCGGTGGTCACTCAGCTGAAACTACTTCCAACATCTCTACATCATTGGCCATTTGTACTAATCAGAATGATATTGCCTCGAATGATGTAGCCTCCACAACAAGCACCCAAACTGATCTTCCCAAGGAACCATGTGTTCTGCTACCTGAGACCACCACACACAGTGAACAGCCAGCAAAAACAAAAATCATGCCCTCATGCCCAATTGAAATCAACAAACTGTATGCTGTTTATTAATTAAATGCATTCTACATTGGTGAGGTCACAACAGTACGTAAACAGCTGTACACCTTCAAATTCCTGCACCAGCATGGAGATTCAACATGTATATGGCAACGGCTTCATGACTACGACAGTGTAAAAGGTACCCGAATATTTTATGGCCATTACATCTTCAGGGAGATAGAAACTGTAAAACTGGAACTGAAGTATGGAAGAAATATGTGGAAAGTATTCCAGACTGAGGCAGAAATGGGATTAGGAGTATATTGGAGCTTGTCACAAGAGTTGAAAGACATGTCTGCTGACCAGAACAATTGACAATCTGTACAAATTAAATGAAATACTCTTAGCTAAAATGCACCGAAATAATTTTTATGTATTTGCAGGACAAGAATAGTTTGTTTTCCAGCCATACACAATGGCCTTAAATGCACTGTAGGGCAGGAAAGGATAATTTGAAACAGATCTTGTAAATAGTTTACATTTCTATTGCTTGACATTGGATGGTATGTATTGTGTAACAGATAGTGTTAGTATTATGTAATGAATGGTAGCTTTAGTAAAACCTTTTCCCCTCAAAAAGGTCTTTCATGTCCATGTTACGTATACAACCTTAACGATGCATTAACCTCATGCCCATGTAAGGGAGTTACCAAATACCAACCCATATTCACTGGTAGAGCACACATGTTAAATCTACTAACAAATGTTTCCTAATATGAGTTACAAAACACACACACACACACACACACACACTCATCACAATTGTTTGGTGTCCCTTGTTATGTGTGCAGCTTTCATGACCTATTTTCTCATGTACCGATCAGGAAGTTAGCTCCCAATATACTCACTTAATAAGTGGTCGGTAGTAGCATCATAAAACACATAACAAAATATATCTACTTTGGGTTTTAAAATTTGACACTCATCTGACACTTTGGTAATCCCTTTTCATGGAGTTGCCCATATGCTGGAAGAAATCAGCACACAGAATTTGGGTGGGCATGCAACCAAAAAGGTGGGACAGAGATTGGAGAAAAGCAACAAAAAGGGAAGAACATATAGTTATTGAAAGCGGTTGTGCTGGAATAGGGGCTGGGATGCATTGCCCAAAGAAACAGAAGGAAACAGGGGACATACTGGAATAGGGGTGGGGTTGGGGTATGTGCTCCACAGGAACTGGTGAACAAGCTAGAATGTGTGGTAGAAATAAATAAAAGGAGGGCAGACATTGGGAGAAATAAACAAAAGCACATTTTACAAATGCTGAACGAGGGGAGATCGGGGCACACAGAAAATAGGAAGGTATGCAAGCATAAAGGTGGAAGTGAAACTGGAAAAAAGGAGGGAATCAGGGTGCATTGACTGGAGGTACAGTAAGGAACACATTGACATGTTGGAACAGGTGAGAGAAGAAAATAGAACTTGGAGAAATCAATAATAGTGATACAGTATTTTTGTATTTATTTTATGTGTTTATTCAAGTCTACAGTATAATTCAATCTACAGTATAACTGCTGGATACTGGAGAAAAGCAAACAAAAATGAACAAATAAAAACAGCGAATACTGATGGACAAATTAAGCTTAATATACAACCTACTGTTACTGTACAATGTCCGATTTTGTAGACTTTAGCTGTGTCCACATTTATGTATATCACCAATGTTATATCTCCAAACTTGTCCCCCATCAGGTGCCCTTTGATACAGTATAACCCAGCAATATTTATTGAGTGAACTTCATTTAAAGCCGGTGGATAAGGTGTTTGGGAGGGAGTGTGAAATGGGAAATGTAGGGAGGTTGGGTACAGTAATTTGTCAGAAGGTTGAACTAGGTGAAATGATGGAATAAGACTTTGGATGGCATTTAAATAGTCCTCCCTTAGCTCACAGCGACAGAGGGCAGAGCTTATTGTTATTTTTTTTTTTAACATGCTTGTTTTTTCTCTTTTACTGTAGTAGGTTGCTGGAGCAAAGAGTGCCTTAAGAGGAGGAATTCATTCAATGCTTGACTTGGGGGGTAACACTCTATACCTCTCTTTGTCTCTCAGTGGTGTCTGTCTCTGTGTACCAAGAGTGGTTGCACATGCACAAGACAATGTCCCTGCCAGTGACTGAAGACCTAAACAGAGAGAGAGAGAGAGAGAGAGAGAGGCTGACAGAGAGGAGAGAGGACACTGCACCACTACTGAATTACACATCCCACTGTTTGTCTGTCTCTCTCTCTCCCTATCTATTTATGGGTCCCACTCTCGCACTTTGCTCCTTTTCTCTCTCTTTCTATCTCTCTCAATCCGTGTCATCCTGTTGGAGCTACTGCTGTGGGGCAAAACTCAGAAATGCTAATACCTTTGCCAGGATCACCAGGGAGCTTAATAACCCAGCAATATTTATCCTGTGAACTTCATTTAGAGCTGGTAGATAAGGTGTTTGGGAGGGAGTGTGAAATGGAAAATGTGGGGAGGGTGGGTACAGTAATTTGTCAGGAGGTTGAACTAGGTGAAATAATGGAATAAGACTTTGGATGGGTTGGGAACAGAAGAAATGCTAGAAGAATTAACAAAACAAAAATATGGAAATGGGGAAGACTAAAAATAAATACATTTAAGACATGCAGGGAGAAATATAATAACATTTTTTAGGAGACGATGGTAGAAAAAGTAAGGAACCAGGGGACATACTGGAATGGGGGGGTTGTATGATGCTTTGGAGGAACCAGTGAATATGCTGGAATGTGTGGTAGAAATAAAAAGGGGGGGCAGACATTGGATGAAATAACCAAAAAAACACATTTTACAAATGCTGAATCAGGGGAGAAGTGGGCACACAGAAGATGGGAGGGTATGCAAGCAAAGAGGTGGAAGTGAAACTGGAAAAAAAGGAAGGAAACAGAAGAGAGTACATTGACTGGATATACAATAGGGAACATATTGATATGCTGGAACAGGTGAGAGAAAAAAATAAATTGGAGATATCAATAATAGGGATGCAGCATAACCATGGGATACTGGAAAAAAGCTGGCAAAAAAAATAAAATAAAAACGGTGAATACTGATGGACACATTAAGTTTAGTACACAACCTCCTGTTACTGTACAATGTGTAGTTTTGTAAATTTCAGCTAGGTCTGCATTCATGTTTATCAGCAATATTATATATCCAAAACATTTCTCTCATCAGGTGCACTTTGATACTATATAACCCTCCATTATTTATCCAGTGAACTTCATTTAGAGTGGTGGAATAAGGTGTTTTGGAGGGAGTATGAATGGGGAAATGCAGGGAAGGTGGGTACGGTAATTTGTCAGGAAGTTGAACTGGGTGAAATGCTGGAATAAGACTTTGGATGGACTGTGAACGGGGGGAACTGCCACCAAAACAAAAATATGGAAATGGCTTTGGAGTGCTTTTGACTTGTTTCATCCGATTGATCCCTTGGTTGTTTGTTTGCCCTTCCCTGTTTCAGCTGTGTCACGTGTATGTCACCCTGTTCCTTATTTACTCCTTACTGTAAAATCTTGAGAATTTTTTTTTTAAAATGTTGGGAGGGGAAATTGATTGAATGCAGTAACCAGAGAAAAACAAAATATAAACATTTCACAAATGCTGGGAGGGAAAATGAATGGATGCAGTGAGTAGAGTAGAGAAACAGACATGGGGTGACATGCTGGAAGGGTAGCAGCTGGTAGGGAAAGGAAACAGGACACATTGACAGGAGATACAATAAAGAACAGTAAATAACCATGGAGCATGCTTGAATGGTTGGAAGAAATAAAAAAGTGGGAAGCTGGAAGTAATGACCAAAAAGTATTTTACAAACGCTTAATTGAGGATGGGTTTATGAGCGAGAAGTTGGGAGGACAAAAAAATACTGGAAAAATAATAATAATAATAATAATAATACAGTAAATACAAAATACTTAGTAAAAATAGTTGGAGGGGAATGGGACAGATCCATTGACCTGAAATACAGTAGGAAATAAGGAACAGGGAGACATACATGGGACACAGCTACAACAGGGAAGGGCACACAAACAACCAAGGGACCAGTTGGACCAAACAGGGCAAAACTGTGCCAAAGTCAGAGAATTTAAAGGCCTTGGCATTTAAATAATAAGTTAGTCTTGCCTTAGATCGCAGTATCGGAGGGCAGAACTCATTGTCAATTTTTTGTAACTTTCTTGCTTTTCCTCTTTTACTGCAGTATGTGGCTAGAGCAAGAGTGCCTAAAGAGGAGGAATTCATTCAATGCTCGGCTTGGGGGGGGGCACACTCTATACCTCTCTCTGTCTCTCAGTGGTGTCTGTCTCTGTGTACCGGCAGTGGTTGCACATGCACAAGACAATGTCCTTGCCAGTGACTGAAGATCTAAACAGAGAGAGAGACTGACAGAGAGGAAAGAGAACATTGCACCACTACTGAATCACATGACCCTCTGTTTGTTTGTCTCTCTGTCTATCTATGGGTCCCGCTCTTGCACTTTGCGCTCTCTCTCTATTTTTTTTTATTTAGTTTTTGTTGACCGGGTAAGTGCACTAGACAAATCCTGCCTATTTTAAGGCACGACTCGGGGGAGGGGGATACATATGAATGCCAATTGATCTTGAACCAGATTAAGCTGTTGGTAGTATTTTTTTAGTGAATAAGGGAAATTTGGCCAGGACACCAGGAAAATTCCCCTACTCTTTTCGATAAGTGCCATGGGATCTTTAACATTTGTCTGAACTACCACCAATCCAGGCAGATGGGGCCTCGGTTTAATGTCTCATCCAAAAAGACGGCACCTCAGAAGTGCAGCACCCCTCTCATGCTGCACTACAGTGTCAGTACTGGGATATTAACCCAAGTGCCAGATGTGGGAACTGAACCCACAGTCCTCTGATCTCCTGGCATCAGAGGTGAGTGTGCTACCTACTGAGCCACTGACACTTAAATTACTGACATCTATGGATCCCACTCTCGCACGTTGATCTCTCTCTCTCTCTCTCTCGACCTACGGCACCCTGTCAGAGCTACTGCTGTGGAGCAAAACTCAGGAACACTAACACATTTGCCAGAACCACCAGGGAGCTTTCCCTATGTCAGGTATTGCTTCCTACGAACTTCCAGAGGAACACTTGCACAGAGAGAGAGAGAGAAAGAACTGCAGCAAGCATGAAGGCAGGCAGGAAGGAAATTTGTTAATAAATTAAGCAGTTAAGAGTTCTGCTGCAGCCAATTTTTTTTTGACACCCTACCAAGTTGTTTATACAGAAAGAATGCGGGAGTGCTTTTTTTTTTTTTTACAATACGCTCGGTTGAGATTTGTAAATTACTTGGGGGGTGCTGAAGAGCTCTAGGAGGGGCAATTCAAGGAAGTTTTCTGTGTAGTAATGTGAGCAGTGGGGTGGGGTGGAGTACAGGACTTCTTGTCTATCCAGTTTTTCAGCTAGGTGGACAGAAGCAGAGGGAGGTTAACTGGCTTGCTCAAACTCACAAGTGCAGAGATGAGACTGGAACCTGAGTCTCTGGGTGCTTTTTGCTTGAACCCTTACACTACAAAAATACTTTCAGGACTGATGAAAGGAGTATAGACTAGTACAATGCATGTAGCAAATTGGCACTGATGGTCTTGCAGTGAGTGATTGAGCAGTTATCACTTGCAGATGTACAATTGCCCAAGTGAAGGTCAACAGTATCACAAAACACATTTTTATGTATAAAAACAACAACCAAAAGCACGGTTTAGATGCAACTTATAAATACATGTTTATAAATAAACCTGATGTTTGTGAATAAACATAAGATCTGTCGAGGTAGAATGTTTCTGGAAGCAGTGGTTATAATTAAGGTTATAAGAATCCAGCTCCAGTTTGCATGGAGCTCTGCATGGCATCAGGAAGATTTTAAATCCTTTTGGATGTTGACGAGGGAGTAGGGGTGTACAGCACACAGTGGGAGGCTGCGGGAGGGTTTGTATACAAATGCAGTAAACTCCATGTGGGGCAGTTGGGGCGGGTTAAACATACTCTCCGGGGGAAGGGACCTCTGAAGACAGCAAGTGGCAAGAAAAGTAGGGCTCTTCAACTACTATACCTTATACAGTCAGCATAGTAACTGGGCTCTCTGTGGAAGAAACAATCTTAACACTTTATCACGTTGTGCAGATGGAAAACATTCCGTAGGTCCTTTTCTGATGCAAAATGTCTGATGGCTCTGCCCACTGCAGAAGTAAACACCACTGACTGTTGAGCAGCTAGAATATATTGAAACCCCAGCGTTATAATTTCCTCCTCCAAGAGACTCAAATTCATCGTCCACAAACCTGGACCCCTTCAATGCTCTGGGCTATTCCCAAGCCTAACTTCCAACAACCCATGATCAGAAGTGGCAACAGGAGTAACCGTTGCAGCCTGTTTCTGTAGCTGCAGGGATAAAAAAAATAATCAATCCTAGTGGATCTAGAACCACAAAATTAAGTGCGTGGCGGTATCTGGTACAAAACCATAAAGGGATCCAACAATGCAACCTGATAAATTAACTGTTGCAGAAAATTAACATCACAAAACATTTTCTGCATTTTAAGCCCTCTATCAGATGCCACCATGCTGCAGTTGAAATCACCTCCTAAAATTATATTTTTGGTTGAAAATAAATATGAGCTAATCAACTTAAATAATGCTATCCTTTCAGATTTAAGTTGGGGAGCATACACATTTAATATCCTAAAGTCCATCCCTTTAAGTCTGATATCCAACAAAAAAGCTTTGCCTGGTACAATATCCACTATTTGTAAAACTTTTACGTTTGGGGTAAAAAAAACAAAATCCACCCCAGAAACTGGGCCCTCCCCAGGAGACCAAAAGCTAGGGTCCCATATCCATTCTCTACAGGCAGCTTCTACATTAGCAAGGAAATGCAACCGAACATCTTGAAAAAGATCACTTCCAAGTCAGGGCTCTGGAACAAAGCAAATGTGCTAAGCTGTTTCCTGTCATATTGAAGGCTGTTGGCATTCAATGCAGCCACACGCAAGGTGTACAGAGGAGAGTGCATTAAGGATCAAGTACCACTTCAGACTTTTTTCATAGAAGCTCTTGTAACTCTTCTATCTTGCCTTCTATGGTGTTGAGAGTGTGCCAGACTTTCTTGATCCGAAGCAGGGCCCCTATGGGAGGACTGGACTGACACAGTATCCGAGTTAACATCAGCTTTTTAGTCTCCCCAATGCAGAATCATAAATAGATTAGGGTCTGCTATTGTGGTAACCTTACATAGATTTGGCTGACTTAGAATTGCAAAGAGATTGACGTCCTGTTTTTGCCTTCACCTCTGTAAACTCAGGTTCAGTCTGTGGTACTTGGGGGGGGGGGTATATCACCTCCACAAACACCTGTATCCATATTGCAATCAGAGGGAAACATCTGAGCCATTGAGGCAGGTTCTGCTGGTAAAGGAGAAACTGCTGTGTCAGGGGGTTGATTAGCCTACCATATCACTGGGGGATGGATGAATAGAAAATGGTAACTTGGATACAGAACGAATATAAAAATCCTGAACCCCAAATCTGAATTTTCATTGCTCTTAGCAGTTCATGAATATTCTGAAAAATTATGACCTCCCTCATCACACAAGTTGCAGCGGGGGTTGTTGAAACAATGCGCACTAGAATGCCCAGTTTCACAACAGTGCGTAGATGTCAAGATTTTACAAGATGAACTAATATGTCTGCTGGAACCTCACTTGAAACAAGTGCAGGATTGACCAGGATAAAACAGGAAACCTTTGTTCCCCTTTGTTCCAGAACAGAACTGTTATTACTCGAAAGAGTTGTTTGATAAGGGGAATAGCCACAAACGGAGCCCAAAGGGGGTTAGTTTTAAGGAAAGCATACTTGCTCCAGAATCTTTCCAGACATTCAGGCATACAAAAACTGATATTGTAAGTTGACTCCTCCAGAGCATGGATAATTGTGTAGACTTCTGAGAGGGTAAAACCCAAGGAATGTTTGATAAGGGTTTTCCCAATATAAAACCTGTCAGGCAGTTCATTTCTGTTCCCCATAAACTGGAGCTGCACAGCATTGTGCCATTTAGCCAGTTCAACTGGTTTATGAAATAAACTAGCAAAAGTAGGGTTTGGGTCTGAGAAGCACTCCGCAGCCTCTGGTTGAGATTTTGGCAACACTCCCCCAGGCTTAGAATTAATCTGTCCCGTACCAGCCTCCATACTGGTCTCTGTATGCTGTAACTCACAAGCAACAATGCCAGGAGAAGCAATATTCTTCATACCTGTAGGAGAAACAGACCCATGGGCCGACTGCTCCAAAACTACAGTTGTACAGTCAGCAGCACATAAATCACCATCTACTCTGGGCAACAGATGAGTGGATCAGGGATCCAGTTTTGTTCAGCATCTTGGATCCATTCCACATTCTGTAACACTCTCTCCGGTGACCAGGGTACCTTCCCGACTTCTTTCTCACTCGATTGAATGACTGCTGTCTCCGTAGCCCCAATCGGGGAGTTCATATTTTCAGAAACAATAAATAGTTTAGTCAGGTCTGTATCATCAGTATTGTGAGGTGAGTCAATATGTCTCTTGCCTTTCTTTTCATCCTCCACAAATAGTTCAGCTTGTGCAAACTGTTAATCAATTTGCACTAGCTTTTGTTAAAGTAAACATTGCTGCATTTGCAATTCCTCCTCCATTGGTGACAGTTCCATATCGGTTGCCTCAGAAGATACTGTATGAAATTCTTTATCCTTCATAGTATTTAAATCTTCATGTGAGACTTGGAGCGGGCCACCCAAAGGGTGCATTCCAGACATCTCTATACTGCTTTCCACTGTACAGGGCTTTAAATAATTGATTAGCAGTTTTTTTCCTTGGGACAATACTAACTGCACAGAAAGCATTTATATAGGTTGTCTAGAAGTGTTATGTTTGTTAAGCACAGTGAAGCAAGTGCTATGCATTTTCACAATGTTTTAGAACTTTATGAGGAAAACGCTAATCAATTTTTAGAGTTAAATAAAATCCTGCTATAGCACTACAGGTGCCTCCTCCTCCTCCTCCTCCTCCTGTATCACCATTCAATCCACAACTGGAAACTTCCATCTCTCACTCAGGAAGCAGAGCCCCCTGGTGAAAGAGTAAGGGAATTTCCCCAGTGTCTTGGCCACATTTCTCCCCCATTCACTAAAATACCACCTACAGCTTAATCTGGTTCTACAAGTCAGTTTGCATTTGTATCTTTCCCCTTCCCATGGGATGAGGTGGAAAATAAGCAAAATTGCCTAGTCCTTCTTTTCCGGTCAACAAAAACTAAATAAATAAAAAGCTAACTCCCACCCTAATCCCTTTTGACTCCGCCCCTTACCAGTAGTCATAAATTGGTCTGAACTTAAGGAGTACAATAATGAGTTCACTCATTCTTCCCCCCTTGCCTCTGTGTGTGTGTGGATTATGGTTTATTTCCAAGCATTATCAAAATAGTCCCAATCTTTAAGGGCACAGCTGCAGGCCTTACATGCTCTGTTACTCCATCTGGAAGCAGCTCCTCAGAGTCCCAGTTGTGTTGGCAGAACAGCATGGAAAGCACTGCAAAGTCAGTGTGTGTAATCAATAAAAGATCAGGTGACAGGTGTTTAGTTTGGCACAGCATGACTGATGTGGCAAGGAAGAAGTACTGATATAAGAGTATACAGTTTGAATGGACTAGTCCCTCCAACTGCTCTCTATTTCCAAATTCATACCTGGTTTCCAGTGGACAAATCCCTCCCTCGACCTGTTCCCCCTTATAGCTTCCTTCTGCTACTGGTCTTACATCAATCTCCACCCCATGCCTTCTCCATAGTGGCTTGCCACAGAGTGTTTTCACCCTTGTTTCCCATCCTTCATGGTATGAAGGGCAGAGATATTTGCAAGACTCTGCCACAGAGCATGTCAGGGTCATCATGCTTTAAGGATGGCCATGCTAGACATTGCTTCATGACAAAACGACGAGTGAAGCTGGCCAATGGTAAATTGGGTTCCACTTCAATACTTTAGTTGAAACACTTTACATCCTTAGCATGAGGAATAGCAGACTACAAGCAGCAATATGGGACAATCCTACACTATGCCTCCCCCATCCATCACATTCTACATTACACCCCCTTCTGTTCCCTCAGACTCTTCTTTTTTTTTTAATTTTTCAAAATGCTGTCTCCTGGGTTTGGACAGTGCTAGGAAGTGATATTTTATTTTTACAAAAAACACCTGCTGTATGAGAGACAGGGGAGGTGGATCACAAGAAACTCTGTTGGGGAATGTGGTGGCCATAAGACTAGCCCATGCCACCTAAAAAGGGCTGTCATTATGAATTTACTGACTGGTTGAAGTGACCTGACATGCCCTAAAACTTTGACACCACAAATTGTACATGAAAGTGCTGAATTTGAGCACTTTTATCAAAGGCACATTTGGTATTGGCCCACTCTTAGTGATGATCACACACTCCTTCCCTACATGGAAACAATGTGATTGCAACCACTTAGATACAACTGAAACATAGAAACATAGAATTTGACGGCAGATAAGGACCGCTTGGCCCACCCAGTCTGCCCATTTCCCCTACCTGATGGATAAGCTGCAGATCCTAGTTAACCAGCAGCCTACTTCTTCCTACCCCCACCTCCTAGAATTGCCTTATGACTGTCCCATGCATGCTTGAATTCCACCACTGTTTTTGACTCCATAACCTCCTCTGGAAGGCCATTCCATACATCCACAACCCTCTCTGTGAAAAAATACTTCCTTAAATTACCTCTGAGCCGCCCCCCTTCTATCTTCAAATTGTGCCCCCTTGTTCTTGCACACCTCTTTTTTTGAAAGATGCTACCCTCTTGGACTTTGTTGATTCCCTTGAGGTACTTGAAAGTTTCTATCATGTCCCCCTCTCCCTCCTTTCCTCAAGGCTATACATATTAAGCTCCTTAAGTCTCTCTTCACACGTCTTCCGGTGCAGACCCTGCACCATTTTAGTTGCCCTCCTCTGGACAGCTTCCATCCTGTCTATGTCTTTGTGGAGATTGGGTCTCCAGAACTGCATGCAGTACTCCAGATGGGGTCTCACCAGCTGTCTGTACAGATGGATAATAACTTCTTGTTTTCTACTGGTGATGCCTCTCCCTATGCATCCCAGTATCCCCCCAGCCCCCCTTGCTGCCCTCTCACATTGCTTGCCCACCTTTAGGTCATCTGATATGACTACCCCCAGGTCCCTTTCCATTTTTGTTGTTGTTAGTATCTCACCCTCCATTGTGTACTCTTCCCCTGGGTTTTTGTTTCCCAGGTGCATTACCTTGCACTTCTTAGCATTGAATCTAAGCTGCTAGCAATGGTATATGGGGCAAACAGTATGTTGCTGAGCCTATATACTGTATGTATCAGGCGCTGTTCCAGAAAAGTTATACTACAATATATACCTCCTTGACTAATATTTTGGTAAGTATTTCTGTCTTTACTCAACTGGCCAGGCATCCTTAATGCTCATGTTTCAATTGCAGAACATTTACAAAATGCATCTTACCGAAGATGTACATTCATCAGCTTCTTAGTCATTCCTGATTTTAATGAAGAGAAAATGAGTTTGAAAGCGTCTATACCTTCTTACCTTATTTCTGATAGTGTATGAGAAATACTTAAGCTGTGTTAAAGGAAAACATGTAAGATCAACCATCACTCCACTGGAAATTTCCCCAAAGTGCAATCAGGTACAGGTGACTTGAACATCCAGCTTTCAGTATTAAAGTTCAGACTATCCAAGTGCTGTAGATTTTCCTTAAAATCACTTTAAATTTAATTTAGATCTATCATTTACCAACCTAAACCAATCAACCAATTCCCTCTAAGCAGTGCCTGACACATCATAACTAGAAAATATCCAGGTGGATGAGAAAATAGAAAACAAGCTGAAACCCTCCAGAGTCACACATCAATAATCTATAAATTGAATTTTCTAGTTAAAATTGATTTGAGTCTCAAACTTGATAAGACTGAAATGGGAAAACAGATGCTGCTCATTTTTTTTTCTAGCAGAAACTGACTCTCCAGAGAAGGTGTTTTAAATGACACAATTAAAGCATCACACAATCTTCACACATTTCTGTAATCACCTAAAAGTTTGTTAGGAGAACATCAACACCACTGCCAAAGAATATCAGGAGCACAACGTCAGTGTCAATTATGCTTGCAACATTTTTTATGAATATATCCAGCTGACAAATAAACACCAATCTACTCATCTGCAAAACATTTAAATTAAACAGCAGTCAAGCAAAATGTACTTCTACTTATAATACAAAGGGATATAAGCTGTGTTCAAGTTAACATATGTTTTCTGAATCTCCTTACATATAGTTCATACTATTGTAACTTGTACTTCTAGTGTTGATTGCATTGTATTGCTATCTTCATGGTCTGACTGCAATTTTGTTATCCTGACTTTTATCTGTTTATATCACATACTTCCTGTACATTCATTTGTGCTATGTTTATTTTACCCTTAATGTTAGCCTGTTTTGTTTGAACCTTAACATTATGTTTTTTCTACCCTTTTTGTATTGCAATTGTTCACCTTTGTTCACTTCTCTCCCTTTCCCAGGACGCATCTGGAAATGAGCTGCTATCAATATGTCTTTCCTGTTAAAACTTTTTAAATAAATACATAAAACAATAAATAAATAAGTCAATATATAGCCTTGTACAGCTAGCACTGGCAGACAGTAGTTACTGGGACATCACCTTGATTGATTTTGCTAGAGCAGAGCCTCACAACATCATCAGGTTGTTCATCTGTGCCAGGATCTGCACACATGGCTATGGTGGAGGGGCAAGTGAACCCACATAACGTATTAGGCCCGGACTTTTAAAACTTGTGGCAATTGTTCTTTTGCAGTTTCATCATTGCAAACACAGTGAAATGCTTGTGCATGATTTTCTAACAATCTGATACACTTGACACATATTGCAAAAGAAAAATGAAGTACAGTGTGTCCAATTTTGTTAATACATGTGTTATTTTTGATGCACAACTTGTAGAGCTTGCAACATGAAGTCAGACCACATCTGATGCGATCTAACAGTCATGTCTCAAGTAACACAACTGCAGTAACGTCATGCTACAATTCTTTGAAAATACAGGCCTTACTCCAGAGAGTCAAAGTCTAGTGAGTCTGATTTGTTCTCCACCTCTGATATTTCTGATTGTTCAGGCCATACTGAGAGGCAACTCTTCATGCCTTTTTAGTGCACACACGGCTACTTGATTCAAGCAGAAAAGATAGGTACTGTACATGGACAGCCAGAAGAGAATAAACCGAAGAGCAGAAAGCTATGAGAGAAGCTAGCAACAGAACCACTGAGGCATGAACATTGGTTCATGTGAGAGAGAGAGAAAGAGAGAGAGACAGAGAGACAGAGAGAAAGAAAGAAAGACAGAGAGAGAGAGAGAGAGAGAGAGAGAGAGAGAGGGGAGGGAGAGAGAGAGAGAGAGAGAAGGAGAGAGATGACTCACGGAAAGATAGAAATGTAGACTTTGATGGCAGATAAGGACTGCTTGGCCCACCTAGTCTGCTCATTTCCCTACCTACAGGATAAGCTGCAGATCCTATTTAACCAACAGCCTATTTCTTCCTACCCCCCACAAAAATTGCCTCATGTCTGTCCCATGAATTCTTGAATTCTCGCACAGTTTTAGACCCCACAACCTCTTCTGGAAGGCTGTACCATGTGTCCACCACCCTCTCTGTGAAAAAATACTTCCTCACATTTCCCCTGAACCGTTCCCCCTCTATCTTCAAATGGTGTCCCTTTGTTCTTGCACATCCCTTTTTCTGAAAGGTGCTACTCTCTTGGACTTTGTTGATTCCACTGAGGTACTTAAAAGTTTATTTCATGTCCCCCCTCTCCCTCCTTTCCTCAAGGGTATACATATTAAACTCTTTTAGTCTCTCCTCGTATGGCTTCTCTTTTGCAGACCCTGCACCATTTTAGTTGCCCTCCTCTGGACTGCCTCCATCCTGTCTATGTCCTTGCAGAGATGGGGTCTCCAGAACTGGACACGGTACTCCAGATGGGTCTCACCAACTGTCCATACAGAGGGATAACAACTTTTTGTTTTCTGCTGGTGATGCCTCCCAATACATCCCAGTATCCCCCAGCCCTCCCTACTGCCTTCTCATATTGCTTGCTAACCTAAAGGTCATCTGATATGATTACCCCCAGTCCCTTTCCATTTTCATTGTTGTTACTACCCCCATTTGTGTAATCTTTGCCTGGGTTTTAGTTTCCCAGGTGCATTATTTTGCATTTCTTTGCACTGAATCCAAGCTGCCATAATTCTGACCATTCCTCCAACCTTACCAAGTCCCTTCTCATCCTTTCCATGCCTCCTTGTGTATCAGCCCTGTTGCAGATCTTTGTGTCATCTGCAAGAGGCATACTTTTCCTGCAGTCCTCTGCAATTTCACTTATAAAGACATTAAAAGAACTGGACCCAGTACTGAACTCCGTGCACCCCACTAGTAATCCTCTTTCTTCAGCATGGGCTCCATTTACAATTACCTTCTGTGTCCTGTTGTCCAGCCAATGTTTTACCCAGGCTACCACCCTGGGACCCACTCCCAGGCTTGTTAATTTGAATATTAATCTTTTGTGTGGTACTGTGTCAAATGCCTTGCTAAAGTCTAGGTAGGCCATGTCCACATCCCCTCCCTGGTCTACTACTTTGGTCACCCATTCAAAGAAATCAATTAGATTCATCTGACATGACTTTCCCACTGTGAACCCATGCTGCCTTGGGTCTTGTGCCCCACTGGCCTCTAGGTACTCAACAATTCCATCATTTTCCCTACCACAGAGGTCAAACTGACAGGTCTGCAGTTTCCTGCCTCTGTCTTGCTTCCACTTTTGTGAAGGGGATCACATCCACTGTCCTCCAGTCCTCAGGTACCGCACCATCCTCCCATGATTTGATAAAAAGGGTAGTCAGTGGTGTTACTACTTCTCTCCTTAATTCTTTTAGAATTCTGGGGTGAATTGCATCAGGCCCCATTGCTTTGTCCACCTTCAGATTTATGAGTTCTTTCAGAAGCCTTTTTTCTGTGAAAGGACTGGGATCAACCCCCCCTTCCAGATTGCTTATGTTAAATGGATTAGGCACCTCCCCCTCCTCCTCTTTTGTGAATACTGAGCAGAAGTGTTTGTTCAGTATCCCTGCTTTTTCACTGTCCCTCTCTGCCCACCCACCGTCCATTCTATTCAGCCTCACTATCCCTACCTTTGTCTTTCTACGCTCCCTGATATACATATAAAATATCACACCTTCTTAACCCAGTTGGCTATCTTTTTCTCAGTTTGGGCCTTTGCTATTCTGACTACCGTCCCTGCTTCCTTCTGCCTTAACTGGTACAGTTCTCTGTCCTGCTCCTTCTGTGTTTCCTTATACTTCCTAAATGCTATCTTTTTCTCCCTAACCTTCACCACCACCTCTTTTGAGAACCATAGTGACTTTTTCTTTCATTTTGATTTGTTTATTTGCTTCACAGAAAGGCTTGTTTCCTCTGTGATGGCAGTTTTGATGTTTCCCCATTGTTGCTCCACTCCTCCTTTTAGCCTGTTTGCTAGTGCTTTTCTAAGGCACTCTCCCATCTTGCCAAAGACAGACTTCCTGAAGTCCAGAGTCCTCACTTTTGCATGGCTTGACTCTGTAGTTGAGTTTATCATGAACCACACTGTTTGGTGGTCACTTGTACCCAGATGGCTACTCACTTCTAGATCTGAGATCCTCTCACTATCCCTATTTGAGAGTATGATGTCTAAGATTGCTCCCTCATGAGTGGGTTCCAAAACTAGCTTTCTGAGGCATGCCACCTGAAGGGCATTGAGAATGGCCCTGCTTTTGGATGTGGTTGCAACAAAGGTGCTCCAGTTAACATCTGGCATATTCAGGTCCCCCATCAACTGTATCTGCCCTTTCTCTGCCATCCTAAGGATGCCTTCTATCATATCCTTGTCCTTTCCCTCCCATTGACATGGGGGTCTGTATACAACCCCAGTGCAGATCATGGTGCCATTTCCAGTCTCTAAGGTGACCCACAGTGCCTCCTCTCCTACGTGTTTACTCTTTTGTTCAGTTGCTTTTATTCCTTCCCTTACATAAAGAGCTACTCCATCCCCTCTTCTCCCCTCCCTGTCTCTCCTGTAAGTTGTGTACCCTGGTATGTTAACATCACAGTCAAGGTTCTCATCTTAGAAAATGTGTTGGTTAAATTCTTGAAGCTTATTGGCCAAGGCCTCCAGCCAGCTGATTGGGTATCAGGCAGTAGAGACTGGCAACATATAAGTCCCACTCTCTGTTGCCTGGTATCCTTCTTAGATCACTGTGCCAATAGAATTTTCAAATGGGAACTACCATCATTTTTTCCTGCTTACCAATTGAGATTCACAGCAATCTCTGATGCCCCTCATCTCATTCATTTTAAGTTTAAAACAAAAAAGACCATTCCTAATTCATACAATCATCTTTCCAGCTAATCGCTGGCACTGTTGCTGATGTCCTGCTTGACACAGCTCAAAATCAGCTCCAACCATGGTAACTCAGGACATGGCACTCACAGTTTTAATTATAAATAATCGGTGCAGTTACCAAATGCATTGTCTTCTAAGTTCTGCACAATTTTTCAGTGGTACTGCAAAAAAAAAAAAAAAACATACTAGTATAGCACTCTTTGGGGGGATGAGGGGAGCAGAGCATTAGCAACAAATCTCAGTACTACCCCCCCCCCCCGCAATACTTTCAGGACTCCATTTAAGGAACTTGGGTGCCTGCTAAAGCTTAGTAAGTCTGTTAGCCATTTAATGTCTGATTGGTTTTGTTTAAACTCCATTAAATATACTTAGCTGATATGCTCTTACATTCAGTATATCCATTTACCAAGCCCCCAGGTTAGGCTCATGCCGACAAATTCAGCTCGCTTTACTGCAGGCAGTTACAGTGGCAAAATAACACAGAAAGAAAGAAAGAGAAAAAATTTAGTTTCTGCCACAGACTGAGGCATCTCAGGAGAACTCCATAGATCAGTAGCAGGTCCAAGCACTGACACACAAATGCTATATCTGAAACAGCATCACATAAAGTGCATATTTTATCTAATATTGATCTCCAGTAGTAAAGGTTGTAGGAGGAAGAGCAAAGAAAACAAGTACATTTCAAGGAACAAAAAAACATGTGTATTCATAACAGAAGCACCCTCTACTGACAGCTGTACCAGTAGAGGGACTACTTTGCAGCAAAACTCATTTCTATTGATTCATACTTGCTCTTAATTAAATTTGTGACATTTTTAAATCATTTTATAGAAATGTCACAAATAACCCATTTTCTAAGTGCAACAATACCCTCCAGGGTGGGAGGTGTAGGCAATACTGGACCTTCCAGGGGCTATAAGAAACTCCGCCTGTGATGTCGGGCCTCATTATACCCCTGTGTGATCTGGTATTGCCCAATACTGCCACCCTGTCAGGTATTATTGCTTACATACAGTATTGTGCTGGGTTCTGATGGTGTTGCCTAAACATACCAGCAGCTATGACAGTTGGAGGATATGCAAGGCTCAGGATGGAGGCATGTTATCACCATGAGTAACAACAGCATGGAGCCATGGGCAGACCAAAGGCAGGTTCATCTGAAATGCTGCTACTTCTATCAGTGATTATATTTCCAGTAGTTTCTCTTCTTTAAGTAAGTCTTTCTTCTTATGCTGTCTAGAAGTTATTTTATTTATTTATTAATTTTTGTAAACTAGAAAGTGAAGGACTATGAACTAGTTTCTGTTTCATGTCTTGTTACTAGTGGATGTAGAAAGGACAAGCAACTTTAAGGAAGAAGTACATATTATTTTTCATAAATGCATGAAGGTATAACAGATCAGTGGTACAAGAGATGTGCCAAAGCCAGCCTCCTGAAACTGAACCTTTCCAAACTCATAAAGCACAGTCATAGCAACACCTGAGCAGAACAGTACCAGTTTGGCTGGGATCTTCCTTTTTTTCCTTTATTTATTTTCCTGTCCCTATTCCACTAGCCAGTATGTCATGAGTTTGATGTTGGAAGCTGAGAAAGAGGTGAAAGGGCACCATCATGCAGCTTGCTGTCCCTCAGGTACCTCTGTTTAGACATGTGCAAATAGGAGTATAAAAGCACACTGCAGTTTGACACCATTCTGACAGAGTAAGCCAGTGGGTATGTTGCTAATTGTCAAGCACTTGTGCTGTGCATGGGTAGAAATTGAACTTGCTATGTGGGTCTGGGTGGGATTTTGTGGTGGACTGTCCAGCACTGATGGTTCACTGTGGGAAAGGGAGGTCATGAGTCATGGCAGCTGAGCAGGGCAACTAAAGAAGGACTGACACTGAAAAAGTGAAAGTAAACATTTAAGTAAACTACAACTACAAAACAAATGCAACTAAATAAAAATAATTTAAATATAGACATGTGGGGAGGAAGACAGTGTGGGGTGGGGTTTGGAGAAGGGGGTCTGACTACAGTATTCCACAGACAGAAGGGAACATGTGATGCATAGAATTTGAATTTGATAACAAATAAGGGCCACTTGACCCACCTAGTCTGCCCATTTTCCTACCTAACAGATAAGCTGCAGATCCTAGTTAGCCAACAGCTTACTTCCTCCTACCCCCACTATGACTGCCTTATGTCTGTCCCATGCATTCTTGAATTCCCCTACTGTTCTTGACTCCACGACCTCCTCAGGGAGGCTGTTTAATGCATCCACAACCCTCTCCATGAAAAAATACTTCCTCACATTACCTCTGAACCATCCTCCCTCTATCTTCAAATTGTGCCCCCTTAGGAGAACATAGGAGAACTTAAAGAAAAAGCAACACAAAAGACAAGGGAGATAGACAGTGTTGGGAGAAGGAGAAAGACAGAGTGATGATTTGAGGCAGGAAGTCTCACAATATGTGCAAAAGAAACAACTGGCACAAACAGAGGAATTAATGAACCAGAACTACCAAAATAAATATCAAATGTTCACTTGCTTGCATTTGCTGTATAGCTGTAGGGCATAGATAGTGCAACATTTAAAATTAACAAATTAATAACATAAGTTATAGTAGTGAAATTGTCATGATTAGAAAGGAATAGCTTCATACATTACAATGTTGTTTTCTTCAATTGTGATCCTAAATTTTCAAGACAGTATTTATTTAAAACCCTGGATATGAATGTGACAGGTGTCATTTATGAAATGACACCCAAAAAGTGATTTTTGCAAAACAACTGCAAAAGAACAGACTTTAAAGGTGAATTTGAAAATGGCCCTTGTTACATTCATGAGATGGAGTAAAAAATGAGAATGTTGAAAATGTGGATTTAAAAAGTAAAACAAATTGCAACATTATGAGTAGAGTTGAAAAATGTCAAGGTTTGTTCATAACTTTGTTATTTTTTGAGATTTTGACCACACATTTTCAACATTGTCTTTTTTAGGAAGATGGCAGGTGCCATTTATGAAATCATAGCCAAAATGTCAATTTGCAATATGAGCTTGAAAATACATTTTGGGCAGGATCTGAAAAATGGACTGCTGTCCTGACCATAAGGAGATGGGAAAAAAAGACTATGTTGAAAATTTGGAGTTAAAATCTAGGAAAAAATAAAATTTATCAGTAAACATGTTCTTCGTAACTTTGTTGTATTTGGAGATTCTAACACCAAATGTCTGACATAGTCATTTTATGACCCCACCTCATGACCATGGAAGTTGTGTTTTACGAAATCCTGGTCAAAATGTAATTTCCTGGCATAAGCATGAAAATACATTTTGGAAGGATTTGAAACACAAAATGACATTTGTGATGTTCTTGAGGGTGGGTAACAAAAGGGCTAAGTTGAAAATTTGGGGTCAAAATCTATAAAAATAAAGTTGAGTAAACATTGAGACATGTCAACATTTTTAATATAATTTTACTTTTTTCAAACTAGTAATTATATTTGTTTGGTGTCTAGTAGCACTTGTCTTTTTATGATCACATGTTTCTTGGCTTGAGATTAAATGCTCTCTTTTATTTTGGCTTTACAGTGTAACAATAAATTGCATTGGTCACTTTTGAATGACACCAATATAAAAGTTTTTTTTCCAGGTGCATGCCCTCTGACAAAGCTCTAACAAGTGAAGAGTTGGAGCACCTGCTGCAGTGGTATTATTTATGTCTCTACTGTTGTCTTAGGACCTTCCAATAAATCTAGTTGTGGGCAACAGAACATTTGGAACCTGTTCTTCTGTATTTTATATTATCTTCTGTCCGGTAAGGGCAGGTCAGCTTTGTTCACCTGTGTTTTATGAAATCCTGGCAATATGTAATTTTGTGGCATGAGTGCAAAAATACATTTTGGGCAGGATTTGAAAACAATTACATCTGTCATGTTCTTGAGGTGGGGTAATAAAAGGGATAAGTTGAAAATTTGTGGTCACAATCTACAGAAATGTCAAGATTTTTAAAAATGAGTTTTTTATGACAGTTTAATTGGAAATTTGTAACATAGTCATTTTCATACCTCACCTTATTATCAAGAAAGGTGGAGCTTTTTAAATCCCATCAGGATGGTAATTTCACTGAATGTCTATGAAAATATGTTTTGGAGAGAATTTGAAAATAACATATCCCTTGTTCATGAGGTGGGGTAAGAAGTCTATGTTGAAAATGTGAGACAAAATTAGAAAAAAAATAGAAAAGTTATGAGTAAAACTTCAAAACACATTAAAAAGCCTGTAACTGGACATACCTTGTTTTCAGTCAGTTCACATTCAGGTGCTATAGGGAGAGGAGCTTTTCTAGTTCTGAGAGGATTACTTTGTATGACCCTTCTTAGTAAGGTTTCAAATGAGTATGTTAAACCAATGAGAATTATTTCTGTTTTTATGCATTATCTGGGTGTTAAAAGTATAGGATTTTCTAAATAACTGTCATAAAGCTTCTGAAGAAGGACTTGGTTGGTCCAAAAGCTAGAAAACTTTTTTCTTTTGTTGTAACATCTATGTTGGTCTAATAAAAGGTATCAGACCATTTGCTTCTGGATCCCATGTTAGGTAGGTGAAGGGTGTACTAGTAGCTGCTGAGAGGGGGTTGTGGTGGGGGTGGAGTTGCAAGGGACATTAAGGCATCAATGTACAGGTTTCTTCTTTTCAGGTTAAAAAAAGAACAATGAGGGACTTTTTTTTTTTTTACAGATTATGACACTGGAGAATGGGTATCCCACTGTCAGGGTGTTATTTGGTAGCACTGCAGGTGGGCACCCTGGTTTGTATGCAGTGGTAGGGGGTGTTACCTAACACTGTGGGTTGGGCACACCAGCATTTAATTTAAGAGATGAGTTAGGTGAGGGTGATACTAACAGCAAAATTGAGTATCCACAGCTGTTTGTTTTTAAAAGGTGGCCAGGCAGCAGGGATAATGCTGGCTATGGGCTTAGGCATCCACTGCTGTTTTTAATTAACACGTGGGTTGGGTGGAAGGAGGGATACCAGCAGTGGGGTTGAGTACATACCATCAGTTTTCTGTACTGCTGAGTCAGGAGAGAATACCAGCAGCAGGGTTGAATGCCTGAATCAATTTTATGTACTGGCATGGTTGGGCAGGAGGGGAGATTCCTGTGGCGTGGTTTAGCATCCACCACCACATTTGTATAATGACTGACTTGGGCAGGAAATACCAGCGGCGGGACTGAGCACCCGCAAGAAGTTTTGTTGAAGGGGTGGTGGATGTTGAAATGGCAGCCGCAGCTGAGAAAAAGCTGTGGACTTTGTGCAACAAACCTGGCATTCCATGAAAAACAAAATACTAAACAGCAGAACATATAAAAGTAGTAAACAGTACTACATATGTGGATTGAAAAGTGTGTGTGTGTGTGGGGGGGGGGAGTTCAAGCTGGAATCAGGAGTTGTACATAAAAATCCACTTCCACCTTGCATTTCCCAGTCTTGTGATTGGGCATGAACTTCATAAGGAAAAGGAAGAAAAAGGCAGAGAATGGGCCAAATCATAGAGAAGATTCTGTATTCTGAAGTTGTGATAGATGGAGGAGAGGTACACCAACAAAATCCCTCTCACAGTTCAGACTGATACCATTATGTTTGTATGCTTTGCAAGCAAACATAATCAGCTTGATTCGTAGGAGAGAAACAAGCCCTTCCTATAAGAAATCGGATATAAAGGTATACAGTATCAGTATATGACCTGTGCCTTTTTTATGTATGGTATTAGGACCAAAATGCTTTACTTTCAATGTTCAAAGCACAGGTAAGAAAAGTAACACAGTTACTTAGCTAAACAAATTGGTGAGTGTAGAAACATGTTAGAACATCTGGTTTACTTGTTGTAACCACAGTTTGAGACTACATTAATTCTATGGGCTATATTCATGAGCATTACCTCCAGCGTTAGCATCACTTTACTGTTCTAACCTCAATTCAGCAATTTGCCATTGAACAACATGGGACATTGATGAATTGGAGTAGTAAAGGCAGGTAAAGTGGTGCTACTGTATCAGTGGAGGCAATGTTGAGGAATCTAGGCTTATGAGTTACAAACACTGCATAATGGGGGTGTGAAGCATGACTGCAGTATGACTAAGTCTTCTAGCAACATTGTCAGTCCAAACCTAACAGGCACTGGCAAGAACTTGGCATGCCATTGTGTATGTAGATTCACATGCAGCAGGCTCAAGAGGAGCACACAGACAGTGGTCTACCAGTGGAAATGGTGCCACTGGAGCATCAGCAGGGTGAACATGGCGGAAACAGAACTGGTTGTGCTATCATACAACAAGGGTTCTTCACCATGTTCAGTTGTTGGTACAAGCACGAGTGCTTGTTTAGCAGGGACTACCTATGTACTGGTAAACTACATGGGAGAGGGAAGGTCTAGTTATAACAGGAGCCAGCAGAGGATAAAGATATGGAGGAGTCCTGATGGTGATAAGGACCAATAAAAATGCCCATTGGCATGGACAACATTAGGACAGTAGCAACAGGAGTAATTTGGCTAGGTGGTTGCATGGGGGAGGGGTTAGGATAACATATCATGGTCCCAGATGAGGCAAGGGAGGAGGGTAACCAGAAGTCAGCCAAAGCTGCACTGAAAATGGTACACTTTAGCTCCAGGAAAAGGTAGCTGCTGGGAAAGAGCTGTCTTCATGAAAAAGGGGAATCCTTGGGGCTATTGTTAGAGAAACTGTGTTTAAGTGATTACAGCCTTTTAGGTTACTTTAAAGTGGGCCAGACACTACGGCGCCCCAGCCCCCCCACAGCCTTTTGTTATGTTAATTGTTGTCACCTTGCCCAGCAGAAACGCTTGTTCCTACTATAATATTAATTACTGTGCCTTCCTCTGTCTCTTCCCAGTCGAAGCTCCCTGTCTGAAGCCCTCAGTCGAGCGACTGGGGCCATGCTCCACCAGCGGGTGGTCGGCAACCACTTGGCCGCCTTCAGGGACCAGGAAGCCGAGGGAGACAGAGAGGGAAGGTACGGGAAAGCCGCAAAAATTTTGCCCACCCGCCCTTCACCCTCTTTGGGTGTTAATTTTATAGGCATCTTCCCGCCGAGTTGCATCTCCCGCCCCCAGTGCCACGCTAACCAGTAACCAGGCTCTTTGCCCCTGCTGTGTCGTCCAACCAGCAGCCCTTCCTTACCGCTCTCACTATAACTACACTGTCGCTTTTCAGCTGGATTTAGTCACCAGTGCTGCTTTCATAATGGGGGGATCCCTTTGGCTATTTCTAGCTCTATTGTTCATGGTGTTCAATGAGAATGATATCCTCCCGGTCACTACCACATTAAAAAATGCAACCCACTTTTCTAGTCTCTCTGTTTCACCTTTATTGAAGAAGGACCGGATCCTCATTTATGCCCTACCTATGCCACATCACAATCAGTGGGTCAAGCTCCATGAAGGGACTCAAACTTCCCTGTCTACGTTTCGCTCAGTGCTCCATTATTGGGTATACAGTTCCCCATTATGCCTGTCCACCAGTTTTCTATTTAGTGAGTTGGCACGAATCCATAACCCCGATTGGAATACCTCAAAACAGAGGCCCCTGAATAGGAAAAGGAGGGCCAAAGACAGTCCCCTCATCTTATCTCTTGAAGCCCTTATGAATCTACTATTTTTTTTATTGATCTGTATTGGAAATGTGGAAATTAACCCAGACCCTCCTGAGTGCATTACCTCACCAGCAGACTTAGCCTCAGCCAAAGGTCTAAACTTTATACATATCAATGCCCACAGCCTCCTAAAAAAGCTTACGATGATACAAGCCTGGGTTGCCCATACTTTGCCAGACTTTCTAGTGGTGTCTGAGACATGGCTCAAACCCACCACAGCAGATAGGGACATAAATTTACCCAATTATCAAATATTCAGAGCGGATCGCCAGACAAGGGGCCGGGGAGTAGTTATTTATGTAAAATCCAGTATATCTGTAACCTGCTTAGAAACAACATCCATGTCCAAAGAATTCGAATGTCTATCCCTCAAAGTGGCTCTCTCCAACAAGGCAGCTTTTCAGCTAATTGGCTGTTACAGGCTCCCCTCAGCTGATTACAAGCTTCTAAACCACTTGGGGAATTTACTCAAGTCGGGTACTGAAGAAACCTTAATCCTAGGTGATCTAAACCTAAATTGGCTATCCAAGGCTGCAGCACCTTTAGTATCATTCTGTGACACATATGGGTTCTCACAACTGATAAACGAACCAACAAGAAGCAACAAAAAGAACCTGAGCAACAGCACACTACTCGACATCATACTATTCACACACACTGGTGTGCTTTTTAGCGATATAAGTGACCACTGCCTTATTGCTGGAGTAAGATCATCCAACAAACTAACGCCCCAGGCTAAATTCCTACTGAGGAGATCCAAGAAAATCTTCAATATTGAGGCTTATCTGCATGATCTAAATCACTCTGCCAGATGGCAAGAGTTCTACCTAGCAGACTCTGTGGAAAAAAGCACATCAGGTGTTAAACAGCATAATACTAGGTGCCCTTAACACTCATGCACCAATCACTTGTGTTCGAATAAAAAACAAATCTTGCCGTTGGTTTTCAGCTGACCTTAAATCAGCATTGATGGAGAGAGATAAGCTATGGAAAAAGGTGAGGAAGACTAAGAACCCAAATGACTGGACGATATTTAAGAAAGCCAGAAATAGCTGTACCAGGAAAGTATGGGATGCAAAGGCTGCCTATTATAGGGCTGAACTCGACTCATCCTACCACAATCCTGCCAAGTTCTGGAGCACCATTAAGGGCGTAATAGGCCAAGACTCTAGCACCTCACTACCAATCCAAATGCACCACAGTGAGGGGCATAATTTCAGACAGGCTGGAAATACTGGATGCATTCAATAACCACTTTACAACTGCTGGCCTTGCATTTGATACCTCTCCAGCTAACCTGCTACATGCACAATTAAGCTCCCAGTACACAGGGACTCAGAGACCTGATTCCTCCTTCTCCTTCAAACCAGTTCTGTTGAAACAAGTGGAGGATCTAATTTCGCAGATGGATATCAAAAAAAGTGCAGGTGCAGACTCCCTTGACCCCTACTTTCTAAAGATTGCAATACATACACTTGCAGTTCCTTTAACACATATTTTTAATCTGTCATTAACATCTGGTTCTATTCCTGCTATGTGGAAAACAGCCCAAGTTTTCCCCCTACTGAAATCAGGGGACCCCATGGATCTCAACAATTATAGACCAATATCTATCCTTCCAGTGCTATCCAAGCTGCTAGAAAATTAGTGAGCATCCAGCTAAGAGAATACCTTGAAGAAACTAATCTCTTAAATCCAGCACAATCTGGGTTTAGAGCTAGGCATAGTACTATTTCTGCACTGGCTAAAGTTACAAATGACTGGCAAACTGAATTGGATAAAAAGAATAGTGTTTGTGCTGTATTCCTAGATCTAAGCAAGGCATTTGACACAGTGGACCATGAACTGCTACTCTCCTCTTTGCATTCCATAGGCCTGGATCCATCCTTCCGTAGATGGTTTAGGTGTTACCTCACGGGAAGGACACAAGTGAAAGCCGAAGGTGATCTATCTCCACTAAAACCACTTCTAAGAGGAGTTCCACAAGGTTCTATTCTGGGCCCTATCCTTTTTGCCATTTATATTAATAATATTGATTCAAATCTTACCAGAGCCACTGTTCACTTGTTTGCAGATGACACTGTTTTATATGTCAGCAACCCATCGCCTACTACAGCTTGTGAAATTCTACAAGCGGAATTCTTCTTATTACAACATCAACTATTGGAAAAAAAACTTCTATTAAATGCAAAGAAAACAAAAGCAATGCTGTTCTCCAACCAAAGCCATACAAGTCCCTCCTCACTAAACAATCTCCCCCAGCTATCCACTATCCTAGGAGAAAGCCGTGACTATGTAGAAAAATTCAAGTACTTGGGTGTGTGGATAGATAGTAGGCTTGACTACACAGTTCACATTGAAGAACTTCTAAAAAAGCTTTGCCAGAGACTTGGTCTATTCTTCAGAATAAGGCACTTCCTAACCAGAGACTCCAAGATGAGGTTGGTTCAGGTCACATTTCTCTCAGTGCTTGACTATGCAGATTTCCTTTACAGTCACTGCCCCATCTCCTACTTAAGCAAATTGGATACACTATACCACAGAGCACTAAGGTTCATTACAGATCTTCCACTTGACACTCATCACTGCTCTCTCTATGCTGCAGTCGGTTGGACGTCCCTACACCTCAGAAGAAACAGAAATGTTGCATTTTGGATTTACAGAGCATTGGCTAAGAAGCTTCCAAACTATATTCTAGACTGCTTCACTCAGGTCAGAGCTAGTACCTATGCCCTAAGAAGCCACAACTTCATCATGCTCAAGGTGCCTAAAGTCAACACCCAGCATGGGAGATCTGCTATCAGCTATACTCTAGCTATATCATGGAATACTTTACAGAAGACCCTGAAGCTGTTTAACTTGATATCATTAGCATCCTTCAAACATCTTTACCTAAGTCTCTTCCCAGATAAATGCAACTGCTTCCACAAGTTCTAATTTATTCACATTCCTAACCCTCTCACTCTCAGTCAGCCATCTCAATTTGGCAATCCACTTCCCTATAACTTATCTCCACAGATCTCCCTCTCAGGCAGTCTTCATATTGTGACATTTCTGTTCCCGATAAATTTATCTCCACAGATCTCTCAACTCCTGGCTATAATCCTCGCCCACTCACTCCTGGCCCTTACCTTAGCCCTTATCACTCCTACACACCTCTTGTACTAGCCCCAGCCCCTGTTCTAGTCCCTCATACCCCTTCCTACCTTGTCACTCACCAGAGGCTATGATCACTATTTTTCAGTCACTCAAACACTGCATCTTCTTGTCTACATTGGCTTGCCCAGGAACCTTAGAAGTTCTGGGTGCCATATGTTGAATGTATGTCATGATACCTCCATAGTTGATACGTACTGTATATATTAGATTTTCTAGTCTGCTTTCATTGTCCTACCTTGTACTGTTATGTTTAATCAATTTCTGCCTTTTTCTTACTGTATATATAAGTGTTTTGAATATATCTGTATATGTATCAATTATTGAACCTTGACCTTATCAGGTCCATCTTGCAAATGAGCTGTGCTCAACGATGTTCGCCTGAATAAATAAAGATTTGATTGATTGATTGATTGATTGATTGAAAGTAACAGGCTGATGTCTGTCCCAGTCCTCAGTAATGGTGGCAGGTGTTCTCTATTGGCAAAGTGCTAACTTCATCCTACCTGAGCTTTCTTATGCCCAGTCCCCCACATTTGATGGTGCAATCACAGTAGTGCACTGCTGTGGAGGGTAGCTGCCTTGAGATCTATGAGTGGTTGTCAGCCCACATCTCCTCTGACAAACTGTTATTTTCTCTTTTCTTGGTTTTTAATAATCTTTTTACTCCTTTTTAAAATGTATACAGCCATTAATACAGTATATTATTACATTATTGCATATAACTGTATAGCAGACAGTTCATAACTTTAACATACAACAACCTGTTTTTACCTTCCTTCCACCCTCCCCCTCCCTTATCTGTCACATAGTTCTTCCAGGAATATGTGCATTTTGGCAAAATTTACTATATTTGTAACACCGGTGGTAATAATCTTAAGATTTCATTCCAAGGAGTCTTATCCCTGTTCTTATCCTCATGTACATATTCATACAGCTTTTCATGATGTAAGGTAATTTTAAAAATGTAGCTCCATTTATTCATATTGAAGGCTGGTAGTGTGGGGGAGTTCCAAAATTCCAAAATAATTATTTTTGTTGCCAGTGTTGCTAAAGCCAGTGTTTGCTTTTCATTCTTACTTAAGTTTAATGATTCAAATTGGTTCAAAATAAAAAGATTTGGGGAAAGGCGTATTTTTTTTTTAAATATCCTTTCCAACTCTTGTTTTGTATAGTGCCATCAGGTATTTATTTTACTGCAGTCCCAGAGTAAATGAAAATGATCATTTTTTTTACATTGATGCCAGCAGAGATTCAGATAATTCATATACAGTATATGATGCTGTTTATAAGGTGTAATATAGGCTCTATTGATTATCTTAAATTGAATAGATTTATTTTTTGCATTGATATAATATTTATTTGCTTTGATTTGGATATTTTGCCAAGTAGAGTTGTTCCATTTAATCTGAATTTCCTCTCCCATTTAAGTTTAGCTCTATTAATCTCCTTGTCTTTTTTTAGTTTTATTCCTGATAATCAGGTGATAAAAAACTGCCATGAAATGTAATTTCTTTCTGAGCTTTAGATAATCTAAAAATAAAAAAATATCTATTTCGAGAGGAGAGTTATTTATGACTCTTGGCAAAACATGGCCATCAAATTTGTTTCATAATAAATTATACTTCAGCCATGCACCAGTTATTTGACAACCATTGCATTTTCATATAAAATCATCTCTATATATGAAAATTTTCTCAAAAAGACAATCATACCATATAGCTATGTTAAGTTTAATGAATTCTTTTCTCGGAAATGCATTTCTTGAATCTTTATTCCAAATCTTTATATTTTCTACAATAGAAGAGATTATTTTAAGATTATTTTTGGGCAACATTTTACACAGTTTCTTACTAACATTTCTTATAAACTATATAATAGAGTTATGGTAGTGTGTGAGCATATTGGGATAGGCCAGAATATCTATACTTTCTAATTCATAATTTCCTTCATTGAGCATTTTTTTAACTAAGGGACTGCAGATCAAGAGATTTATCTAATCCTTTGTTAAGTATCCATTTGATAGTTAATTTCATTTTTTGCTGCCCAATAGTAACTTCATGGATCAGGGCACCCCATACCTCCATCTTCCTTAATATGATAAATTTTTGCTAAGCAATATGTGGAACTCCCCCACTCTATATAAATTTAGTAAAAATTATTCTCATCTGTTTCAACCATTTTAAAGGCATTTCCCCTAGGATATCTTGAAATAAGTATATTAAACAGGGCATTATCATTATTTCTAATGTATCAGTTCTTCCCCACAATGGCAGTGCTTTGTTTTGCCAAGGGGTAAGCATATTGGAAATCTTATCCATAAAAAAATTAAGAATTATTTCAATAGTTTTTTGTATATTGTTGGTTAAATTAATTCCTAAATAGTTAATTGAGTCTTTAATCTGCATATCACCCATCATATTTTTAATTTCCTGAGAGATAATGTTTACCGGTAGGACCATGAATTTGCTCTTATTTAACGTGAAGTTAGAAAAAAATTAGTGTATTTTAAATTCTTCCAAATGTTCAGGATAAGTCTTCTTAGGATTTGAGAGTATTATGAACATGTCATCTGCATAAACATTTATAAGAAAATGATTTACATCTTCCCCACCATTTATTATTATGCTATTTGCTTAAATATGATTTAGTAAAGGCTCTAGAGATAAAATAAAGAGACTAGGAGACAGTGGATAACCCTGTCTCACACCATTGTTCATCTTAATGGGGTTGGATTTATAGCAATTAATTTTAAAAGATGCGGATGGACATTTATATAAAGCCCTTACCACTTTTATGGTATGTTGAGAAAACTCCCATGTCACCATTGTTTTAATCATAAACTGCCAGTTAACCAAGTCAAATGCCTTGGAGGCATCCAAGGCAATCGCAATTGTTTCTGGTCATTTTCTGTTATTGTGGAGATGGCAGCTTGCATCTCTCCCAATCTGTCAAAGATGTTTTTACCTTTAACAAAACCTTTTTGATCTTCATGTATGATATTTGCTATTTGAGTTTGTATTTGTGTGGAAACTGTTTTGGCTATTATTTTGTAGTCACAATTTAATAAAGTGATAGGGCGATAGTTGTCAGGTAACTTCAGATCTTTATTTTCCTTAGGAATTAATACGATGTCAGCTTAGTAAAGAGAGTCAGGTAGTGATTCTCCATTTGCCACTTCAGTGGCCATTTTCAAAAACCAAGGAGTCAACTCCTGAACAAACATTTGATAGAATTCAGAAATAAATCCATCCAGTCCAGGGCTTGAGGTTTTTTTTTCATAGAAATGATGGCATTGACACGTCCTCAAATGCATATTGATTAGCATTCATTCTTATTAGAGCCATGCATGACCAATGGACTGATCTGTATGTTGTTACTGAATATAGCCTTCAGAGGACTCAGTGCTATCTGTTCCAGGGATTGCTGTTCCCTTTGGGCTAATACAACCCAGCTCTATGTTGGGCAGTGCAGATTCACTTAGCACTGCCCTGACATAGACTGATATTCAGTAAGCTAGAGCTGGTCTGCTCTCCAACCTCTGGCAGTCAATGGGTCTGGCACTAGCACAAGCACAGCTTAAGCCTTTGCAGTATGCATGCATGTTCCTTTGAATATCAAGCCCAAAGTCTTTACTAAACATATGGCTACATCTGTTTAACCCTTTTGGTGCTGTGGTCATTGTCTCTGTTGTCTCTGGGGGAATGGCGACTCAGATCTTAATCAGCGAAGGAACCATATCAATTGAACTGGACAACCTCAGAAAGATACTTTACAATGCAGCACTCTGGAGTGGAACCTGGCAACTTCTACATTGTTTCGTTTCTTTTTATGTATTTTTTTAATTTTTTAATTTCAATTTGGGTTTCACTTCCTGGAAGAGATTTTGAAAGCCAGCATATTCTGCCATGGAGAATCGCTGAGGATCAAGGATCATCATTTCCCCAAGTGGCTATTCATACCATACCCTTAAATTTGCTGTATTAGAGTTATATACTGTAGGTTAACTGTTATATTTTTTGACAGTTTTTTGTCATTTTAGTGTCATCATCTTGAAAATGGTGGCAAACTGCTATGTTTATTAACAAGTGATATATGTTATTCAGATGATCTCATTATAAATCAACCTGGGCTGAATTTGTTATAACATCATCTAAGCTTATTTTATTTTTGAAAGAAATGAAAATTAATTGAACATGGGTGAGCACCTGGAAGCCTGACAGTTGCGTGTGAACATGTAATTGCTCAGTTACTGCAGTTTGCTTTTTTAAAACTAATTCAGTACCAGTGCTGGGACTCATACATAAAATTGTACATACATGATACGTACATGCATACACTGGGTCTGGTTTTGGCTTGTAGCTATTGGAATCCATATAAAGCAGTGCCAGTATCAGTGGATGCATCAGTTGGCTCAGGCTGCTGCCATGTTGGCTGGATTATTTACTTATTTAGAAAGATACTGTAGAAAGATAGACAATGTCAGCAAAAAAGACCACTAGTTCATCTGGTCTGCCCTGCTATAACCTGTGCTAACCCAGGATCTATGGTCAAGATGGGGTTTATACCCTTACTTCTCCCTGACACCATGTATTACTGCTACACCCCTGAGTATTTAGTAATCCTTTAACTCAGTCCCGGCTCTACTTGAAGCCATTGATAGGTTTTGAGCCTGCTACTTCAGCTGGTAGGCTGTTCCATGGCTCAACCAGCCTAGTAAAACCTTCTCACATCCCTTCTGAATCCCTGCCATCTGCTTCCACTCACATCCCCATGTTTTTCCCTCACCACTTCTGTTAAATAGTTGCTTGCAGTTTAACTTATTTATTCATTTCAGGAAATTGAAGGTCTGTATAATGTCCCTCCTCTTGCATCTAACCTCCAGTGCATTCACGTTCAATTCCATGAGTCATTTCATGTAGGATCTTCCCTGTTGGCCCCAAATTATTTTGGTTGCACTATGCTACACTGATTCCAGTTTGTCTTTGTTTTTCCTTAAGTAAGGACTCCAGAACTGTGCACAGTGTTCTGTAGACAGGTAGTATTACCTTGCTTCCTCCTTCTATTAAAACCTCTCCCAATACAGCCCAGCATGCTGATTGACTCACTGTAGTCCTTGCTGCACTGGCTTAATTGTTTTAAGGAGTCAGTTATGATAACTCATAGGTCCCTTTCCTCAGAAGTTGTGTCCAGCTTCAAGCCTTCTATCTAATATTTCATCCTGGGGTTCTTGTTCTATATGTGCATCACCTTGTACCTTTTGGAACTGAACTTCAAATGCTAGATTTTGGATCAATTTTCTAACCTCTGCAGGTCCCTCTGCCTCTCACTTACCACTTATTCAATGTCTACCCTGCCACACAGCTTAGTGTCATCTGTGAAGAGACACATCATTGACTGTATTCCTTCTTCTATGTAGCTAATGTTCATATTGAAAAGAACCAGTCCCGGGACTGACCCTTTATCACACTTCTTGTGACGTCCTTTTCCTCTGGCTTTACCATGTTTATCACCACTGTCTTCCATCTCCACCTCAAACAACTTCTCACCCATCAACTAAGTCCTTCATAGCATCCAGATCCTCTTACTTATTCAGCAATCTCTGGCATGTTGATGTACATATGTATACTTTACTTCTTTGTATAATATTGCATTATGTTTTACCATGCTACTGTACTATGATTTTTGTATGACCAGATCCATCTTGCAAACGAGCCTTGCTCAATGGTGCCCACCTGGATAAATAAAGATTCTGATTGATTGACTGATTGGGTCAAATGCCTGGCTAAAGTCAAAGCAGAGTACATCCTCTGACTATCCTCCATCTACTGCCCTTGTTACCTAGTTAAAGAATACTATCTGGTTGGTCTGAGAAGACCTTTCCACCACAAACCTGTGCTGCTTATTATCCTGTAGCCCATTTCTCTCCAGGTAGTCCACTATTTCTTCTTTGTCTAGTGCCTCCATCCATTTAGCCAAAATACTGGTAAGTCTGATGGGCCAGTAGTTACCTGGTTGCTCCCTCTCCCTTCCTTTGTTGAGCAGAATAGTGTCTGCTACCCTCTAATGTTTTGGAACTACCCTTGACTGTAATTAACTACTAATTATACCTAACATTGATCCAGTTAGTTTTGATGCTAGTTCCCAAGTACCCTTTTATGTAATCCTTTTGGTAATGGGGCCATATATACTTTCAGGCCAGTAATCCCTTTTCTGACCCTTTCCCCTGTGATTGCCACCTACCCTGTTTGTGAGACCCCCCCTTGCATCAGTTTGTATGCCATTTTTGTGGAAATGCTGACTGCCCTTCATAGTAAATACAGAGCAGAAGTAGTCATCAAACATGGCTGCCTTCTGCTTGTCTTGCTCTGTTACCCTGCTTCCTTCTGCCAGCCTACCCTCTCATCTTCCTTTTTTCTCTAATGTATCTTAAGAAAACAGGTTTTCCCCTACCACAGTGCACAGGTCTGGGTCTGTTGTTCCATTCCTGACTGACTTCTTGGCTTCCCTTATATTTGCTTGGTCTTAACTCTATTCCTCATCCCTCTGATTCTCTGTGTATCTAATGAAGACCCTTTGTTGACTCTTACTGCCTCCCTGACCCTTTTAGAGAGACCAATTGGTCTCTTGTGCCTGCTACTGTTGGTAATCATTCAGAAGCATACGTTAGTTGCCTCAAGACTGGTCCCTTTATTAACTCTCCACCTTTCATTTACCCCATGATTTTATCTACCCCAACCAACTAATCCTGGACTAATCTAATTCCTTCATCTGGCCAAAGTCCGCTCATCTGAAATCCACAATCTTAGCCTTTGATGAGGTAATACTTTAACTCAGGGCCTGTTCAGTCCATATAGTGTTATGGTCATTGGACCCCAAGGACTCCCCAACCTGCACTCCTCCTATTTCTGAAATGGTGAGCAGAATATCAAGAATGGCAGAATGCCTTGTGGGTTCCCTTACCAGCTGCACAAGGAGACAGTCCTGCATCTTATTTAGTGGGTCTGACTTCTGGCACTCTTAGCTGCTGTAATGTTCCAATCTATGTCTGGCAGATTGAGATGCCTCTCCATCATTACTTTTCACTTTGATACCCCTTCTCAATTTCTACCCCTATTTCCCTGTCACCCTCATCCACATCCCAGCGGCATATAGACCTGCACCATGTACAGCTTCTTATTTCATGCTGTCACAAGCTGGGCCCACACGAATTCTGACACCTCATTTCCACCCCTGATGGCACCATCCTCTACTGCCATTATGCCTGCCTTGATCTCAAGGGCTACCCCACTTATTTTTCTCTCATTCCTATCTTGCATGTACATGGTGTACTCCAGTACTGCCAGGTCACAGTCATTATTCCTAGTAGCCCATGTTTCTGTAATGGCTACAAGTTCTAACCCCAAATCTTCCACCATCTCCTGGAGCTCAATAATTTTGTTTCTAGGCTATTAGCATTTAGTTGGACTGCCTTCCAGCTTGTGCCTTTCCCTTTTTGTCATCTGATCTTCCATTTCCCTTCCCTTCCCTCCTTAATTCCTAATTTTCCTGTTTCTAGTTGGCATTGTGAGCACCCATCCTTGTCACCCATTCTTAACTTATTATGGACCACCACCCTGCTTATTTCAATCCAACTGCTCCTATACCTATTTCTGGGATAGGTTCCCTTTTTGTTCACCATCCACAAGAGTTTCCCAAGCCTTAATGCCCTCTTTTTTATTTTTATTGTCTGTCAATTTGGACATCAAATTTCTGCCTAAGCAGAGGGTTGTGGCCTAATCAGCAATCCAGATAGATGCTTAACCTTGATGCTCTGTGAACATCCTCACTACATGAAAGCCATCAAGTGATAATATAAAGATTTTCTACCTGCAAACAAAACAGCAGCATTTCAACATGGTGACTCAGCCAAAGTCTGCTTATATACAAACAGAAAGAGTGTTTAAAACAGCCATAGAAGAAAACAGAGGGGATGGGCCTCTTGAACCTCTGGACCACATGCGATTTGGAGTGGGAGAACAGCTGGACCCACATACACCCAGCACAGCTGCTCCTCAGGGACATAAACAAAGTCTTTAACAACATATATTTGAATTTACAGCACGAACAATGTCTGAGATGGTTTCCAAATGTTAATGCCAGTTGTAACACATCAAGAACATGGCAAATGGTCAAGGAGAGATGGTAGAGGGCAATGGCAAAATAATCAAGGAGCTGAGAATAAGATTGGGACAGCAGGAAGACAGGACCAGGAAAATGTTGGTAATCCCATTGTAAGCACAGATTGAAGAACTTCAAAACACCCTTGATGGCCCTGACAACAGGAGGGTTGCTGGACTCACTGTGGACATGGAGGGGCCCAATCCACTGGTATTTCTAACTAAATGTCTCCCAAAGACAATGGATCTAACTAAGGCACCATCCTTGAGATTCAATGTGCTCACCACTCCCTGGGAAAGAAGCCGGGACCTGACAAACACCCACACCATTTTCTGATTAATCTCCTGCACTACCCAATGGCTAGATGACCACTGTCCACTAAAATGGATACCTCATCCTCTGAAGACGCCAACTCTAAGGGCAACTCCCATCATCCTAAAATTTAGGACTCCTAATGAGTCAATCAGCAATAAGGCAGAGGGCAAAAAGCATATAAAACTGAAGTGTGAGCCACCATCAAAGACATCAGAAACAGATCCCAGAGTCAGCAATGCAGCTCTTCCTCCACCTCTGGCTCATCAGACAGTCTCATGGCCAAGACTCTATTGCCAACCAAGAACAGGTTTGACTCACTCTTCCAAATGAAACTGGCAACCAGTGAAAGTAAAGCACCACAGCCATCTGGCTCTCAGCACTCAACCTGACTGCTCACCCTGATACTCACAGATATGTCTGATACTAGTTCCTGGGTGGACAGGGTGGCTGTTCCACCCACTCCTCCTCTGGTCTATCCTCAGTAGCCCCTGACATCTGCAGCCCCTAAATCCCTATGGTCTCCACTCATGCATCCAGGGTGAGGTTGTAAGTACTGATCCTTCTGAGTCAGCTATGTTTTAACATATATCATTGGGTCTGAGAGGATTAACTTTGGCTCCTAGGCAGTGAGAGCACTTTGGATAAATCAGTCTACATGAACCTTTTTGGACTGGACTTTCCACTTTGAAATTCCACTTTAGACTCTGGATATTGGTTTATATCCTGTTATATTTATGCTGAAATTTTGTGATTAATATATAGTCAATTATGTGTGTTGTTTGTGTGGTGTCTATGATTTGGATAACTGAACAGTAGAAGGTTGATGAAGGATTTTTTTTTTAATTGTTGGGGTTATATTTTGTAGTATTTTGTTTCTTTTTTCATCATTAGGAGGGATAGTTATGTGGATGTGAGTGTGTATGTCCTGTATGTGTTCATTGTATTGTTTTTATTTATTCATTCATTGCTGTTTGGCTGCTAGTAGCTCAGGGGATGATGTGTCGGGCAGGGGCTGCTGACAGTCAGGCACTACTCTTCTACTAGGCTCAGGGACCTCCACCTTTTTGACTGTCCCACTCTGCCTGCTGAGGTGCATGGGTGTTGTTGGGCATTGAGGATAGCTGGGGGGAGGAAATGGTGAATATCTGGGACTGGGCCTGGTGAGGTAGTGGAGCACAGTGGGAAAATTGGGGTGGTGGGAATGAGGAGATGCCCTGGGGCAAAATGGGTCCAGGAAAGGGGACCTCCCTGTCTGGTTCCCATACCCAAGGGCTCCACATGGAATGGGCAAGTTGACCAGTCTACTTCAGCAACCTATCCTACCCAGGCAGTGTTGTGCAACACCTGGTCAATTAAAAGCAAGACAGCAAATATTGCTGATCTTTTGGATTCAGCTGACCTGGCCTGCATCACCGAGACCTGACTGGATGAAAATGCTTGTCCAATATTGGAATCAGCAATTCCAGTTGGGTACTCTTTGAAACACCGCCTGAGAGAGGATCAAAGGGGCAGGGATTAGCCATTTGTTTTAAATCAGATCTGGGCCTTGTAGACATCCCTGTGGGAACAACCAGATCTTTTGAGTGTGTCATGGGTACAGGTGCAGGTTGCAGGATACTTCTTAGTTATCATCCACCTGGTGGTGAGAAGGAATCCCTGCAAAACGTAGCAGACTTCATCATCGACCTGGTGTTGGAATCTCCTAGATGGATTATTCTGGAGGATTTCAATGCCTGGGTCGATGATGATCTCTCACCTTTTGGACAAGACTTCCTTAAACTGATGAATTTGTTGGGCCTGACACAAGTAGTTACCTCTGCTACCTACAGTCATGGATACTCATTGGTCCCGGTCTTCCTGCTAAGAATGGAGATCACCGATTTGGTGGTAGAACCAGTTGGGCAGTTGATCATCATACTAAAGGGTTCAGATACAAGAACCCCACTGAATAGACCTGCCCCCATGAAGATGGTCTGGTACTGCTCTTTAAGGGGTGTGACCCAAGATGGTCTTATGGTGGTGCTGGACCAATCAGGTTTACTAAGTGTGAGCTGGGAGCAGGGGGAGCAGGTACATGCCTATAATACATCAGTGACAGATGCCCTCAACTACCTGGATCCTGTCCGTGTTTGACACCTCAATCTTTGCCCAGTGTCCCCCTGGTTTGAAGAGACTTTGAAGGAGCTGAAGTGTAGGGGTCGAGGGTTGGAATGACGATGGCAGAAAACCGGCCTTGTTGTTGACAAAATTAGTCTGATAGCCCATTACCAGGACTATCAATCAGCAATCTCCTGTAAGAAAGCAGAGTTCATGTCCAAGCAGATTGCTGCCATGAGGAATCGACCTGTTCATCTCTTTTGGACTGTCAACAAGTTGTACTGTCCAGTCTGTCTTCAGCCACAGGGAGCATTTTCACAAGTTAAGTGCGCTAAGTTTGCTCAATTCTTCACTGATAAGATTGTCACTATCAGGTCCAGTATCCACTCAACACCCTCAAATGGGTGATCTGCTAGAGGTTGCTGGCCCTCAGCCTGTCTGGACCAATTTCAGCCAGCTGGGGATCATGGACATTGTGTGGGTCATCCACAGTATGCACCCAACTTACTGTAGTCTGGACCAGGGCCCAAAGCACCTTCTAGTGGGGTGCATTGAAGTCATTGGTCCGGTCCTTGCTGAGACTGTTCAGTGCTCATTGGATTCAGTGGTGTTTCTGGACCCCGAGAAGTAAGTGGTCATAACAACTCTCCTGAAGAAAGCTTCCCTTGACTAGAACTGCTTAGCTAACTATAGACCTGGCTCTAACCTGCCCTTTGTGGGCAAGGTTATTGAGAAGGTGGTTGCAGTTCAGTTGGATGATGCTTTAGCATCTCACAATGTCTACAATCCTCTCCAGTCCACATTTAGGAAGAGGCATAGTACTGCAACTGCTCTGGTTTGGGTACTTAATGATCTCCTGATAGCGAAGGATTGGGGGAGCCATTCCATCTTGGTTCTCCTTGATCTCTCTTCAGTGTTTGACACTGTAGACCATGGGGTGCTGCTGGAGCACCTGCGGCTGCTTTGTGGACAGTCTGGAACTGTCCTCAGATGGTTTTGATCATTCCTTACTGACAGGACTCAGAAAGTGATGTCAGGAATTTACTGCTCAACCCCTCTCCCCATCATATGGGGGTTCTGCAGGGTTCTGTGCTGTCCCCCATGTTGTTTGCAATGTATATGCTGCCATTGGGAAACATTATAAGGCAGTATGGGCTGAGTTTTTACTGCTATGCAGATGATACTCAGCTTTATCTGTCCTCTGTCCTGGAACAAGGTGGTGTGGTCCTGGTTTTTAATATCTGCCACTCTGAAATCCAGGGCTTGATGAGTGCCAACTGGCTGAAGTTGAATTCAGGCAAGACCAAAGTGCTGGTGGTGGACCCAGGTCACCAAGGCATGGGGCTGTTGGCAGGCCTGCCTTCTGGGCTTTGGCTCAGGGGTAACCAGCTGCCTACTTCTGACTGGGCACAAAACCTGGGCATTGTGTTTGACAGCAGCATGACATTAAAAGCTCAGGCGTCTGCTGTCATTAAAACCTCTTTTTACCATCTGATGAAAATCACTTGGATTAAGGGCCTGATCCAACCTGATGATCTTCCAATGTTGATCTATTCTTTTATAACCTTGCACCTTGATTACTACAATGCCCTTTACCTTGGGCTACCGGGGCTTGATATTCACCAACTGCAGCTGGTACATAACAAGGTGGCCAGCTTGTTGACTGGTTTATCAAGATCTAGCCATGTCACTCCTGTGCTCCATACCTGAACTGGCTGTGTGTACATTGATGGATCACCTTCAAGGTCGGGTTACTGACCTACAAAGCTCTACACAGGCAGGGACCGTGTTACTTGCAAGATCTTCTCCACCCCTATAGTCCCCTCTGCTCACTCCATTCCTCAGATGAGGAATTACTGAGGTCCTCAGGGTCTGACTCAACACCTGTGGGGCTCACACTTTTGCATTTGCAGCCCCAACCCTGTAGAATTCTCTACCTCATCAGAATAGGGGGGGCCTGACCGTCGAGTGTTTCAGATCTGCCCTAAAAACCTATATGTTCACCTTAGCATTCCCTGATGCTGATATTGGTTAGTCTACTGCTATCTCTCATCTTATTTTAGGATTAATGTTTTCGGATTTTACATATGCTGATTTTATTGATTTTATTGCTTTATTGTGTACAACACTTTGGTCTTATGGAATAGTGCTTAATAAATAAAGAGTTGATTGATTGATTGATTGAGATGACCACCCCCTCTCTACCCCCGATGCACCCATGTCCCAGCTGACTGGACTTTGCCTCAATATGATTTCCTACTGATGGTGATTGAGGATGGGGCTGGTGACTCTGGAGAAGGGGGATCCAGGACTGGTACAGGAACCTACCCATCTTTAGCTTTTCTTGTCAGAATCTGGCTCTCCCCTTTTTGCAAGTTCTGGGGCACTTTCTTTTGTTTTTCCTTCTTTTTTGTGGTCTATCAGACAAGTGCATCTGGATGTATGCCTTCTTAACCTCACCTCCGCAGTGAAGCTGCCATTGTGAAACTGTGTGACACATCTTGACCACAGCCCTACCTGTTCCCATCCATGCTCAGGATCACGAGAACAGCTGCATGGGAGTCTGATCCTCAGGATCATGAGAACAGCTACACGGGAGTCTGAGCTGGATGTCATAGTCCACCTAGGGACAAATGACTTGACTCAACATGAGATTAGAGCAGTGCAGAAGGACTTTGTAGAACTGGGGAGGGGCCTAAGACAAGTAGCACACACAGTATCCTTCTCAGAGGTGCTGCCTGTCAATGGCATGAGTGAGGCGAGGGTACTTTGCACCATGCAGTTTAATGAATGGTTGAAAAAATGGTGTGAAGCACAGGGGTTTGGCTTCATTGATGACTGGGGTTCCACCTGGAGGGACACCAGCCTATACTGGCAAGATGGTCTGCATCTGTCCAGGAAGGGAACAAGTCTTTTGAGCAATCAGTTTAAATGCTTCATTGTCAAGCTTTTAAACTAGTCAAGGGGGGAGGCACTAATAAGCAGCTGGAAAATCCCAGCCTCTCCCTACAAAACTGGGTACTAAATGATAAAAAGACCGAGGTAGAAAGGGCAGTGGGGGATGCTGCAACTGAAGGTAAAGCCATCAAAAAATGGAAAGCAATGAGTACCAATGCCCATAGTCTGAGTAACAAGCTTCCTGAATTAGTGGCCTTGATGGAGGAGGAACATCTGGATATCGTGGCAGTCACAGAAACATGGTTCACACAAAACCATGACTGGAACGTAAACATACCAGGATACACTATCTACAGGAGGGACAGGGAGGGTAAAAGAGGAGGAGGAGTAGCTCTTTACATAAGGGAAGGAATCAAAGCAACAGAACAAAAGGGTAAACAGGGAGTAGAAGAAGCACTGTGGGTCAATTTGGAGACAGGCAATGGCACCACAATCTGCACAGGGGTTGTATATAGATCCCCCTCTCAGGGGGAGGAAATGGACAAGGAAATGATAGAAAGTATACTTACAATGGCAGAACAAGGGGAGATATTGCTGATGGGTGATCTGAATATGCCAGACGTTAACTGGAGTGCAGTTTCAGCAGCCACTCCAAAGAGTGGGGTTATTCTAGATGCCCTACAGGGGCATGCCTTAGACTACTAGTATCGGAACCCACTCGAGAGGGAGCAATCTTAGACCTGGTTCTCTCAAATGGAGATGAAGAGAAGATCACAGATGTAGAAGTGGGTAGCCATCTGGGAACTAGCGACCATCGAACAGTATGGTTCACAATAAACACAGCAATAGAGTCAAGCCATACAAAGGCAAAGGTACTGGACTTTAGGACGGCTGACTTTGCCAAAATGGGTGACTGCCTAAGGAATGCACTAGCAAATGGGCAGGAAGGAGGGGTGGAGGAACAATGGGGAATAATAAAAACTGCCATCACAGAGGTAACAAGCCTTTGTGTGAAGCAAATAAATTAAACTAAACAATGTAAGAAACAACTATGGTTCTCAAAGGAAGTGACAGTGACGGTTCAAGAGAAAAAGAAAGCTTTCAGGAAGTACAAGGAATCACAGAAGGAGCAGGACAGAGAACTGCATCAGTTAAAGCAAAAGGAAGCTGGGAAGGCAGTCAGAACAGCAAAGGCCCAAACTGAGGAAAAGATAGCCAAGTCAGTTAAGAAGGGGGATAAAACCTTTTATAGGTACATCAGGGAGTGAAGGAAGACCAAGGTAGGGATAGTGAGGCTTAATAAAGGGGGTGAGCAGAGGGTGACTGTGAAAAGGCAGAGATACTAAACAAATATTTTTGCTCAGTATTTACAAAGGAAGAGGGAGGTACCTAAAAACAGTAGAAACACTCTGGATACAGAAGTTGATACCAGCCCATTTACAGAAGAAAGAGTTCTGAAAGAACTCTTAAAACTGAAGGTGGACAAAGCAATGGGGCCTGATGGGTTCATCCCAGAATTCTAAAAGAACTAAGGGTGGAATTAGTGACACCACTGACTACCCTGTTTAACAAATCATGGGAGGATGGGGTGGTACCCAAGGACTGGAGGAGGGCAGATGTGATTCCCCTTCACAAAAGTGGGAGCAAGGCAGAAGCAGGAAACTACAGACCTGTCAGTTTAACCTCAGTGGTAGGGAAAATGATGGAATCACTTCTGAAGGAAAGAATTGTCGAATATCTAGAGGCCAGAGGGGCACAGGACCCAAGGCAGCATGGATTCACAGCGGGAAGGTCATGCCAGACAAATCTGATAGATTTCTTTGACTGGGTGACCAAAGTAGTAGATCAGGGAGGGCTTTGGACATGGCCTACCTAGACTTTAGCAAGGCATTTGACACAGTCCTACACAAAGATTAATATACAAGTTAGCTAGCCTGGGAGTGGGTCCCAAGATGACAGCCTGGGTAAAATTGGCTGGAGAATAGGACACAGAGGTAATAGTGAATGGAGTCCACTCCTGAAGAAAGGGGTTACTAGTTGGGTACCACAGGGTTCAGTATTGGACGGTCCTCTTCAATGTCTTTATAAGCAACATTGCAGAGGGATGGGAAGGAAAAGTATGTCTCTTTGCAGATGACACAAAGATTTGCAACAGAGTTGATGCACAAGGTGCGGTGGAAAGGATGAAAAGGGACTTGGCAAGGTTAGAGGAATGGTCAAATGTATGGCAGCTTAGATTCAGTGCTAAGAAGTGCAAGGTAATGCACCTGGGAAACAAAAACCCAGGGGAAGAGTACACAATGGGGTGAGATACTAACAACAACAAAAATGGAAAGGGACCTGGGGGTAGTCATATCAGATGACCTAAAGGTGGGCAAGCAATGTGGTGAGAGGGCAGCAAGGAGGGCTGAAAGGATACTGGGATGCATAGGGAGAGGCATCACCAGTAGAAAACAGGAAGTTATTATCCCTCTGTACAGACAGCTGGTCAGACCCCATCTGGAGTACTGTGTGCAGTTCTGGAGACCCAGTCTTCGCAAAGACATAGACAGGATGGAAGCTGTCAGAGAGGGCAACTAAAATGGTGCAGGAGTCTGCACGGAAGACATATGAAGAGAACTTAAGGAGCTTAATATGTATTGCCTCGAGTAAAGGAGGGAGAGGGGACATGATAGAAACTTTAAAATACCTCAAGGGAATCAACAAAGTCCAAGAGGGTAGCATCTTTCAAAAAAAGAGGTGTGCAAGAACAAGGGGGCACAATTTGAAGATAGAGGGGGGGTGGCTCAGAGGTAATTTAAGGAAATATGTTTTCACAGAGAGGGTTGTGGATGAATAGAATGGCCTTCCAGAGGAGGTCGTGGAGTCAAAAACAGTGGTGGAATTCAAGCATGCATGGGACAGTCATAAGGCAATTCTAGGGGGTTGGGGGTAGAAAGAAGTAGGCTGCTGGTTAACTAGGATCTGCAGCTTATCCAGTAGGCAGGGAAATGGGCAGACTGGGTGGGCCAAGCGGTCCTTATCTGCTGTCAAATTCTATGTTTCTATGTTTCTATGCTAGACTCTGACCACCTTTGCTGAAACTCTATGATATGCCACAATGATCTTCCTGTTCTTGTGGTCAGGGCCAAGTTGGTGGCATCTGCCTCATGGGAAGCTCCTGCCTGTACTTACTTGAACTGGCATTACAGGTCAGAGGTCTCTCCCGACTTTCATTAATGATATGGTTGGAAGGAGTAGCAGATTGGTCAGAAAGGGTAGCAGATTGGACTGATCTCAATCACAGTGACTGACAGCTCTCTTTTTTTGTGTTGTTCTTTAGCCTAATTTGTCACTTTGAGTTTTCCAGTTCAGATGGATGCCTGGAAAAGAATGCTCATCTCCTTATCCCAGGACAGGTCCTTTCTGAACTCTCCATTCATTGGAAGAACTGCAAATAACATTTATTTATTTATTTATTTATTTTATTTATTTATATCTTTGATTACCAGGCAGGTGCACTGGTCCGGGAACTGTTTTCAGGCATGACCCGGGCCATAAAAGATGGCAAAGTTAGGAAACAATTTAAATCACAAAACACAGGAATGTTACAAGTTAAACAGAGGCCAAGAACATTTTTAAATACAGGGCATAATATATACAGGATCAAATGGTACAGGATCAAATGGTGGAAATCATGATACAATAGGTGAGACAATAAGAGGGTACAAGCAAACCTTACCATTCCCCGATTCACCCCACCTTTGAAAGTCACATCTAGGCAGACAGAAGAAAGAAGGAGAGAACAGGAGCCAGAAATAAGCATGGGGAGAGCAGCTACCCCTTATAGGCAGGAGCAATTTGTTCTATCCACAAGCAAGGATTTGTAGAGGGATTTGAAAGCTGAATGGGTATTAGAAGAGAGGAGGGGAGCAGGGATCCCAAACCACAGTGTTGATGTGGTCTGAGAAGGTTAGTGATGGTAGCATCACCCCCAGATATTTGAATGAGGTAACCATCAGACCATCAGGGGACAGTATTTGGAGGGAGGAGTCAGAACTGTGAAATTTAGTGAGGTGCAGATTGGATCCAAATAGTATAGATCTGGTCTTTTCCCATTTACTAATAACAAGTTTACTGTGAACCAGCTAAAAGCACTGCCATAGTTCTGGGTAAGAACTGAGGAGACCTGGGTGAGGGACTTATTACTGTAGTAAATGACAAGGTTATCTGCATACAGAAGCAATTTACAGTTTAGGCTATCAGCTGGGTGTGAATTAATGAAGATGGAGAAAAGCAGTGGTCCCAGGATGGAACCCTGGAGGATGCCAGTTGAGACAGGGAGAGTCGGAGAGATGGCAGAACCAATGCACACTGATTATGAGTGGCCTGAGAGGTAGCTCTTGAACCAATTTGTTGTCTTGGTGGAGCAGCCAAGGAGGTGTAGCTTGGAGAGGAGGTGTATGAGGTTTACCAGATCGAAGGCCTTTGTGATATCCACAAAGACAGCCCCAGTAGCATGCCCGCAATCCATGCTAGTAAGGACATGGTCGGTAAAGAGTGCCAGAACAGAGGAGGTTCAGTGAGATTTGAGAAAGCCATGCTGTTGGCTATACATAAGATTGCATTTATTTATGTGTTCCAACATTTGACAGTGGACAATTTTTCAAGAAGTTTGCTTAGGTGTGGTAGGATAGAAATGGGGTGGTAATTATCGGATGAGTGGGGGTTCCCTGATTTGAAGATAGGGATAATTTTTGCTAACTTCCAGGTATCAGGCATGGAGGAGGTAGACAGAGCCAAGCTGAAAATGAATGTGAGAGGCTTGATGATGGCAGGGGAGAAAAGTTTGAGCAGAATAGGTAAGAGGCCATCTGAACCCAGGCTACACCAATTTGGGAGATTCCTTAGAAGCTTAATGGTGTCCTGCATAGATATGGTCTTGAAGTGAAAGCAGGGGATGCCAGGGGTGGTGGGAGATGGCTGCTGGTTTGTACTGGCTCCTGGGTTGGCAGGAGGTTTGCCAGTTAGTTTGGTGAGATGGGCTGACAGGTCAGTGAATTTTATGTTGAAAGACTGGGCTACATCAGACAGTTCAGTCAGAGTGCCCAAGGGGGAGTCAAGTTTGTTAACAGGTCTGTTATTATAAGGGTTTGTGAGGGAGTTAAGGGAGGCCCAGAAATTTTTGGTGTTACCTAGGCTGTCCTTCTAGAGGTTAATGTAGTAGTTCCATTTTAGGGATTTAGCCAGCTGTTTGCACTGATTTCTCAGACACCTATATTCATTGAAGAGGGAAGGGCAGGAGGACAATTTATGATCATCCCACTTATGATCACATTCTTTCATGAGTTTTAGAAGTTTCTGGGTGATCCAACGTGTACATCCTCCTCGCATCCTCCTCGTCTTAAGGGGAAAGTGGTGGTCCCAAATCCCCAGGATGGCATTCATTGAAAAAGTCACTGCCAAGGTCATATCAAGTTGTGAGAAAAGGCTTGACCATTTATTGGCTCTAACTTCCTCCAAGATGGCAGAGTCAACAGGGCCTCAGACATTGTGGAAAGAGAGGTACTTGGGAGGTGGATGTTTTGTCCTTGTGGACCAGATTATGTAAGTGGGAGAGTGGTCACTTATGGAGTCAGTGAGTGCCGCCACCTGAGTGACACATTCTTCTTGATTGGTGACTATCCAGTCCAGCAAGGTATGCAAAGAGGTGTGCGGGTTCAGCCTGGTGTGAAGTGAGATGGTCTGAACCAAGTTGTGCTGCTTCAGTATGTTGGCATAGTCAAGTTCCTGGGTGTCTAGCCAGTTTAGATTAAAATCACCAAGTATGATGGTGTCACGGAGTGGGGGGGAGAGCCAAGACCAGAAAGAAGATTTAGGAGGCCAGCAGTGCCCCCTGCTGAAAGTTTGTAGCAACACCCCAGGAAGAGCTTCTTTGAGTAGCCCAGTACTAACTCCACAATGAGCCACTCACTCAAGGAGGCTGGATCAGACCTGAGGGAGATGGTGGCAGATTTCTTATTTATTTAGTTTTTATTGACCGGGTAAGTGCACTAGACAAATCCTGCCTATTTTCAGGCACGACCCAGGGGAAGGGGATACAGATGAATGCCAACTGACCTTGAACCAGATTAAGCTGTATGGTGGTATTTTTAGTGAATGAGGGAAATTTGGCAAGGACACAGGGGAAATTCCCCTACTCTTGCTTCCTGTGAGCAGGGGGAACCCTTTTCCTGCGGGACCAAGATGGCGACTGACAGCAGTGAAGGTCAGATGGTTGCTGTGCATTTGCAAGAATCGGTTTGTGAGGGAGAAGATACGGCTGGAATGCATTCATGAGATGGCCAGCTTAACATACCTATACCCTCGCAGCAGGCATCCCCGTTTCACGATGCAGGAGTCATCGGTAATGAAGAAATGGGTGAGGGCCCAGTTTATTGGGCGAAGCCTGTGAATCCAGTTTTAAGTCTATCAGAGGATGTTCTTTCTATGGTGCCTCAGGACCAGTCAGTGTCTTCCTCTTTGGTTGTTGCTTCACAACTAGAAATCAAGCGTCAGGTTTTGGAGCTCGCTCTAGCAGACTACCGGCAAGCTCAGCTTTCTGTGGAGGAGGAAAAGAAACGTAAGCGGCCTGAATTGTATTCCCCCTCGGGCCCTCCAGGTAACACTAATAAAGTGTTAAGAAGTTATTCTAATACACAAAGCGAGGATTTTCCCCCACCCCAGATGTGTTCTTCGGGAGATACATGGTCCCCTCAGCGGGTTTACTTCAGGCAGGCTGGATAAGGTCCGAAACTTGCGTTTGGGTCGCTGACCCTGAGATCCCGATTCCAGGGGTTCCTGGGGTGGGACAGCCATCAGCATCTGCAGATACTTCTTTGGAGGAGTTTTATGTTCAACAAGATCCCCTGCTCGCTGATGTTTTGGTATGGGAAACAGTGCTTCCTGCCTCTGGAGCCACCTCGAAAGTGGTTAATCCTGATCCCTTGCAGAATACAAACATTGCATCTCAGGACTCTGTTCTCGTTGATGGCTTAATTTCTTTCTCCCCCCTTACTGATTTGCACCTTACAATGACTCATGCCACAGAAGACAGTATGGGGATGGCTGGGTTGATTGTTGAACATAAAGAAGAACCTAATGGTTTGCCAGTGCCTTCTGCTACATTTGCTAGTCTATTTAAGAAACCAGTGACACTGGCTAAATGACAGAATGCAGTTCACTTAAGGTTTTTGGGAACTCCCGAAGATATGCCTGACCGAGTTTATGTTGGCAAAGTTTTGATTAAACAGTTATTGGATTTTTCTCCGGGTGAAGTTTATGCTCTTATTCACTCCCCTGGGGACAACATGTATGATATTAGCTTTCGCACCCCTGATTTATTAAATAGATTTTGGATGAAATATGCTTTGCTTAAAACTAACCCTGCTTGGTCTCATTTTCAGGTGATTTCACCGACAAAACAATCCTTTAAAGTTATAACTGTATTATTTGGGAATGAGGGGGTAAATGTCGAAGACATTACATATTGGTTAGAACACAAATGTACGCTCCAGGGTAACCCTGAGCCTATATTGGATTCTGAGGGGTTTTGGAATGGAGGGTGGAGGTATAAAATTAATTTACTGCAGACAGAGGATGGCTTACAGCATTTGCCGAGTTGTTTTTACCTGGGTAGGGATAAAGGTTTTATATTCTACCCAGGCCAACCATGGCATTGTTACAAATGTGGTTCTCCTAGGCACCTTAGTAGGACCTGTGATATTGTGAAGTGTGCGTGCAGTGTGGTGAAAGGGGACAAGTTTTTACTGATTGTCATCACTCAGTGAAATGTTCTCTTTTGTGAGGATGCTCATGCTTTCATTGACTGCCCTTTTGCAGCCCAAAATAAATCTAATGTGGATTTTTGTATACAGGATTTTTATATTAATCCTGCGGTTAAGGCTGCATTGAGACAATGCCTTCCCACCCCCCGAACGGGCGAGACCACGAACGTTTTGGGTACAGGATCAGCCCCAGGTACAGATTTTTACTGAAGCTGATATGTCTGTTGTAGACCTGGCTCCTGTGCCGGTCTCTTTGCCTCCTGTAGCATCCACTGTTGTAACCCCTATATCAGTAGATCCTATGCCTCCACCTATGCCTCCTGAAGGGAACTTTACAGTGGTTTCCACTAGGTGCCGTAGTCTTCGTTCTTGGGGGGGTGGAGAAACCTGTGTCAGATATTGAACCCTTGGTTTTACAAAACAACTACCAGGTACTTCTGGAAGACGGTGGAACCGAGTCTGATTCTACCTCAGTTCTCTCATCTCAACCAGAGGGTGCTTCTGATGTTGACCAGCCCCTGGAGCAACCGGATACTGGGAAAAAAAAAGGACTAAGTTAGGGATGAGGAACTCTTCAAAAAAAAAATGATGATTTTTTTTAGGTTGGCTTGTTTAAGAAAATTGTTATGTTCATTTGGATATTTTGGCATTGGTATTTATTTATTTTTTTTCTTTTTCTGTATATGTCTGTGTCTTATAATCTTTTTGTGGCCTCTCTGAATGTTAACAGTATTCAGTCAGAGAGGAAGAGGTTGTTGATTTATTCTTTGTTTGAAAACGAAGCTTATGATGTGGTATTCCTCCAGGATACCCGTTTATATTCCAGGGAAGATGTGAATCTGACAGCAGTTGGTTGGAGGTGGGGTACATATTGGTCCTGGCTGGCGTATTATGCAGTGGCGTTGGTATTGCTGTAGAATACTCCGATGCTAAATTAATTCACCTGGTAGATCTCTATCCTGGGCGTGTTTTGATGTTAGATTTAGAAGAGAATGGATTACAGGGGTGTTTCATAAATGTGTATGCCCCATAGACGAAATTTGACAGAGTTGGCCTCTTCAAATTAATTTTGCCATATTTATTTACATCACAACATATTTTTCTCGACGGAGACTTTAATTGCAGTAGATATCAGACAGATTGTGGCCTTCGCACAAAGAAAATTTTTTGTGATGCTCATTGTCTTAATGACCTATTGTCACAATCTGGTTTACAAGATGTTATGGCAGCTCAAGTTCCACCTGCTAAAACATTTTTCCAGGGCACTAAAGCTACCCATATTGATTTTTGGTTTCTCTCTGATTCCTCGAATGTTAATCATACTAAAACTATTCCTGTGACACTTTCAGATCATGCCATTATAGAGGTTACGGTTTCCAGTCATACAAAGATGCATCGTGGTCCAGGTTACTGGAGATTAAATTTAGATCTACTGCTTATTCCTATGGTTGAGGATGGTTTTCTGGCTTTATTAAAAGCTAGGAAATCATTTTTTTTTGCCTGTATGATTATTCTCAAGATTGGTGGATAGATACTAAACAGGATATCCAACTTTATCTTTCATGTATTGCTAAAATTAATGGTAAATATAAAACCGACGAATATGCCCTTCTTAGGGCACAATTTCTAGACGCACACTTTCGAGCAGTACAAGGGGATGTTTCTATTCTCTCCACTTTATATACACTTCGAGAAGGATTGAACAAAATACAATTTAATCGGGCTAAATCCTTGGAGACTTAAAGACGATTTGGGACTCAAGGGGATAAAGCCTTTATGGATGCTTCTCATTTCTTTGCTTATCAGAGGCAGCAAAAATACATGTCAATAGTTAAAAATCAATATGGGCAGAGATGCACAACAACAAAAGATATTCTTTCAGCTGTGGAGTCCCATATACAATATTTGTTTAGTCCACCTAAAACACCTGTGGTTTCACATGCCCCTTGGTTGGCTCAGTGTGTGTTGCCCCAATTATCTGTTCATGATAAACGGATGTTGGTTTCAGACATCACCCCATTGGAAGTCACCACTGCCTTCTCTCAAACGAAGTCTCGCTCAGCCCCAAGCTTGGATGGGCTTCCATATGAGTTATAAAAAATGATTTTTTCTATTTTATTATCAGAATTTACTATGATGTTGAATGATGCTTTAGTTATGGGAATTTTGCCTTCTAGTATGTATGAAGGTTTGGTGTTTTTTTTATATAAAAAAGGGGATCGAGAATACTTGTTGAATTGGAGACCACTTACATTGTTGAACACGGATTTTAAAATTTTGACAAAAATTTTGAACAACCGACTATTAATACATGCTGAATTTTTATTACATCCTTCCCAAACTTGTTCAATTCCTGATAGGCGCATTACTGACAATTTGATCCTTCTCCACAAAATTATGCAAAAAAGGAGCAACTGGGGAACTCACAGGTTTAATATTTAGTATGGATCAGGCTAAGGCTTTTGATAATGTGAGGCATACATATTTATGGGACTGCCTGGAATCCTATGGTATTCCATGCATCTTTGTATAATGGTTACGGACGTGTTATGCTCAGGCTACAGCCCATGCTTACTGTAATGGTTGGTTAGGTAAAAAGTTTCTGGTTTTAATGGGTGTGTGTCAGGGTTGTCCCTTAAGTGCACTTTTGTACTTATTTGCATTGGACCCATTAATTAGAACTGTACACACTTCTTCTGATATACATGGTGTTTCATTTTCTAGTAGTGACCCCAAAATTAAATGTACAGCATATGCGGATGATATTTGTTTTATTATTAGTGACATCCCTTCTTCACATTGCTTAGAAATAGTTTTGCATGAATTTTCTTTATGTACTAGTGCTGTTATAAATTATAATAAGTGTAACTGTATACCCCTTCAAGTTTTAGATATCTCAGTTGCGCATGTAATAGGTATTACAGTTGTATGGGAAACCTGTTCTATTCCTGGCATGCATTTTGGAGCGGGTGATTTGGATTATATCAATTGGAAAATTAAATTACAGGAAGCCCAAGCTAAGGTAGACATATGGAATAAGTGGTAGTTATCCAAATTAATGAGGGTTTTTATGGTTAAAACCTTTTTGTTACCCCTGTTTTTATATTTAAGCTCAATTTTTAGTCTCCCCTTGAGTCTGGAAACACAGATTTATAGTTGTTTTTTTTCATGCATTTGGGGTAGCAGATTAAACCCTATAAAACGTAGTTTACTTCTTCGAGATTGTAACCAGGGAGGTTTAAATATAATTCAACCTATTATTTTTTGTTTTACTATGTTTCTGTATACAAATCTATGGCCTATAATTAACAGAATTCACAAATTTTGGACACCATGGCTTCAGGATTCAGTGGGGGAGATGGTATCTATTTGGCCAGAGAATGCACCAATCCCTAGACAACGGTCTATAGCTGCTCTTTCTCCCACTCTGAAAGTATGTTTTGGGAAAATAAAATTATGGGCAATTTCCAAAGGCTCCTTTATCCAATTTTCCAGAAAGAAATTGTATGCATTTATAATCCAACGATATTTTCAAGATATAGCCCCATTTGATATTTATGCTCCACATCAACATTTGGCAATTGGTAATATGCTGACTTCCCCTCGGGTACCCCGTAATATGTGGGATGTGTTGTGGCTGACCCTTTATGGAAAACTTAATGTTAGAGGAAATTTGAAACATAAACAGATTTCGGAACGATATTGTCTAAGAGAAACTTGCTCCCATATAATTGAGACCATGGAACATTTCTTTTTTGAATGCCCATTTATTATCGAATTTTGGAGTACTGTCCAATCTAAGTGGCCAACATCTTCTTTTTTTCAGTTAACCACAGAAATATTGTGTAGGTATTTTACCCTTTCTGTGGCCTAAACATGATAGGGTTACTATGTGGTTATTTCTTGTGTGTTTTAAATTTTATATTTGGTTTGTCCGCTGCTGGCTCACTATTCAGCAACGTCTCTTTTCTAAAGAAGAATTGTTCTATTTGGTGGATACTGCTATGAAGAATTTTTGACTTCATGATCTGCATAATGTTTCATCACCTTTATTTAAATCCAGATGGGACTCTGTGGCTTGGTTGTGACTTTTTGTACACCTTAAGGTGCCTTTAATTTAATAATATATACTGTAATTACTTACAAATATAGGTTATACTGTCAGTGTTTCCTTTTCTTTAAATTTAGATTTAGCTTGTGAGCTGTATCACAAGTTCGAATGTGTTTTACTTTCCAAGTTATTTTGATTTTCCCTACTCCTGTTAATGGAGGTTTAGGATTTTGTACTTTTGTGACCCTTTAAAAACTGTTTCTTTAATGTATACCATAATACTTTTTTATGTTTCCCCATGTTTTGTAATTATTTTTGTGAGTTGTATCACATTGTGGTTATGGTTTACTTTTCAGTTTAATAAAAACCCCTAGTCTTTTTGATAAGTGCTATGGGATCTTTAACATCCACCTGAACTACCACCAATCCAGGCAGATGGGACCTCGGTTTAACGTCTCATCTGAAAGACGGCACCTCAGAAGTGCAGCACCCCTCTCATGCTGCACTAGAGTGTCAGTACTGGGATATTAACCCAAGTGCCAGAAGTGGGAACTGAACCCACAGCCCTCTGATCTCCTGGCCTCAGAGGCAAGTGTGCTACCTACTGAGCCACTGACACTGCTCAGTGGTAGTGATAGTGATTCCAATATATAAATAGCTACTCCACTTCCCTTTTTCTTTCCCATTCTGTCATGGTGGAGCAGGTAATAACCAGCCATTTGACACGCGGTGTCAGAGATATGTGACTTGAGCCAGGTTTCAGAGATCCTGATAACATGAGGTTTGTGGAGGGTGACTTTATGTAGTGACTTCAAAATTACCATTTGGCACACTTACTTAGTTTAGAAGATGGCCGCCATGCTGGGCAGCCTGTAAGCAGCAATGGAATAGCCACAGGATTGTTTTAATTTTATTTTAACTTTTATGGTTTTTGTTAATTTAAATTTGTTTATCGAAGTTGATGCGTTTTATGTTATTCATTTTTGCTTTGTTTTTGATCCGTTTTGTTTATTTATCGGTCTTGGTGGATTGCATTGACTCTTTTTTATGAATTGGAATGAGAAAAGATTGTCCTTGGATTATTCCTGGAGTGTGACTACTGTGAAGCACTGCTAGCGAGACTAAAAATCTGGTAACAGAGCGAAAGAAATTCCCTTGCCTTAGTAGCTGGGCTGTGAAGTGTGAAACAGAGTTGGAGGCTGGATTGTTTTGTATTCTGTTGCAGTGGAGGAGAGAGTTGGAGTCAGTTGGCTTTTTTGTAGGGAAGCAAGTTTGTCAATTTCCCCTGAGAGGAATTTCTTCTCGGCCCTGACCTGACCTAGTGGTGTGCTATGGGCTTGCTGCTGTAGGGTGGTTGGCTCTGTAGTGCTTCCATTCGGCTGGATGGTAGCTGGTGGGTGGCCATAGTGCAGAACGGGTCTGGGGAAGGGTTTTGTGGCTGGGTTGAGTTTAGGGAATGCTGTCGATGGAATTAGCTAATAAAATAACTTTAGCCCAACTCCAGTTGGAATGAAGACTGCGAGGAGACGTGAAACAAATTCAGCTACCTGAATCTATGTGATCTGTGATTAAAGCAGGGAGTGACAGTGGCTGGTCCATATGTAAAATCTGAATTGAATCTGGATTAAGAAGTAAAATCATATTAGAGAACTGATTTTAGAATTTATCGCTGGGATTCATGACTGTTTATGGTTCTTTGTGGAAGTGAGAGCCCACAGGAGGGACTGAATTGCATTCATGGCTCCTTGAGACATGAGCTCTATGTCTAACTTTTTATTTTATTTATTTATTGAATTTTGATGACCGGGTAGGCCCACTGGGCCCTGGAGGTCCCTTTTTCAGGGGCGACCCGGGTGAGACAACAAATTACAGGTAACAGATCAGTACAGTCATGTAATTGTAAAGTATTTAACAATAAGAATACATAGGTTTACAGGCGGCAGGTAGTGTAAGACATGCAGGCAGTAAGGACATAGAGGTTACACATAATGAGACCGTTTTACATCCCAAGTTAGTGATTAGGTTGAGAGTGCTCTGGTAGGCAAGCAGTAGCTAAAGACCTGGGGTTAGCTTCTTTGTGGGCATATTGGAATGGGGATAAGAGGGACAAAAGTGCACCCCATCTTTAGGGGGAGGTCCGTTATGCAACCAGGATGGCTATGCAAGGTCAGGTCTAATGAGCTACCAGGATGGCTGTACATGGTCAGGTCCTGTAACAAAGACATGTGCTCCTGTCGAGCAGGTGTCCCTTGAGCTTTGTCCAGAAGCTGGAGATGGACACAGCCTCCCGTACCTCCAAGGGGAGGTTGTTCCAGGTGGAAGGGGTGGTGTATGCAAAGGACCTGGACCCGGCTTTAGTCCTAGTCTTGGGAACCACGAGGAGAGTTTGGCCTGATGAGCGCAGGCACCGTGGGTTGGGTTTCATCCTAATGAGACCATTCAGGCTGGGGGGAGGTGTGGGACCCAGTAGCTTGAATGTAAGGCAGAGGGTTGGGTAGGAGAGGCGAGCTTCCAAGGCGGCCACCTGAGCCTAGATTGGGCCTCGCAGTGGTGAGTCCTCGGGTGTGACATAGTGGCAAAGTGGACTATCTTGTTGTACAAGGTCTGCAGCCTCCTAACTCCGTCACAGCCACGCCCTGGAGAATCGGGCTGCGTGGGTGAGCTTTGGGAGGAGTCACGCTGGCAGTAAGCTACCCTAGCTTCAGGGATAATCTGGTCCTTTAGTCTATAAAGGATTCCAAGTTTCCCATGGATGGCTTTGGTGATTTGGTCTACGTGATTTTTTAGTGTGAGGCCTTGGTCCAGGGTAAGGCCAAGGTATTTGGTGTCGGTGACCACCTCAAGTTTTACACCCCCCCTGGACTGGAGTTGTAGAAGATGTGACCTCTCAGATCCCAGGGATCTAGGACCAAAGAGCATTACCTTTGTTTTGTTGGTGTTTAAAACCATTTTGTTCAGAGTGAGCCAGTCCTCCATCTGAAGGATGTCTTCTTGGAGGGCTGTCTCCAACTCAGGTAAAGTAGGGGAAGCTCTGTAAATGACCGCATCATCCGCGTACTGGATAACGCTACTGCTCCTGCAGTGTGTATGCAGATCATTTATGAACAGTGTAAAGAGAAGGGGGCCGGTTGACCCTTGAGGTGCCCTTCTTTGAGATAGACTAGCTTGGAGACTTTGTCCTCCACTTGACCCTCTGGGTGCGTCCAGAGAGATAACTCTTGAACCAACCCAGTGAATGGGTGTCAAGGCCAAGTGAGCGCATTTTTGTAGTAGAAGGTTGTGGTTTACCAAGTCGAATGCTTTAGATAGGTCAATAAAGACCGCCCCTGTGCTGACCCTCGTCATTATTGCTCAGTACATCTGCTGAGAGTTTAGTTAGCGCAGTATCCGTCCTATGCTTGGCTCTGAAGCCATGCTGTGATGAGTGAAGATTGCCCGGTGGATTTCTAGGTATTCTCAGAGTTGGGAGCAGACTAGCTTCTCCTGTACTTTGCAATGACACACAGCAAAGAGATGGGCCTGTAGTTCTCAATGGGTCAGTTGGCCCTCCCTTGTGTATAGGAATCACTAGGGCCTGTTTCCAAAGCTTGGGTACAGACCCTCCATAATAGACTGGTTTATCAGCCAGGTTAGGGGCTTAGCTAAAGCTGGAGCCCCCTCCTTGAGGATTCTGGTTTGGATCCCATCGGGGCCCCCAGATCCTCTCGAGTGTAGGGATTTAAGGATGATCAAAACCTCCTTTTCCCTGACCAGCCTCAGGTGAAACAAAGGGCGGTCAAGGTCTGGGGGCTGTTGAGCGTTTGGCTCACTCCTCCTGTCAGGGGGTCCCGTCTTGTAAGCATCCAGGTTCGTGAAGTAACTGTTAAGGGACTCAGCAATGAGAGATCCCCCATCGATTAATTGCCCATTAGCCAAGATTGGGCTGGGTGTAGTTTTTTTGCTCCCTTTGAGGAGTTCATTAATGTGCGATCAGAAGATCCTGGGATTGCCTAGGTTAGTTTTTTGAAGGTTGGTGATATAGTCTTTTTTAGCTAACTTTATGGCCTTTTTGCATTGGTTTCTAAGGGCCCTGTAACTGGCTAAGTCCCCGGTAGCATTGATTTCCTGTACTTTTCCAGGCCTTGTCCGGGTGGACATCAGAGCTTTAGAGGAGGCAAGATCCACTTATAGCAGCTTCCCTTTACTCTGTGGGTTTCATAGGAGCTAAGAGGTCAATAATTCTAGTGAGGGACATCTGGAAAAATTTAACGGCATCCTCCAGGTTAGGAAGGTGTCTTATATTGCTCCAGTCGATCCCATTTAGGTACCCAATGAATTGGTCAGGGAGGAAGTTAGAAGTCCTAGTAGTAATAATCCTAGGCGGGACTTTATTCACACAGTTCTTCCAGATGGCAAATACCGATGAGTGGTCGCTCAAGGCATCGGCCAAGGTCCCTGCCATTTTTACATTGCTGTGGGTAGAAGCCAGGACCCAGTTGATTATGGTATGCTTTCCTGATGCATGGTTCATTCTGGTCGGTAGGGAGATGACTTGGGTGAGCGAGGAATCATTTAATATACCATTGATGGCAGACTTCTCCTCAAGAGGCCCAGTTTAGGTTGAAGTCGCCCAGTAAGATAAGCTCAGAAGCAGATTCTGCTAGGTTCTTCAGGCGCATCCAGAGAACCGAGCGCATTGGTGAGAGGCTATATCGCAGCCTATTGTGAGTGCTTAGCCCCACCTAGAGTGAGCCGTATAAGGATTGCTTCTATGTCGGGGTCATGCCTTGAGGCATGCTAATGAGGAGGATGTAATTGTGTTCCTTACATATACCAGAACCCCACCCCTCTTCTCGAGGTCTGTCCTTCTCTGTAGAAGGCGTATCAGAGGCAGCTACCTCGTGATCCAGAATGTGGGGCTTTAGCCAGGTCTCTGAGACTGCTAGTATGTCTGGTTTGTAGACAGCTAGCCATGCTTGGACTTCGTGAATCTTAGGTCTCAGGCTGCGGATGTTCATATGCACCAACCTCAGACCCTTGGCTCCATCCCAGGCCTTATCTGATGGGGAAGAACTAGATACGTTTGATGTCCCTGGGCCTGGGTTAGGCTGGATGTCTCCCGCCAGTAGCAGCAGCGCTGCTAGCAAGCCCAAGAGTGAGGGTTGAGTGGATAGAACCAGTGTAGATGGGCATGGGGTTAAGCTCCTAAAGAGAGAGAAGGGATCGATGAGTATCCCTTTCCTAGAAATTCTCAGCCACTAGGAGAGGATGTTGCACCTGGAGGAGGGGCAGCTGTAGTGTCTTGCCATATGCATTCCCGCCACACAGGCATAAGGGGGCAGTTGGTATTACTAATGAGCCAATCCATCCCTAGTTGGGCCAGAATATAAATCAAAGCCAAGAGGATGCCCTTGTTCCAGTTCCCAGGGTTCATCTTGAAGCTTTTCAGGGCCACCGCATGGATCTCAGGTCTCTGACCTAGTGGGTTGAGGAACCAGGAACTGGCGTCAATCCTCTGCGGTGCAGGCGCATGCAGCAGCGTCAGCTGAGGATACCAGAGCAGGTTCAGCCTCCAATCTAGATGTGTTAGGCAAGCCCGACTCGCTACCTTTGGGATAACGGTTCCCAGTCAAACCTACTGTTATTTAGAACAATTAATTTTAGAGGAGACACGAAATCAAGTCAACAGCAGGGGTGCAGTTGGAGTATCCCAGTGAGACAAATATTAGTACCAAGGATCCCTATCAGACTCTGGATAAGAGGCTGATTATTAACTAAATATTAATTAACTTTAGTATTGGTACCACTGTGACCAGACTTAACTATCAGCAGGGTAGGGTGGGATTTAAACTATGCAATCACATTTCCTATTATTAATTAAGAGTAAGCAGCAAACCAGTTGGCTATATGATTAAGCTTACGCAATCACAATTTTTTTTCTCAGCGTTACAGTAGGCTAACAGTACTTAGAAGCAGTTGCTATGAGGGCTGTAGTTGGCAGGAGTGAACAGAGATTAGCTAGGTAGAAACAAGAAGTCAATAAGTGTCAGAGTCATGAGGCAGTTGCCCAGAGTGGCAGGCTGCCTCAAGTTTAGGCTAGCAGTTAGGTTTGAAGAATCTGCCCTGGTAGAGGCTCTGTGGTGAGACCGGCAGCTGCAGATGGAGAGAGAGGCAGGTACCCATGGCAGGATCTTAGTTCTGCAGGTCGCAGCTTTAGAGGCGAAACCGGACTGCAGGCGTCACCAGGAGCTCCTCCTAGGATGGTAAGCCTCGGGACCATAATTGGAGGATATAGTAAGGGGCAGGGCTACAGCCAAAATCGGCCTATTTAAGATCCCACTGACTCAGGGCGGGTGGGCGGAATTTCTAAACAGGTGAGTCGGACCCCTGTGGCTCTCCGCTGGTTGGCGCGGCGATTCTCTGGATCGGGATCAGCAGGCAGATGGTCCGAGGGAGGTCCGTCCAGCTAGGAGAGCTGCTGTTTTTATCTCCTGTTTCTTGGATAAAAGGAGTGATAAAGCTGATTAAGAAGAAATACTGGATTGACTAGGACTGCTAAGTGAACTGAAACTTTTTGTTGAGTGAATATTTTATTTTTATTAATTTTATCATTTATTTTATTTTATGTTAGTTTAAATAAGTATTAATGTTGTAATTTGTATTATTCTCCCCTTCTGTGTGAGAGACAGTGGGTGGGATTTGTAAACCTTCCCTCTTTTCCCCCACTTTGTGAGAGAGAGTGGAGAAGTTGCCGTCTGAGAGTGGTTTGGTTTCGTTTTGTTAATAGTTGTTTATTTAGTATTATGTTTTTGATTTAAAAGTAGGGAGTGGGGCAGTTTTTATTAAGGGGGTATATTAGGAATAAATAAAAGTGTTGATTTAGTGGGGTTTCTTATAATTTAGTATTACTGTTAGAATCTGAATGTGTTGGGTTGGTAAGAACACAGTCAGGCGGTACTCCCCCTCAAGACTGAAGGATTTCCGATCATTTGAATGTCCCGTACTTCCTTCAGAAGTTTATAGGAAATGCCTAATATTCGGCATTGTGAGATGAAGGAGTGGAGGGAATGGGAAAAGAGTGGGCGGATAGGGACAGTTAGAACCAGGAGGCACCCTGGGGTGAAATGTATACAGGAGCGAGGTCCATCATGTCTTGTATCCATACCCAAGGGCACTGACTTGATCAGGCAAGAGGTGGAGTCATCCTTGGAGTCTTGTCCCTTTTGGGTGGTGTTAAGCAATGCTAGGTCTATCAGAAATAAGACTGCTTTGGTGGCAGATCTTGTTACATCTGTGGACTTAGCTTGCACCACTGAGACCTGGCTTGATGAAAATGCGGGCCCCATTTTGAAGTCTGCAGTTCCGGCCAGGTTCTAGGTGATTCACCACCCAAGAGTGGACTGTAGGGGCAGGGGAGTTGCAGTCTGTTTTAGACTGGAACTGGACCTCAGGGAGGTGCCAGTTGGATGTACAAGCTCCTTTGAATGTATTGTGGGTGTAGGTGCAGGCTTCAGGATACTTCTCATTTATCATCCACCAGGTGATGGGAGGGAATTCCTGAGAGAGGTTGTGGACTTCATTGCTGAGAAGGTATTGAAATCCCTCTGATGGTTAATTCTGGGGGATTTCAATGCCTGGGTCAAAGATGAACTCGTGCCTTTTGGTCAAAACCTCCTCCAATTGATGGATTCATTGGGCCTGACATGGGTTATTACCTCTGCAACCCACTGGGGGGACACTCATTGGACTTGATATTCCATCTGGAGATGGAAATCTCTGGTGTGGATGTGGAGCCCATCCGTTGATTAGACTATCACACCCTGAGATTCAGTTTTGTGGCCCCCCGAAAGAGGCCTGCCCCTAAGGAGATAGTACAGTTCCGTCCTTTGGGGGGAGTTACCTCAGAAGGCCTAATGATGGAGCTGGACTTTTGGCATTTCCAATGGATAGCACCAACCCAGGGTCCTTAGTGCTAGCCAATAATAGGGCAGTAGTGAGGGCCTTCGATGCCATTGCTCCATTCCGTGATCATCCTTGTACTCTCCATCCAGGGGTTCCATGGTTTACCATGGAGATCCGTGAGTTGAAGAGACAGGGCTGAAGATTGAAGAGATGCTGGCAGAAAACTCACCTGGAAGTGGACAGGCTTAGACTGTTAGATCATTATAAGATCTATCAGTTAGTAATTTCCCATAAGAAGGCAGAGTTCCTTTCCAAGGAAATTGCTACAGCGAAGAATAGAATGGCCCCGCTCTTCCGGACTGTGGACAGACTGTGCAATCCAGTCTGTCTCCAAGCTGGTCGAGTGTTGTCACAGTTACAGTGTGAGGAATTCATGATGTTCTTTATTGATAAGGTGTTCACTATCAGGGATGAGATCAGCCAGCATCTCCCCATTGGGTCTTGCAGTGATCAGCCGAGAGACACAAATGCCCAACTAACTTGGTTCACCTTCAGTCAACCGTCAGTCATGGATAGAGTGAGGATCATCCAGACTTTGCATCCAACCTGCTGTAGTTTGGATCCATGTCCTACTCACCTACTTGTGGGGTGTGTAGAGGTTATTGGCCCGATCCTTCCTGGGATAGTTGCGGTATCACTGGAGAGAGGGATCTTTCCTGATCCCTTGTAGGAGGCAATAGAATGCCCCCTTTTGAAAAAGCCCTCTCTTGATCCCGACTGCTCAGAAAACTACAGACTGGTTTCAAATCTTCCCTTTTTGTGGAAGATTATTGAGAAAGTGGTCGTCTTGCAGCTGGAGGACCATTTAACCATCCACAGTATTTATGACCCTCTCCAGTCTGGCTTCAGGAAACGGCATAGTACTGAGACGGCTCTTGTATGGGTATTAAATGATCTCCTGATGGCGAGAGATTGGATAACTCGCTCTGTCTTTGTTCTCCTTGATCTCTCAGCAGCGTTTGACATCGTGGATCATGGGGTGCTGCTCAAATGCCAATGGTTTCTTTGTGGACTAAGGGGGGTGGTCCACAGCTGGTTTAAATCTTTCCTGAAGGGTAGGACTCAGAGAGTAGTGTCAGGGATTTATTCTTCAGCCTCTCACTGCCTGTACTGTGGGGTGCCACAGGGTTCGGTGTTGTCCACCATGTTATTTATTGTCTAGTGCACTTACCCGGTCAACAGAAACTAAATAAATAAAATAAATAAATAAAAAATTTGTGGTGTACACGCTTCCATCGGGGGACATTATAAGACAATATGGGTTGAAGTTTCATTGCTATGTCAATGATTTTCAACTCTATATGTCTTTTATGCCCGAGCAGGAGTCTGAGTCAAGTACATTATTAAAACAACTGCCTCCTGGAGATACAAAACTGGATGAGTACCAATTGGCTGAAGTTGAACCCAGGAAAAACAGAGATATTGGTGGTGGAACTGGGGGTGAGGATGTCAAGTTCATGGGCGGTAAAACCCTCAGGTTTATTTCTGGGGGGGAACCCGCTTATGGCATCTGATCAGGTACATAACCTTGATGTTATATTTGATGAGGGCCTGACCCTGAGGGTGCAGGTGTTGGCCGTAGTCAAATCATCCTTTTTTCATCTAAGGAATATAGCACGGGTGAAATGCTTGGTTCCATCAGAGGATCTTCCTACCCTGGTCCACGCCCTTGTTGCCAGTCATCTCGATTACTGCAATGCCCTTTATCTAGGGCTGCCAAGAGTGGATATTCACTGCTTGCAGCTGGTGCAAAATGCGGTGGCTAGGTTGTTAACTGGGAAGCCCAAGGTCCAACCACATAACACCTGTGCTTCACGAGTTGCACTGGCTGCCTGTACAGTGGCGGATCACTTTCAAGGTCATGTTGATGACCTATAAAGCCCTACACAGTTTGGGACCCCACTACCTGGAAGAACTCCTGACTTCTTACTGTCCCTCCCGCTCCCTCCGATCCTCTGGTGAGGGATTGCTAGAGATTCCAAGGGTAACCTTAAAATCATCTGGTGGAAGAATGTTTGTCTTTATGGCTCCTACCCTGTGGAATTCCCTACTTTGCCAGATATGAAATAGCCTTACTGTGGAGGGTTTTAAAAAAGCTCTAAAGACCTTCCTTTTTAATCAAACATTATCAGTGACATAAACTATGCTAAATTTGTTATGGATAAAATGTTATTTATTATTGTGGTTTTAAGGCTGTTTGTGGAATTTTGTAAAGGCGCCCTGAGTTTGGGAAGGGTGCCTTATAGAAATAAACTTTATATTACATTTTACATTATGTTACCCAGGATTGAAGCTCCATGTACTTTGAGGGTATGCTGCATATATTTAGGTGAGCAATTTTCAGTCCATAGGGGTTAGTCCAGCAACTACGTGTGGAGGTAATAGGGATGTTTTCTGGGCCAGGGTTGATCTCTATGTCTCCTGCAAGTAAAAGCAAGGAGAAAAAGAGGAGGAGGTAAGTGGGAGCTGGTCATGGTGAAAAGAATAAGCCAGAGTAAAGGAAGGAGCCAAGAAGCCTTTTCTCTGCATTAGATAGGAACAGGAGGGTATGTGGGCCATAAGTTGTACATTCCCACCTGAATAGTCCAGATAGGGGGTCTAATTGTGGTAGAGACACAAAGAACTTGCACAAATTTGCTTGGTCATGTGCTAGTGCCAAGGCAAAGGAGTCAACCACCCAGAGGGTGCTGAATAGTGTGGCTATCAGCACTGGTGTTAATACTGTAAGTAATTCATTGCTGGAAAGGCTGAAAATGGTGTAGTAGGTAGCTGGAGGTAAAACTGAGCCAGCAATGGTGTGTCAGCTGTGAAACTAGCCGGAGCACAGGGCAATTTCGGTAAAATGCCTGGAAAGAGTCACTGTAATATTGCTTTACTGCGTGGGGGGGGCAATGATACTAGTTCTAATTATGTGACTTAGTTGAAAATTCAGCTAAGGCAAAGGTGCCAGCTACTGGGAAGGTTTGGCTGTTACTGGGTATGTCACCATAGGCAGTGGAAGTGTAAGAATTAAAAAATAAGTAGAATTAGGGTGATGTCCCTTACAATAAGGCATGTTACAGCAGTAATTGAAAGGAGTTAACTGGAGTGGGTGATTTAGGTTTAATCTCCTTAGGAAGGGAAGGTTTGGTTTCTGGGGATAGAAAACCAGCTGACTGTGGGATTCCAGTGGGAGGAGTTCCTGGACAGAGACTATATAACAAACTGTCAGACAAAGGGAGGGAGGATGGGCCAAAAAAATCAAGTGAGAGCAGGCTCTGGCATAAAGGTCCCTCAGCGAGCAACTAGCTTGATTTAGAAAGCTGCATAAGGAGGGGGAATAAAAACTAATTTTTAAATACTGAGTTGCTAAGTTAAGGAGTGCAGGTGAGCCTACAGCTCATAGGTTCAATGATGGAGTCAATGCTCATGCTCACACAAAGATCCAAGCAATGGTGCCAAATTTAAAATTTACGAATAAACAATGTTAAAGGGAAATCCATGGTGTAGGCTAACAGGGATGTCACATTTTTTATGTGGACTTTCTTATGCATTCTAGATTATTGCGGAGACTATTGTGGTAGCACAGAAACACAACTCAGGTCATTAATAGCAGGTAGCTCATCAGACACATATTTGTTAGGTGAATGGCATCATAATATCGGTGTTTTATTCTTCACCAATGCTAACTTCATTTATTTTTATGACTTTACATTAATATAATTTTTTTCCATGTTGGTTATGCAGTCCTTGAAAATTTACACATATGTGGTTATGAAAAATGGACATTTTTTGTCACAATGAAAAATTAATTAGGAATATATTTGTAAATTTTCAACAGCACCCTAGAAGAAGCCACCTAGTGGCAAAATGTTGGGACTTGGCTGAAGAAAGAAATAACATACTATTTAAAAAAATGTCAATAACTTTGAAGTCGTATGATTACTAGAGTGGTGGTATTTGCTCTTTTTAAATTTTAAGTTTACAGCTGGAAGGGGGCACTCTATCAGTTGAGCAGGCGTACCTGTTTTCAGCCCTTGAGAGGGCAGGAAGCAGCTCCTGTAGCTATGGCCATGGGTGGAGGAATGCCCAGGGGGGCTTTGGCACAGTCTGTAAATAAAGGGAGAAAACATTAGCAGGAGGAAGGGGAAGAACTCTCTGAGTAGACAGGGCAGAGGGGGAGGGGAAGGATAGGATGGCTAAGGTAGGATTCGTGGAGAAAAGAGAGAGAGAAATGGAGATGGGATGAAGAGAAGAGGAGAAGGTTAGTTAACAATGCAGAAAAGAAAAAAAGCTGAAGTTCAAGGCAAGGTAGATGCAGATTTTAGAGTTAACAGGAGTAAGAAAGGTGAAATCAGGGGCTCAAGCAGAAGATTTTAAGCATTACTGTTCAAACTAAATCCAGGTCCACCTACCTGTTTCTTTTCCCCAACTGAGTTATCTGGCATGTCCAAGAAAGGGTTATTAATCGCCCTTATCAATATCAGAAGTTTTACCTATCACCATGCAGAACTTGAAGCCTGGGTGAAACTCTACAATCCCTGATGTACTCTGCCTTACAGAAACTTGGCTAAAACCCAGTATACCTGGTAACACAAGCTCCTTGCCTAACTATTCCCTGTTACGGTGGGATAGATCCTCTTCCAAGCATGGAGAGGGAGTTGCCCCGTTCTTCAAAAACCACCTCAATATCTCTGTTGTCCCAGCATCTGCCTCTCCCGCAGTGTGCAAATTCATACAGGCAACTATTGTAGTGGGGGAAAAGAAGCTTCATATTATCTGTGCCTATAATCCCCCCTGCTGGGGACATAGTAGGTCTTCAAGAACTCCTTGACATCACCTCCCAGAGTATAAATCATAATGATGCTGTCATCCTAGATGATCTTAACCTCAGTTGGTTAGGGTCAACTCAAATCTTCTTGCAATCACTCACGCTTAGTTATAATTTTCACCAGTTGATCTCTGAAGCAACTAGAGCCAAGTCACCCCATCAAACGAGTACACTCCTAGAATGGGTGATGGTTAACTGTATGGAACATGTGTTGAAGCAGGAATCCTTGTGGATGCACTAACAGACCACTCACCCACTTTTTGTACCCTATCTATGGCTGCGCCTCCATCTCCTCCATCAAGATTAATCATGTTTACAAATCTAGCTCATATTGACCAGGATGCATTTCTCTATGATGTCTCCAATATCAACTGGACAGGTATCTATCAAACAAAGGATATGGAGGTTGCTCTACAGATATTCATAAATGAATTTCTTGCCATTCAATGTAAACATGACCCCACGATTACTAGGAGGGTCAGAGGAAAACAGATGAGGTGGCTACATAAAGACCTCCTTGCTAATCTGCGCTGGAGGGACAAGTTCTGGATTTGCTACTAACAAACTGGCCTACAGTCAGACCTTATTGTCTATCATGAACTAAGGAACAGATGTAAGTGACAAGTTAGAGCTGCTAAAAGCAATTACTGCAAGGACCTTCTATAAAGCTCAGCTTGTGACCCAAGGAAATTCTGGGCCCATGTCAAAACATTTCTGGGTACCTCACAGTCGGTCACTCCTGATGAAATGATCATAAATGGGGCACATTGTAATGATCCTAGGACCATCTCAAACAGTTTCAACAATCTTTTCACTGATCTGTCACACTGTACCTTGGCTTTACAACCTAGTGGATCGCACTCCAATCTACCTACCACGCTACCATCAGACAGTCATACTGTCCAATCGTATGATGTTCTTCCAGCACCACCATTCTATTTCAAGGCTATGTCAAACGTGGATGTTTTGAAATTGCTGAGATCCATATCTGCCAATACCAGCTCTGGTTTTGACTCATTGGAACCTCATCTCCTTAAGCTGGCTGCTCCACTCATTGCCTCTCCGATTGCCAGAATCTACACTTTTTTCCTTATCCATAGCATCATGCCGGACCTATGGAAATCTGCAAGAGTAATGCCTATCTTTAAAAATGGTGACCCAAAGGGCATGGCCAATTACAGGTCTATTGCAATTCTCTATGTCCTTAGCAAGTTTCTAGAGAAAATAGTTGCATCACAGACCATCAACTACCTTACATGCTGCAATATCCTCTCAGACACCCAGCATGGTTTCAGAAAAGGACATAGCACCACCATGGCTCTTCTTCAACTAACTACTGATATTCTGTCCAACATGGATTCTGGAACATTCACAGGTGCCATCTTTATTGACCTCACTAAGGCTTTTGACCTTGTAGACCATCCCCTGCTTCTCCCCATTCTCCATAAATTCCATTTCTCTACCCCTGTTGTGGACTGGTTCTATAGCTACCTGTCAAACAGGTCACAAGCTGTCAAACTGAACTCCTCCCTGTCCAACATGTCTACTATCGACCTTGGGGTCCCCCAGGGCTCTATCTTTGGGCCCCTTCTGTTCTCAATTTTTATCAACAATGCAGCTGAGGTCCTAGAATCCTGCTTGGCTATTCTCTACACTGATGACCTTATCATCTATACTAGTTCTGCTAGTATTACCTGCATAAACACATCACTTACTTCAGACTTCAATAAGGTCTTAGACTGGCTACTAGACCATAAGCTTGTACTAAATGAAAAGAACACAAAAGCCATGCTTCTAGGTCCTGCACCAAAGATTAAGGCCTGTTCTAGTTTGCTGGAGATTCTTCATCCAGGAGGAATTCCACTTGAAAATGTTACTTCCTTCAAGTACCTTGGGATCCTGCTGGACCAATCCCTGGATTTTAATCTTCACATTCAGTCCTCATGCAAAGCTGTAAACTCAAAACTGGGAGTAGCTTACAAAATGAGCTATATGCTTATACCCTCAGCAAAATTAACAATTGCCCGAAGTATTCTGCTCCCAACCCTTACTTATGGTGCCTCCATTCTTACCTCTGCCCATAAAACCTCCCTACTAAAATGGGACTTAATTTATAAAAATATATGCCGATTTGCCTCTTCGTCACCTCGACTCAAACATCACTGTCTTCTTTATAAGTATCTGAATTGGCTCTCGCCCTCTGCCAGTAGACAATACTACCTCGGATCACTAATGGACTTGATCATCTGGGAAAAAAACATCCCAGCTGGCAGCGTTGCTGATTCCTCAATCATCCTTCCATGGCCTGTGATCAACTGACAATTCCTTGCTCTATGTTCCGAGATGTCAGATGACTAAAGACACAGGGGCCTTCAAGTTCTCTTCTCCCAGGCTATGGAATGCTCTTCCACTCAACCTCCAGCTGTCTCAGTCTCATTTTAGATTTAAAAGTGAATATCATCATTATCTATCATTAGCTGATGCTTGTACATGCTTTGACCCAACCTGAAGCTCCTGAGACTTATCAATAATGTCACCCCTGCTCTAATCCAGCTCCAAGACTAGCTCCTCTTCCTCTCCCCATATTTTTCCTTCTCTTTGTAAATAACTTCGTGACTACTAGCTCTCTTCCTTCTTGAACCTTGTTACTTACCATGCACTGTTGTTTTGCCAATTACCACCCCTGACCTTCCTTCTATCAGTCTTTCTTGTTATGTTTGAACATTCCTCACTTTTCTCTATATATAACCTTACTCTCTTATTAACCCTTTCACTCCACAGGTCAGATCTGTGGTTTCTGCATTCATTATATATCTTACTGCCATTATTTGTATAATGCTTGCCATTATTTTTTGTTTCTACTCATTGTAGTTTTGTAGCACTGCTGTACTGTTCCTCTATTTGTATTACTGTACCCATGTTGCTGTTGTTCCACTGTTCTGTTTTTGTTGTGCTCTCCCAGGTCGTGCCTAAAAATAGTCATTTTATGGCTAGTGCACCTACCCAGTTAACAAAAACGAGGTAAATAAAATTTCACTATATGAAAACTTTGGTTAACTCACTCGTTGAGGAAATTTTGTTCAGTAAGACCTTGCTAATTCACTAGCTAAGGAGATAAAGTACATAGAGGAATAAATGCAGAGTTTGGAAAACTTACTTGCTGTAATAGTACTATGAAATGAGACCTTGCTACACAAATTACAAGTACAGTGTAATAAAACTACATGAAGCTGCCTAGCAGGAACAGTGCTGGAAAAATACACAGGTCTACTTGAGATTTATTGGATTGCAGGTCATGCCCTGTTACAGTCACTTAACTAACAGTACAGAAGAAGCAGTTCTACAAAAATCTCACTTGCTAGAGAAAAATCTTACAGATACAATAAAATCTACTGCACTACTAGAAAATCAAACTGGTCTGCAGATCATGCAGTATTCCAGTCACTTAACAAACAGTACATATTGAAAATGATGTAGGCAGGTGAAAAATCAATTGAGAGCAGGCTCTGGCACAAAGGTCCCTCAGTGAGCAACTAACTTGATTTAGAAAGCTGCTTAAGGAGGGGGAATGTAAACTAATTCTTAAATATTGAGTTGCTAAGTTAGGGACTGCAAGTGACCCCACAGCTCCTAGATTCAAGGATGGAGTCAATGCTCATGCTCACACAAAGATTTGATTAATGGTGCCAAATTTAAAATTTACAGCTGGAGGGGGGCACTCTATCAGTTGAGCAGGTGTACCTGTTTCCACCCTTGAGAGGGCAGGGAGCAACTCCTGTGGCTATGGCCATGGGTGGAGGAATGCCCAAGGGGCTTTGGCACAGTCTTTTTTTGTCCCTTGAGAGGGCAGGGAGCAGCTCCTGTAGCTACGGCCATGGGTGGAAGAATGCTCGTAACCAGGGGTTCAGTTAATTTATTTTTAGTGTAAGTCTAATCCTTCTATTAGTCAAAATCTGGAAGTGATTTCAATGTTATGGAAGTCAAAATACTTCCTAGATACCACAGTCTGGAAGCCAGTATCCTAGAAAGGATCAATTCATGGATGTCAATATGCACATTAGTGGTAAAATACAATTTCTTTTGGAAAAAATCCATCATTTCTTGGCTTCTGTGAGTAAAGTTTTCAAAGTTATCCATTTTGTTTTTTACATTCAGAAGTCAATGACTTCCTCCCCTTTATTATGGAGGTTTTTACTTTATTTTTTGAAGTCAAATACTCTCAAAATGGAGGTAACTGAAGCCCTGCTCGTACCCAACTTGACACTGATATCCTTTTGTGTGCTGTCTTTGCACACTGGGACTTAATCCAATCAAGCAGACCAACCTGGCTGTTGTTACAGTAATAGTTGTTGTTTTACTGCTCTTCTTTTCAGGGGAATATGTTTTGGTGAATTCTGTAGCATAGGCTCAAACCTCTCTAAATGGTAATTAAAGGTATATCAGCTGCAGGGTGCAGGAGTGCCTATAACTCATGAGGGAGCTCTCTTTCTAACCCCCCCTACCTGATACTCACCCCTTACCTCCTCTCCTCTCTTCTCTACAATGTGGACATATTGGAGGTGGACCTGGCAGGATCCTAGGAGCATAATAGTCAGACCTCTGACAGTATAGCTCTCCTCCCCTTCCCTTCTTCTTCCTCTGTGTCTCCCACTTCTCATCTTTCCCTCTCCCCATCCCCTTCTCTTACCGTATATGCCTGGGCACCAGCCTGTCCAGCTGCTGACTCAGTGAAGGTGTGGAAGCTCCCCTTCTCTCAGTTTTCATCTTTTAACTCTCTACTCATCACTGATACCTCAGTGTTCATATGATACAGCCTCCAGCTATAGTGCATGAATATATATTCTCTCTGAAGGTGGATGAGATCACCTGCATGGCAGCGGTACCATTAGTGGGAGTGTGTCCACCTGGGCTGGTAGGTGTGGGGAGATGGTCTTGATCATGTGATGAATTTACTGTGAGTCACCCTTTGTACTTTCCTGATTCGTGCAATAAGGTAACTCCCTCCCACCCACTGGAAGCCTTGGTCTTGGAGCTGGCTGTGGGAATGATGAGCCCACAGCAGTACACTGCCTGGCTCCAACATGTGAATAATGCATTGCAGCCCTCTCCCTCATTGTCAGATCCTGCTGGACCTAAATGACCACTTAGTTATTTCTGAACAATACATAAAGTAGGCATGGAGAGAAGGGACCGATATACACCATCCTCTGAAGCCATACTCATGGCATGTACCGCCTTGCTTCCTACCACATCCCTTCACCTTACCTTACTCCTCCTACTCTCGCACCTTGTAACCCTTATATGGCACCCTGCTGTCTGACTTCAAAGAGCTGGTCCCCCATGCTTCAGCAGGTTATATTGCTGCAATTTAGAACTGCATCATACCTTCTGTTGTCATTTATGACAATTTCCTCAGGGATTTGCAATCAGTGGGGTTTATACTGAGAACTCCCACCCCTTAGTTCTAGTCTGCCAGTGTTATTACCACCCCCACTTTCTGGTCCTACGAATTTTGGTCTTTGCTGGTCGCTGCCTTCAGGTATCAGGGAATTCAATAGTGATTCTTGTTGTTGTTCAGCTACCCATCACCAGTGTTCTCTCTTACTGTTCTACATGTTGTGTTTTTACTGTTTTTATACGCCTTTTCTGAAGAAGAGATACACTCTAGATATACTATGTCACAGGCAAGGCTGATTAGGGAGGAATTGCTCACACAGTGCAGGCTAAAGGTCCTGATCAGGAGGGACATGGCACCTGGCTAATGGTTGCTGTAATAAGTCAGCTCCATAACAATACAGTACTTCACCTCCATTACCCACATAATGATGTCCCTAATATATGCCTTTTGGAAAGTTTGAGGTTTGAACTCACCAGTTAAACAGAAAGTTTAAACATATGCTGACCAGACTCACAAATATGAAAACCAAAGTAGCTCTATTGCAGGAAACAAATCCCCACACAGGCGGAAGAAAAAAATTAAAAAAACAGTGGAGGACTGTCTGGGCTTGGAAGTGCAGAACTGTGCCCTCCATAGGGATAAGGTCTCCATTTTGAGCCACAAAATGCTTCCTTGGATAGCAATGGTCCCATATGTGGATGCAGCCAGAAGATGGGTCACACTCGCTAACAGATTCGTCACCACTGAGGGACCCCTGGTCATAGCGAATGTTTATGGTAGTAACCAGGGTGACCTGGACTTATTTAATGTACTCTGCCATGCTCTGTTGGACCTTGTCTCACATGTCACCACCTTTGTCTGGGGGAGGGTACTTTCACCTATCGAGGGGCTACTTTAACCTACTTTTAAACACTTAATCTGGGATGGATTATATCCCAGTGCTAGACAGAAACTTTCTCCACCATCATATTTGTTCAGAATGGCACATATTATTGGTGGAATCTTTTTCACAGGACTCCTGATTCTGTTTCAGTGATGTCTGCCATGGTAGAATCAGAATCCAGGGACATGACTGGTTACATTCAGTATATTTTGTACATTTCTACTTTCTGCATAAATGTTCAGTTCTGTGGAGAACATCTTGAGGGATGGAACTGTCTTTTTTCTCCCAGTGCTAGTTAAATCTGCATTAAGGAGCAAGTCAAACTAATGAATTACAGAAGTAGCCAGTAACTACATGCTCTATAATGCATATTTGGATACAGCACATTGAGAAATATCACAGAAATTCAGTTGAAAAGAATTAGGATTTCCTGAAATGTATTGTAATAAAGCTGGATATTCTGCATCATGTCTCTAGCTACCATTGTATCCACTTGTTTAATAATGATCTAGTCTGAATTACCAAAAATCGAGTCCATGCAGTATAGTGTTGAGTATCCCTGCCTGTTAGGCAAGACACATGGGGTTCACTTCCCTCTTGGGGAGGTGTTTATTTAAATGACACTCACTCTAATGAGGGGAAAGTGACTAGTGGGGTGCCACAGGTCTCAGTACTGGGACCGGTCCTCTTTGATGTCTTCATAAGTGACATTGCTGATGAACTAGAAGGGAAGGTGTGTTTTTCTTCAGATTATACCAAAATTTGCAGTAGGGTAGATACTTAGGAGTGGGTGTAGAGACTGAGGAAAACTGAGTAGTGGTCAAGAGCACGGCAGCTGGAGTTCAATACAAAAAGTGCAAAACAATGCATCTAGGGCATAGGAGCCCAGGCACTGAGTATAGGATGGGGGGGGGGAGTGACCGTCACTAAACAGAAAAGAGACCTAGGCTTTATCATACCTGCTGACCTCAAGGAGGAAGGCCAGTGTGACAAAGCAGTGAGTAGGATAGTGGGATGCTGGAGAGTATAGGGAGGGGTATCTCCAACAGGAAGAGGGAGGTGATGTTGCCAATGTATTGCTCACTGGTGAGACCCCAAAAGGAGTACTGCATCCAGTTTTTGAGGCCATGCCTCAAAAAGGAAATAGACAGGGTGGAGGCAGTCCACATGAGGGAAACTAAAATGGTGTAGGGGTTGCACAAGGTTCCCTACAAGAAGAAACTGATTGATCTCAACATGTACACCCTAAAAGAGAGGGGAACAAGAGGTGACATGATACAGACCTACAAGTACCTTACAAGGTGAACAAGGTGTGAGTCGGGAGTCTATTCAAATGAGAAAGAGCCCCATGACCAGGGGGCATGCAATGAAGCTGGGAGGAGTTTAAGAGAGATGCGATGAAGTATTTCTTCACTGAAAGGGTGGTAGATGTCTGAAATCGACTGCTAGCAGAAGTGATGGAGGTGCATACAGTAAAGTGCTTCAGGCATGTGTGTGGGACAGAACAGAGGATTAGTAAAAAACAGGTAGAGAGAAGGAAGTGTCTCTGGAGACAAATTAGGGTCTGAAGAGACAGATTAGGCAGAGAACATCAAGGAAGACTGGATGAGCCATGCAGTCCTTTTCTGCCAACAAATTCTATGTTTCTAAAAAAGTTAGTGTTCTCTGACTATTAAAACAACAACAGTAGGTGCGCACTGGGGTGGTGGTGATCTCGAAAATTATTTCAGACAGTAACTCAGACTCCATAAGTTAACACAATAAATACCCTCTGGCCCATGTCAGTTTACCAGAGGGTATTTATTGTGTTAACTTATGGAGGGACATCAGCTTTTGATAAAAGATCTCCAGATCTTTAAATGTGTCAAGCATGTATTGTACCATGGTGGTCAGTCTCTTACTATGTTTTCAATGAAAATGTTTTGAACAGAACTTAAGTGTTGGAGTGACTATTAGAAGGCTGGCGAGTGCCCGAGCGTCTGAGTGACTGTTCTCTGACTATGCCTACATGATGCACTATTCATCTGAAAACCCAGGTTTAAATCTTACAATACTACCACTTTCTTTATGTGTGAACTTGATCATATCACATAAGCTCCCTGTCATTTATTACATCTCATTCTCTTAATACAATCCCTGTCCTTTCCCTAACCCATCTGTATATGCTTATTTGCTGCCGGTAACTGTTAATGAATTATGAACCCCTTTATGATACAGTTATGAATGTTGCTATTTAAAACCAAATTCATCACCATTCTTTACACTTCTTCACATTTCTGCAAAGCTCATTATTTTGTTTGGTGTCTGCCTTTGTGTATGTGACTCATAGTCATGAAGGGCATTCTGTCAGTACTGTTTTTGTCTTTTATGGATTTAAAGGGTGCAGAGGCTTTCAGGAGCAAATTCTTAAGGTTTTTTTTGCTAAGAAGAGCAGCGTGTTTATGAGATAAGTCAAAAAAAGGGAACTTACTCAGCTATATTCTCTATTTGAGATACCCACCTGCTTCACCATCTATAGTAGATACAGGACCTTGTAATTGTAAATCTTCTTGAGCTGAAGCTTTTTTCATAGAACACAACAACAATTAATTTTCCTATCAAAACTGAGAAATATGCACAATCCCAAAATATTCCATTACAACTATAGTAATGATTTTTAGAAGAGTCCCAATATTTAACTGAATAGGCAGTTATGTTTTTTTCATTGTTACTACTGTATGTATTGCAATGATTTTCCTGTTCACAAGTAGTTTCTAAAAAATGCCTCCGTACTTCTAAATGTGTTCTCTTTTCTAAACCATGGGTATATCAGAAAACTACACGAGAGTAAATCTGTTGCATATGCCTGCCTGTCCAGTGCTTAGATATATACTTCATTTTCTATCATCAATGCATAAACATTCTCAGCATTAGAAAATTTGAAAATCATTAATATGACTATGTGATTTGTCCCAGGTTTCTACCATACAATTAAGTCTTACTATGACTCTTTAGGCTTTTTGTAATTGACTTTTGTTTTAGTTTAGCAGCTTACACATAATAATAGACAAAATGTTTTCCAGGTTATCCACTTTGCCAGAATTCAAGCCAATTGTAATGATTTCTGAAGATTAGATCTTTATTTATTTCCCAAACAAAATGCATGACCTCTCTTTTCTTATGATTGGCAATTATACAATTACCATGAGCCATGAAATAATGAATAGAAAATCTGGATTTAAATGCAGCAGTTACTCCACCTCCAGTCACCAAGTGAAATTTGTTGTTTAAGCAAGGCATCTTGAGTTTATGCAGGGTGAAATAAGTATGCTATAAATCATTACCTGGGTTATGTATTTCAGCAGAAGAGGAGGCTCCACATCATAAGCATTTTATGGAGTGTTAGACATCAACCTACAAAGCATTCAATGGGTCTGAAAGGACTGATATGCATATTTATTAAACAGTGATGCCTAGTTCCGGATCAGCCCTATTGACTTTTATTACCCAGAAATATTACACATTGGGGAAGTTTGTCCATATTACTTGTCATAGTCTTCTTTAGAAAGCACAAAATACACATACAGTATAGTGTATGGAGGAAGCTTGTCCAGCATGGATTTTCATCCTAAGCAGAAGGTTGTTGTACCACAGTGCAAAAGTCATGGAATGTGGTTGTACCCTTCTGTGGTACAAAAGCGTTCTACACAGGTGAACACAATGTCTATGTGAGCAACTCTACTGAAAGCAGAGCTGAAAAAACACTGCGTTCCCAATAGATAATGCAAACCAGGCACAATGTAAACCTTTGGTAGCCAACCTGTTCTGTTTTCAACAAAATGTTATAAACCTAAACTTTTATATGGACGTTAACTTACTTAATCTTATTTAATAAAAATCTTTTGTTTCTTTGTATTAGCTGCCACTCACAACTGACAGTGAAGAAGGGCCAAGAACAACAACAGGACACAAGAGTTTAAACACTTGAAGCAAATCTTTAGTTTTGATCCCTATATACTGTAAAAAATACTGGTTGGGCAACACCATGAGCAATTAGCCTCTGCTGCCACCTTGAGGTTCAGATTACAATGGGCCTCCTGATCTTTGCTCTTGAGGTCCGCTGTAATCAGAACCACTTGGTGGCAGCACAGGCTGGTTGTGCATGGTTGCCCAACCAATATTCTTTATGTTTTGCATAGTCTTTGCTGCAATGTAAAGGGAGCTGAAATTTTCCATAGTCCCATGGTGGTGAAATGACAATGGCAAAGTCTTTCATACAGTGATAATCATTAACAAGATTTACTACATGCTGCACCTGGATATCCCAGGAAATATTGCAAAATTCCAATTGAAATTAATAGCTATTTTTTTTACAGTAATATACTGTATCATGATATGTCTGGATGTTCTGCATCATGTCACTAGCTACCACTGCACCTTGCAAACTGCACACTGGAGCACAGTGACTTAATTGTTTTCCTATGCAGAAGGATGCTCAAAAGGTGAAGTAAACTGCATCAGGAATTTCACTCCATGCACAGTATGCAGTTCTACAGTGCTGTGACTAGGAGCAGGAGCTGCTCACTTTATACTTTAGAAACAAATCATTTTACTTATTTATTTCAAATGTTTTACCAAGAAAGACATACTGAGTGGAATAGCAGCTCATTTCCAGATACATCCTGGGGGTAGGGGACATGTGAGAAAGAAATGTAACAAAATGGTAAACTATACAGAGTGAAGCAGAATGGAATGCACAATAAACAAGCAGCTATAACAATATGTACAATTTGCATTTACAAGTTTACATTTTCAATTAGCATTTACAAGTTGGTGATAGTATTTCATAGAGGAGCCTACTGAATTGGCACCAGTTGCTCAGCAGGGGGAACACAGCAGCATGGCAACTGGTGAATGCAGGGAGGGTACATAGGAGTGGTATAACAATTGGTAGGAGCAGAGGTAGAGCAGTATGGCATTGGTGGGGGGAGGGAAGAGGACAGGGGGAAAGAAGAAGGAAAGAGGGGAATAGGGATGGAGAGGAGCAACAGGAAAGGAAATTATTAGGAGCAGTTGCAGGTGGTGAGTAAATCTCACAGAGAAGATGGGAGAGAGAGCAAAGAGAAGTGACTGAGAAGGTGGCTAGAGGGAGGGAGTTCGATAGTGTAGGGAGGTGGTAGGAGAAAGCCACCTGACCAGCTGTAGTTGACCTAGGCAGAAGAGTAAGGAGGTGAATGGTTGAGCTGTGTAGGGAGCAGAAGGAGGGAGGAGAGGATGAGAGAAGAGAGGAGAGGTAAGAGGAAAGAGAGCCAAGTCAGTGTTTGGCCAAAAAAGAGGAACAAAGAGTAAGGTGTCTAGCCTCTAGGGAGGGGAGAGAGAAGGCAGAGTACAAAGAGCAGTGGTGAGTGTGGAGCGGGAAATTAAGAGAAAAACAGCAGAATAAGTGGAAGATCGGGTCCAGTCTGGCCAGTGTAGAATTAAGAGCAGCACTGTAGACCATGTCTCCCTAGTCAAAGATGGGGAGAATCATTCTCTGTAAGATAGCTCTGCAAGCTGGCAAAGGGATGCATTTATGATTACTGTACAAAGCACCGAGTTTTATGTTTCAACATTTCATGGATTGCCTCAATGTGAGCTTAATAGTCCATACCCCAAGATATTTGAAGTAAGGGAAGTCTTCAGGGGGAGACCAATGAAGGGTGTGAAAGGATGGGGCAGCTGTAAGTCTGGAGAGCTTTTGCCTGGTTGTCAAGGTCATGGAGACAGCCTTCTTTTCATTTAGTGCCAACTGATTTGACTGGATCCAGTGCTGGACATTGTCAAAGTTCATCTGGAGTCTGGTCATCAGACCAGAGGGAGAGGAGCCAAGGCAAATAGTACTGTGTCATCAGCATACATGTGGATGGACACTGAGGTGTAGACAATAGGATGGTTGTTTATAAAAATGGGGAAAAGAATGGTGCCAAGGATGGAGCCTTGAGGGACTCCAGTGCTGATGGGAGGGGGATATGGAGCAACCAATTTAAACTGACTGAGTTCTACACAGAAGGTAAGAGTGGAACCAGCTAGTGGCATAGGCAGAGAGCCCTGCAGCAGTGAGCTTAGCAAGGAGACTGGGGTAGGCAACAGTGTTGAAGGCTTTGGCCAGGTTGACAAGAATAGTGGACATGATCAGGCCCTGATCCATCCCAGAGAGTACAAAGTCAGTAAGCCTGAGGAGGGAAGTGGAGGTGGAACGGGATTTGTGAAAGCCAGACTGGAACAGTGTGAATAATGAAGATGAGTCCAAGAAGGGGAAAGAATTGAGAAAGGACTAGGTGTTCTTGTAGTTTGGCAAGGTTGGGTAGTAGAGAGATAAGGTGATATTTGCCTGAGGGAAAGTGGTCACCACCTTTAGGAAGGGTATTACCGTAGTATGTTTCTAAGCATCAGGGACAAAGGCATGGGAGAAGGAGAGATTTAGAAGGAAGGAGAGTGGAAGATTGATGGCAGGGGCTAAGAGATGCAGGAGTTTAGGGTTCAGTCCATCAGGGCTCTTGCCCTTGAGGGGTTAACAGCCAAAAGGGCCTTGAGGGCATTGGTCAGGGTAATAGAGAAAAGGAGAAGGGAGGGGTAGTTTAGGGCTTTTGAAGGGCAGAGAGATGGGGGAGAAGGGGGAAGGGTGGCAAGAAGGGAGGAGGTACAATTAGTGAAGAAGTCATTAAATTCAGAAGTGACAGAAGAGGAGTCAGAGATGGTGGTGTCCTTGAAGATTGGTAGGGTGGACTGGGCTGGGGATGAGAAGAGAGCATGGATAACCTTCCAAAACTTAGATGGGTGGTTAATGTTGTTTTGGAAGGTAGCGGAGAAGCACTCAGCCTTAGCATGTTTAGTTGCTCTAGTGCATGCATTCCACAAAGCCCTATATTTGTGCAGGTCAGAAGGGGAGCCTGAGGCCTTGTAAGGCTTCTAAGCCAAGTCTCTAGTAAACAGGCAGGCCAATAGTTCGGCAGAGACCCAGGGGACATGGCAGCCACGTACCTATTACCAAGCGTATACCACCAGTGAATGCCTGTAACTCTAGTTGCTTTTTTAATCTAAGCATTATGTACTGTTTTGTTTGCTGTGAAGTAGAGTATTGCTCTCTTGATGAGGTGCCTTTGTAAATGAGTCTTTGACTCAAAGGTCTATAAACCGATGATCTAATAAGTAAATAAAACTCTAGTTTTCCTGATGGGAGCATGGTGATCCCAAACATACAGGAACATGATCTTGAAGTACAATATTACTTATAATAGTTAGAATAAGATACTGTAGTGATCTGTGTTCAGTTTCTGTGCTGGGACTTTATAGAAAGGATTTGAAGTGTATTTTTTAGGAAAAAAGCATATTATGGGATTTTTGATATGTATTACTGTGCTTACACTGATAGTAGTAAGGAATCTACTCTACTTTGAGGTGACTTTGAAAAGAAGGAATGTTGGTGCTGCATAAAAGATAGTGTATAAGTGCTCATACACAACAAGGATATTTTTCACTCAAGAAGTTTCCGTGGTGACTGTCTTATATAGTGTATGGGTACTCATACCTTGCTGTCTTGAAATTCCTTTTTCATTTATTCCCTGCTGCTCACTTCCCTAGACAGCTGTTACTGCTGCGACTGTTTCCCAATGATCGGGGATTACAGGAATGCACATGTGTGAAGGCATTCCAAGCTGTTGTGCTACAGGAGCTACATAGTGCAGCACAACAGCTATGATGACATAGCTACTGCAGCACAATAACGTTGTTGGAGGGATGGATTCCCATCCACAACAATGTTCCACGATACACTATAGTATGCTCTTGTTTTGGTGATACTAAGATTTTGTAATTTTATTGTCTTTATTGAAATGTACAAATTATTTTTATGGAGTATTTTCTTATATATCTTCTATAGGTCAGGCATGACCAAAAAAAGTATTTACTGATCTCATGTCATTACCAAAAATAAGAAAAATTGAAATGAATGATAGTGTAACAGACAGTGTATCTCAGCCGTATCTGTTGGGAAGGAGTAGAAGCAGCACCTAATTTTAGTGTGGTCCTACTCCATGTTTCAAACCAAATGACTTTTTCCAGTGCATGTATTTCTTTTAAAGGTTTTTGCACTTGCCAGTGATTGTTAGTGGTCATAGCTGTACCTTTGAATGTGAGCTAATGGTTTTCCAAATAGAAATCAGAAATACTGTTTAAAAAATGACACACCAGTCACCTATTTGTGTAGGATTGCAAACTTACAGTCATTTTGTGCAGTTCTGTGCTCAGTCAGTGCACATTTTTTTCCAGTAAGAAATCAGAAATATTAGAAAAAATATTTTTTGTCTATGCAAGACACCAGTCAGTCATTCGTATAGTGCTGAGAAGCAATATTCCTGTTATGTTGCTCAGTGCTTAGATAGCACACTTTTCCCCTGGGTAAGAAAATGCAATGTTTACAGAAACAAATGGGGCAGAGCAAAACAAGTTATCTGTATAGGGCTGTGAAGCAACAGCCCTGTTGTGAAACTCATTGCCTAGGTAGTTAACATAGTTTCCCTAAGTAAGAAATCAGAAATATTATAAAAGAAAGTATTTTTTATTTGTGCAGGGCAGCAGTCAGCTATGTGTTTATGGATGTGAAACCACATTCCTTTTGCATAACTCTGTAACCACAACACTTATTTAATGTGGATTGTTATATATGACAAGGGGAGCTTGAGTACTGGACAAAGGTGGAAAAGGTCATGGCAGGAGGGATAATCATATGGATAAGAATGAATAGAAGACTGTATCACTATTAGATTTTTGTATTTACTATACCAGAACTTAATATTTAGCATCACAAGGTAGCAGCAGGGTGACAGCAGACGACATGGCTACTATGATTCTTGATGAGAAAGGACGGGAGAGTGTGCCCCAGATTACAGTACCTCCACAATAGTTCAAACTTCCTGGGAGAGGAGTGTTAGGGGAAAAAGGTTGTCAAGAATAAAGTGGAAGGCGAGTTTAGTGAACAAGTTGAGGAGCTGGAGGGCAGCAATGATATTGTAACAGATACCCCCTCATAACCTTAATCCAAAAAAAGCAAAAAGAAACAAATGTGATCCTCTGACAGATGACACTGACACCTGTATGGTGGGTAAATACAGATAGTCTGAGTTGTCCAACAAAAACACCAAACAAGCAGCCACAAGCCACAGAACCAAATAAAGTAGCTGAGTAGCTGCGACTTCCACTCCTGCCACAAGTTGCAGCCACCTAGCAACATACTTTGTGTGGGACTACTTTATTATTAATTCCATTTGATGAGAGTCAGGCAATATGTCAACTATGCCAGGAACATGTCAGCCAAGGTTAAAGGAGATCACATCCTGGCAAAGGTGGGCAAGACGCATACATCCTTAACACAATCACATTTTAATCTGTGCAAAACACCAGGACAGGGATGATGAAGTACCAGAAGCATCTGTTTTACTGAACATGGCCTGGGAGTGCAGAAGAGAAAGAGAGTAGAGGAGGATGAACCTGATAAGGGTGGCACCACCTGTCCTACTGGCACTTCAGATCAATGAGGAGGAAAATCACCTCCTTTTTGTCATCACAAAAGGTGTCACCATTGCGTGGTGGTGATGGCTGTCTTTTATCATTTACAGTTCTCTATCAATTATTTGCCCCTTGATTACCTGCTATCTTCACAGTTCACTAGCTTTTTAACCTGCACCCATCATATTCTATGTTAAGTCCCTTAACTCTTCACAGCCCTCAGTATCTTCTAGCTGCACCTTCAAGCATAGCATATTATCATTTTTCTCAGTGTTATACACCTCCCCCCAACCCTTGTGTTATCTGCCCAGTCAGATGTGAATAGCCCATAAGCCTAGTTGTCCTTAAATACATCTCGTGTTAAGGCAGTCTATCTGAAAACATACTGTTTCCACAGAGAATGGAACAATAGTTAGAAGAAAGGTGAAAATTATCCTATGCACCTAAATGGACCACTAGCTAGGCAAGGCAATTTTTATTTATATGGTACCCAGTGCCAAGGGCTCTGGGCATTTTACATCAAATACAACACAAAAAGCAAATGAAAACAGTTTAAATATAAAACTCAAACTATATATCATTAAGCCAGGCCAAAATTTAAAGTGAAATATTTTTCAAAAAGGGCCAATGACGGAGCACCTCTTATCTCCTGGGTGAGGGTGATCTATAGAGTCGAGGCTGCCACACCAAACACCCTGTCTCCTGAGGATTTTAAACAAAATTTCAGTACTGATAAGAGGTCTGCCTCCACTGACCAGAGGGTGAGACCAGGGGCTTATGGCAGCAGAAGTTATTTTCAGGTATCCTGGACCCAGACCATGCAGGGCCTTGTATGTCAACAAGCATATCTTGAAACTGATGTGCCACCATATTGACAGACAATGCAGAGCACAAAGCAATGGCACGATATGCCCAAGCTTGGAGGTTGCAGCAACCAGATGGGCTGCCACATTCTGGACCAACAAGAGGTGGTGCATCCGTCTTGAGGATAACCCTAAAAGTTACTAAGTAATTTTGTGAGTGGTAGTGTAGAGTTGTTTTTTTTCCTTGCATGTGTGCTTTTATTCTGAACTGATTTTGAGTCAAATATATCAGGATTTGTGATGACTGTGCTCCTTATGAACTTTAATATGCTTCTGAAGTACTTCATCTCAGTGATCCCTCACTTGAGAATCCACCAGCTAAATGTTAACATGCAAAGACTACAATAAAATCTGCACTGAGGTTCTGGAAATAAGATGATAAGAAAGATACAATATACTTAAACATTTACCTTAAAACGAACAAAATCACTGCAACCAAAGAAAAAAAATAAGTTGGATTACAAACTATTGCATGGTGTAGTGAAATTGGTGAGATTTTTACATTCTTAATATGAGATTTTAAAAATAATATGACTACTATGCAACTTAGAAACAGCAATCATTTTAACACAAATAATCAGTGTCATTCTTATGAGACCTTAAATATCTGCCACCCTTGATTATCTACTAAATTTGTATTGCACCAGTGTGGGTGAATAATCAAGAGAACAGTGTTAGAGGTGGGCAAAAGTTGTGAATTCCACTTTTGCGGATCTTCCACGAAATTTCTAAAATTTCACCGAAATTGCGGAACTTTCGCCATTGGCAAAACTGGGATTTTCTACGGATTTTCTCAGAGTTCTGCGGATTTTCTTTGTGAACTATGGATAAATTCATATAAACTGCAGAATTTATTCTATCCTCAGTTTAATGAACTGTCAGTGAATGAATGCCTGCTTATACAACCATGCGGTCACTCACTGACAATTCAGTGGTCCACTGGTAGTGGACGGGAGAGGAGTGCTGATCTGCTGGCCCGCTCAGGTGCAGGGTGGGGAAGGGAGTGGGGTAGTGGCAGATGAACTGTCAGGGTGGTGGTTGGGGGGTCCAAGAGACACCAGGGAACTGGGATTATTGTTTTTATAAGGGATCAGGGATGGGGAGGTCCACTAGACACCAGGGAATACTGGGAATAGAGAGGGATGAGTTGGTGAACTTCTGGCTGTTTATTTGTGGATTAAGGAGTCCAGGATAGGGAGGGTAGTCTGCTAGACATCAGGGAAACAATATGTTTTGGGAGCCATGATCAGTGGATGGAGGGCAGTAGAAACCTGGAGGGTCCATGGAAGGGATTGAGAGTATTTATTGGGACCCCTGATCAGTGGGGGGTGGATTAATGAATTAAACTGCAGTTAAAAAAGCCTCAGAACTGACCACTGGCAGTGATCCTTCTACGGATTATTTTTCTGCAGTTTAGTAAATTAACGCACAGCTTGTATACATTTTTTCCATAGTTTTAAGGCGGAATTTCCACAAAGTTTTGAAAATGATTTCCAAACTTTCGCATAAGTGAAAGTCGCACTTTTGCCGAAATTCTGCTGGCAGAAATTTTTTTTCGCACATCCCTAAACAGTGTACCTCCAGCTGGAAAGTGATAAAAACAGTTCTGGTCTGAAACAAGTATTTTATCAGCTATCAGTAGTGCTGTCATTGGCATGTTTCACATTGTTGCCTAATAATCAGTGTGAACAGTGAACTTACCTCTTACAATGCTGCAGAAACATATGATATACACAATATATCTTTGTTGCACAGGATATCCATTGCTCTGAACAAGGCATGCAGACTACTCATGGGGTCCACACATTTCACCCACACCTGTGATCTTTATGCTGAGACTGGTTGGCTACAGCTCTCTGAGAGGATCCAATACCAGCCCTGTCTTTTAGCCAAAAAAACACTTCTCAGCCTCCTCCCACCAGGCACTGCAAACCTTCTAAGACCCCATTGAGTTCACAGCATATGCGAAGCACAAACAGCCATCGTCTCCATATTCCTAGATGCCAGACAGCCCAGGGGCAACATTAATTTGCCTACAGAGCACCTCACTGGTTTAATTCTCTTCATAGTGAAATAACTACCCTACCTAAATTGGGACCATTCAAATTGAAGTTACACCAACATCTCATGGCAAACAATTCTTGTGACTGCTTCACCTGAGACTCCTCCATCTACTAGCATTCAATCTTCTCCTCACAATTGGATAACCCTGTATCTCTGTTATTACCTCTATAATTCTGAGGCTACCCCCTCTTCGCACTTTGACAAGGCCCCTGACTACCCCACCATCCACCTCACACCCGCCCCCCCACACCAACTTGACAAGGTCTATGGCTGCCACTTTCTACCTTTCTTACCACCCTGCCCACCTGATCCCCCGCCCCTACCCATTCCACACCAGCTTAACAAGGCCTATGGCTGCAACCTCCTACCTTTCTTACCCCTGCCCACCTCACCCCCATCCCTAGCCCCCACACCAGCTTGAAAAGGCCTATGGCTGCCACTTCCTACCTTTCTTTCTTCCATCTTTATCCTTCCCCCTCTCATCTATACTTTCCTCCTATTAGAATGATAAAACTGTATATAGATATACATTTGCTCACTTTATTTTACTGTTTTGGAAACGTTGTACTTTTACCCCTTTGTATGTTTTGTCTCCACTCCCCTCTGATGTGAAACCTTTGTAAATGAGCTGTCTGTGCTCAGAGGTATTGTAATCCAAGAATGAATAAATTAAATACATGTATATATGTCCAGAATCTACATAGGTTCAAACAAATTCAGTACTCAAAGAGTTAATACCACCACAGCAAAAATGCTTACTGTTGACCTCTTGCCATACTCTTGTATGGAGAATTCAGGCACCAGGAAGCCAATGTCAAAAGTGTGTCCCAAATGAACAGTTTATATATATGTGTGCATAATTTTTATGTTGATTGCATGCATGCGCAAGAAACATGTTGCATCAACTTTCTCCACAAGCAGGTTGTGGAGGTGTGGCACTGTTGTGCCCAGTGCCCCCACAGTCTGCAAAGGCTTGTCCTGCTTCCCCCAATGCCACGTGACGCTGCTGCTGACACTAGTTCAGCCAGCGTGCCACAACTTTCTAAAAAATCAGCTGCTGCAATCAGGGGCCGCCTCGTCATTGCAGCGTCAGCCATCCGCTGCAATGAGGGAGTGACCCGTCATTGCAGGATGCGATGTAGGACCCCTGATATTGCTTGTGAACATGGCGGCGGCTTGCCGCTGTATTCACAAACAATATTTACCCCCCCACCATGTTTATTTGCCAACAGGGGAGCCTACTCCTCGTCAGCATAATGTAACCCCCCCATTTAATTGTCTGCAGACAGGGTGCCCAATCCCAGTCGGCAGAAAGGAATTTCCTTTGTTGTTTGCTGACACGTGTGCCCAATCCCTGTTGGCAGAAAGGAATCCCCTTGTTGTTTCCTATGGGGTGCCTAATCCTCATAAGCTACAGCTGCCCCCCAAAAGATTTCAGTGGCACGCTGGGAGCCCACCAGCATGCCATATGCCCATTTTTGTTGTTTGCCAATGGGGCTGCCTAATTCCCCCATCGGCAACAGCTGTGCACCAGTTAGATTTTCGTGCATGCTGGGAGCCCACCCAGCATGCCACATGCCCCTGTAAAGTTGAAAACGGTACTGCAACATTTTCTTGTTATTTTTGTACCTGAAAAAAAGGAAACGGTCACTCGTAGTCTGCCTGCCCCCCTCCCACAACCTGCACCTACCCATTGCACATCCAGCCTCCCCACACCCCTCTTACCCCATACTTACCTCCAGAGCTCGGCATGATGACCTTCTGTGCACCGGGAACATGTCTGCACTCTTCAAAGCCAACCGTGAACTGAGGAAATGCTGGTAAGCTGTATAATGTAACGAACAGGGTTTTTTTCACTTTAGTGCATATCTCAGACATTTTTGGGAATTTTTTCACCAAATTTTCAACATGGGGTTTTTGGGACCCCTCCTCATGAATTCTTGAACTGTCATGGTGTTAATCAGCCCTGAAAGGTGGTTTCGCAGTCACTACATGGAATCACTCTTCGGGGCCGATTAACAAAATGACAGTGCCAGTGTTCATGAGGTGGGCTCTCAAAAAGCCTATGTTGCAAATTTGGTGGGAAAAATCCAAAAAATGACTGTTTTACGAGTGTGCATTGCTCAGTTGCTACGCACGCTCGTAACTTTGTGAATTTGCAATATTTTCATGCCAGATTTTCAACACTGGAATTTTGTCACACCTCCTTGTGAGCAGTATAGCTGTCATTGTTCACATCCTGGCCAAAATGTGTTTTCGCACTTCCGGCGCAGAATAGCGCAGTTGCTGTGGGAAATCAGTGTTCAGGACAGATTAAGAAAATGACAATGACACTGTTCATGAGCAGAGGTCCTAAAATGCCTATGTTGAAAATTTGGTAATGATACTCCATAAAATGACTGTGTTATGAGCGTGTGTTGCGCAGGTGGCAAGCACACTCGTAACTTCGCGAATTTATAATATTTTCACTCCAGATTTTCAACATTGCCATTTTCCCAGACTTACTTATGAACAGGACAGATGTCATTTTTCCCATCCTGGCCAAAATGTGTTTTTGCACTTCTGGCGCAGAATAGAGCAGTCGCTGTGGGAAATCACTGTTCGGGACAGATTAAGAAATTGGCAATTATACTGTTCGTGAGCAGAGGTCCTAAAATTCCTATGTTGAAAATTTGGTGATGATAGCCCATCAATTGACAGTGTTACAAGTGTGCATTGTGCACTTTCCACGCACCCTTGTAACTTCGCAAATTTGTAATACTGTCACGCCACATTTTCAACAGTGGCATTTTTTCACACCTCCTTATGAACACTACAGCTGTCATTTTTCACATCCTGGCTAAAATATGTTTTTTCACTCCTGCCAGAGAATAGCACAGTCACTCTGGGAAATAAGTGTTTGGGGCAGATTAAGATCGACTGAGTGAGAGGGGAGCATGATCTAGCTCAACTGAGCTCTGTCGGGACTGCTGCAGATTTGTTTGTGGGCAGGCAAAAGCCCCAACACAAGAGCCCAGTACAAAAAAGCAGCCTGCAGCACTTGGAGAAACACAACGAGAGAGCAACTGAGGGAGGGGGAGCGAGCAAACTCATCAAAGTGCTGTCAGGACTGCTGCAGATTTCTTTGTGGGCAGAAAAAGATGTCAGTGCAGGCAGGGGCCCAGTACAAAAGGCCAGCCTGCAGCAGTGGGAGAAACAGTATGAGCGAATGAGACAGGGGGACTTAGTGAGCTCAACAGAGCTCTATCAGGACTGCTGAAGATTTCTTTGTGGGCAGAAAAAGGCGCCAATGCAGGCAGGAGCCCTGTACAAAAGGGCAGCTTGCAGCACCAGGACTAACAGAATGAGAGCATGAGAGAGGTAGACTGAGCGACCTCAATGGAGCTCTGTTGGGACAGCTGCAGATTTCTTTGTGGACAGACAAAGGTGCCAATGCAGCCAGAAGCCCCATACAAAAGAACAGTCTGCAGCGCCAAGAGAAACAGAAAGAGTGAGTGATAGAGCGGTAGTGAGCAAGCTCAGCGGAGCTCTATTTTGACTGCTGCAGATTTCTTTGTGGGCAGAAAATGTGGCAACACAGGCAGGAGCCCAGTACAAAAGGTCAGCTTGCAGCGCCGGCAGAAACGGAATGTAAGAGTGACAGAGGGGGAGTGAGCGAGCTCAATGGAACTGTGTTGGGACTCCTTCAAATTTCTTTCTGGCCAGAAATATCCACCAATGCAGGCAGGAGCCCAGTACAAAAGGGCAGCCTGCAGCACCAGGAGACACAGAACGAGCGAGTTAGGGAGAGGGAGTTGGTGAGCTTAACGGAGCTCTGTTGGGACTGCTGCAGATTTGCTTGTGGGCAGAAAAAGGCAGCAATGCACTCAGGGGCACAGTACAAAAGGACACCCAGCACTGGCAGGAAAACCAGAATGAATGAGTGAGCAAGCTCAGCGGACCTGTATTGTAACTGCTGCAAGTTTCTTTGTGGGCATAAGAAGGCAGGAATGCAGGCAGGAGCCCAGTAGACAAGGGTATCCTGCAGCGCCAGCAGAAACAGAATGAGTGAGTGAGAGAAGGGGAATGAGCAAGCTCAATAGAGGTTTGTCTGGAGTGCTGCAGATTTCTTTGTGGGCAGAAAAAGGCACCGACAGAGGCAGGAGCCCAGTACAAAAGGGCAGCCTGCAGCGCCGGGAGAACCAGAAGGAGTGAGTGAGACGGGGAGTGAGAGACCTCAACGGGTTCTGTCGGGACAGCTGTGGATTTCTTTGTGGGCAGAAAAAGCCACCAACACAGGCAGGAGCCCAGTAAAAATGGCAGCCTGCGGCATCAGGAGAAACAGACTGAGAGAGTGAGAGGGGGGAGTGAGCCACCTCAATGGAGCTCTGTCAGGACAGCTGCTGATTTCTTCCTCGGCAGAACAAGGTGCCAATGCAGGCAGCAGCCCCGTACAAAAGAGCAGCCTGCAGCACCGGGACAAACAGACCGAGCCAGTGACAGAGGTCTACTGAGCGAGCTCAGCAGACCAACGCAATCAACATTCGGCATTGACAAATGCTTGTCTTTAACAGGGCTACTATTCTGCATTGCCTATCACATGCTGTGACACAATCACCAGTTGACAGAATAAACTTGACCACTGATATGTGGGGCAGTTGGTTCCCTTCTGCTAAGTCGTTCAAGTGCATAATAGTTTTGTAGATGCTGTTCACGTCTGTCGATGTTAACCTTAATGACTTGTCACATATCAGTAGAGATTTAGAAATGTGTTTTTTCCCATGTGATTGTCAAGTTGTTTCTTGAATTGTTCTAATATTTTACTGTTTACTACTGACTCGAGTAGGACATTCCAGGCCCCCACCACTCTTTGGTTATACCATTTTCTCCTTTTATTTGATTTTGATACCTTTCCCTTGAGTTGAAGTCCATGTGACCTTGTATGCCTTTCTGTTTCATTTTTACACAGTCCAGCTGTCCAGCTGTTAACCATAATTGCTCATTATGATATGCCTTGTATGCATAGCATAACCCCCCCCCCAATCTCCTGTATTTGACAGAGCAAAATTCTAATATTTGTAATATATCTTCATAAGTACAATTTTTAATTGTTTAAAATCTTTCTGGTAACTTTCTGCTGTATCTCTCCAATAATTTCGTACTCCCCTGATTTTGTACAGTAATGAAGGGTGCACAGTACTCTAGGTGCAGTCCGACCAGAGATGTGTAAAATGGAAGTATCACCTCACTTCTCCTACTTTTAACATTTCTCATTATGCAGCCAATGATTTTGTTATATTTATTTGCTGTTTCTTTAATGTGATTGTCAACTGTTAATTGTTGTTGATGTATACTCCCAAGTCTCTTTCAACATCAGTTGTTCCCAGCACTTTATTGTTTAATTTTTACTTGGCCTGTATATTTTTGTGCCCCGAGTGCATCACCCTGCATTTGTCAAGGTTGAAAACCAGTCTATGATCTAATGCCCATGTTCCAATTTTATCTAAATCTTGTTGTAGTGCCAATGCATCTTTTTCATTGTTTATAAAGGTGCCTACCTTTGCATCATCTGCATATTTATATATCCACGAGGTGTTAGTTGTGGTCATTGTAGTAATGAGTATGTTAAATAACAGAGGCTCCAATAAGGACCCCTTTGGTACTCCACTAGTAAGCTCCCTCCAATCTGACTGGTATCTTCTTATAAAAACTCGCTGCTGTCTATTTCGCAGGCATGATTCTATCCATGATATAATTTTAGGGTGCATTTCCATTTCAGTTAACCGATGTGTTATTTTATCATGTGAGATTAAATCAAAGGCCTTGGAGTAGTCCAGATACAACACATCGACTGATAATCCTTTGTCAAGTGCTAAACTTACAGGCTCAAAGAATTGCATCAAGTTGGTTAAATGTGATCTCCCTTAACTAAATCCGTGCTGTACTATATCTACTTGCCTCCTCTCTTCTATGTATTGCTGTACCCTATCACTGATAAATCCCTCCATGATCTTGACTAATATGGATGTTAAACTTATTGGATGAAAATTTGCAACATTATCTTTACTCTCTTTCTTGTATATTGGAGTCACGTTAGCTATCCTCTATTCATGCAGTGACTCCCCTTTTTCCAAGGATTCTTTGAACAACATACATCTGTTCTGCCAGCTCTTTCATGAGTCTCAGGTATACCTCATCATGACCCTGTGATTTATTAACTTTGAGCTGAATTAATTTTTAATAAACCTCTTTTGTAGTTAACTTCTTTACATTCTCATATCTATTCATTTTAACTTGTCATATTTTTAGATTTTTTGGTTTTGAATACACTAAGTACTCAAGTGTGTTAGCAATTTGTTTCTTATCTGTAATTATAAGGTCTCCCTTTTTAATGTGACCCACAGTGTTTTGTCTCCCTCTGAGGCTGCTGCTGTAATTATAAAACTGTTTTTTATTGTCAAGTGTAGATGTTGCCATGTTTGCCCGTTATCCATTTTTACTTTTTTAATTTTTTGCAGTCTTTATTTAATTACACATATTTTATTTTTGTCTTATCTATCTGGTTCTCTTTAAATTTTCTGTAAGCCTTTTTTTCATTAATTTCTATTTAATTTTATTTGAGAATCATTTTGGTATTCTTCTGTTTGACTGGTATTTTTTTATTACTGGTACATAATTTGTTACACAGTGATCCAATTTACCCTTGATTTTGTTCCACATTTTATCAAGTGGTTTGTTCTGTAAATCTGTTCTCCAATCCCAGGTTTATAGATATTGTTTCGTATTTCCATAGTTTTCTTTGTTAAAACATTTTAGGATTGTCTTAACTCCATATGTATTATTTTCTATATCGATTCTGTTTCTGATAATGTTATAATCACTAGTAGCCAGTGGTTCCATGATTTGTACACTAACCATATTATCTCTGAGATTTGTTAATATTAGATTCAGAAGTCTATTTCCCCTTGTTGGAGACCTGACTATTTGGTCAAGATTTTTATATAACATTACATCTAGAAATTGCTTTTCTTGAGAAGTTATTCCTAATTGATTCCCCAGCCTGTGTTTGGGTAATTAAGGTCACTAACCAGTATGTGATTACCTATGACATCTATTTGTTCTAGTTGTCTAATGAAGTTATCATGTTCCTCTTTATTTTGGTTAGGAGGTCTAAAACAGACTCCAGTAGTTAATTTGATGTCATTTATAAATAGTTCTGCCCAACTGTTTTCACCCGCATTCATGCTGTCACCTGTTATTTTTAACTCATGTGCCCTTACATTTTCAGAAATATATAATGCTACTTCTCCACCTGTTTTGTTTTCTATCTCTCTTTATAAAATGTTTGATAGCCTGGGCTATCTGTTCCCCAATCTTGCTTAGTGAACCATGTCTCTGTTACTGCACATATCGAGATATTCTTTTCCTTTAAGATACACTAACTGTCAGCAGATCTTTTTTGTCTTTCAAACTTCTTGCATTCAATAATAAATGTTTTACCATGTCTTTTTCTCTTTTAGTTTTATGCTGCATGGTGTCTTTTTTATGGTTCTGTGTGTGTGCCACTTTTAATGAGGCAAGATCTATTAGAGTCCCACCCTTATCCTTCTCTAGTGTAGATATTTGTTGATTGTTTTGTTAAACACTCTTTCTAACAGTTCACTACCACTACGGTTCAGGTGGAGCCCATCTGTGCAAAACAAATTTGTTATTCTGAAATAGTTCATGTGTTCTTATGATGGTATGGCATGACTGTAAACTCTGTTGTTTCATCTCATTATATTAATCTTTTCTGAAGCCCAGGGGAGGTATACCATCGGTACAGCAACACCGGCACACTGAACCCCCCACAGCGAAACCCCCACCATGCCAATATCGGAAGTGATGGGGGTTTCACTTCAATCCACTGTTCAGCAATGGGGTAAATATCTAACTCCACTGTCTATGTGACACAGAGGTAGATATCTATAGTCAGGTGGGTGCAGGGGGGTGCAGCCCCCTTCATGGGAAGGCATGGGGGCACAGTTCCCCCCCACATTGTTCTTCACTGTCTTGCTGATTGTTCTGGGGATGCATCAGGGTTGGGGTGTCGACAGGTTCCTGGCGCAGTTTAGGACATTGATGCATCTGTTGTCATGCCAGCGTCATAGATTCCCCAGGAGACAGGCAAGATTTTGGACAATATAACATCACAGTTTCATTCCATCAGAAACGTATTTTCTGTGTATTGTCTACTATCTCTCCTTCTGTACTACTCCTGAGGCTGTTTGTTCCTGCACATATTATCACAAGTGATGCTTTTCCTGTTTGTCTAATTACAGTATATTAGGCATTAAATCATGTATGCCTTTCAAGCCAGCCCCTGGCAGTGATGTACTTAGTACTTGTTCTTTTCTGTTTATGGTTGCTATAGAATTTGTGTGCCTTTTTATTGAGTCTCCTACACTGTATACATTTCTTGGGCCAGTTTCTGTATTGGTTTCCATTTCCATATCTAGCATGCCATTTAAAACTGTATTTCCCTCCATTTGGCCTACTTCATTAGTTGTTCTATTTATCTGCTCATGAGCCTTCTCATTGTCCCTTATTATATCAGTTATTTCACTTGTTTCACTTTCTAATATTTTAGTATTTTAATATTTTATTGCTGTAATTGTTGTTTTGTTGTGCAGCACTCTGATACATTGTTGAAGAGCGCTAGATTAATAAAGTTTATTATTATTATTTTTATTATCTGATCCATTAGTCTTATTAGAGGTTCATATCTATTTTTTGTTGGGATGTTTATTTATATATGTGTTTCTGTCTTGGACATGTTTTCCAGCATATTTTCCTTTGTTGATGACAGGTTGATTTCTATTCCCTGTCATATCTCTCAAATGTCCCTCATTATGAGGGACATCCCTCATTTTGGCCCGTAAAATTGCTCTGTCCCTCATCCATCCCTCATGGAAAAGGTGCTGCCCACACAAAGGTGCTGCTGCAAATTCAGACTTTAAAGCAGAAACTCTTCATATCCTAATATACTAAATCCAAAATAAACTTTGTACAAGTAAACACTATGGTTTTCACAGTGTTCTGATCTTGTATCTCCATGTTTTAGGACGTGTCCCTCATTCTGAGGGTCTGTGTCCCTCATTGTCCCATATTTTGGGTGTCAAAAAATTTCCATGTCCCTCATTTCAGTAAAAAAAGGTTGAGAGGTATGTTCCCTGTGTATTGTCACTTTTCCTCCCTAGTGCTATTACCTCTGTATCTATTTGTTGATCAGTGGTCTTATGCGATTCTATGTCTCTACTATTACCCTCATCAATTCCTTTTTCTTCACATTCTTTTATTCATGATGAAGAGTTACATAAGGATCCATTAAAATTCATTGCACTTCTTCCCTTCCTAATTGAGCTGTGCCCTTTCTTTTTTTTTTTTTGTATTTTCCATTTCATCATTCTTTCTTGCCCTTTTGTTTGTTGTTTCTGAAGCCATTTCCACATTTTGTCTGGTTCCCTTACTCATCCCTTCTTTGTTTTTGTTATGTATCTGGCTTTGCAGACATTTGATTTGTAATTCAATACCTATTTAAATCAATACACTGTTTTCAGGTATACTATGTGCATTCTATGCTCTCTGTGGTGCTAATCTTGTGACATATTATACATCTGATACCAATTACCTCATTTGCAAGTGTTACATAGGTATACTTCAATTTACTGTACCCTGGTTAATGTCTTAGGATACGTACAATGTTCTGTACTATACCTTTTGTCTGCTTAATACCCTGGCCCTGTTCCCCTTCTTCACTGACTGACACCAACAAATGCTGCTGGCCTCTGCCTGCGTTGCCTCAGCTCCACTCCACACTCAACTCTACTCACTGGGGACAAGCAATTTATGCAGTGCTCAGTAGTGATGTCAACTATTATCTCCCTGTTGTGGTGGATGGTAATTTAACCTGCCTTTGAAAAGGCAGGTTAACCATCACCTAGAAGCCAAAACAGCTTCTCCAGGACACCTACGAGAGGTGTCTGTCCAAGGTCCAGTACCCTCAGGTAGCGGGAATTACTGGATATCCACCAATAGATACACTCCCACAGCAGTAAAACCAAGCTTTTCTGTGCTATTATCCCACTGCCTGCACCAGCACTGGCTCAATTTAGATTTAAACTCTTTAAAATATGTGTTTTTATGTCTGAATGCCTTCACCTGCAGCCACTTGGTTCTGTTACTGGGACCTATCTAGTCACCAGCCCTTAGCCCGCTGATCTGCTTGCTTGAGCTGAACAATTTATGCAGCACTCAGTAGTGACATCACCTGGTCACTATGACATTGCCCGTAACTACCTCCTTGTTGTGGCAGATGGTGATATAACCTGCCTTTAAAAAGGCAGATTAACTATCACCTGGCAGCCAAAAGCAGCTTCTCCAGGACATCTAGGAGAGCTGTCTGTCCAAGGTCCAGTACCCTCAAGTAGTGGAGGTTACTGGATCTAAGTCAAACAATTACACTTCTGGAGCAGTTAAACCAAATTTGTGCTGTGCTATTACACCCACTACCTGCACCTGCAGTGGCTCAATTGAAATTTAAAATCTTTAAAATATGTGTTGTTACGTCTGGCTGCCTTCTCCCGCAGCCACTCGATTCTGATACTGGGACCCACCTAGTACCAGCCCTTAGCCCTCCAATGTACCCTAAACTGTTAGGTTTGCCTGTGGCTCCATGTACCATGCCCAGGAACTGCATCCCCTGGTCCTGAAGTTCATCAGCAAGCAACTTTATCAATGACCTCCATGTCACAAATACACATTTTGGCTAACAAATTGGTTGAGCTATTTGACACAAATTACTGTGTGCAGATCAGTATACCATCAAAACATTGAAAACATTACAGTGAAGACCATTACAGTGACAAATTCAGCATTGTCGCTGTAATGGTCCCACTGTACACCAACGCTGTTTCACTCAGTGTTTTTCCTCCTTTCTGAATCAACTCCGACTCAGAAAACAGTGTTTTACAGATGGGCACAATGCCACCTGTCAGCATTGTACCTGTCACTGTGATGGAATTCTCCAGCTTTGTTGTCGACGCGGCTTGGTGAAATCATGCAGATCACACCGGTCAAGAAGGGATATAATCTGGCTAAATTTCGAAATGGTAAAACAAAATTCTAATGACAGCAGAAATTTGAGTTGTCAAAGCCAATTGGCTGTTAATGATGATGATGCCCAGACTACCAACTTCCTTTATAAATTTCTTATGCTAAAGAGACTCGCAATCAAAGCCAACCAGAAGCAACTCTATTTTACTGGAGGTGAGTCTTAGCAAGCTCACACCCATCCAGTTCCTGATCTTCAAGATAGCCTTCACTACCGCATGCCTTGGATTACCATGTCCAGGTCTAATGGAGTTTGCCCTTTAAGGGGCAGACCAAGTTGTCCTGGTGCACCCCTCCCCTCTACCTGAAGATGGTGTGCTCAGAAGGGGAGGGGGGAAGGGACAGGGTGGGTCAGTGAGACACAACAATAGGCAGGCAACAGGAAGGGGAAGGGCTAATGGAGCAGCACAGGGGTGGCTCAGCCACTTTTACTGAAGTTTTGTTCTATATGAAACGACAGCACTTCAGATTGGCTTATCAATTGGAAGATATGTGCACTAGCATGCAGCAGATAAGGAAACTAACAGCTAATTTTAGCCTTTAAGGAACCAAAAAAAGGTGTTTTATTACACTGTTTTAATGAAACCTGTATGTGGATGGCTTTTGGGAATTTTCTGGTGAAGATTCTTTACACAGGGATGGAGACAGGATGTGCATGTGGTTACTGAAATGCTGTGGGAAACTGTCTTTGAAGCATCTGAAACCTTGGTGGGGTTGCTACAAGGTGACATGAAATATATATGAGACCATTAGCAGGTTTTTCAAGCAAGTAAAGTTGTTGCAGGGCATTTTTGAGACCAACAGAATAGTTGTGGTGCAAGAGGCAGGGGCTTGAAGGCTTTGCGAGTAAAATGGAATGTGGATGTGCATTTGTCTTTCAATTCGGAGCTCACTGCAAACTTTACAGTTTAATTTGGTAGATTAGATTAGCTGAATTGTGAATTGTATGATGGAAAGACACAAGCAACATGTGGGGTGTTTGGCTGAAAGTGGCCTAGTGGAGAGATGAAGCAGAGCATGTTTGGGGGAGAGCAAATGACAGGGGGGGGTTTAAGCATAAGGGGAAAAAGGTCCGGTAGTGAGGAAGCAAGGCTGGTACTGGGTCAGGGTAAACTCACTGGGGCAAAAGGCGGCTGCTGGAAAGGCTTGCATTCAGGATGGCATTGTTAAAAATCAGTAGAAGCCTCGAGGAGGGAGAATCCCTTGCCCTGGTATCTGGCTGTTTTGATTGTGAACATGGGGACAGGATGTGCTGGCTTTGGTAAGGCCCAAGACAAGGGGCTAGCGTGAGGCCTACAGAGGTGGCCACCAGAAGGCAGCACATGTGGTTTCAGCTAAAGTTTAGGCCAGAGAAAAGCAAGAAGGGAAAGGAGGAATCTCAAGCTGATGCAGGCCTGGGGTCCCCCCATTTTGATCATGGAACAGAACGAATGGTGAAGGCCTGGCAATGTGAGGCCTATGAGGCAAGCCCTGGCTAGGGGATGGCGAGCGGCCATGTGGTATGACATCACATGCCAAAGGGAGCAGGCCACAAAGGAAGAACGAAGAAAAGGGGGAACGTTTTGTAGAACAGTAGCTGGGTGCCTGATGGGGGTGAAGTGCAATAGGGGCAGCTGTGAAAGTTTTTTTTTTTTATCCTTGTTTTGCACTAAAAGAGTGGCAGGCGCAACAATAAGCTGCAGATTGGGCCTAGACATGATCGTGACATCAGCTCCAAGGAACAGGAGCAGACAAAGGAATCGGGGGGGGTACGAGGGACATTAACAAGGAGGGATGGAAAAGCACAGGAAGAAGGGTGCAGCAGCAGATTTGGATTGTGACCCCGGCTGGGTGGAAATGAGGCTGTGAAGGGGGGTTGGCATTGTGAGCCAGGGCACAAAGTGCCACAGAGCAGGGGGGGTCAACTAGGCCAGAGGAGTTGCGAGGCTGCAAGGGATGTCAAGAGTGGCAAGGTTTACACAGGAGGCCTAGACAGCCTTGAGGAGAGGGGGTTTATAAAAAAAACAAACAGGAAAGGGGGTAATCGGTAGGGGAGCCCGATGAAGGGAATGAGACTGGTCCTGGCTGGCAGGGAAAGGAACAAATTAAGAAAGTAGGATGTGTACAACTAAGGTTTAATAAGGGACCTTTTTGTTTCAGTGTCTTTACAGTTCATTTGCAAGAAGGAAGGATACATGGCTCCAAAAAAGAAAAGACCTTCTAAAGAGGAGGCCTACAGGGCTACTGTGGATCTGGCTGATAAAGCCAACAGAATGTGGCAGCTGGTGGAGAGAGAGGAGCCAGGGCATTCTGGGGAGAAGTGGAAAGTGGGAAAGGGAAAAGGGGGCAGAAGGAAACAGCCAGCTGGGGGGCCACACAGCCCAACCAGGGTGTAGCCACCGATGGTGGTACCTCCCAGGGAGGCTAGTCCAGTACCTTTGCAGCCCATTGACCAGGTACCATTAGTACCTCCCCAGTACCAGGTAGTGGTTCCCCCAGTGGAACCCAGGCTGGAGCACCTGAGCACAGTAGTTCCTCCACAACCGCTAGGCTTACAACCAGCCACCCAGCCACAAGGGAGCATCCCAGGATATCACGATGACAACAGGCCGCAAGGAGCGGACAGTATCACAGGTAATGGACCAGGGTCAGTGGGAGAAAGCATAAAAGAAGGGGACAGGAAGGGGAGGGGCTAATGGAGGCACATAATGGGCAGCACAGGGGTGGCTCAACCACTTTTGTTGAAGTTTTGTTTCCTCCCACCCACCCTTAAACTATTGAGCATGACGGGAAGGCAGTCAAACGGAACTGTATACATGGTCTGTCAGAGGTGGATGACAGAGTTGTCTGGTAGGGTGGGGTATGGACTGCCAAAGGTGGATGGCAGAGAAAAAGGGGAAAAAGGGGTGAGTAAGAAAAAGGAATAAGAGGAAAAGAAGAAGAAGCTGAAGGAGAAAAAGTGGTTTCAGTTCTCACCATTACCTAACAGAAAAAGAGAAGAAGAAGAGGGCACCCAGGTTTTCACCTGGGGGAGAGAGAAGTGGAAGAAAGAGGGATCACCAGAGATTGATATATGGATGCAATAAAATGCAATTGTGAAAAATACAATAATAAATGATGATGAGATAAAAATGGAATTATGATATATAATAAATTGATTGCCAATCTGAGCACAACAACATACAATGGTCTCTGTCTTTTGTGAGGGAAAAGGGGAGAATCTGGGACAATGAAAGGTAAAGCTGAGTATCCTCTGCATAGCAGTGAAAACTCAAGACATACCTCTGGATCATTTCTCCTAGTAGAAGCATGTAAACTCTGAATAACAAAAGGAAGAGTATAAAACCCTGAAGGACACCCCACATGACCTGGGTAGAGTGGATCAACAATCTCCCAACACCACAGTCTGACAATAATTTTAAAGAAAGGACTCAAACCAGTTTAAAACTGTGAGAGACAGACTACAGAAACTCTTCAGATGCTCAAGTAACTCCCTTTGATCCACAGTGTTGAATGCTAATGATAGATCAATGAAAACAAGAACATAGCTCTCCCTGATCCCTCGGCAGGAACAGATCATTCATGACCCAGACTAAAGCAGTCTCTGTGATGTGGCAGGACCAGAAACCCAACTGGAGAGGCTCATAGAGTGCAAATTTCTCCTGGTATTCCATCAGACAAAGTTCCGCCACTTTCTCCATAACCTTTCCTACAAAAGGCAGGTTAGAGATAGGCCAGTTGTTTGTGAGAATATTAGGATCTAAACATGTGTTCTTTGGGAAGGGCATTACACTGGCCTCTTTAAGAAAGTCTGGAAAAGCATCCTCCATTAAAGAAGAATTCACAATCTCTACAAACATAGGCACTAGCATCTGCAGGCCCATCTTCACCAAATGGGAGGGGATGAGGTTTAAGGTGTAAGTGGACTGGCACAATGCTATATCAGTATCTTGAAGACATATTAGTATGAATAGAGCATAGCAAAATAGTTTTCTTTTCAGGTGTCTACAAATGTTGATATGATATGATATGATATGATATGATATGATATGATATGATATGATATGATATGATATGATATGATATGATACTATACTATACGTTGGTAAAACCAGCAGGATTTAAACATTATTTAAATAATTTTCTGTTTGTTTTTATATACAGTTATCTATATAAATGTTGTACTGCAGCATCATGATATACTGGCAGACTCAAGCTTTCACTTAAAATGTTCTTAGCCCTAACGGTTCCAGAGTTTGCACATCTTAAAGAAATTGGGGGGGGGGGTTAAAAGGGTTGGTCATGGATGCAAAGGCATGCTGCAATTTTGTCTGCTTTCACCCACTTGAGTCTAGGCAGCCCTGTCTCTATCTTCAAAATTTGCATCCATATACAACAAAAAGTCACAATTTATGTCAGAAAACAGATGCAATTATGAGTTGCATCCATTTTGGACCCACTTGCATCTGTTTTCAGATATAACATTCAGATCTTGTCAGGCCATCGAATACTGTAGATGCTCTAACAGGTTTTGACACACTTTTGTTTAGAAAATTGAAACAGATTAATCTTTCATTTCATTTTTATTTTTTTATACTTGTAGGCTGGTGAGCAAAAATGCCCACTTCAATAGCGACAAGTTGCATCATGGGCAGATGCTTTTGAAAATCCTGCCCATTGGACATTCAGTGAATTCATGGACTATGCAGCAACATGATACCAGAGCTCTGTCCCAGTCTAAACTCCTATTCCTATACCTTGAAAAAACAGTTTTTGAGGACAGTGGCAGACTCAAGCCATACAAAGGTGAGGGTCCTGGATTTCAGGAAGGCAGACTTTACTAAGATAGGGATATGTCTCTAGCATGCCCTGGCAGGGAGTGACAAAATGGGGGGAGTGAAGGAGCAGTGGGCCCATCTGAAAGGAGCCATAGTGGAGGTGACAAAATTTTGCATTAGGCAAGTAAACAAGGACAAGAGAAACAGAAAGCTACTATGGTTCTCAAAGGCAGTGGCCTGGAAGGTAAGAGTGAAAAAGATGGCTTTCAGGAAATACAAGGAAACACAGCTGGATGAGGACAGAGTAGTGTACTTGGATAAACAGAGGAAGGCAGGGAAAGCAGTCAGAGCGCAAAGGCATAAACAGAGGGAAAAAATAGCAGAGGAGGTAAAGAAAGTAGACAAGACTTTTTATAGGTAAATCAGTGAAAGGAGAAAAAACAGGCATGGAATAACAAGGCTTAAAGGAGAACAAGGACATTGTATGGAAGGGGACATGGAAAAAGCATCAATACTGAACAAATATTTTTGTTCTGTATTCACAGAAGAAGAAGGTGAGGGACCACAATTAGGCAACATATACAAATATGGGAGGGAGATGGATACCAGTCCATTTACAGAAGAGAGAGTCCTAAAGGAACCAAACAGTACTAAAAAACAATCCCCTTAGGAAGGGAGGTGGGGGGCTACCCAGTAACAGAGCCAGTTCACTTAGTATATCTCACAGCCAAAATGTTGGATCAAAAAAGATAAAGCAGAGGCTCTGCTTCAAAGATGTCAGCACTCAGGCAGCTTATAACTATAAAAGGCACAGTCTACATGACCTAGAAAAAACACCTTTATTACAAGCAAGAAATGCAACAATAAAACACATAAAAAAAGAGATACAATCTCACCCACATGTAGTACAGGTCATCTCGGTGCACTCCTATGTACAGTGCTGATGCAGTGCTGGTAAAGTGCTAGGACTGATACTGAGCATGCCTTTCTCATTCCTCGGTGCAAAGACGTAAAACTAAAGTTTTACAGGAGACAGGGAAAATGGGCAGACTAGATGGGTCTAGTGGTCCTTATCTGCTGTCAATTTCTATGTTTTTTCATACAAATCAACATTTTAAACTGATAAGGGAGAATGTGCAATTGGGAAAGAACACTCACACCCAATCCCTAACTAGATTTATACATGGTGAGGGATTGCAGGATAGAGGAGCTGACAGGGAGAGCTCCCAGCCATCGTCTCCTCCTTGCAGAGGCTACAACCAAACAGATACTCCAAGTAATACAATGCTCCAAAAACAAATGCCCATCATGCTCCAGTAGCTCAGAGAAAGAAATGAAACTCATCATCTCAGCTCTCAGGACTGATATTTCTAAACTTGAAACATGGTAGGAGGAGATGGATACACAACTCACTTCCTCCAACAAATGTTTAGACTTGGCTGAAGAGGCAATCATTCAACAGTATCGTGAAGTGCAATCTCAGCAGAAGAAAAGCCAAGGATGCAAAAAGCAGAAATAGGCATAATCAATTACGCATTTATGGCTTCCCTGAAGGGCTAGAGGGCCCTACCCTAGCACCTCCTTCAAAACGATCTTGCCCTTCCAGGCACAAGCACACTTGAGCTAGAGAGGGCTCACCAAGCTCTGGGTCCCAAGCCTGCAACCCCAGGATCCTGGCCCCACTCTGTTATTTTGAAATTCCTGTGTTTCCAGCAAAAAGGAGTTTGGCCTGCATTTTGCATAGAAACTTAAAAGTGTACCATACAAGGGCACCAAACTGTATATTTAAAATAATGATTACCTCCCTGGCATTTTGGCATGTTGGAGGGCTTACATTCCACCCATGAAGGTACTGAGACAGAATGATTTCCTTTATTTTACTTTCTGTATCCCTCCAAAATGACAATCTCTTTTGCTGATGACACTATGACATTCAAGAAGTCAGAGCAGGTGGCTAAAGAACTGAAAAGGAAGAAGACAGAGGTCTTGCAGCTCCTAAAGTCCCCCCTCCCAAATAGTCCCAAGCAAAAAAAAAAACCTCTCACAGCAGAAACTCTGGTCTCAAACTCGAGACCAAAGATATCAGAATGGAGCAGAAGCCCTTCCAAAGATTATTGTAGGTCTCCAAACTTGGCAAGGCACACAAAGCTCACAGAAAGGAGCCATGGACCCATGAGTATCAGGACCAATGACTAAGCTGATGCAAACGCTGGTACTGTTTTTAATCTGGGTTTCCTCTGCTCTTAGACTGCTCCTGGATTCTCCCCTCCCTGGTCCTTGTATTGATCCCCCTCCTGCTGAGTTTCTTGGCTCTCTGGCTGGGGCCTGTCCACTTCTTCTACTCTAAATCACTGTCCCCTGGTGTGTTGATGTGCAGTACTTTGCTCTCTGAAACCTGGGTTCCAGTTCTTCTTGAGCCACCATGGTGGGAGACTCTGATAGCCCTTTATTTTACACTTCTGAGATAAGGGTGACCTCTCCCAGCACTAAAGAACTACTGGTGTTCTCAGGGAAGTTCAGTTACTCATCGCTGATTAGCCCAGGTTGTAGGCCGTGTGTGTGTGTGTGTGTGTCTGAAGCAGGGGTCCAGAGATCCTAGGCATGATGGTGATAATTCACTGTTTCCCATGGAAAACCTTCACTGAAATGTGTGATGGCACTGTTGGGGTAAGAGGGCAGCTGAACAAAATTGCTGGGCACTAAAGGTTTCTGTTCGGAGACATGGGCTATACAGTAAAGGGACCAGAGCAGAATGGAGTGGAGAAGTCAGTTGGGGCTCGGGCATGGGACTTAAATGGATGCTAGTGGGGAGTGGGCTTGACAGATGGGGATGCGTGTGCGGGGTTGTAGGTGGCAGTACCCATAGTGGGGAAGCAGCCAGTTCTGGACCCTCAAATTTCAGGGGTTTTCTTCTTTCTTTTCATCTCTGGCCTCATTCTGTAGGTGGGAACTAACAATCTGATAATGTAAATATTTTGCAGACCAAGATACTGCAGCAGGTGTGTAAAAATGTCGATGATTTTCATAGTGCAGACTTTGGGCTGTGGTTCTTCTTTTGTGGATCAGTGACTGGATACAAGTATAGTAGTCTACTGCTAGCTACACAGGTTTCCTTTTCACTTAATCTGGTAACCCGTTTGTTAAATACTGAGACTTTCAGGCAACCCTAGAGTCTCTTGAACAGTACTGTATGTAAGCCCTCCTGCCTGGTATTTAGGTGTATGCCAGGTGGTAAAGTTAGTGGGGAGGGGTAGTCACAGCAGAAACAGAAGAAATTCCTTACTGGGATGACTGAAATTGGTCTTAGTTCATTGATGCGGGGGTGCAGGTTTCTTCTGGTGCTGGGCTGCAACAAACATTTGTTTAGTAGCCACAAACAGTTCAAACAAATGACTGGCATCCACGATGAAGTAAAATAACAGTGGGTTCCAGTTATTTAACAAAAAAAGCACTTCATGGAGGTAATACACTTCAACAATTGATTTTCAGTACTGACTGCAGGGGCCATGAAGATTGCTAATGTCCATTGTGGCCGATATGGCCCCATTAACTTTGTGTGGCCTTTACTTGGGCTGGGGTAGCCACTTTAAATGCAAGCAGCTTTAAATCGGGGCCATGATGCCTTTAAAACTTTAGGCTGCAGGCAGAATTAGATTATTTACCTCTAGCTGCATTCTGTGATCTGGCTCCATTTATGCACAACAGCAAGCCCTGTAGAATAGGCTATCATTCCTTTCTTGGCCTTCAGCACAAAATTTAGTCCATAGCAGGCAACTCCACTCTTGGCATCATCTTTCTGGATCCACAGTTCTCCCTGTGGACATTCAGGCAAGGCTGTTGCCCACAGGTCCAAATAGTCATCTTCCTTCTGATCTTTCCATCTCTTTCTCTTGCCATGGTGACACACAGGCTGCACTCTTCTTTCAGGGCTCACAAATCTGTGCTCCCTTAACCTCCTTGTCTCTGGTCATGGGTCTCTTTCTGCACTGCTGGGGGGCATTTTGAAGGACCCACCACACAGACTAAACCCACAGACCCGGCTGATGGTTGCCACCATGTCAGTCACTGAACTGTTGGTCATTCAGTCCCATGTAAAACCTCTGGATCCCCTTGGAGCAGGCAACAGGCCCCTTTCTCCTCCCAGACACCCTCTTATGGTGCGTGCTCTCCTCTTCTGGCACCAAAACCCTCAATTTATACCCCCGCGCATCAACGGTGACCTCCAATCTACCAAAGCTCCCTCCAGTGCGATGGAGGGGAATTAACCATTTAATTACAGGGCCCTAGCAATACTCCAAATCCTGACAGTGCACAGAACATGTACACACCTTGTATGGGGGGGGGGGCAAATGTATGAGTGTTTTTGTGGTTACCCTGTACTGGTACAAATGTCATATCCTGCTGGACAATATGTTTATGACTGAGTTTAATTTTAGAGCCTATCCTGTTAGACCAGAGATTTTACAGTACTGCCATAATAATTGTACCCCCTATAACGGCACAGAGGCAGATGCACCTGTTTAGCAGACAATCTGACCCTTATCCTTACCCCATGCCACATTTTATTAATGTCCTTATGGCACCAAAGAGTTAAGTTCTGTGCCAACATTTTGGGGTGCATGGGGGGGAGGCAATATACCCCAAGCCAGAACACTACAACTCCCTATGCAGTAATGACCAGCTGAAATGGAACTTGACACTTGGTTTGGGTCTGATTGATTATTCCTCCCACACTGTAGGAAAACAGATTGGGCAGCTACCTTTTGAGGGGAGGCTTAGGGCTAAAGACATCATATTGGGACCCACAACCACCTCTTGCCCTCCTTGAAACTTAGATGAAAACTGTGAGTTTCCCACCATCAGGTGATGATGCTCCATCTCCCGCCCCAGCAGGGATATTCCTCTCACCCCTTATACATATTGTCCTTGTAGTATCCATTCCATCAAAAGCATTCCTCCCCTAAAATAATCATTAACAGGCTGCATTTGAGACTTAGGCTAGGAAGGGGTCATGACATTGACCCCCCTTTTTCACATTAAATGACAATTTTGTCTGGAGGCCCCTCTATCAAATCCAGTCTTCCTGGCATGTTATTTAATCCTACCATACAGGACCAATGTGTATGGGTCCCCACCTTGGCAGTACCAGGATGTTCTTGTTTTCAGAGTGGCATCCAGTTGGTGCACCCTGGTCCCAACTTTAGATTCTCCCCAAATGTTCAGTTGGCTGGCACAAATGGCCAGCCACAAAGCTCATTTAATGTCACTAAGTTTTTTTTCACATGTTTTATAGAAAGTGTCTGTGCAGTTAGAGTTTCCAGATTGTTGCATGTGGTCAGTTGTGATGGCGGGTGGGTGAGGGACACATAATCCTAATTGCTGACTTATTTCATGTGTTCTGTAGTCATGACCATATCATAATTTTATTTATACTCTTTTAATGTGAACAGCCTCACCAATCCTGTCAAGAGGTCTAGAGTTGTCACCCAGATCAAAAAAAGTAAGCCTGACTTATTATATCTACAGGAAACAGACATCTCCACCTCTGAGCATGATAAACTTAGTAACTTTGTGTTACTGACAGTCCTTTCCACATCCTATGTGTAAGACAGGCAATTACTAGTTGCCATATTGATCCCTAGCCACATGCCCTTCCTGGCCCATGGACTTGGACTGACCCAGATGGAAGTTTGATTATTGCTAGTGGTCCACTGCACAGTGTGGAGGTCACATTCCATCTACCCCCCTCCAGGAAAAAATACCCTCACACTGAGAAACCTGCTGGAGCATATTGTCTCTCAAACAAAGGATGTGTTAATACTGCCTGGGAAATTTAATATAGCACCAGACTCACATCTTGACTCCACTAAACCCTCCCCCTGTGCCAAGCCTGCACCACCTAAATCTTTCGAACAGATCATCAGAGAGTTGGGAAGGGTGAATGCTTGGCATTATCACAACATGCACATGGGGATAGATACAGTACTCCAATGGCCATAGCACCTACTCATGCATTGACCACTGTTACGCTAGGGTTAGATACCTGCCCACTTTTGTAGCTTGTAAACATCTAATCATGCCCCACTTTCAACTCACTGAAATTTAGGAGAAAAGAGAAGAGACACTAGATTGCGTTTCAACCTGTACCATCTAAAATCCCTTGCATTTCAGGAATTTCTCCAAGAAATATTACAGACTACTGTATATCTGTGACAATCACCCACATGAGATGTAATCCCCTATTCAGTGGGATGCTCTGAAAGCGGTCCTGAGATGACACATAATTCAATATACCTTTGCCCAGATAAGGGCATGTGGGGAGTGGCAGAACCTTCTTGAAGCAATTCCTGCAAGAGGCAGACCCACAAGGAGACCTGTCAGTCACACCACAACTAAAAAGTGTCAAGAAAGATATAGATACCCTTTGTCTACAACAAAGTGAAATAGCATTAACCTTCCTGAGACAGCATTTTTATGAAGTGGAACCTCATGTGGCCTGACTCTTGGCATATCAGTTGCGCAGAAAATGCAGAATTGCCACCATCCAGTATCTCCTTTATCCTGAAACAGCACACATAAAAATGAAGCTCCATGACATTGTGGGTCCTTTCAGAACTTATTTCCAAACTCTGTAGACTCCAGAATGGGAATCCTAGGGGGAGGAGATCAGTGCATTCCTGCACCTTCTCTCACTGATGACCCTTTCCTCTGAATAGGGTGCCTAGCTTGTGGCTCTGGTCACAGTGGAGGAGCTGGAGTCCATGGTTAGGGATTCAAAGACTATGAAGGCCCTGGGTCTTGATGGATATGGCTCAGACTTTTACAGTTACACAAGAGAACAGGTCATACACCTGATGTTAAAGGCTATAAATACCTTTCTGAAATGGAAGACATCCCCCTTGTTCTTTTGTAGCAATCTCTGTTATTCTAAAACCAGGTAAATACCTGCAGCTGTGCTCCTCATGTCAGCTGATTTCTGTTCTAAATGCTGAGTATAAATTCCACATGCCAGTTTTGGCACAATAATTAGATTGCATCCTTCCACAATTAATTGGATTAGAGCAGTTGGGATTTGTCCATTTGTGCACACGGACAGATAACACGAGGTACACTTTACTCATCGTACACAGGATGCAGCACTTGGTTGCTTCTACCCTCCTTCTCAGGCTCAATGCTGAAAAGGCATTTGACAATGTTTCCTGGACATTCCTTTATGCAGTGTTGGACAGGTCTGGATTCCTGACCTCTTTTACATACCTCCTTCAGAGCACATACAAGGAAGGGTGTAGCCAGAAATTTCCATTTTGTACACACAATCTCCAACAGTTACACCCCCCTCATTAAAAAATGTACACATACTCTCCAAAATGGTACCCCCTTCCAAACAAATCAGATTGTTGTCAGATGATTCCTCTAATTTCTAAAGAGGTTATACATGTATCTGCCTCCTAAACAACAGAAGTTTAAACAGAGACACTCCTCAGTGTCCTACACTAACCCAACTACTATAGATTAGAATGAGAATGTTAACAGAAAAGCATATGGTTTGTGACAGGCACTCAACAAAACTATACACAAATGTGTACAGTGAGTATGCCTGCTACACCATTGTATACAACTTCCCCTGGAAATGTGTTAAGATAAACGAACACCATTCAGCAGATTTTCTCCTTAAACATGGCACCAAGAAGGGATGTCACATATCCTCTCTGCTTTTTGCCCTTTACATAGAACCCCTGGCACAACCAATTAGGGAAGCTTTGGCACTCCAGGGCAATATGGCTGGAGGAGAAGAACACTGCATAGCCCTGTATGTGGACAATATCCTGTTCTATCTCGGTAAGCCCACAGAGTTTTTCCTGTGCTTTTCAAGTTTCTCCAAGAGTTTGGGAGGGTCTTGGAATGCAAACTCAACATCACTAAAACAGAGATGCTCTTGTTTAATTTCACCTTGACACAGCATATTAAAGAGGCTTTCCCCCTTTGCTGAGATCTAAGTGAATTAAAATACCTAGGTGTTTACATCACCAGGCAACCCAAGGATACATATGCAGCAAACTATTCGCCATTCACTGGCCAATTGAAGCACACTCCCGTTTAGTTTCTTTTGTTGAATTAGTCTGCATGGTAACTCTCTCACAGACATTGTACTTATTCCAAAATATTCCGTTACATCTCAATCTCTCCACCTTCCACACTGGAATAAAGAAATGTTGCATTTCATACGAGTGCGTCAGAGACCGCACATTAAACTTCAGATGCTTTTCCTTCCCAACTATAGTGGTGGTCTTGCCTTGCCACACCTGAACCTTTAATAACTGGCTGCTCACCTGAGATATATATTCTTCTGCTACCTTGGAGGTACTCCTACTAACTGGCTGAGGATGAAGCATGAGATCTTCCTTTACAAGATATTTATTAAAGCCATGTATCATCAAAATGGTACTAACTTGGAGGCTCCCCCACTTAACCTTTGGCTGAGATGTCAAGTCAAAGTCTGGAATGTGATAAAAAATATTCTAAGTCCATATCTATCTCTCCTTTGCCCAGTCACCTTATTAGAACATTTTTCTCCTGTATGGATGGATCCTGCATTTTACAATTTGAAAACCAATCCCTACAATACATAGATTACGGCTGGAGTCACACTGAAGCCTTTTGTGGAAGTGCAGGGAACTTACGGGCTTCACCAGGCTGACATCTATAGGTACTTACAGCTGAGGTATTTTGTTGGGACATTAGTACTAAATGCCCATTCTCCTTACATATGATGTTTAAAATCAGTTCTGCTGTGACTGAAATGAACTATCATGCAGCAGCCAGTGCTCCCTGACCTTATGTGTCTATAGATGTTCAAAAACAGCTGAGAATACTGATGAAAACCTGGTCTGAGCCAAATTAAAAGGAGCATTCCTGTTATTATTTCAAATGTGAAAAATGTACTACAACAGATGCAAAAATAAAGAAAAAGGGTATCATACAAGTCAGGTGATAAGGGGCACTCTAAAATGGAAAAAAAAGTATAGGTCAAAATGTCCACTGCTATCTTGCACTGCTGCTTTAAATTAACTATGACTGAAGATATCCAGTAAACCCCACTATTCCCTTTCTTCATATCTACACTACCCAAGCCCTAACTTTTCACACATGCTAATCTTGGAGCATAAAAGGGCTATATCAGCTACTTGGTGACTTAGTATTTGTGCTCCATTTACTAATTCTTCCTCTGCCTGCTGGTCAGCCCCTTTTGGTGCTCTCCACTATTTTACCCATTGCCTTGTCATTGGGGGTGCACTGCTTGTCATGCCCCTTGTCTATTATGACCACCTGGTCCTTTTCCTCCTCCACTGCAGCAAGAGGAGCCCAAGAGAGTGTGAAGAGCCTACCACTGCTTTTCCTCCCTAAATGTAACATCTTGCATGTGACTGTGCTGAATCTAAGGCTCCAGGTGTTCATCAATCTGTAACCAAGCTTGCTCAAGGCTTCATGAAGATTGTCCCGATCCACAAGTGAGACCACCACTCAGGCAAACTTAGTGTCATACATGAAATTATGCAGTCTGCTGGAGACCCCAGATTCCACATTGTTAATGAAGATTAGGAAGAGCAGTGGCCCAAGCACTAATCGCTGAGGGACACAGCTCAGTACCACTGTTCACTTGTAGTAGTGCCTCTCCACCACAACCCTCTGTTTGCTACCCTCAAGCCAGTTTGCAATTCACCTTGTGTATGCCTCATGCTCACTCACTGCATCTGTGTACTTTGCTGACAAGCTTGTCATGCACCACAGTGATAGTGGGCTTTCTGAAGTCCAGATATATTATGTCTATGTCCCTGGCCCTGCCCCTCCCCCTTCCCACCTCCCTGGTCACTCCATTGTAAAGGTGATTTGATTGGTTTGTCACAACCAACCCCTAATAAACCATGCTGAGAGTGACGGGAACCTCATCTTCAACCAAATGCTCCATTATTCCATCCTTGATAATGGCTTCTAGGATCTTTGGCCAGCACTGATATATGGCTGAGTGACCCATAGATCCCAGGTCCAATCTTGCTCCTTTTTTGAAGAAAGAGAACACATAGGCCATATTCATGTCCTCCTGCACCATGCAGTACCTGTTTGGACAGACTCCTGAAAATTACTGCAAGCTGTGAAGCCAACAGTTTCCCTAACCCCACCATAGCAGTTTCAAATTGTATAATTGTCTCTGGGGTGTTACCTGTGGTGTTACAGAACACTACATTGACTGACCAAAGTGAACTATGATGGTGTCATCATAAGACAGAAAACAATATAACTGCAGTGTGAACCTCATGTAGAAGAGGTCACAACCCCAGGCACAACAGAAACTGTGGACTCACTGTTTGCTAGTGAAAAAAAAAATCTGTGAATATTTTATTATGAACCCCATTCAGTGTTACACCCTCCATTTTTGTTTACAAACACAGCTTTTATAAGGCAGAGCACAATCTGAACTATTCACCCAATTGCACATGTTCCAGCAACTCCTAAGTGAAGCACAAAATATTATTCTGATGATACAGTGCAGTACAAAGGCCATTTTGGTGGCTCCATACCACCCAGCTGTCTTGATAACTTTTTTAAACAAGACTATTATGCATACAAACTGCAGTTACCTCTCCATAATACCATAACATTTGAACCTTTAAAACCAATTTAAAGCTGTAAATAATGTATAAAAATAAAATTTGAAACAGTATTTAAGTAATTAAAGAAAAACTTACTTCACAACACATACATTTCATCACCATGAAGTCTGAGAGGATTTACAGTTTTCTTCTTCTGGTTAAGATACTGTATTTCTCTTATTATTAGAAGAGTGTAACAAATTTTAAAAGGTACAAGTCAAGGTTGTGTTAATCAAGCAGAGAACTGACTGTATTCTCAGTCACCAATGGTGACAGTTCAAACTGAGGAGAAGACACACTCCATTGCACCACTGCCCTTCTGTACTTTACATTCAAAATCTAATCAGTGTCAATTAAAGGTATTGTGACAGATGTTAGAGGAGGCAACTGGGGTTGGCATCCCACTAACATACTGTTTGGAGACTGTTGGAGTTGCAACATGGCATAACACAGGTCTCATGGAGTCATGACATGCTATGATTCCATGTATTTGAGGGGAGCCATCCAGAAATCTCCCACCCATCCACATCCCCTTATCTTGTGTCTCCTTATGGGCTAGTTGAAGTGTGATACTTTGAACTGATGACCCTCACCCAGCCCCCCACCCATCTACTTTGTAAAATTATTCCACACTCCTGACTTCCCCACAGGATGTTGGAACAGTTAAACTAATAGAAAAAGTACAGCGCAGATAGAAAAAAAAATGTGTTGTCAAGGATTTGAACTATAATGATAGAGTCTGCAGGCTAGACCTGTATTCCATGACATATCAGTATTTAAGAGGAGACCTGTATTATGCATATAGATGTTTTCATGATGAGATATTATGGGAATGTGCAGGACTCAGAACGAAAGGAGTACTAAATAGGGCTACTAGACTACATTCATATCAACTATTAGGAGAAACAAATAGAAAACAGAGAAGGGAGAAATGGTGTAATCAGAGGGTAATTGGAGTATGGAACCAACTGCCATGTGATGTGGTGGAGTCTCCTACAATGAATATCTTTAAATGCAAGTTAGATGATTATATGCAGGGGAAAAAATGGGAGTATCTCCACTGATGTGGCAAGTCCGTGTATGGCCTATGGGTGATAGAACTTGAACAACAAACTATGGAGCTATGAAACAACAACAAAAAATGCTTCTTGACTGCCACATCTGCTCCCAAACCACTTCCACCTCTGTTGCCTGTTTTACTGTAACAGCACTTTAGCCATTCCTCCTTACTGTTTGACTTTAGAAGTCCTCCAGGTGGGTGGAATCATAGGTAGCCTTAGCAGCAGGGATTCAAAAGATCACCATATTTTAAAATTGGTCCTACAAGGCATTTGCATGGTAGCTGCCCACTTTCTCCCTTCATGGTTGCAAATACTTGCAACTGTGCATGAAAGTTATGCAAACCTGTTGCTCTACACAAAGTAACAACTGACACTAGTGTAGTCATAGCAAATCAAACATGTTGCTGGCCCACAATTAAAAATATGTTCCAGTCTTTTTGATGTCATTCTATGTGCTTCTTTAAATCCCTGCAGCTATTCATTTGTATCATATTTATTACAAAAAAGTGAAATAAAATGTTTTTGCACAACTGTTTTTACCAGATTAAAAGCAAGACCTTGAGAATTGTTACTTTGGTGGCTAATACTGACCTGCAACTGAAATTTCTTCCAGGGCCATCAACACATATTCCTCCATTTAGGCAAAACACTGAGTCAAGCATATTGTTCCTGCAAATGTCGATGTCTGTTTCACAGTATTTACCAGTGTACCCATCCGAACAAATGCAGACAAATGAATTAACCAAATCCTGGCAAGACCCTGCATTGAAACAGGGAACTGAGTCACATTCCTAAAAGAGAGAAAACCAGAAAATATCAGTTCAGCTTTCAATGGAAACCCAGTAAGTTGTACGTGTGGTTACCTAGAATGCACAGCAAAGACAACTGTTTATTTATAAAGTGACTTTTAAAGTAAAAATATTTTATAGCTTTAATATGTTCATACTATAAGTTAATCAGGCCTCTGAGGGGTGTCTCTTATGGTATATAAGAAACACTGAGCATGAGGTTTGGGTGAGATGACTGGAAGTGAAGTTAGTGGATCTGTCTGACCAAACCTCAAAAGAGGTGTCTCTTATATAATAAGAAACACCCAATAGAGGTCCTACTTACTTATAAATCACTAGAGTTTCGCTTGTGTGATTTATAATAAAATTACAGCCAAGCTTTGAATTTACATACACCGCCCTCCCCTCAATACTAAAGTGGAGCTTATTCTCCTAATGCTCCTGTATGAGAGCACACTGTACACAGGATAAGAGGTACAATGGTTCTGCAGCTGATTGGGTGAAACCACCGTAGAGATTTATTATATCATGTAGAGATATTGCAAAGGTTTACTTTGTCGGTGAATTGTTGGTGAAGTGCCAAGCATTGTGCTGCAGAAAGCTTTGGGAAGTTTGGCAACTTGTCAGTGCATCACTTTGGTAGTGTGATTAGTTTGCATAAAAAAACACAGACATTAAAAATTACCATTCTCCCAACATTAAACAATACCAATCCCTCATCACTGTACCCTGTCCACCTTCTTCCTTCCTGCCCAGCCCCCAAAGAAAATTGAGAGCTCTTCTTCTCCCGGCACACATAGTGCCCCAACCCACCCTCCTCCCCAGCCAAAACAGAAAAATAAAACAGTGTTTTCAGGCTGCCTTGTAGCTCTACCACTCACTACACTAATCACTTGGGTTTGGCAACAAACTCTTGCTGCGCTGGGGCTGGCAGGGGAGAGATGATCCAGCATCCAAAGGATAGCCCTCCAACTTCTAGAAGATGGGATGCTGTGTCCAGCTCCATGACTGCCTCCTGGGGGAAGCCAGGTGGCAGCATAGTGGGAGCACATAGAATGGAAGAGGGGCAGCTGCTAGCATCCAGGCACACATGTGTGCATGTCATTGCATCCCAGCACCCTCGGGGACAAAACATGGAGCTGAAGGAGAAATTCCTGGTCTGTCATGTGCTAGCATCCCCTGCAAGACCATGCATGACCAACCTGACTGGCAACCCACCACTTCCATGGTCCTAGGTAAGTGATGGATAACCAGTAAGTGCATGAGAAGATTGATGAAGGGACTGGTGGATGCCTTCAGGTAAGCAAAGGGGAGAGAAACAGCTAAATAGAAAAGAAGTTTTAATATTTAACCCCCTTCCCCAGCCCTCATAGCACTCCATTACACATTCCATCTCCCAGCCAGCCCACTAGGGATAAGCACTCCACTTCACCCTAGCCCATGTAGCACTTCATCCCACCCTCATCCCCTCCCCATGGCACCCACTCAAGAAAAAGTAATAGACAGTGACAACCTGTGGCCCTCTGCTGCCTTCTTGGGTAGCTGACATCTGAACAAATGAGACAGTGTGGTGAAACAGAAGTATTTTTGCATTGTCTGTCACATGTTCTGATGCTGGCCAGCCAAGATGGTGTGTATAGCACAGGATCTGGTTGCTGTCTCTTGATTTTTCTATTATTAAATTGGGTTATATAGTGGTGAAATAAGGATGGGATATGTTTATAGTTTTGCCTTCGGGAAGAAGGATCATTTTCTGTTGTGGACTGGCTGGGGTGAGGAGGGTGGATTGGACTCCTGTGAGGGCTGGAGTGGAAGGGGTTTAACTTACAGTATAATGAAAACTTTTTTTTTATTTTCTATTATGGCTGTGGTGCAGAGTGGCGAGGGGAAGGAAGATTATCAGTGTTGACTATTGGCTAGACAAGATGTAGAAGGTTGGTACAGAGTAGTACTGGGTTTTTAAACTCTGCAAAGTGGCATTTTTCTAGTGAAGTGCCACATTGCAGAGTTTTTCTTTGCAAAGCAGCAACATTGCAAGGAATGATGCTGAGGAAGTACCACTTCATCAATGAAGTACCACTTTGGAGAGTTTTTTTTTCAGCAAACAAGTGCCAACTTTGCTTTGTGAAAAAGTAAGGAAAATCCAGAAAAAGTGCAGAAAATTCATACATTTCTCCATGAAGCAAAATGCAGCCAGTTTGCCCATATCTGCTATTACAAAAACAAAATCAGGAGCTCTACATCAGTGGTGCATTTTACCTGTATAAACCATCTTCTTAAGAATGGTGAACTTGTGCATACAACCTTAAATAAATGTGTTTTGTGCAGATTAAGCAGTAATCTATTAAAACAGCAAATAAAAGCTAAATTAATATATTTTTTGGGGGGAGGGTTATAACTAGATGGTACATAGACCATTTAACAGTAAAGACATTAAAATTCAAAAGAAGTTACTGAGATTCAAAGTTCTGCTTATATGTAAAGTATCCCAGGTCGTGACTGAAAATGGTCCTCTGGATCAGTACACCTACCTGATTAACAAAAACGTAAATAAATATTTTCTCCTAGCAACTCCAATTAAGTTGTACATATTAACAATTACTGTACATTAAGGAAGAATTACTGAGAATTGCTTAGAGTCTACAGTTGTCTTGTCACTAATATAGAGTTCATGATGGCACCTACATTTTCCTAGTAACTGTAGTAAAGCAGATCTAGGAAGGTTCACTCCTTTGCACAGAAATTATAAGAAATCTACAAAGGGCACATTAATTTGCTTAATGGCATAGCCAGGAAGACTACCTATATTTGGCTAGTCAGCATTGCAGTGCTAGAAATGATACATTCTTTTGCCTTACTATTGATGTATGAAATAGGAAAGTTCTGATCCACAGAATCTATGTGGTGGCTAGGGATTTCCCTTACGAAGATTAATTTCATGAGCAAAATTCCAAATTGAATTTCACTGTAGAAGTTAGGTCTAAAGTAAATTTTGTTGGTGGCTTTTGGAATTTTGCTGAAGAAATCAACTTCCCACCCCGATTTTACTTATGGGAGCAGGGAGAAATTCAAAATTTGAATCCAGAGATTCTACAAAAATAAATCTGGTAGGTACAGTTGCATAATAATTCTGAATAATTATACTGGTAGAAACTAAAAATTGTGCAGTGGTACTAGATGCTGTGACAGAGCAAGGAAGGGTATCTATTGTGTTGTTTAGTCATAAAAGTGACATTTGACATGTTCCTGTGGCAGAGCTAGGAAGGGTAGCGATAATATTTTCTCAAGTTACAGTCATTGTGGTAGATCTAGATGCTAGGGAACCGATATTTGACTTGTACCTGCAGCTGAACTAGGTAGACCAATTTCTGCACCATGGAGGGTCTTACAAGAATTGGGTGCTAACCCACCCCAGCTTTCATCCAGTGCGGAGGAGGAGGAGTGCATCAAGGGTTGTGGATGTGTGGAGGTCACCACATGAATGGAGCTAGACCTTGCACACAAGCAGCCCCAGAAAACTTCTTTCAGATAGTGCACAAGGTCTTCCAAAGCCCTTATAGGTCAGGCCCTAAATCTATATAAATTGCTTCTTATGCAGGTTCCCTGGAAATGAATCATTCAAGGTTTTCTTTTTAATTTCTAATATATTTACTGAACTCAGTCAGTAATATATAAATACTGCCACACAGACTCCTCTTACTGTTGTGAAAGTGGTCTCACATTCTTAGGGTACCAGAACTGCTCTCCTACAGTTTACTGCTCTAATACGCTAAGAATGCATGTGAAGCAAATCTTGCAATTGTAAGAGTGGTCTGTGCAGCAGGATTAATATACATACAGCAGTTCTAATTCATTAAAATATCATAATAATGGTCCCCAAATAAAAACATCTGCTTTGATAAAATCAGTTAAGATGCAATGTGTTATTAATAAGTCTTAATGAACATAACAGATGTCAGAAAGGGATCTTTATGAATAGAAGCTGATATGTTTTGTATTGTACAATACAGATGTGCAACACTGAGAGAAGTTATTGTGGATTCTACAAATGGTTAACCCAATTCATGGTTATTCTTTCTGTCACAAGTATGATTGTTACTTTTTTTGCTTCAACACAAGTGCTAAAATCACTGAAAGCAAGTTTCTTGTTTGTGGTGCTTTTAGCTAGAGTTATGACACTCAGACTATTCCCTGGATATTATTCCAAAGATATTATCCTTCCATGACAAGACCATTCATCAAGGGTGCACTCAGTTTCAGTTAATTGAAGTCCACAGACTGTCAGTGAATGTATTTAAAATGCTTTACATTTTTTACTGAGGAATCCAAAACTTCAACCCTGACTCAGCATGATTTTGGATGCACCAGACCTACATTACAGAATGTTTTCATGCAGCCTTGAAACTCAGGCATGACCTGCATCTAAATAATGTACATAATAGCAGCCTATTTAGCCAAAAAGCTTTATTTTGACTGTGAACTGGACTGTTTGGTGTTCATTGAAAACTGTAAGAGATGCTCTCCATTTCATACATACTGGCATCTCATAGCATTTACTAACTGCTGTCAGCTTGTACCATTACCTAACCCATGCTGTCAGCATTGTCCTCAGGTGGTTTTGAGCCATCCTGTGGTTGTCCTCAGCAGCACTGAACCCCAGCAACAGATGTTGACTAGTTCAGTAACTTGAGGCAGAAGGAAATGCAACTCCACTATTTCCCATCAAATGGGTAAGGGTTTCAAGGTTAATAGAGGTGGGGCTTCCACCCATTTTCTTTGAAGGCATCCTGTTACTCCATACAACTCTACCATTCAAGTCACTTCAGTAGTAAAATCCATCAGCATTGTCCTTGGGGAGAGAGGTAATGAACTGGCCTGTGGCTCATCATAGCAAATGTCAACCAGCTCAGGTCCTGAAGGTGGCAGGAGCAGACACTCCACAACTCTCTTCAAATTAGGTGAGGATTCCTAAGCAACAAAGGTGGAATTTCTGCCCTTTTAATTTTCGGACCTCTCATTACTCCCTCAGAATCCACCATTGAGCCATTTCAGTGGCCTGAGCTGCCAAAGTTGTACTTGGGGGATGTGGCCTAACATCTGGCTCCACTTTGCAGCACCTGACCCCCACAATAGATGCCAACTCAGTCTGGATCTTGAGACTGAAGGAGCTACCAGTCCTCAACTCCCCATCAATTGGGAAAGGGTTTCCAGGCCAAAGGAAAATGGACTTCCACCCTTTTAACTTGCATGATTCCTTTTGCTCCCACAGACTCCATTGTTTTAGCATCTTCAATTGCCTGAGAAACTAGCATTGTCCATGGAGTTGTCGGAACAAAGACTTATAATGTCACATTTTATAAGAATGCACTTGGAGTCATCTTGGGCCTTACACAAAAAGTATTTCATAAATTACCAAATATAATAAATATTCACATGTGATATTATCCTATGCTCTCCAGATTCAAAAATGATGGTGAAAAACACTGTTGCCACACTTTGGATTATATAAGGGATAAATATATTTTATTCACATATGTACAAGTCCTAAATATTCATAATTATCATAAATATCAAGCATAATAAAAATAATGTAAACATAAACTGCAATGTAAACAAACCAGACTTCAGAAAATCAAGTAAATCATATTAAACAAATAAAACAAAGTTCAGCAATAAGCAATGTAAGTAAATAAGCAATATTCTGCATAATAAATGACAGATTGTACTATTTCTTTAGCATACTTATAAATAGCATGGCCTTTTCTTTTTACTATGAGAACTTGCAACTCATTACACTAGTGTTTTGGATTATCTTGGTATGATACTTGTTTATACTTTATAGTATGTCAAAGGTATTTTCATCCGATTTAAATTCTAGCTTAACGCCAAACAAGTACTAAAAATAGGATAAAGGAATACTTATGTTTTAGTTATCTGTAGATGGAGTCTTCTACTTTTTAACTTTTAAAGTCTTGGTGAGAACTTTTGACTCTGGATGTCAAATGTCCTTGGCGGTGAGTTTGGCTTCAGTCTGCTGACTTTTTCCCTTGAACCTGGGACTGTAGTCTTTTGACATCAATGAAGCAATGCAGGCTGGATCCTTCTTGCTTGATGTCACAAATCATCAAAAGTCACTTCAGGATTTAGTGGGAAAAATCAGACAAGATTTTAGCGGTTCAGCACAGTCTGTAGAAAGATCTCTTCCTGTGGACAGCAATGTTGTTTTGGGTGACTGGACTATGTGAATGTTTTCTATTTCAGGTCATTTCTGCTTTTGAACCTGCAACTCTGGACTCACTGCTATTTAACAGCACTGCAGGCTTGCTGGCTGTTAAATTCTAAAGTCAGTCCCTTGTTCAGGCTTTTAACAGAAATTCTAAAACATTACGTTTAGTCCAGATTCTCAGTATGCAAAACATAGACCTTGCTTAATCCAATACTGGAAGAAAGTCTTTTCTGAAACAGTCAGTTTCAGCAGCTGGTTTAGCACCCTCTTGCAGTGGCAATGTCAAAGCCCAAATAATGTTCCAAGCAGTTGTGACTTCAGATTTTTAGCCTAGTACAAGTTCAAGCTCATCCAAAATTGTCAGGACATCCAATACAGGTCTTCACACACCAAAAAATCAAGCAGTTCTGGGCCAGCTTTGCCAGCATCCCATTTATGTCCCACTTACTGGGTGACATCCCCATCAAGTTATGATTGGTTTGAGTACTCTTTGAGGGTGTTACTGTTAGCCACTCCTAAAACATTTTTTATCAATATGACCTCATCCTGAAAAACTATTTTTGATATAAAACAACTTTTCTTTCTTGCATCTATGTGCACCATTGCACATACACACGACTCACATTTTTAAATGCAACTAAAGCAGAGGATTCATTTGAGACCAAACATTATGGTGTCAATTCTAATATAAAATCTATAATTTATTAAAGCATTATAAACCTTTTTCCTTTATAGATCTCTAAAAAGTATTTACAGATTTCAGAAGTACATTTTTCTCGTTTAAAATGATATTAGTTTGGCATACCTGCTATCATTATAACTGTGTAAATTTAATAAAACTTCTTTAAAACAGGGATCTTCTTTGTTTAAAGTAAATGAACCATAGCCTCATGTTGCTATCCAGAGGCTTAGAATCCACCCGACTAGTCGTTTCTATTAGGTAAACACTTCAACTCTCATTCTATTAAAAAGGTGGCAAGGTCAGCTTACTGTAGACACCAAACTTGTCAGTATATTTTAAACAGTTTTGAGGCTACAGATTTTTGTAAATAGCTCACGATACACTTTGTTGATGGTTTTAACCCCCATCCTGCCACAGACGAGTATGCTCGTCCTGCTGCAGTGCAAGGACTGCCGCTGCCGATGGCATAACTCGTCTTGCTGGACACTTTTTTTTACAGCCTTACTACAGACGCGATGCTGTATTTCATAAAAATATGCCTGGGGATAGATATAGCAGAGACCTGTAGCTTTCTGTAATTGGCAGTCAAACCAACCAATCACAACTCACCACATTCTGTTTTTTTTCCCCACAAGAAGCTCATGTTACTGAGTCTGCACACACTTGCATTTTCCCCTCTGGACTGCAAGAAGTGGCAGAACGTAGCTTCATTGTGAGCTGTAATCATTTGAATCTACTCGGACGCTGTGCAGAACACTGGACTGAATTCTACCTTTTGTGAAGTCAGCAGACAGCAACGTTTTGTTAGGTCAGTTTATTTTCAGTTGAAGCAGCATAGTGTTTTGTTGTAACGTCTCACTAAAGAACCACAGGAAATAAGTATATCAAGTTTGAGGGCTTTTCAAAAGCATTCTGTTTTTCTTTTTGACTAGCTTTTGGTGTAGAAAAATAAAGATTCTCAAACGAATTGTGTTTTCTAGGGAGATAATAGGTAATCTCGATAAGCTGCCACATGTTGTGTTTCAAGTGCATTGTAGTTAGCTTTTCTAACCCGAATTTGCAGCATAAAAAGTCAATGCTTTTCTTTTATTTTATTTGTTTCTTTATTATGTGTATTATTAAGAGTGTGTGTTTGTATTCTGATGCAGTTGTGAGTGGAGCAGCAAGGGAAAAAAGGTACCGAAGAAAACTGAGGAAGCTGTTGGTGAATTGCCACATGTTTTTTTTTAACATCGAATGTACTGTGGATTTCCTAGCTGAAATAACAGCAAAATGATGGCTTTATTTCTTTGGATATTGCAATATTTTTGTACACTTCTTTTTTTTCTCGATTTAGTTGTGATCGTTATGCAAAGCAACGTTTTGAAAGATCAATGAAGTAAAATAACCGGAGCCTTCTCAAATCTGTACTGGTTTTATTTAGTTTTGCTAAACTTTCCATAAATAAATGTGAATATGGGCATAAATTGTATTATTTGCTGATTCCATTTTTGGTGCATGAATTGAACTAAACCTTCTGAATGCCTGCCAGTCTTGGTTCCATGTTTGGCACGCGAATCGAACTGAGAAAAAAGCAACATTCCAAATGCCTGCCAGGTCTTGCTTTCAACCAAGTACACTAATCGGGGGCCATTTTGTTTGCATGTCCGTAATTTCACATTATTGTTGTTCATTTTTCCATTACATTTCCTTTTGAAGGCGATAGCAAGCTGGAGAGTGGGAGTTGTACAGCAAATGTCCTCGGTAAAGCGGTTTTACGATCAGGAAGCGGGGCTGGGAGCCTGCCGACTGGGATTGTGAATGGATTGCTGGTTTTGTAAGCCTGGCTGGATATATGGCTCGAAGAGTGCTATTGGGATCTGAGGTTGGTTTCTTTTGCTGACTGGGTCTGGGGGCTGATCGTCGGCTCTGTGGCTCCTTGGGACTGCACTGTGATGCCGTAAACCTGATTGGGGATTCAGCTTGAGCAGTGCTGCTGCAACCTGGTGCTGGCTTTTTGGGGAGACTCTGGTGTTATTTCCGGAGGGTTGGATCCTATGGTGAGCTAGCTGAATTCGGGTCTGAACCCAGGGAGGTCTGCTAGGGTTGTCGACTGTGAGGGGAACTCGGGCCTGGAGCTGCTTGAGCTGCTGGAGGGCAGTCCCCAGTGTGCCCAAGGTTCCCGGGACTTCTGGTGGGCAGGTTGGAGAGCCTGTTCACTTGGAGCCAGTTGTGGGTCAGCTGTTCTGGTAGACCTCTCGGGGGATGACCAGGTTAGCTCCCATAAAATGGAAACCCTGATCCAGGTTTGAAGATCCAGATTTGCTGCAGTGGAGGTCTGTAAGTACTTTGGTGAAGCAGTGAGAATGCTTCATCTTTTTTACAAAACAAATTGTGTGATTGGCCATTATTTACTCTGCCTACATGAGAGATGGGTTGGGAGGACTAAATCCTCAAGGTGAGAGCTCTGAGGGTGTTACAGCAGCAGATATAATAGTGGTTATCTATTTGAATCAAAAGAGAACTGTTCCGCAGGCTTCACGTACCCTTCATGCTTTTCCCTCTGTTGAAGTCATAATTCTCTTTTTGTGATATCACAATCTGTTACTGTAGACATAATCACAGCCTCACAAAGAGAGGTGTATTATTTCAGCAGAGGGAAAACTGGAGTCTGAGATGAAGTCTGATACACTGGGATTTGTTTTTATGCATATATATCCCCAGTAATACAGATACATAGATGACAGAGCAAATACAGTTTGTAAAATAAAATCTAAACATGTTCACATATACTAGAGCCTCTGGGTTTGATACCAAAGCACAGGGCTCTTTAGCCACCAGGCTGTTTGTTTTACAATTGGACATTATCTTTTGTAACAATAAGCTGTAACATTTCTCTTGGACTATGCAATTAAGGCATAATGCACTTTCTCCCCAAACAGTTTTGGATGTTCCCCTGAGTAATGGACCAGCAGTACTGTGCCTGGTGGAATTTACCATCCATCCTGACTGGCAATCATGAGATAGTAAGTACAGTTGCAGCAACTGGCATGGTCAGATATTTCCTGAAATGTATGTGATATTTCTAGAGCAATGCCCTGCCTACCTGCAGTAGGGCCACCAGAGAGAATCTCTTTAGAAATATAATGAAACATCTGGAATATCTGATGTATCTGACCATGTCAGTTGCTACAACTGTATGTGTATTGGGCAGTGTAACTCTGCTCTATGATGTACAAGGTTAGTAAAATCAGTCGTGGGAGGATTAACCAACTGAGAACTTCAGCATGCATAATCAACTGAAACATAAACACTGTTGCAGTTGAGAATAAAGCAAGTGGAGAGTATAGACTGAAAACAGAAAGGCAATAGATGGTATTCCCAAGTAACAAAGAGGAGTTATGAGGTTGTACTAGTACCCTCGTACAACAGCCAGCAAATAATTTTGTATTTATTTTATTTTATCAAGCCCACCACCACCATCCAGTGTGTGAAGTAAACCACCAGTCAGCCATGAAATTACTATTTCCTTTTGCAAAAAAAGAAAAAAAAAACACTTCTCACCATTTCCACTATTGTCTAGTGAGGGATTTTGTGACTTCATGGCCTCTTGTCCTGTCTCATTCTAAACTCAGTGGATACAAGTGGAAAAGTGACTGGGGTCCTGTACCTAGACTTTCCAAACTTCTTCTTGGGACCCACAAAATTTGCCTGAGGGGGAAGGTTTGCTGTTTTATCTTGTTTTGTTAAGCACTTTCCCCTGCTACTTGAGAGGTGGTGGGGGGTGGCTTGGTTTTGGTTTAATTTTGTTGTTTAAATAATTTAATCATTATTCCCTTTAGACATTTTGTGTATAATTTATTTATTTCAGTTAGTCTTTCTGACTGTGATAAATAAGGTTGTGGACTGATAGTTTTATCTGTCAACAGCATATGTTGGGCTCGAGTCACTGTGGGCAGGCGCTACTCTCCCACCAGGCTGAGGGACCCGCACCCCTTTGAATGCCCCCATTGCAACCCGAGGTATACAGGCATTGCCATGCCTTGGGGGTTGCACGGAGGAAGCAGAGGGAGGGAAGGGTTCTTTGGCTGGTGGGGAAGAGCGGAGTGGGCGGATAAGGCTGGTGAAGCCAGGGAGACGCACTGGGGCAAAATGGGTCCAGGAATAGGGGTATGCGATACCTGGTCCCCATACCCAAGGGCTCCACTGATAGTGGGCAAGTGACCCACTCCTCCAAGGCCTCTCGTTCAACTCGGGTGGTGTTATGCAATGGTAGGTCTATAAAGAACAAGACAGTAATTATTGCTGATCTTGAGTCATCTGACCTGGCTTGCATCACCGAGACCTGGCTGGATGAAAATGCTGGTCCCATTTTGGAGGCAGCTGTTCCAGCTGGGTACTCTGTGATACATTGCCTGAGACTGGATCGTGGGGGGGAAGGGTCGCTATTTGTTTTAAGTCAGAATTGGGCCTTGTAGAGGTTCCAGTGGTGACCCCCAGATCCTCCGAGTGTATCATGGGAGCAGGTGTGGGCAGAAGAATCTTGCTCGTCTACCTTCTACCTGGTCATGAGAGAGTTTTTCTACAGGAAGTTGCAGACTTCATCATTGACCTAGTATTGGAGCCCTCCAGATGGTTGGTCTTGGGGGATTTCAGTGCTTGGGTCAACGATGGACTCTTGTATGTTGGTCAAAACTTCCTCCAACTGATCTCGTTGGGCTTTACACAGGTTGTTACCGCTGACACCCATATTCAGGGTCACTCTTTGGATCTGGTGTTCACCCTGGGGATGGAGATCATGGGACTGGTGGTGGAATCAGCTGAGTGGTCTGACCATCACTCTATAAGGTTCAGTTTCGCACCCCCCCATGAGACCAACCACTTTGGAAATGGTCAAGTACTGCCCTTTGAGGGGAATTACCCTCTGAGGGTCTGATGCCGGTGCTGGATCTATTGAGTTGGCCTTTGGAGTGCTTGGAACCAGATGTCTTAGTAGTGCACTATAATAGTATGGTGCTGAAGGCTCTGGATTCCATAGCACCTGTCTGTGTTTGCCCCCTCTCTTTTGCGAAGGTGCTAAATCTTGTATGGCATGGTTGAACAATGGAATGCTTTTTGTTTGGTGGTGCCATGTCTCCGAGTGTGCGGCGGACCCCACGTACACCAGGGAATACATTTTGTGTGAATGTGCTGGGTTTCGGGGGGGAATGGATGGGGGAATTTTTGATACATATGGTTTCAGGTGGAATTGGGGGGCTACTGCACAACTGGGAATGTTATGGTTGGGGCCTGGTTTGCAAGGACATGGGAGTCCATAAGATGCCCAAGTAAAAGTTTAATTGTTGTGGCACCTGGAATCTGATAGAATTAGAGGAGAAAGGAGCAACATAGAATGTTACTTACTGGGAGGGGTCAGGGAAGGCTTTAACTGTCACCTGGCATTGGAACAAACTGAGGGGCCACTGCACAATAGGTCATTTTTGGAGTGAGGCACATTTTTTGTAGGGCATGAGGAGGCAGTTTGACATCCGGAAGCACTTTTCATGGCACCTGGTATGTGAGGGAATTGGGGAACCTCTGGACAACAGGGAAGGCTGTTTGGTGGAGTCTGGTTTGTTTTGGGGGGGTGTGGGCGGAGGTCACAAAACACTAGGGGAAAGCTCTACTTGCCATGACACCTGGTATCTGAGTGAATTGGGGGACCACTGCAGAACAGGGAATTATGTTTGAATACATGTTGTGTTATGGTGATGGGTATCTGAGGATAGGAAGAACCATTGTAAACCAGCGAATGCTTTTCCTGTGATGGTTCTGGGTGTTTGAGGGAGAGTTCATTCTTGTACTAAATGTGTTTAAATATTTTTTATTTCTTTTATTTATTTGTGTGTGTGTGTGTGTGTGTGTGTGTGTGTGTCCGGACAACAGCAGGCTGGAAAAATAAATCTTTGACTTGTGCAGTCCAGAGAGGAGAGGGAGAAGAGACTATTGGGGACCAAAGAAACATTTCAACAGTCACAGATATCACAAATAGTGTATTCATGGCCTCAGTGTGGCTGTGTGTGTACAGACTGGGCAAGAGCAGACTAGCAAATTTAACCTTTGACTTGTGCCATGGGTGGGGGGGTGGAGAGAGACTACCGCTCACCAGAGAGATATTTTACAGTTACAGAAATCACAAACAGTTTGTTCTTGGACAAAATGTGGCTTTCCTTACAGCCCAGTAAATAAATCTTTGACTTGTGCAATCCGGGGGCCGGGAAGGACGTACTATTGGGCACTATTGAGGCTGGCATGGGAAGGCTGATGTGGGGTTATAGGACAACAGGGAATTCATTATTCCTGGTTTTTGCTTTGCAGAACAGGGGCAGATAGGACAGAGTGGGGACACTGGTCTAGAAGCGGAACAAGGAAGTCTTTTTAAGGAGACAGAACATCTCTATTTTCCCATATCTTGACGACTGGTACATTGTGGGGCAGTCTCCAGATCAACTCAAATCTACAAGTGATCCAGCAAGTGCCCACTTCCTTAGGATTCCTCCTCAATCTTCCAAAGTCAGTTCTCGAACCAGTGCAGCTTCTCACCTTCATAGGAGTGGAGTTGGACACTGTCCAGGCAAAGGTCTTTCTTCCCTTGTCAAGGTTAAAGGCACTTACAGACCTAGCTCCCTCATTTCGTCTCCTGGTCTCTCATCCAGCAAGACATTTCCTCCAACTACTGGGCCACATGGCAGCTGCCACTGCAGTGATTCCAGGGGCCAGGTTTCAGATGAGAGATATCCAATTTCACCTGCGGGTTTTTTGGTCCCAGAAAAAAGACCATCTCACCAAACTGATTCCAGTGACTCAGACCTTGATCCATGCTCTCCAGTGGTGGTTGGATCAGGACAATCTCAGACAAGGAGTCCCATTTGTCTCTCAGACTCATTTTGTGGTTCTGACCACAGATGCTTCTCTCCTGGGGTGGGGTGCTCATTTGGGAGCCCTCACAACACAAGGAGTATGGTCCCCTCAGGAGTCTCTCCTTCATATCAACCTTCTGGAACTCAAGGCAGTATGCTTGGCCTTACAAGCTTTCACAAAGGCAGTACAAAACAAGGGGGTTCAGGAGAGAACATTCAACACCACCACCATGTGGTACATCAACAAGTAGGAAGGCCTTGTGCACAGAAGCCATGAAAGTCTGGTCTCTGGCCTATTCTCTACAGACATCCCTGGTAGCAGTCCATCTTCAGGTAAACTAAAAAAAACCCTGCCTCGATGGTAGGTAAAGATGGGATCAGTGGCCATGGTCCCACAACCTATGGGGGGGGGGGAGGAGGTGCTACTTCACTGAGAGGGTGGTGGAACTAGGGATTGTGCTGCCCAGGGGACTATTGGAGGCAGAGACTGTGGAGGGGTTCAGGAGGAGTTGGACAGGTATAGGGGAAGGGGTGTGCTGGCAAAGTCATTTTTTGTTTGTTTTTTTTGTTTTGCGGTGGGGCCTGGTTTGGGAAGGTTTGTGCGAGTTGACATTGTACACCAGTGAATGCTTAACTTGTGGTGGCACCTGACATGCGATGGGATATTTTTACTATCACACTGTATCTTCCAGCAGGAAAGCTCCTGATTGGACATCTTACTGATCGACAAGAACATCTGTCTCGTAGAGAATCCTGGTTCGAGCTTTTCAGAGATGTTGAACATCAGTTTATTCACTTGTCAAGGTTAGTTCTATGCATTACATGTTGCGCCTGATATGGGAGGGAATTGGGGTACAACAGAACAATGGGGTATGATGCCATTGTGGCAGTGCTTGGTTTATGAGGGTATTGAGAGGGCACTGATGGGGCAAAGTGAGGTTATGTTACACTGTGTACAGGCAGGGTAAGGGGGCTAGATATAGAGGTAGGAGGAGATTGAAAGAGGTAGATACAGAGACAACTGGTGACCAAAAATACATTTATACAGTCATAAAAGTCACTAATAAAGTGTATTCCTGGCCTCAGTGTGTGTGTGTGTGTGTGTGTGTGTGTGTGTGTGTGTGTGTGTGTGTGTGTGTATATACAGACTGGGGAAAAGCAAACTGGAAAAATAATCTTTTGACTTGTACCATGTGGGGGGGAGGAGACTACGGGGCACAAAAGAGATCTTTCAGTCACATGAATCACAAAGTGTATTCTTGGACAAAATGTGGGTTTTTGTGTATAGGCCGGGCAATGGCGGACTGGTAAAATAAATATTTGACTTGTGCAGATTGGGGAGAGAGAGCCTATTGGGAAGCAAAGATATATTTTTACAGTGACAGAAATTAGTGGTAGGGTCTGGTATGGGAGGGTGTGTGCACTGACATTGTACACAGGGAATGCTTAACTTATTTATTTGCTTTTGTTTACCGGGTGAGCACACTAGACAACCAAGTGCCTATTTTCAAATGCGACCCGGGATGATTACAATGGTACAAGAAAAATGATCATCAGGCATATACAAGGTTAACATACATTTTGGTTCAGGTACATATGTAACATAAGAATAAGGTACATATATATTTACTGTCACATAAATCACAAATAAAGTGTATTCTAGCACTAAATGTGGGTTTTTGTGTACAGGCCAGGCAATAACAGGCTGATTAAAAAAATATATTTGACTTGTGCAATCCGGCAATCCGGGGTGGGGGAGACTGGATGTCAAGACATCTTTAAGCTGGTACATGATAACCACTAAGGACCATAGGAAGGACATAAAACAGCTGCTCTTACTTGAGAGGGCTCCTGCAGTAGGTCTTCACTTATAGGTCTCAATCCCTGGTGTCAGGATCACACAGCAAACTTGTAGCTAGCAATCGTCAGCAGGGGCTGTGCCCCATCGTCAGGTGATGTGACGTCAACGTGACTATAAAGGGGGCAGTCCCACGCCCATCATCCAGTTCTTTCCCGCCATCACCTTATTTGTCCCTTTCAAGTACTTGAAGGTCCCAATCATGTCCCTCCTCTCTCTCTCTCGTCTTCCAGGGAGTACATGTCCTGCGACTGCTCTCCAGTTCTTTTCCGCCATCGCATCAGTCCGTTTGACAGATGTGGTAGAACAGCAATCAGTCACCCACTATCAATTTGATTATTTTTTTGTCTCTCTTTCCCTCTGATTTTCTATTTAAGCCCACAGTGTATGTCTTCTTTCACTAAGAAGAAGTGCTCCAAGTGTGGTGCTCAAATACCGCACGGGGACTACCACTCCTTCTGCATCCTCTGCCAGGGGCCTAAGCACAACTCGGCTGAGTGTACTATCTGCCAGGGGTTTAAGCAGGCCACATGCACCCATCGCAAGAGGATCCTTGAGGCCCACCTTCTGTCACAAGACTAGCCTCCATGGAAAAGGAGCTTCAGGAGCCGAGAGCGGTCATCGTTGTCATATACTCTATGTACCACACCAGACCAAAGCAACATTTTGGGTCAGATTTCTCTCATCAAACAGGAAATCCAGGCTCTACTGCAAAAAGCAGCTATAAAGCCATTCCTCCTGAGCAGATGGGAAGGTGATTTTATTCCCACTTCTTAGTTTCAAAAAAGATGGGGGATCTCAGACTGATCCCAGATCTCAGCATGCTCAGCCTCTTCATGGAGTACAAGAGGTTTCACATGCTGTCTCTCCAGGGACTGTTGCCCCTGTTCCTCCCCAATGGTTGGCTGTGCTCGCTTGCATATGCAGAATGCCTACCTACATATCCCTATCCTCCTGGCCCACCACTGCTTTCTTGGGTTCTCCTTTCTGGAGGACCATTTCCAGTTGAAAGCCTTTCCATTTGTCCTGTCTTCAGCACCTCGGGTTTTCACCAACTGCTTAGCAGTGGTAGCGGCGTTCCTTCACCACAAGGGCATTTATGTGTTACCATACCTGGATGACTGTCTTTTTTCAGCCCCCTCACCAGACAGCCTGAAGGATTCCCTCTTCTTCACTCTGGACCTGTTCTCCCCTCTGGGAATTTCTGTCAAACTTTCAAAATCCCAGCTACTACCATCTCATTCCCAGTGGATGGAGTCCTGTATGACCTCTCAAAACTGAATATGAACAAGATAATGAGACCAGATCGCATACACTCAAGGATATCTAGGGAACTGAGAGAAGAGGTAGTAGTGCCTCTTGGCAGCCTTGTTCAATGAGTCACTCAGTACAGGTGTGGTTACACCATACTGGAGGAGGGCACATGATCTTACTTCAAGGTGGAACTCTTGCAGCAGAAAATGCTCCTTGCCTGCCCCCTTTCCTGTTCCGCATGGTATTGGAGGGCATGGGGGGCCAACTTGACACCAGGATATTTTAACAGTCTCAGAAATCACAAATAAGGTATATTCCTGACATCAGTGAGGCAGTGTGTGTATAGGCCAGTCAGAATGGAAGTGATAATCCCTCTGTATAACTGCTAGGTCAGGCCACACCTCGAGTACTGTGTGTAGTTTTGGAGGTCGCACTTAAAAAGGAACATTGCACTCCTGGAGAGGGTCAAGAGTAGGGCAATTAAAATGATCTGGGTCTTGAGGGAAAGGACCTATGAGGAGAGGCTCAAGTAGTTCAACATGTACACGTTGGAGGACAGGGGAGGGGGAGAGACATGATTGAAGTCTTCAAGTGCATGAAGGGGATAAATAGGGGAGGCTCAGTTGGCGTGTTCCAAGGGGGGGCAACCAGAGGGCACGGGTGGAAGCTAGAGGGGGGAACCACTACCACCAGGGACAGGAGTGGTTGGTGGTTGGACTGTAGATGGGAGGGTTGGGGGCACACTAAGCACCAGGGACATGGGCATATCATGGACAGCCCAAGGATTGGTGTGGGGGGCCGCCCTCTGCTAACTGGCCACAGGCCCTACATGGGGCATCTACCGTGTTGGCAGGCTGTGATAAGGGGAGGAACCACTAGACACCAGGGCATGGGATGATGGTGATGGGGTCAGCCATTGAGTGAGGAGAGGGGACCACTTGCCACCACAGATAACACTCCATGACATTGGGCAGGGGTATTGTCTTGATCAAAAATAAAGCTTATTTCTGCCTCAGTGTGGATGCATGTGAACATGCAGGGACAGGGCAGACTGGTTTAAAAAAAAAATTGAGTTCTGCCATCCTGAGGGGCGAGACAGTGAGATTTCTTTGGACAGGCTGTGCAATGACAGGCTGGGAAAATAAATCTTTGATTTGTGCAGTCCGGGCGGGGGAGAGGGTGGTAAATAAATTTTTCAACTTTGGGGGGGACAACTGGGGACAAAAAAGCCATTTTCATAGTCTCAAATATCAGAAATAAAGTGTATTCCTGGCCTCAGTGTTGCTGCCAGTGTTCAGATGGGGCAAAATCATACTGGCAAAATCTTCTTTTGACTTGTGCCATACAGGGCGGTTCAAGGGCGATAGAGACTACAGGGAACTAAAGAAATATATTTTTCAGTCACATAAATTACAAATAAAGTTTATTCTTGGACAAAATGTGGGTTTTTGTGTACTTGCTGGGGAATGGCAGGCAGATAAAATAAATCTTTGACTTGTGCAGTCCAGGGGGGTGGGGGGGAGAGAGTCTATTGGGGTCCAAACAGAGGATTTTCTGCCACAGTTGGTAGATATCTTTGTTCATAAAAGGTGGTCGTGGGTGGGCTGACATGAGTGTAGGGTGGCTGACTGGGGGATACAGATTTAGGGATTGGGTAGTGGTCTGGGGGCATTCCAGTGTCGGAAGGAGTGTGTGTGCCAGCTAGAGTGGGGACACTGGTCTAGGAGCGATACACAGAAGGGGAGCTGTGTATGGTGTTTCAAACTTATGTTATCTTTTGCATTTCTGTGGTATTTTTTTCACCGGCTTTTCAACATAGTCAGAAAATATGGAGGAGGATTTTCTTTCCAGAGGGTTATAGGTACTGTACATAAGTTACAAATAAAGTTTATTCTTGTACTAAATGTGGCTTTTATGTGCAGTCTGGGCAATGGCAAGCTGATGAAAATATTGGTCCTAGGTTTACATGGTGAATGAAGCAAATCCCATAAAAGGGCAGGAATGGGGGTATATAAAGGAGGGGGGGTTAGCAGGATAGCATATATAGGTGAGACATGGGCAGACATAAAATACATATTATACAATGGGCACAAAAAAATTCACAGAATCCTGCATTTTGATTGGCTGGCTGGCACCTTTTCTGCGTTGTAAATCCTCCAGTGTACCCACTGGAAAAGTTGCCAGCCATCAGTCAGCCACAGCAGGAACTCTCACAAAAATCACTCCGACTGCCAGAATCCAAACAGTGGCAAAGACACTATGATCCTACGCTTACTTCCGTAAGTGCTCACAGTACCAGCGGTTCCCGTTCTTAGCCCTTCCTAACAGCAACTTTCCTGTTTCAGTCGGACTGCCCCATCACTTCCAAAAAGACCCCGAACCCACATGAAACACTTAAAAAACAAAATATTCTCCAGTCTTGCAATAATTGTATGCACAGTAACCGGAAGCACGAGGTCACAGATGACAGCCCTTTAGAATTCCTGCTATAGGAAGACACATGAAAAAACAACAAATCAAACTACAAATCTTAATGCTCACAGTAAAAAAAACAAACAAAAAAAACAATTCAGTTCAGAGCCTCGACAAACGTGATAAAAAAAAAACTAAGTGGTGGGGCATCACCACTACTCTGTCTAGCAACAAGGAACTATTTTGCTTTGGTGGAGCAATAAAATAACAAAAACGATGATTAAAAAGAGAAACAAAAAGTATTTCTATATTTTTAGTCACCCAAAAATGTAAGCCAGTGCATAATAGCAATATACCCCTCCAGCTGCGCCTCTTGACTGAACCACACCAGCCGTGGTAAATCCACCAGTATACCCACACCCTGGAGGGGTATATTGCTTTATTCAAGTTGTGCCATTCACAGGGGAAAGAGGGAGAGAGACACTACGGGGCACCAAAGAGTTAAATGTACAATTTTATAAATTACATTAAGTATATTCTCCTCAGATTCGAAGTTTGCAGCTAATGGAGTGAATACTTTGTTAATTTCATTCGCTGGGCGTACCAAATGTTGCGGTATGAGTCAGATCTGTATGTGCAATACTCTGCCTCTATGTGTGTGTTCTGTCCAAGAATAATAACAATAAAAATGTTAAACAAGAAAAAAAGTATATTCTCCTCCATGTGGCGGTTTGTGTTTTGGATGGGCAGTGGCAGAACTGTTAAATAAGTAGGTCAGTGAGCAAAAATTTAAACTACCAGCGGCGCTATCAAGAGCAGGCCCAGCTGCTTTCAGGGACCTTGGTACTAGGAGAGCTGTAATTGCTTCCCACCACTCCACCCTGGCCCTGACCGGTCCCCGACCTCTATTAAATAGCCAGAGGGATTGGAGTCAGGAGATGGGGTGGCCAGATATAGGTACTGTATAACCTGTTTATTGTGTAGCACTGTATCTTGGATCAGTTGGGATCCTGGTGGTGGGGTGTGCTGGCAAAGTCCAATACAGGGGGAATTTCTTGTACTGGAAATGAAGAATCCCAAGGGGGTGGGGGGTGACAGCAGGGTCGGCTTCCATTTTGGGGGCTGACTAAATGAGCAGACATGAAAAACCAATAGAAAAAGGAGTTTTGAGGCCTGTACCTTGGGACCTGTGCTTGGCTAAAGCAAGTAAAGTGAAAAAAAGGTCAAATGCCAGCACAAGCTACTCACAGCCACCGCTTAGTCATAGGGGGCATGAAACGCGTTGGGAACTTCACTTGTTTGGTGTAGGAGGGGGCAGCTTACATGGAAGCATTGTGCAATTGAATAAAATGAAGCACTTGCAGCACTTTGAAGAAGGCCTTTCCCTTCATTTTTTCTTGACACCAGTGAATGCATTATGTGTGATGGTGCTGGGTCTCGTATGGTATGGTGGAGCCCCGGGACACCAGGTTTGTGTGTTGGGAGGTGCTGGTGGTGCAACACTTGGCACCATCCTACAAGTAGCATTCAGTGGCTCAGCTCCAGCCTCTGAGAACCTGCACCATCCCACACATAATGCATTGTGTGATGTCCCCATCTTACAGAGGGCCATTCTTTTTTACATACCAACCATCACACATACACAAACTCTAGGATTCAGAAGAAGACTATTTAAAGGATATGTGATGGAATGTTTTTACTGCCACACTTTGTCTTCCCACAGGAAAGCTCCTGATTGGACATCTTACTGATCGACAAGAACATCTGTCTTGTAGAGTCCTGGCCTGAGCTTTTCAGAGATTTTCGAACATCAGTTTATTCACTTGCCAAGGTTAGTACTATGCATTACATGTTGTTGCACTTGATATAGGAGGGAATTGGGGTACAACAGAACAGGGTATGATTGTGTACAGGCAGGGCAAGGGGGGATAAAGATAGAGGTAGGAGGAGAGAGAGATACACATGGGGGGGAGAGACACACATACACGCACACACACACCTGAGGGCCCAGACAGATATGGTTCCCTCTTCTGCAAGGGCTAGCGAGTGAACCACCACTCATCTTCAATTCAGCTTGCACTGTCACAAGAAAACTGGTATAATTCACCCGAAAGTTGGGCCATTGTACCTGCATGCCTGGCTCCTAAGGACATAGCAATGTCTTCAGGGGATCAGAGTCATTTTTTACAGTCACACGAATCACTGGAAAAACACATTTTTGACATGCCATCCAGAGATGGTCTCATCTCTAAAGAGGGACATTAGTGGTGTCTCTCAGGGATCAGCCCTTGGGCCCCTCCTGTTCAATGCCTATGTCTCTGACATAAGGAAGGGTATCAAGAGTAAAATGAGTTGAGGGCATGGTGGAAGCTGGGGGGGAGACGGGAGGAGGTGCTACTTCACTGAGAGGGTGGTGGAACCATGGAATGTGCTGCCCAGGAGACTAATGGAGGCAGAGACTATGGAGGGGTTCAAGAGGGGTTGGACAGGTATAGGAGAAGGGGTGTGCTGGCACCGTGAAATACTAGGGGAGTTTATTGTACTGGAACTGGAGAAACCCAAGGGAGTGGGGGAGGGACAGCAGGTTCAGCTCCCAGTTTGGGGGCTGACTAAATGAGCAGACATGAATGACTATTAGGCCTACTCTGCTGGCATTTTGGGAGGGCTTTAAGCCTGAATTTTGATGGGCAGAGCAGCAACGTCACTCCCCATCAAGCTTAAAGGCCCACATCCTGGGCCTTGCTAGGATTCATCTTTTCACATAGCTGGTGGCGCGCTCTTCCTATCTCCCATTCTGCCCATCTCCCTGTTTTTGCGGTCGCCTCCAGCCACTTGCCTGCTCCCTGCATTACTCACTTGCCCTGCCGTTCCTGCATTTTCTCTCCCCTTCTGCTGCTTCCCGGCTCGCTTTGTCCCCTTTTTGTTTGCTTCGGCGTCAATCCCTCCCCCCCCACTTGCCCTGCTCCTGCCTTGTCCTGTTTCCTATCTCTGTGCTGTCCCTTCCCAAACCCCTGTCTCCTACTTGTGTTGTCTCTTACCCTCTGCCGACGTTTCTCCATCCTGGTTAATAAAGGGGGGATGACATGAATGTAGGGTGGTCAAGTTGGGGGATGAAGATTTAGGGGTTGGCTAGTGGTCTGGGTAGGGGTCCAGTGTCAGGAAGAATGATCAGAAGGGGGTAAGCAACAGCATTGAAGAGGGTCAACTAGGGGGAATGTATTCAGATTAGGAGTCTGTGGAGTGGTCCAGAGTGAAACAGAGGAATTATTGACAGGTAAGGAATGCCTGGCCCATCTAGTCTGCTTGTACTGGATTTCTGCTTCTGACCCACCTGCTTTTGTGCCTCCTATGGTTCCCCTCTCCTTTTCCAAGGATGATTGAATCCTTCCACAGTCTCCTCCTCCCCCCCCCACACACACACACGCACACTATTTATACCTTTTGATGTATTTGACTATTTCTTTCATGTCTACTCTTTCCCTCTTCTCTTCTCTTCCGGCAAGTACATATTGAGGTCCCTTAATTTCTCATAAGCCTTGTGTTTCAAGCCACGTACCATCTTAATCTAATGTACTCCATTTAAGTCCTGTCCATGGTTTTATATAATGGCATCACTACCTCTCTCCTGCTGGTGATACCCCTGCCTATGCATCCCTGCACGTCACTGGCCCATCCCAGCTACCTTAGCATTCTGCTTTGACATAACCCCCCATTCCCTTTCTTCCTTTGTGACTTGCAGTGACCATCTCTTCTCCCCCCCAAACACACACACACACATTCTGTAGCTTTCCCCCCAGGGTTTCTGTGTCACAGGGGCATTATGTTGCACTTCTTTAAATTAAACTTCGATTGTCAATCCTGCAACCATTTTTCAAGCTTCCCCTGGTCCATACTCATTTTCTCCACCCTCCTCTGGGGTTTCCACTCTGGTAAAGATCTTGATGCCATCCACAAACAGGCAGACCTTTCCCTAGAACCCTTCTGCATATGTCGCTAATGAAGACATTGAACAGGACTGGCCCAGGACAGATCTCTGAGGCACCCCCCTACTCGACCACCTCTCTCCCCAGATTGCACCCCATTTACCACCACCCTCTGCCTACTGTCTGTTAGCCAGTTTCTAACCCAGTTTACCACCCTGTCCCCCATGCCCAGATTACCAAGCTTGTCTATCAGCCTCCTATGTGGGACAGTGTCAAAGACTTTGCTGAAATCCAGGCAAGTGACATCCACTGCACCACCCTAATTTACTTTGTTTGCCTCCAAGTCGAAGAAATCGGTCAGCTTTGTCTGAAATGACCTCCACACTGAGACAATGTTGCCTATGGTCCAGGGCTCTAATGGCTTCTAAATGCCCACTATGCTTTCACATGTAAATAGAATATTGTCTACCTCTTCACCCCATTAGAAACTGCTGTTGTCCCTGTCCCTTCCTCTCTTCTGCATATACTGAATAGAAACATTCATTCAGTATTTCTGCCTTTTCCATGTCTCCCTCCTTGCATTTCCCTACCTCTGCCTTAAGCCTTGCAATCCCCTCCTTGTTGTTTCTCCTTTCACTGATGTACTTACTAAAATGGCAGCAGAATAGGCCTAACTGTCTTTCATGTCTGCTCGTTTGGTCAGCCCCCACCCTGGGAGCTGAAGAATATTTTGTTCCCTTACTTAACTTACTGTGCTAAACCTTTCTCAGTCTGTGCCTTTGCTGTCCTTACTGCCTTTCCCACTTGCCTTAGACACTCTAGGTACTCCTCCATGGTCTCCTTACAATTCCTGAACACTTTCCTTTTTGCCCTGACCTTTACCGCCACCTCTCTTGAGAACCATGGCAACTTTCTTATTCTCTTGCCTTTGGATACCAATCTGATGCATTGGTTTGTTACTTCCATTAAGGCTTCCTTTAGATGCTTACACTGTTCTTCCACTCCCCCTCCTGCCCCCATTCTCTCCAGGGCTCTTTTGATACCTCTGCCATTTCAGCAATGTCAGCATTTTTGAAATCCAAAACCTTTGTTCTAGTATGACTTGAGTTAATATCCATCCCTATGCTAAACTACACTGTTGTGATTGCTGGATCCCAGTTTGGGGGAGTTTTGAGAGAGTGAGATTAACCGCTGTGGACTAAGATATTTTATGGTCGCATAAATAAATAACATGTATTCTTGGATTCAAGGTGTTGGAGGGTGGACAAAGCTATTGGGCTACTTTGCATGCAACCTATAATAACAGGTAGGATGATGCTTGACACATCACCGACAGACATGTTTAGTAAATGTTGCTGTGTTTTTTTTTTTGTTTTTTTTGGTTTTTCTCAACATTTTGATCTCTGCTGAAGAAATCGATCCTCAACCATACTATATTAGGGTGCTAAATTAATGATAGCACATGTTATCATAGTGCATATTTGGACAATTTGATAGTCGAAGTGTGAATTTGTGATGGCACAAATTATAAAGGTGCATGCTGTGCCAATTTGACAGTCGCATGGAACATTTGTGATGGCGCATGTTATCAAGGTGCATGTGCCAATTTGATGGTCTAAGTGAAAATGTGTGATAGCGCATGTTATCAAGGTGCATGTTGTGGCAATTTGACAGTCACATGGAACATTTGTGATAGCGCATGTTATCAAGGTGCTTGTGCCAATCTGTTGGGCTAAGTGAAAATTCGTGATAGCGCATGTTATCGAGGTGCATGTTGTGCCAATTTGACGGTTGAAGTGAACTAGGCGCTTCATTTACAGAAGAGGTGCAAAGAAGAAATGCCATTAAAAGGGCCAGTGAATGAACTTAACTGATTGCCCAGACATCAACGGGCCAGTGAACCAAAAAGAATATCACCTATCCCAACTGGGATACTAAAGTCACTTGAAAATTGGCCATCTAGGCAGAGAGCACTGGTCTTTCTAATCATCTTTACTAACACATTTTTTTTCTATTTGTTAACTAATTTTATTTCTCTATCGCTATTATTATTATTATTATTATACTATGTTTTAACAGTAATTTTTTATCTTGTGCACTATCACACTCGAATGTAGTCTGATGCACCAGAAGTATCTATCCACTGTCTGTTTCTTATCTCATTACTGTATCTTTTTCATATGAACCTATTGTTGTTTCTCTTTCGCATGCTTGAATGGATGAGGACTCCTTCACCATCAGATAAGTATTGCTGTATTGTGAACGTCATATATTAATAATTTTGTAAGAACTAAGGATCCTTTGTGACTCCATTCCTGTATTTTATTTTTCAGTACTGACGAACATCGTCCCTTTAAGATTCCAGCTTCTGACTCCACAGTATCCTGGTAAGACACTTTCCACATATTACTTGGTTGTGTCTGGTATGGGAGGGCTTGTGTGGGATATGTGCCTTATAATCCCAGTTCATGCAGTGCCTGGTTTTGAAGGATTTGAGTGGCAATGGGCAAACTAGGTATCCTTTTTGATGGGTTGATCATGGAATATGAGGTCATTGTTGGGCTATCGGACAACAGGAAGTGAATTACTTGTGGTGGGGCCTTGTATGAGAGAAAACTGGGGGACCACTGGACATCAGAAAATGCTTTTTCTCACCCCAGGAATACTCCAATATTCCTAACTCTTTGCAGTGTGCCTTTAAGGTCAGAATGCCCAGAGATGGAATGCTTTGCAAATGATGGAATCATTGGCATGAGCCACTTTTAAAATGCTTCCAGGGATGTCTCTATCCAGGAAATCTTCAGGGCTACTACCTGGAAGTCAGCACACACCTTCATCACCCACTACCACATTGACCATGAGTCATGCCGGGATGCTGGTTTTGGGACCTCAGTTCTCCAGTCTTTATTTCCCAAGTAGGGGTTGTGTGCCTTGCCTCCCTCCTCCCTGAGAACTGCTAGGAGTCTGCCAGTAAGTGTGGATTGAACAACATATCCATGTCCCTAGAAATACAGGTTACTCACCTGTAACAGGAGTTCTAGGAATGGTATATGTGTTCATCCACCACCAATCCATTCCCCTGCCTTGACACTATAACCTGGCTTCCAGCGGGCTAGATCTGGTGTCATGGGGTGGAGCCGAGAGTTTTACCACCCGGGTGGGTGGGATGAGCCAGCTTGAAGACCTTCCAGCAAGATTTAAAGCGGCAAGGAACCAGCCAGTAAGTGTGGATGAACAACATATACCATTCCTAGAACTCCTGTTACAGGTGAGTAACTTGTATCTCTAGTGGCCATCACTTTGCCTAGAAGCATTAGTGAGCTTCAGGCCTTATGTATTGCAAAGGACTACGTTGCTTTCCACAGGGATAAGGTAATCCTTCAAACAAATAGAAAATTCCTTCCCAAAGTGGTTTCAGACTTCCATTTGAACCAGACCATTATTTTGCCAGTGTTTTTCATAGACCACTCTTCTTCTGGTGAGTGTAGGCTTCATAGCCTGGATGTCAAGAGAGCATTAAGCTACTACATGACGGCCATTACACCCCATAGGCAGGATAGAACTCAACTTTTCTTTACTTATGGGGATGTGGGAAAGGGTAACACAGCATCTAAAAGGTAAATTTCTCACTGGATTGTTCAGTGCATCCAATTTTGTTGTTCAAAGGTGGGCAAGGAAGCTCCAGCAGGGCTTAGAGCCCATTCCACAAGGGGTACAGCTGCAAGTGAACTACCCTTGGTGGATATTTGTAAAGCAGCAACATGGCGAACAGTACACACATTTGTCAAGCATTACAGCTTGGACATGCAGGCAAGGACTGATGCCAGGTTTGGTACAGCTGTACTGCAAAGCCTGTTTCCAAAATGGGTTCTTCCCACTTCCAAAGGTACTGCATTTTAGTCTGCAAAGAATTAGGAATATTGGAGTATTATCAACCCCTCCCCCCCCATCCAGAGTGCTTCTATTGACTAGATTAGGTATCTCCCACTGCTTTTCCATTGTGAATAATGAGCAGAAGTATTCATTCAATATCCCTTCTTTTCACTGTCTCTCTCTGCCCAAGCACCTTCCTCTTTATTCAGCCTCAGTATCCCTGCCTTAGTCATTCTTTGCTTCTTAATACACCTGTAAAAGGTTTTATCCCCCTTCTTAACAGAGTTGGCTATCTTTTCCTTGGTTTGGGCCTTTGCTATTCTGACTGCCTTCCCCACTTCCTTCTGCTTTAACTGGTACAGTTCTCTGTCCTGCTCCTTCTGTGTTTCTTTATACTTCCTGAATGCTATCTTTTTCTCCCTTACCTTCCCTGCCACTTCTTTTCAGAAACATAGTGTTTTTTTTTCTTTCATTTTGATTTCTTTATTTGCGTCATACAAATGGCTTGTTGCCTCTGTAATGGTAGTGATGGGACACTTCAGAGATAAATATCTTTACAGGGATAAGGTGATTGTGGAAAGGAGGGGGGTGGCACTATATGTGGGGGAAGGACTGAGGTGTGTAAGGGAGGAGGTTAGCAGTCACTTTTGATGCAAATCCAGGATTCCAAGAATAGGTTTCTCAAAATGGGAGTGGTGTACAGTCTGTCCTCTCGGACAGAGGAGTTGGGGAACTACAGGACAGATCAGAAGGACCTGTGAGAGGGGTAGTGTGGTGATTGTAGGGGATTTCAACATGCCAGAAGTGGACTGGAGTACCCCAACAAAAAGGAACAGAAGGGAGCAGGTACTGCTGGATGCCTTCCAGGACAGCTTCCTGATGCAAATGGTCAATGAACCAACCAAGTTAAGGAATATCCTTGACATTGTGCTGGCAAATGAAGGTTCAGGAGGGAGATGGGGAGACCTTTTTTTTTTCCAGAGAGTGGTAGCTGGGTGGAATGCATTGCCGGCAAGAGATGGTATCCAGTAGAAGTGGACTGCTTTATTTCTTAGTGTGAGGTACTGGTCCGCATCGGTTTCAAAATAAGTATTTTTAGACTTTTTTCCCCAGCCTGTAACACAGTTGGTAACCGATGGGGGGAAAGGTCTTGCCTGGCTTTAAAGCTGCTAATGGGTAAGTGGTTAGGATGGCTAAAGAAACACAAAAAGGGAAAAATGGGCCCACTGGGTTTCAGCACTGTAGTGAGTGTGGGGATGCCTTTGCTAAGGCAGACCCTCACACCAACTATGTATATTGTCTGGGGTTTGACCACCAATTCAGACTGCCAAATATATAAAAGATTTTCTGAAGGCCACCATGGACAAGAGATTGGGTAGGCTTAGGGAAAAGGAGGCAGAGAAGTCCGTTGATCAGGATGGTCAGCCCGGTTTGGTTCCAACTGATTCTGAGGGAGTGGCCACTGACCTGGGTGGTACTTCCTCTGGCAAAAGGAGAGCCGAACCTGAGGGGTGGGTTCCGTCAAAGAAGAAATTGGCCAGTTCAGAACCAGAACCATTACATCCAACTGCCAAGGAGATGGCCAGGGCGATTGGCATTGTGGAATTGCTCCGTTAGGTTCCTCCGGTTCCAGAATATTGTCCAGATGAGTTTTATGGTTTTGGAAGGGAAAGAAGGGTATGATGACTATGATGGTGTAGAAGCTCTGGATGAGCTCACTGAACCGGACATCTCCCCAGAGAGGCCCTTCAATGTTTCCCCTCCTTGGCCTTCTGAGTCCCCGTTCCACTATTTGTTTCACAAAAAAGTGGCAGAGACCCTCCAGCTCCCTCTGGTTGAAGCTGTTGAGGAACAAGAGGAGCCAGACTGTGTTGAAATGATGGACATCCGAGAGTCCAAGAGACTGTCTATTCCCCTCCATAAATCTTTTGGGAAACAGACACAAAACATTCTCCAGACACCAAATTCATTACCTCCTGTGGACAAGAGAATGGACAGGAGGTATATGCTGTCAGGCTCAGGTACGAAGTACTCGTTCCAACAGTGCAGCCATGTTGGGGTAGTGCAGGCTGCAGCCTGTGACAAAGCTAATATACCCTTGGCTTCACACCCCCCAGATAAAGACTCTAGGAAGATGAATGATATGGCCAAGAAACAGTACTTGGCATCCTCCTTGGGACTCAGGCAGGCAAACTATATGGCCTACATAGCCAGATACCAGAAGTCCAGGTGGGATAGTGTTCTGGAACTGTCTAAATAGGCTTCCCCCACCCAGCTAGCCAAGGAGATGGAGGAGGTGGCTGCTGATGGGATTGAGGCATCCAAGGTCCAATTTTATGCTGCTGTGGACTCCAATGATGTGTTATCACGAGTCATGGCTACATCTGTGTCTCTTCAGAGATTTGCTTGTCTCAGATGTACTAGCAACTCACAGGATATCCAGGCTAAGGCCATGGATTTCCCTGTGGTGGGTAATTCTTTGTTTGGGGAGAAAACAGAGAATTACAGGAAAAAGATGGATGAATACAGGACCACCTACAGGAGTGCACAGGCCAAGGAAAGGTGGGAAACTCCTCAGAAGCAGCAGTCTAGGGGCAGGCCCTTTCACAGGCCTCCTCTCCTTTTCCTCAGAGAGTGTTCTTAAGAGGGATAGGCAGAAGGGGGGTGAGCTGGGCTGCATCCTCCTTTCAGTCCAAGGCTCTTGCTAAGCAGACACTCTGATGAGTTGGCCTGGGTAGACTCCCCTTTTCCAGTAGTAGGCAGGCTGGCTTACTAGTTCCCAGCCTGGAAGTCTGTTACCTCAGACAAGTTGATCCTGGAGGTAGTAAGCCAGGGACTGGATCTCGGCTTCAAAAAATTTCCAAAGTCGAGGGTTGGGTCTTTTCCACCAGCAAACCTCTCCAAAACCATTGCCCTAGAGGCAGAGATTTCCTCTCTGGTGGCTCTCAGAGCCATAGAGAGAGTTCCTACTCCACACAGGGGCAAGAGTCTGTGTTCCAGATGCTTCCTTACCCCAAAAAAGACTGGAGTGGCAGCCCATCCTAGACCTAAGATACTTTAAACAATCACCTAGTCAAGCCAAAATTCAGAATGGTGACTCTGGGAGTAATTCTTCCCTCTCTGAGGCAAGGGGATTGGTTAGCCTCCCTGGGCCTCAAGGATGCCTACTTTCACATTCCCATCAGGTGCTCCCACAGAAAGTACCTTGGGTTCAAACTGCCTTCAGGCCATTATCAGTTCAGAGCAATGCCCTTCGGACTAACATCAGCACCAAGGGTGTTCACAAATTGCATAGCAGTAGTAGTGGCCTTTCTAAGGAGACAACATATTTCCATTTTTCCATATCTTGACAATTGACTCATTGTGGGACAGTCTCCAGACCAAGTCAAGTCAAACCTGCAAGTGACACAGTTGCTCACTTCTTCAGGATTCCTCCTCAATCTTCCAAAATCAGTTCTCAAACCAGTGCAACTCCTGACCTTCATAGGGATAGAGTTGGACACTGTTCAAGCAAAAGCTTTTCTTCCTCTGGCAAGGGTAAAGGCCCTTACAGAACTGGCTTCTTCTTTCCGCCTTCTGCTGTCTCTATCAGCAAGACATTTTCTTCAGCTTCTGGGCCACATGGCAGCTTCCACTGCAGTGATGCAGGGAGCCAGATTTCAGATGAGGGACATTCAGTTCCATCTGAGGTCCTTTTGGTCTCAGAAAAAAGATCCTCTAACCAAACTGATTCCAGAGACTCAGACTCTGATCCAGGCTGACCAATGGTGGTTGGATCAGGACAACTTCAGGCAATGAGTCCCATTCATTACCCAGACTCTCCTGGGATGGGGAGCTCACTTGGGAGCCCTCACAGCACACAGAGTGTGGTCCCCTCAGGAGTCTCTACTTCATATCAATCTTTTGGAGCTCAGGGCAATATACCTGGCTCTTCAAGCTTTCTCAGACTCAGTACAGAACAAGGTGGGTCAGAATGGACAACACCACCACCATGTGGTATACCAACAAGCAGGGAGGCACTTGGTCTATGGCCTTGCGCATGGAAGCTGTGAAATTATGGTCTCTTGCTTATTCCCTGCAGACATTTCTGGTATCAGTCCACCTTTCAGGGAAGGACAACGTGCTAGCAGATGTTCTGCACAGGATATCTCAGGGACATCATGAATGATCCCTGGATCCCCTAGTGTTGAATATAATTTTCTCAAGATGGGGCACTCCAGAGACCTCTTTCCAGTCCCAGACAATCACGAACTTCCTCTCTTGTGTTGCAGACCCCCAGTCATGGGTTTGGTCCCCCTGGATGCTCTAGTTCTGGATTGGGAGGGGAAATTTCTGTATGCCTTTCCCCCCTTTCCTTTGTTCAAGGTTCTGGTTAAGATAAGGTCACAGTCATGCAAAGTGATCCTGATTGCACCAGACTGGGCTAGGCAGCCTTGGCATCCTCTATTGCTGTCCCTAGCAGTCCATCTTCCCCTATCTCTTCCCAAGAAACACAATATGTTAACCTCCTCTCAGGGGAGGATATGGTATCCCAACCTTCGGTCTTTCAGTCTTAAGGTGTGGCTCTTGAAGAGTTAGAATATGCAAGTCTGCATCTGTCTCAGGGGGGCTCTGGATATTCTCAATGCAGTTCTGGATATTCTCAAGGCCTCTCAATCCTGCCACCAGAAACTTATAATTCAAAATGGAAAAGATTCAGCATTTGGTGTTCCAATAGGGATATCTCTCCAGATACTGCTGATTTGGCTACAGTTCTGGATTGTATGGTTCATCTTATTGGCTTAGGCCTCAAGCCAGCTATGTACACATGGCAGTTGTCTCTGCATTCCTGTCAGTGGGGAAGTCTTCCTCCCTGGCATCTCGTCCTGTTTTCTGTAAGTTCTTTAAAGGTTTGCTCCATACCAACCCTCCCTTTAAGGACCATACTCCTGCTTGGGGATCTTAATGTTTGCATTGCTCAGCTTATGCAACCCCTTTTTGAGCCTTTGACCTCAGCAGAACTTCTGCCAGGTGTATCAGTGAATTACAAGCTCTGTCAGCGGAGCCTGATTTTATCTCATTCCATAGAGATGAGGTGGTCCTTAGATCCAACAGGAGGTTCTTATCCAAAGTGGTTTCAGATTTTCATCTGAACCAGTCCATATCTCTTCCTGTGTTCTTCACTGATCATTCTTCAGGACAGAGAAGATTACACAGTTTGGATGTTAAGAGGGCACTTAGCTACTACATTGAGTACACTAAGCAATTTAGGTTTGACTGTCCTCAGTTGTTTCTCACTTGTGGTGAAGTGGGAAAGGGTAAACCTACTACCAAGAGAAATATTGCTAGGTGAATTGTTTCTTGTATACAATTCTGTTATGAAAAGCTAGGCAAAATACCCCCCTCAGGCCTGAGAGCTTATTTGACTAGAGGTACAGCTGTTTTTCTGCAGAGAAGCAATGAGTGTATGGTAATGGGCCATTAGGTACAGCCTGACCCGGACAGCAGTCCACATGCCGGGAGTTCACAATACCTTGGCGGGGCACTCTCAGCTGATCAGTCACCAGGGCTCATGAGTGGGAACTAAAGCAGGAGGTAGAATATCTGTTTCTTTTGTGGAGTCGTCCAGACCTAGATCTGTTTGCATCCCCATTCAATACAAAACTACCCATCTTTTGCTCACTCATTCCCGGGCGTGGTGTTTTTTGAGACTCACTCTCTCTCTCTTCAGAACAGGCAGGTTTTTAAATATTTTTTCACAGAGAGGGTTGTGGATGCATGGAACGGCCTTTCGGAGGAGGTTGTGGAGTCAAAAACAGTGGTGGAATTCAAGCATGCATGGGACAGTCGTAAGGCAATTCTAGGGGGTTGGGGTAGGAAGAAGTAGGCTGCTGGTTAACTAGGATCTGCAGCTTATCCATTAGGTAGGGAAATGGGCAGACTGGGTGGGCCAAGTGGTCCTTATCTGCCGTCAAAATCTATGTTTCTATGTTTCCATGCACTTCCTCCCTTTCCTCTTATTCAGAAGGTTCTTCTGAAGGTACAGGCAGAGGGGGCTCATATGATCTTAATAGCTCCTCTGTGGCCTCTGCAGATTTGATTCCCACTGTTACAACATATCAAGGTTCTGAAGTCCCACAGAAAGTTCCTTCATTTCCAGTTTCAGGACCAGCACTACCAGTTCCAGGTTCTCCCCTTTGGCCTTTCGTCCGCCCTAGAGATTTCGATCATGTCCCCCCTTCTCTGTTGTTCCAGGAAGTATATGTTTAGGCCATGAAGACATTCCTCATATGCCTTGATGTGGAGTCCAAGTATCATTTTTATAGTTGTTGTTTGCACTGTCTCCAGTCTGACTATGTCCTTTTGGAGGTAGATTCCAGAACTGCATACTGTACTCTAGGTGTCTTTAGTGGGTGAGACTTTGGTCTCCCTCTCCAAATGGTTGTGGGGAGGTTGGACATTATGCCAAGAGGATGTGTAGATATAGTACATCATGATCAGTAACCCAAGTCTCATGTTCTTGCCTCTAAACAATCAATGACTCTGTTTTGCATGATTTGCATAGACGATTGAGGGGTAAGGTATTATTTGGGAGAAAGGGACTGTGTGTGGAGGGGGGAATATTGTGCAGAATGGTGCTGTGTGTAAGGGGGGCTATTACTGAAGAGGAGGGGGCTGTGTGGGATAGGTTATTGGCAAGCTGGCTTGCATAGGCAGAGATAACACTAGCAGAATGCTGGGGGTGGTGATGCAACTGTATTAAACACTAGTGGGGCCTCCCCTCGAATTCTAGAGCTTGACGGTAGAAAAGGGGGTTCGTTAAGCCACCCGGGGGTGTGGATTTAATCTTTCCAGTGGTCAGGTTGGCATCTTGGGGAATGATGCCTCCATTGTCCCTTGATTTCCCTCATTAATGCTGGTTGGGGTACACATTTAATGGGTTAACTGTTCGATCAGAGTCTCCACATCGGACACATGGCAGCTAGGAAAAGCATGCATTAATTTTTGTTGCAAAGTCTCATCATTATTTATGATCTTAGGTGCATGTTCATAATGCACTCATGTATTACTGTACATTTATTATTTAGTGAACACCTTCATTTTATGTTACGTTTTATATCTATATTTTAATCTCTCTCGCAGGTGCCAAGGTGCTGGAAGGTCAAACCAATATGCATATTCCCACTGGGTGGAAATTGATGTGATTGGCAGAACCGGATATTTGCATCATATTATGCATGGCAAAAGACCAGATTCTCTATAGGCAAATGTACAAAATGAACTAATTTTGGGTGGCCACTATGAATATTTCAATACCTTAATGAGAATCTACCCAGATGCATCTTTAGATAAGTTATTTCTACATATATTACATATTTATTGCTTTTTATTATTACTAAATTTTTTGGAATGTGCATTTTGTAATCGCGATTCTTTAGAAGTTTTTCTGTCCCTTTTCCCCCCCACAGATTCTCAGGCTTTGTGTCTCTGTGATAAGGTAAACAAAATCTGGTAACTATTGCTGAAATCACTATGCAATCATAATGAAGTGGTCACACGACACTCTTGTTCATATTTCAATCGTATCTGTGATGAATGGAAATGGAGGATTAAAAAAAAGTAATAGAAAATCGACGCGTTTCTGTGAGTAAAAAAAATATCCCACAAGGTAAGTACAGCACTGTTCATTTCAAATAATCGATGTTTACTTTATAGATCAGGGCACTCTTTTCCCATGTCCTCGAGGCACCGTTGTGCTGCGAAGATCATTCCAAACAACATAGAGTCTTAATGTATTCTAACTATTGCAGTTAGCCCCAGCACTTGAACTGCTCCGGAGAGGAAAGTGTTAACTCTATGCAGAATCGTAGAACGTTGAGCTCAAACTCTGTTTTCAAACCTCTGTCACTGGCACATTCTAATGTAACTGTCAGATTCTTTACTCCTCCTGTCTATGAAGATGCTCCGGAGAACTTCTCGCTGGTTCGGTATAATTATTAGATAGATTTAATCCTACTGCTTTCTTATTTTTCGGTCATCAAATCTCGGTCTTTGGTACAGGTAGTGTGATTAGTGGTAGATAGTGATAGAAATTTGTTTTTATTCAGTTCCTTATTGGTCGGTCCTGTGGGGGTCGAAATTCTATTCTAAAAAACTTGTTTCTGTGAACTAAAGAGTGTGGTCTGGTACTTTTCGGTCTCAAAAAACCTACGTTTTATTCCGTGTATGTGTTTTTAAAACAACCCTTGAACCAGTTAGTGACTGAAATGTTTTTTATTACCTGGCGTAAAAGCTGTTAGGGGTACTTTTTGTGAGAAAAGGCAATGTCTGAGAAACCCAAGAAGAAAATTGGTCCCACTGGATTTCAACACTGTACCGAGTATGGAGAGGCTTTTGCTAAAGCTGATCCCCACCTCGTCTGTGTTTGTCTGGGGTCTGATCACCTAAAAAAGACTGCCAGATATGTACAGATATCCTTAAATCCACTTTAGAAAAAAGAATGGCTCAGCTTTGGGAAAGACAAGCCTCAAAATCTGCTGACCTGGATGGCCAGCCCAGTTCGGTTTCCACCGAACCTTAGGAGGTGCCATCTAGCCAGGGCGATCCCTCCTCGGGCATAAGGAAATGGGATTCAGAAGGATCTGTTTCATCAAAAAATAAATTGACCGGTTTGGATCCTGCTTCTCAGATCCCAACTGTGGAACAGATTGCAGGAGCGATAAGTATTGTGCAATCACTGTGCTGGGTTCCGACCGAACTGACACCGCCTGGCCGGCGATTGGTTTGGTCGGTCCAAGCTCATTCAAAATATGAGCCAGAGGAGTATTATGAGTTGGATTGGGAGGGGGATCCGGAGGCTGAGGATGAAGATGATATGAAGATCTAGATGAGCCACTAGAGCCTGACATCTCCCCAGACAGGCCTTCCAATATTTCCCCTCCCAGACAGTCACCTTCACACTTTTTATTTTATAAAGAGGTGGCAGAGACACTCCAGCTACCAGCTGTGGAGGAAATAGAAGAACCTGACTGTGGAGATGATGGATGTCCCAGAGTCAGAGACTGTCTATTCCCCTGCATACATCTTTGGGGAAACAGACTAAAAAATAACTTCAGATGCCATCTTCCATACCTCCTGTGGACAAGAGGTACGTGCTGTCAGGTTCTGGTATGGAATTTCTTTATTCTGACGGCAGTCATGTTAGGGTGGTGTAGACTGCAGCCTGTGATAAGGCTAACCTCCCCTTGGCTTCTCACTCCTCAGATAAGAATTACAGGAAGGTGGATGCCATGGCAAAGGAACAGTACTTGGCATCCTCCTTGGGACTCACCGACCGGCTTCTTTTTATGGCCTAAGCTGCTAGGTGCCAGAAATCTAGATGTGTTACATTTCTGGAGCTAGCTAAAACTGCTCCTCCCCAGCTGGCCAAGGAGCTGAAGGTGGTGGCTGCAGATGGTACAGAGGCATCCAAAGTACAATTTCATGCTGCTGTGGACTCCAATGATGTGGCGACAAGAGTCATGGCTTCATCTGTCTCCTTGTGGAGGTTTGCTTCGCTCAGATGTACTAGCCTATCCTCAGGATACCCAGGCTAAGGCCATGGATTTCCCGGGTAGACAACTCTCAGTTTGGAGAGCAAACAGAGATTTACATGAAAAAGATGGATCAATATAAGACTGCCTACACGAGTGCAGTGGCCAAAGAGAAGCAGACCACTCCTCAAAAGCAGCAGTCTTGAGCAGGCAGGGGCAGGCCTATTCAGAGGCCTTTTACCAAGCCCAGGCTTCCTTTTCTTTCCAGCGAGGGTTTTTTTTCAGAGGGAGAGGCAGAAGGGGGATGAGCTGGGCTGCATCCTCTTCTCAGCCTAGGGCTCCTGCCATACACACATCCTGATGTGTCAGTTCGGGTTGCCTCCTCACTTCATCGGGGTATGGATACATGAAATACGGATATCCCCAATATCCATATCCCCCTCCTCTTCCTCCATTGCCCCCCTCAGCCGCCGGTGCTTCTTCCACTCTGGGTATCAGGGCCGTGAATTATGTTGGTCATATGGGGGATTACCAGAAGGCTATCCTTAGTGAGGTAGAATCTAAGTCGGACTCCCTTCCTGAGTCTCAGACAAAGCAGGAAGTGGCTGACCTAGTCCAGTCTGCATGTTCGGCCAGTCAGCACATGCTTCATGCCACATACAATGCAGTGGACGCTGCCGGTAGGAGCTCGGCTTTCGCCGTGGGTTTGTGGCATCATGCCCGGCTCCGTGTGTCAGGACTGGTCCCCGAGGTGCAGTCTGCCATCCAGGAAGCACCCTACCGGGGATCGGTGGGGCTCGGTGGTGATGTCATGGACATCACCGATCTGCAGGAGAAGGGTACTGCACTGAAGTCCGTCAAATCCATGTACAAACCCCCTCAGGCTCAGCGTCGTCCCTTTCACAGACGTAATCGGCAAAAAGCGAAACCTCTGGGAAAGAGGGCCAATAAACATGGAGGCCCCACTGTGGCTGCCAAGCCCCCCCGCCCAAAAAAGCAGCGAGGGCTTCAGCGGCGACGCTGCCTCACACCATCTGACTCCTTCCCTCTCCCACAGCCTCTGGCATTTCCAGAGGAACCAGTAGGATGGAGATTCTCCCTCCACCTACCGGGTTGGGAGAGGTTGACTGCAGATGCTTGGGTGCTCCAGCTGATAGCAGAGGGACACTCAATAGAGTTTCTTCAGAAACCTCTTCGAAAACCTCCCTCCAGGTCATCTTACTCCCCAGAACATCATCTTCTGGTTCAGGAAGAAATCTCCGCTGTTCTCGTGAAGGAGGAGATAGAACCCATTCCTCCCCACCTTCAGGGGACTGGGTACTATCCCCATTTCTTCCTGTCCCAAAGAAGTCTGGCAATGTGAGTCCAATTGTCTATCTCAGCTCCCTGAACTTATGGTGGCTGTGATTATGACAGTCCCTCGCACTCGGCTCCACATGAGAATTTCTCAGTGGATGCTTTGGTCTCAATGGGATCAGCTGGTGGATGACCTAGATCAGCTGGTTCTGGTCTCCACTCCTATGGCTCAGGACTTGCAATGGTGGATGGTTCAGGAGAATCTTTGCCGGGAAGTTCCCTTCTGTCTTTATCCCCCCTCCCAGATGCTGACTACAGATGTTTTGGGCGAGGGTTGGTGATCCCGTATCGGGCCTCAACACCCAGGGCTCCTATGCCAAGAAATGGAAACGGTTCACTATCTGGGCTGCTTCAAAAGATTTCGAGCCTTTCTCATGCTCTGTTGGGTGCTTCTGGATTACTTGTGATACCTCTTTGATCTGGGTCTGTCATTCATCTCTGAAGGTCCACATAGTGGCCATCTCAGCCTACCATGTCCCTTTTGCAGACAGGACATATGCTCAGCTGGAGGTCTCTAAGACCTTCCTTAGAGGGGTCCTCCACCCGAGACCCCCTATGCGGGTTCCTGCCCCTCCTTGGGATTTGAATTTTATCCTTGAGAAGCTTGTCTATAAAGTTCTTATTCTCAGAAATGATATGCATTCCTCCAAAAGTGATGTGAAGAACTGTATTTTGCATTGTTCTTTTTATGGGAAGCATTCTGTAACAGTTCTCATCGTGGAACCAATAATTTGGAGTTTTCACAATGTCACAGTTTGTGCACAGAACTCTAAACATAGTTCTGATAGGACAATAGCTGATAAATAGCATTCTGTGCACAAACCGTGACATAGTAAAAACTCCAAATTACTGGTTCCATGAAGAGAACTGTAACAGAATGCTGCCCATAAAAACAAAACAATGCAAAATACAGTTTTTCACATCACTTTTTATTCAGGTACAGTTAAATATGGGTACTTCAGAAAAATGCATATAATTTCTGAGAATAAGAACGTTATAAACAACTGTCAATTAGAAATGATTTTCTGTCCCCTTTAAAATTATTTCTATAGCTATTAGTATAGTGGTCGTAAGAACCTGATGGTTACATTAGAATGCACCAGTGACAGAGGTGTGAGAACCAAGCTTTAGCTCAATGTTCTATGCTTCTGCATAGAGTTGGCTCTTTCCTCTTTGGAGCAGTTCAAGTGCTGGGGCTAATTGCAATAGTCGGAATACAGCAAGACTCCATTAGAAGAAACAACATTACTGTGGTGAGTAATTTTTTCATGATATACAAATACCTCAGAAATGGGCACAATTTGGGACAGGTTTTTCTTTTTAATAGGTCCCTCCCTCTATAATAGGACAATAAACAGGGTAATATAGAGAATTGTGTGTGAGCAGTCATACGCAAGAATATTCTTGTGTCAAGAGGTTACCGTGGTAACAGAAGATCTCAAGGGTTACCAAGGAAACAAGAATATCCTTGTCTGTTTGACTGCTCATACAGTCTTTTTTATAGTGTATGAGCAGTCAAAGCACAGAAAATCGCACAAAACCAGCTAATGAAGACAACAGAGAACATAAACTGTAATATTTTCTTTATTTTTCACTACAAGTGTGGTGCAAATGTTTCTGCAACTTCAAGTTTAAAAAAGCTTACAGCTAAGCTGGATAGAGGAAAACTAACTACATGGAATGGGGGAAGGGAGGAGAAAGGGAGGCAAGGTGCCTGCTCATTGCCATGGCTTGGAGGGACATGAAACTAATCCTCAGGATCGTGAGAGCAGCTGCAAGGGGGAGTGAGCTGGATATCATTATCCACCTAGGGACAAATGACCTGGCTGAGAATGGGATCAGAGAAGTACAACAGGAGTTTGTGGAGTTGGGGAGGGGCCTTAGATAAGTGGCACACACAGTAACTTTCTCAGAAGTGCTATCTGATGGCATGGATGAGGCTAGTGTACTCCACACCATGGGATTCAATGACTGGTTGAAAAGCTGGTGCAGAGAACATGGATTTGGCTTCACTGGGGACTGGGGCTCTACCTGGAGGGATGCAGGTGTATACTGGCACGAAGGTCTGCATCTGTCAAAGAGGGGAACCAGGATCCTAATTGACAGGTTAAAATGCTTCATTGGCAAGCATTTAAACTAGCCAATGGGGAGGCACTGAAAAGAAAGGAAGTCCTAGCCCTCTCCAAAAAATCAGAGTAGTTAGTGAGGTAAACAACAGAATAGAGCAGTTGATAGGGAGAAGGGCAGCGGTAAATGGAGAAAAAGACAAAGGCAGTAAGGACAGGGATGGGGCAAAAAGAAATAAGGCCATAAAAAAAAATTGGAGGGTAAGGAGTACCAATGCTCATAGTCTGGTAAAAGGCTCTCCGAAATAGAGGCCATTATGGAAGACGGCTTCCTGGATGTTGACAGTCACAGAAACTTGGCACACAGAGCACCATGACTGGAATGCCAACATACCAGGGTACACAATCCACAAGAGGGACTGGGAGGGTAGAAGAAGAGAAGGAGTAGCTCTCTATGTAAGGGAAGGGATCAAAGCTACAGAACTAAAGGGTAAAAAGGGGAGGAGAGGAGGCACTGTAGGTCACCCTGGAGACTGTAAATGGCACCACAATCCGCAAAGGGGTTGTATACAGACCCCCATCTCAGGGAGGGAATAGACAATAAAATGATAGAAGGCATCCTTAGGATGGCAGAGAAAGGGGAGATATTGCTGTTGAGGGACCTGAATATGCCAGATGTTAACTGGAGCACCTTTGCTGCAGCCACATCCAAGAGCAGGGCTGTTCTCGATTCCCTACAGGTGGTATGCCTCAGACAGCTAGTTTTGGAACCCACTTGTGAGGGAGCAATCTTTGACCTGGTACACTCCAATGGGGACAGAGGGAGGATCTCTGATCTAGAAGTGGGTAGCCATCTGGGAACAAGTGACCACCAAACTGTGTTGTTCATGATCAACTTGGTTATAGAGTCAAGTCATACAGAAATGAAAGTACTGGACTTCAGGAGGGCTGATTTTGTCTAAATGGAAGAGGGCCTCAGAAAAGCCCTAGCAAATGGGCAAGAAGGTAGGGTGGAGCAACAATGTGGAAATATCAAAACCACCATCACAGAGGTGACAAGCCTTAGTGTGAAGAAAATAAACAAATTCAAATGAAAGAGAAAACCACTGGTTCTCAAAAGAAGTGGCGGGGAAGGTTGGGGAGAAAGGGGATAGCATTTAGGAAATATAAGGAAATGTAGAAGAAGCAGGACAGAACTGCACCAGTTAAAGCAGAAGGAAGCTGGACAGGCAGTCATAATAGCAAAAGCCCAAACCAAGGAAAGAATAGCCAACTCTGTTAAGGGGGGTAAAACCTTTCATTGGTATACTACAGTCTGTTGATGGTTGTTTTTTTGCCACAGCTCCTGTTGTTTTGATGGTGCGACCCATAGTTTAATTTTAGTATCTATGTATTCCTCTTGATATAAGGCATCAAGTTCTGGGAAGCAAATGCCAACCAATAAAAATCAAATTTTAAAATCTTACCTCGAGAAGCAACTCTTGCAGCAGGTTACACCATTAGGACTGAAGCCAGCAGGCGTCAGGACCCCATAGAAATTTTCTAGCTAGCAGTATTCAGTGGGGACCGCCTCCAACATGAGGCGTAGTACATATGGAGGCGGTCCCCCACAATTCTTAGTTCTTTTCCCGCCGTCAACTCACCAGCATCGGCCTCTCAGTCTCTTTCCAGCGTACAATGACTACAGAACTTTTGACTAAGTTTTTCTCTGCACAACTGATGTCCTCTCCAACTTCATCTCTTGAGGGTCACCTTTCAAAGTGTGCATGTGGCAAACAGATCCCTTTCAAGGATCCCCACTCATCCTGTGTGTGTTGCCTAGGCCCAGACCACGACACCAAGGCCTGCTCCTTTTGCCAGAGTTTCAATAGCCGCACCAGGATCTGCCATCAGAAGGCACTTCAGGCATATCTTCTTGAGGAAAAAGTTTAGAAGGATGGACCAAGAACCTTCCTCCAGGGGAGAATCTTCATCAAAATCCCACAAACACCAGGACAAGCATCAGGAGAAGGTGAGGTCTAGGTCCCCAACTCGGCCTCCGACTCCTGTAGCTCCGGCTCCAGATCGGACCACTCTCCGTCCAGGGCTTGGTTGCAACCTCCCCCGGTTAAGGTCAGGTCTTCAGGCAGCTCTTCCTCGCTCCGGCCTCTTAAGACATCAAGGCCCTCGGCTTCATCAACCCCATCCAAGGCCTCTTCAAAGTCTGGTCAGTGCCATAAGTCTTCTTCCTCCACCCAACGTCAGGACACCGACTCCAGGTCGGTCTCCCAACCACCCAGAGGTCCTGATCTGGCACCCAGAAAGACCAAGGACCTGACGACCCTAAAATGGACGTAGGACCAAATGTCGGCTCACCACCCGGCGTCTGCCAAACATTCAAAATTGGCTCAGTGCTCACAGGACCTGAACAAGTTCCTAATGCCACGCACCTTCAGGATGGTCACTCTGGCTCAGATCATTCCATCCTTGGAACTAGGCATGTGATTTTTCTCTATGGATCTCCAGGACGTGTTTTTTCATGTCCCAATCCGTCTGTCCATCTCATCGATGATTCCTCCACTTCAGAGCAGAAGCATCACTTTATGAGTTCTGGGCCATGCCCTATGGCTTACCTCCCTTACCTGGACGATTGGCTGATAGCAGCCCCCTCCATGTCGGAGGTGGAGCGGTCCAGGGATCTGGCCCTCCAGGTCTGCTCTCCAATTGGCCTCCTGATCAATGAGACCAAATCAGAACTCATGCCATCGCAGGTGATTCAATTCATTGGGGCAGAGCTCGACTCTCTTCGAGCCAGAGCCTGGCTCCCGGCGGACAGAGCCGAGGTCCTTTCCTCCTTTACCCAGTCATTTCTGGTTGGGCAATTGCGCCCTGCTTGGGACTTCTTGTGCCTTCTGGGACTCATGGCAGCCTGCACCAGTGTGGTCCATTGGGCCAGCTGGCATATGCGCCTCCCTGCAATAGGGGATGGCCCGCCAGTGGTCACAGCACTCCGGTCCTTTGGACCAGCCAGTAACCTTGGCCCAGAAGATGTGGAATGGCCTGCAGTGGTGGCTCATCCCAACTCATCTGCAGGAGGGTATCCCATTTGTCCACCCCGAGCCGACGGTCACTCTTACGACCAACGTCCCTCTGTGGGTTGGGGTGCCCATCATGGGGGAACTCTGGGCCCATGGCCTCTGGTCCCCATAGGAGTCTCAATGTCACATCCACCTGCTGGAGCTTTGAGTGGTTCAACTAGCCCTCACTGCCTTAGCACCATTTGTATGGGGTCAGGTGATTCAGGTCCAGATGGACAACACCAAGACCATGTACTATCTCAACCGTCAGGGAAGGGTGCACTCCTTGCCTCTGTGCAAGGAAGCCCTCCGCATTTGGTCTCTTATGATCAGCCTGGAGGCGGATCTCCTAGCCATCCATGTGGCAGGAGCCTCCAACAGTCTGGCCAATGCCCTCAGCCAGATAGGCGCTACATCTCACGAGTGGTCTGTCCTGCTGGAGGTAGTGCAAGACCTGTTCTCCCATTGGGGCACCCCTCAGGTGGACCTGTTTGCCTCCAGGGAGAATGCAAAGCTGAGGCTGTTTCATGCCCGCCCCCCTCAGCAGGGCTCACTGCAGGAGGATGCCTTCTCGAGGCTGTGGACCACGGGCCTCTTTTATGCCTTCCCTGCATTTCCCTTGATCCACAAGGTGCTCCGCAAGGCAAAGAAGGACAAGGCACAGGTGATTCTGGTAGCCCCAGGCTGGCCTCACCAGTTCTGGTACCCAGATCTCCTCAGCCTCGGCTCCAGGCTTCTGAGGTGGCTTCCAGTCTGACTGGACCTGATCTCAGTCAACAAGGGGAAGGTTCTCTAACTGGACCTTAAGTCCCTGCACCTGATGGCCTGGTTCCTGAGCGGCTAGAGTTCCAGACCTTGGGTCTTTCTGATGAGGTCCTCAACATCATTGAGGCATCCCATTAGGAGTCAACCAGAAAATGCTATGCCTTCAAATGGAAGAGATTCTCCATTTTTGGTGTCAGTACAAGGGGTTGGATCCCTCTTCCTGTCCACTGGCTAGTATTTTGGACTGCCTGTGTTCCCTTTCTCAGCTAGGGCTTTGGTCGACGACCCTTAAGGTGCACCTGGCAGCCATCTCTGCTTACCGAGCACTGGCCAGCAAGCAGTCAGCGGTGCAAGAGAAGGTGGTCGGGTGCTTTTTCAAAGGCCTAGACCACATATCCCCTCCGATGCGAGAGCCTCCACCTCCGTGGGATCTACTGCTGGTATTGGCTAAGCTCATGGGCAAGCCATTCGAACCAATGCACAGGTGTGACATCTCTCACCTGTCGTGGAAGGCCACCTTCTTGGTGGCTATTACATCAACCAGAACGATGAGAAAGCTCCAGGTGCTTTCCATAGAGTCTCCCTACCTGGTCTTCCACAGGGACAAAGTGGTCCTTTGCCCTCACCCGAAGTTCCTTCTGAAGGTGGTGTCAGTTTCACCTTAACCAGGTGTTGACTCTGCCGGTGTTCTACCCCAGTCATGCCTCGGAGGCCAAATATAGGCTCCATAATTTGGACCCTAGGAGAGCACTTGCTTATTATAAGGAGTGGCCGGCTGAAGTTCAGGGAGAGGTTCGCCAGCTGTTTGTCACCTACGCTGAAGTCGCATCTGGCAGACCTGCAGCCAAGTGGATGATAAGCAGGTGGGTCACCTCCCGTATAGATCTCTGCTATAGGTTGACTGGCATGGAGCCTCCCAAAGGTATAAGAGCTCATTCTCCCAGCCATACTGCTGCTTTTGTGGCTGCTTCTAAGGATGTCTCTATCCAGGAAATCTGCAGGGCTGCTACCTGGAAGTCAGCACACACCTTTATTTCCCATTACCACATTGACCTAGAGTCATGCCGGGATGCTGGTTTTGGGACCTCTGTTCTCTAGTCCTTATTTCCTAAGTAGGGGGTGCGCGCCTTGCCTCCCTCCTCCCAGAGAACTGCTAGGAGTCTGCCAGACAGTGTGGATTGAACAACATATCCACGTCCCTAGAAATACAGGTTACTCACCTGTAACAGGAGTTCTAGGAGTGGTATATGTTGTTCATCCACACGACCCACCTGACCTCCCCTGCTTCAATGTGCAACGTGGCTTCCAGCGGGCTTGATCTGGCATCATGGAAATGCTTCTGTCTCTGGGCCACAACCAGGAAAGAGGATCCTCTGGTCTGTCCAGTTAACACCATCCTAGAATACCTGTTATCCCTTTCATACCTGGCCGATGTTTCTGCTTACCACCAGCTTATACACAGTAGGAAAGTGGCTCAACTGGAGGTGTCCAAGACCTTCCTTTGGGGCATTTTACACATCAGACCCCTATCCGGGATCCTGTACCTCCTTGGGATCTACTTTTCTTTATGGAGAAGCTTATGCTTCTTCCTTTCAAACCGGCAATGAGTTGTGAACTCTGTTTTCTTTCTTTCTTGAAAAACACTACTTTTAGTACCCATAACCTTGGTGAGATTCATCTCGGAACTTCATGCTTTGATGTGCAAGGAACCTTATTTGATTTTTCACAAAGATAGGGTGGATCTTTGTACCAATCCCAAATTTATGCTGAAGGTGGTTTCAGAGCTCACAATAAACCAGTCGGTTCAACTTCCGACTTATTACCCAGAATATTCCAACAAAGGGGAAGGGCTTCTCCACACATTAGATGTGTACAGTGATCTACGTTGTTACCTGTCCAGAATGAAGTAGGCCAGGAAATCTGAGCAGTTGTACATTTCCTTTGCAGACAGGTCCTTGGGACGTCTGTTTACCTAGCAAATGCTCTCACGTTGGCTGGTGAGCTGCATTTCCTTCTTTTACCAGAAGCATGGTAAATCACTTCTGGGTTTGGTGGAGGCACATTGCACCAGGGTTGTGGCCACTTCCTTTGCAGCCATGAAAAAGGTGCCTGCTGCAGACATCTGCACTGCTGCTACTTAGCACTCTATCCATATATTCGTCTGGCACTAGAGTCTGGACATTATCTCCAGGCGAAGAGCAGGATTTGGCCTTGCTGTTCTGCAGGTCCTGATATCCTGAGGGATACCTCCCGTGTGACTGTTTTTCCTTCCCCCTCCCAAGGGTTATCTTTAGTCTTATACTGCTTGGGAATCAGTCCTACAGGTTTTATCTGTTGTAAGAGCTTACTCTCGAAGTAAGATAGTACAGTTACTTAAGAACTTACCGTAACAGTAGATCTTCGAGAGAAGCTCTTGCAGCAGGTATTCTTTTCCCTTCCTCCTTCCCCCAGGACCAGATCTCTTCTGCTATGACCATGACCTTTTTTGCTGCATAGGCAAGAATAGCTAAATCTGTATCGTTATATTTCCACATGCTGCCTCATGCAGGCCTGCCATGGGCATGCAAGAACTGGAGTACGTGGGGACCGTCTCCTCCCTTTATACTGGGTGACATCAGGGGTGGAGCCAATGTCAGGAGGGAGGTTCCCTGGTAATGCTGGAAAAAGAATTGCCAAGCTCTGCCACCAGGTGGCGTCAGTCCTACATGTTTTAACTGCTGCAGGAGCATCTCTTGAAGATCTACTTTTACGTTAAGTTCTTACATAATTGCACTATTTTACTTTGAGAGGGCTCTTGCAGTAGGTAATTGCACATAGGACTGAAGCCAGCAGGCGTTGGGACCCCACAGAAAAAAATTCTAGCTAGCAGTCTCTGGCGAGGGACTGCCCCCACATCACGTGACCGTGCCGGATGACGTCAGTATAGAGTGGCGGTCCCTCATACCTGCTTTCCAGTTCTTTCCCGCCGTTGGCTCATGAAAGCACCTCGCAGTTAAGGTCACTGCTTTGTCAGTTAATCATCGGTATTTTTACCATTATTTCTCAGATTTTATTCAAAATTTCATCATTTTCTCTGCTGTCTATGTCATCCTCTACTCCGTCTGAGCACAAGAACAAGTGCTATTCCTGCACACAAGGACAGACCCTCCCAGTGCCTCTTCTGTCTAGGCCTGGATCACTCCATGGAGAAGCGCCAGCACTGACTGAAATTCAATGCCGCCACCCGCAAACTGAGGCAGCAGTCCCTGGAGGACCATATCCTCAAAAAGATGTCCTCCATGGAGAAGGAGTTGAAGAATCATCGTCAGGCCTCTGCTTCCCCTGAGGGTCACCACAAAAAGGCGAAGCACTGGGACTCCTCTTCCACAGCCACCGCGACTTCGGCTGGAGTCACCGTCTTAAAGGTAATGTGTCTCCCCCCCAGGGACTGCTCCGTGACAGTCGCCTTGGAGGCTTCCAAGGCGGCATCGACCCCTCCCCCCATCTGGCTGATGCTTGTCCCTTCAGGAGCCTCCGGGGCCAAGGAGGCAGTCGCTTCTGGCAAGACTGCCACCGTGCGGCCTTCTGATTTGAGCGGCTCCAGTAAGTCGGACGTCAGTGCCTTTGACGCCAGCTCGTACAAGGCCGCTAGGTTGCCCCACCTTTTGGGGCATTGCATGGCCTCCAAGCACCCACCAAGACTGCTTCACTCTTGCAGCCTTCATTGGGCGCTGGTTCTGATAAGTTTGATGCAGTTTTTTATGACGCCCGCCCGGACCCCACCGATAAGGCAGACATCAGCTCCTCCAGTGGACGCATGGCGGTAGAGCCGAAGCTGAACTGAACGGACCAGTCCACCATCCCCGGTTCACCGCAGCAATTGCCACTGCAGTCAGAGGTCCCTGCATCTCCTCAGCTGGACCCTGGGGATTTTGGACCCCCTTCCCCGGGCGAGACCAAGGACACAGGCACAGTTGCATCAGGTCTCCCTTCCGCAGGGCTGGATGACCTGATGTCAGACACTGGCACCAATGCCAGCCCTTCTGATGCCAGATGACATCCCCTTGCCAGATGCCATCCCTATGCTGGACCCGATGCCAGCCGGGCCTCCTATCCCTGGCCAGCCGGTGAGGACTCTCCAAGGGCCTTCGGCTCCATCAGAGCCCTTGGTTTCTGGGTATCTGACCCCATCTTATCCGACGCTGTCCTACCCAGGACCGCAGTATCCTGAGCCACAGTACCCGATGCTGGCCTACCCAATGCCGCCGTACACAGTGCCCCAGTACCCGATGCCAGGCTTCCCACTGTCTAGTTACAGATACTTGCTGTATGGATATCCCCAATATCCATATCCCCCTCCTCCACCCCTCAGCCACCGGTGGACCTGAAGGAGACTCTGGCTTCCTGGTGGGCTGAGACCAAGGCTCAGCTCACCAGGGAGGTGGACAGCCATGTTCCGACACTGGACTCGGTTTCAGACTCCCTTCATTGGAGGTGAGAGGCTCCCTCCCCCCTGCCTGACACCAGAGGCGAGCCCTCTGGTACCAGGGCGGGGGAGGACATGCTTCCCTGAGGGTTGCCCAATGGATCTGTTCCTCCATCACACAGGGAGGACTCTTTCTCTTCGGAGACCCTGGACGACTCTGAGTGGTCAGATCCAGACGATGAGTCATGCACTCCAGACAAGCCCAGGCCTAGGTCTCCTCCGGAAGATCCTTTCTTCCTGGAGTTGCTGTGTAAGATCCAGTCAGTTCACTAGTGGCAATCTTTGGAGCCGGATCCACAGCTGAAGAAACTCACTGCCCATTTGGATCTGCCCGAAACCGCTCCAACACTGATTCCACCCTGGATTGAGCCTCATGCAGACTTTGTTTCTACCATTTGGAAGCAGCCATCGGCATTAGCCCCCCCTTCCGAGGAAGGCGGATAGGCTATACCAGGCTCTAAAGGGGGTAGATTCTCTGAATACACACCCCGAAGCTGATTCAATCATGATTAGTGCCACTTATGACCGTATGGCTAACATTAAGCACTTGAGCTCATCCACACCCGACAAGGAATCCTGCCTTCTGGACCAGTATGGGAAGAAGGTTTATATTTCTTCCACTCTGGGAATAAGGGCCCTTAATTATGTTGCTCATATGGGGGATTACCAGAAGGCAGTCCTTAGCGAGATGGAAGCAAAATTGGACTCCCTTCCTGAGTCACAGACCATGCCAAGGTTTTTCTGTAAATTGCATATCCCTGCTGCCAGAGTTTTTTTCACTGGGATTGTACACTTATCGGTTATGACGTTATTACATAATTTTTCTTAATCCCCTGGTAAACTTTTTTTGTCAGGGTAGTAAGAAACTAACACAACTATAATGCAAAGTGTCTGCTTGGATTGTGATGGACTTCTATTCATTGTGTTTCTCTTGCTTTTGGTGGGTATTTGTTTTGCCTCTGGCTGCTGGATGCTTCTTTGTGTTGCTTGTTTCCTGTCCTCCTGTGTTTGTGTTTTTTTTAATTTAGTATTTTCTTTCATTTGGGGGCTTTCTAGTTTTTCTAGCTTCCTGTTGCTAAATGTTTGCATTGTGCTATTCCTGCCTTGTGCTATTCAGACAGCAGATTTAAGCAAACCCTCAGGTCAACTGCATTTGTTTTCTGTAAGCTTTAGCTCAAGCTGGTGCTTCCCTGCCTTTGTTGTCTCCTGTGCTTATCCACCTTATTTGTTTGCACCTGGTCCTGTATTCATCTGGTCCAGCTAGCTGCCACTCCCTGCTATGTTATGCTGTTTCTCAGCAGCTCTGCTCAATTCATTTAGTCTTTGCTCAGCGAGGCAGCTACTACTCTTAACTTGCAATCTTTGTGCTTTTCTAGTATATCTTGATGCTGTTTTACTATACTGTCACAGTTTTCACCTGCAGGCATTTTAGCAGTATGTTTCTGATTTAACCTATTCTGAACCTTCACTCATTAATTTGCTTACACTTGTTCACACTACTCTGGGCTTTCAATAATATGGCTCTGTCCTTAACTGGGACATTGGCAGTACAAATGCCTCTATTTTGGGGTTCCCTACCCTACTAACAGTACAGTTGCTGTTTGGTCTCATGGTGCTCAACTCATGGCTTCATTGTTATTGCCATAGCAGGGGACTGTGATGTCACAATGGGGCATCATGGCGCCAAGTAGCAGAAGCATGCTTTTATGTAAGCTATGTTACCTGCTCCTTTGCCTTGCCTACATAGATTTTCAGTTATCTAGTCATAAATAACCATAGCAATCATCTGCTAAACCTCATATAGTCATTTACTCTGCACCTCATTGTTTCAGTCACTGGCATCACAGCCTCTCACTACCTAAACACCTACCTTCTATGTCACCATTAATTTGACTTCCTTAATGGAATTGGTTAGTTGATTTCTGCTGGTTGCTACTACTAACAAATGGTTCACACTGCAGCTCCTATCTCTCCCAGGCTGCTGGCTTTACTCAGCCTCCTCATCACTAACCTGCTACCTAATCTACAGCCACTGGCTTCATCTGACCTCCTCATCAATATCCTGCACTTAATCTACAGCTGTTGGCTTTGCCCGACCTCCTGCTATCTGGCACATTGAAGTTGATTCATGATCTCACTCATAAATCAGAGGCATGCCAACCATGGCCATTACCTTTTCTGGCTCAAGGCTTGCCCTGTAGCCCATGTTCTCGCTCTGCACCCACAAAGTCAGCATCTTGAGCATGTGACACTCTGGGTGGGGCCCTTCTCAACTGGCAGATAGTGGGAATGTCCTTGCTCTGGGTGAAGCTTCAATCATCAAACTCATCGGTGGCACCTCTTAATGCAGAATTAAACAATTCAGCTGTGAGAGGTAGGGCCTCATCAGACTAGGCCCCTTTAGCTAGCCAAGTGGGTTTGGAGGCATCTTCTAAGTTATTCTCCCTATGACCACCTCTGGTTCACCTGGTTTGTTCTTAGATTGGTAGGCTGGCTGAATGCTTCAGCAGTCGTCACTCACCTCCTCCCATCTTCAAGGTGGTACCATGTCATGTAGCCCATGTTCAGAGGTATCTTGCAATCCTTCAAGTTGTTACCATTAGAGGGATAGAAGGAGAGTTGTTCCCCAAATTGGAATATTTTCAGCCCCCTGGATTGACCTTCTAAATTGCAGCAGCAGAAGAGTCACTAATCAGAATACCCTAAAGCCTAGAGGGAAGGTGACCTATGCCTTGGATCCCCAGAGGATTTTTCCTTTAAAAGTGTTTTTTCCTCTCCTCTCCTCTCCTCTCCTCTATTCTCCTCTCCTCTCCCTTCTCCTCTCCTCTGTGCCAGAGGTCATAATACTGTATGCGGTTAGTTGTTAACAGTATGTTCCCTAGTTTCCTTAGGTAGGTTCTACTGTTGGATGGTGATGGATGGCGGCCCTACTTACTGTTCCCACTCTCCTTGAGAGGCCCTTATGTCATCAGTGCAATCCATTTTAATCAGTGCAGTGCTGACAAGCTGCACATTTTATTTGTGTTTCTTCAGCTATTATGTTGCTATCAGTCTGCTCTCAACCTCATAGTCAACATTTACTCCTAATTACTCTTTTTGGGGCTCCTCTCTAAGGTACCTTTAGCCAAGGGAATCTTTCCCACAGCACCTCTAGGGGTGGAACCCTCTTTGAGGGTTTCTTGACTTTGATATCCCTACAGGGTGGTAATTCCCAATGGAACAGAGAGTGCGAATGGCCAGTTATTATAGTTGCACAAGCATAACACTGCCATGGTTGTTTAGGCCCATTGAATGAATTGTATGGGTAACAACACAAAAGCCTTCCCTGATTTTGAGCAGGCAGTGTGAGACAGACACTGCCAGGAAGGGGTGGGGTTGAGAGATGAGAGAGACCGATACAAGGAATCCAGAAAGGCACACCAGCATCTAGTGAAGAAAAAAACAGGGACTTGTTTCTTTTCAAATATGCTTCCACATTCAAAAATAGCTTAAAAATGGCTACAAATGTATTTTTTTATTTTCTTTTATATAATGATGAGTCATTGTATAACAGCAATATGGCACTCTAGGGATATGTGTTTTTGTGTAACAACATCACTTCTTGGGTGCTGAACTCCAGCCTGTTGCCTTATGCTTCATCTATCTGAGGCATGATGTTATTACACAGTAACACTCACTCTGTTATCTCTTATTGGTTATTTTAAAATGTAGTGATTGGGATAGGCACTCTGAGTGAGAGTTCATTTCTAGCTGCAACCTGGGGGATGGGATTCAACAGGGAGTCAAACAGCAATATATTTAGCAACAGCATGTGCATGTACATTAAAAATAAAATCAGGCTACAAGTCATATAGCCATAAAAAGAAACAAACACTGTAGGAGTGTGTAATGAACATAGATTATGTGGGAATCAAGGGTGATAGCTAAGGGAGTGTGCAGATGACATATGTCAGATTACCTATTATAGATTCATGGTGGAGCAAAATTCAATCTACAGAGTACACTGAATTGACAACTATACAGTAAAGCTATACAGTAGGGTAAAAAGCAAAATTAATAAATAGTGGAGGGGTAAATATGGCTTGGGTAGTTGTAGTGCAGAGAGAAGAGGAATATGGCTAACTGCAAATGCATAGTTTTGAGATGTGTGCTAGTAAGAGTGATTTGTCAGACTTCTAGGAGGATGAGAAACAGATGGGTAGAGGGCAGATGTTCCACAGCATAGGCAGGTGATACCAGTAGGACAGTCACATGATTCAGAAAGCAGGAACATGTCCTACATCAGGAGATAAAGCAAGGAATTTGGAGATCATGGTTAAGGGCTAAAAGGAATGGGAAAGAGGTAACATGGTGGCTGGTGGTAGAGGGCAGCTGGTTACAACACCAGTGGGGGTGGAAGAGTACTATATCTCAGCCACCACCAGTGTGTGACCCCTAAAACAGAATGCCAAAGTCATGCATGGGTGAGCTTGTGGAGACTTGGTGGCTTGCATGGCAGTGCCTGCAGACAAATGTCCTGGCAGGCTTCCTGCAGGTCAATGTTTTGCTAAGGTAGAAAAACTCTCAATTTTGAGTGTTAGAGGTAGGCAGGGGTCCAAGTGGGGCACACAGATCGAAAACTTAAATTGCAAGCAAATGAGTTAGCACATTGGAATCTCAGAGGCAAGAAGAAGGTTCAAAAACCAATGTCTCAGTTTAAGCAGAAGTCCAGCAGTTCTAACTTAATGCTACCATTGCACCTTGTTACACTACTCGGGCTCTTCCTAATGTATGCTGCTTTGATAGCAGCTTTGCCACATGCCAATATAATGCTTAAACATTTAGCACAATACCAGCATTTTGCAGGGCATCTTTGAAAGTGCCATAAACTAGGAAGGGCCAGCAGTTGGGTATCTTAAGGTAAAGACTTTAGTGCAAAGTTAACAAGTTTTGGATTATAAAGTTCTGCACAAAATTTAAAACTGCTTTGACATATTTTAGAGCTAAAGTAATTGAGATCAAGACATCATCATCAGTCATATCCTTCTCAGTATTCAAGAACCCCATATTTGATTTGTGATGTTTTAGACTGTAAATGACTTGCAAACTGATCAGCCATGACAGACTGAAAAGTAGAAGAGCAGGAGATTTGAGCAAACGATTAATTATAAAATCAGAAAAAAAGCAGATTTACACCATTTCCAAACTGATGAAATAAACTGAAGAAAAATTGACATTTAGAATTTCATTAATGTCCTACTATAATAATGGATCTGAGCTTTGGGCATTTGTATGTTACTTCCTAGCCCAGTTGTCATACTTTAGTAACGTAGAAGAATCAACCCTAAAGTCAGCCAAGAAGCAGTCAAAGTAACTTTATGGGTTTAAACACAGACTTATGTTTTCAGCAGACTGAAAAACATGGATTAAAATTGCTCATATCTTATTCAAATGAGAAGAAGATAGTAGGAAATAAAGATCTTGAACTCAATTAAACAGTCATGGAGTAGGGGGCCACTCTGGTGGCCCAGCTACAACATGTTATGTTGCTGTGTAGCTGATCTGAGTTTGGGAGTGAACTTGGGACACCACACTGAGGGTCAGCCTGACCACAGCAGCTGCTGGCCTGACCACAGCAGCTGCTGTTCGGCAGTGTGCTGTGATCAGAGAGAGATGGTGCTGCATGACCAGGCTACAATGATCCCTTCAGTGGGGCAAGAGAGCATGCTCCATCTGCAGAAATGTTGATGCAGGCATTCTAGACCAGGATGCTGGTGTTTGCCAGGAGAAGAGGGAGGCAAGGAGAAAATCAGATACAAAAAAAATCATGGCACAGCCCCAATGATGGGCTGGGATTCCTGGATACCAGCTCAATTACTGAGCTGTCTTGTGGGGAGGACATCCCTCTGGGGCCCCTGCCTTGGGGGGAATAGCCTTGGAGGATGACAGCTTTGGTGTGGAGACCCAGGGTGAGCAAAGAGGACCAATGGGCCTGATCATGGTATATCCCTCGGAAGTGGGTAGATACCTGGCAGAGAATGGCCAGGGGAGAAAAGACAAATGCATCAAAAAATAGTCACAAATTAAGAAACTCTTCCAGGAAGTAGAAGTAATTAATCATATGCAGTAGTCTAAATGAAAAAAGAAGGCCCCGAGGCAAGACAAGGGGATTTAGAAGTAAAAAGGACAAAAGTTTGATAGAAGAGCAATCAGAAAAGTGTGAAACTAACCATAACAAAATCGGAAGTAGGGATGGGAGCATCCCCTATACTAAGAGTTTTCTTCTTGTGAGGTTTCATGGCAGTGTGGGTTTTGAAGCTCTTTTGAACAAGTACAGATATGAATCAAAAGGTATATAACATAAAAATAATAGCTTTTATAAGGTACAAGGTGGTCAAATGGAAGGAGGAATGAGAGGAATATCAGGCCAAGCTTAAAGAGGCAAAAGTGGAGGTAAGGATTGCAAAGGCAGCCACAGAACAGGGAATGGCTAAGGGTGTAAAGGAAGGAGAAAATTAATTTTTCAGATATAGTCAGGAGAAAAGGAAGGCTACAGGAGGGACTGTCATGCTAACTGAATGTTGGAGGGTGGTGGAAGACAACAAGCAGAAGACTGATGTCATAAACAATTACTTCTGCTAAGTGTTCAAGACTGAAGATGGTGAACTTCTGCCAGACTGCAGGATCAAGGCAACAACACGACGGTACAAGAGATGTGGAGGATGATGATCATGGATGAATGAGTAAGGATAGGGATGGCAGCCCTTAGGGTAGACAAGGCACCATGCCTGGATGGCCTTCACCTGAGGGTATTAAGTGAACTAGCCTAAGAGCTGGCAGAGATTAAACCCAGCTATTTAATGACTAACTGAAGTCAGGGATACTGCCAGTGGATTGGAGAACTACAGATGTAGTCCCACTCCACAAGTGTAGTGACAAGGAGGACTCTTGCAAATATAGACCAGTAAGGGGACACTGGGAGTGGGCTCTCCAGTGTCCCACACTGGTGGGGGGGCATCTAGTGCTGACATGGGGATTGGGCACCCCAGTGTTGGCAGAATTTTGTTTTGTAAAAATAAATATTCTGACATTTTGGCTCACGAAGTAGGATCTTACTTCGGATCTCATCATACAAAGTGAGATCTTACTTCATATTACGCAGTCATGGTCCAGGATGTTAAAATGTACAAAACACAGTTTCTTTTAATTTAACAGTTACAAAAATCTGAAAACACAACTAATAGGGTACTAATGAGGAGCAAACATATGTTGGAATTGCCATGGCATATCAATTTACCTTCTCTTGCACACATTTTTTTTTTTTTTATAAAATGGTCAAAAGATGACGGCCATATGAATGAGGATTTAGACCATATGAAGGAGGATTCCTCTTTTGTTTCATAAAGCTATCTTATAGTGCTTACTGGGCATGCTCAGAAATGATTTTTTCAAATTTGCAAAACACAATAAATAAAAAATGGCTTCTTGTTTCACAGGACTAGCAAAAGGCACATCTGTAGTCTAGCCCCTTTCTGTCCTGGAGATTTCAGACCCAAAAACAAACTGTCTGAGCTATTAGCAAGTTCAAAGAAAAATCCTAGTGAAGTCAATGAGCAAAATCATGTTTTTTCCACTTCTCTGTAACTTGGAAACCACACATCCGATTATAACATAATTTGCCACATCAAGATATCTTCCCCACAGTGCTGTGCATAACATGTTTTGTGCAAATCCATTGAACAGTTTAAAAATTATTAAAGTGCAAAACTTTTCAGTTTAACATTGAAGTGCCTACTCAAACCAAACTATAGGGATATGTATGTGTGTGTGTATGTGTGTGTGTGTGTGTATATGTATATATATATATATAGGCATGGTCTCACCCCATATTAGGGTTAAGTCTTCACTTCAATGTTAAACTGAAAATTTGGAACTTTAATATCTTCACAACTGTTCAAGTGATCCACATGAAATTTTACATGCATTATCAGGGACCAACGATCTCGTATTGTGGCACATTTCATATTAGTTCTTGTATTTTATTTCTTTATTTATTTTATTGACATCTAGGATTGATTACCTTTGAACTTTTACAGTGGTTATTCCTCTGTACAGACAGTTGGTGAGACCCCATCTGGAATACTGTGTGCAGTTTTGGAGACCCCATCTACGCAAGGATATACACAGGATGGAAGCAGTCCAGAGGAGGGCAATTAAAATGGTGCAGGGTCTGCATCAGAAACCATATGAAGAGAGACTGAGAGAGCTTAATATGTATACCCTTCATTAAAAGAGGGACGGGGGGACATGATAGAAACTTTCAAGTACCTCAAGGGAATCAACAAAGTCCAGGAGGGTAGCATCTTTCAGAAAAAGAGATGTTTAAGAACAAGGGGGCACAATTTAAAGATAGAGGGGGGACTGCTCAGGGGTAATTTGAGGAAATTTTGTTTTCATGGAGAGAGTGGTGGATGCATGGAACCGCCTTCCTGGGGAGGTTGTTGGGTCTAAAACAGTGGGAGAATTCAAACATGCATGGGACAGACATAAGGCAATTGTAGCAGGGGGTTGCTGGAAGTAGGCTGTTGGTTAACTAGAATCTGCAGCTTATCCAATAGATAGGGAAATGGGCAGACTGGGTGGGCCAAGTGGTCCTTATCTGCTGTCAAAGTCTATGTTTCTATGTTTCTATGTTTACAAAGGTTCCATGTCAATGGTGCACAGACAGATTACAAGCACAATTCAGACACAAAATGCAGTCAGCAAGGGATTACATTGATATAAGTGTGATTACTTTTACATATTATATACAAATAAGGCAGAATAATTCAGTGGTATAATGTTGCATAGGTTCAGAGTAAGTTACACTGAAGTGCAGAGGCAGGCCCTAGGGGGCAAGCCTGACCCAGGGGAGGAGGGTAAATCTAGTAGGGAATATTGGACTTGCTGAGTGTTAGGAGTTACAAGGGTAAATAAGGAGTGCCACCCAGAGAGTTAAGTCAGTGTAATAGTAGGAGGTAGGGGATAGGAGCCACACAGCAATTGCAGCAGAGTTGATTAAGAGTAGAGGAGAACCAGGGGTGAAAGGGCAGAATTGTTTATGACAATTAGGATGGGAGTAGAGGTAGGTGATTGGGAAAAGGAGCCATCCAAAGGGTCACATTGACCTAGACTTAAGGCAGAGATGGTTGTAGGTTGAAGAGAGGTGGGAGTAGGGATATGTACAGGTTATACGTAGAAGATTGAGTGGGTTGAGAGTGCATAGGGAAGGGGTGGATGAGGAAAGTGCTTAGAAAGAGATGGGGGCAAAGACCTTGATTATATTTGCTTGGGAGTCATAGTCACATGTAGTGAGCATGACAAGATGGCCTTTCAATTTGGATTTGAACAGGCCAAGTTTTAGTTCCATAATAAGTTCCGATCTGAAATAATTCATCCATAGGGGTGCCCTATGCTTGTTGGATCTCTGTCCTTGTGTAGTGTGGTGAAAAGGTATGTGAAAGACAGCTTTGCTAGTGCACCTTGTTAGTCTAGGGTTTGAGGAATGGCAGAGAAGTCTCTGCACACCAGCGGGTAGAATGCCAAGAGTGGTCTTTTTTTGTGAGCAGATAGGTCTGGTAATGGATCTTCTCATATAGTTTGAGCCATCCAGTATTCAAGTAGACCTCACATGTGTGAGTTCAGTGATGTTATCCCAGAACAAGCCTGCAAATTTTGTTAAGGGCCACCTTAATTCATTTAAGAGCAGTGTCAGTGCCAGCCCCATAGACAACAAGACCATAATCTATGACTGATCAGACAGAGCTATTTATTGCAAGTTTGTTTTTGCACTCTCCAGGAGGCTGTGTCTGTGCTGATATAGTTGGTCTAATTAGGTGCTAGCTGACTTGGCAATGTGGTCTATATGTAGTCCATAGGAGAGAGACAGCAGTCAAGGATCACTCTGAGGTATTGGAAGTTACTAGCCATATCTAGTGTCTCAGACCTGTTGTTATGTATTTTGATGAGACATGATGTGTGGCAGTTATGATTAGAGTTAAGTTTGAGCCTGGATCATAGGAACTGCTCCTCTACAGTACAGAACTCAGCTTGCATCATCTCTCCTAGTGCTTCAGGTGCCACATGGCATGGGTACAACACAGCATTGTCTGCATAAAGGAGGATTTTATTCTGGCATGTTTTGCTGGAGTTTATTAAGGAACAGACTAATATGGAGCCTTGGGGCACTCCAGTGGTGACATTACAATGATCCAGTGAGGTATCTAGTATCTTGACCTGCTGAGTTCTGTTGGAAAGGTAACTCTAGAACCAACCTACAGAAATAGGTGGTGTGTGGGTGCAGAGATACAGATTGTAAAAAAATTTGAAAATGACCACTGTTGGTGAAATTCTTTGTCATGCCACTGAGCAAAAATAGTGTGGAATTTTGGTCTGACATTTTTAAGGAATAAAGGTCTTGGGTCACAGATATCTTATTTTATGGTTTGGTGAAAAAATATCAATCCATTTTAAAGTTATTAAATTTTAAACATTTCCATTATTTCCTATGGGACCAGTTAGATGTCCCATTCTAAAAATATTTTTTATCACAAATGCGGAATCCTTCTTCACAAATGTGGTATCTTTTGCCAGAAAAGCAGAATATTTTTTATGCTGCTGTCATCTTGTTTTCAGTTAGCGGAGGAACAGGCATGGGGGTGTGCCTTGTGGTTGTGAGTCCTAATGCTCACCCCATTCTCGTATTCTGTACCTATCTCAGCCTACTTAATCATGGGATGGGGCAAGCAATAGGGCTCACAATCCCAAGGCACCCCCATGCCTGTTCCTGAATGCAGGGTGGGGGGTGGGGCGTTAGGGCAGGAAACCCAGGGTGGGGGTGAGGTATTAGGGTTGGAAGCCCTAAGACTGTATTTTCTAACTTTTGTCACTGTAACCCTAATGGTGCATAACAACATTTTTTGCAGAGAATATGTATATATATTCTTTGCAAAAAAAAAAAGTTAATGCAACATTTAGGGTGCAGGCAAAGTGAAAAAGTAAAGATATGTGGTTTTGGGATTTCTAACTGTAAAACCTCACTTATACTCATTAGTATCATGGGTGCAGTTCTTTTGGGGTTGTCAACCCTAAAGCTCACTCCAGAAACATGCACACCTAATTGGTTGAGCTTTAGGGTTAACAACACTAAGGAGAACTGCACCCTGATTTGATGTAGTTGTGGGAGTGGAGTTTTAGGGTTGGAAATCCTAAAACCACATTTCCCTACTTTTATTTTGCTTTAGCCTGAACCTGAATGTTGCTTTAACACATTTTTTTTTGCAAAGAATTTCTTGACTTTTTGAGATAGTACTATATAATCTTCTCTCTATTTGCCTGTTGGGCCCTGTACTCCCATTCATCTATATTTTATCACATAGTGTAATCATACTTCAGCAAAAAAAAATGGAGATCCTACCCCCCAGCTGAATCCCTGGAGTTTGTAGAGGAACTGGGGCGGTGGAAGAGAGTTAGAAAGCACCAGGGATGGTGGAGACGCTAAGTGCACCTACACCCTTGGGGTCCCTGGAGTAGGCACCAATGAGCAGCAAGGGGTGCCAGATTTCAGCCCAGTGCATATCCTGGTGCATGAGATCTATGAGTTGTGTGGTTGGAAAGCTGCCAGAAAGTGCTCCTGCCATGCCCATGAAAGGACTGGGGTATAAACACTTTCAAGTAGCACACAGCCATTTTAGATGACTGCAGATGCTGGAGAGTCATTCCTACACTGTGGCCAAATAACTTCTGGCTATGAAAGGGCGAATTCAGGACAGACTGTTGTAATCAGTCAGAAAACTAGCCACTTTGATCTATAAGTAATGCCTAAAGTACATACAAGAGAAGCACAAGTGAAAGCATCGAAAGTGTCACAAGCAGACTATGACTAATGTTTACTAGCATCTACTGTATATCATGGGTGACAGTTCATTGGATGCCTCTTGACCATCATGCAGCTTGTCAACCTCAGTAGAAGGGGACTTCCACAGGCCAGTCTGATACTTTTTCATATATGTCTGACAGTTAGCTACATGCAGACCTAGGGATTCCAAAACATAAGTCCTTTTGCCCATCACGTCCAACCTCCTAGATTCCTTTTCTTTCTTTCTTTCTTTCTTTCTTTCTTTCTTTCTTTCTTTCTTTCTTTCTTTCTTTCTTTCTTTATTTATTTATTGAGATATCCAGAAAGACCTTTGAGTCAAGGACTCATTTACAAAGGTTCTACGTCATACATAGAAGGTACAGGGACAACATTTGCTACAGAGTACAGTACATTACATTGCAGCCAATGGTATAAATTGTTGTTCTGTAAGTGGCTATTAGTCAAGAATAACAGTTACTTCAGCACTTTAGCACAGCCGTAACATTGCAGAGAGGTTCTGTAGAGAGGCTGATTGTCATATGGTAACATAGGATAGTTTTAGGTATGAAGACCCGAAAGTTGTTGGTTAGCAGAGATTTCAGTCAAATCAAAATGGAGGGGGGAAGGGATCAGGGGCAGTCACATAGGTTAGAGGCCTGGAGGTATTCCCTTAGTCTGGTTTTAAAAGGGCCAAGCCTTATTTCATTGGTTATTTGGTTTGGTAGTGAGTTTGTCCAGTAAGGGGCTTTGTAACTGAAAGATCTTTGGAATTGGTAGGTCGGGCAGTGGGGTACCCAAAGCAAAGGTTTGTCCGAGTTTGGGTGACTCTAACTGGAGATGCTGGGTGGATAATTGTATCTAGGGCAAAGGGGGGGTGGGGCCTAGAATTATCTTTTTGGCCATTAGGCAGGTGTGATATCTGATTCTATTGTCTAGGTTTAGCCAGTCAGTGGTACTGTAGAGGGTGCAGGTGTGAGTGAGACGATCACATCAGAGGATAAGACAGCAGGCTTTGTTTAGTACGAGCCAGAGACTGTTGAGTGCAGTGGTGGGTACAGCACTATAGATGAGGATACCGTAGTCCAGCAGGGAGAGGACAGATGAATTCACGATAAGACGTAGAGCCTCTGGGGTGAGGCAATGTTTGTATCGATAGAGTATGCCTAATCTTGAGTTAAGGGCAGTGGATAGTTGTAGTATATGTTGAGTAAAGCTGAGGGCTGGGCCTAGTGTGATCCCTAGGTATTTAAAGTAGTTCACTTGTTCGAGGGGACTTAGATTGGCAGTGAAAAATTGGGGGCAGTGGCTCTTGAGGGGGTTCTGTGGATGGGAGAAGATCATGACTTTTGTCTTGTTGTAGTTGATTATTAGACACTGGGTGGTGAGCCAGTGTTCAACTGCTTGGAAAGAGTTTTGGAGTGTTTGGTGGAGTTTTAGGGGGTCAGGAGCATAGGGGAACAAGACGGCATCATTTGGGTATAGGAGCAGGTTGCCAGGGCAGGCCAACAGAAGGGAGTTTAGAAATAGACTGAAAAGCAGTGGGCCAAGAATGGAGCCTTGTGGGACCCCAGAGTGGATTTGGAGGCTCGGGGACAGGGCGGTGCCTACGTTGACCTACTGGGTTCTATCAGAGAGATAGTTGGTGAACCAGACTAAGGTGTCATTGGAAAAGCCACTATCAGTAGGGTCAGTGGATATTTATGTAATAAGTTACCAAACAACGTAGACAATTTTTGAAAACAATTGTGGGAAAATTGTGGGGGTTCACTATAAATACACAGTTGTTCCCAGTAAATCTGTTATTGTTTTCTACAGCATGCGCTGATCACTGTATATTGTTAAATACTGTTCATGAGATTAAAACCAAAGAACTGAAGTGAACAGACAAAAGCAGAGTGACCAAGAACCCTCCCTTACCTCACACTGCAGTGTTTTGGCAAAACTCGAATCTGCAGTACATGCCAAACTGTCAGCATGTTTCCTTAACATTTGTTTACATCTTTTAACAATTTCAGTCAGAGACTTCATAAGTTGCAAGAATGTGTGGATTCTGGTGTGGAGAATGGTAAAAATTGTGCATTTTGCACTAAAACAACGAATGCAATTATCCAGTGGCACTGCTTATCAGGAGGTGAGGAACTCGTTTGACGAGCCATTTTTTTCCAGTAATGAACAATCATTTTATTTTTTATTTATTTATTTAGGTCTAGGATTACAAATACCTTTGAGCCAAGGCTCTTTTACAAAGGTTCCACGTCATGAGTTACAGCAAGACAAAACATAAATGGCATTAAGAACATTTAAGGAGGTACATAGAGAGAGCATTAGTGGTACAGAACTTGGTGTCATTTTTAGAAATGAGAAAAGGAATGAGGAAGAAGGGGGGGTGAACACAGACAACAAGTAAGGTGAGCATAGTAGCAGATGGTCGAGGTAAGGTGGGTGGGGTCGGGAGGAAGGTAGACGGGCTGGGGTTGTGTGGAAAGGGAGCAGGAGGGGGCTGTAGCCAGGAGGCATTGTCAGAGAAAGGAAGTGTATGAGTTGGGAAAGGTGGGGAGGAGTGCTAAGAGGTGTTGACCCTCAAGTATGAAACAGAGGGAGCCTCCGAGTAAAGGATCCATTCTTTATCAGGTAGTCCTAGGTGGGTGGTCTGTTATTAGACATTACAGTCACAGGTGCTGGAGGCAATGAGTGAGTGGCAGAGCCTGGTTTTGAAAGCGATGAGCATGGTGGTGGTGGTGGTGGTGGTGATGTCACTAGAGAGTTCATTTAGCCAGCTAGCAGCATGGTAGGCAAAAGCTCTTTGACATTGAGTTGTGCAACAGCAGGGGATTTGGAACTGCTGCGGTTTTGACTCCCTGGTGTTGTGACTGCTGTTTTTAGGTTGTAGGAGGGCAGTGACTCCAGAAGGGGAAAGACCCATCAGTATTTTCTTTGCAACCACGCAGGTTTGGTATTGTATACGTTTGTCGAGTTGCAACCAGCTGGTTTGAGAGTAGAGGTCACAGGTGTGTGTAAGACACTGAGAGCCAGTAATGAGGTGACAAGTCTTGTTGAGGGAGGTGGTTATATGTTTGAGTGCAGTGATAGTAGCAGAGCCATAGATGATAAAGCCATAGTCAATGGTGGCAATGATGGAGCTCTGGAGGGCAGCTGTCAGGGCTTCGGGGGTAAGGTGTCTCCTGTGGTGGAACAGCAGGCCTAGTCTGGAGTTGGCTGCTTTGGCAATGTTGTTTATATGGGCAGCACAGGAAAGATGTGAGTTGAGGGTGATCCCAAGTAAGGTTGTAAGAACTAGTTCGGAAAAGATTCAAACCCATCACGAACCCTGGTGTTTGAGTTCTAATTCAGAACTCGAACACTAGGGGTTCGCAAACTGTTTTGAATCTTTATGCCTTAAGAAGCCGCAACCGCAACGCAAGCTTGCCTAGCCCTATAGTCCGTGTCGGCTCCAAAGGGACGGGACGGAGAGAGGTTGAAGGAGCAGGATGGGATTGGGAGCGCACAGTGCCACAGGAGGCAGAAAGGAGGTGGAATGAAGGAAGGGTGCATGATGGCAGCATGCACAAACTTGTGGGGGCTGAATGGTGTGGACTGCACTGGAGTCGGACTGCGCGCCTGCGTACTTCATCCCCACAGTCCGTGTTACCACCTGACCATCTGCTCTGCGGTCAGGTGGTGGATGGTAGAGACATAAACCAGTGCGCGGTTGCAGATCCATTTATTTACCCAGCCAGTGCCATAAACGAGTTGCAGGCTGCAGCAGCTTGTGCTACTCGCTTGCTCCCTCTGTCTGGGCTAGCTCTGCTCTCTGGCTCTGGCAATTGCTTGCTAATTAAAATCGTCGTGTGTGTATTGGGCAAACTAAAAAAATAAATAAAAAAGCTAAAGGGTGGGTGGGGGTGAAAACTAAAGGTAGGGGCCGGGGGGGACTCAGGGTTGGGAGTGGGAACCGAGGAAAAGAAAGGGCCTGAACTTAGGAACAGTTGGTGAGAAAGCTCAGCCTCAGGATAAGACGGACAGAGCGAGGGAAGTTAAAGTTGCCGAGTGTTTGAGTGAAACTGAGAGAATTTTATTGTAGTCTCAAACAACAGTTCAAAAACTTTATTTTTTGCATGGCATAGTTGTTTCACACTGGGAAGAAGGAGCGAGCATCAGATGGCTGGGGGAGGGGTGAAGAAATTAAAACAAACAGATTGTTACTCGAGGAAAATTAAGTTTAACTTTAAAGTTGAAACATTTGAATTTGATGGCATTTTTTTAATTTTTTACTTACTACTTTATACCCTACTCCACAAAACAAAGTAAAATAATCAGGAGGACAGGGAGGGGAAGGGATTCTGTGGTACTGTGCTGCTGAGCTTTCTTCTATTCCACCCTATAAAATTCCTGATAGAACAACACCAGGCTGTTTTTAGTTTTTTTTACACAGTACTCCCTACTTGTGTGTTGTGTGTGTGACTCCACTACACTGTATCTCTCTACTCTCCTGTGGTGTTCACATCACCCTGCTGTGGCTGCTGACTGTGTACCCTACCCATTGTGTGTTACTGCGAGAAGCCCATTGTTGGGCAGTCGTGTGGTGGCATTATCCTTAAATACATGACAGAAGCCTAGAAATATATTTCCCTGTTGGGAGAAGAGACAGAAAAATCTCTTTCCTTGGGTTGTATATGTGTGTGAGACTCCATCTCCTGTGGTCAGCCCATCTGCTGTGTGCCTTTTGACTGCACTGTACCCTACCCAGTGTGTGTTACCGAGAGAGACCCAGTGGCCAGTTGTCGTGTGGTGGAATTATCCTTAAATACATGACAGAAGCCCAGAAATATATTTCCCTGTTGGGAGAAGAGACAGAAAAATCTCTTTCCTCGGTTTGTGTGTGTAACTCCATCTCTTGTGGTCAGCCCATCACCCTGCTGCTGTGCGCCCCTTCACTGCTATGTGTATGCCTATGCCCAGCAGCCCAATCATTCTGTAAGCCTTGAACCTGGGATCCTTTAGTTGCAAACCGTCATATTCTTCAATTACTTTCAGTCCACTGCATCACAGTGTTACATAGCCAAAATAAAATTTTGAGTTGTAGCCAGTGATCATAGATCACGTTGCTTTCTTACACAGGAATTGTGTGGTGTATTCTCGCAGTATACTGCTTCTGTTATGGCTGACACCAACATAGTTGAAGCATCTAGTGCTGGTGTTGGAGCAGGTGTTGGTGGTAGTGGTAATCCTGTAGCAGAAATAACCAAAATGTTTCACGTGATAAAAATTCAACAAACAGCAAAAGAGCAACAGTGAAGTGTGGTAAAGGGGGACCTTTTAAGAAAACCTGTACAGCTGCTGGGGTCACACGGAGAGGCACCATAAGGTATGCCATTCATGCTGTTAAGATCTCTCTGACTAGCAGCAATAATGCAAGTGACAGTGAGTCCCTCTCTGACTCAGACAGTAGCTCTTTGTCTCAGTCCGACACTGTTGTGTCTTGCAACGAATCATTACTTCCTCAACAAAGTGAAATGAGCAAGTCTGCTGACAATGAATCAGGTAGTGCACTTGCAAATACATCCAGCACTGTTGACAATGAAAAGGACACATACACTGAATCCTCCACTTCTGTGTAGGCCAGCAATGAAAATCCATCAGAGTCTTCTGCCCACCCTTCTAGCACCAAGGAGCATGTCCCAGGTTCTGTTAGGACAGGTGAAAAGACACAAACAGTCTTTAGCTATCTTCCTAGCACTCGAACAAAATCTGTCACATCTGAGGTGTGGAATTATTTCTCTGTCAGTAAAACTGATCCATGCAGAGCAATTTGTTCCCTGTGTAAACAGAGTGTAAGCCGTGGTGAAGTTGTGTCATGCCTTGGCACTACAGCTCTTAAACACCATCTGAAAAAGCATTCAGTTTTGCCTGATCATCCAAAACCCATGTCCTCCATCTTCCAGACCACACGTGAGAAGGGTCAGGAATCTGAAATGGATACTGAATTGTCTGAACTTGATGCGGGCAGAACTACTGCCAGCCCTAGGATCACTGTTACCACCAATGCCAGCACCATTAGTACCAGTTGCACATCCAGTGATGGCACTGAATGTACAAGTCCTAGTCCACCATCTCCTCGATCCATCTGCCCATCAAGCACGGTGTATAATAAACCAGCAGGGACATGTTGTAAACAGCTAACACTGTCTCAGGCATTTGAAAGGAAGAATACCTTACTAGAAATCATCCAAAGACCTTCATCTTAATCACAGAATTGGTGAACTGTTAGCTGAGCCCTTCTCCCATACTCTTTGGTAGATCATGAGGATTTTAGGAGCTCATGACATTAGCAGAGCCTCGTTTCAATGTTCCTCATCGAAGGTACTTTTCCTGTGTTGAAATACCAAACATTTATCAGGCTTTAAAAGCAACAGTGATGCTTGCACTTAAAACTGCGGAGGGTGGGGTTATTCATGTCACAACAGATATGTGGACCAGCACTCAAAACATAGATTACATGTCCCTTACAGCTCATTGGGTCACGTTTTCTTGTGCTTCTTCAAAAACAAAGACACCACAAAAGATGGCGCTGCTGCATATAAAGAAGTTTGGGCAAGTCATATTGCTGCAAACATCTTGCAGGAACTAAATGACCTCCTTGATGAATGGGTTTATTCTCACGGTCTAAAATGTGGCTTCATAGTAAGTGACAATGGAGCCAACATCTTGAAAGCAGTACAGGTTGGAGGATTTCTGCATGCTTCTTGCTTTGCACATTGCTTACACTTAATTGTCATGGGATTTCTCAGCAGTGAAACACAAGTGGATGGTATGATTGCTGTTTGCAAAAAAATTGTGACTCACTTTTCACATTCAACCAAGGCTATGCGGACATTGTCCGAACTGCAAAAAAAACACAAGCTGCCCCAGCAAAAGCTGATTCAAAATGTTTCCACCATTGGAACTCAACGCTTTATATGTTGCAGCACCTCTTGAGCAAAAGCAAGCTGTACATGAGTATTGCTCCAGTTACATTATTGGAGATGGCATTATGCTGTCTGTGCTGCAGTGGAAATTAATGGAGACAGTGTGCTGCATCCTAGCTCCTTTTGAGACAGCTACAAGGGACATGTCTTCTGAAGGCGCATCTGTGAGTCAGGTTATCCCACTCATAATGCTCATTTCACATCATCTTAGTGTTCTAAATCTTCAAATAGAGAAAGACCGATCTGAAGTGCAGACAACATGTCGCCTGTATCATGGGAATCTCATAAAGAGAATGAGCGAACTCTTCAAAACCAATGACAAATTAGTTGCAATGACAAAATCAAAACACTACATCCTTGCAGCTCTCTTAGATCCCAGGTTCAAGGCTATACATCTTCCAAAAACAGATGATGTAGAGCAGTACAAATATCTGTTGCTAGATGAGCTGCAGCACTCACAGCAGTCAAACACAGACACGCACAGTACCCTCAGGTTGTCATCACCACAACATGCAGGTTCATCTTCACAAAGGGATACAGAACTGTAAAAGTCACCAAACATTAACAGTAGTTGTTCCACAACTGCCACTTCTTCAACCCTTAGTAGCAAGCTAAATCTGTGGCAAAACCTTTCCAAATTGCTGCCATACCAGCTTCTGCTGATTCCTCTTCTGAGCAGTCTCTGTCCATCATGGTAGACAGTTACCTGCAAGAACTGCCTATTCCTATTGACGCATGCCCTTTTGAATACTGGAGATCAAAAAAGTCAATTTGGACAGAGCTGTATGATGAAGCCTATAAATATCTTGGTTGTCCTGCAACAAGTGTCTCTTCAGAACGCATGTTTAGTACTGCTGGCAATATTGTGACAGACACCAGAAATAGGTTGCTGCCAGAAAATGTACACACGTTAACTTTTATTAAAGTTAATAAGTCAAGATTTTCGTATCCCTACAAGAGTATACAAACTGATCCTGAAGTGACTGATGTTGTGGATGTTGATGGTGATGACAACTCTCATGGTGGTGGCTGGTAAATACTGTGTGGGACAGAGTCTCTCTGCACCAAAAAGGAAACTTTTACAGACTGTGATGACTTTGGTTGTCTCTCTCCTTTCTCGATGTACTGCCTTGGACTATATACCCCCCAAAACTTTCCCCATTTCTGGCAAACTGCTTTGTAGCTAGGGTCTAAACTAAAGTCAAGTTTTATATACAGGGCAATTTTAACATCAGTGGGAACAGGCCCAAATTTGGCATAAAAGGGACACTGTCACGTCAATCCTTTCTGTATCATATTATTTATAGTTAAAGTGCAAACATATATTTTTGGATTTACCTTCTGTGACTTTGTGGTGCATCAGTATGGGCTGGGACTGGGGATGGTCTATTTTTCAATTTTAAAGAGGACAAAACAATGAGTTCTAATTGGTAGCTGTTTATTATTTTTTCAATTACAGAAATGTTAGCCATAAACCAAAAATGGATGCTAGTACATGGGTGAGGGCTGTGGGTTGGTTTTAACATGGGTGTAAGGGTGGTATGGGTGCTACTGCACAGATGAGGGTGGTGGAAGAAAAGTGGAATGGGTGATGGGGTGAAAGGTGGGTGTTGTTTTAGTCCTTTCATTTACAGATTCGTGATCGGCTGGGGATGGTGAGGAAAAAACTGATGACAGACCGAACCTACTGTGTACATATAATATATATATATATTTTTTTTATTATTAAATACATTGCAAACTGCTGCCACCTAGCACAATTGTCCTGTCTCCTTTAAAAAAAGAATAAAGGAATCAGAAATAAAAGAAAATCTGCATCAGCAGTTTTCGCAGAATGTGACCTATCATAAAGTGTTTTTGCTTTACAAGTAGTGATAATTTGATACATAATGAGCTTGACAGACGCTGTCCCTTAAACATCACATGCCAACTGCTGCAGCTACATCAAATGTTCCTTAAGTTAGCATGTGGTGAGGAAACCACTTTTTTTATTTATGTGACTGAAATACAGATTTTATTGAAGTATCAGCTGCACAAATGCATCATCTTAGAAAGTTGTATGTATTACTTCAATTTGCCAACAAAAATGTTGGTATATGTATGCATTATCTTAGAAAATTGCATGCATTTTTTGCCAGCAACAATGACTGGTATATTTTTTATTATTCAAATGTCTTGACTGACTACGTTATGACATAATATGTTTTACAACAGTTCCACATGCTACTGCTGTAGTATCTTGGCTTGACTTTGTTATAAAAGCTTTCTTTTAAACATAGCAACTTTGAGTTACTCATTTAAAACAGAAAGCAGCAAATAGCTGAGATTAGGTAATATCAGTTATTTTTCTCATAATTCATGACGATGAGTATATATAACTGACTACATAAATGGCTAATGTGCCTCTTTCTTTCACTAAGGAACTAGATGCAGCTGCAGCAGGAAAACTTTTAACATATGGGTGTGGGTGGGCCTGTTACGTATTAAGTTGCTGGCTTTAGCAAACAGAAGAAACCATAGATAAAACTAGTTGTATTCCTATCAATGTCACACATGATAATTTCTCTCCCCCTTATATTGAACAGTTTTTCCTTTACATCTATTTTATTACTATCTTCATTACTGGCAGCACAATAAAAAAATAGGGTTCGAGTTCTAAAAAGTTCTAAAAAAGATTAGAACCCTAGAACTTTTTCAAAGGTTCTAGACTAGAACTAGAACCCAGAACTTCAGAGGGTTCTGACAACCCTAATCCCAAGGTATTTGAAAGTTAAGACCTGTTCCAGTAGGCCACAGTGACTGGTGTTAATGGAAAGGTGATGCTTATGTTTATTGTGGGAGCTACTGAAGATCATGGTCTTGGTTTTTTTCTGGTTAAGTATCAGTTTATGCTTTATGAACCAGTTCTGAACTAAGGAGAAACCTTGCTGGAGGTTGTCTTGCAACAGGTTCGGATCCTGGTGTGAGGCTAGGATTACCGCATCATCAGTGTAGAGTATGATTTGTGCAGAACATGAGTCTGGTAGTGTGTTGAGGAACAGGCTGAAGAGGAGTGGGCCCAGGATGGAGCCCTGGGGAACACCAGAGCAAACAGGTTTGGCTTCGGAGAACACATCCGCAATTTTTATGCATCGTGACCTGTTCTCAAGGTAGCTTTTAAACCATGTGACAGATTCAGGGGAGAGCCCAGCATTTTGAAGCTGGCTAAGTAGCAGGTGGTGGTGAACAGTATCAAAGGCGTTAGTCTGATTGATGTAGATAGCGTCAGTGAGTTGCCCTTTGTCAGAGAACTGTGGATTGCACCAGTAAATTCAAGTAATGCAGAAGCAGTGTTATGGCCTTTTCTAAAATCATGATGCTGCATGCAGAGGATATTGTGCTTGTCCAGATAATCAGTGAGCTGGCCCACTACTATGCATTCCAGGGCGTTTGAGAGGGGTGGCAGGATTGAGATTGGGTGATAGTTCCCTTGAGCAGTCTTGTCCCCACTTTTGTGGATCGGGGAAACAGTGGCTGATTTCCATTTTTCTGGGAACTGGCTAAGTGTGAGAGAGAGATTAAAAATCCTGGTAAAGAGGACCCAGATCCTCTTCTAGCATGAGGGACAGAAGCTTGAGGTCAAGTGTGTCATTGCTTGATCTGGATTTGCTTATGGCTTTGGTGAAGTACTTGCAAACATCATTCTTATTTACTGCTTCAAAGCAGAAGGGAGGGTGACTGGCAGGTGTAGTGGAGTTGAGGGTTGAAGGGGCATCATCATCATCATCATTGAAGAAATCGGAGGGTAGAACACTGCTGAGGTCAGTGAACGCAGTGTTGAAGGAGTCAGCAATGATTTTTGGGTCAAGTGTGGTATTCCCATTTACCTTGAGCATGGCCAGTGGGGATTTGGACTGCTTCACAGTGATTTCTTTTAAACTGTTCAAGAAATCTCTGCCATTATCCCAGGTGTCAGTGAGTGCTTTCTTGTAGTAATCAGATTTCTGTTTCCGAATGGTTTTTGTACAGTCATTTCGAGTTTGTTTATAATTTTGGATGTCAACTAGCTTCCTGGTGGATCTAGTCAGTTCCCATAGCTGGTGCCTGGATTTTAGCTTTTTTAGGAGGTCCCCAGATAGCTAAGGGTTGCAGAGAGTTTTAACTTTGTGCTTTTTGAGAGGAGCAAATAGGTTACAGGCATTGTTAAAGATGTGGATGAACTGGTCCAGGGCGGAGTTTGCATCAGTTGCCAAGAAGATAGGAGTCCAGTCTTGTTGGAGGAGGTGGAACTTGAGGTGAGTTAACTGATCACAGGGAAGAACTCTGCTGTAGATGATTTTAGGGGATGGTTTGTGGAATCTGTTGGACCATGTACAGCTGACAGGGGCATGGTCACTGAGTGAGTCAGGAAGGACACTGGAGTTTGTGATCCGTGAATGGTGGCTGGTCAGGATCCAGTCCAGAAAGGGTGCAGGACCCTGTTTTATAGTTCTTTCTGGTTGGGAAGTCCAGCATCTGGGTTAGGTTGACAGATAAGACAGAGTCCTTAAGAGTTCTCACCTCAGCTGAGAGCCAGTTGATGTTGAAGTCACCAAGTAGGATGGTTTCAGAGTCAGGTGGTTGTGACCTGACAAGGTCCAAGACAGCGGTTAGATCCAGTCCTTGCTCTTTAGGAGGAATATGTACAGTAAGGACTGTGAGGGCTTTATTGTGAGCACCTGATAGGATTCTGATGGGAAGAATCTGTGCTGGGGAGGTCGTGAGGGCAGGTTCTAATTGATGGCCCAAGATAATGTCTTTCATTCAGGAACAATGCACAACCACCACCTCTTTTAGTTTTACGATCAAGCCTAAAGACATTATAGCCTGGGATGGTGATTGCCTGGTCAGGGACCAGAGGGGTGAGCCAGGTTTCGACAATTGCCAGAATATTAGGGTTATGCTATTATTGTAACAGCCAAGTTAGTCTCAGGCTGAGATGCATAAGGGAAAGAGAACATTGTTTAACTAGGAGTAGCACGCTAAGCCGAAGCTTGTTTCTAGATGTGACCCGGGAGCACAAGGAAGTTGAGTGACTTGCTCAGGATCACACAGTATGCACCTAGGTGGCTGTGGGATTCAAACCCAGGTCTCCAGATCTGCAGCTCAGAACCTTAATCCACTGTGCTACAGGTCCTTAATAGTGGGCGCTAGATACTGTTTACCTGCTTTACAAGGGGTATCAGGCAAGGTGCTGGGTCAGTTCTAGGCAGCCATAGTAGCATCCTCCAATGAGGATACATAGGAGGGATAATGTCTGAAGGTTCTGTTGCAGCCTTCAGGAACATTCATGAGTTTTTCTGAAAAGAAGCCTTTTTCTCAGCAGCAAGGCCCACCTTTTCTTGCATGAGCTTCATGACAGCATGAAAATAGGTATACTTACTGTATGTGGAGAGTGTAAATTACAGTCTCTCCAATACACAACAACAAAGTGGAACTTGAATCCACTTCCACAGGCAACTCAAGGTCACCTTCTTCCTTCTCATATTCCTCTATATGTAGGATATCTGGATTGTATTCCTACTCCTTTTCTGTAAGAGGGAGAGGAGCACCTGGGTTTAGCTGGGGTTCCACATGAGGAGCAAGAATCAAAGGCAGAATCAAATGACTGATGATGGGAACCAACCCCAGATGCACCCAAGCCCGACATTGACAGAGTAAATGAATGGGCTGAAGGAACAGTTGACACTGATTGTCGATGAGAGTAAAGGCAAAAGCTTTCTGAAGAGTTTAAAAACAGTGGACAACAAAGTTTGAGTGTCACTAATGCCCTTTACAGGGTGGATGACAGGGATGATTATAGGACAGTGCCCATTGATGAGGATTGCATGAGAGCATGAATGGGAGAGCCAGAGCCAAACCTTGGTGTCACAGACACATTGGAGGGGCACAATAGAAACTGAGGCAGTGACTGTTGCCTGAAACTCACCCTCTGTATGAAAGTGACATGACAACCAGAAATGGAAGGAGGAAGCAGTCTGCCTGTTCTTAAAATGCTTGATTTGATATCTGTTCAACAAAGCAAATTTTGCAGACTTGGTTCCTTTCATTTAGAGGATGACAACCTCAGTGGCGACAGCATTGTTGATCCCGAGGAAAACAATGAATTGTCGTTGAGGCCCATTTAGAGAAAAAGGATGAGGGCACCGAAGTGGAAGCTGGCATTAGTTGCTGAGTACCTTCCATCTTTTCAATGCATTAACAGAAACACAAATGCAGCTTCTTCAGTAATGGGTGTTTACTCACCTGGTAAAGGTGACTGTGTTGGTTGACATTCATGGCACTCCAGACATTACCTCATGGGTTTTAGCCCACCTGATAGGCTAGTGATACACATGACTCTAGGATCAAATTTCTAGTATATCCAGGTCCCAGAAACCCCTGTTCTCCAGTTCGAATCTTCCATAGCTGAAATCAAGGTTAGTAAAGCGCAAGTACAAATTCAAAGAAAAAAACAGTACAATCATTGTACATAATGATGCAGGCTGAGGCGGTAAACTAGTGTGGCCCATAGGCCCATCTTTATTATCCTATTATTACAATCTAATCTCAACCTCTATTACGTCAACAGTCAGTATCCTCCACCCTTATGTGTGCCCGTAGTGTCATATGCCCGAATCCCTCCTTAGATATGCTTGTGAATGCTCCGTTGCTGGTCACTCTGAGTACTCTGTCGGGAGGGTCTTGGAGTGCCATGGATGTCAACCAACACAATCACCTTTACCAGGTGAGTAAACACCCATTGTGATTGATTGACCATCCATGGCACTCCAGACATTACCTCATGGGTAGATAAGTAGCAGTATTGTACCCCAGGGAGGGAGACAGAGTGGTCTATGAGTGAGAGGTGGAGGTGACTGTTAGGAGGATTTGCTTGGCAAAAGTAGGCTGTATGTTGTACAGGTGCTCAAGCCTATAGTGTCTGGCAAACGTATGGATGGAAGTCCATGTTGCCGCTTTGCATATGTCTTCTGAAGAGACGTTTGCCCTCTCTGCCCAGGAGATGGCTACTGACCTCGTGGAATGGGCCTTGATACCTTCGGGAGGTGTCATATGTTTGGTTATGTATGCTTCCTGGATGGTTCTTCTGAGCCATCCAGCGATCGTGGTTTTTAAGGCTGCCTTACCCTGTCTTTGTCCCCTTGTAACAATGAATAATCTATCTGTCTTACATAGGGGCAGGGTCCTAGATATGTAGACAGAGAGGGTGACCCCAACATCCAGATGGTGTGGGATTGGTTTAATGTTCGGTTGGGCATCTCCTGAGAAGGTGGGCAACTCGATGGGTTGCTCCCTATGGAAAGTTGTGGATACCTTTGGTTGGAAGGCTGGGACCATCTGTAAGTGGACTCCCTGAGGGGTGAACACGGTGTAAGGCTCCTTGTACGACAGTGCTCCTAGCTCTCCGATTTGGTGAGCCGAGTAGATGGCAACGAGGAAGCAGGCCTTGAGGCTGACCCAGAATAGGTCCACCTCGTGTAGCGGTGCTAAGGGAGCTGTACTGAGGGAGTCCAGTACTAGTGGGAGATCCCATGGGGCGATGGCTGTTCGAACCCTGGGTTGGAGCACTTCCACTGCTCTTAGGAAGTGTATGGCATCCGGGTGTGCTCCCGGGCTGTATCCCCCGATGGGACCAGTGGCCGCTCCAATGGCCGAGAGCTGTACTCTGAAGGATGAGTGAGCCAGTCCCTTGTCCACTCCCTGTTAGAGAAATAATAGAATGGTTGACTTTTCTGGTTCCTCTGGGTCTCTACCATGTTCCCGACACCACCTCACAAACAGAGACCATTGTCTACCATAGATGGATGTGGTTGTGGACCATCTAGTTTGTAGCATTGTGGATAAGACTGACTCATGGTAGCCTGCTCTCATCAGTCTCTTCCTCTCAGGAGCCTGGCCGTGAGTTTCAGAATCTGTGGGGCTGGGTGAAGTACTGGGCCCTGTGTCAGCATATCCGATCAGTAGGACAACCTGAGGCTGGCTAATGTCATGTCCAGTACCATGGCAAACCATGTTCTCCGTGGCCCACCAGGACGATGGTACATTGAGATGCTTGGATCTTGCTAAACACCTGGGGAAGGAGTGGGAGGGGTGTGAACATGTAGGCATGCTCCTGGGGCCACGGTTGTGACAGGGCATCAGTTCCTTGGGACCGGCTTTCCCTGAATCTTGAATAGAACGCCTGGACTTGTGTGTTCTCTGTTGTGCCCATGAGGTCCATAGATACTGGTCCCCAGGTTTCCTGGATCATCTGAAAGAGACCGGGATGGAGACGCCACTCCCCTGGGTGAACTTGTTGCCGGCTGAGCCAGTCTGCTCACACGTGAGCCTTCCCGCGAGATGTACTGCACCGAGATGGGTGAGGTTGGTCAGTGCCCAACTGAGGACTGAAGTCGCCTCCCTCAGCATGCCTCTGCTCCTGGTGCCCCCTTGTTTTGCGATATACAACACCGTGACCTGGTTGTTGGAGCATATAAGGACCGATTGACCATAAATGAACAACCCAAAAGCCTTGAGGGCATGGGCTACCGCCCTCATTTCTAGGACGTTGATGGACAATTCAGTTTCTGTTGATGTCCAGAGGTCTTGTGCCATCAAGTCGCCCAAGCACACTCCCCAGCCTGACAAGCTTGTGTCCGTCTCTATTATGGTGGTGTGATGTGCCTCTAGTGGGACTTCTCTTGTGAGGTTGGCCTTCACTGTCCACCATGTTAGTGAGTGTCTCACCGATGGTGGTAGTGGGACAATGACTTGCAGGTTGTACTCGTTTGGTGATCCCTGAGTGAGTACGTAAGTCTGAAGTGGTCACATGTGCCATCTGGCCCAGGGTATGAGGTCTGTACAAGATGCCATGCACCCTAACAACTGGGCTATGCGGCCTATGGTTGTTTGATGGCGAGATCTCAGGTAACGAGCCAATGTTATCAGATTGAGCACCCTTGCCTGGGAGGGTTTTGCCCATCCCTGTGAGGTGTTGATTAGTGCCCCAGATGTTCGATCTGTTGTGTGGGCATCAGATGACTCTTGGTATGGTTCACTACCCAGCCGTGTTCCTTGAGTGCTTTTAGGGCGGTCAAGGTGTCTCGGTGCGATTGCTCCTTGGAGCGTGCTCGAATGAGCCAGTCATCCAAGTAGGGTATGATATCCAGCCCTTGCTCCCGAAGTCTGGCTACTAGGACTATTGACACTTTGGTGAACACCCTTGGTGCTGAGGTAAGTCTGAAAGGCAAGGCCTGATACTGGTAGTGGTGGCCTAGAATGTGGAACCTGATGTATTGTCGGTGTCTTGGTATGATAGGAATGTGGAGGTATGTGTCTTTCAAGTCTATGGATGTGAGGTAGTCGCCTACCCGGACGCTGCGTAGGGTTGACCTTATGGTTTCCATCTTGAACCTGTGGCACACCACATGTTGGTTGAGGTGTTTTAGGTCCAAAATTGGGCAAAGTTCTCCCGTTTTCTTGGGTGCGAGGAAGAAAATGGAGTACACCCCTAATTTCTGCTCGTGTGAGGGAATGGGCTGGATAGCTCTGTTCTCTAGCAATTCCAACAGGATACGTTGGACCCGGTGAGGGGTTGCCTTCCTTTTGGTGATGGAGGAACTTAGGAACCTGTGTGTGATGGGAAATTGGGATAACTCTATAGAGTACCCTTTTGATACCACCTCATGGACCCACTTGTCCGAGGTTGTGTGGAAACATTGGCGCTTGAACAGGGACAGTCTTTGTCCAACTGGGGAGTAAGAACCCTGTCCTTGCAGTGGTCTGGGTACGTAGTCATTGTTGCTTGCCCCTGAAACCACTACCCCATCCCCCAAATTTTGATCCACGGGCTCTAAGAGAGGACAGTTGATATGAATGGGAATAGGAACTGCGGTAACCATTGGGTGTTCCTCTGCCTTGAAAGGGATTGTTCTGGGAGTGTGTGTCCCTGTGTGGTTGGTATGACCGGTTCCCTTCTGAAATTTCCGCCTCGCAGAAGGAAGGTAGCTGTACCTAGTTTTATTCTTAAGTAGGTCTTTGCCCTCCTCTTTTTGTTTTAAGAATTCCTGTAAGCCCTCCCCAAAAACATGCTTTCCCTTCATGGGTAAGTTTTGTAGTAGTGTTTTGGATTCATTGTCGGTGACCCATAACTTTAGCTACAATGCTCTCCTGGCACGATTGGTGAGTCTGAGGGTGTTCACGGCCATGTCCGCCAGATATTTTGCAGCATCGAGAGTGCACTCCAAAAGTTCTGCCCCTCTGGACTTGGGGTTTGCCTGCTCCAGGAGCTCCTCAAGCCATTGGATTTGTGCTCATACCATGTAGATGGCCATTGTGGAAGCTTTGGCGGCAGTTCCCTCAATTTTGAAGGTCCTCTTTAACATGTCCTCCACTCTTTTGTCCGTTGGATCCTTTAAGGCTATGGTCCTGCAAGGCAAGATGGTTTTCTTACTGAGTGCTGCCACCTGTGGGTCAATGGTTGGGGCTTTGCACCAGTTACTGGTCTTGTCCTCTTGGACCGGATACATCCTGTCCAAGTTTCTTTTATTCGACATTCTGCTAGGCTCTGTGGATTGCCACTCTCTGTTGAAGATGTCCTTGATTGCTGGGCATACCAGGAAGGTCTCTGTGGCGGTTGCTTTTTGTTGGATCATAGGATCTAATGTTGACTCTGATTTTCCTTCCTCTATGTTGAATCCCATGGTGACCTTGACAATTTTCATGAGGCCTGGGATCATGTCGAAGGAACACAGTTTAGAAGTGAGGGAAGGTACAGCTTGTGGTTCCATGTCCTCCTCGTCAGTCTCCGCTCCATCTTCCTCGTCTGGTATATCCTTGTCCTCTCCGGAATCCAGCTGAAGATTGTCCGGTACTGTGTCTGCAGTCTCTGGACATTCCTCAGAGGGCCCCCCTGCATTGTCCGGCTCCAGAAACGGTGCTGATGTTCTATGCTGCATAAGGGATTCGAGTTTCTCCATTATCTTCCGCATGAAATTCTGTTAGCTCTCCATCATCACAACTGTGGCCTATTGGTTCTGAATCAGTAGGGTACCAGGATCCATCCAAGTAGGGCCGCTGGGATCTGGATTGCTGGGACCTATGACCGGAGTTTGATCCATGGATAGGTCGTCGTCGTCGTGAAGACAGGCAGAGCAAAGAGGGCTCGGAGCGTGGGGTAGGAGAGTACCATTGCAAGAGGAGCACTTCTTGGCCTTGATCATCTGGTGAAGAAAGAAGAAGGCAAGCTTATTGTTATGGCTGGTTGCAAGGTCCTGTGGGCAGATTCCTACCCCATAGTTACAAGCTCAATCTGTACGGTCTAGCACCATTCTGAATAACCCGTAGGTGCTAACGAACAGAGGGGGACGTGTGTAGAATTCTTTGGTGGTAAGAACAGCATGGTGGGTCGCTGTGGGAGGAACCCCTCATGGACAAACACACCAACCTGGCGGTCGCTGTTGGGAGGGACCTCCAGTGTAGAGATAAGACACGTATCGGGTCGTTATGGAGAGAGACTTGTATGAGAAATGGGGAGGTTCTGTAACTGCAGTTTGAACATCATAGGCTGCTATGGATAGGGACCCATATTACTACTGGAGAGGTTCTGTAAATGTAATCCGTACATAAGGGGTCGCTATGGGAGGGACCCCATATATACTGGAACGAGAACACTGAGTTCCTAAGGAGGGCTTGTGTACCCCTTGTCTGCTCATTTGACACCATGTCAGCCAGAATTCAGAATGAAAGGGGTGTCTGTAAAGGAACTTGGTGCCCCTTAGGATGAGTGGATGGGCCTGAAAGGGGATGTAGCAGTCCCTCTCTCTTTCTGTCACCTTGAGACACTCTGTGGCCCGTGACCATGCGGTTGAAAGGAGCTTGGAGGCGACAACCATTCGCCTCCCTCAGATCTGTAATTGAGTCTATACAAAAGAGCCCCACTGGATGGATCGCACTGAGGAAGACCTGAAATGGTCATGTTCATGGTGCAGGGGGCAAGAGAGGGATCGGCAATTGAGCTTACCGGTGAGGTAGGCAGTGGGGCTATGTGGTCACCAAGAGGACGCAGGGGTATTGCGGTGCCTTGGGGGCCAGTCGAACCCGGTGAGAAGCGCTTACCGCGTGCCATTGAAAGCTGTGCCCTTCCTATGCAGCCTCTTGCACTTCTTGGGCACTACTGGGACGCTGGGACAGACCACACAGTGGTGGTGTCCTTGATTGCTGGATGGGCATGGTGCTAAGGAGCGGAGGTAGGCCAGAGGCCTAGCGGTGGAGTGCTCTCCATGGAAAAAAAACAGCGTTTCCTATTCCTTCCATGGAGGGGGAACCCCAAGGTGAGAATGCCTCGTCTTCTGCTGCAGGGAGACTTTGGGAAGGAGAGAGGAGCGCGAAGGCCGTAGGCGTCTGCTTTTTCTTTTGGTTACAGCATGATGCTGTGAAGGGTGGGGAGTTGGGGGGCGCTGGAACACGAGGCTCATGGTGCGATTTACCAAACAACAGCCCTCCTGAAACTCAAAAATGCTTACAAATCTATATCTCTCTGCCCCTTAAGACAAACAATACACTTGGTGCACCTCTAAGCGGGAACCCTGTGAGCAACCACAACAAGACTGTGACCAAGCAGTACTGTAATAGGGCAGCAAACAACTAGTAATGAGTTTCTTCTCTTTTTTTTTTTAAATTATTAAAAAAATTATTAAAACATGCTCCATACAAGTAATTAGCGATACCAGTGCTGGCTCCCAGCCTCTAGCAGCCAGCTGGAAAGTTCCTAAGTAATCACGATAAAAACCATGTTAGATTAAGCTTAAAGTAAATCTAAAGCCACACAACTGGCTCTTTCTAGATTGAAGCACAATGTGCTGCGTTTACATCCTGGCAAACACCATTGCAGCACCTAGATTTGCTGCTCCTAAGCCATAGCCATAGATTTCTCTCTCTCTTCTATTATAGCAATTAGAATCAAGGCCTACCTTTCTGTGTGGAATAACAGGGATCCTGGTGTGCTTGTTGCCTTATCAGATGCACTATTTGAACTGGAGAACAGGGGTTTCTGGGACCTGGATATACTAGAAATTTTATCCTAGAGTCAAGTGCATCACTAGCCTATCAGGTGGGCTAAAACCCATGAGGTAATGTCTGGAGTGCCATGGATGGTCAACCAATCACTATGATGTACAATGATGGTAAAATAAAAGGAAAGCAGAACAAGAAATTAGAAAAATTCCATGATGGTAGTATTTCTTCACAGAATCTGATGAATAGTTGACAGTATGAGAGAAAAGAAGGGGTAGACCATGTTATACAGGTAGCATTAACATATGCCAATGTGAGTGGCCCCAACTAGCAAAAATTTCTGAGTGGTCCTGATGCCAGCAGCTTACAGTTCTTCAGGTGTGGCACTGCGGAAGAGATATGCCCAAAGAAGTTAATCCTCACACTACATTCCCCTCATTTTGTGGCATTGTAACCCAGATGTACAGTATACATTAATGTGCTGCAGTTTTCAGTAGTGAATGTCTTTACTTTTTGAGAAAATAGAGTTTTAACTTGTTTTGCAAAGGGTCTTTGGGCTTTACACAACATAGAAGGCTAGTCCTAACATGCACAAAACCAGGACATGAAACATACCTTTCTTAATATTTTATTTATTGATTTTCCTTCAACTGCCACTACTTACCATGTCTTTAAATAATCATGCTATTTTAATCCAGTTTTTAACTAATTTTTACTCTCCACATGGCTATGCCAGTGCAGATGGTTTGTACAGTACAAGTCACATTAAACTGTTCCACCAATTAGTTGGTTTAGCATTGTTTTTTTACAGTTGGCAATGCATTGACAACTCATAATGCTTTATTTTTCAATGCTTAACCAGCTCAAGTGCAATGTTCTTAAAATGTTTTTGCAGCTCAATTGGAATGCATCTGCAGTCCTGTCCTAATGCAATCCAAAACTGGGTTTTAACTCTTAAGAAACAGTTTGTGCACAGCACTGAACTGGATCCAGCAACACTTATGCAACTCAATCAGAAATGCTAGACCAACTCATTGGAAGAACAGTTTAATGTGACTTCTACTGTAGAGCAACATTGGTGTACATTTGCAAGTGTGAGCTGTGCAGGCATCAAACTAGTGTGGCTGTTTTGCTTCTCTTCCAGATTGAGGAGCTGCACAAGGGTGGGCATTTTCAAGTGTAGTGTAAATGGTGACCATTTCATCATTCACAGCATGAGAGTAATTTAGGACCACAATGCAACAGTTTCTTTCAGGAAAAAAGATAAACTCCAGAGCAGTAGGTTAGTGTTGATGTGTCTTGTTTGATTTTGTTCTCATGTTTTAACAGAAACAGGAAAGTTAGGCTAAAACATTTTATTACAGTATGTCCTACAATGCCCTTGTGGAAACATTTATAAATAAACAGTTTAAAAAAATAATAAAACAGACATTACCATCTACACTTCAGCATCTCACAGTAAGCCCAAGCAAGTCAAAATAGTGCCCCCAAACCACCTGCACAGTAACCCCCGCACCAACCCACACAACCCCCCACCAAGCAGTTTACAATAGAGTCCTCAACGCTCCTTCACAGCAATGCCACATCCCCCTCCCCAAGCAGGTCACAATAGTACCACCAACACCTGCACAGTAACCAACTCCACCCCACAAAACTCCTCTCCCAAGCAAGTCACAATAGCCAAACAAATCTGACAAATTTACCTACCAGGTTCAGCAAGCATGTTTCAACATTCCAGCTCCATTGCTAGATCTGCTCAATCTGCATGCTTTGCTCTGCTCCCTCTCTCCCTAGGCAATGCTGACCCAAACAAGAACAAGCCTGTTGTCCCAGTTGGCATGCATCCTGTGTGATTCCTTCTTAGACTGCTCTGTGGTCCAAAGACGCACAAGTTGGTGGTCCAGTTTGAGGTATGTTCTCCAGCCATAGACTGCTCTATGGTCCAAATGGAAAATCACTGCACAGTAATTTTCCATGCACTGGACTGTTTATTTTCTCAACAGACAACAGGAAGTTATGAGTGGCAACATCACATGGAGGGTGAGCATAACTTGCTGGCAGAGCTGGAGGACAAATGCGTACACATGCCTAGACACCAGTGTCACTCCAGTGTGGAAGCTGCATCTCCAAAGTGGTGTACATTACTCCACTGTCTTCATAAACAGTCAAACGCAAACACTCAGTGGAGTGAGTCACACTGATTTGGAGCTGGTTTGCAAGTTTAAATGGGCAAAGGAGTAATTACAGTAAAGACCACTTCAGAGACTCTCCTAGTGGAGTGCAGAATTGAGGTGCTGGATGCCACATCTATGACCACATCAGAGACCTGGGTTTGAAAATGGACTGAGGTCTCTGGGGGTTGGCCAGGGAGGGAAAGGATTGAGCAACTTTTTGACTGCTCTTATCTCCAGGGTTGGGTGACTAACCACACTGCACCTACACTGCCACCATATGTTAACATTACAGTAGGGCTACAGGAACGACTAGCATGGGGATGGCCAGCAGCAGATGCTGCAGTGAGTGTACACCTATATGCACATGCACACCTAGCATTGCTGCATGCTGCCATTCAGGGGATGGGCCAGAAAATGGGAATGGAGGAAGCAGGCATATAATGCCATGCTTTCCTGCCCTTGCCAACTTCACCACTTGGGACCCCCACTGAACTTCTGGATGTGTATTTTGGAGTGAAAAGGAAGACCTCCCCTCACTGGTCTGGTTATTGACGGGAACCCTTTGGTCCTGTCATATCTCCCTGGTGCTGCATGGACTGCACTGGCTGCCAGAACAGTGGTAGATCACCTTTAAGGTTGGACTTCTGACTTATAAAGCCCTACACGTACAGGGCCCTGACTACCTGAAAGAGCTTCTGGTCCCTTACCGCCCTGGGTGATCGCTCTGCTCGGCTGATATGGGGTTGCTAGAGGTTCCATGGGTGATATTAAAACTGTCTGGGGCTGGGGCATTTATGCATGCATCCCCTACCCTTTGGAATTCTCTACCCCATCAGTTATGGGAGTGGGTGACCATGGAGGGATTTAAACAGGCTCTTACAACTCACTTGTGGAACCAAGCATATGGTGATTGATTTAAACTATGTTTTATTCACATTATCTTCATTTTACATTATTTACGATGTTTTGAATTTATTATCCAATTGTTTTAATTGTTTGTTAGGCACCTTGGTTGTAGAAAGGTGCCATATAAATAAAGAATTGTTATTATTATTATTAATACATGCGGATTCTGCAGTGGGGAAGTCCTGAGGGAGGTAGTTTACAAAAAATGAATGTGACCAAGTTTGAGGGTCTTGATGGTCTAGAGGCCAGACTGCTGAGGGCTGGAGCTGAAGTATTGGCTATACCATTAACACAACTATTTAACAGAAATTTGTGTTCAGGGAAGTTCCCTGACAAGTAGGAAAAATACAAAAATAATTCTGATTTTCAAGAGTGGATACCCCCAATTGGCTGATAATTATAGGCTAATAGCCTTGTTATCTATTGTTCCTAAAATATTTGAAAAAGAGGTTCACAAACAACTATATGATTATCTGAGTGTTAATGATCTCCTAGCTCCACAGCAGTCAGACTTCAGACCAATGCATTCTGTAACCACAGCCTTGGTAGATTTCGCAGACACCATCTCACATGCATTCGATAATAAACTGTGCATGGGGGTGGAGTTCATCGATCTATCCAAGGCATTTGATACCGAGGACTACTCAATACCATTTAATATTTTGGAGAGTAAGGGAACTGAAGAGGAAGCACTGAAGTGGTTTCGCTCATACTTATATGGACGAAGTCAAACAGATAGTATTCATGGTAGATTGTCTGGAACCGGGGGGAAGGGGTGAGTAGGGGAGTTCCCCAGGAATTGATTTTGGGGATTCTCCTGTTCATTACCTTTATTGATGAACTGTCTAGGATTTGTATGAACAGTACATTAAATTATATGCGGATGACACTGTTTTGCTGTTTTCTGCTAAAGAGCATAAAGACGTACAAAATGTCTTGCAACTGGAATTTTTCATGTTGGAGAAGTGGTTTAGCCAAAATAAATTAATCATGAATACCAAGAAAACAAACACAATGCTGCTTAATTATAAAAAAATAAAGGTGTCAGGTGAAGGGCCAATGAACATAATTATAAAAACAGGAAATGGTAAACAGCTTACTCAGGTTGATTCATACAAGCATTTAGGTCTATGGGTACAGTCCCAATTAAATTTTGATCTACATATTGATCAGCTATGCACCAATGTCTCACACAAATTGGGGGCCTTGAGAAGGCATAGAGATTGCATGACCCAGGAAACTAGAGAAAAATAGGTTAAATCTGTTATTTTTCCATTAATTGATTATGGAAGCATGTTATATTCAAACACTAGTAAACACAACTTGCAAAACCTGGACAGGTTACAATACAAATTAGCCAGATATGTATAAGGTGTTAAGGGCCCTTATATTTATTATCATCAATGTAATTTACTTTCTCAACTGAACTGGGTACCACTTGGTATTAGAAGGGACAGAATTCTGAATAACTTCCTTTATAAATGTTTTCAAGGGTCCATTACTGTATATTTACAAGACAAATTGGTTCTAAATAAGTCATGTTACACATTACATGATATCAGTAGGAGAGGTTTAAGGTTTCCACTTATAAAAACAAAATTTTGCAAATTGAGATTTGACTTCATCGCTTCTCACACAGGAAATTCCCTGTCCCCAAGGGCACAAAATATGCCAACTTACCAAACATTTAAATCTGCGCTTCAGGGCTTTTACTCTTTTAAGTGTACTTGTTATAACTGATTATATTTAATGTGCCATCTTTTACTGGATTATAATTTTGTTATTGTATTTGTATGTTATTGTTGAGTGTTATAACTTTGTAAATAGATATGGTCATGCGGTGGATGTTCTTTACTTGGACTTCAGCAAGGCTTTTGATTCGGTGCCTAATGGGCAGCTTGGGGGGAAGCTAACTGGTGTAAGACTAGGGGAAAAAATGATAAACTGGATTACAAGCTGGCTGAGTGGGAGGCTGCAATGGGTGGTGGTGAGAGGGTAGCTCTCAACTCCAAGGCCGGTGACAAGTGGGGTGCCACAAGGCTCTGTGTTGGAGTGAGTATTGTTTGGGCTCTTCATATCAGACATTGGTCATGGGGTGGTAAGCAAGGTAAGTCTGTTTGCTGATGACACCAAAATTGGAGCAGTGGTGAGTGGAGAGGAGAGGTGGAAGCAGCTGCACTGGGACCCAAGTAAGCTAGAGGAGTGGTCAGAGAAGTGGCAGCTGGGGTTCAATGCAAAGAAGTGTAAGATTTTGCACTTTGGGGTGAAGAACCCAAGGAGAGAATACTGACTGGGGGGGGGTTAAGCAGGGAATCACAGAGAAGGGGAAGGACCTTGAGGTAATGATAATGGGGACCATGAACAACACTGCCCAGTGCAGGAGAGTGGCTGCATAACTGAACACAATGCTGGGTTGCATAGCAAGGGGGTTTTCATCCAGCGAAGAGAGGTGATCTTACCCCTCTACAGGTCACTGGTAAGGCTGCACTTAGAGTATTGTGTGCAGTTTTGGAGGCCATACCTGAAGCATGATATCAGGCTACTGGAGGGGGTGCAGAGGAGGGCAACAAAGATGATATGTGGAATGGAGGGGAGAGACTATGCGAGCAGGCTAGGAGACCTGAATATCTACACTCTGGAGGATAGAAGGGATGGGGGGACATGATAGAGACATTCAAGTATCTGAGAGGAATCAGTAAGGATGGGGCAGATGGGGTCTTTAGGTTAAGAAGGGGGAGCGTCAACATGGGGCATGGGCTAAGAATGGAGGGGGAAGATTTAGGAAGGAAATGAGGAGACACTATTTCACAGAGAGGGTGGTAGCAAAATACAATGCCCTACCGGAATGGGTGGTTTTATGTAAATCTGTGAACAGCTTCAAAAGGGCATGGGACAGGGAACAGGGGAGAGTGAGGGTGGGGTGTGGCAGTGGGATGACAAAAGGGAGAGGAGTTTCGGGCAGCTGCAAACTAGGGGTGTTGGCTGCACACTCGAGCAGACTTAGATAGACCTGTCTGTTTCTGCTGGCACATTTGTATGTTCATATGTAAACAGGACGGTCCTGAAAACAGGCTTGCCTAGTACCCTATCCTAATGAAATATACAAATAAATGAAATGAAAAATGAAATATAGTAGATGGCAGAGGAGGCAAGCAGGGACTGAAGAGCCCATATGCTATACGGGAAGGAAAAAGAGATAAAAAAGATTAATTAAGTGCACTCTGGATAAATGCACATCCCACTTAAATGCATAATTTCTCAGTTTCCCATTTCTCTTCTATACTGTCCTGTTCGAAACAAATTGTAATTACACACAGATTCTGCTTAAATGCCTAGATGGAGCTGCCCAGAGATGGTCAGCATATTAACAGGGTGGACCAATGTGATTACTGGCCCATTAATCACACCCTGATACTTTGCCTTGCTCTTAGACACCAGGAGCCTTCCCCTAGATACTGTGCAGTTCTGTGGCATACTCTACTAAAATTAAACAAATTCTAACCAGACTCAATATTGCTGCAACAAGCTGCCAAGTAACCAAAAGTTACAAGGGTACATAGAAATTATTGAACGCCCAGGTGTAACTTGCCCATTTTTTTGAGGTATTGCACCAAATTTTCAACATGGCCTTTTTGGGACCCCTCCTCATGAAGAGTGCCAGTGTCATTTTGTTTCCCTGTCCCGAAAGGTGATTTGGCAGAGTAACCATGCCATTTTGTGCCACAGGAGCAAAAACACATTTTGGGCAGGATGTGAAAAATGACAGCTATACTGTTAAAAAGGAGGTGTGCAAAAATGGCAATGTAGAAAATCTGGAGTGAAAATATTAAAAATTAGCGAAGTTAGAAGTGTGCATAGAAACTATGCAATACACCCTCATAATGAAGTCATTTTTTTTTCACCAGATTTGCAACATGGGTTTTTTGGGACCCCACCTCATGAATAGTGGCACTGTTGTTTAATTAATCAGTCCCAAAAGATGATTCCATGCAGTGACACAAAATCATCTTTCAGGACAGAGTAGCAGAATGACAGTGACACTATTCATAAGGTGGTGTCCAAAGAACCCCATGTTGAAAATTTGGGACCAAAATTCCAAAAAATGGCTGATTTATCAACTTAAGTTGAAAACCCCATTGAATGCCATTGTAGCATGCGTACCTTTGATTCTTCAGTTTATGGTTTGGTTTTCAAGAGTGCAGATGTGTCCCAGTCCAGAGAAGATGACAGTGCCGACCTCTGGAGGTACATATGGGATGGGGGGGGGGTAAGGGGAAGTTGGTGCTCAGTGAGAAGGTGGGGATGGGGAGGCGGGACTGGAGCAATGACAAGGAACTGTTTTCCTTTTTACAGGTTAAAAAAACACATCGTAGGCAGGTTTTCTTTATTTACTGGGTAAAAAAAACATACATTTGGGCATAATGGGGTGGGCTCTCACTGTGCCACATGAGTTAGGGGGTGGGAACATGATGCCAACATGGGGATTGGGCACCCCAATGTCAGCAGGGGGATGAAAAAAAAATATTTGGGCACACTGGGGTGGGTTCCCAGTGTGCCTCATGAGTTGGTGGGACACATAATACCAACACAGGGACTGGGTACCCCGATGTTGGCATAGGGCAAATAAATAAATACATTTGGGTACACTGGGGTGGGCTTCTTGTGTGCCACATGAGTTGGCGGGGGCTGCACAATGCTGACACACGGATTGGGGACTCCAATGTCAGTGTGGAGACGAGGAGAGAGGGGAGGACAGCAGCAGTGGGAGAGTTTTCTCTCCTGCCATGCTGGAGGTGGCAACTCGATTGTGCATGCACGGCTCTCATGCATGCGTAGTTGCAGTTAATGGCAATTTGCCATTCACAACATGGTGGTGCCAGCAGCACTACACATACACACAAGTCATGCATGTGTAGTTCTTGCCCCAGAATATGGAAGTAACAGCTGAATTAGTGTGGCTGTTATTCCATAGTGGCAGATCGTGTCAGAGTGTTTCAAGCATCGTTGGACATTGGGAAGGATACTTCCAATAGTCCAATTGAAGATTCCACAATCTGCCATTTTTGTAAGCTATAATCAATCCCAAGCCCACAGCCATAAAAAGCAGGTGGTTCAGGAGTTCTAAGATAGTGCTGGAGAGAGGCTGAAAGACTGAAAGAGTACACAGTATATATGCAGCAAGGAGGAATCCCTGTAGTTACAGTACATTGGGACTTCTGCTGTAATGGTTATCACTGAAGGAGTCCGGGGGGGTGCATAATTTGGACCTTCATAAAGGCAGATGGTATAAAACGTATGAGGTGGGATAAGGCACTGTCTGCTCAATTGTGCAGTTTGCTCAAATGCAAAACATTCTGTTTCACAAAGGTGTTCACTTATTAGCACTCCATAGTATTAGGAATGGCTTTGTTTCTGATAGATATACAAGATAACATAGCAGTTCAGTAAGGCACAGAATAGTAAGATTATTATTATTCGTGTACTGTTGAGGTGCAATAGAATACATATCACTATGAGGCCATACATTAGGCACAATAAACAGGAAATATTGCAGACTGCTTAATTGCTGGTTGAAAACATTTTAATCTGTCTTACAGTATTAGGTTTTTCAAACAACTTGGAATATAATGAATAGATTGTCTTTATAAGACTTTGCATGATTAAAAATGATGATGAGCATATCTACACCTGTAACAACTATTTGGAATTTTACCCATATCACAAAATGTGTTACTGCACAAAGGTACTGACCTCAATGAAAATGACTGAAGTGTTTTTTAAAGTAGTATTTTAAAAACTGCATTTTGCGGTTGATGTTCATTACCTCATAAGGCTTGGGTCCTTAAGGATATCTGTGGGCATTTTATGTTCTTCCTGCAGGTACAACAGCTCATTTCACTGAATGCAAAATGCATTGATCTATAGGGAGTTTTGTGAAAACAACTTGTTTTCTTATCAGCTCTGCAGCTGGGTGCACATAGGATGATTTATTAGAAAGCATTACATAAACTAATTGAATTATGTGTCCCAAAGGAAGATGAAGGTAGTTTGTAAACTGCCAACTGTTTCAACTGTAGGGTCCAACTGTGGCCACTTACTGAATCAATTAAAGAACCTAATTGCAAACCTGAAAGCAATTTTTGGGGAATATAATCCTGTCATTTTACATTCTAATGCATTTGGTTCAACAAACGATAACATTATACAACATTCTTTTTATTGCACCTGGAATTAAACGTAGCACATTGAGTACCTAAAGTAAAGCCATACATATTACTCCTCAAATGTTATGACTATCACAGCTCAGAAAACTGTGAGTTTGTTTTAACATGTTGTGTTTGTATGCCTGTATACATGTCTGTAGGTGTCAACAATGATTATATCTCTCATTAGGGACTCACTGAACCCACATTCCTTCCTACCAGTAGAGGGAATTGGGTACAAGTGGAGTGTTATAGTATCATTTTGGGACTGTGTACCTCCAGCTTTATACCCATTAGAAGAAAAAGCCAGGATAGCTGCAGGGGGACATACCATTTATAAATTAAAAATGTAGACACAGTGGGATAACACAATAGTGTTTCACTCTGTCCTGTTAAAATTGTTCCTCCTCAGTCAGCCACTGTAAGATGTCTGTCATTTCGGGAACCCCACAATATCAGCACAACAACCCATAAGTACTGTGCAGCAAGAATACACTTACCATAGGGATGGGTGTGGGAGAAAACATGAAGAAACAACTGAATGGGTCATACAGTGATGGCCCCCTGACACTGTTGGGCCCCTTGAGCTTCTGGGCCACCTTGGGGAGGTGGCATTGTCTGGTATATTTGGTATGTAAAGTCACCAGGGGAAATTTAAAACATAGTGGTGGTGTATTTCTTTGCTGTCTTTAATTGCTGCAAATTTTCACCTCCCCTCCCTCCCCTTCCCCCAACTCTTAATTATATGCCTTGTTAAGTCTGACTGACAGGAGCTAAACACAGAGGATAGTAGGGTGTGTGGAGTAGGAGGGGCATAAGTGGAAGAAGCCCACCCACAGCACTACAAGTGTTTTGACTTATTTATTTATTTTCTTTTTTAAAAGAAAAGTATCTGAGGATCATTGGCAGGATTCTAAGGACAGTAAATTAATAAAAAGGGAACTAGGAGAGCTTCAGTAACAGACAAGTAGTGGAATAGCAGTATAATTTCAGAATAATGTGGGGAGTGGTGCAATGCAGTAGCTGCGGGGTAGCCGTATTCAGGCAGACCTTCTGGACACTGAGGTGCTGCCCTATCTGCATGCATCTCTCTGGACTGTGGGATGAGGTAGCCAGACTCAGAGCAGAAGTAAACTGGGTCAGGAGTACCATCACCCCTATCCAGAGACCACCCAGTCCAATGACACTGCCTCAAAGGATGCCGAGAACGAGGAGCACTTGGATGACAGTGGGCTCAGGGTGGGTTAAGACGGTCAGGCAGAGGCACATCCCAGATCCTGTTCCACTCAAGAACTCATATGCCACACTGGCAAATAGGGGCAACCAAATAGAGGTGCCCAGAGAAGTGGAAGGAAAGGATGTGGAAGCTAGCCAAGGAGATGACCTCAGCGGAGAGAGCAGTGGACCCCAGAGGAGGAGGAAGTGAATCCTGGTGGGGGACTCCATCATAAGAGGGATCCAGCTAGGAACACAGGAGGGGGAGAGGGAGGACCAGGAGGTGAGGTGCCTACCAGGTGCCAAGGCACGGAGGGATGGAAGAAAGATCCTGGGGATCACTGGGAAGGCAAGAAGGAGGGTGAGCTGGATGTCATTATCCACCTAGGTATTAATAACCTGGCAAATGGGGAGCCAAAGGAAGTTCAGGAAGAGTTTAGGAAATTGGGGAAGGGTCTCAAGCAAGTAGCTATTTCTGTCACCTTCTCAGAAGTACTACCTGTGAGAGGCATGGGAGAGCATAGGGGTGCATGCACCAGGAACTTTAACTCATGGTTGAAGAACTGGTGCTGTTAGGAAGGGTTTGGATTCATTGGTGACTGGGGACCCACCTGGAGGGATGGAGGTTTGTTCAAGCCTGACAGCCTGCCTCCATCCTGGAGGGGAATCCAAGCACTCAATGATAAGTTTAAATGCTACATTGGCAAGCATTTAAACTAGCCAAGGGGGGTGGCAGGCCAACAAGGAGGGTACCTACTTGCTCACCCCCCAGCTGGCAGTGTAACCAGTGAACTGGATGAGTGGATATCTCAACAAAGCAGTGTGCAAAAGATGGCGATTAGCACCCAAGGGGTGGATAGGCAGAAAAGGGGCAAAAATCAGCAGAAGGGCAGACAGCAAGGAGAACCAGGGATAAAGGACAACCAGAGAAGGGGCTGGAGTAGAACAGCTAAACAGTCTAGGAAGGTCAAATCATGGAAAGCCGTGTGTGCCAATGCCAGGAGCCTTAGCAACAAGATGGAAGATCTGGAGGCTGTCATGGTGCAGTCAGACCTGAACATTGTGGCCATCACAGAAACCTGGTGTAATGATAACCATGACTGGGAGATGGCTATTCCTGGCTACAACATATTCAGAAGAGACAGGGCAGGTAGGAAAGGAGGAGGAGTGGCAACGTATGTGAAAAATGACATAAGGGCCACAGAGATCCAGGAGGAACAAAATGGGGGAGAGATATTGTGGGTTAAGCTGGAAAGGAAAATGGGGCCAGCCATCCACACAGGTGTGGTCTATAGACCACCAGCCCAGGAGGAAGAAACAGATAGGGGCTGATGCTAGCTATCCAAAGGATGGCAGACAAGGGTGAGGTAGTACTGGTCGGAGACTTCAATATTCAGATGTGGACTGGAGCATCCCAGCAGCAGCATCAACTAGGAGCAAATTTATCCTGGACTCCCTTCAGGGTGCCTTCCTCAAGCAACTGGTCATAGAATCAACTTGGCAGAAGGCAATACTGGACCTTGTGCTCACAAACAGGGACAGTGTGATGGGGGTAACAGTGGGGGAGCACCTGGGAAACACTAACCACCAGTCATTGTGGTTTGAAATCACTGAAGGAGCAGAACCAAACCACACAAAAACAACTATCCTGGATTTTAGAGGGGCAGACTTTAGGAAAATGGGGAGATACTTGAAAGAGGCATTAAGGGGAACGGGGCAGGAATCAGGGGTTGAGGAACAGTGGGCAGTATTTAAAACAGGTATTACAAGAGCAACAGAATTATGCATTAAGCAGGTTAGCAAGAGGAAAAGGAAGAGGAGGCCATTATGGTTTTCCAAAGAGGCAGCAAAGAACGTGAAAGCCAAAAATATTGCATTCAGGCAATGCAAAAAGACATAGGCAGAAGGGGATAGGGAGAAGTACCAGGAGAAGCAAAGGGAGGCAGGGAGGTCAGTAAGGGAAGCCAACGCTCAGACAAAGGAGCACATTGCAAAATCAGTGGGTAGAGGGAACAAAACCTTTTACAGGTACATAAGTGAAAAAAGAAAGGCAAAGGGAGGGATAGTGAGACTGAAGGGGGAGGATGGGGCTGTGTGGAGGATGACAACAGTAAAGCTGACATACTGAACAGGTATTTCTGCTCAGTCTTTACTGAGGAAGAGGAGGGTAATGGGTCTGAAGGGAGTACAAGGGGTGAGAATGGTTCAGAAATGGACACAAGTCCCTTTACATGAGAAAGGGTCCTGAAGGAACTGGAAGTAATAAGAGTTGATAAAGCAATGGGGCCAGATGGGGTGCACCCAGGGTCCTTAAAGAACTCAGAGAGGTGGTGGCTGAACCTCTGGCTATTCTGTTTAGCCAATCACTGGAAACAGGGGAGGTACCCAAAGACTGGAGAACAGCAGATGTAGTCCCCTTATACAAAAGTGGGAACAAAGAGGAGGTGGGGAACTACAGACCAGTCAGTCTCACCTCAGTAGTGGGGAAGATCATGGAAGCACTACTGAAGGAGAGATTGGTGGAACATCTGGTTGTCAATGGACTGCAGGATCCAAAGCAGCATGGTTTCACTGGGGGGAGGTCATGTCAGACCAACCTTGTTGAATTTTTTGACTGGGTGACTAGGGAGGTGGATCAGGGGAGGGCAGTGGACATGGCCTATCTGGCCTTCAGCAAGGCCTTTGACGCTGTGCCACATAGAAGACTATTACACAAACTAGGGAATATGGGTGTGGGCAGGACAGTAGTGTGGTGGGTAGGTAACTGGCTGGGTGGCAGGACACAGAGGGTGGTGGTAAATGGCTGTCACACCACAGAGGGAAGAGTGGCCAGTGGGGTATCACAGGGATCAGTGCTGGGACTGGTTCTATTCAACATCTTCATCAGTGACATTGTGCAGGACCTAGAAGGCAGAATTTCACTGTTTGCTGATGACACAAAGCTATGTAACAGAGTAGACACACCAGAGGGTGTAGACAGAATGAGAAGGGACCTGCAGAAACTTGAAGAATGGCCAGGGGTTTGGCAGTTGAAATTCAATGCAAAGAAGTGCAAGATAATGCATAGGGGCACACAAACCCTGGCACAATATATCAGTTGCGAGGTGAGGATACAGCATGCACCAAGCAGGAAAGGGATCTTGGGGTTATCATCTCTGATGACCTCAAGGTAGGGAAACAGTGTGACAAGGCAGCAGGTAAAGCAAATAGGATGCTGGGATGCATAGGCAGGTGCATCACCAGCAGGAAAAGGGAGGTCATGATTCCACTATACAAGACACTAGTGAGACCCCACCTGGATTACAGTGTACAGTTCTGGAGACTTTACCTACGTAAGGACATAGACAGGGTAGAGAAGGTTCAGAGGAGAGCAACAAAGATGGTACATGGATTTCATCACAAGTCCTGTGAGGACAGGTTGAAGGAAATTGAATATGTACTCCCTGGAGGAGAGGATAGAGAGAAGGGACATGATAGAGACATACAAGTATCTTACAGGGTGGAACAGGGTGCAAGAATACACTATTTTTAAGTGAAAAAGATGTTCCAGGACTAGAGGGCATGGGGGGAAGTTGGAGGGTGGACGATTCAGAGGAAATGTGAGGAAGAATTTCTTCACAGAACAGGTGGTGGACAAGTGGAACACCCTGCCTGAGGAAATGGTGGGGGCTGAAACAATGATGGGATTTAAGAATGCATGGGATAGACATAAAGGAATTCTGGAGGTCAGGGGTAAGGGGCAACAGAGTTCTAGGAAAACATAAACTGAAGTTACAAACTCAAATGGGCAGACTAGGTGGGCCATAGGCCCTTATCTGCCGACACTGTCTATGTATCTATGTATCTATGTTACTGCCTGATGGTGATGGTCACCAACAGAAAGAACATAAACACAGTCTTGAAAAATTTACTTTAGCACAGTATGTTTATCCATTAAATGTATTTTTCACAATCTGCTGCAACTGCCAAGAGTACACAATTTTACCTCCTCCCAAATATTCTACTCTTCAGTATTTTTATCATTGGAGCTCTCCAATAGTATGCAGCTCTATTCATGAATATTATAAAAACGGATAGATAAGCACAACTCAACACCACTGCTAAGTTTTCAATAAGCTAGTCAATAGAAAAATGTTTTTTCAGTCAAAAGATTACCCATTTTTGTTCATTTCCAAAACTGCATTGGAGAACTGAAAACAACAATCACCAACTTAGACATTAAATGACTGCATCCAAATATATCTACTTCTGCATTTAAGAGAAAGGAAACTGAACTGAATATTCAGCAGAAATCTGTATTACATTATTTTTTTCACATATTTCTGTCATTCTTCTATAAAACTACTGAGCCCACTGATTTCAGTACATTCACAAGATTTGTCCATAAAGTCTGCATTAGATACTGCACAAATGAGCAGCAACCTTTAGAACATTATATAACTTAACAAGCAAACATGTTTAAACATATGTCCCATTCCAGTGGGAGTATTTAAGGTAAGAAAAGCAGATTCTTGTGAGTTTCCCCTTACAATAAGCACTAAACTGTATACCAACATTATAATCAAAAGGTGAATAATATGTAAAGCAAAGAAAAAGCAGAAATATAAAGCTACATATTAGAAATAACAGTGAAACAAAATGTAATAGTCAGTAACTGTATTTTATTTTGATGTGAGGTGCTGCTGGTAGGGGTCTTCAAACTGCTGGATGTGGACTGGAGCATCCCATCTGCGGCTTCAACTAGGAACAGGGACATGCTGGACTCCAAGCAGGGGGTGTTTCTCAGGCAACTAATAAGTGAGCCCATTCGTGAGGGAGCAATATTGGACCTTATGTTCATCAATGGAGACAATGTTGCAGATGTCATGGTAGATGGTCACCAGGGGGCCAGCAATCACTGTACAGTGTGGTTCAATATAAATATGGTTCCAGAACTGAACCACATAAAAGCAAGGGTCCTGTAATTTTGGAGGGCCAGCTTTACAAAGATGGGGGAATGCCTCAGGGATGCCCTGACAGGGGGAAGGACAAGGATAGTGTGGAGGTACAGTGGGTAAAACTAAAAGGGGCAATCGGGAAGGCAATAGACTCCTGCATCAGGCAAGTAAGCAAAAGCAAGAGGAAAAAGAGACCACTATGGTTCTCAAAAGAGCTGGCTGGGATGGTAAGGGCAAAAAAGTTAGCATTTAGGAGGTCTAAGGAGACACAGAGGGAGGAGGATAGGGAGATGTATCATGAGAAGCAGAGGAAGGCAGGAAAAGCAGTCAGGAGTGCAAAGGTAGAAACAGAGGAGAAAATAGCCCAAGCAGTAAAGAAAGGGGTAAGGCATGTTTCAGGTACGTATGTAAGCAAAAGGAGAAAAACAAGGGATCTGATTATAAGGCTAAGGAGACAAGGGGAGGAGTGTGTGGAGTCGGACCAAGAAAAAGAAAACATCCTGAACAAATATTTTTGTTCAGTGCTCACAGAGGAAGGGGAAGGTGAGGGACCACAGATAAATGACAGGAGGATTGAAGGAAGGGAGGTGGACATTAGTCCATTCACAGAGGAAAGAGTCCTGAAGTTACTAACAAATCAGAAAGTGGACAAGGCAATGGGACCAGACAGGATACATCCAAGGATATTGAAGAATCTCAGGGAGGTGCTGGCTGCACCTCTGACAGTCTTGGTCAACCACTTATGAGAAAGAGGACTGGTCCAGGAGGACTAGAGGACAGCTGATGTAGTTCCACTTCACAAAAGTGGTAGCAGGGAGGAAACTGGCAATTACAGGCCAGTCAGTTTGACTTCAGTGTTGGGGAAATTAAATGAATCATTACCGAAGGGAAGGATTGTGGAATATCATGAAATCAGTGGCTTACAGGATCCAAGGCAGCATGGATTCATTCTGGAGAAGTCATGTCAAACAAATCTGATAGATTTCTTTCACTGGGTGACCAGGAAAGTAGATCAGGTTGGAGCGGTGGATGTGGCTTTCCAATATTTCAGTAAGGCATTTGACACGGTTCCACATAGGAGACTAGTAGGCAAACTGGGCAGCCTGGGAGTAGGTCCAAAAGTGGTTAACTGGGTAAGGAATTCGTTGGGGATAGGTGTTAGAGGGTGGTGGTAAACAATGTTCACTCTGAGGATGGGAGAGAGAGAGACCAGCCGAGTGCAAAAGGATCAGTACTGGGAACAGTCCTCTTTAATGTCTTTATTAGTGACATTGTGGAGTGGCTAGAAGGGAATGTAAGCTTTTTTTGCAAATGGCAATAAAATCTGCAATAGAGTAGACACTTGGAGTGTGTGTGGGAAAAATGAATAGGAATCCAAAAAGCTTGAGGAGTGGTCAAGAGTGTGTTAATTCAGTTTCAATCTGAAGACATGCAAAATCATGCACTTAGGCATAGAAACCCAGGGGCAGAGTACAAGATGAGTAGATTGGTATTGACAACCACCAAACGAGAAAGAGACCTGTGATGACAGTATCTAATGACCTAAAGGTAGCCAAACAGTTTGACAAGGCTGTAGGGAGAGCCTATGGGATGCTAGTGTGCACAGAGTGGGGTATCACCAGCAGAGAGAAGGAGGTGATGATGCCACCATATAAATAATTGGTGAGACCTCACTTAGAGTACTGTGCTCAGGTCTGGAGACCACATCTCTAGTAGAACATAGAATAGTGGAGGTCCAGAGAATGGCAACTAAAATGGGTCTGCACCAGAGACTGTGTGAGGAGAGACTAAAGGATCTCAATATGTACATGTTGAAGGAAAGGAGGGAAAGGAAAGATATGATAAGAGACTTTTGAATACCTCACAGGTATAAACAAGGACAAGAAGGAAGTATTTTTTCAGAAAATAAGATGCTCAAGAAAAAGGGGGTATGCTATGAAGCTGGAGGGGGGGTAGACTGAGGAAAACAAGAGGAAGTACTTCTTCACAGAAAGAGCGTTGGATGTCTGGAACAGCCATTCGCAGAGGTGATGGGGCAAGAATAGTAGTTCAATAGTAATTCAAGAATGCATGGGATAGGCATAAGGGAACCTTAGTCATTAGGGAAGGGAGGGCTAAGCCAGAGATCAAGTAGGGTCTATGGTGTCACAGTAGGTAGGGAAAATGATATGACTAGGAGGGCCAAGCAGTCTCTATCTTTCATCAAATTATGTTTCTATGTTTCTATGCAACTTGGCAGATGTGGCGAACCAGTGAAGAAAATGAGAATAAAGTTTTCTGTGAGAGTAAGAGCAAGAAGAGTCAGAGGCGAACTTGAACAAGTGAAAACTAATGTTGATCTGTAAGCTATTACTGGACTAGTGTTTGCTAAATGGGACTTTTGCTTGAACTGACAGTCATAAATATATTTTAGAGCTTGTTATTGATGTTTTTACCAAAGGGATGGGTTAGGCATGAAGCAGGATTGGGCAAGTATATATTACCCAAGATATGTCATTCGATTTGTAAAGCATAGTGAGAACTGCATGGCCAAGATAGTGCTACATGCACTATACATCACTGCTGTAGTCTCTACATCCACTTCTCCTCGATCATGAGAAGACTTTCCCAGCCTGCTAGCAAAGCGCTGGGTTGAACAATAGCTCCTTGCAGCCTGGTTCTGCGCTTGGAGCTGGATGTTAACAAAAGATAATCACAGTTCACACAGAACTAAATTGTAATTTCAGAGATTTCTTTTTTTATGTATTTCAATGTTTCTGACAGAAGCACTGTTTTTTTTCTTGTTTTATTGAAATTTAGCCATGAGTTTTCTAATAGCGAACACTGCAGGAGTTATTACTACACATTAAGGCTACCAAAAAAAAAAAAAGATTGATCAAAGACTTTTTTAACTATGAAGGTATTAAGCCAGACAACTGGTTAGAACTTTATTTGATAAACTTCATTTGACATTTGCATGTGTCTGTGCCATGTGTGGTTGACGCGCTGTTCTTTAACAGAACTCTAAGCATTTACAGTAATTATCCTAGGTTAATTAACTTCTAAAAATGTACAATGCCTTACAGTATACCAAGGGTGGAGTCTGACATTAAAAATGTGTACACCATTGCCAAGTCTGTTTCCCCATCTAGCACTACAAGCACAATTTCTGTACATCATGGCAGTGTTTGTTGTCTCCTTCCATGCAGTGGTAAATAAAGTTGCCACACATTGTTCCCTTGTGTACCCACATAACCGCCCCTGAGCCTGCACTGTTGTATAGTTCATGGAAGGCAAAGACAGTCTCAGTGGCACAAAGTTTTAGTTTTGACTCCAAAGAACAAAAGTATAAAAAGTATCATTTGGCAAATGTTTAATGGCAAGAAACTGTAGTAGCACTGTAAAGCCTTGCTGTTGCACCCTTAAAATAAAACTGGACACCATGGTGTCCATAGAGTGTCTCCCTATACTCATGCCCCATGTGTCATGCCATAGAAACAGAACTGCATATGTATACCTGAATACGTCTTTTCCTGGGAATCAATTTGTAATCTCACCTCTATATAGAAGTGCACTTGTTCTTCTTTTTATTAAAAGTAATAAAAAGAAAGTTAAAAAATAGAAAACCAAGGGAAAACAAGATTGTGACAAATTGTTTAGCATTGACAAAAAAATCCTACTTGCTTTGGGTTGTTTTGCTAGTATTGCACTATACAAGATAAAATAGTAAAAAGAAGATTAGGTAAGAAATGTGAATTTTGCACAACTGTGTGGACTGAGAATCTGTCAAAATATTTTAATCAGTTGTTAAAATATTTGTATAATGATTTTAACATCTCGTTGTTGTCTATATTGTTTTTATAATGATGTTTACATTATTGTATTATGTAGGCCACAAAGTTATCTTTTATTCCTATTCCTTGAAAGAAACTCTGAAACTACAGTCCCAGCTTTGTGACACTAAGGAGGTTGCAGTTCTTCCCTGCACCATCACGGAATACGTACTGTAGTAAATGAACAAAAGGAATGGAAGTCAGCATAAAACTGGCTCAGAGTGCTGCATAAAATACATGGCAACTCTTGCAGACAGTGTCATGGAGTTTTGACATCCCCTTTTTCTTTTCAACTGATAAAGACAGGCAGTCAGTGTTGCACATCTGTCACATATATGTGTGAATGAGAGCCAGTAAGGAGTGGAGACTGTCATGGAATGAGTAGAACACAGTGTCAGGGAGAGGGTTTGAGGCAAGGGAGGATGGGTACAAGTGGACACAAGGGATTTCTTAGGGACTGTAGAGTAGGGGGCTAGCAACCGGACAACTAGAATATGCTCCAGGACAACTTTTACAAATTATTGATACTGCCCAATAATCAGGCACTAAGCTATGGGGGAGGTGTGAAACCCATTTTTGAACCCCCTTCCCCATGGTTTTTGCGCAGACTACTATTTTTGGCAGCCTGTTTCACCCTTCAACCACCCTTTCAATGAAAAAAATACTTTCTGCAATCCTCTTAACTATTCTCAAACCAGCTTCATGGAGTTACTTCTTGTATTTTTGATCCCACTCAGTTGGAACAACTCCCAGATATCCACATTGTTACCCCACAGATACAACTGTACGCTTGAATCATGTCCCCTTTCTCCCTTCTCACCTCTTGCATGTATGTTTTGATCTTAATCTGTGTTCGTTTTTTATTCTTTGTTAACTGGGTAAGGCCTAGCAGGCACACATGCCTATTTTTAGGGGCAATCCAGGAGCTTTGGAGTGGTTACGTAACTTGCTTAGAGCCACACAGTTTGCAAGTGGAGGTTGTTGGAATCAAACTCAAGACTGCTGGATGTACCAAGCTCATTCAAAGCTCCTTACTCTACTCTCTAGGCTATACTGCTGCCTCATAAGGTTTTCATTGCTATTCCTGAATCATCCTGGTTACCCTCCTCTGCACCAACTTCACTGTACCCCTATCCTACCTTATATGTAGAGATGAAGCAAAGTTTTAATTCACAGGCAAAGTTGGCACACATTCACTGAAATGCACTTAGCTAGTTTCATAAATCTTCTGGTGGCCACACCAACTTTGCAGCCCAAATTACTTTTTAAAAAAATAATCAAACTAAGGTAAAAAGCCTACCCCCACTCACTGGACTGTAATACCACCCCCAACCTCGCAAACACATTGTAATCATATACCCCATTCCCAAACCACACTGATACACTCCTCCCCCCCCCACGCCCTGGGGAAGTGCAACACAGGAGTTTAATATACCCTTCCCCCATCCATACACAAAATACACCATCCCTTGCCTCCACACCACTTGTGTCCCACCACCGGATCAGTTAGTCATAACACCCCCCTCACCCAACCCCCTTCTGGTCCCCACCACATTACTCCTCCCACCAGGATCCAGAAAAATATGTGACCTGTAATAAAGAAAATGGTCCCCCAATGCAGATAGTCTGCTCTGTTCAGTGACCATCTTGGTAATGGTGCTGGCACACAAATGAATGGTGATGAACATTCTCTTGGTAAACCCTAAGTGATTGAATTTTTAGCCAATTGGGTTTTAGTTGGAGTAAACTATGCCACCATTCATTCATGCAGGGCCCATTACAGAGATTGGCACTCAAAAGAGCGAATGCTCTGGTATGGGGTACAGTTTTTTTTACTACAGGTCACATTTTTACTGGGTGCTGGCTGGGTTAGGTGGGTGGTGGGAGCAGAAGATGATTGAGATTGAAGATGTTATGACTAATAGACCTGGTGGTGAGTCTTTGGGGGGAGGCTGGGGGGGACTTGGGTTTGGCATGTGGGAGGAAGGGTATATTGAACTTATGTGTTGAAATTCCTCATGGCAGGGGTAGCAGGGGTATTATGACTACAAGGTTTTCAGGAGGTGGGGAGAGTTTAGTTTTAGAGATACTATTTCTGTAGTTTTTTTTATTAGTGAATTGCACAAATTGGCATGGCAAAATAAGCAAAGTGTGAAATTCATCTGTGAACTGGTAATTTGCACAGATTCAACATGCAGATTGGGTCAATTCGTTGGGAGAATAAATAAACAAATTGTAGTCCTCGGCAAAGCAAATTTGCCAACATTAGACATTTTTTTCACAGAACAAATTTGGCAACATTGCACAGCTCTACTTGTATGTAGTCTCTAAAACTTCACACAGTATTGCAGGCAAGTGTAAACCAATGACAAATATCAATGACATACAGTGGTAGAAGCAAATGTCCATTATCTTGTGATTTGGCATTAAATTTTAACTGAATTCAGTGTGGTTCCAATATCTGCCACCTAGGGTGGATCAGGCAGGAGCAGTAGATGTGGCCAACCTGTATTTTAGTAAGGCCTTCAACACCGTTCCACATAGAATACTAGTGATCAAGCTGGGCAACCTAGGAGTAGCTCCAAAAGTAGTAAAATGGGTAAGAAGTTGGCTAAGCAATAGGAGTCAGAGGGTGGTGGTAAATGGGGTCCACTCTGGAGAAGGCAAGGTGACAAGTAGGGTGCCACAGGGGTCAATACTAGGCCTGGTCCTCTTCAATGTCTTTTTAGTAACATTGTAGAAGGGCTGGAGTGAAATGTTTGCCTGTTCACGGATGACACAAAAATGTGCAACAGATTGAACACACCCGGGGGGGGGGGTAGAAAGAATGAAGGATGATCTGAAAAATTTGGAAGAATGGTCAAGGGAATGGCAATTGGGTTTTGATGCAAAAAAGTGCAAAATCATACACCTGCTGTACAGAAACCCAGGGGCAATGTACCAATTGAGTGGGAGGTATTAGAAACTACAAAACAGGAAAGTGATTTCAGATTTAATTTCTGATTACCTGGAGGTAGCCAAGTAGTGTGATAAGGCAGTGGGGAAGGCTAGCAGGATGCTTGGGTGCATAGGAAGTGACATCATCAGCAGTAAAAGGGAGATAGTATCACCCTTGTATAAATCACTGGTAAGACTCCACCTTGAGTACTATGTCCAGTTCTGGAGGCACACCTCTGTAAGGACATAGATAGGGTGGAGGCCATACACAGGAGGGCTACCAAAATGGTGCAGGGCCTGCATCAAAAGCCCTACAAGGAAAAACTCAGGGAATTAAATATGTACTCTCTAGAGGAAAGGAGGGAAGGGGGGTATGACAGAAACATTCAACTATCTCAAAGTTATTAACATGGTACAAGAAGGTAGCATTTTCCATAGAAAAATATGCTCCAGGACATGGAGTCTCGCTATGAAGCTGGTGTTGGGGGGGGGGGGGCTCAGAGGAGATGTGAGGAAATATTTCTTTATAGAGAGGGTGATGAATGCCTGGAACAGATTCCCAGCACAGCTGGTTGGTGCCTAAACAGTAACAGGAGTCAAGCGTGCATGGGATAGACACAAGGGGACCTTAGAAGTAAAGCAAAGGGGGCAAGAAGACCAGAGATCGAGTAGGGTCTGTGGTGGCACTGTTTGTAGGGAATATAAGACAGAATAGGTGGGCAAAGATGTTATTATCTCCTGACAGCTTCTATGTTTCTATAAAGAAAACTACTGGAGGATCCAATACCAACTGCATATGAAATATCTCTGGAGAACTGCTGGAAATGAGGCTTGCTCACCACAAATCCATATATTAAAATGTGTATTTTTATTTTCAATTGTCAGTTTAAAAATCAGCATTTTATGCAAAAGAAATTCATCAGGGTTTACTGTACATGGCATATTTTCACTGTAAGTTTTTATCAAGTATCATTACTTGCAAAAATCTTACAGTGAAACTATTCTCTGTTTTCCTGAGATATTAAATTTTAACTAACTGTCATACTTTTGACCACCTTTCCAATCTACCAAGATCCTGTTTCATTACTCTGACCCCCTAGTCACTATCAATCCAGCCAAATATGTCAGCATTATCTGCAAAAGGGCATAGCTTGTCCTGTATCCCTACTTGAGTATCACAGATGAAGATGTTGCAGAGTACGGGTAACAGGACCAATCAAAGTGGCATGCCACCAGTGTTCACTCTGCCCATGAGAACTCCCCATTATTTACTATCCTCTGTGTTCTGCCACTCAGCCAGATTCAGACATATGTTTTGAACATGCCCTCCACCCCAAGTCACGTATCTTCCTTTTCAAACAGACATATAGGGTGGAATTAAAGTCTTCATTGAAGTTAAGGTACTGTATGCCAAATTCCTGTCCTTGTCCACTGCCCTGCTCACCAAACTGAAGAAACTGATCAAGTTCATCTGACACAATGTCCCCTATTTGAAACAATGTGTCTTTTGTCCTGAAGTCCATTTGCCACCAAGCAACCTATCAGCCTCTTTCTTACTATGATCTTTACAAACTAATCCAGAATAGACACTAAACTGACAAGATATGTTGTTCCTTGATTCATCCTTGGCATGCTCTTGTGTAAGGGAACTGTATTCATTGTAGTCTTGTCCCAGGGTACTATCCATGTCTCTAGTACTCTTAAAGGGCTCAGTCAGTGGTTACACTAGGACCTGCCCCCATCTTCTTTAGCACATGGGCATGGAGTGCATCTGGGCCCATAAACTTATTCACCTTCAGTGCACTTAAACCCTCTAGCACTCTTTTCATCAAGACGGGGTCGTCATTAACATCCTCTACTCCTTCCATTCCCTCCCCCATTACCCTGGCTACACAGTCAAACAATGATCCCTTCTGCTGTACTGTGAACACTGAGCAGAAATATTTGTTCAAGGTATCCTCCTTTCTTTCATCTAACACTGTTCTCCCTCTTTCCCCACAGACTGAAACTGCACCCTGAGCGGCGCCTCCTGACTCCATCAGCATCTCCAGCCACTGCCGCTGACCCCTCGGATGACGTCAAGCTACAATCCTGGTCCCAGCGCCTGGTCAAGCCTCACAGGTACTGATGCCAAAACTCCCGGAGATGCCCAGCTTTCAGTGGCTCTCCCATTGGTCCGCCTGCTGCCTAGGTGACTCCTGATTGGCCCCGGTCGGGTAGCCCTAAGCTCCTGATTGGTGTGACTTTTGACCGCGGTATCTTAAGCTGCTGTACGGCTTTCTGAAGCCAGCCTGCTTTTTTGGTCTAATGCATGATTTTAGGGATTAACTCTGAAACACAGTGTTTTTGATCTATATAGTCAATTTGCTGACACACTACTTCAGGCTTAAAAGCACTGTAGCCTTGTTATTTATGTGTTGGTCGTAGTTATACTACCTGTTTAAACTTATTGCTCGAACTAAGTGATTATAGCACTGTTTTTGCTGCTTACATTTCTCTGCTGCTTTTTTTCTCACCTCCCATGGTCTATCTTTCAGTATTTCTCTAAATCCTGCCGAACCGGCGACTTTTCCCAGACCCCCCTACTGTTTTTTTTTCCTTTCTTCCCCTAACTCCTGCACTAAGCTAACTCTCGGCAGTCAGCCCCCCTCCTCCCACATCTTAATTTCTCTAACTCCTCTTAATCACCCTGCCTCTGTCGCTCTAAATCCCCTCCCACTCCAACCTCAATTGCTAATTTTTCCTTTTGTTTACAATCGCACCCCCACCCACTCCTCAAGCTCCCATCTGCCCCACGCCTAACTTTAGCTCCAACTTTCTGCCTTTATCTAACGCTGTTCTCCCTCTTTCCCCACAGACTGAAACCGCGCCCCGAGCAGCACCTCCCAACTCAGGCGGCATCTCCAGCTGCTGCGGCCGACCCCTCAGATGACCTCAAGCCACCCTACTGGTCCCAGCGCCCTGCCAAGCCTCACAGGTACTGCCGCCAAAACTCCTGGAGATGCCCAGCTTCCAGCAGCTCTCCCATTATTCCTCCTGCTGCCTAGGTGACTCCTGATTGGACCAGTGGGTAGCCCTAAGCTCCCAACTGCTGCGCTTTTTGACTGAGGTATTTCAAACTGCTGTATGGCTTTCTGAAGCCCTGCAACTGAATTGCTTTAGCGGTCATTACCTGAGGCTAACAAAGAGCACAGCCAGCCTGCTTTTTTCTCCCGCCCCCACCATCCCCTCCCAGGCCTCCTATTAAATACACTCCTTGCCCCACCACTTATACTTAGTCCACCATTATTGGCTCCTAGCTTCCTCCCTACGACTATCACCCTCCAGTCAGCTGCAAACAACTGCCCCTCTCCCCCCAATGCATATCTGGTTTCATTTTGTGCCCCCTGTGCTCCTTCAACCATGGCACAGCATTCAAGGAACTTACTCATCATCATCTCCTTCCTATCCTACACACCCACTTTAATTCCTCCTCTAACCTGCTACCCCACCCCTCTCTCTCTATCGATCAAACTTACTCTCCCTACCCATGTCCCCCTCACTGCCACCTCACCCCTTCCAGCCACCACTTGGACCTACTTTTCAATGAGCCCCCCCTCGCTTTTCACCATGTCCTGCTCATTATCATCCATCCACCAAATTACCCTCTGCGTTTCAAATGCTGGGTATCCCAATCCACCTACTAGAAGGCACTCTACCAAATCAAAATGGTTGTACATCCTTTCTCATCAATTAACTATTGCCTTACTGCTCCTTGCCACAGGGGATATACACTCAAACCCCGGCCATGCGTCCTCAACCTCAATGTCTCTCCCCCCTGCCAAGGCCTCCACAAATAACCTGTCCAGCTCCCTCCCCCGGGGGCTATGCATACTCCACCTCAACATTCGTAGCTTAGCCCATAAGCTTGTTATCTTCCAAGTCTTAGCCGCACAGCACGTCCCTGATATTATCACCCTGTCTGAGACCTGGCGAAACCCTAACCTTCCAGACCCAGCCATTGCCATCCCGAGTTTTAATATCACTCGGCAAGACAGACCCTCCTGTGGAGGCAGAGTGGCTATCTATACCAAATCTGACCTGCACTTTTCAATCACACTCACAAAATCTGAGCCCAAAGCCTATGAACTACTCATGATAAAACTGGCCCTGCCCTTCTCCCTCCCTATCTATTTGGCTGGTATCTACTGCAGCCCTGGTACCCCGGCCATGACTGTCACTGACCTCCTAACCCACCTAGCCTCCTTAGCCCTTGCAGGTAAGCTCTATATTATGGGTGACCTAAATCACAACTGGCCATCCCCTGCATTCAACAAAGCTCACGTTGAGATTACCGCACTCAGTCTAGCCCAAACCATCTCCGAACCCACATGCTCAAACTCTAAGACTAACAATCACTCCCTACTTGACTGAGCCTTCACCTCTCACCCCCACTGGGTCATCAGCTCCAGCCTACTTCCTGACTCGATAAGTGACCACCACATCACCTACATCATCCGCAAAATCCATCAACCTAAATCCCCCCCAAATATTCTACTACAAAGGTCATGCAAATCCCTAAACCTCACCCCTCTTCTGGATGACCTAGCCCACTTTAGCTGGGACTTCCTCCTTACTAGTAATGATATAGATGAAGCCTTTGCACTCTTCCAGAATACCTTTCTCAGTGTCTGGGACAAACATGCCCCCCTGCGTCGAGTTAGAATCCAAGGAGCCCACCTCCCCTGGATCTCCCCCGAACTAATTGAGTGCCAGAACGCCAGGGACAAGGCATGGTGTTTATACAAATCTACGCTCCTCTCTAGTGACAATATCTCCTACCGAGTGCTCCATAACAAATGTACCAAGGCTACCCGCTTAGCCAATGCCGAATACTTTAATAACACCTTAAACACCAACCTTGGTAGATCCTCTAAATTCTGGAAAGTTATCAACTCCCTTTTCTCCCCTTCATTCTCAATTCCCATCCCCCGCCTACTCACACAAGGGACTTTTGTCACAGAACCCCTCACGGTTGCCTCCGAATTCAACACCTACTTCACCACCTGTGTCACAACCCTACTTGCCTCTCTCCCAAAAATAACCTCCCCCTCTCAGTCTGAAACCCTTAAACCACCAGGACCAAATCACTTCACTTTTAAACACCTTGTGTCCGCCAATACTTTAGATGCCCTACTCTCCCTGAACCCCAAAAAGGGTAAATCACTGGATGGGTTAGATACCAAACTTCTCTTCCTATCTGCTCATGCCATTGCATCTCCTCTTGCCGCCCTCATAAACCTTTCATTTGCCACTGAATCAATCCCCAAGGTGTGGAAGCATGCCACTGTTATCCCTCTACCAAAAGGAGGTGACCCTACCACCACATCAAATTACCACCCCATTTCTCTCTGCTCCCCACCCTAGCAAAGCCACAGGAGCACTTAGTACTCTCGCAAATCTCTCACTTCCTCTCTGAGTCACACTTCCTTACACCTTTCCAGACAGGCTTTATAAAAAACACTCTACCACCACCTCCCTGTTAAGGCTCACAGATTCCATCCTTACAGGGATGGGCAAAGGACAAATTACTTCAGCCATGTTCGTCGACTTAGCTAAAGCATTCGACACAGTATCCCACGCTCTGTTACTAACTTGCCTATCCACTGCTGGATTATCCACATCAGCCACTAACTGGTTCAGAGCCTACCTGGAAGGTAGAACACAGTCAGTAAAAATAACAGACTCCATCTCTCCTCCACTCCCTATCCTCACTGGCATCCCACAGGGCTCCATTTTCAGCCCCCTTCTCTTTTCCATCCTACTAAATGACCTGCCTAAAACCTGCTCTACCACCTCTATACACATGTACATGGATGACACTGTCCTCTTCACCTCCGGCCGGACCCAAAAAGAAGTCAATAACACTCTCCAGACTGATTTCAACAAAGTACAACTCTGGTTTAACTCCCACCAACTCTCCCTCAATGCAAAAAAGACAGTCTCCATGACTGTTGGCTCTAAGCAGAGACTATCCAGACTCACCTCATAACGGATTTTCCACACCCTAGATGGAACAATTCTAGAGGATGTGCTCTCTTTTAGGCACCTTGGAGTCTGGCTCCTGTCCTTTTCCACTGATGTGGATGCTATCCAGAAAAAGCTATGCCCCAAGTTTGGCGCCCTCTACAAGAATCGCAATTCTCTCCCGCCCCTGGTGAGACACGAAATTATCCAGAAAATGATTCTACCTTCCTTTGACTACTGTGACATAGTCTACAGCTCGGCCCCAAAATCCACCCTAGCCAGTCTGGACCCACTGTTCAATGCTTTCTGCCAATTTGCCCTAGACCCCCCCTACATACACACCACTGTGAGCTCTATCACTCATTGTCCTTCCCATCCCTAAGCAACCATCGGCTAATTCACAGTCCCAAATTTGTGTCCAACTTCAGGCTCAGTGCTTTCCCTTCCTATCTCACCTCCATCCTCTCCTCCCTACCAACCCCTTCCTATGCCTTTAGGTCCTCTGATTCCCGGCTATTGACAATCCCTCTCTGATGGACCACCGCAGGCCAATCAGCCTTCTCCTACCTACTCCCCAAGCTATGGAATGCCCAGCCGGCCCAAATCAGCCACTCCTCCTCTAGACATTCAATATCTTCTGCCCTACTTAACTACTATGCTACAAGCTGTTCCTGCTCCTGACCCCCTCCCCCATCATCATATCCCCTTGTTCGACCCCCCTTCTTCTTATGTGGCCTGACCAGCGGCCATAGCATTTCTCATCTCATGCTGGCATATATGCTGATCCAACCCTGCACTGGCCCCCCAGCACTTCTGCTCAGCCCCCAGTAACACAGTTATCCCTCTATGTCTGTCTGCTATTAGTGTGTTCAGAATCCCTGCACTTTCCTACCCACTCTGCTCTCAACCTCTTCATAGACAGCAAGTCCTGTCACCAGCAGTACAAATTCTCAGTATCACTCTATTGTCTGTATTCTAGGCACAGTATTCCGCCTCCCCATGTATGTATCTGCACCTGTAAACCTGTATGTAGCAGTGTACCAAGACTCTAATGTAAACTCATTGTTATGTATTCTCTGTACACTCTGTATCATGTACCATGATCTCCTATGTATAACTCTATGAAATGTATATGTACTCTCTGTATCATGGTCCATGGTCTCCTATGTATAACTTTATGTAATGTATATTTATTTCCCATCTCCCCCCCCCCCCCAGGTTGCACCGGGAGACAAGCATCTTTTTGCTCAGTGTGCCCTACCTGGTGAAACTGTTCAATAAATAAACATAAATAAATAAATATAATCCTCTTCCTCCTGCTGAGTCCTCCTCTTTAACAAATCTCAACTTATTTTTCCCTTCTCTTGTATGCAACAAAAAATGCGTCGTCTTCCTTTCTCATTCCCTCTCTTATTTTGTTTCTTATTTAATAACTTATTGACCAAGGAAGGCTCACTTGTTGAAGCTCATTGCCAGGTGTGTCCTGGGAGGACAGGAAGGGTAAGTGATTTGCTGAGGGCCACACAGTCTGCAAGTGGAGGTTGTGGGATTGAAACCCAGCTCTGCTGAGTCTCTAGGATAACACCTCAAGGCTATACTGCCTCCCTATTCATCGCTGCATCAGTGTTAGCACTCCTCTTGGTCCTTTTGGCCTCCATAGTCATGTAATGAAACTTTTCCCTATTTCCATCTCTTGACTGGATTTGTATTTTTAAATGCCTTTTTTGTGTTACAGCTATCCCCATCAGTCTTGTGTTTCTTACTCATTGGTCTTTCCTATTAACATAACACTGAATTGAAGATGTTTGATACCCAGTTTTTATCACTTCCTTTTCTGCTCCCACCACCCCACCCTCCCCCTAAAACCTTCAAGCGTCCCATTCATCCTATTAAAATCAGCCCTACTAATATCCATGACCTTTGTTTGGAACTGATTTCTCACCACTTCCAATTTGATGTTGTACGTACAAATGAACATATGAAAATGCCAGAAGAAATAAGCTTCATGGTCTGTCAAGTCTGTTCAATTCTGAAGCTAGCCCCTTATCTCGCAGCTGCCCCTCCCATTCCTCCCCTCCATAGATATCAATCTATTGTGGTTGTTGGCTTCATGTGGGAGCCACACTGTGACCTCCCCTATTCTTTTTCTGCTTACAAGGATTAAATTGAGGATGGACAAACACTCTGTGGGCTTCTTCACCCCCATACCAGTACAGAGTGCTAAAAATTTCCTCTAGCTGCTGATCTCTGCAAGCACACTGGGGCATCGGACCCCCTCCTCCAGGATCAAGGAACCAGCCTCTGGACCTAAAGATGCCTCTGGGGACCCCGCTTGACCAGCGGCCCCCACTGAAGACAAAAGCACTCCTCCACTACGACTGTAGCCAGGGGCCGCACCGACCATATGCTACCCGAGGAAGAGAACCAGGAGCTCGGCCGCTCCCTGGTACCTTGTGCCGCTAAAGGCGAATAGCCCGCAAGGATCCCTCCAAGCCCACCGGGGCTTTGAACCCCCTCCTCCAGGATCAAGGAACCAGCCACTGGACCTAAAGATGCCACTGGGGTCCCCGCTTGACCAGTGGCCCCCACTAAAGACAAAAGAGCTCCTCCACTACGACTGTAGCCAGGGGCCGCACCAACCGTACGCTACCCGAGGATGGGAACCAGGAGCTCAGCCGCTCCCTGGTACCTTGTGCCGCTAAAGGCGCATAGCCCGCAAGGATCCCTCCAAACCCACCGGGGCTTTGGACCCCCTCCTCCAGGATCAAGGAACCAGCCTCTGGACCTAAAGACGCCTCTGGGGTCCCGCTTGACCAGCGGCCCCCACTGAAGACAAAAGCGCTCCTCCACTCCAACGGTAGCCAGGGGACGCACCAACCATACACTACCCAAGGAAGGGAACCAGGAGCTTGGCCGCTTCAGGGTACCTTGTGCCGCTAAAGGCGCATAGCCTGCAAGGATCCCTCCAAGCCCACCGGGGCTTCGGACCCCCTCCTCCAGGATCAAGGAACCAGCCTCTGGACCTAAAGACGCCTCTGGGATCCCCGCTTGACCAGCGGCACCAACTGAAGACAAAAGCACTCCTCCACTACGACTGTAGCCAGGGGCCGCACCGACCGTACGCTACCCGAGGAAGGGGACCAGGAGCTCGGCTGCTCCCTGGTACCTTGTGCCGCTAAAGGCGCATAGCCCGTAAGGATCCCTCCAAGCTCACCGGGGCTTCGGACCCCCTCCTCCAGGATCAAGGAACCAGCCTCTGGACCTAAAGACGCCTCTGGGGTCCCCGCTTGACCAGCGGCCCCCACTGAAGACAAAAGCGCTCCTCCACTACGACTGTAGCCAGGGGCCGCACTGACCGTATGCTACCCGAGGAAGGGAATCAGGAGCTCGGCCGCTCCCTGGTACCTTGTGTCGCTAAAGGCCCATAGCCCGCAAGGTACGTTTACTTGACCTCCCTCTTGCCGGCTCTCTCCTGCTGGGTTTGGAACTATACCTAGTACCATCCTGCACAGAAAGCGGCTGTTCTCACTCTGTAATTTTTGAATCTGACTGCAATTTATAACTCCTGGGGATGGTGAGCGCCGCCACTGCGGCTAAGTAATACAGCTCCCTGAGTAAAATTGTTGCAATACCTATTCTTTACTAGAAAAGTCACTTATTGTGTCTCTAAAACTGTAAAACCTTAGCTAAAAATCTAACCTGCTGTAGCAAATTTAAACTGTTTCTCTGCTGCCTTGTACTGTCTTCCCGCCTTTTCTGTTTGAATCTGCAATCACCCATTGTTCACTTAAAACCTAATTAAGTGCTTTCCTCTTTACCTGCCTTTAACCTGTAACCTGTAGCTCTACTCCTCTGCCATCTAATCTCCTTCTTTCTCTCACTTACGCCCCTGCCCTTTGTCCTGCTCGCCCTCTTAATCTGTCTCTCCTTGCTACCCCCTCAGGATCCCTTCAAGCCCACTGGGGCTTCGGACCCCCTCCTCCAGGATCAAGGAACCAGCCTCTGGACCTAAAGACGCCTCTGGGGTTCCCGCTTGACCAGCGGCCCCAACTGAAGACAAAAGCGCTCCTCCACTATGACTGTAGCCAGGGGCCGCACCGACCATACGCTACCCGAGGAAGAGAACCAGGAGCTCGGCTGCTCCCTGGTACCTTGTGCCGCTAAAGGCGCATAGCCCGCAAGGTACGTTTACTTGACCTACCTCCTGCTGGCTCTCTCCTGCTGGGTTTGGAACTATACCTAGTACCATCCTCCACAGAAAGCAGCTGTTCTCACTCTGTAATTTTTGAATCTGACTGCTATTTAGAACTCCCGGGGACGGTGAGCGCTGCCACTGCGGCCAAGTAATACAGCTCCCTGAGTAAAATTGTTGCAATACCTATTCTTTACTAGAAAAGTGACTTATTGTGTCTCTAAAACTGTAAAACCTTAGCTAAAAATCTAACCTTCTGTAGCAAATTTAAACTGTTTCTCTGCTGCCTTGTACTGTCTTCCCGCCTTTTCTGTTTGAATCTGCTATCACTCATTGTTCACTTAAAACCTAATTAAGTGCTTTCCTCTTTACCTGCCTTTAACCTGTAACCTGTAACTCTTCTCCTCTGCCATCTAATCTCCTCCTTTCTCTCACCTACGCCCCTGCCCTTTGTCCTGCTAGCCCTCTTAATCTGTCTCTCCTTGCTACCCCCTCAGGATCCCTCCAAGCCCACTGGGGCTTCTGACCCCCTCCTCCAGGATCAAGGAACCAGCCTCTGGACCTAAAGATGCCTCTGGGGTCCCCGCTTGACCAACGGCCCCCACTGAAGACAAAAGCGCTCCTCCACTACGACTGTAGCCAGGGGCCGCACCGACCGTACGCTACCCGAGGAAGGGAACCAGGAGCTCGGCCGCTCCCTGGTACCTTGTGCAGCTAAAGGAGCATAGCCGGCAAGGATCCCTTCAAGCCCACTTGGGCTTCGGACCCCATCCTTCAGGATCAAAGAACCAGCCTCTGGACCTAAAGATGCCTCTGGGGTCCCCGCTTGACCAGCAGCCCCCACTGAAAACAAAAGTGCTCCTCCACTACGACTGTAGCCAGGGGCCATACTGACCGTACGCTACCCGTGGAATTGAACCAGGAGCTCGGCCGTTCCCTGGTACCTTGTGCCACTAAAGGCACATAGCCCGGAAGGATCACTCCTAGCCCACCAGGGCTTCTGACCCCCTCCTCCAGGATCAAGGAACCAGCCTCTGGACCTAAAGACGCCTCTGGGGTCCCCACTTGACCAGCGTCCCACATTGAAGACAAAAGCACTCCTCCACTATGACTGTAGCCAGGGGCCGCACCGACCGTAAGCTACCCGAGGAAGGGAACCAGGAGCTCGGCCGCTCCCTGGTACCTTGTGCCGCTAAAGGCGCATAGGCCGCAAGGTACGTTTACTTGACCTCCCTCCTGCCGGCTCTCTTGTGCTGGGTTTGGAACTATACCTAGTACCATCCTCCACAGAAGGCGGCTGTTCTCACTCTGTAATTTTTAAATCTGACTGCTATTTAGAACTCCCGGGGACAGTGAGCGCTGCCACTGCGGCTAAGTAATAACGCTCCCTGAGTAAAATTGTTGCAATACCTATTCTTTACTAAAAAAGTCACTTATTGTGTCTCTAAAACTGTAAAACCTTAGCTAAAAATCTAACCTTCTGTAGCAAATTTAAACTGTTTATCTGCTGCCTAGTACTGTCTTCTCGCCTTTTCTGTTTGAATCTGCTATCACCCATTGTTCACTTAAAACCTAATTAAGTGCTTTCCTCTTTACCTGCCTTTAACCTATAACCTGTAACTCTGCTCTTCTGCCATCTAATCTCCTCCTTTCTCTCACTTACACCCCTGCCCTTTGTCCTCCTCGCCCTCTTAATCTGTCTCTCCTTGCTACCACCTCAGGATCCCTCTAAGCCCACCAGAGCTTTGGACCCCCTCCTCCAGGATCAAGGAACCAGCCTCTGGACCTGAAGACGCCTCTGGGGACCCCGCTTGACCAGCGGCCCCCCAATGAAGACAAAAGTGCTCCTCCACTATGACTGTAGCCAGGGGCTGCACTGATCGTAAGCTACCCGAGGAAGGGAAGCAGGAGCTCGGCCGCTTCCTGGTACCTTGTGCCGCTAAAGGTGCTTAGCCTGCAAGGTACGTTTACTTGACCTCCCTCCTGCCGGCTCTCTCCTGCTGGGTTTGGAACTATACCTAGTTCCATCCTCCACAGAAAGCGGCTGTTCTCACTCTGTAATTTTTGAATCTGACTGCTATTTAGAACTCCTGGGGATGGTGAGCACCGCCACTGCGGCTAAGTAATACAGCTCCTTGAGTAAAATTGTTGCAATACCTATTCTTTACTAGAAAAGTCACTTATTGTTTCTCTAAAACTGTAAAACCTTAGCTAAAAATCTAACCTGCTGTAGCAAATTTAAACTGTTTATCTGCTGCCTTGTACTGTCTTCCCGCCTTTTCTGTTTGAATATGCTATCACCCATTGTTCACTTAAAACCTAATTAAGTGCTTTCCTTTTTACCTGCCTTTAACCTGTAACCTGTAACTCTAGTCCTCTGCCATCTAATCTCCTCCTTTCTCTCACCTACGCCCCTGCCCTTTGTCCTGCTCACCCTCTTAATCTGTCTCTCCTTGCTACCCCCTCAGGATCCCTCCATGCCCACCGGGGCTTTGGACCCCCTCCTCCAGGATCAAGGAACCAGCCTCTGGACCTAAAGATGCCTCTGGGGTCCCCGGTTGACCAGCGGCCCCGACTGAAGACAAAAGTGCTCCTCCACTACGACTGCAGCCAGGGGCTGCACCGACCGTATGCTACCCGAGGAAAGGAACCAGGAGCTCGGCCACTCCCTGGTACCTTGTGCTGCTAAAGGCGCATAGCCCACAATGTTCGTTTACTTGATCTCCCTCCTGCTGGCTCTCTCCTGCTGGGTTTAGAACTATACCTAGTACCATCCTCCACAGAAAGCGGCTGTTATCACTCTGTAATTTTTGAATCTGACTGCTATTTTGAACTCCTGGGGACGGTGAGCGCTGCCACTGCGGCCAAGTAATACAGCTCCCTGAGTAAAATTGTTGCAATACCTATTCTTTACTAGAAAAGTGACTTATTGTGTCTCTAAAACTGTAAAACCTTAGCTAAAAATCTAACCTTCTGTAGCAAATTTAAACTGTTTCTCTGCTGCCTTGTACTGTCTTCCCGCCTTTTCTGTTTGAATCTGCTATCACTCATTGTTAACTTAAAACCTAATTAAGTGCTTTCCTCTTTACCTGCCTTTAACCTGTAACCTGTAACTCTACTCCTCTGCCATCTAATCTCCTGCTTTCTCTCACCTACGCCCCTGCCCTTTGTCCTGCTAGCCCTCTTAATCTGTCTCTCCTTGCTACCCCCTCAGGATCCCTCCAAGCCCACTTGGGCTTCGGACCCCATCCTTCAGGATCAAGGAACCAGCCTCTAGACCTAAAAACGCCTCTAGGGTCTCCGCTTGACCTGTGGCCCCCACTGAAGACAAAAGCACTCCTCCACTACGACTGTAGCCAGGGGCTGCACCGAACGTATGCTACCTGAGGAAGGGAACCCGGAGCTCGGCCACTCCCTGGTACCTTGTGCCGCTAAAGGTGCATAGCCCGCAAGGATCCCTTCAAGCCCACTGGGGCTTCGGACCCCCTCCTCCAGGATCAAGGAACCAGCTTCTGGACCTAAAGATGCCTCTGGGGTCCCCGCTTGACCAGCGGCCCCCACTGTAAACAAAAGGGCTCCTCCACTACGACTGTAGCCAGGGGCCATACTGACCGTACTCTACCCGTGGAATTGAACCAGGAGCTCGGCCATTCCCTGGTACCTTGTGCCGCTAAAGGCACATAGCCCGTAAGGATCACTCTTAGCCCACCAGGGCTTCTGATCCCCTCCTCCAGGATCAAGGAACCAGCCTCTGGACCTAAAGACGCCTCTGGGGTCCCCGCTTGACCAGCGTCCCACATTGAAGACAAAAGCACTCCTCCACTATGACTGTAGCCAGGGGCTGCACCGACCATAAGCTACCCGAGGAAGGGAACCAGGAGCTCGGCCGCTCCCTGGTACCTTGTGCCGCTAAAGGCGCATAGGCCGCAAGGTACGTTTACTTGACCTCCCTCCTGCCGGCTCTCTTCTGCTGGGTTTGGAACTATACCTAGTACCATCCTCCACAGAAGGCGGCTGTTCTCACTCTGTAATTTTTAAATCTGACTGCTGTTTAGAACTCCCGGGGACGGTGAGCGCTGCCACTGCGGCTAAGTAATAACGCTCCCTGAGTAAAATTGTTGCAATACCTATTCTTTACTAGAAAAGTCACTTATTGTGTCTCTAAAACTGTAAAACCTTAGCTAAAAATCTAACCTGCTGTAGCAAATTTAAACTGTTTATCTGCTGCCTAGTACTGTCTTCTCGCCTTTTCTGTTTGAATCTGCTATCACCCATTGTTCACTTAAAACCTAATTAAGTGCTTTCCTCTTTACCTGCCTTTAACCTATAACCTGTAACTCTGCTCTTCTGCCATCTAATCTCCTCCTTTCTCTCACCTACTCCCCTGCCCTTTGTCCTCCTCGCCCTCTTAATCTGTCTCTCCTTGCCTACACCTCAGGATCCCTCAAGCCCACAGAGCTTTGGACCCCTCCTCCAGGATCAAGGAACCAGCCTCTGGACCTGAAGACGCCTCTGGGGACCCCGCTTGACCAGCGGCCCCCAATGAAGACAAAAGTGCTCCTCCACTATGACTGTAGCCAGGGGCTGCACTGACCGTAAGCTACCCGAGGAAGGGAAGCAGGAGCTCGGCCGCTTCCTGGTACCTTGTGCCGCTAAAGGCGCTTAGCCTGCAAGGTACGTTTACTTGACCTCCCTCCTGCCGGCTCTCTCCTGCTGGGTTTGGAATTATACCTAGTACCATCCTCCACAGAAGGCGGCTGTTCTCACTCTGTAATTTTTGAATCTGACTGCTATTTAGAACTCCCGGGGACGGTGAGCACCGCCACTGCGGCTAAGTAATACAGCTCCCTGAGTAAAATTGTTGCAATACCTCTTCTTTACTAGAAAAGTCACTTATTGTGTCTCTAAAACTGTAAAACCTTAGCTAAATATCTAACCTGCTGTAGCAAATTTAAACTGTTTATCTGCTGCCTTGTACTGTCTTCCCGCCTTTTCTGTTTGAATATGCTATCACCCATTGTTCACTTAAAACCTAATTAAGTGCTTTCCTCTTTACCTGCCTTTAACCTGTAACCTGTAACTCTACTCTTCTGCCATCTAATCTCCTCCTTTCTCTCACCTACGCCCCTGCCCTTTGTCCTGCTCGCCCTCTTAATCTGTTTCTCCTTGCTACCCCCTCAGGATCCCTCCAAGCCCACCGGGGCTTCAGATCCCCCCTTCAGGATCAAGGAACCAGCCTCTGGACCTAAAGACTCCTCTGGGGTACCCGCTTGACCAGCGGCCCCCAATGAAGACAAAAGTGCTCCTCCACTATGACTGTAGCCAGGGGCTGCACTGACCGTAAGCTACCCGAGGAAGGGAAGCAGGAGCTCGGCCGCTTCCTGGTACCTTGTGCCGCTAAAGCGCTTAGCCTGCAAGTGCGTTTACTTGACCTCCCTCCTGCGGCGCTCTCCTGCTGGGTTTGGAATTATACCTAGTACCATCCTCCACAGAAGGCGGCTGTTCTCACTCTGTAATTTTGAATCTGACTGCTATTTAGAACTCCCGGGGACGGTGAGCACCGCCACTGCGGCTAAGTAATACAGCTCCCTGAGTAAAATTGTTGCAATACCTCTTCTTTACTAGAAAAGTCACTTATTGTGTCTCTAAAACTGTAAAACCTTAGCTAAATATCTAACCTGCTGTAGCAAATTTAAACTGTTTATCTGCTGCCTTGTACTGTCTTCCCGCCTTTTCTGTTTGAATATGCTATCACCCATTGTTCACTTAAAACCTAATTAAGTGCTTTCCTCTTTACCTGCCTTTAACCTGTAACCTGTAACTCTACTCTTCTGCCATCTAATCTCCTCCTTTCTCTCATCTACGCCCCTGCCCTTTGTCCTGCTCGCCCTCTTAATCTGTTTCTCCTTGCTACCCCCTCAGGATCCCTCCAAGCCCACCGGGGCTTCAGATCCCCCCTCCAGGATCAAGGAACCAGCCTCTGGACCTAAAGACTCCTCTGGGGTACCCGCTTGACCAGCGGCCCCCAATGAAGACAAATGCACTCCTCCACTATGACTGTAGCCAGGGGCAGCACTGACCGTATGCTACCCGAGGAAGGGAACAAGGAGCTCTGCCGCTCCCTGGTACCTTGTGCCACTAAAGGCGCTTAGCCCGCAAGGTACTTTTACTTGACTTCCTTCCTGCCGGCTCTCTCCTGCTGGGTTTGGAACTATACCTAGTACCATCCTCCACAGAAAGCGGCTGTTCTCACTCTGTAATTTTTGAATCTGACTGCTATTTAGAACTCCCTGGGACGGTGAGCGCCGCCACTGTGGCTTAGTAATACAGCTCCCTGAAGACTCTTCCCACTGGGGCTTCACGCTGGCCCCCACCCTCCCCACCTCACCCACCACCTGGTCGACCTTTTAGCTTTATAGACACCAGGGGGTCATATGACTAACTGTCTACTTTTCCATTGGCTCCTTATACTGCGCTTCCACTAGGGGCAGCTTCCTATCTTCTCAATCTAATGGCTCTGTAATTTCTCTTGCCAAGCCCGCCTTCCTGGGCTGTCCCATAGCGTCCCATCCCTCTCTTATACACAAGTCCAGGCCTACCAGTATCTTCACCCTATAACGTTTTGCCGCACTCAGCACTGTTCTATTTCACTGCTCCTCTTTTTAGTGCCCATATGACCAGCTCCACCTATACTAAAATGACCCCTCATCTAAGCATCTATCACACAGGCTTGACTCCCTTATTCTGCCTGTGTCTCCTGTATGGACTAAACAGTGTCTCCCTGTCTCTGCCTCTTGCCATTAATCATAAGGCACAATTGATCAATGACTTTAGTTTCTCTAATCTCCTCCTTTCACACTGTCACCCCTTACCTATTTTTCAGTATGTACTCCTGAAGAAAGGATGTACCTACCTGTCACTCCTGTTCTACCTACAGCATAGTGTTAGTTGGAAGAAACATGACATTTTTCCTAAAAACTTGCCTGAGTTCCTAGCCCAAAGACTACTCCTGATGGCTGGTGACATTGAATCAAACCCAGGTCCACAACAACATATCCCATTAACAGCCACAACCAAAACAAATAAAGGCCTATTACTGGCCCATATGAATATTAGAAGTCTATTGGGGCACCTGGGTGAGCTTGAAGCCTGGGCAAGATTGGTTAACCCTGACATCCTGTGCCTCACCGAAACATGGCTCAAATCTAATATCCTGGATGCACACTGCACCCTACCTGGGTATGCCATCATTCAGCAGGATCAAAATGGTTCTAAGAGGGGTGGGGGTGTTGCTATCGTCTATAAAAATCACCTTTCGAATAAAGTGGCTCCCAATCCTGGTCCCAATATGTGCTGTGAATCGCTACATGCAACACTGTCCCTAGGAGCAAAATACCTGCACATCCTGTGTGTGTACAACCCACCCACCGGCGGGCTGGAAAGTCTCCAGATCTTACTCCAACATGTGTCACAAACTGTGAAAATGAATGAGTGTATCCTGTTAGGTGACGTTAATTTGAACTGGCTAGGACCGAATCACAGTAACCTTGCATCTCTGGTCCAAAAATATAACTTTCACCAACTCATAACTGAATGCACGAGAATGACTAACATGCAGTCAGGGATGCTCTTGGACTGGATTCTCACCAATAGGCCTGACCAAGTAACCAAATCAGCTGTACTAGTGGACTCTCTGACAGACCACTCTCCCACGGTCTGTCACTGGCGCTCCTGTCCGCCGCCTAATCCTCGATCCCGCCTTATCACCCTTACCAACTTTGCAGCGTTGTATGTACATGCATTTCTTTCTGACATCTCATTATGGACTGGTCCAAATTTTCCATTCAACTAGTGCTGAGGCTGCCCTGGATGCATTCCTCAACAGGTTTGGAGAGGTACAAAGGAGGCATGTACCAAAGATAAAGAGAAGGGTCAGGGGGCAACAAACAAGGTGGCTGGACAAAGATATTCTACATAAGCTCAAAATCAGGGACAAACTTTGGAAACATTACAAAACCACTAGCCTGCCCTGTGATCATCATATATACAAGCGACATAGAAATGACTGCAAGAAACACATCAGGCTTGCAAAGAGCAGATATTGCCAGAACCTATTAACCAGCTCTGTAAATCATCCTCGAAAATTTTGGAGTCACATAAAAACCTTCCTCGGAACCCCCCAATCAATCACCCCCTCAGAAATTATACTCCAAAGGGTCCACTGCAATGACTCCCTCACCATTGCCAACGCTTTCAATCAGCAATTCTCGGACCTATCTGCCATTACATCCTCTCTAAAATCTTTGCCAGTTGACTCCCAGCCATACTCTACTAAGATGAATACTGATCCTCAACATGCCCCTAAAAGATTGTTTTATTTTAAAGCGGTTACTGGAAACCAAGTTCGCAAACTCCTGTCTGTCATATCTGATAGCACTAGCCCTGGCTCCGACACTCTGGAACCATGGCTTCTGAAAATGGCTGCTCATCTCATATCCCACCCACTTGCCAGGATCTTCATGCTATCTCTCTCCACAGGCACTGTCCCTGAGATTTGGAAGGCTGCCAGAATCACACCAGTTTTCAAAAAAGGGAGCAAAAATGACTTGTCAAACTATAGACCTATAGCCATACTTTTAGTACTTAGCAAAATTCTCGAGAAGATAGTAGCCACCCAGGTCACCGAATTTATTGACTCCTCCAATGCACTCTGTGAAGCTCAACATGGCTTCAGGAAACACCACAGTACTACAACTGTGCTGTCAAAATTCACCTCGGATGTTCTCTCAAACATGAACAGTGGGCAGCTAATGGGGGCTGTGTTCATAGACCTCACAAAGGCCTTTGACCTCGTTGATCACCCACTGCTGCTCACCACCCTCAGGAACCTGGGCTTCTCATCCCCAATAACAACTTGGTTCAGTAGCTACCTCACCAATAGGTCTCAAGTAGTAAAACTTAACTCGGCCATCTCTGACAGTGCCACGATAAACATTGGTGTGCCACAGGGCTCCATACTCGGTCCTCTCCTCTTCTCACTATTTATTAACAACCTGCCCAACATAATAACATCAGGCAACTCACTACTCTGTGCTGATGATCTAGTAATCTATGCTCACTCTGACAACATCTCCCACCTGAACGCCACTCTGTCATCAGCTTTCCACCTGGCATAGCACTGGCTAGATGCGCATCGCCTTGTACTCAATGCGAGCAAAACTAAGGCCATGCTCTTTGGATCATATCATAAACTCAGAACCTGCACATCTCCACTTAACATTCCTGACATTAACGGAATCCCCCCTTGAGACTGTAAGTTCTTTCCACTATCTTGGAATACAGCTTGACCTGAAGCAACATATCCAAGAGTCTTGTAAAAATGTCAGCTGTAAGCTGGGGGCTGCCTACAGGACAAATTACATGCTCATTCCAACTGCCAAACTTGCCATTGCCAGGGGAATCCTATTACCCACTCTGTCCTACTGTGCTCCCATCCTCACAATGGCAAACAAAACTGTTCTGCAGAAATGGGACATCACCTTCAATAATGTCTGTAGATATGCAGCTAAAGCGCCGCACCTAACGCACCACTGCCAGCTCTATAAAGAGCTAGGCTGGCTATCCCCATCCTCCACTAGACAATATTACCTCTGCTGCCTCTCAGACTCCATAATTAGAGTGGCGAAACCAACCACATTATCTGAACTGCTTCGACCTGTGATCCCATCGCGTGAGCTGAGGTCATCAGACAAGTCTTTTTTATCAGTTCCCCTCTGCCATACTTCCAAGGGCGCTGGCGCTTTCAGGCATGCTGCCCCTCACTCTTGGAACTTGCTGCCTATGGACCTGAGAAGTGCTCCATCACACACCTAGCTTTCAAGCATGGACTACGCTCTCACCTCAACTCTATGGACCAATGCACTTGCTTTGACCCTACTTAAACTCTGGAACTTGTCCTCCCCCTATCTAAGTCAATTCTCCCCTTTCTTCCTATACATTCATTAGCCTACCTCCCTCTAATGCTCTGTTGTTATTTACAAATATTTGTTTCTCTGCCTGCATTTTAATAAAATGTGTACAAATCTGCCTGCACTTTATGAAATGTTTAGAAGTATTCTGTGTGGCTACACTATCCTGATCATGCCGCTAAAATTGCCTCAATGACTTGCCTAATTACTTTAATTCTATGTATAGTATCCTGCTTTGATGATATTACTATGCTGTATGTCTAAAATCATTCCTCTCTCTGACTCTATGTATAAATTAGCATTAATCCTGCTATTGTTTTGATCCTCTTTTCATCCTACTGTGTTGCACTAAAACATATGTTTTACTTAATGTAAGTGGGTACTAGTCCTTCCTGTTCCCTCTCCACTCCCACTTGCTCCCCTACCCCTCTGAGCCCTGCCGGGTTTCGGTTCCATAGCCCTGGGTCTTTTTTGCACCTTTTCCCGCTAAAGCCGTAGTTAGTCGTACTTTGCCGTAAGCACCCTCAGGTTGGCTGCTTCCCCCGCTTTCAGTTCCATAACTACGGGTCTTTTTTGCGCCTTTACTGCTAATGCCTCACTTTGCTGTAAAGCACCCCCCCTTTTTTCCACTGGGTCCTTGTTTTGCTAACCTGAGTGCAGAACCACGCTATTCCCTGCCTCCTGCCGATCTATGGCCATCCTACTGCTACGGTGGTACTTGTCCTTCCCTCTCCCCTGCCTGTTGCTCCACCCCTCTTTATTACCATCTCTCATATCTCTCATACCTACTATAGTCCCTAAACCTCTGTTTCATCCTCTCACCTTTTCACTTAAACGTCACTCTCTCCCTACCTACCAACCATACCCCATCTTGCTCGCGCTCTAGTTCCAGCGTCTGCAGATTTCTACCGGGCAACCGCATGCAGTTTCCGCCATAATTTTTCCTGTTCATTTTCTGCCAAGCCCTTCACCCCTCATCAGAGTCTCACACCCTCCCTGCCTGCTTAATCTCCCCCTCACCTCCCCTTCCCTCTCCTTTCCTTCCCCATCTAAATATGTGCTCCCTCCAGTACCCTCTGCCCCTTGCAATTGTATGCCTGTACTTGTGTACTTGTACCAATGTACCTTTGCCTGTATTGTGTATACCTAAACTGTCCTATCTTGTACTATAAATGTGCCTCCTGGGTCGTGCCTGAAAATAGTCACCTGTTGGCTAGTGCACCTACCCAGTTAACAAAAACTAAATAAATAAAATAAAATAAATAAATTCCTTGCACTTTGCTGCTTGCTACTGGGATCATCCCATACACACCACACATGATGCGGTCACAGAGATCCTTTTCCAGTGCCTCTATTAGAGGGGACCACATGGACTAAAACTTAGAGGCCTCACCATTAGCCCAGAATTAGACTCTTTCCAAGGCACATGCCATCCAACAAATTAATCATCCCTTGATGGTTTAGAGGAGGTTCCTCCCTGATGCTTTTTTTTACAGTTAATCTTTTTATTGATTTTTCAATTTAACAGAGTATACAACATCAGTAATAACAGTTTGAACAATATTCAGACAAACTTAGTTATGTGTCAAAAACACATATAACGTAAGCAGTACAATATGTGGGATGATTGGATCATGCACAGAGCAATAGACAATTTGAAATTATGTACTACTTTCTAGCATCAGAAGATAGACATATCAATTTCTGACTTACACAGTAGGTATGTTATACCCTAGAACTTGAGCTGGGGAATAAAATATAATGCATTCAAGAGAGTGAGATAGCCACAAAAGTGGTGGAGAGGATGTCAAAACCTGATAGCAGGGTGGTGGGGGGGTGGCTCCTGTAACTAAGAAAAAGGACCTTTGTGTTCCTGAGTTTAAGGGTGTTTTAAGAGGTATTTTCTCTGCTTTGCATTGACAGGGTGCTCTTTGGAGGGGGCCCACCTTTCTGTAAAAAGGTTGTTGGAGCCTTCAGCAAAGTGGGACATTTTTTAGAAGTTGGCTACTTTTTTCATGGGCATTAGCCATTCCTGAAATGGGGGAATCTAGGTTGAGCACCACCTTCTTAATAGGGTCCTCCTGACCTCCACTGAGGCCTGTATTAGCCATAGTCTCTGCTGGTGGGGTAACTTTAATTCTTCAGATGGGAACCCTATTATCCATGGTGAGGGGGAGTTTGATAGATGCTTACTTATGATTTCAGAGCAGCATGCAATGACCCTGTCCCATAAGGAATGATTCGGAGGGCAATGCCAAATGATATGAAGGAGATCCACACCTTGTGCTCCACACCTCCATTCCTCGTCCTTTGGGATTAGTCCCATGGCTTTCAAATGGGTTGGTGTGTGGCACCATAAGTGCTGTACCTTGTTTTGTATCAGGAGGCAATGAGATCAAGACATGCCCTTTTATCAGACGTCCAGAATGCTGTTTAGTCCTCATCAGATATGGAGTTGTTAAGCATATCTTTCCACTTGGCCTTGGCCTTAAAGGTAGGGTCTGTGGCTGCATCTCTGAGTTTCTTGTATATAATGCCAGCTAGACCCTTTAACGTTTTGGTCCAGCTGGGCAGAGAGAGCAGAGGGTATTGGCTTCCTGCTTGTGGCTGCATGTTTGGCACGTGCATGTCTTTCAGGACCTGCCAGTGTATGCATGTCTTAGCTGGAGGTATTTCCAGAAGACTTGTTAAGGCAGGTGGTACCTTTCTTTTAGGGAGGTGAAGGAGTCAATTGTGAGGCCGTTTGGAGTGAGTAAGTCCCCAAATCAGATTTTGATAAACGTTTACTCAATATATAGACAGGATAGGGAAGGAAATAAAAAAGGAGGGGGGTGATGTTTTATGTAAAGTATAAAAGCATTGCAGAAGATATTGTTAAAGGCCCTCTGGATGGTAAAATTCAATACCTAACAGTCAGAATTAGATTGGCAGCCACAGGTGTAAACATCTCTATATTACCTGCTTTTATTGCCCCCCCTAAATATAAATTAACTGATTATCCGATTTTTGATCGTTGGACTGAATTACATCAGAATAGAAGGGAGCTCATTATTATAGGGGATGTAAATTCTGACTGGAGACAAGAGTGAGTTGTTGGGAAGCTAAAAGTGAAAATAGAAGCTGCCTATTTTGTACAATTAATAGAGACACCTACCCACTTTAAATATAAAACTGCCAATCATTCTATAATACATTGGATAGTGAGGCTTAATAAAGGGGAGGGGGTTGGGCAGAGGGTGACTGTGAAAAGGCAGAGATTTTAAACAAATATTTTTGCTCAGTATTTACAAATGAAGAGGGGGAAGTACCTAAAACAAACAATAGAAACACTCTGGATACAGAAGTTGATACCAGCCCATTTACAGAAGAAAGGGTTCTGAAAGAACTCTTAAAACTGAAGGTGGAAAAAGCAATGGAGCCTGATGGGATTCATCCCAGAATTCTAAAAGAACTAAGGGTAGAACTAGTGACACCACTGACTACCCTCTTTAACAAATCATGGGAGGATGGGTGGTACCTGAGGACTGGAGGAGGGCAGATGTGATTCCCCTTCACAAAAGTTGGTGTAGGGCAGAAGCAGGAAACTACAGACCTGTTAGTTTAACCTCAGTGATAGGGAAAATGATGGAATCACTTCTGAAGGAAAGAATTGTCGAGTACCTAGAGGCCAGATGGGCACATGGCCCAAGGCAGCATGGATTCACAGCGGGAAGGTCATGCCAGGTGAATCAAATAGATTTCTTCGACTGGGTGACCAAAGTAGTAGATCACGGAGGGGCTGTGGACATGGCCTACATAGACTTTAGCAAGGCATTTGACTCAGTCCCACAAAAAAAGATTAATATACAAGTTAGCCAGCCTGTGAGTGGGTCCCAAGATGATAGCCTGGGTAAAGAATTGGCTGGAGAATAGGACACAGAGGGCAACAGAAAATGGAGTCCACTCTGAAGAAAGGGGGGTTACTAGTGGGCTGCCGCAGGGTTCAGTATTAGGACTGGTCCTCTTCAATGTCTTTATTAGCAACATTGCAGAGGGGCTGGAAGGAAAAGTATGTCTCTTTGCAGATGACACAAAGATCTGCAACAGAGTTGATGCACAAAGTGCGGTGAAAAGGATGATCAGGGACTTGGCAAGGTTAGAGGAATGGTCAAATGTATGGCAGCTTAGATTCAGTGCTAAGAAGTGCAAGGTAATGCACCTGGGAAACAAAAACCCAGAGGGAGAGTACACAACGGGGGTGAGATACTAATAACAACAAAAAAGGAAAGGGACCTGGGGGTAGTCATATCAGATGACTTAAAGGTGGGCAAGCAATGTGAGAGGGCAGTAAGGAGGGCTGGGGGGATACTGGGATGCATAGGGAGAGGCATCACCAGTAGACAACAGGAAGTTATTATCCCTCTGTACAGACAGCTGGTGAGACCCCATCTGGAGTACTGTGTGCAGTTCTGGAGACCCAATCTCTGCAAGGACATAGACAAGATGGAAGCTGTCCAGAGGAGGACAACTATAATGGTGCAGGGTCTGCACCAGAAGACATATGAAGAGGGACTATTGGAGCTTAATATGTATAGCCTTGAGGAAAGAAGTGAGAGGGGGGACATCATAGAAACTTCCAAGTACCTCAAGGGAATCAACAAAGTCCAAGAGGGTAGCATTTTTCAAAACAAGAGGTGTGCAAGAACAAGGGGGCACAATTTGAAGATGGGGGTGGCTCAGAGGTAATGTAAGGAAATATTTTTTCACATAGAGGGTTGTGGATGCATGGAACAGCCTTCTGGAGGAGCTTGTGGAGTCAAAAACAGTGGTTGAATTCAAGCATGCATGGGACAGCCAGAAGACAATTCTAGGGGGTTGGGGTAGAAAGAAGTAGGCTGCTGGTTAACTAGGATCTGCAGCTTATCCATTAGGTAGGGGAATGGGCAGACTGTGTGGGCCAAGTGGTCCTTTTCTGCCATCACATACTATGTAACTAATCGTTCAAGTAACCTTTTTAACCTTAATGTTCTTTCTGATTCAAAATCAGATCATTGTCCGGTGTCCTGCATACGTAAAATGTTCAAACAAACTTCCCCTGCAAAATTGATACATAAAAGATGCATTAATAGACTTGATGTGGGAGCATATAAAAGGGAATTAGAGCAGACTGACTAGGCAAAGATACTGGACTCACCTTTCCTGGATCAAAAAAGTGATACATTTTAGTGACTATAATTAGAGGCAAAAAACTCAGTTTAATGCATTAGTTAGGGTTGTTCCACAGCTACAAAAGTGAGGAAATTCGCTGTTAGGGTTGAAACCCCCCCTTGGACCCCCACCCCCAACGGCATTGGGATGCGCATTGGGATCATCAGCCCTAACTCTCACCCCATGACATGTGCAAATCAGCAGAAGTATAGGAGAATGGGGTGAGAGTTACCGCACAATCCAATCGCACCCCAACACCGAGTTGAAGAGTGGTGAGGTCAGGGGTTTCAACAACAGCGAGCCTCACTCGCAGTGAACAATCCAATGCGTGCGTGGGATTTCCCTCTTTGAGAATGATAATGAGAAATAGTGAGCGTAATGCAGCGGCGGGAGCACGGGCCCAAGGGCCCGCGCTCCCTCTGCATAATAATATTGTGGCATAGTAACAGGGACAACAACGCAAACGAAATGCTAACAGTGGCGCATGGTAACACACAAGCACGAAGAGAACAGAAAGATGCGCACATGGTGGCGTGGCAGGGAATGGTCTGCCCGTGATGTGTTGTCACATAGTAACATGGTGCCTGCAAACAGAAATGTCAATGGCATGGTGATGTAAAGTGAAACAGTAAGATAAACAGTACTGTGACGAAATGGCAAAAAATAACGAAATGCAAGCGCAAGTGAAAGCATAAAGGATAACGCACATGGTGGCGCGAGACATCAATAGTAGAGGTAAACAGTGCGGATCCATAATAGGAAGGGCAACAATAACAGTAATGTAAGGCGCGGAGCTGGTTTTCCCCAAAACCTGCATTGAGAAAGACAGTGAGTACAAATAATGTATGCAAAATAATGAGTATCGAGCAGAAAATGAGATCTTGGAATACTAAATACATTATATCTCTCAGGAACCTGTCTGACGTAGAAAAAAAATTAAAAGTCATGTTATTTACAACTGTCCTGGCTAATTTGACTCTTAGCCCCATCATGGGGCAAAAGAAGTTTTCGACGAAAAGTCTGTATCTCGCGAATTTCGAGATCGGGCCCTGAAAAGCCTTAATGACATGTAATGTTATCCTATGGGAAAAAAGAAAGTTGGGCGCCATAACTTTGCCTCCCTGTAATGTTTTTCACCAAACTACTGAAAGGCATCTGTGGGCTGTTGGCTATCTTCCTCAAATTTCAGGAAAAAAGACCAAACCCGTTATTTTGCAGCAGGGCTCCAAATGATTTCTGTTAAGTGTCGAGCGCAAATGTTATCCTATGGGAAAACCGTCAATTTTGGAGTGCGTAACTTTGCCACCATGTGATATTTTTCACCAAAGTACTGAAAAGGCACATCTGTGTACTGTTGTATCTCCCTCCAAATTTCAGGAAAAAGACCAAACCGTTATTTTGCAGCAGGGTGCCAAGGATTCCTGTAATGCTTGAGCGCCGTAATGTTATCCTATGGGAAAACTGTCAACTTTGAGTGCCATAACTTTGCCGCCGTGTAATATTTTTCAATACAACACTGAAGGCACATCTGTGAGATGTCAGCTGCGTTCCTCAAATTTCAGCCCAAAACTCCCAGCGGTTATTTTGCAGTGCAGTGCCAAAAATTGCTGTCATTTCCCACAGACTGAAAATTACTGTCATGAATTTCGGCTTTCATAAAATTTTACCCAACTTTACGTGAACCACGAAAGTAATTTGAAAATACTTTTCAGAAATTTGAAAAACATATTTCTGGGGTGTTTTACCACAAAATAAAGACATAGCAAGCATCCTCAGGGCCCAACTAGGTGAATACAAAAAAATAGATTGCTAAAGGGTCCCAAATTTAAATGCCAACCATTTTCTGATCACCAACTGAAAACAAAATGGCCGATTTGCAAAAGTAACAGGCCCATTTAAAGTAAAAATGCATTGCGAAAGTGTTGAACTTTTGTTAACTTTTCCCATTGACTTATAATGGGAAACTGTTTTTTGAATAACTTTTGAACCGTTTAATATTTTTTCATGAAATCTTCAAAAGGCACATCAGGGACCCCAGCTGCACGATCCCTGAAGATTTTGGGCCGGTCACGCAAACCGTACGACCTGTAGGCGCGACCACAGAATTCCAGAAAAGCGTAAACGAGCGCACAGATCACGCTTAATAACTCTGCAACCGTATATCCGATCAGTAAAAAACTTGGCAGATCTCAAGGCCTTTGGGTCTTGATCATACATTCCAAATTTCAGGCAAATCTATCAAACAGTTGCAAAGTTATTAAGGTGCAAAATTTTGGGTTTAACATGGAAATGGCCCCTCAACCCTAACTATGGTAGCACTTCCGTGCTACCATAATAAAGCATATATATATATATATAAAATACAACATCACACATGCCCCCACAATGCAAAGCATCATAGGCTGCATATGCAAATCACCACAGAATGTTATGCTGGTCCAACTTTAAGCAGAATTGCATGGTGCCGAAAAGCCTCTCACACAGTTTGCAAAGGGTGCTAACAGAGACATGAACCGTGTTTCATCCTACCAGGACTCATCAGTATGCCTCATCTGTTTGACACCCCAGTGGAATGGACCAGCTACCCTTAAGGCAGTGTGCCTTGGATATATTATGTGAACCCATTAAATAAAAAACATTTAAAGACAAAAAGAACCTCTGTGCGCAAACACTGAGGCAAGGTTACCCAAAGGGCATTTGGCTGGGAAGCCAAGTTTCAAGAAAATACAACATCACACAGCCCCCACAATGCAAAAGCATCATGGGCTGCATATACAAATCACCACAGAATGTTATGCTGGTCCAACTTTAGCAGAATTGCATGGTGCGAAAGGCTTCTCACACAGTTTGCAAAGGGTGCCAACAGAGACATAGACACGTGTTTCGTCCTACCAGGACTCATCAGTATGCCTCGTCTGTTTGACACCCCAGTGGAATGGACCAGCTACCCTTAGGTAGTGTGCCTTGGATATATTGTGGTGAACAGGCGAGGCATACTGATGAGTCCTGGTAGGGCCTGAACACGGTTCTATGTCTTCTGTTAGCACCCTTGCAAACTGTGTGAGAGGCCTTTCGGCACCATGCAATTCTGCTTAAAGTTGGACCAGCATAACATTCTGTGGTGATTTGCATATGCAGCCCATGATGCTTTGCATTGTGGGGCATGTGTGATGTTGTATTTTCTGAAACTTGGCTTCCAGCCAAATGCCCCTTTGTAACCTTGCCTCAGTGTTTGCACAGAGGTTCTTTGACTTTTAAATGTTTTTTATTTTAATGGGTTCACCACAATATATCCAAGGCACACTGCCTTAAGGGTAGCTGGTCCATTCCACTGGGGTGTCAAACAGACGAGGCATACTGATGAGTCCTGGTAGGGACCTTTGCAAACTGTGTGAGAGGCCTTTCTCGCACCATGCAATTCTGCTTAAAGTTGACCAGCATAACATTCTGTGGTGATTTGCATATGCAGCCCATGATGCTTTGCATTGTGGGGGGCATGTGTGATGTTGTATTTTCTTGAAACTTGGCTTCCCAGCCAAATGCCCTTTGGTAACCTTGCCTCAGTGTTTGCGCACAGAGGTTCTTTGTCATATATATATATATATATACTGTATATATACATATATATATATGTGTGTGTGTGTGTGTGTGTGTGTGTGGTTAAAGTATGCTAATTCAAGCTAGAACTATTTCAGTCAAATTTCGGAATTGCTAAATACAACAAAATCTACAGATCATAAAAAGTCAATGCACCTATGTACTGATAAGGACAAGGACAATCTAGTACACGTAATTCAGAATTGTCCTTGCTACAACAAAGCCAGGCACAAATGGATTCAGCCAATCCACAACAGTTTAATCTCTGTTTGTGCTGATATTATTATAGCAGTCCTTCTGAGTGCAGATGACCCATACATTATAACAAGGGTTGGTACATTTCTCACCATAAACAGAAAGATCAGAAAAGGAATGCTGAATAATATGATGGTTGTCTAAGGTCCTCTAGCTCTATAAATTGTGCTTCTGCCTGTTTTTATATTTTATATAATTTCATAGATACATAGATACATAAACAGTGTCAGCAGATAAGGGCCTATGGCCCAATCAGTTTGCCCATTTGAGCTTGTAAGTTCAGTTCATGTTTTCCTAGAAGTCTGTTGCCCCTTACCCCTGACCTCCAGAATTCCTTTATGTCTATCCCATGCATTCTTAAATCCCATGATTGTTTCAGCCCCCACCACTTACTCTGGCAGGGTGTTCCACTTGTCCACCACCTGTTCTGTGTAGAAATTCTTCCTCATGTTTCCTCTGAATCGTCCTCCCTCCAACTTCATCCCATGCCCTCTAGTTCTGGAACAACTTTTTTGCTTAAAAATAGTGTATTCCTGCACCCTGTTCCTCCCTGTAAGATACTTGTATGACTCTATCATATACCCTCTCTCCCTCCTCTCCTCCAGGGAGTACATGTTCAGTTCCTTCAACCTGTCTTCATAGGACTTGTGATGCAATCCATGCACCATCTTTGTTGCCCTCCTCTGAACCTTCTCTACCCTGTCTATGTCCTTACATAGGTAAGATCTCCAGAACTGTACACTGTACTCCAGGTAGGGCCTCACTAGTGTCTTGTATAGTGGAATTATGACCTCCATTTTCCTGCTGGTGATGCCCCTGTCTATGCATCCCAGCATCCTATTTGCTTTACCTGCTGCCTTGTCACACTGTTTCCCTACCTTGAGGTCATCAGAGATGATAACCCCAAGATCCCTTTCCTGGTTGGTGCATGCTATATCCTCACTCCCAACTGATATATTGTGCCAGGGTTTTTGTGCCCCATATGCATTATCTTGCACTTCTTTGCATTGAATTTCAACTGCCAAACCCCTGACTATTCTTCAAGTTTCTGCAGGTCCCTTCTCATTCTGTCTACACCCTCTGGTGTGTCTACTCTGTTACAGAGCTTTGTGTCATCAGCAAACAGTAAAATTCTGCCTTCTAGATCCTGCGTAATGTTACTGATGAAGAGATTGAATAAGACCAGTCCCGGCACTGATCCCTGTGGTACCCCACTGGTCACTCTTCCCTCTGTGGAGTGGCAGCCATATAATACCACCCTCTGTGTCCTGCCACCCAGCCAGTTAACTACCACCACACTACTTTCGTATGTGTATTCTTCAGGTGAAGCTACCTCTGGCTGGAAGCTGCAATACTGAACATAGGATTTGCAAGAAAGCGAGTTGTGCTCACAACAGAGAGAGGTGAACCTTACAATTGTCTTCAGTTTGTAGCAGATATTCTGCAGGTGGAGGCTACTTCTAACTGAAAGGTGAAATAAGGAACTTAGAATTATCAGGAAAGACAGTCTTTCAAGCAACAGAGGGAGGTGGATCTTGCTTTACTTTTGCTGCAATTGTTAAGATTTTCAATGCAGGAAGAGTTTAAACCCTGAAGGACGGAATAATGTTTACTGTCTGTTCTGGTGCACAGCTGACTTATTTTGGGGCTGACTGCTTTCAGAGCACAAATCACCAGGCTGTTTTTGGGCTGGGGAGGTTTATCTGTGTCTGACTTGGATATCTGGATTCTTCTCTGTTTGATTAGCAGGGTATTTTCTCTGTCAAATTGTTGTGTAGGGCATCTTGCTGACAGGAAGGCACTCATTGCAGCAGTGGGTCAGAGCTTTTAACTGATTGTTTCATGAGGACACAGTTTAGGCCCAAACCCTGCCCACCCCTCACCCTCCCTGAAAATAGTTCCTTTATACCTGGGGTTCTGACATCATTCCTCAAGAGTGCAAGGTGCATATCACTTTCATATCCTCTCTAGCACACTGCACTGACAATATAAGCATACACACTGTATAATATATATATATTTCTATATAACAAACCAGTTACACACACACAAAAAAAAAAGTAGATAAACATGTGGGGAGTAGTGCAATGTAATGGCTGTGGGGCAGCAGTCTTCAAGGAGTCTTTCTGGAGGCTGAGATGCTGCCCTATTTGCAGACAGCTCTCTGCCCTGAGGGAGGAAGTTTCCCATCTTCAGGCCACACTGGATACTAGTAAGAGAACCTTCCCCCAGGCCACACTGGACAGTAGGAAGGGAACCTCCCCCATCCAGGGAGCACTAGAGCCACCACCGCTACCTCAGTGGTTGAGAAGAAAACACAGCAGTTGGACCACAGTGGGCTCAGGGAGGGTGAGGATGGTGGAACAGAGGCACACCCAGTCAGTTGTTCCACTCCACAATCCATACACCATTCTGGGGAAGCAAAGATCCCCTATGGATGCACCCACAGAGGAGACTAAGGAGGCTGAGGACAACTGTCACAAGGGAGGCCCACAGGAAGGAGGCAGAGGACAGCACAGAGAAAGGAAGCAGCTCCTGGTGGGGGACTCAATTATTAGGGGGCTAGAACTGGGGGGAGCAGGGAAAACTGAAGTATGGTGCCTGCCTGGTGCCATGGCTTGGAAGGACAGGAAGTGCATCCTCAGGATCACAAGAACAGCTGCACGGGAGTCTGAGCTGGATGTCATTGTCCACCTAGGGACAAATGACTTGGCTCATAATGAGATTAGTGCAGTGCAGGAGGACTTTGTGGAGTTGAGATGGGGCCTAAGACAAGTAGCACACACAGTATCCTTCTCAGAGGTGCTGCCTGTCAATGGCATGGGTGAGGTGAGGGTACTTTGCATCATGCAGTTTAATGAATGGTTGAAAAAATGGTGTTGAGCACAGGGGTTTGGCTTCATTGGGGACTGGGGTTCCACCTGGAGGGACACCTGCCTATACTGGCAGGATGGTCTGCATCTGTCCAGGAAGGGAACAAGTCTTTGGAGCAATCGGTTTAAATGCTTCATTGGCAAGCTTTTAAACTAGTCAAGGAGGAGGCACTGATAAGCAGCAGGAAAATCCCAGCCTCTCCCTGCAAAACAGGGTACTAAATGAGAAAAAGACTGAGGTAGAAAGGTCAGTGGGGGATGTTGCAACAGAAGGTAAAGCCATCAAAAAATGAAGAGCAATGAGTACCAATGCCCGTAGTCTGAGTAACAAGCTTCCTGAATTCGTGGCCTTGATGGAGGAGGAACATCTGGATATCCTGGCAGTCACAGAAACATGGTACATACAAAACCATGACTGGGATGTAAACATACCTGGATACACTATCTACAGGAGGGACAGGGAGGGTAAAAGAGGAGGAGGAGTAGCTCTTTTCATAAGTGAAGGAATCAAAGCAACAGAACAAAAGGGTAAACAGGGAGGAGAAGAAGCAGTGTGGGTCAATTTGGAGACAGGCAATGGCACCACAATATGCATAGGGGTCGTATACAGATCCCCCTCTCAGGGGGAGGAAATGGACAAGGAAATGATAGAAAGTATACTTAGAATGGCAGAACAAGGGGAGATATTGCTGATGGGTGATCTGAATATGCCAGATATTAACTGGAGTGCAGTTGCAGCAGCCACTCTGAAGAGTGGGGTTATTCTAGATGCCCTACAGGGGGCATGCCTTAGACTACTAGTATTGGAACCCACTCGAGAGGGAGCAATCTTAGTCCTGGTTCTCTCAAATAGAGATGGAGAGAGGATCACTGATGTAGAAGTGGGTAGCCATCTGGGAACTAGCGACCATCAAACAGTATGATTCACAATAAACACAGCAATAAAGTCAAGCCATACAAAGGCAAAAGTACTGGACTTTAGGAGGGCTGACTTTGCCAAAATGGGTGAGTGCCTAAGGAATGCACTAGCAAATGGGCAGGAAGGAGGGGTGGAAGAACAATGGGGAATAATAAAAACTGCCATCACAGAGGTAACAAGCCTTTGAGTGAAGCAAATAAACAAAACAAAACTATGTAAGAAACCACTATGGTTATCAAAGGAAGTGGCAGTGAAGGTTCAAGAGAAAAAGAAAGCATTCAGAAAGTACAAGGAATCACAGAAGGAGCAGGACAGAGAACTGTATCAGTTAAAGGAAAAGGAAGCTGGGAAGGCAGTCAGAACAGCAAAGGCCCAAACTGAGGAAAAGATAGCCAACTCAGTTAAGAAGAGGATAAAACCTTTTATAGGTACATCAGGAGCGAAGGAAGACCAAGGGAGGATAGTGAGGCTTAATAAAGGGAGGGGTGGGCAGAGGGTGACTGTGAAAAGGCAGAGATACTAAACAAATATTTTTGCTCAGTATTTACAAATGAAGAGGCGGAGGTACTTAAAACAAACAATAGAAACACTCTGGATACAGAAGTTGATACCAGCCCATTTACAAAAGAAAGGGTTCTGAAAGAACTCTTAAAACTGAAGGTGGACAAAGCAATGGGGCCTGGTGGGATTCATCCCAGAATTCTAAAAGAACTAAGGGTAGAACTAGTGACACCACTGACTACCGTCCTTAACAAATCATGGGAGGATGGGGTGGTACCCAAAGACTGGAGGAGGGCAGATGTGATTCCCCTTCACAAAAGTGGGAGCAAGGCAGAAGCAGGAAACTACAGACCTGATAGTTTAGCCTCAGTGATAGGGAAAATGATGGAATCACTTCTGAAGGAAAGAATTGTCAAGTATCTAGAGACCAGAGGGGCACAGGACCCAAGGCAGCATGGATTCACAGTGGGAAGGTCATGCCAGATGAATCTAATAGATTTCTTTGACTGGGTGACCAAAGTAGTAAATCAGGGAGGGGCTGTGGACATGGCCTACCTAGACTTTAGCAAGGCATTTGACACAGTCCCACACAAAAGATTAATATACAAGATAGCCAGCCAAGGAGTGGGTCCCAAGATTACAGCCTGGGTAAAGAATTGACTGGAGAATAGGACACAGACAGTAATAGTAAATGGAGTGCACTCTGAAGAAAGGGGGGCTTCTAGTGGGGTACCGCAGGGTTCAGTATGAGGACCGGTCCTCTTCAATGTCTTTATAAGCAACATTGCAGAGGGACTGGAAAGAAAAGTATTTCTCTTTGCAGATAACACAAAGATTTGCAACAGAGTTTATGCACGAGGTGGGATGGAAAGGATGAGAAGGGACTTGGCAAGGTTAGAGGAATGGTAAAATGTATGGCAGCTTAGATTCAATGCTAAGAAGTGCAAGGTAATGCACATGGGAAACAAAAACCCAGGGGAAACATACTCAGTGGGGGGTGAGATACTAACAACAACAAACATGGAAAGGGACCTGGGGGTAGTCATATCAGATGACCTAAAGGTGGGCAATGTGAGAGGGCAGCAAGGAGGGCTGGGAGATACTGGGATGCATAGGGAGAGGCATCACCAGTAGAAAACAGGAAGTTATTATCCCTCTGTACAGACAGCTGGTGAGACCTCATCTGGAGTACTGCATGCAGTTCTGGAGACGCAATCTCCGCAAAGACATAGACAGGATGGAAGCTGTCCAGAGGAGGGCAACTAAAATGCTGCAGGGTCTACACAGGAAGAAATATGAAGAGAGACTTAAGGAGCTTAATATATATAGCCTCGAGGAAAGGAGGGAGAGGGGGGACATGATAGAAACTTTCAAGTACCTCAAGGGAATCAATCAACAAAGTCCAAGAGGGTAGCATCTTTCAAAAAAAGAGGTGCGCAAGAACAAGGGGGCACAATTTGAAGATGGGGGGCGGCTCAGAGGTAATTTAAGGAAGTATTTTTTCACAGAGAGGGTTGTGGATGCATGGAACGGCCTTCCAGAGGAGGTGGTGGAGTTAAAAACAGTGGTGGAATTGAAGCATGCATGGGACAGTCATAAGGCAATTCTAGGGGGTGGGGGTAGGAAGAAGTAGGCTGCTGGTTATCTAGGATCTGCAACTTATCCATTAGGTAATGAAATGGGCATACTGAGTGGGCCAAGCGGTCCTTATCTGCCATCAAATTCTGTGTTTCTATGTTTCTATGTTGCAATATTTTTGTAATAATCATTTTTTGATGTTTGATCAATAAAACTAGATACTAGATACCAGCTATTTGGTTTTGCAGAGACTATAAATGGTGTTAGATCTCAGTGGGACAGTTCCAAGGGGATCATCAGCAACAGGAGGACAAACAAAAGAAAATGTACCGGGGGAGATGATAAAAGAGGTGAAAATTAAAGTAAGGTATGGACTTGGGAAAGACTTGATGGACTTAAAGTCATATGTTGTTGTTTTTTTATGTTTCTATGTAATATTAAATAACATAGCATTGAGATGATGGAAGGAATTCAAGGTCCATTTTGTCTCCCCTTCTCCTTCATGGCAATGTTCATACCCATTTTGAGTATAGACACACATCCTAGCTCAACAGCCAGAATGTCACATTACTCATTCTTCAAAACCCTCAATGCCATTCTTCCTCAAAAATCTGTCTAGTCCTGCTTTGAAATCCAGAACAATGCCAATTTCCACAACCTCTCTGATTACTGTATGTTATTCCACTTGCTTGTGAGTTATAAGTGAGCATAAAAAATTATTTTCACATTTTTACATTTGTTGTGCAGCTGGTAACTTATAGACAGCTGAACCTAAATTTACCAACATTGTCAGAATATTGTATACAGCTACAAAGGGTATGAGACCCACAATTTAAACCCCTGAGCTCAATGATGGTTGAGATGCAGTACATACTGTTAAAATAGAGGTTTTAACATACACATACCTACTCAACCCTTCCTATAGGGACACTACTACACTACCATAACTTCAGGTCATTTTTGCAATCTGTTGTAGATACAATACCATGCAGATTTCCACATTATTCTCATATGCTACCTGTATGCCCAGTTCCTCAATGTGTCAAGGTGTTTTTACAACATCTAGGCATCTTCCTCAAAGTTCAGCATTTTTGACATCATTGTACAATTTGCAAATGTAGCTACACTTCTTTGTTACTCTGTATCAGGCAGGTTAACAAAGGCTAGAGAAAAAGAAGACTTCTATGGTTCTCTAGAAAAGTAGCAGAGAAAGTAAGGGCAAAACAAATAGCATTTAAATGGTAACAGATGTTACAGAAGGAGGAGAATGGAAAGAGTTAGTAGGAGAAACAAAGAGGCAGGGAGAGCAGTTAGGACCACAAAGGCACAATCAGAGGACAATATTGCCCAGTCAGTAAATAAAAGGAGATAAAACATGTTTCAGAAATATCAGCGAGAAGAGAAAGACCAAAGAAGTGATAGTAAGGCTAAAAGGGGAAGGAAGAGTTTGTGAGGAAGAGGACCAAAAAAAAAGCAGACATATTGAACAATTACTTTTGTACAGTATTTGTGGAAGAAGGGGTAGGTGATGGTCCAATGATAAGAGGCAAGGGCATTAATGGAAGGGAGGTGGACACCAGTCCTTTTACAGAGGAGCAAGTCCTCAAGGAAGTGGTACAATTAAAAGTAGACAAGGCAATAGGACCTGACAGGGTGCACCCTAGGATACTGAGGGAGCTCAAGGAGGTGCTGGCTGCACCTCTCACTGCTCTGTTCAACCTATCAGTAGAAACAGGGGAGGTTTCAGGAGACTGGAGGATGGGAGATGTGGTCCCACTACACAAAAGTGGAAAATAGGGAGAAGGCAGGAAATTGCAGATCGGTCAGCCTGACTTTGGTAGTAGGTAAAGTAATGGAATCACTACTAAAAGAAAGGATTGGGGAATACATAGAAACAAGTGGATTACAGGATCCAAAGCAACATGGGTTCACAGGGGTGAGGTCTTACCAGACAAACCTGATCAAGTTCTTTGACTGAGTTACCAGGGAAGTGGTTCAGGGAGGAGCGGTAGATGTCACCTACCTGGATTTCAGTCAGGCCTTCAACACCGCTCCACATAGAAGACAGGTGTGCAAGCTGGACAACCTAGGAAGGGGTCCAAAAGTAGTGAAATGGGTACGAGGTTGGCTATGCAATAGGAGTCAGAGGGTGGTGGTAAGTGGGTCCATTCTGTAGAAGACAGGGTGATCAATCAATCAATCAATCACTTTATTTAACCAGGCATAAACACCATTGAGCAAGCTCATTTTCAAGGTGGTCCTGGGCATTTATACAATACAGTACACTTCATAAGATTTCAATTATGGTGGACAACGGTGCAAAAAAAAAAAAAAAAAAAAAACATTGTGAAGGTGCCGGTCAATATGGCCTATACATACCGGTCAACATAATTAACATGTAAAGGTAAATAATGATAAGCTTTACTGAAATGAGAAGAGACAACAATCCCATATAGTCTCCGCTAAGTAAGAGCTCATACCTAAATGATAAAAAATAAGGAGGTATTAAGGAATAGGGTAGAAATTGGGGTGAAAGAGTAGGCAGCCAAAAGGAAGGCCAGAATAGGTAAAAGGTAGAGAATAGGCAGGGATACCACAGGGCTCAGTACTTGGCCCAGTACTCTTCAATGTTTTTATTAGCAACATTGAGGAATGACTGGAGGGGAACGTATCCCTGTTCATGGATGGCACAAAAATCTACAACAGAGTGGACTCACCAGGAGGGGTGGAATGAATGAGAGAAATCTGAAAAAGCTGGAAGAATGGTCAAGGTGCTAGCAGCTGGGCTTCAATGCAAAAAAATTCAAAATCATGCGCTTGGGGCACAGAAACCCAAGGGCAATGTACCACTAGATCGAGGAGGTATTAAAAACCACAAAACAGGAAAGGGACCTGGGGTAATCATTTCAGCCTAGAAGAGTAGTAAAGCAATGGGGAAAGCTAGCAGAATTCTCTGGTGCATAGAAAGTGGCATCACCAGTAGAAAGAGGGAGGTAGTGTTGCCCTTGTATAGATCATTGGTAAGACCTCACCTTGAGTGCTATATTCAGTTCTGGAGGCCCCACCTCTGGAATGACATAGGGTGGAGGCAGTACAAAGGAAGGCTACCAAAATGGTGCAGGGCCTGCATCAAAAGCTCTATGAGAAAAGACTCAGGGAACTAAAAACTGTATGTACTCTCTAGAGTAATGGAGTCAAAGGGGGATATGATAGAAATGTTCAAATTCTTCACAGATATTAATAAGGTACAGAAAGAAGCATTTTTTCATATGAAAAGATGCCCCAGAACAAGGGGTCACACTATGAAGCTGGAGGAGGAGGATCAGAGGAGATGTGATGAAATACTTCTTCACAGAGAGGGTAGTAAACACCTGGAACAGCCTCCCATGAGAGCTGGTGGGTGCTAAGATGGTAATGGGCTTCAAACATGCATGGGATAGACACAAGGGGACCTTAGCAGTAAGGCAAAATGGGGAGAAGACCAGAGATCAAGTAGGGTCTGTTGTGGCTCAGTAGGTTGAGAATATAAGGCAGACTAGGTGGGCCAAGAGGTCCTTCTCTGCTGACTGTGGCAAGCTATGCCCCTGCCAGCCATATGTACAAATATACGATGTTGTGTTTTATGTGATTTATGTGTATGTTAAAATGACAATGTAAAGAGAAGGGAATTTATTTTAATGGCTGATAGTCCTGTAACCTGCAAAACAACTTGCTTACCAAGAAGCTACTTGCATTTCCTGACTAGCTGACCCTGAGGTAATAAAATCAGCTCACATAGTCTTAAACCTTACAGGATCTTCCTTATAACATAATTGAAGGAAGCCAGTTCAAAGCCCAGAATGTCTTAGATAGGATTTGAGCAGCAAATGACCAATCTTTATTTATTTATTTTTATTTATTTTTTATTTCATTTATGTTGACCGGGTAAGTGCACTAGCCAAATCCTGTCTATTTTTAGGCATGACCCGGGGGAGGGGGATACAGATGGATGCCAACTGACTTTGAACCAGCTTAAGCTGTTTGTGATATTTATAGTGAAGGAGGGAAATTTGGCCAGGACACCAGGGAAATTCCCCTATTCTGTAGGAAGGTGGCATTGTCTGTCTGTCTGTCTGCAGGAATGGAGGATCCCAGTTTGGAGGAGGCAGCAAAGGAGAACGGTCATGCTTTGATGGAGTCTGAGGTTTTGAACATTTCAGTCCAGAGAATGGAAGAACCTGTGTTGAATACTGCTCAAGAAATGGCTCAGGTATCTGTTGTTTCTTCAGTTTCCCAGCCTATGGATGAGGGAGTGTTGGCAGAAGAGTTATAAATGCAGCAAGAACTTGAAAAAAAAAAAAACATCAATTATTGGACTTAATTTCCATTGCCGAACAAGATTTTAATTCTTGTAGGCAGAAGTTAAAAGCAGAGCGCAACAAAATGAAACATTCTCCCACTAGTCCATTTAAAAATGGAGGGAAACGTTTTGAGCAGCAGGATTTAAATAATGGCAATGCTTTACAAAATACTGAACAAACTGGTGGAGAAGTTGTATACAACACTTCATTTTCACAAAATTGCACCTTGAGAGCATGGTCCCCAGGAGATGCACTCAGGCAAGCTGGATGGCTTTGGGTAGTAGACAAATGGATTCCTGATCCGCTGATTCCTATACCTGGTGTGACCATTTTAGATTAAGATGGAAGAGCTATATCTAATACTTCATCTATTTTATCTGTGGCTAGTCAAAAGTCTAAGTCCTCTGTTGGTTCTAATGCAAATGCGCAAAGCCAGGGAGAATCTACTGAATTTTTTGATATGCAAGACACTGGTGGCAACCTTGAATCGACATCTCCTTTGATAGAACAAGGTCTTTCTATGGGCTACTCTACAACAACGTTAACTACTGAAGGAGGTGAGAATGTAAGTCAAACAATTGATTCGGATGTGAATAATGATATACATAGGAATTTGATTGCGGAGCAACCAGGGATAATGGGGCCCAAATCCTATGCAGGCTTATTTAAAATAACAGTTGAGGTGGCCAAACACAGATTTCTGGTACGATTGAGATACAGAGGCAAAGCTCCAATAGTACCAGATAGACTATGGGTGGGGAAGACACTATTAATTGACTCTATGGGATTTTCTCCTGTGGAGGTGTATGCTTGTATACACCCACCTGGTGAACATAACTATGACATTAGTTTCTGTTCTATCATTTCATTAGATAAATTTTGGAAACTTTATTATGATATCAAGGATCAAGAGGAATGGAGGGATTTTCAGGCTATCCCAATCACTAAACCCACAGCTAAAACTGTTACCATTCTTTTCCAAAATGAAGGGGTGAATATTGCGAACATTCTTTTCTGGTTGGAAAAATGATGTTTAATACAGGATAAACCTAAGCCTATTATGGATGGAAACAGCTTCTGGACAGGTGGTTGGAAGTGTGAGTACAACTTAACCAGGATGATAATGGCATACAACATCTGCCGAGTTCCTTTTTCTTGGGGAAGGAGGGAGAGAGGCATTATTTTTTATGCTGGCCAGCCTAAAAGTTGTTTTAAATGCAGTTCATTAATGCATTTAAACACTTCATGTGACCAGATGAAATGTTTCCAGTGTGGTATGCTAGGGCACTCAGCAGCACAGTGTGTAGCTCCCCCAGTATGCAATTTATGTAATGAAATTAATCATTCCTTTTCAGATTGTCCATGGAGAACTATGGATACTGATGATTCCTCTGATCAGGAATATTTTTTAGCCCAGGTAAAAAAAAAAAAAAAATGTATCAAGAACAGGAAGGGAGAAACACTGAAATTGTATTTTGAGGTAGGTGAAGAGGTAGAGGATGGGGGTATTAAATGAAGATAGCAGACAATTTAAATCCTCTGTCTTACATAGCACGTTACAGTCTAACGAGTCTGTTATGGACTTATCCCACACAGAACAGATGGTAGAACTAGCTTTAGATCCTCCTCAGGGGCTAAGTAGGGAGGAATGAGAAACACTGTTTGTGGCCCCTCAAGCATCCTCACAAAAACCTTCAAAGTCTATGGGTCTTGTTTCCCGCATCCCGTTAAGTACTGTAGAACCTAATGATAAGGGGGAGCAAGAGGATTTGCAAGGTTCTGGAGGTGGAATGTTACATCCCATTTCTCTTAATGGGATTGAAGGGAGTGATAGCTGGAATGTGCCCCTTTCTCCTTTACCTTTGGGAAATAGATTTTCAGTCCTTTCATCATGGGAGGAACAGGTAGATCAGGCCCACCCTATGTTGGAACCTGCACTTGATTTGGGTAGTTCAACAATAGCATTCTCTAGTCTGGAGCATATATCAAAAGCAAATATCTAGAAACCCGAACATGAGTGACTAGATCTAGTGTAAAAAACCCTAAACCCCCTCCTTGACACCTTCTACATTATCTGCAGCTTCATTAAATGTGAATAGTCTAAAATCACATCGGAAATGCCTGACGACGTTTGGGATACTTTCCCATTTGAAATATGATATATTGTTATTACAAGATGCACGTTTACATATGATATCTGAAATTTCTATAGCTACCAGAGACTGGTATTGGGGTACATCCTTTTGGTCTTCTGGGGAAGAAATGTGCAGTGGGGTAGGAATCTGTTTTTCAACCTTTGACGTTAAGATTTATAGGCTGGTGGAAATTGAACCAGGAAGAGCGTTTTTTTTGGATGTCCTAGTTAAAGGCTTACAGTGCCAATTAATTACAATCTATGGCCCTCAGACGAAAGGTCTTCGAATTGAATTACTTAAAAAGACTCAACCTTACTTATATACGAGTAGGAAATTATTTCTCGATGGGGATTTTAATGTAAATTTTCAGTAAAAGAATGAAACAGGGAAGCAGTATTGTGATCAAATGTTCTTAAAATCTATTTTTTCTCTAGCAGGTCTGTGCAATTCACATAAAATGGGCCAGAATAGACCTAAACCTACCTTTTTTAAAGGAACTCTATCATCCCGAATTGATTTCATTTTTGTAAAGAAATCATTATTGATTTCTAGTTTAATTTATGTACCAATAGAGTTTTCTGACCATATTTTGATTGGTATAAATATAGATAATCCCCCAGGCAGGATAAAAGGACCTGGGTTTTGGAAACTGAATGTTTCAACTTTAAACAAAATGGAAGTGTTAAGGGATTTCGCAAAACTTTTTAGAGATCAAATCACTATGATTGACTTGCATGAAAATGTGGTTGCTTGGTGGGAAGCTTTTAAAGTATGTTTGACTGGATATTTTCAGGTACAAGGTAGATTTAGAGCAAAAACACAGAACGAGGAATACCTGACTCTTCTGCACACTTTACAAAATTTGATTTCAATGCAATCAGAAAGTGGGGTAGATTTACCTGTTCATATTACAAATATATAACAAGGTATGGCACATTATCAATATGATAAATTAGCTTCACTTATTAAAGAACAGTCCTTTGGAACTCAAGGGAAAAATGCGCAGGTTAATCCATTTTTAGCTTGTAAAACTAGGATAGAAAAAAGGCTTTTTTCAAGTCTGAAAGATAAAGATAATAGAGTGGTATCAGATAACGTCAGAATTATGGAATTTCTAGCCCATCATAAAGAAAATAGTTTTGGAACAAAGAATTTAGATTCTGAATTTACATCTCAATTTTTAGAAGCAGCAGATATTTCCTGTTTAACGTCAGATTTACAGAAATTAATGGTAGAGGCATTTACTGAAGCAATATTAGGAAGACTGATTTTATCTCTTAAAAATGAAGTTTCTCCTGGTTCAGATGGGTTGCCAGGAGAATTATATAAATTATTATGGAAATTGATGCCGAAAGAGTTATTGCCAGTGTATAATTTTCATATTACTGATACGAGTTTACCACTGCAAATGTACGAGGGATTATTAATTTTTTTATTTAAAAAGGGGGATCATTCTGATATAGGAAACTGGAGGCCATTAACACTATTGAATGTAGATTTTAAGATCTTTTCAAAACTTTTAGGGAATAGATTATCTATGGTGATGCCCGATTTGGTTAGTGTTTCCCAATTTTGTGCGGTTCCAGGAAGGAAGATATATGATGCACTGGTTTATATTCGAGAAATTATGGCAACAGGGGCAGGGAATTTAGGTAATTTGGAGGGTTATTTAATAAGTTTGGATCAAGCCAAAGCATTTGATGAATTATCGCAAGAATATTTATGGAAATGCTTGAAGGCATTTCTGATACATTTGTTCAATGGTTACAGCTGTGTTATGCCTTAGTGTATGTACTGTAATTCCATTAGAAAATGGATGGAGAGGAGGGAAACATAATTTATTTAAAGGAGTTTGACAGAAGTGTCCGCTTAGCCCACTCCTATATGTTTTGGCTCTTGATCCCTTACTGTGGATAATTAACCAATCCCTTTGATTAAAGGAATTATTTGGGATTATAAGATTCAGATAAAAATTATTGCCTATGCAGATGATTTGTGTCTCATTTTACCTGATGAGGCTTCTATAAGGGTAGCTTGTATGATTATTACAGAGCTAGGGAAACTTATGGGAGCACGGAGAAATAAATTAAAAAGTAAATGTTTAAGTATTATGGGTTTTCCAGATATCCCATCCATGGCGGGAAGTTTTCAGATCGAACAACAACCTTGTAAAATTTTAGGAATATATTTTGGAGGGCGTGATAGTGCAATTGATAATTGGAAATTGGATTTACAAGAAGGTAATTCAAAAATAACTGGAATCGTAATAAACTTTCAAGAAAGAACAGAGTTTATTTAATTAAAACTTATTTAATACTCTTTTTTTAATACTTAAGTAATTTTTTTTATACCTAAAAGCTTGGAGACCTCATTAATGAGATTTTTTTTATGGTGTATGGGGAAGCAGATTAAATCTGATCAAGCGTAATATTTTGTATTCAGAGATTAAAGCAGGAGGTTTAGAAATGATTAATCCGATTCCTTTTTTCTTTACTACTTTTTTATATTCCAATTTGAAACCAGTAGTTAAAGATTATTGTAAGATTTGGGGTTCATTAATACACATTTACAGGGAGTAATGCAAGAATGGAAAAGTGCAAATTTTATACATAAAAACAAAAGGTGTCCACGTTTGGTGGATAGACGGAGTGAGACTTTTGATAAAATAAACAGCTGGAATATTAGTTGGGATGTGATTAAGAGTATTTCTAGAAAGGAATTGTATAAAAATATTTTAATGCAATATTTTCACGAAACACCCTTTTCAAAACTTCCTAAGGCGGTAGGTTTGAACATTTCTAAATATATCATTAACCCTCATATTTCACTTCATATGTGGGACATTGCATGGTTGGGGATCCATGGGAGAATTAATGTACGTAGCAATCAAAAACACAAATCTTTACAAGATCGTTATTTTCCAAGAGGGAAGTGCATATTGATTTTTGAGACTATGGAGCATTTATATTTCAATTGTTATTATGCTATGGAATTTGGGGATTTTGTAAAGCATCATTGGAAGAGTTGCTTATCAATTCCTCCTTCATTTGAGAATTTATATTATGATTCTTTTGATACTGATTTGTCTCAGGGCACTTATAGTACTCTGCAAGTTATTCATATTTTTTTCTTTATTGTATATGGATTAGTAGATGTAGATTATTATTGCAACAGCAAGAAATTCAGCCAACCAATTTATTCCATATACTGGAAACTGAGCTAGGTAGATTTAAATCGCTTGAGAAATCTATGTTTTCACTTGAACACTGGGAGAATTTATGGAACTCTTTTGAGTGCATCATTTAAACTGTATGAGTACTATAGTGAGATGTGAGAGGTAAATAAATTGTCTTTTTTAAGAGATATGGGAGGCTAATTTATGTTTCACCTTTTAAAAAAGAAACAACCTGGTGTGTTTTAAAAGGGGGAAAAAGAAATAAAAAAGGGGATTAGTTATTATTTGTTTTTTATCTGATGCATAACTTTTTGCAGTGGAACAATTATTTAAGGATATATTTTCTTTCCTGTTTGAGGATATTATTTATCTGTCCAGGATGGCACTCATGTTGTTATTGTTATTTATTGTTAATTATATGAAGTAAAATTGTATGATTTTTGAGTTCTTTTGTGATATGAATAAAAAAAATTCCCCTACTCTTTTTGATAAGTGCCATGGGATCTTTAACTTCCACCTGAACTACCACCAATCCAGGCAGATGGGACCTCAGTTTAATGTCTCATCCAAAAGATGGCACCTCAGAAGTGCAGCACCCCTCTCATGCTACACTACAGTGTTAGTACTGGGATATTAACCCAAGTGCCAGATGTAGGAACTGAACCCACAGCCCTCTGATCTCCCAGCCTCAGAAGCGAGTGTGCTACCTACTGAGCCACTGACACTGCAATCTGACAGGCTAATGTGAACCTTGTCTTATGCATGCAAATTGTTTACAGGGGACTTCAAAAGGCTTAACCTCTGAATGTCATATCTGTGTTAATTATGTGCCAGGATATGATTTTTGCAATTCTTGGAATTTTGGAAACAGCAGAACAGTGATATCTCCTGCCAACGGAGTAGTTGCTCTGACTCACCTGATAGGTAAATACACCAGTTTCTTTAGAACTGGCATCATTTTTTGGGGGCACTTGCTCGGCTCCCATGGCTTTCAGAGAAGGCTTCATACCCCCTCCTACTCTGTGCACCAGGCCTATTCAAGGTTACCCTTCCACAGTTTCATTGTTGCTCAGGGGGCTAGAGGGTGTATACTATTTTCCCCCAATTTCTCCCATTACCCCCTGAGGACATCAGCATAAAGGACATACATCCTAGTGCAGACAACGTGCTGATGCATGCTGTTGCCAAGCACCCACAATGTCCTCCTCTCCCCAGCTCCACAGAGCCATCATTGTCCCTTAAAGCCCATGCTTCCACTGGCCCCAGAAGTGTCACGTGCACAAGGCACCCCTGGTACCTCACCCCAGGAGGAGGAGAGCATCTACTGGGATGCTCAATCCTCCATCCCTCCGCAGACCCTGGAAACCCTGATTCCATTTATGAACCCAGGTCACTGGCATAGCATGAGGTGTGGTATCCAGTGCCTCAACCCTCAGTGCCACTCGGCCAGCTCACTCATCTGATAGGTAAATACACCCCTTTCTTTAGGACTGGGATAACTGATGACACTGCATGTTACAGAAGGTATTTAAAGCCCTTAGCTCAAGGCATGTGGACATTTTTCATCTGGACTTTCTTCTGAACACACAGTGGCATGGAGGACCACCTTCAAGGTTGGGTTACTGACCTATAAGGCCCTACATGGGCAGGGACAAGGTTATCAGCAAGAGCTCTTTTGTCTATACCACCCCCTTCACCTTCTTCTTTCCACCAATGAGGGATTGCTGGAGATTCCCAGGGTCTCTTTGACAATATCGTGAGTGAGGGCTTTTACTTTTGCTGCATCAACCCTGTAGAATTGTCTGCCTCATTGGTTAAGGGAATGCTCATCTGTTGAGGCCTTCAAATCTGCTCTCAAAACCTATTTATTTGAGCTGGCTTACAATGAGTTATAATATTTATGCTGTTTTAATAGTGTAGTAATATTTTTAACTTGTGATGTTATTTTGTTGTAAAATGCTATGATCTGATATGGAATAAAATGTCATAAATAAAGCTGGATTGGATTGGATTAGTAACTATTTAGTAAGAACATTTTGATTTTAGAAAACCAGCCTGAGCGAGATTTTCTTATATTGGGTGTGCAAGTGTGGGAGGTTCAGTATTAATCTGTGACTAAACTGTTATTGCTATGGGGTGCCATCATAAGTTACCAAATTGAACAAATGGTCTGAAAAGGGAAAGTCAGTATAAATGATAGGGAGAACAACAAATTCTCAAAAAAGGGTTTCTCAGGATTTGAACCAGCTTATTGCACACCGAGTGGCAGAAGGCAGAATCAGGGTTACAAAGCTACCCCAAAGAGTTTATAATACCTGGATCTTCCCCCTTTGTGTAACATCCAAGAAGGGGTTCGTATTTGGCTACAAGACTCGAGACTGGCATTGTACCCTGATCCAGAGTAAAGAGGGGACCATGGGACTTTGTGGTGAGTGTTCAGTTGTGAAGCTAGTGAGCGCTATAGAGGGACTCAAAGAGGGTATCCCCTATTTTCCCTCTCCCTGTCACAGATTGCACTTAGGGGTAGGCACTGTGAGCTCAGTGGCTCTGACCATCAACAGTGGGTTTGTTACAGATCTGGTGCACAGTGGTGGGATCCAAAAGATCTGGTAGCAGTGAGATTCAAAAAATATTGGTGGCACAGGCACAACAGTTGAATTCAAGGCCAGTATATCAGATTCATAAACTGAAAGCAATCCACACACAATCAAGCCAATCTGCAATTGCAATAGAAAACAACCTGAAAATCTCTATCATGCCGTTTTTAATTGTACTTGGTATGATGAACCTAGGAAATATTGGTTAGTCCCTTTATGGTCACAAATTAATACAGTGGATAATAACTTGTTACTATTTCTTATGTTTACAGCTCAGGACAACTGTGTGATAAATCAGATGGCAGGATATTTTAGAGCAATTTCCATTATTAGAAGAAACATAAATGATTGTAACTCTAGGGATCAAAGTTACATATCTTGCTTAAGATTAGTTGCACTTTATCTTACTTTTTTACTACCTGTTTGACCATGATGAGTTTGTGATTTTAATACACTAGAAGTATATTTATTGTGATAATCTAGAGTTTTGTACATGATTTGTAAATGTTATCTTAGATTCATGTAATGTAGGCAATTGTGTATTTTATTTAAATACTGTAATGATCTTTGATCGAACAGAATAAAATTGAATTGAAACACAATCAAGGCAGAGATTTGGAAAACAATAATTTGGTTACAGTATAAAGTTCCCTACCTATTTTCTTTTTTTTTTCAGTGTAAGCTAGCTTAGTAATAGTTATGGAAGAAGATAGCTTCCAACTATAATGAATGCACTCCAGATCACCTAAAACTGTTGTGTCAGGAAAGAGGGGTCCAGTACAAGGGGCAAACCAAAAAGCACCTCATGGACACTCTTGTGGCAGCCAATGAGCTAGTGGCTGCCCAGAACCTCGAGTCACTGCCAGTGAATGAAAAGGACCAGAGCCTGGGCGTGGGGGTGCCAGGGTCCATTGCAGAGTCTAGTCCCAGCGAGGAGGACAGCAAGACCAGAAGGAGCCCAAAGTCACAGCAGCAGGGGCAGGTCCACAGAGCTGGGTCTAGAAGGGATCAGGCTTGCAGCTGGAGTTGAGGAAATTGGAGCTGGAATTTGAGCAGAGAAAATTTTGAAGCATAGCAGTGGAAGGAGTTTGAGCAGAAGAGGTTTGAACTGGAGATGCAGGAAAAAGAAAATCAGCATCAGTCAGAGGCTGAGAGAGAGAGAGAGAGAGAGGGAAAAAGAGTGGAAGAGGGAATTTGAACAGGAGAAGTTAAGACTCCAACGACAAGCACCATAGGAAGGTAAGTGATAGGGTAGAAATTGAAACTCTGAGATGGGGTATAAGTTAAATTCAAAATTAATAGCAGAATTTAAAGAGGGGTGCAATATGGATGCATATTTGAATTCATTTGAGAAGGTCGGTATCTAGGCCAAAATACCCAGGGGATTCTGGAGTGTTCAGCTGTTCCCACCACTTACTGGTAAAGGGCTTGAGGCTCTAGGCTAAATGGACAATCAGGATAGTAGCATTTATGAGAAACTTAAAGCTGCTTTACTTAAAAAATGTGAGTTAACTCCTGAAGCATACAGGGTTAAGTTCCGTAAGCTCAGAAAAAACCCTGACATGAGCTCTAAGGAACTCGCCACAAAGCAATGTCGGCTTTTGAAATGTTGGTAGGATCAAGTAAAAGCAAATTCTGTGGAACAAAATTGAGAAGGTTATGTTAAATCAGTTCTTTTGCACTTGAATAGCAGAACTGAAAACCTGGCTAGAGGACCGAGATCCAAAAACAGCAAAGCAAGCTGCTGAGCTCTCGGACCACTATGCCAGGAGCAGGCCTGCTCTGAAAGGGAGTGGGGCAGGTGTTACAGCACAGAAAGGGAAAATTGCACATTCAGGGCAGCTAAAACCCTCACTGCCTCCACAGAAAAGGGGAAGCCCTCAAGTTACAGAAAAGGAATTCTTGGATAAAAGAAATGATTACTGTTGGTTTTGTAAACAGCCAGTTCATCTTGCTAGACAGTGTTCTAAAAAGGCACAGAGTGGCCAAAGTTGGGTTGTTTGTGTATCCCTGAGAGCAGGCCTGTAAACATGAGGGAGGACATGAACCCGGATACTGTAAATGGGGTGCAGACCAATGGATAATGGGACACAGGGGCATCTCTTACCTTAGTAAAAGGGGATTTGGTTGAGCCAGAACAGCTTATATCTAATCAGTTTGTAACAGTGAAGGGATTCACTCGGGAGGAAGAAACTCTGCCACTTGCTAGCATTCTCTTGGACTGGGGTGAGACAGGAGAGATGGTGCAAAAAGTGGCAACGGCAGACAATTTTGCCCTGGATGTGATAATAAGGAACAATCTCCAGAAGGGAGTGGTGTGTGTGGTTACCTGTGTCAGATAGCAAAGGCCGATTGTAGTTCTCGGAACCCCTGAGAAGCCCCTGTAAAAAAAATGGGAGGCTGGTTCCCCAGCCTGTGTCTCCTGAAAAGGAGGGTAGTGAAAGGTTTGAAGGCAGTATAGCGCAGTGGGTTAAGGCTCTGAGCTGCAGATCTGAAGACCTAGGTTTGAATCCCACAGCCACCTAGGTGCACACTGTGTGATCCCAAGCAAGTCACTTAACTTCCTTGTGCTCCCAGGTTGCATCTGGAAACACGCTTTGGCTTAGTGTTCTACTTCTGATTAAACAATGTTCCCTTTCCCCAGGTAGCTGTTCACAAGACAGCTATGAATGGTTACTCCACAGAAGGAGGTGGAAGAATCGCTGGATTTAGGGGTAATCCAGAAATCCCAAGGCCCCTGGGCTTCACCCATAGTCCTCATTCCCAAGCCAGATGGCTCTACTCACTTCTGCGTGGACTTTCATGGACTCAATCCAGTCACAAAATCTGACGCCCACCCAATGCCATGGACAGACGAACTACTGGACAAGTTGGGAGGGGCAACATACCTTACCACCACTGCTTGATGAAAGGGTATTGCCAGGTGGAGTTAACTGCCAGAACTAGGGTGAGATTGTCCTTCATCACTCCAACAGGATTATTTGAGTTCCGGGTAATGCCTTTTAGAATGAAGACTGCCCCTGCCACCTTTCAATGGTTGGTCAACCAGGTGTTAAATGGTACTGCAGAGCATGCAGTGGCTTATCTGGATAATATTGCCATCTTCAGTACCAGTTGGAAGGGAATCTGCACAAAATCCCAACATGCACAGTCCTGACATTTAGAATCCCAACACCGGATTCCAGTCAAGTTTCTAATCCCAGCAATCGATTGCCCAACATCCAAAATCCTGACAAATGTGGACAATAACAGTAAACATTCAGTAAGAAGAGCAGCAATTGACAATAAATAAATAAAACTAATACAAACTGTTTGAGGCTGCAAGTAGATGCAGATTACTGACAACAGAAGCAGAAGCAAGCAGTACAGTCACTGATCTGACTAATGTGCAAAGCAGTCGGGCAACGATCAGACTCAAACACAGATCGGACTCAGAGCTTGCTGTAAACACAAAGCAGACACAAACCATTATCTGACAATAAAAAAATATAAGTAATCCAAAAATGTTATGCAATTTGCAAATGGGGCCACAAGATGCAGAACAGGCAGCAACAGACAGGCAGATTGGACACAAACCAGTATTTGAAAATATATATTTATGCCCAGCAAGTAAATAAGTAATTAAATGTGCATATAAATAACTGCAAGCTCTGCAAACTATTTTTTTTTCTTTGAGACAGATCTGTGTTTGTGTCTGATCTTTGTCAGACTGCTTGTGGCCGCATACCATAAACTGCTTTGTACATTAGTCAGATCAGTGACTACAAGTGTTTTTCTGTATCTGCTTGAGGCAACTTGGTTTTAGTTGGAGTTTTATTGCCATACCGTAAACTTCATTTTAGTTTGTTTTATTACCATACCTTAAGCTGCTTTGCACAATAGTCAGTGTTTATTTTCTTTTTAACACACTGCACATGTAATTATGCAGACTGTCTGATCTGTGTTTGTAGTCTGTGTCAGGATTTGGTCACATCATCAGTCAGGATTCCAAACTTGTCAGTAATTACACAGTCAGAATTTGGATGTTGGGTTTTAGCATGTCAGGATTTCTCATGTTGGGATAAGTTGCCTCATCCATTTGAAGGAACACCTGTCCCACCTGAAGGAAGTGTTGGCAGGATACAGAGGGCAGGGCTCACTGTCAAAGCTGAAAAGTGCTCGGTGGCTATGGTGGAGGTGGCATACCTAGACCATGTAGTGGGGCAGGGGCAACTTTTTCCCAGTCAAGCAAAGATTGAGGTGATAGAGGTGTGGCCCAGGCATGAAACCCAGAGCAGGTTAACAGCTTTCTAGGGACCGCCTGGTACTATCAAATGTTTGTACCAAATTACAGTACCCTGGCCACTCCCCTATCTGGTCTGCTAAAGAAAAGAAGGCCCAAAAAAGTAAACTGGGAGCCAGCCTGTGAACGAGCCTTCACATGGTTAAAGGAGGCACTGTGCAGTACTCCTGTGTTAGCCTGTCCAGATTACAGTAAGCCATTTGTAGTCCAGACAGATGCCTCAGATGTGGGGATTGGAGCATTCCTCAGTCAGACAGCTAATCAAGGAAAGGATCTCCCAATAGAATACCTTAGCAAAAAGTTACTTCCCCAGGAGCAGGCATATTCCATAGTTGAAAAGGAATGCCTTTCGCTGTTATGGGCTCTGAAGAAATTAGAGCCATCACTTTACAGGATACGCTTCGAGGTACAAACCGATTACAACCCCCTGGTGTGGTTGAATCAGACGGCTAAGGCAAATGGTCATCTCTTAAGGTGGAGTATTGCTCTACAGGCCTTCAGCATGACAATTACCCACAGGGCCAGATCAGCCAATACCAACACAAATGGCCTATTTCATGAATTTGAACGGTAACAGAATTTGTAAAAAAATCCCATGTGGAGAAAGAGTTACTACAAGGAACTCTGCTATACAAATTCCAATGCACAGATCGTTTAACAAGATGGGACATATAACATTACAAAATAGTATAGCATGTAACAGGAACAAGTTACCAAATGAATTGAAGTCTATTACTGTGGCAGTATTGCCCCAGATTTGGATTTAGAAATCCTCGAGCCAGACTTCTAGTCTTTTGCCCTCTTGTTTCTGTCTCTCCCCCCCCCCCATCTGCCTCTCCTTCTATCAAACTCTGCTGCAGCAGTATCCTCTGTCTTTTTCACACTATAATGGAGTGGCCGCCCATTATAGTGTATTCTCTACCCTTTTTATTCGTTCTTCCTGTCTCAGAATTCCCAACTTCAATAAAAAAAATGCACAAAACGCCTGAACTTTATTATGGCATTTGTTGCATTGTTTAACAGAATGAATAATAAAAATGAGCCTTTTTTCCCCTGTTAAGGTTACTGAATTAAGTCCCTCCTTAAGAATGCTAGCACTAGCACTGTTACAGATACATCTTTAGGAGAGAAGCTGTGGGGCTTTGAGAAGGCTGGTCAGGAGGTTTAAAATACAAGGGGTATTCCTTGTCACATGTGAGTTGTGCAAACTAGTTCAGCTGCAAAAGGGAAATTATTAATAACCTACCTTTGGTCTCTACCTGTGTTAAGTTGTCTACACCCACACCCTTCGACAATTACTAGTTTGATTAATTTTATGAATAACTTATTTGAATATCTGAGGACCACCTGCATATGTTTTAACTTAAGACTTTTTATTATTTTGATATTTGTTACTAATTAAGTCTTAACCATTGTACGTGATTCTTTTTTTTGTCTGTTTACTTGTAAATGGGACATATGTCCTAACAGTGTTTCCTGTTTAAAAATAAGTGTTATCAAATCAAATCAAATCAAAAATCATACCATGCATAGGGATGGATTCCCACAACTTCAGTCTAGTAGGGAGGGATGTGCGAGCTATGCCCCTGCCAGCCATATGAACAAATATATGATATGTTTTATGTGATTTCTGTGTATGTTAAAATGCCAATGTGAAGAGAAGGGAATGATTGTTTTTGTTGTTTAATGGCTGATAGTTCTGTAACCTGTAAAACAGCTTGTTTGGCAAGTAGCTAATTGCATTTCCTGACTAGCTGACCCAGAGGTAATAACAAAGCTCATATAGTCATACACCTTATAGGATCTTACTTGTAACTTAATTGAAGTAGGCCAGTTCAAAACCCAGAGGCCCAGATATTCAAACTGGGCCAGGCTGTGGCACAAGCTTGGGCACAGCACAACTTGGCAGCACAGGGGTGTGGACTGGGCGATATTCAATGGAGCTGTGCCATGGCTCAGCAGCTTTGAATCTCGCACCTTGGCCACCCCCAGTGTGCATGGCACAGTGGCACTGCACCAGCACAAGTGGCCAGAGTGGAGCATGGGAATGCGCTAGCACAAGTTCCATTGTGTCATGCACAGCAACCACGATATTGAAAAGTTGACATGCAAATGGGGCCATAATGTATGCAAGGCACGCATGGGGCCATTTGCATGTCATTATGGCCCCGTTTGAATGCAGGTGCTCTGATCCCCAACGACTTGCACATGGTGCCCTGCCAGGCAGCAGCTGTCGGGGACCGACACCCCCTGCAGCCCGTTCACGGGCATTTGTAGTAAAAAACAAAACTAGTATGTCCAATATCCCTGGTGGTCCAGTGGACCGCTATCTGCCTGATCGCGGGCATCTGTCTAAAAATATAACTCGTCCTATATCTCCGGTGGTCAAGTGGACCTCTATCTGCCTGATCGTGGGCATCTGTACAAATAATAGAACTCGTCCTATATCCCTGGTGGTCCAGTGGACTGCTATCTGCCTGATCACAGGCATCTGTCTGAAAATAGAACTCGTCCTATATCCCTGGTGGTCCAGTGGACCGCTATCTACCCAATCATGGGCATCTGTACAAATAATAGAACTTATCCTATATCCCTGGTGGTCTAGTGGACTGCTATCTGCCCAATCGTGGGCATTTGTAAAAATAATAGAACTTGTCCTATATCCCTGGTGGTCCAGTGGACTGCTATCTGTCCAATCGTGGGCATCTGTCTAAAAATATAATTTTCCTAAATCCCTGGTGGTCTGTGGTATCCCCCCTCACCACCCGCCAACTAAGCCCCACCGCCCCACTCCCCCCCAGTCAGCCGGTGGGCAGCAGCACCCCACCTGCCTGCCACCCCACCGCTGGCTGACTGACACCTCGGTAGGGCTGTACGCCCATTGGTTCACAGTGTGAGCCAATGGGCATGCAGCTCATACCATACTACACATTCCTGATATGTGAATGAATCATTCACATATCTGGAATACATAGTACGGTATAGGCTGCATGCCCATTGGCTTACGCTGTGAACAGGTGTACAGCCCTACCAAGGTATCAGTCGGTGGGTGGTGGAGCGGCAGGTGGGTGGTGCTGCTGCCTACCGGCTGACTGGGGAGTGGGGCGGCAGGTCTCAGTGGGCGGGTAGGGAGGGGTACCCTAGACCACTAGGGATATAGGACAAATTCTGTTTTTATACAGATGCCCACGATCGGAAGATAGTGGTCCACTGAACCTCTAGGATATAGGACAAGTTCTATTTTTAGACAGATACCACGATCACATGGGGGGCGCCGTCAGGCGTAGCCAGTATTTGAAGCACCACAGGCAGCTGCCATGCCGCACTGCAATGTGGCAGCTCACCTGTGGGTGGCTATCAGTTGTTTTTTTTGGCATAACTTTGTGCTCATGCAGGTAGGGGTTGTGCATGCATGGCTCTGCACATCCTGGGCTGAATATCAGGCTGTGCAGAGTATGCATGGGCACGCCCCCCCCACCTGTGCCAGCATACATTACTGATGCGCTCTGGCGCATCGGGATTTGTGCCGTGCACTTTTCCCTTTTGAATATTGTGCCGGGGTGCATTAGTGGGTTGCGCATGGCACAACGCTGTTGTGCCATGCGCAACCCTTTTGAATATCTGGGCCAGAATGTTTTAGTCAGGATCTGAGCAGCAAATGACCATTCTGGCAGGCTAATGTGAATTTTGCTCTACGGGTGTGAATTATCTACAGGGACTTAAAAAGGCTTAAACTCTGAATGTCATATCCATGTTAATTATATGTGTCAGGGTTTGATTTTTGATATTCATGGAATTTTGGTAACAGCAGAACAGTGACATCCCCTGGACAAATGGAGTAGTTGCTCTGATTCACCTGATAAGTAAATAGACCAGTTTTTTTAGAACTGTGATAACTGATGACACTGCAAGTTACAGAAGGTATTTAAAACCATCAGCTCAGGAGATGTGCATACTTTTCATCTGGACCCTCTCCTGAACACACAGAGAAGCAAAACTGCCACAGCACAGAGATTAAGAGCTAGGGACTGCACTTACTCTTTACAGACTTCAATTCATTACAAACTAAGGTAGAACTTTAGATAACTGCCATAGTGTGTTTTTTGTACAATTCCACTTTTTTGTGTTATGCTGTGACCAAAAAGATTATTCAAACTTTTTTAGTTGTAACTGTGTGATTAGTAACTATTTAGTAAAAAAATGTTGCTTTAAAAAAAAACTGCCCTGAGTGAGATTTTCTTATAATAGGTGTGTGAATGTGGGAAATTCAGTGTTAATCTGTGACTAAACTGTTATTGTTACAGGGTGCCATCATAAGCTACCAAATCAAACAAAGGGTCTGAAAATGAAAAGTCTGGATAAAAGTTATGGAGAATACAAAAGTCTCAAAGAAGGGTCTGTGAGGATTTGAACCAGGTTATTGCATGCCTTGTGGGAGAAGGCAGAATCAGGGTTACAATGCTTCCCCTAAGAGGTTGTAATGCCTGGATCTTCCCTTTTGTGTAACAACCAAGAAGGGGTTCTCATTTGGCTACAAGACTTGAGACTGATATTGTACCCTGATCCAGACTAAAGAGGGGACTATGGGACTTCATGGCGAGTGTTCAGTTCTGAAGCCAGACAGCTCTATAGAGGGACTCAAAGAGGGTATCCCCTGTTGACCCCCTCCCTGTCACAGATTGCACTTAGGGGTGGGCACCTGGCCCTGACCCTGAGTACCTGGTTCATAACACTGACAACTTATATGTTTCTACTGTATGTTATGCAGGTAAACAAGTAATTTATACAGATTTTGAAAAAGAAGGCTCCCATAGCTGACCCCCACAGTACTCCTCTTGTGGCTTCATGACCATATATGTGAGAGCCATTGGATCATTACTTTTTTCTTCTTACAGTTTAACTAGATTGGTCTCTACTTTCTGATTCCCCAAACTAAAGTATGATGAGGCATTTTGAAGTTAATTATTAATTATCAGGTGCTTCATGGAATTATGACTTTCAATATCATTATTTATAGTCCAGCTCTGAATATGAAAACATGATGCAATGCCACCTAGCTACTTTTATATTTTGGTCATGCATCTCATTAGTCATGTGGAGAAACATCAGTCTGTATTATATTTCAGTAATTATGTATTCTATTGGCAAAAATCTGTAGCTAAAACAAAGGGTTACAGTACAGTAGTGCCCAATTTCAGATTCCTAAATGTTGCACCTTCTCATGATGTCACAATGTCCTTAATAATGAGCAGTCATATGTTTTGTTACATATAGGCAACTGAAGTCAATTAAGTAATTAGTAAGTAATTGCTAGATCCATTCCTGACAGTTGTTTACTGTGGACCTTTGTTGACATGACTATACACAAAGGACTCTGATACTGGGTGCCACTGTATATACCGTATGACATATATTCCCATTCATGTTCAACAAACATAAATCATGCACTACAGTATTGTGATTTCTTAATATGGAAATTTAGTAACCAAAATTCTCAGGCCATTTCTTAGAAAAAGTGAAGCGTACATTAATATTGATGTTACATTGTGAACTGGTCCATCCTGCTTCACAGTGACACTTGAATCCATTCACAAGGTCAATGCATCTGCAACAACAAAAACAGGTTAATACAGTGTTTTAAAATGTATACACGATCAATATCAAGTGTCTTTTCTATGACTGCTGATTATGTTTTGCTCAGCCTACTGAAAGAGAAACTGTATCAGGGTAACAGGATGGAATTAAGAGACCCAAGAGAATGCCTCTTCAATTCACCTGTCAGTTAAGCAACAGCTGAGGAGCTGCTTTTAACTATATTAAACTCTAATTAATCCCCATTTATTGAAAATTGCTTTATGCTAATGAACACAAGTGAAAGACGGGCTTAGATAATCTATCAATATATTACATTACTTTATGCAGGCAGCATCTGTCATCCTTAACTGCACTTGTACTCTTCCTTTATGGAAGAACATAATTAAAACTATCTTTATCAGCCATTCCTTGCCATTAAATCTTCAGAGTTATTAGGTAACTAACATTTTCTGGTAAATTTACAAAATTGAAAGTAAAAATAACCATCTCTTAAACATACCTTCCATGCAGACAAGGGTCTGATTCACACTCATCAATACTGGTCTCACAATTGACTCCAGTAAGGCCTTTCAGACAGATGCATTTACAATGAGCTGTGCCATCAATGCAACTTCCATAATTCAAGCATGGTGCTGATATGCACTCATTTATGTTTTCTTCACATTTCCCACCTAAAAAATTAAAAAACAAGGTAAGAAAACATTTTTATTAATGTAACGTGGGCATTTCCTGTGAAACTATTTAATCAGTTTTCATGGATACAGTATGCAATTAATGCTTAGCCTAATCCATTAGCAGCAAAATTGATATTCTAACATCATGAAATCACATTTTTATTGATTAGACAAGGGCAAGGTGGTCTTAATGGACATTTTGCTAGCCACAAGGTTGTTCATGAGTTCCTGGGCTGAGTGATGGGGCCGCAATACTAATGGCACACATAGCTATTCTCACAGTACTGTGGCTGTTACCAATCTGGTTGCAAATAGGGTGTTGCAGGGGGTAACTAAGTACAGTTGCTTGCAACTATTTAAGCTGGTAGGGCTTCATGGGAAAAAAATTTAATTGGGGGCACTGGTTACCAAAGATGCTACAGAATAGATGGATATGGCTTCAATAACATGGAAGATCACACTAGTCACTCGGGAAAATAACAAACGGGACTGCCATCAGTAGTGAGGGGTTTTCAAAAGGAGATTCAGAGAGAGTATGCATAAGTACCTTGCAGGAGAATTGGATCAGCAGACTGAGTGAGTAAATCAGTATGCAGCAGACTTGGATCAAGAGACCAGGGATCCTCCAACTGTGACTCAAAATAAGACCTGTGGTCACCCTTCTCTGGACTGCCTCTACCCTGTCTATTACTTTTGCGAAGATGCAGCCTCCAGAACTAAACACAATATTCTAAATCATGCCTCACCAGCATTTTGTACAAATGTATCACCACCTCCCTTTTTCTGCTAGTGATACCCCTTCCTATGCACTCCAACATCCCACTGGCCCTCCCAACAGCCTTGTTGCACTGTTTGACCATCTTTAGGTCATCTGAGATCATTACCCCTAATTGTCTTTCTTCCCTGATGACTGTCAGCAGTTCCCCTCTTCCCCATTCTGTAGCTCTCCACAGTATTTCTTCATGCCAGGTGCATGATTTTGCACTTTTTTGCATTAAATTTCAACTTTGATCATTTTCTAGCTTTCCCAGATCTCTTCTCATTCTTTCAACCCCCTCTGGAGTGTCTACTCTGTTGTAGATCTTAGTATCATCTGCAAATAAGCAAACCTTCCCCTCCAGCAATTGAGCAATGTCACTGATGAAGACGTTGGAAAGGACTGGCCCCAGGACTGATCCCTGAGGCACTCCACTGGTCAACCTCTTTTCCTCAGATTTGATCCCATTTACTATCACCCTCCGCTTCCTGTTCCATAACCAGTTTCTAAACCTGTTTTCTACTTTATGGCCCACCCCCAGGCTCCTTAGTTTGTTCACCAGTCCTCTGTGGGGCACGGTGTGGAAGGCCTTACTGAAATCGAGGTAGGCGGTCTCCATCTCCTTCCTGATCCACATCCTTCGTCACCCAGTCACAATAGTCAGTCAGTTTTGTTTGACATGACCTTCCTGCTGTGAAACCATGCTGCCTTGGATCCTGTGTTCCCATGGTTTCCAAGTGTCCCACAATCCTTTCCTTAAGCAGTGCTTTCATTATCTTACCCACTACTAAGGCGAGGCTGATCAACCTATAGTTTCCTGCCTACTCCCTGCTACCATGCTTGTGGAGAAGGACTACATTTTCCCCCTTCCAGTCCTTTGGAACCACCACTGTACTGAATAACTCACTAAACAGGGCTGCCAGTGATGCTGGTAGCACCGTCCATAATTCCTATAATATCCTTGGGTAATAGAGCTGTGGTTTCCAAAGAAAATTATTTGAGTCCTAATACAAACACACTATCTAAAGCCCAAAACATAATTGTCTCTGATAAGGAAGTTTATAACAGAGGTAAATGTACAAGGTTAGTGGGTAAGAACATGGGCAGAGATAGCCCTCCACAGCTGATAGGAGTTTAATGTGGCATAGTTAGGAGTTAGGGGGCACAGCATAATTATATCAGGGAAGCCTTAAAGTGACTGCCTTAAAGAGAAGCTGCCCCATTATAATATAGTATTGTTCTGGCTGTATACATCATCTTAAAAGTGTGTGTCACTTTACATTCACCAGTGGTCCATTATGTCCATCCCATCTCTCTCCTAGTACAGTAGTTGCATTTAGTGACAGTATTCATCTCTGTGAATTCGGTGACTTTGTGCTTAAAGAATCTATTTGAATTTGATTCCACTGCCTTCAAGTCCACTCTACTCCATGGTCTTACTACTCCCCGAGTGAAGTAATACTTTCTTAATTCTGTTCAATTACTCCCCCTCTAAGCTTCAGCCCATCCACCCATAGTCTCCTTTCCTGGCTAACAAAACAAAGCTTCTTGGAACCTGCCAATTTAGTTTCCTTCATTATTTTAATATCCCAGTCATATTTCATTTCATTCTTCTGGTTTCCAATAAAAAAACTCAGCTACTGTAGCCTATGGGCTGGATATTCAAAAGGGTTGCGCCATGCGCAATAGGGTTGCGCCTGCGCAAGTCCGAAATTGCGCCATTCTGCCATATTCAGCAGGAGGCAGTTGCGCCCCCCCAAGGCAAGCTGAGCAACAGCGCAATGCAAATTAATTCATGCTGAACTGGAGGGGGAAGAACCATGCATAAACTGCACAGCCCGATATTCAGCGGGCTGTGCAGAGTTGTGCAGGTGCAACCCCCAACCTGCGCCTGCACAACTTTGAGCCCCCCCAAAAAAAGGAGTAAGTCGAGGGCCACCCACAGGTGAGCTGCCGCATTGCAGGGTGTAACACAGCAGTTGTCACCTGTGGCTGGACCTCAACCTACTGATGATAATCAGTAATGATAATGATAATTGATTCACATATCTGGACTGCCTTGTACGGTATGGGCTGCACGCCCATTGGCTCTTGCTCTGCACCAATGGGCGTGCAGCCCTACCGGGCAGTCAGTCAGCGGGCAGTGGGGCAGCAGGCGGGTGGGATGCTGCCGCCCGCTGGCTCCGAGGGAGCGGGCGGTGGGGCTTCATGGGTGGGTGGGTGGGGGACACTAGATCACCAGGGATATGGTCTTGGGGGTGGCGCCACATTATGCAGCCCGCGATTGGGCTTAGCGGTCCACTGGACCACCAGGGATATGTTTTTTGGGGGTGGGGGTTTAAACTTTTGCAGCCCGCGATCGGGCTTAGCAGTCCACTGGACCACCAGGGATATGTTTTTTGGGGGTGGGGTTTAAACTTTGAAGCCCATGATCAGGCTTAGCGGTCCACTGACCACCAGGGCTATGTTTTTGGGGAGGGGTTTAAACTTTTGCAGCCCGCGATCGGGCTTAGCGGTCCACTGGACCACCAGGGATATGTTCTGGGTGGGGCACTTTGCTGCCCGTGATCGGGCTGGTGGGGGGGTTATTTAAGCTTTGCCCACGATTGGGCCAGTTGGGGGAAGGGGGGAGTTTTATGCTTTTGCCCACGATTGGGCCAGTCGGGGGGTGGGGGGATATTTTACATTTTTGCCTGTGATCGGGCTCCAGGGGGCATTGGTCCCCGACAGCTGCTGCCTGGCAGGGCTCCAGGTACAAGTTCTTGGGGATCGGCGCACCTACATGCTAATGGAATGCAAATGGGGCCATAAATAGATGCAAATGGCCCCTCCCCGCGCCTTGCATGAATTATGGCCCCATTTGCATGTCACCTTTTGAATATCGGAAATTTGCTCATGGCGCAATGGTACTTGTGCCACCGCAACTTGAATGCTCCACTCTGACTACTTGTGGTGGCTCAAGTTCCACTGGGCCATGCACAGTGGCTATGGTCGGGGGGTGATATTCAAAGGAGTTGCTCAATAGCACAACTCCTTTGAATATCACCCATGGTCATTACCTCTCACAGCAACTATTTTGTGCTGTGCAAGGGCTTGCGCCACAAAATAGTGCAGTTTGAATATCCAGCCCTGTGTTTAAACTCCAGTCTTTCCATGCCATAATAAACATTTTCCTCTTCTCTAAATCTTTTGTTTTGCACTGCCTATTGAATAGAACAGGTTCCAGATGTGTGCACAATACTCCACATGACTAATCATCATCAGTACATTAGTTTTTGCAGTGGCACTGTCACATTCTTTAATTTGTTTCCTTTCTATTCCTGATGCACCCAATCAACCTTTCAGAATATGTCACCCCCAAATAGCATGTACTGTCCACGTGCTGGGCCACTGAAAAATCTCTGAAAAAATTCAGTTTTATGAAGAACCAACCTATCTTCATCTCAATACAAAATTGTATTTTATGTAATAAAGGATCTGATGCAGTACTTTTAATAAAGCCATAAGAAAGAAAAAACATACAGTATGTCTGCAAATTGGCTACATGCAATTCTAATAGGTTTATAGAAAAAGTGTGATAAGGCATATCGCAAGCAATGCTTCATATTTTCTAGATCAGTCCCATTTGCACTACTCATTTATATGTAACCGGTGCATGATGCACAAACCTTTTTCAGGACTACTGGTGTTAAAGTCTGATAGGTTATGTAGTTACATATTACAAACATCCACATGTGAATAGCACTTTATAAAAGCATAGAAACATGGACAATGTTGGGTCTATGTGATAACGGCGAATGCCTAAAGGTGATCACCATTATCACACAGTCAGAGTGCCAAAAACCTTTTCGGCACTCTGACAACCCTGGTGCACAGGACAACGGCAAGGATTCTCAACTTCGGGGGGGTGCATGTCGGGCGGGGGGTGAAAGCATTAAAAAAAATAAAGGTTTGGGCCGGGCACAATAAAATCGCACCAGTTCCTGGACCCGAACCCAGTACCTCACCCACCCCAACCACTAGCCAAACCCCATGCCATGACGCAGCTCGGCCCATCCACCACAGCGCCACCCCCTACAGCCCCATCTCCCCCTCCCAGGCCACGCTTGCTGTGCTTGCTCCCCCCATGTACGTACACATAGTGACATCCTGTCGCCCAGTTCGCCTACACCCTCATCTGGTTGCACCCCCATCACCGTGAGAGATTGCACCGGGAAGAAGTCGCTGTTACGAGCGTTGCCCTTCCCCATGTGCCCACCTCATGGGTTACTGATAATGTTAGCAGAAAAAGACCAATAGTCGATCCAGTCTGCCTGTGATGCTGTCTATTCCTGTGACCTAATGCCATCCATGGCACATGTCACCCCCCACTCCCCCACTCTTCACTTTGAGTCCCCAGAATAATCTTCACTTTGTCCCAAATGTTTTTGAAACCATTAATTGTTTTGGCTCATACTCAACTGTTTGACTGTTCCAAGGTTCCACCACTCTTTCAGTTAAGTAATACTTCCTCAGATCCCTCTTAATACTTCTCTCTTTCAGTTTCCACTCATGCCCCATGACCTTGAAATTGCGCTTATGCTAAACAACTCCTTTCAGGAATTTGAACATCTCTGTCATATCACCCCTCTCATGTCTGGCCTCAAGCGAGTACAGGTTTAGTGCCCTTAGTCAATCTTTGTAAGATCTGCCCTGCTGACTCTGTATCATCCTGGTCACATTTCATTTCACTGCCTCTAGCCTTTCCTTATTCTTCCTGAGGTGAGGACTCCAGAACTGGGTGCAGTACACCAGGTGTGGCCTTGCTGTTTGCATATAAAGAGGTAATATAACTTCTTTCTTTCTATTGTCTGTACCCCTCCAGCTACATTCCAACATCCTGCTTGCCTTACTAATGACCCTATTGTAGTGACTTGATCATTCAAGACTGGCAAGGCAAGGCAAGGCAAAATTTATTTAAAAAGACGTCCAATCCTGGAGGATCTGGGCACCACACAGAAATACAAAAACATGTTTCAGAAATATCAATAAAACACAAAAATAATTATTAATTAAAAAAATAATTCATATAAACATTTAGACTAATATCAGATTCTCAGCATCTATACATAAAGCAGTGCTCATAGATTAATATTAATCTAAAAATTCCTGGGCAAATAAGAGGGCCTTGAGGCAGGTCTTAAAAACCTCCAAAGTGGGGGCCCCATTAATCTCAAAGGGGAGTGAATTCCACAGGGCAGGAGCTGAGACACTGAAAGCCCTGTCGCCTGCTAACTTTAAGCTTAACCTGGGAATTGCTATGGGGCCCCCACAGAAGGAGTGGAGGGAACAGGTCGAGACAGCAGGTAGAAGAAGATCTAACAGGTAACCAGGGTCCTGACCATGTAGAGTCTTATAGGTGAGAAGCCCCATCTTAAAGAGGATCCTCTACCTGACCGGCAGCCAGTGCAGATCATGCAACACAGGTGTAATATAACAAAACTTGCCCAGTAAGCAAGCGAGTGGCTGCATTCTGCACTAGCTGCAGTCTGCGGAGAGATTCTCCCGTGACCCTGAGGTAGAGCGTATTACGATAGTCAAGCCATGACGTAACTAAGGCATGCATCAAAGTGGGGAGGTCCAGAGGTGGAACAAGGGGCTTTATCCTGGTGATATTTCTAAGATGGAAAAACAGGAGTGGACAATGGAGGAAATCTGTGCCTCCATAGTCAAACTCCTATCCAAAATTATACCAAAATTTCGCACCTTAGAGGAGGCCTTCAATGAAACAGAACAAAGAACAAGTCCAGTCTCTGAGTCAGAGGCCAACCTATCATGCACTCTGTTTGACTCCACCACCAATTCCTCCATCTTGTCAGAGTTCAGTCACAACCAGCTAGAGGCCATCCAGTTGTTGATCTCAGCAAGGCAGCTTTTTAGCACATCCACTGCATTAAATGTTCCTGGGGAAAAGGATCAATATAGCTGGGTATCATCGGCATAACAATGAAAATCCAAGTCATACTTCCTAATGATACCCCCCAGGGGCAGCATATATACTGCAAACAACATTGGGACCAAAAACGATCCCTGAGTTACTCTGCAAGAAAGTAGGCTGGGGTGGAGGAGAAATTCCCCATCATAGCCTGTTGTCTGCTATTGGTTAGAAATGACTCAAACCAGCAGATGACAATGCCAGTGAGTCCACAGAGTTCCCTGAGCTGGTTAAGCAACACACAATGGCCCACAGTATCAAATGCTGAGGAGAGATCAAGGAGAACAAGAACTGTCCTATCTCCTTAATCTCTTGCCCTGAGGAGATCATTCTGCACTCGAACAAGTGCAGTTTCAGTGTTATGCCTTTCCCGAAATCCCGACTGGAACTGTTCGTACAACTCATGAGTCACGAGGTGTTCCTCCAACTGAAGCGCCACTACCTTCTCCACAACCTTGGCCAAAAAAGGGATATTGGAGATAGGTTGGTAACTTACCCTGACCTCCAGGTCCAAAGATGGTTTCTTTAAGAGAGGTCTCACCAACACCTCCTTCAAGGCATCAGGGAAGACCCCCTCAGATAAGGAACTCCGGACAATTAGAGTGAACACCAGGCCAATGGTGTTGACGCATCTCATCAAGAAATGTGTCGGCACCGGATCCAGTTCACAAAAAGTGTGCTTCAGATTGGTCGCCACCTTAATAACCTTACTTGCTTCCACTGGTCTAATCTCCCCCCAACCAGTCGGAGTGCACTTAGAACACATCTGGTGACCACTGCCTGCTATAGCATTGCTGACTGGAGAAACCTCCTGCCGGATACCGGACACTGTCCGAGAAAAAACTAGCAAACTCCTCGCATTCAGCATTTGAAAAAAACCTTCTTTGGCTGCAGACAGGCAGGATGAAGTAGCCTGTCCATAGTCTGAAAAAGTATAGCTGGTTGGTTCTTCCCGGCAGCAAACTCCCTGGACAGAAACACTACCTTCCTATGGTTGATTGTCCCCGGTATGCATTATAATGCACACGCAGGGCCAATTTGTCCTCCTCCATGCCAGACTTTCTACAGCAGCACTCCAACCTCCGATCCTTTCTCTTCAACTCCCTGAAGTCCCCATCAACCCATGAGGACCTCAGGTAGGAAGATTTGGGTCATACACGGATAGGTGCAAGGGAGTCAATGGCATCAGATAACACTCTATTATAAGAGTCCATAACCACACCAACACCTCTGATGCATGCATTGCCCACATCAGATAGATTTGCTGCCTAGGAGTCATCATTAGACTGTGACTAATGATGACTCCTAGGTCTCTTTCCTCAGTCATAATGCTCAGTTTGACAGCTCTCATCAAGTAATCCATCCTGGGGTTCTTGCTCCCTAGGTGTATTACTTTGAACATTTTAGTGTTGCATTTCAGTGGCCAGACCTTAGACTACCTCTCCAGCCTATGCAGGTCACTCTGCATCTCCCTAATTACCTTGTTGCTGTCCTCTCTACCACAAAGCTTTGTGTCATTTGTGAAGAGACACAGCCAGCCCTGGATGCCTTCTGTAGTATCACTGATGAGCATATTGAAGAGGACTGGGGCCAGGACAGATCCCCATGGCACCCCACTTGTGGCCTCCCTGTCTTCCAATTTGACCCCATTTACTGTGACCCTTTGTCATGAGGGAGGGAGATCCAAGAGAGGGAGAAAAAGGACCCCAAAGGAAAGGGAAGCTACTTCTGGTGGAGGGATCAGTTGTTTGGGAAATGGATTTGGGCACAGGTAGCAGGGTGGAGAGGGAGGTTAAGTGCCTTCTAGGAGGCACAGCTTGGAGGGAGGGGGAGCATATTCAGAGGATTGCTAAAGCGGTAGGAAAGAGAGGGGAGTTGGAGGACGTTGTCCACCTGTGGACAAGTGATCTAGCTAGGTATGAGGCAAGCATAGAGCAGGTGCAGGAGGATTTCAAGGAAGGAGAGTGCCTTGGGAAGGTCACAAGCTCCATGACATTCTGGGAGGTGCTGCCGGTCCATGGAAGGGTGGAGTTTAGACATCTCCACATCAGAAGCTTCAACTCTTGGTTGGAGGGCTGGTGCAGGGAAAGGGTTATGGCAGGGAAAAGGGTTATGACTTCATTGGGGACTGGGGATCCACCTGGAACTATTTGAGTCTGTTCAGGGGTGACTGCCTACATCCATCTGGGAGGGGATGGTAGTCCTTAATGAATGGTTCAAATGCTTCCTGCTCAAGCATTTAAACTGTCCAAGGGGGGCGATGGGAGCAGGGAGACTCCAGCAGCCCACTCCAACAGATCAGAGCAACTGGAAAGGAGGAAAAGTTGTTGACAGGTACACCTGAACCAGTCATAAAAGGTATGGCAGAGGAAGGGAGGCAAAAAAAGAAGGAAACCATGGTTGGAGGGATGAAACAATAGGGCAAAGGCAGAAACAGAAGATGGGCAGGCAATAAAATGTGGAAGGCAATGATTACAAAAGCCTGCAGCCTGGAAAATAAAATCCCAGACCTGATGGCCTTGATGGTGGAACCTGACCTGGACATAGTGTCAATAACCTAGACATGGTACACTGCAAATCACAACTGGGAGGTAAGTGTACCAGGCTATGCTCTATTCAGGTGGGAAAGAAAAAGTAATAAAAGTGTGGGGGGGCCCTGTATGTCAGAGAAGGTATAAAAGCAACTGAGGTACAGGGTAGATGGGGGAATCCGAGGCACTGTGAGTCACCCTTGAGCCAGAAAATGGCACAGCAGTTCATGCAGGGGTGATCTACAGGCCTCCAGATCAGGGGGAGGAAGTAGATAGGGAATTAGAGGATGAAATACATGAGAAGACAACAAAAGGGGAGGTACTGCTTATGGGTGATTTTAATATGCCAGACGTGGATTGGACCATCCCAGCGGCTGCCTCAGCCAGGAGCCGAGACATCTTGGATCCACTGCAGGGAGCAGGCCTCTGAAAACTAGTGCTAGAACCAAACAGGAACAGGGTGATTCTGGACCTAGTACTGACCAACGGAGAAAGAATCATAGAAGTTTGGGTGGAAGGTCACCTGTGGTTCAACAACAAGCACATTGTGGTTTAATATGGGTACAGGGTCACAGATAAGCCACACAAAGGCGAGTGTCTTAGATTTCATGAGGGTGGGCTTTGCTAGGATGGGGATATGCATCAAAGAAGCCCTGGCAAGGAGGATATGGGGAGGGGGAGAGGAGCAGTGGCACACCTAAAAAGAGCCATAGTGGAGATGACAAACCAGTGCATTAGGCTAAGAAACAAAGGCAAGAGAAGGAAAAAAAACACTATGTTTCTTAAAAGAGGTAGCAAAGAAAGTAAGGGCCAAAATGTTGGGTTTCAGAAACTATGAGGAGACACAGAGGGAGGAGGATAGGGTGGTGTACCTAAATTGTGTGAAGGAAGCAGGGAAAGCTGTTAGGAGCACAAAAGCACAAACAGATGAACCATAGTAGTTTGTTCCTTCTTTTTCCCTTGTTACTCAGCCTAATGCACTGATTTGTCACCTCCACCAAGGAAGAAAGGGATTTGGGGGTTATCATTTTTGAAGACCTAAAGGTGTCTAAGCAGAGTACAAAGGCTGCAGGGAGGGCCAGTGGCATGTTCGGGTGCATTGGCAGAGGTATCACTAGTAGAAGGAGGGAAGTGGTGATGCCATTATATAAAACACTAGTGAGGTCTCACCTGGAGTACTGTGTACAGTGTGGAGATCGCACCTTCATAAGAACATTGACAGGGTGGAGATGATCCAGAGAAGGGTGAAATAGATGGTACAGGACTTGCACAAGAAACATATGAGGAGAGATTAAAGGACATTATTATGTGCTCGCTGGGGGAGAAGAGGGATTGAGGTGACATGATAGAAACATTCAAGTACCTTAAAGGCATAAGCAAGGTGCAGGGGTAGACATCTTCTAGTATAGAAGGAGTACAAGAATGAAGGGGCATGGTATTAAATAGGAAAGTAGCAGGTTAAGGGGAATGTGAGGAAGTTTTTCTTCACAGAGAGGGCGGTGAACACATGGAATAGTCTGCCACAAGATGTGGTGGGAGCGAGCACAGTGGGGGGATTTAAGCATGCCTGGGACAGGCATAAGGGAACCTTAGAGGTGGGGAGGAGTGATGAAAAGCCATTGACCAGGTAGGGTCAGAGGTCACAAACTAGTGTAGAGATAGGTGCAGACTGGATGGGCCTGGTAGTCCTTTTCTGCTGACAATTTCTATGTTTCTATGTTCTTTTAGGTGTGCTCACCACTCCTCAACCCCTCCTGAATGAATATTTCTTCTCAGTATTCACAAAAGAGGAAGGGGAAGTGCCTAATCCAATTAACAGAAGCACTCTTGATAGGGGGGTCGAACCCAGCCCTTTCACAGAAGAAAGGGTTCTGCAAGAACTCCTAAAACTGAAGGTGGACAAAGCAATGGGGCCTGATGGAATTCACCCCAGAATTCTAAAAGAATTAAGGGGGGAACTAGTGAAACCACTGACTACTCTTTTTAATAATTCATGGGTGGATGGTGTGGTACCCGAGGACTGGAGGAAGGCAGATGTGATTCCCCTTCATAAAAGTGGGACCAAGACAGAGGCAGGAAACTACAGACCTGTCAGTTTGACCTCTGTGGTAGGGAAAGTAATGGAATCACTTCTGAAGGAAAGAATAGTTGAGTACCTAGAGGCCATTGGGGCACAGGACCCAAGGCAGCATGGGTTCACAGCGGGAAGGTCATGTCAGACGAATCTAATAGATTTCTTTGACTGGGTGACCAAAGTAGTAGACCAGGGAGGGGCTGTGGACATGGCCTACCTAGACTTTAGCATGGCATTTGACACAGTCCCACACAAAAGATTAATAGTCAAATTAACCAGCCTGGGAGTGGGTCCCAGGGTGGTAGCCTGGGTAAAACATTGTCTGGACAACAGGACACAGAAGGAAATTGTAAATGGAGTCCACTCTGAAGAAAGAGGGGTTATTAGTGGGGTACCGCAGGGTTCAGTACTGGGTCCAGTCCTTTTTAGTTTCTTTATAAGTGACATTGCAGAGGGACTGGAAGGAAAAGTGTGCCTCTTTGCAGATGATACAAAGATCTGCAACAGGGTTGATACACAAGGAGGCGTGGAAAGGATGAGAAGGGACTTGGCAAGGTTGGAGGAATGGTCAGAAGTATGGCAGCTAGGACTCAGTGCAAAAAAGTGCAAAATAATGCACCTGGGAAACAAGAACCCAGGGGAAGATTACACAATGGGGGGAGGTAGTAACAACAACAAAAAAGGAAAGGGACCTGGGGGTAATCATATCAGATGACCTAAAGGTTAGCAAGCAATGTGAGAAGGCAGTAGGGAGGGCTGGGGGTATACTGGGATGTATAGGGAGAGGCATCACCAGCAGAAAACAGGAAGTTGTTATCCCTCTGTACAGACAGTTGGTGAGACCCCATCTGGAGTACTGCATGCAGTTCTGGAGACCCCATCTCCACAAGGACATAGACAGGATAGAGGCAGTCCAGAGGAGGGCAACTAAAATGGTGCAGGGTTTGTAAGAGAAGCCGTACAAAGAGAGACTAAAGGAGTTTAATATGTATACCCTTGAGGAAAGAAGGGAGAGGGGGACATGATAGAAACTTTTAAGTACCTCAGTTGAATCAACAAAGTCCAAGAGGGTAGCATCTTTCAGAAAAAGAGACGTGCAAGAACAAGGGGACACAATTTAAAGATAGAGGGGGAGTGGATCCAGGGCAATGTGAGGAAGTATTTTTTCACAGAGAGGGTAGTGGATGCATGGAACAGCCTTCCTGAGGAGGTTGTGGGGTCTAAAACTGTGGGAGAATTCAAGAATGCATGGGACAGACATAAGGCAATTCTTGTGAGGGGGTAGGAAGAAATAGGCTGTTGGTTAGCTAGGATCTGCGGCCTATCCTGTAGGTAGGGAAATGGGCAGACTAGGTGAGCCAAGTGGTCCTTATCTGTCATCAAAGTCTATGTTTCTATGTTTCTCCTGGATCCCTTCCTGCTAGAGCTTCTTTGATCCCGCTCCCCATCCTAGTGAAGTCTGCCCTCCTGAAATCCAGGATCCTTGTCTTTGTGTGGCTCTCCTATGACAATGTACTGATGCTGAAGCACATTGTATTGTGGTCGCTGGACCCTAGTCACCCATTCACCTTGACTTCCTTTAGCCTAGCTCCACTGGTTAACACAAGGTCTAAGATGGTTTTGTGCCTGGTGGGATCCAGAACCAAGTGCTTGAGGCTTGTCCCCTGAAAGGATTATATGATGTCTCGGGCTCCTGGCTGAGGCATCTGCCAGGATGGTCCAGTTCACATCTGGCATGTTCAAATTTTGCACCAGCAGTACTTCCTCCTTAGCTGCCATCCTATGTATTTCCTCCACTATTGCTCTATCTACCTTCTCACTCTGTGCCGGAGGCCTGCAGATTACTTCTGTGCAAATTGCTGTGTCATTTCCTGGCTCAAGTGTGACACACAGTGCCTCAACCTCCCCCTGTTTACCCTGCACTGCCATTGCTTTAATACCTTTTCTGATGTAAACATAGAAACATAGACTCTGATGGCAGATAAGGACCGCTTGGCCTACTTAGTCTGCCCATTTCCCTACTTACTGGATAAGCTGCAGATCCTAGTCAACCAACAGCCTAATTCTTCCTACCCCCCACAAGAATTGCCTTATGTCTGTCCCATGCATTTCTGAATTCCCCCACTATTTTTTTCTCCATGACCTCCTCAGAAAGGCCATTTCATGTGTCCACAACCCTCTCTGTGAAAAAATACCTCCTCACATTGCCCCTGAGCCGTCTCCCCTTTAGCTTCAAATTGTGTCGCCTTGTTCTTGCACATCTCTTTTTCTGAAAGATGCTACCCTCTTGAACTTTGTTGATTCCCTTGAGGTATTTAAAGTTTCTATCATGTCCCCCCACTCCCTCCTTTCCTCAAGGGTATACATATTAAGCTCCTTCAGTCTCTCCTCGTATGGCTTCTGTTGCAGATGCTGCTCCATTTAAGTTGCCCTCCTCTGGACTGCCTCCATCCTGTCTATGTCCTTGCAGAGATGGGGTCTCCAGAATGCAGTGCTCCAGATGGGGTCTTACCAACTGTCTGTACAGAAGGATAACAACTTCCCTTTTTCTACTGGTGATGCCTCTCCCTATACATCCCAGTATTAGAGCTGTGTGAATACCTTTTTTCGAATATTTGGTATTTGGGGTTCGAACGGCCAAATATTTGTATTTGGCAATTATTTAACTCCTCCTACCCCCACCATTAGATAGCACCCAAAAACCCCTCCTCTCCCCCCCCCACAGCCCCCACAGTTGCCAACCAGTTAAACAATTTAAAAAAAGTCAGCAATTTATTTTGGGGACTGGCACAACTCTACCCACCTCCACGGCCGGCCGCCCTCCAGGTTTCATACATTATTACTATGGTAATTTAAAAGTTCAAATAGTCCTCCTGTGGTCTGCCCTCATCCTCCTCATTCTCACCCCCCCCCCGGTAGCCAGCAGCAGCTCCCACCTCCCCCCGAACCCTGCCTACACCTAAGAAGAGTAAACAAAATGTGAGCAAAAGGCAGCCAGCACAGCCCGCCCTCTTCCATGGCCAGCTGCCTTCTTGTGAATGAAACCACGCTTGCTTGCTTTTATATATAGAACAAGCTGATCATGTGATGTTATCAGCTTGTTCTCTATATGGGTCCCCAGTTCTGAATGAGGTCAAAACCATTATGTCAGTACCAGCCCTTCAACTAAGTAGTGTACTTGCTGATGCTGAGATTTTGAGCCTTCCCCCTGATGTGGGCTGGCAACACCTCTAAGAATGTTATGAAGCTTGCTATCTCTCCAAGGTGCCTACCCAATCCTCTGAAGTCCTTCTGCACCTGCTCTATGCTCACCTCCTTCTTGGCTAGATCATTTGTTCCCTAGATGGACCATGACATCCACTCCCCCCCCCCGCTATTGGTATGGTGATCCTCTAGATTTCCCACCCGCTCTCTTAGCTGTGCCTCCTGGAAAGCACTTGACCTCTCTCTCCTCCCTGCTATCTGCACCCAGATCCACTGCCTTGACTGCTGAGTCACCCAACAGGAGTAGCTTCCTCTTCCTCTGGGGTCCTCTACCTCCCACCCCTGGGTCTCCCTCCTGGAGGACCAGCTCATCCTCCCTGGTCTCAAGCTCGAGTTCCCCTGGGGGGCTTGCCTGCTCCTCCAGGACAGCAAAGTGGGTAGGGTACAGGGGCAGACTAGATAGGCCTAGTGGCCTTTATCTGCCATCAATTTTCTTCTCAGCCAATTTCCTACACAGTATAACTATGTCCCTTGCTGCCCCCACATCCACTTTTTTCAGTAAACACCTGTGAGTCACTGAGTTGAATACTTTGCTAAAACCAAATTAGAATAGATCCACAGCATGGCCTCCATCCAGTGTCTCCATCATCCAGCTGAAGAAAACTATTAGGTTCATCTAACAAGACACTCCCTGCCAAAAAAGCATGCTGCTTACTATCCTAGACAGCATTGCTCACCAGGTAATTCACAAGGTCCTCCTTGAATAATGACTCCATCAGTTTCCCTACAAGTGAAGTAAGAATGGCTGATCTGTAGTTCCCTGCCTGCTCTCTGACTCTCCATCTGTGGAGCCAAACCACATCAACCACCCTCCAGCCCTTCAGAACTTCCCCTGACTATAGCGAGGTATTCAATAGCCCCACTCCTAGTACCACTGCCAGCACTCTGAGTACTAGGGTTACCACCTTTTAAGAAGCCCAAAGTGGGACATTTCTTGCTGAAACATGATTTTTTGCAGGACAGTACGTAACCTCGACCGATGCAACAGACTTGTTTTCTCTATATAATCAGAATTAAGGCTAAGTGCAGTAGTTTCCTAGTTGCTTCCATTGTTTCTTATCATTTTAAGGTGTTTTAGTTAAAGTATTGTGGTTTTCTGCAACATTTAGTGGAAATTTAGAAAATATTTTTTCTACTATAAAATCAGGACATTTAGTATTTTTCATGTTTTTTTGCAGGACATAGCTGCCCAAATCAGGACTGTCCTGCGAAAATCAGGACAGGTGGTAACCCTACTGAGTACCCTCAGATGCATTCTGTCCAGTCCCATAGCCTTATCTATCTTAAGGGCAGCTAACACTTTATGGACCCATTTGTTGGTGAATACTGGCTGCCTCATCTCTGGGATCCCTTTACTATCCTAGACAGCATTTTGGTAGATAAGGCCATGCAACTACTAAGTGTGGTACGTTGTGTGCAGCTGCAATCAGGGATGTGTACGTTTGGTGTACATGGCCTCAGTTTTGCTGTTGATCTCCACTGAGCATGCAGTACCTGGTCAGGTGGGTGGGGATGTCTAGTAGTACATTTAGACAATTGTTTGTTATTTCTGTCACCTGATGCTGGATGTCTGTCATTGGTTGTGTTGACTTGGTCCTCCCCCATACTTGCATATATGTGTGTGTGTGTGTCTGTGTGTGTGTGGTGCTGGGGGGGTGAATTGGGAGTTAGGGTTTTCAACCGTAACAGCGAATTTCCTCACTTTTGTCGCTGTGGAACAACCCTAACTAATGCATTAAACAGAGTTTTTTGCCTCTAATATATATATATATATATATATACACTAACTCCAGGGGGGTTGACCTTGAGGAAGGGGTGGCAAATTCTGAATGTTGGTGCCTTAATGACGGGTACACTTGGACCAAAGCACAGATGGATGGAAAGGTCCAGGAGTTGTTAGTCCTAGAAATTTAAATTGAAACAAATGGTCAAGCTTAGCAATACATCTGAGCAACTCCCACAGCTGCCTTGACATGGCGGTGAGCTTGACCATTTACTGTATATTGAATATTCATGACCAGAGAATCCAGAAATAACTTGCAGCAGTGCACAGTTTTAACAGAAGCTACATAAAAGCTAAATTTCAATTATATAGTTATTTATTGCAAAAAAAACTCTGTTAATGCATCAGTTAGGGTTGATTCCACAACAATAAAAATCTGGAAATTCGATGTTAGCATTACCAACTCTATGACTCCACACCCCCACCACCATTCACAGAGCAACAGGCACTAGGGTGTGCCTTGTGGTCATCGGGCCTAACTCTCACCACATTCCATGTGTAAACAAGTTGAGATGGTACAGTATAGGAGAATAGGGTGTGAGTTAGGCCCAAAGATCCCAAGTCACACCCCGGCACCTGTTGGTTTGTGGATGGTGGGGGAGGGGGTGTGGGGGGAGGGTTGCTAACCCTAACATCGAATTTATAGACTTTTGTTGGTATGGAATCAACCCTAACTGATGCACTAATGGAGTTTTTTTAAATGAATTTCCTTTTTTTTTGAGAAAGTGAAATGTTACTCATATGGTATCCATAAGTAGGAGCGCAGGACCTCTGGGCCCTGTGCTCCCAACCACCCATCAGTGTAGAGGCATAGTGCCTGAGGGCCCTGTGCTCCCAGTATTGCAAGATATTATTCATGGGTGGGAGCACAGGGACCTCTGGGCCCTGTACTCCCACCTACCTATAGGTATAGAAACATAGCACAGGAGGAACTCTGTGTTTTTAGTTTTGCATAATCATATCAATAGGTTGAAGCGGAGCCCCTCAAGGCCCTGCACTCCCACCCACCCATGAGTGTAGAGGCATAGTGTAGGAAGGCCCATTGTTCCCAGTTTAACATAAATAGTATGCATAGGTGGGAGTGCAGGCCAGCACTCCAACCTACCCACAAGTACAGACACATAGCAGAGGCCTAGAAGCATTCCAAGTAACCCTTGAAACACTTATTTGGAAATATCTCAGTAACCACAGAAAATACAGAAAAAATTATTTCACAGTTGTATTCATGACATTGCCACCTCCATGTGTGCTAAAGGTGTACTAAGCTGTGCTTAGCAAAAGATCAGTATCTCAAACCATTATCGAGATATAGGAACCAAAATGCTCCATGAATGCTACAATGTTATCCTACAGGAATATTCTCAACTTCAGAGTGCTGTAACTCTGGAACATGTATAAAGTTTTGCACCAAACCAGCCAAAGGCACATCTGTAGTATAAGGGCTTGCCACCCCTGCAAAATTTCAACCCAAAAGCCCAATCCATGTAGTAGCAGTGAGGGACCAAAGAAACTGTTGTTTTGGCAGATGCCACAGTGTAATCCTATGGGAGAAATTCACAAGTTCAGAGTACTGTAACTTTGGAACTGATGTAAATGTTTTCACCACCTGCACAGGGCACATATGTGCTGTAAGGGTTTGCAGTTCTGCAAACTTCAGCTCAAAAGTCCAAACCATGTAGTGGTGGTGAGGTGGCAAAGAAACTATGATTTTGGAGATGGTACTGTCACAAACTGCAAAAATATGTCACAAATTACGAAAGTACGGTGTGAGACTTTCACAAATTTGCAAAAGCTTCATACTTGTACTGTCACAAATTGTGACAGTAAAAATGGCCAGATCAAAATAAACATATTTCTGGATATTTTTTTTTAAATTGTGATGCATGAATGTTATTCCTATGACCCCGTGTAGGTAAACACAACAGCTGGTATTTACCTAGGGGAAGTAGTTTTTAAACTATAATGTTTTTTCTCCACTGCTAACTGAAAGCAGCAGCATGACAGTACAGAGGGTTCAGTATATGCAACAGTAAAACATGCTGTCATGGACAATTCTGTCACTGTCGCATGGAGCATGTATTTTTTTCCCATAGGATATAATGGGGAAACTTTAAAGTGTAATAACTTTTGAAAGGATTCATATTTTTTCACCAAATCTGCAAAAGGCACTTCCCTGATCCAGTCTCCACCCTAAAAATTTCAGAGCAGACGGACAAACAAGCAAACATTTTTTGATGCTTCGCAGCTCTGCAACCACAAATATGAATGAAACAAAAATTTCCAGATCTATGGTATGATACCGCACATGCCAAATTTCAGTCAAATCAGACACATGGTTGCAAAGTTATTAAAGTGCAAAATTTGGTGTTTAATATAGAAGTGGCTGTGCAACCCTAACTATACCTGCCCTACTGGGAAGGTATAATATTTCGAGATAGGAAACTATTTCATTGTATATCAATAATGGACAGACAAGCAACCCAGTAAATCATGTTGTAATCTTAATTACAGAAACAATGCAAGGCAAATTTACAAACAAGGCATCAAATCTCCAGAATATACAAAACAGTCAGAGTTATTCAAACTGAAATGGGTAGGTATCCAACAGAGATGGCAAATAAAATATTATAAATTGCCTCCTGAGGTACTCTGGAAACAGATTTCAACTAATGCTCATCATCTATCAAACTAGAGAGTCTATGAGTGGTTGCTTGAAAAGTTGCTATTATTTTTTGTTTAATTTTCAATATCGTATGAGAGTGCGACAAAATATATTTTAGGAAATACTCAAGTGTTTCTATTGTACAGAGAACTGCCCAACATAAATGTTGAGTATGCAGTAGCAATCTGAAAAAATATTTGAAGTGCTGGGTGAGAGGAGGACACGAGGAACATTTTAGGAATTCATATCAACATTTCATTGTTGTACAATCAACATTTTTAATAATGTTTATGAATGAATAAGGAAGAAATAAAATAAACAATTTGCAATATAATAATTTGCTAGGTGGCTGTTAACATGATTACCTGACAAAAATACAAAGAAATAAAACATTGTTTTGCCTGTCAATGTAACAAAGAAACATTATTACTAGTCATTCTAAGCAGAAGGAATGGTGGTGCATGTTGAATAGAATGGATCATATGGAGCAGCTGACATGCATTGTGAGATTGAAGAAGAAAGTCTTTGACAACTAATGGGCTCTATGAGTTGTATTTATCATCTCAAGAATGGGCACTGTGCTGCCTTGACAATCTTTGTAGTCTAATTCCCTCTGGAACCCAATATGGAGTCATTGGGCAAAGGGATGGGGATTGCTGGCCAGAATGCAGATGCCACAGTGGTCAGTCCCCTAGGTACCAGTGATCACCATAAAATATTGTTCAAAATAAAGATAGGAGCAGATGCAGACCATATGAGGATAGTGTCCTGGACTTTAGGTTGGCAGATCTGAAAGAAATGGGAGACTGTCACAGAAACTGCCTCAGGGGATGGGGATTGTCAATGAGTGGTACAGTAACAGTGTGGAAACATAAGGGAAGCCATAATTAAAGCAACCAACGTCTGTATGAAGAAAGTGAGTGAACACAGGCATAACTGGATCTGGCCAGTGCCGATAGGGCTGCAGCTGATGAATTTGGGGGCAAAAATATTGTAAATTACCAAAGTTTCAAGCCTGCATTTGCAAAATGTAACATACGCTCATAATTTGTTCTTTTATTTTATTGTTACACCAAATTTTCAACATAGCCTTGCTATGACCCTTCCTCATGAAGATGGGCAGACAAAATGTTCAACTCCTGGCTTAAAGGTGATTTTACGCAGGGACTGAGAAATCAACTTTCAGGAAACAAAAAATAACACATTTTGAGCAGGAATTGGAAAATGACAACTGTCACATTCTTGAGGTGCTGTAAAGAAATGGCTATGTTAGAAATTTAGGGTAAAAATATTGAATACTGTATTACAGAACTTATGAGCCTGCAACTGTAAAATTCAACGTAGGCTCAGAACTTCTTTTTTTATATTTTTATACCAAGTTTCCAAAATTGTCTTCTTCTGACCCCACCTCATGAAGAAGGGCAGAGAAAATGTTCAACTCCTGGTCAAAAGGTGATTTCACACAGGGACTGTGAAATGACCTTTTGGGATGTAAAAAGTACATATTGGCCAGGATATGAAAAATGACAGATATCACATTCATGAGGTGCTGTAAATATAAGGCAATGTTATAAATTTGGGGTGGAAATATTGAAAATTACCAAAGTTATGAGCCTGTATTTACAAAATTCTACATAGGCTCATAACTTGATTTTTTTTTCAATATTTTTGCACCACATTTTCAAAATAGCCCTGTTATGACCCCACTTCATGAACTAGGGCAGAGAAAAAGTTCATCTCCTACTTGAAAGGTGGTTTCATGCAGAGACCACAATATCACCTTTTGGGATGTAAAAAAATGAGGTGGGATTTGAAAAATGACAGCTATCACATTCATGAGGTGCTGTAAAAATATGGCTATGTTGAAAATTTGGTGTATAAATATTGAAAAGTACCAAAGTTATGAGCCTGCATTCTCAAAATTCAATGTAGGCTCATAACTGTGTTGTTTTTCAATATTTTTACACAACATTTTCAACATAGCCTTCTTATGACGTCTCCTCATGAACAAGGGAAGAGAAAATTTCATCTCCTGCCCAAAAGGTGATTTCATGCAGGGGCTGAAAAATTACCTTTTGAAAGAGATCTGTCTAATGACTGTACCATTGTTCATGAGGTGGGGTCCCAAAGAAGGCATGTTGAAAATGTGGACCACAAATATGTAAAAATGCCCAAGTTATGGCACTAAGTTCAAAACCCCATTGAAATACATTGAACTGCATACCTGTGTCTTCAGTTTGCTTTAAAGAGTGAATATGTGTCTGCAGTCCAAAGAGAATTATGACATTGGACCCTGAGGGGTAAGTTAGGGCTTGGGGAGGTGCGTGGTGATGGGTGCTGAGTGTGAGAGTTGGGAGGGGGGTAAGGTCAGCCCACAAAAAACAACAATGGACTTTTGAAAAAAAAATCAGGACCAAGGATCCCTGATCTCAGCACTGGGAGAATTGTCATCCCCAGTGTCACAGTTATGTTTCAGTGGGGAGGGGGGATGCTCAGCAGGATGGTTGGGTGGGCTAAATTGTTATGTAATGAAAAAAAGGGACTGGCATAGTGGAGAATAAGATCATAACACTGGGGGATTGGGCACCCCCCAGTGTCATTGCTTTGTTTCTGGGAGGGGAGTTGGGGAGTTGGGTGCTGAGATGGAGGGTCAGCTGGGGGGAATTTTTATAATAAAAGAAAGTAAACAAATAAAATAGGCAGTCATGGCTGAACATGGCCCACTCCACTGTTACCAAAATGGCTTCTGCATACTTCTGTGCATGCATGACTGCTAGTGCATGTGTTGTAGAGTGTGGTAGCCATCTTGGACATAGAGAAGTGTGCCGTGCTCTGCCATGACTGCTGCCACTGTAAAATCGTGCAGTGCTGAATCAATAGGGACAAAATGGCAGACTGCTTTACAGACGTAGAAGCAACTGTGATGCAAGTCCAATATGTTGTTTGTTCAAAAGGAATGCAGAGTCCTTTTTCTCATAGCAAGAGGTCTGTAGGTCTTTTCACACTGCAGCACTACAAAGGAGACCATTATCTTCTCTAAGAAAGTGGCAAAGGTGGTAAAGGTAAAAAGGGTGGCATTCAAGAGGTATACAGAAAAATAAGTGAAGAGGACAAGGAGGTATAACAAGTAAATCTGAAGGAAACAGCAAGGCAGTGAGGGGAGCAAATGCACAGTCGGAAGAAAGGATTGCCAAAGGGTTCGCTAAAGGGGTTAAGACTTTCTTCAGATACATAAGTGAGAAGAGAAAAGCAAGGGGAGGGATAATGAGAATTAGAAGGGCAAAAAGGGGAGACTGTACAGAGAAATACAAAGAAAAAGCTGACATCCTAAACAAGTACTTCTGCTTAGTCTTCACAGTGGAGGTGTGGTGGGGGGTGCCACCAGGGAAAACAGGACTGAGATGTGGAGGTGCACACAAATCCATTTTCAGAGGAAAGACTCCTGAAGGGACTTGCAGCCCTAAAGATTAACCAAACTATGGAACTGGAAAGGATACATCATAGGGTACTGTAAATCTGAGGGAGGTGCTAGCTGCTCTACTGGCATCCTTGTTCAACAGCTAACAGGAAAGATGTGTGGTTACAGAGGCCTTGAGAATGGTGATGAGATATCTCAGCATAGGAGCTGCAGCAGAGAGGAGACTACAAACTATAAGCCAGTCAGTCTTACTTCAGTGATGGGGAAATTAATGGAAACCCTTCTGAAGGAATGACTGATAGAGTATCTTGAATTCTGCCCCATGTCTTTTTGAAGATGACATAAGCGAGAGGCGACAGACCAAAGAAGGGATAGTAAGGCTAAAAGGGGAAGGAGGGGTTTGTGAGGAAGAGGTCAAAAAAATGCAGACCTATTGAACAATTACTTTTGTTCAGTATTTACAGAGGAAGTGGTAGGTGAGAGGTCAAAGATAAGGGCAAGGGCATTAAAGGAAAGGAGGTGGACACTAGTCCTTTTATAAAGGAGATAGTCCTCAAGGAACTGACAATTAAAAGTAGACAAGGCAGAGGGACCTGATGGGGTGCACCCTAGGATATAGAGGGAGCTCAAAGAGTTGCTGGCTGCACCTCTGACAACTCTGTTCAACCTATCACTAGAAAGAAGGTAGGTTTTGGGGGACTGAAGGAGGGCAGATGTGTTTCCATTACACAAAAGTGGAAATAGGGAGGAGACAGAACATTACAGACCTGTCTGCCTGACTTCAGTAGTAGGTAAAGTAATAGAATCACTACTGAAGGAAAGGACTGGGGAATACCTTGTAACCAGTGGATTACTGGATCCAAGGCAACATAGTTCCATGAGGGGATGTCTTGCCAGGCAAACCTGATCAAGTTTTTTGACTGGGTGACCAGGGAAGTTGATCAGGGAGAAGTAGATGCGGCCTACCTGGATGTCAGTAAGGTCTTCAACACCATCCCACATGGAAGACTGGTAAACAAGCTGGGCAACATAGGACTGGGTCCAAAAGTAGTAAAATGGGTTTAGTGAAGCAATATGAGTCAGAACGTGGTGGTAAATGAGGTCCACTCTGGAGAAGGGAAGGTGACCAGCAGGGTGACACAGGGTTTAGTATTAGGCCCATTCTTCTTAAATGTCTTTATTAGCAACATTGCAGAAGGGCTAGAAGGGAAAGTATGCCTGTTTGCAGATGACAGAAAAATCTGCAACAGAGTGGACACACCCGGGGGAGGGGTGGAAAGAATGAGGGATAGAAACATAGAAACAAAGACTGTGACAGCAGATAAGGACCACTTGGCCCACCTAGTCTGCCCATTTTCCTACCTAATGGATAAGTTGCAGATCCTAGTTAACCAACAGCTTACTTTCTCCTACCCCCCACCAGGACTGCCTTATGTCTGTCCCATGCATTCTTGAATTCCCCCACTGTTCTTGACTCCACGACCTCCTCAGGGAGGCTGTTCCATGCATCCACAACCCTCTCTGTGAAAAAATACTTCCTCACATTACCTCTGAGCCGTCCCCTCTATCTTCAAATTGTGCCCCCTTGTTCTTGCACATCTCTTTTTCTGAAAGATGCTACCCTCTTGGACTTTGTTGATTCCCTTGAGGTACTTGAAAGTTTCTATCAAGTCCCTCTCTCCTTCTTTCCTCAAGGGTATAAATATTAAGCTCCTTTAGTCTTTCTTCGTATGTCTTCTGGTGCAGACCCTGCACCATTTTGGTTGCCCTCCTCTGAACAGCCTCCACTCTGTCTATGTCTTTGCGGAGATGGGGTCTCCAGAAGTGCACACAGTACTCCAGATGGGTTCTCACCAACTGTCTGTACAGAGGGATAACAACTTCCTGTTTTCTACTATTGATGCCTCTCCCTATGCATCCCAGTATCCCCCCAGCATTCCTTACTGCCTTTTCACATTGCGTGACCACCTTTAGGTCATCTAATATATTTACCCCCAGTTCCCTTTCCATTTTTACTGTTTTCAGTATCTCACCCCCCATTGTGTACTCTTCCCCTGGGTTTTTGTTTCCCAGGTGCATTACCTTGCACTTCTTTGCATTGACTCTGAGCTGCTATACATCTGACCATTCCTCCAACCTTGCCAAGTCCCTTTTCATCCTTTCCACTCCATCCTGTGTATCAACCCTGTTGCAGATCTTTGTGACGTCTGCAAAGAGACATACTTTTCCTTCCAGTTCCTCTGCAATGTCACTTATAAAGACTAAAAAGGACCGGTCCTAGTACTGAACCCTGCAGTACCCCGCTAGTAACCCTCCTTTCTTCACTGTGGACTCCATTTACTACTACCCTTTGCGTCTTGTTGTCTAGCCAATTTTTTATCCAGGCTACCACCTTGGGACCCACTCCAAGGCTGGCTAACTTGTGTGTTAATCTTTTGTGTGGGACTGTATCAAATGCCTTGCTAAAATCTAGATAGGGCATGTCCACAGCCCCTCCCTGGTCTACTACTTTGGTCACCCAGTCAAAGAAATCTATTAGATTCATCTGATATGACCTTTCCATCATGAATCCATGCTGTCTTGGGTTCTGTTCCCCACTGGCCTCTAGGTACTCAATAGTTCATTCCTTCAGAAGTGATTCCATCATTTTCCCTACCTCTGAGGTCAAACTAACTGGTCTGTAGTTTCCTGCCTCTGTCCTGCTCCCACTTTTGTGAAGAGGAATCACATCCACTCTCCTCCAGTCCTCAGGTACCACCCCATCCTCCCATGATTTGTTAAAGAGAGTAGGCAGCAGTGTCACTAGTTCTACCCTTAGTTCCTTCAGAATTCTTGGGTAAATCCCATCAGGCCACATTGCTTTGTCCAACTTCAAATTTATTAATTCTTTCAGAACCCTTTCTTCTGTAAATGGACTGGTATTGACCCCCGTCTTCAGAGTGTTTCTCTTGTTTGGTTTAGGTACCTCCCCCTCCTCTTCCTTTGTGAATACTGAACAGAAATATTCGTTCAGTATCCCTGCTTTTTCCCTGTCACCCTCTACCCACATTCCCTCCCCTTTATTAAGCCTCAGTATCCCTCCTTTGGTCTTTCTTTGCTCCCTAATGTACATATAAAAGGTCTTACCCCCCCTTTTTAACATAGTTGGCTATCCTTTCCTCGATTTGGGCCTTTGCTATTCTGACTGCCTTCCCATCCTCTTTCTGCTTTAACTGATAAAGTTCTCTGTCCTGCTCCTTCTGTGTTTCCTTATCTTTCCTGAATGTTATCCTTTTCTCCTTAACCTTCCCTGCCACCTCTTTTGAGAACCATAGCGTTTTTTTCCTTCATTGTGTTTTGTAGATTTGCTTCTCTCAAAGGCTTGTTGCCTTTGTGATGGCTATTTTGATTACTCCCCATTGTTCCTGCACCCCTCTTTCTTGCCAGTTTGCTAGTGCTTTTCTGAGGCTCCCTCTCATTTTCCCAAAGTCAGCCCTCCTGAAGTCCAATACTCTTGCTTTTGTATGGCTTGATTGTATGGCTGTGTTTATCGTGAACCACACTGTTTGGTGGTCGCTTGTTCCCAGATGGCTACCCACTTCTAAATCTGAGATTATTTCTCCATCCCCATTTGAGAGTACCAGGTCCAAGATTGCTCCCTCCTGAGTGGGTTCCAATACTAGCTGTCTGAGGCATGCCACCTGTAGGGCATCAGGAATGACCATGCTCTTGGATGTGCCTGCAGCAAAGGTGCTCCAGTTAACATCTGTCATATTCAGGTCTCCCATCAACAATATTTCCCCTTTTTCTGCCATTCTAAGGAAGCTTTCTTTCATTTCCTTGCCCATTACCTCCCCCTGAGATGGGAGTCTGTATGCAACCCCATGCGGACTGTGGTGCCATTTCCTGTCTCCAGGGTGACCCAGAGTGCCTCATCTGCTCCCTGCTTACTCTTTAATTCTGTTGCTTTGATCCCTTCCTTTACATAGAGAGCTACTCCTCCTCCTCTTTTACCCTCCCTGTCCCTCCTGTAGATTGTGTATCCTGGTATGTTGACATCCCAGTCATGGTTCTCTGTGTACCATGTTTCTGTGATTGCCACAATATCCAGGCAACCCTCTTCCATCAAGGCCACTAGTTCAGGAAGCTTGTTACACAGACTACAGGCATTGGTGCTCATCACCCTCCACTTTTTGATGGCCTTACCCCTTTTAGCCCCATTCCTGTCCTTACTGCCTTTGCCTTTTTTTACATTTACCGCTGTCCTTCTCCCTAATGACTTCTCTACCTTGGTGTTTACCTCACTAATTACCGTGTTTTGTGTAGGGAGGTTGGGATTTCCCTACTCCTTTTCAGTGCCTCCCCCCTTGGCTAGTTTAAATGCTTGCCAATGAAGCATTTAAACCTCTCACCTAGGATCCTGGCTCCCCCCTGGACAGATGCAGACCATCGCACCAGTATAGGTCTGCATCCTTCCAGGTGGCTCCCCAGTCCCCAGTGAAGCCAAAACCCTGAGATCCACACCAGTTTTTCAACCATTTATTGAATTCCCTGGTGAGGAGTACCCTAGCATCACCCTTGCCATAAACAGGCAACACCTCCATGAAGGTTACTGTATGTGCTACTCGTCTAAGGCCCCTCCCCAACTCTACAAACTCCTCTTGCACTGCTCTGATCCCATTCCTAGCCAGATCATTTGTCCCTAGGTGGACAATGACATCCAGCTCCCTCCCTCATGCAGCTGCTCCCACGATCCTGAGGATTCACTTCCTGTCCCTCCAAGCCGTGGCACCAGGCAGGCACCTTACCTCCCTCTCCCCTTCCTCCCCAATTTCTACCCCCTAATGAGTGACTCCCCCACCAGGAGTTGTTTCCTTCCCATGTGGGGTCCCATGCCACCCTCCTGTGAGTCTCCTTTGTGAAGGTTCCCAGCATCCTCCTTTGTCTCCGCCGCAGGTGCCTCCATAGAGGAACCACTATCCACCAGAAGAGTGAATGAATTGTGGAGAGATACAGCTGGAGGGATGCAACTCTGTTCCACCACTCTCTCCCTTCATGAGCCCACCCTGGTCCAGCCTCTCCTCTTTCTTGGCAACCTCTGAGGTAGTGGCATTGGCCCTGGTGGTCCCTGGGTGGGGAGGAGGTTTCACGAATCCTAGCCAGATCAGCCTGCAGATGGGCAACCTCCTTCCTCAGACCAGAGAGGTGCTTGCCAATAGGGCAGCATTGCAGCCTCCAGAATGTCTCCTGGAACACTGCTGCCCCACAGCCATTGCACTGCACCACTCCTATAGTGTCTTATTTTCTGTCCCCTCTCCTGTTTCTCTGTATGCTTACTCTCTGCTCTCCTTACAACTCTCACCCTTCCTGTTCTGGGACAGCAACTTCCTATATTCTTCAGTAGCCTCCTTCTTCCTTGCTCAGTGTCAGACCACCACCAGCTGGGGGGGGGGGAGTGAGCTACTTTTTTCCTTTAGGATTGACAAAACCAATGTTTCTCTATCATCCTTCCATTCCTACTGCCAAACAGGAAGTTCCTATTGACAATCAAATCCAGTGGCTATAAAAGTAGAACTGGCTTGGGGTGGGTAGGTGGAGGGGTGGGATGGTGGTCAATTAGTAAGAAAAAAACGCTAGTAACAGGAAGTTGTAATTTGAGTCACCTGCTTTTATAGTGTCTAAGCCACACCCCCAATTAAGCTCTCTATCTCTCTCCTCCTACTGGTTTAGCAAAGTAAGTTGATACAGTACCCTTCATAGCACAGAACACACACTGACTTTTTTATTTTTAACCCTAAATAAGACCCCTTCTACTTCTAATAAAGTATCTGTCTGCTTAATCTCAACAGACACTGACTTCTGCTGAGATATAAGTCTTAAATTAATAAGAAAATGTAGCTTCTTTTAGTTAGCTGCTTTCTGCTCTACAAGCAAGGCTAGCAACAGGAAGTTGCAATTTGAGTCATCTGCTTTTATAGTGTCTAGGCCACACCCCCAATTAAGCTCTCTCTCCTCCTACTGGTTTAGCAAAGTTAGTTGATACAGTACCCTTCACAGCACAGAACACACACTGGCTTTCTTTCTTTTCTTTCTTTTTTTAAATCTAAATAAGATCCCTTCTACTTCTAATAAAGTATATGTCTGCAAAATCTCAACAGACACTGACTCCTGCTGAGATATAAGTTTTAAATTAATAAGAAAATGTAGCTTCTTTTAGTTAGCTGCTTTCTGCTCTACAAGCAAGGCTAGCAACAGGGATGATCTGAAAAAGCTGGAAGAATGGTCAAGGGAATGGCAACTGGGTTAACATGCAAAAAAGTGCAAAATCATGCACTTGGGGCACAGAAATGGAGGGGCAATATATCAATTGAGTGGGGAGGTATTAGCAACCACAAAACAAGAACATGACCTAGGGTAGTCATTTCTGATGACCTAAAGGTAACCAAGCAGTGTGATAAGGCAGTGGGAAAGGCTAGTAGGATGCTCGGGTGCATAAGAAGGGGCATCACCAGCAGAAAGATTGAGGTACTATTTCCCCTGTAGAGATCACTGGTAAGACTCCACCTCAAGTACTATGTCCAGTTCTGGAGTTCCCACCTCTGGAAGGACATATATAGGATGGAGTCCATACAAAGGAGAGCTACCAAAATGGTGCAGGGACTGCTTAAAAAACCCTATGAGGAAAGTCTCAGAGAACTAAATATGAACTCTCTGGAAGAAAGGAGAGAAGGGGGAATATGATAGAAACATTTAAATACCTCACAGGTATTAATAAGGTACGGATAGGTAACATTTTCCATAGAAAAAGATGCTCCAGGACAAGGGGTCATGCTATGAAGCTGGGGGGGGAACTCAAAGGAGATGTGAGAAAGTACTTCTTCACTGAGAGGATGGTGGATGCCTGGAACAGCCTCCCAGCAGAGGTGGTGGGTGCTAAAATAGTAACAGGATTCAAGCATGTATGGGATAGACACAAGGGAACCTTAGAAGTAAGGCAAGGGATGGAGAAGATTGAAGATCGAGTAGTGTCTGTGGTAGGACAGTAGGTAGAGAATGTAGGGCAGCCTAGGTGGGCCAAGAAGTCCTTATCTGCTGACAACTTCAATGTTTCTATATTTCTATATCAACATCTGCAATAGGGTGGACAACCAGGAGGAGGTTAAAAGAATGCACAGAGATCTTGGGAAACTTAGGGAGTGATCAAAAGCATTGCAGTTGGGATTCAATGCCAAAAAGTGCAAAATCATGCACCTTGGGCATAGGAACTCAGCAGTTGAGTATATGAAGTGGGGAGGTATTAACAATCACTAGACAGGAAAGTGATCTTTTGATTATCATAACTGAGAACCTTAAAGTTGCAGGGCAGTGTGAAAAGGCAGTGGGTAGGGCTGGTGGGATACTATGGGGCATAGGGAGGGGTATCTGCAGCAGGAGAAGGAAGGTGGTGTTACCACTGTATCACTTGCTGGTAAGACTGAACCTGGAGTACTGTGTCTAGTTCTGGAGAATGCACCTCAGAATGGATACAGGCAGGGTGAAGGTTGGCAAGAGGAGGGCAAATGAGGAGCATCTCAAAAGTCATGATAACTTTTGGCACAGGGCCAATGAATCAAGCAAACCTGCTGACAGGCAGGCATACAGAGCTGCTCAGAACAGCTGCACCTGGGCTATTCAAAAGGCAGAAGCCAAACACTACTGAGCCACCCTAATCACCTCCAGGGGCTCATCATGCAAGTTCTGAGACAACATAAAGTCCCTAAATGGAAAAACACACATGCTGACCCCTTCCCAAATTGCATCTAAGGGACTGGTCACCATAGACCCTAAGGAGATTGCCAACACACTCAATGACAACTTTACTGATCTAAGCTGCATTCTCCCCCCAAACTTCTTTGACCCAGTACCCGCTCCTGACCCCCACCACCACCACCAATGGCCACCTTTCTATCTCTGTGTTATCTCCACCTCGGAAGCAAGGCCATACCTAGCCAAAGCCCTGAATGGTACTAGCCTCCTGAATGACCCAATTGACATCAAACTCCTCCGTCTGGCACTGGATGTGCTGATTACCCCGCTCACTGACCTCCTGAACTGCTCCCTATGCCTTGGTCAGTTTCCCACAGCCTGGAAGAATGCAGTTGTTACACCAATCCACAAAGACAGTGACCTTCTAACACTGGGAAACTTCCAACCAAACTCCAATCTCCCCCCACTGTCCAAAGTGCTAGAAAAAGTTGTAGCAGATCAACTAATTGACTACCTTAAAACCCATGACCTACTCTGCAAAGAACAGCATGGTTTCTGTGCTGGGCATAGTACCACCATGGCCCTGCTAGAATTCTCAAACTACATACAAACTGCTCTGGATAGAGGGCACATCGTAGGGACCATGTTCATAGACCTATCCAAGGCCTGTGACATGGTCAGTCACCCCCTCCTACTAAATTCTCTCCTCTTAATAGGGTTCTCACAAGGGCCCTTGAACTGGTTTACTAGCTATCTGTCTTCTAGGTCCCAGTTTGTGTGGATAAATAACACAGTCTCCTGCTCTCATCCTATCCACTCAGGAGTCCTGCTGGGATCCATTCTAGGGCCCCTGCTTTTTAACATATTCTTGAATGCAATTCCCACTGCCTGCCCCAAAAAGATCCTCCTTTACGCGGACACCACCATCATCTGTGCCTTCCACACCAACCCAACCAAAATTCAGGCCTCACTCCAGGATGTGTTCAGCCAAGCTGAACTCTGGTTTGCCAAGTATAGACTAGTCATGAACCTGAAAAAAAACAAGACCCTACTTTTCACACATCACCAAAGCAAATTAAGAAATGCCCAATTGCATATTCAAGCACAGTCACGATACACCCTGGAGCAGGTCTCATCCTATAAGTATCTAGGGGTTGTATTTTACTCTGCCCTCTCCTTCCATGCACACATCAACACCCTCACATCCACTACCAATGCACGCATTGGTCTCCTATATTGCCATAAGGACTGCCTTATGCCAGAAGCCCTGAGACCAGCCATAACGTCCTCAGTAATGTCTCTAATCGACTATGGGTTGCTAGTCTATGCTGCTGCAGATGCAACAGCTATCGGTAAAATAAAAGTGGTCATTAACAAAGCCTGCAGGATCTTAACTGCTGCAGACCACATGACACACTCATGCATGCTCTGTTCCATTGCCCAGATCCTGAACTTTGACGAAAGGGTCCACTACCAGTCCTGCCTCTTGACCAAAACATACCTCCTTATCTTGACCCCCCTGACCTATCTGCCTCCCTAATCTCCTCTTCCCCCACAGAGTACACACACAGCTTGACCAAAGCAGCACTGGCCATTCCCAGAGTCAGAACAACACTCATCCAAAGGTCTTTTCTGGTCAGGGCTCCCTCCTACTCAAACGCCCTCCCGCCATCGGTCTCTAACCATCAAAAACTTGGTCCCTTAAAAAAGGCACTCAAGATCCACCTCCTTGCCACCCGCACCTGCACCTGCACACTCTAAGTCCACCACCAGTGCCTTCACCAGCTGCTCAGAACAGCCACACAACCTTTTTCACAGTCAATGGCCTGCAATTTTTACTCAGGCACTCAGACAAAGTCTCCCAACAGACTGCTCTTGAATTTGCACTACCTGTCTCCCCTAACTTACCCAGCTTACTTAGCTCCAGCAAAGCACAGTAGGCATGTGCACTGTCCCCTGATTCACTCTCTGGCCACTAACTAACCTCTTACTGTTAGATTTATCCTATGCACTGTCAACAGCCACAACAATGTATTAGACATCCTTGTAAACTGGCCAGGATATCCTTGTAAAATGATCATGCTGTAACCGGAAGTCAAAGTGCCCTAGCACTGTACCTTGTATCGTACTGTGTTCTGTGTTGCCCATAGCCTACAGCCTCAACTCTGTATTAGACATCCCAGTATACTGTTTCATGATGCAACCTTGCCATCAAACTGCTCTGGCATTGTATATTGTATCGTACTGTCTATTGTATTTACCTATGTCTGTATCGTGTATTGACGTGAAACCTTTGGAAATGAGTCTCTAACTCAAAGGTTGTAATTCCAAGATTTTAAATAAATAAATAAACTAATATTGTCCATGGGTTGCATGAGAACTCTATGAGGAGAGACTGAGGGATCGCAACATGTACACCCTGACAGAGAGGAGAGGAGAGAGAGAGCATTGACATGATAGAGACCTACAAGAACCTCACAGGGGTGAGCAGGGTGTAGGAGGTGTCTCTTTCATATGAGAAAGAGCACCAGGACCAGGGGACATGCAATGAATCTCGGAGGGACTCAATATAGATGTGAGGATATATATCTTCACTGAAAGGGTGGTAGATGCCTAAAACAGAATGGGTGTAGAGAGAGCAGCAAATGGATTCATACCAGTTGCAGAGGGCATGGAATAAACATGGGGGGCCTCCATGGTATGAGCTAGCCTAACGCATCCATATGGGGATGCATACAGGGCTTTAAGGACTGAGTCCTTTGAGTAACTTATCTTTATGGAATTGTTTTGTGGTACCTGCCCACGTGTGGAATTTTCTTGCAAATTCCAGATGCTGAGACTCCTAATTTCTGCATTTATTCCTGCCTGCATTGTTGACTTAAATAGAATATTAAATTAAAAAAGCTCACTTACCTTTTTTTTAAATGAAAGAACAACATAAAAGACCATCACATAAATTTAGTCTGAAGTTTGGACCTTACTAGCCTGACTGAGGCTCCAGTGTCACTTATTATAAGTGACTCCTAATACTAAGCATATCCTAAGTAAACTGCATCTTTTTCTCAACTTCCAGCATGACTTTGAATGGTGATTTCTGAAGCAGTATTGTCCGATGAACATAATCTTTATACTGTTACAAAGCTGTAAATTGTAGCTTGAATATATAAAAATTATGTTCATAGGTTAATGTTTCTTTAGACATCTGCCTTCAAAATCATGCAAGGAATTGAGAAAATGACACCAATTACTGAGACAAATGTGCTTACTATATTTGGCATCCAGATCAGGAGACAGGTATTCCCCACTCCCCTCCCCAACAAAATAGAAACAAAACAAACAAACACTTGTTCTGAGTTAACTGACTTAATTGGAAGATAATGAAGATGGCCCAGGCAAACGTTATGCCATTGAAAAAATAACTCATTGGCTGAGCAGAACACAGACATTTCTGATTATGCAATCTTGCAGAGTATAAAAGAAGCAAGTCTGAGGGTGGACCAAATTCTATATTCTGGAAATTATTTTTAGATAGGATGGGTGAGTGGTTGATGGGGGTATTGTTAATTTTGAATAGGGTGGCAGCACTATGATCCTTTAGGTACTGACCTGCTCAGATTTTTCATTTCAATTTAAATGGGTCACACACCAACAATTGCAAAGGAAACCATGACAGCTTCTCTCCTTAACGTACATGCATTAAATTGTCACTTTGAATGCTCACGGACTAAAGTGGGGGTTGGGCTTCAGCTTCCCTGCACCCACTGGCTTCAGTACCTATGCTCGTAAAGGCACCCTAGTAAGTGTTTTTCCAGTTTGTAGTGTTATTAATTTAAAATCAATATCCTAATTATAAAACAGTACCATCAACAATAAAAGTGAATTTGTAGAACTCAGAGCTTTAGTCATGATCATTTAGAACTGTTTTATTCTGAGACCTTTTAACAGTGTTGTCCAAAACAGTATCAAACTTAACAAATAATACGTGTTGACAAGCTGTGGGAAGAAAAGTTAATGCAGTATTAAATTATTCAATGTTCCTACTACCTAAGCAACTTCAGTTACAATCTAAAAAGCAATAAGAAGACTAAAGGAAAAACTTATAAAACCATAATACCTACAGAATTTTCTGCAAGTTTAAAATTTGCTTTAAATCCATTTAACTGTGCTATTTCTTTATCACAACTTGATCCCAATGTTGGTTTTCCTTTTGTGCAATAGCATGTCGGCAGCAGGCAGCTCCCACAATGAAGCCTTATGAATATCATATTATCAGTGAGATTACTGTAATTTATGGTTGCCCTAGCACCTGGTGTTTTCACAAGTTATCTCAAATTCATTGGTGACCATTTTAAATTGCCATGTCTTTGATGCCAGAATAATGGTTCTACTCAACTGTTGAAGTGATTTTCCAGCTCTCTGCAAAACAGTAACAGTTCGCCTCATAAGGACATAAATCTTGTAATATTCTGAAAAACAAAAATTGACTTTCAGGGCATTCATTTTATTATTAAAGACATTTTCAGGATACTAGGCTATTTGCCTGTTAGAGTTCATCTGTCCCTGCTGGTTTTTCTCCCTTGAAGTCTAAATCCTCTGATGCGATATTATAACCTGTTGCTGCCAGACTGAATCTCATTCACAAAGCAGAGGATTGTGACTCGAGGCAGAAAAAGCAGTAGGGATTTTAACATCTAAAGGCAAAAGAGCTTATTTTCATGTAAATGTCTTTAATTATTAAAAAAAAAAGAATGTCCAAAAATTCAAATTGGGTGGAGGTGATTTTATATAACTGAGTTCTGATGATGCCGACTGTGATTTTTTTTGTTGGAAATTATAAAATCCCATTAAATACTGTAGCCTGGAATGGAAAAGAAAAGAAATTTGTTGATGTGTAGTGTATGTATTTCAATGCCTAGTGTATTTATTTCAGTATATAGTATATGCAGATTTTTTTTAATATATAGTGTGTTACTATATATAGTGTATTTGTTTCAGAAGATATTATATGTGGATTTTTCAGCCTGTGGTGTATGTATCACAGTAAATAGTATATGTGTTTCAGTTTCTTAGTGCATGTGGCTTTTCAGTATTTGATATGTGTATTTCAGCAGGTAGTATATTTATTTCACCATATAATGTACTGTATGTGTCTCACTATATGACATATGTATTTCAGTATATAGTGTATGCATTTCACTATATGACATATGAATTTCACTACATAGTGTACGTGATTCACTACATAGTGCATGTGTTTCAATATATGATGTATATATTTCACTATATGTTGTATGTATTTCACTATTGTATGCATTTTACTATATAGTGTATATGGCCAGAGACAATAGACAAAGGTCATATAGTGAAATGCATACACTATATTCTGAAATGCATATGTCAGTCAGTGAGACACATACAGTACTTACTGATCCTCTTACCATGGTGTTTAATGCCTCTTTAAAATCAGGAGTATTTCCAAACGCATGGAAGTCAGCTAACGTAACGCCTGTCTTTAAAGCGGGAAAAAAATCCAAACATCCAACTACAGACCTATATCCATCCTTCCTTCCCTTTTGAAAGTACTCAAAAAAATTATCTTGAAGCAGCTTACTGAATACCTTGATAACCATAACCTACTCTGTCCGCAACAGTACGGCTTCCATAAAAAGCATCCAACACTCACTGCTCTAGTTGATTATTCATCCCAACTATGTAACACCTTGGATAGTGGTCAGGCAGTTGGATCAGTCTTCATTGACCTCAAGAAGGCTTTCAACTCTGTTAATCACAACCAGCTCCTAAGTTGCCTTCTGTCTACAGGTCTATCCCCAGACACGGTACTATGGTTTGGCAGCTACCTTTCTATCAGATCACAATGAGTCAAAATTGGTGATACCCTATCCGCTGCTAAAGAGGTGCACCTCAGGATTCCACAGGAGTCAATCCTTGGTCCTCTATTCTTTAGCCTCTTCATCAACTGTGCCCCAATAGCTTGCTCAGCAAGCACAGTTCTCTATGCTGATGGTGCAGCAATCTCAGCCGCTGGCAAAGACCAACAATCCATCACAACTGAACTCCAAAGCAGCTTCCATAAACTTGAATTTTGGTTTATGGAAAACAAGCTACTACTAAACATCAAAAAAACAAAGCGTATGCTCTTCCCAAAGCAAAAAGAAATACCTGTTCCAGCATATTTATAACCAAAAGGGTGAAATCCTAGACCAAGTATCTAACTTCAAATTACCTTTGATGACATTCTCACCTTTTCAAACCACATTGACTCTGTCATCAAGACTGCAAACATAAAATTTGGTGTACTTTATCATCACAGACATTCAGTGACACCGAATGCACTCAAACTAGCCACCAGTAGCTAATACTTTCTACCATTGACTATGGGTTGCCTATATATGGGGCAGGCACCAAACCTGCTCTTAGCAGGATCAACACTTTCCTCAATATGGCCTGTCATCTTACTTTGGGGGCAACTCTTGACACCCACACCTGCTCACTGTACACTGAAACTGGGTGGCTCCCACTCCATCTTAGAGGGTAATACGAAACCTGCCTACTTCTAAAAAAAGTACTACTTGGACTGACATCCCCCACACTGGGCGGACACTTTAAAGTAGCCGTACCAATGAAATCTACCCATAGTGCAGTCACTGACAAGATGGTGATTCCCTTCAAAAGGTCAAAACTTACCCAGAACTCCATCCTGTATCAAGGTCCAAAATGGTACAATGAACTACCTGCTGTCCTCACTGACACTACCAAGATTAGTACCTTCAAAGCTGGGCTCAAATCTCTCCTTGACTCTAAAATGAATTATACTGTACTTGCCTGTGCTAATGTGATAGTACCTCGCCCCCAGTTTTCCATTTACCTACCCTCCTCTACATCTTACAGCTATATACCACTTTTTTCTTAACCCACTACCCTACCCCCAATTACCTGATGATGGCCTCACTTGGTTGAAAGCTCCATCTCTCTCTCACCTGAGACAATGTCACCTGCCTGCATTAATGTGATATTACCTTGCCCCCAGTTTTCCATTTACCTATCCCCCTCTACATCTTTCAGCTATATACCACTTTTTTCATAACCTGCTCCCCTACCCCAGTTACCCGATGATGGCCTCACTTGGTTAAAAGTTCCACCTCTCTCCCACCTCAGACAATGCTACCTTCGACTGATCCCCTCCAATTCTTTCTTATCTAATCAGTCTATCTGTTAATATTTACTAATGCGATGTGTATATGTTCAAATTTTACTATTACTGCCTGTGAATATGCTTCAATGTTTTTTTTTCTCTTTCTTTCTCTGCAAACTTTGTATTTTTGTAATGTTTGTTCAACACTGACATGAAACCTCTGAGAACGAGTCCTTGACTCAAAGGTATTAATCACAAACTGAAATAAATAAATAAAATAAAAAAGGTAAAAGAGTCAAACTAAACCATGAAGGGGAAATGAAAGAAGGCGATTAGAAGAATGCAGATTTTTTAAATGAATACTTCTGCTCAGCATGTACACTGAAGGTGGTGAGACCACACCCAGGGTGTGAATTCTTGCCAGGGGAGTGGCTATGTATCACAGATGGGGAGATAACAGTGCAGAGAGCTCAGGATCCTAAATGTCTATAAGTCAACTGGCAAGGATGGTATGCACACTATGGTGCTAAGGAACATTGCTTGGTTCCTGATAGAACCATTAACTGACCTCTTTAACTACTCCATGAAAACAGAGGAGGTTCTTGCAGTTTAAAGGGAGGGAACTGTTGCCCTACTCTACAAGATTAGAGAGGACCACGAGAAATACAGACCAGTTAATTTTACCCTGATACTGGGGAAAATGCAAGACACCATTATAAAAAAGCATATAATGGAACAGCTAGATGCCAACAGGCTCCAGGACAAGCAGTAGAATAGTTTTGTGTCAGGAGATCATTCTAGACAATACTGATAGACTCTTTATTTATTTATTTAATAATTCCCTCCTCAGCTGGGGGGGGTGTTACCTATGGTTCCCCCCTTATCCATCTGGCCCCATGCTAATCCCAGTACCTGTACTCGACCCCCTTCTCTATTCCTCTCATCAGTTGCTTCACAGCAGGTACAGTATGTACCCCACCACTGAAGAAGCAGAGGGTCCGGATCTCAAAGGAGCATCTCGAGTCAGAGTGCTGTGGCGCCGATGGTCCAGACTTCATCTGGCACACTGGAGGATTTTTCCCCAATGCCCCCATCCCACAGCATGGGTGTGCAATGGCATCAATGATGCTGTGATGTGCGCTTCCATGCACTGCACGTCAGACACCATCCATGCTGTCCCCACAGTGCACTGCCACTTGCACAGACCCCCAGCCACCACCAGGAGCCAGCACAGCTGTGGTTGTCCCACCTACCCACCCTGGAAGAGGACAGCAGTCCCTGGGATGCACAATCCTTCCTCCCCCCAGCCGACCCTCCGACACCCGAGGTCACTGCCAACTCCAGGTCATCGGTGTGGCACGAGATGTGGCATCCAGCACCTCAGACCTCAGTGTCACCGGGCCGGCTGATAGACTGTTTTGATTGGGTCACCAAGGTACTTAATAAGGGCCAAGCAGTAGACATACTATGTTAGAACTTTAGCAAGGCCTTCATCTCTGTACCACATCTGAGATGTGTGAAAAACCTGAGTGATCTGAGACAAGTTAATTAGGTGGATTAGTAACTGACTGGGAAAAGAACATGGAGGGTAGTTGTGAACAGGAAATACTCAGGTATTAGAGAGCTCACTAATGGTATGCCACAGGGGTCAGTACTGAGACAGTCCTTTTTAATACATTTATCTCCTCCAGTTGATGTCATCACTAGGCTTGACACAAGTAGTTACTTTTGAGATCTATCACCGTGGCCATATGCTCAACCTGGTGTTCTTACTTGGGATTGAGGTAACTAACCTCAAGACTGAACAGGTAATTTGGAATGATCATTGCATGGTGAAGTTCTTGTTTGGGGCCCCCCCCCGAAAGTCCCTCCCCTGTTGAGATGGTTAGCTTTCACCCTTTGAGGGGATTGGCACCAGAGGGACTTTTGGTGGTAGCTGACTTATCTAGAGTAGACACTGCATGTGTGATTGGCATGGGCTAGGTGGTGGCGACCTATAACAAGGTGTTTCTGAAGCATTCTATGCCATTGCACTAGTCCATATATGACCCAGATCCTCTCACTTGAGATCCCCTTGGTTTGATGGGGCTCTCAAGTAGAGATGCAGTGAAGTTTTAATTCTCAGGTGAAGTAAACCTGAAGTGGTCCACTTTGAATTCACATAGTACTATGCAAATTGTTACTACTTGTAGTCTTTGCTTGGTACAGGTGGGCACTTATCCAGTAAATCCTTTGTGAAGTTCAGGCTGTGAAAAAGCAAAGTTGGGGAAATTGCATTAAGTTCTTTGCGAAGTGAATTTCCATGACTATGTCTGTCTCTAGGTGGAGAGAGTGAGAGTGGAGCAGATACCAGAGGAAAGGGACTGAGGGGATCATTATTAATGACCTTCTGAATTCTTATGCAGCATGCAAGATGACTGCAGGGAAAGTAAATAGGATGTTGGGGTGCAGTGTGAGGGGGTCTGATAGCAGAAGAAAGGAGATGATTCTGGTTCTGTGCAGATTCATACTGAAACTGCATCTGGAGTGCTGTGTGTAGTACTGGAGCCTGAAAATGAAGAAGGGCAAGGATTTCTTGGAAGGAGTCCAGAAGCAGACCATTAAGATACTTCAGTGACAGCAGGTGAAGACATACAGTACAAGGAGAAGCTGGGATGTCTTACTATGTACACACTAGCGGGCAGGAGCAATAGGGAATTATGATCAGTACCTATGGGGTATTAAAGTAGGCACCCTTGCCCTATTCATAAGAAGCAAGGGGAGGTAAGAAGAGGCCATGGATTGAAACTGATGGAGGAAAGCTTTATTAAGGATGTAAATAAGTTATTTGCAAAAAGGGTAGTGGAGAAGTGAAATGTATTTCCAGAAGAAGTGGTCAGCATTGAGTTGGCCGACAGCTTCAAACATAGGTGGAACAGGCACAACAGAATGGCCCAAATCAGAGGAGGGAAGGAGTGTTGGTAGTGGAGGAGGGTGGATGGGCAGTTGAAGGAGGAAGGTGAGTAGGCTAGAAGGGGTGGTGTGGAAATAAAGCCAGGGATATTGGTAGACTAGCTCCAGTTCAACATTTGGATATTTGCAGATGTAAGCAGGTACTGGGAGACTTGATGGGTCACTGGGCCTTCCCCTGCTGTCAACATTAACAGTACAGAATGTGTCTATGTTTACTGACAAAATTATGGTACCCAACCACCACAAGAATCCATTCATCACTTGTGAAGAACTTTAGAACAGTAACTTACTTAAGTTGTGGACCCTGCAATAAGAACAGACTGGAGTGAATGTCCTTATTATGCTGGCTTCTTCGTAAGTTCATATGTATGTTTATCAGCATAAACTTTAGAAACCAGATGAAGAAACACACTGACATTTGTACTAAAATAGCAAATGATGGTTTCTCTAGTACAGGTTATTAATGTTTTGTAAAACATTCTTACAGCATTTTAAATACACTATAAATTTACTATTGTTTGCTGAATCACCTCTGCAATTCAAGTATACACAAATAGTATTTATTCTTTCAGCTTGAAAAGGTACATACTTTTTCATACATGCATATCCATTTTAGAGGGCTACTGCATCATTTTGCCACTGTAATTCAGGCCACTGAACATTTTATTCTCTTTACACAGACAAAAAAGAACTGTTGTCATAACTGATAATTAACATTTTGTAATGAAGTAGACTCTGTTGCCTTTTCTCAATCAGTTCTTACTTCTGCTGCATCGATCTTGTAGTGTAAAGACAATTAATTCATTTTTGCTTGAATAGGTCCATACAAATGCAATGAAGCCCTATTACTTTGTTATGAAGGGTAAATTAAGTGCATAAATCTAATTAGTAATTAAATAATCACAGAAACATATTGTTTCAGAGGTGCAGCTGGTTTAAAAAGACATGTTCAATAATAAATCTGGATTTTTTTTCTTTGTCTACTGTGATGGGAACCATTCATAGAAATGTTAGTCAATGGTAAGCTTTCTGTCATGAAATACTAAATAAAATGCATAAACCTGTAGAGAGGTTCTCTATGTAGCAAATAATGACTGACACTAGGAAGTTGAAACACCTCACTTTCTGGAGTACTGTTTTGGCTCCTCAACCACAGATTTATCTTTTTTTCTTTTGAAGTAACCGATTTCCAAAAGACAAGTAAACATGGTTTAACAGTGATTAGCAGTGTGGATGTTGCCTTTTCCTGTGTGTGTTTAAGCATACAGTAGAACTTAAAAGGAGGAAGAAAAGAAAAAAGGGTATAAAATGAGAGAAGCAGAGACAATGATAGAGACAAGAAAGCAAGAAAACTTGAAATGCACCAAACAGAGTCTGACGTTGGAGGCCCTAACTTTCAATTTCTTTGTTTTAATATTTAAAAGACATGCAAATGCTGCCACACCTTTGAAAGATTATAGCACAGTATTTTTTCTCTCAATAGGGATTTATCTCCTTCACTCACTTTTGGTCCTGCTTTACTTTTTACCTATTTAATTTATTCTCATTTAATTTTTTATTGTTGTTTCATTTTACTGACAGCCACTTGTTATTTGCCCTTAGTTCAGAGCAGTCATTCAACATTTTCCTTACTTGGAAAGCACCAATCCTAGAAGATTATGATTGGCTCCCAAAAAGGTGCTTGCCTCATGTGGCAGGATACATACTGTAGAAAGTCAACATATGGATACTTCAGCAGAATGGGATAGCAGGCTGGCAGATGCTGATAAGTAAGGATTAAGCCACAACAGAGTATGGGTCTACTTGAGAATTAATCCACACCTGAGGGGTGCAGCCACATGGTTCCAACCACCCAGGCATGTATTAATTTGTAAGTAGACCCATGCTCTAGAGTGGGTAAATTCACTCGTAATATGGGGAAGGGAAAGGGTTCAACTCCCTTGCCGCTATGTGTACTTCCCCATGTTACAAGTTAGTAATGGGAATTCAACCATTGTGAGAAACACAACAGTGTTCAGAGCAATGAACAGCATTGTGCAGGATGATCAGTAGATGTAAGAAACAATGAAGACGGTCTATGTGCCATGGTAGTGGGGTGGCCCTTGTGGAATGGAACATGTTACAGCTTACCCAATGTTACTGCTCTGTTGTTTCTTTCATGTTCATGAGAAATTAATCCATGCTGACATGGTTTGTTGTGGCGCTCAGATAACAGGAGGTGGGTTCTCTAACTTGCTCCTTTCATGACATGAGATTGGAAGACATCTGTTTAATAATTTCTTTACTAATTAAAGCATGGTGGCACTCGTGTCTCTTACAACTTCAATAATTAAACCTATCTGTCATTTTTTAAAATCAGTCAAGGAAAATGGTGGCAGACAACATTGCCAAAATGGCCAGAGAAAAAATTGCAAGAAAGAACAACAGTGATTCTACGTAGGAGGAAGGGAGAACTTGGTGTTTCAGGCTAAGATCTTCAATGAACATAGTTTGTAGTAATGCTCACTATCTCTTGCTATATTGATTGATAATGCTGGCTGTGGTGGACTCTGCTTCTGTAGTTTGCATTTACTGATCTGCAGCTCTTTTAGTGTGTGAAACTGACATAAGTGTCTCTTTCTATTTGGGGAGTCCTGGTCACTATAGCCCCTGCTTGTGATTGCCTGCATCTCATGTGCATTCTTGTACTCTAACTCTGCAAAGCAGTGCTGCTTGGCTGCATTGTGCATTGTATTCTCTGCTCGCAGCATTCTTCTCCTGGCCGGGATTCATCTACACACTCATATTCAAGGATGTCTGCCCGCTGTGACAGTGTACTTTTTTTACAGCCTGCATTGCTTTCCTTTTCGGAGAACTGTGTCTCTATGCAGTTGTTTACTGACACAGCTCCCAACACATTAAAGCTGACTTGCAAAATTTTCTTTGCCATTCTCGACCTTAGTTTAGTCAGCTACATTTGCTGCTCCTAAAATATTACTAATGTGTCTACTACTTTTGTCTAGTGTGACATATTAGGTTGTCGGAGTTCTGCTGGGTGGGTGAGTGAGAAGGCACTAAATGTGACACTTGTGCTAGAGAACAGTGACAATGGTCCACAGGGGCTCACAGGAGAAACATGAGCCAGTAAAACTAACATGGGTACTGGAAACAAAACAAGAATGCTCAGCGGGAGGGTAACAAAATAAAGGACACTGTCATACACAGCAGATATAATGTGCACGAAATAGCCAATTCAAAGTTTGCAAAATGGACATTGTGACATGGGGAACAGAGAGTGACAGTGACTACTGTAGGTACTGCACCATGAATGAATCCAGGAGCAACCATGGATTAATTGAGAATTAATCCACAGTCACCTGATGCAATTTCACCAATCATGCGCAACCCTTTCTCTTCCCACAAATGCAGTTATTGCATGAATTTTCACAAAAGAATTTCCTTGACAAAAACCAATGATTTTTGTGGGTAAACTAACAGAAAACCTTTTATCCTTTAAAACATTGAAATGATTCAAGCTATTATACAGTTTATGGCTGGCATATCACAATTTAAAATCTTTTTATCTCAGAATTTTAAACTTTTGAGTTACACCAAAATTACATATGAGCTTGAGTGCAATTGCCTGATGTGTATGGTTACTGTTTGATACACAGCTTGCCCAGGCTGTATTTTGTGTGCTGATTTATTTAAACTCTACCATTGCTTGCCCGCTTTATGAATTTACAAAGTTATTACCTTTAGAGTAGTGGAACATTTGCAAAATTAAAAAAAAATAACTACTCTGCTGTACTGACAAATTTTCCTGTACTTGATTTTCCACATTGCTAAGCCTTTGGCTCCTCAGCACAAGCAACACTTTACAAAATAGCTGCTTGTAGTATTTTTGGCATATAATTAAGTCACTTCATTGACTAAGGCAACATAATTCAAGTAATCAAGTACTTTCTCAAAGCATACTTTGTAGTCTTGGTTTACATCACTTAATCACTTTTTACTATGAACTATGAAAACAGAACTTCATAATGATAAAACCTCCTATCATAGTTACTTTAACAATTGTTCTGATTACTTCCTTACTCATATTGTACCAGTGAGTGTTTTATAAAGTACCCCTTGTTAAAAAGCAAAGAACCCCCCTCTTGTAATTAAAATGAGTTTTTTACTTTTGGGGAAACTTTAAAAATGGTCAGGTCTGATACACAATCACAGTCAGGAGCAGTGATCTTTTGGGGTGCAGAGAGGCTCCCCATATTGCCACCCCTGAAAAGCACTTTACAGAAAAGACTAGCACTGTTAGTAGGTGATGGATTCCCATTTTCGATTGTGCCTCACAGCCTCCTTTAGTAAATGAGCAATCCAGATGTTAGTGGCTATGTACTGGGTGAATGAGAACTAACATCATGGACTGCAAAAGCTGCATGGGTCAGTCCATTACATAACACCAACTCACCGTGGCTACTGGCACTGCTGCCATTGGTTCTCCCCAATCCATTAACTGATGCATGTGTTCTGCATTTTGGCATGGGTGCTATGTGATAAGGGCGACTGCAGGATGGCGACCCACTGAAGGGCGACAATCACCCAGGGTGACTAAAAAACATAATGTGATTTTAATGTGGGGGGGCTCCCCCTGCACCCCCACTCATGGGAGGCTTCACCCCCTTTCTTAGGATTCCTACTTTGGGGGGGCACAACTCAGGGAAGGAGGAGAAATCCCAGGTCACCCAAATTGTTGGCACAGTTGTGCTGTCACCCTTCCAACCAGTTGCCCACATACAGTCGCCCACATCACAAGCTACCATTGGCATGCAGGTTGTTGAATTTCCATGTCACCACCCCTCTTCACTGGTGGTCCAGTGACCCCCAAATTGCTCATTTCATTGTTTATTTTCCATGTGGTCTAGTGGATCCCATGCCTTGCCCAGGTCCCACTTGTTCTAAAGTGTGAAGGCACGGTACATGTCTGAAGCCATTCCCATGCCAGCACATAAGTTCTATCTCATAAGGCAAAGGCACCATGAAGAACTGCTACAAGCAGTTTTTCTGCTGTTGGTGTCACTGCATCCTGGGACTTGGGCAGCTGAAAGTCACCATGCTTAGCACAGTGGTACCATACATAATGTTATCCTCATAACTAGGGTCTCTCACAGCCCATTTCCTTGTGCTGTTGCACTGACCTGTGCAACAGCAAAGGGTAGTTCAAAGCCTATATATAGATGCAATTTTCCACTGAACAACTTTAAACATAAGCAAAGTTGCCTCTGCAGTATGTCAAGCATGTCCAGTTTTCAAAACTTTGACTTAGGTATGTCTAGTCTGGAAAGTGCTGGTATAAATCTGCCTGGACCCAATATTCAGACCCAGTGTAACCTGGTCTATTGCTTACATCTATGTCTAGCATTTTTTATGCAAAAACTGTATATACTGTAGAGAACCATAAAACAGGTAACAATTCTGTAGGTAAGTGAAGCCTTTGTTCAATGTTTGAGATTAATGCTGTTACTAGTGGGGTACCGCAGGGTTCAGTATTGGGTCCAGTCCTTTTTAATGTCTTCATCAGTGACATTGCAGAGGGACTGGAAGGAAAAGTATACCTTTTTGCAGATGACACAAAGATCTGCAACAGGGTTGATACACAAGGAGGAGTGGAAAGGATGAAAAGAGACTTGGCAAGGTTGGAGGAATGGTCAGAAGTATGGCAGCTAGGATTCAATGCAAAGAAGTGCAAATAATGCACCTGGAAACAAGAACCCAGGGGAAGAATACACAATGGGTGGGGAGGTAGTAACAACAACAAAAAAGGAAAGGAACCTGGGGGTAATCATATCGGATGACCTTAAGGTTATAAGCAATGTGAGAAGGCAGTAGGGAAGGCTGGGGGTATACTGGGATGTATAGGGAGAGGCATCAGCAGCAGAAAACAGGAAGTTGTTATCCCTCTGTACAGACAGTTGGTGAGACCCCATCTGGAGTACTGTGTCCAGTTCTGGAGACTCCATCTCCGCAAGGACATAGACAGGATAGAGGTAGTCCAGAGGAGGGCAACTAAAATGGTGCAGGGTCTGCAAGAGAAGCTGTATGAGGAGAGACTAAAGGAGCTTAATATGTATACCCTTGAGGAAAGAAGGGAGAGGATGGACATGATAGAAACGTTTAAGTACCTCAGTGGAATCAACAAAGTCCAAGAGGGTAGCATCTTTCAGAAAAAGAGACTTGCAAGAACAAGGGGACACAATTTAAAGATAAAAGGAGGGCGGTTCAGGGGCAATGTGAGGAAGTATTATTTCACAGAGAGGGTAGTGGATGCATGGAACAGCCTTCCTGAGGAGGTTGTGGGTCTAAAACTGTGGGAGAATTCAAGAATGCATGGGACAGACATAAGGCAATTCAAGTGGGGGGTAGGAAGAAATAGGCTGTTGGTTAACTAGGATCTGCGGCCTATCCTGTAGGTAGGGAAATGGGCAGACTACATGGGCCAAGCGGTCCTTATCTGCCATCAGAGTCTATGTTTCTATGTTTCTATGTGTATGATGTAATGTTTTATTCCCACCATTGGTAGATAACTGGGTAGCATGTAGGGAACAGGGGGCCCAGCACCAAGGGTGAGCAGAGTACCAGAGGAGGAGGAGGAAGATGGGAAGGATGGTAGTTGCTTCAAGACACGCTAAGCGAGAGCTGCTGGGAGAGGCTGGATTTATTTGGGATGTGGGAGGAGCTATTCCCCACATTGAACCTCAGGCTTCAGCCAGCCCATGCAATATTTAGTAAATAGAGTAGTGCTTGTGAATACTGTAATAAACGTTGTTTTTTGTCTATTCCCACCCATGGTAGATAAGCCAGGTTGCATGTAGGGAATAGAGGGCCCCAAAAGATTACTTTCTCCAACTCACGGAGAGTATGACCAGTAGCACAAAACAGAGGAAAAAAACCTCTGTGGAGGAAACTTCAGAGGACACATGGCTACTGACCAACCCATCCTCTGGGCAAACTAAGAGAAGATGATCCTAAATGCTTGTCTGAGTTTTGGTTTAGGGTTAGGGATGTAAGTTTCAAAGGCTGATGAAGTTCATCTTCCGAGTTTCTTGATGATATGAGCAGGAATGTTATTTCTTGATGCTGAAGTTGTTGCTCCAAACCATAATGAATGTCCTAAGAATAAATATGGGATATGTCCAAGTCATTGAAGAAGGGTTCTAATGAAATCAAGGAACCATTTTGTGGTCGTAGGTGATTGTTTGATGGAGATCAACAGAGGCTGTGATGGATATGAGTGTGAGTGGAAGAACATGAGTTTCTCTGGATAAGCTACTAGACATCAGATGTTACAGGATGGGAAATAAGTTATGTGCACTTGTCTATGTAATCTGTACGTCTTCGAAGAAGGCAGTGACAGAATGTAATGATTAGACATTTTCTGTAAGCTGGTGATACAGAGATACATAGAAACAATGGCAGAAGGAGACTGAGGGTCCATTGAGTCTGCCCATGAGATCCCAGGACTTGCTGGTGATCCTAAGAGCTACCCCCCACCCTGTTTGCATACTTGTACCTACTTTATCGCCACTTAATTGAGCCTTGTATCTGTCCCACTCATGCTTCATAGTCGTCATGGTTCTTGCTACCACCACCTCTGCCGGCAGACCGTTCCATGGCTCCACCACTCTTTCTGTGAAGTAGTGCTTCCATAGATCCCTCCTGAAATGTCCGCCTCTCAGTTTCCACTCTTGTCCTCTAGTCATTGACCTGGTGATTCTGTGGAATAGCTCTTCTGTGTCTGGCACTTTGTTTATGCTTTTCATGAACTTGAATGTCTCGATCATGTCACCCCTCTCCCTTCTTGTTTCAAGTGGGTACATATTTAATGATGCTAGCCGATCCTCATAGGTAAGTCCTTTCAGACCCCAGATAATTTATTATTTGCTCTTCTCTGTACCATCTCCAGTCTATCTCTGTCCTTCCTCGGTGCTGTCTGCAAAACTGGACACAGTACTCCAGGTGCGATCTCACCAGGGATCTATAGAGGGGGCAATCACTTCTTTCTTTATTTATTTTATTTAGAAATGTGACAGCAGTAAAGGATCTAACTGGCCCATCGAGTCTGCCCCTTACCCCCCAAATAAATTTATTTATTTAATTCTTGGATTGTGATACCTTTGAACTGAAAGCTCGTTTACAAAGGTTGCATATCATAATCACAACAATCAAACAAACAATACAAATAAGAGAATCAAAAAAGTTATCATACAGAGGAATAGGCATATTTTGCTGAATATGACAGGTAGAAGTAAATTAGTTTGAGATAACCTTGTCTGGTTTCAAAAAATACAAGAGAACATCAGATAAACTGGTGCACAGAGAGTCAAGCAAAGTGAGCAGCATTTGCACATTATTACAGCATTGGTTCGAGCAAGAGAGAATCAGTCAGAGCTGACCTAGTCTGGTTAAGCGGTGGATGACAGGGGGGAGAAGGTAAGACATGGACGCAAGGGGAGGGAAGTGAAGGGGTGGAGGGGGGTGGTGACAGTGTGGGTGACAGGGGTGTTTGGGAAAGAGATGGTGGCAGGAGGGGATGGGGAGGTGGAGAGAGGGGGTGGAGAAAGTGGCAGGTAGGGTGGGAGTAGGTGGGACAATGATGCAGGGAGGAGGTGGAAGTAATGCTAATTAGGATCGGCTGTCACAGCTGCAAAGGGTGGTTAAGTGTTGGAGAAGTTTATTCCTGCTATCAATTCCTCTGCCTATGCATCCCAGCATTCTGTTTGCTTTGTTATATGCTTTACTGCATTGGCTTGTATGTTTCATGGTATCAGTAATGATGACCCCTAGGTCCCTCTCTTCTATGGAGGTACTCAGCTTAACCCCATTGAACTAGTATTCCCCTCTGGGGCTCCCCTTTCCCAAGTGCATAATCTTGCATTTTTTCACATTAAATTTCAGCTGCCACGAGGGGGCCTGACTTCTAACAAAATGGCAGCTTAAAGCAATCTCTCTGCTAATCTCGGGGTAATCATTCAGCATCATAGTTTGTAAAGAGGGAGCCTACACTCCTTTCTTATAGCACCTGAATTCTTGATCGAAGCACAACTGGAATTTAGTTTTACTTTGGACTTACCTTGTTTGGCAGCTGGATTATACTGTAAGAATGGCAATCAAAAGATATGTGGAACTGCATGGTGACCAGAGGAGAGAACACAAAGGCAAACTCCATAAACAACATGTTTGTAGCCTTATTGCAACAAATGGCAGAGGTTACTTTATCATCGAACAACACAACCTCTGCCATCTATTGCCTGGTAGCTTGAATATTTTAAATGGAGTGAAAAGTTGCTTCCCACGATGTGGCCATAGAGGAGCCGACAGCGGCACTTCGAGGACAAGGCAGGAAGATACAATTTCTTCAAGGCAAGGTGGACAATTTAGAGAACTGTGGCCGTCAGAACAACTTGTGGCTGGTAGGTTTTCCAGAAGGATCAGAGCAAATGAATGCTGCTTGATTTCTGAATGAAGTACCCCTGGGGCTGCAGCAGCTGGACATAGGGCTGCCCAGGGAGACAGAAAGAGGTCACAGGTTGCTTGCACCACTACCTAAGTCAGGGGACAAACCTCAGTAATTTCTCATCCATTTTCTCAGGTTTTCCACCAAGGAAGTGATCATGTCCAGGGCGAGAGAAATGGGAGCCTTGCAGTGGAGATGAAATAATATTCACATTTTCCAGGACTATTCGAGGGAACTCTCCAACAAGAGGAGGGAGTACACAGAGGTGAGACGCATGCTACACCAACTGGGAATCTGATTCTTGCTCCAGTACCCCACTATTATGTGTATACAGTACAACAGCACCCCATTAACTTTCCCTACACCAGTTGCAGTCATGGACTTCATCCGCAGAACTTGGCCCCAGGAATTCAGAGATCTGAGATTGGTGCAGCCAGGGGGAACTGCTCAGAAATGGACACCAGCAACACCAATCCTCAGATCAATGGGCCTGTGGAAGTGTGGCAGCATGCTAACTCTCAGGAGCAAGGGAGCCAGCCAGCAAGGAACAGGAAAAGGCAGTAGCAGACAAGACATATGCAAGACCATGACAGAGAAGGATCCCAGAGCCAAAATGAGGGTTTTGGAGGAGAAGAGGAGGCGATCATCTCCAGTCCTTACTTCACTCAAAATAGATATGAGCCACTGTGTTCCATCTCTCCAGAAGACCTGATCCAGAAGCTCAATTTAGCTGCAGACACTGGAGGGGATACTCCTCACCTAAACGATCAGAGGCAGATATCTTGGGAGGAAGCTGTGGTGCAATGTGTGCTATCTACAAACAGTGAACCCTCAGCAATCACCCTGCACATGGATAGCCTCCTGAAGAAAGACACCACAGAAAAGCAAGACAGAGACATTGGGACCATGGAGGACTCCACAGACACTAGCATTGGCTAACCACAGGTCAGATTAGTGCTGATTCTTGTTTGGTTCATTTGTGAGGGTGGGAGCTTTGAGGGGGTAGACAGCAGGGTATGGGGGTAATTCCTGTCTGCTCTGGAACATGACCTCCAGGGCTGCACTGTAAGGTGTCCCATTGCAGGTTTAATTTTCCCCTCCTCTCACCACAAGAGCTGATTCAAAGTGGCCTATAAACTGTCTTACTCCTCAGTGCCACTGTTCTCCATGGACCTAGCCAAACAGCAGGCAGACACTAATGTTACACCTGAGAGGAAATGGCCTGAACTAACTTAGAAACTCATAAAGGTACTCTAAATATTGAGTGATATCAGGCTCTGCTACACACACAAATGTGTTCTCTAACTGTACTGAATGCCTGCATTTCATTTAAAAGGCATCACATATGGCTAATACAGATGTGTGCCAAGTATAATAAAAAAGTGTTGTTTGTTAAAACATGGTACAATATGGTTAGTAAATAAATGATTGGTCAGCTTAAGATGAGCCAAGCATCATGAATATATTCAGGGCTACCCCCTGCAATGGTTTTAAATCATTCCAGCCCTTTCGAGGTATGGGGAAAAAGGGAAGGGACACGGTCTGCATAGAAGGAACAAATATCCTACACCAGCCTCTCTCCTTCTGCCTTTTCTTCTTGTTGCTGCATCTGGCAGGGACATTTTGCTGAACACACTTCCCTACAACAGACTGCCCCCTCCCCAACTCAGGTGCAAAGGCAAAGAGATAACCTCTCACTCTGCCCCCCCCCATGTGTTGTTCCACAGGACCGGCTGTGCAAAGCACTCATCCAGCACAGTAAGGAGGGCTCATCACCCCCACTCCCCTGTCTGTAGTCAGGTATGTAATATGCCGACTTCCATTCTGGGCAGAGCTTCCCCTCTGATGCTCCTCTGGACCAACAGGGAATCCAGCATGGCTCTGTTTAAGCTAACAAGATCTAGATAGCTCAGTCATTTGCCAAAGCCATATGCAACTCCAGAGCCAGAAGTGACTCCCTCGACCTCAAACTGCTATCACTCACACTTGAAGAAGTACTCCGACCACTGACCAGGATTTTCAACCTCTCCCTCAGCCTCAGCCAGTTCCCTGACTTATGGAAATATGCCACGGTAACCCCAATTCATAAAAGTGGTGACAAAACAGCTACTGAGAATTACAGTCCAATTTCCATCCTACCTCCACTCTCCAAGACCCTAGAACGGATTGTGTCAGACCAGCTCACCGACTTCCTAGACAATCACAACATCCTGTGCAAGGAGCAACATGGCTTGAGAAAAGGTCATAGCACCTCCACGGCACTACTTGAATTCACTGGTGCAATCCATCACTCACTCAATAACAGTCATCTTACTGGGTCCACCTTCATCGATTTAACTAAAGCCATTGATACCGTCAACCACAATCTTTTACTTGCCCAGCTTCGACTAGCAGGGCTCTCACCTAACTCAGTGAACTGGTTCAAAAGTTACTTAGACAACTGCTCCCAAAGAGTGAGAATTGCTGGCACACTTTCAGACCAAAGACAAGTCCAGTCCTGTGTCCCACGGGGCTCAATCTTGGGCCCCCTCCTTTTCAGCCTTTTTCTGAACTCACTGCCAGAATCCTGCCCTGAACAGATTCTACTCTACGTGGATGATGCTGGCATCCTGGCATCCCAACATGATCCAGTCCATCTACAAGGTAACCTCCAACAGGCCTTCTCTGCAGTTGAAAACTGGTTCACAAAACACAGACTTATACTTAACCAGAAAAAAACAAAGACCATGATCTTCTGCAGCTCCCAAAACAAATACAAACAATATCAGCTCACCATTAAAACCAAAAAAGAAATCACCCTCGAACAAGTTTATACCTTCAAATACCTCAGCCTCACCCTCGACTGTAATCTCTCCTATGTCCCACACATCAATAATGTGGCAAAAGTAGCCAACATCAGGATGGGCTTACTATTCCGACATAGGAAACATACAGCCCCAGAAGCTCTGTCCATAGCTGTCCAGAGCTCCATTATCAGCATCATTGACTACGGTCTCATTATCTATGGATCTGCCACAACCTCATCTCTCAGGCGTGTTTTGACTTCCCTCAATCAAGCCTGCTGACTCGTTACTGGTTCCCACCGACTCACCCACACCTGCGACCTCTACTCAAAAACAGGCTGGCTGCAACTAAACAACCAAATCAAATACCAAACCTGCATCACTGCTAAGAAAATCATGATGGGAAAGGCACCACCAGGAGTCAGCACCCTCCTCAAACCCAAAATCACCAACAGCAACACCAGGAGCTCTAAGCTCCAAATCCTTCAAATCCCTCGCTGCCACATGTCCCAAGGCCAAAGGTCATTTGCATACAGGGCTCCATGTTGGCTGAATGAGCTCTCTAGTGACACCTCATCCACAGCAACGCTTGGAGTGTTCAAAAAAAAGCTCCACCACTCCATAACTGGCACCTCCACCTGTGCTTGTACCCCATGACATCTTCATTTCCTAGGTTGCTTCTGACCTTATAGGTGTGAGTTTCTGCCCTCTCTTGTTGCACTTACCTGTCCAATGCAACTTCTAATGCACTTGCCCCTGTGTCTGTCCTGACAAGGCCCCTCGCCTGCCTCACCCTGACCCTCTACAGCTATGTCTTCCCCTACCCTCAGCCCTCTCCCCCTTCTTGCCCTCTTCCTCCTACTGTTTCTTGAGTTACTCATCACTCAGTTTGATTTGTCAAGCAAAGTTACTGTCTAAAACCATGTACCTGTAACTGTTTAATGTTTTAGTGTCTGTTACCCTGTAACCAGCATGACGTGGAACCTTTGTAAAAGAGCCTTGGCTCAAAGGTACTTTGTAATCCTAGACACCAATGAATAAGTTAAACCATCAGACCCCTTCACTCAACCTCTCTCAGAGCATGCTCTTGAGAGTAGCTAGACTGACCACTACAGGAATTTTGCAAGTGGTCTTAGGTCTAGTCATCTCCCGAGGGACTCTGTTAGTAGTGTAAATAGTATCAATGTTTATGATGTTATTACAGTAGGTGTAGTGTTTTAAGTATTATAGATGGTGTAATGGTAGGTCTGAAAGAGTACAATTCTAGATAGACACAAAAAACTGAACAAATGCAAAACTGGTGGTATCTCAATCTTCACAAAATGCAAACGGGCATTTCTGACTTATCCTCCCTATTTTTTCATAAGAAAGGAGAGTTGGTTCCCCCCACTTGAGTTCTGAACAGCACCTATTCTGACACCCCTGCCACCAACCCAAATTGTGTATGAGTTAATCTTTCATAAATGGAATGTTCAGGGGCTCAACACCCCTGCAAAATGAAAATGGTGCTGTCACACCTCAAGCTGATAAGGTCCCAGGTCTCCTTCCCCCAAGAGAGGAAACTTGCAAAGGGAGATCATAAACATCTGGTGAGAGACTGGGGTAGGCCAGGAGATACATGCAGAAGCCCCAACCTGTAAAAAGGGTGCAGTAATATTTATACACAAATGTTTGAAATGGGTAGTCATACAGAAGAAGTTGGACCCCCAAGGCAGATGGATCCTGGACCCAGTGGCCTCCCCGACTGGACCTGTCCTCCTATGTAATATTTATGTCCGAAACAAAGATAATCCTGCTTTCTTCCATGACATAGCTAGCAAACTTGAGCTATTAGCTGGATCAAGTACCCCAATAGTCTTAGGATGTGACTCCGATCTTACCCTGACCCCCATCATAGAAGCTCAATGGGTAGAGAGATGCATCTTAGGAGTGATCAGGCAGTGAGCAACATGATGCATGACACTGTACTTTCTGATACTTGGTGCCTGTTCCACCCCACAGATCAGGACTACACTTATTATTCAGAGGTTTATCACTCTCACAGCCATCTAAACTTCTGGTTAACATCCCCCCAAATAACTCAGGCAGCCTTTAGTACACCCATTCTCCACCTAATCATATCAACCATGCCCCTGTGCAACTCCAGTTTGAATGGTGGGGAACGCACAGCTACCTCCCCCACATGGCGGCTAGATCCATTGTTGCTCTGAGACCCTGAATTCCTACCTTGGGCTAAGAAAGAGGCAGAATGTTTTTTTTAGTGAGAACCCAGTGGAAGACACCACAGCCAGCAATACATGGGAAGCCTTTAAGGCAGCAATTGGGGGAAAATTATCGGATATGCAGTCCATAGACAGAAACAAAGAGAGCAACTCCCATGTCAGCTGGAGGGAGAGCTTAGTACAGCCAAAGCCCAACTTAAAACCCACGCAAACTCCAACTCCCACTCACCACTATTCCGCAAAGTCCCAGGGCTGCGGATAGAGGTCAACTCACTTCTCTCGAGCAAAGCAGAGGTCGCTTTCCTATGTATAAAGCATAGATACTGGGAGGGAGGAGAGAAAGGGGATAACATCTTGGTGTATCAGCTAAAAAGGCAACCATCTGAGAGAAATATTGCTGGCCTCAAAGACCAGTTAGGTCAAGTACAAAACAAACTGCAGGGAATTAATAACCTAATGAAGGCTTTTTATGCTACCTTATACACCTCCTCCCATTCTCAACCTCCCCCCAGAATCCCAGATTTCCTAGATGGTCTCAATCTGCCCAAACTCATAGAACAACAGGCCCAAGAGTTGGATGTCCCACTTACTGAGGAAGAAACCCATAACGAGCTGTTATCCCTGAAGAAAGGCAAATTCCCAGGGGGTGACTGCCTCCCGGTGGAATTCCTTCAGTCTCTCACCCCAATTATATCTCCCATACTATGTAAAATGTATATAGAAGTAGAAGCTCAGGGCTGGTTCCCTCTGACATTAAGGGAAGCAAGAATAACAGTTCTCCCCAAAAACGGAAAGGACCCTATGGTACCTGCAAGCTACTACCCTATATCCTTAATAAATGTAGATAGTAAGATATACAACAAAGCAGTAGCTACAGTACCAGACTAAACTCCCTGCTTTCCCAGTTGATACACCCCTCCCAGGTCAGTTTTGTGCAAGGCAATACAGTGGAGTTCATATCTACTCATTACTTAACCTAATACATGCATCAAAAGGGCTGGCAACCCAGCAACTGCACTGGCAGTAGATTCTGAGAAGAACTTTGATTCTATAGACTGGGACTATCTTCAACAGGTGCTAAAACATGTAGGCCTTGAGGATGACTTTCAAAACTGAGTCAAAACTTTATATTCCTACCCTACAGCCTGAATCTTGACACACTCCCTCCTTTCAGACCCCTTTGATCTTAAGAGGGGTACCAGGCAGGGATGCCCACTTTCCCCTCCATTATTTGTCCTGGCATTGGAACCACTAGCTGCAGCAATTAGGCAGCACAGGTACATTAAAGGCATCCCGATAGGGCAGCATTATTATTCCACTCTCATATGCTGATGGCTTACTGGTCCCATTAGAGAACATCAGTCTCTCACTCCTCAACCTCCTTCACCTGCTGCACAACTTTGCAGAGCTCTCTTGGCATAAATTTAACCAAACTAAGACAAAGGCCAAGCCCATTAATTCCAAATGTCAATCAAGTGATATACTCAAGCATGGTCTTAAATGGGTACAAGGAGGTATCACATACCTGGGTATTTAAATAACCCCAAATATTGCCATGTCTGGGACACACATTGACAACCTCCTCATAGGTACTTGCAGGATGGAGTTTGACAGGTCGAAGCTCCTACACCTTACCGTGGCTGGAAACATCTCCACCATCAAAATGCTAACAGTCCCTAAGATTTTCTACATGGTGTCACATCTTCCACTGCTCATCCCCAAATGATTATTTGAAAAGATAGCCACATTTTGGGGGGACTTCCTCTTGGAAGGGCAAAAATCCAGACATAGCCGTATCAAACTAATTGCCCACTGGCAAGATGGGGTGGAACATGCCCTGTCTTGAAGGATATAAATTAGCTTACTGGAATGTACAGTCATTACAGTGGTTTAAAACACTCACAAAAGACTCCCCCAGTGAGTAGAGATGGAGTTTGCATAAAGCGGCTTGAATACATTTGCCTCACTCTTGTACTCCAGCCTGCAATCACACACCAATGTACACCCCTTTATAGGTTCTATGGTCAAATACTGAGTGCAAATGCACCATAAATGAAACACTAACCCTCATCCATTGGTACAGGCCCCACTATGGCAAAACACCAATATACGAATAGTACAGAGCACCATATCCTGGCCTCATTGGATTACCAAAGGGATCTTATATGTCCAAGATATTTTGCAAACCGATACCCTCTGAATGGATAAATTTGAAGCCATTCATACCAAATGGGATCTACCATCCACTGATATTTGGAAATATCTTCAAATTAGAAGTGCAGTTAGACAATGGATCCAAGGTTTACATAAGAACTCTGATCCCTCTTCCTTAACAGACTGATTCTCTTTACCCAAGGGATAGGCCAGTAGAATTTACTCAGCACGCCTTGAGAAGGTTCTTAGCCAGTCAGCATCCTCTAGGTGTAAGTCAGAAAAAGTTATGAATATCAAAATTACAGACCAGCAGTGGTGTCAGTGCTGGAAAATGGCCCATACTATGTATATGGACACTAGAAGCAGACTAATACAAAACAAGATCCTACAACAGTGGTACTGTACTCCGGCAGTCCTGCACACAGCCAAGTTACTGGACATGGACAAAAGCTGGAGGTGCCGAAAACATAAAGGAGACTTACCCTACATCCCTTGGGCATGCCCAATGCTTCAGTCATACTGGAGACAGGTATGTCACTTGGGCTCTCATATTTTGCAGAAACAAATCCCACAATCAGCACCTCTGTTGCTATTGTGCCTAAAGTCTGAAGCATCCCACCTCATCCTTTCAGAACACAGATGGCTGGCAATACTGGGAATGCAAGCTAAAAGTATGTTACTCTGTAACTGGCGAAGTAAGTGTGTTCCTACAATAGGGGACCTTTTAGGAGCCACCTCATGGATAGCAACCATGGAAAGATTAACATTTTCAGCCACTGACTGATTAACAGCCTACAATAAGTACTGGCACCCCTTTATGCACTTCACAAGGCTTAGGACAAGCATTGGATGGGCCTACCTTAGGTCACCCTTAATATGTGGAGGGATACACAGTACCAGGAGCTATCAGTGAAAAGATTTAGATACTACACATATATTAATATATCAGTATAATTTCTGTTAGGTGCTACCACAATGTCTCATAGTTGTTTTGTTTTTTTGGTTATAGTAGATTAGGTCCTTCGTGTGTGTCTTTGTTTCTGTTCCAGGGCAGGAGAGTGTTTTTTTTTTAATCTGCTCACACAGTGATAACTAATAACTGGTACAGCATTCACTGTATGACCATGAGCGTACTGTAGAGCAAGATAATATTTCACAGTAGACAAGCCTCAATCACAGATATGTACATGTAACCCCCTTGCAAATGGGGATTCCCAAAAGTCTTCCAGGAGCTTGCCTAAGTGCTCCCAGTCTGGGTGGTGTTCGGCATTAAAGCTGTTTTAAATAGCAAATCAGTGAGTGTTTTTGAGCCTCCATGTACTGTCTCTTCAAGAGTTGTCTGCTTGCAAGCATAATTAGTTTGAATGGGGGGACCATGTGTATTTATGCCTGAGTCCTGCCCAGGCTGCTGGCTAAGAGTTCTGTTTCTGCTGTTGCTAATTGGGCAGAGTGAGCACTCTTGAAGGATGTTGCTAATTACTGGTGACCTGTTAGTATAGTAATGAAAATGTAGTTTGTCTAACCTGCTTCTCTTGCAGCATGGACTGTATCTGTTCTGCCCCACCATTTTGGTCCCGGACTGCTGAACTGGACCAGTTGGATTGGGGGGACACTAAAATGGAGCAGGCTGTGGGTCAGTCAGGACTGGGACTCTGAAGTGGAGCCTGCTGAAATGGGGCTGTGTGAAGAGAGCCTCTGGGTATTGTAGTTACTGGCCTGTTGGTGCCTTTTTGAACCTATAGAGGGAGCCCTGCTGTGACTGACAACTGAACGACCAACCAAACTCTTTGGATCTGTGTGAAAGCCCCAGAGCTGTTTGCTGGCAAGCCAGTTTCGAGTTGGTGTTGAAGAGTGAAGGAGCTCTGCTCTGTTCGAGCGGCGTGGTAGTTCACGTGGGAGGTGCGTGTGAGGCCTGAATTCTGGCATGTTTGCTGTTATGGAGGAAGAGAGAAAGAGAGTCCGAAAAAGGTGTTTTCGCACTGAATCCAAAGCTTGAAAAGAAAAGCAAGCTGCTGCTGTTGAGACCAGGCTTACCCTGTAGAAGACCGAAGATTTTGCTGAAAGCGATTAGCCTGTCGGGACTTTAGCTACCGTAGTGCTCCCAGATAATTGCAGTGATTTTTGCTATTGGGATCAAGGAGTCACCTGCCTGGTACAGTAAGCTTTCTTTTACATATAAATGTGCATGTGCTGGAAGTGGATCACGATCTGGTTTCCCCATTTGCTGTAAACTGTGTGCTAGTGCTGGAAGCATTTTTCCCAGTAAGAAACAAACTGAATCTGTGCTGCCTGGTGCAGATAGGCCCTGCCACGAGGGTCCTGCCTCACTACCTTGCTGCACAGAAAGATCCATTGTTGAGGGGCCAAGCTTCCTCTGGCAGTCCAGAGAGTTCATCCATCAGCCCTCCTGTGTTTAGCCTGGGTATCGTGAGTAATTATCAGGGTAGCTCCCTGCAACTTTTGTTTACTCAAAGTGTGTGATCTGATTGCTTGTGTTTTTCTTTCCACAAACTGAGCCATCCGGCTCCAGATTACAAATTGTGAGTGCATGTTTTTTTTTCCATCACAGGGCTCCAACCAGCTGCAATGGACCTGACCAGCCCCTTTCTCCATCCTGGGTACCCAGAGAATGTGACTGAGTGTGACTCTAAGTGCATGCACAATGCTGTGATTATTACTGTGTTTATACCAATTAACCTAATTTTCCCCCTCCTTGTTACAGATCCCCTGAATAAACCAGATCTGTTTATTTCTGCAAATTTACATTGACTGTGGTGTCAGTTTATGCTAAAGGTATTGCATTGTTGCTGTTGTACTGCATCACCTTGTTTTATAGGGGGTCCCCAGAGTCAAGCTGAAGGAACCAGTCCTGGGGGTAAGTGCCAAGTACAAGTGTTTGTGGTTTGCATATCTGGAGTATTGGGAAAGTTACTGTTGTGTACTGTGTGGGGCACTAGTGGGAGAAAAGGGGGGGGTCACAGTGTCCCAGAGGGCTGTGACCTGGTTAGACTAGCCACAACCAACCCAGACCTTTGGGTGCAGGCACCCATTTTAGAACTCAGACCCCTTAACCTGTTAGTAGCCAAGCAGGCAGGGGTAGTAGCCCAAGGGATAGCGCCACCTAGGTGTTACATACACTTACAACTGCTGTCCAGGATTTATAGCTCTCCTAAAGTTATATATCTCTCAAGATATAGCATACTTCTGTAGGATGTCATATTTAACAAGAATTGTTTTCCGTGTAACCTGTTGCATTTGAAAGACAAAAAGTTTAACTGCAAAAAAAAAAAAATAATTCAGCTGCAACAAAGTAGACTACCTCTCAAATTTTTGGAGGTCCTTTTGCAGGTCCCTAGCCCCCTTCCTGACTGTCCACTCACTCTCCCATCTTGTTGTCATCTGTGAACAGGGCCCTGGAAGCCATCACTGATGTCCCCAATGAATATGTTTAACAGGACAGAGCCCAACACCGAACCCTGAGGTACTCCACTTGTGACCTCTCCCTCCTTTGATCTTGCCCCATTTATCACTACCCTTTTTTTCCTGTCACTGAGCCAGTTACCAACCCATCTTACAATGTCTTCTTTGTAGCTCCTGTGTCCTTTAACTTTTCCAGTAGTGATCCTAAGGAACTTGGCAGAGGAGGATGACGAGGAAGTGAATTCTCCAGGATGCAGGAATCCACAGAAGGCTAAACAAATGGCCAAAGAAACCATGATGATTGAGATTGAATTGAATGCATCTGAGTTCCATAAATCCAACATATTTCTCATTGTAGAGCCATCTACAGGGAGATGACGAGGAGTATTAGTAATTGAAGCTTTTTGCATACCCAGTAAAAGAAGTTTAACTGAAGGATTAGAGAACAGAGGAAGTGAGGATGGAGTAGACTGGGAAGAAAAGAACTGGCTACTTGATAGACATTGCTTGATAGTTCTGTATGATAAGGTGGCTTGATGACAAAAGCTTAGGAATGCAATAACATGTTCTACGTGAATGGAAGTATTTGGAGAGGACCATAATGTGCAAAATGAGGAATACTTTTTCCATGCTTTAATATATGTAGCTTGGGTGACTGGAGCTATGGTGGCTCTGAGCTATGATGGCATTGAATTGCTGGTGATAAAATTTTAAATCATTATGAGGTTGTTGAATGAAAGAGGTGGAGTCATGACTGGGTCTGCTGAAGGATGGAAGTGATGAAAAGTCTGAAAAGGGAAATATAGAAACATAGAATTTGATAGCAGATAAGGACCGCTTGGCCCACCTAGTCTACCTATTTTCCTACCTAACGGATAAGCTGCAGATCCTAGTTAACCAACAGCCTACTTCCTCCTACCCCCCCCAGTAGAATTGCCTTATGTCTGTCCCATGCATTCTTGAATTCCCCCACTGTTTTTGACCCCACAACCTTCTCAGGAAGGCTGTTCCATGCATCTACAACCCTCTCTGTGAAGAAATACTTCCTCACATTACCTCTCAGCCGTCCCCACTCTATCTTCAAATTGTGCCCCCTTGTTCTTGCACATCTCTTTTTTTGAAAGATGCCACCTTCTTGGACTTTGTTGATTCCCTTGAGGTGTTTGAAAGTTTCTATCATGTCCCCCCTCTCCCTCCTTTCCTCGAGGCTATACTTCTTAAGCTCCTTTAGTCTTTCTTCATATGGCTTCTGGTGCAGAACCTGCACCATTTTGGTTGCCCTCCTCTGGACAGCCTCCAGCCTGTCTATGTCTTTGCGGAGATGGGGTCTCCAGAACTGTACACAGTACTCCAGATGTGGTCTTACCAACTGTCTGCACAGACGGCCAACAACACTCTGTTTTCTACTGGTGATGCCTCTCCCTATGCATCCCAGACTCCCCCAGCCCTCCTTACTGCCTTCTCACATTGCTGGTCCACCTTTAAGTCATCTGATATGACTACCCCAGGTCCCTTTCCATTTTTGTTGTTGTCAGTATCTCACCCCCCAATTGTGTACTCTTGCCCTTGGTTTTTGTTTCCCAGGTGCATTGCTCTGCACTTCTTTGCATTGAATCTAAGCTGTCATACATTTGACCGTTCCTCCAACCTTGCCAAGTCCCTTTTCATCTTTTCCACCCCACCTTGCGTATTTACCCTGTTGCAGATCATTGTGTCATCTGTAAAGAGACATACCTTCCCCTCCAGTCCCTCCACAATGCCACTTATAAAGATATTAAAAAGGACCGGCACCAGTACTGAACCCTATGGTACCCCACTAGTAACCTCCTTTCTTCACTGTGGACTCCATTTACTATTACTTGCTGTGTCCTGTTGTCCAGTCAGTGTTTTACCCAGGCTACCACCATGGGATCTACTCCCAAGTTGGCTAATTTGTTTATTAATCTTTTGTGCGGGACTGTGTCAAATGCCTTGCTAAAGTCTAGGTAGGCCATGTCCACAGCCCCTCCCTGGTCTACTACTTTGGTCAACCAGTCAAAGAAATCAATTAGATTTGTTTGACATGACCTTCCAGCTGTGAATCCATGCTGTCTTGGGTCCTGTGCCCCACTGGCCTCTAGATACTCAACAATTCTTTCCTTCAGAAGTGATTCCATCATTTTCCCTACAACTGAGGTTAAACTGACAGGTCTGTAGTTTCCTACCTCTGTCTTGCTCCCACTTTTGTGAAAGGGAATCACATCCGCCCTTCTCCAGTTCTCAGGTACCACACCATCCTCCCATGATTTATTAAAAAGGGTAGTCAGTTGTGTCACTAGTTCTTCCCTTAGTTCTTTTAGAATTCTGGGGTGAATCCCATCAGGTCCCATTGCTTTATCCACCTTCAGTTTTAAGAGTTCTTTCAGAAACCTTTCTTCTGGGAAAGGACTGATGTCAACCACCCTATCCAGAGTGCTTCTATTGACTGGATTAGGTCTTTACCCCTGCTTTTCCATTGTGAATACTGAGCAGAAATACTTGTTCAGTATCTCTGCTTTTTCACTGTTGCTCTCTGCCCAACCACCTTCCTCTTTATTCGGCCTCAGTATCCCTGCCTTCATCTTTCTTTGCTCCTTAATGTACCTATAAAAGGTTTTATCCTGCTTCTTAACTGAGTTGGCTATCTTTTCCTCAGTTTGGGCCTTTGCAATTCTGACTGCCTTCCCTGCTTCCTACTGCTTTAACTGGTACAGTTCTCTGTCTTGCTCCTTCTGTGTTTCCTTATACTTCCTGAATGCTATCTTTTTCTCACTTACCTTCCCCGCCACTTCTTTTGAGAACCATAGTGTTTTTTTCTTTCATTTTGATTTGTTTATTTGCTTCACACAATGGCTTGTTGCCTTTGTGATGGCAGTTTTGATGTTTCCCCATTGTTGCTCCACCCCACTTTCTTACCTGTTTGCTATTGCTTTTCTGAGGCACTCTCCCATTTTGACAAAATCAGCCCTCCTGAAGTCCAGTACCTTCACTTTTGTGTGGCTTGACTCTACAGCTAAGTTTATCGTGAACCACACTATTTGGTGGTTGCTTGTTCCTAGATGGCTGCCCACTTCAAGATCAGAGATCCTCTCTCCTTCACCATTTGAGAGCACCAGGTCTAAGATTTCTCCCTCCTGAGTGAGTTCCAAAACTAACTGTCTGAGGCATGCCCCCTGTAGGGCATTGAGAATGGCCCTACTCTTGGATGTGGCTGCAGCAATGGTGCTCCAGTTAACATCTGGCATATTCAGGTCCCCCATCAGCAATATCTCACCTTTCTCTGCCATCCCAAGGATGCCTTCTATCATTTCCTTGTCCATTTCCTCCCTGAGATGGGGGTCTGTATACAACCCCTGTGCAGATTGTGGAACCATTTCCAGTCTACAGGGTGACCCACAGTACCTCCTCTCCTCCCTGTTTGCCCTTTAGTTCTGTTGCTTTGATCCCTTCCCTTACATGGAGAGCTACTCCTCCTTCTCCTCTTCTTCTTCCCTCCCTGTCCCTCCTGTAGATTGTGTACCCTGGTATGTTGACATCCCAGTCATGGTTCTCTGTGTACCATGTTTTTGTGACTGCCACGATATCCAGGCATCCCTCTTCCATCAAGGCCACCCTTTTGGGGAGCTTTTTACCTAGACTATAGGCATTGGAACTCATTACCCTCCCTTTTTTTCTGGCTTTATTTCCTTTTTCCCCATCCCTGTCCTTACTGCTTTTGTCTTTTTCTCCTTTTAACCCTGCCTGCATCCCTATTGACTGCTCTATCTTGGTGTTTACCTCATGAACTGCCCTGATTTTTGGGGGGGCTAGTATTTCCCTTCTCCTTTTCAGTGCCCCCCCTTGGCTCGTTTAAATGCTTGCCAATGAAGCATTTAAACCTATCACCTAGGATCCTGGTTCCCCTCCAGGATAGATGCAGACCATCACACCTGTATAGGCCTGTATCCCTCCAAGTGGAGCCACATTCCCCAATGAAGCCAAATCCCTGAGCTCTGCACCAGTTTTTCAACCAGTCATTAGATCCCATGCTGTGGAGTACCCTAGACTCATCCATGCCATATACAGGTAGCACTTCTGAGGAAATGTCACCATGTGTGCTGCTTGTCTAAGTCCCCTCCCCAACTCCACAAACTCCTGTTGCACTGCCCTGATCCCATTCTCAGCTATGTCATTCATCCCTAGGTGACATCCAGCTCACTCCCCCTTGTAGCTGCTCCCATGATCCTGAGGATTAATTTCCTGTTCCTCCATGCCATGGGACCAGGCAAGCACCTTACCTCCCTTTCCCTTCCCTCCCCCAGTTCTACCCCTCTAAAAATCAAGTCCCCCACCTGAAGTTGTTTCCTTCCCCTCTGGGGTCCTGTGCCACCCTCCTGTGGGTCTCCATTGTGGAGGTTCCAAGCATCCTTCTTGGTCTCCACTGTGGGTGCCTCCATAGAGGAACCATGATCTGCCAGAGTAGTGAATGAATTGGGCAGGGGCAGAACTGGAGGGATATGCCTCTGTTCCACCACCCTCACCCTCCTTGAGCCCACCATCATCCAACCACTCCTCTTTCTTGGCAACCTCTGAGGTAGTGGCAGTGGCCTGGGTGGTCCCTGGGTGGGGGGGTGCAGGTTTTCTGAACCATTTCCAGGTCAGCATGGAGATGAGCAACCTTCTCCCTCAGACCAGAGAGATGCCTGCAAATATTGCAACAACAAAGTTTCCAGAAAGTCTCCTGAAATACTGCTGCTCCACAGCCAGTACATTGCACCACTCCCCACATGTCTGTGTCCCTTCTTGTTACAGATGCTTTTCTTTAGTTGTTTTTTTGTTCTTGTTTTAGTGTATGCAAGCTTGTGACTGTCTCTACCCTCTATTCAGTGTAAACAAGAGAAGGTATTAGCTGCTTCATTTGCAATGGCCCAGTATATGAAAACATTGCAGTGTAAAATTGTGATAAAGAGATAGCCAAGTCAGCCTCCATATGAAAAACTTGATGGAATAGGACAAAGACCTGACCTAGTTGATGATGTCCACCATAGGTTGATTATCAAAAAATATCAGGAAATATCAGAAAATATGGATATAGTCTGAAGGGACCAGAGATGACCCCATAGGAAAGCAGCTTTTATGATTGGGTAAACCTTGAACAGAGGTGATGTAGAAGAAAAATTGCAGTGTGATAATGTCCAGAGGCCAGGGAGCAGCAATCCAAGACTGCTCAAAGACAGCAGCATAGCCATGTTTTGGAGATGCATCAGTATAGACTCTGGGGTTCAAGTCAGGAGAAGGGTCTTTACAGAACATAGAACAGTCATTCCAGTAAGTTAGAAATTGGGACCTCATGGCAAAATCCAATTTAGCAACAGCCATGATTTTTATATGGTGGTGCAAGTCAGAAACCAATTACACCAGTGTCAGGAGGTAGGAAAAAAATGACCGACCCTGAGGAATTATCCTCATTGCGAAGTTGAGGTATCCCAGAAGGGAAAGAAGTTCATGTTTCTGCAAGAGGATAAGTTTAAAAAGAACTCCCCTAAAGCTTGTATCTGGTGCAGTTTGTCAGGTGGTAATCGTGCTTCCATACGGTCGGTATCCAATATTATGCTAAAGAATTCAAGGGATGTCACTGGACCTAAGGTTTTCTCTTCAGACAGAGGAACTGAAAGTTCTTGGAACAGCTGGACAAGAACCTTAATACTGGCAGCAGTGGATAAATCAGGAGAAAGTAATCTAACAGATGAATATCCACTGGACATCAACAAATGTTAAGTAATGCCCAACAAAGTACTTCAGTGAACATGTCAAAAAGCTTTGGGCTGCTTTTGCAGACAGATGTGAGATATATAGCAAAGTAATAGCAGTCTTCCCAAGACATGCCATGAAGATTCTAGAGAGATGGATGAAAAAGAAACAGCTTGAATGCGTCCTTAATATCTGCTTTCAAGAGCAAGGAGCCAGTGCCAACTTGTTTAATGATAGTGATGGCATCATCGATACAGGCAACTGGCAGAGAATATTCATCTGTGGGAATCAATAAATTGATGCTATGGGTGAATGAAGATCAGGGTGCAGACAGGTCGACAATGAGAGGCTTCTTGCCAGAAAATTTTCTAGTGGTGATACCTATGGGATTGATTTGATAGGTAGTAAATAGTGGGCACTGAAAAGGATCTAGGAGGAATCCTTTTTGTAGTTCTTTTTATAATAGCTGATGGATGGTTACCAGTTCTTTGATAGCAGACCGAAGAGTAGAACAGTGGAAGGTATCAGATGGGAGCACAGAGACACCTATGTATAATGCATTTGAAAAGCCAGACAGGATATGCAGTATGACTGGATGGGAAGGATGAAGAGCTAGAAGCCTGGCTAAAGCCTGTATGTTGACTGGAGTAGACGGCTGAGTGGACTGTCATTGAGTAGGCATGTGAGCCCTAGAGCAGATATAGCGAGCATGTACATCACCACAAAACATGGAATCATGAAGGAGAATGCATCCAATGACTGGGCAGCCTGTGTCATTAAAGCTGTTGCAGTTCACTTTGCCCCCAAAGTATTTAACAGGCTGACTGCATAGGTCTAGGCAAATAAGAGGATTGGAGATGGTACGAGTTAGTCATGGAACAGAAGCTGACGTTGAGCTTGAGGGTAGATTGAGTCTGGCAGGACTGGTGGATGAAAATAAAGCAGCCACTGTTAGAGAACAAAGGGGAGCAAAATGGTTCAATGAGCAGCAGAGGGAGCAGGAGTAAGCACGTTGCCAAGTGAAGTGATGGCAAAAGAGCTCATTGTCAAGAACCACCCAATTCAATTTGGTACATAGATACATACATAGACAGTGTCGGCAGATAAGGGCCTATGGCCCACCCAGTCTGCCCATTTGAGCTCGTAAGTTCGGCTTATGTTTTCCTAGCAGTCTGTTGGTATTGTAGTGAGAGTACATTGATCATGTTCACATGCAATTAACCTATTAATGACAAACAGAACCAAAAGCACACAATGCATGAAAAATAATCATCTAAAAATGATGTCTTCACAGTTTTTTCCAAAGTGCAAATCACATACTGCATTAAAGGCTGTTAAATTTAGTCATTGGAAATGTTATGATTACAACAGCCTGGTAGTGTCACCATATTTAGGGCTAAGATGGCATTTCCATACAAAAGCCAATTTTTTCAGCCACTTACAACTTATCTGTCTTTAGAAAGGGACCTGAAAATTGTCATGCACATCCTTTGTTGAACGATCTTGAACCTTGATCAGATTTGTGAAATTTTATATTTTTTTAAATTACAGACCATGGTGGCAAATATATTACAAATTGTGGAAAAAGATGCTTTACTTTACTCATAAGTAATGTAAAACATCTTGGATGTGAAACATGATATTTCCAGCTTAGTTAGATACTGTCCCGGGGTGGTGCTTTTTGTGTTTTGGAAATGAAAAATTAAAAAATTAAATGATATGAACAAAAAAAAAGGTAGAATAAGGCCAATTAATTCACCACCCCAAAAACCATTGTCACAATAAGTAAACTGCTTTTACAAATGAAACTATGAAGACAGAAAATGTTTTTTCAGATGCAGTCATACAGTATGTTCATAGACTCTGATGGCAGAAAAAAAAGCCTAGTTCAAGTTCAAGTTTATTACAAGAAAACTCCATTAAGCGGACTCATTCACAAGGAGGTCCTGATACAAACAACAATAACAGAATAGACATGTACAAATACTGAAGGGTGTAAAATGATTGCAGATTTACATTGTTCAGGAGGCAGTATAGTGCAGTGGTTTAAGGCTCCGAGATAGAAACCTGGGTTTGAATCCCACAGCCCCCACTTGTATACTGTTTGACCCTGAGCAAGTACTGATAGTTATGACAACAAATGTTGTCTGCAGCAATACAATAGTACAGTAACATCTGGTAACAAAGTTAACAACATATTCATGACAGTGGTGCTTAGATTCTATGTGACATATGCACATGGGAATGGTATGTGCAAGCGATGGGGAAGTGGGAGAACACTTGGTATAGGAGTTATAAGTGCTAATGCAGGAGACAGAGTGTGATGCATCAGTTAATGGGGTTAGGTAGTGAACAGACTAGGTACAGGGAGTTAATGAGGAGGGGTGAGACTTAGATGAGTGGGGGTGGTGAGGGAGCGGGGTAAAGTTGGGAGGGAATAGAGTGATCAGCTCCTGGTGCATTGACACACAGTGTAAATGCTTTACTGGCCAAGTTCTTAGAGTGGCTAATGGGGACAAGCTCAGTGAGCCTAAGAGTGGACTGAATATTACACCAAACTAAAGGAATCATGAAGTTGATGGCACCTTTGCTGTGGTTGGTATGTAGTTAAAAACAAAATACCAGTGCACAAATCTCCCCCCCACAACATGGTACATATTAATATTTAAACAATTTCATGGCCACTGGTTGTACTTAGTTTAAACTTCATGTAAAGAAGGGGGTCCTCATAGTTCTCAGATTGGAATTCCAAAGTGAGCAAGCTATACCACCGCTCCACAGTGGGACCCTTTCGGTATAGTCACTACACTAGCTTCTCAGCTCTGAAATGCCTGCAGTGGCTACTCACAAATATATAGTGCTGCCTGAATTGGTCTGCTTAATTGGCTCCTTAAATAAGGTACTTCCACCCAAGAGCATTTACAGGTGGTGGAAGGGAGCATGCTGTAAGGGGTGCCACACCTTCCCCAAATCAACATGCTCCACTCTGCATTGCCCACAAATGTAATTCACATTTCTGCTAGAGGGTGCTACTGGGTTGTGGTAAATAACAGCAGTTCAAAACAAAATACCAGTGAAAAAACCTTCTCCTCCCCCCCAAACATGATACATATTAATATGCTCACTTTGGAATTCCAATCTGAAAACTAAGAGGACCCCCTCTTTTACATGGAGTTTAAAGTAAGAAAAGCCATTGGGCAGTTAAAATGTTTAATATTGACTATATGCCATGTTTCTTTTGGGGGGGTGCATTGGATGCCACACACCAGCAGCACCCTTCTCCAGAAGCATGAATTGCTTTTTGAGCAATGCAAAGGTTTTGAGAGTGCTATTTGGTTGTCTTTAGAGTTTTGGTGGTTGGTACGTACTCTAGGTACATTCAGTAGTGTTCAGCGAGTACTTGCTATGTGTCCTATTTATGAGTGAGCTAGTGTATTGGGGCAATTTGTTCCAAAGTAGTTTCAATGTCCATGTGTCAGTGTGTAGTATTCGCCTCATGGCTAAGGATGTCCAGCCTACTGCTTGGTAGAGGTTGCAGTGGTGTGTCCTATGGGGAGCGTTTGTTATGAACTGCAGCACTCAATGGAAGAGAATGACAAGTTTATGTGTGTGTGACACGAGACTACAGTTATATATATATATTATCTCCGTAATCAAGGAGGGGGAAGGAGGTGGCTTCTACTAGCCTGAGCCTAATGTCCATAGGGAAGAGGGATCTGTTACTGTAGAGAAACCTGAGTCTTGCCTTCAGTTTATTAGCCAGGGAGTCAATATGCATGCTGAAGGATAGCTTGCTATCAAGCCAGACTCCTAAATACTTGTAGTGGTCCATGACCTCAAGGGTGTCCCCAAATATGGTTGTGATGGGTACGGGAGTGTAATGTGTGCCTGTGGTTACAGGTAGATGGGTGGGTGTGAAGAACATTACTCTGGTCTTCTTTGCATTTAATAGCAGCTTGGAATGAGCGAGGTTGAGCTGCAGTTGGTTAAAGTCCGATTGCAGCTCAATACACGCTTCATGGGCTGAGGGTTTAGAGGTGTACAGCACAGTGTCATCTGCAAAGAAGTGAGGTTTGGACATGTGTATGCTTTTGCCTATGGAGTTGATGTAACTAGTAAACAGCAGTGTTCCAAGGATAGACCCTTGCGGGACCCCTCTCGTGACTGGGACTGGATCTGATACAACCCCATCAACTTTAATTCTTTGCATCTGACCTGTAAGGTAGCTGGAGAACCAATTTCTGGAAGGTCCATTCATACCCAGGTACCTGAGGCAGAGAAGAATGAGGTTGTGGTCCACTGTGTTAAATGCCTTGCTGAGGTCCAGGAACACAGCACATGTACTGTAGTTTACTTGTCATCGACAGCAGTGAACCAGTGGTTGGTCACTTTGGCCAATGTGGAGACAGTGCTGTGTTTCTTCTTGAAGACAGACTGCAGGGGGTTGAATAAGTTTTGGCTTTCCATGTACTCCTTTAGCTGGGTGTTCATTAGTTTCTATAGCATTTTGAATAGGACTGCTAAGATGGAAATTGGCCTGTAGTTGTTTAGGCTGCTTCGATCTCTGGACTTGAACAGTGGCAGGATATGTGCTGTTTTTCAGCAGGAGAGAACAGTGGCTGAGGAGGTGGATAGGTTAAAAATATGTGTAATCAGTGCTACTAGTAAGTGACTCCCTATTTTACCATCTGCCCCAGTGCCTTTCTTTGGGTCCAATTTGCAAAGGAGGTCCTCAGCATTCTTAAATGTAACTGGGGAGAGTTGGAAGGAAACCTGGGGGGTCGAGGGCTGAGGGTCATCAGAGGGGGAGGAGGAGGTGCTGATCAGCCCAGAAGCTAATAAAGAGTCAAAGACCAGTCCTGCTGTTGCAAAACATGCATTCAAATTATCTAGAATGATGCCATGGTCAGTGATCTCGATGTCATCCGTTATTATTTTTAGTGGCAAGAAGAGCAGGGACTTATGTCCTTCAACTGTCTCGAGTGTCTGCCAGATTTTGGCAGAGTTACCCTTGATTTCCTCCAGAGTGTTAATATAATAGTTGACCTTGGCATTCCTGATTAGTTTATTGCCAATGTTTCTGGCAGCCCTGAACTCTTGCCAATCTGTTTCGGATTGTGTGCACCTCGCATTGGTCCAGAACTTATCACGCCTTGTGAGGCCAGCTTTTAGTTCTGAGGTGAACCAACGATGTGTCACCTTCCTTAGCCTGTGCCTAACATGCAGGGCATGCTTGTCTGCTATTCTTGTAACAACAGTGTTCAAAATGTCAGTCGCTGAATCTACAGATGTGGCCCAGTAGAATTTTTGCTAGTTTACATTTTGTAGGTCAGCCAGGTAACTTGCTACTGAAAATTTGCAGAAGCTTCTTTTAGTAATAAATTTAGAACACAAGGGTCACTGGATGAGTGAGCATGTTTATAACACTATGTTGTGGTCATTCACATCAGTATGGAAGACTGCTGAGTGTAAAAGCTTGTGGGGGCAGCTAGTGAGGATTAAGTCGATGATGGAGCTATGTTCCTTGTTTTTAAGTTGATCCCTGTAGGTTCTGTAATAATCTGGGAGAGGCCTAGTTCATCGGAGAGATCTCTTTGGGCATCTGCCTTGGGCATGAGCCAATCTAAGTTGAGATTGTCAAGAACGATGGTTTCATTGGCATTGGTATCCAAGAGATTGCTAAGGGTCGGTAGGAGATCCATAATGTTAAGCACGTCCTTCGAGGGAAGCAGAATCCTTAATGCCATACATTCAGATTCTTTGGTTTTGATGAGGAGAGTATTTTGGTGGTGTTAAGTTTTGAGTTCAGGTAGACAACCCCCCCCCCAGTGGGTATGTCAATCCTATGAGTGTTGGAATTGGGGAGTGTGATCTGTTGGTCGCTAATGGAGTTGTTTAGCCATGTTTCTGTGATTATGAGGACGTCTGGGTTAGTGCAGGCAGCCCAGATCTTAATTTGGTCAAGTTTCTTGAGTAGGTTGCAGACATTAATTAACACAAATTTTAAGCCAGGAGCTTTTTCAAAGTCTGAGGGTGAGGTGATGGGCAAACAGGGGCCTGGGTTCACCTCTACATTACCTGCACATAGTAGTAACAACAGGATTAGCTTTTTCAAGGTTTCTGTAAGATTTGTATACTCTTTCTTGCTAGGGGTCTTGTTGTCATGAGTGGGAGAAATGTTGGAATCAGGGGCTGACTTCAGTCATGAGGGGTATAGTGCACCTAGCAGAGGCAGGATTTTGATGACAAATTGCTTTGGATGTATAACCAGGAGTGCCAGTGAGCTGTTGGCTATGTCCCACAGAGATTGATGGAAGGGGGTGGTGGTTCCTGAAGCATATGTCCAGGAGTGGGCTTGGTGGACTCTGCATACTGTGTTCTGTAGTGAGTGGGGGCACATGGCTAGCAACAAGAACAGTGTCACTAGCAAGGCTGAGGAGTATGCCATTTGAGTACTGTGTGGTAACAGCCTTGGGTAGTATGCTTGGTATATGAGTAAGAGACAGTGCTGGGGGGAGATCATAGATAGTAGGTCAATAAGCAGGGAGTGGATAAAGGGAGAAAAGCACAGAAAAATTATTGACTGCCGATATGGCCTAGTGGTAGGGCTACTGCCCTTGGTACAGAGGGTCATTCATCTGAATCCTAAGATAGGAAAGATGGGGAAAGCACAAGTGAGGTGTAAGTGCAACAGCCTGTTTGGTTGTAACCAGGTACTAGTTGGGATAAATTATGCTGTGTTGAGGGAGGCTGCAGGGGTACAACAGTGACTCCTGTTGGTAGGTTTGGGCAGTGGCAGTATATAACAGTGTTTGGGTGGATTGTATATGAGGACATCTAGTGCTCAAGCTATATAGCTTGCTGGTGGGAACGTGAGCTGATAGTTCCAGTCACATAATAGGTCATGTGACCAAGGGGGAGGTATATAGGAAATGACGAGCCATAGTGGGAGGACAGGGGGTAGGTGGGTCAGTCACCACATGAGCGGTGATGGACTAACACAGCCCAGGAGTGTTCTCTATTCCCAATGCTCTGTGTGGCTGCTCAATGCTCTGTGAGCTCCTTAGGTGGGTGGGGGAGTAATTCAGTGCAGACTGTGGATAAAGGAGACAGAATGGTGAGAGCTAAAGGGATTAAAAAGTCAGGACAAAGGATTGGGGGTCAGGGCGGGAAGACTGCCAGCTACAGGTATGGGGGCAGGGCTCCAAATGCACATGCGCAAGGCTACAGGAGCATGGACACCACTAGCATGAAGTTACCAAGTAATTACACAGGAGTTATCTGTTCATTTAGTGTCCACAGTATAGTACATCTACCATAGTAAGTATCTCAGAATGAGCATAGCTACACAGTACAAGATCTATCACACAGCTACAGGTCTACTCAGAACAGTCTGCTCACACAGTAGCTCAAAATACTAACATACATACAGCTACTAAGCGATACTATGGACCCTTAAGACTACAGATTGAATACAGACAAACTATGGTCTAACAGATGTAGATGTGCCCATAAAACAATTACTTTGAGTCAGAGGTCAGGAAGTATTGGCTGTGCTGTATCAATTTTAACACAGCTCAGGAGTGCTCTCCATACCTGATGCACTGTGTGGTGGTTCCATGCTCCGTGAGCTCCTCGGGCAGGTGGGGGAGTGATTCAGTGCAGCCTGACATGCTGTGTGGCTGCTCCATGCTCCATGAGCTCCTCAGGCAGGCCTATCTTAACTTCCCATGTGCCTACTTGAAACTGTGCCCAGTCCACAAAGAGCATGCACAATTGGCTCACTGCATGAAATAGAGTTACCAATGCAGTTCACAAAACTGCACGCAACCAAAACGCATAGAAAACCATTAATGGGATAAGTGACTATTGCACTTATAACAAGCCTTTATGAATGGATAATACACTTACAATTAATACCATCATATGGTCCTTTGCTGGGAAAATCTACTGCCTTTTAAGCAAACTCCTGTGGGAAATGTGGCATTTTTTTGTGACATTTCTACCCATGGCTGCACTTTGTCCTTAAATACTGCATTGCAAGATTTGTTTTGGGCAATAAACTCTTGCAGATAAAAGTCTATGTCCTGAATTCTTGTATTTTCATTTGGGGAGCTTTTGAAACTCCCCCACCCCACAACAGATCCCCCTGAAATAATGTTCTCAAACATAACTGCTCTGGTCCCCTGCAGTTACGTTTAGATGTTTGTGAATAAACCGTAATTTAAATCTCCTTTTTATGTTGGCATGCTTATGCAGCCAACATCTTGCAACAGTGGGGATTTGGAGGTACGGTCACTGTTGGCTGAATGCAGGGCATGCATCAGTAGGTGCGTTCCTCATTCTCCAATTAGCCTGCATGCCAGTGCCACACCATGCATACTAATGTGGCGAGCACATCTATTGAAAGGTCCGCTGCAATCCAAGCAAAGCTCATCAGACACAGCGGACCCTTCTTTCATGCTCACCACATTGTCAGCATGGCGGGCGGGAGGCCACCCAACTGCAGACTTCAGGGGTGCCCAATCCCCCTGCTGGCTTACTGGCTGCAAAGCTTTGCCGACGGGGGAGCCCACTTCCCGTCAACATAAAGCAGTCCCCCTCATTTCTTTTATGCCAAGGGGGCTGCCCAATCCCCCTTGTCTCTTGCCTCCCCCCTACTTTCGTTGTATGCTGACGTGGGTGCCCAACCCCCATTGGCATAAATTAACCCCCCCTTTTGGTGTGTGCTGACGAGGGTGCCCAGTCCCCTGTCGGCTGCAGCAACCACCCAAAACAGTTAGGTGGCATGCTGGGAGCCCACCCCAGCATGCCAAATCTCCTAAAAAAATAAACTGTCCCACAATGTTAATTTTGTTTTCCCCCTGTAACATAAACATGGTCCCTTGTAGTCTCCCTAGAGTCCCTACCAACCACCTGCACCCACCCACTGCACACCCTACCTCCCCACACCCCCCCTCGCCCCATGCTTACCTCCGGAGTCTGATGTGATTATCTTCGGTGGACTGGGAACACATCTGCATTCTTCAAAGCTGACCGCAAACTGTGGAAATGCCTGTAAGCTGTACAATGGGATAGATAGGGTTTTTTCAACTTTGCTGCATATCTCAGTCATTTTTTGGAATTTTTGCACCAAATTTTCAATGTGGGGTTTTTGGGACCCCTCCTCATAAATTCTGTTACAGTTATGGTGTTATTCGGTCCCAAAAGGTGATTTTGCAGTCACTGTATGTAATCACCTTTCGGGGCCGACTAATACAAGGACACTGGCAGTGTTCATGAGGTGGGCTGTCAAAAAGTCTATGTTGCAAATTTGGTGGAAAAATCAAAAAAATGGCTGTTTTACGAGCATGCTTTGCACAGTTGCTACGCATGCTCATAACTTCCCAAATTCGCAATATTTTCATGCCAGATTTTCAACATTGTCATTTTTCTACACCTCCTTGTGAACAGTACAGCTGTCATTGTTCACATCCTGGCCAACATGTGTTTTCGCACTTCCAGGGCAGAATAGCACTGTCACTGTTGGAAATCAGTGTTCAGGACAGATAAAGAAAATGACAGTGACACTGTTCATGAGTAGAGGTCCTAAAATGCCTGTGTTAAAAATCTGGTAACGATACTCCTTAAAATGACTGTGGTATGAGCGTGCGTTACGTAGTTTGGAAATTAGCAGTAACTTCGCAGAATTTATAATATTTTCACTCCAGATTTTCAATATTGCTACTGTTCTGCACCTCTTTATGAACAGTACAGCTGTCATTTTTCACATCCTGACCAAAATGTGTTTTCGCAGTTCCAGCACAGAATAGCGCGGTCGCTGTGGAATGTCTGTGTTCAAGACACATTATGGAAATGACAGTGACACTGTTCATTAGCAGAAATCCTAAAATGCCTATGTTGAAAATTTGGGGCCAGCAGTCCGTACAATTAGTGTTTTCAAGCGTGCATTGCGCAGTTTGCACGCACGCTAGTGACTTCATGCATTTGTAATATTTTCACTCCACATGTTCAACACTGGCATTTTTTCACACCTTCTAATGAACAGTACAGCTGTCCTTTTACATATCCTGCCTGAAATGTGTTTTCGCACATCCGGTGCAGAATCACACGGTCCCTGTGTGTATCAGATTTCGGGGCAGTTTGAGGGAATGACAATGACACTGTTCATGAGCAGTGGTCCTAAAATGCTTGTGTTGAAAATTTGGTGGCAAAAGTCCAGAAAATGACAGTGCTGCAAGCGTACATTGCACAGTTTCCATGCAGCCTTGTAACTTCATACATTTGCAATATATTCATGCCACATTTTCACCACTGGTATTTGTGCACACCTCCTTATCAACAGTACAGCTGCCATTTTTCATAGCCTGCCCAAAATGCATTCACGCAACTGTGGTGCACAATGGCGTGCTTGCTGTGGGAAATCACCTTTTGGGACACATTAACAAAATCACAGTGCCACTGTTCATGAGGGGAGGTCCCAAAATACGAATGTTGAAAATGTGCCTAAAAAACTCCCACAAATAATTGGGTTGCGGACATCTGCTGTGCAGTTTGTATGCATGTTTATTGCTTCACCAATATTTCATATTGCCACTCCAGATTTTCAATGTTGCCATTTTTTACGCCTCCTCATGAACAATACAGTTGTCATTCTCCACATCCTGCCCAAAACTGTGTTTTCGTCCCTCTGCCACCATATGCTACAGCTGCTGTGCAAACCCACCTTTCAGCTAACAAAGTGATTGTGCCAGTTTTCATGAGATGGCCTAACAAGCAGCCCATGTTGAACATGTAGAGTGAAACTACCACTACACACCTACAGTGTTAGGGTTTCCAACTGTAACACCCCAACCGGTATGGACTGACAGGCTTCAGGGCTGTGACTTGTGATCATCAGATGTAATGCTCACGCCGTTCCACCCCCCCATGCTCACCCAGCAGCCACTGACAGGCATTGTGGTGTGTCTTGCACTTTTCGACCACAAATATCACCTCACACTCCTATACTGCACCCACGTCAGCGTATTTCCTTATGGAATGGGGTAAGTATAATGCCCAAAGACCCCAAAGCACATCATGACACTTGTTAGTATCTACAGGGTAGGGTGAGGTACAATGGCATGAGCATTATGCCTGACACCCCAAAGGCACACCCCACTGCCTGTCACTCTCTATGGGGGGGGGTTGGTGGTACTTCAGTACTTCACTGTCATTCCTATTATGCGCCTCTAGCTCTGCCACTGCCAATGCCAGCGTGACAATATTCTGCATTGACAAATGCTTGTTTATGTTTGCTGAACTGTGCTCCTGTGGTTCGGTGTTGTAGAGCCCACATGCTTTTCCATCCCAGATATGCTTTCTGGCCATGCCACTTTGACCTTTGATGTGACCAGTTATGACTTCACATCCTCCTCCCCTGACGTTCATAATGAGATGTCGGGGACTGACTTTTCGGCTGAGAACGGCAACCAACCCATAACGTTTCTCCACGTCAATAATAAATAATAATAATAATTTTATTTATATAACGCCTTTCACTGTATCAAGGCGCTGAACAAGTTAATAAAAGCTTCAACATATAATACAAACATCAAAACCATGAACATTATAAAATATATCATAAAAACATAATAAATTACAATAAAATTTCACATATTTTACAACACATTTAACCTTCCAAGAAGGCCATTCTCCATAGATGTGTTTTCAATTCCTTCTTGAAAATCTCCATGGAGGAGCATTCCCGTAACCAGCATGGTAGAGAATTCCAAAGAGTGGGTGCAGCATGAGAAAATGCTCTGCTGCCAGAGGATTTCAAACTCACTCTTGGAATCTCTAACAACCCCATATCAACCGAGCGGAGTGATCGGCGGGCAATGAGAACCAGCAGGTCTTTCAGATAGGATGGACCCTGATTGCGAAGAGCTTTAAAGTCAATAAAGTGACTTTAAAGGTGATCCGCCACCGTGTTGGAAGCCAGTGCAGCTCGCGCCTTTGGGTAATGTGACAGGACCTGCTTGTCCCAGTCAAAACCCGGGCTGCCGCGTTCTGCACAAGCTGTAGGTGACGGATTTCAACCCCAGAAAGTCCAAAGTAAAGGGCGTTGCAGTAGTCGAGGCTTGAGGACACAAAGGCGTGGACCAATGTTGACAGAAAGTCAGACGGAAAAAGGTGCTTAACCCGGGCAATATTCCTAAGATGGTAAAAGAAAGTCCTGATGACGGCTGACACTTGGGATTGAAAAGTCAGCCTATCGTCAAGAATCACCCCAAGGTTGTACACCCGTTCAGAGGCCGGTAGTGACACACCGCCAAGAAAAATTCCAGTAGGCGCGCCAGCACACATTCTCTCAATCTGACCACCCGGGTCCACAACCAAAACCTCAGTTTTCTCCGAGTTCAACTTTAGCCAACTAGTATCCATCCAGTCTTGGATTTCCCCCAGACAGTTATTAAATACCGAGAGAGCTCCATCCTGGTCGGGTGCAAAAGACAGGTATAGCTGGGTATCATCTGCATAGCAGTGAAACCTCAGCCCATACCATCTTATAATGTTTCCGAGGGGCAGCATATACACTGCAAATAACATGGGCGACAGCACAGAACCCTGAGGCACTCCACACAACAAGGAGACTGGGCCGGAGGAAAAATCCCGTCACAACTCTTTGTGATCTCCCAGTGAGGAATGACTCGAACCATTTAAGAACAGTTCCAGACATTCCACAAATTTGCCCCAGGCGTGCTAGCAACACCATGTGATCCACAGTGTCAAAAGCTGAAGAGAGATCAAGGAGAACCAAGACAGAATGTCTCCTTTGATCTCTCGCCCTCAGAAGATCATTTAGCACCTGAACCAGCGCAGTCTCGGTACTGTGTCTTTTACGGAAACCAGACTGGAAGGATTCGTAGATACTATGGATGGTTAAATGGTCATCCAATTGAGCAGCTACAACCTTTTCAAAAACCTTCCCAAAAAAGGGGAGGTTAGAGATGGGTCTATAGCTGGAAAAAACATCTGGGTCCAAGGAAGCTTTCTTCAAGAGAGGTGTCACCACAGCCTCTTTCAGGGAGCTAGGAAACTCACCGGACTCCAAGAAGCACCAGACAATTTGCACCAGAACTGGACCAATGATGTCTACATAACCCAAAATTAGGGTAGTCAGTCCAGGATCCAAGCCGCAGCTTGTAGGGTGCACTCTATGGATGATCCTCATAATATCCACAAACTCAGGTGAACAAAAGGAACTCCAGGAGAAGCGAGGTCCTGTGCTCTCGCACACTCCCACCACATCACCTTTAGAGGTTGTCAGACACAAGTCTGCCCTGATGTCAGCCACCTTAGTTGCAAAGTATCGAGCAAGCTCATAGCACTCAATTTGTGAAAAGGCTTTCCGAACTTGCAGACAGGCTGGGTTGCACAGTCTATCTACAGTTTGGAACAGCTGAGCCGGTCGATTCTGAGCAACTGCAATCTCTCTGGACAGGAATTCTGCTTTCTTATGGGTGATTGCAGATTGATAGCTGGTATAATGTTCAATCAATCTAAGACGGTCGGCATCAAGGGCGGACTTGCGCCAGCAGAGCTCTAACCTTCATCCTTGTCTCCGCATCTCCCTCAGAGTCCCATCAAACCAAGGGGCCCTGGGGTGATGGGAAAGAGAATGCTCATGAACAGGAGCAATAGAATCCAGGGCGACTGTGATGGCCTCATTATAGGCCCGCACCAGCGCCTCTGGACTACTGCCCACCAACACGAGGGATGACAGGTCAAGGACTGCCACCAGGCCTTGTGGAGTAACATTCCGTAATGGGCGGTACCTGACCATCTCCACAGGGGCTGGCCTTCTCAGGGGGGTGCAAAAATTGAACCTTACGATATGGTGGTCAGACCAAACGACTGGTTCCACCCCCATATCGGATGCATCAATCCCAAGAAGGAAGACCAAGTCAAAAGAGTGTCCAGATTTGTATGTAGCAGTGGAAACTACCTATGTGAGGCCCAAAAAGACATTAGTTGGAGGAAGTGTTTACCAAATTATGAGAGTTCATCGTCCACCCAGGCATTGAAGTCACCCAGCACCATCAATCTGGGTGACTCAAACGACATGTCAACGAGGAAGTCTGCCACTTCCTGTAAGAAACATTTCCCATCTCCGGGTGGACGGTAGATGAGAATGATTCGAACGCCTACACCTGCTACAACTGTGCACTCAAAGGACTCAGTCTCACCCACTACCACATTCGAGAGGCCCAATTCAGTCTTAAAACAGACTGCAACCCCCCCCCGCGCCTGCTGTCCAATCTCGGGTGGTGTATCACTGAGTACCCAGCCGGAATCATGGCCTCCACCATAGGGCCAGAATTTTCATCCAGCCAGGCCTCGATGATGCAAGCCAGATCAGTCGAACCAATAAGGTCAGCAATAATAGCAGTTTTATTCCTAACAGACCTGGCATTGCATAACACCACCAGAGTTGGACAAATCTCGGAGGTTGTCGGGCCTATCTGCCTACTGAAATCAGTAGTGCCCTTGGGTATGGAGACCAGACAGGGTGGACCCCGATCTGGATTCCATTTCACCCCAGGGTGCCTTCTGGACCTTATAACCCCAACGCGATGACCCCGCTCATTCCTCTTCCCCTGTTCGAGCACCCCCATGTCGGGCTGGCCTTGTGGGGGGGCTTAAAAGACAGCGTCCTGACCTGTCTGGCCCCTTTAGTTCGCTAACAATCCTGAAAAGAAGAATTACTGTCCCCAGCGTCTCCAGTCGATATGTCACGAGTCGGCCTCTGAGCAAGGTATGGGCCTGTGACTGGTCTCATTGCGAGGGAATGTTAGCGCATTCACTGATCATACCCCCGATAAGCCTTATCAGTTAAACTGGGGAATGTGCAGTTTTAGGTAAAGGGGCTAAGAGAATTTACAGTGGAGCATCTTTGGTCTGATAGTTCTAGGAAGATGTGGTTGGGGTCAGGATAGAGGTAATATAATAGAGGGGACACTTGTAGCTGTGGTTTTAAGTGATGATTGAGGTAAAGGGGTTATTTTCTTGTGGGATACCTCTGGGCACAAGCCTTGCTCTTTGGCTACCAGAGCCCTTTGTAGCTGGCCTGATGTGGTTTTGAGGTATGACAGAGGTAAAGGGGTAATGGGGTAATTTTCTTGTGGGGCACCTCTGTGAACAAGCCTTGCTCCTTGGCTAGCAGAGCCCTTTTGTGAAATGTTATGACAGGATAATTTTCTTGCAGAGGCGCACTTGCTGACGTGTGTATATGTGTGTGTGTATATGTGTGTGTGTGCTTCCTCGAGGTCACAGTGCAATAGTTTTGATTTTTTGGGGGGACTTTTGGGTGGACTTCATGTAGTCTTTATGCCCCCCCCAAAAAAAAACACCATGCAGTTTGTTTGTGGGATGGTGTTTAAAATATGCTGCATTGTGTTTGTGAGGGGGAGACTAAGACGCCGCATGGCCTGGGCCTGTGTTTGGAAGCCTGCTGTGGTGTGTAGGCCTTGACTGGAATATTTGGAAACCAAAATAGTCACTTTTGGGTTCCACATGGTCTGAGCAAGGCCTACACACCACAGCAGGGTTCCAAACACTGGCCCACACCATGCACATGATGTTTTTGTTTTTGGGGGTGGGGGCTCACCAGCTACAATGTTTAAAATATGTTTTACACTAATTTGTTGTTTAATCAGAATTCTATTGTGAATGCTGCATTGTGTCGGGGAGGGGGGACTAACATGCCGCATGGTCTGGTCCTGTGTTTGGAAGCCTGCTGTGGTATGTAGGTCTCAGTTGGACTATTTGAAACCAAGAGTCACTTTAGGTTCAGAATGGTCTGAGCAAAGGCCTACACACCACAGCAGACTTTCAAACACTAGCCACTATCTTGGCATGATGTTTTTTTTGGGGGTGGGGCTCTCCAGCTGCAATGTTTAAATGTGTTTATGCTAATTTGTTGTTTATTCAGAATTCTATTGTGAGCGCTGCATTGTGTTTGGGGGACTAACATGCCGCATGGTCTGGGCCTGTGTTTGGAAGCTTGCTGTGGTGTGTAGACCTCGACTGAACTATTTGGAAACTGAAATAGTCACTTTTGGTTTCCAAATGGGCTGAGCAGGGCCTACACACCCCAGCAGGCTTCCAAACTCTGTGTCACACCATCCAGCATGATGTTTTTGTTTTCGGAGGTGGGGGGGTCTCTCCAGCTGCAATGTTTAAAATGTGTTTTATGCTAATTTGTTGTTTAATCAGAATTCTATTGTGAATGCTGCATTGTGTTGAGGGGGGACTAACATGCCGCATGATCTGGGCCTGTGTTTGGAAGCCTGCTGTGGTGTGTAGGCCTTGATCGGAGCATTTGGAAACCTAGAGTCACTTTTGTGTTCCGAATGGTCTGAGTGATGCTTACACACCACAGCAGGCTTCCAAACACTGGCCCACATCATGTGGCATGTTGGCTCCACCCCAAACACCCTGAATCATTAAGTCATCCAGCATATCAGTAACATTCTAAGTTGTACTGCATCTTTGCTTATTATGGGAGAGCATCTGTTGTAATTGTTTACCTGGAAAATAATGCCCATTTACTAATCCAAGTGCTGTCTTGTACCGTGTTGTGATGTGTGTGCCTGTTTCTATGACTTTTTGTTTGCAGGTAGGTGAATGCAGGCCTCCATTTTGTTTGCAGGAGGGTGGATGCATGTCTCCATTTTATTTGCAGGCAGGTGGATGCATGTTTTCATTTTGTTTGCAGGTGGTTGGATGTGGGCCTCCATTTTGTTTGCATGTGGGTGGATGTGGACCTCCATTTTGTTTGCAGGTGGGTGGATGCATGCCTTCATTTTGTTTGCAGGCAGGTGGATGCATCCCTCCATTTTGTTTGCAAAATAATCCCCTTGTGTGGTGACATCGTATTCTGACTGATCACTTTATGTAGTGCATGCAGCCCCTATGAGGCAACACTTTTAAATGTCACTGACATGCTTCATCGTCTCTGCTTTCACTTCAGTTTTGTTTGGCTACATGCTAGACTTTTTGTTTTACAAATCAAACTTCTTTTACTGTGAAAGCTGACCCACGATTTTTTGAATTGACTTGTGTTTCAATAGTTAATGTTTTTGCAAGGAATGGAATCCAGACGAAGGCCCTTGGTGTCTGCTGCAGCCATGCTCACTGAAGCTCTGTGGACTACAGTCAACCCTCAATCATCAAAGGAAAGGAATAAGCATTACCAAGCAAACATAAAGGAATCCACAGAACAATATCAAAACTACAAGGAAGAATGTGCAGCATCCTCATGTGCATACCACAACAACATGAATGATGAGCAGCATGAACAGTATAACCAGATTCTGGGGTTCTTTTGTAGTTCTTTTCCTTCTCTATTTTGGGGTCCCCTTGACCCAAACAAATAACATTCCCCTTAAGGGGTGGCTGGCTCCCTCTCTCTGGGCTAAGGCACATATATGGCACACTGATGAGTCCAAATGAGGACGAAATGAGTGCATGTGTCTGCTGTCTTAACCTTTGCTGATTGCACTGTGAGGTCTTTTGGCACCATGCAATTCTGCTTAAAGTAGAGCCAGTACAAATCCTCTTATGGGGATTTGCATATGTTTCCCATGATGGTTTGCATTATTGGGGTATGTGCAATTGTGTTTCCATTATAACCAGATGACTAAAGAGAGGATGAAAAGATATAGAGAGGCTCAGAAACAGAAAAAAAAAACTGCAAGCTGACTCCTGTAGTGCACCAAGCAACAGAGAAAGAAGGCCTGATGACAACGTGTCTGAAGTGCAAAGACAAGCATGGAGGGAGAAGAAATGCTGACAGCATGTACAAACAACAAGTCAGAATCATCGATGAATTAATGAAAAGGAAAGTCGGTAATATGCAGAAAAAAAGGAGTAAAAAGCTTGCACGACTCGCAGCCACCACCACCACCAACACCACCATCACCCCACCAGCTGTACCGATCAGCACGCCAACTAGAGAGCTGTGTGTGATGCCGGAGTCCCGCAGATATGATGGTGCTGTAAAAAAGGCTGTGCAGTGAGCAAGAAAAAGTCTTCCAAAATCACCAAATCAATTTTCTTATGTAATGAAGAAGATCCTGTCATCTTGTTCACCAGCCAAACAATCTGCATTGGATCAGCATAAAGTTATTCCCGGTCCATGCAACCTACAAGAAAAACTGATGTCTGCTTTTATGGAGAAGATATCAAACCTAAAAAATGACAAAAAACAGGACAGACACCTGAACAGAGAGTTCATTAATACAATTCTTGTGCTAAAACAATAGCGTTTGCTCAGAACTGCAAGTGCAACACTGGAAATCAGCTAGCAAGCATCATGTGGTGGAACAGAATGCAACAGATGGCACAAGTCTGCAATGCCAGAGTCAGCAAAGAGGAAAGTGGAGATTTTTCATGAAGAGTCTGCAACCCCACTACCTCACAAGAAAACGTTTTCAAAAAGAGCCAGCACATGACAGTCATATCTGGACAAACCTATCCATATTCTATATAATGAATTCACCCACTAGAACATGGACTCAACAGTAGGGGTGAGAACATTTGGAAGCCTACTCCCTAAGCACATTAAACTGGCCAAAGGGCAAAAACTGGACCAGTGCCTCTGTGAATACTTCACAAATAGCTTACTAAAACTGAAGACACTGAACCATATGATGGATCTTTACTGACTAACATCATGCAAAGTCCTCACTGTGCAACGTGCAGTAGAGCTAACAATGGGTCCGCACCCACCTTTGTAAATGTTTTACAGGCAGGACTGTGTGTACAAAACATGTGAACAGTGCAACACAGAAAATTTTGTCAAAGCCATGGAGGACCTCATTAATGGATATGGACAAGACAATGTCACATTCTAGCAGTGGAAGAATATAACAGTTATGCAAACTGTCAATGGCATCCAGGTAAGACAGACATGACACAAAGTGGTGAAAAATAAAAAATCAACATTGCGGATGCTGGTGGAGGTCATAAAAGAGGAACTTTTGTTTTTGGGTCAGCATTTACATACAGCAGCATGGCAGCACCACCAGTTTGCTTGTATCAAAAAATACCTACCTCAGGGATGGGTAGTGATGGTTCTTGACTTTGATGAGAACTATGTCTGCAGATTACAAGGCCAAGTGCAGGTAGCCCACTGGTATCATGAACAAGCCACAGTTCACCCAATAGTAAAATACTACCCATGTGAACAGTATGACTCAACAGTACCAGGGTCATTAGTCTTTATATCCAGTGATTTAAAACACAATCACCATACCGTGCGCCACTTTGTGAAGATATCGAATTTACACCTACAAAATGTCCACAAATTAAAAATCAGCAGAGAAGTACATTTCACAGATGGCTGTGGTGCCCAATATAAATCCAGATATGCCTTCTTTGACAATTCAGTGTCATACAAGGAATTTGGCTTCCCCATCAAGAGGGCTTTTTTCGGCTCACGACATGGAAAGGGTCCGGTGGATGGTGAGAGTGCCGTTGCAAAATCAGCAGCAAGCAGAGCCGTACAGTCACGATGAGCCATAATTAGAAAAGCTAAGGAGCTCTATAAATTCTGCCATGCAACATTGACTAGTGAGCATGCCACTGAAGGGTGCAGCAAACATTGGAGATGTACATTTTTCTGGGTTGATGAAAATGAAATTAGAAGACCTGCTCAAAACAATGTTAAAATGGTACCTGGGACACAAAAGCTTCACAGTGTGAAAAGTGCAATGGAAAGTGTGGTGGTAACAAGAAACCTGACTTGTTTTTGCACACACTGTGCTCATGAAGATGGACTCTGCGAAAATATGCATCATGTTGAAGCCTGGAAGGTTAAAAAACTAACTGCTTCCACATCATACAGAATGTCATCTTCAGATGCCAACATTGAGCCCATTGGTCTCTCTGCTCCTGCAAACACAACAGCTCTCCAAACTGCAGCCTCACATGTCCACACAACTCCTCATAACTTGCTGGACACAAGTGCTGACCCTGCATTGGGGTTTCACACAGCCTCTAATGAGACTCGAGCTCCTGCTGAGGCCATACCTGAAGAATCCACAGGCAATGATAGTGTATGAGACAGTGCATCAAAGGATGCTGAAGAGGATACCACCACAAGTAAATGCACTACACTCACCACTGATGCTTCAGCTCTATTATCCATGAACCACACAGTCCCTAAAAAGCAGAGAACTTTGCTAGACCCACAAATGATACAGATCAATCAGTATTATGCTGTGAACTACTCAAAAGAATATTTTGTGGGGCAACTAACTGCAGTGGATCCTGTGGGACAGTGGTACTCATTGAAGCAGTGTGGGAATGTCTTTACATAGCCACAGTGTCAGGACACTTACCATGTTTGAAGATGACTTTTTCATAAGCCATTTCAGCTTTTGCATGAAGGTGGGACCTTTGAAATTAACAACCGGGAACTCAATGCAATCAGTGAAAAGTTTTGCACGCTTCAGGACAAATGGAATTAAAATGATTACCATTTTCAGTGTACAGTGCTGAACTCCTAAAACACATCAGTTCCAGTTTGCCAAATAATTCATAACATGTGTTTGCATAGCGATAGAGTAGCCTTGTAGTCATACAGTAGCCTTGTAGTCATTGTACAGTAGCCTTGTAGTCATAGAGTAGCCTATTGCTTTATGTTGAATTTATTTTTGTTGTAATGCTTAAGTGATTTATGTTGTTGTAAATATTAAATTTGTATTTTTATATGTTTACATGTTTGGTTGTATTACCCATTTGACTTTTTTTACCTTGAATGATAAAAAATTTGAAAATTGACAGGTATTCCCTGTCTCTTATTACATGCTGTTTTATGTGTCATGTCCCCAGTTACATGGGCAGTAACTTTCAAGTCCCCCATTACACGTGCAGACCTAACTTTCTTGTCCCCATTACATGTTAGACTTTGTGGAGGCTTCTTCTCAGGATCCGAAATGGGAGTTATCCTGCAACATACCACATTTTTATAAGGTGAGTCACAACATAAAAATGCTAATAATCATAACTATATTTGGACTTTTAAAATTTGACTCCAATGTCACACTTCGGTTCCCCATTTTCATACATAGAGCCAATTATCTGTTAGCCCTGGTTGTTTTTCAACCACCTTTCCTAGAATACCTCCATCCTCTTTTCCTGTAGTACACACTATTCTCTTGTGTCTGTCCCACCACTGTTTGAACCCACTCACACACTTTGCATGGACCACCTCATTAGACAATATATTTCACTTGCCCACCAGCCTTTCTGTTAAGAAAAACTTCTTTACAGTCTTCTTGAACCTTCCTCCTTTAGTTTCCACTTGTGACCTCTCATCACAGTGCCCTCATTCCTCATAATCACATCACTGCAGTCCACCCTGTTGATACTCCTCAAGTCCTTATAAGTCTCTATCCAGTCAATCATAAGACTCATTGTTGATTAGAATTTTTCAAACAAAACCCTGGATGCTAATAGTATTTTATTAGTGGATCAGTTTTCTTATTTGGGTTTCATACTGAGAGTACTTTTTCTTTTAGAAATCATAATGAGTCAACTAATACTATTCATCAACATTTTAGGTTACTTTATAAAGTTAATAAGTTGGTCTTAGCTGAAATTTATGAAATACTGGCACAATGTTTTCTATTATCACTTTTGAACTATGGTCTTTTATGCTATGATTCTGCATTTAGTACAGCATTTTTAGGGGTGAGACCATTTTATGATAAGATAATCTCCAAGAATACCTCACCATTGTTTGATGCAAAGTATAGTTCAGTGGTTATCTTCACAGGGGTGTTTTAATTATCAGGCTGCATGTTGGTCACTGCAGTGTCAGACTGCATTTGAAGAATATAAAACAGCAAATAATCAAGAGGCCCACTGTGGTTCATGTCAGATGTGAAGAATGTCATAAGAGCAAATGGGGGACATTTAGAAAGCATAAGGGAAGCCAATGGGAGGAGGATAGCAATAAGTACTTAAGGGCGACCAGTCCAAGGAGGCTAGTAAAAAATTCAGTGGGGCCAAGGTGGAGATGGAACTCAGGGTCACAAGATAGAGTGAAGCCGGAAGAGAAAGTGTTCTTTAGATACTTCTCAGAGGAAGGCCAAGGCAAGAGTGGGCATAGTGAGGCTAAAAAAGGAGAAAGATTCAGATAAGGGTGTCAGAGGCAAGACAAAGCTACTGAACCAATACTTTTATTCAGTATTTACTAGGGGAAAGCAGGGTTCTCTGCCAGAATGTGGGATAGGAGAGGAAGAAAGGGGTGATCACCCAACAACTATAGACCATGTTACAGAGGAAAAGGTGTTGGAAGGGCTGAAATTGATAAAGGTGGAAAATTTATGGGACCTGATGGGCTTCATCCTACAGTAGATGCTCGAGGAGACAGCTAAAGCAATAGTGGCTCCACTTGCAGACATTTCTACCTGCTTGTTGGCCACAGGTATGATCCCCAAGGACAGGAGAACAGCAGACATGGTCCTTCTGCACAAAAACTGAAAGGACAGCTAGTCAAGAAACTACAGAATAGTCAATGTGATGCCTATATTGGGGAATGTAATGGAGGCCAAACTAAGGGAAGAACTTGCGGACTTCCTAGACCAGCATGTGCAGGCAGCAGGGGATCACCAGGGGTTGGTCTTGCCATACAATTCTCATCACATTTTTTGACTGGATGTCAAGGTCAGCTGCCAAAGGGTAGGCAGCCAATATAATATAGTTAGACTTCAGCAAGGCTTTTGGCTCAGTCCCCCACAGGTAGTCAAATAACTAAAAGACCTTAGCGTATTCCTTAACCCCAGCACATGAGGACATGTTTGCGATAAGTGGCAAAACACATCCTACACATTGCAGTGGTTAGAGTATTTAAGGATTTTCTGATGTTTAGTAGGACACATTGCTTAGGTGTAACTACCAGTAGGAACCTAGTAATATTAATATAATGATATTATTATGCTCTTGGTTACATTATATATACTCCCGTCATATTCTGGCATTTTGGCATTAGCCTACAACATCTGTCTAACCTACCAAGAGTGTCACTCAACCATGTTCACAGCTTGTAGCACACCTCTTAGGTGCACCATCTTTGTGGTGCAGCCCACGTGTGCCATAATCTGCAGGACTTTGGTGCTGGGACCCTATCCAATAATGAACTGGGCTCAGGGTCCCTGGCACATCGGTGATCGCCGCGAGCCACCATCGGCATGGCTTGTGCTGAGCTTTGAGACTAGAGCCCTGTTTATCCAGTGAATGATGGTATAGTAAATTGAAGTTAAAATGCACAATACATGATGAGTCTGCTCAAGAAAGTAAAACTAAAATAATAAAAAAAAACATGTAGAGCTGGTTGCAGAGTAACATCCCCAATTCCTAAACTGAGTCATGCCCTAATAGAACACTTCCTTACTGAGACCAAAAAAGGTACACAGAAAACTACAGTAGAAAATTAGAACCTTAAGAAAAGACCAAGAGGCAAGAAAAAAGCACATCTGATTAGAAATATTTTTGGGACAGTGAGTGGAGGGTGTGTGATTTGGGAAGCAAAGTGGGTTGGGAAAAGGGGTAACCAATTTTATTTTGTTGTGGCTGTATGAGGGAAGAGGATAATGTGGGGTACTAAAGGATGAGGGGAGCAGTTTTATTTTTTCAAGTTATTCACCCTCATATTCACTGTTTGCAAATTAAGTAAACTTCACCAGGAAAAGCAGTTTGCCAAGCTATGTGAAGATTTTGGGAGAAGTGCAAACTTCGCCAGCACTGTGCTTGATCTTCCCAAAGTGCCAAGTGTGTCACTTCCACTCGTCTTTGCCAGCAAAGCTTTTCATTTCAGAATTTCTGGTAATTTATTTTTCTGTTTGATGATACATTGGTATAGCAACAAACTTCAATGAGTTCATGTAAAGAGATGTGACAGTCATGTTTATAGAAAAAAAGAGTTATAGTAAGACCTAATGTTGGCATGGTCCTAACAGCATTGTGATAGTGCTAATCATCCTGGTGTGCTGGGGCATTGCAAGTGGTACATCCAGCTAACATGTTTTCGAGCTGGGAGAGGGTGGGGCTACATTTTCTTTCAAACCTGTGATGGGCCAAGGAGCTCAGCATGCTTTCCAGAGGCACTGTGGATCTTTCATCATATGCAGAGATACATGGAAGTGAAAATGAAAGGGGAAATTGTTTACCAGGAAAGGCACACTAAGCCAGAACTTGTTTCCAGGTGTGACTTGGGAGCAGAAGGAAGTTAAGTGACTTGCTTAGGGTCACATAGTATGGAAGTGGCAGCTGTGAGATTCAAACCCAGGTCTCCAGGTTTGCAGCTCAGTACCCTAAACCACAACGTTATACTGCCTCTAGGTTGAGGGGTAGGTAGAAAGACTAGGATTAAGACAACATTGTATATTAGAATGGTGTCCACTGGTACTCTTGGGTCCTGTGGAGGTATCCTATGGTGCAAGGGATGAAAGATTACAAGCATGCCTGATTAGGGAATGAACACTAAGAAAAAGCTATTGTATATGGAAAAATTAGACCAACTCACTGAATTTTTTTCTTCTCATTAGGTACTGTACAGTATGTAAGAAATTGGTATGAAACCAGTGTGCATAAATGTTAGAGATGAAAATTTGGGAGGGCAGGCAGTATAACCTGGAGGTTAGAGTATTGTGCTATGAATGAGCTTGGTACATCCAACAGACCTAGGTTTGATTCCCATATCCTCTACTTACTGTACATACTGTGTGACTCAAAGCAAGGCACTTAACCACTCTAGTGCTCCCAGGTCACCCCTGAAAACTAGCACTTGTGTCTATTTGGCCTTACTCTGTTACCAGAGATTAAAAAAAGACATGTTTTGTTCTGCCAGAAAGTAAAACGAGTCCAACTTCTTGCGTTTAATGCTCACAAACATTTGTGTGAAAACACAAATGTTTTCATCAACTGGTTTGAATTGTAAGGACCAGTAGAAACTGTTGAACACTAGAGTTACAGTTCATGCACTAGTGAGATCACAAGGTTTCCAGTGAGGTAGTCATATGGTACATACTGTAGCTACTGTATGTTTCAGTGTCAGCTCGGCGCATGACTGCAACAAGAAAGCTCATTTGCCCACCATGGGTCAGCCGGATAGATGGCTAGACAATGATCTCTGAGAGTAGTAGTAGTAGCGTGTTTAGCTAGATTCATAGCTTAAAAAATTGCACTTGATAGGGCTGTCACTGAGGGTTCAGCAGCCATGTGATGTGCTACAATGCATGTGACCAAAATTTGCAAGCAGGCTTGGGTTGCTACATCGGGAGCCAGGCCAGGCTGAGCTAGCATACCTCAGCTGAGATGGTTTAGTGGTGTATTCCAGTGCCATAATAACCTTTTGTGACCAGGTCAGGGAGCTTTTTCTCTTTCGTGGTACATCGTGTAGGTGTGATAGCGATAGAGTGAATACACATGCCACGGGGAGGAGGGAGGGTGCAGGTGCAAATTGGGCAAGTAAAAACCCTGTCATCTGAATGATGGCTAAATGCCTGAACAGGGTATATCTCTAAATGAAGATTGTACCTCAGATGGCAGGGCAAGCAAGAAAAGCTATAAGGAAAAAAAGAAAATTGCTCTTGATGAAAATACTGTCTTACAAAAATGAAAAAAAAAAAACAACTCTTTTTTGCTGTTTTGCAGGAAGATCTAACCTGAAAGCACTAAAAAGCAAAAAGTGAGTGTGTCTCGCTCAGCTGTCAAGCAGACCACTGGGCAGGGGACTGTGCTCAAGTGGATCTCACTGGACTGGCAGTTTGGCAGTGCCCAGCACCTGTTTTGCAATTATGAAAGAAAACAATTAAAGTGTCTTTGTGTCATTGCAGGATTCACTGATTGCTTTGTGTTTCAGACTGAGTAGTGTGGTTCCACCCTTGCATGGTGCCAGCATTAGGGCGCTGAGTCACTACAGGGCTAAAACACTTAGTCCGACTCCTTTTTGCAGGAGCCTGTGCCCCCCTTCCCCTACCCCACCAATTATAAATACTAAATCCTGGGGGGGCAGACCTCGGGGAGGGGGCAGCAAACCTGATATTCAGGGCATCAGTGATTCAGTGCCCTAATGCCGGCACCCTGATGACCTGCAGTGGAGTAATGCTGACTACTGAATCCTGGTGGTAAATGTGAAGGAGGGACTAGAAGTTTGGCAGTAGGAAGGAAGCAAGTGGGTCTCATAGAAACATAGAATTTGATGGCAGATAAGGACCGCTTGGTCCTCCCAGTCTGCCCATTTTTCCTACCTACAATATCTCCACAGATCCTAACTGGTCTCCAGCTCTTTCCCCCTCCCCCTTCTTTTCCAGTAAGATACCCTTATGCCTATCCCATGCATTCTTGACCCCCCCCACTGTCTTTGCCCCCACCACCTCCACTGGAAGACTGTTCCAAGAATCTATCACTCTTTCTGTGAAGAAGTACATCATCACATCTCTCCTGAATCTTCCCCCTCCAGCTTTATAGCATGTCCCCTTGTCTTTGAGGTCTTTTTTTTCTGAAAAATGCATCCGGCTTTGTACCATGTTTACTCTGTGAGGTATTTAAAGATCTTTATCATATTCTCCTCCTCTCCTCTCTTCTGGGGTGTACATATTGAGGTTCTTTAGTCTGTTCTCACAGGGTTTTTGGTGCTGATCCTGCACCAGTTTACTTGCCCTCCTCTGGACCACTTTGATTCTGCTTTTGCCCTTCCAGAGATGTAGTCTCCAGAACAAGACACAGTATTCTATGTGGTATCTTACCAGCGATCCACACAGGGGCATCAGCACCTCCCTCTCTCTGTTGGTGATACCCCTTCCTATGCAACCCAGCATCCTCTAGCCCTCCCAACTGCCTTGTCACATTGCCTGGTCACCTTTAGGTCATCCAATATGATTACTCCAGGTGCCTTTCTTGCTTTGTTCTCATCAATACTATTCCTCCAATTTTGTACTTAGCCCGTGGGTTTCTGTGCCCTAAGTGCAATATTTTGCATTTTTTCACATTGAAACACAGCTGTCATACTCTTGACCACTCCTCAAGTTTTCTCAGGTCTGTACTCCTCCTGTCTACCACCCCCACCCCAGAGTATCCACCCTGTGGCAGATTTTGGTGTCATCCACAAAGAGATAGACCTTTTTCTTCCAGCTCCTCTGCAGTGTTACTTATAAAGACGTTAAAGAGGACCAGCCCCAGCACCAATTCCTGTGGTACTCTGCTTGTTATCCTTCCTTCCTTGGACTGAATTCCATTTTCCACCACCCTCTGTCATCTATCCTCCAACCAATTTCTTACCAAGTTTACCAACTCTGATTCCACTCTTAAGCTACCCAGCTTGCTTACTAGTCTCCTGTGTGGAATGGTGTTGAATGCCTTCCTGAAATCTAGGTAGGCCACTTCTACCATTCCACCCTGATCCAATTCCTTGGCAACCAGTCAAAGAAATCTATCAGATTCATTTGACATGAGCTCCTCGCTCCCCATGAATCCATGCTGCCTCAGGTCTTGTAACCCATTGGAATTAAGATATTCCAAAATCCTTTCCTTCAACAGTGTTTTAATTAACTTCTTTAACTTTCCTTCCACTAATATCAGGCTGACTGGCCTATAATTGCCAGACTCCTCCCTGCTACTACTTTTGTGAAGTAGGACTACATCTGCCCTACTCCAGTTCTCAGGAACCACTCCAGATTCCAGTGATCTGTTAAACATGACTGTCAGAGGTATAGCCAGTACCTTGCTGAGTTCCCTTAACACCCTTGAATGCACCCCATATGACCCCATTTCTCTGTCCTTTTTATGGCTGCAGTGGGGGCAGCCCTGCAGATGTCTTGCAATCACTGTCGAGAAAAGGAAGCTTACCGGATACTGAATGAACTTTTTCAATAGCGGAGGTGAACAGCATCACTGCATGTTCACCCTGCACTATTTTGTACATTGGCACCCAGTGGAACATGGCACTATCAACCATGTCCAAGATGGCCACTGGAGTTCTTTGCATATGTGTGACCACTTGTGCATAAGCACCAAACTCCGGGGCATGGTGGCACTGTCCACCATGTCCGAGATGGCTACTGGAGCCCAGTGCACATGCATGAGTCGTCACACAAGTGCAGAGAACTCTGGCAGCCATCTTGGAGATAGCGGACTATGCTGCCATGCCCCAGAGTTTGGTGTGCATATATGAATAGCCATGCATGCACATGGCACTTCGGTGGCCATCTTGGACATGGACGACAGTGCCATGTCCCTCCATAAGATCAGCTCCAGTTCTACCTGCTCTGGCCAGAGCTCGTTCAGATTAGCAAGGCCTTTCAGGACTCTTTCTTCCGAATAAGGGCTAGTATTCACCTCTCCCCTTCAAAGCTTCTGTTGCTTTCTTGTGGCCCCTCCTCTTCCCTTCCTCTTCCCCTTCCTCTGTGAATGCTGAACAGAAGTATTTCTTCAAGATGTCTGCCTTTTCTTGGTCCCCCTCTGCACCAACCCCCACCACCCCCCTTTCTAACCTCACAATCCTTCCCTTGGTCTTCTCTTTTCGCTTATATACCTAAAAAATATCTTGTCACTATATGTTACCACTTGTGCTATTCTCTTTTCAGTGTGTGCCTTAGAACTCCTTACTGCTTTCCCTGCTACACCTCCCTGTTCTCCTTCCTCTGTGTCTCCTTATAACTTCTGCATTCAGCCCTTTTAGGCTTTAGCTTTTCCACCACCTCTTTTGAGAACCATTACAGTCTCTTTTTCCTCTTGCTTTTGCTCATTTGCTTTGCACAGAGGTTTGTTGCCTTCACTTTGCCCATTGTTCCTGCATCCAATCCAGGTAATTCTCCTGACAGGTCCTCCTTCAGGCATTCACCGATCTTTATAAATTCTGCCCTCCTGAAGTCAAGCACCTTCACCTTTTTGTGGTCTCGACTGGCAGCCTGGCAGTGCCCGCTACCAGTTGGTATTTGTTTGCAATAAAAACTCTTTTTTTAAAAAAGATTTTCTACAAGAGGATTTGCCATATGTTTCACACTATACTGCACAGAGCCCACTAAGGCCTAGGAGTAAAGTAAATGGATGTACTGAGAGCCTTGACAGTGGGAAGCACGCTGGTGCCAAATGGCAGCCTGCAAAAGCCACAATTGGTTTGCATCTTCTTTGCAGAAACAAAATATTACAATATTCTTATTTCACATTGTTTTCTTCAGGTTGACTGGAAATGCAGTATTTGTGTTTGTCATACTCTATTCTATGTTTTTTTTTTTGTAGACTTTATATCCTTCACTACCCAAGCCGGGCATCCTTCCAGGGTGCACTCTAGGCTAGGACTTTCTACTCCCATGCCTGAGCCCTAGACTCAGTAAGCTCCTACCAGCAACCAGTCAGACTCTAGCACCACAGATCACCCTCCGGGCAGGGCCCACACTCCCTTTGCGGCCTGTCTGTAATTAGAGAGCACCTACCTGGTCCATTGGGGGGAAGGAGCACCGAGAAGGTGGGCTGGTATTGGGATGAGTGTCCTGCCACTGGAGCCCCCATCATCTCCATGGATGTGAGTAAGGATTTTTTTCTTTGTAGGTACCCCCAGGAGTGTGACATGCCATGATGTCCACACATTGCTGTCCTGCTGACATCTGCTGCACTCCCTTCCTCTCATACTGCTGGCTTGCCTTGTAGCACTCCTGGTCTCCATCGGGAGCCGCTAGGCAACCGAGCATGCCCCAAAGCCCTGTCCGAGAGAGGAGAGCAGTCCTCCAGATGCTCAATGCTCTCCCTCCTCTGCCAATCCCCAGTGGTCCATGCTCATTCCTGAACCCCGGTCACCAGTGCGGCACGGAGTGTGGTGTCCAGCACCTCAACCCTTAGTGCCACCGGACTGGCTACTCTATTCTATCTGCCCTGGGAAATATGGGGGCAGGGTGGATTTTGAGCTTTGGCCTTGTGCAGCAGTCAGCATACAGTTGTTGGAGGGCAGTCAGCCACTGGACACTTCTACCTGGTACTTTGAAATTGCAAAAACAATATAAAAATACTTTCATATCAACAAATAAAGTTTTTATTGAACCTCACTAGTACTGTACATCTTCTGTGTGCATCTGGCTCAGTTTTCCTGTGGTGTAAAGTATAGGGAAGGACTGGGAGTTTCTGTAATGGGCAACAGCCAGCACATGGGTATCATATGGCAAACTCTGTGCCTACTATTAGTGGCACTTAGCAGAAACAACATTTTCTGTGTAAGCAATAATACCCAACAGGGCGGGCAGTATTGGGAAATACTGGACCACCCAGGGGCGTAATGAGGCCTCACGCCGCAGGTAGAGTGCCTCATAACTCCTGGAAGGTCCGGTATTTCCAAATACTGCCCACCCTGGAGGGTATTATTGCACTTAGAAAATGGGCACTGTATAAAAAAATTAAAAATCTAATAAAAAATTACTTTGAAATAAGGTTTGTAATAAAATAGTTCCTCCACCTTTTTTTTTAATGTAGAGACTTTTTCTGTAGAGGAGCCTCAGTAGTTGTGTGAGTAGGAGTGGTTCTTATAGTTACCCCCCCACACACACACACACACACACTCACAGGCAGAGATCATGAGTCTACCTTGCTGCCTTCAAGAAACTGCTGATTGTTCCCCAGTCTATTCAACACACAGATCATACAGGCTGTGTTCCCTTTTTTTTGTTGTATGCTGACATTGGTCTGTCCCCCTGCCCCCGTAGGCTGAACTGTGGTCTGGCAGGCATGGAGTGCGGGTTGAGTGAAGCTGATAGTATGGGACAGGACAGATCGATCTTCTGGAGGTGCAGCTATGAACACGAAGGTACTGCTGTCGGGGAAAACTGAAAGTGAAACAGTAATGCCAGTAATGAGAAAGAGCAGGCTCGTAGTGGGAACACAGTTGCCAAGAACATACAGCAACGGGGAAAATAAAAGTTGCTTGCATTTTTTTAAATAAAGAATGGCAGTGGACTTCTGGACAGGGTTGTTCTTCCGTGTGTGCATGTGAAGTGAAGTGTCAATATCGGGAGAAGTGAACAGAGGATAGTTGACAGGACTGGGGGGTGCAGACATGTACCAAGGGTAGGCAGATTGTGACAGTTATTAAGTATTTTAATGTTTAATGTTTTTTTTTTAAAGAGGAAGAAAACAAATGGTAGTGGTGCTGTGGGCAGGGTTGTGCTTGCCTGTAAGTATGTGTGTGGTGGGGCTCTCTCTGTTTTACTCTTGCTTGCTGAGCTGGTAAAAAAATATGACATTATAACTGGCAAAAGGTTACCAGTTTTCCAGTGAGTGGTGCCAGGTTGGAAATTATTATTTAATGGGCATCTATTGAAAAATTAATGCATGCCTGACTGCAGCTTTCAGCCAATCAGGATGCTTTATTTTTCAAGCCCATTTTCTAAATATATATATATATATATATATATATATATATATATATATAATAGTGGTGTGGTTATTCCACTATAGTTAGGGCAGAGTAAGCAGTTTAATGTTAAACCTCAAATTTTGCACGTTAATAACTTTGCAACCATTCAACGGATTTGTACAAAATGTGGTATGTATTGTCCCATGACATACTGTAGATCTTTTGACACATCAAGTTCATTTTGATCAGATATACAAATTTTGTGCTACATTTAGTGAAAAAAGTGTAAAAGTCATTTTTTTTTGCCTGTTTTGGCTGTGTATTCCTCTTCACACTGCTGCCACATCGTTTGGAATCTCGGTCTGAACATTTCAGGGTAGAAAGATCATGCATCAAAGAACAAGACAGTGTTGTTATGGTGAAAAAATATTTATCCGTTCTAAAGTTATTAAACTTTGACATTTTGGGCTCTGGGCATGCTCAGTTCAGTCTTTTGAATAGCTGCATGGTGCAAAATAGCATCTGGGTGTTACAAACAAGGATTTTGACAGCTCACAAAAGAGAATATTTAGAGTCCTCATTCATGAGAAAAAATTCCTCTTTCACGAGCTGTCATTTCTTGATTTTTTCTTGGCACAAACAAACTACATAGATACATAGGTACATAGACAGTGTTGGCAAATAAGGGCCTATGGCCCACCCAGTCTGCCCATTTCAGCTTATAAGTTTAGTTTATGTTTTCCTAGAAGCCTGTTGCCCCTTACCCCTGACCTCCAGAATTCCTTTATGTCTATCCCATGCATTCTTAAATCCCGTGATTGTTTCAGCCCGCACCACTTCCTCTGGGCAAGGTGTTCCACTTGTCCACCACCCATTCTGTGAAGAAATTCTTCCTCATGTTTCCTCTGAATCATCCTCCATACAACTTCATCCCATGCCCTCTAGTCCTGGAACATCTTTTTCACTTAAAAATAGTGTATTCCTGCACCCTGTTCCTCCCTGTAAGATACTTGTATGTCTCTATCATGTCCCCTCTCTCCCACCTCTCCTCCAGGGAGTACATGTTCAGTTCCTTCAACCTGTCCTCATATAACTTGTGATGCAATCCATGTACCATCTTTGTTGCCCTCCTCTGAACATTCTCTACCCTGTCTATGTCCTTACATAGGTAAGGTCTCCAGAATTGCTCACTGTACTCCAGGTGGGGCCTCACTAGTGTCTTGTATAGTGGAATTATGACCTCCCTTTTCCTGCTGGTGATGCCCCTGCCTATGCATCCCAGCATCCTATTTGCTTTTCCTGCTGCCTTGTCACACTGTTTCCCTACATTGAGGTCATCAGAGATGATAACCCCAAGATCCCTTTCCTGCTTGGTGCATGCTATATCCTCACCCCCCAACTGATACATTGTGCCAGGGTTTTTGTGCCCCATATGCATTATCTTGCACTTCTTTGCACTGAATTTTAACTGCCAAACCCCTGACCATTCTTCAAGTTTCTGCAGGTCCCTTCTCATTCTGTCTACACCCTCTGGTGTGTCTACTCTGTTACAGAGCTTTGTGTCATCAGCGAGCAGTGAAATTCTGCCTTCCAGGTCCTGCGCAATGTCACTGATGAAGATGTTGAATAGGACTGGTCCCCGTAATGATCCCTGTAGTACCCCACTGGTCACTCTTCCCTCTGTGGAGTGACAGCCATTTACCACCACTTGCTGTGTCCTGCCGCCCAGCCAGTTACCTACCCACCCCACTACTGTCCTGCCCACACCCATATTCCCCAGTCTGTGTAATAGTCTTCTATGTGGCACAGTGTCAAAGGTCTTGCTGAAGTCCAGATAGGCCATGTCCACTGCCCTCCCCTGATCCACGTCCTAGTCACCCAGTCAAAAAATTCCAATGAGGTTGGTCTGACATGACCTCCCACTAGTGAAACCATACTGCCTTGGGTCCTGTAGTCCATTGACAACCAGATGTTCCACCAATTTCTCCTTCAGTAGTGCTTCCATGATCTTCCCCACTACTGAGGTGAGGCTGACTGGTCTGCAGTTCCCCACTTCCTCTTTGTTCCCACTTTTGTGTATGGGGAATACATCTGCTATCCTCTAGTCTTTGGGTACCTCCCCTGTTTCCAGTGATTGGCTAAACAGGATAGCCAGAGGTTCAGCCACCACCTCTCTTAGTTCTTTAAGAACCCTGGGGTGCACCCCATCTGGCCTCATTGCTTTATCAACTCTTATTACTTCCAGTTCCTTCAGGACCCTTTCTCGTGTAAAGGGACTTGTGTCCATTTCTGTATCATTCTCACCCCTTGTACTCCCTTCAGACCCATTACCCTCCTCTTCCTCAGTAAAGACTGAGCAGAGATACCTGTTCAATATGTCAGCTTTACTGTTGTCATCCTCCACTCAGCCCCCATCCTCCCCCTTCAGTCCCACTATCCCTCCCTTTGCTTTTCTTTTTTCACTTATGTACCTGTAAAAGGTTTTGTCCCCTCTACTCACTGATTTTGCAAAGTGTTCTTCTGTCTGAGCATTGTCTTCCCTTACTGACCTCCCTACCTCCCTTTGCTTCTCCTGGTACTTCTCTCTATCCCCTTCTGCCTGTGTCTTTTTGTATTACTTGAATGAAATCTTTTTGGCTTTCACTTTCTTTGCTTCCTCTGTGGAAAACCATAATGGTCTCCTCTTCCTTTTCCTCTTGCTAACCTGCTTAATGCATAATTCTGTTGCTCTTGTAATCCTTGTTTTAAATACTGCTCACTGTTCCTCAACCCCTAATTCCTGCCCCATTCCCCTAATACCTCTTTCAAGTATCTCTCCATTTTCCCAAAGTCTGCCCCCCCAAAAAAAAATCCAGGATACATGTTTTTGTGTGGTTTGGTTCTGTTCCTTCTGTGATTTCAAACCACAATGACTGGTGGTCACTGTTCCTCAGGTGCTCCCCCACTGTTATCCCAATCACACTGTCCCTGTTTGTGAGCACAAAGTCCAGTAACTGTTGTAAATCTGCCTAGGGATGTCCTCTGCAGTAAAAGAAGTATGTGTTCTGTTCATGGGGACATCCTCTATTATTGTTTACCTTTAGTTATTTTGGTGCCCACAGAATGCTTGTTATTAATTTAAAAAAATTCTGTTTCAAGACGTAATTCATCTGGCGAAACAGAATTAGGATTAGGGCCATCTGGTCTGAGAACCCTAATCCTGTTTCGCCATGATGATACAGGATTTTGACTGCTTGTGAAACAGGAATCGGCTCGTGAAAGAGAATTTTGTCAGCTTGTGATAGAGGATTACTTTTCTAAATCCTCTTTTGTGAGCTTGTAACAGTGTGGGTTAACAGATGGACACCACAAGTAAATATATGTTTAACACACTTTTTCAGGTGCGATGTTTATTACTTCATAAACAGTTTGAGCAAAAAAATATAAAAACTTTTACTTCAGTCACAAAAACAATAAACAGAAAAGAAACAAAAATGGCTTTCAAGGCTGTGGCAAATTCATCAGTTTCCACACAAGGGTTGTAGCAAGGGACTCCTCTCAGTCCTTTGCCTACAATGGCCAGAAAGAACTGACCCTATCTGTTTGAATGTTCAGGAGTCAGTCCTTATATAAATGCCCACTTGATCAAGTGGTTTGAGTGTCATCAAGTTTTTAAAACTCTTTTTTATTAGCTCTGTTTTAATTTATATAATGCTAGAGAGCTTTCTATGCAATACTAAAATACAACCATTAGTAAGTGGTTGTAAACAAAACTCATTGGGCTCAGATACATTTTTACCTTTTGAATTGTAAGATTCTCCCTTCTGGAATACTATAAAATTGGTCACTAGGGGCCACTGCTGCCCTACAGGGACCAACACTCCAAGGAGCTTTCCCTTTTAATTTTGGAGTTACCACTTCTTAGTAATTCATGGTCTCTGGAAAATGTTCAGACCTAGGAGACTCTTTTTGGTAAGTGTTTACTTAAGAGGTTTGGGGTTGTTAAACACATAAGCAGCACTTAGCCACTCAGGGATGAACCAGTGAGAGCTTTGTTAGTCTCTTGGTCATTATTGAAACTTTTATAATTTGCCTACTTTACTCTTGTTTAATTTATAAAAAGAAAAAGAAGGACAGTTAACTCTTAATATTGCCAATAACAAAATAAAGAAACAAATGAACAGTCTGTGCAGTTTAGCTTGGGGACCGGTGACTGAAATATAGAGCCATCAGCTAAATAGCTCATTCTGGACCCCTATTCCCAGCATGGCTTTTGGCTAGTGAAAATGTGTTTACTTAACCTGCTCCAGCTTATTTATATTTTATTTGTAGCACCAGAGGGGAGTTGGACATTTTTTCTATACACTCCTAGCACACCTGATCCATTTCCAGTGGGTCAGCGCCAGTAAACACAGTCTTGTCCTGTAAGGAACCAGCCGCACAGCTGAGAATGGGAGGGGGGGGGAGAGAGAGAGAGAGAGGGAGGGAGAGAGAGAGAGACTTTTTCTTGCCGTAGAACCACCTTTTCCTACATCTTGCCTCCTCTCTCTTCTCAGTTCTGAATATCCAAACTGAAGGGGTACAAGCACCAACGAGCATGGCATTTTGGCACTAATATACACAGCTGAAATAGACATGCCACAGCCTAGGTGCACTAACTGTGGTCTGGTGCTTTGTCAAGTGCCGCAATTTATTTCTTTTTACTCTTTTTGCACAGTGGCGCACCTGACTCTTTAACCAGAGTTGCATTATACATTGCACACTTTTTCATGTAGTGGGCAGAAGCTGGGCAATTTAAACATAGCTGCCTCTTCAAATATTACAACGGCAGTCTTGTTTAACATGCTTACTAGCTTTTCATTCACTACAGTTTGAACTTGGAGTGGCACAAGGGAAACTGGGTACAGAAATAAAACAGAGGGTTGTGCCAGCTGCACAAATATATTTAATTACCACTGCTTTATTAGTTATAGAGCAACAGGGGTACCACAGAAATTAATAGGGAAAAAGGGCTGTCTGCTCTAAATGTTTGGCCACACTATCTAGACCACCACAAGTCTTTGTATTTTATCTTTACCACCTAGGTTTATATGTTTTTGTAACAGGCACCCATACACTCTGGTGAACCTTTAACTTTTCTTACACAGAGATGATTATTCCTTCACCTCTCAGCTTTATTGACCTTGAGAGAAATGGAAATATTAGAGAGGGACAGTTAAGAGTAAAGGGGGGGACCCAAAGGCGGCCAATCTTCCAGACTTAGAAACTTAGGGATAGATGTAAAGGACAGAGAAGGCACTGTTGCAACAGAAGTTTTAACAGAGATGGCGGTCCAATTACAGGGGCAGGGCATTCCCTGTCATGCATCCCCCACCTTAAGAGGGGAACAGTCATGCAGAGACTGTTTTCCACCTTCCTGATCCCTGGAAGGGGATGGAGCTTTGGCCAACCCTCACCATGACGCTCTATCCCAGGGTCCCTTATTAAACACATAAAGCACACTAAGGTCCTTAACATGACCTAATAATATTTCAATACTATCATACATTTACCCAGGGACTTCATATACATAAACTTCTGCTGATATAGACTTCAACAAATCAGTATCATGCAGATCATGTGCTGTTTCAGCAAGCAAGCTCAAGTTACATCATTAATTTCTGTACCATATCTGGATAAGTAATCTGCATTGAGATGCGTTGTCCCAGCCCTATGAGACACAGTGAATCTGCACAGCTGCAGCTCCAGGCACCAACTCATTATACGAGGGTTTTTCTTCCTCATTTGTTGCAACCAACACAAGGGGTTATGATCTGTCACCACCTTGAATTCTGTGCCCCAAAATAATAGTTTAATAACTCAATGGCCCATTTCAGTGCCAAACATTCTTTTTCAATAGTGGCATACCTCCTTTCTCTTTTGTGCAGTTTTTTGTTGATATAAATAATGGGATGCTCCTCACCATTGATTCGATGAGTCAAGATTGACCCAAAGCCCGCCTCAGATGCATCTGTGTTTACTTCAAATGGTTGTGTGAAGTCCGGACTTTGCAGTACCGGACTAGTGAACAGTATGGCTTTGATAGTTCTGAAAGCTTCGTTGCAAGGAGTAGACCACTGCACTTTATTGGGGAATTTTTTTCTTCATGAGATCTGTCAAGAGGCAAGCTATAGAAGAAACCAGCAGTAATAACACACTAAACCAAGAAAGAACTAACCTGTTTTTTGGTTGTGGGTATAGGACTTTTTGCCACCACTGTTACCTTATCCATTTCAGATTTCAAACTTCCATTATCTATGTTGAACCCTAAGTACTTGATTTCAACGTTCCCCAGGGCACACTTGGCAGGGTTCACAGTTACTCCAGAGTCTCTAATAGACCATAGTACATTCTTAAGGTGTTTGCCTTGTGAGTCCCAGTCAGGACTGAACACTACCACATCATCGAAGTAAGCCTCGCAATAGGCTTTATGTGGTCTTAACATCAGATCCATGAATCTTTGAAAGGTGGCTGTGGCCCCATGCAACCCAAATGGCACATTCAAAAATTGCTATAGGCCTACTGGTGTGCTAAAGGTAGTGATATCTTGGGACTCAGGAAAGAGGGGTGTATGCCAATACCCCTTCGTCAGGTCATGAGTAGAGATGTATGGGGCACTCCCTAACCAGTCTATGATGTCATCTATTCTCTGCATGGGGTAGCTGTCAAACAATGAAATATCATTAATTTTCCTGAAATCTAGGTAGAGGCAAATCCCACCCCCCTTTTTGCCTACAACCAGAGGACCAGGGGCCTTTGGATGGCACAGTTATACCCAGCTTCTCTAACTTCCTAACCTCCATGAAGACCTCTTCTCTGACTTTAACTGGTAACCTATATGGCTTCTATTGTATGAGTCATTCCTGGGTGACATGAATTGTATGTGTGATCCCCTTAGCCCTTCCAGGTACATTAGTGAAGGTCTCACTAAATTCTTTTAGTACTTTGTGGAGGTCTTGCTGATGTTGTGGGGTTAAATTGGGATTCACTAGAATGTCCTCAACACTTCCTGACTCCTCCAGTCACTGGTAGGCAGTATCTAACTCTGAATCCCTACTGTTTGGATGTATGTAACACACTGGGACCTAGGGTTCATACCATTTCTTTAATGGATTGGCATGGCAAATTCTCTCAGTGGGTCTTCTACCTGGAATCTCTGTCTTGTAGTTGACCTTCCCTGTCTGCATCAGGATAGAGTAGGGGCCCTGCCAGTGCATCAGTGGCTTATTCTCAGTACTGGGCAACAATAAGAGAACCTTGTCCCCACTCTGCAATAATTTATGACCTACCCTTTAGTCATAGTACATTTTCTGGTCTGCCTGTTTACTTTCCACATTTTTATAGGCCAGAGCCACTTTTTTCACCAAACGCTGCCTCAGTTTAGCCATATACTCAAGAACGTTGCATTACCCAACTGCTTCTCCTGACTCTCAAAGCTCCTTATTAATATCTATGGGGCCTCTTGGGTTCCATCCATATAGTAGGGAAAAGGGTGAGAAACCTGTGGAAGCCTGCAGAATCTCTCTGTATGCAAACAATAGGTAGGGGAGGTACCTGTCCCAATCCCTTCCTTCTTCACTTATGAATTTTCTAAGCATCCTTTTTAGTGTTTGATTGAACCATTCAACCAGTCTGTCAGTTTGGGGATGGTAAGGGGCGGTACGGATGGCCACAATGCCTAGCAACCTATACATTTCTTTTAAAGTTGAACTGTCATCCACAGGATTTCTTAACATCTGAAAGCCCATAAAAAGCTAATTTGAGTGAGCCATTGGGTTTATCAGTGAATTTTTGCAGTCCAGACTTCTTCATATGTAAATCAGCATGTAATTAATGGCTGGTGGCAGCCATATGTTTTGGGCTCCTGACTGGAAATGATGTCACCGAGGGTCTAGGTCCTCCTTTGACAATATTTAATCCAACAGGTTGAATAGGAAATCAGCTCTTTTATTAAGTGTGTTTTGAGGTGTTATTACAACACTTTCTACATCTATAACAATTGTTTTGTATGTGCATTGAAACTAGCGAGTTGTCACCTTTACATATCAAAACTGTTAGTAAAAGTAATCCATCTTCAGGATTGCTTTACTCTCTGATATACTGCCAGCTGAACATGTCAGTACAGATTTCTGGGTCTGCAACAGTACCGATTTCTGTATTTTTCCATTCCCTCTCTTACAGCCTTTTCTCTTACAATTTTGGGTGTGAACTCGGGTCTACAAGATGCAAATGGGGCTATGTACCTACTAGTCTGGCATCATGGCCTCCCTGTGCTCCCACAACACACCCAGAAACAAGCTATTGCTCATTGTACCTTTCCTGGACAAAGACAATAAAAACAATCTGAGCACGTGTTATGATTCTAAAAATATTATCCTCTTTCTATCCAAATTTGACTTGAAAAGAAAAATATGACACAATTACTTGTTTATTAATTGCAAAACACATAGATGAACAATATTGTTAAAACATGCATCATCTGAAATGCATTATTTAAAGAGTATTTTACTTATTTTGATGAAGTTAAAAGTATAACAATTTCTTACTGAAATGCTTTGGATGAAATGGGATTTTGCAATTACTACACTTTCTACATTTATAATAATTGTTTTGTGTGTGCATTGAAACTAGTTAGTTACCACCTTTACATTTCAAACTGTAAGTAAAAATAATCCAATAGAATTCTGGCATTGTTATGGTAGAAAATCCCATTCCATCAAAGTATTTCAGTAAGAAACTGTTATACTTTTAACTTTATCAAAAGAAATACTCATTAATTAATGGCGATCCTTTCTTACATACAGATAAAGACACTTTTATCTCTGGTTACAGCCTCCTGGTTGATATTTTTGGTTACAGCTGGGGGGTTGTAATCAGTACCTGTCAATCAAGCATCACCACAGAAAACTAACTGGTGCAGAGTTTCACTGTGGGCTAGCTGGACATCTTGCACAACAGGGTAGCTCCATTACCGAGCACCAGTACCGGCATTCAAGCTTTGCAACACACTAGTAAGACAAGTAAGATTTTAAATATTTTTAAATATATAACTAGTTGATCCTGCCTTGAAAATGAAAAAAAAAATAATCTGGTTGATCCTGCCACTCATACCCTTCTAGCGAGTCTTACACATTGCAGCTATGCTGATGGGCCATGACTTTCCAGAATGCTATTACCACTGTAATGTAAAAAAAAGAAAACAAGCACACAAAAGAAAAGGAAAAACAAAACAAAAGGGAGAAACAGTCAGTGAGTGAGTCAGTGTGTGTGTGTGTGTGTGTGTGTGTGTGTGTGCATGTGTGTCTCTATCTCTGACAGGAGTGCTGCACTAACTGAACTGTTCTAAATGGGAAAAAAATGATCACCTTTAATTAAATAAAATAATGTATGTGTGTGTGTGTGTGTGTGTGTGTGTGTGTGTGTGTAAAAAAACAGAATTTTTGCACACACATTCGATGTGGGACACTTTTATAAACCCCTCAGGCTTCGACTTTGGGGTTTATGTAGCATCCCACACCACAGGTGTGTGCAAAATTCTGGCTACACACTCACACACACACACACACACACACACACACACACACACACATATATATATATTATTCTATATTTTAATAATGCATTTAAGTTATGCATGTTTTAGCAATGTTGTCCATCTATATTTTATTAATGCATTTTAGGTTATGCATGTTTTAACAATGCTGTCCATCTATTTTACTAAAAATACCACCAACAAGCTTAATCTTGCTCAAGGTCAGTTGGCATTCATCTATGTCCCGCTCCCCCGGGTCATGCCTGAAAATAGGCAGGATTTGTCTAGTGCACTTACCCAGTCAACAAAAGCTAAATAAATAAAATATATATTTTTTTTATTTATTTCGTTTTTGTTGACCGGGTAAGTGCACTAGACAAATCCTGCCTATTTTCAGGCACGACCCAGGGGAGGGGGATACAGATGAATGTCAACTGACCTTGAATCAGATTAAGCTGTTGGTGGTATTTTTTGCAATTAATAAACAAGTAATTGTGTCTTTTTTTTTTTTCAAGTTCAATCTGGATAGAAAGAGTATAATATTTTCAGAGTCTTAACATATGCTCAAAACCCATTCTACTGGATGAAAGAAACTTCTTCACAGCTCATTGCTTTAACCTCTAGGCTGTGCTGCCAGCTGATAATCAAAAGTTACACATTTCAAGACTGGTCCCAAGATGCCAGGCCAGTAGGTATGTAACCACATTTGCATCTTCTAGACCTGAAATCACATGTGAAATTGTAAGAGAAAAGGCTGCAAGAGAGGGAGTAGAAAAAGACAGCAGTTGGTGCAGTGGCAGTCCCAGAAATCTGTACTGTCATGAACACAGCCAGGGTTTAGAAATCCTGATATGGTGCCCCAATATCTGTTGGCACCACAGAGCCAGCCTTGAGATGTGTAGTTTTTGATGATCAGGTGATCAACTGGCATTATAGCCTAGAGGGTAAAGCAATCCTGATGATGGATTATTTTTACTAACAGTTGGAAATGTAAAGGTGATAACTCACTAGTTGCAATGCACATACAAAGCAATTATTATAAATGTAGAAAGTGTTGCAATAACACCTTAAAACACACTTAATAAAACAGATGATCTCCTATTTAATCTGTTGGATTAAATACAGTCAATAGAGGACCTAGACCCTCAATCACATAATTTCCTGTCAGGATCCCAAAACACATGGCTGCCACCAGCCCTTAATTACAGGCTGATTTACATATGAATAACTCAGAACTGCAAAGACTCACAGATAAACACAAAGGCTCATTTAAATTAGCTTTTTATGAGCTTTCAAGCATTAATAAATCCTATAGATGACAGTTCCCCTTTAATAGATGTGCACCAAAGTTGCTTCCCCTATCAGTTAAAATTTCCTGGGGATTCCTATCTGGCTAAAAACCTTAGGCAGTTGTTCCGCTAACCTTGAGGCAGTGACATTCCTCATCAGTATGGCCTCTGAGTAGAGGGTTGCACAGTCACACAGGACCAATATAAACCTATTCCCTTTTGAACTATTTTCTAAGAGGCCCACTATATCCATTGTATGATGGTCAAAGAATTGGGACACCAAGAGAATAGACTGAAGGGGCACCTGATTCTTCTTTCCAATTTGGGCTACCAACTGGCATTTAGGGCAAGACCGGACATCCTCTGTTACTTGGTAATGAATACTACACCAGTAAAACTGGGATAAAATCTGTTGCAAGGTGCTATCCCTGCCAGCATATCTGTCTAAGAGCATACTGTGTGCTAGTTGAATGATCTGCTTCCTATACCTCTCAACTGTCAACTATCAACTGGGCAACCACCTCTCCTGTTCTAGGGTTGGTACACTCTCTATGCAGGATTCCCTTATTTACCACATATTGAGGGTACCTTACAAACATAGAAACATAGAAGTTGATGGCAAATAAAGACCGCAAGGCCCATCCAGTCTGCCCATTTCTTTTTCTACCTTTTGAATATGCCATCGGCCTTTGCTCTGTCAATGGCCTATCTATTCATACTCATCTGCATTGCTCCCTTATGCCTATCCCATGCCTGTTTGAAGCCTGCACTGTATTCATAGCCACCACTTCCTGACATTTGCCATTCCATGCATCCACCACCCTTTCTGTGACAAAGAACTTCCTCACATTACCCCTTAATTGGCCTCCCTCTAATCTATGCTGTGTCCTCTTGTCCTGCTATTTTTTCTAATATTGAAACATGTTAGACTCTTTCACCTTGTTAATGCCCTTAAGGTGTTTGAATGTTTTGATCATATCACCCCTCTCCCTCCTTTGCTCTAGGGTATACTTATTGAGCCCCATTAATCTGTCCTCATATATTTTCTGATGCAGTCCCTACACCATTTTGGTTGCCCTTCTCTGGACTGCCTCAATTTGTTTAATGTCCTTGTGAAGGTGTGGCCTCCTGTACTGCATGCAGTACTCCAGATGGGGGCCTAACCAGTGTCTTGTAAAGAGGGATTATTACCTCCCTCTTATGACTTGTGATACCACTACTAATACACCCCAACATCCCCCTAGCCTTACTACTGCTTTAGGGGTCTGCTTGGATGATTTCAGGTCATCGGTGATGATGATGCCCAAGTCTCTTTCTTCCTTTGTGACTGCCAGCAACTCCCCTCCCAGCCTATAGGTGGCTTCAGGGTTTATTTCTCTTCTCTATGTGCATGATCTTGCACTTCTTTGCGTTAAACCCCAGTTGCCACTGTTCCGACCATTTTGCTAGTTTATCCAGATCTCTTCTCATTCTGCCCACCCCATCTGGATCATCTACTCTGTTGCAGATCCTGGTGTCATCTGCAAACAGACAAACCTTACCCTCCAGTTCATCTGCAATGTCACTGATGAAGATATTGAAGAGGACTGGCCCCAGGACTGATCCCTGAGGTACCCCACATGTGACTTGCATCTCTTCTGACTGTATACCATTTACCACCACTCTCTGTTTTCTGTCTGTCAATCAGTTTACCACCCAGTTGACCAACTTCAGACCTACCCCGAGCCAACCCAGCTTATTAATCAATCTTCTATGTGGAACAGTATCGAAAGCTTTGCTGAAGTCAAGGTAGGTGACATCAACTGCTCCCCCTTGGTCCACCACTCTAGTTACCCAGTCAAAGAAATCTTTGAGATTAATTTAACAGGACCTTCCTTTTGTAAACCCATGCTATCTTGGTTCCTGTACTCCTATGGATTCCAGGTGTTGCACTATCCTTTCCTTAAGGAATGCCTCCATAATCTTGCCCACTACTGAGGTAAGACTGACTAGTCTGTAGTTCCCTGCCTCCTCCTTGCTACCACTCTTGTGGAGTGGGATCACATGAGCCCTTCTCCAGTCTTCTGGGACCTCTTCTGTGCTTAAAGACTTACTAAATAGTTCTGATAATGGCTCTGCTAGTTCCACCCTCAGCTCATTTAGTACCCTGGGATGTATGCCATTAGGTCCCATTGCCTTGTCCACCCTGAGCTTATCGGGCTGTTGTAGGACCCTTTCTTTTGTGATGGGACTACTGCACACCTCCCTCCCCCTGTGGCCATGGTGCTGAGCTGTGGGTTCTGCCCTACCTTCTCTTCAGTAAATAATGAGCAGAACAATCTATTTAGGATAGATGCCTTTACAATGGTCCTCCTCCTCACATGCCCCCTTATCCCCTTTAATCTTAGCAATACCCCCTCTGGACTTTCTTCTTTCTCTAATGTATCCATAGAAAGTCTTGTCACTGTATTTTACTGTTTGTGCTAGTGTTTCCTCAGTTTGGGCCTTTGCCTCCCTTACTGCCTTCGCTGGTTCCCTTAGGGAAGTTCGGTATGCCTCCCTATCTTCATCCTGCTGCGTTCCCTTATATTTCCTGAAGGCCAGCCTTTTGGCTCTGACCTTTTCTGCTACTGTTCCACTTTTTTCCCCACCTGTGAAATGAAAGACAGCAAGGAAGAATCAACAATTTGGACTTCCGGTGACGTCACCCTCCTGATGCAAGCCTGAAATAACAGGCTCTCTCCGTAGCCGAAATAACTTCCGATATTACTGCTTAAATCTGAGCAACATTATTCAAAAATGCACTCGGAGGTGTTAGAATGTCTAAAAGAGGGGAGAAATACGTGAAAAAAAATCCTACGACTCACGAAGACGAAGGAATTTCTGACTCAGGCAGTGAAGCTTCCCAGGCCTCGGCAGCCTGCGACAGACAGCGGCACCACCGGGCAGGCTCCTCTTGGTACTACAACGCAAATGGCTATGGTTCTGTCAGAGCTTAGAGACTTTCGGGCGAATTCGCTCGACCACTAAAGCCCTAAGAGCTGATATTGGAAACTTGAAAAGCAGCAAGAGCAACTGGAACTGCACCACACAGAAACGGACACCAGAGTTGACAGAGCAGAGAGGGCTATAGTCCAACTTAATCATTATGTGCAGTCATTACAGGAACGTGCTGAAGACGCCGAAAGGCGAAACCTCCGCAATAACATCCGAATCTCTGGGATCCCTGAGGGGGAGGAAGGCAACGATCCTCACAAATTTATTCGTCTTCTTTTGAATCAGGCACTGGATATTCCTAAAGATATCACCTTAGAGTTCGAGCGAGTACATCGCACACTAAGCCCTAGGCCATCCCCCGATGCCAGACCCCGAGCAATGTTAGTTCGTTTTCTGCGTTTCCAAGAAAAAGAGCGGATACTGCATACTGCATGGAAAAAGGGTCAAGTCAACTATAAGGATCAGCGATTATATTTCGAAAATGACTATGCCCCTGAAACCATGGCTAGATGCAGGGCCTATATTCCGATTCTAAGAGAGCTGAAAAAGGCGGGTATCCATTTCCGAACCCCCTACCCCGCTAAACTGATAGTCTTTCACCCAGCTGGTCAGCTTACCTTTGTCTCAGCCGAAGAAGTAGCTGAAGGTCTAAGAAAACACCAAATTGATCTGCCAACCCACCCCAGAGAAACCAGTAAAGGATCATTGGCGGCAAAGCTTGCTCAGCAGGCATGGCAGTCTGGAAAGCGAGATGTCAGAAAGCGTCAGGGGATGGAAGCAATCCCTAAGATCGCTGATACACTCCGAGATCAGGCTAGAAGAGACACTTGAACTTCGTGCTGGAGGGGCTAGCTGCCTTGGCAAATTATAAACATTTTTCGCTCAGTATATATGGACTATGACCACTGTATGTGCTTAAGCAAGACTAACTGATAGCACTCCTGTGGATCGCTGAGCAACAGAGTATTTCAGCAACCAACCCCCCCCCACACACACCCTGTGGGTTTTTTTTTTTCTCTTCAGCCATTAGCTTCTGGTGCCTTAAGAATTACTAGCATACGCTCTTTACAAACTGACTCGCGCATCTCCCCATGTGGGGTATTTCTTACCTCCTGATCCAGCGGTAGAGGGCACAATGGTGAAGTAAGCCGTGCCATGCTTCATTTGGGCACTTAAGCTGACATCCAGAAAAGAGACTACTCTTTAGAGTTAACCTTATATCACCATGCTTTAACACAGCGTAATCATTCTAACCTGCCTAATACATAGTGCTCTAACTGTAAGTAGATGAGAGGTGGATGCCACTTTAAGGTAGCCGCAAGCTTATAATTAATAGTGTTAATGCTTGTTACTGGTGCTTGCTTCCCATAGAGACATATAGTGGACATTATGGGGATACTTTCGCTACGGTGCTGTCTGCTGAAAACCCCTCGCTCTGAGAGTGGCATTCCTTTGGAGCTTCAGGAATACCTGATGACACCCACAAATCTATTATCTTTTGGGATCAACTGACCCCATTGGAGTATAGCTCTCCCTAACCAATGCTCTGGATGGCACACACCATTCTCTTAGAGAAGACTAAGTCAGTATTGGAAATTAATAGAACTGGTGACTCCTTACTGCTGGAGTGTGTAATGTTTACTTAACATATCAAGGGTTGGCCTATGTCACTGGCTCTACCTTCCTCTTCCCCTCTCCCCCCCTTTTTTTTTTTTTTTGCCCAGTGCCCGTCTGTCCTTACTCCTTTGATTCTTCCCTCAGGAATTCCCCTCCCATTTAAAAGTAAGGCTAGCGGGAGAGTGACTAAACACCACCCCTATCCTAATTAGGCACTAGAAGTGCCATTGGGTCTCTTCTCCTAAGATTCCCTTCCCTTAGTGAGGATTGCCTCACCCCCGGGCGCCTTGGAAGCTCTCGGTATGGAAGCACCTGTTTATCAGTTACTTTGGAACACTGTAAAATGTTGTTGTGGGTTACTTTAGTCCTGTTGACTCTGGCAAATCCCATATTAGCAACCATGCTACGCAATTACTGACTAATAAAAACATAGCTCAATTTAGACTGTTAAGCTCAATTAGGATGTCAGTTTAAGGACAACCGACAAATAGTTGATGTTTTCTGTTTAAATGTATTGAAAACTGTTTAAACTTTCAGATTATTAATGACTTGCGATTGTGTCCAGTGAACTGCAATACCTGCTGTGTACAGGAGTCGAGGGTTGTGGTACCTTTGCACTTGCGTGACAGCTGGCCTATTGGTCTCCACTTAACCAAAAACCTAAAATGGAGGAGACCCCATTGAAATTAATTTCCTGGAATGTAAATGGGCTTTCCACCCCAATTAAGCATGCCAGGGTCCTCTCACAAGTCAAAAAATTAAGGCCGACATTATTTACCTATAGGAGACCCATTTAAGCAATGCTGAACAAGCAAAGTTGGGGCGGATCACGAGGGGTGAAGTATTCAGTTCTTCCTTCAGGGGTGGCAGGAGAAGAGGAGTCGCCATAATAATACCGCAACGCATACCCTGGCAAACAGAGGCTAAGTGGACCGATCCAGATGGCCGGTTGGTCATCCTGCGTGGACGGATTGAAGGAACTGAGGTTACCCTAGCAAATGCCTACTTTCCACCAGATTCCTCTGTTGGTGACCTTAAGAGCTTACTAGACAAAATTATTCAATTTACCAAAGGCATTTTGCTACTTGCAGGAGACTTTAATATTCTGCCTAACCCAGAGAAAGACTCCTCTAATCCTAATACCCCTCGGAGAACCCCACAGCAGAAGCTCCTCTGTAGATTTCTCTCAGAAGTGGGGTGGGCCGACACTTGGCGCTTTATGCACCCTCATGCCAGGAATTACACACATTATTCACCAGTACACCAAACCTACTCAAGAATTGATCTATGTTACACACAAGTAGAATACTTAGATCGCTTAATTGATGCCCAAATAGGAGATATTGCTCTATCAGATCATGCACACACCATAACAACTTGGAAATTGGGCCTACAGAAGAGAAACGCCTTCTGGCGCCTGAACCCTTTTCACTTAAAATCTAATCAGTGTAAAGACTTTATAACTGAGAAAATCTCTGAGATACTAGCTGACAACATGAACCCTGGCACCACTCCAGGCATTCTTTGGGACACCATAAAAACAGTACTTCGGGGGCACCTTATAAAACATACCTCGCAACTTGCGAAGAATCGTAGACAGCATAGGGCCCAACTCGAAGAAACCCTGCACTTCCTACAAATGCTACACAAGCAAGGTGATAACTCTCTGCTTCCACAAATTAAACAGGTTAAACAGGAACTTGATAGGTTAGTGCTACAGCAGACAGAAATTGCCCTGACCTTCCTCCGTCAGAGGCACTACGAGGTGGGTCCCAGAGCCACAAGACTGTTGGCCTACCAAATCAGAAAACAGAGGAAGACAGCCAACATCACCACAATCCGACATCCAACGGGTGATAATCCCGTGAATAAACTTAGCGATATAGTGGAGGCATTCACTGCATATTACTCGGCCTTGTATACCCCAGAACGTCACACTCCCCCGGAGCTAATAAAGAGGTTCCTACAGGACCTTGATCTTCCCAGAATCCCGTCGGAACAATGTGAACAACTTTTAAGTCCCATCACAATGCAGGAACTTAACGATGCCATAACACGAGCTAAAACTATAAGCTCCGGGACCGGACAGCTCTGGGGCGGTAATAAAAGCTGCAAAACCGCTCCTACTACCTACATTACTGAGGACCTGTAACTCTGTCCTGCAGGGTGACCCACCGCCTCCCACCTGGGCATATGCCACTATTACGGTTATTCCCAAGGCCGGGAAAAATCCTCAGGTATGCGAGTCATATCAGCCAATTTCTGTACTAAACACTGACTATAAACTATTCATGGGAATCATAGCTTGTAGGCTAGAAACTACTCTCCCGCAGATAGTCCATAAAGATCAGACGGGTTTTGTAGGAGGGCGTACCACTACAGATAGTATTAAAAGAACTTATCATATTATCCAAGAGATGAATAACTCAGATGCCCCTGCAGCCTTAGTAAGCCTTGACACTGAAAAGGCCTTTGACAGGGTGTATTGGCCTTTTTTATACTCAGTCATGGAGGTTATGGGCTTCCCTATGTCATTAGTTCAAGTCATCGGAAATATCTACTCCTCACCTAGAGCCTGGGTACGAGTCTCTGGACATCACTCTAGCTCTTTCCCTCTTTACAGAGGCACTAGACAGGTCTGTCCCCTGTCACCACTCCTATTGCCCTGTTCATGAGCCGCTAGCACAATTAATCAGGCAATCACAGGACATCTCCGGGATAGAAGTGGAGGGAAGAACACGTATTGCACTTTATGCGGATGATGTTCTCCTCTATATCTGAACCGGCTAGCTCACTCCGAAAGTTAAAGAATTACTAAGCATTTATGGACAACTCTCAGGTTATAAAGTGAACATTAAGAAGACCGAAATTCTGACCTTTCAATACTCACCTAATCAAATGATCTGGGAACAGTTTCCTGCAAATGGGACATAGGGAGGATAAAATACTTGAGGATAAACCTGACCAGAGATTTAAGTGACTCCTATAGACAGAATTACATCCCTTTCACCGTACGCCTTAGGGAGGATCTGGCTAACTGGAGTACACTCCCATTGACCCTATCCAGAAAGATAGATCTCATCCGAATGGTTACTCTCCGTAGAGCATTGTACCTATTTAATAACATCCCCATTACACTTCCTCGTTCAGTATTCCTGGAATGGGAAAAAGTTACAGCGCACTTCATATGGGCGGGTCGTAGGCCAAGAGTTAAGTTAAAACTTCTAACTGCCCCCAGAGCCCTTGGAGGGTTGTCCCTCCCTGATCTTCGTCGATACTGTCAAGCTGCACAACTTCTACATATGTTTGCTAGACAGATGGTGGATAGCAAGATGCACTGGGCTGAGCTTGAACAGGCAATTACACCAGATTCGGAATACTTTAACATATTATATCGAGGGACATCACACTCCACTGATTATCAGAATCTGCCTGTAATTGTACAGCACAGAGTGTCCGCTTGGTATCAAGTCAGGAAACAGCTCTCAATTCTCCCCTTTACCCCATTAATCTCCCCAATAGCGGTATTACCAGATTTTCACCTTGGGAGACTGGATAATGCTTTTAAGCAATGGTCAAGCTACGGCCTTAGTTACTTGTTCCAAATTATAACAGGGGGGAGATTATGGTCATTTCAGGAAATACAGACAAAATTTGGTCTGCCTAATTCACATCATTACAGGTACTTACAGTTAAGGCACTACTATGGGTCCTTATCGGACGGTGCATAACCCTGAATGCTGGCCCCCTTAATTATCTGCATACAATCTCTGTTTTCTTCCCTAAACCAGAGACACCTAATATCAGTACTCTATCGAGCCATGATGTCCACCCAGGTGGATAATTTGGTGGACAAGCGCATAAAGTGGCAAAATGAACTGAGTGAACCCATTGATGATAGGCAATGGGAACAGGCCTGCAGACAGGTAGCTCGCACATCCAGCTCACATCAGTGGCGAGAATACTCCTGGAAATTCCTAGTTAGATACTTCTATACACCAGAGATCACTAGTCATTTCAACCCTGGGAGCTCAGCTGCCTGCTGGCGTCTATGTGGTGAGAGTAAAGCCCACCTAACCCACGTAGTTTTCACATGCCCGAAGTTAAGTTTATTCACCCAGGCCTTACAGCTTCAACTCCAAAAGATCTTCGGAATACCTCTTCAACTAACCCCGCATTTATTTATCCTTTTAATTTTTCCTGAAGACCTTAAGGATCAGGGCATTCGCTATCTTCTAGCTATCCTCCTGGCGGCAGGGAAAAAAACCACCACCAGATTGTGGTTGACTCCTGATCTCCCAACCCTTCGGAACTGGTGGGAGATCTCTAAGCAAATATACCATATGGAAAAAATAACCTACAGACTAAATGATAGAGAAGGCAAATTTAATTCAAGGTGGAATAGATGGCTGCTATATTATATGCTTATAGATTCAACATTTATCCCATGAGTTGTTATATTTATATTGCAGTAATCTAGGTCACATCAATCTGCAATCCAGCTATTATTCTCTCCCCGTACATCTCTGGGTCACTACCAGTTACCTACATGAATTAGTTCATTACGGATCAAAATATTTTGTCTTCCGCTGCTTTACATGAAAGGTGGAATGTTATACTGAATATTGATTGTGGTGAATATAATCTGGTTTGTTCTGGAATTAATTTAATACTGTACCAGGTCTTCAACTGTTGCAATCTTAATATGACTAATCTGTATACTTAGATAGGTATGATGCCTGCTTTTTACTTATGTATGGACACAATCAAACTGTATGTACTGCTCGTAAATCAAATAAAAAGGAGAATATCAAAAAAAAAAAAAAAAGAAGAATCAACAATTTATTCATGTTTAATATCAAACCCTTCCAACAGTACCAGTCCTGTTTGGGCCACAGTATGCTGGTCATCCCAGGCCTTCCTGCTGCGTCTTCTTTCTGCCTTAGTTTTATGATCTTTTCTGGGGGCATCAAATAAGATGTCCTCAAAAGAAAAAAGTTCTGGTAGGTGCCCACTTTTGGCTTGTGTCCTGGTTGTAACCCCCACTAGAGGTGTTTGCCGTGTTCAATTTTGCACGAATGATGAAAAACCAGGGTGATCATGCCCGATAATTATGAGTACAGGTAGATGCGGCACCAACCCCACCTCAACCTCCTGGGTCTGTCCCAAAACTGTCATTTCTAGTGGGGATGTTAGGTAGCAGTGAGCATCTGCATGAATCCATGCAACTGCAGTCCCCCTTCCTTGATTTCTGGGTACCTCTACCAGGTCAGCATGCACCAGAGTCTGGCAGCTGCCAGAATCTATAAGTCCTAACACTTCTTGTCTACCCACTTCTACCATTGCTATGAATGATCCCTAGCTGGCCAGTACCAAATGTCCCATCTCTTTTTTAATGCTAGGGCAGTTCTGAATTAAATGTCCTTTTTTCTGACAACCAGGACACATAATCTTGGAGGGGGGTCCTCCCCTTCTTTTTGGCCCTCCAATCATTCCATCCAGTCTGGGATGCCTGGTGTTATCTGCTGAAACAACGCATCCCATCTCAGCGAGATGCTGTCAGCAGTTATCCCTCTTCTGTCACCAACCGTAATGGTGTGGGATAAAAGACAGACACCACATGCAGGTATATGTTTAAAGCACTTTGTCAGATGTGTTATTTATTACTTCAGAAAGAGTTTGAGCAAAAGAAAATAAAGACTTTTACTTCAGTCACAAAAACAATAAACAGAAAAGAAACAAAAATGGGCTTTCAATGCTGTGGCAAACTCTTCACCAGTTTCCACACTAGGATTGTAGCAAGGGACTCCCTGCAGTCCTTCACCTACAATGGCCAGAAAGAACTGACCCTATCTGCCTGAATGTTCTGGAGTCAGTCCTTATATACATGCCCACTTGACCAGGAGGTTTGAGTGTTATCAAGTTTTTAAAACTCTTTTTTATTAGCTCTCTTTTAATTTATATAATGCTTGAGAGCTTTCTAGACAATACTACAATTACTCCTGCTTATTTTATAAAAAGAAAAAGAGAGGCAGTTAATTCTTAATATTGCCAATAACAAAATAAGGAAATAAACAAACAGTCTGTGCAGTTTAGCTTGGGGAATGGTGGCTGAAATATAGAACCATCGGCTAAATATTTCATTCTGGCCCCCTAATCCCAGCAAAGCCTTTTGCTGAAGAAAATATGTTTACATATCCAGCTCCAGCTTATTTATATTTTATTTGTAGCACTGGAGAGGAGAAGGAAATTTTTTCTATACTCTTCTGGCATACCTGACCCATTTCTGACAGGTCAGCACCAGGAAACACAGTCCGGTCCTGTAGGGAATCAGCCTCATGGCTGAGAAGAGGACCGGGAAGGGGGGAGGGGGGAGACAGACAGAGAGAGAGAGAGAGAGAGAGAGAGAGAGAGAGAGGCTTTTTCTTGTGGTAAAAGCACCTTTTCCTACATCTTGCCTCCTCTCTCTTCTCAATTCTGAATATCCAAACTGAAGGGGTACAAGCACCAATGGGTGCGGCATTTCAGCATTAATATATATAGCTGAAATAGACATGCCGCAGCCCAGGTGCTCTAACTGTGGTCTGGCGCTTTGTCCAGTGCCACTGTTTATTTCTTTTTATTCTTTTCACACAATGGTGCACACAACTCTTTAACCAGAGTCACATTATACATTGCACACTTTTTCATCTAGCGGGGCAGAAGTTGAGCAATATAAACATAGCTGCCACTGCAGATATTACAAAGGCAAGCTTGTTTAGCAAGCTTGCCAGCTTAATTCACTATATTTTGAAATTGGAGTGACACAAGGGAAGCAGGGTACAGAAATAAAAAAGAGGGTTGTGCCAGCTCCACAAATATATTTCATTACCACTGCTTTATTTGTTATAGAGCAACAGGGGTACCACAGAAATAGAAACATAGAAACATAGAATTTGACAGCAGATAAGAACCGCTTGGCCCATCTAGTCTGCCCATTTTCCTACCTAACAGATAAGCTGCAGAGATGAATAGGGAAAAAGGGCTGTCTGCTCTAAATTTTTGGCCACACTATCTAGACCACCACAAGTCTTTGTATTTTATCTTTACCAGCTAGGTTCATATGTTTTTGTAACAGGCACCCGTACACTCTGGTGCTCCTTTAACCTTTCTTACACAGAGATGATTATTCCTTTACCTCTCAGGTTTATGGACCTTGAGAGAAACAGAAATATTAGTGGGAGATGCTTAAGAGTGGAGGGGGGACCCAAAAAGTGGCCAACCTTCCAGACTTAGAAACTTAAGGATATATGTAAAGTATAGAGAAGGCAGTGCTGCAACAGAAGTTTTAAGAGAAATGGGGGTCCAATTATAGGGTCAGAGCTTTCCCTGTCATAGAGCTGTCAAAATCCTCTTTTGAGAGCCGATTCCTATTTCATGAGCTGTCAAAATCCTGTGTCATGATCACAAAACAGGATTGGGGCAGTACCATCTGGTCCAGGAACCCTAATACTGTTTCGTGAGCTGTCAAAATCCTGTGTCATCATGGTGAAACAGGATTTGGGTCCCTGACCAGATGGCCCTAATCCTGCTTTGCCATGACAACACAGGATTTTGACATCTTGCGAAATAAGAATAGGCTCTCGAAAAAGGATTTTGACAGCTCATGAAAGATGATTTTCTTTTAGATAATGTGCATTCCCAGGCCTACAGACATTTTACCACAGGGTCTGTTGCGGCACTGTGCCAGTTCCTTCGGACTCTGAACTCCCACCTGCGCTCCCACAGTAAAAGGAGGATACTATTACACTATCTCAAAAAGTAAGGAAATTAGTTGCAAAAAACTTCATTAATGCATCTGTTAGGGTTGCCACAACAAAAGTAAAGAAATGAGGTGTTAGGGTTTCACCCTAACACTGCACCCCTGCCCTGCAGAGATCAGGAGTAATTGGGGAGAGGGGGTGGCATTGGTGTCCCGAAACCTAACACTCACCCTATTTTCCTATACTGTAGCCACCAGCTTATTTTACAATGGAATGAGGTGAATGTTAGGGTTGGTGACACCAATGCCACCCCCCCAGTGCCTGTCAGTCTCTACATGGTGGGGTGGGGTGTTAGGGTTGGAAAGGCTAACACCCCATTTTACTGTTTTTGTCACTTTAGTAAGAACCCTAACTAATGCATTAATAAAGTTTTTTGATATATATATTATGGTAGCACGGTATTGCTACCATAGTTAGGGTAGAGGAGCCATTTCCATGTTATACCCAAAATTTTGCACCTTAATAACTTTGCAACCGTTTGATGGATTTGCCTGAAATTTGGAATGTATGATCAAGACCCATAGGCCTTGGGATCTGCCAAGTTTCATACTTATCAGATATACAGTTGTGGAGTTATTAAGCATGATCTGTGCGTGTGTTTACGCTTTTCTGGAATTCTATGGTCGCACGTACAGGTCGTACGGTTTGCGTGACCGGCCCAAAATCTTCAGGGAACGTGCAGACAGGGTCCCCAATGTGCCTTTTGAAGATTTGGTGAAAAAATATTAAACGGTTCAAAAGTTATTCAAAAAACAGTTTCCCATTATAAGTCAATGGGAAAAAGTTAACAAAAAGTTCGACAGTGTCGCAAATGCATTTTTACTTTCACAAATGGGCCTGTTACTTTCACAAATCCGCCATTTTGTTTTCAGTTGGTGATCAGAAAAATGGTTGGCATTTAAATTTGAGACCCTCTAGCAACGTAATTCTTTTTGTATTTAGCTATTCGGGCCCTGAGGATGCTTGCCATGTCTTTATTTTGTGGTAAAACACCCCAGAAATATGTTTTTCAAATTTCTGGAAAAAGTACTTTCATAATTACTTTCATGCTCACGAAAGTGTCGAACTTTTTGCAGCTTTATGAAGTGCCACAATAATTTTCTAGTCTGTGGGAAAATGACAGCAATTCTTTGGCACTGCACTGCAAAATAACTGTTGGGAGTTTGGGGCTGAAATTTGGAGGGAACACAGCCGACATCTCACAGATGTGCCTTTCAGTGTTGTATTGAAAAAATATTGCGGCAAAGTTATGGCACTCCAAATTTGACAGTTTTCCATAGGATAACATTACGGCCGAAGCATTACAGGAATCCTTTGGCACCCTGCTGCAAAATAACGGTTTGGTCTTTTTCCTGAAATTTGGAGGAAGACAGCCAACAGTACACAGATGTGCTTTTCAGTAGTTTGGTGAAAAAATATCACATGGCGGCAAAGTTACAGCACTCCAAAATTGACGGTTTTTCCCATAGGATAACATTACGGCGCCCGACACTTAACAGAAATCATTTGGAGCCCTGCTGCAAAATAACGGTTTGGTCTTTTTTCCTGAAATTTGGAGGGAAGACAGCCAACAGCCAACAGCCCACAGATGTGCCTTTCAGTAGTTTGGTGAAAAAACATTACAGGGAGGCAAAGTTATGGCGCTCCGAACTTTTCTTTTTTTCCCATAGGATAACATTACGGAGTTTGCTGTGCCTTTCAGGGCCCGTATCTCGGAAACGGTGCGAGATACGGACTTTTCATCGGAAAATTTTTTAGCCCCATAATGGGGCTAAGATCCAAATTAGCCAGGACAGTTGTAAATAATATGACTTTTAAATTTTTTTTCTACGTCATACGGTTCCTGAGATATAATGTATTTAGTATTCCAAGATCTCATTTTCTGCGCCGATACTCATTATTTTGCATACATTATTTGTACTCACTGTCTTTCTCAATGCAGGTTTTGGGGAAAACCAGCCTGTGCGCTTACATTACTGTTACTGTTGCCCTTTCCGCTTGCGGATCCGTACCCGTTTCACTTACCATTGACGTCTGCGCCACCATGTGCGTTATCCTTTGCGTTTTCATTTGCGCTTGCGTTTCTGTTATTTTTTGCCATTTCTGTCTACAGTACTGTTTATCTTACTGTTTCACTTTACATCACCATGCCCATTGACATTTCTGTTTGCAGGCACCATGTTACTATGTGACAACACATCACGTGGCAGACCATTCCCGTCTACGCCACCATGTGCGTTACCCTTTCTGTTCTCATTCGTGCTTGTGTTACCATGTGCGCCACTGTTAGCATTTCTGTTTGCATTGCTGTCCCTGTTAGTATGCCACAACACATCATGTGGTTCGGGCCCTGCGCTCCCGCCGCTGCATTACATTCACTATTTCTCGTTATCATTCTCAAAAAGAAGGGAAATTAGAGGCAAAAAACTCCGTTTAATGCATTAGTTAGGGTTGTTCCACAGCGACAAAAGTGAGAAATTACGCTGTTGGGTTGAAAACCCCCTTGGACCCCGCCCACCCCCAACCGGCATTGGGGTGTGCATTGGGATCGTGGGTCCTAACTCTCACCCATTCTCCTATACTTCTGCTGCTTTACACATGTCATGGGGTGAGAGTTAGGCTGGCGATCCCAATCGCCTTAATGCGATTGAAAATGGCGAAGATTTTCAACAATGAATTTCCTCACTATGCTAATGGATAACTAACTAATGCATTAATAATTTTACCCTCATATATATATATATATATATATATATATATATATATATATTGCAAATATAGTTTTCTTCAACTTGCCTAAAAGTGCAGCATTTGTATGTATCAGGCTCAGTTGTGCCTGCTGAATAAAGGATAGCAGAGAGACTTGGAGCCTTAGCAGTGGGCAGCAGAGAGCATATTAGTACCAGTTAGCTGCCTGCCAGTGCCTGCTACTAGCTGCCACTTTTTCTTTGCAGAAGCAAAATAAAAATCTATATATTTTATTTCAAAATTAAGTTGTCTTCAAGTTGGTGAGTGGATGGTAGTAGGGGCTTCAGTATGCCAGATCTAGTCTGGAAAGGGCCAGTTCTGGCAAGTACTAGGAATCAGCACCTGGTGGATGCATTCCTAGTTTAGCTGGCCCAGTACCTATCAAGGGAAGGATCACTGTTGGACCTGTTTCTCACCAGCAGTAAGAGGATCAAAAATGTAGCCATCTTGGAACAACTCATTTTCAGTGACCACAGAACAGTGGTGCTGGAGGTCTGGACAGGTACCACCAACAGGATAAACTCAGTAAAATTATGGGACTTGAAAAAAAAGATTTCAGCAATATGAGGGAACGGTTAGAAAAAAACACAAGGAGTATAGAGCAGGTGGCTGGGCAGATGTAAAATGGTAAGGATTTAAATAGGCAAAGATAGAAGCAGCAGAAAGCTCAATTGCAAAGGTAAAAAAAAGAGGAAGGGCAAGGGGTTCAATGCGATTCACAGCAAAAGTAAAGATGTTGCAAAAGCCAAAAGGAGAGCATCCCTAACGTATAAGAGAAGGCAACAGGGGAAGGATAGGGAGTAGTACTTGGCAGTAACAAAGGTAGCCAGCTGGCAGGTGGGGGAGGCAAAGGCATAGACTGAGCTCCAACAGTCAAAAGGAGTGAATCAATGGGAAAAGACATTTGTCAGGTACATCTGGGAGAATTATAATGTCAAATGAGGTTTTGTGAAACTGAATAGTGAGGAAAAATGGGAGGAAGGAGACAAAGGGAAGTCAGAGATACTGAACAAATACTTTTGTCCATGTTTAATTGAGAGAAGGATGGACCACTGCAAAATTGTGGGGTTAAGAGGGAATAGGAGAAGAGCAGGAGTTCAAGTGGCATGGTCAAAATAAAGGAGAAAGGAGTAATGGAAAAGTTTAGAGGGTTGGAAATAGGTTGATCTATGGGACCCAATGGGTTACATCAGAGAATGCTGAAGGAGGCAGCACAAGCAATACTAGGGTCACCTGCAGACATATTTAATTAATTGCTGGCCACGGCACGGTCCCTAGGGACTGGAGACCAGCAGACATGGTCCCTCTACATAGAGGTGGAAGGATAAGCCAGGGAACTGTAAACATGTCAGTCTAACATCTATAGAGGGAAAAGTATGGAATCTTTACTAAGAGAATAACTGAGAGACTTCCTGGAGGGAAATGGGCCACAGGGCCCCCAGACAACATGGTTTAATGAGGAGAAGATCTTGTATGACAAATCTGGTTGACTTTGTTGACAGGTAGAATCAAATCAAATCAAATCAACTTTATTTTTATAGCACCTTTCAAATCCAAGGCTCTGTACATAAAAGCATATACACAATAATAAAAATTTTAACAAACATTAAAACATATTAACCATGACTAAGTAAAAGCTAAACTAAAAAAATATGTTTTTAAACCAACTTTAAAGCTATCGATGGTTGGGCATTCTCTCAACCAACGAGGTAGAGAATTCCACAGAGTTGGTGCTTAAAAAGCAAAAGCACGGGATCCTGATGTCTTTAATCGAACCCTTGGAATCTCCGGCAATCCCTCGTTGGTGGAATGGAGAGGACGGAGGGGGCAGTAATGAATCAGGAGATCTTTCAGGCAACCAGGTCCCTGATCATGTAGGGCTTTAAAGGTTAGTAAACCAACCTTAAAGGTGATCCACCACCAAACAGGCAGCCAGTGCAGTTTGCGGTGCACAGGCGTAATGTGACTGGTTCTAGAAGTCCCAGTCCAAAGCTTGGCCACCACTTTCTGCACCAGCTGCAGGCAGTGGATATCAACCCCAGGTAGCCCTAGGTAGAGGGAATTGCAGTAATCAAGATGGGTAGTGACAAAGGCATGGACCAATGTTGGAAGATCACCTGGAGGAACCAGGTGTTTCACTTGGGCGATATTCCTCAGATGGTAAAAAGAGGATTTGACGACAGCTAACACCTGAGATTTTAGGGTCAGGCAGTCATCAAAAATAACGCCCAGATTTCACACCTGATCAGAGGTAGAGAGCGGTATGCCACCAAGTGACAGACCTGATGGTTGTCCAGCTCCCAAACCCACCCCTGGATGACCTGGGTCCACTACCAATACCTCAGTCTTATCCGGATTCAGTCTCAGCCAGCTGGAACTCATCCAAAGTCTGATCTCCGCAAGGCAGTTATTCAGCATGGAGAGTGCATCACCCTGACCAGGCAGAAAGGACAGATACAGCTGAGTATCATCTGCGTAGCAGTGAAAACCCAGACTGTATCACCTGATGATTTCTCCCAATGGCAGCATATACACTGCAAACAACATGGGAGCTACAATGGAGCCCTGCAGCACCCCACAAGGCAGGAAGTGAGTGCTAGAGGAATAAATTCCAGTGGCAACTCTCTGGGACCTGTCCGTGAGGTAAGAATGAAACCATTTGAGGACTGTACCAGACAGCCCACAAAAAACTCGCAGGCGCTCCAACAGCACACCATGGTCTACAGTGTCAAATACAGCAGCGAGATCGAGAAGGACCAGAATAGTACATGCCTTTCGATCTCTAGCCATTAGGAGGTCACTCAAGACCCGGACAAGGGCAGTCTCCATGCTATGCTTCTTCCTAAAGCCAGAATGGAGAGTATCATAGACATTGTGAGTTATAAGATGATCATCCAGTTGCAACGCAACCGTCTTTTCAATAACCTTACCTACAAATGGCAGGTTAGAGATAGGCCGGTAGTTAGCAAGACAATCTAGGTCCAAGGAGGGTTTTTTAAGGAGTGGTCGAACGACCGCCTCCTTGAGGGGGTCAGGAAAGACCCCCTCTCCAAAGACTTCCTGACAATGTCAGCAAGGATTGGGCAGATAAGTTCTTCACATCCTACTAAGAGAGGTGTAGGGCCCAGATCCAAACTACAACTAGCTGGTCACATTGTTTGGATGATCTTCACAATGTCACTGAACTCCAGCCAGTGAAAATCTGACCAGACAGACTGAGTGCATGCCACTTCCTGTCGACCACTGCAGTCCCCCATAGGGGAGGTCAAACCAATTCCGGACCTGATGCTGGCAACCTTATCTGCAAAAAAAATGAGTGAACTCCTCGCATCTTAGCTGAGAAAAGCTTCTCTGGGCTGAAGACAGATTGGATTGCACAATCTGTCCACGGTCCGGAAAAGCTGAGCCAGTCGATTCTGTGCAGCAGAAATCTCCCTGGACAGGAACTCTGCCTTCTTACAGGTGATTTCTGATTGATAGCCATCATAATGTGCCATCAACCTAAGCCTGTCAGCATCATGGCCTGACTTCCGCCAGGCTTTCTCCAACCTTTGGCCAACTCACCTTAACTCCTTCAAGAAGCCATCAAACCAAGGGCTCTTTGGACGGAGGACGAGAGGCCGAACACGAACAGGAGCAATTTTGTTCAGAGCATCTCCCACAGCCTTATTATAGGCTAGTACGAGATCATCTGGACTCATGCATTCACCCGACAAGCCCGATAGATCCAGTGCAATAGATAATGAGCAAGAAGCAGAGGTGGTACACTTGGATTTCAGCAAGGCCTTTGACTCAGTCCCTCACAGGACTCTGGTCACGAAGTAAAGGGACTAAGGGTCAGGAGGAAATTGGCAATGGGGAACTGACTGAGGAGAAGAACACAAAGAGTAGTAGTTAATGGGGAGTTTTCAGAGGTAAGGGAAATAACAAGCAGAATAGCTCAGGGGTCAGTGCTGGGCCCTGTCCATTTCAATGTATTCATTTGTGACACAAGAAAAGCATAAAGGGCAAGGTCTACCTCTTTGCAGATGACACACAGATCTATGCAAGGTTGGATATTGAGGAAGGATAATGGAACTCAAGGAGTATCTAAGAATTCTGGAGAGCCAATGAAAGATATTGCAGCGAAGCTTCAATGCAAAATGTGTAATGTGATGCACATTGGGAAAAGGAACACAAGAGTGTAATATGAAATGGGGAGTGTGATGCTGAGAAAAGACCTAGAGGCCATGGTATAAGAGAGTCTTAAAACAGCAACACAATGTAACAGAGCTGTGAGCATGACAAACAATATGTTGGGTTGCATAAAGAAGGAGATAAGCAGTAGAAGTTGGGAGATGATCCTCCAATTGTATCATTCACTGGTGCAACCACACCTAGAATACTGCACAAGGTAATGGAGTCCACACCTGAAGAGAGACAGAGACAAAGTGGAAGCAATACAGCACAGGGCAACCAAAATAGTCATGTACATGTGGCCAAGACACATGTGGAGAGACTGCAATTGTTGGACATGTACATTCTGGAGAAAAGGAGAGAAAGGGGTGACATGATTGAGATATACAAGCACTTGCATGTGATAAATAGGGTGGGAACCATGGAACTTTTCTACTTAAACCCAAGCACAGGGATAAGAGGAAATTCCCGTAAACTTGCGGGGAGGGAGGGTATTCAGAAATGGCATCCATAGGCACTTCTTCACTGAAAGAACAGTGCACAAGCGGAACAAGCTGCCAGAGGAAGTGGTCTAGGTCAAATCAATGAAAAGCTTCAAACAGTGATGGGACAGGCATCTGGGATTAGTTAGGAATGGAGGGGGGCAGAAACAAAGAAATGATGGCAAGTAGACCACTACAGAGTAGTTAAGTAGGGTACACAGATTGAATATGCCAGCATGCCTTTTTCTGCCATCATTAACAGAGTATCTACAGTTTGTATGTGTCTAGATTGATTAGAAGTACAGCACTGATACACATTAGACTCAGTTGTGCCTGCCCTGTACAGTATAGCAAGTGACTGGAAGTGTGGGTGGTGGACAGCAGCCATGATGTGGGTGTTGATTGGTAGTCTTTCAGTGCCTGATACTATTTAGTACTTGTTCTTTGCACAAACAATGGGCCCTATGCACGAAAGTGTGCAAGGTAAGGGGACAGGCACATACCCCACCTGCGGAGCTTAACACCTGCAGACAGGTGTGTACCAGCAGGTATTCAATATCACTGGCCACCTGTCTGCGGCACTGCCACCCCTCCGGCATGCAATCACTTGTTGCTGGATCTGGGCTGCACTGAGGCAGGGTACAGGACCCATGCAGGCATACAATTAGATGCCCATCCTGGGTCCCAGAGTGGATCCCTTGCACTGTGGGAGCCGGGTAGTGTGGGAAGGTGTGGATCTACTCTAATAGACAGTATGAGCACTTGCCCAAACTGCTGCCCCTGCTCCCCCCCCTGCTGCCCAGTGGGTCATGGCATCATGGAGCGGTGTTCCACACTGACGTGTACAACAGATAGATCCATGTAGGGTACCAGACAGCAGTACAGATGGACTATGAACAGAATACCCACTGTAGCATGTACAGCAGAACAATCAGGTGTCAGAGTAATGCAGTTCTCTTGTAAGACATCCAACCACCACATTAATATTATAGTCCAGTAGTGGTCCAGCATCTTGTTTTGTAATGAGAAATAGATGTGGGGCTGACCGTGCACATGTATGACAGCACACTAACACAGACCATTAGGGTGCCAAATCAGTCATTTCCAGTGCAATGATGGAAATGCCATAAGTGATAACTCACAGAATATACTGGGTTACTGCACAATCCTGCCTTGAAAGACACTGTATGATGAGATGGCAGCAGTGTGAACAGGCATCCACCTGCAGAGGTCCATGACTACAGAACGTAGGACACCACTCTGTCATTTCCATATTACTTTACAGATGCCCCACAGCTACTATAACAATACAACTGTTTGTATAGCTATACAGTACTTGTGGGAGGCATTCAACTGCCTGATGTGGTGGAAAGCAGAGGGTTTGTGCCAGATGCTGTCTCATGCCAGGGGGGACAGCAAGACATACGAAGACCAGGGACTGGGTATGAATGGGGAATCATCCGTTAGGGGCACAGCATAGGGGGGACAGGGGGAGATGATGCTGTGCTTTTGCACACATACAGGCTATGAAAATGTGTCCCAGAACACACAGTACAGTACCCAATGGCATTGTCATCTATGGTGCTATGTGTGCATGTGGGAGGGTTGCATAACACTTAAGGCAGGGTCTCCCATCTGTAACTCCCACACTCCTGTGCGCAGCACTCCCTGCCTTTGTGAATCATGTGGAGTGAAGGAATGCCCCTGACACATCCCAGGCCTGCCCCTGGTGTGGAACAGCATGATCGTCATGGGGATTCTGTTCACAACTCATTGGTGAAACAATAGTGACTGTTGCTGGACCACTGCTGTGCAGAATTCACATGTAGGGTTGCCTACCTGCCTCCGATACTCAGCGTGTAGGCGAACCACACTTTTGTGCATAGGGCCCAATATGTATTTTTATTTCACAAAAAAGGTTTCTTCACATTAAGTGGAAGTAACCCATTTGTATCTGTCTGCATCAGTTGTAACTACACTGGCATCTTTGTCAATCAGCAACAAGGAGTTGTGGGCTGGCATTCTGGTGCATTGAAGCAGCAATGGAGAATCAGAAAGGTCATGTGATGGGGGTGTGGAATTATGCAGAGGCCAAAAGCCAAAACTACAGTGGAGTCAGGATAGCCAGAGCACTTCAATTTGTTTATCTAGTATTCATTTACCTGGTAGGTACACATGACAAATAAATGTCCATTTTGAGGTATGGCCTGGGAAAGTGCAGATAAGCATCACGGCAAACTTATAAACATAGGGCCCTATGCACTATGCCTATACGCCATATACCAGAGGTGCACAGGCAACCCTACGCATGACCGATGTGCAGCGTGAGTCCCACAGCATTTACAATCAGTGCACCAGCCAGATGTGCACCAGAGCCCCCAGCCACGCAGGGGTTACATGTGATAATGGTGAAAGCCTAAAGGTGATCACCGTTATCGAGAAGTCAAGAGTGATGAAAATGTTTTTCATTACTCTGACACCCCGGTGCACCCCCCTACTTAAGGATTCTCAACTCCAGGAGGTGCATGTTGAGGGAGGTGAAAACTTAAAAAAAAAGGTTTAGGCCAAGAACAACAAAAATGCACCAGTGCCCGGACCCAGTACCCTACCGACCAGCGTCGCCAACTCACACACCACGCCACAGGGTCAGCTCTGCAACCCACTGTGGCACCATGCCTTACATTCCCTCCCACCCCTCACTGTGTGTGCTCACTCCCCCTCCACATGCGTACATATAGTGACATCCTGTAGCTATATTCTCCAATACCCTCCATCCGGCTGCCCTACTGTACGGTAGTCTTCGAGACATGCGCTGGGGATTGGGTCACTGTTACTGTCGGTGCCCATTCCCCAGTGCTGTAATCTCATGCTACCCATGCAGGCAGCTATGCGGCATGCATGGGCCATGGATGTGTCCGGGCATACCCACACTCCATGCTGTTCACAAAGGTGTGAAATTGCGCAGAGTGATGAGCATCGAGGTGCATGAGATATGGCAGGGGGGGAGCCTGCTGTAACTGTGGTACATGTCCCTGATGCAGTAATGATATGAATGGAATGCGAATGTTTGGTACAGTATGAATACAATAATATGTATGTGAATCCTATTATTACAGTGTGTTCTGTATGTATATAAGTGTGTCAGTTGTGTAGTGTGGACTGTGTAACTGACTACCCCACAGGACAACTGTGTTAATAGGGCTCATCGGGTCCCAAAAGCTTAGTCCTGTGTAACAATACAGGCAGTTACCCAGCCATTATAAAAAACAGGCATGCATGATAATGCCAAAAGTGTTCAACAGCTCAGATGATGGCAAACATCTCTGTGTCATAGGTACACCAATGTGCCTTGGAAAAAGGTGATATATGACAAGCACTGTGGCTGCACCTTTTCCAAATGCACCACTGTCTGCTGGCCCACATGCACCCTGGACAAACTCTGTGCTCCCAGAGGCATTTCCTCTACCAGGTCCTGCAGTACCAGTGAACCAGAATCTGCACAAACAGGAAGTAGGAGTCTGTATACTATGACAAAAGCAGGTTATACAGTACACACATGGGACTACCCTATCAATCTCCTCTTTACCAAGCCCCTCTGTACATGGGGATGCTAATCAGGGACATGCAGCATAACTTGCAGTCCCTAAGCCAGTCTTAGCGCAACAAGCTCCCCCCCATGGATGACCCACATATAAATGCTGTCAGTACTGCACATTCCTTTTTATCCCTCCATCTGCACATGATCCTCCAGTCCTGCACACAACAGATACCTTGGCCATGACACAGAAGGCAGTGCAACCCCTGTAGATGCTGGTTCTGATACTGCACAAGGTGCACATTCAACAGATGCCAGGGAGGGACCATCTGGGGAACATGTCTCAAAATCCACTGCAGGAGGAAGGGCAGGGCAGTGTCTTCATTGAGCTGGTTCAAGTCCACATCGCACCAGAGAAGACAACACCACTAATGGGCAGAAGCAGGGGCACTTTCCTATGGTGGACTTGTGTGTGACTCAGGGAGAGCCCACACAGCAAAAATATGTTGTGTGCCTCCCTTATAACAGAGGCATGTTATCATCACCCAACATGTCTGACATATGCCAGGTACTGTAGCTGCATGGTACCACCAGTGTGATGGAGGATGTGCCAGCACCCACACATAGCATACCGATGCTGCAGTTGCAGTTCCCTACACCCTTATGGTAGTGCAGCTCTGTACACTGAAGTACTCGGCACAGTGCATGTAGGTATCCTGGCACAGCTACCAGGTGCTAACGGTGCCCTTATCTCAGCATGGTGGTATGCACTATCCCAGTCACCACTGCATTGGTGTGTAATTGATCCACTCTGGGATCCAGGGCAAGCAACGAATTGGATGCCTGCCTGCATCCTGCACTCTGCTGCCATGCAGCCCTGATCCAGAAATATGTGGCTGCCCCCTTGGGGTGGTGGCCTTGGACAGGTGGCTGGTGATAGTGAATACCAGTTGGTGTGCACATGTCTGCTGGTGCAGAGCTATACAGGTGGGATATGTGCTTTTGGTGGTACATTACTCCCATTAGTGCACAGGGTCCATACACAGTATGCAATAGCACAATAATGTAACAGGATAAAAATTATTCAGAGAAAGCAGGAAGAACAAGTTAAAGTGCAATAAAGCAGTAAGCACAAAAGCTGAAATCAAGTCAGCACAATAGAGAATAACAAATCAATTCGGGAGGACAGTTAGCAGTGTGTTAGCTTAACAGAAAGCTAAATAAAAAATAGTAATTAAGCTGCAACAAATAGCACATACACAGAAGCAAAACCCTTAACAGTAATAGCAGCCTCCTCATCAGCAGTTACAAGCAAAGGAAGCCAACAGATGCTTTTTAAAGGATCCTCTAACTAGAGAGAGAGAGAGAGAGAGGGAGGGAGTATTACAAGGGGCAAAGTGGAGGGCATTCAAAAATTTTGGAGCATGCCACCAGTGATCAGGTCCACAGTATTGTAGTTCATGAACTGCTTGGTTCAAACAAATATAGGACTGTGGAGATGGAGGTCCAGTTAAAAGTCAACAAGAGAAAAAGCCCGGCAAAAGCTTTGCACTTTGAGAAAGTGGATTTTGATATGATGATGGAATTGTAATGGACTGTCTGAGGGGAATAGCATTGAATGAGGCAATGGAGGGGAAATGGGAAATATTCAAGGCAAGGGTCAAAGATGTGTCAGCTTGTTGCATTGGAAGGGTGCTTAATGGGACGGTAGCAAGGGAAACATTATTGTTCACACTGGAGTGAAAGAATGGGTGTGAGGGAAGAGAAAGGCATGTAGAAAACACAAGGGAAGCTAAAGGTAGGAGGACAATGAATCATACCAAAGGGCAACTGTGGTGACCAGCAAGGAGCTAAAAATGTAAAGGCCAGGGTGGAAATGAAAATAGTGGAGGGGCAAAGTTGGGGGGGCAAGGTGTTCTTTTGATGCATTTGGGAGTAATGTAAAGTTTAGGTGGAAAGCTGAGAAAGTGAATCAAATTTTTTGTTCTGTATTCACCAATGAAGAAAGTCCACTACCTGACTGAGGTGTTGGAAGACAAAGGGAAGATGGAGGGGCACTAACATCAACCCCTCACATCATGGAGGAAAGGGTGTTGGAGGTGCTGAGGGCATTAAGAGTAGATAAATCAATTGGGCAGGATGGGATGCATCTAATGATGCTGAAGGAAGCTGCAGAGGTGATAGTAGCTGAAAATAGCACCTCTGGATGAAATTTTTAATTGCTTGCTAAACACAGGGATGGTCCCTAGGAATGCCAAGATTGCTGATGTGATTCTTCTGTACAAAAGTGGCAGGATGAATGAGCCACGTAACAATTAACCAGTTAGCTTGATATCTATAGAAGGGAAGGTGCTGGAAGGCATACAAAAAGAGAGAGAGAGAGAGAGAGAGAGAGAGACTGGCAGTCATTCTCAAGGTAAACAGGCTACAGAATAACAAATAGCACAGTGTTATAAGGAGAAGGTCATGCTAGATGAACCTGATCAAGTTCTTTTAATGGGGGATTAGAGTGGCCAACAGAGAACAGGCAGTTTACATACCACACCTGGACTTCACTAGGGCATTTAATGCAGTGCAACAGAGGAGACTGACTGAAAAACTAAGGAATCTAGGGGTAGAAGAAAGGATGCATACGTTAGTGGAAAGCTGGTTGAGGGGAAGGACATGGAGGGTGGTGGGGAAAGGATAGTGCCCTGATGTTACAGTGGTAATGAGCAGGGTCCACAGAGCATGGTTCTGGAGCATGCCCTTTTTGACATATTGATCAGTGACATAGGGGTGGGTGTTAAGGGTAGCATCTGCCTCTTTGTAGAGTATACTAAGATCTGTCAAAAGGTGGGCAAGAAGGATGAGATCAGGACACCAAGAGAAGACCTGAGAAGGCTGGAGAGATGGTCCAATATTTGGAAACTGAATTCTAATGCAAAAATATGCACGGTAATGAACATTGGGAACACAACCCCCAAAACACAATACCTCATGGTGGGAATAGTAAAAGGAAGCACAGCAGATGAAAAAGATCTGGGACTGATAATATTGGACAGTCTGAAAGCTATGGCACAGTGCAACAAAGCAGTGTGGAAAGTGAACAGGATGCTCAGTTGCATAGAAAAGGAGTCTGCACTAGAAACACAGATGTGATCCTTTCCCTCTACAGATTTCTGATGCACCCACTTCTGAAGCAGTATGCAAGGTTGTGGAGATCATACCCCTGCAAAAACTAAGAAGGTAGAGACAGTACAGAGAAGGGTGAACATAATGATCAAAGGGATGGAGGAGAAGACATACAGTATGTGGAATGACTGAAGAACATCAACATGTGCACCCTGGAGACTTGGAGGCAGAGAGGGGGCATAAAAGTCACACAATAATACCTACATGGGATAAACAGGGTGTAATGCAAATGACTGATCATCTTAGGCACTAACACAAGCATGTGGGTAATTCACCTAACCTGCCATGGGGAAAATTCAGGAAGGCTGTCCACAAGCAGATTTTCATAGAAAGAGTTGTGGACAAGTGAAAGATACTGCCAGAACATGTGTTATCCACCCAAGCAATGGACAGATTCAAACAAGGGAGGGAAAGGCAAAAGGCCAAAATAATGGCATTAGGGGCAAAGAATAAGGGTGAAGAATGGCTGCTAGGACGAACTTAAGATAATTAGCTAGGGTGTCAAGACTGGATGAGTAGCTGGGTCTCTTTTTTTTATTTTTGCTATCATTCTTTTCTATATGAAAAAAGCCTGCTGTCCTATTCTGATTGCACATATTCGTGCATGGCGTATGGACTAATCTGAAGATCTGAATTGGTAGGGTTGATGACGTGTTTGAAGAAGTGAGGCAATAAATGGAAAAGAGGAGAATTTTATAAGTTTGCACAGAAAGCAGCCAAGATCAGTGGAGCTGCTTGCAAAAGGGGATAGTCAGCCAAGAGTGGAATACAGAATGCAGTGATAACTGGGACAAGGAGAGGATGAAGCGTAGCCGAAAATATTATTGAAAGCTTTATCTCATTTAGCTGGGCAGAATTTGGTGGTGTGAGCAAAAGATAGAAGCCCATAGTATAGGCTGGACAGGAGGGCACCCAGGGCAATAGTGAGTCTGGCCTTTGGCATGAGGATGTTTTCAGTTCTACAGCGTAAGCCGGTTTGATGTTAACAGTCCTGTAAATGGAGGAGATATGAGTGGAGAGGTCCAAAAAGAGAGTTAAATGTGACACCAAGGTATTTAAATTCAGTAACTTTAAGTTGGGAGCAGTCATCATACAACATAGACATGAGCTCCAAACATGACTTCAGCTTGGCACAGGAGCCAAAGAGCATGGCCTGTGTCTTTGATGAAGTAAGTACTGGATATTGTGGAAATCACAGCTGAGCTGTTGGGTAATGTGGACAGTGTTGTGAGAGTAAAAGTAAAGAGCAAGGTTGTCGGCATACATTTATTTATTTATTTTTTTCAACTTATTTGTTAACCGGGTAGGGGCACTGAATTAACAGCCCTTTTTGAGATCCAACCTGGGACCCACATACAATACTCAACTTGCAATGTATAAAACAAAATCAAATCTCAAAAACTTAATTAAATAATACATTTACAAACTGTGTTTTCCAATAAAAACTGCTTAAAATAAACTTAAAACATTCAAGAGAAGTTGCTGAATGAAGTGATACAGGTAGAGTGTTCCAATGAAAAAGTGCTGCAATAGGAAAAGATCGTGAGCCAGACCTATGCTTATGTGAAATTGTATTTAGTAACATGCCCTTGGCTGATCTAAGTGAGAGAAAAATAGAAGGTGGACTCGGAGGGAGGTGATTGATGAAAATACAGCAGACTAGCAGATCTAAGATAGATTCCTGAAAAACACCAACTTTGATGGGAGTCAGATTGAAGAGGGACTGGCCTAATTTAACAAGTTGGTATCTGTTTGTGAGATCATTTCCAAACCAGGAAGCTGTGTGGGATGATAGGCCAAGGGCAGTCAGTTTGGAGCATAATAAATTGTGATTGACCAAATCAAAGATGTTGGAGAGATCAACAAATACCACTCCAGTCAATATACCCTGTCCATGGCTTCCTTGATATCATTAGGTAGCTTTATAAGGGCAGTGTACATGCTGCGATTAGTATGGAAGCCATGTTGTTCAGGTGACAACAGGCTATGTGTCTGGAGGAAAAATGTAAGTTGAATTGGAACTGACTTCACCAAGAGTTTGGTAAGGGCAGATAGAACAGCATTTAGATGGTAGTTGCCAACTTGTGTCTCCCTTATGGATGTGTGAAGCCAGGAAACTGCTTTATGAGATACTTTGCAGTGTTTCCTGACTTGTGGTGCACCTACTTTGCATGGTTCTGCAACTAAAGAATTGCCTATATCACTGAGTTAGGAAGCACTTCACTTGCAAAGTACTATGCAAAGTGGCCAATCAAGTATTACTTCTAGGATATACACCACTCACCATTTATATGGCTAAGAAACTTGGAAGAGTGAGGGTGTGCTTACTCCTATGGGCAGTGGTTTTCATGTAACATGTGTCACACTCCAAAATGGGGTTTGGGGAATTTGGATGAAACAGGGATATTTTTGGCAAAAAGGGGTAAGGGCAGGGAGGTTATTTAATGAAGAAAAGGAACGGGCGGAAGAGAGATGGTGAAACTTGCTATTGCTAGTGGGAGATGGGAATGGTGGTGCTACGTATAGCACATTATAATTCAAATTCCACTTGGTATTGGGGGAAGAGGGCTGTGGGTCCTAATGGTGGAATGGGTGAGGGAATTCTATTAAAAACCATGTGCTGGACTTTGAGGGGGGTTAGCTACTTGCCACAGAAGGTCGAGGTTGTTTTGTTTTGTTTTTCCTAACAACAATAAATCAAAGTACCAATGGTACTTAAGGTGCCAAATAAGGTCTGTAAATGTAAAATAATTATGTATCAAAATACAATATATGATGTGTTTCCCTTGATTCCAACTACTAATCCTTTGCCTGCTTAGCAAACACATTCGGTGTGCAACTGAGCTGCAGGTGTGGTGAATTTCAGTTCCTGTGGAGTGGAGGTTAAGGCAAACATTTAAACATGCAGCGACAGGGGAGACAAAAATGAGATCAATGCTGTAAGCACTAAGAAATCCAATGGTTTTAAATACATAGAAGGTGATAACAGAAAAAGACTTCAAGTCCATCCAGTCTGCCCTGTAAAACAGCTATTGGTCACATGTTAGTTTTGATTTCTGTTTTTAAACCACATAACCAGATGCGCTGAGAGGTGTGTGATGCTTGCACCAAGTAAGTTCAACCAATGGGAAGTGCAGTATATAAACAGAAACCAATACTCTGGCAGTTTTTCTGGTTTTAAAATGGGCACTGAGTAACAAAATAAAAACAATGTGAAACACAAATAAAAAAAATCCCCAGATTTGGATTTAAACAATATTTTCTTTGTTTAAATAAATAAACAGACATATATACTGTACCTACACACATTAAAAGAACTAGCAGACTTATTGGCAGTACCAGTTTTCATTATAGGTAATAATACAACTAGAGAAGGTAACATCCCAAATGACTGGAGGAAAGCAATTGTTGTTCCAATCTTTAACAAGCATTTGTCAATGCTGAATGTTGTCTCCCTGGCATTGGCATTGGTAGGGCAGGAGTTAGAGATGCATAATAGGAATTGCAGTGAAGTATTGAACTGACACCAACCCCACCATCCACCCTGCAGAGACTGACAGGTACTAGGGTGTGCAACTGGGGTGTCAGCTATAATGCTCATGCTATTTTTACCTCACCCTACCCTGTTGACACTGACAAGTGTTGTGGTGTGCTTTGGGGTCTTTGGGCCTTATACTTTCACCATTCCATCAGGAAATACACTGAGACAGGTGCAGTATTGGAGAATGGGCCTCACCCTACCCTGTAGATGCTGACAAGTGTTGTGGTGTGCTTTGAGGTCTTTGGGCCTTATACTTACCCCATTCCATAAGGAAAAATACACAGAGACAGGTGTAATATAGGAGAATGGGGTGAACTTTAGGGCTGAACACTCCAAGGCACACCTTGATGCCTGTCACTGGCTACAGGGTGGGGGTGGAATGGTTTGAGCATTACAGCTAATGATCCCAAGTCACATCCCTGACGCGAAGCAGTCTCTACAGGGTGGGGAGTTACAGTTGGAAACCCTAACGTCATAGACATTTGTTGGTATTTTCACTCCAAATTTTTAACATAGGCTTTTTGTGACACCAACCCACTGAGAGCAGCACAATTTATTAGCTGAAAGGTGGCTTTTCACAGTGGCTATGCCATTTGGTGACACAGGGACGAAAACACATTTTGGGCAGGATGTGAAAAATGACAACTGTATTGTTCATGAGGAGGTGTAAAAAAAGGGTAACGTTGAAAATCTGGAGTGAAAATATGAAAAACTGGTGAAGTCATGAGCATGCATAGAAACTGTGCAACACATGTCCGTAACCCAATTATTTGGGGGATTTATTTAGCCACATTTTCAACATAGGCATTTTGGGACCTCCCCTCATGAACAATGGTGCTGCAATTTTGTTAATCTGTCCCAAAAGTTGTGTGCCACAGGTGCGGAAACATATTTTGTGCAGGCTGTGAAAAATGACAGCTGTACTGTTCATAAAGAGGTGTGAAAAATTGCCAGTGTTGAAAATCTGGCATTAAAATATTGCAAATTTGCAAAGTTACAAGGGTGCATGGAAACTGCGCAATGCGCGCTTGTAACACAGTCATTGTATGGACCTTTGTCACCAAATTTTCAGCATAGGCATTTTAGAACCTCTGTTCATGAATGAACAGTGTCACTGTCATTTTCTCGAACTGTCCTGAAAACTGATTTCGCACAGCGACCGGGCTATTCTGTGCCGGACGTGCAAAAAAACATTTTGGCCAGGATGTGTAAAATGACAGCTGTATTGTTCAAAAGGAGGTGTGGAAAAATGCCAATTTTGAAAATCTGGAGTAAAAATATTACAAATTCACAAAGTTACAAGCGTGCATGGAAACTGCACAACGCATGCTTGTAAAACAGCAAATTTTTAGATTTTTCCTGGAATTTTTAGCATGGGCTTTTGAGGAGACCCCCATAAACAGTAGCACTGTCATTTTATTAATCAGTCCCGAAAGGTGATTCCATGCAGTGACTGCAAATCACCTTTCTGGACTGAAAAACACCATGACAGTGACTGAATTCATATGGAGGGGTCCCAATAACCCCATATTGAAAATTTGGTGCCAAACTTCCCAAAAATGCCTAAGATTTGCACCAAAGTTGAAAAAAACCAATTTATGCCATTATACAGCTTACCACCATTTCTTCAGTTCGCGGTCAGCTTTGAGGAGTGCAGACGTGTTCCCGGTCCACTGAATTTCGTTGCATTGTGCTCTGGAAGTAAGTGTGGGGTGAGGGTGTGTGTGAGCAGGCAGGGTGAACAGAGGCTTGGCGTGGGGTAGGGGAGGGCCACTGGAGTCGACATGGGACTGTTTTCTGCTTTGCGGGTTTAAAAAAAAAAACATTGTGAGATTATTTTTCTTTTACAGGGGCATTTGGCACACTGGGTTGGGCTCCCAGCATGCCACTTGAGTGTTTTTTTGGGGGCTCTGTAGCTGATGGGGGATTGGGCACCCCCATTGGCACACAACAAATGGGGGGACATTATGCCGAAGGGAAAAGAGCTCCCCATCAGCAAATTAAACTGGGAAGGAGGGACATGATGCCAAGGGGATTGGGCACCCCCTCGGCATATGCTTGAAATGGGGGGGTGCATTATGCTGATGGGGAATGGGCTCCCCCATTGGCAAATGACATGGGTTGGGGCATGCCAACAGGGGGATTGGGCACCCTGAAGTCAGCTCTCTACGTGGTGGCAGTCAGTGCCACCATGTTAACTGAAGGGCTTTACCAGAAAAGGCACATATGGAGAGCATGTTTTGGTGCCGCTGCTTGACGAGCTTGGCTGTCATTGCAGCAGACCTGGTCTTAGATGTGCTTGCCATATTATGTATTCCTGGTGTGGTGCCTGCATACTGGCTTATTGGGGAATGAGGGACACACCTACTGATGTGTGCCCTACATTTGCCCAACAGTGACCGCGCCTCCAAATCTGCTACTAATGCAATATGTTGGCCACACAAGAGTGAGCCAACATAAAAAGGGTAACAAAAGCACCCCCCTCAAACTACAGACCAATAAGTCCCACTTCAGTCATTAACAAACTTATTGAAGGAGTCATCAGAGACAAAATAGTGAGTAATCTAAAACAGAGGGGACTTACTGACTCAACACAACATGGATTCACAGAGAAAAGAATCTGTAGTACAAACTTGCTAAGCTTTTAGAATACAATTACCAAATATTTGGACCAAAATGATTCTGTGGACATCATCTTTTTCAACTTTCAGAAAGCTTTTGACAACCTTCCTCATTGTGGATTAGTCAAAAGACTCAAACTACAAGTAGAGACATCTATAATAAATTGGATAACATCATGGCTTAAGGGTAGGTCACAGGTAGTCTGAGTTAATGGTCATCTTTCACCAGAAGGGAAGGTGATGAGCGATGTTCAACAAGGTTCAGTTCTGGGACCCCTCCTCTTTAACTTATTTGTACAGGACCTCCAAATCCCTAGTAACAATATATTACTAAAATTTGCAAATGATCTCAAATTTGGTAGCAAAGTATCCACAGATGAAGGATGCAAAAATATAGCTCAGGATCTTAATCAAATTATTCAATGGAGCAATGACAACAACATGAGGTTCAGTTTAGATAAATGTGTGGTCATGCACTGTGGGAAGAGCAACCCAAAACAAAACTATATGGTTCACAACACACTTCTCCACAAGGTTGATGTATGTAGAGATCTGGGAATCACAGTCTGTAGTAACATGAAAAATGGTGCCCAATGTAGGCAAGTAGCTAAAAAAGTGATTCACTTAACTCATTCAGGCCTAGATACGCCCGTAGGTGGCATCTAAAAACATAGCCACTCAGACCAATAACACCCGTAGATGTACTCAGCTGACTTGCACTCAGGCCTGGAAATGTCTGAGGAAGTCAGCAGTTTTTAACTAAATATTAAAAAACCAAATTGTTCAGAATTTGATTGCATAGCACTGTTAGAAAGGTAATTTCATGCTGAACAATTTTGCTGCTGATACTTTGTGTCTACCATGTATACTTTAGGAGTTATTCACATTTGTTTAAGGTATGATGTGCATGGCTGACATTTGTCTCTCAAGCCTCACCAAAGCACCTTGAAAAAATCTGAAGAAAACACAGTTGTTTGGTATTTCAGCTAGTATTAAATAAAAACCAAATTGATTACAATTGATTGCATATCATCACTGGAAAGGTAATGTTGTGCTGAACAACTTTACAACTCGTACTTTGCGTGTAGCACTTATGGTTCAAGAGGTATTTGCATTTGTTTGTGGTATGCTGATTATGGATTGATTTTGCTTTGAAAGGCCCAGGATGCAGTGCCACGCGTATACAGGGCACAAGCGGTGGAAGTCTCAAAGGGCTCTTCTGGTGTGAACGAGTTAACAACTTGTATTAAAAGATCATTCACTAACAAATCAGTGATTGTAATGTTACCCCCTTTACAAGACATACTTAGGTCCACACTTAGATTATTGCACCCACATGTGGAGCCCAGGATTAAAACAGGATATAATTATCCTGGAGAAATCAAAGTGTAGATTCACTAAGCAGATACCACACTAAAAACACATTGCATATCATTAACGATTAGAAACACTTTATTTATGGCCATTGCAGACAAGAAGAAATAGAGAGGACCTTTTCACCTTATATAAAATCTTAGAAGATGTAGAACTGACATCCAGCTTAGAGAACAAGATCAAAGGTAATACCCACAACTTAAGAACTCACAATAAACAAATAACAGGGGGAGTATCCAGGACTAATCTAAGAGACAATACATTCTTGCCTAGGATAATAAGACTGAGGAACAAACGTCCCTCAGAGATTGTAAACCAATCAACCTTCTTAAGGTTTAAATCCAAACTTGATGCCTATATTAACAAAAACAACCCTTATAGTGATATCCACTGAGATGTGGAGACAGAAATCATGGGCACCTAGCCTTCTGCTGTCCTAATACTATAGTATAAACCATGGTATAAAAAAGTGGTCTGTGTCTGACCTGAGAAGCATTATGAGATGCTGTGTATAGATGACAGCAAGAACCTCACTGATCTAAGATAAACTGACCATTTGGCTGTTTTTTTTTCTTTCTTGCAGGCTGTGCATGATTATAAGGGTGGTATACACTCAGTCATTTAATATGACCCTGCTCTCCCTCCTAATCAGCAGATCTCCTGGTTAACTATGCAGCCCTGTTGTTCCTGCTGCTTTGTGTCCATACTTGGTAAGCATGGTTGTCACATACCTGTTGAGGGAATATGAATGCTTTGCATTATAATCTTCTGCTCTTGTAGGCAGCAGAATTGGAATATTCTAAAGTGGAGGTTCAACATTCTGCATTATTGTGCAGTCATAGTCAGAGACTGTGAGAGGCACGCAGAGCAGATATATAATGGGGCTGTATGAGAGGTTAGGCCACCTGGACACAGCATTGGTTGCTACAGCATGGTATGAAAACCAATGTAGTTGGCATGAGGACTCTGCTATAGTTTGTTTGCTTTTTGTTGGAGCACAGCTGTTTAAAAACAAGGAAGTCACTGAAGAAAACTGTACCAGAATGGCTCTTGTTTTACAAAAAATGGTATTTACTCACCTGGCAAAGGTGATTATACCTGCAACCTTTACAGTGCTCATTAACCATAAAAAATGGGTTATCCTCCATCATCTTATTGGCCGATGCACAATCATAAATCTTTCTGGTCTGCTAGAGGCCAATCCCATAGCTCCAATCAGAAATATAGTATAAAACTTCCCTAGCAGAAAAAAGGAAACAACACCCCAAGAAGAAAAAACAAGAGGCAAAAGAAAAAACAGTGAAATGACCATCACCAACAAGTGTCTGTAGAATATGAAAAAGCAGTGTAATTTACTTAAATGAAAATTCAAGTGACATAATCAAAAACAATGCTGGAATATGCTTGATACAGACATCAAGGAAAAAATGGTTAATACATGACATGCCTAAAGAATAATGCATTACACATAGAGAAAATGCATAAAGAAAGATGGCATAGACATGAAAAACATATTGGTCGTGTCTAGCAACAGTAGAAGAATCATCCACAGAAAGCAATACATAGCAGGGCACACTAATGTCTAAGCAATTTGGCTGTGGACACTAAGTAATACTTATCCAGGCCAATTGAGGTAGAAGCAGTATGGCTGAGATACAGTGATTCTGGCAGCCACAGTGTCTGGAGGTTGTCCACCTTGGGAGGGAATATGAGCACTGTAAAGGTTGCAGGTGTAATCACCTTTACCATGTGAGTAAATTCTATTATCCACTGCAACCTTTCCAGTGCTCATAAATTATCACAAATGGGACATTGTAGCAGTACCCAGAAAAGAAATATGGGAGGGTAAAAGACAATCCCCGCCATCAGCCCAAACCTGCCCTAGCCTGAAGTACATCCCTGTCAATGTGGCCCTATCAGCTGAAGAGACATCCAGCCTGTAATGGTGCACAAATGTGTGAACAGAGGACCAAGTAGCTGCCACACAGATTTCCTGTGTGGAGGCACCTCCCCTCTCAGCCCAAGAAGCTGACAAAGCCCTGGCAGAATCCGCCCTAATACCTTTCGGGGGAACCTAATCTGCTCCTTGATAAGCTGCGAGTATCGCCCCTCTGATACAACCAGCAATGGCCTCCTTAGAAGATGCTTGTCCCCCTTTCCATCCAGAAAAGAACACAAACAATCTATCAGACTTACAAAAACCTTCAGACATAGTCAGATAAGCTTTTAGCAGAGAGACCATGTCCAATGAGTGAGGGGTCCCATCCGGGTCCCCTTGTTCCCCCCGCATGGCTGTTAGGTGGATTGCCTGTTCCACATGAAATGGTGAGATCACCTTAGGTGCAAAGGAAAGGACAGTCATCAGGGATACCCTGTCATTATGGAAGGTCAGAAAGGGTTCCCACCAGGATAGTGCTTGCAGCTCACCCACATATCTGCTAGAGCACATGACCATGAGGAACACTGTCCTCAGGGTGGTGCAATAAGGCAAATGGGAATCAAATGGAGGCTTATGTAGGGCATCCAGCACCAAATTAAGCTGCCAAGGAGCACAGAATGGGTGAACCCTGTGGGGCACAATCTGCATTGTGCTGAGTAAGAGAACCACAGTGGGATGTGACCCTATATCGCCCACCCTGGGAAGGCATCAACTCACACCTGTGAAGGCCGACACCTGGACCCACAGGGAAGAGTATTCCAGACCCTTGTCAGCAACATCATTTGGAAATCAAGAATTTGAAGTAGGCCCTTTACTGATGGTGACAAGCCCTTTGTGGTATACCACTTGCAAAAAACATGCCAATGTCTCTGGCAAGTCTTATTTGTTGAGATCTTTCGGGATTGATAGAGGCGGTCAACCACTCTAGGAGGGTATCCCTCCTTCAACACTCTTGTCCTTTCAACATCCAGGCTGTATGTCAAAGCACTTGGGGGTTGTGGTATAGAATCAGTTCCTGAATCAGCAAGTCTGGTCTGTTTGGCAGACGCCAAGGAGAGTAGATCAACATTGCCCTGAGCAGCGAATGCCATGATATCCTTGGCCAGTCCAGAGCCACTAGCAGTACAGTCACTGTCATGGCCCTGGTCTTGAGAAGCACTTTTACAATCATTGGAACAGGGTGAAAATATATGCTCTTTGAAATGTCCATGGCACTGCCATCATGTCCACCTCTGGCCAGACTGTCAGGAAGGCAAGAGTGAAAATGTGGCAGTTGGTTGTTGTGTCAAGAAGCCATCAGGTCCACCTGAAAACGTCTCCATCTAAGAACCAGAGTCTGAAACACCTGAGGGTGCAGTTGCCACTCAGCCTGGCTGAGGCTCACTTGACTGAGCCAGTTGGCCTAGGAGTTCAGTTTCCTAGCTATATATGTGGTTGATATCATTGAGTGGCGACTCTCTGCCCAACGCAAGGTCCTTAGTACATCCCTGAGCATTGCCCTGCTGTGGGTTCCACCTCACTTGTTTATGTAAGCCATGGTGACCTGATTGTCAGATTGAATCAGCACTGGCTGACCTGTCAGCTGTGGCATGAAAAACAACAGGGCTCTGTACACTTTTCTCATTTCCAGAACATTGATGAGAAGGAAAGACTCCCGTGGGGACCATTTCCCTTCGGTAACATGATGACCCAGAATGGCTCCCCAACCTAAGAGACTGGCATCTGTCATAATTGTCACCATTGGGGTCAGTGATAATGGGATGCCTTTTAACAGGTTGCTCTGGTTCCTCCACCAAGTGAAGCTCTGGTGTATATCCCAGCTGAGTTCGACTGTGCATTCGAAGTACTGGGACGATTGAGCCCATGCATCTAGGATGTACCTTTGGAGCAGCCACATGTGTAGCTGAGCACATGGTACCACTGCTGTCATTTAAGCCATAGGGACCAGCAACTGAAGATACATCCATACAGGCCTGTGGGGCTGTAACTGAATAGACACCAGGAGCCAGAGAATGTTTTCTACTTTTTCCTCCATTGGGAAGACATGCTGGTGTTGATCCTGGCCCCCAGGTGGGTGATTTCTTGTGCAGGAGTCAACTGGCTCTTGTTCCAGCTCACAATCCAGCTGTGCTCTTGTAGGCACTGGATCACAGCCTCCGTGTCCTTCTGGGTTTGAGCTGATGACCTGGCATGTATGAGCCAGTTATCCAGGTACGGGATGACATGTATCCCTTGCTGCCGAAGGAGCACTGTGATCACTATCAGTGTTTTTGTGAAGACTCTTGGGACCGAAGCCAGGCCAAAAGGTAGGCAGGTGCATTAGAAATTACCCTCCTTAATTTGGAACCTGAGGTAGCGGTGGTGACTGGGGCAAATTGGAATGTGCAAGGAAGCACCTTTTAAGTCTATTGACATTAAGAAGTGCCCCGGCTGAATTGCCATCAGTGTTGACTGGAGAGTTTTCATTCTGAATTTTTTGTAGACCACAAACTTGTTTAGGAAATTCAGGTTGAGAACTGGGCATTGTCCCCCATCTTTTTGGGGAACATAAATAATATAGAATACACCCCTGTGTTCCTTTCTTGTGGTGGTATGGGCACAGTGGCCCTGCTCTTGATGAGATCATGTAGGGCCTGCTGGATTGCTACTACTCTTTGAGGCTCCCTGAACAATGGGGATATCATCAGTCTGTGTGGAATTATGTTTTGTGTGAACTCTATGGTGTAACTGTGACACACCAATTCCCATACCTACTTCTCCATGGTGGTTTTACCAAATTGATCACTGAACAGTAGAAGTCATCCCCCCACTGGAGGGCTGTCTACTGGAGTCCTCCTTATTTTATTGGCTTTTTTCTGATAAGCCTCCACTGGTTCTGTTGCTGTGGAAGACTCTGCATTTTCCAAAGTTATCTCTGAACCTGGATTGTGAAGATCTGGTCTGGAACCAAGACTTGGTCGCTCCACATCTCTGGGGATTATTCTGTGCCAGCTTTGCTTGGCCTTCATTGCCCCTGAACTTGGGAAGAAAAGGGCAGCCTGATGGGAGGAACAGATTTTTCTTTTCCTCCATCTGTTTTGACCCTGCCTTATCTCTGAGAAATGGGGTCAGGACATCACTGAAGAGGTAGCCCCATTTACAAGGGTGCTTCATCAGTGTCGCCTTGGACTCAGCATCTGCCTGCCACAGCTTGAGCCATAGGGCCTGTCTAGTGTGGTTAGGCTGGATCGTGGCCCTAGTGCCAAACTTCATAACATCTGAAGATGCATCCATTAGGCAATGGGTGGCCTATATGGTGTAGTCTGCCTGTCCTGTCAGGGGTGACTCCTCTGGGAGTTCATCAGCGATGGCCTCTATCCACCATAAAAGGGCTTTGTTGGTAAACCAGACTGCCGTGCCCACAGACAGGGCCATTCCCACCGCCTCATGGATTTTCTTCGGTGACTCCTCAGTTTTTTTGTCCATTAGGTCTTTTAGAGCTGCAGTGCTTTTAACTGGTATGACTGTATGCCTAGCTGAGGCTGACACTGGTGTGTTTACCATTGGGGCTATATGCCATACAGTCTTATGTGATTGGGAAAGTAGGTACAGTCTATGAATGGATTTCTTCTCTGGGATCCTTGATGGTTCCAGCACCACCAGTTCTTTGTCCAGGATGGTGTCGAGGGCTGTGTATGTGGGGAAGACCTGCCCCACTGCCTTTGACTGTGACGACAGAAGGGGGTCCATTGAGGCATGAGGTGCTTCTGGTTCCTCCGGGACCTGCAATACCTTCTGAATCAATTTCACCAGTTCAGCTACATCCTCCTGTGGGCATAACTTGCCTATAGCCTGTCCAGAGTTCTGTTCAGCCTCTTCCTCCTCCAAGGAATCCTTGGTCCCTTCCACCTGCCTGCACCATTTCTTCAGCTGATGCAGGGCCTGAGCAGACCACGGGCATTTTGTGACTGTGTCCTGTGGCTACTCCTGCAGCTGCTGTGATTGCATCTTTTCCAACCATTGGAAGAGCAGGCCCCTGCTGAGCAGCATTCAATGTCAAGGGTGCTGTGGGATGAGCTGCCTCTCCCCGGGCCAAAACCACATCCAGGCTGAGGCTCTGTGGAGCCCCGGTGTCTGAAACTGTAAAGACAGCACAAAGAGCCTCCCCACATGAGTCTCTATTATTTATTATTATTTAATTATTTACCCAGGAGTAGCACACTAAGCTGAAAGCTTTTTTACAGGTGCGACCTGGGAGCACAGGGAAGTTAAGTGACTTGCTCGGGATCACACAGTATGCAAGTGGAAGCTGTGGGATTCAAACCCCAGGTCTGGTCTGCTGGATGTCAACAGATTTGCAGCTCAGAGCCTCAAACCACTGTGCTATACTGCCTCCCTAAGTGCAGAGCCACATTCCAGGCAGGTGGGCATGGCAGGAATTTGATGTGAGCCGGAAGATCTGTATAAGGGAGACAGAATAAATTGTGTTAGAAACATGTCTCTCTATGTCTTCTCTTACAATACAGTAACAGATCTAGCAGGAGACGTGGTGACATAATGTACATTTATTATAACGTGGCCCCTTAAGGGGACTGTGAGACACTCACAACTTGGCCGTCTGGATGTACCAGGACACCATTTTGGTGTTCCTGGTGATGCAGCCTATGCTTAGCTCTTAAAATGGTGGCCACCCTTGAAACTCCAGTAAGATGGCCGTCAGTCTCATGATAGTCTGTGAGAATTATGCAGCAGGTCGGTTGAAGTCTCACGGGAGTTCTCTCATGATGAGATTTGGCTGTGTTGAGCATATTCGCCCTTTTATTTAATTTGCATTTGTATGGTGGCTGTTTTGTTGCAAATCACTGCTGCCTGCCTCCGCAGATGATAAAAAACAATGCCCTGTTTGGTTGAGGGTGATTCTGTTCCACTTCACTGTGTCTCACGAGATCCATCATCTTGCCAAGTGGCCGTGAGACTGAGGAGCAACATGGTCACTCCAGAAATTTGTAGGGGAGTAAGGAGAGGACTCGTGGATGACGCAAATGCACTCTGGACCACAGAACAAAGAAAGGAGTTGAGTCCTCACTAGATTACTGGTAGGATAGTCAGGCAGGCACCGGAGCCCCGATGAGCTGAATGCCAGACATGTGACATAGGTGGCAGCCCAATTTGCCTGCAGGTCAGTAAGAGACATTTGTGTGCAGGAGCAGAGAGACATGGTGGGGGGGGAATCCCAGGAAAAACAACTTGTCCCCAGCTGAGCTGTTTTATGGTTCTCTAGCCTTTAGTGCCTTCCCGCCATGTTATACTGGGTACTTGCCCTCTCAGCACTCAGCCCACTGTCCCATGTACTTCTGGAGTGGATGCTACCAGAAGGACCACTCCTCAGTACAGCAAGTTTGGGGACACTACTAGAGGGTCTCCAACTGGAGCCAGGGTGCCAGCCAGATGCTATTGGAGGGTCTGGCTCTACCTGTGCCCTGCTCCTACAGTGTTGTTTGAAGCATTTGTTCAAAATCTTCTCTCTTTTTCTCTCCTTTATTTTAAACTGTGGCCAAGTTAGTCGAGGTAGCCCTAAGCTAAAACTGCATTTATGCCTGTTGAAGTGCCTGACTAGATAGGATGCACATGGTGAAAAGATACCAAATAATTACTCAAGATTGGGAACGATCCAGATTGTGAATGACTTCCAGGAGATGCATGAAGTAAACTGATATTTCTGGTTGGAGTTGGGGGATTGGCCTTTAGCAGACCAAAAAGATTTATGATCATGTGTTGGCCAATGGAATGATGGAGGATAAACCATTCGTGATGATTTATGAGCACTGGAAAGGTTGCAGGGGATAATATGGGATTATCAGTGAAACAGTACTTTTATTGTGTGCTCATGCGCAGCAGTTTGGTTGATGATGGGTTAGAGGAAGGAACCAGAAAAAAATCAACACTGCTGCATAAGTGGCCTTTACATTGACCAAAAAAAAAGAAAAGAAAAAAAAAAGGAAAAAGACAAGTACTGGTAAGTGGGAGAGTTTTCTTCTGTCATCATGACTGCAATGTTTTCAAAAAGGTTTCTGGTCGGCATTATTACTGTAGCCGAGCATGTTTTGTCCTGGTATGGGTTTTGTTTCCTAAACATCATGGCTTTAGAACTTTCTCAACCACTTAGTATGCAGGAAATTTCCTACCCACTTTATAATGCAGTCAAACTGAGCTGAAGCCTGTGTAGTCAAAGAGACACTGCGGATGTAATCCCTCACCTACTGACCAAAAACACACAGACAAATACTATTCCAAGCAAAATTTGTTTCCAGTCAAAAAAATCCTATTACTCTTTTACTAAGTATAACCTTTATTTATTATCAACCTCCTTTTATTTTGTCTAACCACACAGTGAGACTCATGCAAGGATCACACTAAAAGATAAACAAGCACAGGGATACAGATGCACAAAATAATAACAAGCATTTGTCAATGCCGAATGTTGTCTCACTGGCATTGGCATTGGTAGTGCTGGAGTTAGAGACGCATAATAGGAATGGCAGTGAAGCATTGAAGGGACGCCGACCCCAACCCCACCCTGTAGAGACTGACAGGCATTGGGGTGTGCCTTTGGGTTGTCAGCTATAACGCTCATGCCATTGTACCTCACCCTACCCTGTAGAAACTGACAAGTGCAATGGTGCGCTTTGGGGTCTTTGGGCATTATACTTACCCCATTTGATAAGGAAATACACTGAGGTGGGTGCAGTATAGGAGAATGGGGTGGAACTTTGTGGCCGAACAGTGAAAGGCACACTACAATGCCTGTCACTGGATGCAGGGTGGGGATGGGGGTTGAATGGCATGAGCATTACAGCTGACAATCTCAAGTCACACCCCTGACGCCTGTCAGTCTCTACAGGGTTGGTTGCTACAGTTTGAAACCCTAACACCGTAGGTGTGTGTTGGTATTTTCACTCCAAATTTTCAACGTGAGCTTTTTGTGAGCCCACCTCATGAAAAGCGGCACAATCAGTTTGTTAGCTGAAAGGTGGTGTTGCACAGCAGCTATGCCATTTGGTGACACAGGGACGAAAACATATTTTGGGCAGGATGTGGAAAACGACAACTGCATTGTTCATGAGGAGGTGTAAAAAAATGGCAACATTGAAAATCTGGAGTGAAAATATGAAATATTGGTGAAGTCATGAGCATGCATAGAAACTGTGCAACACACATCTGTAACCCAATTATTTTTGGAAGTTTATTAGCCACATTTTTAACATAGGCATTTTGCGACCTCCGCTCATGAACAGTGGTGCTGTGATTCTGTTAATCTGTCCCAAAAATTGCTTTCCCACAGCGACCATGCCATTGTGCTTCACAGGTGTGGAAACACACATTTTATGCAGGATGTGAAAAATGACAGCTGTACTGTTCATAAGGAGGTGTGAAAAAATGCCAGTGTTGAAAATCTGGCATGGAAATATTGCAAATTTGTGAAGTTACAAGGGTGCGTGGAAACTGCGCAATGCACGCTTGTAACACAGTCATTTTATGGACTTTCAGCACCAAATTTTCAAAATAGGCATTTTAGGACCTCTGCTCATGAACAGTGTCACCATCATTTCCTCCAACTGTCCCAAAAACTGGAGATCAGAGGGCTGGTTCAGTTCCCACATCTGGCACTTGGGTTAATATCCCAGTACTGATACTGCAGTGCAGCATGAGAGGGGGTGCTGCACTTCTGAGGTGCTGTCTTTCAGATGAGACATTAAACTGAGGTCCCTTCTGCCTGGATTGGTGGTAGTTCAGGTGGATGTTAAAGATCCTATGGCACTTATTGAAAAGAGTAGGGGAAAGTTTTATTGAGACAAAAATCATACAATAGTACACAAAACATAATACAAAAAAAAGGAAAAACAGGATAAGTATTATACAATCATTCAGGTAACTGCAAAATCTGAGTCAGTGATCCAAGGGAGGGCTTTCCAAAGTTCCATAAGAGTCATATCTGAATATAGAGTATGTTCATGCTCATAAATGTCTTTTAAATCGTGTACAATCTTTCTTTCGAGCTCCAAATAGGAGAAGTCCTTTTGCTGTAAAGAAAACATGCAACGCACCTTCCAAATATTCCATTTAATGCAGACAAAAACAAGGTTCAAAGTGTCCTGGTGCCATTTTGACCACCGGGGGAGAAAAAAACCCATATACAAGATTCAAATAAGTAACTGACTGAAGCAAGGGGGTATCCCATGCCTGTGTCAAAAAGGACCACCAATGTTTGATAAAGGAGCAGTCAAAAAATAAATGAGGCATAGTTTCAAATTCTGTAATACATAATAAGCGAGAACACATTCTGTCTTGGGACTGCTTATGTTTATGATTTGATTTTACATTAATCTTTTCATGGCATGAAAGCCAATGAAAATCCCACATTTTGGCTGGAACCCTCTTACATCTCCACAATAACAAAAGGGAAGGGAGGTGTTGACCAGGACACTTATCAAAGGGTACTGATACAGCACAAACTGTCAGGAGTAAGTTCTTATATAAAACTTTATGTGACTGGTTTAATAACATCTGAACATACACCTTCCAATGTTTGAGATGTAAAAACATATGTTTGACGTAAGTTGGTATACCAACAGTTTGTCTTAACACAGTTAAGGAATTAGTTTCCCATTGATGAAACCAAATCCTGCAAGAGTCATAAAACCAAGGTTCCCACCTCCTTTGGGCATGAATCAACAAAGGCCTAAGGTTTGCAGTGAAAAAAAATACAAGAAAAAAATAACAAAGGGTTAACCATACAAACGCCACCCTCAGGAATAGGTAAATAAGTGATATTCCATTTTATCGGGTTTAACCTACTACCCCCAAAGAACCTGAAAAAACAGGCTAAAGACAGCAGTTTCTAGTTGTCGTGGAATAGGGAATACATAACTCAAAAAAAGGAAAGTGGAGATCAAATAGTTTTTAATTAAGAAAACATGTTTCTTTTTCCCTATCTGCCCCCAGTTTCAGGAGGCAACCTGAAGTTTACCTTGTTGCAGTTTAACATTCCAGTTAAAAAAATCTGAGTCCTGTGTCCCAAAATAAATTCCCAAAATGCGAATAGGGCCCTCAACTAAATGTAACGGGCCGATATGGTCTGGGGAGGAGGTTACTGAACCGACCCCGAATAACCAGACTTTTAGTGTAATTTAAAACAGCACCAGAGAAGTTTCCAAAAATAGAGCAGTCATGGAGAGAATGAACCACTGAGGCTGCATCAGCTACAAGAAAACAAACATCATCTGCATATGCGATCGCCTTATAAGGCAAGCATAAGGCACAACTAGAAATAGCTGAATCTGAGAATTAGTATTCAACCGAGAAGCAAAACATCAAGAAAAAATACATATAACAACGGGCTTAAAGGACAGCCCTGATGAACTCCCCTTTTTATGGGGATCATGGGTCCTATCCAACCATTCACTACAGGCACAACAGTAGCCGTTCTATAGAAAGCACGAATCCAGTGTACCATAACATCAGGTACATGCAGAAAACGAAGTGCTTCCCTTAAAAAATCATGCCTAACCGAATCAAAAGCAGCCTTCTGATCTACGGAGACAACAAGTCCTGAAGCCAGACCTGCATAGCCATGAGAAAATAATTCTCATAAAAGGATCAAATGATCAGAAATTCTCCTTTGAGGCACAGAACAGGATTGGGCGGGATGCAAAACCACCTCCGCTATCCTCACCAAACACTTCACAATAATTTTCGTTAAGAGCTTAAAGTCAGTATTCAACATACAAAAAGGTCACCAATTCTCAAGAGAATGGATATCACCTTTCTGTTTATAAATTTAAATCAAAGTACCCTTAGTAAATTCCAAAGGGAGAGATTCACATGTTAACAGAGAATTAAACACAGACGTAAGTTCCGGGACCAAATGGTCACCCAGCACCTTATGTAAGCCAGCAGGGAGACCATCCAGACCAGGACTTCTCTGTACAGGTAATGAAGAAATAGCCAATGTCAAATTCTGCTCCGTGATAGGAGAACAAGCCTGGTCCTGACATAGCTGTGAGGGAGCTGGGATATCAAGGCCACTATACAAAGTCGCACTGTTACCAGCCACAGCAGGGAGGGGAGAAAAAAGGGCTGTAGACAATATTTGTTACAATATGACAAATCTCAGTTTGTGAGGAACATAAGGTCCCTTCTGAATTTAGAAGACACATCATATTTTTTTGGGCAGTCTGACGAGAATTAGATTCAAAAGGACAAATAACATCATGTGTTCCAACAGTACAGAATTTATGTTGGTAAAAAAGTTGTTGTGATTGCCATAATTGGAAAGTCAGCATATCATTCTGTAGGACTTTTATTTGTTGAGTAAGGTCTTGCCTTGTCGTGTACGCTATGGTTAATAATGACTGAAAATGTACCCTCTTCTGCAAATAGTCTAGGTGTTCCCTCCTACATTTTAAACGACTGTAAGTTTTTAAAAAAGTGACCAGATCATGTTTCGCGTTTAACCACCACCGAACAGGATCTTCATAAGAAATAAAAACTGATTTACAGGCTTGTATGAAGGACAGAAGGGACTGCATAAACATCGGAATCTGCAACAAAGATGTGTTGAATTTCCAAATGCCTGGACCTTTATGGGAAGAGACAACAGAACCAAAAACCAACAAAAAGCAGCTTATGATTACAAAACTCAACCGCTTGAACTTTGGCAGAAATAATTGGTACTGAAGGAGAGGAAAACACATAACCAAAACTGGTGGCTAGTTTACCCTTTTGGAAGGTAGGGGTGTGTTGTGTAGTAAAGGAGAGATAGGAGTCCTTTAAGTGGGTGACTCGAACCAATTTACCCAATTCGTGGGAATCATAAAACAGTTTCTTTGTAGCAGCAAAGGAGCTCTTATCTTGAAGACTCATGCCACAATTAAAGTCATCAGCAAACAATACCTGAAAGGAAGTGTGCAAATAAGGACAAAGCAAAGTAAATAAAGCTATGCGTTCAGTTTTGATTTGAGGGGCATAAATATTTATCACCCAGTAGGGACAGGACCCAATGACAAAATCTATAATAAGCGCCCTACCAGGGGCTACATCAAACAACTTTAGCAAACGGAAGTCTGGGATATTAATTAAAATTCCCAGTCCCGAACAAGAGTCCTGACCAATCGACCAAAAAGAAGGACCCAGTAACCAGTCCTGTTGTGTTTGTCTGATCTCATGTGTAGTATGAAGTCTCGTATCCTGTAATAAAATTAAACCCAAAGGCAAAAGCCGTAGAAAAGAAAAAATCAATCTCCTTTTAGCCATATGCTTCATACTATTTACATTAATAGTATGGCAAACAAAGTGAAACATAACACCAAAAAAAAAGGAAAACAGACAAAAAATACATTTTACAGTTTCCTTTTCCCAATCACCTTCTTCCCTTTAAGTTTTACTCTGGCCTTTCGCTTCTGAGAAAGGCCAGCACCAAGCTGCAACTCAGAGTCAGTGGTACAGTCAAGGAGAGAAGAAGCTATGGAGGAAGAGTCCGACTCACCTCCAGCGTTATCAGAAAGGGGTTGGAGAAGTTCAAAATAATTAGATAAGGGCACTGGGGGGGGGTTCCGGACCACTCACAGGAGATGGTGCAACCCGAGGGTTATTTCTCAGTGACCTTCGTATGACACTTGTAAGCATTTGGAGGGGGCATAGTACTTGGACCTGGGACGGGTCCTGAACAGGAAAAATTAGACTGGGCAGGATCAGGGACAGGAGAAAATCTCAACAAGGGTCATCCATGAAGGAAACTATCTGAGGTATGACCTCAGAGGATACAACAGGCACTGAAGCCTGCAATAAGGGCTGGGCTGCCTTAGGGGGAGGCACAGCCAAGGTGGTCCAGAGACGGGCCTTCTGCGCCTGTGTAATAATAAAGACTGGTCCACTCCACCATCATGAAATTCCTGGTTATGCGCAGCCCATTTACAATTCTGAAAGGTGTGCCCCTGTTCGTCACATAGGTTACATCTACATTCATTCAAACAGTGTGCCCCTACGTGGCCCAGTTCCCCACAGATGTTGCATTTCATTTTATCACATACATTACTAAGATGTGCAGAGTCACCACACCGATAGCAGGCCTTCGGCTGATCCGGGTAGAACAAGACTCCCCTATCTAGGCCTATGAAAAAAGAGTTAGGCAAATGTACAACCCCAGAATCATTAAATCATAACAAGACTTTAAACTTCCAGCCCCCAGTCCAAATGTTCTAGGTATCCAAAATGTCTTCAGGCTGTCCCTGGACGTCACAACGCTGTTTCAGCCAATACACAGCATCCTCAACCTCAACTCCCTCATTTTGAAACAGAATAGTGATCATCTTAAAAGTAGGTTTAGAAAGAGGAATAGCCTGAAATGGAGTCCATAATGCAGTAGTCCGCAGAGAATTATTCTTTGACCAAAAACGCTCCAATCCCCTAGATGTTTGGAAACTAATGTCAAATGTGGTTTCACCAGAGATATGAATTAATACATATATTTCATGGGAAAAGAATTTTAAAGAATCCTTTAGAAGCGTACGTGCCACATAGATCTGATCAGGTGGCTCAGGTAACCCCCCCAGGTATGCCAGGCGAACAGCGTTGTGTCTCTTAGCAGCCTGGATTGGAAATTTAAAAAATGAAGAATATGAACGGCTTGGTCCCGATATTCTTTTTGGGGGGGCTGCGGTGGTAGGGGAGCCAGACCCTCTATAGAAATAGTAGAAAAAGGAGCCTGGGGTGGAGAACCCTTCAGATAATCCAACACAGGGTCCTGTGTAAGCTCCAGTTCATGAGGGAGACACAAGGGGTCAGTAGTGACTTTTAAAGTGCCTAAAGTGCTCTGTAGCTCCGGAAAATCTTCAGGGTGGGGGGACCATATTGGAGATGGACCTGACTTCCAACTTCCTGGGACAGTACCCTGAACCCAGCCAGCACCTCTCAGCACCGATTCAACAGTCCAAGTAGGCACTTTATTAATATTAACAGTAGATGATTCTTGGACATGTAAGGAGCTCTGCGAGTTAATGGAAGCAGATAGTGAAAAGGAAACTGAATCCATTTGAACTGCAGGTGGCAGGGAAGCATTTACTGTAGAGAAGTCTTGTCCATGTGGGGAACTCTGCGATGTAATGGAAGCAGGTTCTGAGAGGGAAACCAAATCCGTTTGTACTGCAGGTGGCAGGGGAGCAGGCAGTAGGGCTTCAGCTACCGATGCATAGGTCAGGTCAGAGCCTGTCACAGCAACAGGCAGGAGAGGAGACAAGTCACGTAAATCTTCAAGTGCTTCCACCCGAGTGGAAGAGGCATCTGTGCTGTCAGTTCTCAGGTGTTGCATATCTCTATGCATTTTCAGTTTTGCACTAGCAAAACGGTGCTCCGCCGTTGCAAAACGCTCCCGGATCTCTTGTGCTGTCAAACAGTGATTTTCAGAATCAGATGAAGTAAAGTCCTCCGGCAAGTCGATTGTAGGCATGCAAGTCAGTTCCATAAGAAGCAAGAAGAGGGTTAGGTATAGCAACCTTAGCATGAGCAGCAGAACTTAAAGTTCTAGTAGGAACATCAACAGGCAAAACATCAGTTGCTGGCATCGTGGTCTCCATTCGGTCAGAGGTAGGAACAGAGACCAAATCTCCCACCTCCATAGCTCCCTCCTCAGAAGGTAAGGGTGCGTCCGCCATCTTGGACAGAGGATCCCCCTCTGACAAGTAGGGGAATTTCTCCGGTGTCCTGGCCAAATTTCCCTCATTCACTAAAAATACCACCAACAGTTTAATCTGGTTCAATTCTAGTTGTTTACCATCTGTATCCCCCTCTCCCCCAGTCACCCCTGAAAAAGGGACTTCTAGGCCCAGTGGGCTTACTGGGTCAACAAAATTCAACAACAACAAAAACTGATTTTGCACAGCGACTGTACTATTCTGCGCCGGATGTGCCAATACCCATTTCAGCCAGGATATGTAAAATTTCAACTGTACTGTTAATCAGGTGTGGAAAATGCCAATTTTAAAAATCTGGAGTGAAAATATTACAAATTCACGAAGTTACTAGAGTGCTTGGAAACAGCGCAACGCATACTCGTAAAACAACCATTTTGTTTTGGTTTTTCACCAAATTTGCAACATAGGCTTTTTGAGAGCCCCCTTCATGAAAAGTTGCACTGTCATTTTCGTTACTCAGTCCTGAAAGGTGATTCCACACAGTGACAGCGAAATCACCTTTCGGGACCGAATAACACCATAACAGTGACTGAATTCATGAGGAGGGGTCCCAATAACCCCATGTTGACTATTAGGTGCAAAAATTACATAAAATGCCTGAGATATGTACCAAAGTTGAAAAAAAAACTATTTATGCCATTGTACAGCTTACCGGCATTTCTTCAGTTCGTGGTCGGCTTTGAAGAGTGCAGACGTGTTCCCAGTTGACCGAAGATCATCGTGCCAGACTCTGGAGGTAAGTATGGGTTGAGGGGGAGTATGGGGAGGCAGGGTGCGCAGAAGGGTGGGCATGGGTTGTGGGAGTGGCAGGGAGACTGCAAGAGACCATTTTCTTTTTTTACAGGTTACAAAAAAAAAACATCGCAGGATGGTTTTTATTTTTAAGGGGATTTGACACACTGGGGTGGGCTCCTAGCATGCCACCTGAGTGTTTTGGGAGGAATGCTGTAGTCAACAGGGGATTGGGCACCCCCATCAGCACACAGTGAAAGTGGGGGGCCAGAGCCGAGGGGAAATGGACACCCTCCCCTTGGCACATAACAAATGGGGGGCTGCAATTATGCCGATGGGGAGTGGGCTTCCCCGTTGGCACATACATTGGGGCAGGGCATGCCGACAGGAAGATTGGGCACCCTCGAAGTTGGCATTATGGCAGGCAGTGTGCCGCCATGTTACATTTTTTTTCTGACCAGGGAAAGCACGTCGGGAGGTCCGCTGTGTATGACAAGCTTTGCTCACATTGCAGTGGACCTTTCCTTAGATGTGCTCACCACATTATATATGCATGGTGTGGTGCCAGCATGCAGGCTTATTGGGGAATGAGGGACGCACCTACTGATGTGTGCCCTGCATTCGCCCAACAGTGACCACGCCTCCAAATATGCCACTACCACAATATGTTGGCTGCACATGCGTGAGCCAGCATAAAAAAAAATAACCATTGCATACTGTATTCTGATTTCCACAAAATGCAGAATTCCGTGGCATTCTACCCTTTCTATAGGCAAAATGTGGAATTTTACATGGTGGAATTCTTCACCATTCATTACAAAATTGTCAAAGAATTCTGCAGGGTGGAATTAGAAAACTTCTGGCTGAGTTTTAATTTTGCAGTTCTACACAGAAAGTTCTCATAAAATGTTGTTCCCTTCCTCCAATAATATTTGAAAATGAAAATACACTAGTAATCTGATATGTCTTTCCTTCATTATTTTGACATACTCACCTCAAACCCTTGCTAGGACTCAAACCTAGGGCCTTACATCCTGAAAGCAGGAGCTGTAACCTTTTAGCTGAAGGAGAAATTGCCAACGTCAGGGCAAGATCACTAAGCATTTGTATTTGCAATGCCAACAACCACAGCCATATGTCAATCTGCTGATACTTTTCTCTGCCACTATTTTGCTGCCATTTGAAGCTCTCAGATCTAGAGGATGCTTTATGACTACCCTTTCATATATATTATACAACATAATCAGATACCGTAAGATAGTCACTATGAAATGTGATCCTTTATTAGTGAATAGTGCATCATTAGATAACCCATATGGTTTTAACCACTTTGTCAGATACGTGTACTCTCTAAAACTTTGGAAAGCAGGTGAATATTTGCTGCACAACACAGATAAGAAATCATACCCTTCATTCTAAACAACATACAGTATGTCTATTTTCTATCGTTGGAACAGCTCCCTCCTTTCTGTCACAGGGAGACTGCAAAACTCACTGACATGCTGTGCTGTAGCATTTAATTTTGACCTGACTGATGTAGGACAAATTGCTGTTGAGGGATAACTAGAATTATTGGCTGTAATGGTGCTGAATATTGATTGCTTGCCCTGACGTGCAGGGAGTGATTGAGCAAACTTCACTGAGCATCTGCAGTTCAAGTTGCTTTACAAATCATGCCTAGAGAGAGGGCTATTTTCAGTTAATATGTGTGCCTGTTTAAGTTGCTAGTAGGTGCTATTCTGTAACAAGGCATGTGCTTATGCAGCTATCACAACAACAGTGTCAATATTCCAACCCTCAGCCTTTCCGTACACTATGTATAATAATCACTTCCATTGTCATGATAATATTGAAGTAAATAAATTAAACTTAGAGAAATAAAAATGCATACATATATAGCAGAGATCTTATACGTCTAATTAAAAAAAAAACTAACTCTGAAGAAACTGACTTTCCAAGTAGTAAATAATTAATTCTGAAAACGTAGGTGGACACGTTATTGTTCAGTCTTGCAGGACATTACAAGTTAAAGGTTCACAGCTAAAAACACTTAGGACAAGACACACACTATAATGCAAATGGAAGAGACCCCCCACTCATTTAAACAAAGAATACAGGTACAAAATCCCTTTAAGACTGAATGTAGACCTTACAGTACACTGTTTGCACCAATTTCAGGAATCTTCCCCTTGTCCAGAATTTACAATCTTATCTGTTCGAGTAAGATTATTTCTTTGTTTTTGTTCTGCTGATAACATCCAAGAATACTGCTACCTTTTGGATTATTATGGGGTAATTTGAGTTCAGTAGCTATTAGACTAATTAAGACTGTGAGATAAAGACATGTCTAAACAATGGTCCTAACCATTTTGCTCTTAGCACTTTATTGTTTATCACAAAATAGCAACTCATGAATATATCCATCCATATCACCCTAATTTGCAGTTGCAGGATATACAGTATAAAAAACATTTGTATTTTAGTTTGCATATATTTGTATAGTACATTCTAATTTATTATTTCCATTTCTAAATGAAGTAAATATTTTAATCATTTATAGATTTTCAGTTATCCACAGATATGGCTGAAGCCCACAAAAAGTGTACATTTCAGAAATGTGAGGGTTCAATTTATACACCTTTAGTATTTCTACGTCTTGAGTTGTATCTACTACAGCAAAACATTTTTGACGTCTTCTGAATACTTCATACTTATCAAGATATTTTGAGAACAGTAGTCCCAGAAACCTCAAAACTGATTTTCTTTAAAAGGGACTGCACTGTATCTAGCTAACATATTGAGCAACCACATTCCTTCATATCCATCTGCTTCTGCATTGTTACTGCTGACAATCTACCTTTAGACATGTTAATGAATCATACCCAATACCCTGAAAGTCTAGATTCAGCTTTGATACTAGAATTGATTATATCTAATTCTGTTCTACTTCTTACTACTGCTGCGGTTGGTGTAAGGCAAGGCACATTCATATGTTAGGTGCTTATCCAAAGCTTTAGGTGCCATAGAAACAGCGAATTTAAAATGATTAGTAATACAGTACAACAAATATAACAAGCATTTGTCAATGCCAAAAGTTTGCCATTGGTATTGCTATTGTACCAGGAGAGACAAAACTATAGTTCCCAGCAGCATTGGCTCCTGGCTTATTTACATGTGCTTTTTAATGCTTTTGAAAAAACAAATGTTGTGGTCCCAGGTCCTGACCTTGTGTCTCCGGACCCCGATTATGTGATTTGGAGTTCCAGGAGCATTGAGGGAACCTCTGTGTTGCCACAGGAGCAGCTTTAAAACAAACATGTGCTTCCCTGTGCTCCCATCCCTGAGTAGATGCATATGTGTACAGTATGTAGCTATGGGAGCACAGGTCCCTATAGGACAACAGTGACCAAATTGTCAGCATAGACACCTTATAAACCTACATCATGTACACCATACAGAAAATTTTCAAATCATTGCCAAAATGTAATTCTGTGCAACTGCAAAACCATTTGGCGACACAGGTGTGGAAATACATTCTGGCCAGGATTTGAAAATTAACAGCTGTGACATACATTGGGTGGAGTAATACAAATGCTATGTTGAAATTTTGGGGCCAAAATATTTAACATTTTCAAAGTTATGAGAAGGTGTAATGAAATTGCAACAAATGGGCATAACTTTGGCATTTTTACATATTTTGACCCCACATTTTTAACATAGTCTTTTTATGACCCCACCTCATAAACCCTGTAAGTGAAAATGTTCAGTTCTGTGCCAAAATGCCATTCTGCACCACAGGTGTGAAAACACATTTCAGAGAGGATGTAAAAAATAACATCTGTACTGTTCATAGGGTGGTGTGCAAAAATGCCTATGTTGAAAATTTGGAGTCCAAATATTGAAAATTACCAAAGTAATGCATCTGCATAGAAAAATTTAAATGAACACATATAACTCAGCTATTTATTTGAATTTCTACACCAAATTTTCAACATGGCCTTTTTAGGACCCAACCTCGCAAACACTAGTAGTGACATTTCATTATTCAGTCCCAAAAGGTCATTTCGTGCAATGACCATGAAATCACCTTCCAGCCCAGATTAATGAAACAACAGTCACAGTGTTCATGTAGTGGAGTGCCAAAAAGGCCGTTTTGAAAATCTGGTGAAAAAATTCAAAAAATGCCAAAGACAGCAACATAAATTAAAAATGCCATTGAAATACATTATATGGGACTTATCTTTATTTCTCGGTTCATGGTTTGGCTTTGAAGAGTGCAGACATGTCCCAGTCAGCAGAAGATGACATCCTGCTACCTCCGCTGGTAAGTATAGGGTATGGAGGATGAGGGGTGCTGGGTGCTCAGTTGGAGGGTCAGGATGGGGGAGGGGGATGGCAGCATTGACGAGGAACTGTTTTCTTTTTTTTTCATGTAAACAAACAAAAAAAGACATCAGCCACACAGGCGACCCACGTATGGGAATGAGTACGGGTTGCTGTGGGTTGGCTGGGAGGAGGTGGATTGAGCATCAGCTGGACTACTCTCCATCTCTGGGGAGGGGGGATTACAGTGGCCGGTGCTCACCTGATCCCTAGCTGAGGCTGGGGTTTGACAGCATGGAGCTGCATCACAGGGGGCAGGGGTGCAGCAGATGCTTGACTGGGGTACGCATGGGATCATACGTGAACCCAGTCGCTGGCATCATTGCATGCTTTACTTCCTCAAAGAGGGAGAGAAAAAAGGAAAAACAAGGCTCCTGGAGGATGACGAGGGGGAGCTCGCAGGCCCCACACCTGGCTAGCCACTTTGCACAATACGGACCTGGTCTCAGTGGGGAAAGGGCCCTCTCTGCAGACCCCGCCAGAAGGTAATCCCTGGGGTACTTGTGCTGGCTTGTGAATGCCAGGGTGACAGGGCTGGGGCTCCTCCACAGATTGAGAGAGGGCCAAGGAGCAAGGGGAGAGAGAGAATGAAAAAAAGGCATCTGGGGACTGTTTTCTTTTTACATAGGATAAATACTTAAAATAAATATTTTGTGACACTGGGGGTGGGCTCCCCAGTGTTCCATCCTACTGGGGGCCTAGATGGGAATTGGGCTCCCCAGTGTTGGCAGCATAAAATAAAATAATTGGGCTGCTGGGTGGGGGTGAAGAATGAGGGATGACCAGTGATCGGAGGGTGAGGGGTGCCACAATATACCAGGGACAATGATTGGAGGGTGGGGTGCCTCATTGGCAGCCAAAGTCAGAAGATTGTCGGTGACCATACTCTTGGTGCCATTGCTGCCAAAACTGAAAGTGACGATGTTAGTCACATTATGACACGAATCAGCTGTTTGCTGGGTGGTATCCTGAGATTCAAAGGAAAAAGCTAGCATATTATTGGTTCATCTTTCTCTTTTGATCTCCATGCAGTTTCTGCCCACCAAGGCAAAACTGCCATAAGCATTAGCCTCACTGATGATTGGTCTGGCACTGTCTTGCCCATTGCAGACCACTCTGCATTGGACATTCAGTGCCGCACCCATCTCAAAGCCACTTGTAGGAAGAAGTTTGTGTGACCGGCGAACTTAAAAATGGCATATACTGTTCATATCAAAACAAAACACATAAGATTAATTACAGGATTCAAATTTCTAAAGTTTGGGTGGTCCCAAATACCTGATTAAAAATATGTGCTTTAAGTAGACTTAAAATGTTCCAAAGAGGAAGGGCTCATGTAATTAAAGCTAGGGGTGCATTCCACACTACAGGAGGAGCAGCAACACAGAAAAGCTGTATCTCCTGAAGATTTAAGTCAGGATCATAGAACCATTATGAGTCCTGCCACAGCAAAATGAAAAGGGTGGACAGGAGTGTGTTCTGTCAGAAGGTCTTTCAGATAACTGGGACCCATATCATGCAGGGATTTGCAAACCGACTAACTTATCTTGAAGCTCAAAGAGCAGCTGACGCCTTCAGGAGAACTTTGTCAAAATATAATATTTAGATGCAATCCAGATTGTACTTCACATTAGTTCTGTATCCCTCCTCCCTATTATTTATCACTGAGGTCATTTGCATGAAAACAGGATCTTTTCTACTGAAGAGTTAATCTATTCCTGTTATTGTCTCCCTACCTGAGGTCATAATGCACTGCTTGTGACATCACAGGTACTCCCATGGCAATAATCTGTGATGTCACAAGAGAGGATTATGACTTGAAGTAGGGAGTCAGCTGTAGAGGCAGACAAACCCTGAGGGATTAAAAATCATGCATTCATGCAAATGTCCTTAGTAATAAATACTGAAGGGGAGGACTCTTTAGAATATATATGGAATAGAAGCTGAATTGTACCTAATTATTATGTTTTTTAAATATTTTTTTAAGGTGTCAGCAGCTCTTGCTATCTCACTGGCAGCCAGTACTGTTCCTGGAGAACTGGCATGATGTGCCCAGACTAGGAGGTCCCAGCTATCAGCTAGGATATTGAGTTCTGCATGAGGTACAAGCCACGCACCAGCCCTGCAGATAGCCCTAGGTAAAGAACATTACAGTAATCCAATCAGGAAGAGACAACAATGTGAACTAGTGTTTCTAGGTTAGAGTGAGCAAGACAGGTCCAAATTCAGGCAATATTTTATAGATGGTAAAAACCACTGCAGATAATGGATGGCACATTGATACTCTAGCATCAGTCTATTATCCACAATGATGCCCACATTCTTAGCTCTATCAACAGTTCATAGTGTGGTACCATTTAACAATGGTAACAAGGTATCATCACTATTCATTGCCACAGACACCCACCCCAGTTTCACCAGTAGCACTTCTGCCTTTGATGAGTTGAGTTTAAGCCAGCTTGAAACCATACAGTCCTGGATCTCTATAAGACACTCATCCAGCACACCTACTGCATTTACCCCATCAGGTAGGTATGACAGATAGATCTGGGTATAATTTGCATAGCAGAGGAAACCAAGACTATACCACCTGATGATTTCCCCAATGGTAACATGTATACAGCAACAACATAGGTACCAGAATCAACCCCTGAGGCACCCCACAGCTGAGAGCACCAGCATCAAGGATGTTTTCAACACCACCTGCTGCACTCTGCTGGATAAGTAGGACTCAAGCCACTGCATCACTGCACTTGAGAGTCCTACATAGGAGAGTCAGATAGGAAACTAGCACTCCATAGTTTGCTGCGGCAAATGCCGAGGACAGATGTTGCAATACCAAGATAAAACAATGGCTACTGTCTCTAGCTCAGAGAAGGTCATTGATACCATGACAAGAGCAGTCTCTGTACTATAATGAGGCCTAAACCCAGAATGAAAAGGCTCAAGGATCTCAAAATATTCCAAATGAACCTGTAGTTGTGCTGCCATTACCTTCTCAGTAACCTTCCCTAAAAATGGGAGGTACGAGACAGGCCTGTAATTCACCAGATCATCAGGGCTCAGTGGTGGTTTCATCAGATTGCGTTTAACCACTGTGCTCTTCAGTTCAGCGGGGAACACACCCTTCTGAAGTGAATATATGACAAATGTCAGCAATAATTGGTTCCAGGGTCGACCAGAAACTTGAGCGAAAGCTGGCAGGCTCTAGTTCCAAAATACAGTATGTGGGACGAAGCCCCAGGATGACTCAGGAATCCTCAAACGGGACTGGATCAAACTCCTCCCAAGGTGACAAAGTTGTCATATCCCTAACCTCATGAACACTGCCAGCCCATGACAGGCCACTTAAGGAGACTTCAGCCAAGATAGCGGGCAACTTGCTAAGGAAAAATTGATTAAACTCATTGCATGTTTCTGCTGTAAATATGCTTCCTGACTGTAGACAGCAAGGATTTAACAATCTGTTTACAGTGTTCAAAAGCTGAGCCAATTTATTTTTACCTTCAGCTATCACATGTGACAGGAATGTTTTCTTTTTCGGTATAATAGGACACTGATACTCACTGTAGTGAGCATGTAGTGCCAATCTGCCCTCTTTAAAGCCGATCTTCCATGAGGAATGGTCCAACCTCTGCCCTTTAGTCTTTAATCACCTCAGATCAACATCAAAGCAGGCTGATGTGGAGTGGGGTGTCAAGGGGAGCCAGACAGTCAAAGGCCACTGAAAGAGCTTTGTTATAATCCTCCATGGTATTTCCCATACCACTGGCACAAGCTGATTCCATACTCAAGATGTCTACAATCACTAGGAGATTTTCTGGCTCCAAATTTTCAAAAGATTGATATCTGACAATCTCCACAGAGGGGATTTCAAAATAGGGAGTCTTACAATGAACTGTACGGCATGATGATCCAACCACCTGACCGGATCAACCCTGACATCATTAATGTCAAGACTCAATGTAGAAACAAAATCTAAAGCATGGCCTTTATGGTGGAACCCAGGGCTACTGCCTGTACTAGGCCCAATGAAGACATAAACTGGAGGAACTGTTGCCCAAACTGAGAATTTTCATTGCTGACCCAAGCACTGAAATCACCCTACATTAACAGGCTGGATAAGTCCACCGATAGGTTGGCTATGTAACTCTCCTGCTCTTTCAGAAAATTACCCGTGCCCTGAAGGATGGTATATGAGGAAGATTCTGAAATGTCTACCCAGATGCCCTTTAATGGACAGGCATTCAAATAAAGTGGTTTCAACCACAGAAACATAATTTGATGGCAGATAAGGACCACTTGGCCCACCTAGTCTGCCCATTTCCCTACCTAACGAATAAGCTGCAGATCCTAGTTAACCAACAGCCTACTTCCTCCTACCACTACTACAATTGTCTTATGTCTTTCCCATGCATTCTTGAATTCACCCACTGTTTTTGACTCTATGACCTCCTCAGGAAGGCCTTTCCATGCATCTACAACCCTCTCTGTAAAGAAATACTTCCTCACATTAACTCTGAGCTGTCCCCCCTCTATCTTCAAATGGTGCCCCCTTGTTCTTGCACATCTCTTTTTCTGAAAGATGCTACCCTCTTGGACTTTGCTGATTCCCTTGAGGTATTTGAAAGTTTCTATCATGTCCCCCCTCTCCCTCCTTTGCTCGAGGCTATACATCTTAAGGTCCTTTAGTCTTTCTTCATAAGTCTTCTGGTGCAGACCCTGCACCATTTTGGTTGCCCTCCTCTGGACAGCCTCCACCTTGTCTATGTCTTTGTGGAGATGTGGTCTCCAGAACTGTACACAGTACTCCAGATGTGGTCTTACCAACTGTCTGTACAGAGGACAAACAACTTCCTGTTTTCTACTGGTGATGCTTCTCCCTATGCATCCCAGTATCCCCCAGCCCTCCTTACTGCCTTCTCACATTGCTGGCCCACCTTTAGGTCATCTGATATGACTACCCCCAGGTCTCTTTCCATTTTTGCTGTTGTCAGTATATCCCCCCCATTGTGTACTCTTCCCCTGGGTTTTTGTTTCCCAGGTGCATTACTTTGTACTTATTTGCATTGAATCTAAGCTGCCATACATTAGACCATTCCTCCAACCTTGCCAAGTCCCTTTTCATCCTTTCCACCCCACTGTGCATATCAACCCTGTTGCAGATCTTTGTGTCATCTGCAAAGTGACATACTTTCCCTTCCAGTCCCTCTGCAATGTCACTTATAAAGACATTAAAAAGGACCAGCCCCAGTACTGAACCCTGCGGTATCTCACTAGTAACCCCCCTTTCTTCACTGTGGACTCCATTTACTATTACCTGCTGTGTCCTGTTGTCCATCCAGTGTTTTACCTAGGCTGCCACCCTGGGACCCACTTCCAGGCTAACTAATTTGTTAATTAATCTTTTGTGTGGGGCTGTGTCAAATGCCTTGCTAAAGTCTAGGTAGGCAATGTCCACAGCCCCTCCCTGGTCTACTACTTTGGTCACCCAGTCAAAGAAATCAATTAGATTTGTCTGACATGACTTTCCTGCTGTGAATCCATGCTGCCTTGGGTCCTGTGCCCCACTGGCCTCTAGGTACTCAACAATTCTTTCTTTCAGAAGTGAGTCCATCATTTTCCCTACCACTTAGGTCAAACTGACAGGTCTATAGTTTCCTGCCACTGTCTTGCTCCCACTTTTGTGAAGGGGAATCACATCCACCCTCCTCCAGTCCTCAGGTACCACACCATCCTCCCATGATTTATATGGGTATGACATTAGCCCCAGAGTAGATCTAAAGCAGATGGCTACTCAGCTCCCTCTGTGCACCCACATCTTGCACTGCACCACTCAATAACCCAGAGGGATAGATGCCTCCAGCACAGGGGAGTACCCTTCAGTAATTCTAGAATAATTTTCATAAAGTCTTCTACTGTTTTTTTAAGAGTTCCTGGGTTCTTGACCACCCATATCTCAGTGCCATATAAGTTTTATTGATATAGCTTCCCAAATAACCTCCCCATAAACCTGTGCAAATCTTATCCCTATGCAAGAATGATTGGCTTTCCTTTTATATTTCTCATGCTGCTTTGTTCAGGACAATATGGGAGAAATCTGGAGACCTAAATAAATATACTGTTTCACTTGTTTCAGATATGCACCTGCTAACTCCATTTATGACTTTTTTTTTTTTATTTTAACTGAAGGTTAGACATGCCCATTATGTTTAGACTTCTCAGTGTTAGGTACCAATTTTAATCTATTCAGGTATGTTTGCAACAGGGCTAATTGCTCTTGCAGTCCTCATTTAGTCAGGAAAAGGAGAATGTATAGTTAGGGAAAGGAGATTTTTTTCTTTATTTGAAGCAAATGGGCCTACATTTTCAAAAGAGATGGAAGGCGCATCTCTGAAAAAAATGGAGATGCACCGCCCATCTCAAAAGTTGCTCCAAACTCTCATATTCAAAGGAGGAGATGGGCAGCCCAAATCAAGATGGGCAACAGCACAAAGTTAATATATGCAGTACAAGTTGAGGGGGCGTGCCTATGAATATCCCGCACAGTGGTATATTCAGAGAAAATGGGTCGCCCAAGTGCTGGAGATGTTCTGAGCAAAGTTAGGCATGGAAAAAGCATGCCTAACTTGGTGGCCACCCACAGGCAGGTTGTGGTACTACACAGGAGCACAGCAGCCTGCCAGCCCCTGCAGCCTGCAGCACCACCCCAGCCAGAGGGACAGATGCCTCCAGCACAGGGGTGTACCCTTCAGTAATCCTAGAATGCCAATGTCTGGGTGTTTGCACCAACCCTGCCAAGTGCCCGGCGGCAGATAGAGATAATCTTCCCCATCCATAGTGTAGGACCCCCCCCCATGCACTCTTCTGTGCCACAGTAGTATTACATCCCCCTCAGTCCATAGTGTAGGAACCCCACTCCGTGCAATCCCTTGCACCACTGTAGTATTCTACCCCCATTTCACAGTGCAGGGTCCCCACCCCATCCAGTCCCTAGTGCTAGGTATAGAGAAAGCACACTCATTTCATAGTGTAGGTTCTCTGCACCCCATCCAAAACCATGTCCCAATGTATACAGTGCTGCCCACCTGGCATAGTAAGTTCCACCCAACCCATCCCGGGCACCGAACCCCAACTGGGAGTTGGACACTGATGGCCCTGTTTCAAAAAACCCTTTGATCTCCGACCCCATTGTAATATTTCCATAGTGTGTGATCCCCACCCCACCTTCTCAGTATGCCTGCCACCTCCCCTCCCCTCACCACCCATTCCAGCAACTGGCAAAGCCCTCCGCTCACCTTCATGGCCAGTTGCTGACTGAACAGTCCAAGTATGGCACTGTACAGAAGACATGCCCCTTGGTGGAGTGAGTCTTCTGTATAGTGCTGTACATGGACTGTTTAGTCAGTGGCTGGCTGTGGAGGTGAGCGGAGGGCTGTGCCAATCACCATAATGGGAGGTGAGAGGGTGCAGGGAAGCAGCATGCATTCCCGGGAAGTGGGGTGGGGGGCCACTACACTACACTATGGAAAATTACAACAGGGTCAAGTGATAGAGAGGGGTTGTTTGGATGGGGAATCATGGGGTTTCATTCACGGTCAGGGTTCAGGGCTCAGGGACAGGGTGGAGGGGACCCAACACTATGGAAAGAGTAGTTGCCATATACTGTGGCACAGGGACTTAGATGGGCTGGGGGAACCCTACACTATGGTGACAGGGTATTGGGTAACAGACATGTCATGGATGGGGATCAGGATGGGAGGGTGGTTTCCTGCACTATGGAACCGGGGGATTGGGACACAGGTACCACAGATGGGGATTGGGAAGAGAGGAGGGTTCTCTACACTATAGAACCAGGGGATCAGGACACATGCACTATGGATGGGGATTGGGAAGGGATGGGGACCCCCTACACTCTGGAAATGGGGGATGGGAAACCTGTACCACAGACTGGGATTGGGCAAGGTGGGGTATCCATTCTTGATGGCAAAGAGGCCCCCAGTCAGCTCTGGTGTCCTCGCATCCATATTTACATCTGCCTTCTGACCTGCACCGGTCTCCCACTGAGGGCAATCACCCATTTCCCCATGGCTTAACCCCCGGGGCAGGGTGGCAAGGGGTGACCAACTCTCCCACCAATACGGATCCATACTAGTGATCCCCTCCTGGAGCCAGTGCAGGTATGCTTAGATGGCCATCAAGCCGCTATGAGTGGGGTGCCCCTTTTTATGTTTTCTTCCCACAGAGGTGGAGTGTGCATTGCCAGCAAGGAGCATGCCGTGCACGCATCCGCACTCAGTGCACCCACCGACTGCCCCACCTCCAACCCCGATCTTTCAGGACCAGTTGTGTCAACACCTAGCCTCCGCTAGGTGTCAGGCTATGCCAGTCACTGTGCCCCATCCCTCCCCGGGAGAGGAGAGCTGTCCCACAGATGCTCAATTCTCTCCCAACCCTGCCAACCTCTGGTGACCTGAACTCGATCCCAAACCTGGGTCACCGGCACAGCGTGAGGTGTGGCATCCAGCGCCTCAACCCTCAGCACCACTGAGCTGGCACTGAGGGGGTTTTGTGGTCACACATGGTTTTCAGGGACACAGGACGGGGGGGCAGGGCTGGCCCAGTGCAACTTGCTGGGTGCAGCCATGGTAATGTACGCAAATGGGGCCATAATGGGCATGCAAATGGTCTGTTTGCACCATGCATGCCCGATGCTCTATTTGCATATTCAGTCTGAATATTAGGAATTCGGGGATGCGCCATGCATCCACATTCCCAGTATTCAGCCACCCCGGGATGCTCCGGCACATGGTCAGCTGCCACCATTTGCGTCTCCTGCCCAAGCTGCTATATTCAGACAAGATGATCAATCTGTTGGGATTGCGCATCTTGTATGAATATTGCATTTATTTGCACCAGCCTCTGAATAGCCTGGCCCTGATGTCTAGGTTCATTCAGCTAGCAAAGTGAGCAACAAACGACCTCACTCTAGCTGCTAGAAAAGGCTTTATTCAAAGTTTGTAATAAGCAGTTATTACTCAACATAGATCCCTACTAACAGGTTCTCCGACTGGTTTCGTACACAGTATGTCATTGGGGTACGAAACCAGTCGGGGTTGTAGTGAGGCGGGTATCACCATGTTGGTTAATGGTGGCTTATTTTAAATTTTAAATAAAGCCTTTTTGTAGCAGCTGAGGAGTGCGGTCGTTTCTTGCTCACGTTGACCTTTTTTGCTTCTCGCACCCTCTTTACACAGAGGAGCTGTATTGTGGTAATTGTTTAATTCTGCTACCAGCATCAAATTAATATAGTAATAATAAAGAGTGGGGACCAGGATACAGTCTTGTTTGATTCCCGTTTGACAGAATTCTGTCAGTATAGTCCCCTTTATTGTTATACCTCACTGTTAAACAGTTCTCAGAGTATAGTTCCATAAAAATGGGTAGCAAATTTGAGTCCATTCCCATATCCCTGATTGTCTCCCATAATGCAGTTCTAGCCAATGATTTGACTGCTGCCTTCAGATCAATGAAGGCTGCAGACATGGTTTTATCCCAATTATGCATACTTTTGGTGGATATGCTTTTACAGAAAATAATTATCTATCATCTTTCTATTATTTCTAAACTCAGACTGTACTTATGTTGTTAATTTAATTTCATCTAACCAGACTGAGACTCTTTTTAGCAGACTTTTAGCAAATAGTTTGGCAAGGACATTGAGTAAAGAGATTGGTCTATACATATTTGGATCATCTTTTGGGTTTTTCTTATGCAGTAGTACCTCTGCACTTGCTGTCCAACTTTCAGAGATACATTTATTTTTGTAAACAACTATTGAGAAGGATTACCAGGATTTCTTCCCACCAGTGAGTTACCACACTATATATTTGTAGTAGAATCTTATTCACCCCTAGAGCTTTCTTTAGTTTGACTTTCTAAATAGCTTGTACTACATCTTCCAATCTTATCTCTAATTTAGTCCACAGTTTCAAAGCTAACAGGTTAATTTTATCATAGAATAAACTGGTAAATTGTAATTTCCAAATATGCAGTTCTTGCCATCATAGAATACATTTAAAAGTAATTTCCAACTATAGGGTTCTTGCCACTTCCTGTGTGATTGCAGTTTGGATCTGCTGCTTGATGTTCTTGAATATAGGTGGTGTGTTGGCCAAGTCAGACCGAGGAGGAATCTGACAACAGCACATTTAAAATAAATTATTGGAGGGTTTTACTTGATGTATAAATGACAGTTTGTATGATTAAAATATCACTGGACTTGTGCAGTTCTACTTGCACCACTAAGTCACTATGCAGGGTAGATGAGCCTTTGACAACTACCGTCCACAATGACTCTCAGATTTCTTACCCTTGCAGCAGTCATTAGCCCAGAGGAGCTGAGCGGAAAGCCCCTTCTTCCTCTCAGCACCTGCTACTCCCTTCTTTTATCCTGAATCAATCACCATCACTTCATTTTTAGCCAGGTCAAGTCTCAGCCAGCTCAATGACATCCTGCTTTGGATCTCGGCCAGGCATTCATTCAACACATTGACCATGCCAGGCTGCAAAACACATATAGAGGAAGTACTTTTTCACAGAAAGAATGGCTTCGAACAGCCTCCCTGCAGAGGTGGTGGGGGAAAAAACAGTAGGGGGATTCAGGAATGCATGGGATAAAAAAAAGTACCCTGGTGATAGGGAAGAGAGGGAATCCACAGATCAGTTAGGGTCTGTGGTGTTTATTGCATTAGGTATGGAAAACAGGAAGACTGGGAGGCAAAGAAGTATTTTCTGCCATCAAATTCTGTTTCTATGAGCTGGGTATTGTCTGCATAGCAATGAAATTGAGCTCAATACCATTTAATGATCCTACCCAGGGACAGCATGTAGATTGCAAACTGCATGTGCCAAAGTATAAAACAGTGGGGTACCCCACAAGGCAGGGTCATCAGGAGCAAGGAAAAACTTCTCAACACTACCCTCTAAGTTCTGCCAGTGAGGTAGGATTCAAGCCATCAGATGACTTTGCCAGTGAGCCATACATACCCCTGAGCCAATCCAATAACAGCCCATCATCCATGGTGTCAAACATTGAAAAGAGGTTGAGGAGAATGAGAACAGACCGCTCTCCCCTACCTCTCCCTCTGAGCAGGTCATTATGCATCCTGACCAGTGCAGTCTCTGTGCTATGACTTGACCTAAAACCAGACTGGAGAGACTCATAGACATCAAAGACAGTGAGGAGTGCCTCAAGCTACAGCACAACCACCTTCTTAATAACTGCAAATATCCCATCTGACAAGGAGCACCGGACAATCTCCACAAAAACTGGGCCCAGGTTCCACACATAGCTCACTAACAGCTGGGTTGGGCCTTTTTGCAAAATGTTGACTGCAGCGCAGAAACCACCTCATCCACCTTATCCATTGTCACTAGCCTGAACTCTCCCCATGACCACTGAATGCAATTTTATATGTTTGGCTCAATGTTGTTGGGCTGTACAGGTCTACCTGATGAGATCCCAGCCTGAACAGAGGAAACCCTGGCCAAAAAGAACCCAGCAAACTCCTTGAATTTAGTAGATGAAACAGATGTTCATGGACTCCAGACAGGATGGATAAAGAAGCCTGTCCACAATCTAGAAAAGCTGAACTGGTCAGTTCCTTCCAGCAGCAATTTCCCTGGACAAGAACCCTGCCTTTTTACATGTGACTGCCCTTTGATACTCACCATAGTGAGTAGACAAAGCCAGTCTGTCCTCCTGGGCCCTGGACCTCCCCCAACAATGCTCCAAACTCCACTGCTTTACTTTCTTCTCCCTTAGCTTGCTATCATACCATGGTGAGTCAAGGTGTGAAACCAGTGGCAATGCATGAGTTGGCTCTTCAAGGTCTGCACTGATGCCTCTATTATAGACTGTCATTGCCTCCTCCTATCCCCTGACACAAGCCTCCAATATATCCAAGGTGTACAGTACCACCAAGAGTCCTTCCCACCATAGCCTATGCATAGGGCAGAACTGGACCACCTCTACAGGTGGTGGACTACAAAAGGGGGCCCTGAAAACAAACCTGACTACACAATGATCCAACCGATTGGGTCAATCTTGGGGTCTTCCACCTTAAGCACAAGAGAGAATGCCAGGTCCATGGTGTGACCATGTTGGTAGGTCACAGAAGCAACAGCCTGTGAAAGGCCCAGGGATTTGATTTCCTGGAGAAAATCTTTCCCAAAACGTGAGAGTTTGTTACTGATCCAGGCATTGAAGAATAAGTCATCTACGTGACTCCAGCACCTTGTTGGTGACAAAATCCATGATTTCTTGCAGAAAATACCCCTAGTATCCCACAGACTGGTAAACAAGGAGCTTCCTACAACCTACACCAGGATTCCCAGGCACAGTCATGCATTCAGACAATGAGACATCCCCAGCTGGGTACACCACCAGATTCAATTCGGACCTAAAACAGTTGGTCCCCCCATGGGCCTTCCTCAGGCAGCACACCAGATAGAACATGGCGGGGATAGCTGCCTCCAATATCAGACCAGCATCGTTACTAAGCCAGGTCTCCATGAAGCAAGCCAGTTGAACAGAGGAATGAGATATAAAATCTGCTATAATAGCGGTCTTATTGCATGTTGATCTGGCATTGGGTATTATGGCCCGAAGAAGACACGTAGCCGTAGCTGATCCATCAGTTACTTGCCCATCCAGTCTGGTGGGCTCCCTGGGTATGAAAATTAAATTTGTCTGGCTTCTCCCAAATCCCCATTTCACCCCAAGGCATCTTCTGGTCCCCACAGTACTAACAACACCATCCCCGTCAGCACTCCACAAATGTCTTGCTCCCCCTTCATACCCACTACTAATTCCCACCTCCCTGCAGTGGTTGTATGCCACACTAGGCAGAGGGCAGGGACAGAATGGACACAGATCCCAGAGCAGAGATGGGGAGTAGCTGAGCCTCAAGGTCTGCACAGGATGACACAACCCCAGAACAACTAACAACTAATAATAATAATAATAACCCTCCCACTCAATTTTAAACCCACACCAACCAACCTTCCCTTACAATCTCCCCATTAATATAAACAACATTCTTTAGCACATGCAAGCAAATCATGAACCCTAACACATATCCATCAAACACTATACAACTTAATCCTATCCACTTTACATTCTTCAAAAACAGTAACAAATCCAACAAGTAACTGAACACCTCCAGTCACATAATCTATTATCCCCAGCACAGCATGGCTTTAGGAAAGCCCATAGTACATCCACTGCCCTCATCAAATTTACAAATGTTGTTAAACTGTCCATGGATAAGGGGATGCACACTGGGGCTGTTTTCATTGACCTAACCAAGGCATTTGACCTTGTGGACCACACCCTTTTACTATCCAAACTGTCTACACTGGGTTTCTCGTCTACTGCTACTACCTGGTTTGAAGGTTACTTCAGCGAGCAGCAGCAGTTTGTAGAAATTAATTAAGTCAAATTCAACTTATGTAAGCAATAATACCTGACAGTGTGGGCAGTATTGGGCTATACCGGACTGCCCATGGAGTGTATTGAGGCCCGACGCCGCAGGCGGAGGGCCTTATAGCACCTGGAAGGTCTGGTATAGCCCATGCAGCCCACCCTGGAGGGTATTATTCCACTTAGAAAATGGAAAGTAACTCTCTGACACATTTTGTTTTAATTTGAAAATATAGCAATAATTTATTTAACTTTTTATAACATATTTCTTGAGTTTAGAGATAAAATAGTCCCTTTTTTAAGGGAACGGGGCTGGGCAAAGCAAGCAAAGCACAAAATAAACCATACAGTTGCACTGTGCTAGATAACTGCCAATAAAACAAACAAAAAAATGTGGCAAAGCGATAGGGTTGCCTTCATTTTCTTGTTCGTGGTTTGTGGTTCCTGCTCTTAAGTTGTACTGTAAGCATTAGGGAATCAAACGTTTCACTGTTTTCTCTGGTGAGATGCTGAATGCACGGTATCAGACATTTTCTTTTTATGTTGGCTCTCACTTGCACACCAGTTAACATATTGCAGTAGTAGCAGATTTAAAGGTGCGGTCACTGTTCGCGAATGCAGGACACGCATCAGTAGGGGCGCCCTCATTTACCAATAAGCAAGCATGCAGGCGCCGACACCAGCAACACAAAAACTGGCCACCATATCTAAGAAAAGTGTCACTTCAATAAGAGCCAAGCTCATCACGCAGCCACACAATAACATGCCTCCTGACGTGCCTTTCCTGGTGAAGCAGTTCAAGAAACATGGCAGGACTGACTGCCGCCATGCAGAGTGCCAACTTCAGGGGTGCCCAATCCCCCTGTTGGCATGCCCCAACCCACTTTGTTTTCTGATGGGAGAGCCAACTACCCGTCGGCATTATGCCCCCCCTCCCATTCCAATTCTGTGCTCAGTGGGTGCTCATTCTCCCTCAGCATCATGTGCCCCCCCACAGTCTTTCTTTGCCGACGGGGGGGGCCCAATCTCCATTGGCTTCAGTGCCTCTTGCTCAGACAAATTTTCCGATGGGGGAGCCTACTCCCGGTCGGCATAATGTCCCCAAACCCCATTTGTGCTGTGTGCCGAGGGGGTGTCCAATCCCTCTCGGCATCATGCGTGCCTCCCACCCATTTCTGTGCCAACGGGGGGCCCAATCTCCATCGCCTGTGGTCCCCCTCCACGTAATGCAGGTGGTACACTGGAAGCCCACCCCAGTATACCAAGCAGACACCTGCGAAAAAAGAAAACTGACCCTCATTGTTTTGGGTTTTTTTTTTCCCTGTAAAAGAAGAAGACGGTCCCACGCAGTTTCTCCTACCCCCTCCTCCAACCTGCACCCACCCTCTGCATACCCTGCTTCCTTACACCCCCATAACCCCATACTTACCTCTGGAGCCTGGCACAATGATCTTTGGTGGACCGGAAACACGTCTGCACTCTTCAAAGCCGACCACTAACTGAGGAAATGCCTGTAAGCTGTACAATGGCATAAATAGGGGTTTTCCAACTTCGGTGCAATCTCGGGCATTTTTGGGAATTTTGACACTAAATTTTCAACATAGGGTTATTGGAACCCCTCCTCATGAATTCAGTCACTGTCATGGTGTTATTCGACCCGAAAGGTGATTTTGCTGTCACTATGTGGAATCACCTTTTGTGCCCGAGTAATGAAACGACAGTGCCACTGTTCATGAGGTGGGTTCTCAAAAAGTCTACATTGCAAATTTGGTGAAAAAAATTCCAAAAAATTACTGTTTTACTAGCATGCATTGCATAGTTTCCATGCACACTTGTAACTTTGTGAATCTGTAATATTTTCACTCCAGATTTTCAACATTGGCATGTTTCCACACCTCCTTAAGAACAGTATAGCTGTCATTTTACATATCCTGGCTGAAATGTGTTTTTGCACTTCCAGCGCAGAATAGCACGGTCACTGTGTAAGATCAGTTTTAGGGATAGATTAAGAAATGGCAGTGACACTATTAATGAGCATAGGCCCTAAAATTCCTATGTTGAAAATTTGGTGATGAAAGTCCATAAAATGACTGTGTTACAAGCATGCATTGCACAGTTTCCGCGCACCCTTGTAATTTCACAAATTTGCAATATTTTCATGCCAGATTTTAACACTGGCATTTGTTCACACCTCCTTATGAACAGTACAGTTATCATTTTTCACATCCTGCCCCAAATATGTTTTCACACCTGTGATGCACAATGGCGTGGTCGCTGTGGGAAATCAACTTTTGGGACAGATTAGCAAAATCACAGTGCCACTGTTCATGAAGGGAGGTCCCAAAATGCTTATGTTGAAAATGTGGTTAAAAAAATCCCAAAAGTAATTGAGTTACGGATGTGTGTTGCGCAATTTCTGTGCATGCTCATGACTTCACCAATTTTTCATATTTTCACTCCAGATTTTCAGCATTGCCATTTTCTTACACCTCCTCATGAACAATACAGTTACCATTTTTCACATCCTGCCCAAAATGTGTTTTCATGCATGTGTCGCCAAATGACATAATTCCTGTGCAAAGCCACCTTTCGGCTAACAAACTGATAGTGCAGCTCTTCAGGAAGTGGGATCACAAAAAGCTCATGCTGAAAATTTGGAGTGAAAATACCAACAAACACCTACGGCATTAGGGTTTCCAACTGTAACACCCCACCCTGTAGAGACTGACAGGCATCAGGCGTGTGACTTGGGATCATTGACTGTTATGCTCATGCCATTGCACCCCATCCCCACCCTGCAGCCAGTGACAGGCATCGAGGTGTGCCTTGGAGTGTTTGGCCCTAAAGTTCACCCTATTCTCCTATACTACATCCATCACAGTGTATTTCCTTATGGAATGGGGTAAGTATAAGACCCAAAGACCCCAAAGCACACCACAACACTTGTCAGTGTCTACAGGGTAGGGTGAGGTAAAATGGCATGAGTGTTATAGCTGACAACCCTAAGGCACACCCCAACACCTGTCAGTCTCTGCTGGCTGGGAGTGGGGTTGGCGTCAGTTCAGTACTTCACGCCATTCCTATTATGCATCTCTAACTCCTGCACTACCAATGCCAGAGCCAGTGAGACAACATTTGGCATTGACAAATGCTTCTTTATTTCTTTTCTGTAGTGGTCTCTGTGAGTACTGTAGAACAGTGTCAGTGGTGGTGGTTGGTGTGCCTTTCAAAATCAGAATACAGAAGCTGTAATCAGAAATGAGTTGCCTGCTCATGCTCAGACTGGGACTTGCAGCTGTTTTTTTTAATACAAGTAACAAAATGTTTATTTCTTTTGGGGCTTTATTTATTTTTTCATTTTACTTGAAATGGCATCTGTAATTGTTTACAGACATTCCGGTTCATATAGTTTTTGCTGCTTTGCAGAGAGAAAGCAGTATCTCTTATACCTGTGATGTGCAGAAGAGGAGTGGTATTTTCTTGGTTTTCCGTATTGCAGATGGATGTACATCGGCGGTAAAGAAATTGAAGAAATTCCCACTGCTCTCATGCTCCGTGGCAGTGTCAGAGATACTGCTGTCTTCCACTAAATACAGTGTGTACATTTGAGAACTGGAATGCTTGCTAATGTATTCTCTGTCATTTTTTTTTATTAATATACTTGTTTGTGGTTGTCTTGGGTAGAAGGAGGAGGAGAGCACCCTGGCTGCTATTTTTGCAGCTAAATTGTTCAGTGTAGACAAATGGTGGCTGGCAAATGTGAACATTCGGGGTGCCCAAGGATTTATTAAGAAATAGAGCACCCTGAGGATGCTCGCATTTTGCTGTTGGCTCTATCAGAAAATAAATGAATCTCTACTCCCGGTGTTAACCAATGAGATTCATTTATTTTACAAGATCATTTTCTAACCCCCACTAACAGTGGTGTCCTTCAAAGATCCATTGTTGGTCCTCTACATTTCACCTTGTTTATCAATAATCTTCCCACTGTTGATGCCTCCTGCTCTACTCTACTCTGTGCAGTTAACATGGTCCTGTACACTACTGCTATGGCTATATTGGATATCAACTCAAGCTTAAATGCTGATTTTGGATATATTCAGACCTTGTTAACTCACAGCAGTCTCCTTATGAACACCAAAAAAACACATGCCATGCTGTTTGGTTTTGCCCCCAGAACTAGGGCCTGTCCCTTTGCCCTTACCATCTACTGTCCTGATGGGTTCCCACTAGCTGTAGTAAACTCCTTCAGATACCTTGGAGTCACTTTAGACCCTGCCCTTGACTTTAACTTGTATATATCTACAACCTGTAAGACAGTTAATGCAAAGCTAGGTCTCGCTTATAAAATCAGGTGTGCTCTAACCTCACCCGCTAGGTTGGCCATAGCCTAGGGTGTCTTACAACCTAGTCTCTTTCATGGGTTGGTACCCTACCAGTAGGCAAACACAATGGTCCTAAGTAAATGGAATATCTGTGACAACAACATTGTCACTTTGTACTTTCTGTGCCAGGCTGACCCATCACTGAGCCCTTTACTTGAGTCTGGGCTGGATCTCCCTGTCTTCTTATTGCATTTTCACCCCTGGTTGTACAACTGATAACATTATCTGAACAGGCACACCTGCTACCCTAGCTGACATACTAAAGAGAGCTACACAGGCTTACCCCTTGTGGTCTGTGGTTAGTTCACTTCTGGATGTCCCAAAATGTACCTCCAAGATTGGTGAAAAGGCCTTCTCAGTATTTTCTGCCAAACTCTGGAACTATTTTCCTATGTCTTTAAGATGCTCTCAGACTCATCTAGCTTTCAAAAATGAATTTCACAAATTCCTCCTAACTAATGATAAGTGTTTGTGTAAATGATCCCTTTTATTGCATTTATCTCATGCTTAATCTACTAACTGCCTGACAATCTTGTACTCATGATGTTGATCTTTTTCTGTTATTACTTTGTGCTGAATATGACCATGTTGCTCATGTACTTGCCTATACTATGGTGATGTTATGCATTTTTCTCAAAGTATTTATTGTTGTCTTTGTAACTTGCTGTCTATTTATTGTCTGTACCTCTCCCTGGTCATGCCTGAAAATAGGAAATATTTTTTCTAGTGCACCTACCTGGTTAACAAATACTAAATAAATAAATTCACCATATGCACTCTTATGCACACATACCTACACTCAATCCAAACAGCAGACTACAGGAACATAATCAAATAAATGGTACTCTACAGTCACAACAGAAAAGCACAGTCTGTGGTGTAAAATTGTCCAGAATGGCAGAACCTGCTGAAGAGCAAAGTCTTAAAAGTCTATTTATGCCAATTATAACATGGGGTAGAGAAAACCATAAAGCCAATTGGTTAAACAGCACCACATGACCATTCTTTAAGATCTGTTAAAGCACAGTTGCTGAGAAGTGCAGCGGAGAGAGATCCCTGGGCAAATCTGTACTCCTTATGTGTGGGAAAATCAGTTACAACAGGCAGCCATTAAAATACATAGCTATGCGGGAAACACATTCCAGCACAGGGCAAGCAGCACAGTATGGTGCACCAGAAACACACTGAGTGTATGTGTTGCCCACCCTTTCCCAGTGCTTCTGAGGCAGTGATTCAGTGAATATTTGCGTTCCCCCTCCCATGTGTTGTGTGGTATAAACACAGCTCCTTTCAGGCAATGTACAGAGAAAGCCTCCCCCCAACCTGTCCAATGATGACGTCCACTCCCCATGCTACCCTTTGAGGCATAATGAACCTCCTGGCCACAGTTAATGTACAGAGAGAGAGAGAGCTCTGCCCCTCAACCATGTCTGCTCCCCGGACTACTGTAATTCCACCGTACGTGTTCAGGTATGTCCCCCCCCAGGATGCTTAATGCCCATTGTACACTGTTGCAGGGAGAAACTGACAGTGTCACTGAGCAAGTCAGTATGTTCCCAGTGTGTGATGCAGCAAGAAATAGAGACTCAGTGGGAAAGACACACCATACACCAAACGTGCTGTCTTGACACCGGGTGCAGGAGGTAGTTAGGGTGAGATGGGGAATCGCTGAATTTCCTCACCACCTGTACCCATTGTGCCCCTTGGTGGCTGTAGTTTCCCTTGCCATCTCCTCTTGAAGGTTTGAGATGCTTCTGAGGCAGTGAAGCAGCGAATCTATGAGTTCTCCTTCCTTCAGGAGGAGACAGCAGGGGCGAGAATGGAAGAACATATAGCACAGGCTATAATAAAAGGTGACAAGACCTTCTTCAGATACATCGGTGAGAGAAAGAAGACCAGGGGTGGGATTGTCAGGATAAAGAAGGAGGGAGGAGGGTTTGCAGAAGAGGACATAGAAAAAGCAGCAATACTGAACCAATACTTTTGTTCAGTTTTCATGTAGGAAGGGGAAAGTGAAGGTTCACAACTCAGCAAAATAAAAAGTTATCAGAGAAGGGAGGTAGATACCACTCCATTCAGAGTAGAGAGAGAGTCCTAGAGGCAATGGGGCCAGATGAAATTTACCCCAGAATATTAAAAGAGCTCAGAGAGATGCTGGCGGCCACACCGACCACCTTATTTAACAAATCACTGGAGACGGGGGCAGTCCCAGAAAACTAGAGGAGGGCTAATGTGGTCCCTCTCCACAAAAGTGAGAGCAGAGAAGAGGCAGGCAACTACAGACCAGTCAGCCTGACCTCAGTGGTGGACAGATTAATGGAGGCTTTGTTAAAGGAGAGGATTGTGTCATTCCTTGAATCTAGCAGAGCACAGGATCCAAGGCAGCATGAATTCAGAGCAGGAGGGTTGTGTCACAGATATCTAATAGATTTCTTTGACTGGGTGACCAGGGAGATAGATCAAGGAAGGCAGTGAATGTGGCCAACATAGATTTCAGCAAAGTTTTTGATACCGTCCTACACAGAAGATTGGCAAACAAGTTAGGCAGCATGGGGGTTGGCCCCAAGGTGGTAAACTGGGTCAGAAATTGATTGAGGGGGAGGATACAGAGGGTGCTGGTGAATGGTGTTCAATCAGATGAGAGAGAAGTGACCAGTGGGGTGCCACAGGGATCAGTCCTGAGACAAGTCCTCTTCAGTGTTTTCATAAGTGACATTGTGGAGGGGCTAGAGGGGAAATTATGTCTTTTTGTAGACAATACTAAGATCTGCAACAGTTTTTACACTCCAGAGGAGATAGAAAACATGATAAAAGACCTAAGCAGATTGGAGAAGTGGTCAGAAGTGTGACAGCTAAGATTCAATACAAAAAAGTTCAAAGTCATGCACTTGGGAAGCAGAAATCAAAAGGAGGTACTGACGGCCACCAAGCAGGAACAGAACCTGGAGGTACTCATATCGGATGACCTAAATGCAACCAAACAATGTGAGAAGGCTGTGGGGAAAGTCAGTGGAATGCTGGGGTGCATAGAGAGAGGTAGGCATGGTGCCATACTGCTGCAAACAAAAACTGCGTGGCAATGAATGCCTCAAGGAAAACAGCAGCGCTCACATACAACGTCGGGTACAACAGCGACCCAACTACGAGACTGCAGCCCCATTGAAAATAATGGGACTTCTTGCTGTGAGGACACTCAGCTTGTGCTCTCATGCCTAAAATGCACCCGGGGTGTTGATTAATCCCCATTGACCCCATACCCTGTTGTGAGTTATTGCTTAGTCAGATAATAAAAAGCTGTATCCCCAGAATGCTAGCGAGACCACATTTTCTGCTCTTCCCAGAATGTTAAAAGTTTAATTAAAGCTGAAGCAGCAGCATGCAGACAGCTAGCCTACTGTCATCTTAACACCACATATTTGCTGTGGAGGACAAAATAAGGAGAAATGCTGACCCTGCAGGCTCTCTCACCACTTGCAAGACCACTTCAACAGTTTGTGTTTAGATCCTGGTTCCTGGTTCTCTCTTAGCTCTTTTTTAGTCCTGTCTAGCACAGTCCATCGGTACTAGGACTAACTATGAGGCCCACCCCAACTATGTCTGCAAAACAGTTGGTCTTCTGACAGTCACCCATGTACCACACTGCATGGCACAGAAATTCACTCCCTGGCCATGCAAATAGATTTCTGTGGCCAGGTCCTCACATTGTTGTGAACTGGATATCCATGGATAGCTGCTCCCTCTTCCACTATGATTGTGCATCTGATGGCTCATGAGCCACGTGGACCCATTTTCTGTGTCTCCCTCTCCACCCGATGTACAGGAAACAGTGGGAAACTTTCTCACCGCTCCTCACTGTTAGGAACAATGTTAGACTCTGGCATTAGGAAGCAGTACTCCTAATGACATCAGGCTGCTTCCACAATTCCACAGCACCATTGGCTCTGCCAAGTAGGAATATTTAAGCAGTTCAAAAACAATGAAGTGCACCACTGACTGTGTTTGCAATTTTGACTGTGACAATGCCAGAAGTAAGAGACTATGCTAATCTCACTATCTCACTAGTTCCCCTAACTAGGTATAAACATTACCACCATCCTAAAATCAGATTTAAAAACTGTGCTGATAGCACTGGACAGCAAAGTACTAACAGCTAAAATTACTGCAGGAATAAAATTCTTCAGCAAACCCACAAACAATGGTATTTCCGAGATTAGGAACAAACTTTACAAAGCTTTAGGTAACAGCCTGCCCATCCTGGTTGTCAGAATCATGCTAAAAATTATGATTACAGAATCATAAATAATCATAATGCAACATACGGTAAATAGATGAGACTTAAGTGTCTTTTGAAAAACTTCCACCAAGATAGCATTGTCGACAGAGAATGGTAGCCCACTCTAGAGCAATAGGGCAGCTACCCCAAAAGTTCAGTCCCCTGACAACTTTAATCTGGATTAAGAAATAGATAAGAAGCCTATCTTGGGATAACAGAGATGGTAGACAAAAGTGTATATGAACAGGTTATGTTAAAAAGAAAGCTAAGATCAGAGTCACTAGTGCTCAGTCAAAAAGTAAGGAGAAGTACTCACAGAAGCTCGGCTCTCAGTCCTGGATCCCCACTCAAAATACTTAGCTGTGTTGTAGGATGATGTTTCAAATTCTATTAGTAGAAATGTAGCAAACATGTAAACAATTCCCCCATCCATTAAACGGTCAAACATTTTTGGGCTAAAGGACGGGCACTTCCCTGGTCTTGAGGAAATGCCTTTCCTTTGGTGCAAAAACATTTGACCATTTGGGGGCTGGAGGAGCTGTTTGCATGATCTAGCCAAACTAGGATACACACTTTTTAAGAAGGATAGGGAAGGGAAAAGGGGGTGGGGGTAGCTATGTATGTGAAGGAGGGGATAAAAGCAATAGAGGATCAAGGGTTACAAGAAGGAGCAGAGGCACTGTGGGCCACCCTGGAGGTAGGAAAAAGAACAACCATTCGCACTGGAGTGACTTACTGGCCTCCAGCACAGGCGGAGGAATCAGATGAAGCTCCTGTGGAAACCATGCACAAAATAGCAGCCAAAGGGGAACTGCTACTAATGGGTGACTTCATCCAGCCTGAGGTAGATTGGAGTACTCAGACTGCAAGTACCTTAAGGGGCAGGGACTTCATGATTGCCCTGAATGGGGTGAATGTAAGACAGATTGTAGCAGAACCAACCTATGAGGAGGCTGTACAGGATTTGGTCCTGACCAATGGGGACACAATTACAGATGTGGTGGTGGGCAATCCTCTTGGTACCAGCAACCACAGGACAGTATGGTTTAAGGTAACCACAGTGGAGGGGTCAAGCCATACAGGAATAAAGGTCCTATATTTAAAGAAGACTAACTTTAAGGAGAAAGGTAGAAATCTCAGAAGAGCCCTAGCAGTGAAAGGTATGGGGGAGATGTGGAAAAACAGTGGTCTAGATGCAAGAGAGTCATAACAGAAGTAACAGGTCACTGTGTCAAAATGCATAGCAAGAGTAAAAGAAAGGAAAGGCCATTATGGTTCTCGAAGGTAGTGGCTGAGAAAGTAAGGGAAAAGAAAAGAGCCTTCAGAAGATACAAGGAAACACAAAAGGATGAGGTCAGAAAACAATATCTGGAGAAGCAGAGGGAATCTGGGAAAATAATTAGAAGGGCTACAGCACAGACAGAGGAAGGTATAGCCCAGGCTATTAAGAAAGGTGGCAAGACCATCTTCAGATACATTAGTGAGAGGAAAAAGACCAGAAAATGGATCACTAGGCTGAAGAAAGCAGGAGGAGAAAGGGTGGAGGATGACCTAGAAAAAGCTGAGATACTGAACAAGTACTTTTGCTCAGTATTCACCAGGGAAGAGGAGAGTGAGGGACCGAGACTGATAAAGAAGGGCATTTAGGGGAGGAAAGTAGACACCAGCTCATTCACGGTGGAAAGAGTCCTAGAAGAACTCTGGCAAATAAAAGCAGATAAGGCAATGGGGCCAGATGGAATCCACCCCAGTGTACTAAAGGTACTCAGGGAAGTGCTGGCGGAACCACTGGCTGCCCTTTTCAACACATCACTAGAGATGGAAGAGGCACCTGAGGACTGCAGGAGGGCATATGTGGTCTCTCTCCACAAAAGAAGAAGCAGAGAGGAGTCAGGCAATTACAGGCCTGTAAGCCTGACCTCAGTAGTGGGGAAACTAATGGAGTCCATTCTTAAGGAAAGGATTGTGAAGTTTCTGGAAGACAGTGAGGCACAGGATTCAAGGCAGAATGGATTCTCAGTGGGAAGGTCCTGTCAGATGAATCTTATAGATTTCTTTGACCGGGTAACCATGGTGGTAGATCAGGGAGAGGGTGGTGGATGTGGCCTACCTTGATTTCAGAAACGCCTTTGACACCGTCCCACACAGGAGATTGCTAAGTAAATTGGGAAGCCTGGGAGTAGGTCCTACGGTAGAAAAGTGGGTTGGGAACTGGCTAAGGGACAGGACTCAGAAGGTGGTGGTAAATTACATGAAATCTGTGGATAGGGAGGTGACCAGTGGGGTGTCACTGGGGTCGGTGCTGCGGCTAGTCCTTTTCAATGTCTTCATTACCGACATTACAGAGCATCTGGAGGGAAAGGTGTACCTCTTCTCAGATGACACCAGGATCTGCAATAAAGTGGACACACTGGAGGGGGTGGAAAAAATTAGAAAGGACCTAAGCCTAAGGAGTGGTCGGGTGTCTGGCAGTTGAGTTTTAGTGCTAAAAAGTGCAAGATCATGCACCTGGGTCACAGGAATCCAAAGGAAGTGTACAGGATAGGTGGGGGAATTCTGGCCACGACAAGTCAAGAGAGAGACCCGGGGGTTATCATATCTGATCACCTGAAGGTGACCAAACAGTGTGAAAAGGCAGTGGGGAGAGCAAATAAATTGTTGGAGTGCATAGGGAGGGGCATAACAAGCTGGAGGACAGAGGTGGTGATAACACTGTGCAAATCACTGGTGAGGCCTCAGCTGGAGTACTGTATCCAGTTCTGGATACCACATATCCAGACGGACATTGACAAAATAGAGGCAGTCCAGAGAAGGGCAATGAAGATGGTACATGGACTGCACCAGAAACCCTACGAGGAAAGACTTAAGGACCTTAATATCTATTCACTGGAGTAAATAAGGGAGAGGGGAGATATGATATAGACTTTCAAGTACCTTAGGAGAATAAACAGGGTACAGTTGGAAAGCATATTTCAGAGAAAACTCTGCACAAGAACAAGGGGGCATGATATGAGGCTGAAGGGTGGAAGGCTCAGCTGTAATGTTAGGAAATACATTTTCTTTTTTTTTTTTTTGCAGTTAATCTTTTTATTAATCGTTCAGCACATTTGTCGCAGCAGGTCATACACCATGTAATAACAGTATACTACTACAGCGTTACATCAATCACTAATAGACTAGATGTAGGAAGTACATTTTCACTGAAAGGGTGGTGGACCCATGGAACAGCCTTCCTGCAGAAGTGGGGGCCAAAACAATATGGGGGTTCAAGAGTGCATGGGATCGACATAAAGGTACCCTGGAGATGTGCAAAGCAGGACAGCCGCAGATCAAATTGGATATGAGGCTGCAGCAGTGAATAGGAAAATGGGCAGACTAGGTTAGCTGTGTGGTCCTTATCTGATGATAGATTCTATATTTCTATATCTGCTGCATTTCTACTAATAAAATAAAAACAAATCCTACTATACAGCTAAGTGTTTTGACTGGGGATCTAGGACCAACAGCTGAGATTCTGTAAGTTCTTGTATCTCGACAGGTGATCTTACAGGTGACAGGGCCCAGATCAGGTAGGGCTTTGTATAGTAATAAAACTATAAGGTTAGTATGCCAATGAAAAGGTAGCCAATACAGGCTGTGAAGAACAGGTGTCATATGTTATCTATATAGAAGTTGTAGGAGCTCCTGAAGTTACGTTGGGTATAGGGGCAACAGGAGGAAAGGGTGTTGGGACTGTGGGGGTATAACGTGTCCGGAGAGGCTAGGTTTAATACTTTGACATTTGTGAAATAGTTCACTTTACCATGATTTCTTTCCACATCACTGTTCCTAAGCTTTTGTTACTGCTTAATAAATGTTTCTTCATTTGCTTGCATTCACAGTCTCTACTGTTAGCTGTACACTGAGTGCTATTAATGTACTGTTTTACAGCAATCAGTTTGTGGGGTAATGTGTTATATGATATCAGGTCCCCAGTCACTGTGGGTGGAAATTTTAAAGTTATCTGTGAGGCAGTACTCTGGTAGCAGAAGTGTTAAAAGGACTATAACATGTGGAGACGCCACACCAAAATGAACCTTCAAATATCATTGAACCCAAGCGTCATCTTTCTTAAGGCCTAAAGTCCCAGCCAATTCTTATCCCTACCTGGATGTGCCATGTACCATGTTGGGGTGGTGGTGGTGGGGGTAGGGAGGTTGCATTAAGAGAATGATAACTGAAAATAATTATTTGAAGATAAAAATATGTAAAACTAGTGCGGTATAGTGGCTCTTGCTAAGGGCTTCCAGTTACCATAGAGATTACTAGTGCTAAGAGACAGCAATGACTTCCTGTAGTACTGGAGACTCTGTTGGATCCAATTAGACAAAGAATAATATCTTGGTACCAACTGAAAAGGAAGGTAATAAGCAAAAAACAAGAGATGGCAACGACCAGTATCAGCTGCTTTTAAATTGTCTTCATTTTTGTGAGCTCCTGCTTTTATCCAGTTTTTAAAATGAATTCATGCATAATAGCCAATCATATGCAACATCTCATTTTCACTGAGGTCCTGGTTTCACACACTTTACAAGGTATTTACCAAGGGTCCTGCTGATATTTTCAGTGAAGTCCTGTTTTCACTTCATTGGTATGTTCTATTTAATCAGGATATCCCAGGTAAGGTGCAATATCTCATTATCATTGTCATCCTGCTTTCAACAGTTTGCAAATTGTACTAGCACTAATAAGCCCAACAGTGATGCAAAACCTAGTTTCAGTGGGGTCCTACTATTAACCATTAGCATACTGTGTTTTCCCAACATAGACCAGCTCAAATAAGATGAAATGTTTTGTTTTTGGTGTAGTCAGCTTTTCACGTAGTTTTGTAATATACAGTATTTGCCTAGGATAATACAGCTGAGATACCAGATCTTGTTTTTACTGGGGTCCTGCTTGTACTCATATGTCACAGCACTTTCTGACAGTAGCTAATCTGAGCTGTCAAATGTCATTTTTAGTAGGGCCCTACCTTTACCCATTCTTCCACTGTAGCTACACAGTATAACACAATAGAGTTACACTATCTCATCTTCAGAGGGTTCCTGCTTTTACCCATTTGACACCATATTAAACAAGGATAGTCCATCCCTGCTTAAATGTAACACCATTTTCAGCAGGATTCTCCTATTAGGCTGCACACATTTGCAAAAAAAGTGTGGAGAACAGAGTCAGACCATATCAATGTAATTCATTTATAATTATCTCTTTACTGATAACAAGCCACTATATATGACTTCTGGCAGCATTTTCTTAGCCCCAGGCCACATCCCCAGGGCTCACGGTGGTCTCAGATTGCAATACTTATACTTATTCAGATATAACTTCTTCATATAAGGGGATTCACCCTCTTCATGTTAATGTATTCTATGGCAGACAGTCAGATTTGCTTTTTCAATATTAACCATGGGCTCCTAAATCTGTGTAGTAAAATATGAAAGCAATCCAAGGTTACCACATCATTTTGTGGCCAGGTTCTCCTGTTACCCGTTATTGCAATGTATTGATCCCAGATAGCTCAGCTGTGGTGCAATATCTCATACCGTATTTTAAGTGGGGTCTGGAGTCTAACAATGTTTACAGGACATGTACCCAGGACAGCCCAGGGGAGATATACCATCTTATTTTCAGTGGGGGTCCTGCTTTCACCCATGTTTTTTTGGACTTTCTGTTTATACAACCAGTTCTACCAACCTGACAATCATGTACTACTTTCTTTCAGATTACAACACAGAAGAAGGAGAATGCTTGCGTCATTGAAAAATAGAAACATAGATACATAGAAGTTGACAGCAGATAATGACCACAAGGCCCATCCAATCTGACCATTTCTTTTTCTACCTTATGAATATGCCATTGGCCTTTGCACTGTCAATGGTCTATCTATTCATACTCATCTGTATTGCTCCCTTATGCCTATCCCATGCCTGTTTGAAGCCCTGCACTGTATTCATATCCACCACTTCCTGAGGTAGGCTGTTCCATGCATCCACCACCCTTTCTGTGAAAAAGAACTTCCTCACATTATACCTTAATCGACCTCCCTCTAATCTCATGCTGTGTCCTCTTGTCCTGTTATTTTCTTATATTAAAATATGTTAGGCTCTTTCACCTTGTTAATGCCCTTAAGGTGTTTGAATGTTTCAATCATATCACCTCTCTCCCTCCTTTGCTCTAGAGTATACATATTGAGCTCAGTTAATCTGTCCTCATATGTTTTCTGATGCAGTCCCTGCACCATTTTGGTAGCCCTTCTCTGGACTGCCTCAATTTGGTTAATGTCCTTGTGAAGTTGTGGCCTCCAGTACTGCATGCAGTACTCCAGATGGGGCCTAACCAGTGTCTTGTAAAAAGGGATTATTACCTCCCGCTTCTGACTTGTGATAACTCACTAATGCACCCCAACATCCCTCTAGCCTTACCTACTGCTTTAGCAGTCTGCGTGGATGATTTCAGGTCATCGGTGATGCTGACTCCCAAGACTCATTCTTCCCTTGTGACTGCTAGCAACTCCCCTCCCAGCCTATAGGTGGCTTCAGGGTTTCTCTTCCCTATGTGCATGATCTTGCACTTTTTTGCATTAAACCCCAGTTGCCACTCTTCCGACCATTTTGCTAGTTTATCCAGATCTCTTCTCATTCTGCCCACCCCATCTGGATCATCTACTCTGTTGCAGATCTTGGTGTCATCTGCAAACAGACAAACCTTACCCTCCAGTCCATCTGCAATGTCACTGATGAAGATATTGAAGAAGACTGACCCCAGGACTGATCCCTGAGGTACCCCACTTGTGACTTGCATCTCTTCTGACTGTATACCATTTACTAACACTCTCTGTTTTCTGCCCGTCAACCAGTTTGCCACCCAGTTGACCAACGTCTGACCCACCCCGAGCCTACCCAGCTTATTAATCAATCTGCTATGTGAAACAGTATTGAAAGCTTTGCTGAAGTCAAGGTAGGCAACATCAACTGCTCCCCCTTGGTCCACCACTCTGGTTACCCAGTAAAAGAAATCTATGAGATTAGTTTGACAGGATCTTCCTTTTGTAAACCCATGCTGTCTTGGATCCTGTGCTCCTATGGATTCCAGGTGTTGCACTATCCTTTTCTTAAGGAGTGTGTCCATAATCTTGCCTACTACTGAGGTAGGACTGACTAGTCTGTAGTTCCCTGCCTCCTCCCTGCTACCACCCTTGCGGAGCGGGATCACATGAGCCCTTCTCCAGTCTTCTGGGACCTGTTCTGTGCTCAGAGACTCACTAAACAGTTCTGATAATAGCTTTGCTAGTTCCACCCTTAGCTCCTTTAGTAACCTGGGATGTATGCCAACAGGACCCATTGCCTTGTCCACCCTGAGCTTATCGAGCTCTTGTAGGACCCTTTCTTTTGTGAAGGGACTAGTGCACACCTCCATCCCCCCTGTGTCCATGGTGCTGAGCTGTGGGCCCTGCCCTACCTTCTCTTCAGTAAATACTGAGCAGAAGTATTTATTTAGGATAGATGTTTTTACATGGTCCTCCTCTTCATACGCCCTCTTATCCCCTTTGATCTTAGCAATACCCCCTCTGGACTTTCTCCTTCACTAATGTATCTATAGAAAGTCCTGCCCCCTTCCTTTATTATTCGTGCTAGTGTTTCCTCGGTTTGGGCCATTGCCTGCCTTACTGCCTTCCCTACTTCCCTTAGGAAAGTTTGGTATGCCTCCCTATCTTCATCCTGCTACATTCTCTTATATTTCCTGAAGGCCAGCCTTTTGGCTCTGACCTTTTTCTGCTACTGTGTTTGAGAACTAAAGTGGTTTCCTTCTTCTTTTGCACTTTCTTTTCTCACTAACACAATGGGATGTTGCTTCAAGTATTGCATCTTTGATGCTTGCCCACTTTGCCTATACCCCTTCACCTGTATTTCTTTTTGCCAGGGCTAGCTTAACTTTGTTGGCCATCTTATCAAAGTCAGCTCCTCTGAAGTCCCATATGTTTCCCTTGGAATGGGATGATTTTGTTTTAGTGGCCAAATTGAACCATACCATATGATGGTCACTGGCACCCAGGTGACCTTATACCTGGAGATCTGTGATCCTTTCCCTGTTAGTCAGTACTAGATCTAGGATAGCCCTGTCTCTTGTGGGTTGTTGTACCAGTTGTTTGAGGCCCTCCTCCCCCTGCAGGGAATCCACCATGTGTCTAGTTCTTGCAGATGTCCCTGCTGGTATTGACCAATCTGTATCTTGCATGTTGAAGTATCCCATTATCAGAACCTCACCTTTAGCTGTCATGTTTTGTATATCTTCTAACAGTAATGTGTCTATGTCCTCACCCTGGTCTGGAGGCCTGTACACAACCCCAGTTCATATGGCTGTCCCATTTTCTGTTTCCAGGGTGACCCACAGTTCTTCTGGCTCCTTATGTGTATTCTGAATTTCTGTAGCTTTAATATTTTCATTGATGTAAAGGGCCCCTCCACCACCCCTTTATTGCACCTCGGTCTCTTCTGAACAGTACATAGCCAGGTACTGAAGTCTCCCAAGTGTGGTTTCTGGTAAACTATTTCTTACTAATGGCTACTATGTCCAGTTTAGCCTGTATCACTATTGCCCGCAGGTCTGGGATCTTGTTTCCCAGACTGCGAGCATTTGTGTACATGATTTTCCATTGGCCAGATTTCAGTGTGTTAGTTGTTGGGTGAGGTCCAGCATTTCCCCTATGTGTTGTACAGGGAACCGGACCTTTTTCTTTACCTGGTGATGCAAATAAACTCCAAACATGCTGAACTCCTGATTGACCACTAGCCGAGGGTGGAGGGGTGTTCTTCCCATTCGACGTATGGGGTGCTGCACCCCTCTTCCCATTTGCTAGTTTAAATATTCTGCAAAGACGTCATACTTCTGCCCCAATGCACTGACTCCCTTCTTAGTCAGATGCAGTCCATCAAATTTAAATAACTTTCGCTCCCAAAACTGTTGCCAGTTCCCTACAAATTTGTGTCCTTTTTCCTGGCACCAGCCCTTGAGCCACATGTTTAGCTCCCCTATCTCCCCTTCTATGACCTTCAGTCCATCTGTCCCCCTCTCCCAGACTGGTAGGATCTCACAGAAGGAGATGCCAGATGAAATGGATGATAGTTTGTCACCCAGCCTGGTCAGGTGTTCCTTGGTCTCCACAACTGACCAGCTGGCAAGATCATTAGTCCCTATGTGTACCAGGATGTCAATGTTTTCTTCTGCTTCCTGAACAATTTTAGCAATGTGGTCAGTGTCTCTCCATGCTGATGTACCTGGGAGACATCTGACCATTACCCCTGGCTGGAGATACGTATCAACTCCCTGAATCATGGATTCTCATGAAGTCTACTATGATCAGAAGTTTTTGGGATTTCCTTTTTGCTTTTTTTGTTTTGGTTCCTGTTTTGGGTGAGGTTTGTTGTGCTAGCTCCTGTACTGCACTGTCCTGCTCTGCAGTGTCCTCTGCCCCTTTGTTTGATTTCAGAGACAGGGGCAGATACCTGTTTGTAGTTTTTATATGGTTTGTGGAGGTGATATATTGGAGAGCACTGAGTGATTGGGCACCCAATTTACCCCTCCTAACCACCTGCCAACTTCCTGGACCAACTACCCTCTGCGGTTGAGGTGCTTCTGTTGGATGTTGGTGAAATGGCGGGCTGTTCTTATAATATATTTCCTCTTGATGGTGGGATGGGGATGGGATTTTACAGGTACCATACTGGTCTGCTGCTGCTTTAGTATTTGTTTTTTTGGGGGGAAGAAGATGGTGTTTGTTTAAAAGAGGGTGGTGAATGGATGGGGGGGGTTACTTTTATGCATTTTTACACTGTAGCAACACAGGATAATTCAGCTGGGTTGCAATGGATCATTTTCAGAGGGTTCCTGCTTTTACCCATTTTGACACTGTACTTACCAAGGATAGCCCATCCCTGCTGAGATGTAACACACCAACTCATTTTCATTGGGATTCTCCTGTTTGGCTGCAAATATTTGCAAAAAACTGTGTAGAACAGACTTAGACCTAATCAATGTAATGAATTTATAGTGTATGGAAGAACGTAGTTATGCACTGATTTCTGTTAGCTTAAAATGATGTTCTGCTGCAGTAGTGATGTCCGTTGTGCAGCAGAATGACTTTTCATTCTGCTGTACTACAGTGGTGTTTTCAAACTGCACAGTTGACAGCAAGTAAAATAATAATAGCGTTCATTCCTTTCATAACAAAAAACAGCAGTTTAAAAAAAAAATTGCCTGCCTTAGTTTATTTTTTTCTCTTTTTTTGCTGAATGGGAGAAGAGTGGTGAATGGTGAAGTGGACTGAAGAATACCTCCCATCTTGCTTACATAATGACATCACCAACGTGCTTGTCCTTGCTAAATGCCATTACTGGTTTGCAAGACTCTAATTTTGTTGCGTTCGCTGTCACTAAAGAATGGCAAACTGAAGTAAGCCTTCTTTTGCTGCTTTTGTCTGTGCTGCTTCTTTCAATTTGGGATCATGCATACACTGTATAGAACAATGTACGGCATCCCATTCACAGCAAGGCTCATCTTTACCCTCGTGGTTACTATGATGACTGAGAGACCTCTCGAGCTTCAGTCTTGGGATCAACAGTCATCATCGCAAACACTCAGGTAAAGAATAGCCTTGCTGTGAATGGGACTCACACACTATCCTATATATAATTATCTCTTTATTAATAGCAAGCCACTATATATGATTTTTGCCAATATTTCATAGCACCTGATCACATCCTTAGGGCTCATGGTGGTCTCAGATTGTAATGCTTATACATATTAAAATATAACTTGTTCATATAAGTGAATTTATCTTCTTCACTCTAATGTACTGTATGCTATTGCAGACAGTCATATTCACTTTTTCAGTATGTTATCCATGGGCTCCTAAAGTTATGTAGCCAGATCTGAAAGTGCTCTGAGGCTACCATGCCATTTAGTAGCAAGGTTCTCTTGTTACCCATTATTACAATGTACTGACTCCAGTTAGCTCAGCTGTGGTGCAATATCTCATATCGTATTTTTAGTGGGGGTCTAGAATTAGCAGTGTTTACAGTACATGCACCCAAGTTAGGCCAGAGGAGATGTAACTTCTTATTTTCAGTGGGGTCCTGCTTTTTCACACATGTTTTCTATACTTTCTGATTAGCCAACCAGTTCTCCTAACCAGCCAATGAGGTATTACTACTAGAATATACATTAGTCAGCATTCATTTGATTGGAGCACAGAAGAATGAGGATTCTTGCTCCATTGGGGGATGGTTTTCTAGGTACCATACTAGTCTGCTGCTACCTCTGGAGTTTGAGGTTTTTTTTGGGTGGATGAAAAAAGGGTTTATTCACAACTGGGTGGAGAAGGGTGGGAGGTTAACTCATGATTTGGTGAGACAGGTGGGAGAAGGTCGGGGAACCTGGATTTTGTATGCTGGGGAAGGAAATTTTGTGTCATCAAAGAGTTTACCAAGATCACATGGGAGAAGGAGGTGGCAGCCTTTTGGGGACAGTGGGAGAATGCATTTAAACCTGAGTGGTATGGTGAGAGAGAGGGGTGGATGTATCTGATTCAGAGGGTGGGGGTAGGAATTCTGTTCTTTTTAAGATTTTCTTAAAATTAAATAAATTGCTCTGGAATTTGGTGCAAGATTAGAAACCTACATAAAGCTTGGCGAACTGTGAAGTTATACAACTTCACGTCAACTTCCACGACTCAATACACATTTGCTGCATCTCTGTTTTAAACCAATTAGCCACTTTGTTGCTGGAGAATTGATATGTGTTGGAAACTGCACTTTCACATTCCCAGTTACATGCTGACTGTGTTTCTGCTCTTTGTCTCTAGAACATTTCACATCCGGGCATTTGAGGTTGTGAGCCCAGTCCTCTGGAACTCCCTGACTGGAGCTTTGCGAGGGCCCCCTTGGTGGAAGCCTTTAAAAGGGGCTTGAAAACATATTTATTCTGGTAGACATTTGGATTGAATTTGTAATATCTTGAACCCCCTTTTAGTAATATTTATTATTTGATTCATTTATTTGTTTATATGTTTTCTTTTAGAGTGTTATGGAGTTGTACTGTATGTGTTGAATATAATTATTTTGCACTGTGTTACTGTAATGGCACCCTGCGCCTCCAGGGAAGGGTGCCACAAATAAATGAAGACTATTACTACAATATCATAAATGCCATCCAGATGCTGCTGGCCATGCATATGCAGAAAGCATAATATACATTTAGCCTTATCTAGAACACTCATTGGAGGTACGCACAAAAGTAGTCCAACATTCAATGGGTACTTTTACTACTTCATTTTTGCAAAACTACCCTTGAGAAGTCTACTTGCTGCACCAAACAGCCTTAAAAAAGCAACCTGTTAGGAGGGTCAACCTGCATGTGGAACAATTAACAAACAGTAACAGTAAAGTGAACATTAACTTTGATACCTTAAACCACCGGGTGCTCCTGTCCAGGCTCAGCCAGATTGGTATGTCTACTCAGGTCATTAATTGGTTCTCATCTTATTTAAACAAGAGAAAACAATTCGTGGAGATTGGCCCTTTCAGGTCAAACTTAGTTGATATGTCTAATTGTGTCCCACAGGGGTCAATCTTGGGACCGTTGCTATTTAACATTTATATCAATGAGCTTAGTTTTGACCTTCCAGACATAAGGCATCATCTATATGCAGATGATACTATAATATATGTTGAGGGTCCAACTCTGGACTTGATTAGACCTAAGCTCCAGATGGACTTCAATCAGGTGCAGGATCTTTTCAAGAGGCATCTCTTAATATTAAATTCCAAAAAGACCCAGGTTGTTCTAGTCAGGAATAAGCAATGTAAAGAACAGAAATCAGGTCTGATTATAACAACTTTGGATGGTACTATTATAATGGAAGGGGATCACTATAAGTATTTGGGCTTTCGGCTGGATTGTAATTTGTCTTGGTCCCTCCAGATAAATAATATGATAGTGGTGTTAAATAGAAAATTGGGGTCTCTTTATAGGTTTAAAAAATATATGTCAAGGGTCATCCATTTAAATGTCATGAACTCCCTATTAATGCCTATTTAAGACTATGGGGACCTCCTATATGGTGGAGACCCTGTTTTTTTATTGGCTAGGGTGGACTCGATGTTTAATAGAATGGCTCGTTTTGTACTGGAGGTCCTTATAGAACTCACAGGTGTAGTTTGTTTAATAACTTAAGATGGCTAAAGCCTTCTGTGCGTAGGATTTTACATCTTCTTAAATTTATGTTCCAAATTTGGGAAAAAAAGTTCCAATCTACATCTCTCAGCTATTTCCTCTTAGAAATATGAAAACAATCTAAGGGCAACTCAAGGAATACATCATTTAACTCCCTGATGTCATCTGAATGTGGGTAAGTCATCGATACCCTTTAGAGAGATGACTCTGTGGAATAAAATTCCTGTGCTTTTAAGGGAAGTAAATCAGATGATTCATTTCTCTGATCTAAATAAGCGGTACCTGGGATGGACTAGTAGTCTATTCCACTATAATCAATGTGATATTTATTAATCCTGATTATTTACATATATTGCTCCTTGTTGTACATTGTACATTGTATATTGTATGGGCAGACTGGGTGGGCCATAGGCCCTTATCTGCCGACACTGTCTATGTATCTATGTATCTATGTATATTTTCAATACTGTAACTAATGTCTGTTTTTGTATGTTATGTACTTTGAAACTGATGTTTGAAGTTTGCTGTTTTGATACTGGGGCTTCATTGTAAATGAGTTATGCTCAATTGAATGTTTCTCTTATTCACATGAATAAAAAATATTTACTGCTACTACATAAACTCAAGCCAGTAACAGCACAGTGCACATAAACTCAAAGTGCCAAGAGTACTAAGGTGTTTCAAGCTTTTTCTGGCATAAACAGGGCCACTCTGAAAATGATATGAGGATCCTCAACTTGTCTATCATGTGTAATTAAATTGCCTGTAAAGCATGGTAGGATACAGTGTATGTAAAGCACTATATAACTGAAAATACGGTTTTCCTCTACTCCACAGGACTACAAAGAGTGAAAACCTGTTAGCTCTGCAATTGCCCAGCAATGAGCCATTCAGAGTAAAAAGCTTATTTAGTCACTGCCAGCCCCTAGAAGGCAAAGATATTGATGCACATGCTGACCTCCCTCCATCAGAAAAATGGACATGCCACTACAAATGAATGTACTTATAAAACACTCATAACTGTCAGAGGTTACATACAGTACCTGAAAATCAGCATGATAGACAGGCAGTTTGAATGAAGAGCGGGATGTCGGATGTACGTACAGTACAATAACATAAATTCCAGTTTTTTAATTTTTGAAAATCACTAAAAGTCATGTGCATTCATTCTAAATCCTAAAACCCAGAGCAAAACATTATCAGTATGGAAATTATACTAGGTAGCGATAGATGCACAGAAGGCCACATGTGCCCATTATGGTACATCTAGTCTAGTTTAGATATAAAATTACTAAATGTATCTGCTTCCATCATTTCTCTTGGCAAGGAGTTCCATAGTGGTACAATCATTTGTGTGTAGAAATATCTTCTAGTGCCACTTTTTGGGAAGGTTAGCATTAACTAACGATTATAGCTTCTGAGTGAAACAGTCCTATTATTTTTTACCAATCCCAGGTCAGCAAGAAGTTGGCTGTCTCTTGATATTTTAAACATTTGCAAAAGGTCTCCCCTGGTACGACAGAGCTGCAAGGGGTACAGGTTTAAATCTATAAGCCTTTGTTCATAAGTCATACTTTGGAGTCCATCTACCATTTTTGTTATTCTTCTCTGCACCTCCTCAACTCTCCTAATATCCTTACAAAGATGAGGGTTCCACAAGGAAGAACAATAGTCCAGATGTGGTCATACATAAGCCCTGCAAAGAGGCAGGATGCAAGACCTATTTCTAGATGAAAAAGATTTTTTAATACAGACAATTATTCTGTTTGAATATTTAGCTTCTTCATTACAGTGGTCACTAAACTTGAGGTTCTTAATTATAATTAACCCCAGGTCATTTTGGTTATCTACTGATTTTAAAGTCCTCCCATTCAAAGAGTAGTTATTGCAGGTGTTTGATCTTCCTAGATGCATAACCATGCATTTATCATTATTGAAAACCATTCCATTTGACTAAGCCCATTCCTCATTTCTAGTGAGATCTCTACTGAGAGCTGGATGGAATTTAAAAGGAAATACATAGATTTCCCCTTACCTGACCAAGGCACAGTAAATGTAACCTTAAGCCTTCTAAAGTGCACAAAATAACATAGATGACAAATACTAGCTTTTCCAACTTTGCTTGAAGACTAGTCAGTGCAATGTCCTCTGGTGGGGTCAGTGTAAAACAGCAACAGAAACAGTGTTGTCAAAGAAATTAGCCTAAAACTATTAAATATGTATACAGTGCTAGCCACTGCCACCTTGAATCCCATCATAAGTTAAGACATGCCACGGTATGATACCTTTGTTCAAAACTGCATTCAGATGAATGCACCTTTTTCTGTATCAGGATTTGCCTCAGCTGCCATCGCGTACTATTTTTGTAAGTGGCAGTGGCTACCACTGTATATTCATTACACAAAACTACATTAGTGCACCAGTGAGGGTTCCACTTAACCCCACAAAAGTAGGGAACAATGGTTTTAGGCTTTACAACCCTATCTCCCACCCCCCAAGCAACAAAAGGACAAGACCACACAAGCAACCACAGACAACCATCATCAGGTACAAAAAGCAACATACAGCTTTTTCCAGATTACATAAATGCAGTAGCACTGATGTGCTACCTTCGTGGATTTGTATGTGCGGTATGCAATCTGAAAGATATTTTTTTTTTAAGTTGTTTAACCAGGAATAGCACACTAAGTTGTAAGCTTTTCTACAGGAGCAACCTGGGAGCACAAGGAAGTTAAGTGACTTGCTCAGGGTCACACAGTATGCAGGTGGAAGCTGTGGAATTCAAACCCAGGTCTGGTCTGCTGGATGTCACCAGATTTGTAGCTCAGAGCCTTAGACCACTGCACTATACTGCCTCCTAATATATGTGCCTACTCATTTTGGCTGTAGACAGAAATCCATGATACTTAAATCACAAAACTCATTTTGTCTACATAAGCACAGGTCCCACAGCCAGAAATACAAATCCACGGTACACAGATTACAACAGTTCTTCTATCTGCAGAAGCTCAGGCCCCTATGGGACCTGTGCATCTGTAGCCACAAGTACTCATGTACACTGTATGACATACTGTACACACACTTCTTGCTGTAGAAGTGCAAGCCCCAAAAGACCAACGAAAAATTATAGGAGCCTTGACAGTAGGTAATGTTCCTACTTTTTTCCAGCAGTCCTATTCTAGAGTGCCCAGAAGAAGTCTACCGGCTATGCCAAGCAGCCTTTAAAACAAGCATTTGTCAATGCCGAATGTTGATTGCGTTGGTCTGTTGAGCTCGCTCAGTGGCCCTCTGTCACTGGCTCAGTCTGTTTGTTTCCGTGTTGCAGGCTGCTGCCTGCATTGGCACCTTGTTCTGCTGAGGAAGAAATCTGCAGCTGTCCCGACAGTGCTGTATTGAGGTGGCTCTCTCCCCCTCTACCACTCACTCAGTCTGGTTCTCCTGGTGCTGCAGGCTGCCCTTTTGTACTGGGCTCCTGCTTCAGTTGGTGCCTTTTTCTACCCACAAAGAAATCTGCAGCAGTTCTGACAATGCTACGTTGTGCTCACTCACTCCCCTTCTCTCACTCGCTTATTCTGTTCTGCCGGCGCTGCAGGCTGCCCTTTTCTACTGGGCCCCTGCCTGCGTTGCTGCCTTCTTATGCCCACAAAGAAATTTGCAGCAGTTACAATACAGCTCTGTTGAGCTCACTCACTCACTCATTCTGGTTTTCTTGCCACTGCAGGCTGCCGTTTTGTACTGGGCCCCTGCATGCATTGCTGCCTTTTTCTGCCAACAAACAAATCTGCAGCAGTCCCAACAAAGCCCCATTGAGCTCGCTGACTCCCCCTCCCTCACTCGCTTGTTCTGTGTCTCCTGGTGCTGTAGGCTGCCCTTTTGTACTGGGCTTCTGTCTGCATTGGTGGCTTTTTCTGGCCAGAAAGAAATCTGAATCAGTCCCAACACAGCTTCACTGAGCTCGCTCACTCCCCCTCTGTCAATCTCGCATTCCATTTCTGCCAGCACTGCAAGCTGGCCTTTTGTACTGGGCTGCTGCCAGCATTGCCGCATTTTCTGCCCGCAAAGAAATCTGCAGCAGTCACACTAGAGCTCCGTTGAGCTCGTTTACTATGGCTCTGTCACTCGCTTGTTCTGTTTCTCTTGGCGCCGCAGACTGCACTTTTGTATGGGGCTCCTGGCTGCATTGGCACCTTTGTCTGCCTACAAAGAAATCCGCAGCTGTCCTGACAGAGCTCCGTTGAGGTCGCTCAGTCTCGCTCTCTCTCTCTCAGCGTTCATTCTGTTTGTCCTGGCGCTGCATGCTGCCCTTTTGTACGGGGCTCCAACCTGCATTGGCGCCTTTCTCTGCCCACAAAGAAATCCCAGCAGTCCTGATAGAGCTCTGTTGAGCTCACTAAGTCCCCTTGTCTCACTCGTTCGTACTGTTTCTCCCACCGCTGCAGGCTGGCCTTTTGTACTGGGCCCCTGCCTGTATTGACGCCTTTTTCTGCCCACAAAGAAATCTGCAGCAGTCCTGACAGCGCTTCAGTGAGTTCGCTCAATCCCTCTCCCTCACTCGCTCTCTCGTTCTGTTTCTCCCAGTGCTGCAGGCTGCCCTTTTGTACTGGGCACTTGTGTTGGGGCCTTTGTCTGCCCACAAACAAATCTGCAGCAGTCCCAACAGAGCTCAGTTGAGCTTGGTCAATCCCCCTTCTCACTTGGTCAATCTTAATCTGTCCCATACACTGATTGCCCAGATGACCGTGCTATTGTACGGCAGGAGTGCAAAAACATATTTTAGCCAGGATGTGAAAAATGACAGTTGTAGTGTTCATATGGAGTTGTGAAAAAATGCCACTGTTGAAAATGTGGCGTGACAGTATTGCAAATTTGTGAAGTTACAAGGGTGCGTGGAAACAGTTCAACACATGCTTGTAGCCCAGTCATGTTATGGAGTTTCATCACCAAATTTTCAACATAGGGATTTTAGGACCTCTACTCATGACCAGTGCCACTGTCATTTTCTTAATCTGTCCCGAACACTGACTTCCCACAGTGACCACGTTATTCTGCACCGGAACTGTGAAAACACATTTTGGTCAGAATGTGAAAAATGACAGCTGTACTGCTTATAAGGAAGTGTGAAAAAGTTGCACTGTTGAAAATCTGGTGTGATAATATAACAAATCTGCGAAGTTACAAGTGTGCGTGGAAAGAGCTCAACGCACCCTTGTAACACAGTCAATTGATGGGCTATCATCACCAAATTTTCAACATAGGCATTTTTGGACCTCTGCTCATGAACAGTATAATTGTCATTTTCTTAATCTGTCCCGAACAGTGATTTCCCACAGCGACCGCTCTATTATGCGCCGGAAGTATGAAAACACATTTTGGCCAGGATGGGACAAATGACAGCTGCACTGTTCATAAGTAGGTCTGGTAAAATGGCAATGTTGAAAATCTGGAGTGAAAATCTTATAAATTTGTGAAGTTACCAGCGTGCGTGCCAACTGCGCAATGCACGCTCATAACACAGTCATTTTATGGAGTATCATTACCAAATTTTTAACATAGGCATTTTAGGACCTCTACTCATGAACAGTGTCACTGTCATTTTCTTAATCTGTCCTAAACACTGATTTCCCACAGTGACCGTGCTGTTCTGTGCCAGAAAGGCGAAAACACATTTCTGCCAGGATTTGAACAAAAACAACTGTACTGCTCACAAGGAGGTGTGAAAAAATGGCAATGTTGAAAATCTGGTGTGAAAATATTGTAAATTCGCGAAGTTACGAGTGTACATAGCAACTGCTCAACGCAAGCTCGTAAAAAAGTCATTTTTTGGATTTTTTCCATCAAATTTGCAACATAGGCTTTTTGAGAGCCCACCTCATGAACACTGGCACTGTTGTTTCATTAATTGTCCACGAAGGGTGATTCCGCACAGTGACCGTGAAACCACCTTTCAGGGCTGATTAACGCCATGACAGTTCAAAAATTCATGAGGAGGGGTCCCAAAAACCTCATGTTGAAAATTTGGTGAAAAAATTCCCAAAATGCTCGATATGCACTAAAGTTGAAAAATCCCTATTTATTACATTATAAAGCTTACCGGCGTTTCCTCAGTTCGCGGTCGGCTTTGAAGAGTGCAGACGTGTTCCCGGTCCATCGAAGATTGTCGTGCCGAGTTCCGGAGGTAAGTATGGAGTGAGGGGAGTGTGGGGAGGCAGGGTGCACAGTGTGTGGGTGCGGGTTGCGGGTGGGGGGCAGGGCGAACGCCGAGGGACAGTTTCTTTTTTTTTCTGGAGAAAAAAAAAACAAAAGACTTCACAGGACCATTTTTCCTTTCACAGGGGCATCTGGCATGCTGGGGTGGGCTCCCAACATGCCAGCAGAGGCTTTCATTTGGGTGGCCAGCAGTAGCTGATGGGTGATTGGACACCCCCATCGGCAGGAACAAAACTGGGGTGGGGTATCATTATGCTGACGGGGATTGGGCACCCCCATTGGCAGGAACAAAATGGGGGGTATCATTATGCCGATAGGGATTGGACACCCCGTCAGCAGGAACAAAATTGGGGAAGGTATCATTATGCTGACGGGGATTAGGCACCCCGTTGGCAGGAACAAAATGGGAGGGGGTATTACAGAATGCCGACAGAGAGTGGGCTCCCCTGTCGGCAACAACAGAAACACAGGGGAAACAAAGCTGATGGGGATTAGGGCCCCTGTCGGCAAGTAAACAAGGTGGAGGGAGGGGGTTATATTGTTTGTGAACACAGCGGCAACCCGCCGCCATGTTCATAAACAACATCAGGGGTTTCACATCCCGCACTGCAATGATGGGTTGCTCCCTCATTGCAGCGGATGGCTGATGCTGCAATGACGAGGCAGCCCCTGATTGCAGTGGCTACTTTTTTAGAAGATTGTGGCACGCTGGCTGAACTAGTGTCAGCAGCAGTATGCCACAGCATTGGGGGATGGGGGGCATGCCTTTTCAGGCTGTGGGGGCATTGGGCACAACAGTGCCATGCCTCCACAACCTGCTTGTGGAGAAAGCTGATGCAACATGTTTCTTGTGCATGCGCGCAATCAACATAAAAAACAGAGTGTGCAACAAATAGTCAAAGGATGCCAGAAATATAAAGCACTAAAAGGAAGACCCATGACTGTTAAAAGAGCAAACCTCAAATTTAAAGGAGAGAGGAGCTATGAGAGGAGAGTAGCACAGCTTGGTGGGCAACCCTAATAGTAATGAAACTGATGTTCAGCCCTACCTTGATTCTGAACATTTCTCCACAACACACAAAGAAACAACTCTTGGCATGTTGATTAAATGTTCCATCTTAGTGGTATGAAACTACTTTCAGTTTTTCACTACAAATGAAAGCTTATCTCTATGCATATTTCGCCAAAAGCAAATTAGTAGAGAAAAGAGAAGGGCCAGTACATCATTTGAAATGCAGCAGTTAAAAAGGGTTCATTCAACAGCTGCTATGCAGGAAAGCACAAGAGAAAACAGTGAATAATGCTGTTAAGGATGAGGTGGACACAGTACAGTCAGGAGAAGACCAGAAACACCCTAGACCCCATTCAATGACACGGTTGTTTTCAAAGATGGAAACAGTGACATCAGCACCATTACAAGACTTTTACCCCTTCATGTACCAAGCAGCAGACTATCACACAGATGTTTGAAAGCAAATACTGTACATGCAGTTGTTAGTATAGGTTGCACCCCATTAAAAAAAATGATCAATTAATTTCAGACTTGATTGCCAAACAGTGACATCAAGCAAAAAAAAATGACTAGGGGAGGGACACACAAACAGAAATGAATGCAAAAGAGGACATTAAGTTACCACTTGTACAGCTTCTCCAAGCATAATAAAACACTACTTGGTAGGATTTCTTTGGCGGGGTAAGCCCCCCCAGTCTGTGTTAGCATGGTGACCCTGTTGCTAAGACCTGCAACCCTTTCTTTTTTTTAAACTGAATAAACTTTATTAAGTCTTTTATATAACAATGACAATCAACAAAACAACAACATGAAACAGTGAAGAGAGAAACAACACAACAAATACACACAAATTACAACAAACAACAACTCCATCCAACAAGAAAAAATTCCTCCCCCATTCTATCCGGTGTGGGAGTTACAAAGATAAGTGATACTATTAAATGTAGGAAAACAATGACAAACCAGTGGTAACAAGCCCAGGAAGAAATGTTAACTTAACCCATGAGTTGATGAAATAACTAAATCAATCAAAAATAAGGCAAGGGGCATCTTACATACCCTCTGTGAGAAATATAATGACAGACCAGGAGAAAAGTAATAGCAAATACTATATACCATGAACTATAAGTAGCAAGTATAATGGATCCCAAACATTCTGGAAGGTAAACAAATGGTCTGCCATACTGGCGAGCATTTTCTCCACTTCTAAAGTGAATAAAATTTCCTTATCCCATTCCACATATGTCGGAATGTACTGATCACACCAGTGATGCAAGATAATTTTCTTAGCACAGGCTGAGATCAGGGCCATGTGACAGTGTTGAGTATTAATTATTTTATTTGTATAATCCCCTAAAATACAAACGTCTGGAAAAAATGCTAGCTCCAACCCTAAAAGGGGATCAAGATGATTACGAATGATGTCCCAAACAGATAAAACTTTTCACATTCCCACAAAACATGTATTAAGGTGCCTAGTGCCTTACCACACTGTGAACATAATTCTGATGATTTAATACCCATTTTGAATAGTTTAATAGGGGTATAATAAAGGTTATGTAATACATGGAACAGCATGTATTGACATCTAGCCCACTAAGGTATTTGTATGTGTTGTGCCATTAAATGAGGCCAATCTGAAAAATCAGCAAACTCGGGAGTAGTCTGTGCCCAATGTTTCAACTTCCCTTCCTCCTTAGCAGGAAGGAGATTATAGAACTGTGAATAAAAAAAGGAAATAGCATAAGAGTGTGATGCTATTAGATACTAATGTAAGACTCTTCTGGCAGTATATATTAGACCATAGTTTGAGACAAAATGATACCATAGAGAATGAGTGAGCTGAAAGTATTTAAAACAATCCCCAGGAGGGGCTTGAGTAATACATGGAAAATCCATACATTTTAACAATAGTCCATGTTCTACCAATTTAATTTCTGGGTATGTTCCAAATCAATCAATCAATCAATCAATCAATGTTATTTGTATACTGAAAGGTATGTGAGCAAAAATGCCTATTTACACAAATGTCCAGTGGTAGACATATCGGATAATGTAGGTGATAACAAAAAACTTATGGTTAAACAATATTTACAAGGGATGACAGCCTACAAAACATGAGTAGATAAGTTTTCAAATGAAAGGCATATTTACAAGCAAAAAACAAATAAGGCATATATACAGAGCTTAAGGTACAAAATCGTGCCACATATACAAATGGTGTCAGTGTACAGAGTCAACAAAAGAGAGGCAAATATACAAGCACTCAGCTAATAAGGCATAAATACAGGGCTTGAGGTACGGAGACTGCAAGGCAGAGCTGCTGATGAGAAAAGCATGAGAACAGGGCTCAGCAGGATCAGGGACCTAAAGCAACAAGCAATTTGCAAAGACATGGATAGAGCCCAAGGGGACAAACAGGGGAAGGGAGTAGGGGTAAAATTAGTGAATGAGGGGGACTGTAGGTGGGGAGTGAGGAGAGAGATGAGCAGCTAAATGGGGGTACAAAGTGGGTTGAGGAAGCAGATGGAGGGGAAGGGGTGGAGGGAATGGTTAGAGTAGCCCTATGGGTGAACAAAGAGTTCAGGGGGTGACCAACCAGGACAGGCGCAGGTGGACCATTGGAGAAGGTAATCCTTGAGGGAGGAGTTGAATGAGCAAATGGACTTACAGGCCTGAATTTCAGGGGGCAGTTTGTTATACAACTTTGGGCCATTATTGGTGATTGAATTCTGCAGTTGCTTGTTGTGGTAAAAAGGGGTATCGAAAACCTGACAGGAGGCCCCTCTTGTGCAGTGTCATAGGGCCAATATTGGGAATAGGGCATTGACACTGAATGGCAGCAGATCAAGGTGAATCTAGTGAAGGAAAGAGAGCATTTTAAGTCGGTACCTGCCTTCAAGGGTGGGTCAGTTGAAGGAGGAGTAGAGGGTACAATGATGGGTCTTCCATGGGAGGCCAGTGACAAAACATGTGATATTGTTACATGTAGACCTGAGTTTTGAAAAAAAGAGGTATGTATTAGGAGGTGAGTAGACAATTGAGCCATAGTCATGAAGGGGCAGGAGTTGAGAGCTGGCAAGACGTAGTCTGGATACAAGAAAAAGGAACTTCATGTATAGGAGACCAAGCCTCATATGGATGTTTTTTTATGAGGTTGCTTATATGGATCTTGTAGGAGAGGTGAGGGGGTCAAAGTAAAGACCCAGGTATTTGAATTCAGACCCTTGTTCTATAAAGTTACCTAAGTTGTCTAAGAGTGTTAGGCTGGAGACTGGAGTTTTCCATGGGCCTAAAAAGATCATAAACATAGTCTTCTTGGAATTAAGGACCATCCCTTTGGCAGAAAACCAAGTGTGTAACTTGCTGAAGTCTGACTGCAGATTGTTGAACATTGTGTCAGAGTTCACGTCGCTGCAGTACAGAGTTGTGTCATCAGCATAGAGGACTATCTGAATGGTTTGTCAGATAGCAGAGAAGTTATTAATAAAGAGCAAGAACAGGAGCAGGTCCAGGATGGAGCCCTGGGGAACACCATAGTTAGTTGGACATTCAGCGGGGAAATGACCATCAAAGGTGGTTTTCCGAGATCTGCCGGAGAGGTAGCTACCAATCCAATTAATAACATTTTCCTAGAAATGCAAGCCCTTGAGGGTGTCAAGGAGAGGCCATGGTTCACAAGGTAGAACGCCTTGGTCAGGTCAACAAAAACAGACCCAGTGTACTGGCTCTTGTCGATTGCCTTGAGGATATCACTAGTGAACCTGACCAGGGTGGTTTTAGTGCTGTGTCCAGAAAATTCTAGCATAATGAGTTGCCCCCTTATTTTTAAATAAGGGTCCCCCAGGATAGGTTGTGCAACATCTTACATTGGATCAAGATGAACAAGGGAGCATAACTGTTTATGGGCCTGCAGTGACACAGCTAATGGGTTGGCTAGAAGAATATGGGGGAGATGGTTAGGAGGGACATGTAATAAAGCTGTAATGTTTAAATTCTGCAGCCAACATTGATATCTCTCAATATCCAACCATTGTGCTATATATACAAATGAAGGATCCTGCCCTGGGTCCCGATACCATTGAAAATACTTGTACTATGTACTGTTTAATAATAAAGATAGAAATGAGGAAGGTAGAGGCAACCTCGACAATTTGGGAGCAGTAAGCTTAAAATATGACCGTCGAGGCTGCTTCCCCCGCTCTATAAACTGTGTCATAATTCTCTGTAAATCTAAAAACCAGGATTGAGGTACTGTATAACCTGATTAAGCTTCATAACAGCATAAATAACCCGGGAAGAACATTCATCTTAACAATTGAAATGCATCCCCAAAGAGAAAGGGGAAGTTGGGAAAAGCAACCCTTTCTGTTTGTATAAAAAGCTATAATTTCAGCTGGCCTGTCGGTGCAGCGGCAGCACTACTGCTCATGACGCTGGTGACCTGGCTTCAGGAATGAGCCTGGGTTGCAAGGGCTAGCCGGTGGATGGAGAACTCAGCATCCCTTAGGATGTTCTCCTCCTTCAGGGAGGAAAGGCTGCCAGGTCAGATTTTATACTGCTATCTGGGTGAACACAGGTGGCAGTGCAGTTGGAGCAACATAGGGCAGGGGGGACACAGGCTGGTGCCACACAGTGTAAGTAAGCATGCATGCCCATGCACACCCAAACAACCTGTTTTCCAAGAGATGGGACCAACAAAGAAAAATGGAAATACCCCACAATGATAAATGAAGTAGCTGCCAAACCACTGATTACATTTGCATCCCTACGCATTTGGATGTCATTTTCAGAGTTATTGCCATCAAACACCACCACTACCAAATCCAGCAATTATCCAAAGCAGGTAAGGCTAAGAAATGGCTGCTTTGTGAGTCAGTGTTGTGTAGCCACCCTAGTGCAGGCAACATTTTAAAAGGGTTATTTGAAAAATTGTAGAGTAGCTGGATGCACTGCATCTGCATTGTGAATTTGTGGTTTACCACAATGGTACAGACATTGTTTGCATTTTGAAAGATGGTGTCTTTCTTAACATTCCCAGTCTGTGCATTTGTTAAATAGTCATTTAATGACTTTACATTCCAGAGAAAATAGCACATTTACCAAGCGTTGTTGGGGAGAACTACAATAATATGTGCACTTTTCAGGCATTAGGTAAAATCATACAGCATCTTAATAGAACTCCAGTAAAAAAATGGCAATTCAGCAGCTTGAGCGGCATTCGACTAAAAAGTGCAACTCTAGCAACTAAACCTGTGAAAGGTTTCTTGTTGCTAAAGGGCAGTCCAAGAATACATCGTGGAGCACAAAACTGCAGACACAGTAGAGTGGTTGGTTATGAATGTATTTGAATGTAGACTCATGAAACATCTTGCAGTGCTCTTGACTCTCTTGAAGCGGTAGGAAAGCTGGGTTTGGGGTTTGGTTTTACAATGAATCAGCAGAAAGAAGGGATTGTTTGGCAGTGAGAGGGACATTTTAAAAACAGACATATACAGTATATTGGCCCCTCAGTCTGCTACTGGAAACAGTTGCACAAAAGAGTTAATGGGCCCCCTATACCCTTTCACATGTTCCCCTATGGCATAATTCAACTCTCATGATTGGCAGGCAGCCAATATTCTGGCCTCAGTGGATAGACAAGGGGTGTATTACATAAAATACATCTTACTATCCAACACATGTGTGGTGGAAACATTTCAAAATATCCAGGAGAAATGGGGACTTCCTCCCACAGACTTCTGGAGGTATCTGCAACTGAGGGATGCAATGGAACCTATCCTCTTCCCCCTGACAAACAACAGTACACTAGCCATTCACAACTCACTAGATGGCTTAAGGTCCCCAGAGGCACAGTTGGTACCATATACTCTCAGATCAGGGACACCCTACCCAGTCAGGCCTCTTTATCAAAGCACAAGTGGGAGCTTGCATTAAAATTGGCATCTTGGACACCCAGTGGGAACAGTATTGGGCTATGGGCAAGGCCACTGTTTTTCGGTTTTTACCGGAAAATCCGGTAAAATTCCGGAATTAGGGCTGCCTAAAAACCAGTAAAAATGAAGATTTCATGGAATCTGGCAATTTCTATCAGATCAGTAAATCTATAAAAAAGTGTGTTTTTCTTTTCATTCCTTCCTGTACTATTTTCATTTGTTTTATTTAATGCTCTGTATATTAAGCCTTCTTTAATTCTGATTATTATGCACATACTAAAAGAATGATAACAGAATCCCGGTAAAATCTGGAAATTAGAGTAACAATCACCGGTAAAATTCCGGAATCTTAAGTCTTGAAAATGGAATTTAATTGTTTTAATCACCGTAAATCAGTGGCCTTGGCTATGGGCCATAAATTTCACAGAGATGCCAGGAGCAGGTTGACTCATAACAAAATAATGCACTCCTGGTACTGGACCCTGGTGATACTTGAGAAGGCTAAACTCCTAAATCAGGACAACTCCTGATGCTGCCAACAGCCAGGTGGGGACATGCACCATATACTGTGAGACTGTCCCTGAATTCATTCCATATGGAAGCATGTCTCCCAAGGAGGCAGCAAGATTCTTCAAAAGCCCATTCTTCTTTCTGCACCATTGTTACTGTTAGGTCTGAGGCCACAGGTACCTCATTTAACCCCCCATGACCTCTGATGGCTAACGCTGCTGAGCATGCAGGTCAAGCAATCATTGCTTAGCAATTGGAGAAGCCCCACCATTCCAGCCTTCAGTGAAGTCTTCACATCACTTGCAGCCATATACAAGCTGGACAGATGCTCTCAGGGATAAAAGTTTCAGTAGTGCTGGGCACCATACTTGGCATACCTTGCAACCAGTGCAGGCACAGGGTAAGTGATACACAACTCCAACAGCAGGATTAACAAGGTACCAGCTTTGGAGACAATATTGTGAGAGCAACTGCAAACCTCGGCAAGACTAGTTACAAATCAGGTGTATATAGGTTATTTTATTGTGTATGTTAGTAGGTTTTTGTGTTACTTTGTGGTGCTATTCTCTACATTTCTCTATTACAGAATGGGAGTGATGATGACACCACTGGAAGGAATGACACTCCGATGATACTGAAGCCTTGGATCTAACCTTGTTACCTCCTACATGGTCTTAGCTTAAGCATCTCAAGGCAGGTATGTAGAAATAAATATCCTAGCTCTGTAAGTATTAGCTTTGACAAACAGTCATGTTTCAGTACGGTACTGAAATCTCACACCTCTGTGTGAATGTTGTAGATCCTGCAAACAGATGTATTACTTGGTCATAGTGTCCTGTATGCTATGAAAATTTAATAAAACATTTAACTGAAAAAAAATGATCTTACAGTATTTGCAGATGACTCAAAACTGGGGGCGGTGGTGGATGGGCAGGAGGGGAGGGTGGCCCTACAGGGGGACCTGAAGGCTCTGGAAAGGTAGTCTAGAAAGTGGAAGCTGAGGTTCATTGCAGGGAAATGCAAAGTACTGCACCTGGGAGCCAGAAGCCCTGGCCAAGTGTACATGCTGGGGGGGAGGGGAGGCAACAAGTCTCAATGGCTGACAGGGACCTGGGGGTGGTGGTGGATGTCAAGATGAACAACTCTGAGACTTGTAGGAGGGCAGTGGCCAAGGCCAACAGGATGCTGGGATGCATTGCTAGGGGGATCACCTCCAGAAGGAGGGAAGTGATACTCCATCTGTATAACTGCTTGGTGAGGCCACACCTCGAGTACTGCATGCAGTTTTGGAGGCCACACTTAAAGAGGGACATTGAATTCCTGGAGAGGGTCCAGAAGAGGGCAACCAAAATGATCTGGGGCTTGGGGGACAGGACCTATGAGGAGAGGCTCGAAGAGCTAAATATGTACACATTGGAAGAGAGAAGGGATTGGGGGGACATGATAGAGGTCTTAAGGTACATGAAGGGGGTAAATAGGGGAGGAGCTGTCAGGGTGCTCGAAAGTAAGGAGCGAGGGCAACTAGAGGGCATGGGTGGAAACTGGAAGGGGGAGATTCAGGGGAGAAAGGAGGAGATGCTACTTCACTGAGAGGGTGGTGGAGCCATGGAATGCACTGCCCAGGGGGCTGGTGGAGGCAGAGATGGTGGAGGGGATCAAGAGGGAGTGGGAGAGGTACAGGGGAAGGATTCTGGAAACAAAGTCCTGTGCAGCGAGAATATCTGGGACTGGGAAGGGAGAAACCAGAGAGGGCGAGGGGGGCAGCAAGGTCAGCTCCCAGGGTGGGGGCTGACCAAATGAGCAGACACGAAAGACCATCAGGCCTATTCTGCTGGCATTTTAATATGTTAGTATGTTAGCATATGGACAGCAGTTCTCAAATGTCTCGCTGTTGAACAAGATTTTCTGAGTGTTTCACATCAAAATCCAAATGTTCTGCAGAGACAAATACATATTATCTGGTATATCTAATTCACTTTGCTGACCTCTGTTGTGACTTTAACTAGTGTCTATAACTATACTGATGCCTGTGTGTGTAACAAACTGCTTTTGTTTGGGATTCAGTGTTTCATCACAGATATACATGACACATGCAACAAATACAGCATAGGTGGTACTGAGTCTAATATATTTCAGTTAATGCTGCAATGAAAAAAACTAAACAGAAACACGGTGAGAGATAATAAAAGTTCAACATGACTTCAATAAAAACTATTAACTGTTTAAAGAAAAAATAACTTGAAAAATTATTGCCTTTTTTCTTGGGTCATGTCTATAAATCCTGAAACAACTTCATACACTGGTACGCACGGTCATATCCAATCATGAAGAAAGGGGATAAAACCTTTTATAGGTATGTTAGGGAGTGAAGAATGACCAAGGGAGGGCTACTGAGGCTTAATCAAGGGGAGGTAATGTGGGCAGAGGGTGACAGTGAAAAAGCAGGGATACTGGATGAATACTTCTACTCAGTATTCACAAAGAAGAGGAGGGGGAGGTACCTAAACCAAACAATAGAAACACTCTGGATAGTGGGGTCAATACCAGTCCATTCACAGATGAGAGTGTCCTGAAAGAACTCCTAAAACTAAAGGTGGACAAGGCAATGGGGTCTGATGGGATTCACCCCAGAATTCTGAAAGAACTAAGGGAAGAACTAGTGACTCCACTGACTACCCTTTTTAACAAATCATGGGATGATGTGGTGTGGTACCTGAAGACTGGAAAAAGGCAGATGTGATTTCCCCTTCACAAAAGTGGGAGCAAGGCAGAGGCAGGAAACTACAGACCTGTTTGTTTGACCTCAGCAGTAGGGAAAATGATGGAATCACTTCTGAAAGAAAGAATTGTTGAGTACCAACTGTAGAGGCCAACGGGGCACAGGCTCCAAGGCAGTATGGATTCACAGCAGGAAGGTCATGTTAGATGAATCTAATAGATTTCTTTGATTGGGTGACCAAAGTAGTAGACCAGGGAGGGGCTGTGGACATGGCCTACCTAAACTTTAGCAAGGCATTTGACACAGTCCCACACAAAAGATTAATAAACAAGTTAGCCAGCCTGGTAGTGGGTCCAAGGGTGGTAGCCTGGGTTAAAAGTTGGCTGAACAACAGGACACAGAGGGTAATAGTAAACAGAGTCCACTCTGAAAAAAGGGAGGTTACTAGCAGGGTACCGCAGGGTTCAGTACTGGGACCGGTCCTCTTTAATGTCTTTATAGGACTGGAAGGAAAAGTATATTTCTTTGCAGATGACACAAAGATCTGCAACATGGTTGATACACAAAGTGGGGTAGAAAGGACAAGAAGGAACTTGGCAAGGTTGGAGGAATGGTCAAATGTATGGCAGCTTAGATTCAATGCAAAGAAGTGCGAAGTAATGCACCTGGGAAACAAAAACCCAGGGGAACAGTACACAATGGGGGGAATGAGATACTAACAACACCAAAAATGGAAAGGGATCTGGGGATAGTCATATCAGATGACCTAAATCTGAGCAAGCAATGTGAGAAGGCAGTAAGGAGTGCTGGTGGGATACTGGGATGAATAGAGAGAGTCAGCACCAGTAGAAAACAAGAAGTTGTTATCCCTCTGTAAAGACAGTTGGTGAGACTCCATCTGGAGTACTGCGTGCAGTTCTGGAAACCTCATCTCTGCAAGGACATAGACAGGATGGAGGCTGTCCAGAGGAGGGCAACTAAAATGGTGCAGGGTCTGCACCAGAAGACATACAAAGAGAGACTAAAGGAGCTTAATATGTATACTCTTGAGGAAAGGAGGGAGAGTAGGACATGATAGAAACTTTCAAGATCCTCAAGGGAATCAACAAAGTCCAAGTGGGTAGCATCTTTCAGAAAAATAGATGTGCAAGAACAAGGGGTCACAATTTGAAGATAGAGTGGGGACAGCTCAGAGATAATGTGAGGAAGTATTTTTCACAGAAATGGTTGTGGATGCATGGAATGGGCTTCCTGAGGAGGTCATGGAGTCAGAAATGGTGGGAGAATACAAGAATGCATGGGACAGACATAAGGCAATTTTAGTGGGGGGTAGGAGGAAGTAAGCTGTTGGTTAAGTAGAATCTGCAGCTTATCCATTAGGTAGGGAAATGAGCAGACTGGGTGGGCCAAGTGACCTTATCTGCCATCAAATTCTATGTTTCTATGCCTACAGGTGCCATGATAGTACTGTCACAATGTACTCTGTCACAACTAATCATACTTGCATTGCCTCATGTCACTTAATGTAACTATTTAATGTCATAAAAGTCAGCAGGTGGCACCGTAAAGAAACCATGCTATGCATGTATTTGCATAAACAAGCCCTTTATGCTATGGGCTCTTTTTCTAGTAGTCAGCTAGCAAATTTCAAGAAGACAGGCAATTGCATTGTGATATCCCTCACTATTTTTGAAGGTTCTTCATCAAAATATTGAATGACACAACCAGCCACATGAGAAATTGATGCTGGGATTTTCCTGGGACTTGTAAACATTAGTGCATGTTTCATATCAAATCTAGAGTACAGAATAAACTATCACAAAACCATTTATTACTGACCAACCCAGAAGGACAATAAGCCAGTGTCTTACAGGTGCAAAATGACACACACTGTGGACGATGTTAGAAATCCACAGACTAGCAAATGTAGAGTGTAAGTGTTCACAAGTGCACTGGAGTCTGCTGGGATGCATATAATTAGAGCTGTGCAAAAATTTCAATTCCATTTGAGCAAGAATTCTGTAGAATTTACAAAATTCTGCCTAATTCAAATTCATTTGTAGGTAGAATTCTGAAATTCTAAAATTGGTATGCTAATTGCAGAATTCTTTTCCTCTGTTTTTGTAAACCTGGATTCATTGTTTACAAACCACAGAATACTGTTCTGTGAATTACCTGATCTGGGAATATTATTCCATGGTTTATATAGAAATGCTTTTTGTAATTCCTCAGAATTAAAATAAATGAAATTCCAAAAAGCATTTTAGAAGCAGAACTGCAATTCCACTTCATTCCGTCAGCAGAATTCCACATTCTGCACGGCTCCAAATGCAGTGTCTCAGTTAACTGCATGAGATAAGGGACTGACTGCTACTGAAATTACCATGTTTCCCGCAATAACTCTATTGCAGAATTCTGCAGTATTATGTAGCATCCTGGCAGTCTCCATTGCAAAAAAAGGAAGCCCTTGCTCCACTATGTAGATGTGGATAATTTATATACTATTGCTTGGTATTGACTCTTAAGTTGTTTATAAATCACAAACCACTGGAAAAATTGTGTTCCACAGGTCTATAACATGTACAGTACACAGTTATACTGATGGGTATTATTGCTATAGCCATACAATATTAAGGTAGGCACTATATGTGAACCATTGACACAAACATTGCCAATGCTCCTTTGCAGTCATTCCAAAATGCAATAGTAGAAGCAAAATAAATGATAGCATAATAATATGGGATTCATTAGAGTAAGCAGTACCCCACACAATGACAGTGTGTGCAGTTGGAATAGAATCTGAAGTAAGAAACAATTAATTGAAGTTTGGTAATGAATTCACACCAGAGTCTGACACCGCCCTTGACAGTAAATACGTGGATGTTGTCAAGCTGCAACCAGTTCTTCATAATTCTACTGTAGATACTGCAGGAAATAAAACAATATCAGTGGCAGTTAATCCCTTTTTTTATGCAGGATTCTGTGACACTGCATTGCATTCTATCATTACAGGCTCCAATATATAGAATGGCTAAAATATAAAGTAGTGTTCTAAACAAAGATCATTCCTAAGGGGTTTCATAGTAGTAATCCAGTGGAATCTGAGACTTATGCAAAAGGGCACTAAGGTATCCAGAAGATAAAACTAAGACTGATAATTTGTTCCTTCGCTTTTCCTCCTGTAGACACCATGGTTAAAAAAGTTATTTAAAATCAGGGTTTCCATTGAAACATTTTAAAAGTAACATACTAAGTTGGGATAAAACTTGTTGTGCCCAAAAATGAATAAATAATTAAGAATTGCAAGAGCTGCCATGAATGTCAGTTGGCATGCCAGCAAGCCAATCTGAATCACTGAAGGTAACCAAACTCCCTCAAACACCAGGATCATACCTTGTGTGACAAGATACTCTATCTCAAACCTGCCTTTGCCAAGCTTTTTCCCCAAATCCTTCTTTGACAACTTTACCTGTGATATCTACTCAGTCAGCTCTCGCTGAGTTTGATCCTTAAACACAAACTGTGTTTTTCAGTGTTTGCTTATCTTGGTGCCTTGGCAGCATTTGAAAACTCAAACTCTCTGGCTTACTACTCAAAGAGCAATGATTCTCCCCTTGCTTTATCATTCATCACAAATTAAAGGAAGCATAACCTGCCTACCATGCAAAGGCCCAACGTTTGAATTATACATTTTGGGTCAATTTTCACAAACAAAAACAGTTAAGCAGTCTTCAACAGAATGAACTTGTTTCCACCTAACAAAATCCATCCTTGTTGTAACTCTCTGTTCGGACAAATGTAAAAAACTACCTACAGTACCTTCTTTCATACAAAATTAAGTACACTATGTAGCAAAACTGTCACTTCAGATTTTATACACTATACTTCCACAACTTCCACCTCTGTATCCCCTATCACCCTCACATTCCTCCATCCTATCTTTATCTATAACCTCACATTGTCCTATGTATGCAGGAAGCACAGATCCAGACCCATCAACCACAGTACTATTCTTCTATGCTTTGACCCTTTCTTTTGAAGTACTTTAAAATGATTGTCAGTATTTTCATTATGCTCCAGTAGTTTTCCAGAGACTCACAAAATCACAACTGTCAACCTCCATAAGAAACCATGCTTTGCTCTCCTCTCCCTCCCCAGTTACTGCATTATTTTCAAATACCCCTTCCTAAGCCCTCATCCAATAGTTCACTCACCTGTTGCTAATATGTCTTGCTGCCACTTTTACTTTTCACTAGTATAGGTGTTTATTATTCACCTGTAACCACACTTTATTCTCTGTACCTACTATTTAACATTTATATATATATATTTGTACCAATCTATTTTCTCAAATGTTGTTCAGTTGACTTATGTAGTGTATTGCTATTCTTCCACTTTCCCCTTCCCCAAGTCGCTCCTGGAAATGAGGCTCAAATCAGTGTGCCTCTCCTGTTGCCAATTTTCAACTAACTAACTGATTAACTAAGGAGGATTCTTGGGAAGGCAGTACTTATCCAAACCTGCAGTCACCTCTTCTGAGACAATTTCCATGACTGTTTTGAATGAAGCTTCTGATCTGGCAAAACTACTGAGACTGCCCTTCTCTGTGTAATCACTGACATTTTCCTTTTCAATGACTAAGGTAATCTCTTTCTCTTCATTCTCCTCCTCAATTTTTAAGTTGCATTCAATTAAGATAAATAACACTTCTTCAATGTCATTACCAGTAATATTTTGATGCTTTATGTAAATTCCCACAATTGTTTTATTCTACCCTCATTAACAAAAATTTTTCTCATTAGGGAATATTTCACCTCAATCCAACCTACAGCACATTCTGCACTGTGGTGTTCTCCAATGTTGGGCCTTTCCTCTTCTCCATGCACCACATCACCTTGTTCTTCTCACTAATGAATGTAACCTACTGTAAGGTATGATTTCTACATATAAGATATGCAGTTCTATTTTTATATAAAAATATTATTGAAATTCATCATAGACACATGCACAAAAACAGAAGCTTAACCAGAAAAACATCTGCAAATAGCAGTACTACTGTAAATCATATACAGTGAAGCCCACTAGGATGAAGTGCAACACTGCAGAATTCTGCAGTAGAGTTACTGCAGCAAACAATGCAATTTAAATGGAAGTTAATACCTTTTGTCATGCAGTAAACCCGTGACACTGCGCTTCATCCTGGCGGGCTTCACTGTATACTGTACACCGAAGAAGGTAATCAGCATTAATTATCTTTGACACCCATGCAGGTAACAATTATAATGCAACACCAACCAGTTACGAGCCACAAGACAAGAAAAGCTCCATAGCATCAACCAATCCATGAGGGCCAATGTTCAAAATACAGTCCATCAGAAAGCTAAAATCCACAGAGAACAATTAGTTCAAGTTCAAGTTTATTAGCAGGAATAACTCCATTGAGCACCATCATTTATAAGGAGGTCCTAAACGGACTACATGGTACAAGATATATAACTGTCACAAACATGCGGTGCAATTGCAGAAATACTATTTTACAATAGGCAACATGATTGAACAAGATAGATACTAACATACTAGACGCCAGCAGAGTAGGCCTCTTGGTCTGTCAAGTCTGCTTGCACTTCAGCACCCTGATTGGGTACCATAGCCATCCATCTGGCTCCTTCCATTGATACTCCATCCCCCAGTCCTGCACCCCCAGGTAAGCCATCCTCTGCCTCACCTCTTGCCTATACCTATCCCACCCTTTCTTGTACCCTTCCACCACTGCTGCCTGTACCAGCTCCCCAGGCAGTGCATTCCACAGTTCCATCACTCTTTTGGTGAAGTACCTTCTCCTTCTTTCCCCCCTAATCCTCCCACCCTCAAACTTCCAACTGTGTCTTCTGGTAATTACACCCTCTTTCCACCAAAAGATCCCATCTTGGCTTACCTTAGTTACTCCCCTGAGGTACATGAAGACCTCAATCATGTCTCCTCTGTCCCTCCTCTCCTCCAGCGAGAACAGGTTGAGCTCCTCTAGACGTCCCTCATATGTCATATCCCCCAGGCCCCGGATCATTTTGTTCGCTCTCCTCTGAACCCTCTCCAGGAGTTGGATGTCCCTCCTTAGGTGCGGCATCCAGAACTGCACACAGTACTTCAGATGTGGTCTAACCAGGCTGTTGTACAGTGGCAAAATCACTTCCCTGTTCCTAGAGGTAATCCCACTAGTGATGCAGCCCAGTAGCTTATTTGCCTTGACCGTAGCCTTCCTGCACTGCTCTGAGTTATTCATGTGAATGTCCACCAGGACTCCCAGGTCTCTTTCCCCTGCTGTGGCCTGCAACTTATCCCCCCCAAGGTATACACATAGTTGGGTTTCTCATGTCCTAGATCTAGCATCTTGCACTTGAAGGAGTTAAATTTCAACTTCCTGGTGCAGAACTACCTGTCCAGAGTATCCAGGTCTCCTTGCAGGGCCAATCTTCCTTCCTCCCCATCCACCACTGGTCCCAGCTTACAGTCATCTGCAAAGAGACTCATTTCACACCCTATACCTTCTCTGATATCGGAGATGTAGGCTCTAAATAGGAATGGCCCCAGAACTGATCCCTGTGGGACCCCACTTATGATCTCCCTAGGAGATGAGACCTCCCTCCTGACTACTACTCACTTTGTGTGCCCAGAAAGCCAATTTCCAATCCACCTTACCATCAATGGGCCTACTCCCATCCTCCCCAGCTTCTCCAGCAGGCCATTGTGAGGGACCAAGTCAAATGCCTTGCTGAAGTCCAGGAACAGTACATCCACTGTTCTCCCCCTCTCGAGTGTTGATGTCATCCACTCACAGAATTCTACAAGGTTAGTTTGACAAGATCTACCTGGCACAAACCTATGGTGCTGGTCATCCAGGTAACCCATCTCCTCCAAGAAACCCCCCAGCCTTTCTTTAAGTATGCTCTCCATTATCTTCCACACCACCGACATCAAACTGACAGGTCTATGGTTTCCTGGCTCTTCTCTCGATCCCCCTTTATGGATGGGCACAACCTTCTCCTGCCTCCAATCCCTTGGCACCTTCCCCATCTGCAGTGACATGTTAAAGAGATATGCCAGTGGTGCAGCCAAAACATCCTCTAACTTCCACAGTACTCTGGGCTGGATAGTGTCAGGCCCTGGAGATTTGTTCTTTTTAGGGACTTGAGGGTTTCCTACACCTGACCAATAGGAATATCAGCATCAATCCCTTCCCGCTCTTCAGCAGAACCAGTCTGAAGTCTCACCCCAGGACTACCTCCCCCAGCTGCTTGTTCTACAGCAGGTACCCCAACTAGCAGATCTGCTGCCCCTACTGTGTCCTGCAACACCTGTTTTGGGTCTTCCTCACCTCCTCCCAAGTGAACACTGAGGAGAAGAACTTGTTTAGTACCACCGCATGCTCTCCTACCCCTTCCACCCCCCCCCCGCTGTTCTCAACCTACTGAGCTGGCCCTTGACTTTTCTCCTCTCCCCAATATACCTAAAGAACCCCTTTTCCCCACCCCATATCCCCTGTGCCAGCCTCTGCTCCTTCCAGGCCTTTGCCCCCCTCACCACTCGGGAGACTTGCCTGGCTGCAAGGCTATAGTTTTCCTATCCCTCTCTCCTCTTGTTTTTTTTGTACCTACTGTAGGCAGCCTTCTTCTCCCTTACCACCTCCTGGACCTCCTTGGTCCACCAACATGGTTTATGAGACCTACCATCCTTGTGCCCTACCCTTGCACAGGTCTTGGTGGCCTCCTGTAGCCCCCGCTTTATGATCTCCCACCTGTCTTCAATGTCCATGCCTGTTTTTTTCTCCTGCAAATGCCCTTTGATGATTCCCCCATGCTCTTAAAGTCTGCCCCCCAAAAATCCATTATCATCGTCCTTGAATGATAACCCCCCAGATTAAGCTGAAATCAGACTGTGTCATGGTTGCTCCAGCCAGGGGTTCTTCCACAACCAGATCCCGTACAAGATCCCCATCTGCTAAAACCACATCCAGGATATGACCCTGCCTCATTGGGTCCATTACCTGCTGATTAAGGAGCATGTCCAGGAAGCCATCCAGCAGCTTCTGCTCCCTAGTCATAGTGGATGTCATAGTTCCCCAATCGGTAGCCAGCATATTAATGTCCCCCATCAACACCACTCCTTCCCCTTCCAGTACACACTGACCCTCTATGTTAGCCAGCAGGCACTCCTCCAGGTCCTCTGCCAGCCCTGGGGGCTCTATACCACCCCCAACCTAATCCTCCCTCCCATGAGGGTTTGCAAGGTGAACCACAAGGCCCCCACACTGCCCTCTGCTTCCTCCACTCTAATAATCTCGATGCTATCCCTAATGAACATTGCCACTCCTCCCCCTCTGCTCACTATTCTATCCTTCCTAATCACAAGGTACCTAACTCAGATTAAGATCCCAGTCATGGCCAGGGGTGGCCCAAGTTTCAGTGACTGCTGCTACATCTACCCCCACCAAACCAGCATGGCCTGGAACTCAGGCATCTTATTCCCCAGGCTCCTGGCATTGATTAAAACCACCCTCCAACCCTTGTCCCCACCCCGGTTAACCATCTCTTCCCTGGATCCTTTGTACGTCCATCCACCTCCCTCTCCTAGGGCACCATCCTCCCCCCCCCCCCGTTTTGGGACTGAGGACTGGTCCTACCTGCAATATGGATGGCAAAATCAGCCCGCATTTCAACCCACCCCACCTTCATAAATTTAAACCCATCTAGCCTGAATGAAATCTGCCATCCCCACTTGAGAACTTCCTTTCTAACAGATTTAGGTGAAGCCTATCCTGGGTATACAGTCCCTTGTTTTCCCAAACTCCCCCCAGTCTCCCAACACCCCAATTCCACATGCTTCACCCCACTGCCTGAGCCAGTCATTTATCTCCCTGATCTTCTGTTTGTCCTCTGCTGTGGCCCTTGGCACTGGCAGGATTTCTGAGAAGGAGGCTGTGCAACCATTGTCATGACAGACCCTGGCCAGATCTTGGAACATTGCCTGAATTTCCAGTACACAATTTCCTTCAATATCATTTGTCCCCAGATGCATCAAGCAGTCCGGTGATCCACCACAGTCCCTCACCAGCTCATACACCATAAACTTCACCCTTTGCACAGTCAGACTGGAAATACCCACTACCTTAACTTGACTGGACTTTCCTTCTCCCAGCCCCTCCCAATGAATACCCCTGATCATGGAGTCATCCAGCAGGAGTACCTTAGTGTCCCCCTTGGGCTTGGGTTCACATTTCTTTTTGGGCTCCCCTTCAGCCCTTGTCACCTCCCCCCTTCCTGAGACCACTTCCCCTCTGTTCCCTCTGGACCCTTTACAATTGCACCCTTTGCTGCTCTACCCCTCTTGTCACAGCTCATATAACCGAGTTCCCCGGCTCCCCTCAGTTTAGCCTCCCCCCCACTCCCCACCTCCAGTCAAGCTTTCTTCTCTAACCTCCCCTTACAGCTCCCACTCACCAGACCCCAATATGGCACTCCTATCACCATCACCCCCACCTACCTCATCCCCTATCCTCTTTCCCCCTACCCTGCCCACCTCCAGTGCCCATTTACCTCTGGGCCTTTCTGTTTTATGCTCATCCCCCTTCAAAGAGCGCACCTCCCTTGACTCAATGTCACATTCTTTTTTGTCTAGTGAGCTCGCAGCCTCCACACATTCCCCCTGCTGATTATCTCCTCCTCTGCTGTGACATTTGATTTGCCCTTCCCCCTGCTAGCATGCTTATTTGGATTACTGACACCGACCCTCGTCCGATTCCCCGTATCACCCCACCCCCACCCTCCTATTCCTCCTCTGCACCGCTCACCACATCTTCTCCACCCAACTTGCTTAATGGATCAAATTAATTATAGCATGCAAAGTCAACCTCTTTTCTTTGTCCAGGTTTCCCACTATCCGCCCCTTTAGTAGGCTCCCATCACTCCCTACTATCCTGTTCCTCCCCACCTTCCAGTGATATAGACAGTTTCCTGGACTGGTTTTCTCCTGGGTAGATAATCCCTTACCTACCAGTCCCTGCTCCCTAAGTTCTCCCCTCCTGCCTGATGAAATGGATCCAGATCTTCCTCCATCACTGCCCTCCCAGACACATTTATTCCTCCCCCTAGCATCTCCAGCTTTCTTCTTACCCAGTCAATCTCCCACCTGATCTGCAAAAACTGGCTACATACTGGGCAATCCACCTCACTCCAGGCCCAATTTAGAACCATGGCTGCCCCACAGCCAGTGCACCCTCCAACCCTGCCAAAGATGCCCACCCTGGTGGGTGGGGGCCATTCCCAGAGACCCTCTCCAAACATTATTGGATGTGCCCCATTGACTGGGTCCCCTTCCCAGGTAGCCCTATCCCCAACCCTCCACAGGCAGCCATACTGGGACATGTAGCCAGTGCAATTTAAAACACAGCGTTATAGCCCCAAAACAGTTCCAAAAGAATGGACAGAGTTCCACCCCGAACAGTTCCACCTATGCAGAGATCCGCCCCACACAGATTCAAAGAGATAGTCAGAATCACAGCTGGAAAGAGGGCTCCACCAAGATACTCCCTCTCCCAGATCCTCTAACCCTGGTATAGCCACCCAGCCAATCAGTTACCTACCTCCACCCCTCCTCCTCTGAGCATTTAATAGAAGTCAGAGCTGGGGAGGTGGGTGGGACACAAAATAGCACAAATAGCACCTCGGACCTCCACCAGAAGCAGCAGCAGACTGCCAATGCAGCCTGTGTAGTCTCCCTACTCCGCTTTCTCTATGTCCCAATAGCAGCTGGGCACATCCCTTTTAAATGCCCAGCCACAAGTTTGAAAGATGGCGCCCTTGATTCTGATTGGGCTCTCACTCCGGCAGCAGCTCCACACAAGTTAAGCCCTCCATGCCACTGAACGTGACTGCCCCTGGCTCCAAATTGCAGCCCCTCAACACCGCCAATGTAGCCATTTCAGTCCCCCAGCACCTCGGACCTGCACCAGATGAAGCAGCAGCCCGCTGATGCTGCTTGCGTAGTCCCCCTGCTCCTCTGTCTCTGTATCCATGTATGTACAACAGAGACATTTTTTATCATTTATGTAATCGAGACAGTTACATTAGTCACAATAAGGCTGGTACAAGTACAAAGGAATAAGTACTAGTCTTTCTGAAGTAAGCGCCTTATCCTGAGTAATGGAAGCATTTACAACCAGAGCAGGCAAGGGAGATAGAGATGTTCAGGTAGGTGTGATGGTAGTCAAGTTGGGCATGAGAGAGAAATGAAAATAATGTGATGTGACAGAGGGGCTAGACAGAAGGATAGAAACATAGAAACATAGACTTTGATGGCAGGTAAGGACCACTTGACCCACCCAGTCTGCCCATTTCCCTACCCACTTGATAAGCTGCAGATCCTAGTTAACCAACAGCCTACTTTCTCCTACCCCCCCCACTATAATTACCTTATGTCTGTCCCATGCAATCTTGAATTATCCCACTGTTTTTGACTCCACAACGTCCTCAGAAAGGCCACACCATGCGTCCACCACCCACTGTGAAAAAATGCTTTCTCGTGTTTCCCCTGAGCTGTCTCTCCTCTATCTTCAAATTGTGCCCACTTGTTCTTGCACATCTCTTTTTCTGAAAGATGCTACCCTCTTGGACTTTGTTGATTCAATGGTACTTGAAAGTTTCTATCATGTCCCCCCCCCCTTTCCTAGAGGGTATACATATTAAGCTCCTTTAGTCTCTCTTCGTATGGTTTCTGGTGCAGACCCTGCACCATTTTAGTTGTCCTCCTCTGGACAGCCTCCATCCTGTCTATGTCTTTGCAGAGATGGGGTCTCCAGAACTGCAAATAGTACTCCAGATGGGGTCTCACCAACTGTCTGTACAGAGTAATGACAACTTCCTGTTTTCTACTAGCGATGCCTCTCCCTATGCATCCCAGTATCCCCCCAGTGCTCCTTACTGCCTTTTCACATTTCATGCCTACCTTTAGGTCATCTGATATGACTACCCCAGGTCCCTTTCCATTTTTGTTGTTTGTTCCTCCCCCCATTGTGTACTCTTCCCCTGGGTTTTTGTTTCCCAGGTACATTACTCTGCACTGAATCTAAACTGCCATACATTGACCATTCCTCCCACCTTGACAAGTCCCTTCTTATCCTTTCCATCCCCCCGTGTATCAACCATGTTGTAGATCTTTGTGTCATCTGTAAAGCAGCATACGTTTCCTTCCAGTCCCCCTGTAATGTCACTTATAATGACATTAAAGAGGACTGGCCCCAATACTGAACCCTGTGGTGCCCCACCAGTAACCCCCTTTTCTTCGGGGTGGACTCTATTTACTATTGTCCTCTGTGTCCTGTTGTTCAGTCAATTTTTAACCCAGGCTACCACCTGGGATCCACTCCCAGGCTGGCTAACTTATTTATTAATCTTTTGTGTGGGACTGTGTCAAATGCCATGCTAAAGTCTAGGTGGGCCATGTCCACAGCCCCTCCCTGGTCTACTACTTTGGTCACTCAGTCAAATAAATCTATTAGATTCATCTGACATGACCTTCCTGCTGTGAATCCATACTGCCTTGGATCCTGTGCCCTGGTGGCCTCTAGGTACTCAACAATTCTTTCTTTCAGAAGTGATTCCATCATTTTCCCTACTACTGAGATCAAACAAACAGGTCTGTAGTTTCTTGCCTCTGCCTTGCTCCCATGTTTGTGAAGGGAAATCACATCTGCCTTCCTCCAGTCCTCAGGTACCACACCATCCTCCCATGATTTGTTAAAAAGGGTAGTCAGTGGTGTCACTAGTTCTTCCCTTAGTTCTTTCAGAATTCTGGGGTGAATCCCATCAGGCCCCATTGCCTTGTCCACCTTCAGTTTTAGGAGTTCTTTCAGGACACTCTCGTCTGTGAATTGACTGGTATTAACCGCCCTATCCAGAGTGCTTCTATTGTTTGTTTTAGGTACACCACCCTCCTCTTCTTTTGTGAATACTGAACAAAAGTATTTGTTCAGTTTCTCTGCCTTTTCACTGTCACCCTCTGCTCACCCCCTTCCCTTTATTAAGCATTACTATCAATCCCATGGTCTTTCTTCACTCACTAATGTACCTATAAAAGGTTTTATACCCCTTCCTAACTGAGTTGGTTGTCTTTTCCATGGTTTGGGCCTTTGCTATTCTGACTGCCTTCCCCACTTCCTTCTACTTTAACTGATAGAGTTATATCTCCTGCTCCTTCTGTGATTCCTTTTACTTTCTGAATGCTATCGCAGTTTGGTCAGCACTTCTTCCAGTTGATGTCATCCCTGGGCCTTACACAGATACTTACCGCTGCTACCCATAAACATGGCCACTCCCTTGACTTAGTTTTTCTCCTGGGGATCAAGTCCTCTGATTTGGGGGTAGAACCAGTTGGGTGGTCTGATCATTATACCATGAGGCTTAGTTTTAGCAACCCCCTTCATAGGCCTACCCCTGTGGAGATGGTCAGGTATCACCCTTTATGAGATGTTATCTCTGAAAGCCTAGTAGTGGTACTTGACCTATCGTCCCCTCATGTGGGCTAACAATGACCCCGATGTCTTTGTGGTAGCCTATAATACAGTTATCTCGGCAGCTCTGGATGCCATTGATCCCATCTGTGTTTGCCCTTTCTCCCTTCACCCTCTGTCCCCATGGTTTGATGGGACCTGGAGGGAGATGCAGTGACTAGGTTGAAGGTTAGAGCGTTACTGGCAGAAATCCTACCTTGATGCCGACCACATTAGATTGATGGAGCATTATCAAGCCTATCAATCTGCAATCACCTGTAAAAGGCAGAGTTCCTGTCTGGGGAGATTGCGGCTGCTCAGAATTAACCAGCTCAGCTCTTTTGCACTCTGGACAGGCTGTGCAACCCAGCCTGTTTACATGTCTGAAAGTTTTTTTCGCCAAGAGAATGCAATAAACTTGCTCGATTCTTTGCAACTAACGTGGCCGACATTAGGGTGGTGCTTCAACCAGCACACTCTAAGGGTGTTTCTTTGAATCAGTGCGAGGCTGCTGCTCCCTGATTTTCCTGGAGTTTCTTTGACTGACCAGAATTCATAGATTCCATGCAGATTGTCTAGGGTGTACACCCTTTGTGCTGTAGTCTGGATCCAAGACCAACTTCCTGGATTTTGGGTTGCATCAATTCTATCGGTCCAGTCCTAGCACAGATAGTCTGGTGCTCCTTGGAAACAGCTGAGTTTCTGAGCTCCCTGAAGGAGGCGGTGGTAACACCCCTCCTGAAGAAAGCTTCTTTGGACCCAGACTGCCACACAAACTACAGACCAATCTCTAACCTTCCCTTTTTAGGGAAGGTGATTGAGAAGGTAGTGGCTGTGCAGCTGGAGAACCATTTGGCCATCCATGATAAGTATGATCCCCTCCGGTCCTGTTTTCAAAAAAGGCATAGTACTGAGACAATGCTGGTTCAGGTGCTCAATGATCTCCTGATGGCTAGGGATTGGAGAACTGCTCCATCATGGTTCTTTTGGATCTCTCATCAGCCTTTGACACTGTGGACCATGGGGTTCTACTTGAGCGTCTGAGGCTCATCTGTGGACTATCAGATGTAGTCCTCAAATGGTTTACATCCTACCTCACTGGAAGAATGCAGAGAGTGGTTTCTGGGGTTTATTCCTTGGACCCAGTTTCTCTGTCTTGTGGGGTTCCTCAGGGCTCTGTGTTGTCCCCATGTTGTTCGCAGTGTATATGCTGCCCCTCAGAGACATTGTGAGAAGATATGGGCTGAAGTTTCACTGCTATGATGATGACACCCTGCTTTACCTTTCTTTTGCACCCAATCAGGATGGAGCTTTCTTGGTCCTTAATAACTGCCTTAATGAAATCCAGGACTGGATGTACTCAAGTTGGTTGAAGTTGAACTCAGAAAAGACAGAGGTTTTAGTAGTGGATCCAGCGTGCTGGATAGGGGAGCTGGGAGCTGGTTTACCCTCCGGACTTTATCTCTGGGGTGTCTCACTCCCGACCTCTGAACAGGTGCATAACCTGGGGGTAATATTTAATGAGGGATTGATTCTGCATTCACAGGTGTCTGACATCGTCAAGTCCTCATTTTACCATCTGAGGAATATCTCCGGGATTAGGCACCTTGTTCCATCTGGTGATCTTCCTATGTTGGTCCATGCCTTTGTGTCCTTGCTTATGGACTATTGCAACTCCCTTCATCTAGGGCTTCCAGGGGTTGAAATCCACCACCTGCAGCTGGTGCAGAATGCAGCAGCCCAGCTTCTGACTGGTACCTCTCGGTCCAGTCATATTTCATCAGTGCTGCTCTGGCTGCACTGGCTGCCAGTACAGTGATGGCTCACCTTTAAAGTCAGTCTTCTGACTTTCAAAGCCTTACATGGACTTGGTCCAGACTACCTGAAGGAGCCCCTGGTTCCTTACTGCCCTGGGCGATCGCTCCACTCAGCTGGCGAGGGGTTGCTAGAGATCCTGAGGGTGTCTTTGAAATCTTCTGGGGCCTGTACATTTATGTATGTGGCCCCTACTCTCTGGAATTCTCTACCCCATCAGTTACGCGAGTGCGGGACCATGGAGGGATTTAAAAAGGCCCTGAAAATGCAGCTGTGGACCCAAGCATTTGGAGTCTGACTGTATTTATTGTATTTGTTTACCTGTGCTACTTGTTTTAATATAAGATTTGAAATGTTTAATCTGTTTTATTCTGTAAGGTGCCTTGGTTTTATGAAAGGTGTCATAAAAATAAAGTTTTATTATTATTTATTTATCTTTTTCTCCCTAACCTTCCCCACCACCTCTTTTGATAACCATAGTGATTTTTTTCCTTTGTTTTGTTTATTTGCTTCACAGTTAGAAGGCATGTGTATGGGGGTGCGTACATATCCACTTGGTAGGAAATTAATGTCATAGCCATCTGTAATGAGAAGAAGGTGAAAGGTGAAATAATTAGGAGGATAAGTAAATGTATATTGATAATTTTTGAGGATGGCATGTACAGGAGTCATACAATTTGCTGTTGACCAGGTTTTTAAAGCTGTTTAGTCATACAAGATTTTGAAGTTTGAGGGTAGCTTGTGCTTTATTCCAAGCAGCTGGAAGGGCATGGGTAATGGCCAGATGGCCAAAGCGAGTGTGGAAGTGTGGAACATCCAACAAATGAATGAGCTGCTCCACAGTGGATAGTGGCAGGTAGATCACTGAAAAACACCAGATATGTAAAAGGAGAGTTTTAGCAGAAGGGCTTTGTAGAGCCATGTGAGTGAGTGAATGAGCCATCTCATGGACAGGGAAGTCTAGCCCAAGGAGGCATATAAATCACAATGATGTGTGCGATGGTGGGAATTTGCAATTAATTGTATAGATCTATGGTAGAGTACGTTGACCGGTTGAAGCAGGGAGTCTGAGCAATGTCCATAGATTATGACAGCATAATCAAGGAGAGGGATGAACATGGTTTGTACCAATCTCAGCCTAGCTTTGGTTGAAAAACTGGATTTGTTCTTAAAAAAGAAACCAAGTCTTTGCCTTAGTTTTTTTGTGAGTGACATGATATGGGCTGAGAATATTAGGTGGTGGTCTAATTCACAGCCAAGGTATTTAAATTTGCTGACAGCTTCAAATTTGTTGCCGAGGTGAGTTTTGATGGGAGACAAAGAAGAGAGAGCTTTTGAAGCTGCAGTCAGATGGTTGGAGTGAAAGTACATGACCTTAGTTTTGTTAGCATTTAGTAGAAGTTTACACCATAAGAGATTATGTTGGAGAAGATCAAATTCAGCCTGAAGCTCTGAGCATACCTCGCTCACTGAGGGTTTGGAGGTATAGAGGACTGTGTCATCTGTGAATAGATGTATCATAACTTTGCTGACATTGGCCCCGATGAAGTTTATGTAAATCATGAACAAAACAGATCCAAGAATTGAGTCTTGTGGTACCCCCCTTGTAAGGGGGAGTGTGGAGAGTGCACCTTCCACCTTGACCTGCTGTTGTCTTCCTGACAGGTAGCAGGTGAGCCAGCTCAGCATGGAACCATTAAAGCCATGATAATTTAACATGTCAAGGAGTAAAGCATGATCAATTGTGCTGAATACTTTACCAAGATCCAGGAATACAGCCCCTGTGATCCGTTTCTTGTCCATGACAATGAGCCAGTCATTTGTAACTGAGACGGGGCAGCGGTAGTAATGTGCACTCATCTGAAGCCAGATTGGATCAGACTTACTAAGTTTGTCCTATCAAGATAATCTCTTACTTGGGTATTTACTAGCTTCTCAAGGAGTTTGGAGAGTAGGGATAGAAGAGAAATTGGGCGGTAGTTGTTCAACTCCATAGAGTCCCCTGATTTGAATAAGGGTAGCACATGTGCTATTTTCCAGATTTCTGTTACAATGCATGAGCTAACAGACAAATTGAACAGGTGCAGGATGGGAGCAGTTAGGTACCTGAACCGAGATTTAAGGAAATAAGGTCCTAACCCATCCACACTGGCACCTTTATTTACATCTAGATGAAGTAGCAGGTCTTCTACCTGTTTAAATTGGAATGGGGCAAAGGAGAAGATATTCTCAGTGGTGTAGGGAACAGTATAGGTAAGCTGGAGTTTAGGTTGACAGCTTTGGAGGAGTCGGAAGCTGGCTCTGCAGTAGAGAAATGGATATTGAAACAATTTAAGATGTCTGACTTATCAAATAGTGTTGTTCCCTGGAAGGTGATCTTGTTGGGAAGTGTGGATGACTGTTTGATGCCCTCAGCTGATTTTACTATACCCCAAAACATGCCAGGATTACCCTTGGAAGATTTGAATGCTGAGAGGTAATGGTTTGCTTTGGCAGACTTAATCAGTTTGGTACATTCATTCCGGCTAGCTTTAAATACCGCCTGGTCTGAAGGGAGTATGGTCCACCTGGCTGTGGTCCAGAGATGGTCCCTTTTGTTTAGTGCAGACTTAAGTTCAGCCATGAACCATGGACAGGAATGCTTCTAGTTTCTACATTTTTTAATTGGGGCATGCCTGTTCATGATGCCACTTAGGCTATCATTGAATAAGGAGGCCACATCATTGACATTTGAAGCCATGTAGAAGTCCATCAAGTTTATACCTCTGAGGCTGGCTAAGTAGTCAGATGGGTTGAATTTGTGGAAACTCCTTTTCCAAATAAGCCTGCTCTTTGACTTGGCTGTAAACAGACCTCTAATGCAGCTCACAGTGCAGTGATCACTGACATCATTGTGAAAGACTGCCACATGGGTGAACTTGTGGGGATTGTTGGTAAGGCTCTGGTTGAGCAATGAACCATTTGTGGAATTTTTGGGGTTAGGGTGATTAATATCAGATATTAGTTGGGTGAAGCTTGATTAGTCGCAAAAATTTCTAATTTGTTTCCTTTTGGTGTTGGTATTTAACCAATCAAGATTTAGGTCACTGAGGATGATGATTTAATTTTGTTTCGAGTCCGTCAAATTATGCAGGTAATTTAGGAGCTCCATGTCACCTGTTGATGATATGTAGTAGCCCACCACAGCTAGTGTCTCTATCGGTGAGATAATTAAGTTTAGCACCAGTGACTCAAATTCCTTAGGTATGGTAACAGCAGTGGTATCGGATGCTGTGAATTTGTTTTGGATGTAAATGGCTACACCCACACCCCTAGAATGCCTATCACTGTAATAAATGTTATGGGATGGGAGTGAAATCTCTCAGTCTGGGATTGAGCTTTTTAGCCATGTCTGTGTTAGAACAAGGATATCTGGTTCCATATGGGAAACCCAGGCTTGGACATAGTCTGTCTTTTTTAGAAGATTATACACATTTAAATGCAGATACTTCAGGCTATTTATGGCTGCAAAGTCAGAGGGCAAGGCTACCACCATTGGAGGGCCAGGATTTAATTCAACATTTCAGGCACAGATTAAAAGTAAAAAGATCAGAGTCTTGAGCCATCTGCATAATAATCTGAATTTAGTAAAGTGAGTATGCCTGCATAAGGGGTGCAAGGCATCTGTATACTGATGTTGGTGAAACAGTAAGGATACATTGTGTAGAGAAGCAGTGATGCCCAAAATGATTGAGAGCACTTGGAAGTCAGATGCCCTGCCTAGGACGTTGTGGATGTATCCCAAAGGGGATTGCTTGGGAGGAAGATTAGTGGCATTGATGCAAGGAGATGACAGTGAGTTAGCATTAACAACATTATGTCAGCTGACACAGGATCTAAGGAGGGGCATGTGGTGGAGGGTTGTGGGTGAAAGAGAGGAGTGAGCTAAAGGATCGTATAACAAGAAGGAGAGGGTGCATAGTGGACATTCTGGCAATATGAAATGGGTAACATCAAGAAAACAAACAAGTTGTGGGAGGGAGAGGAAAACAACAATTTGGGGTGTGGTTATTTATTTAGCTAGGTAATGTAGAGTAAATGGAAGGGGGGAATTTTCAGCTGACAGAGCCCTGAGGCAGTTTTTACCCTAGTTGGGAATTAAGTTAGCTGTGAAATGGGAAAAAGACAGATGAGCAGCAGAGCACTCCAAAACAAAAGCTCCCCTAGGGGGAAAATGGTATAAGGAGCTAATGGTAAAGTCAGGATTTAGTTAATTTCACCTGTCACCTGTGAGACACACAGTTAATTTCACCTGTCACCTGTGAGACACATGACCACCCTTAGCTGTATATGTAATTGTCCAGATAGGGTGGGTGGGTGAGGGAGGATGGGTACCTGGGGGTCTGAAGGCTGTAAGCTTCCAGGCTGGCTGTCGGCTTCTACAGGCTGCACTGAACTGCAATGCAGTTCAAATTAGGATTTAGAGCCTGGTCAGGGGCTGGCAAGCCTGGGGGTATGAAGGCTGTAAGCTTCCGGGCAGACTGTCAGCTTCTAGAGGCTGCACCAAACCGCAACGTGGATCATTTCAGGAGTTTGAGCCCAGTCAGGGGCTTAGAAAACATAAGGGTCTTACAAAAGTCTTTCAGGAGCCTGCAACACTTCTGAACCACAAGTAATATCCAGAACTATAAGAAAAGCACTAAAGATAGCATATAAACTATAAAGATCACCCCATCAAGCTGATCACAGTGTACCTTGATTTAATCCTACAAAAGTAAACCAAGGTCCCCACACCAAGTGAAAAACCACAGATTTCTGCTTCCTCCAAAATAGCGCCTGCTGAAAGGATACAGTTTTGGACAGCACTTTCTGCCAATTTACAAAATTAGGAATACACGTAGATTTCCAGTTCCCAGATCAGCACTCTCTTTGCTTCTAAAGCAGCATAATATAACAACAGTTTATGCCTCAAAGTAGCTTGTGGGATCAGACTTGGATCTCCCAAAATCTAAAAACCTGGGGATCAGGCAAGAAGCATATGAAGAATAGCCTCCAAATGTTGGAAAATTATTTCCCACCAGTCTCCCAGGTCCAGACAGCCCCACAAGATATGCAAAAGAGTTTCTGGTTCTTTAGAGCACCTCCCAAAATATATTAGAAGTACTCAAGGCCATTGAGACCAACCATTCCAGGGTCCAATATCATTGACAGAGAATTTTGTTTTTGTATCAGTTGTAAACATGGATCGGGAGAGGACCTATGTGCCTCCACCCAACATTGGTTTCTTGTATTGTCAGAAGATATGCAGTTCTCTATATTCTTAGAGTAGTACTTTGATGGTAAGGACCAGAAAGCTCAATCAATGGCTGAGATCCCTAATATCAGAACAGTGGACTTCAGCAGGATGAGTAAGTTAGACTGGGATAAGTTAGTCAGTGTAGACAGCATCAGAAGTGTGGAGGAGAGAAGGGGGCCATTCTCAAAGCATCCAAATTATGCATTAGGATGGTAACCAAACAAAACAGGTACAAGAGGCCAACATGGTTTCCAAAAAGGGTCGTGGAAGCAGTCAGGGCCAAAATAAAAATCCTTCACCAGGTTCATGGAAATGTAGGATGAGGAAGAGGAAGAATGGGGGAGAATGCCAAATGACAAATCAGGATGCAAAGAGGGTGATTAAGGAAGCAAAAACAGATACTGAGCTGTGTATTGTAGAGGGGGAGTCAAGAGTGGGGAAAAGCAGTTATTCAGGTACAGTGGCGTGAAAAAGTATTTGCCCCCTTCCTGATTTTCTCTATTATTGCATATTTGTCACACTGGATGTTTTCAGGTCTTTAGACAAAATATAATATTAGATAAAGGGAACCTGAGTGGACAAATAACACCTTTTTTTTTTTACTTATTTCATTTATTTAATGAAAAAAGTTAACCAACACCAACTGGCACTGTGTGAAAAAGTAATTGCCCCCTAGTTAAATCAGCCCAATTAAAGGGATAATTAGAATCAGCTGATTGAACACAGCCAGGCTTGATTACAGCCAGCCCTGCTCAATATAAACCTCACTTATTTTGGCCCTTACCATCAGAGTCACATTGCCAGCACAAAGATTAAACAAGCACATTATGCCATGATCAAAGGAAGTTCCTGAAAAGATCAGAAAAACATTTTGTTGCCCTCTATCAGTCTGGAAAGGGTTACAAAGCTATTTCAAAGGCTCTGGGACTCCATCAAACCACAGTGAGACCATAATCTCCAAATGGAGAACACTTGGAACAGTAGTGACCCTTCCCAGGAGTGGGCGGCCTGCCAAAATTACTCCAAGGCGCAGTGTAAAATCATCCAAGAAGTCTCAAAGGATCCTAAAACAACATCCAAGAACTGCAGGCCTCTTGCCTCAGCTAAGGTCAGTGTCATGACTCCACAATCAGAAAGAGACTGGACAAAAATGGGCTTCATGTGAGAGTAGCAAGGCGAAACCACTGCTAACAAGAAGAACATAAATGCCCGTCTCTCATTTGCCAAGAAGCACCTGGATGATCCACAAGCCTTTTGAGAAATGTTCTATGGACAGATGAGTCCAAAGTGGAACTTTTGAACAACATGGATCCCATAATGTCTCGCGTAAAGCAAACACAGCATTCCACAGTAAGAACACCATACCAACAGTCAAACATGGTGGTGGTAGTGTGATGGTGTGGGGATGCTTTGCTGCCTAAGGACCTGGATGACTTGTCATAATTAAAGGAACCATGAATTCTGCTCTGTACAGAAAATTCTTAAGGAGAATGTCAGTCATCCTTCCATCAGCTGAAGCTGAAGCGTAGTTGGGTCATGCAGCAAGACAATGATCCAAAACACAAAAGCAAGTCCACATCAGAATGGCTAAAAGAAGTAAAATTAAAGTTTTAGAGTGGCCTAGTCAAAGTCCAGACTTAAACCCAATAGAGATGCTGTAGGACCTGAACCAGCAGTTCATGCTCTAAAACCTACCAAATGTTACTGAATTAAAGCAGTTCTGCATGAGGAAGAGTGGGTTAAAATTCCTCCACAGCGATGTGAAAGACTGATATTGAATTATAGAAGTGTTTGGTTGCAGTCATTGCAGCTAAATGTAGGCGTAACCAGTTATTAAGTGTAAGGGGCAATTACTTTTCACACAGTGCCAATTGGTGTTGGTTAACTTTTTTTCATTAAATAAGTGAAATAAAAAAAAAAAACAAGTGTTATTTGTTCACTCAGGTTCCCTTTATCTAATATTACATTCTGTCTAAAGACCTGAAAACATCCAGTGTGACAAATATGCAATAATAGAGAAAATCAGGAAGGGGGCAAATACTTTTTCACGCCACTGTATATAAGGAAAAAAGAATGAAAGCAGGAATTGTTAGGTAATCTGAGGGATGTATGGTAATGGAGAAGGATGTGCAAAAGGCAGCCATCCTTAATTATTACTTTTACTCTGTCTTTACAAGGGAAGACTTCAGATCCCTACCAGAGACTGGCATCAAGGCAGTCATAAAGTGGGTCCTGGAGAAGAGACAGTCATTATTTACCAGCATAAGGGTCCAGAATGGGCTAGTGGCCCTAAAGCTAGAAAAGGCCCTAGGTCTTGATGGGATACATCTGTAGTTCCACTGAATAAGTGGGGATAAGGAGCAAGTGGGAGGAACTACAGACCTGTCAGTCTTACCTCTGTTGTGGGTAAACTGATAGAGTCACTGGTTAAAGAGGACCTGGTGGACTACCTGGGGAGCAAAGGACTCAATGACGGTGAAAAACATGGGTTCTGGACATGGTGGTCTTGTTAGATTAAACTGATAGTTGTTTTTGATTATTTTTGACTGGTGATGAGGGTATTGGATAGGAGCCATGCCATGGATTCACTGTACTTTGATTTCAGCAAGGCTTTCAGCTCACTGCCTCACAGAAAATTGCTGAAGGAGATGGAAGATATGGGTTCAGTGAGGAACATAATAAGATTGGTTGGATTTTGGTTAAAGGGGACACAAGCAGAGGGTTGTGGTTCATTTTGCAGATCAGAAGAGAGGTTGAACATGAGTGGGGTGTCACAGGGATCTGTCCTGAGATCTGTCCTCTTCAATATTTTCATTAGTGTAATTGAAGAAGGCTCCTGGGAAAGTTGTAGAGGGCAGATATTGTAACAGCAAGGGAATTAAGGAAATGCAGAGTGACCAGCGAAGGCTAGAGAGGTTGTCTGAGGTTTGGTGATTGAAATTCAATGTCAAAAAGTGGAAGGTGATGCACCTAGTGAAGGAGAATCCCAGGACAGAGTACTGGGTTGGAGAGATAAAGCTGAAAACTACAGCTGAAAAGGGGACCTAGGAGTTATCATTAGTGATGCCCTTAAACAATCAAGCCAATACAAAAAGGCCTTTACTACAGCAGATAGAATGTTCTGCTTTATTGTAATTGGTACTAACAGTAGAAGAAAAGAGCTATTATTTAATTCTTTATAGATAGTTGGTGAGGTCACACCTGGAGTACTGTGCCCAGTTCTGGAGTCCTCACCTCAGGAAAGATAAGGGCAGTCTAGAAACAAAGCTTGTGCTAGAAGTAGGGAAATCTTGGACTCCCTGCAGGGGGCATTCCTCAGGCAACTAGTCAATGAACCCACTCATGATGGGGCAATACTGGACCTGGTCTTCATCAACAGGGACAGTGTTGCAGACATCAAGATGGGAGGTGGTTCAATATAAGGATGGCTGTGGAACTGTACGACACAAAGGCATAGGGTCCTGTACTTCAGAAGGGCATATTTTAAAAGATGGGTGAATGCTTCAGGAATGACCTGCCAGGGGGGGAACGAACTGGGTAGGATGGAGGAGCACTGGGGGAAACTAAAAAGGACCATAGTGAAGTCAACAAACCTCTGTGTTAAGCAAGATAGCAAAAGAAAGAGGAAAAAGAGACCTGTATGATTCTTGAAAAGGTGACGGAAAAGGTAAAAGCTAAGAGGGTAGCATTCAGAAGTTACAAGGAGACACTGAAGGAGGAATATACGGAGGTGTATTAGGTGAAACAAAGGGAAACAGCGAGAGCAGTAAGGAGCACAAAGGTGCAAACTGAAGACAGAATTGCCAAGGAAGTAACAAAAGGGGCAAATATATTTTTTTAGAAAAGTAAGTGAAGAAAGGGAGACCATGGGTGGAATTGTAAGGTTGAGAAGGGAGGGGGTGACTGTGCAGAGGAGTACCAGGAAAAGGCAGACATACTGAAGAAGTACTTCTGTTCAGTGTTCCCAGAGGAAAGAGACAGGGAGGGGTTTCAAAAATGTAACAGGAACACTGGAGTGAGTGAGGTGGACACTAATCATTTTGGAGGACAGAGTTCTCAAATGGCTCCAAATCTGAAAGTGGACAAAGCAAAGGGGCCGGGTGGGGTACACTCAAGGGTACTAGGGAAAGACAAAGGGGAAATTGTTTAACCAGGAAATGCACACTAAGCTGGAGTCTGTTTCCAGGTGTAATCTGGAAGCACAACAAAGTTAAGTGACTTGCTCATGGTCACACAATATGCAAGTGGGGGCTGATGGGATTCAAACACATGTCTCCAGTTTTGCAGCTCAGTGCCCATAACTACTAGGCTATACTGCTTCATTGAGGGAGCGCGGGGGTGGGTACTGGCTGCACCTCTGATGGCCCCATTAAACAGCTCATTGGAAACATGATTGGTCACAGAGGACTGGAGGAGGGCAGATGATGTAGTCCCACTTTACAAATGTGGTAGCAAGGAAAAGGCTTGCAATTATAGGCCAGTCAGTCTGACTTCAGCGGTGGGAAAGTTAATGGAATCACTGCTGAAAAAAGGATTGTGGAAAATCTTAAATTAAATGGGTTACAAGATCCGAGGCAGCATGAATTCATGAGAAGGAGGTCATGTCAAACAAATATGATAGAGTTCTTTGACTGGGTGATCAAAAAACTAGATCAGGGTTGAGCAGTGGACATAGCCTACCTAGATTTCAGTAAGGTGTTCAACACTGTTCCGCACAGGAGACTAGTAAGCAAACTGGGTAGCTTTGGAGTTTGTATTAAGGTGGTAAATTGGGTAAGAAATTTGTTAGGGGTTGGGGCGGAGGGTGGTGGTATAGGGAGTTCACTTGGAAGTAGGGAGGTTGACCAGTGGGGTGCCTCATGAATCAGTGCTGGGACCAGTCGTCTTTAATTTCTTTGTAAGTGATATTGTATTGGAGCTGGATGGGAAGGTCTGCCTCTTTGTGGATGGCACCAAGCTCTGCAATATGGTGGTTACTCCAGATGGGGTGAATAGGATAAGCAGCGACCTGAGAAAACTCAAGAAGTGATCAAGTGTATGGCAGCTGGGTTTCAATGCAGAAAAGCACAAAAAAATCCACTTGAAGCACAGAAAATTGGGGGGGGGGGTTACTGATGACCACCAAGCAAGAAAGAGACCTGGAGGTGATGATATTGGATGATCTAAAGATGGTCAGGCAGTGCAACAAGCCAGCTGGGAGGACGAGTAGAATGTTGGAGTGCACAGGGAAGGGTATCACCAACAAAAAGAGGGAAGTGGTGTTGAATCTGTATAAATCACTGGTAAGACCCTACCTATAGTACTATGCCCAGTTCTGGGGACCACATTTCAGAAAGAACATATACAGAGTGGAAGGAGTCCTGAGGAGGGCAAAAAAATGATGCAGGGTCTGTATCAGAAGCCCTACAAGGAGAAATTAAAGAACCTAAATATGTACACCCTGGAAGAGAAGCAAAAGAGAGGGGATATGATAGAGACCTTTAAATGCATCACAAGGGTAAACACGGTGCAAGTGAGAAGTATTTTACAGAAAAAAGGTGCTCAAGGACAAGGGAATGTGACTAAAAGCTGGGGGGGGGTAGATTCAGGGGAGTTGTGAGGAAGTACTTTTTCACATAACAAGTTGTGCATTCCTGGAACAGTTTTCCAGCAGGGGTGCTGGGGGGTTAAAACTGTGGTGGAGTTCAAGAATGCATGGAATAGGCATAAGGGGGTATCCAGTCAAAACCACGCCGTATAAATGCGTGGCTGAAAACCACGCAGGCAAAACAGCATGTGTGGGTTTGGAGTTTTTTTATATATATATATTTACTGAGATTTTTCCACCACACCCATTTTTCTGGTGTCTGTGCAGTGCTGTTTTTCACCATGCGTTTATACTGGTATGCTTTTGACCTAGACCGGCATAAGGGGATCTTAAGGAAAGGGAAGGGGGTGAATGGACTGGAGATTAAGTAGGATCTGCAGTGATACTATATGCAGGGAAAAATGGCTAGACTAGGTAGGTCAAGTGGTCTTTATCTGTCAAAAAATTCTATGATTCTAAGTTTCTCCGACACAGTGCAACAAAGGGTGACCAGGATGATTCAGGGCCAGCAGTACAGGTTTGCAATCATTGGCTTAAGACAGTGAACATATGCTCACTGGAGATGACATGGGAGAGGGGTGATATGATAGAAACCTTCAAATAACTGAATGGAATAAACAATGTGAACAGTGAGGAACTATTTGGCATGAGTAACAGTTTAAGTACATAGGGACATGAGTGGAAACTAATGGAAGGGAGGTACAAGAGGGATATAAGAAAGTGTTATTTTACAGAAAGGGTGATGAAACCATGGAACAGTCTCCCAGCCAAAGTGGTGGGCGCTAAAACCATAAAAATGTTTTAAGCACAGCTGGGACAGAGTGAAGAGTATAGTGGTCCCTCAGGGCAGTAGCAGAAGGGAAGAAAACAGGGGGGTGGATAGTTAGAGCTTGTACCCTGTATGGACAATAGGCCGACTGGATGGACCATTGGTCTTTTTCTGCCCTCATTGTCTATGTTTTTTGTTAACATTCTCTTACTTTCCTTCAGCTTCATTTTTGCAGATCTGACATACTTCTCAGGAGAACAAGTAAGTATTCTGTACAGCTCTGTAGCTGCCGTTAACTAATTGCCAGCAAGCTTAGGATAATGGGAGTCACTACTAGTCTGTTTACATTTTGTATCATGTAAATCATCCTACCAGCTCTGCAACATTACACGCATCAGTTTGTTTGCCACCCCCTTTGTTGAAATCAAAGTATGCCTTTCTCTTCTTCTATCTAGATAACAGCAACTGACGCCAACATGGACAAACAAAGACATGGATCTAAAGTTTAAAATACAGTATGTTATATGAAAATCTGTTCCTCCTGTTTTTTACTTGAACCAAAAATGTGAATGAAATGTAATACATGAATATGTACTGTATAAGTGTATTTATATGTATAGATACAAATATCTGTTTCAGATTCTGCTTTATTATAAAACATCAAGTCAGGGAGTGTAGCCTAGATGTTAAAGCAGCAGGCTATGAACCTGAGGGAGACCCAATAGTCCTGGGATTGAAACCTGCATACTACTGTATGTGATCCTTTGCAAGTTACTTAACCTATTTGTTCATCCAGGTTGCACCTGGGAACAAACTCTGCTCAACATGCATTTGCAAGTCAAATATTCTAAAACACCAAATATAATATCAAGGGCAAGACTAAGTTATAGATATCATAAGAACATCACAGGCTCATGTCCTAGTTCTTGTAAATTACTACAGTATATAAAGTAAGTGTGGTGGTTATTTAATGGACTACAACAGCAGCAAAAACTATCTCATGCTGCTGTCAGCCTTTCACACCACGTGGATTACCATTCCCCATCATCAGTGGCAATATGACACAAATCAGTTCAATTGTGCAAAATATTATTTGTGGAACATGGAAAATGGATTACAACACAGAACAGCATCATCACGATAACCTAAAGCAAATTGTGAGGCAGCATGCCAAAACACAACATTGTTAAATTTAATCATAATATCACTAACTTAAGGACCAACAACTGATGTTGAAGGAGGTAAGGACACTAAAATTGGGAAGTCTCCCGATACAGACTGTATGCTCTCATAAACATTAAAGGAGATCTTTAAGAAAATAGATTAACTACAAGTCTTCACTGTTTAGCAGAGATGGGAACTGGCTAAAAAAAAACTAGAGAGTGGTTGAGATTACACTTTTGTTTGATGGGGGGGTAAACTAGATAGCTGTAGAATAGGGATGGGCTACCCATTGGGTAGCTGGATTGGGTAGGTCAGATATTGGTGATTTTTTGCCAGGTAGGGTAGTTCAGATAAATTACTGTCCTACCCAACATAACAGTGTATTTCATGGGTCACGTAGTTTTGACATGGGTAATTAAAAAAAAAACAGGCATTACAGGCAGCCTGTGGGGTCCTGGAACTCTTCTGAGAATGGAAACAGGCATGAAAGGGCAGAATGTTGTCTCCTCACAGTGGAAAGGAGCACATAAACTCTGAGCTGACAATCTAATTGGTCAGTGATGGTGTCTGTGTTCCATGTCTGCTGTGAGTGTGCAGATAGCAGCAGAGTGTGGAGAGAGAGAGAGGGAGGAATTAGCACTCGCTCTCCATGTTTTCTCCTAAATCATGACAAAAAGAAAAGTTAAATTAAAAGAGAAAAAAAAGTCCAGAAAGGATCAAGGGGTTGGGGACTGAAGGGCGAATCAGGGGATCATCCAGTGCGGTGCTCGGGAGAGAAGGATAAGAGGAGAAACAAAAGGCACTCACTGGCAGCTGTTTTCAATCAATCAATCAATCAAAATCTTTATTTTGCTAGGTGAAACATCATTGAGACAAGCTCATTTCCAAGAAGGACCTGGGGCAGTATAATGAAAGCCATATAAGCTGTATTACACACAGTCTGTTAGGCGCCTTGAGCCCCATCTGTGACATAGATACTCTTTGTCTCTATGCAGCATAATGAAGGAAATTTTGGTTGTATTACACACTGTCTATTAGGTGCCCTGAGCCATGTCTGTGTGACATTAGCTACATTGTGTGTGCATTTCTCTGCAGCATAGAGAAAGCCATTTAGCCTGTATTATACATTGTCTGTTAGGTACCCTGGGTCCTGGCTGTGACATAGGTACTCTGTGTATCCCTGTAGTATAGTGAAAGCCATTTATGCTATATTGCACTGTCTGTTAGACTGTTAGGAGCTCTGAGCTCTGTCATAGCTACACTGTGTGTGATGTCTTTCTGCAGTATAGTGAAAGCCATTTAGGCTTTATTACACTTTCCATTAGGTGCCCCAAGCCATGTGATAGCTACACTGTGTGTGACATCTCTATGCAGCATAGCAAAAGCCATTTAAGCTGTATTACACTGTCTGTTAGGTGCCACAAGCCCTGTCTGTGTGACATTAGCTACATTGTGTGTGTGTCTCTCTGCAGCATAGTGAACACCATTTAGACTGCATTACACACTATAAGGTGCCCCAAGCCCTGCCTGTGAAATAACTACTCTGTGTCTATCTGCAGTATAGTGAAAGCCATTGAAGCTGTATTACACTGTGTGTTAGCCTGTTAGGTGCTCTGAACCCTGTCATAGCTATACTGTGTGTGACATCTCTCCGCAGCATAGCAAAGGTCATTTGGGCTGTATTACACTGTCTGTTAGGTGCCCCAAGCCCTGTCTGTGTGACATTAGCTACACTCTGTGTGTGTCTCTCTGCAGCATAGTGAAGACATTTAGCCTGTATTACACACTGCCTGTTAGGTGCCCCAAGCCCTGTCTATGACATAGCTACTCTGTGTCTCTTTGCAGTATAAGGAAAGCCATTTATGCTGTATTAAATTGTCTGTTAGCCTGTTAGGCGCCCTGAGCCCTGTCTTAGCTATGTTGTGTGTGAGGTCTCCCTGTAGAATAGTGAAAGCCATTTAAACTGCATTACACTGTCTGTTAGCCTGTTAGGTGCCCCCATCCCTGTCATAGCTACACTGTGTGTGATAACTCTCTGCAGCATAGCAAAAGCCATTTAACCTGTATTACACTGTATGTTAGGTGCCTCTAGCCCTGTCATAGCTGCACTGTATGTGACATCTCTCTGCAGCATAGTGAAAGTCATTTAACCTGTACTGTTAGGTGCCCCGAGCCCTGTCTGTGAAGTCTCTCTGCAGCATAGTGAAAGCTCTTTAGACTTTATTACACTTTCTATTAGGTGCTCTGAACAATGTGATAGCAATGCTGTTTGTGACATCTCTCTGCAGCATAGCAAAGCCATTTACAGTAGGCTGTATTACACTGTCTGTTAGGTGCCACGAGCCCTGTCTGTGTGACATTAGCTTTACTATGTGTGTGTACCTCTCTGCAGTACAGTGAAAGCCATTTAGACTGTATTACACATTATTAGGTGCCCCAAGTTCTGTCTGTGAAATATGCTACTCTGTATCTATGTGCAATATAGTGAAACCCATTTATGCTGTATTGCACTGTCTGGTAGCCTGTTAGGTGCCCCGAGCCCTGTCTTAGCGACACTGTGCATAAGCTCTCTCTGTAGAATAGCAAAAGCCATTTAACCTGTATTATACTGAATGTTAGGTCTGTTAGCCTTTTAGGTGCCCCAAGCCCTGTCTTAGCTATGCTGTGTGTGATGTCTCTCTGTAGAATAGTGAAAGCCATTTAGGTTGCATTACACTGACTGTTAGCCTGTTAGGTGCCCTGAGCCCTGTCTGTGACATAGCTACTCTGTGTCTCTTTGCTGTATAGTGAAAGCCATTTAGGCTGCATTACACTGTCTGGTAGCCTGTTTGGTGCCCCGAGCCCTGTCTTAGTGACACTGTGCATAAGCTCTCTCTGTAGAATAGCAGTGTCAGTGGCTCAGTAGGTAGCACACTCGCCTCTGAGGCCGGGAGATCAGAGGGCTATGGGTTCAGTTCCCACATCTGGCACTTGGGTTAATATCCCAGTACTGACACTGTAATGCAGCATGAGAGGGGTGCTGCATTTCTGAGGTGCCGTCTTTCGGATGAGACATTAAACCGAGGTCCCATCTGCCTGGATTGGTGGTAGTTCAGGTGGATGTTAAAGATCCCATGGCACTTATCGAAAAGAGTAGGGGAATTTCCCCGGTGTCCTGGCCAAATTTCCCTCATTCACTAAAAATACCACCAACAGCTTAATCTGGTTCAAGGTCAGTTGGCATTCATCTGTATCCCCCTCCCCTGGGTCGTGCCTGAAAATAGGCAGGATTTGTCTAGTGCACTTACCCGGTCAACAAAAGCTAAATAAATAAAAATAAAGAATAGCAAAAGTCATTTAACCTGTATTATACTGTATGTTAGGTGCCATTGATCCCTGTCATAGCTAGACTGTGTGTGACATCTCTCTGTAGTATAGTGAAAGTCATTTACCCTGTATTGTTAGGTGCCCCGAGCCCTGCCTGTGATGTAGCTACTCTGTGTCTCTCTGCAGTATAGAGAAAGCCATTTAGGCTGTAGTACACAGTCTGTTAGCCTGTTAGGTGCCCCAAGCCCTGCCATTACTACATTGTGTGTGAAGTCTCTCTGCAGCATAACAAAAGCCATTTAGACTGTATTACACTATCTGTTAGGTGCCCAGAGCCCTGTCTGTGACATTAGCTACACTGTGAGTGTGTCTGTCTCCAGCATAGTACCAATGTGACATAAGGACTTTGTTTCTCTCTGCAGTATAGTGAAAGCCATAATGGGCTATATTAGACTGTCTGTTAGCCTGTTAGGTGCCCTGAGCCCTGTCATAACTACATTGAGTGTGATGTCTCTCTGCAGCAAAGCAACAGCCATTTAGGCTGTATTAGGCCTCCTCCCTGATTTCATTAGTGACCACCACCTAATCTACTTGGTCTGCAAAATCCACAGAGTTAAATCCCCTCCCAAATTTATATTCCAATGGTCATATAAATCCCTAAACCTCTCCCCCCCCTCCTGAAAGATCTATCTCACTCTAATTGGGATCCGAGCTTAAGCTGCTCTAACATGGACTCTGCCCTTATGCACTTCCGGAATACCTTCCTTACCGCCTGGGACAAACACGCCCCCCAGTGCCGGGCTAAAGTCCGTGGGTCTCACCTACCCTGGATATCCCCTGAGCTGATAGTTTGCCAACAAGCCCCTGACAAGGCCTGGTGAAATTACAAATCCACGCTCCTCCCAGGTGACAATATCACCTACCGCATGCTCCGCAACAAGTGCACAAAGGCCATCTGCTTAACTAAGGCTGAATATTTTAACAACACCCTAAATACAAATCTTGGGAGACCTTCTAAATTCTGGAAAGTCATTAACTCCCTTTTCTCCCCCCCAAAACAGCAAATCCTCCACCTCTCCTCCTCGCCCAAGGGACTCTGCTCTCCGACCCCCTGAAGGTAGCCTCTGAGTTTAATTCCTATTTCACTACTTGCGCCATGGCCCTCCTAAATTCTATACCTCCTGTAACCACACCCACTCCTCAGACAGCTGTCCCCCTACCACCTAGTCGTAACCCCTTTTCCTTCAGGCACATCTCCCCCATTGAAACCCTAGTTGCCCTTTGCTCCCTGAACCCCTCCAAAGACAAATCCCCCGATGGTCTCAATAACAAACTCCTCTTCCTATCTGCCCCCGCCACTGCTATTCCCCTCGTGGCCCTACTAAATTTTTCATTCATCACCGAGTCACTCCCCTCTGAATGGAAGCATGCCCCCGTCCTACCACTACCAAAAGGTGGTGATCCTACCTCCACAACTAACTACTGTCCCATCTCCCTTCTCCCCGCCCTCGCCAAAATCCAGGAACACCTAGTACTATCCCAACTCTCCCACTTTCTCTCAGAAACGAACTTCTTCACTCCATTTCAGTCCGGTTTCAGAAAAAAACACTCTACCACCACCTCCCTACTAAGACTCATGGACTCCATCCTCACTGGGATGGACAAAGGGCTAATCACTGCCGCTATTTTCATTGACCTAGCAAAAGCTCTTGACACGGTATCCCACTCTCTCCTATTATCCTGCCTATCAGGGGCTGGGTTAGCAGCATCCGCCATAAACTGGTTCAGTGCCTACCTACAAAATAGAACCCAATCCACTAAAATAGCTGACTACACCTCCCCCCCGCTCCCTATCACCACCAGCATTCCCCAGGGCTCAGTTCTTGGCCCCATCCTCTTCTCCATCCTTCTAAATGATCTGCCTAACTCTTGCTCCACTACCACAATCCACATGTATGCTGATGACATGGTCCTCTATACCTCCGGCCGTACCCACGAAGAAGTCACCTCTAAACTTCAGACTGATTTCAACAAAATACAACACTGGTTCAACTCCAACCAACTTTCCCTAAATGCCAAGAAAACTGTCTCTATGTCTTTCGGCACTAGACAGCGTTTATCCAGACTCGTATCCCCTCTAATCTTCCGTACCCTAAATAACACCATCCTTGATGAAGTGCCCTCTTTCAGGTATCTAGGGATTTGGCTTGATCGCCACCTCTCCTTTTCCACACACGTGGATGCCATCATATCAAAACTGCACCCAAAACTTGGTGCCCTCTATAGAAACCGCACTAGTCTCCCGCTACCTGTCAGACGCGAATTAGTCCAGAAAATGATTCTACCTTCCTTCGACTACTGCGATGTCATTTACAGCTCCGCCTCTAAGTCCACCTTAGCCAGACTGGACCCCCTCTTTAACGCTTTCTGCCATTTTTCCCTTGATGCCCCCCCGGCTCCCATCACTGCGTGCTCTACCATTCCCTGGCCCTGCCATCCCTGAATAACCGGCGCCTACTTCACATTGTTAAATTCGCTTCCAACTTCTGGATCGGTTCCTCCCTCCCTCCCTACCTTGTATCCCCCTATCTTTCCCATCTACCCCCACCCTCGTCCTCAGGTCTACTGACTCTAGGCTATTAGTCATCCCTCACCGAAGGACCACCGAAGGCCAGTCGGCTTTCTCTTACCTCTTCCCTAAACTCTGGAATGGCCTGCCGACCCAGATCCGCCATTCTTCATCCAAACACACCCTATCCTCTGCCCTCACTAACTTCCTTGCACCAAATTGTAACTGCCCCTGACCTCCATCCCACTGATGGATTCTCTTCCCCCGTCCCCCCTTTGCGCCTGACCAGCGGCTCAGCCTTTGCTTTATTGTCTGGCTTATACACTGGCCTAAACCATATGCACTTACACTCTTATTCACTTCTAATATCTCCCTTCCCTTCCTCCTCCTTCCTAAATAACCTATGCTCTTCAGTCTTACTCACTGCTACTATCTCCCTTCTCCTTCCCCCATCATTTCACCTAAAGCACTCCCCCTACTCACCTAGTATTTACTAGTCCACCCCTCCTTTACCCCCTATCTTCGCTCTCCAATTCCCACTGCCAACTTGGTGCATCTTGCTTCAGCTCAAGTTCTGTTACTGGCACTTATGTAATCATGTATTGCCCTTGATGTGTACCAATGTTATGTATACCACTGTCCTTGATGATCATGTTTTGTACTGTTCTCCTTATGTAACAAGTTCAAATATAATCCCACCAAACTATGTTCGTTATCTGTATTGCTCTGCTCCTAATTTCAACTGTAGTATGTATACCTTCCTCCATTGTAACCCATCCCCCCAGGTCGCACCGTGAGATGAGCATCTTTTTGCTCAGTGTGCCTTTCCTGGTGAAACATTTTCAGTAAACAATAAATAAATATTACATGGTCTGTTCGGTGCCCCAAGCTCTGTCTGTGTGATATTAGCTACACTGTGGGTGTGTTTCTCTGCAGCATAGTGAAAGCCATTTAGTCTGCATTACACACTGTCTGTTAGGTGCCCCGAGCCCTGTCTGTGACATATCTACTCTGTGTCTTTTTGCTGTATAGTGAAAGCCATTTAGGCTGTATGACACTGTCTGTTAGGCTGTTAGATGCCATGATCCCTGTCTTGGCTAAGCAGTGTTTGAGGTCTCTCTGTAGAATAGCGAAAACCATTTAGACTGCATTACACTGTCTGTTAGCCTGTTAGGCTCCCGGAGTTCTGTCATAACTACACTGGGTGAGGCCTCTCTGCAGAATAGAGAAAGCCATTTAACCTGTATTACACTGTATGTTAGATACCCCAAGCCTTGTCATAGCTACACTATGTGTGACATCTTTCTGCAGCATAACAAAAGACATTTAGGCTGCATTACAATACCTGTTAGGTGCTCCGAGCCCTGTCTGTGTGACATTAGCTAATCTGTTAGTGTGTCTCACTCCAGCATAGTACCAATGTGACATACAGATGTGACAGCCAGGATGCAATGCAGAAATGCTGCAGAATAGCACAGAATGCTGCAGTTTACTGCAGGGGCCATTGTAAGTCAATGGCAATTAAGCCCTTTTGTCATGCAGGATTTTGTGACATGTCATTTCTGTAAGTTACTGTGTTTCATCATGGTCGACTCCACTGTATGTACTCTGTGTCTCTGTGCAGTATAGTGAAAGCCATATAGGCTGTATTACACTGTCTGTTAGCCTGTTAGGTAACATATGCCCTTTCTTAGCTACACTGTGTGTGATGTCTCTCTGCAGCATAGCCTAAGCCATTTAAGCTGTATTACACAGTCTGTTAGGTGCCCTGAGCCCTGTCGGGTATTACTGTCTGTGACATAGTCAGCTGTATTGTCTGTCTCTGCAACAATTACTGAAACAATATCCATTCCTTTCATGGCTGTGTCTACTATGTCTCATATTTCCCAGTCTAAGTCTACTAAAAGGAAACATGGTGTCGCTCCACTTGCAACTGAAAATGATGTGGACCATATGATTCCTAGCACTAAGAACATAGCAACAACAATAAAAACATTAATAGGACTGGTACTAAATGTCCTCTTGAACCAAAAAAAAACATGTTAGCAATGAAATGATAGTAGAGTTTTGGAAATAACTGATTGGAGTAACTTATAGAGGTACCAAACATTTTGTCACATGTGCCAGGATATGTCCAGCTGCTGAAGCAGCATACAAGGACAGGGAAGCATCCCCTCAAATATAAGCTCAGATGCTGAGGCAGTGAATGCTGATAAAGATGGTGGTGAGAGTGGGGACTGGGAATGGGTTAGTCCAGGCTATGTCTAGCCTGTTGATGGCAGCACTTTCAGTTCTTCTGAATCTTGTGGAGATGAAGTCTGTAGTTTTGATGAGGGGGTAAGAGAGGATGCAGTTGTAAGGCATGATATGCAAGTGCAGAACAAAAGATCATATGCTAAAGATAAGAATAAGAAGATGAGCATGAATGAAAACAATTCATCTCAACAAGGAAATGACAGTGTAGGGTTTTCTCCAGGCCCCTTGACAATGCAAGAAATAGTGTCTGGCACCATAGTACAAAACACAAAAGATTTAGTGAGGAATTTATTTTATATTGTCCCTGCAAATGACTCTCGAGTTGTATGCAGTATGTGCAAAAGGAATGTCAGTCATGGTGGCAAAGCAAGAAAATCTGGAACATCAGTAACGCTTCAACATGCAAAATCAAAACACTCAATTGAGTGGGGCAGGGCAAGAGGCAATGTGGTAGGTACGGACGGTAGTGGAAACGTGGTGGTGGTGATGACCATATTGACAATGAACTGGAAGCAGGAAATGGCATTGAATAAGATTGTTTTCTTCTGACACAATCATGTATTGCAAAATCCCAAAGTAGCACTCCATATGAAAAAGGCATGAAAAATACAGTCCCCCCCAAATTAAAAATATCTCATCATTCTCATCAACTAACATTAAAAGAAAGTGTTGTTAGGACATCAAAATTTACCCACAAGCATCTAACATGCCAGCTGTTAAATAGAGCCATTGTAGAGCTGTTGGCCAATTGTCAACTTCCTTTTGCTTTTGTTGCCCAAAAAGGTTTCCTCAAGTTCATGAACTGGATTGAACCATGGTTCACTGTTCCCTCTCAAACACATTTCTTGAAAAAGGCTGTTCCACAGTTGTATGACTTGGTGTGTTTTGCAGTCACTAAGCAGTTGAAACTCTCTGAGGTGAAGCAGGTTCACATAACCACAGATATATTGACCAGCAACCATGCAATTGACTACATGACTGTTATAGCTCATTGGGCAAGGTTTCAGTAAGAAATTAATAAACTCTGCTCTACCATCAATAGTAGGAAGTAGGCTGTATTATGTGTCACCACTTTTGAGAAAAAACACACTGCTGTGAATATTTTGCTAGAGCTGCAAAATCAATTCCCAACATGGCTTACTCTATACTCCTTATCTCCAGGGTTTATAGTGTCAGATGATGGTGGTGCCAACATAGTCAAAACTGTTAGAGATGGCAACAACAAACATATACCTTGTTTTCCACATTATTTAAATCATCTCATCCATAGTTTCTTAAATGGAAACAGAAATGTTGAAAACCTGATAGATCTTGCTAGGAAAATATGTGGGCATTTTAGCCACTCTGCACAAAAATTCCTGAAAGGTCTGCAGAGGTCAAACAACTTACCATTGCATACATTAAAGCAGGAAGTGCCAACCTGCTGGAATTCAACATTTTACATGTTGGAAAGGCTTCTTGAACAGTAAAATACCATCTTGCTGCCATGCACTCAAAACTTCACCCAAAACTGGGTCTTCTCTACAGACACAAGGACAGCGTCTCCCTCCCAATCTGTCAGGAACTAATAATAAAGTGGATTCTCCCAGTATTCGAGTATGCCGACTTAATCTACAGCTCAGCACCCACCTCCTCCCTCACAAGGTTTGACATTCTTTTCAACTCTTTCTGTCATTTTGCTTCCAACTCCCCTCCACTGACTCACCAATGTGACCTTTACTCCATACTTTCTCCCCCCTCTTCAGCAGAGATGATTGGCTCACAGCCTTACATTCATCTTTAAATTCTGGTTCATATCCCTCCCATCCGACCTCTCCTTGCTACTCTGTCTTGCCACCTCTTCCTCCTACCCCCTCTTCTCCTGCCTTTCCTGTACTTTCTGCCTCCCCATGCATACACTTCAGCAGGCCAATGAGCTTTCTCCTTTCATCTCCCTTCACTCTGGAACAAACTTCCATCTTCTATTCACCTCACCCCCTCCTCCCCAGCCTTACAGCATCTGCTTAGACCACCTCCAGTAACCTCTTACTGCTGTTCCTGAGGCCCTATTCACTAAAAGCTTGACCTCCTAATTTATCCCCACCCAACTTCCTCTACTATTTGTAATTTAAAGATTATTTTCTAGATGGTCTTCTGCCTTACTATTTCACACCCTGTGCTGCCACATTGTAAATTTACCATTTATCTTAAACAAATTTTTATGCTCATCATACATTATCACTCAGTATTCTGATGTTATCCCTATGGAAAATTGTAAGTCACTACTATAAATTGTGTACTATCATATTATGTGTTTTGTATCATATATGCAATTGTCACTTTAACTTATTGTTTAACTCCTGATCTCCAAACATTCCCACTTCGCACCTGGAAATGAGCATTGCTTCAGTGTGCCTTTCCTGGCTACCAATCTTTAAATAAATAAAAAAAAAGCTGAACATGACTACCCAGAATCAAATAGGTAAAGTAGGTATCATGCTCAGTTCCAGCAGCTGGATTATGCTTGAAATTTTGTTCACCTTATTGGAGCCATTTGAGGCTGCCACATGTGATATCAACATGAACAGTGAAACTCATGAGTCAAATTCTTCCTCAAAAAAGATTTCTTCACATTTTCCATGATGACATAAAGATAGACTTTTAGACAAAAGTAAACACCACTGCTGTTATGTTGGTAGACGACTTGAGTCTCAGACTGTTAACTGATCAGAGAATAAATGCCATGTTTAATAATGACACATATGTGTTGGCTTCATTACTAGATCCCTGCTTTAGGTGAGACATTGAAACCATCATTTCTGCAGGAGAAGACATTGCGTATTGGAGATCTCTTCTGTTAACCAAATGTGACATTGCCCTACCAACACCAGTAACTGATGTGCAGTAGTCAGTCCCTGCCAAACTATCAGACTGTGCCTCTGGCGTGCACACAATAAAGCATATGTCAATTCTTCACAATCACCAGTGTCATCATCGAGGGAAAGAACATCTACAGCTACTTCTCGGACATTCTATGTTCAGAGTCAGAAAGGTAAAATACTTCTGAGTCACCTGCAACAACATGGACAAATATCCTGTAAAGAAAGGGCAGTTGCTTCATCTGCCAGACTAGTAACTGTCTTACTAAGCACGAGTATTTTGCAGGCCATATTGTGATTGGTCTCAGAAAGATCCATTATTCTATTGGAAACAAAAGAGAACAATATGGCCAGCTCTTGCAAATCTTGCAATAATGTGCCTCAGTTGTCCACCTTCAAGCGTATATTCAGAATGCAGATTTAGTGCACCTGGAGGAATAGTCACTGACCACAGAACACTGCTAATTCATGCAAATATTGAATGGCTTACATTTCTCAAAATGAATGCTGACAATTTTCCAATTGCCCAAACACTGAATTATGTGATTCTGACCATGAACATGAGCAACAGCCTACAAACAGTGATACTGAATATGATGACTAAGTTATATATGAAATGAATAGAACCATCACCAATGCCACCAAGCCAGCCACATGTACAACACTACTCTTAGTTTTGTTTTATCAATCATCTGTTTTATATTATATAATTTTGATGCTCACCCTGGGTATAATTTTTTAAAACAGCAGCAGCCTCAATCAGAGCAGCTGCTCCTCTCAAACCTACCTCATCAATGTCCACCATGGGTATCATTTTTTTAACACAGCAGCAGGCTGAAACAGAGCAGCTGCACCTTTCATACCTATCTCAGCAATGCCCGCCAAGGGTATAATTTTTGGAAACAGCAGCAGGCTCACTAAGAGCAGCTGCATCTCTTGTACCTACCTCTGCAATGCCTGCCATGGGTATAATTTTTGGAAATGACAGCAGGCTCGCTAAGAGCAGCTGCACCTCTTATGCCTGCCTCAGCAATGCCCGCCATGGGTATGATGTAGTAGGATAAATCAGAAAAGCTGTACCTCTCATACCTGCCTCAGCAATGCATGCAATGGATATAATTTTTTTGAAAAAGCATCAGGCTTGCTAAGAACAACTGTGCCTCTCATACAGTACCTGCCTCAGCAATGCCCACCATGGGTATCATTTCTGGAAACAGCAGCAGGTTCACTCACAGCAGCTGTGCCTCTCATACCTATCTCAGCAATGCCTACCATTGGTATAATTTTTGGAAACAGCATCAGACTCAATCAGAGCAGCTGTGCCTCTCATACCTACCTCAAAAATGCCAGCATGGGTATAAATTTTGGACATAGCTGCAGGCTCACTAATGCAGATGTGCTTCTAGTACCTGCCTGAGGAATGCCCCCTCCTCCATGATATAATGGCTCGGGGCACCCAACAAACAGTGTGATAGTCCAAAACAAATATCGAGTAGTAGAATGTGTCGGGTAGTAACTACCCTACCTGATCCGACTACTTGATTTTCATCTTGGTATTTTTAGGGTACTTTTGTGGTACCTGCAGGTAGTCCTGATGGTCAGGTATTTTAGTATCCACCTATTGCTACTGTAGACCAGTTTGCCTTAGATCTGCAGTAGGTATATTAATAAAACCATTATAAAGAGTAAAATAATCATTTAAACCTTTTAACCATGAAAAGCTGTTCGACAATAACGTATTTGTAACAGATATTTTAAACTTAAAATGCAGTTTATGGATAATGAACACATTTTATTATGATAAACTAAACTACAGTCCTACAGCTAAGGCCATAATGTTAAAGAACTAGAGAACATAAGTCTAAACTGGAATCCAATAATAGTAGAAGAATAATGAAACTTGAGGCAGTCATCTCTACTGAGGTGGCAGTAGACAGTGCTAATTATGACTATAATCAAATCTGAACTTTTAAAAACAACTACACAGGCTACTACAACATGTACTCCCACCTTCTCCTTTAAAATAAAAGGTGGTTTGTTATTATGAACAGTGACAGTTCTAATGAGCAGAAGTTTCTTGTCTTTCCAAAACCAAAGGCTTGAAGTGGATATGTAGTCTATGAGCCAGACTTAAAATAGTATGACAGCTGATGTGAAAAGGTTACAGGTTGGCAGTGCTTTAGCCTGTCATGTATAATTGGGAACTACAGGAAATACATTTTACTTGTTAGTTACAATATACAGCCAAATCTTTCTGTCCAATTACCCTGTAACTTTCCTGACTGTGTGTGTTCATAAGTAACTGAGAGATACCTTCTTTAGAGTGCATACATCTTGGCAATTAGGAAAGGTAAGATGTAGATAGTCAATATCCATTAATTGTGACGTATTGACACAGTGGGCCATTATTAAATCTTTGGTGTTGATCATCATTAAATAAAATAACAGGAATATAAACTCACTGACCAACTGTCTATACAAATGACTGTGTTTAGACTGGCTGATATGAATATATAGATAGTGATTTCCTTCTAGGAACCATTATCATGCATTTCCCCTGTAAACCTCCCCAATTAAATTTATATATAGTACCTCTGCAATTGAAAAAATTAAAGCTGTATACCTCCCTAATTATTGCTGTATACCTTCACGTTTAAAACTGCATACCAGTAGCAAATAATACATAGGCTGCATAAGTATTGTAGTAGGCAAAGCATTATCTGTGGCTCCTGCCCTGAAACCTGGTCTCCAGGTAGGCACATAGGGTGCCACTCACAGGGGAGGGAGGTGCCCTGGCACTGCCCCTGGGAAGGAAACCCTTGTACCACCAATAGGGCAGGGGCATCCAACTGGGGGAGAAGAGTGAGGAGTTAAAAAGACATACAACAGAGGGCCCCCCTCCATCTCTTTCCCTGTCTTGAAGGTATCTAGAGGGAGCCATATGCTTGTTTGTTGGTACTCGTGTTTGTCATTACCTTGCTAATGCACACTAAATCAATTTCACCGAACTCTCCTAATGTGCAGATTTATGCTTTCTCTCTATTTAGAGTGACATGCTTGGGAGTTTGGATGGTGCCCATGCTGCAGCAGCTTTGGAGTCTCTTAGGAAGAAAGTCAAGAGGAAAAAGGGGAGAGTTGAATTCTTCCAAAGGACCCCTCTTCCTAATCAGCATGAGGTGAGGGACCATAGAACCTAATTCCTGGTTTGGGGGGGTTGTGGGCAACCTCCTTAGGCTTGCCTGCAGCTGTAGTGCCAGCAGGTGGGGTAGGTCACTTAACACCAACCAACTGACCCTGCACACTCCCTGAGCTGAGGTTTGGGTTCCAACTCAGGGAGGTATATCATTCCCTTAGTCTGCACGGGATTATGGCCCTTCGCAGGAAGGGATGTGGAGCTTCCTGTGTTGGCTTGGATAGACTCCTAGCTGCACAGGTCACTCTGAAAAACATCATGTTAGTAATTTAGTGAATACATAGCTGTGGCCATTTCCTCCAAGATTGGTGTGGTGTGTGGTTTGTCAAGGGTAGGGATTGTAGGGACCTCCCAAGACAATAAACAGTCTGCACAAGCATTGTAGCAGACAAAGCATTGTATGTGGCCCCTCCCTCAAAGCCTGTCCTCCATGTAGGCTGATAGGCTTCCATTAATGAGAGTGGAAGGTTCCATGACACTGCCACTGAAGGAGAAACCACTTGGACAACCCATAGTGCTGGGGCATCTGACTGGGGAAGGTGAATGACAGGTTAAAAAGAGCTACAACTGAGGGCTGCTCTTTACTGTCTCTCTCCAGCCAAAGATTTCCCACCTGCCCACACTCATTAAATCAGGGTTCAGGAAAGGCCAGGGTAGAATACATACTCTTTTGTACTCATAAGGGGGACTGCAATAGTGGTCTTGGAGGAAGTTTCCCATTTTTTCCCTCAAACGTTTTTTTCCTGGGTTTTTCACCTCCTGAAAAGGGCTGTTAAAGAGTCAGGAAGTTCTATTTTTTGCAGACAGTTAGCAGCATTGGAGTCCCTTAGGAAGATGGTACAAGGGGAAAAGGGAGAGAGTCTAACTCTTCCAGAGGACTCCTCTCCCTGTTTGGCATGGGCAGAGGGACCACAGGATCTGGTTGACAGTTCAGGGAGCCATGGCCAACCTCATTCAGCTTACTTGTGGATGCAGTGCCCCCAGGTGGGGGTAAGCTGCTTGTTACCTTGCGAATTGACCCCGCTGCTCTCTAAGGTTTGGGTTCCAACTCAAGGAAGTACATCATTCCCTTGATCTACACAAGGTTATTGCACCTCACAGGAAAGGGTGGAGAGAATCTGGGGTTAACTTGGCAAGACTCCAAACTGCAAATGTCACTCTGATAAGTATCATGTTGATAATTTAATAAATGCATGGCTGTGGCCATTTCCTCCAAGATGGGTGTGGTGCATGATTTGTCCAGGTTAGGGTACTTGGGGCCTATCAGGCCAATGGTCATTATACAATGGCAAGAAAATTTCCTGGACACTGATTGGTCAGACTGGGACTGGACCCGTGATGTTATCCCAGTACAACATCACGGGTCTAGTCCCAGAACACAAGAAGACGCATGAAATGTAAAAAAAAAAAAAATCCTGAATCACTCCACGACAGCGATTGACTACTCCACTACCCTCCTCGCTAAAGCCATGATTACCTTCATTTCCTGGTCTGCCCCTACAAAAATAACATAAAACCACCATCACACGGACAACATGGTGTTTCACTGAAGGCTGCCAGAAATGCTACTGCTAACTACCTCGTGATCCTCTCGTTTTCGACCACAGCGAGTGAGCAAGCGCCTTATTTTAAACACTCCACCGCATGGCCATTCTGCTAACGGTCACTCAGTCCTCAAGCAGGTTTTCTCACTCCTCAAGCAGGTCTTCTCTGTGTTTCTTACATGTCAGCAAGTGAACAACCCGACCGAGCGACTGAACGACGAGACCGAGCAACACGCAGTGACTCCTCTCACTTCAGAGCTGACATCTCAGCGAGTGGATGACCCGACTGAGCAAGAGCGTCTTCTCCACTACCCTCCTCGCTAAAGCCACGATTACCTTCATTTCCTGGTCTGCCCCTACTGTCACCTAATGTCAGTGCCTCAGTCAACACAGCCCCTAGCAACTGCCTTGCCATCTGCCTCTCCATTAAAATTAAAAACAAAATATACAACCAGAAAAAAAAAATAAAGCATATGCAGAAAAAAAAATAAACCATATTATTACCAATACTCTGTGACCCCATGTCTCCTAACAAAAACAGCACTGTAGCAAGGGTAACCTTAGAGGCAAATACAATGCAGAGCATATACCTAGCACCATCTAGTGGCCAAACTGTGGACTTTTTTCTAAAAACATATACCTCCACACATGAAAAAATACAAAAAAAAACCACAGAAAAACATTTTTTTTTCTATTTTTATTATTTTGAAAACAAACGAGCCATTGTATAATAACAATAATGCACTCCAGGGTGTGTGTTGTGCTGGGATAACGTCACTTCTGGGGTGATTAGTCGCACTCAACCTGCGGCCTCGTGCCTAATCACCCCAGGCGTGACGTTATCCCAGCACAACACACACCCTGTCGTGCATTATTGCTTAATTGACCAACATTACAGTGATGACAACAAGCATCTGAATGACCAGTTACGCAAATTAATACATCAATTAACAAGCTGATCAAACCTGTCACACAACTTCAATGCTAATTACCCACTTGCAAGACAATTAAAAGTCTCCCACATCTGCAAAAATGCCCTACAGTCACAAAAGAGCTACCTGCAGCCTCACATTAACTAAGACCTCCACCACCACCAAACAGCAATACCCCTTGATGCTGCAGGGGTCTTTCACACTCTATGCCCTCCATGCTGATGCTGCTAACTCAAGTCTCAACAAACATACAAGTCCTCAAAGCTGCAGCTTGCTCCTCAAATTACAGTCTATTCATGCTGCTGCCATGTACTGAGGCCTCCTGCAGATGGCACACTGAACTGTCTGCAAAAACATGCTAAAAATGACTGCAGAAAGACATCATGCTTCTTACTGCACATACCGCTCACCATCGTTACCAGCTGCTGTCTGAATGACAAGGCAATATCATATTCCTACTGTAGAAACAGCTATTTCAACAGTAGACACATGATCACTCCCTGTCATTCAGGCAGTGGTCAGCCATGGTTGTGAGCAGAGCGGTTGTGCCAGTTGTCATCTTTGGAAAGGAGCTCTGGTTTCTAAGGTGCCCATCCCATAATCCTAGATAAGCTGGAGTGTGCTGGGCAGCATACAACAAATGGCCCCTGTATGCCATAGAGTATGTGGTCTTTAGCACATTGACTATGACTCTCAGAAGTATCAGAACTATGTTCTTTGGGATGCGCTCTCTCCCTTTGCTCCAGAAAGCCTGTTGCCAACAGAGCAGGTAGCCGTGGTAATGATGAACACAAACCATACACTATGTACAGCACTTGTAATGGTCGTGTACTGACAACATAAAATGCTTTTTTGCTTTCATGTACTCCTCTTCCTCTGCTTTGATTACAAGTGGAGAATATCTGCCAGTGGTACTCTTTGAATGAAAGTGAGGGCCTTTTCTGTGGTTGTGTGGAATGCTATACCAAACTGTTTCATCAAATCTTCGGTCTTGAAGTTTTCAAAAGGACTCTAGCTCTAGGGATTCTAGCTGGCAAGTTTATGAATGTGTGTTTGTAATTGGCTGTGTCTGAACATTAAGTGCAGGCATCATATCACAAGGATTAGTGTAGTCTGAATTTGAAGTATTTTCCTAACTGCCACTTCAGTGTGCTTCTCCATTTAGTTTGGAAGGACTGAGGGATTCTAGCTGGTAAATTTGTTACTGTGTGTTTGTAATTGGCTGTGTCTGAACCTTAAGTGCAAGCATCATATTACAGGGGATTAGTGTACTTTGAATTTGAATTTTTTTCTTAACTGCCACTTCAGTATGCTGCTCCATTTAGTTTGGGCAGGATTGAGGGATTCAGGCTGGTAAATTTGTTACTGTGTGTTTGTAATTGGCTGTGTCTGAACTGTAAGTGCAGTCATCATATTATAGGGATTAGTGTAGTTTGAATTTGAAATATCTTCTTAAACTGTCATTTCAATGTGGTTCTTAATTTAGTTTGGGTGGGATTGAGGGATTCTAGCTTGTATGTTTGTGACTGTGTGCTTGTAATTGACTGTTTCTGAATTTTAAGTGCAGGCATCATATTACAGGGGATTAGTGTAGTTTGAATTTGAAGTATTTTCTTAACTGCCACTTCACTGTGCTTCTCCATTTAATTGGGCAGGACTGAGGGATTCTAGCTGTTAAATTTGTGACTGTGTGTTTGTGGTTGGCTGTGTCTGGACCATGGTGAGTAGAGTGAGGAACCAAAGCCAGAAGACCCCTTGGCTGATTGTTTTGGACACAGCCTGCAGTATAATCCCACCCTCCACCCCACAACCCACCCACCCCAGGGCTTACCCCACAGTTATAGGGTAGGTCCCGTAAGGCCTTGCAACATCCTGCACCCATATAGGAAGTAGCAAAGACAGAAAAAAAAAACAACCTTTGGGAGATAATGAATAGACATCTTTAGCAGGCAGTAGATTGAGGAAGGAAACAGACATGATGGGAGTGGTGCAGTTCAGTGGCTGTGGAGCAGCAGTCTTCAGGGAGATGTTCTGGAGGCTGTGATGCTTCCCTATAAGCAGACACCTCTCTGGGCTGAGGGAGGAGGTTGTCTGTCTCTGAGCAGAGTTGGCCAGGCAGCAGGGGGCATCCACCCCCACCCATAGACCATCGGGTCCATAGCCTGAACCTCAAAGGATGCCCAGAAAGAAGAGTGATTGGACCATGGTGGGCTCAAAGAGGGTGAGAGGGGGTGGTCAAAAGCACATTCCCCCACTGGTCCCACTTAGTAACTCCTACACTGTTTTGGATGAATGGGTAAGCCCAACTCAGGAACCTGAGGCTGGAATGCTCCCCTCAGTGTCTGGTGAATCTCCTCCCCAAAATGGACACCATGCCCTACAAGCTTAGGTCCCAGTCTGCTGGACTGCTCAAAGTCCCTTCCACTCGGACTCTTATGGGGGACCGAGACTTTGCTGCTTATGTGCCCAGACTCTGGAACTCTCTTCCCGAACATGTCCGTATGGCCCCCTCCCATGGGATCTTTCGCTCCTCCCTGTGGTCGCACTTAAAGCTATCATCAGTGTGTGACTGCTCAAGCCTCCCTAGTGTAATGAAATGTTTTCTTAAGTATCCTACTATCACTTATGTCAACCTATGTAATCCTGTTATGGGGTGAAATTGCTGCTTGTGAATTTGTTTTCTACAGTTGTTAGTACCTCCTGTAATAAGTTGTTCCTTATAAGTTACTTTGTATGTATCTTGTATGTTTTGTACTCTCCCGGGTCGTTCCTGAAAATAGGCATATTACTTGTCTAGTGTACCTACCCGGTAAACAAAAGCTAAATAAATAAATAAATGAACCAGAGAAGATTTTCTGGTCCCCCAGGATGGAGCCCAGGAAGAGAGACAGGGGACACTGGAGGAGGGGGAAGCTTCTTCTAGAAGGGGACTCTATTGTCTGGGGAGTAGAGTTAGGGATACCCAGCAGGGGAGAGAGGAAAGTCAAGTGTATCCCAGGAAGTGCTGCATGGAGGGATGGGGAGTGGATCTATAGGATCAATAGGGCAATAGCTTGGAGGGAGAAGCTGGATGCCATTGTCCATCTGTGGAACAATGACCTGGCAGGGAGATGGGTGGAGTTAGCCAGAGTCCAGGAGGATTTCAGGAAGCTGGAGGGGGAACCTGAAACATATAGCATGCTCCATCTCATTCTTGGAGGTGCTACCTGTCCAGGGCACAGGGGAGGATAGGGCATTCCACATCCATACCTTCAACTCCTGATTGAAGGATTGGTATGGAGGGGAGGGTTTTGGCTTCATAGGGGACTACGGCCTGACCTGGACAGATGCAAGCTTATATAAGGAGGATGGCCTGCATCTGTCCAAGAAGGGTACTTTGGCCCTTAATGAAAAGTTTAAATACTTCAGCTATGAGCATTTAAACTAGTCAAGGGGGGAGAGCCAGAAGGGGCAGGAGGCTTAGCAACAACTCCCATGGGAACATGCAGGAAGATAAGTTGCCAACAGATACAGCTGAAGCAGGCAGGGAGGGGCAGGTAGGCAAAGCATGTATAAGAAGTGATACATGGGTAGCATGTGGAAAAGGAAACTGGGATGTAGGAAAGACACTGGAGAGAAAGGACAGGAGCAGAGGGAGAGCAGACTGTAAAACATGGAAGGTCATGTTAATAAATGCCCATAGACTAGGAAATAATGTTCCAGCTCTGAAAGCCCTGTTGGCGGATGCAGACCTTGGAATAATAGCAATAACAGAGATGTGGTACTCTGCTAATCATGGCTATGAAGTCAGTGCACCAGACTATACACCGTTCAGGAGGGACAGAGGGTAAAAAGGGTTGGGGTGGCCCTGTACATCAACAATGGTATAAAGGCTACAGAAGTTCAGGGAAGACAGGGGGAGGCTGAGGCAATGTGGGTCACCCTGGAGCCAATGAATGGAACAGCAATATGCATAGGGGTGATCTACAGACCTCTGACACAGAGGGAGGAAGTTGACAGGGAACTAGTGGAGGACATACACAACATAACAGCTAAAGGTGAAATCCTGCTACTGGGGGATTTTAATATGCTGGGTGTGGATTGGATCACTCAGGTGGCGGCTTTAGGCAGAAGCACAGCCATCCTGGAATCCATGCAGGGGGTTGACTCAGGCAGCTGGTGCATGAACCAACCAGGGACAAGTCAGTTCTGGGACTGGTATGGACAAATGGGAACAGAGCCAAAGAAATACAGGTTGAAGGGCAGCTGAGGTCCAGTGACCACTGCTTAGTGTGGTTCAGCATGGCAACATGGACTCAAGTATGCCACACAAGGGCAAAAGTATTATATTTTAGGAGGGCGGATGTCACTGAAATGGGTAGATGTATACAAGCTGTCCTGGGGAAGGGCAAGGTAATAGAGGAGGTGGAGGAACAATGGGAGAAACTGAAAGGAGCCATAATGGGGATAACAAACCAATGCATTAGGATAGTGGCCGAAGGGAAAAGAAGAAGGAAACCACTATGGTTCTCTAAGGAGGTGGGGACAAAGTGAGGGCTAAAACACTGAGTTTCAGGAAATATAAAGGGACTCAAAGGGATGAGGACAGGGAGGTGTACCTTCAACGTCTAAGGGAAGCAGGGAAGGCTATCAGGAAAGCTAAGGCACAGACAGAGGAGGGTTTAGCACAGTCTGTGAAAAAAGGGGACAAGGCATTTTATAGGTACACCAGCGAAAGAAGAAAAAACAGAAGGGGGATTATGAGACTCAAAGGGGAGGAGGGAAAGTGTAAGGAGGGGGATCTGGACAAGACAGAAATACTGAACAAATACTTCTGTTCAGTATTCAATAGGGAGGGGAAGGTCAAGGACCACAGATAGAAAGCAGAGGCAATGGGAGCGGGTACATACCAGTCCATTCACAGTGGAGAGATTACTGGAAGAACTCACAAAGCTGAAGGTGGATAAGGCCATGGGATCAGATGGCATCCACCCGAGAATATTAAGGGAGCCATGAAGGGAACTGGCAGTGCCTCTGACAGCCCTGTTCATGGAGTCACTCAACACAGGTGTGGTTCCAGAGGACCAGATGAGGGCACATGTGGTCCCACTGCACAAAAGTCGCAGTAGGGGGGAGGCGGAGAACTACAGGCCAGTCAGCTTCATCTCAGTGGTGGGAAAGATCATGGAGACACTGAGAAAGAAAGGATAGTAGCACATCTGGAATCCAGGGGTGCCCAGGATCAAAGGCAACATGGATTCACAGCAAGAAGGTCATGTCAAATGAATCTGATAAATTTTTTTGATTGGGTGACTAGGGAAGTAAATTAAGGAGGGGCAGTAGATGAGTCACCTGCCTAGATTTTAGAAAAGCCTTTGACAGCATCCCACATAGAAGGTTCGTTAGCAAGATGGATAGTCTGGGCATGGAAAGACAGGGTGGTGAACTGGTTTAGGAACTGGTTAACAGACAGGAGACAGGTGGTGGTGGTAAATGGGGTACAATTTGGGGAGAGGGGGTGACCAGTGGGGTACCGCAGGGATCAGGACTGGGACCAGTCCTGTTCAATGTCTTCATTAGTGACATTGCAGAGGGACTTGAAGAAAAGGTCTGCTTGTTTTCAGATGACATGAAGATCTGCAACAAAGTGGATACTCCAGAAGGGGTGCAGAAAATGAAAAGGGACCTGGAGAAGCTTGAAAGATGGTTGGAGATGTGGAAACTGAGGTTCAATACAAAAAGTGCAAAATAATGCACCTGGGTAGAGGGAACCCTGGGGAGAGCTACAGGTTGAGGGGGAAGCTGACTGTCACCAAGAATGAAAGGGACCTGGGGGTTATCATTTCTGATAACCTTAAGGTATCAAAGCAGTGCGCAAAGGCAGCGGGGAGAGCCAGTGACATGCTGGGGTGCAGATGCAGGGGTATCACTAGCAGGAGGTGGGAGGTGGTGATGCCATTGTATAAAACATTGGTAAGGCCTCACCTGGAGTACTGCATACAGTTCTGGAGGCCACATCTGTGCAAGGACAGAAACAAGGTGGAGACTATCCAGTGAAGGGTGACAAAGATGGTGCAGGGCTTGCACCACAAAACATATGAGGAGAGACTAAGGGACCTCAATATGTACTCACTGGAAGAGAGAAGAGAGCAGGGGGACATGATTGAAACCTTCAAGTGCCTCAAAGGCATAAACAAGGTGCAGGTGTGGGACCTTTTCTAATGTAGAAAAAGTACTAGAACAAAGGGGCATGGTATGAAATTGGAGGAGGTAGATTAAGAGGTAATGTGAGGAAGTTTTTCTACACAGAAAGGGTAGTTGACGCTTGGAATAGTCTGTCACAGGAGGTAGTGGGGGCAAGCAAAGTGGAGGGGTTTAAGCATGCCTGGGACAGGCACAAGGGATCCTTGAGAGGGGAGGGAGTGATGAAAAGCCATTGATCACATAGGGTCAGTGATCACACACAATGTATAGGGCCTATGGGCAGACTGGATGGGCCTGGCAGTCCTTATCTGCTGACAATTTCAACATTTATATGTTTCTATGTTTCTATGACTCTTTAACAGCCATTTTTTTCCCTGCCATCTGAGTGCTCATTTTAAACATGTTATACATGAGAGGGGTTCTGCTTTGCTTATTGTTTGATGGTATAAATGTTTTAAATATTTACAGTTGGTAAATAAAATTGTATTTTCAGTGCTTTTTGCTCTCGGGATGAGGTGTTATACTGAATAAACTTGTCTTGCTTGTTATTATAGTTCATTATAAAATGGATCAAAAAATTCCATACATTGGCTAAAAACAGTCAGGTGATTATACATTAATACAACATAATGCACAGACATCTTAGTATTTAGCCTAATCACAAATCATTACACCAGTAATTTTTGTAATCAAATTTTATTAAATGAATGTGAATTACAAACAATACCAGTCTAGAAAAAAACAGACATTCCATGTAAATCCCAATATAAAAACTAATACAAACCCAACCCCCTCAGATGCCAGTAATTCTGAAAACCAATTTGTCCTCCATTTTTTCTCCCACTAAAGTCAAATCTCATCTCCTATAGAATCACATATTGCCTGCCATCACTGCCTCTTGACAACAATCATGCACTGTCACTTACTGAAACATAAATAACAAAGTACAAACTTTTTTTTTCCATATTGTTTCTCTTCCCTGGTGGCCCTCGATCAGGCAGGCACTCCAGCCCCATCCCCCAATGTCTGTTGGCACCAGCTTCTTCCCCCAGGGCTTCCTCCCCGGTGGGGTCAGTGGGGGGAGTGCTCACCCCCAGCACTTCCACGTTCCAGTTCTGCTGGTCTGACTGGCCAGGGGTGGTGCCTGCTGTTGCCCGTCATCATCCAACAGCTGTCAGTTTTCCCTGTAAGGACCCCCAATGGCAGTGCCGCGCATGTTCCCATAAGCTGCACACCTGGCACCTGCCCCGCCTCTGCCTCTCAGTTTTGGCAGCATCAGTGTGCCAGCCCCTAGCCTCCGCTAGTGGCCAGGCTAATGCCACCTGCTGCATCCCCCCCCCCCGGAGGAGGAGAGCTGTCCTGGGGATACTTAATCCTCCTCCTCCCTGGCCAACCCCTGTCGACCTGCTTGCACCGCAAACATGGTTCACTGGCATGGCAGGAGGTAAGGCATGGATGCCTCAGCTCTCCACATCACTGGGCTGGCCCAAAATACAAACTTTTGACTGCTATTTGAAACACATTTACACCAAACCCAAGCTCCTCTCAGTAACACACACATCCATCTCACCCTGACAACAAACTAGATCCTCAACAGCCAGGGTAGCACAAAATACAGATATTGGCTTCACACTATAATTTCAGAGCCCCAATCTCCTCCATCCATTTTAAAAATAAAACATTAAACTTTTCTGAAGTTGCTTATAGGTCACTTGTTCCTGTTTGCAGTCGCAGTCAATACACTAATTCTATTGCAGTTCACATCAAAGGCCTGACTGTGGTCCTGATCATAGGCAGCACATGTTTTTCCGCTGAAACATATCACAGCTCTGACAACAGACTGATCGCAAACAGGTCATATAAATTATACATTTCCTGTTCTAATAGCAGCCCTGATCACAAATAATTTGAAAAAAACTGCTTTAGTTAACAGTGATGTAATGGCTTAGTTTTGCAGCACCTCTCTTTCTCTGTCTTTCTCATTACACACATCAGATTCACGCTCCCTCCCACTCTCTCTGACCACAGGCCAGATCACAAACAAAGACAATCCATAATAAATGCCCATTTCTGTTCTCTGGCATGTTCATGAGAAATTGAAAAAAAATAAAAAGTATTTTTGTTAATAAAGGCATAGTGGCTCACCCTTGCAGCACCTCTCACTCTCTCATAAAGCATGTCAGACTAATGCTCTCTCTCTCTCTCTCTCTCCGACTGCTGTGCAATTGTGCCCTCTCCCTAAAAGAAGTCAAACGTTTTTAATTTAAAACAAGATTGTGTGTTGCAGAGGGGCAGAAGGTGAGTAAGGTCAACATGATTCTGAACATGTTTTTGTGTTTGGGGTGGGTGGTTGAAAAAAAACTGCTAGTACTGCTACCATACTGCCAAACAGACTATAACTATGCAAAGCAGAGTGGGATAAAAGTCCAAACCCAGGAATAAAATGGTTTCAAGTTCCAGCTGGTGGAAGAACTATATTATGGAAATACCATGTAAATAATTAAATTTGTATTTGCTTAAATATGTATATTTAAATTCCAAAACAGATTCAAATAAAAGAAACCCATTTTATAGGTGCAATAAGACACTCCAGAGGTACACATTGTGCTGAGATGACTACACTTCCAGGAGTTGAAGGCACTTGATGTACAGTCCTGTGTCTCAGAATGCCCAAGGGCATGCAGTTATCTCATCACAGTGCATACCCCATTAAGTCTGGTTGTTAACATATTTAAACAGGCTGTGCAGGAAATAAAGGGCATACTCTCTACCTGACTATTGCTGCCTGGCAGACAAGTACTATTTTTAGTTTGGAACTGGGTTTGCAAAACACAAATGGCCATGACTGAATATGGGGCCAGTGTGTGTGTGTGTGTGTGTGTGTGTGTGTGTGTGTGTGTGTGTGTGTATGTGTTTTTAATTATTTAGTAACTAGACACCTTTAAATAAAAGGGGGACCTGGAGGCTCTGGAAAGATGGTCTAGAAAGTGGAAGCTGAGGTTCAATGCAGGGAAATGCAAGGTACTGCACCTGGGGGCCAGAAACCCGAGCCAAGTGTACACCATGGGGGGGATGCTACAAGTCTTGATGGCTGAGAGGGACCTGGGGTGGTGGTGGATGTCAAGATGAACAACTCGGAGACTTGTAGAAGGCAGCAGCCAAGGCCGACAGGATGCTGGGATGCATAGCTAGGGGGATCACCTCCAGAAGGAGGGAAGTGATACTCCCTCTGTATAACTGCTTGGTGAGGCTGCACCTCGAGTACTGCATGCAGTTTTGGAGGCCACACTTAAAGAGGGACATTAAACTTCTGGAGTGGGTGCAGAGGAGGGCAACCAAAATGATTTGGGGCTTGGGGGACAGGACCTATGAGGAGAGGCTCGAAGAGCTAAATATGTACACATTGGAAGAGAGAAGGGACCGGGGGGACATGATAGGGTCTTCAGGTACATGAAGGGGGTAAATAGGGGAGGAGCAGTCAGGGTGCTTCAAAGGAAGGAGGAGGGGGGCCACTAGAGGGCATGGGTGGAAGCTGTAGGGGGGAAGATTCAGGGGAGAAAGTAGGAGGTGCTACTTCACTGAAAGGGTGGTGGAGCCATGGAATGCGCTGCCTAGGGGGCTGGTGGAGGCAGAGACGGTGGAGGGGTTCAAGAGGGGGTGAGACAGGTACAGGGGAAGGGTTCTGGAAGCAAAATCCAGTGCAGCTAGAATATCCAGAACTGGGAAGGGAGAAGCCAGAGAAGGCGAGGGGGGCAGCAAGGTCAGCTCCCAGGGTAGGGGCTGACTAAATGAGCAGACGCGAAAGACCATTAGGCCTATTCTGCTGGCATTTTAGTATGTTAGTAAAAAAAAAAAAACAACTAAATATTCACACAGGAATCTTCCACAAATTTTCCAAAAACTGACATGTTTCACAAATATTTTGAACATTTATATAATGGTTTTTAAAAAATTCATGATGCATGGCAGTTTCTAGAAACTAAATGCTGTACAATGGTTTTCAAAAGCAATGTGCTGCTCAAAGAATTTCAAAACTTTTGTGCTGCATAGCCTTTTTCAAAATCTAAGTGCTGCACTACAATTTTTACAAAACATTCACATGCAAACTTTTCACAAAGATTTTGAAATCAACACACAATGCAACCGTTTTCAAAATCTATGTGCTTCATGATGGTTTTGAAAATGTATGTGTACATTTCCTTGTTTACTCAGGGTCTCGTTCTGTTCCTCTCACTTCCCGAACTTAAAAGTGTGCAGTCCGATACTCACACTCAGTTGTGGCTTCTGTTGCTGTTCTATCAGCTGAGGGCTGATACATATGATAGCCCTTTCTTGGCATCAGGCATAGACAAGGGGTGGGCATTGCCCCAGGGGTACCCTCCAGGTCTAGGTGGCTACTTCTCAATAGAGGTGTTCCCTGTTTCAGTCAAATACACACAGCCTCTGACTACTGCATGTATAGTTTCTTTGTTTTCCATGGTCTCCTTGGTGAGCTTTGCCTGGTTCTCCTTCTGTCATGTCAGACATGAATTACTCTGTTACCTGATGGGTTTTGTCATGTTTAGTAATGAATTTTCAGTTATACACAAGGGAACATGGTCCACAAAAATTAAAACTGCTGCCTTGTTAGTGCTGAAACACAGACTTGATTCTGACCCAAGGCATAAGTCAAACCCTTAGGGTCCCTTAAGGAGCATTGTACCCTTCACGCATCTCTTAAACTAGCCCCATGACCCCTCTGATGCCTTGCAAATCACCTGTTGGTGAGGTTATACTTTGTGGTAGAGCCTTTCCTATTTTACTATCTGAATTTACACACTCTCTACACTGTACCACCTTACAGTCCATATGGGATACCGCCTGGAACCTTGCAACCTCTACTCCCGAAAACAAGAATCAAAACTATCTCTCAAAGAGCTGTGATTCTGCTCCATAAAACTCCTACTCCTCCTCCTTCTCATCTCAGGCAGCGTCTATCCCAATCCTGGCCCTAGAAGCTCAGGCCACACACAAATTCCAGGTGCCCTTATCATTGCAACCATTAATATCTGCAGCCTACTTCCGAAGCTGGATGCACTCCTAGCCTTCATACACCAACACAACCCTGAAATCCTTGCAGTGCTGGAAACTTGGCTGATGCCTAAAGTTCTTGACTTGGCAGTAACAATACAGAGCTACAATGTCCACAGGCTGGACCGGATATCCAAAAAAGGTGGTGGTTGCACAATCTATATCAAAGACTTCCTGTCATGGCACCCTGTAGCAACTCCATCACTTTCTGCCTTGGCCCAGATTCTGCCAATAAAAATCATCCTAGGTCCCAACCATAAAGCCCTAACTATTGTCTCCATATACATCCCACCCAGGAACCCTAAACATGGCTTCAACAATGTCCTAAACTTTATTAACTCTCATCCTCCTGAAGCTGAACTTATTCTTCTAGGGGATTTCAACTTAAACTGGTTAGCAGTGGGCGCCAGTGCCTATAAAGACTCTATCTCAACTGCTAACCTCTCGCAAATGGTCAAATCCCCTACTAGGATTAACTACAAGACTGGCACCAGTATCCTCTTGGATTGGGTCCTCACCTCTCACCCCACAAGGATTTCTCTTATGACCGTTCTCCCAGACTCTCTCAGTGACTACTCCCCAGTCATATGTGCATGGTCTAACAAATTCCTCAAGCCCCCTCCCAAAATTATTACTAGCAGAGTCCTTCCTCTTGGAAAACTTCCACATCTCAAGCAATACCTGCTTCTACAAGACTGGCTACCCGTCTATGAAGCAACAGATGTTAACTTGGCTCTTGATCATGTCATCTCAATTTTCAACAAAGTCTACAACCTCTTTGCCCCTGCTAAAAGGTGTAAAACAAAATCTCTCTCTAACCTATGGCTCACTCAGCTCTTCTCTCACAGCTGAAACTAAGGGACCACCTCTGGGCAGTTGCCAGGGCCACTGGCAAACAAATGGACATCCAAAATTACAAACAAGAATGAAATGCCTGCACAAAAGCCATCTGGCTCACGAAATCCACCTATTACAAAGATGCTTTCACCTATACATGGGGAAATGGTCGTGCTTTCTGGGACAATATCAAGGATGTCACAGGGGAAGCAGCCGAAAACCTCTCCGGCCATGTTAATGGCTGATGGATCCTCAACCCTTGACCCCAAGGTGATTGCAAACATCTTTAACACGGCTTTTTCAGACATTAGTGCTGTCCTACCCCATGACTTTTTTCAAAAACAGGGCCTACTCCCCAAATACCTCAGCTCCACAGTCTAACCATCCCCTCTTCTACTTCAGGGAGGTAAGGCTGAATGAAGCTCACTGGTATATTACTGCAGCTATCTCTAAGTCTAGATCTAGTAGCGACACCCTGGACCTTAAGCTTCTGTTGCTCACTCTCGATGAGGTAATTCATCCATTAACAAAAAATCTTAAACCTCTCTCAGCTGTGGAAAATTCCCAGACTTATGGAAAACAGCCACCATGACACCTGTCCATAAAAGTAGGGATAAGACGAATCACTCAAATTATCACCCTATCTCCATACTACCCCCACTCTCTAAGGCACTCAAGCGCATCATGGCTGACCAACTTACTGACCACTTGGATTAATACTATATACCTTGTCCACAACAACATAGTTTCCAGAAATGTCACAGCACCACCACAGCCCTTCTTGAGTTCACTGGAGCTTTGCACAAATTCCTTGACAACGGCCTTCTCACAGGGCCATTTTCGTCAACCTCTCCAAGGCCTTCAATACAGTACACCATGGACTACTAATTGACCAACTACTGAATGCTGGGCTATCACATGACTCTTCTCTCTGGTTTAAAAGCTACTTAGGAAACCGGTCGCGGAGAGTAAAAATTGCTGATGCTCTTTCTGACACCCTGCCTGTTTGCTTGGGTGTCCCACAGGGATCCATAATGGGCCCCCTCCTTTTTTTAGCCTTTTCTTAAACTCCCTCCCTTACCACTGCTTTAAGCAGATCATACTATATGCCAATGATGCTGTTGTATTCTCCACTCACAAAGATCCTGCAACTCTTCAACACAGCCTTCAACTTGGTTTTAGTTCTGTAGAGAAATTGTTTCTTAATCATAAACTAGTCCTCAATGACAAGAAAACCAAATCTATGCTCTTGTGCAGCTCTCATAACACACACAAGCTACACCACTTGGCTATCTCCACCACCCAGGGGAACACTCTAGATCAGGTGGGGTCCTTCAAATACTTAGGGTTACAGCTTGACTCTAATCTCTCCTTTGGACCTCACGTAGATAATGTAGCCAGAGCTGCTAATACACAGCTTGGTCTCCTCTACAAACACAGACAACACCTCACGCCAGAAGCTTTGAAGGTTGCAGTCCTGAGTTCCGTGGTCTCTGTAATAGACTATAGTTTCATCATTTATGGCTTGGCCACAACCACAACCATTAGATGCCTCTCAACTGCCTTAAATAAGGCATGTTGGCTCATCACTGGTGCTCATGATCTCACCCACACATGTGACCTGTACACTCAGACTGGCTGACTCCAACTATCAAACCGCTTAAAGTTTCTCACCTGCTCCATGGTGAAAAAAATCTTCCTTTTCCTTGCACCTTCTGGCGTCTCAACTGTGTTACAATACCGAACCAACAAACGGTGCCTTTGGAGATCCATGCTACAGCTACTGAAAGTCTCCCACTGTCACACTTCACAGGGACAACACTCTTTTGCTTATCAAGCGCCACTCTGGTTCAATGGCCTCAGCCCCTACATCTCCTCTGCCCCAACAATTGGTATGTTTAAAACTAGGCTTCGGGGCTATCTCACTACCAACAGCTCCTGTGACTGCCCAACTTAACCTTGTTTCTCCACTTCCCTGCCTGCTTTAATGGTCCCCCCTCACTGGATTCTACCCTCACATCTTGGTATACCCAATGCTGCACTTTTCACCCTCTCCCCACCCTACCTACATTGCTTCTTTCCCTCTCCCCCCCCTTCCCTCTCCCTTTGACTCTGGCACTTCTTATCTCTTGTCTGTTTTCTCTGACAAATGCCACTGGCTGTCTTGCTTACAGTGTTACCCTTGAATTGTATTAATCTGTAATCTGTTTGCAATGTCCACATTGTTGTAATGTCTGTCTTGATGTTCCCCATAATTTGTATTTCTCTGACATGGAACCTTTGTAAAACAGCCTTGGCTCAATGGTATTTGTAATCCTAGACTTGATAAATAAATTAAAAAAAGACTCTCCCACCTAGCGATATGCTTCAGGTTCACTCATTTCTCACATACTACCAGGGCATGTTAGTTCAGCTGGTGTGCAAGTAGCAGCACCAATGTAGGGACTTTCATGCAGGCACACCTGGCTAATGGACATCCTGTCTCTGGGCTCCTCACATCAGCTGGGCCCATACTCTCACGAGACTATGCTAGGCACCAGTGGGGCAGCACATAGCTCAGCCTACCCTCTGGCAGGGGCTGGCTACCTCCTCAGGACTCTCTTGAAGAAGCAGAATCTCTGATATTCATACCAGCTTAGTATTACCATACTAATATTAGGCCCATCACCAATCTATTTTAACAGCTCAGTCTTTAGCACCATATCTATCACCATGTTCAGCACAGCTGGTATTTATTTATTCTGTATTTGGAAAATAGTCTTTGAGCCAAGGCTCTTTTATAAAGATTCCACATCATGTGAACATAGTATAAGCATTCAATCAAGAAGGTTACAGAGTTGGGAACCATGAGCTCAAACTCTCGGGATATGCAGATGATGTGCTTCTTCATCTGATCCATCTGGCCCAGTCTTTCTCTATGGCCCTCTCTATTATTATAGAGTTTGGGAAGTTTTCCAACTATAAAATTAATCTGGCAAAGACTATTGCATTTCCCCTAAATAACAGGTTTCATAAACATGTATTCTGTTATTTGGTATTCAACGGTCTCCTAAATGTATTAGATACCTAGGTCTGACACTTTCCAGAAGCGACAGTCTGATGAAAAGACAGACCTTTGACTCTCTTCTGGAAACAATACATTAGGATTTTAAAAGGTGGCAATCTCTTCCCATCTCTCTCTGGGGCCGAATAAGTATTCTCAAAATGAACATCCTACCTAGAATTCTTTACCCGCTTAGCATACTGAATATCTGGCTATCTTTAGCATGGTTCAAGAAATTGCATGCTCTTGTCTTTTCATTTCTCTGGTGAGGAAAATGCCCAAGATGGGCCTATTTGAAACTAGCCACATCCAGAACAGTTGGGTGCCTTACACTTCCTCACTTCGGCTTGTATTTTTGGGATAGTCAAGCGGCTAAGTTTATTAAGTGGTTTTTAGCTTGGGAAGAAATTGCCTCCTGATCTTATGTACTGGAGTGGTTGCTCCTGAAGAGGGACCTAATCTCGGGCACAAACATATCCCACTGGGCCCTCCTGTATATGTCCTCAAAGGATCTCCCTTCAGGATTGCGTAAATCTCCCATTTTATCTTCAATTCAAATATATATATATACAGTTCTGTGCCTTTTTAAAATATCAAAATACCAAGGATCCCCGGCAACCTGTAGTGGGTAACCCCAATTAGAAGATAGGGGGCAAAATCATTTTCCCATATTGGCTTCTTCATCTTAGAGATCTCGAGATAGAAGATTTCTTCTTGGAAGGAAACCTTCTGGATTCTGGGGCTATCCTGGCTCTACACAAACTGGATAGGACATCTATCTTTAAAGTCCTCCAGCTCCGTCAACTTTTGTTGAAAAAACATTTCAGGAGTATGGATTAATGTGACAGAGTGTGATTGGACTGATTCTCTGATTTCACTCTGTAGCAAACCCCATGTGGTCTCCCTAATTTATGGTTCTCTTAGGCAAGGACTATTAGATGCACAAGCAACAGCTCTGAGATATTTGGAAGCTCATTTTCTGGCACATTCTGAGAAATGGGATTCCATCTGGGAATGCACTCATGAATATGTTTCCCAAGATAGACTGAAACTTACTCAATACCAGTTTCTCAATAATATGTACTGGACTCCAGTTAAGCTTCACAGGGTGGGCTGGATTGCAGATGATTTTATGCCCCAGATGTAGACAAGCAACTTGAGACCTTAAGCATTTATTTTGGGAGTGTCCCTTGATTAGGTCCCTATGGGAGAAGATCAAGGCTAAAGCAGATCTCTTGTTGGGCTTGGATGAACTATTTACACCAGGGATATCTCTTTTAGGTGATCTTTCTCAGGTTGCGATTAAAAACCATAGATATCACATGGCTATGATATCTCTCACTCTGAAAAAGTTAGTATTATGGCACTGGTTGGATGATCATGACATCTCTTACACTGAATGGTTGAGAGACCTATTATTCAATCTTAGTGCTGAACAACTTAAGTCTAGTCTGGGAGAATCCCTTTCCTAGTATAATAGGATCTGGAAGGGTCTTCACAGTCTATACCTCCTTCATATAGGACTTTTACCATGCTAGCTGTAAGGATTTCTCATATCAATGCTTTTTCAGGGGCAAATCATTACAACTATCATACAAACAATATCTAAGTTGGATGGACATTCAACTGCTCATTTTTGGGTATGCCATGCCAAGCTAGGGGAGTGGGGGAGGGATGAGGGGGCCTTACTTGGTGATCCTGTCATCTTCATGTATCTACCATGTATTGTTTTAATGTCATCATGTAAGGTGTTATTTGAAAACTTTAATAAACTTGGAATTAAAAAAAAAAAGAAAGTTACAACATTTTAGGACATTTACGACACTGAACTGTACAACAATCAGTAAAAGGTTACAGCATTTCTTAGTCATTTAAAACATTAAACAGCATATGGACATCAACCTTAGTTGATTACAAGTGCAGGTAAGGTGCAGAGGCACTAGAGGTTAGGTTAGGTTGGACAGAGGGTAAGTAGGGACAGGATTTTGGTAGTGGAGGGAGGGAGCCTCTAGTAAAAGTGCTCAAGGAGGCAGAGCTGAGGCCAGGGAGCAATACACTCATCCTACCGTGGAGATGGGGGGAAGGGGGGAGGGAGGTGAGGGTTGTACAGGAGCAGCCCTTTAAAGTGATTCAGAGGCATTGTCAAGGAGTTTGTGGGAGGGTGGCTTCTGACTTGTGCTGAGAATAGTTACTGTTAGCAGAACCAGGCCATGTCATCCAGAGTCTATCAGCTGTTGGAGAAGCAGGTGCATACAGAGCTGGAGGTCAGGTAGGGCTTAAGGTCTGATTTAAAGCAGGACAGGCTAGTGGCATTCTAAATGGACTCAGGTACCTCGTTAAGACAGAGAGGGGCTCTGTAGGAGAAGGCGTGCTGTCTGAGAGCTGTGCATCAAAAGGGAACCACGAGGGCATCCTGCATTCTGTTTCTGGTGATATATTCTGAGCCTAGGAGGGAGAAGATGTCTGCTACACTTGGGGGGGGCATGTGTGGAATTTATTCCTGCACCCAAGACACAGCAGGTGTGTCTGTTCATAGAGAGAACAGGTGTGGGTCATTCGATCATCATTCAGGATGAGCCTGCAGGCCTTGTTGAGAGCTATGTGCACCCTCTTGAGCACAGAGTCTGATGGTGCACAGTAGACAACCAGGCCATAGTCAGTGGTGGAGAGGATGGAGCTCATGACTGATAGGAAAATGGCTGCCATGGTAAGGTGTTTTCTGTGCCTGTAAAACACACCAATCTTGGTGCTGACTGTCTTGACCACCTGGTCAATATGTTGAGCATAGGATAAGGTGTCATCCAGGGTGACTCCAAAGTATTTTAAGGAGTGTACCTGTTCCAAGGGGGCAAGAATATTGTTTATGGTGGGGAACCTTTTCTTGAGTTGGGGGTTGGATAGGAGCATGGTCTTGTATTTTTTGTAATTGAGCAGCAGTTTGTGCCTGCAGAACCAGTCTTCTATTTTTCTGAATGAGTGCTGAAGTACTGCTTGGAGTGACTCAGTTCAAGAGTTGCTGTTAAGGATGACAGCATCGTCTACATATAGGATCATCTTGGCATCACAGGCTTGAGAGAAATTATTTAGGAACATGCTGAAGAGCAGTTGTCCCAAGATGGATCCCTGGGGGACTCCTAGCATGACTTCCCTGGGGTTAGACACTGTTTGTCCTATTTTTACCTGTTGTGACCTGATAGACAGGTAGTCTTGGAACCAGAGTATTGCATTGGCAGCCACCCCCAGACTTTGAAGCTGGGCCAGTAACAGGGTGTGGTTGATGGTGTTGAAGGCTTTTGTTAAGTCTATGAACACCACCCCTACTAGTTTGCCTTCGTTCATAGCTTTGTGAGCATAGTCAGTGAACTCTACAAGGGCAATCGTGATAATATGCCCCTGCCTGAACCCATGCTGGTTGGGGCATTGCAGTTGGTATTTGCTGAAGCAGTCTGGTAGAATCTCTTGGGCACATATAGTATCTAAATTGCCTCCTCAGTGTGTAAACACCCACTTCTTTGAGGTCTTCTTTGCATCACAAGGCCATTAGAGACTTCCTTTGAGTGGTATCCCCTTAGGATACTCACTTCCTCCTTGTGGTCACTTACTTTCCCATAACAATTAATGGTGATACACATGAAATGGCCTTCAGATTCCAAGTCCCAAGAGTCATCATCACTGTCCTGGTGTCTGTCCTTAGAGGCTACCAAATGACGAGTTTGGCTGTTCTAACCCACTGGATCACATAAATCTGCTCTAAGTGAGGTGCTCCTTCTTGTCAGGTGTCCTGGAAAGTCAAAGATGCCCTGAAAGCAAACCTGTACTCTGCTATCTCTTTGCCATCTTGACACTTCTCATACCGTCCTCAGTTGTCATTCTAGATCCCACCCACTGGCTGCAAGAGGTTTTAGCAAACAGTAGATTCTATGGTCTGGCATTGTATTAAACAAGCTCTGTTTCCCTGCTGGTATATGAAGATCATTAACATACATTATGTGTAAGGGTTTTTAGTTAGTGTTTAAGTGCCACATGGACAAAAACCTAAATATATGCTGACTTATTAAATACGTAAATGTTAAGGGTAATGATTACGTGTTTGTGAGGGAGGGCATGATGAGCATAACACTGTTTTTGTTTAGATACTTTTAATTAAACACAAGGGCCCAGATATTCAAACTGCGCCCAAAAAGTGCGCAATAGCAGGAGCAAGCACAAGTCCATTGCGCCCATGCGCAAGAGGTGCGATATTCAAAAACTGAGCCAGCCAACCTGCGCCTACAGCCGACGACTGAATATCGCACCACCTGCGCCATAGTGCAACTAGGGAGGGGAAGCTGAGCAGATCTGATGCACCATAGCGCAACAAGGGATGTTCAACTGAGCAGTCCAAGGGCACCATAGCATAACCAGGGACGCCCCTCCAGCAGCAGGGCGGCAATGCAACTGCACAGCCAAGGAGGTAGGGGCCCACTACCCATGCCACAGATGGGTAGAGGAACACACAGCAGAACAGACATCATCCCCCCATACCCCATGCACTGCACAACTGGGGGAGGGCTGGAATAACCACTGGCCCATGGAGACAAGCAACCAACCCACAGCTGGGCCATGGTGCCCCATCACACCCCCTGGCAAGCTGTGACTGGCACACAAGGAGGGCTGACCACCCTGTGCCACACCATCCCCCCAATGCAGAGCACACCCTGCACCGTGGCCCCAGAAACCCTTTCCAGGAGCAACGTCCACCACTGCAGGAAACCCCATGCATGCCACCACCCCCACTGTGACAATGCAACCCTGTGCAACACAGAACCATGCAAGGCAGCCCCACCACAAGCACCCATCAGCGGGTGGCAGCACACAGCGATGCAACGACAGCATACACAGTGCCACTACACACAGCCCACCCGAGGTACAGCTGAGAGACTGACCATGTGTCGGCACATGAGGTACCCCACATGGGACAGGGCATGCCCCGGACACCACCACCAGTGGTACAGCACCCTGCACACTCTCCCAAGGACACACCCTGACCCAGCACTGGCCACAACAGCCAGTGCAGACACCCAAAGTGATGTGTGGAAGCATACACCACACCGGATGCCACACAGTGCATGGACAGACACCCACCCATACCCAAGGGCACAACAACACAGGGACGCAGTAGCGGGGCAACCAAGCCCCCAGCATGGGCCCATGTAAACTGTGTACACACAACCTACAGTCCTCCATGGCACAGGAGTGGCAGTCACCCTGCTCAGGCACTGTGGACCTGTACACCACCATCATGTGCCCGGAGCACAAGTCACAGACAGTGGTGCATATCCCCTGCAACACACACAAACCACAGCATGAAGGTGGGTCAACAACTGTGGAGGCCACAGTGTCACCCGAGGCAGACATGCACCACACCAGTGACAGGAGGCAACCCAGCATTGTGACCGGTACAGTGGCTGCCCTGCATGGACCGCCACCACTGACATGCCAGCAGACCATGCAGGTCACAGACATGCATGGGAGTCAGCTGCACAGGCCATGGATGGGCTGACAGGGGCACCATAGACACAGAGCATGCACCATGGACAACTGCACACAGTCATCCAGTGCACAGGGCACAACACACACACCACAGACACTGACTGATAGCTACCCCCACACCATAGTCACCTCCCCACAGACACACACACATACCCATGACTGCACCACCCCGACGCCATGCACACCACTGCAGCTGAGCACCTCTAGCCTGCTGCAAATCAGAGACCACCACAGTATTCGTATCAAAAGATCTGTATTCCAAAACAATATCAAAATGAACTATATACAATACTATATACAAAGTTGGGGGGGATGGCCACAAACAAGGTGGGGGGTGGGTAAGGGGCAGGGGTGAACAAATGGGACAGGAAAGGAGGGATGTGAGGGTGGGTCCAGGGGGGTAGGGGATATCAGGGGCAGAGGGATGGTTAATGGGAGCCCCGCTCCCCGCTCTGGCTGCTCCACCTCCGGTGCCTCCTGCGGACCCCAAGCTGGTCGAACCGCTGTAGGATCTCCAATGACACCCTTGCCACACTCAGGATGTCCCTGAACGCCTTCTGGATCTCCATCAGCTGGCGTACACCTAGGACAAGGGAGCACAGTCAATAGGTGTGAATGCACAGCCCCATACAGCCCACCCACTGTGCATGGCATACTGCCATGGGGCATGCCTCTGTGATGGTGTGTGACCACCCACAGTGATCACGTCCACAAGATCTGCCCACCCAGGCACATACAGCCATGCGGAATGCTGCACACACCCACCGGCCAAGTCATGCACAGCACCACTGTGGCCGTTTAGTGACATGGCTATGTGGTGCGAAGGCAGTGGCACAGCCATGTACCCAGTGCATGCATAGACCACCATCGATGCACTCCCACACATGCAGCGCCACTGGACAGTGCTGACTGTAACAAGTTGTGTGCATGGCAGTGGTGTCAATGGATGGTGGCCAAGCCCCACTGCCCACACTGTTACACAGCATGCAACAGTAATCATGGAGGTATGGCACTCACCATCATTGGGCCAGTCCCTCGGGCGCTGTGGACCATCGCCCCTCCTCGCGTCCCTATCCTCCTGGTGGTGCTGCATCTCATGGGCTAGACGCTGCTCCTCCGGCCCTGTGGTGCAAACATGGAGAGAGGAACATCAGTACAATCCTGTAGCAAAGTCCCCCTGCCCCCAGGTGTGTGCCTCCCACCCAGTCAGACCCACCCACCCACACCCTGATAGCATCACCACAGCCAACACCAGACGGTCCCTCCCCCATGTGCTGGACACATACAACCGTGATACCCATATGGAAGATAAAAGTGTGTGGACGTAACACCTACCTGGCTGTGGCACTGTGCCCCTCCTGGCATGTGCCCGCAGGCAGGCAAGCAGGTCTGGTTCCCTTGTCCACAGGTTGCCATACCCGTGGCGGCACTGCTCCGCTGTCCGCCCCATTCCTGTGGCCTCCTCCAGTACAGTGGCCACCTCCTCCCACACCTGGCTCCTGGACCTGTCCAGGGGTGCCTCCCCAAACAGTGGTCCATAGAGTGGCTCTACTATGGCCACTAGGTTGGCCAGTTCTACTTGACTTCACTTTGCAGCCCTCCTCTGCACCATTGTCCTAGCTCAGTCAGCCAAAATGACACTCTGCAGCATGGCTCCACCACTGCAGATGCTGCATGGTACAGCGCTGCCATTCCCTATCGTGCTGTCACCAAATAGCACGATAGTGGTGCACCCATGCCTGATGCATGGTGCCTAGGGGGAAAAGGTCTGGCACAGGGTCAAGGGTCTCTGGCACACAGACAGGCACAGCGCCCTTGGAACCCAATGTGTGTAGCACGATTGGATGCCTATGTGTTACCTCCAGTAGTGGCCTACCGCGCTGTTGCCCCAGTGTGCCTATGATGGCCCAGTGCCACAGCACCATATAGGTGAACATCGCTGTAGCACCACTGGCACAATGGTGGCCATGCTCTGCATTGCTTCCTGTGTACAGCACATCAGCAGTGCAGCAGACGCCTGCGTCAGCAACCCGGGCATGTGCAGTGAGGTGTGTGCTGCGCATGTCACAGAACTGCGCCCTTGGCTCAGCACGTTCAACACAACTGCGCAAGGCGCAACAGCGCAATATTCAGTCATCATATGTAAAACAGCTAATAAGCCATTCAATGGCACAGCACTGCAATTTGCATCCACTTAAAGTTGCGCCTTGCATCATTTGCATGGATTGCGCTATAAAAGTGCGACATTGGGCTGCACTGGCCATAGTTGGTTACTGCAGTCTATTGGTGAGTTGCATGCTGTTTGGGAGTGTGGACTGTGGATTTTGGGACATGCATGGGACTGCACAGTCACAGGTAACAACTGTCATTCTTACAGGCTAAATAATGACCGAGTGAGTTGTGGGAGAGGAGGAACACAGTGGTGGGAGGAGGAGGCCTAATTTCACCAAGGCCGAGACCGATGCCCTGTTTGAGACCTACCTGGATCAGGAGCCGTTTCTCAGCGGACGACAGGGAACACCTCAGGCCCGTGCTGCTGCATGGGAGGAGGTGGCATGTGCAGTGAACCTGCATGGAAGCCACCAGCACTCCGTGCAGGAGTGCAAGAAGAAGATGGGCACAGACAGGAGGAGGATAAAGGAGAAGGTGGCTGCCATCAGGGCATCACAAGCTGCGACAGGTGGGGGACAGCCAGAGGTGGTACACCTGTCCCCACCAGAGGAGAGGGTGGCTGGAAGCATGCAGCATTGTGCCATTGAGGGTGTTCTGGGTGGTGGCTCCCAGACGGGTGGTAGCCCATCACTGCATGGTAGGTCATGGTCTGTCTATGGGGGGGCAGGGTTGGTCACATGCAGTAACGCGACTTTGTTTTCCCTTACAAATCCTGATCATCTGCATGGGTCAGCAGTGGTGGGCCTGTCCACTGAGGACAGTCAGCTTGAGATGGAGGAGGGCCCATCCACCTCCACAGGTATACATGGCTCAGTGCGACAGCCTGCCTGTCCACACTGATGTTGTTGGAACAGGTGCTCAGGAGGCCCTGCCCATGTCCCAGTGCACCAGCATCCACGGATGCCAGCATGCTGTGACTCGGGCTGGTGCCGGGTCCATCACCGATGATGATGTTGCTAACGGCATGGGCAGTGACATGTGTGTGCCACTGGATGGCCACACAGCAGGTAACATCACGGCCATGGCTGTGGGTGGTGCCGCCGTGGAGGTCTACGTGTCATCACAGTTCCAGCCTGTACCTGTCAGCACCAGTGGGGCAGCAGTGGTGTGTGTACAGGACAGTGGGACTGTTGCGGCCACTGCAGCAGCACCAGTGAGCCCTGGTGAGTGGCAGCCAGAGGGGCAGCATCAGCAGTCGGCCAATGGGCTTGGGGATACAGGGTCAAGGGGCGGCATCTGTGCACCACCTGTGGACATGTCCAGACCTGGTCCTGGTGTGCAGCGCCCACCCTCAAGGGGTGATGAGCATCAGGGCCGCACACACCTTGAGGGACAGGATGCCGAGGAGGCAGATGACCTCTTGGATGAGCACACCCACCTACTGCAAGCATCAGTCCACCAGCAGATGCGGCTTGCGACGTTGGTGGATGCACTGTGTGGGGCTCTGGAGTGGGCAGTGGAGTGTCACAGCAGAGACACTGCTCTGATCCTGGCAGAGATGGACCAGTTGGGGGAGGATGTGATCACTGCTATTGACAGGCAGACACAGGCATTTACTGCTGTCATGGCCACAATGGGCACACAGTCATGTGCCCATGCATCACAGACACCACGCAGTGCACTGTCCAACCCCCGTTCCCGGCATCATGTGACACCCTCCCTGTCGACACCAGGTTCAGCTGTGGGCATCCTGAGCACACCTGGCACAGGCATGTTTGGTGTGCTGCAGACCCCTGCCCAAGTACAGTCGTGTTCACACAGTGGAACCCCTGGGGGACCATTGGTGCCACCCCATGAGGCCAGTGGTCAGCCTGTCAGTGCTGGTGGGTCTTGGCGGGGCCGCCCACGCATCCGTGGCAGCTGGGGCACTGTGTCACATGACTGACCTGTCTCCCAATGTGGCTACTGACTGGTGCTGCCCTGTGTGCATTGTGTCTTTTAGTGGGCATTGCACAGGTGGGTACCCAGCCCTGCACGTGGACACACAGTCCATCTGCACACCCTCTCAGCTGCTGTCCGCAGTTGTGTGTGCATGATGATGTGTGCATTGTACTGTACACCAATGTGCAATAATGCTCAGCATCTGACACATGCACATGGACAGGTAGTGGGCGTGGTGGTCTGTGGACATGTGTGTGGCTAGGAGTGGAATTCTGGGTTGGTGTGCTTCCTACCCTTTGTGCATGTCTGGTGCATTGTGTGTGTGCGCGTATGTATGTGTCCATCCACGTGGCATGTTAGACCTCCCTGGTTGTGTGTGGTTCCATGCCCGGCCACTTCCCTTGATGGAATGCAACCCTGGTGTGTGTCTATGCGTGTTTGTGGGTTGTGCCTTAGCCACTGTTGGTTGCACATGGCCCCATGACTTACCTGGGTTGGCTGAAGTGCTCCTCCATGATGGTGTCCTGGTGCAGCTGTGTCAGCCGGAGCAGTCGCGGGTCCCATCGCCCAAGGGGGGTCTGCCCATCACCATTGTCACTGGTGACCTCATCGTCCCCATCGCTGTCCCCCTCTTCGACCTGTATGGCTATCCCACATTCGTTGGCCATGTTGTGCAGGATGCAACAGGCCAGGAATAGCCCACAGACCTTTGAGGGGCTGTACTGTAGGGTACTGCCAGAGGTGTCCAGGCAATGGAATCGTGCCTTCAGCATCCCAAACACCCGCTCGATGACATTACATGTGGTGGTGTGTGCCTCATTGTAGCATTGCTGCGATGGGGTCACGGGCCGCCAGTAGGGTGTGAGCAGCCAGGGACAGAGTGGGTATCCACTGTCACCTGTGTGTAGAGGGTGGAGGTTAGTTTGGTGATCAGCATCACCTTGCCCCAGGCCATGTAGGCCACTACCCATGTCACCTCTGACCATGCCCCCCCAGGCCCTATGATTGTCCATGTGGTCTGCATACTCACCCACTAGGTGGCCAGTGGGGATATCCCCACTCTTGAATCTGTGGCACAGTGCCAACTGGTGCTGGATGAAGGCATCATGTGCTCCCCCCAGGGTGCGTGGCACAGACATTGATTATGCGCACCCTGGCATCGCACACCACCTGGCAGTTGATGCTGGCATAGCCCTTGTGATTTATGTATGTGGCCTCCTTGGGGCCAGGTGGTGTGTGGATGGCCACATGGGTGCAGTCTATTGCCCCTAGCATGCCAGGCATACGTGCTACCTTGTGGAACTCCTGTATGTTTGCTGTGCACCCCGCCGGTGTGCTGGGGAAATGGATGTACTCCTCAGCATGTGGCAGCAGTGCACTGAGGAATTGGGTGAGGTGGTATGACGTGGCTGACTGGGTTATGCCTGTGGTGTCCCCAGTTGGTCTCTGGAAGGTACCCGTGGTGAGCAAGCACATGCAAGCTGTCACTTTCATCTCCACTGACAGGGCATGGCTCCGTCATGTGGGTGCCTGCATCACATCACTGCATAGCTCACAGAGCCACCTCAGAATTTCCTGATTCAGGTGGTACCAGCCCACAATCTCGGTATCACTGTACAGCTCAAAGCTGGTGCGGGCACGGTACTGCCTGTTGGGGGCATACCACTGATGGTCCTTTCCACGGCCATGCCCCCCCACTGCCTGCCTTCTCACCTCCCTCATTACGGCCTCCATCTGGAAGGTGGCACTGGCCATGTCCCTGGCTTGTGTTCACCCCCCCAGCAGCTGTTTCTGTATTCCCTCCACTGTCCTGGCTGCTACTTCCCCTGCACTGGGAACACCTGCCTGTGCTGGCCTCAGTTCTGTGTGGTGTACATCCCCCTTCTGCACTGTCTCTCCCACCTTCCCCTGTGCCTGTTGCTTTCAGGTGCCCTTTCCTGGCCTGCCTTGTGTGTCCCTGCTGCCCAGTTTTCCCTGCTAGACTTTGCCTTCATGTGGCTTCCCTGTAGCGTTCTTGAGCCTCTCCCTTGCTCCCTTTTATTTTGGCTTATTTCCGCTATGGTGCAACTTCCACTTGCTCCCCTATTGCGCATGGTGCATGTTGTTGTATATCACACTGTGCCATTTATGCATGGTTCCTCTCCCTTCAGTTGTGCATGCATTCATTATCATTGTGCTGTTGCTCAGTGTGATTTGGGGGGGTGCAACTGCCTCCTGCTGAATATCGCAGAATGGCGCATTTTCGGACTTGCGCAGACACAACCCTATTGCGCATGGCTTAACTCTTTTGAATATCTGGGCCAAAAAGTTCATAAAGAGATCCTTTATGAAAATGTTTAAAATGTACACGCATCATGAAGATTTTGAAGATGACCATTGTGTAAAATTTTCGAATTCTTACATAAAATATTTGAAGACAAGAAACAATGAAATAGTCATAAATATGAATGAGTAAAAAATCTATGTATTTTGTACTGCAATTACATTTATAAAATACATAAATTAGTAATAAAGTTATATCTCTTCTCATACTCTGTGCAAGACCTGCAGCTTTGTGCAAGCCCTGCAAAGCCTTGCTTAAACAACGTTAGGACTCATGTGCAGGAACCAAAGTGCCCTGTACAAAGTAAATTCTGAGTCATCTCTTGTTTTGTGCAAGGAATCAAGGACCTGCATAAAGCAAGTTACCACTCCATAGTAGTCTCTAAAAAATGAAAGAAATTAATTGCAAAAAAGGCTCTGTTAATGCAGATTAACTGTAATATGGCAGGAAACATCAACCCTACAAATTCTGGAAATGTACCATTAGGGTCACTAACTCTGACAGGGTTGAATAAGGCCCTGCCCCATTTGTTGTGCTGAAAGAGTTTAAATGCAAGGGTTTAGTCTATCCTCTCAGTTTCTCTCTGTTCTCTTCCTGGTTGCACAATCAAATTTTCTTGTGAGACCTAGGAACTGATATCACAGACGGTTTCACAATTCTTCACCTCTCACTAACTCTCTGCCTTCCCTTGCTGTTCTTTTCTCCCCCCCCCCGGTATATCTGAGGGTATAAAAATATATGTGAATCTTTACGTGGAAATGTCACTGATACTGGGATTCCTTTGTTTAAAACTGTGTATAGTTATAATGTTGAAATGATTGCAAAAAGCTATTTGGAACTCCAGGGGTTAACCTGAGATGCTGGTTTGCAAGCTTTTCCAGAGCTGTCAACAAGAGGTCAGTTCTGGGTCACTATGTTCTTTTTGCTGCACCTGCAAGAAACTGACAAGAACATTTTAGGAAAAACAGAATGTCTGTTAATGAGCAGAGGTTGCAAAGACTTATAAAAAGAGCAGAAATGCTTTTGCATAAGACAGAGAGTGCGTGAGATACCGATATTTGAAATTGAGAAGAAACACTCAGAAGAAGGACTTTGTTTTCTCTGTTTTAACTGCCTTTGTAAATAGTTATACTGAACAATTTTATTTTTATTTTACTGTTATTGGAAAAAATAAAATGCTACTTGCGAATTTTGAAACTGCTCCTGTTTTTTCTATGCTTCCTGACCTGTGCCTCAATGACAAATGGTGTCAGCCTAAGTGGGATTTTTGCTGTACACACTCTAAGTCAAGAGTTTTGTACTTGGGTACTAGATCTTGTGACAGGGAAGCATAGAAGAATGGTATGGATGCTGCAGCAGCAAGTTGAGAAGTGATTACCAGAAGAATGGCAGCCAAACTAGCAGAGACAGAAGTCCAAGCTGAGACTGTACAGCCAGCCCCAGTAATGGTAAAAAAAAGAACAGGCAGTGACAGAACCTGAAAGCCTGACTGCCTTTTTTAAATAGAGGGTTATACAGCAAACAGAGATAAAGAAACAGAGAAGAGAGGAGAGGAGATATGGCAGACAGAAAAAGAGATTCAATGATTAAAGGCACAGAAAAAAGAAGAAATGCAACAACTCAAGAAGAACAGAAAGGAAAAAATGCAGCAACAGGAGCAACAAAGAAAAGAAGAGATGCGGCGATGGATGGATATCTTGCGAGTTATCAACACTAGAGGATCTGGTACTGGTACAGCAGAGCAACAGGCCACAAACAAATTAAAATGCATTAAACTTACAAAGTTGTATCCCTCAGATGATATCAAAGCATAACTTAGAAATTTTGAAAGGGTTGCCGCAGCTTGCCAGTGGCCAAAGCAACAATGGACAATCAGACTGGTACCTTAACTGACAGGTAAAGCCCAACTTTCCTACAGCAATATGGACACTGCACAGTCAGAAAACTATGATCTGGTGAAAACAGAAATCCTAAAATGGTATGACATCTCAGGAGAGACCTACAGGCAGATACAGTACAAGTCACATTAAACTGTTCCCTCAACTCACTGGTGTAGCATTGTTCAATGAGTTTCCTAATCTGTGCAGTGTTTAATTTAATGAATTAGTAAAAGGTTAGTATTGGTTTGCATCTAGCTGTTATGTACTATAAGCTTTATTTTCAGCTGAGTGCTTATGAGTTTCATTTCAGAAGGCAGACCAAACAACTCTAAAGGAATGCTATGATATTTATAAACAATGCTCTTAAAGAATGCTGTAATATTTATAAACAATGCTCTTAAGGAATGCTGTGATATTTATAAAAAATGCCATGAAAATGCAGCTACTGCCATTTCACTAAACAGTAAAAAGCGAGTTGAATAGGCAGTGAAGGATGTCTGGAAAATAGTTGAAAGCTTTAACAGTTTGAGTTGCCACTGCAGTAGCATCAGAAAAAAAAATGCTACACCAGTGAGTTGATGGAACAGTTTAATGTAACTTGTACTATATTTCGTCCTCTGAAGTACAACTCAGTCGACAACCCTCGAGAGGCCTTCAGCAGACTCAAAGATCTCTTTATGAAATTGCTCCAACCAGAGGGCTAAACATTCCCACAGATCATTGAAACATTTGTACTGGAGCAGATCATCAACATCCTAACCACAGATGTACAACTCTGGGTAAAAGAACACCAACCAGAAAGTGGGGAAAAGGGTGTTTCTTTGGTTGAGGACTACCAAATGGCCAGACAGATGCCAAAGCAGTGAGGTAACAGCCGAGGACTGGTAAGACACTCTTTTTCCCATTTAAAATCCAAGTCTGATAAGAACTCTGGTGGGGTAACAAATCTACACCCAAAGACTTTATCTGTTATAACTGTAATAAGCCAGGTCGTATTGCAAGAAATTACCATAGTAAGAAGAATGATACTGGAGCAGATTTGTCTTTAGCAAACTGGGGCAAGTACTTAACAGATGCGAAGGTGGTAGAGAAGACTGTGAAGGGACTTTTAGATTCATGAAGCAGACAGAACCTAGTACATATTGACGGGCTGGGAAAACAGTGTCCAAAAGGACCAGGTACTGGTGTCATCTGCATCCATGGGGACACTCAATACTATCCCACCAGCCAAATGACTGACTATTAATGGGGTGTCGCATCAAATGAAAGTGGTGGCAGTACCAAAGTTACCTGTACCTATGATTATTGGAAATTACTTTCCAGAATTTACTGAGTTAATCAAAGAGGGAGTAAATCCTGATGTTTCAGCAGCTGTGGAGAAAAGGGCTCAGGCAAAGAAAATCTCAGATGGTGGGGACTCTTTCTGCTTTGCTTATTTTGCTTTGAACTTGTTTGAGCAGAGCTCCAAGATATGGAAGTCCAGGAAAGAAAGACAGTGCTTGAAGAAACTGCCAACAAAAGACTGATGGACATAAGGGGTTAACATATGAAAATACTGAAACTAAACTGAATAACTGACAGTGATTTTGTTTCAGAGCAAGCTAGCAGTGTTTCTCTCCAGAGTTATTTTAGGCAGAATGGGGTGAAACTAAAACAGGGTGAACCTATATTTAAAAAAATTAATAGCAACTATACAGAGTTTGGGTTAAACCTCAGACAAAGGACCAGATAGAACAATTGGTTATACCACAAAAGTATAGATCTGAGTTGTTACATATAGTACATGATAGTTCTATGGCTGGTCACTCAGGGATGGATCACACCCTTGTCAGATTGCTGTACAGATTTACTGGCCTGGAATTCATGAAGATGTTGTTACCTATTGCAGTTCTTGTGCTGAGTGTCAGAAAGTAGCCCTGCTGACTAAAAAAGACAAGGTGCCCCTGGTGCCCCTATCCTTGATAGATGTGCCTTTTGAGATAATTGCAATGGATGTGGTTGGCCCCTTAGACAAAAGTAAAAAGGGTAATTGATTAATTTTGGTAGTATGTGACTATGCTACTTGATACCCAGAGGCAGTTCCAATGCGTACCGTTACAGCCCCAAAAGTTGCAGCAGAGCTTGCCAAAATTTTCAGCAGAGTGGGCATACCTAAAGAGATTATTACTGATCAGGGTAGTAATTTTGGTGTTGCATTACCGAGGGAGCTGTACCGACTACTAGTAATCACTGCCAAAAGAACCTCCCCTTATCAACCTCAGACAGACAGTCTTGCTGAGCATTTTAATCAAACCCTAAAGTGCATGTTAAAAAGATTTGTAAAAGGGGAAGGGAAAGACTGGTACCAATACTTACCTTACCTGCCTTTTGCTTACAGAGAAGTGTCATGGGCATCAAAAGGTTTTTCACCATTAGAAATGCTGTATGGTAGACAATCTAGTTGGTCACTAAATGTAATAAAAGAAACATGGGAAGATAATCCCCATCAGAAACAATCTATTATATCTTACAATTGTGCCCTGAGAAAGAAGTTGGCAAAATATGGTGAAATTGCCCATAGTAATCAGGAAGAGGCACAAAACCAGCAGAAGGTGTATTATGACCATAGGGTAAAACAAAAAGTTTTTGAGCCAGGTGAAAACATAGAAACATAGAAACATAGAAGTTGACGGCAGATAAGGACCGCAAGGCCCATCCAGTCTGCCCATTTCTTTTTCTACCTTATAAATGTGCCATCGGCCTTTGCTCTGTCAGTGACCTATCTATTCATAGTCATTTGTATTGCTCCTTATGCCTATCCCATGCCTGTTTGAAGCCCTGCACTGTATTCATAGCCACCACTTCTTGTGGTAAGCCATTCCATGCATCTACCACCCTTTCTGTGAAAAAGAATTTCCTCACATTCCCCTTAATCGGCCTCCTCTAATCTCATGCTGTGTCCTCTTGTCCTGCTATTTTCTTATATTTAAACATGTTAGACTCTTTCACCTTGTTTATGCCCTTAAGGTGTTTAAATGTCTCGATCATATCACCTCTCTCCCTCCTTTGCTCAAGGGTATACATATTGAGCTCCGTTAATCTGTCCTCATATGTCTTCTGATGCAGTCCCTGCACCATTTTGGTTGCCCTTCTCTGGACTGCCTCAATTTGGTTAATGTCCTTGTGAAGGTGTGGCCTCCAATACTGCACGCAGTACTCCAGATGGGGCCTAACCAATGTCTTGTACAGAGGGATTATTACCTCTCTCTTACGACTTGTGATACCCCTACTAATACACCCTAACACCCCCCTAGCCTTACCTACTGCTTTAGAGGTCTGCTTGGATGATTTTAGGTCATCAGTGATGATGATGCCCAAGTCTCTTTCTTCCTTTGTGACTGCTAGCAACTCCCCTCCCAGCCTATAAGTGGCTTCAGGGTTTCTCTTCCCTATGTGCATGATTTTGCACTTCTTTGCATTAAATCCCAGTTGCCACTCTTCTGACCATTCTGCTAGTTTATCCAGATCTCTTCTCATTCTGCCCACCCCATCTGGATCATCTACTCTGTTGCAGATCTTGGTGTCATCTGCAAACAGACAAGCCTTACCCTCTAGTCCATCTGCGAGGTCACTAATGAAGATGTTGAATAGGACTGGCCCCAGGACTGATCCCTGAGGTACCCCACTTGTGACTTGCATCTCTTCTGACTGTATACCATTTACCACCACTCTCTGTTTTCTGCCAGTCAACCAGTTTGCCACCCAGTTGACCAACTTCTGACCCACCCCGACCTACCTAGCTTATTTATCAATCTTCTATGTGGAACAGTGTCAAAAGCTTTGCTGAAGTCAAGGTAGGCGAAAAGGTCTTGCTAGCGTTACCCACTACAGAAAATAAACTGTTAATGAAGTAGCAAGGGCCCTATAAAGTGCTTAGGCATACTGGTAGAGTTAATTAGGAGTTTGATACCCCTGATAGGAAAAATCCTACTAAAATGTACCATGCTAACCTCGTCAAGAAATGGGTTGAGAAAACATCAAAAAGCTGTTTTGCTGGTTTTACCAGAAACTGGTAAAGAAGATATTGATGTATCACGCCACATTCCAATTCAGATGAAAAGGAGTGGTCAGCACTCCTGTATTTAGAAACACTTTTTTTCTTTTTAGTATTTTTAAAACTTTTACAACAGCAGCAGCAGTTCTCAATGCACTGGTACATGGCTCCTAAATCCATTCCACAGTCCAATAGCAGTTTTAACAGACAAACTTGTGCAATGCCTATTGCGCCTATTGGGGTAGGGGTACTAGCTCTTGTTACAACAGATCAGCTCTTCTATGGTGGCTACTTTCTAGTCCCTAAAAACCTCAGATCTACTAGATGGGAGAAAGGCAGGAATTACAAGCTTATAATTAGTGCTCTTAGAAAAATCCTACTTATCCTCCTGCTATGTTCAGGCAACGTAGAACTCAACCTGCCCCCAGAAACTATTGCTTCACCAGCAGAACTAGCAAATTTAAAAGGAATAAGCTTCTTGCATATTAACATATGTAGCCTTCTTAAAAAGATAACCTTTATACAAACCTGAGTAAATCATACCTCTCATGACATACTTGTGATTTCCGAAACTTGGCTTAGACCCAGCACCACTGATAGAGAAGTAAACATCCCCAACTATGCCTTGTTCAGAGCTGATAGGCATGCTAGAGGAGGAGGGGTAGCTATCTACGTTAAACACAAATTTTCTGCCTCCTGCTTATCCTCTGCATCTGTCACCAGCGAATTCGAATGCCTAATTCTCAAAGTGAAAATTACACAGACTACTGCACTCTGCGTAGTAGGATGCTACAGACCACCGTTTGCTGGCCTACAGCTTGTGTCATATCTAAGTGACAAGTTGGGACAGCGGCTGCCAGAAACTATTATTTTAGGAGACCTCAGCTTTGACTGGCTCTCTAACACAGCAGCCCCCCCTTCCATCCTTCTGTGATGAACACGAGCTGACACAACTTATTACTGAATCAACACACCCAGACGTGAAGAACCCCAGTAAAAGTACACTTTTAGATGTGCTAATGGTGAGCAAACCTCATCTCTTCTCCCACGCTGATGTCTTCTTCTCAGATGCCAGCGACCATTGTTTTATTGCAGGATTAAGATCCACCAACAACCCAGTACCCATCAGCAAGTTCTCTATGAAGAGATCCAGGTGCAACTTCAATGAACATGCCTACCTAAATGAGCTTGAGTACTCCCCTCAGTGGCAAAACGATTACGTCAGCTTACAATATCTTCCACGACATTCTATCAAGGGCCCTTAATAAGTATGCTCCCCTGATTAAAGTTCGAACTAGCACCAAAACCTGTAAATGGTTCACCCCTCAGATCAAGTCCTTGCTTCTAGAAAGAGATAAGCTCTGGAAAAAAGTGCGCAGACTGAACACTGCAGAGGATTGGAACCAGTTCAGGAGACTACGAAATTTATGTACCAAAACAATCAAAGAATCGAAGGCCACCTTTTTCAAATCCAAACTCAACTCTGCCACAAAGAGCCCAATCAAGCTCTGGAACACAATCAATGATCTGCTAGGCCACTCCCCAGGAAATTCACTCCCGACCAAGATTACCTCTGGCAACTTGACTATAACTGAAAAGATGGATATACTTGACACATTCAATAGCCACTTTGCTACTGCAGGCATGGCATTTGAAAACTCCCCTGCAAACATACTTCGCTCCCAGACTGCCAGCCAACTTCATGAAACTCCAATAGCTTCTCTGTCTTTCTCGCTTCAACCTGCCTCACTGAAACAGGTAGAGGACCTCTTGCTTCAGTTGGATACTAGAAAAAGTGCTGGGGCCGACACCCTTGACCCTTACTTCCTAAAAATTGCCTACCACGTACTAGCAATACCCGTCACCCATCTTTTTAACTTATCCCTGTCTCAGGGCACCTTACCACCTATATGAAAACCAGCACATGTCATACCACTGTTCAAATCAGGTGACCCTGGCAATCTCAATAACTACAGGCCAATTTCTCTCCTTCCGGTCCTGTCCAAGCTCCTAGAGAAAATTATAAATGCACAGCTGAGGACTCACCTTGAGTCTAGGGAACTGTTAAACCCTATGCAGTCTGGATTCAGAGCTAAACATAGCACTATCTCAGCCCTCGCCAAAGTTACTAACGACTGGCAGCGTAATATTGAGGGCAAAAACTTTATTTGTGCTGTTTTCCTTGATCTAAGCAAGGCTTTCAACACCGTTGACCATAGTCTGCTCCTCTCCTCCCTTCAAACCATAGGTGTGGACTCCTCCTCTCTGCGCTGGTTTACTAACTATCTTACAGGGCGCCTTCAACAAGTTAAAGCCAAAGGAGGCCTGTCCTCCTTAAAAACTCTGCAAAGAGGGGTACCTCAAGGTTCTATATTAGGGCCCTTACTTTTTGCAATCTACATTAATAACATCGACTACTGTATAAAAGAAGCCAACATCCATCTGTTTGCAGATGATACAGTTCTCTACGTGAGTCACCCAACACCTGAAGCTGCCTGCAATGACCTACAGTCAGAATTCAACCTTTTGCAAAGCCAACTCCTCCAAAAAAGCTACTCCTTAACACCAAAAAAACTAAAGCGATGGTCCTCTCCCCTTTCATCCGTACAGCTAACCCTGTGTCCAGTGGGACAGTTCCCAAAATTACCACAGTTCTAGGTGAAAAACTAGAATTTGTTACAAAATTCAAGTATCTGGGAGTTTGGATAGACCAAAGACTCTCCTTCATTGAACATGTCGAGGACTTGCTAAAACAACTTTGGCAAAGGCTTGGCCTGTTTTTTAGAATTAACCAATTTCTCACCAGAGATGCCAAGAAACAACTGGTCCAATCCATTTTCCTATCATTGGTTGATTACACTGATTTCCTCTACAGACAATGCCCCAACTCTTACATGGCTAAACTGGACACACTCTACCATCAAGCACTGAGGTTTATAATGGGACTTCCCGTCGACACGCATCACTGCACCCTATATGCGGCAGTGGGGTGGACATCACTAAAGTTCAGACGCCACAGAAACGCTGCTCTCTGGACCTATAGAGCCATCTCTAATAAGCTGCCTTACTATATCTCCTGCTGTCTTCCCATGAGTATAATTGGGAAATATGCATTAAGAAGTTACTCAGCTATTACACTTAAAGTACCCAAAGCAAAATCCCGCTTTGGCAGGGCAGCCATAAGCTTCGTGTTACCTACCTTATGGAACGATCTACAAAAAACCCTCAAATTAGGCACTCTAATCAGTATAAATGCCTTCAAGATGCTTTATTTCCATACAATCAGAGAAGTATGTAACTGCTTCACCCACTCAGACCCAGTACCGGTGTCTGCACTGGTATATAGCCACGCCTAGACCCAATTTTAAGTACTGACCCCACAGCTTGCTCCTCACAAGCCTAATTTTTCTCTCTCTCTTATCCCCCTGTCTTATCAACACTAGGCCTGTCCATCCCCTTATCCTTCCTTTCCCAACCTCAGATAGGAGCTCACTACCCCTGGGTTGTGACATCCTACCATGACCCGTACTTTATAGCATTCAGTCCCAGGGCTCACACATTCTCCTTTTCTCCATCCACCTTCTCTAATAAATCCCATTTTACCAACTCCTCTCTGTGCACCGTGCCCTCCTAGCCTTTCTCCCTACCTCCCTCCCTCCCCCCACCTTCGCTCTACCTGGTGTATTTTTTTTCTTTCGTTACTTCCTCCTGCAACCTTAGATAACCTGCTTTATCTTCCTATAGACACTTCTATGTATGTAAATACCCGGTAATCTGTACAATATCTGTGTAATTCTATGTACATATGAACTTCTTTTTCTTTCTCTCTGTAAACAGTATTATCTGTATTGCCTTGTAAATACCTGTGTTGACCAGCATATACAATTGTTCATGCTCCACCCAGGTCCATCTTGCAAATGAGCTTCTGCTCAACGATGAATGCCTGGTTAAATAAAGACTTGATTGATTGATTGATTGATTTGATTCATCCGCGGACTTTCAGACAGCCAGACATTCGAGCAACCGCACATTTACATTTCTGTGTCACAAATGATGCCTTCTTCAGAACATGTGTTGCCTCTGAAGCACTGTTCCCTTTAAACATAATGTTTTAAAGGAACATATACACCCTAAAGTGCGAAGTGCAATCTGAAAAGAGTTATCACGTAAAGGTGCTATCACATAAAAATATCACAGAACGCAACACAGATATTCACTAAAACTCAACACAACACAAACACATACACATATATATATATATATATATATATATATATATATACGCATAGACAAACAGGATAGCAAGAAATAAAGTTTATTTTAAGCTGTGCAAGGAAACAAAGTCATACAGTGCATTTGGTTTCACTCTGTCTAGAGCTGTAATCTAAAATGCTTCTCTGAATAACAGTTTATTTTTCATACTTCCTCCTCTTTCGTCCAAAGACACCTTTTCAATTCCAAAAAATTGTAACACAGCAGGAGATGTATGTTTAGCAGCAGCAAAATGTCTAGCAATGGCATAGGTTTTATTATTAGTGCAAGTTGCATTTTTATGTTCAGCAGCTCACAGTTTAAGTGCTCTTTTTGTCTGACCAATATAATAGATCCCACAGGGACAAGTCAGCGCATACACCACTCCTTCCATACTAAAATTAATGAAATGTGTAATTGTAAATCTCTTTCCAGTATGTGGATGTGTAAATGAATCCATACTTCTTGTATTATTACATTGCGAACAATGGGCCCGATTCTAGTACAGTTACGCCTGGCGTAACAGCACTTGCACCAAGTAGAATGGTGCATGTAGCAACTTACGCCAGCAGTTATGACATGCACGATTCTACAAAGTGGCCTGCCACATGGTACAGGCCATTTGTGCCAAACAGCTGTTACACCCACAGTTGCACCAGAAACCCCCTTCAATATGGCGTTAGGAGGTTTATGGCAGCAGTTGCGCCCCATTCCAGAAGGGCAGCAACAAAGTCCACAATGTTGGGATTATACAAGAACCCCTGGAGGAGAACTGGAAACGTAAGTTACACCAGCTTATAGCTGGTATAACTTACGGATGCCCCCTTGGGGTCCTGTAGACCTGCCGGCAGTCCAGCAGTCATTACACTGTTTCTCTCTCCCCATGCACAGCATACCCTGTGGGTGCCTGCAGGGCTGCCTACCCCTTGCCCCCCAAATCCTACATTAATTGCCCCACAGGTCTGGCCACACCAACAGCCCCCGATTCCTACATTAATTGCCCCGCAGAGCTGGCCACACCAACTGCCCTTGTTTCCTACATTAATTGCCCTGCAGGGCTAGCCATACCAACTGCCCCCAAATCCATCCAGGATATGCCCTGCAGGGTGGCGCAGTCAACCTCCCCACCGTGCCCGACCCCAAGTAGCCAGCTCCGTCACGGCATATGCCAGTGAACCCTTTTAGTCTAGTGGCCCCACTCCAGCCATGCCAGTCAATCCAGCACCCCCACCCATCCCAGCCGGTGACTGGCACAGCCCCTCGCACCTCCATGGTCAGCCGCTGACTGAGTTCCGTAAAAGCGCTTACTGTAAAGATGCGCTCAGAAATTAATTTCTGAATGTGTCTTTGCAGTAGCACTTCTACAGCACTCAGTCAGCAGCTGGCCATGGAGGTGAATGGTGGGCTGTGCCAGTCACCAGCTGGGGATGGGTGGGGGGTGCCTGATAGACTAGCACTGCTGGGTGGGGGGCCACTTGACTACCAGGGCTTCACTGGGTATATGCCACATATAAGACTGGTGACTCGGGGTCAGGGCATGGGTGGGGGGTTGATCTGTGCCACCTGTGGGGCACTTTGCAAAGGGGGATTCAGAGGATGGGGGTGTAGGCAGCCCTGCAGGGCTCCATCTGAACACATCAGGGGATGTGAATGTGGGCAGCTCTGCGGGGCTCTATCTGACCACTTTGGGGGGTCGGAGGTGTAGGCAGCCCTGCGGGGCACCTGTGGCTTGCTGGGCATGGAGGGGGCACTTAACACCAGCACTGTGGCTTGCGACATGCTCCCCAGGTGCACCCACAAATCGGTGTACCTGGCCACATGTTACAAGTCACAGGACTTAACTGCGATGACCCCTACCCCTTCTAGAATAGGGCGCAGGGTCAATGTTACAGTTTATTTATTTATTTATTTGTTTTTGTTTACCAGGTAAGCACACTAGACAACCAGGTGCCTGTTTTCAGGTGCGACCTGGGAGATTGCAGAGAAACATACATGATTAATACAGAGATACATACATGATTATTACAGAGATACATACATGATTACAAGGATACAATCAGGTACAGCAGGAAAACTATAAGAGCAGGTACAAGTAAGAGCATCAGACATAATTGAGGTAAATGAAGCAATACCAGGGGACCTTATCTACCCTGTGGTAAAGATAATAGCTTCTTTATACATAGGAGGGGCCAGCCATCGGGTTGGGAATATCAACCAACACGACATCTGGAGGCTAGGGGTTGAGGCGCACATCAAGGAGATTACAAGAGGGGGATAGGAGAGGCAAAAGGAACACTCAGATGGCCTAGCACAGCTTGATCCAGAAGAGCAAGGAAGGCTCCTTATAATCTGATACACTGAACCCCTATATGTTTCACTGGAGGGGAAGGTCAGGATACCCTACACCATAGAGCCGAAGGAACAGTGAGGCAAGCAGCAGGAGTAACTTAAGTGCAGAGGCAGGGAAGGGCAGATTTGAGGAAGCCCCAGAGGGAAGCCTTAAAACAGGAATGGGAGGTGGAGGAGCGAGTGCTCGCTGGCAGGGCATTCCATAGCCTTGGAGCAAGGGTAGTGAAGGCCCGGTCACCCATCTGGGTGTGTGTTTTAGGCACCAGAAGGACATGGGAGTCATTGGACCTTAGGTGGTAGGAGGAGGAGGAAGGAGGAATGAGGGTAGCTGCAAGGCCAGGAGGGGTGGCAGATCTGATGACCTTATCAATGAAGTTGCCTAGTACGTAGGACCGGTATTTTTCCGGAGGAAGCCATTCCAGCTGAGAATAGAGCTGGCAGCGGTGGGTGAGGTGGGGGACAGAGAGAGCAAAGTGACATATATTATTGTACGCAATATCCCATTTGGAGAGATTGTTTTTTGTGGTGAGGGCAAAGGAGACAAGGCCGTAAGAGAGCATAGGTAAGAGGACACCTTTGGCAAGGGCGAGACATGCCGCCGGGGTGAGGCAGAGTGCAGTTCAGTTGTGGATCTACAGTCACCCCCAGGTACTTGACGGATTTAGCATCATGTAGGAAGGATCCATCAGCACATGAGATCCTTAGAGGGGAAGGAGCCACTTTTAGTTTGGCTGTGGAACCTAAGAGCATGGTTTGGGTTTTCAGCAAGTTGATAGCAAGCTTGTGTTCAACCAGCCATGTTTGGATCTGGTTGAAGTCAGCACTGAGCTTGTTGTTGATGTCCGAGCTATCCTGGGAGCTGAACAGGATGACTAAGTCATCAGCGTACTGGGTTGTAACAAGGCCCCCCACCACAAGGGTAGAGCACCCATGGGCCGGGGCTGAGGGCAGCTGATTAATAAAGAGGGAGAAGAGGAGGGGCCCTGGGACAGAGCCATGAGGGACCCCGCAGTTGACTGGGGCAGGCTTTGACAGGGCCTTGTTAAATGAGGTGCACTGCTGTCTGCCCAAGAGGTAGTTGCTGATCCAGGCTAGTGAGGGGTGGGAGAAGCCCAGATACTGGAGAGAGAGGAGCCCAGGAGAGAGTGGTCAACATGGTCAAAGGCTTTAGAGAGGTCCACAAAGATGGCTCCAGTCAGTTTGCCTTGATCAGCAGCAGATCTAATCTCAGAGGAGACAACCGCTAGGGCAGTGGAAGTACTATGCCCTTTCTGGAACCCGTGTTGGGCAGGGGAGAGTACATCATAGGCTTGCAGGTAACGGGAGATCTGCAAGGCGACCACCCTTTCGAGAAGCTTACTGATTGCTGACAGTATCGCTATCAGTCGGTAGTTCCTGGGGTCCTTGGGGTCACCCTGTTTGTGAACAGGGATGACTTTGGCCGGCTTCCAAGTACCAGGGATGACACCCATCAGAAGGGATCTGTTGAAAATGTGGGTGATAGGGCGGGCAAGTATGGAGGCCCCAAGTCTGAGTAGGTAAGGCTCAAGACTGTCGTGCCCAGCATCAGTATGAGGGGGGAGACCGTCAAGAAGCTTCTGGGTCTCCAGGATGGAGATGACCCTGAGGTAGAAGGGGGGATGAGGGCTTGCCTCAACTGGGGTAGTGTCCCATGTTTTGGGGACATGGGAGAGGAAGGAAAGAGCCGGCAGCTCGGTGAACATGGTGTTGAAAGCATTGGCAATCGTATGGGGGTTGTTGCAATTTACCCCACCAATGTGCATGTCAGAGACCTGAGCTCTAGCGGACCCACCGACCAGGTTTTTGGTGTTCTGCCAGAAGCTCCTCGAGTTTCTGGCAGAGAAGAGTAGGGCAGATTGACAATATTCACTCTTGGCAGAGCGAATGGCTGTTTTGCAAGTGTTTCTCACTTGTCTGTACTCCTGTAGGTCAGTATTGGAGAGGGAGACCTTGTAGCGAGCCCAGCATTTGTGTCTGATCTTCATGAGGGAGAGAAGATCTCCATGAAGCCACTTAGTGACTGTACTCCTTACCCTCCTTTTTGTTAGGGACACATGCTTGCCTTGCAGGGGTATAGACCACAAGAAAGTTGTCTAGGGCCACAGAGGGGTCGTTTGCACCCGTGACCTGGGACCAATCAGTTTGACGCAGGTCAGAGAGGTAATCTTCTACAATGAGTTTGGAGAGGTCCCTCATCTGGATCACTTTGCAGGGAATTTTGGGAGCAGAGATGCTCCAGATGCAATAGATGGGAGTGTGGTCTGAGATGACATCAGGGAGGGTGCCACTGCAGACTGTTCTGTCTGGTCTGTTACTCAACACCCAATCAATGAGGGATCCCTTGTCACCTCTTGAGGAGAGCCTCGTGGGGTCCTTAATGAGTTGGCTGAGGGAGAGACCTGCCAGTAAGGGCTCATATTGCTGGGCATTGTTGCCCACCCAGTTTAGATTGAAGTCCCCCAGGAGCAGCAGCTTATTTGAGCCAACGGAGGGACTGAGACTATTTAGGAGTGAGGAGAGCCCTAGCACGCCACCCTTAGGTGGGTTGTAAGCACATACCAAGTGTATCTTTTTGGTATTGCCAAGCAGGAGTAGAGCATGTAAGGTCTCAGCAGCAGGGGGTAGGAGAGAGTTGTGCTCTATAATGGATACATTGAGGTGAGCCTTGTAGTATAGAAGCACCCCATCCCCCCTTTTGTTCCCAGCTCTGTCCTGCCTGAGGAGGTTGTAACCCAGGAAGGCACATGCAGAGTCTGAGATGTGTGGTTTCAGCCAGGTTTCCGAGATCCCCATAATATCGGGGTTATAATGGGCCACCCACACTGTCAACTCTGTTATGTTAGGTAGTAATCTTCTAACATTCAGGTGAACCAACTTCATACCTTTGGCAGATAGCCAGGTGGAAGTGGACTTCAGGGGGGACCTGGTGGCCTATAGCCCATGTGATAGGACTGAGGCCCCCGCGCAACCAGTCAGAGGTGGCATATTTGGCAGCCTCAGGGAGGGAGGTTCCACAGGACTGACCTTAGATCTGTGATGCGCACAGGTAGCGGTCACCTGGGTGAAGGGTGGTGTGCCCTAGATTAGTCCTCCCAGGGTAACGGCAAGGGGGGACTGGAGGCTGAGGGAGGTGAGGGAGCCGAGGAGGCTAAGGGAAGGAGACTTGTGACTAGTTAGTGATGACACAACTGGTACAGGAAGCACTGGTGAGTTACCTGGTGACCCCAACAAAGGAGAAAAGCAACAGATAGCTGCTTAGGTCACAAGGTTATCAAAGTTTACAGTAGAACAGCTGGCGATAACTCTAATTGCAGTAAGATGTTGTTACAGACCCGAAAATACTACATGCACCAGGCCATTTAGTAGAACAACCGCAAGCACTTAAACAACAGTATTGATTGCACTTTGTAGCAACAGGGGACAAACAGTACACAACACCAGTAGAGGTATGTTCCCTAGGATAAAAATAATTGCCAGCATTGAATAAACAGCAGGATGCAATATCTAGGAGTACGTAGGCCAGCCCCTAAGTTGATGGGAGGGCTAGCCGAGCATTTAATGGGAGGAGGGAACGGGTGGGAGGAGGGCAATTTTTTTCCCTTAGCAGTGTCCCGTCCCAACAGAAGAAGGCAGTCCTAAAACAAACAGCACCACGGTAAGTGGTTTCAATCCCCTTCTTAATGAATTGCAAGAGAGTCCCGTTCTAAGGTGCTGGTGGAGCCAGTTGCGGGTGGAGCAAGTTGTGTTTGGTGGTGACTTGTGCCACCCTTCTAGAATTGGGCCCAATGTTCACATTTAAAACTTCCAAGTGGTAGTTTTGGTAACCAGGTTTCTACTTCCTGTTTTTGCAACAGACTGTTAACTAGTGAATTTCTTAAATTACATCCCCTCTTAAATGTCATTCTTGATTCATTTTTGCTAATTTCATCAAAACACTTGTCTCCCCTTAGTATTTGCCAGTGTTTCTTTATAATGTGTCACATCATAGACCTTTGGAAAATACTGTGTTACAAATGACATTTTAGATTCTTTTGCCTTATCTTCTTTATCTTTATTACCAGCAATGAGTTCCATATGATTTATATTTTTTGCATTCACATATGCTCTCTGTATACTTTCTTTTGGATATTTTCTAACTTCAAAAAGCCTTGCCATAGCCACACTCTGTGTCTCAAAATCAGTTTCAGTAGAGTACATCTGTTTCACCCACAAAAACTGTCCTTTTGGAATATTTTTAATAAGACTCTTTGGATGACAACTTGTACCTTCAAGAACTGTATTACATGCTGTTGGTTTTCTGTACATTTTACATTCCAGCTTATTCTCAGACTTGAAAATAGCCAAATCAGGAAAATTAACTGCTCTTATATCACACTGTGATGTAAATTTCAGATTGGAATTGGTAGAATTAATATATTCCAAAAACAGCAGTCTATCTTCCACTGTTGCCCTCCACACCATAGAAACACAGAATTTGACAGCAGATAAGGACCACTTGGCCCACCCAGTCTGCCCATTTCCTTACCTAATGGATAAGCTGCAGATCCTAGTTAACCAGCAGCCTACTTCTTTCTACCCCTGCACCCTAGAATTGCCTTATGACTGTCCCATGCATGCTTGAATTCAACCACTGTTTTTGACTGCACAACATCCTCCAGAAGGCCGGTCCATGCATCCACAACCCTCTCTGTGAAAAAATACTTCCTTACATTACCTCTGAGCCGCCCCCCCATCTTCAAATTGTGCCCTCTAGTTCTTGCACACCTCTTTTTTTGAAAGATGCTACCCTCTTGGACTTTGTTGATCCCCTTGAGGTACTTGAAAGTTTCTATCATGTCCCCCCCTCCCTCCTTTCCTCGACGCTACAAATATTAAGCTCCTTTAGTCTCTCTTCATATGTCTTCTGGTGCAGATCCTGCACCATTTTAGTTGTCCTCCTCTGGACAGCTTCCATTCTGTCTATGTCCTTGTGGAGACTGGGTCTCCAGAACTGCACGCAGTACTCCAGATGAGGTCTCACCAGCTGTCTGTACAGAGGATAACAACTTCCTGTTTTCTACTGGTGATGCCTCTCCCTATGCATCCCAGTATCCACCCAACCCTCCTTACTGCCCTCTCACATTGTTGCCCACCTTTAAGTCATCTGATATGACTACCCCTCAGGTCCTTTCCATTTTTGTTGTTGTTAGTATCTCATCCCCCATTGTGTACTCTTCCCCTGGGTTTTTGTTTCCCAGGTGCATTACCTTGCACTTCTTAGCACTGAATCTAAGCTGCCATACATTTGACCATTCCTCTAACCTTGCCAAGTCCCTTATCATCCTTTCCACCCCACCTTGTGTATCAACTCTGTTGCAGATCTTTGTGTCATCTGCAAAGGGACATACCTTTCCTTCCAGTCCCTCTGCAATGTCGCTTATAAAGACATTGAAGAGGACCGGTCCTAATAGTGAACCCTGCGGTACCCCACTAGTAACCCCCCTTTCTTCAGAGTGGACTCCATTTACTATTACCCTCTGTGTCCTATTCTCCAGCCAATTCTTTACCCAGGCTATCATCTTGGGACCCACTCCCAGGCTGGTTAACTTGTATATTAATCGTTTGTGTGGGACTGTGTCAAATGCCTTGCTAAAGTCTAGGTAGACCATGTCCACAGCCCCTCCCTGATCTACTACTTTGGTCACCCTGTCAAAGAAATCTATTAAATTCATCTGGCATGACCTTCCCACTGTGAATCCATGCTGCCTTGGGTCCTGTGCCCCTCTGGTCTCTAGGTACTTGACAATTCTTTCCTTCAGAAGTGATTCCATCATTCTCCCTATCACTGAGGTTAAACTAACAGATCTGTAGTTTCCTGCTTCTGCCTTGCTCCCACTTTTGTGAAGGGCAATCACATCTGCCCTCCTCCAGTCCTCAGGTACCACTCCATCCTCCCATGATTTGTTAAAAAGGGTAGTCAGTGGTTCGGGCCTTTGCTGTTCTAACTGTCTTCCCAGCTTCCTTTTGCTTTAACTGATACAATTCTCTGTCCTGCTCCTTCTGTGATTCCTTGTACTTCCCAAATGCTTTCTTTTTCTCTTGAACCTTCACTGCCACCTCCTTTGAGAACCATAGTGTTTCTTACATCGTTTAGTTTTGTTTATTTGCTTCACATAAAGGCTTGTTACCTCTGTTATGGCAGTTTTTATTATTCCCCATTGTTCTTCCACCCATCCTTCCTGCCCATTTGCAAGTGCATTCCTTAGGCACTCACCCATTTTGGCAAAGTCAGCCCTCCTGAAGTCCAGTACTTTTGCCTTTGTATGGCTTGACTCTATTGCTGTGTTTATTGTGTACCATATGTTGCTAGTTCCCAGATGGCTACCAACTTCTTCATCTGTGATCCTCTCTCCATCTCCATTTGAGAGAACCAGGTCTAAGATTGCTCCCTCTCGAGTGGGCTCCAATACTAGTTGTCTAAGGCATGCCCCCTGTAGGGCATCTAGAATAACCCCACTCTTAGAAGTGGTTGCTGCAACTGGACGCCAGTTAACATCTGGCATATTCAGATCACCCACCAGCAATATCTTCCCTTTTTCTGCCATTCCCAGTATACTTTCTATCATTTCCTTGTCCATTTCCTCCCCCTGAGAAGGGGGTCTGTATACAACCCCTGTGCGGATTGTGGTGCCATTGCCTGTCTCCAAATTGACCAACAGTGCTTCTTCTCCTCCCTTTTTACCCTTTTGTTCCATTGCTTTGATTCCTTCCCTTATGTAGAGAGCTACTCCTCCTCCTCTTTTACCCTCCCTGTCCCTCCTGTAGATAGTGTATCCTGATATGTTTATGTCACAGTCATGGTTCTGTGTGTAACATGTTTCTGTGACTGCCACGATATCCAGATGTTTCTCCTCCATCAAGGCCACTAATTCAGGAAGCTTGTTACCCAGACTACGGGCATTGGTACTCATTGCTCTCCATTTTTTGATGGCAGTGCCTTCTGTAGCAGCATCCCCCACTGACCTTTCTACCTTGGTCTTTTTCTCATTTGGTACCCTGTTTTGTAGGGGGAGGCTGGGATTTTTCTGCTGCTTATCAGTGCCTCCCCCTTGACTAGTTTAAAAGCTTGCCAATGAAGCATTTAAACTGATTGCCCAGAAGACTTGCTCCCTTCCTGAACAGATGCAGACCATCCTGCCAGTATAGGCTGGTGTCCCTCCAGTTGGAACCCCAGTCCCCAATGAAGCCAAACCCCTGTGCTCCACACCATTCTTTCAACCATTTATTAAACTGCATGGTGCATGGTGCAAAGTACCCTCGCCTCACCCATGCCACTGACAGGCAGCACCTCTGAGAAGGATACTGTGAAGGATACTGTGTGTGCTACTTGTCTTAGGCCCCTCCCCAAATCTACAAAGTCCTTCTGCACTGCTCTAATCTCTTGATGAGCCAAGTCATTTGTCCCTAGGTGGACAATGACGTCCATCTCAGACTCCCATGCAACTGTTCTTGTAATCCTAAGGATGTGCTTCCTGTCCCTTCAAGCCATGGCACCAGGCAGACAGGCACCTTACTTCAGTTTTCCCTGCTTCCCCCAGCTCTATCCCCCTAATAATTGAGTCCCCCACCAGGAGCTGCTTCCTTTCCCTGTGGTGTCCTCTGCCTCCTTCTTGAGGGCCTCCATTGTGACAGTTGTCTGCAATCTCCTTAGTCTCCTCTGCGGGTGCATCCATAGGAGGAACTATGCTTGGAATGGTGTATGGATTGTGGAGTGGAACAACTGACTGGGTGTGCCTCTGTTCCACCACTCTTACCCTCCCAGAGCCCACTGTGGTCCAACTGCTGTGCTTTCTTCGCAAACTCTGAGGTAGTGGTGGTGGCTCTGGTGCTCTCTGGATGGGGAAGGTTCCCTTACTACTGTCCAGTGTGGCCTGGGGGAAGCTTTGCTTACTACTGTCCAGTGTGGCCTGAAGATGGGCAACTTCCTCCCTCAGGGCAGAGAGTTGTCTGCAAACAGAGCAGCATGTCATCCTCCAGAAAGACTCCTGGAAGACTGCTAACCCACAGCCATTACGTTGCACTACTCCCCACATGTCTGTCTACCTTCTTGTTTATTTTTTTTTTGTGTGTGTGTGTGTGTGATTGGTTTGTTATATAGAAATATATATACTGTATATTATATAATGTGTATGCTTATATTGTCAGTGCAGTGTGCTAGAGAGGATATGACAGTGATACGCACCTTGACCTCTTGAGGAAATTATGTTAGAACCCCAGGTATAAAGGAACTATTTCCAGGGGTGGGAAGGGTTTGGGCCTAAACTGTGCCATCGTGAAACAATCAGCTAAAAGCTCTGACCTACTGCTGCGATGAGTGCTTTCCTGTCAGCAAGATGCCCTACATAACAATTTGACAGACAAAATACCCTGCTAATCAAACAGAAAAAAATCCAAACATCCAAGTTAGACACAAGTAAACCTCCCCAGCCCCAAAACAGCCTGGTGACTTGTGCTCTGAAAGCAGTCAGGACCCAAAACATGTCAGCTGTGCACAAGGACAGACACAGTAAACAGTATTCAGTCCCTCTGGGTTTAAACTGTTCCTGCACTGAAAATCTTAACAATTGTAACAAAAGTAAAGCAAGGTCCACCTCCCTTTGTTGATTGAAAGACTGCCTTTTCTGATAATTCTAAGTTCATTATTTCACCTTTCAGTTAGAAGTAGCCTCCACCTGAAGAATATTAAATTTCCTAATGAATCTGCTACAAACCAAAGACAATTGTAAATTGTAAGGGTCACCTCCCTCTGTTGTGAACACAACTGGCTTTCTTGCAAATCCTAAGTCCAGTGTTGCAGCTTCCAGCCAGAGGTAGCTTCACCTGAAGAATATTAGGTTTTCTTTCATAAAGCAGTCATCAATAAAACACATCCAACTTTTGATGTTTTCAGCAAATGGATTGTTAATACCAAAAGTAAATGTGTTTTCCCACTGTCCAACATACCAGTTTGCCAGATTTGGAGCAAATGTAGTACCTATGCTAGTTCCTTTGATCTATGTGTAGTATTTATTATTAAAAAATAAAAAAAAATGGATTCCAGTACAGTTCTGGCTCAGTTTACTATAAACTCTGTAGGTGGTGTAATGTCACCAGATCAATTTCTTAATGCTTTTGATATAGATTCCAAACCACCCTCATGGGGTATATTAGTATAGAGGCTCTCCACATCTATACAAACTAAAATATCATTAGTCTGTACTGTTATTTCTGTAATTATACTGCACACGGGGTTTGTGTTCTTTATATAAGATGTTAAAAAGGGGATATATTTCTTAATATGGGGATCCACAAACTGTGAAACTGTTTTAGTTGCTGCTCAAATTGATAATACTATTGGTCGCCCTGGCGCTGGTTTTATTAGTTTATGCAATTTTAGTAATAGATATAGAGCAGATTTTCATGGCTCTCTTTAACAATCAAATAGTTTGCTTCTTTTTCTGTAATCCATTTTGCATCGACTGCTGTATTAACCAATATTTTTATTCATTTCATAATGTGTGAAGTAGGATCACTATTAAGTGGAAGGTAGAAGGCTTTATTTTGAAGCAGGGTATTTGCTTCTGCAATGTAATCTTGAATGTCCCAAACAACTACAGCTCTACCCTTATCTGCAGGGTGGATAACAATGTCTTTCATATTTTCAAGTTCACTTAAAACTGTTCTTTCTTCCCCTGATATTTTTTGATTTTGATTCCAATAATAACTTTTCAGTAATTCATGCACTTCGAGTTCCACTACTCTCATGTATGCATGTAAAGTAAGACTTACTGAAGGGGGACAGAAATCGGATTTCTTTTTTAAACCTGAATGTTCATGTGTTGAGATATTTATTACTTTATCAAAAGGCTGCATATTATTTGAGAAATATTCTTTAAGTTTGAGCTGGCAAAAAAAAAATTGTACATCTGTTCTAATAGCAATGCAGTTTGGGGTATTAGTGGGTACAAATGACAAACCATGTTTTAATACTCACTTTTGCACTTCCATTAAACTTTTTGCTGACAAATTTAAACTTCTGTATTTAATTCCATGATGCACTGTTATGCAGAGATCTCCACAGTCGGTTTCCTCTGTTCCATGTCCCATGTCTTTTTCCTCTCCCTCTGTTGTTTATGCCATCTGTCCCTTCTCTTTCACCCCCTACCTCGCCTGGTTCATATTGGCTTTGACCTTGAGTTACAACTTGACCTCCCATCATATTTGTTCTTCCTAAAAATGGTCTACCATACTTGCTTGTTGTTGAAGTAGAACTTGATGAATCACTGTCAATTCCCAATGATACATTGTTGTCTCCTTGTTCAAATTTCCTTATTTTAAATGTTTTCAATTTTCCATGCCATTTGTAGATAATACCATCAGCATAGTCTTCTGCATCTCGTTCATGTTTTTGCTGTTTATAAAATTTCAATTCAGTCTTATATTTATCTAATTGGCTGTCAGCTTTATTTTTCAAACTTGAAGTTGTTCAGCCATTTGTCCAGTAGCCATTTTGCCCTTTAAATCATTAATGTCTTTTAATAAATGTTCACATTCTTTTTTAGATTTTTTGATAATTAACAGAATCAAATCATATGCTCCTTTATTTACCATTTTCTCCCATTCTAACATGAATTCTCTGTCATCTAATCCAAACGAAGGAGGTTTCTGAATTCTTAAACCATGTGGTATGTGTTTATCATGCCAATACTGTGATAATGAAGGGCATGCATATGGAATCTAGTATACTTCTTTTTTAAATCTTCCAGTCTATATGCATCATTTTTATTAGCACATAGCATATTGGTTTCTTGAAAAAAGACTCAATCTGTTCCAATGTGAACACAATTTGTTCACCTTCGGTGTCTGAAAATCTGAGTACATCTGTGTTTGCTGCTGCCGCCATACTGGGAGCAAATTGTGCCTAACACTTGGTCTCAATGAGTACAAAAATAAGCAATATTCTTTTACACTCAAAGCACTGCTCAAACATTTCTAAAATGTCTTGAAATGTGTCCAGTATAGAAAAAGGGTGTACCTTACCAAGACTTCAGAATCACACCACACTCCAATTCAAATGAAAAGGACTGGTCAGCACTCCTTCTGTATTTAGAAAAACTTTTTTTTAAATATTTTTTTAAACTCTTACAACAGCAGCAGCAGTTCTGAAAGTGCTGGTACATGGCTCTTAAATTCATTCTACAATCCAATAGTGGTTTAAACAGACAAACTTGTGCAAAATATTCACCCACTTTCTTTCAGCCAGCCAGATGCTCAATCAACTGCATGTTTATGTTTCTGCATCACAAATGATGCCATCCTCAGGACATGCATTTCCTCTGAAGCACTGTTCCCTTTAAACATAATGTTTTAAAGGAATGTATACACCCTAAAGTGCATAGTGCAATCTAAAAAGTGTTATCACATCAAGGTGCTATTACATAAAAATATCACAGAACACAACACAGATATTCACTAAAACTCAACACAACATAAACCCATATATACACTGACAAACAGGATAGCAAGAAATAAAGTGTATTTTTAATTGTGCAAGGAAACAAAGTCATTCAGTCCATTTGGTTTTACTGTGTCTAGAGTTGTATTACAAAATGCTTCTCTGGATAGCAGTTTATTTTTCATACTTCCTCCTTTTTTGTCCAGAGACACCTTTTCAAGTCCAAAAAAATTGTAACACAGCAGAGGAGGTACATCTAGTAGCAGCAAAATGTCTGGCAATGGCATAGGATTCATTATTAGCATGTACTGCATTTTTATGTTCAGCAACTCGCAGTTTAAGTGCTCTTTTTGTCTGACCAATATAATAGATCCCACAGGGACAAGTCAGCGCATAGACCGCACCTTCTGTACTACAATTAATGAAAGGTCTAATTGTAAATCTCTTTCTAGTACATGGAAGTATAAATGAAACCATATTTCTTGTAATATTACATTGTGAACAATGTCCACATTTAAAACTTCCAAGTGGTGGTTTTGGTAACCAGGTTTCTACTTCCTGTTTTGGCAACAGACTATGAACTAGTGAATCTGTCAAAGTACATCCCCTCTTAAATGTCATTCTTGGTTCATTTTTGCTAATTTCTTCAAAACACTTGTCTCCTCTCAATATTGGCCAGTGTTTCTTTATAATGTGTGTCACATCATAGATTTATGGAAAATAATATGTTACAAATGAAATTTTAGTTTTTTTTGCCTTTTCTTCTATATCTTTATTTCCAGCAATGAGTTCCATACGATTTACATTTTTTGCAATCACATATGCTCTCTGTAGATGGTCTTTTGGATATTTTCTAACTTCAAAACACTTTGTGATAGCCATACTCTGTGTCTTAAAATCAGTTTCAGTAGAACGAGTCCATTTCACCCACAAAAACTGTCATTTTTGGAATATTTTTAATAAGGCTCTTTGGATGAAAATTTGTACCTTGAAGAATTGTATTACATGATGTTGATTTTATGTACATTTTACATTTCAGCTTATTCTAAGACTTGAAAATTGTCAAATCAAGAAAATTAACTGCTCTTATATCCCACTGTGATGTAAATTTCAGATTGGAATTGGTAGAATTAATAGATTCCAAAAACAGCAGTAAATCTTCCACTGTTCCTCTCTACACTACACAGCAGTCATCAATAAAACACATCCCCAACTTATGATGTTTTCAGCAAATGGATTGTTAATACCAAAAATAAATGGCCCAGATATTCAAAAGGGTTGCACCATGTGCAACAGGGTTGCGCATGCGCAAGTCCTACATTGCGCCATTCTGCGATATTCAGCAGGAGGCAGTTGTGCCACTGAAAACAGGTTGAGCAACAGCGCAATGCAAATGAATGCATGCTCAACAGGAGGGAGGAACCATGCATAAACTGCGCACTTGATATTCAGTCGGGTTGTACAGAGATGATACGTCATAACTTTGAGCCCAAAAAAGGATCAAGTTGAGGGCCACCCACAGGTGAGCTGCTGATTGCAGTGCAACACAGCTGCCACCGTGGCTGGCCCCCAACTCAGTCCCTGTGCCCCCCACCAGCCCGATCATGGGCAGAACATAAAACACCCCCACACATCTCCCAATGCCCGATCGTGGGCAGAAAGTATCATGAAACCCCCCAACCACACATCTCCCAATGCCCGATCGCGGGCAGAAAGTATCATGAAACCCCCAGCCCAAACAGCTCCCAATGCCTGATCGTGGGCAGAATGTAAAGATCCCCAACCCGAATATCTCCGGTGGTCCAGTGGACCGTAATGCCGATCGCGGGCAGAATGTCAGTGACAACCCCCAAACATCTCCCTGGTGTCTAGTGTCCCCCACCCCACCCACCACCCGAAGCCCCACCACCCCGTTTCCCCCCTGGGACCGGTAGGTGGCACCATCCACCTGCCCGCCCGCCCTGCTGCCCACCCGACTGACTGTCCGGTGGGGCTGCCGCCGATGAGTGCAGAGCTAGAGCCAATGGGCATGCAGCTTCATACCGTACATGACAGTCAGATTTGTGAATGGGTTCATTCACAAATCTGAACTATCATGTAAACTTATGGCTGCTGCGCCCATTGGCTCTAGCTCTTCATCATAGACATGCAACCTGCTGGACGATCATCGATCAGTGACGGCGAGAAACGAGTGGGTGGGATGCTGTCGACTACCGGCTGCGGAGAGGCAAGTGGTGGGCATCATGGAGTGAGTAGATGAAGACCTGAACACCAGGGAGTGTTTGGGGGTTGTCACTGGACATTCTGCCTGTGATCGGGCATTGGGAGATGTGTGGGCAGGGGGGTTGTTTTCATGTTGTGACCGTGATCGGGCTGCAGGGTGCGTTGGTTCCCGATGGCTGCTGCCTGGCAGAGCGGCCAGGTGCAAGTCCTCGGGGATCGGCGCACCTACATGCTAATGGCATGCAAATGGGGTCATAATCAGATGCAAATGGCCCCCCGTGCCTTGCATGAATTATGGCCCCATTTGCATGTCACCTTTTGAATATCAGAAATTTGCACATGGCGCAATGGTACTTGCGCCACCGCAAGTTTAATGCTCAACTCTGACAACTTGTGGTGGCACAAGTTCCACTGTGCCATGCACAGTGGCTGTGGCTGGAGGGTGATATTCAAAGGAGTTACTCAATAGCGCAACTCCTTTGAATATCACCCCGGCCACACCCCTGCGCAACTATTTTGAGCAGTGCAAGGGCTTGCGCCTCAGAATGGCGCAGTTTGAATATCCGGGACAATGTGTTTTCCTAGTGTCCCACATACTGGTTTGCCAAATTTGGAGCAGACATTGTACCCATGCTAGTTCGTTTGATCTGTGTGTAGTATTTATTATTAAAAATAAAAAAAATGGATTCCAGAACAGTTCTGGCACAATTTTCTATAAACTCTGTAGGTGGTGTAATGGCACCAGATCAATTTTTTTAGTGCTTTTGATATAGTTTCCAACCCACCCTCATGGGGTATATTAGTACAGAGACTCTCCACATCTATACTAACTAAAATATCCTTAGTCTGTACTGTTATTTCTGTAAATATACTGCACATGTGGTTTGTGTCCTTTATATAAGATGTTAAAGGGGGGACATACTTCTTAACATGGGTATCCTTAAACTGTGAAACTATTTCAGCTGCTGCTCCAATTGATGATACCATTGGTTGCCTTGGTACTGGTACTGGTACACACAGACCAAAGAAACTAGCATGGGTATTACGTTTGCTCCAAATTTTGCAAACCTGCATGTGGGGCACTGGAAAAACACATTTATATTTGGTATTAATAATCCATGTGCTGAAAACATCATTAGTTGGAAGTCATTTATTGATGACTGCTTTATGGTGTGGAGGGGAACAGTGGAAGATTTACATCTGTTTTTGGAATATATTATTTCAACCAATTCCAATCTGAAATTTATGTCACAGTGGGATATAAGGGCAGTTAATTTTCTTGATTTGACAATTTTCAAGTCAGAGAATAAGCTGAAATGTAAAATGTACAGAAACCAACAGCATGTACTAGAGTTCTTGAAGGTACAAGATGTCATCCAAAGAGCCATATTAAAAATATTCCGAAAGGACAGTTTTTGTGAGTGAAACAGATGTGCTGTACTGAAACTGATTTTGAGACACAGAGTGTGGCTATGGCAAGGTGTTTTGAAGTTAGAAAATATCCAATATAAAGTATACAGAGAGAATATGTGAATGCAAAAAATATTAATCGTATGGAACTCATTGCTGGAAATAAAGATAAAGAAGATAAGACAAAAGAATCTACAATTTCATTTGTAACACAGTATTTTCCAAAGGTCTATGATGTGACACACATTATAAAGAAACACTGGCCAATACTAAGCGGAGACAAGCATTTTGATGAAATTAGCAAAAATCTACCAAGAATGACATTTAAGAGGGAATGTAATTTAAGAGACTCATTAGTTCATAGTCTGTTGCCAAAACAGGAAGCAGAAACCTGGTTACCAAAACCACCACTTGGAAGTTTTAAATGTGGACATTGTTTGCAATGTAATAATACAAGAAATATGGATTAATTTACACATCCGCATACTGGAAAGAGATTTACAATTAGACATTTCATTAATTGTAGTATGGAAGGAGTGGTATATGCACTGACTTGTCCCTGTGGGATCTACTACATTGGTCAGATGGAAAGAGCACTTAAACTGTGAGTTGCTGAACATAAAAATGCAATTCGCACTAATAATGAATCGTATGCCATTGCAAGTCATTTTGCTGCTGCTAGACATACCTCCCTTGCTGTGTTACAATTTTTTGGAATTGAAAAGGTGTATTTGACTCAAAGAGGAGGACGTTTTAAAAATAAACTTTTATCCAGAAAAGGATTTTGGATTACAACTCTAGACACAGTAAAACCAAATGAACTGAATGACTTTGTTTCCTTGCACAGTTTAAAATTAACTTTATCTCTTGCTATCCTGTTTGTGTATATATATATATATATATATATATATATATATATATGTATATGTGTGTGTTTGTGTTGCATTTTAGTGAATATCTGTGTTGTGTTCTGTGATATTTTTATGTGATAGCACCTTCATGTGATAACACTTTTCAGATTGCACTCTGCACTTTAGGGTGTATATGTTCCTTTGATACATTATGCTTAAAGGGAACAGTGCTTCAGAAGGAATGCATGTTTTGAGGAAGACGTCATTTGTGATGCAGAAACGTAAACATGCAGTTGCTCGAGTGTCTGGCTGTCTGAAAGTCAACAGGTGAATATTTTGCAAAAGTTTGCCTGTTAAAACCACTTTTGGACTGTGTAATGAATATAAGAGCCATGCACCAGCACTTTGAGAGCTGTTGCTGCTGTTGTAAGAGTTTTAAAAAATATTAAAAAGAAAAAAAGGTTTTTCTAAATACAGAAGGAGTGCTAACCAGTCCTTTTCGTTTGAATTGGAGTGTGGTGTGATTCTGAATTCTCAGTAAGGTGCACCCTTATTTTATACTGGACACATTTCAAGACAGTTTAGAAATGTTGCAGCAGTGCTTTGTGTGAAAAAGGATATTGCTTAGTTTTGTACTTGTTGAGACCGAGTGTTTAGCACAATTTGCTCCCAATCTGGTGGCAGCAGCAAACACAGATGTACTCAGCTTTTCAGATGCTGAAAGTGAACAAAGTGCATTCATGATAGAACAGATTGAGTCTTTTTTCAAGAAACCAGTATGCCATGGGCTAATACAACTCATGCATATAGATTGGAAGATTTAAAACAGAAATATACTAGATTCCGTATGCATGCCCTCTCATTATCACAGTATTGGCATGATAAATGCATACCACATGGTTTAAGAATTCAGAAACCTCCTTCATTTGGATTAGATGATAGAGAGTTCATGTTAGAATGGGAGAGGAGCATATGATTTGATTCTGTTAATTATCAAAAAATCTAAAAAAGAATGTGAAAATGTATAAAAAGAAATTAATGATTTAGAGGGCAAAATGGCTACTGGACTAATGGTTGAACAACTTCAAGATCTGAAAAATAAAACTGACAGCCAATTAGATAAATATAAGACTGAACTGAAATTTTATAAACAGTGAAAACATGAATGAGATGCAGGAGACTATGCTGATAGTATTATCTACAACTGGCATGGAAAATTGAAAAAATTAAAATAAGGAAATTTGAACAAGGAGACAACAATGTATCTTTAGGAATTGGCAGTGATTCATCAAGTTCTACTTCAACAACAAGCAAGTATGGTAGACCTTTTTAAGGAAGAAGCAGTATGATGGGAGGTCAAGTTGTAACTCCAGGTCAATGCCAAGATGGACCAGGAGAGGCAGGGGGCAAAAGAGAAGGGGAAAGATGGCATAAACAACAGAGGGAGAGAAAAAAGACATGGGAGATCTAACAGAGGAAACCAACTGTGGAGATATCTGCAGAACAGGACATCATGGAATTAAATACAGAAGTTGTAAATTTGGCAACAAAAATGTCAACAGAAGCTCAAAATCGAGTATTAAAACATGGTTGTCCTTTGTACCCATTAATACCTCAAACTCCTTTGCTATTAGAACAGATGTACAAAGGTTTTTTTTGCCAGCTCAAACTTAAAGAATATTTCTCAAATAATATGCAGCCTTTTGATGAAGTAATAAATATCTCAACACATGAAAATTCAGGTTTAAAAAAGAAATCTGATTTCTGTCTCCTTTCAGTAAGCCCTACTTTACAAGCATACATGAGAGTAGTGGAATGCAAAGTGGATGAATTACTGAAAAGTCATTATTGGAATCAAAATCAAAATATATCAGAGGAAGAAATAAAAGCTTTAAGTGAACTTGAAAATATGAAAGACATCATTATCCACCTTGCAGATAAGGGTGGAGCTGTAGTTGCTTGAGACATTCAAGATTGTATTGCAGAAGCAAATACCCAACTTCAAAATAAAGCCCTCTACCTTCCACTTGATAGTGATCCTACTCCACACATTATGAAATGAATAAAAACATTGGGTAATACAGCAGTCAATGCAAAATGGATTATAGAAAAAGAAGCAAACTATTTGATTGTTGAAGAGTCACGAAAACCTGCTCTATATCTATTATCAGAATTGGTAAACAAATAAAACCAGCACCAGGGTGACCAATAGTATCACCAATTTGAGAAGCAACTGAAACAGTTTCACAGTTTGTGGATACCCATATTAAGAAATATGTCCCCCTTTTAACATCTTATATAAAGGACACAAATCACATGTGCAGTATAATTACAGAAAAACCAATAGAGACTAATAATATTTTAATTAGTATAGATGTGGAGAGCCTCTATACTAATATACCTCATGAGGGTGGGTTGCAAGTTATATCAAAAGCACTAAGAAATTGATCTGGTAACATTATACCACCTACAGAGTTTATAGCAAACTGTGCCATAACTGTACTGGAATCGAATTGTTTTCATTTTTAATAATAAATACTACACACAGATCAAAGGAACTAGCATGGTTACTATGTTTGCTCCCAATTTGGCAAACCTGTATGTGGGACAGTGGAAAAACTCATTTATTTTTGGTATTAATAATCCATTTACTGAAAACATCATAAGCTGGAAGTGTTTTATTCATGACTGCTTTATGGTGTGATGGGGAACAGTGAAAGGTTTACAGCTGTTTTTGGAATATATTAATTCTACCAATTCCAATCTGAAATTTACGTCACAGTGGGATACACGACCAGTTAATTTTCTTGATTTGACAATTTTCAAGTCTGAGAATAAGATGGAATGTAAAATTTATAGAAAACCAACAGCATGTAATACAATTCTTGAAGGTACAAGTTGTCATCCAAAGAGTCTTATTAAAAATATTCCAAAAGGACAGTTTTTGTGGGTGAAACAGATGTACTCTACTGAAACTGATTTTGAGACACAGAGTGTGGCTATGGCAAGGCATTTTGAAGTTAGAAAATATCCAAAAGAAAGTATACAGAGAGCATATGTGAATGCAAAAAATATAAATCATATGGAACTCATTGCTGGTAATAAAGATAAAGAAGATAAGGTAAAAGAATCTAAAATTTCATTTGTAATACATTATTTTGCAAAGGTCTATGATGTGACACACATTATAAAGAAACACTGGCAAATACTGAGGGAAGACAAGCGTTTTGATGAAATTAGCAAATGAACCAAGAATGACATTTAAGAGGGGATATAATTTAAGAAACTCACTAGTTCATAGTCTGTTGTGAAAACAGGAAGTAGAAACCACTACTTAGAAGTTTTAAATGTGGACGTTGTTCACAATGTAATAATACAAGAAATATGGTTTCATTTACACATCCACGTACTGGAAAGAGATTTGCAATTAGACATTTCATTCATTGTAGTACGGAAGGAGTGGTGTATGCACTGACTTGTCCCTGTGGGATCTATTATATTGGTCAGACAAAAAGAGCACTTAAACTGCCAGTTGATGAACATAGAAATGCAATTCGCACTAATAATGAATCCTATGCCACTGCTAGACATTTTGCTGCTGCTAGACATACCTCCCCTGCTGTGTTACAATTTTTTGGAATTGAAAAGGTGTCTTTGGACCAAAGGGGAGGAAGTTTGAAAAATAAACAGTTATCCAGAGAAGCATTTTGGATTACAACTTTAGACACAGTAACACCAAATATACTAAATGACTTTGTTTCCTTGCACAGTTTAAAATTAACTTTATCTCTTGCTATCCTGTTTGTCTGTAAATAAATGTGTTTGTGTTGTGTTGAGTTTTAGTGACTATCTGTGTTGTGTTCTGTGATATTTTTGTGTGGCAGCACCTTTATGTGATAACACTTTTCAGGTTGCGCTATGCACTTTAGTGTATATATGTACTTTTAAAACATGATGTTTGAAGGGAACAGTGCTTCAGAGGCAATGCATGTTCTGAAGAAGGTGTCATTTGTGATGCAGAAACGTAAACATGTGGTTGCTCAAGCGTCTGGCTGGCCAAAAGGCCACAGGTGAATATTTTGCACAAGTTTGTCTCTTAAAACTGTTATTGGACTGTGGAATGGATTTAGGAGCCATGTACCAGTGCTTTGAGAACTGCTGCTGCTGTTGTAAGAGTTTTAAAAAATACCTAAAAATATTAAAAAGAAAACAAGTTTTTCTAAATACAGAAGGAGTGCTAACCAGTCCTTTTCATTTGAATTGCAGTGTGGTATGATTCTGCAGCCTCAGTAAGGTGCACCCTTATTCTATACTGGACACATTTCAAGACATTTCAGAAATGTTTGAGCAGTGCTTTGTGTGAAAAAAGATATTGATGTAACTTATGACAGACTGGAACAAACTGTAACTGCTCATGTTGTAGAGGTGAATGTTTCCTCAACCTCTGAAGAAACCGTAGAAATTTGTAGCTTGCAAAAGACATTTCCACAGCACCAGGCTGAGCAAAAAGAGTCTAGCACGTAATATTGACAAGGAATGCTTACACTATTTGACAATAGATATACAGATTACCAGAGCAGTTAGGAGTAGATATGGTTAAGGAAATACAAAAAAATGAAAGAACTGGATATCATAGAAGAGTCGAGAAGTGCTTGGTCATCACCAATGGTGACTGCAAACAAAAAAGAAGGCAGTGTAAGAATATGCCTTGATTTTAGGACACTTAATCAAGTGTCAGAATTTGACAGTTATTCTATGTCCAGAATAGATGATTTGGTGGACAGACTGGGGAGTGCCAAGTACATCATTACCCTTGATCTCACCAAGGGTTACTGGCAAATCCCCCTAGCTAAATAATCCAGAGACAAAACTGCATTTGTCACTCCTATAGGATTCTGTCAGTTCACCACCATGCTGTTTGGTTTATGTGGTTCCAGACTGGAAAAGCAACCTGGAACACCTATGAGCAGTTATCCAATTGATCTAAAAGGCAGGTCTGACAATTAATCTTACTGAATGTGCATTGAGAATGCAAGAAACCAGATATTTGGGATATGTTTTGGGAAATGGAGAAGTCAAGCCAGAGGTTTCCAAGATAGAAGCTGTAGCTAAAAGCTCTGTCCCCAAAACCAAGAAACATGACATGTCAGGTCATTTTTAGGGCTGGCTGGTTATTTTCAGAGATTTGTTCTCAGCTTTTCAGATTTAGCTACTCTCCTCACTGAACTCGCAAAGAAATGGTTCCCAAATAATGTGATGTGGACCCTGACTGTGACAAGGCTTTTCAGGCCATTAAGGCTGCATTATGTTCAGCCCCTGTTTTAAGAAGCCCAGACTTTGAGAAACAATTTCTGTTACAGACTGATGCATCAGAGGTAGGCTTAGGTGCAGTTTTGAGTCAGCATATAGATGGGAAAGAACATCCTATTCTATACATAAGTAGGAAATTGCATGACAGAGAGAAAGGGTACTCCACCATTGAAAAGGAATACCTTGTGGCAAAGTGGGCCATGGTGTCCCTTAAATTGTATTTACTAGGAGCTGATTTTGTGCATGTAACAGATCACAATCCTTTCTGTTAGCTTAACCAAATGAAGGATAAAAATTCAAAAATCACATGGTAGTACCTGGCACTACAGTTATTTAAATTTAAAGTGATGCACACATCTGGGAAGTAGAATATCAATGCTGATTTTCTGTCAAGATATGGGTCAGAAATTGAGAATTCAGAAGGTTGAAAAAATGTAAGCTGAAACTTCTCTGTCTTCTATGCTGCATATGCACTGAACTGTAAAAGTTTTAAGCTAATGCTATAAGATAATTAAAAGAAAGTTTTGGAAACCTATTTTTGTGAAACAGGTTCCCTCTTAAAGAGGGAGGTATTTGACAGAATTGAATAAGGTCCTGCCCCATTTGTTATGCAGAAAGAGTTTAAATGCAAAGGTCTGTTCTATCATCTACATTTCTGTCTGTTCTCTGTCTGGTTGCACAACCAAATTTTCTTGGGAGATCTAGGAACTGATCACTCTGACAGTTTCACAGTTCTTCACCCCTCACTATCTCTGCCTTCCCTTGCTGTTCCTTTCTTCCCCTTGCATATCTGATGGTAATTGAATCTTTATGTGGAAATATCACTAATAGTAGGATTCCTTTGCTTAAAACTGTATATAGTTATAATGTTAAAATGGTTGCAAAAAGCTATTTGGAACTCAAGGGCTTAACCTGAGATGCTGGTTTGCAAACTCTTTCAAGAGCTGTCAACAAGAGCTCAGTTCTGGGTCACTATGTTCTTTTTGCTGCACCTGCAAGAAACTGATAAGAACATTTTAGGAAAAACAAGATGTCTGTTAATGAGGGGAGGTTGCAAAGACTAATAAAAAGAGCAGCAATGCTTTTGCAAAAGACAGAGAGAGAGTGAAAGACTGTGATTTGAAATTGAGAAGAAACCCTCAGAAGAAGGACTTTATTTTCTCTGTTTGAACTGCCTTTGTAAATAGTTATACTGAACAATTTTACTTTTATTTTACTGTTACTGGAAAAAAATAAAACAGTACTTGCGAATTTTGAAACTGCTTCTGGTTTTCCTACGCTTTCTGACCTGTGCCCAATGCCTACAAAGTTTAGAAATATGTTAATGGCATTGTTAAACTAACTGCCACATCCTCGCCCCTCCCCTCCCCTCATTACCCAGGGCCAAGTCATAGTGTTTATTTTATTTAATTGTTTTTAACCAGGTATAGCACACTAAGCTGAAAGCTTTTTTACAGAAGCGACCTGGGAGCACAAGGAGGTTAAGTGACTTGCTCAGGGTCACACAGTATGCAAGTGGAAGCTGTGGGATTCAAACCCAGGTCTGGTCTGCTGGATGTCACCAGATTTGCAGCTCAGAGCCTTAGACCACTGTGCTATACTGCCTCCTCCACTGCGCTATACTGGTCAGTGAAAACAGCTAAGTAAAAACAGTCAAATACAGCAACCGAAAATTGCCCCCACCTCCCAAGGTAGGTTCGCCCTGGAGTTGGTATATATAAGAAGGGAGTGTGGAAGGCAAAGCCCCCCCACAAGGGGTGGTGCGGAGGTGCTTTCCCCCCACAAAAACAAACTTGCTGTATTTGACCAAGTTGTTTTGTATTAGCTGTTTGTGGTGGTCACTGTTTTTACTGAGCTGTTTTTACATGGTGCCGTTATAGGTATGGGGTCATTCATCAATGTTGCAGTACAGTGCTGTATTTTATGCAGAGACAAACTTTTAAAAATGTATAAAGAGAAACTGTAACCTCCACTCCTCTACCCTTGTGATCCAAGGCCAAGCTACATGTCTGGAGTCATGATACACAGGTCTGGTGTTTCATACATTTCCTATGTATTCTAGATCTATGATTGGAATGCATTCAAGGCACAACTACTGTATGAGGTTTAACCCTTTGAAAACTGAATATGTGTGAACATATATAGATTCTGGACGTATATATACGTCCACAGTCTTCCAAGGGTTAAATGCATTTATAATGTGTGGATTACTTTACACACAACTCTGCAGACCCTGTGCATAGCAGCAGACCTGTTATTAATTGTAAATTTCTATACACATTGTACACTTCTACCTTGTTTGTATAGGACACACCTGAAACTACAAAAAGCAGGTTATATTTCTGAATAGCCCTTTACTCAGTGTTTTTATGGTGTAGGTCTTTGTCTTTTAAGCTTGCTTTCTTATTTTGGGCCCTCCATGACCCAAACCTGCATGACCACATAAGAGCTGGTTCCTTTTTTCCTGGGGTACAGATGAGGCACACTGATTAATTCTGAGTAGGATGAAACATGTGTCTATGTCTTCGGTTCTCAGCCTTTGCAGATTTTGTGAGAGGCCCTTTGGCACTATGCATTCCTGCTTAAAACAGAACCCACTTAAATTTTTCTTGTGATTTTTGTATACATCCCATGATGCTTTGCATTATGGGGGTATGTGTGATTTTGGATTTCTGGGACATGTATACTATTTTATGCAGGCTGTTATTGAAGTTCTATGAAACAAGTTATAAGTGGATGGTACAGTACATATCCTACTTGGCAATATATGAAACAAAACACTACTCTTAAATGGATGTTATCCTATACACAGGGTCCACAAGGCCATACACCAGCTAACACACAATTTTGTGGTAACTGTGCAACTTAGTGTTGGACCTTCGGAGACCCACAGGAACCAGAATAGCCTTGTAGTATAGAAACATAGAAACATAGAATGTGATGGCAGATAAGGACCACTTGGCCCACCCAGTCTGCCCATTTCCCTACCTACTGGATAAGCTGCAGATCCTAGTTAACCAGCAGCCTACTTCTTCCTACCCCCACCCCCCAGAGGAGCCTGACCAGCAGCTTGGCCTAGCATCATTAGGGTAAGGCATGGAGGAGAGACTGGGGATTAGACTTAGCATTTACACATTTTGAATATGCTAACCTTTTATGAGGTACCACAGCATTTAAGCATGTAGCTTGAATTTGGGTAACAAGGAGAGGGGAAGGGGGATGAGAAATAGGCTTGACAACCCTAATAACTACATCATAATAAAAGTTTTGAGGGGACTGTACGCTTATGGTAAACAGTGAACTTAAGACCACAGCAAGTAACTGGTCTCTCTTAGCCATTTACAAATGATGCAAGACTTCAAAATAGAGTGTGTACTTCTGACTATTTATTAAAGTGACAAATTTGCGATAATATTAAAACAAGTTCTTGCCAGAGCCGAGAGGGCTGTGAAGAGCTACCAAGTGACCAAAGTTACACATGTGCATAGAAATTAATCATGCTCAGGTGTCATTTGGCCATTTTTTTGGAGGTGTTGCACCAAATTCTCAACATGGCCATTTTTGGATCCCTCCTCATGAGCAGTGCCAGTGTCATTTTGTTAATTGTCCCAAAAGGTGATTGCACAGAGCAAATGCACTATTCTGTGCCACAGGTGCAAAAACATGTTTTGGGCAGGTTGTGCAAATGACAGCTGTACTGTTTTGAAGGAGGTGTGCAAAAATGGCAATCTTAAAAAAGTGGAGTGAACATACTAAAAATTGGCGACGTTAAGGGCGTGCATAGAAACTGTGCAATGCACACTTGTAACAGTAATTTTTTGGATTTTTTCACCACATTTGCAACATGGGCTTTTTGGGACCCCACCTTATGAAGAGTGGCAGTGTCATTTTGTGAATTGGTTCTGAAAAGTGATTCAGCGCAGTGACCAGCAAATCACCTTTCAGGAGTACATAACAAAATGACAGTGACAGATTTCATGAGGTGGGGTCCCAAAAACCCCATGTTAAAAATGTGGGATAAAAATTCCAAAAAATGGCTGCGATATCAGCAAAAGTTGAAAACCCCATTGAATGGCTGTATAGCACACTTACCTTTAATTCTTCAGTTCGTGGTTGGGTTTTGAAGAGTGCAGACATGTCCCAGTCCAAAGAAGATGTCAGCTCTGACCTCCAAAAATAAGTATGGGGTAAGAGGGTGGGAGGTGGGTGCTCAGTGGGAGGGTGGGGATGGGCAGGAGGATTGCAGCAATGACGAGATACTGTTTTCAGTTTCACAGGAAAAAAACTAACAGCGAGGGACCATTTTTTTTAATTTAGAGAAAAAAGAAAAACAACACATTTCAGCACTCTGGGGTGGGCTCCTCTCAGTGTGCCACATGATCCTACTGATGTGGGGAATGGGTAGCCCAAAGTTGGGCATGATTTGGGGAGGGGCACCAGGGGAACAGAAACACAATAAGGGTCCATTTTCTAATTTACAGAAAAAAAATATTTTAGCACACTGGGGTGGGCTTCCAGTGTGCCACATGAATGGGGAGGGTTGTACAGGATGCCAACATGGTGATTGGGCACCCCCATGTCAGACATGACTTGGGGAGGGGGACACAGACATGACTTGGGGAGGGGGACACAGACAATAGTGAATGGCATTTTGGCATTTGCAACATGCCAGCACCTGCAGAACTGCACATGTGCATGAGTTGTGCACATGTGTAATTCACGTATCAGAATGCAGAAGTAACAGCCAAAATAGTGCGGCTGTTATTTGGTATCGGCTGATTGTGGCAGAGGGGTTTAAGCTCTGTTTGGGCTTTTGGAAGGATACTTCCAAAAGTCCAATGGAAGAGGTTCCACAATTGGCCATTTTTAGAGCTACAGAGCTGACACAAAATGGCTGTTGACTCTGTCCACAGCCCTGAAAAGACCCATTGGTCCAAAGCTTCATGCTTGTCACATCAAATCAATGCTTATCTGAATAAGTATAACCACCTGTGTACACAACACAGGTTCTGAAAAAAAATCATAGCACCATGACCGCGCTGATAGACTTCATTGAAAAATCTGTATGATGCTCTAGACAATGGCATGGCAGTGAGGGCCATCTTCATAGACCTCACTAAAGCATTTGATACAGTGAACCATCAGCATCTACTCACTAACCTACTGCCCCTTGGCCTGTGCTCTGAAACTGTATTTTAGTTTGGTAGCTACCTTTCTCACAGATCACAGTACTTGAGATTAAGCTGAACACTCTCCAACCCAAGGGAGTTGACCCTTGGAGTCTCCCAAAGGTTCATACTTGGCCCCCTGATGTTCAGCTTGTTTATAAACTCTCTACCCTCTGCTTGCCCAGTAAACATGCTGTTGTATGCTGATGATTCCATAATATCAGTTCTGGGCAAACAACTGACAGAAATAACGATGGCATTGCAGGACAGCTTCCAAAAACCTGAGACATGGTTCTCATAAAACAGACTCCTTCTTAACTATGAAAAGACTAAAGACAAGCTATTTACAATGCCTCAAAGCAAGAAAAAAAAAAACAGCCCACTGATCATTAGTAGCCAAAAAGAGGAAATGCTTGATCAAATCAACTCTTTCAGATACAGTACCTAGGTATGTACCTTGATGACACCCTGTCTTTCTCTTCACACATAGATCATGTAATCAAAACTGCAAATGTTAAACTTGGAATCCTCTATCACCACAGGCAAGCAATGTCCCCTGAGGCCCTAAGACTGGTACCTAGCAGCTCAGTACTGTCCACAATAGACTATGGGCTAGTAACCTACCGCACTGATACTGACACTGCCCTGAAGAGGATCAAAGTTCTCAGTGAAGGTTGTAGGCCTACAGACTGGTATTAGGGGCAGATTATCTGACACACACCTGTAGACTGTAGACTCTACACTGAGACTGGTTGGCACCCACTTCATCTTAGGGTAAGATACCAAGCCTGCCTGCTAGGTATGAAGGCCCTACTTGGACACACTTCCAAATCCATGGCAAACATATTCCAGCTCACCCAAACCTCAAAAATGATGGGAAGCACAGTCAAGAGAGCACTTCAGGTCCCATTTAAGTGCACCGCTTTTGCCAAGAGATCCTTATCCCACCGAGGGCCACAGTGGTTAAATTACCTCTCTGCCTCCCTCATCAATAGTGGAAAGCTGGGCCCCTTTAAAAGGAGCTCCATCTTCTCCTTGCTCAAGCAAATTACTGTGCCTGCCCCACCTAGACTCAGGTGACTTCTGCCTAACCACTCAGTTGACTCACTCTTAACCAATATCTTCTCCATAACAACCACCCCCACACCCCTTTATTGCCCCTTTACTTCTGACAAAGCCACCTCAGGCTGCCACTACCTCTTGTCTTGCACTTATGTAACTCAAGTGTCTAACAAAAAAAATTAAAAAAGCCATATACCACAAGCAAACTAATCTTTGTACTGTACGTATTGTTGATGCTGTTTGTCATCTCACACTTCTGAAACTGCCAATGATATATGTTTTTGTGTATCTACTGTATTGTCCGCATGAACTTGCCTGTACCCTTTGTATTGTACTGTGTCTTAACTGACTTGGAACCTTTGTAAAAGAGCTCCAGCTCAAAGGTATTAATCTGAATCTTAAATGAATAAATAATTAAAAAGGTGTCAATTTTATTGTTGTTATTTATACAACCATACAGCCAGTAGAGCTCCTATATTTCAACTTCAGCAAGGCCCTATATGTGGTACCACATAATTGCCTGCTGACAAAGTTAGAGGACATGGGCACTGCAAAGGGTATTGTTAAATGAGCAGGAAACTGGCTTAAGTACAGAAAGCAGAGAGTGGTTGTTAACAGAGAGTTGTCAGATGAGGGTAAGATCACTTGTGGGATACCCCTGGGCTCAGTCTTGGGTCCAGAACTGTTTAATGTATTTATCAGTAACATTGGGGTAGATATACAGGGCAAGATTACCCTCTTTGCAGATGATACTAAACTAGGCAGTAAAGTGGACGGTGAAGAAGTGGTAAAAAACCTTCAAAAAGATGTGAAAAGGTTGGAAAATTGGTCCAGTGTCTGGCAACTGAAGTTCAATGCCAAGAAGTGCAAGGTGATGCATTTAGGCAAAAAGAATCCAAAGGCTGCATATTGGCTTAATGAGGTCAGACTCAATGCTTCACTGGAGGAAAAGGACCTAGGCGTTACCATCTATGACACCCTTAAGCAGATCAGCCAATGCATCCGGCTTATAGCAAGACCAATAAAATGTTGTGGTGTACTGGGAGATGATTTGACAACAGGAACAGGGAGGTGATACTGCCACTCTATAGTGCCTTGTGAGACCATACCTGGAGTACTGTGTCCAGTTTTGGAGTCCACAACTTAAGAAGGACAAAAACAGACTGGAGATCATGCAGAGAAGGGAAATAAAAATGATACAGGGCATGCAGGTTTTTTTGTATGAGGGGTGACTGGAAGCACTGAATATGTAAAAAAAATAAGTAAGTAAAATGTATTTGACTAGGCACCCAATCCCAGGGTCTCTGGGTGCCGTACAGTAGTAGACAGTAGCAAGATACACAAAATAATAAAATCACAATTATAAATAACCAGCAGAATACTCATAAAATTATACAGGTACATTTTAAGACATATCAGCAGGACAGGCAAGTTTAAAAAGATGAGTCTTAAGACCCCTCCTGAAGTCCTCCACCATAGGAGCTTCCTTCAAAGATCTTGGAAGTGAATTCCAGAAGACCGGGCCTGCCATATCAATTGAATGATCACCCGAGGTTTTCAACTTGGTCCTCGGAACTGCCAGGAGGTTGAGGAACGGAGGGAGCAGACCAGGATGGGAGGAGTAAGGAGGTCTGACAGGTAGCCAGGGCCTGATCCATATAGGGCCATATAGGTGAGCAAGCCCAACTTGAGGAAAACAGCCATCTGATCAGCAGCCAGTGCAGACCCTGCAGGACCGAGGTCACATGAAAGGACCTTGATAGTCCTGTCAGCAGCCTGGCTGCTGCATTCTGCACCAGCTGCTGCTGGTGGAGTTTTCCTCCACTGACCCCAAGGTATAGAGCATTGCAGTAGTTGAGTCTTGATGTCACAAAGGCATGCACCAGTAATGGCAGATCCTTGGGTGGAATTAGGAGTTTAATCCTGGTGATGTTCCTCAGATGGTATAAACTGGCTTTTGATGACCTCTGACACCTGAGTCTCAAATGTCAACTTGTTGATGAAGACCATGCCCAGACATCTCACCCTAGAGGATGTCAGGACCAAACCTGTTGTCATCCTGGTGGTGCCACCACCATACCCATGGCCAGGCTCAATCACTTGAACCTCCATGTTGTATGGATTAAGTCTCAGCCACTTAGAGTTCATCCAGTCCTGGATCTCAGCAAAGCATGTATTAAGCACGTTGACAGCACCATTTGTCCCTGGTACAAAAGACATGTACAGCTGAATATCATCTGCATAGCAGTGGAAACTCAGACTCTACTATCTGATGATTCTCCCCAAAGGCAGCATATACACCGAAAACCGCGCTGGTGGCAGGATTGAGCCCTGAAAAACTCCACAGGTCAGGGGCAAAGTGGAAGAGGAGAAATTCCCCGTCACTACCCTCTGCCTTCTACCCAAGAGAAAGGACTCAGACCAGTTGATGACAACACCAGTGAGTCCACCATACTCTCTAAAGCAATCCAGCAACACGATGTTGTCCACGGTATCAAATGCAGATGATAGATCCAGGAGAATAATATTTGACCATTCTCGTTGGTCTCTTGCCATGAGGAGATCATTATGCACCCGTACTAGTGCTGTCTCCATGCAATCGTACTCTCGTACTCTCAAATGGGGACAGTGAGAGGATCTCAGATCTAGAAGTGGGTATCCATCTGGAAACAAGTGACCACCAAACAGTTCACAGTGGTTCACAATAAACTCAGCTACAGAGTCAAGCCATATAAAAGTGAGGGTACTGGATTTCAGGAGGGCTGACTTTGGCAAGATGAGAGAGTGCCTTAGAAAAGCACTAGCAAACAGGCTAGAAGGAGGGGTGGAACAACAATGGAGAAACATCACAACTGCCATCACAGAGGCAACAAGCCTTTGTGTGAAGCAAAGAAACAAATCAAAATGAAAGAAAAAGCCACTATGGTTCTCAAAAGAAGTGGTGGGGAAGGTTAGGGAGAAAAAAACAGCATTTAAGAAGTATAAAGAGATACAGAAAGAGCAGGACAGAGAACTGTACCAGTTAAGGCAGAAGGAAGCAGGGAGGGAAGTCAGAATAGCAAAGGCCCAAACTGAGGAAAAGATAGCCACTCAGTTAAGAAGGGGATAAAACCTTTTATAGGTACATCAGGGAGCACAGAAAGACAAAGGGAGGCATAGTGAGACTGAACAGAATGGACGGTGGGTGGGCAGAGAGGGACAGTGAAAAAGCAGGGATACTGAATGAATACTTCTGCTCAGTATTCACAAAAGAGGAGGAGGGGGAGGTGCCTAATCCAATTAACAGAGGCACTCTGGATGGGGGGTCAATCCCAGTCCTATCACAGAAGAAAGGGTTCTTAAAGAACTCCTAAAACTGAAGGTAGACAAAGCAATGGAGCCTGATGGAATTCACCCCGGAATTCTAAAAGAATTAAGGGGAGATCTAGTGACACTACTGACTACCCTGTTTAACAAATCATGGGAGGATGGTCTAGTACCTGAGGACTGGAGGAAGGCAGATGTGATTCCCTTTCACAAAAGTGGGAGCAAGACAGAGGTAAGAAACTACAAACCTGTCAGTTTGACCTCTGTGGTAGGGAAAGTGATGGAATCACTTCTGAAGGAAAGAATTGTTGAGTACCTAGAGGCCAGTGGGGCACAGGACCCAAGGCAGCATGGGTTCACAGTGGGAAGGTCATGTCAGATGAATCTAATTGATTTTTTTGACTGGGTGATCAAAGTAGTAGGCCAAGGAGGGGCTGTGGACATGGCCTACCTAGACTTTAGCAAGACATTTGACACAGTCCCACACAAAAGATTAATAATCAAATTAACCAGCCTGGGAGTTGGTCCCAGGATGGTAGCCTAGATAAAAAATTGGCTGGACAACAGGACACAGAAGGTAATTGTAAATTGAGTCCACTCTGAAGAAAGAGGGGTTACTAGCGGGGTACCCCAGGGTTCATTACTGGGTCCAGTCCTTTTTAATGTCTTTATAAGTGACATTGCAGAGGGACTGGAAGGAAAAGTATGCCTCTTTGCAGATGACACAAATATCTGCAACAGGTTTGATACACAAGGAGGTGTAGAAAGGATGAGAAGGGACTTGGCAAGGTTGGAGGAATGGTCAGAAGTATGGCAGCTTAGATTCAATGCAAAGAAGTGGAAAATAATGCACCTGGGAAACAAAAACCCAGGGGAAGATTACACAATGTGGGGGGAAGTAAGAACAACAACAAAAATGGAAAGAGACCTGGGGGTAATCATATCAGATGACATTAAGGTTAGCAAGCAATGTGAGAAGGCAGTAGGGAGGGCTACAGGGATACTGGGATGTATAGGGAGAGGCATCACCAGCAGAAAACAGGAAGTTGTTATCCCTCTGTACAGACAGTTGGCGAGACCTCATCAGGAGTACAGCATCCAGTTCTGGAGACCCCATATCAGCAAGAACATAGACAAGATGGAGGCAGTACAGAGGAGGGCAACTGAAATGGTTCAGGGTCTGCAAGAGAAGCCATACGAGGAGAGAATAATGGAACTTAATATGCATACCCTTGAGGAAAGGAGGGAGAGGGTGGACATGATAGAAACTTTTAAGTACCTCAGTGGAGGAAACGAAGTCCAAGAGGGTAACATCTTCCAGAAAAAGAGATGTGCAAGAACAAGGAGACACAATTTGAAGATGCAGGGGGGATGGTCCAGGAGCAATGTGAGGAAGTATTTTTTCACACAGAGGGTGGTGGATACATGGAACAGCCTTCCTGAGGAGGTTGTGGGGTCTAAAACTGTGGGAGAATTCAAGAATGCATGGTACAAACATAAGGCAATTCTTGTGGGGGGTTAGGAAGAAATAGGCTGTTGGTTAACTAGGATCTGCAGTTTATCTTGTAGGTAGGGAAATGGGCAAACTAGGTGGGCCAAGCGGTCCTTATCTGCTGTTAAAGTCTATGTTTCTATGTTTCAATGCTATGCCTCATCCTAAACCCAGACTGGAATGGCTCATAGATATCACAGGTCTCCAGGTGTTTCTCAAGCTGTAGAGCCATTATCTTCTCAACAACCTTCCCTAAAAATGGGAGGTTGGAAATTGGTCTATAATTCACTAAGCCATTGTGGTCAAGGGATGTTTCTTTCAGAAGGGGCTTTAAAAGCACCTCCTTCAAGGTGTCGGGAAAGACCTCCTTTGAAAGTGAGCACCCGACTATCCCATAGAACACTGGATCAATGGCCTCAATACATCCAACTTGGAGATGCATCGGGCCAGGGGCCAGTTCACAGTAAGTGGGCCACAACTTTGAAATCACCTTGGAGACCTCAGCAACCCCCACCAGTCAAAATTCTGTCCAGACAATGGGAGTGCCCCTGCTCCAGATGGACCCCACCCTGCGGGTCCGGTCCAGATCCACTGGTGAGAACCCAGTCAGAATAGAGGATATGCTGTCAGAGAAGAAGAGAGCAATCTCTTCACAAAGTGCTCCTGAAAAAGCTTTGTTTGTCTGTAGACAGACAGGGTGAAGAAGCCTGTCCACAGTTCAAAAAAGCTGAGCTGATCTGATCTTCCGTGCTGCAATCTCCCTGGACAGGAACTCTGCCTTCTTATCGTCGATTGCCCTTTGATAGTCACTGTAGTGATTTCTCAAAGCCAGTCTATCCTCCTCTAGCCAGGTCCTATGCCAGCAATGCTCCAACCTCTGACCCATGGTCTTCATTGCCCTAAGATCTCCATCAAACCATGGAGGTCTTGGGTGAGAGGACCTGGGTCATATACAGATCGGTGCAATGGTATCAAGCACATTGGAAACAGCACTATTGTAGGATGCAAACGACTTACCCAAGCCCATCACACCAACAGCACTAACACCGGAAAAATCAACTACCGCCATTAGTCCCTCTGGGGACAATCCCCTTAAAGGGCAATAGCTGATCATCTCAAGAGGGGAGGGACCATCAGGGGGGGCCCCAAACTAGAACGTCACCATGCAGTGATTGGACCAAATGACCCAATCAATCTCGAGATAAGTGACCTCGAGACCAAGTGAGAATACCAGGTCCAAGGTGTGGCTGTGGTGATGAGTCACAGAGGCAACTGTCTGTGCAAGGCCCAGCGATGTCTTCAGCCGGAGGAGGTTGGAACCAAGTTGCAAGGATTCACCATTGACCCAGGCATTGAAGTCCTTCAGAATAAGCCATCTGGGCTACTCCAGCACCCTGTCGGTGATAAAGTCTTCAGCCTCCTGCAGAAATTCTCTGCCCGACCGCGGGCGCGATAAACCAGGAGAATTCTACAACCTGCACCTGGGCCATTATGCACTGCCACACATTCAAACGACAAGGTAGAACCCACTGAAAGCACAGAGAAATTCGGGTCAGATCTAAAGCAGATGGCTACACCCCCAACCCTTCAATTCCTACTTGGGCTGTGTACCACAGAGTACCTAGCCAAGACTGATTCCTCTAAAACTGGCCCCGTATCATCCCCCAGACATGTCTCATTAATGCATGCCAGGTCAACCAAGGAAACCAAGTCTGACATAATTGCAGTCTTGTTCCTCATTGTCATGGCATTGCACAACAACCACCTGGAGGCGATCAGTGAAGGCTGTAGGCCCTCTAGCTGTCTGCCCATGCATTCTGGTGGGAGACCTAGGAACAGAGACCAAATACATTGGGCCTCTCTCAAGGCTCTGCTTCCTCCTAGGGTGCCTCCTGCTCCTTACCACCTTGATCCTGCTCACCTCCATTAAGCTTCTGGCACCCTGCCACTGCCCCCCCCCCACCCCCTAGCAATACCGACCTCCCTGCAATGCCTTACAGTGGCAATGGGGAGGGTCACAAAAGGGGTGGAGGTCATGTAGTAGGGCTGCCAGGTAGCTGATCCGAAGGGGCCTTGGACTCCTTCACATAGCTAAACAACTAACGTAGCTATACTAAAATTGCAGAAATAATATAACCACAGCTAACACACACAGTCCTAACTACTCATGTATACATCATTCATACAATAAATATAATCAAAATTCCCTACACAGACACTCACCGATCACACTCTCTCTAAGCCCCAAGAATTCCCCCCAAAACCACCCTAGTCCCAACAATACATATTAAAAAGAACAAAGGAGAATCCCTCAAACTTAGAGTCAGTGCAATTCCAGGAGAAAGGACTTCAGTCATTTAAAGACCCCAAAACAGCACTCCCACCACTGTTTTAGAGGCAGATTATTTATTTATTTATTTATTGAAATGTTTCACCAGGAAGGCACACTGGACGACAAGTTGCACATCTCCTGGTGTGACCTGGGGGGTACAATTTGATGAAGAATTAGACATACAGTTTAACATTTAAAATATGCAAGAAATTAAACCTTCAATTACATCTTTAACAAGACACACAGTTAAAAATTATCATAAGTAATCATACAGTTGTATTTATAACATAATATACAATTAAATATATCATACTTGTGAAATATGCATTTAATTACAAGTGACATATCTGAAGAACATAGTACATAGTGGTGAAGGGAGAGGAGAGCGTGCTGAGATGCAGGCTGGGGGGTGGAAGGTTTAATAGGTGATGTGAGTCATGGAGAGGAGCAGAGGCAAAGGAGGACAGTTAAGGATGGTTAAAGCAGGAGCAGTTAGATGAGAGAAAGTTATATAAGGCAGAGGCAAGGGAATGAGAGGAGGAGGAGGAGGAGGAGTGCTGTATTTGGGGGGGGAGTTCCAGATTTAAGGGAAACAATGGGTAAAGCCAGACTTACCGATGAGAGTGGTATGATAGGGGACCAACAAAGTCCGAGTGTCAGAGGATCTGAGGGAGTGGGGGGGGGGAGAGAATGAGCATGAGAGGTAAGAGGGAAGTTCTCATAACCAAAATTTAGAAGTGAGTATGGCACAATGAGTGAGGCACCTGTTGGCAAGCGGTGGAAGGGAAATGGTGTGGTAGAGGTCACAGTGATGAGTGGAAAATGCAGTTATATTCCCTCAGGTAACAATTGTTTCACAACTGTTATATTGATGTAATCAGGAAGCAGTTCTCTCACCACTTATTAATGATGGCCTGATACAGAAAGTTCCCATGGGTGGTCCTCTCACTGCCACCCACAGAAAAGCAACATTGCTCACTCACAGTTTGGAATCCAGTGGAAGTGGAGGGGCCCAAGATTCAGTTCCTGGCTCCAAAAACAGAACAAGCTGCTGGCAATTTCAATGGCCCAGAGAGGTGCAGCGGGGGAACCCTCAGGAGTCAGCCACTCTTAAACTTGCAGCTAGACTCAGCCTAGTCTCTAGACACGTGTAGTGCCCCCCAGTCAGATTTTGATGAGCCATTCACCAGGCAGTCACCTCTAGGACAGCATCATTCCTCATAGCCAGAGTTCAGGCTCTGACCAGAGCCAAGTCTTAGCAAGTCCCTCTTGATGAAGACAGAGTGGACCACAGATATTCATGATGAGAACTGGTGGATTGACAGTCTTTAACATGCCGGCAATAGTCTTCCTCACAAGATGCTGATGAGGAAAATAGCCTTCGGGATACCCCAGAACAAATCCAATTAGTCTGGCATAGACTTTTCTCCCCCCTCACAACATTCACTTCTTCAATGAACATAGGGCCCCAAAGAGAGTGGATTTACAAAACAGATCTCCTTTCTTCTTCCTCCGATGGTTAGGAACACTGCCACCAAACAAACTCTGACACACAGAGGGTCAGCGCTGTGGTGATGCAGCAAAGAAACAAGCAAACTCCTGGATGCACCAATCCTCAGTAAAATTAATTCTACTAACTAAACTAAAAATAAATAAAACTGGCTCCTATTATAAATTCACTTGGTTACCCTACCCATGCTAAGCTGCCCTGACCAACATGCTAAATCTGTCCTACTAACCTGTCTCACTTACTAGTTAAAAACTTCATAAAACAGTTTGTTGATAGCAAGTACCACAATGTAGCTAACTAACTTTGGGATTCTCCTTTAGGATTCTCCTAAAAGTAACATAGAGGAGCAGACTTACAGAGGTCTTTGTGGCATTTACTGTACAGCTAGATGGCTGTCTAGCCTGGCAGCCATCATCCCCAAAATGTTTGCAGATACTACATTGCGATACTCACTAGAAACTAAGAGGAGAGGGGAGACATGATAGAAGCTTTCAAGTGCCTGAAAGGAATAAATAAGGTGCCCTACTGTGAACTGTTCAACAATGTTTCCAGCTGTAATACAAAAGGATACGAATGGAAGCTGTGGGGAAAGTGCTTCATGGGGAACTCAGGAAACACTCTTTCTCAGAAGGGTCACTTAGCATTGCAATAGACTGCCCACAGAGGTGGTGGGAGCCAAGACAGTGACAGCTTTCAAACTGGGATTGGATAAAGAGAATGCTCAAATAAAAATCCAAGGAAATTTTAATCGGTATGGATCAGAAGGGGGGCTAGGTCCTGAGATTAGAGAAGGTCTCAGGAAATATTGAGCAGACTTGATGGACTCTTGGTCTGCTTCTGCCATCAATGTTTCTATGTTTCTATCTGTTTGATCCTGCCCTTTTGGCTGTCCCTTGTTCTTAGGCTTTTTTTAACTTTAACTTTCTGTAGTGTGACCACAAGGGGTTAGTCCCTTAGAAAGCATTAGTGGCAAACTGCATAATCTGTGCCTTTGCCAAAAGGTATAAAATAATGCAGTAGTGTTATGCCTTAAATATTTTTTGAAATGCTAAACCGCAGACAGCTCTACAGTGAATGCAGTTAGGGAGTAAGTGGCTTAGGAAGTGTAGACACAGTAAAGTGAAAGAAAGGGTTACTATAGCAATGCTGATGCTTCACCGTCTCTACTCTACTGAAGCTACTGACTCACTTGTTCGCATTCACTGTAGTGCTGGCTGCAGCTTAGCAGTTTAAAACATTTTCCTGGCATAAAACCCTTACATTACTTCTACTTTATGTAAAAGGCACAACTTATGCAGTTTGTCACTCACAGTTTTCAAGGGATGAACCTCACTCAATCATACTATAGAAAGTGAAAGTTATAGTCGAAGAGTGAAGGACAGCCAAAATGGATGGGTCAACTTGATATGTGTTTTTAAATGGCTGGGTCAACTCAGATAAGATCACTTCTTTTTTTTTACACAGTCTCTAATTCATAACTAATTTGTGGCAGACAGGGACTACTTTTTCAACCCTTCTCAACAAAATCCTACTATTTTATAAAGCTAATAATACATTTTCAGGTCATGCGGTGATACTCTGATATACAGTGGTAATTGCGCAAAAGTTGACTGATACTGTGCATGGTGCATTATTGTGCAGTACTGCCATATATGTTATTAATGGGTACCGTGCTTGTACACCACTTGGTATACCACGCTATCGGTCCACTTTTTCATGACTATCACTGTCTATGCACTTTGGGTGGCTGAACACACTTTGCCGTTGGCCTTGTGCTTCACAATGCACCTGCAGCATGTATATATCATAGCATGAACCTATACCTTCTGCTGTATTATTAGTTATATATATATTCATTGCAAAAAAATACATTGATGCACAAGTTAGGGTTTATAATGAAAGAGACAGAAGTAAAGAATGTGACATTAGAGTTCTTTGAATCCTAACCAAAGCAAAACCCAAATTTCATACATATACTTTAACATCATAAAAAATAACATGTGGAATACAGTTACACTCAATGATGAACACTGCACTCATATGCTTGAGACACAAGGCCACAGGATATAGGCTTTTGTTAATATGTGTGTGTGTGAGCTATGGCGTAACTAGCCTTGAAAAAAGTGTATGGACAAAGTTTTGAAAACTTTAAACCTAGGCTTCCATAACATTTGGTGGTTTTGGTGCATTCTGGTGCATTCTTGAAATCATTTGGAACAACATTTGCTACTCTGCTACCTTGAACAAGAGGACCAGCAGCTCAGGACTCACTAAGACGGAGCCAGAAACAAGACACTAGTAAATAAAGACAAATATATGACTGCATGTCAAGGACACAGTTCTACTCCACTGCTAGGAGATGATAAAAAGTATTTATTGAGCACAAACAAACTGGTAGCACCCCCCTTAAAAAACATTGTTTCATGTCACACTGACGCTTTGTCAAGACTTCTTGACACAACATCAGTGTGATGTGAAACATTTACTTTTTTGGGTGGGGGGGGTGCTACCAGTTTGCTTGTGTTCAGTAAATACTTTTTATCATCCCCAACAGTGGAGTAGAACTCTGTCCTTGATGTGCAGCTGTTAGTTTGTTTTTATTTACTCTGCTACCCCTGCTCTCAGCCTAACAACTTGAACCCTAGCCTCTCCCAGACCCAATGTTCCCACAGTCCAGCATGTTGCCGCCAAACTCCCCCATAAACCAGCCTCAGTGACCTGGTCCTGAGCAAGCCCCTGGCCCTCTCACCCAAGGAGCCTGCCCATGGCAAACCAATGCAAGCATTACATCTCCCCTCAGGAACAGGAGTTCAGTTATCTTGGGTACCACAAATGTAGCATTTCATTCAATAGAGCTGGTGGATGTGGATCAGTTATGCTAAAAATGGCAGTTTTCCCAAAGAGGATGATGATGGATTGCTCGTCCATCTGTCTTTGGTTGGTTATTGGCACAGAACCCATTATTGCACTACAAATAAAAAAAAAACTGATAGGCAAGCCTTCTCTATTTGGTTGGGGGTGGGGGGCGGCACTTGTTGAAGCTATAGACCTGACAGACAAAAAAAAACTGTCAGTAAATAGAGAACAGTACTTTAAGGCTTTCTGCAGCCAGTCTAATTATGCCAAGACCCCAAATAGAAGAAGTGAGAAGTCTGACCCTTCCTCAACTCACAGCATTGCAAGTAATAGTACAGTACAGTACTGTGCTTCAGGCACATTCATTTAAATGAAAGAAACATGATTTTTGGTTTTGATGAAAAATTGCAACAGTTCAGCATTGTAAAAATAGTTATTTGTCAGGGTTTATGCAAAACTATTACACATTATTAAGTAGTACTATGCCTTCAATCGATTATGGTCCCATCTTAACTTTTTTTTAAACATTAGCCTGCTTACTATTGCCTGTTCAACGGGGCAGGAATTGTTGAGCAGATCATAGTAACCAGATTTAATGTTCAAAAAAGTTAAGAACATAGCATAATTAATTGAAGGCTTTCACTGCCCTCTGCCTGCCTGCCCTCTAGGCCGAGGCTCCTATCATCCTCAATAGAGCTCAGCCTAATTGTTAAGTGAGATGATGGTGTGAGTGAGACAGTAAGAGCAAATTTTCCTGTATGGTCCAATACACTCATTCGCTGCTGCCGCTCCCTTCAATCCAATGCTGCTGGCTCATGCAACTGAAACAAGTAAGTTTAAGTAACAAAAACCAGCACTGGCCTTCCACTGACATGTGAGCCCTCAGCTGCTGCCCAGCCAGGACAGCACCTCAACACAGGACAAAAAGAAGCAAAAACCTCCCTCGTGCAGTAACAGGGCCACTCAACTCACGCCTTTCTCTTCCCCTTCTGCATCATTCAGTCGCTCATGGAAAGATGGCAAACAACTCCAAAGAGGATGTATAAATATACGTGGCACAAAGAGGAAGAGACCTCCTCACCTCTTGAAGTTAACATTCGTTGGCTGAGAACTGTGGTTAGTGGTGACATTTTGACAACAGCAGACAAACTGTATGAGGATGATGAGTGTGTCTCTCTCACTGTGCCATCACTCTGTCAACTGTTCTCCACTTCAGCTGCAGTTTAACTACAGAAAAACACTGATTCATGGTTCCACCATTTAGAAAATATTTGATAAACAATTTTTTTTTAAATTTGTAGAGCCGGCCCAGTGGTGCAGAGGGCTGAGGCATTGGCGCCTTACCTCAAACCATGCCAGTGAACTGGGATCAGAAATGGACTCGGGATGCCGGGGGCTGGCAGAGGAAGGAGAGGATTGAGTGTCTGTAAGACTGCTCTCCTCTCCTGAGGTAAGCAGTGGGACTGCGTCGCTTTGCAGTGACCTCCGGTGGAGACTGGTGGTAATGCAGATGCAACACAAGGAGGGAACGTCACCAGAAAATAAAAAATGGCTCCATATTCAGCCGGATGATGGCTGCCTGGTAGTCTGATGCCGTCATTGTCCCAGAGCCATCCATCTCTCTGCAGTACCCTGGGGGTCAAGTATTGTGCTGGCCTGTCTCTAGTGCATTCCCCCTCAGAGGAGGGGGACCCGCCTGGCGAAGGGTTACTCCAGGTTACCCTGGGGATGACTGCAATATGAGAGATGAGGGCCCAGGAACAGGATGGATTGGATGCAGCCTTGGCACAGCCTGAAGGAGTGGCTGAGGTGGCAGCACGTAGGGGGCAAAAAGAGATAATACAAAAAAAAAATGTGTAGAAGATTTTGTGCATATGAGTGTGTGCAGGAAGTATGCATGGAGCCAGTGTGTGTGTGTGCGCGCATGTGTGTGTGCGTGTGCATGCACTATTCCTCATGAAACAGCTACATAATTGCTACATAGTATCAGACATGTAGCATGCTTTATGAGTGTTATGAGTGGCCACTCATGAAACCGCAGCAATGTCCCATACTTTGCCACAGGACTGCATCCTGCATCATTCTGTCTCACAACATACGATGGGAGTGCACATCATGCACTATAACTGTATTCATCATAGTTTATGTATGATAATAACACAAAAGTATGAAACCTGACTTGTGCTTTGGCATTTAATTTGATGGGTTTTATGGGGTAGTAAATAAGGGGTGGGTGGAACTAAACTCTGATATTGCATTTATTTACTTTTGTCACTTCAGTAACAGTCACTGCCTCGTTAATTAACATAGTTCTTGCAAAGAAAGTTCTGACTTTTTGAGATAGACAGCTGTAGTACAAACCTTACAGTACTTTGAAAATGGCCCACAGGGAGACCCTTTAGTTTGTTGAATGGGCTGTATAATTTATTTCTGTGTAACAGCAGGCTAATTTCTGGGCAGTAATAGTTTAAAAATAAATAATAAAAAAAAACACTGGTAATGTCTGCAACTATACAAAGCCATTGGCAAATAAAGTACAGTACTGATACTTTCACAAATGTTGATGATTATGAAGTTTTTTTTTTTATCTCCACTCTGTTTCTCCTCATGCCATGCGGCCCCCATCTGACTGAATCCGCCCAGCTCCATCCCCCGGAATTACCTTATGTCCAGTTCGGGAGCTGTGCCTGCGGAGAGTTGGTCACCATTCTGCCACAGGCTGCTTTTTCCAATTTTCTCCCCTTTTTAACCGAGGACCCCAGGAGAAGGATGCATGCATGTGGAGGCATGCATGCACCTTACATCCCTGGTAATGGTCTTCTTCCACCCGCCCCAATTGGCCTATCACCGGTAACCTTGCTTGTGCAGCCCCTCGGCCTCCAGCATGGGGTAGCCGAGAGCGAGGGATGCCACCCCGCCTCCTCGGAGAGGAGAGGAGAGCTGCCTTGCGGTTACTCCATCCTGCTCCGCCCACCCCCCTGTGCCGACCTCCGATGACCCAGGCTCACTCCTGAACCCGGGTCGCTGGCATGCCACGAGGTGAGACATCCAACACCTCAGCCCTCTGCACCACCGGGCCAACCCATGAAGTGTTTTTTTTAAATGTCATGATCACAGCATTGGCAGAGATGTAGTGGAGCCTTGAGCCATGAAACAACACTGTTTCTATCATTAATTTTTTTAGCTATTTAAAGTAAGAATATTTGAACCTATATTCATAATAGTTTGAACCCCTCTTCTTTGCACATGTTTGAAAATGTCCTTGTGAAAAACTCATGAAAAAAATTAACTTCACATGTGCAACAATGGAAATTTGTTTTCTTAATAAATCAAAATCGGCACATTTCTCAGTTAAGCTGCATAGTAAAGAACAATCCTTGGGCCAAACCCAATGGTAGCCTGTAAAAACAGCAGCTGTGGAACTGCGACCCATGAAGAGGGTGACGGAACCACAGCGCCAACACTTTTGAGTGGCTGGCGGTTCTCCCCATCCACAAAGTATGCCCTCCCAGAGTTAGTATAAAAAATACTAAATACTAACAGGGGGACATGGAGGGATGCTGAGGGCGAAGCCCCTAGTACAAAAGACTTTTTACAGATCTGTCACACTGCGGGATTTGTGCCCTCTTCACAGGTCATGGTTCCACAGTCACTGTTTTGACATGGAACTAAAAACAACTAAACTGAAAGTGCCAGATTGAAACTCTCTGACATTCTTTGCTATCTGTGAGCAAGAAAATGTCTGAAACATATTTTTACACATATTCACCATTCTTGGACTTTTAAACCACCCATAAAGCCATTACTAAATTTTTAGGATCCAGACATTCTATTACTGACAATACACATACCAAATTTCAGGTTATTCCATTTAGGAATGGACACTGCATAAACTAGGCTGTAACACAGAAGTGCCTTCTCAGCCCTAACTACAGAATATTAGTGCAGTAGTGCCACTATACTATAATTTCAATAAATCACTGTAAACTCAGTTAAAGATTAATATATAGTATAGATTTTTTTAATTGACTTGTTCATTACTCTGAGTTATGATTGTTGAGGCTTTTGTTAACAGTATGTTTTACTTCCTTATGAACCAGGTAACATACATAATTTAACTATTAAAAGCAGGCAGCCAGCCAGCACAGGGGTAGCACTACCTCTTACAATGCCAGTGAGCCTTGGTCATCTGAGGGCCCACTGGGGTAGAGCAGTAAAGCATCCCATAGATGCTCGCCTCCTCAGGGGAGGGATGGCTACTACTCCCCATTGTGCTTCTTCCACCTGGTGTCCATAGGTGGTAGTTGACAGTGGGGATGCTTAATGAGGGAGGGGAACTTTGTCACACTCTGGCATCTACACATATTCACTGTGTACATGCAGGGCAGGGCCTTTGCCAATGTCCAGGGTGGGAGTTAAAAGGAGGAGAAAATGCCAGCAGCACAGAATGCCATCCATATGCTCCTCACAGGCCCTGTTCCACTGACCAGGTGGCCATTGCTCGACCAGTAATTAATGCTGTCAGAGGAATTCAGGTCCCCTCCAGTGGCCCTGCCCTGGTGGGCAATCCAGGGAGGACCATGACAACCAGTAAGTTCCAGGTATGGCAGATGATGGGGCTTTGGGGAGTGACACAGGACTGAAGTAGGGACAGCTGGAGGAGGATAACCAAAAAAAGCAGGCAGATATCATCATATTTATACCCTAATTGCCTACAAGAATGTCATAAAAGGCATTTGAATCATGCTTTGTCAAGAAATAGCATTTAATTTAAAATTATTTATAGACCGCCATGAGAAATATATAATTACCCTGCTTATTGACTGATTGCCATTTTTCTCAACATTATCAGCATATTTATAACAAAAGAATTAAGGATATTCTGTATTCAATTGGTGCTGTATTTCCCACAGAGTGTCACAAACAATATAAAGTAGGACTTTGCAACAGCATCAACTGACATCAGCAATTAAACTTTTCAGTGAAAAACAGCATGTAAGCAGTAGTAAGGGATTATATCAAAGTCACAGTATGACAAACACACTGCTATATATGCTTGAATGCATAATTATATTTGTACAAGAGAAAACAGAATAATATGAATACATGCAGAATATCTATGGAGCCTTAGTATTGCATTTATCAGTGCCAGTGTTCCCTTAGGGACACAAAACCCTAAAACTACTTTTTTGCTTTTTTTTAGAACGCACTGCAGAGTGTTCCACATCCAGTTTTGCCTATCATTTTTATGTGCTCAAGCCGGTTAAGCCAATATGAAGTATTTCCATTTGTCAGATACACCCTTGAGGGGCATCTATTCTCAATTGAGCCTGAAGTAATAAAAGACATGCCTTGTCTGGCAATGAGCATGTGCCTGATAAAAAAAAAAACATGTCTCTTTGGGAGCTAGGCCGCTGATGTTAGATTCTGGTCTCCAAAGGAAGCTGTACTTTTGAGATTTGTTCTGTTCTCAAACTATTAAAGATGAAGGGATAATATGCTGTGTAACAGAGCAAAAAGTCCTACTGCTGAAAGCCTAAAAGAATGAGAGATGGAGAATCACTCACATTGTTAATCAGGCACATATAACATTCAGAGTAAATGAACAAAACATTTGTAGTGATCAGATTTCTTTGAAGTAATTACAATGATTAAACAATTATAACATTCATCATATGTAGTAATTGTACAATTCTATAATGGATATACTTTCTTCTTATTTAGTACACTGTTCAGCACCTTGGTTTTATAAATGTACACCCACCTAAATACAAGATTATCTTAATTGTTACTTTAACTGCACCACTGGGTCCCCATAAATTATCTGTTGCACCCCAAAGGAAGATATATCTGAGAAAGAAAAACTGTTATAATAAACTTAATAACTGGGAAGCCTTGGGTTCTGGCTTTACACCAGTAAATTGGACTAATACTCACTACTGACACTGCAGTGTGGTACTAGGGTATGCTGCCCTGTTGAGGTGTCATTCTTCAGATAAAATGTTAAACCAAGGTTCCCACTGTCCCTGCAGAAGTTAAATATGTCATGGCATTTATGGTAAGAGTAGGGGAACTGTTTTACCAGAAATTGTATTTCTATATCTATCTATATCTATACATATATACATATATACATATTTTTCATGGCAAAAAACTCTGTTTAATGAATCAGTTAGGGTTGTTCCACAGCAATAAAAGCGAGGAAATTCGGTGTTAGGGTTGCCACCCCTTGCACCCCACGCCCACCCTGTCCCGACCAACAGGCATCAGGGTGTGTTGGGGTAATTGGCCTTAACTCTCACCCCATTCCATGTGTAAATAAGCTGAGGTGGTGCAGTGTAGGAGAATGCATTGAACGTTAGGACTGATGACCCTAATGCACACCCTGATGATATACTGCATAATTCCACACCTGATGATGTTTTACATACAAAACCACTGCAGGGCACCTCTGTGCCACAAGGGCTACCCATGCTATAAATTTAAAGGCAGTAGCACCATGCAGAACACTATGCACAAAACGTTAACTGCACCAAGCAGTATCTCTACAGCAAATTACTTTTTATATGCAAGCAGCAAAATTCACATTTCTAGGACATCCACTCAACACTCTCCAAATTTCACGTTAAAAGCCCAAACTGTTCCAGAGATATTCAATGTTTATGTTTATGTAGCTTTAAGACATCTTCCACCCCAAAATGGTGGAAATCGAGTCTGTAAATGCACCAAAATGGTGGACCTGGCGGCTGAAAAATCAGTAACTGCAAAGCGGGCTAGGTTCAAATGGTCATAACTCTGGCACAGAACTACATTTTTTCACCAAACAAAAACTGGCATGTTCCTTGAACAAATGTCTTTCTACCTGCCAAGCTTCAGACCAATCCACCACACACTGGCTGTGCTATGTGTCATGGAAGACAGTGGAGACAAATAGTAAAAAGATAATGTTTTGCACTGCACCACACAAACGCAAAAACACAAACGGTAATGTTAACTCAAACGGTGATGGGAACAGTGAGGTAAAATAAAATAGTAATCCTAACGGTGATGCAAATGCAAGCACAAATGGTAATGCAGATGGTGATGCAAATGTAAACGATAACACAAACAGTAAGAGAAACGCAAGTGCAAATGTTAATGAAACAGAAATGGCAACACAAATGGTAACGTAAACACTAACAGCAACAGAAACGCAAATGTTAATGAAAACAGTAACTCAAATGCTAATGGCAATGCAAACACAAACGATAACGAAAATGCAAATGGTAACACAAATGCAAACAAAAATGCAAATGGTAATGGCGACGCAGAAGGAAACAGTAACTCAATCAACAACAGAAATGCTACCGAAAAACACAAATGCTAAGGGCAACAGAAACACAAATGGTGACAAACATGCAAACAGTAATACTAATGCAATTGGAAATGCAAACGCTTACAGTAACACCAACGATGACGCTAAAGGAAACACAAATGCAAATGCAAACAGAAGTGCGTACACAAGCACAAATGGTAATGCACATGGTGATGCAAAAGGAAATGCAAATAAAAACAGTAATGGAAACACAAATGGTAACAGTAACACAAATGCAAACACAAACGCAAAGGGTAACGTACACGGTGATGAAAACAGAAACACTAACACAAATGGTTAAGGAAATGCAAGGAGAAACTCTAACTGTAACAATAATGCAAACACATGCACTTTCTTTCCCAAAAAGGTGCATTCAGAAGAACAGTGAATACAAAGAATGTATGCATAATAATGGCCCTCGGAGCAGAAAATGAACACTTGGAATACTAAATTGCTTATATCGCAGAAACCATATGACGTAGAAAAAAAATGTAAATCTCATATTGTTTATGACTTTCTTGGCTGGTTTTGAAGTTAGTCCACTGACAAAAGCCCATATCTCAAAGCATTTTCGAGATACGGGCACTGAAAAAGGCACAGTGGACACCGTAATGTTAACCTATGGGAAAAATTGTCAACTTTGGAGTGCATAACTATGCAGCCCTCTAATATTTTGTCACCAAACCACCAAAAGGAACATCTGTGGGATCTTGTCTTTCTTCCCTCCAAATTTCAGCCCAAAAGACCCAACCGTTCTTTTGCAGCAGGGTGGCAAAGATTTCCTATTGTTTTGGGCATAGTGTTGCAAAGTAGTGTCGTGATTTGTGACACTTTTGCAAAAAATATCATGAAAGCGTTAAATGTGCGACACTACTTTGTGATACTACTGTTTACAAAAATGTCAAAAACATAATTCTGGGGTATTTAACCCCCCAAAAAAGACATGGCTAGCATCCTCAGGACTCGACTAGGCAAACACAGAAAAAATGGTGTCCCTAGAGGGTCCCAAATTTAAATGCCAATCATTTCTGTGACTACCAACTGAAAACAAGATGGTGGATTTGTGATACTACAAGGGTAATTTGTGACACTAAAAACTGCATTTGCGACACTTTCCAACTTTTTAACTTTTCCCATTGACTATAATGGGAAACTTATTTTTTGAATAACTTTTGAACTGTTTGATATTTTTTCACAAAATCTTCGAAAAGTACATCGGAGACCCTGGCTGCATGTTCTGTGAAGGTTTTGTTTGGACCAGTCACACAAACCATGCAACCTTTAGAAGAGAGCAAAGAATGCACAAAAATGCAGAAAGTGTGCATTTTTAGGCGCTCTATAGCTCCACAACTGTACATCCAACTGTAACGAAACTTGGCAGGTCCAGAGATCTATGGTACCAGACCATGCATGGCAAATCTGTTGTATGGTGTCAAAGTTATTAAGCTGCCAAATTTCAGATTTCACCTTAAATGGGGTACTCAACCCCAACTATAGTGGCACTACTATGCCACTATAATATAATATATATATATATATATATATATATATATATATATATATTCACACAACAATTAAAACATCACCCTATTCCTCCACCAAAGATCTAAAAGAGAAATACATCTTAACAAAAATGCTATATATCAGTGTTTGTACAAATTAGTGCTTAAATCATGTCAAATTCCATGTGAAACAATGGTGCATGCAACGTGTGAGTTCTTCCAAAACACGTTTTTCTGTTTCGAATTAACTAATTTATCTTCAGTTCATTAAAATGATATAAAGGGAAGTGATAATAATTTTTTTAAAATACGTCTTGTGAAGTATGTTTTTGATGAAACACAAGATGGCATCTGTCTTGCCATACCTGAGATCTGAGCACTACAAATACTACTAGTAATGTACTTGGATAATATTTTGACCAATTCTGGAGTTCCAAAACTAGGATCAAAGTTTCATATGAGACACTTTGGAAAAGTGGTTCATTCAGCTCTATAACCAATAGTTCCCAATATTCTACAAAATACTGTATGGACATTAAAAGAAGAGGTACATCTGAGTTTCAAGTTGTCCTCTGTGTTGTTTTCTTAGGCAAAAATCTTCCTCAGTACTTTATGCTTATGGACGGCCCTCACTTCCAGTCTGCTATGAGAACTAAGCTACACTATACCCACATTTGTGTGGAAATTCTAGGTTCTTTTAGTTGTCTGCTTCTAATAATTTTTTCTGATGGACACCAAGTGAATTATGAAGGGTTCTCAAATTTCCTGTGTAAGATGTCCAGACAAATCTGTTTCCATGAATCTTTAACTACCATCTCAATAGTATCAGGTTCTAGGTTTCTGCAATGTTTGGTAAATGTAGCTTTGTGTGTTTGGAATATTTTGTTTATTTGGTAGCTTCATAGTCTCTCCTTCCACCTATCCAAAAATGGTTCCAAAAATTTATAAGATCGATATCCCCATTTCTTTGTGGAATGCCTTAAAGCTGGGCCTATGTTACTGGGAAAAACATGAATCAAAAAAAACAAAATGAGTTCATCATATTCAGCCCTCCTTTTTGCATTCAGATTGTGCTTATGTCAGGGTTTTAACTAGTTTATGTCTACTCCCTCACATTAACTGAAAAACGACACTGTAAAACTTTTTTCCTAAACTAACCTGTGGAGGAAAAGCATACCTTAGATATAGAAAGATTGATAAAGACTGATAGAAATAGAGTTTTTATCAAAAATACCCTCTTCTTCTTAGATAACATGAGACACTTCCATCTATAGATGCTCTATTCACCACCTTTTATTTTCTCCTTCCAACATATAAAATCCATATCACCATTCTCAAATGTAACCCCTATGACCTGCACAGCAAGTTACATTAAAGGTAAATTTACCAAATCATGTGAACCTATTTCTTTCTCCTGCCCCAAAACTATAGCTGTACTCTTAGTATAATTTATCCCCATTCCAGACACTTCTGAAAAAAACTCTTGAACCACTTGTACTGTCTGTATAGCAGACTCTGTCTACAGCAAGCAAGTATATATTCTTTGGGAATGCTTGCACTTTATGGAGGGTAAAGTATGCCTGTAATTTTAAATGTACACTGGATTATATGTCCTCATTTTTTTAAGCACTATATCTAGATAGAATGTATAGAACAAATAACTAAGATTGCAGCCTTGTCAGACTTATTTTTGTGGCTACAGGGCAGAGCTCTGCAGATGTCTTGCTATTATAGAAGAAAAATAGAGCTCATCAGATTCTGAAGGAACTTCATAAAATTGGAGTTGGATTACAGTCACTCCGCTAGATCAGATTTCACTCTGACAGTGTTTTTAAGTTTTGATGGGAAATAATGATCACTATTTTATTTTGTTTATTTGTTTAATTAGTATTTTGGAAAGACCTTTGAGCGTGAGCTCTTTTACAAAGGTTCCATGTCAGGGTGGACAATAAGACAATACACATACTCAGTGGTTACAGAGGCCTGATCATTAGGCATTAAAGATCAATTACATGACAATTAGACAAACAGGAGAAAAAACTGAGCAGTTGTAATTGAATACTAAACTATTTCTAATCGGTTGCCCTAGGTAGCACACCTCTGGAAACCTCCAAATCTGTTGATAGACTGTGGCAGAGTAACTACACAGGGTTTAATGCTATCCCAGATGGTGAGAGGCTGGGTGAAAGTGAAACAAGGGGACTGGGTTTGAAACCAACCACTGAGGTGAGAGGTGGGGATAGTGAAATGGGGGGCTGTGATGGGGAGCAGCTCCAGAGGGCTTTGTCGAGTATGGTGTGTGTGTGTGTGTGTGGAGGTGGTTTGGGAGGGGCAGTACCAAGTGCGTTTCAAGAGAACTGATACCTTACTTAAGCCCTTGGCTAGGCTGGAATGGAGGCAGGATTCTCTAGGTAGCCCTGCTGGGTGTTACCTTGGTGGTAGGCCTGTCTATCAAGTGGGGCCTGAGAAGCAGGTGCATTTTGAGTTAGACATTAGGTGCTGTTTGAGGCCTACTTTGAATTGAGACAGGCTGTTGTTTGTTTGTAATTTCATCAGGAGTTCATTTATCCAGAGGGGGGGCCCAATAGGAGAAAGCACGCTGCCCTAGTGAGGTTCGGCGGAATGGTATGGACAGTGCTCCATTCTTCCTCTGTCTCATGATGTGTGTTGAGAGAGAAGCCTCAAGCAGGTTTCCTATACAGGGTGTGGTTTTTCTAGGAGTGCCTTCTTTCCCAGGAGGCAAGTTTGGTATTTGATCCTGTTTTTTAGGTTAAGCCAGTTTGTACGCTCATACAGGGCGCAAGTATGAGTGTAGTGATCTGCACACAGGGTGAGGCGGCATGCCTTACTGACTGCAATTTGGACTCTTTTGAGCACTGTATCAGTAGCAGCTCCACAGTTCACCAGCCCGTAGTCTATCGTGGAGATTATGGAGCAGGAGACAGATTCGGAGTGCTTCCGGGGTGAGGGATTTCGTATGCCTATAGAGGACCCCGATCTTTGTGTTTACCACTTTGACAAGGGAGTCTACGTGGTGCGTATAAGTGAGAGAGTCATCAATGGTGACTCCAAGGTACTTGAACAAGTGCACCTGCTCAATCTGCTCACCAGCCTTGTTGGTGATTATGAGGGGGAGCATGCTTGTGTTTGTTGTAGGGGCTGGATTGTAGCATGACCTTGGTTTTCTTGTAATTTAGTAGCAGCTTTTGCCTACTGAACCAGTCCTCAAGTTTATTGAAAGAGTTCTGTAGTTCTGTTTGTAGGGCAACCTGAGAGGTGCTGCTACTCAGCAGCACCTCATCGTCCGCATACACAATAAGTTTGGTATCACAGGCTGTGGGTAGGTCATTTACAAAGAGGCTGAAAAGCAGGGGCCCTAGAATTGATCCTTGAGGGACTACTAGGAGTACATCTCTGGGAGCTGGATAACATCTGCCTGATTTTGACTTGCTGGCTCCTGTGTGTCAGGTAGTCATTGAACCAATTCATGGCATTTGGTGCCACACTCAATCTTTGGAGCTGGAGTACTAGTAGAAGGTGGTTGACAGTGTCAAAGGCTTTGGTGAGGTCAATGAAGATAGACCCCACCAATTTGCCTTCATCCAGCACCTTGTGCGCATAGTCAGTGTATTCCAGTAGTGCCGTGGTGGTACTGTGTTTTTTCCTGAAACCATGTTGGTTTGAGCAGAGCAGATTGTACTTTTTGAGGTATTCTGTGAGTTCGCTTGCCGCGATTTTTTCCAAAGCTTTGGATAGTGGAGAGAGGATAGATATTGGCCTGTAGTTTGACACCAGTGCCTTGTCACCATTCTTATGCACTGGAGTTACCAAGGCTTGCTTTCATACCTCTGGAAATTGAGCTAGGACCAAGGATTTATTAAATAGCATTGTTATGGGCATGATAAGAACATCAAGGGTGAGAGATAATAACTTCATGTCTAGCCCATCACTCCCCAATCTGGTTTTGCCTAGGACTTTCCTGACCATCATTAGGGCCTCCTTCACTGTCACCTTCTTAAAGTAGAAGGCTGGGTGGTTAGATATGAGCAGGTTGGTGCAACCTTGGTCCTCCACAGGCAGAAGGTAGTCTGGAGGCAGCACTGAGGACAGGTCTGTAAAGGCCTGGTTAAAGGTATCAGCAATGGCTAGCGGATCTGAGGAGGATGAGTTATTAATGTTGAGCATCTTAGGGTGCTGCTTTTGATCTTTACCAAGGATGTTCTTGATGTTGTCCCAAAACCTCTTTCCATCTCCCCATGTGTTGTTAAGCTGGGTCTTACAGAAATTGGCTTTTGTGAGCCTGATAAGTTTGGTGCACCGATTTCTAGCCATTTTGTAGCACTGTAGGTCATGCTTGCTGCCTGAGTTTAAGGCTTTTTCCCACAGGCAGTCCCTCTCCTTTAGGAGGGAGAGGAGCTTGCCATCAATCCAGCCGTTAACCTCCCCCCCGAATTTTCCATTTTGTGCATGGTGCACAGATATCACAGATGGAATTGAAGCTCTCAGTGAAAAAACTAAGGGCCTAGTGCAGCGTAGGTGCCTTGTGAATAGGCAACCAGTTGTAGGCAGACAGGGCCAATTTGAAGGATCCAAGTTTGCCTTTCCACAGAACCCTGCTGTCTATGAGGCGGGGTGGGCTTTTGGCAAGTTTAGTGGTCCATATAAAGGAGATTGGAGAGTGGTCACTTAGCACGTCCGGGAGAACCCTGAGTTCGGAGAATCGAATCAGTGAGCTAGCTAAGACCCAGTCAATGAGGATGCTGGTACCAGCTTTGTAGTTCTGCCTGGTGGGGTGAGTTACACGTTGCGTGACATTGTGGGAGGTGATTAGGTCTCTGGAGGGTGTTGCCTCCTTACATAATCAATTAATATTAAAGTTACCGGTCAAGATGAGTTCTGAGCCCTTTCTGAGTGTGCTAACTGTACAAGTATTTCAATGTTAATTTGAGCATAACAGGACTTGTGTGATAATGTGGTTACTAGCTTCAATCTGATCAGTATTCTCTTTCAAGAATGATCCATAGCTTATGGTCTTTAGTAAACATGTTATCTTATCAGTGTTTCCCAGCAATAAACCTTAACTGAGATTGTGGAATGAGGTTCAGATTTCAGAACACAGAGTAAGGTTTTACTATCAGTTCAAGAGACCTGCAAGAGTTAGAAAGGACAGCAGTAAATAACACACTAACTTAGGTAAATCACTTAATGAGTTTTTTGTATTGGTTATTCTGGTTATTGTTTATATTTTTGGAATTAATTGGTGAAAGTAAGTACTTCAAATAAGGCTAAGAAAGCAATGTTGCTTGCAGGCAGAGACAAAGGGCTATGTGGGTGTTTCTCTATATGGAAGTGTGTGTGTGTGTGTGTGTGTGTGTGTGTGTGTGTGTGTGTGTGTGTGTGTGTGTTTGCCTGTGTGGCACTATATTAACCCTTTCCTGGTACGTTGACCTTTTCCTAGTCAGTTTGCAAATGGCTGTAATGATATATTGTAGTAGTGTGCACTGTTCAGGACATGAAGCAGTACATGTGTGTTAGTGTGTTACAGTGTATGTCCTAAATACAATGAAAATTAGGGTTAGATGTATAAGTAAACAAATACCATATAAGGCAGTGTATGTGTGTGTGTGTGTGTGTGTGTGTGTGTGTGTGTGTGTGTGTGTGTGCATGCATGTGTGTGTGTTGTAGTAGAAGTAGTAAAATATTTTATTCATTACATGAATCGATACTCAGTTGAGCAGAAGCTCATTTTCAATGAGGTCCCATACAATCACACATAGTAAACAAAGGTTGTCAAAATTTCTTACAGTGTTACACATAAAGAGAAAAGAGGAAGCTGTTTTATAACAGTACAGACACTAAAATATATTATCCCAAGCAATGATACAGTAATATAATTTTCTTTAATCAGTTAGCTTAATAACATTATCAAACTGTGTCTGATGGTAAACAACAAGGCAATCATTTTTTTGACTATTCTAAGTTCCATTTTTTGATGTTATGCAAATGAATAAACGTATCTCTTGGTCTGAGGTGGATTGGGGTGGAATTTCAGAGTGTAGGGCCTCTGTACAAAAAATGCTATCAGACAATCCTCTGTGTATGTAGACAGTGTACTGCTAAGTTTTATTGGAATATATATGTATGTATATGTATGTGTATTAGTCAGTGTTTGTGTATATCACAACAATTAGAAATTGCAGTTAGGTGGCTCAGTGGTTAGTGCAAAAATTGCTAGTCTACATTTCCCCACTATTGAGATTAGTTTCAGCCTTATACATGGCATTGCTGGTTTAAATGAGATGTTCAGCAATGTTCTTCAGGGATGTTCTTTTCAGGCTGCTAGAGACATCGAAGGGTGGGGGTGGGTGAGTGGCCACCAGACACTAGGGAAATAAATAATACAGGGATGACAATCAGAGGATGGGGATACCACTGGACACTGGGGAATATATGATATGTAAGGAATAAGACATGACGAGGTGTGGTTTATGGCTTGATAAGAGCACGCCCCAGGTGCGTAATGAGGCACGAGACGCTTGCGCCGAGTGACTTTAGCACCTGGGAAGTGCTCTTATCAAGCCATAAACCACACCTCGGAGTGTCTTATTCCACTTATAAATGGGCCCTGCAGTAATTATTTATTGGGAAAAAACCAAAATTATACAAAAATTACAAAATATAAAAAAACATGGTTTAATAACTCAAGTAGTAAAAAGTAGTCCCCCATGAAGTGACATTTAAGTTGGCAGTACAGTGTTGTTACTGTGTTTGCTGATTTAGATTGATTTAAATCCTCCTGTGACATTTTTTTTAATGTGTTTTCCTGTTAAATGGTGAGAGTACTGGGTTAAAGAGAGAGACACACATAGCTAACTATAGCTGTTCACAATGAAGCAAGTGAAGAGATTCGCAGAATTGCAATGTCTGTATATACGGACTCAGGATCAGTAAGCGTTGCAGCAACATAAAATAATAATTTAAAAAAATAAAACATCTGTTGCTCTACTGTCACAGTTCTATCAAACTTGCAAGAACTGCAAAACAGTTTTTAGTGAACGGTTCTCTGTAGTGGGAGCGAGCATGTCCCTCACAGGCCGCCATATCTACGCTGCTTGCTTTCTATTTTCATTTTATGTTGCTGCGACGCTCGCTGTTCATGAGTGTGCCATGGAAATGTTTCGGTTGTTTGACTGTGGTTCGATACATTGGGTACTAAGAGAGAATGCGGTCGGTTACCCTAAGGAGGAGACGAGAAGACAGGTTAGACTTTATATGTGAAATTAAAAGAAAATATTTCTTGGGGGGGATTTATGAGAAGCAGCTGGAGGTTGAGAGAAAGTAGCGGGAGAGCCGTGAAGGATCGAGAGAGGTTAGCAGTGGCGCTTCAGTGAACTCTGGCAGCAAGCATTTCTGTTTACGCTTGCCAGAGGTCACTGATTTGTTGCTGTGGTGCGGCATAGTGGTGGGCAGTAGTCCCGGTTGGCTACTATATCATCTGATAAGGACACGGCTCAGATGATGTAGTAGCCAATCAGATAGCTGGATTTTCTAAGCCCATTTTATAAATATATATATATACACACACATATATATTCATTCATAGCAAAAGACTGTGTTAATGCATCAGTTGGGGTTCAGGATAAAATGCAAAAAGTAGGGAAATATGATGTTAGGGTTTTCAACCCTAACACCCCACTACCACCCTAGAGGCAGCTAATCAGGAGTTATACATGAAACACTTTGTAAAACAAATCTTTAAAAAGTATTTTAAAAGTTTGGAGAAAACAAAGTCCAAACAAACATGAAGCAGTAGGGCGCCGAGCAGCACTGCTGCCATCTTGCCACTCCAACCCACCCCGCAGGTGCAACTAGACACAATAGAGATATGACAGTATGAACTGTCATAGACATTCACTGGTCAAAGTCTTTACAGTTCAAACAGTAAAGTTTGAACTATAAAGAACTACGAACGGTTATTTTCTAATCAGTTAATCCTTACAAAGTGAGTGACTGGCGATATGATTCTTGCCTCCAAAATACATACTTCACCTTAAAACATTTCAACAGTAATACAATAATGTTGCTAAGCATGTGACTGATACCTAAATACAGGTCTTGGTCATTCCTTACCAAGTAGCATTCCTTTAGAAATCAAAAATTAAAATGAAAAAGAAAAACAAGACAGTGGAAGCACAAACAGTATTTCTCTTAACACAAACAGTAAATCCTTAACTCTTAACAGTTTGAATGGTTTTCAATAACCTGCCTGTCTTGCAGCAATCACAAAATGTGTTATAATTTAAAAAAAATGGTGAGATAGCTTCTCAACACACTATCCAAAGGTCATCCTCAGTAGCAGTGCCCAGCTCCAGCACTTACAAGATGATCTGCAGTACTCATTTCACAGCTTGGAGGACTGGTTCCATTTCCTGAAATTGCTTCTCAATTGCAAGAAGATGAAGACAATGCCGATAACCAGTCACTAGCACAAGAGATCTTTTCTGTCCCTTACTATTACTAACAACAAGGCTGCTCCACTTGAGCAGGTCAACTCTTTTAAATACCTGGGCATGATCACTGATGACACCCTATCTTACGTGCAGCACATCGATCAGGTTGACAAAACAGTGAAAACGAAACTTGGAGTCCTCTACAGGCACAGGCAGTACCTAACCCCTGAGGCCCTCAGGTTGGCAATCTCCTCTTCCATCTTGTCTGTTATTGACTATGGACTCATGGTCTATGGGTCAGCATCTGACACTGTGCTAAAATGTGTAAGCCCGGCCCTCAACAAGGCCTGCAGGCTGGCTCTAGGGGCTGATAATCTCCTACACACCTGCTCCCTCTATGAGTGCACTAACTGGCTCAGTCTTGCCAGCAGAATCAAATACCAAACTTGCCTGCTTGGCATGAAATTGCTCCATTGTAAAGCTCCACTGGCCTTCAAAGAACTGTTTTGGCAAGGTAGATCTGGGTACCACACTATAGGGCAGACTCACTGCCCACTTGCCATCCCCTTCAGAAAAACGGCACTTGGTCAGTGGTCTTTCAGCTACAGGGTTCCTTTTTGTCTAAATGAGATACCAGCATACCTTTTACTCATTAACAGCCTCCCCATCTTCAAGGCAGAACTAAGATGTCACCTGGCCAAGGCTGAGGTCTGTAGCTGCAGATAAACTGTAGCATTATCACCCAAAAACTTGGACTCAGCCTGCTCCTGTACTGCATTCTCTGATTTGTTACCCTGCTGCCCAGTAACCCTGAGTTTAAACTCTTACTTCCTACTACTTGCCAGCCCTTGAAATTGAGCCTTTCATATCCACAGTCTGTCGACGAGCCTACTATCTACTGTCCTTAACTCAGCACTCTGTTTTAAGTCCCTTCCCTGCCACTGCTCCTGCACAAATATGATTGTCTCAAAGCACCTGTTTTCCCCCAGCTTATTCTGTGTATGTTCCTCCCTCACATTGCTCTCTAGTATGTTCCTACTATGTCAGTCCTGCACATAAAATTACACCCCCACCTTGGACTAGAATTAACGACGAAGCCTTCTGTTGGCTGCCTTAACATACAGGGTGTGAAAGCCTGTGTTGAGTCCCCCCCCCCACTGACTTTATATGAAATAATGACAATGTCTCCCCTGGCTACTTTACTTCCTGCTAAATTTGTTTCTTAAACCCACAGTACTCACCATGTACCCTGGGCTGTACTAATTACAATATGCTGTACCTCTATATGAGATAGCCAACAATTGTAACTAGGCAGACCAATTGCTGTTATTTCTTGTATTTTTTGTCTCTGTACTTGTGCACCCATACTCTGCAACTGCCTTTCTGTATTGTCCTCCTATCAAGATGTGAAACCTTTGAAAAAGAGCATTTTGCTCAAAAGTTATGTCTGAATGACAAAATAAATAAAAATAAAATAAAAAAACAGGCACACCCATGGCACAGACCCCATAATCCCTTCAAGAACAAAATTCATTCTGTCTGGGCTGTAGATGAGGACAAAATATCCCATGTTAACCAATGGTAAAAAGGTGTGTTTTTTTCCATTTCATATTTCAAAAACCATACAAGATGATGTCACAAAACATTCTACATCTTGAGACACAGGCAGAATGACCGTGCATGCCAAATCTTGGACTAGTTCAACAAAAAATGCCAAAATAAGGTGAACAATTCTTAATTTAACATAGAAGTTCAATTACAACCATACTTATAGGGGCACAACCACTCCCCTATAATATACAGTATATAAAAGAAATAAAAACAAGAATAAAACATTCTTTTATGTTTCTTATCTATATTTAATTATGGATCATTATATTTTATTTATGAATAACCGTGGTTATATCCTGCTTTATTACCACCCGCAGAGCTGACAGTCAGAGCATTTCAGTGTAGCAGACTGAACTTACAGTGTAATCATACTTTAGTTACCATTCTGAATACACTTTTCAGTTTTTCCATTAAATAAATGTCAGATAGACATAGCTGTTGAAAAAGTGCTCAAGTCCTGCATTCATATGTAGTTACTCTTCTAAGACCAAATTTAATTATTCCAAAAGTAGTAACATAGTTACGCAATAGATTTGCTGTAATAATTTGCAATAGCTATTACATGTGTTGTTGCCTTTGTAAGAACAAATTACATAATGCCAGAAGAGATACAGTGGTAGTTGCACAACATATTTTCCTTTACACTTTGTAACAGCTATTTAATGTGTAGTAACACTTGTCAGAATAAATCAATTTGTGCCAAATGGGAAGACAGTAGTGGTTGCATATGTAAGTATCACTTCATACAAATTGTTTAAGTGCACTGCATTGTTATTAGGGTGATCTTAGGACAATCAGAGATGAGTCTAGGATCCATATATGGCCCTAATTCAGAGAACCCTGAATTTTCTATGGAATTAATGACAATACTAGCTAGATGGTCAATGTTGCCAATAGTTCTGGGGGGTGATTGGAACCAAGTCCAATCGAATAAATTAGACAGATCAGATAACCCAAGACTCTCCCTGTCACCAGGACAGAAAATCTTGCATGAGTTAATACATTCATTAGGCCTTACAGATCCCTGGAGAATAACCTATCCCGAGAAGAAGGAATTCTTATTTCATTCTCTCCCACATCATTCATTTTCATGCTTAGATTATTTCCTTGTAAGTGTTGAACACCTCCATGGGGTGGTATCAGTTTTTTACTCCTCTAAGGTTTTTTTCTGATCATGTGGTGCAGTTAATATTAAATGTTGCACCTAAAGTTCAAAAGAATAAATTATGGAAAATTAATAACCAACTCTTAAAATCTGAAGATACTACTCGACGGTTACAATCTTTTATTTCAGACTTCATGGAATATAACTCCCCATCTATGTCTAAAATGGATGTTTTATGGTGCATGTTAAAATGTGCTTTAAGAGGAGAACTGATCCGTATAGCATTAAAGCATAAAAAAAAAACAAAATCAGACCCTTTTCTCTTTATTTAACCGGATCACAATAGCTGAAGCCAACTTATCAGTTTCATCCCCAGAAGAGGACTGGGAAACAGTGGAATCCTTGCAGGCACAATATAATTTACTGTTAGCCGAAAAAGCTGAATTTCATATGCTTAGGTCTAAGATCTCTTATTTTGACCAAGGAGAAAGAGCTGGGAAGTTCCTGGCCCTCCAGCTTAGGTCTCAAACATCAGACATAATTATTACCTCTTTTTATTTTCCAACAGGTAACATTCTCACCTCCCCCATGGATATTAGTAAAGTCTTTTGAGACTATTATAATTGTTTATATACAACGCCCACCTATTCCTTTTCTCAGCAAGCGCTAGATTCCTTTATGAGAGATATTAATAGCCCAACACTTTCCGAATCCCAAGTTCTCATTCTAAAGGCCCCATAACAATTATAGAAGTAATTGATGCCATTGAATCACTCCCCTTAGATAAAGCACCTGGCCCAGGTGGTTTCTCCTCAAACTTTTATAAAACATTTAAAAATATAATATCCCCTATTCTTCTGAAGACCTTCCAATACCTTTATGCTAGTGGCATATCTGACTTCTCCCTTACCCAGGCCACTATAGTAGTCATTCCCAAACTGGGTAAAGACCCTCTGTTCATCACTAACTATAGACCCATATCTCTTATTAATGTGGACTTAAAAATCCTTGCCAATATCACGGCATTAAGACTGAACCAAGTCTGGGACTCACTGATTAGTCCTGAGCAGGTGGGTTTCGTTAAAGGCCGCCTTTCCTCTGACCATCTTCAGAAAGGGACCTATCTCTTTTCTGTGTCCAAGGATTCCCTTACACCTGCTGTTTTGGTATCCTTGGATGCGGAAAAAGCTTTTGATAGGGTGTCATGGGACTATCTCTTTTCATTACTCCCTAAATATGGTATTCCCCAAGAATTTATAAATTAGGTTAAAATACTCTATTCTTCTCCTTCTACAAGAGTCCAGTGTAATAGTGTGCTTCCCACTCCTTTTTTTAAAGCAAGGGATGTGGCAGGGTTGTCCTCTTTCACCTTACCTATTTAATCTTTTTCTAGAGTCCCTTATAAGGAAATTGAATTCCTCCCCATTAATTTCAGGTATTAAGATAGGTGATATGGAATACAAACTCTCCACATATGCAGAGGACATCCTATTACATATTTCATCCCCTTCACAGTCTCTCCCAGCAGCATTCACAATAATTTCTCAGTTCAGCTCCCTTTACAACTATAAACTAAATCTGGAGAAGACAGAAGTCTTTCCCCTTAATAAATATTCACAGAAGGCAGAAATTGTAAATCTGGGTTTACAATGGCGAATGGACATGCTTAGATATCTAAGAATTAATCTCCACTCGTCCCCCCCAAAATGATGAAGAAACTCAACCTTGACACCCTTGTTAATACTTTAAAGGAAGATATTAAATGCTGGTCCTGACTACCTTTGTCCCTGTGGGGCAGAATGAGTATAATAAAAATGAATATTCTACTGGTATACTAAACCCATTACAAATGTACAACTGGGCCTTGCTGAATTCCTGGTTTCTGCAGTAGCAGAAAATAGTTAGTTCCTTTTTTATGGGTAGGTAAAAAGTCTAGGCGCAGCTATATTAAGCTTACATGTCAAAAGATAGATGGCGATCTATAGGCCCCAAGCTTTTATCTATATTATTTAGTGATACACTTAACAAGGATGAGGTATTGGTTAACTTCCCCTAGCCCCTCTCCCGAGTACCATTATCGTCCCATCTGGTTAGATATAGAGCACGCCTTATGTTTAGCATGAGAGGTGAATCCCAGGGTCCTCTCTTTCCTTATTAGGAAGAATTTTCCCAACAAATTAAAAGATTCTCCACTGGGTTCCATGGCCAAAATACAACAGCAATTTAATACTCTTCTTAAAATAGTGGGCCATAAGGATTTAACACAACCCCTTTTTAATAATCCTAATTTTTTAATCTCGGGGTAAGCTTCTCAAAATTACTTCATTTTGGCCTAATATGGGAGCTGAGAAGATTGAGGACTTGGTTATCAACCATAAACTGATGTTGTTCCAAGAAGCTAGCTTTCTTTATAAATGGCCTCCGTTATATGTATTTAAATATCTGCAGATTTCCCATATGTTAATGAAGCACTTTGGTACAGGGCTTTGGTCCAACACTCTTTCATCTGTGCTAAGAACATACATTAAATCCCTCCCAACTTCCCATTTAATAGCATATGCATATGCCTTCTTACAGGCCAAACTGGCTCAGTTAGAAAATCAAAGATGTTATTGGTGGGACCAGTCATTGTCAGCAACTATGTATTCTAGAAGTTGGGTGAGAATCTGGAAACATTTATATAGATGTATTAAATGGGACAGATATCGATGTATGCAGTTTCAAATAAATCACAATCTGTTTTATACCCCGGTTAAACTACACTGGATAGGTGCCTTGACGTCTGAGCTCTGTACCAGGCATGCAGAACTTCTGGGAGACTTGCTGCACATGTTGTGGACATGTGAGAGAGTTTCTCCATTCTGGAACAGCATCAAATTCTGCTTGGACCCACTACTGTCTCTATCAGATAAGTTTAGTCTGGAGGCTTGTATTCTAGGAGATTATACTACACTTCAGGATCAATCTCAGCGATCATATATGGCATTAATTTCAGCATGTGCCAAAAAAAATATTACTCCAGCATTGGAAAGATGCAATTAACCCCTCCTGTGCTGAATGGTATTGAGAAATAATGTTTGCTATACAAGCAGAGCAAGTAGTAGTGGGGATGTCTAATACTATGGAAAATTCAAACAAATCTGGGCTCCCTTATTAAACTTGTTGCTGATCTGGAATGAACAGGACAAACCTAACATTGGAGCTCCCTAATATCCTGTGACAGTTGAGGAGATCTTGAGGTGTAATATATAAGGTTTAAAAGCAGTATTACCTATTGGCAGTTGGGGTGGGCTGGGGAGGGGTGGGAAAGAGGCATCTGTCTATCCTGTTGCACATTATACAACTGGCAATAATTCCAAAGAGGTACATTTTTTTTCCCCTCTCTTTGTGCAAAAGCTTGTAATGTATGCAGACTACAATGTATGTTGGATGCCTGTAAACATTGTGGAGAAAAACCTAATAAAGTATATTCAATAAAAAAATTAAGTGCACAATACGCAAATGTGAAACAAGTTAGCAATTACATAGTAGTTACATGTAACTGCACAGTATTTACATTGCAGTTACAGTGTAGTTATACAGTAGTTACAGTGAAGTTAATGGCACTTAAAGTGTTACAGATAAATGTTAAAAAAAATGACAAAAATGAGAACCACAATGTTTTTTACATGATTGTTATCCCACTGGAAATGTTGCTATCTTTGAACCTCAATTTCACTAAAATGTATTTGCCATTGATCTTTAATGGACTGAAATCAGACGGAATGCAATCCAATCCAATTATGCCTTGCAGAAATTTAGCTTAGATGTGTCACAGGCTTTTGGGGATATGGATGGCTTTTTTTAGTAGTTTGTTTAAAGTCTTATTTGTCTACATGGATAGGCCTAAATAAAGCCTTTGAGTGTGGGAGAGGAATGAAAGAGGAGAGACTAAGAGGAGTGTGTGTACATATACATACATACATATATATATATATATATATATATATATATATATATATATTCATAGCAAAAAAACTTCATTAGTTCCTCAGTTAGGGTTGTTACATTCACTAAAAATACCACCAACAGCTTAATCTGGTTCAAAGTCAGTTGGCATTCATCTGTATCCCCCTTCCCTGGGTGGTGCCTGAAAATAGGCAGAATTTGTCTAGTGCTCTTACCCGGTCAACAAAAACTAAATAAATAATATACAAATAAAGCAACAAAAGTAGGGAAATGTGGAGTTAGGGTTTCCAACCCTAACACCCCACCCCCACACTGGAGACACTGACATATTTTCCACCTTAACACTGATCCCATTTCATAAGTAAATAATCTGAGATGGGTACAGAATAGGAGAATGGGGCGAGTGTTAGGGATGACAACATCAAGTAACACCCCGACACCCTGATGCATGAAAACTGTTTTTTTGCAGTGAATTTCCTTGCCTTTTCAGATAGTATAATCATATACGTATTTGCCTGTGGGAGCGCAGGGCCCCCAGGGCCCTGCAATCCCAACCCTACATAGATGTGTATACTGTATGTAGCTGTAGAAGCACAGAGCCCACTGGGCCCTCGGCTTCCATTTATAGGACAACAGTGACCAAACTGTTAGCATAGCCACCTTATTGCCCCACCTCATGTACCCCAGTACAGAAAACATAATTCTGCAGGCAGTATAGTGCAGTGGTTTAAGGCTCTGAGCTGCAAACCTGGAGACCTGGGTTTGGATCCCACATCCCCCACCTGCAGTAGAAAACAGGAAGTTGTTATCCCTCTGTATAGACAGCTGGAACCCAATCTCCGCAAGGACATAGACAAGATGGAAGCTGTCCAGAGGAGGGCAACTAAAATGGTGCAGGGTCTGCACCGGAAGACATATGAAGAGAGACTAAAGGAGCTTAATATGTATAGCTTCGAGGAAAGGAGGGAGGGGGGGACATGATAGAAACTTTCAAGTACCTCTAGGGAATCAACAAAGTCCAAGAGGGTAGCATCTTTCAAAAAAAGAGGTGTGCAAGAACAAGGGGCACAATTTGAAGATAGAGAGGTGGCTCAGGCGTAATGTAGGAAGTATTTTTACAGAGAGGGTTGTGGATGCATGGAAAGGCCTTCGGAGGAAGGTTGTGGAGTCAAAAACAGTGACTGAATTCAAGCATGCATGGGACAGCCATAAGGCAATTCTAGGGGGTTGGGGTAGAAAGAAGTGGGCTGCTGGTTAACTAGGATCTGCAGCTTATCCATTAGATAGGGAAATGGGCAGACTGGGTGGGCCAAGCAGTCCTTATCTGCCATAAAATTCTATGTTTCTATGTTTCTATACTGTGTGACCCAGAGCAAGTCATTTAACTTTCTTGTGCTCCCAGGTTGCACCTATAAACAAGGTTTCAGCTTAGTGTGTCTCTCCTGGTTAAAAAAAACATAATTCTGTGCAACTGTAGTGCCATGTACTTCTACAACCAGTCCTCAAGTAAGCTGTGCTGTCCCCACCGATTTAATGGACCTAACCAGTAATAGTCTTAGGGTACTCGACAGGAAAACACCTGGATCTACCAATTTGTGATCTGGATAAGATAAACAGGATGGTATCCTTTTTTAGTGGTGCACATTTCTTAGATATCACGAAAATGTTGAAAAAATATTAAGAAATAGTGGGGACAGACCCCTTGTGATCATACATGCTGGTATAAATAATATATTGAGACAGGATATTCAAAGCATAAAAGAAGATATTGTGGGTCTAACAAATAAACTTATTGAACTAGGCTGTGAAGTAGTATTTTCAGAAATTTTGCCAATTAGTAAAGCAACCGATAATACGATAGGGAAAATAAAACACATCAATAACTGGATTAGACAATGGTGCCTCAAACAGGACCCAGGATATATCTTGTCCTGGGAAGAGTTCTCTAATAGGAATGATTTGTCTAGTTGGGATGGATTGCATCCCAACAGAAAAGGGGTACAGTTACTTGCAGAACATTTAAACACTTATATAGAAAAATTTTTAACTTTTACTATGGGGGGTAAGGAACTTTTTGGTAACTCCAGAATTGACCCATGTAGTGCTACAATGTACTGAAAGTAATGCAGCATCCTTAAAAGAAAGTACAAAGGGTGTTAAATTCAAAGATAAACAACTATCTTTAGGATCAAAAAATGAACTAAATATTTTGCTAGTTAATGCTAGAAGTCTTAAAAATAAAATGGATGAACTAATACATACATTACACATAGAAAATATTGATATTTGTGGAGTTACTGAAACATGGTCTCTAACTCCAACTGGGGTACCAATATTCCCCGGAAGTAATAAATTAGCCAAAAACCGGACACATAAAAAAAAGGTGGGGAGTGGCATGCTATATCTCAAATGAGATTAAAAGTTATGAACTATAAAATAAAGATGATCATGAATCAGACACTGAATTAATCTGGGCAAACTTAAAACACAATGATAGGTTGCTTACAGTTGGTCTTGGGTATCATTCTCCTAGCCTAGACACTGTATCCAATGAGGCCTTTTTAAAGGACTTTGAAAATATGGATAGTTACACTGACTATATCTTGATGGGGGATTTCAATTTACCAAATATTAATTGGCCATTATTACAGGGAAATGGGGTCCTAGAAAACAGTCTTCTGTACATTATATTACAACATGACTTAAAACAAGTAGTTATTACTCCAACAAGAGGCAATAACATTCTGGACTTAATATTCACTAACATCAAGGACACTGAGTGTACCCCTAATCTGTCAAGAGCCTCTTGGTGACAGTGATCATAATAAGGTTATTGGAGTATTCCATTCTTTAAACAAATTACAACTGGAACCACTAAAATCTGTAACTTTGCCAAAGCTGACTATTTGAAAATTAAACAATATCTAACTGAATTGAATTGGAAAGTTGAACTTAAGAATCTAAATACAACTAGTATGTGGTTAAATATAAACAATAAAATACAATACTGCATTACGAAATGGGTACTGGAAAATACTAAATATGATACTAAAAGTCATAGAGTACCTTTATGGTGAAACAATAACATTAAAAAAGCCATAAGAAATAAAATAAACAGGTGTTTAATAAATACTAAAAGAAACAAACACACTAATTGGCAAAAATTCAAAATAAAGGCTAATAAAACTGAAATACTTATTAGGAAAGCAAAACAAGGTCTTGAAATCAAATTAACAAACACCACAAAGGATAATAAAAAACAATTGTATAACTATATAGGATCACTTAAGGGGAAAACCACTGGAGTGGGCCGTTTAGTGATCAATTCAGAACCAATCACTAATGAACAACTTATATCTGAAGAACTAAATAATTACTTCCCAAGTGTCTTTAAACAAAATCAACTAGCCAGTTTCAATTTAAACCATAACATAGCTGACTATATCCAATTTTCTGAAGCCGAAGTTATAGCTACTATTAACAAAACTAAGTCTAATTCATCAGCTGGTCCCAATAACATACCGTCTTGCTTTATTAAAAATCTATCTAAAGAATTATCGGGTATACTTACCCTTTTATTTAACACTTCCATATTAGAGGAAACTGTAGTATCAGATTGGAAACAAGCCACAATTACTCCTATAGATAAGGGTGGCTCAAAGCAAAATTTCAACAATTACAGATCCATTAGCTTAACATCGTACATAGGGAAACTGATGGAAAGATTAGTAAAAACCTTGATTTCAAATCACTTGCAAAAATCAAAGCTTCAATGATATCTCACAACATGGTTTTACTACTGGAAGATCATACCAGGCTAATCTAATCATATTTTTCTAAACAGTGAGTGAAGCACTGGACAAAGGCTTACTGGTGGATATTTCCTTGGATTTCGAGAAAGCTTTTGATACTGTATCTCGTAAAATATTAATAGATCATCTACTTACCGTCGGATTAAATCAAAACATCATAAAATGGATTCAGTCATGGCTATCTAATAGAATACAAAGGGTTAGCATCCGAGGCCATTTTTTCAAAAGGGAGTACTGTTATGAGTGGAGTCCCACAGGGCTCTGTCTTGGGGCCTATATTTTTCAATATAATGATTGCAACCATGCAAACAAAACATGGTATTTGGATTCATAAGTATGTTGATGACAGCAAAGTAGGCTGTGTTGTCAATGATTTCCAATCTTTCCAGTCTCTTCAAAATAATCTCAATCATTTATCTCAGTGGGCAGTTGATAAAATGAACTTTAATACAACTAAATGCAAAGTGATACACTTAGGCAAAAATAACCAGATGGCTAACTATACTATAAATGGTCTACAGTTAGAAAAGGTTTCACATGAACGTGACCTTGGAAGCAATATTACCATTAATTTGAAATTTAACACCCATAATAATAATGTAATACAAAGTGTTGTGATATCATGAACTGTATTTTAAAACATGTTAAAAGTAGAGATGCTGAGGTCATAATCCCACTTTACACTAGTCTGGTTAGATTTCATATTTACGTTTGTGCCCTTTTGTGCATGAATCACATTTGGAAGTAAATCAGCTTTAGAGGAGATCCAGAGGAAAATTACTAGGCGAGTTAAAAACCAAGAGAGTAAGACATATAGTGACAGACTCACAAATCTAAACTTGTACTCACTTGAATACAGGGCACTAGTGGAAGATTTGTGTTTATCATTTAAAGCTTTTCAGGATCCTGCCTTATTTGAAACCATTTGTTTGGTAAATCAGGTATCAGTTGTTAACACTAGGTCGCATTCCTCCAAACTTTACTCAGTGACCAACAAAACTACTACGCGTAACAATTACTTTACTCAGAGAATACTTCCCATCTGGAACTCATTACCACCAAAAATTATAGCTAGTAATGCTATGGAACAATTTAAGCATAGACTGGATAAGTACATGGGAAATAAATAATTTCATTTCCGCCAGTAACATAATGGTGATGAGTTTCTTGTTGGGCTTGCTCTCAAACTCGTAAGTACCTATGAACCTATTTGAAAAATGACTGCTGTGATATACATGAGGTCAGGCAATAAGTAGGTTATGTTGAAAATCTGGGGTCAAAATATTTAAATGGTCCAAAGTTTCAAGTGGGAATACTGAAACTGCAATGAGTGGTCATAACTTTTGCATGTTTTTATATTCTGACCCCACATTTTTAACATAGTCTTCTTGTAACCCTATCTCATAAATTCCATAGGTGAAAATGTTCAAATCTGGGCCAAAATGCCATTCCATGACACAGGCGTGAAAACACATTTTGGTCAGGATGTGAAAAATGACAGCTGTACTGTTCATGAGGCGATGTGAAAAAATGGATATGTTGAAAATTTGGACTCAAAATATTGAAAATTACCAAAGTTATGCATGTGCGTAGGAAATTTTTAACAACTGCTCATAACCCGTCTTTAGGAAGTTTTTTCAACATATTTTCAACATGGCCTTTTTGGGACTTCACCTTATTAACACTGGTGGTAAAATGTCATTATTCAGTCCCAAAAGGTGATTTCACACAGCGACAGCAAAATCACCTTCCAGGCTTGATTAACTAAATGACAGTGCCACGGTCCCAAAAAGCCCATGTTGAAAATCTAGTGAAAATAAATGCAAAAAAATGGCAAAGTTATAAGTTCAAAATGCCATTAGAATACATTATATGGCACTTACCTAGATTTCTCAGTTTTCCGTTGACTTTGAAGAGTGCAGACGTGTCTCAGTCCACAGAAGATGTCAGCCTACAACCTCCAGAGCTAAGTATAGGGTAAGTGGAGTGTGGGGTGGTGGTGCTCAGTAGGAGGGTCAGGATAGGGGAGCGAGATGGCAGGAAAAATGAGGGACCATTTTCTTTTTTTCAGGTAAAGAAAGACATTGGGGGACTGTTTTCCTGTTACAGGTACAAGTAAATTAATATCTGGAGACACTGGGAGTGGGCTCCCCAGTGTCCCACTCTGTTGGAGGGGAAGGGGTTATAATGCAGACACAAGGATTGGGGCCTCCAATGTCAGCAAATATTAAGAGAATGGGCTGCAGGGAGGGGGGGACATATGACACCATGGTGGGCTTTCCAGTGTCAGAATAGAAACAAAATAAATAAACTTTGGGTATTGGAGGATGGAGGATGCCACTAGACACCAGGGAAATATATGGCAGGCTGTGGGTGTTGTCAGACACCAGGGAGAGAGGACAGTGATCAGTGGGTCCGGGGTGCTCCTAGACACCAGACAAATGGTCACTCACAGCTAAAACTGCAGCCGGCAGCAAGAGTTCCAGCTGCAGCTTCAGAAGTCAAGAAAATCCCACTGTTCTCATACAGAGAACATGGGAGAAGCAAGCATCTCAATAGGCTCGGCATCCAAGATTTTGGGTGCCCAGAAAAGGTGTTTCTTACCAAAATAAAAAAAAACAAACAAACATCAGAATGTAGCTAACGGGTCATGTGTAGATAGGTTCTGATGTTTGATTTTTTAATTAATTAATTTTTATGCGTTTTCTTTCTTTTGTTTCTCTCGCTAACTGTAAAACAAGATGGTAGACATAGGAGCCCTCTGCGACACTGTATGACCCTGTCTGCAAACAATATCGTAGCTCATGTGAAAATTAATATATTTTCGTGCAGCACATCTAACTTTTCCCATAGAAAATAATGGGAAACTTTAAAATATAATAATTTTTGAACAGATTAATATTTTTTCACCAAGCCTTTGAAAGGCACAACTGTGAGGCAAAGGCATTCTACCCTGAACATTTCAGACCACAACCTAAAACAGTTTCTGAGATACACATGGACAATAAAACAGCAAAAGAAAAGTACTTTTAGGGAATTTTGACATTCAGTATCTCAGAAAATACATAATGGATTCACAAGCAATTTGCTACTTCAAGAGACCTACCCCACGAGATTATGCATGCAAACTTTCATGCAAATCCATAAAACAGTTGCAAAGTCATTAAGGTTCAAAAATCTGGCTTTAACATGGAAGTGAGCAGTCAACCCTAACTAAACTCATGCTACCGCACCAGTATTATATATATATATATATATATATATATAGAGAGAGAGAGAGAGAGAGAGAGAAAGATATTTCAAAGTTTGGAAATACATTATTGAGCAGAAATGTTCATTTACAAAGGTTCTTCGTCAGAATAACAATTTGTTTACACCATGTCAAAGACAGTATTAAAAACTGATTAACAAAGGCTGAACAATATTGATTCAGTGACATAACAAAACAGAATGAGTAACATAAGTACTGTTTCCGCAGTACAGAGTGAATAAAAGTTAACATTCAACAGGTCAAATAATACAAAGCATAACATAGGCACTAGGAGCTATATAAAGGTAGCAGCCCATCTGGCCATCATCAGAGGTACAGTCCGTGCTCTTTTATGGCATATTGGAATGGAGGAGAGGCACATGCAAGAGGAGACTGTGTGGTGGGTAATGTGCTGGCATCATGTGCATGTCTATGGGGGGACCTTAGGGGGCAGAAGCTCCATGATCAGATGATGCAAGTGTTAGGTGGGGTAGGGGTGCAGTTGACAAGTGACAGTACATGGGATGGGGTTTCATTAGGAGAAGCAGCTACATTTGGAGCCAAGTAGGAGTAAATTTAGAAGTTCCCATTTGAAAGGACCCAGCTTAGTGGGTGTCTTTTGTGTTACTTGAAGTTCATTAAGCCAGCTTGGTGCTCTGGTTGCAAATGTGCATTTGGCTAGAGCTGTTCAGTTCAATGGAACAGCCAATGTACAGACAGCCATGCCTCTGGTTGGGTAAGGATTTGGGGCAGGTTGTAGGATATCTTGCAGCTCTGGGGGGGTCAGGCCCAATAGAGCCTTCATGCCTAGCAGGCAGGTTTGATATTTTATCCTGTCCTGCAGGGGAAGCCAGTATGTGAGAGACTAAAGAATGCAGGTGAGCATGAGTTTGTCAGGCCCAGCTACGAAGAAGCAGGCTTTGTTCAGGACTAACCAGAACCTCTTTAACATAGTGTCTGTGGCACTTCCATAGACTGTTAGGCCATAGTCAACTATGTTGAGGATGGAATTTGTAATTGCCACTTTTTTGACTTCCAGGCTAAGGTTGTGTCTATGTCTATATAGTGCTCCTAGTGTCCTGTTAATGTTGCAGATGATTTGGTCGACATCTGGCGCAAATGTTAGAGTCTGGTCGATGGTGACCCCGAGGTATTTGAAAGTTTCTACCTGTTCGAGAGGGTTTCCCTTACTGCTGAGGATGTTGAGCACTTGTACCTTAATTCTCTTCTGTGCACTTGAGAAGAGTATTGTTTTGGTCTTCTTGTAGTTGAGCACAAGCTTGTTCTGCTGGAACCAATTCTCGAGGGATGCAAAGTTGTATTGGAGGTCTTGAGTAATTATGTCCTGAGAGGGGTCACTTGCACAGACAACTGCATCATCTGCATAAAGTAAGACAGTGGAACTAGGGCAGGCTTCTGGAAGGGTTTTGGTGAAGAGGCTGACCAAAAGGAGCCCCAGGATGGAGCCTTGTGTCACACCCGATGTGACAGGCCTAGCATCAGAGAGTTCCCCATTTATCTTAACCTGTTGTGATCTACCTGAGAGGTAGCTTTTAAACCAGAGCACAGTGTCTGCAGAAAGATCTAATGTGGGTAGCTTTGTTAGTAGCAGTGCATGATTTACTAAACCAAAGGCCTTGGTGTGATCTATGTAGATAGAGTCAACTAGGTTTCCTTTGTCAAGAGCCTTGTATAGTATACTTGTGTATTCGATCAGTGCAGTGGAGGTGTTGTAAATTTTATGGAAACCATGCTGTTCACTCTGGACATTATACTGGCTGAGGTATGAGACGAGTTGGTCAGATATAATTCTATCGAGTGCTTTGGACAGTGGGAAGAGAATGGATTTAGGCCTGTAGTTTGTAACTAACGTGCGGTCTTCATTTTTATGGATGGGGGAGACCAGGGCACTTTTTCATTCCTTAGGGAACTGTGAGAATCTGAGGAAGAGGTTAAATAAATCAATTTATCTATCTATCTATCTATCTATCTATCTATCTATCTATCTATCTATCTATCTATTTATATTTTACTGGCACAGTAGTGCCAGTATAGTTAGGGTGAAAGGCAACTTCTATGTTAAACCTGAATTTTTGAATGTTAATAAATTTAGAATCATTCAATGGATTTGCATGATAATGTCTAGATATAGATCTCTTGAACTGCGAACATTTGTGGGAATCCATTTTGTGATTTCTGAGATATAGAGTGTTGAAAACACTGAAAAATCAATGTTTTTTGACATTTATTTGTCCACCTGGATCTGAGAAATGGCTTTAGGTTGGGGTCTGAAATTTTCAGGGTAGAACTCCTTTGACTCAGATGTGCCTTTTGAAGGTTTGGTGAAAAAAATATTAATAAGTTCAAAAGATATTAAACTATAAGGTTTCCCAGTAAAGCCTATGGGGGAAAAAATATGATACGAAAGTGAAAACAGGTAAACAGGTTAAAAAACAGTTTCTTTGCTGCTTCATAGCAAGAAAATGGTTAAGACTTTTGGGCTGAAATTTGCAGAGTGGCAAGCCCCTGCCCCACAGATGTGCCAGTTGCTGATTTAGTGAAGAAATGGACACTGATTCCAAGGTTACAGCACTCCAAATTGTGAATTTTCCCATAGGATAACGTGGCAGTTGTGGCACCTTTTGGCGGCTATATCTCAAAAATGGTTCAAGATTTGGATTTTTTGCTAAGTGCAGCTTAGTAAACCTGTAGGTGTACAAAGCATGCATGGAGGTAACTAGGCCATGAACACAACTGTGAAGGCATTTTTTTCAAAGTTCCTATGGTTCCTGAGATATTGCAACTTTTACAGCACAAGGGTTACTTGGAATGGCTCTAGGCATGATCTATGACACTATACTTATGGGTACATGGGAGTGCAGGGCCTATAGGGCCCTGCGCTCCCACATTTGGATCCCATATGCAAGAACAGGAGTTCAGGACCCTATGTTATGCAGTTGTGGGAGCACAGGACAGATGAGATATTTTGTGCAGGTAGTCTGGAAATCCGTTTTTCAAACATTTTGTCATTTTGTTTTCGTGAAAACATTTTTTGTGTGAGCAATAACAGCCACACACAAAATTAAAGGTGGCTCAACAACATATTTTTGTGCATAAAAAGATTTTATTATATGGTGTAGGGGTGTCACGAAAACAGTGCTCGAAAACATTGTCCCATGTGTTGTTTTCTTTGTCACTTCGTTGTGTCAAGGTGGATTGTGCTTTTGGGCTGACATTTGCAGGGTGGAAAGCCCTGGTCCGACAGATGTGCCTTTTAGTAGTTTGGTCTCAAAACATTCAATGGGCCCATAGTTATAATGTTCTGAAGTTGAGAAATTTCCCCTTAGGATAAGATTGCAGCACCTGCAATGCCTTTCAGCACCCATATCTCAAAAACGATTCAAGATACAGATTTTTCACTATCCGCAGCTTAGTTCACTAGTGGACTAAGCAATCATGGATGTTTTGAAGTCATGATTACAACTGCAGTGGAATTTTTTTCATAGTTCCTACAGTTACTGAGATATTGCCAGATAAGTGTTACAAGGGTTCCTTTTCAGTACTATGGGGCTGCTGTATTGATCTGTACTTATGTGTAAGTGGGAGCGTAGGGTCCAGAGGGCCTGTGCTCCCACATACACATACCATTATGTAAAAACTGGCTAACATGAAGGGAGTGCAGGGCCCAGAGCACTCGCGCTCCCACAAACACATACCAGTTACCAGTTGCACTACACTTTCTCAAAAAGAAGGGAAATTCATTGCAAAAAACTTCATTAATGCATCAGTTAGGCTTGATAGCACAGCAACAAAAGTATGGAAATGTGATGTTAGGGTTACCCCCCCAGCACCCCATCCTGCCACCTTCCACACACCAACAGATGTTGGGATGTGCCATGGGGTCATCAGTCCTAACTCTCACCCCATTCTCCTATACTGTAGCACATCAGCTTACTTACACATGGAATGGGGTAAGAGTTGGGCCAGACAACCCCATGGCACACCCCAATGTCTATTGATGTGTGCAGGGTGGGGGTGGCATGGTAGGCGAGATAACCCTAACGTCACATTTCCATACTTCTGTCACTGTGCTATCAACCCTAACTGATGCATTAACAAAGTTTTTTGGTATGAATATATATATATATATATATACACACACACACATATACACACAAAGGTGGTGAGGGATAAATGAATGTGATAACATGTCATTTTCACTACAGTGGAATAACCACTGTGATGACATCGACACAGTGAAAAAATTTATGGATATACACATTGTGATTTCATCACTAGCAAATATTCTTGCTGTGGTGATGTCACCAGAGTGAGAATATCTTCACTGCAGCCTGCATTCTAAATGGAATATCTTCACAGTTTCTCTTTCTCACTGAAGCCTGCAATTAACTCAATTAGCATTGCAAAAGACAATCACTTGTTTCCCACAGCATTTCCCACACTTCAAGCCCATTACTGTGCTGATCTAAGCTTCAAAACAGCCTCCTTCATAAAGCAGTTTCTTTTTCTGAATGCTGCCTGCAACAGTTTATTTTTCTCTCTGAAGCCTGCAACTTACTCAATTAGCACTACAAAACACACACACACACACCTGTGTCCCATAGTGTTTCTCAAATTCCCAGCCCATTCAGAAAAACTCACACAAACTCACAACACACACAGAAAGAGCAGAAAACACACAGAAACAGAAAGAGAACATAGAAAAAATGTTCCTAAAGCCCCTAGCCCCATTGTGTAAATCACACACATGACGTGCATGTAGTGGGATATGAAGCATATTCCATATCCCACTCTGCCATCATGTATCCCATGTGTGTGTGTATATATATATATATATATATATATATATATATATATATATATATATATTTATATTATATGGGACTGTATATTAGGGTTGCACAGCAACTTCTCTGTTAAATTAAAAATGTTGCACTTTAATAACTTTGCCTCTGTTTGCCTGGTTCACCTGACATTTTGCATGCTCAGTGTGGCACCACATATCTCTGGGTCTGGAAAGTTTTGTTCTGGTCGGATTTGCAGTTGTGGAGCTACGGAGCATGAGAAAGTGTGAAAAATCCTGAACTTTGTGAAATTCTGTGCTCATCCCAAAAGCCCAAAAAGTTTGTCCATCTGGTCTGAAATTTTCAGGGTATATGGGGACTGGGTTAGGGAAGTGCCTTTTGAAATTTTGGTGAAAAAATACTAATCCATTCAAAAGTTATAAAGGTTTAAGTTTCCTATTATAGCCTATAGAAAAAAATACATGTTTTGAAAGTGAAAGCACATAAACAGCCCCAAACAATCAGTTTCTTTGCCACTTCATAGCAAATGGTTAGGACTTTTGAGCTGAAATTTGCAGGGTGGCAAGCCCTTGCCCTACAGATGTGCCTTTTGCTAGTTTGGTTAAAAAGTTTACACTGTTTCCATGGTTACAGCATTCTGAAGTTGCAAAATTTGCTATAGGATAACATTGCATTGCCCTCAGTGGCTTTCAGTGCCCGTATCTCAAAAACGGTTAGAAATATGGATTTTTCGCTACGCAGTCGAGTTATGATTACATATGCAGTGTAATTATTTTCATAATTGCTATGGTTCCTGAGATATTGCCAGATTTGTGTTACAGGGGTTCCTTTTCATGTCTCAAGGCCTACAGTATGTCTCCGTACTTATGTGTCAGTAGGAGCACAGGGCCCAGAAGGCTCACACTCCCACATATGCATATCATTATGCAAAAATGGGAGTGTGGGGTAGCCATTATGCAGTGTTCAGGCCCTGCACTCCCTCAGGGAGAAGACCGTTCATTGCAATCTCTCTACACATATTGCTATATGGTATTGCAGGGCCTGCAGGTCTATGAGCTCCAGGAAATGGATAACATTATGTATTCATTCACACACATACAGTACAAGTTACATTTCATGTTCTCAAAAAGAAGGAACATTTATTACAAAAAACACTGTTGCACTCCTTCAACCACATACCAGTTACATTACACTTTTTCCAAAAGAACAGAAATTCATTGTAAAAGTCTTTGTTAATGCACCATTAGGGTTGCAACATCAAAAGTAGGGAAATTCAACATTAGGGTTGTCAAGTGTAAGACTGCACCCCCCCCCATGCATGCAGGAACAGGTATGATGGATGTGTTTTGGCATTTTGAACCCTAATGCTCACCCCATTCCATGAGTAAGGTAAGATAAGTATAGTATGGACAATGGGTGCATTAGGTTCAAAATGCTAAAACACATCCGGCATACCTGGTTCTGCACACAATGGGTAAAATGTCTTTGCAATGAATTTATATATATATATATATATATATATATATGTGTGTGTGTGTGTGGTGTGTTTACATCTATATATATATATATATATATATATATATATATATATATATATTATATATATATAATAGTGCAGGTCTTGCCACTATATTTAGGGTTATGAAGGCACTTCTATGTTAAAGTCATAATTTTGCGTGTCAATAACTTTGGACCCATTCAACAGATTTGCCTGAAATTTGGTATGCACAGTGGGGCAAGGTACATCCTTTGATGTGCCAAATTATGTGTTGGTCAGACTGACGGTCTTTGCACACCAAAACGCTGAAGAATTCACTTTTCGCCAGTTTTCAAGGCAGTTTTTGTGATTTTGCCTGTGGTCCTGTGAAGCCATTGTGTGGTGTGCAGGTCTTTGAGAAGGCTCATCTGAAAGAGTTTCAGTGGCCGGACATGCTGCTTTTCATTTGGTGAACAAATATTAAGGCATTCAAAAGTTATGTAACTTTTAAACTCCCATTATAAGTCAATGGGAAAATGTACATGGTTGTTTTGTGAACAAAGAATGGGGTTTGGGCCATCTCGTCCCACCTGGCGGTCAAAGAATTTGCAGCCTTGCGGTGAAAGAATCTTTGTCCCTGAGAATTCTTTGATCACGAGGTCTACCATCTTGTTTTTTAAATTCTGTCAGAACGGCTCAGGGGTCAGTTTGGAAGTAAAACCTGCATGGGTTTTACTCAGGGACTTTGATCCATTGACCCATGCCTTTGGTTTCACTTAAAATTGTCAAAAATTGAGTTATAATGTTTTAAACTCTTTGATCATGACTCGCTAACGATCATTGTTCACGATCCTGCAAAATATTTGATCGTGAGATTCTTTGATCACGATCTTGCATCAAGAGGTAAAAATACAATATTCTCAGCACAGGGGTGGCCTAGGAACACAAATGAGGCTGGGTTTTGCTCAGGGGGTTTCGTTCTATCAAGGCATGGTGGTGGTTTCATGTAATTCTGCCTAAAACCTGAGTTTCACCATTTTTTATTCTTTGATCGTGAGCCTGCAAATCCTTTGATCGCGAGATTCTTTGATCACTATCTTACATCGTGAGAGGATGACCAGATGACCCTTTGACAAATTCTAATTTCTCAGCCCGGGGTGGCCTAGAAACACATATGAGGATGGATTTTGCTCAGGGGGCTTCATTCTATCAAGGCATGGCAGTGGTTTCATGTAATTCTGCCTAAAACTCGAGTTTCACCATTTTTTATTCTTTGATCATGAGCCTGCAAATTCTTTGATTGCAAGATTCTTTGATCGCCATGTTTGATCACGAGGGAGGGACAAGATGGCCAGATTTTATAATGGAATAGATAGGCCAATTTTCACAATCTTTAAGTTTAAATATCTTGGAAACGGTTTGGTCTTTTTACTTGAAATGTGGAGGGTGTTGACAGTATGTCCTGTACATGTGAATTATGGTGTTTGCGTGTTGAAGACAATATTTTCTGCAGAGATATTGTCTCATGCAATTTACGTTTTGCAGACAGTGTTTTGCAATGTGGTGGTGCCTTGAAATTGATAGAGTACCTAGCCTTAATGTCATGGATGTACTTTTCAGTCATTGTGTCTGTAAAATATCAACAGGTGCTGAATTCTGCAACTCCAACAAATGAAAATCTCAAACTTTAACATGTTATATCTCGGACTTGGTTTGGTCTTTTACACTGAAATTTGGAGGGTGTTGATGGTAGAGACATGTTTACAAGATGGTGGGAGCACAGGGTCTGAAGGGCCCATCCTCCCACTGACTTCCGCAAGTTCTTTGTTTTCTATTCATTCTCAAAAGTAAGGAAATTCTATGCAAAAAATTGTGTTAATGCATCATTTAGGGTTAACACACAAAAAGTCAGGAAATGAAAAATCTTTAGGGTTGCCCCTCCTCCCTCATGACCTGCCAATCATCCCAAGATTGACAGATGACAGGGTGTGTCATTGGGGTTGTGACAAATAAATGTTGCCCCATTCTTGTTCACTGTTGCTTCTCAATATGATTACACAAGGAATGGGGCAACATTTAGACCTCACAACCCCAATGACACACCTCGTCATCTGCCAATCTTGGGATGATTGGTGCCCACAAGGGGAGGGCAACCTAAAGATTTTCATTTCCTGACTTTGTGTTTTAACCCAAATGATGCATTCACACAGTTTTGATAGAATATATATATATATATATATATATATATATTAGAGGCAAAACTTAGTTTAATGTATCAATTAGGTTGTTCACAACAAAAATAAGCTAGGAAAGTCAGGGTTAGGGTTGAAAGCCCCTTGGAACCCCCAGCCCACCCCCAACCAGCATTGGGGTGTGCGTTGGGTTCGTCGGCCCTAACTCTCACCCCATCACATGTGTAAAGAAGCTGAGGTATAGGAGAATGGGGTGAGAGTTAGGACCAATGAACCCAACGTACACCCTGATGCCGGTTGGGGGATGGGCTGGGGGGTCCAAGGGGGGGGCTATCAACCCTAACCCCGAATTTCCTAGCTTTTTTTTGCTGTGGAACAACCCTAACTGATGCATTAAATGGTGACTTTTGCCTCTAATTTACCTTCTTCTTGAGAATGAGGATGATAAATAATGAAAGGAATGCAGTGGTGGCAGCGCGGGGCCCGCCACGTGATGTTTTGTTACGCAGTAACAGGAACTGCAAAGCAAACACAAGCGGCAACAGTAATGCAGATGGCAAAGCAAACGTAAATGGCAAAGCAAACATTAATAGAAACACAAGCGTAAAGTGATGCCGAACCAAACAGTTACGTAAACGGAGACATCAAACAGAAGTGCATACAGAACGCAACTGGTAACACACACATTCATGGTACCACAATTGTAAACACAAATGGTAACAGTAACACCAACAATAACACCCAAGTAAACAGAAATGCAAGCACGTACAAAAATGCAAACTGTAACACACACACTCACGGAACCACAGTTGTAAATGCAAATGGTTATGGTAACAGCAACAATAAAGCCAACAAAAACAGAAACGCAAGCACATACGAAAACACAAACTGTTACACATAAGGTCATGGTACCGCAATAGTAAACGTAAATGGTAACAGTAACAGCAACAGTAAAGACAACAGAAACAGAAATGCAAGCGCATATGAAAATACAAACTGTTACACACACGGTGGCGCAGATGGGAACGGTGATTCGAATGGTAACAGAAGCACAACTGGAAATGCTAGCTGTCACAGTAAAAAAAGGGCACACCCTTCTTTTCCCCAAAAACTGCATTGAAAAAACTAATTGAAAACAAAGAATATATGCATTATAATTGACTTCAGAGCAGAAAAGTACGACTTGGAATACTAAATTGCTTATATCTCAGGAACTGTATGACGTAGGAAAAAAATTTAAATGTTGTATGAATTATTACTTTCCTGGCTAGTTTTTTGGGGAGCTATGCATTTTTTTGACAAAAAGTCCATATCTCCCACCATTTCTGAGATACGGGCTCTGAAAGACATGACGGATGCCATAATGTTATCCTATGGGACAAATCATCAATTTCAGAGTGCTGTTTCTTTGCCAACCTGTAATATTTTTTTCTCCAGACCACCAAAAGGCACATTTGTAGAATTTTGGCTTTCTTCCCTTCAAATTTCAGCCCAAAAAACCAAACCATTATTTTCCAGCATAGCAGCAAAGAATTCCTGTAATATGGCAGACGCCGTAATGTTATCCTATGGAAAAAAGCGCTAATTTTGTAGTGCCGTAACTTTGCCGTCCTGTAATATTTTTTGACCAATCCACTAAATGGCACATCTGTGGGATGTTGCCTTTCTTACCTTCAAATTTCAAGTAAAAAGTCCAAACCATTTCTGAGAGATTCAATGTCAAAGATTGGTAAAATTTCCCTATCTATTCCATCATAAGAAATTTGGCCATCTTGTCTCTATTTTGCGATCAAAGATCACGATCAAAGAATCTCACGATCAAAGAATTTGCAGCCTCACGATCAAAGAATTTGCAGGCTCATGAACAAAGAATAAAAAATGTAATAATTCCAAAAATAGAAGCAATTGCAGTAAACCACTGCCATGGTTCAACAGAATGAAGCCCCTGAGTAAAACCCATCATCATTTGACTTCCCAGGACACCCCTGGGCTAAGAAAATTGAATTTTAAATTGGGCCATCTTGTCCCTTGCTTGCGTTGCAAGATCAAAGAATTTTCAGCCTCACGATCAAAGAATTTGCAAGCTCATGAACAAAGAATAAAGAATGTAATAAATCAAAAAATTGGAGGAAGTGCAGTAAACCACCACCATGGTTTCACAGAACGAAGCCCCCTGAGTAAAACCCACTCTCATTTGACTTCCTAGGGAACCCATGGGCTAAGAAAAATGATTTTAAAATTCAGCCATCTCGTTCCTCACCACGATACAAGATCACGATCAAAGAATCTCACGATCAAAGAATTCGCAGCCTCACAATCAAAGAATTTGCAGGCTCACGATCAAAGAATAAAAAAGAGGGTGAAATGCAATTTATTCACTGATTTGAACCAAACCAATGGCATGGTTCGACAGAACGGATCCTCCTGAGCAAAACAAGCCCTCATCTGTGTGCCTAGCTCACCCCTGAGCTGAGATATTAGTGTTTTAGGTCACGATCTCACGATCAAAGAATTTGCAGGCTCACAATCAAATATTGATAGCGAGCCACGAATTAAGATTTTAAAAGCTTATAACTCTATTTTTTGACCAATTTGGATGGAACCAAAGCCATGGCTTGATAGATCAGGGTCCCCTGAGTAAAACTCATTGAAGTTTTACTTCAGAAGTGACCCCTGAGCCGAGATATTTGTGTTTGTGTGATTGGAAAACTGAAAACAAGATGGCGGACCTCACGGTCAAAGAATTTTGAAAATTCCTCGGGAAAAAAGATTCTTGAACCCCGAGGCTGCAAATTCTTTGATAGCCAGGCGAGACCAGATGGCCAGAACCCCCATTCTTTGATCGCAAGATATACATATAAATTTTCCCATTGACTTATAATGGGAACTTAAAAGTGCCATAACTTTTGAATGTCTTAATATTTTTTCACCAAACAAAAAGCGGCATGTTCAGCCACCAAAGCTCTTTCAAACAAGCCATCTTGTAGAGTGGTACACTACATGATGGCCATGCAGGACCACATTAAGAATGCCAAAAGGTGCCTTCAAAAATTGATAATTTTGCATTTTTCAGCACTTTTGTACACGAAAACCAGCACTCCAACACAATTGCAATTTGGCAAATTAAGAGACCTAATGCACCCCAACACGTGTACCTAATTTCAGGCAAATCCATTGAATGGATCCAAAGTTATTAATGTCCAAACTTTTGACTTTAGTATGTAAGTGGCCACTCAACCCTAACTATAGTGGTGTGACCACACCACTATTACATATATATATATATATATATATAGAGAGAGAGAGAGAGAGGGGGGGGGGTAAGAAGGATACATTTTACATGCATTTGGAATACATAATACATCATAATACTTTTGTTTTCTACAAAGCTGTTTATCTCCTTCAGCACCCTGACTGGCCCCATCTGGGTCAGTCTTTCCAGCTCCATCACCCACCTTCTTTTGGACTTACCTTTTCTGGTGGTCCTGTCACAGTACCTTGGATCAGAGTTACATAGTCATTGGTGTGGGGCCTGCAAAAGAGGAGGCTATCACTGTTCTACAGTCAGAGTGCCTTTCCTCCTATGTTTCTCCCTTGTTGGGCCCAGATATATGTGCACTCAGCCTCCATGGAGACACCTGAAGCATCCAGGTGTTGGGTCCCTTCCCATGCTGTCCCATAGTGCTGTCTAGTAGATTCATCTCCCTGTCTTACAGATATCCATCCTTCCTCCAAGGCCAGACCCCAAGTGACCCAGGTCTGTGCTTGAATCCAGGTTGCTGGCATTGCAGTCAGTGGCTAAAATCTTGAAACAGAAATAGGTAGAAGAACCTAGATCTGGAAACCAGAACTACACAGAGTAATGGCCCCATATTAAAAGGTATCAGGCTGCCCCTATGCAAAGTCCCTTTCCTATATGCAAATTAGCACAGTTCACTAAATGTTCTGTACTCAAACATGTTTGGAGCAAAGTGTGAGTGCCCCAACCATGTTTGAATATAGCCCCCAAAGCAAAAACTAGGTAGTAAAATGTGCACTCAGCACAATTTACATCCCCATGCTGGCCAAAAAGAGATACAGTATCTGGTCACTGAAAACATACAGGCTGTGAGAGTGTCTAATAATTTAGGGCATTGCAGAACTGTTAGTGTTACAATATGTACATTCAGAATGTCATTGAAGATGGAGATACTGCATGTTAAATGACTTATCCTTGGTAACTACATTGTAAAAATGTATAATATCAGGACCCCAGTAAAAATTAGATTCTGCATTTTACCTGTGCTAACTCTACTAAATACACTGAAAAAATGTGTAAAAGCAGAATCCCACTGACAATTAAATATTGTAGCTGCCCCATCCTGGTAATGACATTCACACCCTATGTGTGTACAACTGTTGTAACAGCTATGTGTGTGTGTGTGTGTGTGTGTGTGTGTATATATGTGTGTGCATGTGTGTGTGTGTGTGCATTTTCAAGGGGGTGTGTATGTCCAGAACCAAAAGCACTGTTCACTGCATTACATTGATGTTTATGGTTTTGTTGTTTCTTCTATTGCAGTGTAAATGTGGGACTTTCACATTATGTATTTATTTATTAATTTCAAAAGTTTCACCAGGAAAGACATACTGAGCTGAAAAATAGCTCATAGTCAGGTGCATCCTCGAAGAAGGGGGAGGAGAGGTGAAAGAACAACATAGAACAATAATTTCTACAATAAAATGTCATGTAGAGATATCAATTAAACAGTACAAAATGAACATGAGCGATGGTTATCAGACAGGTAAAATTATAGGCAAACATTTTACAAGGACATGGTGGGGGATCTGTCCCATGGGTACAAGCAAGAGTATTTTTCAATGGTGAGGGCACCAGGGGATAGGGCATTGAAGGAAGGAGCACAAATGGGGGAGAAGGGAAAGTGCAGACAAGAGAGGGAGGAAGAAGAGAAGAGAAGAAGGAAGGTTGGTGAGGTGGGTAGAGGGCAAGGAGCAGGAGAAAGAGGGTAAATTGAGGAGCAGGGAAGGGCAATGACTCAAGGGCAGTCACAGAAGGAAGCAGCATGGTCATGGGGAAAGAGAGGAAGATGGAAAAATGAGGAGTGGGCAATGGCTCTGACACAAGAGCAGGCACAGGAAGTAGCTCTGTGCTCATGGAGTAGAGAGGAGAGAGAACATTTGGAAGAGGTGGAACTAATGGTTAGTGGGAGAGTGTTCCAAAGTTTAGGAAAGGAGAAAGAAGGCAGCCTGACCACTGAAGGATTTTACATCATAGTAATACAAATAAGTCACACATTAATTCTATATCTTTTCCCCAGTATCAGTCATTCCCATAGTTTTTTTTATTTTGATACATTTATAACTATTTCATTGCACTTTGGTTAGTTTCACAACTTATTGCTTGGTAACTTATTTTTGTCAATTTATTCTTAGACATAATCATCCTCATTATCTTTGTTACTCTTATCTCATTCCTGTGAACTTTATATTCTGTATTTTTGTAACTGTTTTCTTTTCCCCTTTCTCCTTCTCCCAGGACACATCTGAAAACAAGATGTTACAAGCTCAGTATGTCTTGCCTCATAAAACGTTTGAAATAAATAAATCTTGTATAACATTAAAGCATTAGCAGCCATTGTGACTCTGACCAGAGTTTGTTTTTATTGTCATAGTTTCCTCTATTGTCCCATTATTCAAAGGCCACAAAAATGTGCTGAATTGTACAATAACTGTGTCTATTTAAGAAAATGTCTAGTTACCTATAATATTCCAAAACTGCAAACAGGTATTTATGTGATATTTTATCAAAAGCATTCCCTTGATTTAAAGAAAGTAGAAAGCCTTGAAGTTTGCTCTGATTGCTTCTCTCAAAGACTTCTCTGGTTGTTATCAGGATATTATACATTGGTAGTTTTTGTAGCTCAGAACATGGGTGCTTCAGTCATCGTGTAGCCTCATGAAGACTTCACATTATCATCCTTGCTACAATTTTATATTTTCTTAAGCCAAATTTAATTTGCCAAATTAGCCAAAACTGAAAGAAAAGGTAGCCATATTCCAATGTATTTATCATACTCGTACTCTATAGTACTGTATATAGGGCCTTATCTATCTTACTCTGATCTAATATATTTTGCATTCATTCTATAAAGTGTGTGGGGGCTATATCCTTCCAATGATGGTGTATGATTCTACTGGCCACTAAAATACTGACATTCAAGAACACCTTTTGGAATCTAAACTCATCTTGATCTTCAACTGAAAATCCCAAAATTATAATCACAGGAGCGAATGGGATTTCTTTTCCTAGTACTCTACACAATATAGGCCATATCCTACCCCAGTACCTTTTTATTTTTTTACAAGTTACTAACATGTGATAGAGTGTCCCTCTTTCTTTCTTACACCTCTGACATGATTCAGAGATGGAAGCATCCATTTTATGAAGCCTAACAAGTGTTAAATAGGTTTTGTGCAATATATTAACATGAATTTACATTAATTTATTATTCTTAACCATAACGTTCTCCAAATTAATTATATTATTCCATCTTTCTGTTAATATTGGTGTAGTTAACTCTGTCTCCCATGCTTTTCCAACCTGGTCTAATGAGCATGAAAGACCCCCCATTTTGAAAAGATACATCTTAGCTATCAAGTGCTTATTTGAATCAAACTCCTTAAAGAACATCTTCAGTATGGAGTAAGGAATCAAATGAGACCTGTTATTCTTTTTAAAAATAAAATTTTTAATTTGCATAAATTGCCACCACCTTAAATCCAGGGCTGGAAATTTCTCATGGGCCTGTTGAAATGACAGAAAGGTGTCCCCCTTAAAGAACTCTGCTATCAATTTTATTTGAGATGAAAGGTGCCAAATCTTAAATGTGGGGTCTTCTCTAGCTGGTGAAAAATAGGGATTGTTATACACTGGAGCAAATTTAGATAGGTCAATCAAAGTATCATGTATTTTAGCTACATGTATCCATGCATTAATAGTAGATAATGTAATCTCTAATGTTTCAGAAAAAGTCATTTGGTTCATGGAACTAAATAGTGTCAAAAAGTTGAGCAAGGCGAGGCCTTCAGTCTATCCTGCTCGATAATCATCCCCGCTAATGTCAATTTCTCAGGTAGGTGGAACCACTAATAGACAATCTCTAGCTGCACAGCTAGGTAATAAGCCCTAAAATTTGGGCAACCTAGCCCTTTCTTATCTTTACTTAAATATTATTTATCAAGAAAAATCCTTAGTTGGGCCCCTCTCCATATGAATTTTCTAATTAGTTTTTACAGATCCAGAAGCAACTGTTTCTTTATTATTATAGGTATTGATTCAAAAAGGAACAACAATTTTGGGAGAACATTAATCTTCAGTATATTCACTCTCCCTATCAAGGCCAAAGGGAGGCACTGCCACTTCTCCAGATCTCTCTTGATTATGGGTATTAAGGAGTCAAAATTTAATTGTAATATTCTGTTCTTTTCCACTGCCAAAATTATTTCTAAATACTTGATTTTGTAGCAATTTATTTTGATTAATGAAGGCTCTGTTAGACATTTGGTGTCCCCCAGATACAACATTTCACTTTTATTCCAGTTAACCTGATAAAATGAATGCAATCCAAACTTCTCCAAAATCTCTTTTAAAACTAAAAAAAGTACTATTAGGGTCTCTCAACACCACCAATATGTCATCAACATATAACGTACTAATTATCAATTCCTGATTCACCATGACTTCCAGTCTATTTGCCATGGTTCATATTTGAATGGCCAGAGGTTCCAGGAACAGTGCAAAAAGCAGTGGGGAGAGAGGGCTACCTTGCCTGGTCCCTCTTGACAGTTTAAGCAAAGCAGATCTACTGGCATCTATTCTAATTCTTGCCAATGGAATAGTGCAAATTAATTGAATCCAATTCAATAATTTGCCTGTAACCCCAAAACCTCTCAGGGCCTCCACTAGGAACTGCCACTTCACCCTGTCAAAGGCTTTTACAGCATCTAATGGGAGTAGTACAGTGTCAGTTCCCTGGAAGACACGTATAAGCCCAAAGGCTTTTCTTGTATTATGCTGAACCCTTCTCCCCTCAATAAATCCCATTTTATCTTCTTGTACTAACTTTAGAGTGTGCCCTGACAACCTGTTAGCCAATAATTTAACAAAAATCTTATAATCGCTATTCAAGAGAAATATGGGTCTATCTGACCCACAGTTCCCTGGTGGGGTTATCCTTTTTGAGAAGCAGCACTATCTCTGCCTCATTAAATGAGGAAGGGAGAGTGCTATCTTCCAAAAAGGACTGAAAAAGAATAACCATGTATGGGGCTATTTCTTCTGAAAGTTGTTTACAAAATTCAATGGAGATCCCATCTGGGCTTGGGTTCTTACCATTGGGAAGGGCTTGAATGGTAGCAATAATCTTCCTTCCTGTAATTTCTTTACTCAAAAGTTGACTGTCTTGGTCTGATAACATGAGAAGTTCTACATCTGAAAGAAAATCTAAAATCTGTTCCCTCGGCACTATGTTCTCCGGGGTGTATAACTTTTTATAAAATTCAAAAAATGTATTATTTATTTCTGATTCTCCCTTTACACTAATTCCATCATTCCTATGTATACTTATTATAGTATTTCTATTTTTTTCCACCTTTAGTTGATAAGTCAGTGACTTCCCAGGTAGATCCCCATAGTAATAGTATTTGGCTTTGGCTCTATACATTTCTCTTTCCACTCTCTCTTGCACTACTTTTTCTAACTTATCCTTGACAGCCAGATATTTCGTCTCCGACTGTTCAGACTGTATGTTCATATGTTCTTCCTCGGCTAAGGTCAATTGTTTTTCTAATTCCTCTAGCTGTCTATTATATAATTTTTTTCCTAACCCCCTATTGTGACATAATCCACTCTCTTAAGTGTGCTTTAAATGCATCCCAGACTATACCATAATTAATACCTTGATTCATGTTGAAAGACATGAACCCCTGTATTTCCCTTATATACCCTTCCCTAAATCCTGAAAAAGCCCAGACTGAGTTATCCAAGTTCCATGATGCCATACCACCCACATCTCTCCTTTGGGTTTGCAAGGCACACTCCAAAGTCACTGGACCATGGTCTGAAATAGGTTCTAGGTTCATATCCCACCTCTTTCATTTCTTTACCCAGGTTTTGGGAAACCAAAAAAAAATCTATTTGTGAAACAGTACTATGTGTTTTAGAATAATAGGAGTACTTCTTTAAAGATATAATTGTCTAAAGGGATCTACTAATCCTAAATCTCTGGCCATTTGTCTTACCATAGACCATGAACATTTCTTCCTTTCTAAAGAGACTGGGTTCCTATCTATAGAGCCTAATGTAAGATTAAAATTCCCCCATCACCATGTCATCATTAAACTGAGAGATTTCTAAAATGAAATTGGGAAACAAAAGGCCAGGTCATCCTGGTTAGGACCATATTCTGATGCCAAAACCAATGGATAATACCATACAATAAGATTAACTATACATATTGACCCAAAATATCCTTAACTACTTTCATCATTGTATATTCAACCTGTTTCTTTATAAAAAATAGCAGTACCTTTTGCTAACTGAGTATATGTTGAGCAAAACCCTTCAGCCCCTAACAAGTTTCCAAAATATTTGGCATCCCTCACATCAAAATGAGTCTCTTGTAACAAGAAACAGTCAGTATTTCTAGCCTTGAGGGTTTTGACCACCTTTTCTTATTTTTTTTTTAATTTATTAGATCTAGGATTGCAAATACCTTTGAGCCAAGGCTTTTTTACAAAGGTTCCACGTCAAGAGATTACATACATATTAAACAGGAGCATACATCATTACAAAGGAGCTTACATGAGAATTCATCAGTTCTGGTATTACATCAGAGTATATAATATACATGAATAACACAAGCAGGGGTCATTTCAGAAACCTAGGTGGAATCAGAGAGGAAGGGAGTGAGGGAGGAAAAGGGAGTAGCAGCCGAAAAGAGACTAGAGCAGCTTACAGCATTGTCAAAGAACATTAGAGAGGGGTGGTTGATCTTATAGGTGAAATGGGAAGCTAGGGGAGGCAGTCATATGAGCTTTCTTATTTTTATTCTGTTTTTACACCCATTAAGATTCCATGTTTGTTTCTATGTTAAAACTTTAATCAGCCCCATACTGTATGTTTCTATTTAATAACAGAAAATGGATGTCTCCATACTCCGCCCTTAACTCATTATTATTCTCAATGTATTCAATTCAGTCAATCTGGTACCTAGTTAACCTATATTTTCCAAAAATGTTTTTCATATCTAATTAAAATTTGCACCCACATCTTACCTTGTATATATATTTATTTTTCCCTTTTTTTGATTTTCCTGTGTCATTGCATATTACTTCCCTTTTTTAAACTTCTTAAAAAATCTCCCCCACCCTTACTTTATCATCTTTATCATATATTATTCCTGCCACTAATTTATCAACTAAATAGCAGAAATTAATAAAAAAGGAAAAGAAAATACAGAAAACCAAGGTGACCTAATGAAAGGTGGACGCCTCTCCCCCTACCCATTAAGGTTGCTGAGTTGCTATGGTACTCTTAGGTATCTGCAGGAGAGAGAATGAAATTCCTCCTCAGACATATCTTCTTTAGACAAAAAGTAAAAAGATCCAGAACCCCCCACCTAAGGGGTGTATGAAAAAAACTCATTGTCGGTCTCAAAGCCAAGTTGTTATTATATGAACCAGTCTTGGTATTATTTAAAGAGGGAGTCTGGCCAAAATTTCTAGCATCAGTAAATTCAGAATTTGGATCAGCATATCCCCAGTCAGCCTCATGGCAAAAATGAGATCTCTAAGTTACTTTGTTTAAAAGTTACAATTCATTTTGTAGCCCTAAATTTACTTCCTGTACAAAAAAGCCAGTTTCAGTGAAGTGCTACTGATGATGTCACAACTAGAACTCACAGCTTAGTCCTTCTTGCAGACTACCTTACAGCATTTATTTCTCCCACTTTACATAAAACTGCAGTTGTATTAAACATCTGGAAAAGGAAAGCTGACAATGGGTGAGTCAGGGCATGCATTTTCATAGTGTGCAAATGCAAAGTACAATACTTAAGGATGTGATGGGGGTTGTAATACAGTGGCAAACATGGTTTTAGAATGACAAAAATATGTGAAATTTTTATAATAGTGCAGGGATGAGATTTCAAAATGTCACCAGACTGCAATCGTGGAATGCAGCAATGACACAATCTCAGAAACTAGGAGGACACACAATTTTGGAAAGTGGCAGGGATGCTAAAATTCTTAAAATGGCAGTGTCACACAGTTTTAGAATGTGGCAGAGATACACAATTTTGAAATGTGGGAGACACAAAATTGTTGAAGGTGGTAGGGATATATAATTTTGTAATGTGTCTTGGATGGATTAATTTGGCATGAGGTGTAGTTATGTAAAAAATTCAAAACATGGTTGGTATGCTTGATTTCAGATTGTGGTGGCACATTCAATTTCAGAATGTGGTGTGGACATAAAATCTCAGAAAGTGGCAGTGACACACTTTCAGAATCTGGTAGCCACATGGAATTTCAGAATGAGGCAGTTATGCATAGTTTTAGAATGTAACTTGAGCCCACAGGGATCAGTACTTGGGCCCCTCCTGTTCAACGCCTACGTCTCTGACATAAGGGCAGAAATCAGGAATGAGATGAGTCTCTTTGCGGATGACTCAAAACTGGGGGTGGTGGTGGATGGGGAGGAGGGGAGGGTGGCCCTACAGGGGGACCTGGAGGCTCTGGATAGATGGTCTAGAAAGTGGAAGCTGAGGTTCAATGCAGGAAAATGCAAGGTACTCCACCTGGGGGCCAGAAACCAGGGCCAAGTGTACACCCGGGGGAATGCTACAAGTCTCGATGGCTAAGAGAGACCTGGGGGTGGTGGTGGATGTCAAAATGAACAACTCGGAGACTTGTAGGAGGGCAGCAGCCAAGGCCAACAGGATGTTGGGATGCATCGCTAGGGGGATCACCTCCAGAAGGAGGGAAGTGATGCTCCCTCTGTATAACTGCTTGGTGAGGCCACACCTTGAGTACTGCATGCAGTTTTGGAGGCCACACTTAAAGAGGGACATTAAACTCCTGGATAGGGTCCAGAGGAGGCAACAAAAATGATTTGGGGTTTGGGGGACAGGACCTATGAGGAGAGGCTCGAAGAGCTAAATATGTACACATTGGAAGAGAGAAGGGACCGGGGGGACATGATAGAGGTCTTCGAATACATGAAGAGGGTAAATGGGGGAGGAACAGTCAGGGTGCTTTGAAGGAAGGAGGAGGGGGCCACTGGAGGGCATGGGTGGAAGCTGGAGGGGGGGAAGATTCAGGTGAGAAAAGAGGAGGTGCTACTTCACTGAGAGGGTGGTGGAGCCATGGGATGCACTGCCTAGTGGGCTGGTGGAGGCAGAGATGGTGGAAGGGTTCAAGAGGGGCTGGGACAGGTACAGGGGAAGGGTTCTGGAAGCAAAATCCAATGCAGCAAGAATATCTGGAACTGGGAAGGGAGAAGCCAGAGAAGGCGAGGGGGGCAGCAAGGTCAGCACCCAGGGTGGGGGCTGACCAATAAAGCAGACTCAAAAGACCATTAGGCCTATTCTGATGGCATGTTAGTATGTAATTTTTAATGTGGCAGTGACACTTATCTTCATAATGTGGTTGGGGATGTGCAGTTTCAGAATATGGTGGGAATGCACATTTTCAGAATGTGACAATGGCAATCATTACTGGAGTGTGGAAGTTTACACACAATTTAAGAATGTGGTGGTGACATGTGGCTTTAGAATGTGGCAGTGATGCGTGACTTCGGAATGCGGCAGTGACGCATAACTTCAGAATGTGGCGGAGGCATTGATGCAAGACTTTGGAATGTGGCGATGACGCACAACTTTGGAATGTTGGGGTGATGCATCTTTGGAATGTAGCAATGGTGCACGACTTCAGAATGCAGCGGTGATGTGCAACTCCTGAATGTGGCGGTGATACTCAACTTCAAAATTTGGTGGTTACGCTTGGCAGTGGTGGTGATGCGTGACTTTGGAAGGTGGCGGTGATGCACAACTATGGAATGTTGTGCTGATGCAACCTCAGAATGTGGCAGTGACCTGCAAATTCAGAATGTGGCAGTAATGTGCAACTTCAGAATGCAGCGGTGATGCATGACTTTGGAATGTGGCAGTGATGCGAGACTTCAAAATGTGGCAGTGATTCACAACTTCAGAATGTGGCAGTGACGCATGACTTTGGAATGTGGCGGTGACACCCAGTTTCAGAATGTGGTGGTGATGCATCATTTCAGAATGTGGCAATGACACAGTTTGGGAATGTAATGGTGACAGTTTCAGAATGTGGCATTGAAACACAACTTTGAAATGTGGTGTGGCTATGCAATTTTGGATTGTGGCGAGGATGCACTATTTTGGAACATGGCTGGGATGCATAATGTTGGATTGTGGTGGGGATGTGATGTACAATTTTAAAATGTGGTGGAAGCATACAATTCCAGAATGTGGCAAGGACAAGTGGTTTCAAAATAAAATGGTGTGTCCTGCCATATTCTGAGAGTGTACATCCTTACTTAAATTCCAGAATTGCCAGCCCCCACTAAGTTCTTCGATGTGTATCCTGGTTGCATTCTGAGACTGAGTGTCCCACCACACTGCAAGATGTCACATCCCTGCCACATGCCGAGATTACATGTCCCCCCATAACATTCTAAAATTGTGCAGCACTTTGACAGTCTATTCCTTGATTTTTTTTTTAATTCAGTATACTTTATTGGTATTTTTAAAATACACCAGTGAGTACATAACAATAGTCACTGAACGGTTTTATACATAAAGAAAAACACAAACAACACAAAGACAAACACCCCGCCTTCTCCCCCCTTTCCCACATCTGTGCTCCAATACCAAATATGGCTAAATATTCTGAAAAATATATCCAGCACATCCAAACACAGAGAATAGCCATAATCCCACAAATCAGTGATGAGTTACCCTCATTAGAGTCTCAACAACATCAGCAGGGACAAAAGTGGCTCCCAAATCTTTTTAAACTTATGATACGAGTGACGCAGATAAGCTATGTGCTTCTCTACCTGGATTGCCAACAAGATTTCTTGGTACCATTCAATAATAGTAGTAAGGAGATTTTCCTTCCAGTGCCGTAACATGACTAGTTTGGCCGCAGCTGAAATTAAGGTTATGTACGCTTTATGTACCTGGGGTGTCCCAGGAGGGAAAATTGCCAGCAGACAACACTCCTGGGTGAATAAGAGATCCAATCCCAGAACTGGGTCCAGGACTCACCGTATCGTACTCCAGAACTTTTGGATATGCGGACACGACCACAACATATGATACAGTGACCCAGAGACCTGACAACCACGAGGACACAAGGGAGAGGAAGTGTAACCCATATTATACAATTTATCTGGAGTGTAATAGATATTGTGTAAAATGTTAAACTGAATTAATCAGAGTTTGTCCTGCTTAATATTCTTATAGATCTCACCCCATACCTTCACCCAGAAGTCGGAGTCCTCAGGCAGGGACAATCCGCACACCCAGTAATAACATACCGCCTAACGGAGAGATGAATCTAAGCCTTGAAGTTGCTTATAGATATTAGAGACTGCATGGGGTTGCTCTGTGTCCTGGAGGGTCTTGAGGAGACCATCCGTTGATTGTGTCGTCCACTCTTGGTTACCTTTAAATGTAAGTATAGCCACTTTAATTTGTAAATATTTTAAAAATTCCTGGGATCTTAGTTGATAGTGACACTGTAATGCCTGGAAAGAGGCTAAATCTGTATTCTGGAGAAGATCCTCCAGACTACAGTGCTTGAGCTGTGGGAGGAAAGAGGGTAGAATAGGACGATGTCCAATCAGAAAGTGCCAGTTATCAAAAAGTGATTGGGCCCGAGAGGTATACCAGTTTTCTGAAAAATGGACTTGTATTTGCAGAATACCTTAAGAGACCAAGCTATTGGGGATATTTTAAGCAAACTGGGGAGACGGGAAGGTTTAGAGAATACCAAAGCATGCAATGAACTTGCAGCACCTCGAGCTAACCTGCGTTCAATATCAAGCCAGACTGGCACATATGAATATTCCACACGGGGTACCTCACCATTAATCCAATAAGCTATCTTGCTTAAATGTTGAGCCCCATAATACAAAAAAAGAGATGGGAGGGCAAGGCCTCCCTTAAGTTTAGGTGCTGTTAGTTTAAAATATGCCCTTCTCACTGCCTTACCCCTCCATAGAAATGTATTAAACATTCTCTGGAGTTGCAAGAACCAGGACTTGGGAAGGACAGTGCCCATCATGCCCAGTGGATATAACAGCTGTGGTAAAACATTCATTTTAAGAATATTTATCCGACCCCAAAGCGACAGTGGGAGCGCACTCCATCTCTCCAGATCAGATTGCACCAAACGTACCAGACTGGTCAGGTTAAGGTTAATCATAGAGGGGATATTCCTGGCAATTTTGATCCCAAGGTATGTAAGAGCCTTTGACTCCCATGTCAGGCCCAGAGAGGTGCATGTATCTCTAGTGCAGAGGTGATTTAACGGGAAAACCTTTGTTTTAGAGAGATTCAATTTATATGAGGACACCATTGAGTATCTATCTAATTCCTCCAGCAGGGCTGGTATCGAAGTCTCAGGGTCCTCAACATGTAATGGAAGATCATCAGCATAGGCTGAGATCACGTATCTCTCCCCTTGAATTTGAATACCCTTCAAAGAGGGAGAAGATACCAATTTACGTATCAAGGGCTCCAGATAACAATTAAAATGAAGTGGGGAGAGTGGGCAGCCCTGGCGGGTGCCTCTTTCAAGAATGAATGGGTCAAACAAGCAACCGTTACGCCATACCCTAGCCCTTGGGGAGGAGTATAGTACTTTAACCCAGTGTACAAAACTGTTAGGCATTCCAAATTGCTGGAGAGACGCAAACAGGAAGTGCCAGGAAACCCGGTCAAAAGCTTTTTCAGCATCGAGGGATACCAAGGCCGCAGGGGACTCAGCACCCCTCGATGCTGCCATTAAGTACATTAGCTTCCTCATATGGTCCGCTGAGGTACGCCCCCACATAAACCTGACTTGTTCTCTACCAATAATCCCTCCAATTACCGGAACTAACCAGTTGGCCAAAATTTTAGCCAGAATCTTAACATCCGAATTAAGAAGCAATATCGGATGGTAACTTCCAGGACATAATAAGTCCTTATCCGGCTTCCGAATCAAGGTAATCCATATCGACAAAAAGCAAGGATCCTTTATTCCTTCTTAAAACCAAAAATTGAAAACATCCCTCAAAAGGATAGTCTATTCCTTGATTGAGCACTGCATTCAAAAACCACCTCCTGATGTGTTCTAAAGTACAGTACCATGCATCTGAACATTCTGGAACTGCAAGCACTGCAGGCAGACCTCTGTCAATTTTTGCTTTTTTAAATAAATACTACATCTACAGTTTCAATAACTTTGAAAAAATGGGCCCTATAAGGTTGCTGATAGGGAGGACTACTCTGCGAGTTCTGGTTGTGACATCATCAGTGACTTTTCACTGAAACAGGCTTTTTTGAACAGGAAGTGAAATTAGTGTTAGGAAATAGCTCATAACTTTAAAATGAAGTAATGTAGAAACCTAATTTTTCATATGAGATTTATTTGGGGGTAGGCTGATTCTAATTCTGCAATGTAGTACTTTTGGCTGTACTTCTTCTTTAACTTGTGGACCCCCCTGGGTCTAGTGTGCTTGATTTTTGAATAGGCCTATTTTTCAGCATCTCCTCCACTTCTTCTGGAGTGTGAAAAAAGTGATTTTTGCCATCTATATAGATTCTTAGCTTTGCAGGGTATAACATTTTAAAGGAGATACATTGGTAGTTACATAGAAATTGAATGGTACTGAGATATGCCTCATGGTGTTTGTACAGGCAAATTGTCATGTTGTACAGTGTTAGCAGTTGAATAACATGTATTTGCTAGTGCAAATACTGTGGTATACAATAACTTTCAACTTCTGTATAACTACCACTGTACATACTCCTCCATGCACAGTAATCATACATAGTTGTCAGTGGACATTAAGCACCCAGACACCTGTACTAGTTGCTGAAACAATATTTTATGGTCTACATTCATCAAAGTGATTGGTTGCCAGTTTCTAAGATCTGAGCTCTCTCCTTAGTAATATATAAAAATAGATTGGGTCATATATTTCTTTTAATTCTCAAATTACTTAACACATCATTATATATGTCTCCATATCCTGGCCCAAGTGTTCATGGAACATTTTAAAAAAATATGCTGTTAGTCCATCGAGCCCTAGGCTGTATAATGTTTTGCTGTTGTTTTTTTTTTTTAAATAAACCCTCAGAAACTGGGGCACATAATGTCCTTTTGTCAGATTCTAACAGCCTCTCAGTATAATTCTGCTGAAGAAATAATTCCAGAGTTATGGTATGGAAATTCCTGACACAAATTTATAACTAATATATTTACCCTCAAATTTTAATAATATTTTCTGAGTCATTATGGTGTTGTCCATCTTCAATTTTTCTCTTTGCAGCCCGTAAACATTCCCAAATTCTATTTTGCAGCTTGCTTTCCCAGTTGCATTTTTGCTTTTAAACATACTGCTCAATTGTACTGAAAAAATGTAATTTCTTATTTTATAGATGTATTTGAGAATTAAGGGATCCATCACAAGTGTTCTTTTTCATGATTAAATTAAAAATACGTGCCCTTATGTAGGAGAATAGTGATAGTACAGATGGGGAGAGTCAGTTTTGCTTAAAATACCATGTCTAACACCTATGTGAGTCACCACTATCTGCATTGGTTCCCTCTCCCTACAAGAGTTTTGTTTTTAAACATTAATAATAAACTAACAGCACATGTTGCAATCTCTCTGTCTCTTTCTGTTCCATTCCAGCAACAGAGACTCAGCTTCCAGTATCCACTCAAGAGCCCTCCAGCCATGACAGATCCAGTGGAGGATTTTCTTTTCCTCAGAAAATTATTATTATTATTATTATTTTGTACATAAGTACTTGAGCAGTCACTGTCTTCAAGTCACACTTTAAAATCCTGACCTTTGTGTTCTTGAGCAGTTTGTGTGTCTCCCTCAACAGAGCCTTTTCTTTTTCTGAGCAATTTTTTTTCAAAATCCCATCACAGCCCCCGTCGAAACCTGCATTGTCTGTGTTGCAGGGGAGTGAAGCAGTTTACAGGGGAAAGGACTGTGACAAATATACACTTCATCACACCTTGTCACCTCTATTACAACTTGGTCTGTTGCAAGTTGTCAGGGAAGAAAGTGGGGAAGCAAATGGGAGGAGTCACACTTAGTGCTCAGACTTTAGTTTTGGCATCCCTCCACATAATGAACAGAGAGTTATAACAAACTCACATTATGGCTCTCATTCTGTTTGTTTTAGCAAGGGAGCATTGTAATGACAGTGGCAGGTAACCAAAAAAAGTACTGGTTAAAAATGATTTCTATCCCAAATACTGCTATTCAGAAGCAGTGTTTGCAATCAAAAACAATCAATGATACTGCTGACAATCACAGGTCTGATTCTTTTTCTTGTCAGACAAAACACATTGTCAAAAAAAAAAAATGAATGTCTGCCTGTTCAGTCTCTCCCTTTCTATGCTAACCCTACCTGTCATACAGTATGTGCCCTCACACTTCCCACATCCTCTCTCTCAAGTGAGGGTTCAACTCTTTCTAATTATATCTGCCTTGATCACGCACTGCATACCTTTTATAAAAAAAAATGTTTTAAGTCACCTATGCACAGCTTTTGCAATGTACCTTAATGTATTTCTACCACAATTTTGTCAACTACTGTGTCTGCACTTGCACTATTGTTACTCCACTTCATTAGTTGTAACTGCCCGCTGGCTTTTATCCCTTTCTCCTTCCCCAGGTTGCACCTGGAAACAAATCTAGGTTCACTGTGCCTTTCCTGGTCAACAAACATTTACATAAATACATCAATGCACAAATAAATAAAGTGGAAAATATCCCAAACAGTAAAATAAATATATGTCTGTTTGACAAATGACATTGATTTATTCAGCTGGAGCACATACTATTTTTCACAGTGCACCATCTAACACTGACTGTAAGAGGATATCCAGCCTACTCTGCTTACAGATAGTGACTTCCAGACTGCACTTTCTTACCACTCTGTAATTTTCTGTTTGTTGGGGAAGCATCTACCTGACTTCCATGCTTCTACGATGAACACAGTCACACACTCAGAACTAGAGTAAATCAAGACCTAACACACAAGGCAACGGCATAAATTCTATTTTTAATAGTCTCAATATTAATAATACTGTATTTCACCATTTTGAAATCACCCCAGACTGTAGCTGCGCTCAAATTTTAGTGATAGCACAGAACAAGTGCAGTTAATAGAAGCTGCACCGATTTTGTAGCCTTGGTTGCAACTTGAGCTAGATCTGATCTAATATCAACATGCAGCTTCAGAACACTGAAATAGTAAACATAGATGCTGATACTAGTAAAAGTGTATGTTATAAATATAGACAAATGCTGATTCTTATTCTCTTTATTTTATTATTTTAATTCCTTCCTTTTTATGTAGTAGTTTAGTCTCACTTTGTGTAAATTTGTTTTGTTTATCTGCAACCTATAAGCTGCAGCGGTATTCCCTCTCATACTTGAATTTTGTCATAGCAAAAATAATTCCCAGGCATTACAGGTGCTAGTAGCAAAAATAAATACATCAAAGAAATTCAGTAAATACAAAAAAATAAATGCAAAGATCGGGAGGTGAGAAGCTGCTTCACTTTTCAGGAGCAGCCTGTCATTAAGTGCCATGCATGGTATCCAGGCAACACAAGTAACTTGGAACCATGGTAATATGGCAACCTCTTAGAAAATGGCCTAACAATCACATAAAAATTGTCTTTGTCTCTTACTATGGTACGATACCAAAAGCCTTTATTACAAAGTAACAAGGTATCTTATGAAGAAGTAAACAGAGACTGGATTTATCTTCAGTTCAGTTCATCATCACTTTTGGGCTATGCATCCAGTTCTGGTCCACTTCTGCTGTCTAGCAAGAAAACCTGGATTACAGCTGGAACTATCACTGAAACCAGCACCTGTTGAAAAGAAACGGATGGTAAACGCCACAAAAATGACTATTGACTGAGAAATTTACAAATGCTAATATCATCCTGATATAGTCTTGCAAAGTGTTCTGTGATGTCTGGACATCTCCAAATGCTGTCCCATCAGGCCAGGTACAGGGGATACTGTCCATGTCTGTTTATTGTTCCACACATTTGGAAGGAATAGACAGTGTCATCCTTAGTGTCTGCTCGCCATGTCTCCTTGACCCATTCAGGCATTTGTTGGCATGATGATGCTTTGGGTTTTCCTGCCGCTGTTTTCTCCCTCCTTGCAGTAGCCAGCCAATGGTCATAGCACTCTTGGTATTGTGCTTTAAAGGAGACATTCCTGAACATGTCAATCAATCAATCAAACAACATTTATTTTTAAAGTGCTTTTCAACAAACCAAAGCACTTAATATAAAAACAAATCAAATAAAGTATAAAATAACAGGCAGCAATCACATAACTCAAACAGTATCCACAAATGCCCTTTCAAATAAATACATTTTAAATACAGATTTAAAAGTCATGGTGAACAGGGACTCTCTAATCTGTCAAGGTAGAGAGTTCCACAGGATCGGGGCTACGAAAGAAAAATTCCTAGCACCTGATGTCTGCAAACGGACCCTGGGAAACTCTAGCAATCCTGCAGAGTGGAGGGGGTAGGAGGGGCAGTAAGGCCAAAGCAGGTCTGGCAAGTAACCTGGTGCCTGTCCATGTAGGGTCTTATAGCTCAGCAACGCTACTTTAAAGGTGAACTTTCATCACACCGGCAGCCAGTGCAGTTGCGCAGCACAGGTGTGACATGGTTAGTTCTTGACAACCCTGTCAACAACCTGACCCAGTATTCTGCACCAGCTACAGGTGAAGGAGATCCACCCCTGGTAACCCTAGGTATAGAGCATTTCAGTAATCCAGACAAGAGGACACAAAGGCGTGAACCAATGTAGGAAGGTCCTCGGGTGGAACAAGGTGTTTTATCTGTTTCAAGGTCAGTTGGCATTCATCTGTGTCCTCCTCCTCCTCCCCCTTGGTCATGCCTGAAAATATGCAGGATTTGTCTAGTGCACTTACCCGGTCAACAAAAACTAAATAAATAGAAATCTGGGTGGTGTTCCTCAGATGATAAAATGAGGACTTGATAACTGCTGACACCTGTCTTCTGGTTGCAGCAATTCTGTAGTCCCTCCCAGAATTGCTGCCATCGATATGTTTTTTTTTGATTGTGGGTTTCACTGCTGGTGAGATGTGACACCTAATGTTGTCCTGCACAAGGAGCCTTTTGGAAAATGAAACCCCACCATAAACCATTTAAACCCCCAGAAGGGTGAGCTCTTCATTCATACAGCCATTATGCAACATAGCAATTATCACAAAAGGGATACCAGTCACTTCATTCGGCATGCGCTTTCCTTTGAGGTCAATGAATAGCGACAGTTCATTGCCATCTGCTATTGCAGCTAAACAGACCATAATTTGCTTCTTCTAATGGACTGTAGATAGTAATAGGACAGATCTTTCTGCATTCAGATCAATGGACTTCTCCCTGGCATGTCCACCAAAACAACAACTTCATCAATGTTGTGAGTTCCTTCCTGTTTAATACCATGATAAGCAAACTGTTTGGCACAAAAGAAAACAAATTAATTGATTATAGAGATAAAATCCTTGGGAGGCACTTACCAACTGTTATGCATCTTACTGTGACCCCCCCCCCCAACACCAAGTTAAAAAGCAATTGACCCAAAGTTGACTAGCCTGGAATACCAGTTTATAAATTAGGGAGACAGCTCTGAGTGCCATAGATTTTCAGGTGAACCTCATGTTTTGTTCCCACTGCTCAGCAATCCAGGCTGCCAGGTTCACCTCCTTTGTGGGGAATGAGGCTTTTCTCCCAACTTCATCAAGCCTTCTCTTTCTCATTTCTAATTTAGCACAGTTCCTTTGCCAGTCTTGAACCTACTTTTCATCCAACTTCAGTGAAAGTACTGTGGGACAGTTCCATTTGGCTCAGCTCGCCGAACAACTGAGAACTTAAAATCCAGATAATAAGACTTCCTTTTCAGCATGTCAAGCACATCGAAGAATGTAAGAATCAGTAGCAGAGTAATAGTGTTACAGTACGTGGCAAACCATTCTGACAGCAGGCAGTTCTAATTATACAGTTGGCATTCAGTCAGCTGTGAACAGTTGAATACTGTAGGGTCAAACAGCAGGTCAGCTGAAGGAATCCTAATAGAAGCCACCCCTGAACTGAAGCTGCATCTCAGAACAGAAACTTTTAATAGAAACCACGACTACAATTCAGTGAAATATGGTATATGCTTAATCCCATTTACATTCAAAGGTACAGGGGATCTAATCCACTAGCTCTTCAACTAGTCAAATGTTTCTATGACAGTTACCAGGTAATTCTGGACTTGTATTAATTAAGACCTAAAACTGTAATCAATTTGGGTTAAGAGAGGGTGTGGCCTCCCTGTGCATACTGGGCATGGTATGTGTCTACTAGAGATGTTGTGAATTTTTAATCCACTGCAAAGCTGGTGAAAATCTACAGAAATTCACCAATTCCATGAATCCCACAACAGATGCACCAGCTTTGCTTATGGATTTTACACTATTTTTTCTTTACAAAGCTTTAAAAGCCTTCCATCACTGACTATACTGGTAAACCCCACCCCACTCAAAAACATAGAAACCATGAGATGATACATCTGCATCCCCCGCTGGCACTGTCCTCCCTCCTCTCTTTGTATGTTGCTGGCCATCTGGCTGCTCTGCTTAAAAATGTAATCCACCCATGCACCAAAATACATTCTGCCTCCACCAATCCAAGTTCCACTGCCTTTGTTAAGCAAACTTAGTCCTCTGACCATTACCCATTCACCTCTGTTCTTCACCACCCTGCCCCCTACCAGCACCCACAAACTAAACCTGTAATAAAGAAAATGGTCCACAGTGCAGATCATCTTTTCTCTTCAGTGTCCATCTATTAATGGTGGGAATGAATGTGTAATGACATCTTTACTGCTGGTAAAACCTGACAGGTTAAAAAATTCAACCAATCAGGTTTTACTAGGAACACAGATGTCACCATTTATTCAATCAGGCCATTATGAGATGACACTGAACAGAGCAGATGCTGTGCACTGGGGAATCATTTCTTATTTCAGGCTGATTTTTTGGATGCTGGTGGAGGGGAGGTAATGGGAACCAGAGGGGAGTTGGTTGGGGGACGGGGGCCTGAGTGTCCTTATTAAAGACAGTGGGACTCAGGTGGGTGGAGGCTGTTGAAGCTCGTTTTGCACAGAAGTGGGGAAAGAGATTACATTTTTGAGTACTGCAGCAAGCTTGCATGCCAGCAGCATGCAATTCACAGGGGAGGGGAAGAGACAGAGAAGGGGGGTGGGGGTATCATGACTTCTATGTTTTTGAATGGGGGGTGTGGTGTACCACACAATTTGCCTTGTGATTTGCCCCTGTATTTTCGATTTGCCATGCAAATTTATCCACTTTGCCAGACAAATAACACAAATTGCAGTCCTTAGCTATGTGAAGTTTCCAAAATGTGTGGATTTTTTTCACCGAACACATTTCAGCAACTTTGCACAGCACTAGTATTAACTAGTCCTGCTATCCTGCTGTTTTGATAATTGTTTAAAAAAATGCATCACTGAACTGTTTTGTTGACTTTCCCTGTTAATCAGCTAGCTTAAAACTGCAAATGAACGCCCCACTTAAGGAATCTGTCTGTCATATAGATTTATTTCATTTATTTATTTAAAATTTTGTTTACCAGGAAAGGCACACTGAGCCAGGGCTCGTTTCCAGGTATGACCCACGGGAGGTGTACAGAAATGGATAGTAAAGACATAACAAACTAAGCACCATAATACACATGATAAGTAAAGGTTAATACAGACAGACTAAGTAAGTGGTAACAAGTTAAGTGTAGGACAACACTATAATATCCTGATTAACTTGAAAAGATCAATGCAAGAAACCTTTGTTTGAGGTTTACTGTGTATATATATATATATATATATATATATATATATATATATATATATAGATATATATATCTATACACACACACACACACAGCAACTGAAGTATTTCATCAGCCCTATTTATATCCAAAATAAATACCCTGCCTGGATAAAGTCAACCAGCTTGATTACAGAAGAACCTCATTCCTTGAAAAAAATGCCCACTCCAGTGTAGAAGTCTTCACTGAGGGACCAAATAGTGTGGCCCCATGGCTAGGCTATCTGTGCCTTAGATACCAGTATACAAAAAGCTTTCATATTTACTATATCTGCCTCTGCAGTTACAGTTAGGCCGTGCTCTAGATTCTCAGATTCCATTATGCCTAGGTTTTCCTCCATGACTGGGACTTTCTCTGCTTAGATCTCAGGGGATTGAGTATGGTGGTGATTTGTTCATTTTTTTTTTACTTCTTCTCTTGGTAGCTCCAGTATGTAAATTAATTGAAGTAGAGATTTCAGCTGTCATGATGTTCTTTTGGGTGAGCACATGTTCCCTTCTTGCCCCTAGTTTCTATGCCTGTAATACAAGACAGTCCTGATGTAGACTGTCCTTTCTATTATGTGTGGCCCAGGTGCACTGATGGTATGAGTGTCCCTTTTCCTCACACATTACATCTATAAGGATTGGAGCAGTACAGGCTCTCATGCCAATGTTCTACCCATAAGTGACATCTGAACGTGTCTCATGCACTGCCAAGGTGCATCCCAGATCCACATTTGTGGAAAGACATAAGTTGCCCTGGATAAAGGAAAGGGCATGGTCTCTACTAATGAAAAAAAAGACTACTAGACATGAGTTATAGGCCGGTGCCTCCTTTAGTTTGAATTTCTCCTTCCAGCCCTCAGTCAATATATTTTCTGAGTCCATTATTAGGACAGATTTTTAAAGGACTTCATGCCTTACTTTTTGATGTAACCCCCTTGTTACCCGGTGTTACTAGAATCCCAGTCAGACCTAGTGGTAGGCAGGGAAGGCAGCTTGTGAAACTCCAGTTAAATGGGTTTCATACTGTCTCACTCTGTTCTCAGTCTCAGCTGAGACTGAGGGATGACATCACCAATAGAACTATCGCAGCTGCATGAGCCACATTGGAATCTGCAGCAAGGGAGTTGGTTAGAACGTTGGGAGGTTTTGAAGTCAGTCTTAAGTCAGTCTTCAGAGAGTGAAGTGTGAAGTTGGGAGCTTGATGAGAAAGCAGCTCAGTAAAGGCTCTAGGAGCCTCAGCCTTGACAGAGGTCTACTTTTAAGAAAAAGGGTGTGTGTCTCCACCTTAAAGAGAGACACAGAAGATAACTGAAGTGGTGGAGACCGTTGTTTTTGGATCTCAGTGCCCCCTTCCCCTGGGGATGGGGGCAGGAAAGGGTTCCCTGAAGATTTCTGGGGCAAACCCCTAGTTCTACTCATAAAGGAGAAGCTGTCTATGTGTTCCAGTGTTTATTTGTGAGAACAAGAAGATTTGTGAGTCGCCTGTGGGGCACCTGCAACATGAGGGTGAGTGTTTGCTCTTGCTAAAAGGGCCAATGTTTTTCACACTGGGACTTGTGTGACAATGTGGGGATTGAACTACTAAAATATTGGGAAGCCTAGAGTAATGGGCTAAGCAAAGTAAAAGTAGGTTCAAGTCCAGAGCTTGTTGGGATGCAAATGATATGTAGAGGAGATGTGACAGACATCTACCCATAATCTACATTTTAAAATTTTCATTAAAGGAATTGTTCCATTTCCAGAGAAATGGCCGGGTATGGGCTGTGGGAGCTGGAGGTGGGTGGCCCCCCATCTTTAGTAACCAGGTCCAACTCTATGGATTTCTTCTGTGGATTTCTACTTTGCCTCAGGCACTTGGCCAGTGATGAGGGAAGTACCCAGATGTGGGATTGTAAGGAAAATTCTCTCTAGGAGTCGAAGACTCTAGTGTGGTTTGGGGAGCCACAACAGGATCATTGGTTCATTCCTCAAATGGACCACAGATCAAGTGGCCGGCAGGGGAGCCAGGCCAGTGGGGAAAACTCAAGTAGTGTACAAGTCCAGCTGTGTACCCAAAGCTGTGTGCAAGTCCAGGCTGTGTGCCTGGTGGGTTTAGAGCCTGAGGGCTGGAAATAGTGATAAAGTGTTCTGTTGTCTCTAATCTGCATTACCAGGAATGTAGCCCCATGGGGGTCTGTCTATGCTTTGTTTGTTCAGCTTGGATGTGAATAAAAGCCACACTGAAGAATCCCATTCCTCATTGTGGACATTACAGTTATTGCTTCCTGTGTTTGGATTTACTTGAGTGCCCCTGTTCAGAGTAGCCAAACCTAGGTCCCCTGTGCCGAGTAACCTCATCCTCCCCGAACCCAGTCCCCACCAGGTACTGCTGTCAGCTTCAACAGCATGCCACCTGTCATTTTGGCAAAAAGGCAGGGGTGAGGGGTTACAAAAATGGAGGCACTACTTTGGATTTTGTTCTGGGAGGAAGGTACTTGGGCAAGGGGGCTAGCATTTTGGTTATCTGGCAGTGGGTAGCCCAAAAAGCTGCAGCAATTTCCCTAGTGTTGCTGTGTGCTGTGGATCTTGTGCTGCTGTTTAAAATTGCCAACTGTTTACCAAGGAGCAGTAAAGCCAAAGAGTGTGCCCTTGTCCTGCATCAAATTGTTTACAGTGTTTTTGCCTGCTTTAAAAATTAACTGTGTGGTAAAGAAAAGTGTGGAAGACTAGGGGTAGCAACAGTAAAATTGTACCCTGGACATTGGAAATGCTTTTGAATGAATAATGAATGAGAGACTTGCAGGTGTAATGGCTATGTTAAATGGCTGAAATGGGCTCCCGCCGTGGAGTCAGTTGGTAAAGAAAAAAAGTTGCATTCTGCAGTTTAAATTTGCCTGCTCGACGATCGCCGTGAGGAGAAGAGCCCTCGCAAGGAAGAAGAGGATCATTTGCATGGTGTCATGTGATTGGTCAGGCTGAGATCAGTCCCGTCCCTCAGCCAGCTCTACAGTGACTGCCCCAGCATTCGAGAGGGAGTGTGAGTGGAGTGCCTGTACTGGCTAGTGGAGGAGTGCCGCAGAGTGTTAAAATCGCTGTAAACATTTTAAAAATAGACTTTCTAGTTTAAAATCGGGCTCAAGCCGCTAATCGATCGTTGGAATTACAAGTTTTGTGCTCGAGAAGACGATCGGCAGGACTGCCCTCCCTCTTCTGTTTTGAGGCCTCCAAGAACTGGCTGCAGGCCGTTTTTCCCCATTGCAACAAAACTGCTATCGATAACAGTAAGTAACAACCTAAAAACTGCTCAAACAGTGATTTTCTGCCCTATGCCATATAAATGTGTGTGCAGCAGTGTAGTCACTTTGCAAGTAACGACTGTGTCAAGTACTGCCAGCAAGTACAAGTCTGTTAAGCCATTGACTGTGTGCATAGTAATGAATTTAGCCTTAGTTTAAAGTTTGAAGCCAGAGAGAGACTGTGGTTTGTAGCCAATGTGCAGCACTAGTTAGACAGGCAATCCTGTGCTAAAAACCTCAAGCTTTAAGGGACTGGTAATCAAAGAAATATTTCCAGCATTTGAAAAGTCCATGGAAAATCCTGTAAATGTGTTTAAAGCAAGAACAGAGCAAGCTGTGCAGTTTGAGCAAAAGTTATCAGTAATTTGTGTAAATCGGGTGCGCAATGGCTTGACCCAGATTCTGAATGTTGATGCACAGGAGTGCTGCCGCCGCCATTACAGGGCTCGGTAGTAAAGTAAACACAGCAGCAGAGGAGCCATTTTACAACTAAAGAGTGTGTTCAATAAAGTGGGACTTTCAGTTACAGTGAACTTTTGTTTGTTTTTCTGCAGTTATGGCCTCAGGACCAGCTCGTTACCAGGATCATGCCCGGGTTGCAGTAACAGCAACAGTAAATAGACTGAGGGATATTGAAAAGTGGTGCTATGGAGGGCAACTGCCTCCTCATGTGGCGATTCCTGGTTTTCCAGTGCATGTATGTCAAATATGCTTGAGAGCTGGAAGGGACGTCTTCATGATTCCTCACTGTGCTGGATGCCTAGAAAAATATGGCTTGTATAAAGCGCCTCAAATCCGGTTGGCTCCCACATGGACAAAGGTTCAGGAATCTGCAGTTGGCAGCACACAGCACCAGGTGGAGCTTGTGGAGGAAGGCCCCTCGTGGGAGTGTGGCACAAAGCTAGAGGGTGCAAAGTTAGAGACAGAACCAGAAGTTGAAGTTTCGGATGCTTGATCCCAGAAGGAAAGTTCGGATAAAGCATCAATAGACCCCTGGGGGGGGCCCTAGCCCAAGTCTCTTAGGCGAAGATGAGATGCGGGAGGCCTTTGAGTGGGAGGTGTCGACCTCCGCACCTAGTGATGAGTGGATAGTCTCAGGAGTGAGAACGACTGCTCACTCCTGGGATCACGTCCTCAGTGAAGAGGAAGATGAGGGGGAACCTATGTGGCCTTGTGAAAAAGGAACGGGTACACAGCCTCAAGATCTTGCCTCGGAGGAATGCATGGAAGAGAGTGGTGATGCCACTGCCCTGGCTTCACAAAAGGAAGAAGTCAGGGATCCGTTTCTAATTTCTTTAAGGATGCGTAGCTGGCAGAACCAGAACTGGCCACCCCCAAGCCAGGCCAGCAGTCTCAGATTGACCAAAGCAAGTAAAGAGGACAGATTGGTTCGTAGAAAGGCAAATGAGATCTATGGTATGACCTTTCCTACCTTTCCTCGGAAGGTCTGGGAGGAGATTGAGAACAGCAGGAAATCCTAGATCTGGGATGAAGCCATGAAAAGTGTGTATCCTGGGGCCAACAAGCATGTAAAGAACAGACTGTTTCACTAAAAGTATACCCAGTGGAAGAGAGGCAGGACACTGTTTATAGACAGAGTGAGAATAGTGAACGGAGAGGGACATGAAATCTCCTACTGTGTGAATTATGTGCGCCCAGATGGGGTAATAATTCAAGCTCCTGACCCCCGGTACTATTGGCCTCAGTGCAAGGACCTCCCAGCAAATGTGCCTGTGCCCACTAAATGGAAAGCCGAGCAGTGGTAGTCAATACTGCCACACCAGACTGTGAAGTGCCTTTATCCGTCAATATGGACATCCAGGACTCAGGTGCCCCACATTCATCAGTCAACAGTGTACTGGCCTCCCCAGAATCCATCGACTGGCCCACCAGATGACTTCAGATCCAGAGAGGACACCAGCCCAGCTGTATCCTGTTCATCACCTGGTAATCGGATGATGTCGGACCAGCTGTTTTCTTTTTGTTACTGTTCTAAGGTTCCATCTCCAAAGATGACATCAATCCAGCAGTTCCCAGATGTGCCCTCCTGTGGTTCCCAGAAGATGTCCACCCAGCTGTATCGGAAGAAATGCTGCCAGGGAGAGTCTTCGTCAGAGGTGCAGGTCGGTCCCAAAATTTCCATTCTACAAGTGGCTGGTAAGTCCGAACCTTTCTATCTTTATGACAGTGCAGTACACACCCTACACTAGCAGACTTCAAAATATGTGAACTGTCCACAAAGACTCTCCCCTTCGAGACTTTGGCCTGATAGAACTGTGCTCCACCAGTCTCCGGCCCAGGAGAGACTCTTTATTGGACTAGCTTTCGGGCATTGTGGTCAATAGTTGGGACTTTTAGGGCACTCCATCCCCCCCAAATGTGTATTGTAAATAATGTCATTGTTTTCTAATGTATATACTGTTTTTCTACCTTTTTTCTAAAAAAAAAAAAATCTTTTTGGGATTCTGCAGTGTTTTGATGGTAGGGGTCTAGGTAGACTGTGTATGCAGATTAGGAGAGTGTGTGTTGTCTTTCTTTTTCTTACAGGTGTTCCTTGGAAGACAGAAGAGAAGAGAAGACAAGAAGAGGAGGAGGGGCTCATCGGAGTTCCTCATTAGTACTTTAGTGTGTAGAAATTTAAAGTACTGTGGTGTTGTTATTCTTGATATTACTGTATTAACCCTTTCCTTCCACAGGTGTGGTTGTGGGGGTAGGGAGGAGGCAGTAATGTGGTATTTTAATGGTGTGTGGTTGCAGGTTGCCCAAGGTCAGGGAGGTCCCCGAGTGGTTTTTGGTTTTGGGGTATTAGTTAATAGCAGATAGGTTTTCCCTGGAGGGTTAGGGGGGATAGACAGGCTGTGGTCCTGAATGGCCATTGGGACCACAGGGCTGATCTATCAGGGCTATGCTCTGGATGGTTCTACCAGAGCCACTTGGTGTCCATAGTAAGTGGAAAGTGTAGAGGCTGATATATCAGCTAAAGGCCTCTAGGCCCTTAGTGTTGCCTGCCTGAGCTTGCACATGGTAGGAGGGGTCCTGATCACCCCCCCTCCGCTGGTAGCACATAGGGTGGGATGGCCTAAGGCCGGGTAAATAATGACTGTGGACAGTCATTTTCTGGTCAAGGGCGAGTGTAACCCCCTTGTTACCCGAGGTTACTATAATCCCAGTCAGACCTAGTGGTAGGCAGGGAAGGCAGCTTTTGAAAATCTAGTTAAATGGGTTTCACACTGTCTCACTCTGTTCTCAGTCTCAGCTGAGACTGAGGGATGACATCACCAATAGAACTATCGCAGCTGCATGAGCCACATTGGAATCTGCAGCAAGGGAGTTGGTTAGAACGTTGGGAGGTTTTGAAGTCAGTCTTCAGAGAGTGAAGTGTGAAGTTGGGAGCTTGCTGAGAAAGCAGCTCAGTGAAGGCTCTAGGAGCCTCAGCCCTGACAGAAGTCTACTTTTAAGAAAAAGGGTGTGTGTCTCCACCTTAAAGAGAGACACAGAAGATAATTGAAGTGGTGGAGACAGCTGTTTTCAGGTCTCAGTGCCCCTTCCCTCTGGGAATGGGGGCAGGAAAGGGTTCCCTGCAGATTCCTGGGGCAACCCCCTAGTTCTGCTCGTAAAGAAGAAGCTGCCTATGTGTTCCAGTGTTTATTTGTGAGAACAAGAAGATTTCTGAGTCGCCTGTATGGTATCTGCAACCTGAGGGTGAGTGTCTGCTCTTGCTAAAAGGGCCTATGTTTTTCACTCTGGGACTTGTGTGACAATGTGGGGATTGAACTACTAAAATATTGGGAAGCCTAGAGTAATGGGCTATGGAAAGTAAAAGGAGGTTCAAGTCCAGAGCTTGTTGGGATGCAAATGATATGTAGAGGAGGTGTGACAGACATCTACCCATAATCTACATTTTAAAGTTTTCAGTAAAGGAATTGTTCTGTTTCCAGAGAAATGGCCGGGTATGGGCTGTGGGAGCTGGAGGTGGGTGGCCCCCCATCTTTAGTGACCAGGTCCACCTCTACAGATTTCTTCTGTGGATTTCTACTTTGCCTCAGGCACTTGGCCAGTGATGAGGGAAGTACCCAGATGTGGGATTGTAAGGAAAATTCTCTCTAGGAGTTGAAGACTCTAGTGTGGTTTCGGGAGCCAGAACAGGATCATTGGTTCATTCCTCAAATGGACCACGGATCAAGTGGCCGGCAGGGGAGCCGAGCCAGTGGGGAAAACTTAAGTAGTGTACAAGTCCTGCTGTGTACCCAAAGCTGCTTCCAAGTCCAGGCTGTGTGCCTGGTGGGTTTAGAGCCTGAGGGCTGGAAATAGTGATAAAGTGTTCTGTTGTCTCTAATCTGCATTACCAGGAATGTAGCCCCATGGGGGTCTGTCTATGCTTTGTTTGTTCAGCTTGGATGTGAATAAAAGCCACACTGAAGAATCCCATTCCTGGTTCTGGACATTACAGTTATTGCTTCCTGTGTTCGGATTTACTTGAGTGCCCCTGTTCAGAGTAGCCAAACCTAGGTCCCCTGTGCGAGTAACCTCATCCTCCCCAAACCCAGTCCCCACCAGGTACTGCTGTCAGCTTCAACAGCATGCCACCTGTCATTTTGGCAAAAAGGCAGGGGTGAGGGGTTACAAAAATGGAGGCACCACTTTGGATTTTGTTCTGGGAGGAAGGTACTTGGGTAAGGGGCCTAGCGTTTTGGCTATCTGGCTGTGGGTAGCCCAAAAAGCTGAAGCAATTTCCCTAGTGTTGCTGTGTGCTGTGGATCTTGTGCTGCTGTTTAAAATTGCCAACTGTTTACCAAGGAGCAGTAAAGCCAAAGAGTGTGCCCTTGTCCTGCATCAAATTGTTTACAGTGTTTTTGCCTGCTTTATAAATTAACTGAGTGGTAAAGAAAAGTGTAGAAGACTAGGGGTAGCAACAGTAAAATTGTGCCCTGGACGTTGGAATTGCTTTAAAAATGAACTATTGTAAAGAAAAGTGTGGAAGACTAGGGGTAGCAACAGGAAAAATGTGCCCTGGACATTGGAAATGCTTTTGAAAGAATGAGAGACTTGCAGGTGTAATGGCTATGTTAAATGGCTGAAATGGGCTCCCGTCGTAGAGTCAGTTGGTAAAGAAAAAAAGTTGCATTCTGTAGTTTAAATTTGTCTACTCGATGATCGCCGTGAGGAGAAGAGCCCTCGCGAGGAAGAAGAGACTCATTTGCATGGCGTCATGTGATTGGTCAGGCTGAGATCAGTCCCGCCCCTCAGCCAGCTCTACAGTGACTGCCCCAGCATTCGAGAGGGAGTGTGAGTGGAGTGCCTGTACTGGCTAGTGGAGGAGCGTCGCAGAGTGTTAAAATCGCTGTAAACATTTTAAAAATAGACTTTCTTGTTTAAAATCGGGCTCAAGCAGCTAATCGATCATCGGAATTGCAAGTTTGGTGCTCGAGAAGACGATCGGCAGGACTGCCCTCCCGTTTCTGTTCTGAGGCCTCCAAGAACTGGCTACAGGCCGTTTTTCCCCATCGCAGCAAAACTGCTACTGATAACAGTAAGTAACAACCTAAAAACTGCTCAAACAGTAATTTTCTGCCCTATGCCATATAAATGTGTGTGCAGCAGTGTAGTTGCTTTGCAAGTAACGACTGTGTCAAGTGCTGCCAGCAAGTGCAAGTCTGTTAAGCCATTGACTGTGTGCATAGTAATGAATTTAGCCTCAGTTTAAAGTTTGAAGCCAGAGAGAGACTGTGGGTTGAAGCCAATGTGCAGCACTAGTTAGACAGGCAATCCTGTGCTAAAAACCTCAAGCTTTAAGGGACTGGTAATCAAATAAATATTTCCAGCATTTGAAAAGTCCATGGAAAATCCTGTAAATGTGTTTAAAGCAAGAACAGAGCAAGCTGTGCAGTTTGAGCAAAAGTTATCAGTAGTTTGTGTAAATCGGGTGCGCAGTGGCTTGACCCAGATTCTGAATGTTGATGCACAGGAGTGCTGCCGCTGCCATTACAGGGCTGGGTAGTAAAGTAAACACAGCAGCAGAGGAGCCATTTTACAACTAAAGAGTGTGTTCAATAAAGTGGGACTTTCAGTTACAGTGAACTTTTGTTTGTTTTTCTGCAGTTATGGCCTCAGGACTAGCTCATTACCAGGATCATGCCCGGGTTGCAGTAACAGCAACAGTAAATAGACTGAGGGATATTGAAAAGTGGTGCTATGGAGGGCAACTGCCTCCTCATGTGGCGATTCCTGGTTTTCCAGTGCATGTATGTCAAATATGCTTGAGAGCTGGAAGGGACGTCTTCATGATTCCTCACTGTGCTGGATGCCTAGAAAAATATGGCTTGTATAAAGCGCTTCAAATCCGGTTGGCTCCCACATGGACAAAGGTTCAGGAATCTGCAGTTGGCAGCACACAGCACCAGGTGGAGCTTGAGGAGGAAGGCCCCTCGTGGGAGTGTGGCACAAAGCTAGAGGGTGCAAAGTTAGAGACAGAACCAGAAGTTGAAGTTTCGGATGCTTGATCCCAGAAGGAAAGTTCGGATAAAGCATCAATAGACCCCTGTGGGGGGCCCTAGCCCAAGTCTCTTAGGCGAAGATGAGATGCGGGAGGCCTTTGAGTGGGAGGTGTCGACCTCCGCACCTAGTGATGAGTGGATAGTCTCAGGAGTGAGAACGACTGCTCAATCCTAGGATCACGTCCTCAGTGAAGAGGAAGATGAGGGGGAACCTATGTGGCATTGTGAAAAAGGAACGGGTACACAGCCTCAAGATCTTGCCTCGGAGGAATGCATGGAAGAGAGTGGTGATGCCACTGCCCTGGATTCACAAGAGGAAGAAGTCAGGGATCCGTTTCTAATTTCTTTAAGGATGCGTAGCTGGCAGAACCAGGACTGGCCACCCCCAAGCCAGGCCAGCAGTCTCAGATTGACCAAAGCAAGTAAAGAGGACAGATTGGTTCGTAGAAAGGCAAATAAGATCTATGGTATGACCTTTCCTACCTTTCCTCGGAAGGTCTGGGAGGAGATTGAGAACAGCAGGAAATCCTAGATCTGGGATGAAGCCATGAAAAGTGTGTATCCTGGGGCCAACAAGCATGTAAAGAACAGACTGTTTCACGAAAAGTATACCCAGTGGAAGAGAGGCAGGACACTGTTTATAGACAGAGTGAGAATAGTGAACGGAGAGGGACATGAAATCTCCTACTGTGTGAATTATGTGTGCCCAGATGGGGTAATAATTCAAGCTCCTGACCCCCGGTACTATTGGCCTCAGTGCAAGGACCTCCCAGCAAATGTGCCTGTGCCCACTAAATGGAAAGCCGAGCAGTGGTAGTCAATACTGCCACACCAGACTGTGAAGTGCCTTTATCCGTCAATATGGACATCCAGGACTCAGGTGCCCCACATTCATCAGTCAACAGTGTACTGGCCTCCCCAGAATCCATCGACTGGCCCACCAGATGACTTCAGATCCAGAGAGGACACCAGCCCAGCTGTATCCTGTTCATCACCTGGTAATCGGATGATGTCGGACCAGCTGTTTTCTTTTTGTTACTGTTCTAAGGTTCCATCTCCAAAGATGACATCAATCCAGCAGTTCCCAGATGTGCCCTCCTGTGGTTCCCAGAAGATGTCCACCCAGCTGTATCGGAAGAAATGCTGCCAGGGAGAGTCTTCGTCAGAGGTGCAGGTCGGTCCCAAAATTTCCATTCTACAAGTGGCTGGTAAGTCCGAACTTTTCTATCTTTATGACAGTGCAGTACACACCCTACACTAGCAGACTTCAAAATATGTGAACTGTCCACAAGACTCTCCTTCAGACTTTGGCCTGATAGAACTGTGCTCCACCAGTCTCCGGCCCAGGACAGACTCTTTATTGGACTAGCCTTCGGGCATTGTGGTCACTAGTTGGGACTTTTAGGGCACTCCATCTCCCACAAATGTGTATTGTAAATAATGTTGTTTTTTTCTAATGTATATACTGTTTTTCTACCTTTTTTAAAAAAAAAAAATCTTTTTGGGATTCTGCAGTGTTTTGATGGTAGGGGTCTAGGTAGACTGTGTATGCAGATTAGGAGAGTGTGTGTTGTCTTTCTTTTTCTTACAGGTATTCCTGGGAAGACAGAAGAGAAGACAAGAAGAGGAGGAGGGGCTCATCGGAGTTCCTCATTAGTACTTTAGTATGTAGAAATTTAACGTACTGTGGTGTTGCTATTGTTGATGTTACTGTATTAACCCTTTCCTTCCACAGGTGTGGTTGTGGGGGTAGGGAGGAGGCAGTAATGTAGTATTTTAATGGTGTGTGGTTGCAGGTTGCCCAAATTCGGGGAGGTCCCCGGGTTGTTTTTGTTTTTGGGGTATTAGTTAAAAGCAGATAGGTTTTCCCTGGAGGGTTAGGGGGGATAGACAGGCTGTGGTCCTGAATGGCCTTTGGGACTGCAGTGCTGATCTATCAGGGCTATGCTCTGGATGGTTCAACCAGAGCCACTAGGTGTCCATAGTAAGTGGATAGTGTAGAGGTTGATATATCAGCTAAAGGCCTCTAGGCCCTTAGTGTTGCCTGCCTGTGCTTGCACATGGTAGGAGGGGGCCTGATCACCCCCCCTTCCGCTGGCAGCACATAGGGTGGGATGGCCTAAGCCCAGGTAAATAATGACTGCAGACAGTCATTTTCCTGGTCAAGGGCGAGTGTAACCCCCTTGTTACCCGGGGTTACTATAATCCCAGTCAGACCAAGTGGTAGGCAGCTTGTGAAAATCCAGTTAAATGGGTTTCACACTGTCTCACTCTGTTCTCAGTCTCAGCTGAGACTGAGGGATGACATCACCAATAGAACTATCGCAGCTGCATGAGCCACATTAGAATCTGCAGCAAGGGAGTTGGTTAGAACGTTGGGAGGTTTTGAAGTCAGTCTTCAGAGAGTGAAGTGTGAAGTTGGGAGCTTGCTGAGAAAGCAGCTCAGTGAAGGCTCTAGGAGCCTCAGCCCTGACAGAGGTCTACTTTTAAGAAAAAGGGTGTGTGTCTCCACCTTAAAGATAGACACAGAAGATAATTGAAGTGGTGGAGACCACTGTTTTCGGGTCTCAGTGCCCCCTCCCCCTGGGGATGGGGGCAGGAAAGGGTTCCCTGCAGATTCCTGGGGCAACCCTCTAGTTCTGCTCATAAAGGAGAAGCTGCCTATGTGTTCCAGTGTTTATTTGTGAGAACAAGAAGATTTGTGAGTCGCCTGTGGGGCATCTGCAACCTGAGGGTGAGTGTCTGCTCTTGCTAAAAGGGCCTATGTTTTTCACCCTGGGACTTGTGTGACAATGTGGGGATTGAACTACTAAAATATTGGGAAGCCTAGAGTAATGGGCTAAGCAAAGTAAAAGTAGGTTCAAGTCCAGAGCTTGTTGGGATGCAAATGATATGTAGAGGAGATGTGACAGACGTCTACCCATAATCTACATTTGAAAGTTTTCAGTAAAGGAATTGTTCCGTTTCCAGAGAAATGGCTGGGTATGGGCTGTGGGAGCTGGAGGTAGGTGGCCCCCCCATCTTTAGTGACCAGGTCCACCTCTACGGATTTCTTCTGTGGATTTCTACTTTGCTTCAGGCACTTGGCCAGTGATGAGGGAAGTACCCAGCCATGGGATTGTAAGGAAAATTCTTTCTAGGAGTCAAAGACACTAGTGTGGTTTTGGGGAGCCACAACAGGATAATTGGTTCATTCCTCAAATGGACCACGGATCAAGTGGCCGGCAGAGGAGCGGGGCCAGTGGGGAAAACCCAAGTCATGTACAAGTCAGACTGTGTACCCAAAGCTGCATGCAAGTCTGGGCTGTGTGCCTGGTGGGTTTAGAGCCTGAGGGCTGGAAATAGTGATAAAGTGTTCTGTTATCTCTAATCTGCATTACCAGGACTGTAGCCCCATGGGGGTCTGTCTATGCTTTGTTTGTTCAGCTTGGATGTGAATAAAAGTCACACTGAAGAATCCCATTCCTGGTTCTGGACATTACAGTTATTGCTTCCTGTGTTCGGATTTACTTGGGTGCCCCTGTTCCGAGTAGCCAGACCTAGGTCCCCTGTGCCGAGTAACTCATCCTCCCCAAACCCAGTCCCCACCAGGTACTGCTGTCAGCTTCAACAGCATGCCACCTGTCGTTTTGGCCAAAAGGCAGGGGTGAGGGGTTACATTGATATAAAAGGACATCTGATGTGGTTACCAGTTCAGTTTATAACAATATGATTGCTATTTTTATTGCTGGTTTAGTTAAGGCTGTAGCTATTAAGGGATCCATTAATGATGTGTCTTTCAGCTTCTGATATTTGCTCCATAACCTCTCTAGGGAGGCAGATATTTTAAAATTGATATCAAACACTGTGTCCCCAGGTGAATGAATTAGTGTAGATTTCAGAGGTGTAAAAGTTCATAGCATCCTTAAGTAAATTCTGTGCCACAAATGTTCTATTTGGGAATTCATTCGTGTCACCTTTGTATTGTACACATGTAGCATTGCATCTTTGTGCAAGTTCATCTTAGAACTGGAATATGTTTGGCATTCTAAATGGGGCCTCTGTCTCTATTCTCCTCTTGGTGATCACAAGTTTAGTATTGACTTGTTACTTGACATATATTTGTATTTTGTGCACCTTCTGCATATGTACAAAACCTATTTATTTCAGGAAATCTTGCAGAAAAGGTGTGTGAGAGTCTAACTTGTCTTCGTCTGTACTGTTTGAAGTGACATCCTGCCAAATGGCCATCTTCTCTCCCACACTGCTTTCAGGTATGTTAGTGTCATGTATATCAGGATTTTCTGCACTGATGTAAGATAAATTGCTAGTTGTGCCTGCTTCAGTGTGCATATCTGTGTTACTGCTACCTTCCATCAGTTTCTCACTATGGTCTACATCAACACATTCAGTCTCTTTTGATATAGCCCGCTTTTGCCAGTATCCAGACATCTTTAGAGGGAGCTTTTACCAATCTTACAGCCAGAAGAGCTCCCTCCAGAGTCCATGCTTCTTGAGAAGCAGATGCAGGAACCTGAAACTTTTTAACAACATTTCCTCCTCTGCCTCTCTTTTGTCCAAGGCGCTGCCTGACTTCTACTGGAGTGGGACAAGTTTCAGTTAAAGCAGTGCTACACTCACATTTTGTTTGCTCAGGAACAGCTTACAGACTTTTTCACATTCTTATCTTTTGTTTTTTCCTCATCAGGATGAAATTTTTCTTTTAAAAATGTAACCTTCTCCATCATGGCAAGTAGGCATCTTATGAATTTATTCAATTTTGTCTGCAGTCGGGCCTCCTATGCATTAAATTCCTCCTTGGAGTCTGTTTCAGTAACCATTATCTCTACATTTTCTGTATCATTTGAAGCTTCAGTTTCTTTAGGGACCACCATAGTTAGTTCCAAGGGCAGGGAGGGAGGTTGGCTTCTCTGCCCCTACAGCTCCATCTTCAACCACTCTAAGGTCTACCATGCTGTCAGCACATGGTGCCCCCTACCTCTCAAAAGAAGAGTAGGGAAACTTTAATAATAAGAAAATATCAAACAAGATACACTTCAAATTACGTTACAGATGACCAAGCAAAAGTACATATCAGGAAGCTAAAATAGGATGAAATCCAGACCAACTTTGTTGAAATACAGAAATAGAAGAAAATGTTTTATCCCTTCTTTAAATGCATTGAAAACATTCATGTACCACATGAGCAACTGAGGCTGGAACAATCTGCTGTTGTCATAATGTAAAGGCGCAGCAAGCCTGCCAAAGATAGTACTTACAAATAACAAAACAGACATGCAAGATCCATGTGAGAAACAAGAGCACATGGGGGGTATATACCTAGTATGCCAGTTTCACATGTTAACTGAATGAAAAACAGGAAGGTGCCACATGGTGCCAAGATGGTGCCAAAACACACAATTAAGAGGACGTTCTAAAAAAAATGTGTCTGAGTTTCCAGTAACCCCTGGCATGTATTTCTTGGGCATAGCCTCTCTGACACAAATTTATGTTTTAAAGAGTCCCATATGACTAGTCTTCCATGCCAGCTAAGCCAAAGAACACCCCACATGCAAGATGGCATAAGGTCATTTGTAATCTGGGAGAGGGCCAAGGCTGTGTGGTTTGGAGGACAACATTTCACCTCTAGAAGTGATGAAAAATGACTGTCCAGGATATGAAAATATAGTCTTCTGTGGTAACTTAATGCAATCATCAAACTGTGTTGCCACTGAAAAAGTTTCTTAACAGCAAATAAGATGCATGCCTGAACAACATGGTCATATTCTCTGCCCGGAGGCCATGCACCATGTGTGTTTCAAAAAGTTAAAAAAGGAACTAGCCAGTCTTCCACCAGGGGAACCATGCAGCTGAAGTTCTTCACAGCATGGGAGCAAGATTACTGGAAAGAAAAATACTAAAATAAAACACTAACGGATTCACCATCCAGAGACCTCCCTTATGTTTAGGGATGCCCTGTACATGATCCTAGCACACCACAGGCCCTCCACCCTTCCCAAACACATCCTGCCAGGCTATAATGTCCCAAAATCAAATACTTCTAGCAATTAAAAATACACTCATCCAGCCATAACTATGTCCTTCAAAAAGGCTGAATCACAGTAAATCTTGGATGTAGTGCCACATGTCACTGTCAGATAAACCGAGGCCACGGTTGAAATCCCCTCCCAGAATCACCAACCATGAAGGGTTGTATAGACTGAAACAGGTGTACCCTAGCTGCCTTGAACTGGGGAGCATACACATTTATTACTCGAAAGGACAATGGAGCAAAGGAAAGATCCAATAACAGTGCCTTTCTAGTGGAGAGCTCCAGCAGTCTGCATACTGAAAAATTATAACTCCTGAAAATAATCCCTATCCCATCACAGAGATCTAGCCACTGGGACCAGAAGGATGGACCCCACCCCCATGCCTTCTTAGCAGTAGAAAGGTCATAGGAGGTTTTAATACAGCTATCCTGTAAAAAAATAATGTCTCCAGGGAAAATGTTAAGGACACAGAATGTTAACAGTCTTTTTCTACTGAGGATTGAGGTGCTGGAAGCCAAACTTCAAGGAGAGGGGGAGGAGCTAAATCAAGAGGTCAGAAGGCAGCTCTCCTCTCTGGAGAGGGGTATGGGGTTTTCCCAGCTCTTGGCTGCCACCTGGTGGAAGCTAGGTGGCAGCACTAAGCCACAAGGGAAATCTGGCACTAGGCTGGGTGGATGGAAGGGGCCGTCACTAGGGCCACAGACAGCATACATGCCTCCACGTGCATGCTCAACCGCAATCGGTTGTCGAGGGGTAACAGGAAAATGCTACAAAAAATACATGGCTCCCCCATTGCCAAGCAAGACAGGAGGGGTAATGGGGGAGCAAAAAGGCTATAAGGGAAAAAAAAAGATTTCATACTATTAACGTTCAATGTCATAAAAGACAACTGCATGCAGGATGACAAACAAATTAAGTAGGCAAACCCTCTCCCAACAGTGGCTGAGAGTGAGTCCTGCCTCTAAATCAGTTCACACTCTGAGAATCCAGCACATCCTCACATCCAAGCAGATATCCTTCTGAGAGGATAGAGCTGACATGTCAGACCCCCCACCTTCATCCTTTGCATCTCCCCATTGAGAGGTATTAAGCAAAGCAACAAATTTGTTTCACAGTGGGAGAGCAGTAGAAGAAGAAGGCTTATCCTTTCTCTTGGTTTGTCTACCTCTTTTCTTAGCTGGGACAGGACAAAAATCACTCTTGAGAGGTCAGGAGGAGGCATAGTGGTAATGGACACATTATCATCCATAGAAGTTTCCATAGGGACCACTACTGAAGTGGAGGTGACAGGCAAATCCTGTGAAGAAACCTCTATCTCAGTCAGGTTTGTATCCTTTTTAGTTGTTGTATCACTGTTTTACTACTGTTTGTTGTACTGTATTTGATCTCCTGTTTAATTTTGTACCCAACTTAATCCCTTGTATGTACCTAAGATTTGTTCAGTACTGTAATCCTATGTTGTCTTTTAAACTCTATACATTGCCTGTATGTAGTGCGTGTGTCAGATCTAGGGGGTACAAAGGAACAGGACTGATCAGACTGCATGGGGGCAGGAGACAATTATGGTACTCTGTCCTCACTGTCCATTTGGGATTGGCCACAAGCAATAAGGGCATCCTGGTTAAGACCATCTGACTGGTTGTGGGAGGTCCTGGGGCACTGACTGAATGAGCGACCCTGTTAGTCATAAAGAGTACACCAGAAAGGGTTATGGCATTGATGAAAGGTATGACCATACTCTAAACAGCTATTACAATGAGCTGTGTCACAGGTACAGCTAAGGTAGAGCTAAGGTGTATATGGGAACCACACATGGCATGTTTTCGGTTGGTCTGTATAAAAGCAAATACCTCTGTCCCTGCAGATATAGAAACTTCAGAGGCGGCTTGCTTTACTTAACCTTAAGCAGGGGAGGAGGCCCACTCCCCTATTTCCAGCACCTCCATGTCTGGAGGAGTGGCCATCTGTATGGAACCCCACGTGGTCTGAGAACCCCTACTGGAGAGTAAGGGAATTTCTCCAGTGTCTTGGCCAACATTCGTACTGCTAACAAAAGAGGTTCATGCAACTCACATCGCGGATGCACCTGGAAATGAGCTGTCACAGCTCACTGTGCCTTTCTTGTTAAAAATTACAAATAAAAAAATATTTAAAAAATTTCTGCTAATACAGTGGACATGTATTATTAGTATGTACTGAGTCATAATGTTGTACACTTAATAGCGTACAGCATTATGGTGAAACCTGGACCTGTGCACTCTCCGAGTTGGACCCCTTCCTGGAGTTGGACTCTTTAGTGGGGGGGTTTGGTGGCGCATTCTCCAGTAATGGGGTGTGTGGGGACAGAGCCCCCCACAAAACAAAACACCACAAGAAATTGCAACACGATTGTGCCACATGGCATTCTGCTGTGCGACATAATGACCCCGTGCCTTATTAGTACTGTATATCAGTACAGTGAAGGTATATTTACATTATGTTGATAGAGTGAAACAGCATAACTTTGTCTGTATTGTTGAAGTACATTATAAGTACATCTGTACAGTAAAAGACATTTCTAAAAGGTGCAGAACAGTAAAATCCAATAATGCCATACAACAGTATTGATTCGTCGGATGATGTATTGGTTTAGATAGAAACATGTTGGCTCACATCTAACTATTTTGTTTTGAGTGACTATTAATTTGCATGCAATTAAGAAAATGTTGGTTTAACTAAAAAGTTACCTATCAGAGAGTCATTAATGCATGTTTTATCGCTGATCACTACCATTGCCAGCCTAACAGGTGTATCTCATGACCGTAGCTCATAGTCACTGCTTCTGGAGTTCTTAGCCCAGGTCTAGAAATCTTTGTATCCTTTTTAGTTGTTGTATCACTGTTTTACTACTGTTTGTTTTACTGTATTTGATCTCCTGTTTAATTTTGTACCCAACTTGATCCCTTGTATGTACCTAAGATTTGTTCAGTACTGTAATCCTATGTTGTCTTTTAATCTCAATACATTGCCTGTAACTAAACCCAAGTCACCCATGAAAAGGGATCATTGGTCCCAGTGGGCTTACCCAGTTAACAAAACTCAATAAATAAATAACTAAAATATATTTGTGTACACTGGCCCTTAACAGATGCTATATATTTACTGATTTAACTAAAGTACTCAATACATTAAACCATGCCATATTCCTCTACAAACTTAAACTCCTTGGACTCAGCCAGCCCGGTGGCCTCTGAGGGCTGAGGCCCTGGATGCCTCACCTTGCACCATGCCAGCCACCCGTGTTTGGGAGTGAGCACAGGCCACCAGGGGTCAGCAGGGGAGAAGAAGAATCAAGCATCCCAGGGACAGCTCTCCTTCTCCAGGGAGGAGGGGCACCAGATGTCAGTGCATGCCTGGCCACTAGCGGGGCTGGGGGCTGGCACACCAACATTGCATCTACAGTGGTAGAAGTGGAACAGACACCTGATGGGGTGCATGTATGGGAGCATGCACAGCATCATCACTGGTGTCATTACATGCTTCACTTCTGGGGACCTCGAAGAACAAGAAAAAAAGGGCTTCTGGTCAGGCAACATGAGCTACCATCTTCCATGGCCCAACCCCAAATGGTGCTTCCTCCAGTCTGGATCCATTCAAGGTGAGTTGAGTATGGGGCTACTCACCACACTGCCATGGAGGGCAAGCCATGGGGGATATGGGGGATGTCGGCCTGATATTGGGGTTTGGGCTTGGAGTACAGTTGGGATGTATAGTTGACCAGGAGCCAAGGGAGAAAATAGCAGCAAAAAAATTAATAAAATAAAATAAAAAATAAACTCATAGGAATAACTAGTTTGGGGATTATCTAACATGCTGTCTTTAGGTGGACAAGACCAATGGCACAGTGTCTTAGAGGCACTCCTAGTTAAACTAAGTGCTCCACAAACTTAAATCCTAGGCCTGTTATTTTCCCGTCTGTTTCTAAATGACCTTCCCCGAACCTGTGCTAACAAATTCCAATACACATCTTTTTGCTGATGACACTGTTATCTATACCAAAGCTAAAACAGTTAACCACAACAGACCCCTCCAGTCAGTCTTTAATGAAGTGCAAATAAGGATGAGCTCTAGCTGCTTTCTCCTTAACAGTACTAAAAAAAAAAAAACAATGGACTCTAAACATTAATGTAATGCGGCCTATGCTCCTTGATACGTGGCACATAGGCCAACAAATGCAATACCAGGTGTCCAGTGGGCATCTGTGAATGCAGCAACGGCCTGCCCCCACCATTTTTCCCACTGAAGCCCTGACTGCACTTGTACTTTCACAGCTGCATGGTCTGTTGGGAAGGGGGTGGGCAGTTGGTGTGCAAGAGATGGGACTCAAGAGCACAGTATTCAGAATACCTATTGCACTTTGCCAGCTCAGTGTTGCAGGGGAGTTTGTTATGCCAGCAAGAGGGTTGCCATAACAGGTGTGCTGTCCCCTGACAACCACATGGAGAACTTGACTGTGCCCCTCAGTTGAGGACAACATCTCTCCTCCTTGCCACAGATGGCTGGGGTGAGGATAATGACTGTGGTGCACATGCTGAGCACTAAACACTTCTGGATAGTTGCTCCAGGACATGGTAATCCATAGGAGGACTGCAATCTCCCATGATCCCCTACTCTGCAGAACACAGGATCCACTATGGGTGTGGCTGCAGCTTCTGATATTAATCTCATAGTCTTGCCCAGGTACAGTCACCCAGCTTGCCACTCCCCTTGTGAAGGGCAATGACACTGCACATTGGGCCAGCCAGGGGTAGGGAATCCCAGCCCTGTCTGTCCATCAGGGGCTGGGTGCACAGTGTGCAGTTGTGCTGCTCGGTATACTCTGTTTCAGCCGTATATAAAGTCTATTCATGTTTAGAAAATGGACAGGGAGAAATCTTCATTCAGACTGGTTTAGGCCACCAGCCAGGTGGTCTGATATCAGGCAACAGAGACTGTGAAATAATGAGTTGCCTGATTACTGTTTAAAACCATTGTGCCCATAGAGTTTTAGATTAAAAATAGCTGCCTTGTTGTTGTGTCACTTAGTGAAACATATAACCCCCCCCATTGCCACATCAGCTTCCTAGTGCTCTCTGTTACCTCCACCCATGCATCAGTAAAGTTATTTTCTCAAAAATATAAGAAAATAAAAAGAAACAGTCACCTTTTTGGTACTGCCATTAAAGAGCTTACTTCATCCATCACACATTCCCAGCAAACCACAAAGCACTTGAGTCCTTCTGTTGACAAGCATTTGGGTGGGCAGGATGGCAGCAGGTGGCCAGGATCGCGACTGCAATGAACAGGACGAGTGGCAAATAAAAAAAAAAATACAACTTTTACTTTACAAACAAGAACTGAACACTTTTTTCTTCTCATCCCGCAACACCACAGTACTACTGCAAGCACTTGCAATTTACTATAAAAGCACCATACATTGTTGTGCTTAATTTTAGTGCACTCATTCACCAAGGGATTTTTGTTTATTGTGCTGCATTTTAAGCCAACCGCTGATTTCAGCTCATCTGCTTGCATGCCATTTCTTACAATAAAAAAATATATAACAGAACTGAATTGGGGGGTGGACGGGGAACAGAAGGGGTAAACAAACTTCATCAATGCAAAAGAAAGAAGGTGTTCACTGTCTGCTCCTCAGAGTTACTGCCACTGCAGACAGTCCTTCTCTCACCTGCTGCAGAAATCAAAAAGTCTCCTAATTGCAATCTTCCCAGTTGCCATAATGCAATTCTCCATTTAGAAAGTTAAAAAAAAACTATAAAGAACATTTTTTGGGGGCAACAACAGAACAAATCAGTTAAAGACAACAGAAAAGTATTTTAAAAACAGTAGTACCTCCTACTTTACATGGAAACTTTTTTATCCTTTCTTTTTTTCCAAGTGATTTTTCTTTTATTTTAAATATTTTATATATGGTAGAAGACTTGGTTTGCTGGCCAAGGCACCTAGCTTCACCTGAGCTCTTTCCTTCTAAGACTGCTTGAAAGGCAGAGTAGAGAAACTTACCAGAGCAAGGGAAAAGGATTAAGACTTAGTTTGGCTAAGCAGATTTACTGTGTGGTGGTGTTTTTATTTTTCACTTACAGGGATTGCTACTGTTTGTTGCTAACATTTCATTGCTTTATTTTTCTCTGATTCAAATTGTTGTTGCTGGTATACCTTCTTCTGCATTATTACAAGGTGTGCCTACAGGTGTGTGCTAACAGATTACTCCTGTAATCTTCTGATTCAAATTGTCTTTTGCAAGGTATATCTTCTGTTACTGCTTTATTTTCTCTGGAGCAAAGTGTTTCTTACAGGGTATATCTTCTCTGAAATTACTGTATTACAGGTGGAGCTTACATTTTTGTGACTTTTTATCATTGGGCTAGCAAAATTACTGTTTGACACTGTGTTTTATTTTATTCTTATTTGTTGAAAAGGTTTGTTGTCTCAGAGGTGTTTCAGTCTCCTTCTCACATTGAAGGAGCAATTGCTTTTCCTCCCACAGCTCTTCCAAAGGATTAGGTGTGTATGTGGGAGTGGAGCTGGCAAACTGTCAGTAATTTCCAACAGAAAGAAGGGTTAAAAAGTCAGGTTAGTTGATATCTTGAGGTAGAAGACTTGGTTTGCTGGCCAAGGCACCTAGCTTCACCTGAGCTCTTTCCTTCTAAGACTGCTTGAAAGGCAGAGTAGAGAAATTTACCAGAGCAAGGAAAAGGATTAAGACTTAGTTTGGCTAAGCAGATTTACTGTGTGGTGGTGTTTTTATTTTTACTCACAGGGATTGCTACTGTTTGTTGCTAACATTTCATTGCTTTATTTTTCTCTGATTCAAATTGTTGTTGCTGGTATACCTTCTTCTGCATTATTACAAGGTGTGCCTACAGGTGTGCTAACAGATTACTCCTGTAATCTTCTGATTCAAATTGTCTTTTGCAAGGTATATCTTCTGTTACTGCTTTATTTTTCTCTGGAGCAAAGTGTTTCTTACAGCGTATATCTTCTCTGAAATTATTACAGGTGGTGCTTTACAGGTTTTACAGTTTTATCTAACATTAGGATAAGCTTTCAGGGTTACTGCATTTGTTGTTGACTGATTGTTTCTGCTCTTACCTCCTTGTTCTTTCATCCGTGGTTCTTCTTTTTAGGCAGGGGAAGGGCCCAGCCACCCACCCCCATCCCCAACCACCCCACGCTACACTCCTTTTATAGGGTACCACAGTTGTGACATTTCCTGTGGCAGAGCAGGAAGGGCGGATCAGTGGGGCCTCCACAAGGTGATCTCATTTACAGGGCACTAGTAATTTAACTTGTTATAACAAGTTAAACAAAAGCACAATTAAACCATTACTTGCATTTTTTCCTTTTTTTCCTTCAAATTACTCTGACTAGGTTACAAACCCAGCACCTTATTTGGAATGGATTTCATTAACTGCAGGTACTGTGGAACAATTTTCAGAAGGACAGTCTTACAGGATTTAGGACACTGTCCTACATGCTGGGCCTTTGGAGATCTTAGGGCTCAGCTCCGGGCAGCATGGGCAGAGATTGCTTGCCTCAAATTTCATATTGAAGAGGAAATACATTATAAGAACCACCCGCCATTTCCCCAGCATCCAACAGAAAAACCTCGACCGCAGAGGGTAGTTGGTCCAGGAGGTTGGCAGGTGGTTAGGAGGAGCAAATCAGGTGCCCCATCACTCTCTGCTCTCCAACACATTACCTCCAAAAACCATATAAACACTACAAACAGGTATCTGCCTCTATCTCTGAAATCAAATAAAGAAGCAGAAGACACTGCAGAGCAGGACACTGCAGCACAGGAGCTAGCACAACAAAACTCACCCAAATCAGGAACCAAAACAAAACAAGCACAAAGGAAATCCAAAAAACTTCTGATCATAGGAGACTCCATGATTCGGGGAGTTGATACCCATCTCCAGCCAGGGGTGATGGTCAGATGTCTCCCAGGTACATCAGCATGGAGAGACACTGACCGCATTGCTAAAATTGTTCACAAAGCAGGAGAAAACATTGATGTCCTAGTACACATAGGGACTAATGATCTTGCCAGCCGGTCAGTTGTGGAGACCAAGGAACACCTGACTAGGCTGGGTGACAAACTATCATCTATTTCGTCCGTCATCTCCTTCTCTGAGATCCTGCCAGTCTGGGAGAGGGGAGCAGATGGATGGAAGGTCAGAGAAGGGGAGATAGGGGAGCTAAACACGTGGCTCAAGGGCTGGTGCCAGGAAAAAGGACACAGATTTGTAGGAACTGGCAACAGTTCTGGGAGCGAGTTCTTTAAATTTGATGGACTGCATCTGACTGAAGAGGAGTCAGTGCATTGGGGCAGAAGTTTGACATCTTTGCAGAATATTTAAACTAGCAAATGGGAGGGGTGCAGCACCCATCGTCGAATGGAAGAACACCCTCCCCTCAGCTAGTGGTCAAACAGGAATTCAGCATGTTTGCCGTTCATTTGCATCACCAGGTAAGAAAAAGGTTTGTCTCCCCATACGATGCACAGGGTAAGGCCAAACTTCACCCAACAACTAACACACCAAAATCTGGCCAATGGAAAATCATGTACATAAATGCTCACAGCCTGGGAAATAAGATCCCAGACCTGCAGGCAAAATGTCAGAGGCTAAACTGGACATAGTAGCAATTAGTGAGACGTGGTTTACCAGTAACCACACTTGGGAGACTTCAGTACCTGGCTATGTATTGTTCAGAAGAGACCAAGGTGCAAAAAGGGGGGGAGGAGTGGCCCTGTATGTCAATGAAAATATCAAAGCTACAGAAATTCAGAATACACATAAGGAGCCAGAAGAACTGTGGGTCACCCTGGAAACAGGAAATGGGACAGCCATAAGATCTGGGGTTGTCTACAGGCCCCAGACCAGGGGGAGGACATAGACACATTACTGTTAGAAGATATACAAAACATGACAGCTAAAGGAGGTTCTGATAATGGGAGACTTCAACATGCCGGATACAGATTGGTCAATACCAGCAGGAACATCTGCCAGAACTAGACTCATAGTGGATTCCCTGCAGGGGGAGGGCCTCAAACAACTGGTACAGCAACCCACAAGAGACAGGGCTATCCTAGATCTAGTACTGACTAACAAAGAAGGGATCACAGATCTCCAGGTAGAAGGTCACCTGGGAGCCAGTGACCATCACATGGTATGGTTCAATTTGGCTACTACATCTAAATCATCCCATTCCAAGGCAAAAATATGGGACTTCAGAGGAGCTGACTTTGATAAGATGGCCAACAGAGTTAAGCTAGCCCTGGCAAAGAGAAACACAGGTGAAGGGGTACAGGCAAAGTGGGCAAGCATTAAGGATGCAATACTTAAGCAACATCCCATTGTGTTAGACAGAAAGGAAGTGCAAAGAAGAGGAAACCACTTTGGTTCTCAAATACAGTAGCAGAAAGGTCAGAGCCAAAAGGCTGGCCTTCAGGAAATATAAGGGAACACAGCGGGATGAAGATAGGGAGGCATACCAAACTGCCCTAAGGGAAGCAGGTAAGGCAGTAAGGCAGGCAAAGTCCCAAACTAAGGAAACACTAGCACGAACAGTAAAGGAAGGTGACAAGACTTTCTATAGATACATTAGTGAAAGGAGAAAGTCCAGAGGGGGTATTGCTAAGCTTAATGGAGAAAAGGGAGCATGTGAGGAGGAGGACCCTGTAAAGGCATCTATCCTAAATAGATACTTTGCTCAGTATTTACTGAAGAGAAGGTAGGGCAGGGCCCACAGCTCAGCATCATGGACACGGGGAGGGAGGTGAGCACTACTCCCTTCACAAAAGAAAGGGTCCTACAAGAGCTGCTAAGCTCAGGGTGGATAAGGCAATGGGACCTGATGGCATACATCCCAGGGTACTTAAGGAGCTAAAGGAGGAACTAGCAGAGCCATTAGCAGAATTGTTTAGTGAGTCTCTGAGCACAGGAGGTCCCAGAAAACTGGAGAAGGGCTCATGTGATCCCACTCCACAAGAGTGGTAGCAGGGAGGAGGCGGGAAACTACAGACCGGTCAGTCTTACCTCAGTAGTGGGCAAGATTATGGAGGCACTCCTTAAGGAAAGGATAGTGCAACACCTGGAATCCATAGGGCACAGGATCCAAGACAGCATGGGTTTACAAAGGAAGGTCCTGTCAAACTAATCTCATAGATTTCTTTGACTGGGTAACCAGAGTGGTGGACCAAGGGGAGCAGTTGATGTCACCTACCTTGACTTCAGCAAAGCTTTGACACTGTTCCACATAGAAGATTGATAAATAAGCTGGGTAGGCTCGGGTGGGTCAGAAGTTGGTCAACTGGGTGGCAAACTGGTTGACGGCAGAAAACAGAGAGTGGTGGTAAATGGTATACAGTGAGAAGAGATGCAAGTCACAAGTGGGTACCTCAGGGATCAGTCCTGGGGCCAGTCCTCTCAACATCTTCATTAGTGACCTTGCAGATGGACTAGAGGGTAAGGCTTGTCTGTTTGCAGATGACACCAAGATCTGCAACAGAGTAGATGATCCAGATGGGGTGGGCAGAATGAGAAGAGATCTGGATAAACTAGCAGAATGGTCAGAAGAGTGGCAACTGGGATTTAATGCAAAGAAGTGCAAAATCATGCACATAGGGAAGAGAAACCCTGAAGCCACCTATAGGCTGGGAGGGGAGTTGCTAGCAGTCACAAAGGAAGAAAGAGACTTGGACATCATCATCACTGATGACCTAAAATCATCCAAGCAGACCTCTAAAGCAGTAGGTAAGGCTAGGGGGTGTTAGGGTGTATTAGTAGGGGTATCACAAGTCGTAAGAGGGAGGTATTGATTCCTCTGTACAAGACACTGGTTAGGCCCCATCTGGAGTACTGCGTGCAGTATTGAGGCCACACCTTCACAAGGACATTAACCAAATTGAGGCAGTCCAGAGAGGGCAACAAAATGGTGCAGGGACTGCATCAGAAGACATATGAGGACAGATTAACGGAGCTCAATATGTATACCCTTGAGCAAAGGAGGGAGAGGGTGATATGATCGAGGCATTCAAACACCTTAAGGGCATAAACAAGGTGAAAGAGTCTAACATGTTTAAATATAAGAAAAATAGCAGGACAAGAGGACACAGCATGAGATTAGAGGAGGCTGATTAAGGGGAATGTGAGGAAATTCTTTTTCACAGAAAGGGTGGTGGATGCATGGAATGGCTTACCACAAGAAGTGGTGGCTATGAATACAGTGCAGGGCTTCAAACAGGCATGGGATAGGCATAAGGGAGCAATACAAATGACTATGAATAGATAGACCACTGACAGAGCAAAGGCCGATGGCACATTTATAAGGTAGAAAAAGAAATGGGCAGACTGGATGGGCCTTGCGGTCCTTATCTGCCATCAACTTCTATGTTTCTATGTATATATCGTTACACAAATACCCATTTTTTAATCATAAGAATACCCTCCTGGGTGGGTAGCATAGGCTTTACAGGACCTTCTGAGGACTATAATGCCCTCCACCTGTGGCATTGGGCCTCATTATGCACCTGGGGTGGTCTGGTATAGCGCAATACTGCCCACTCTGACAGCTATTATTGCTTACATAGATCCTAATGTGCTTAACAAGTAAAATACAACTACCCAATTCCCTCCAGACCTAGTTGACCATACCTTGTTTTTGAAGGGACTTAGAATTCTAGGCTTATCCAGTTCCTTTTGTAACTAGGTTCAGAGTATTTGAGGCTACAGGGTTCTGTCTCAAATGAAAGGATGCTTACTGATGGAGTACCTCAGGGGTCCATCCTTGGACCCTTGCTGTTCTCTACTTTTAATACTATCCCATCAATTTGACATCACTCATGTTCAAGTCTGTATGCAGATGATATTATTATCTATACAAGTTCTTCATCCTTTATGAGATATTGCAAGTGTATTTATTTATACTGCTGTATTTGCTATATAGTGTATGGTGGAATGCTGTTATGATGGAATTCCATACCTGGAATATATTTGTTCTGCTGCAGTACTGACATCATTATGTGTTCTGCTGCAGTAGTGATGTCACTACTACAGCAGAACAACTTGGAATGCTGCCACATAATTGCTTTCCTCTATCCAGTTAAGCTGGAAGTTTTGTTTTTTTTATAAACTTGAACTTGCAGAAACATTTGCAGCACACTGTGTCAGTTAAAAAAAAGAACATGTTTAAATGTCTGTTCTCCTTTATCTTCACTAGCTGGTTTTGTGTGATTTTCTATGTTGTGACTGCCCTACACTATTAAAGATTGTGTATGAGCAGTCATACACAAACAAGGATATTCTTGTATCTCGAGATTCCCTTGGTAAAAGAGCACATCTCAAGCTGCACACTCGAGGTCATCTGTCACCAAGGAAACCTCTCAATACAAGAATGTTCCTGTTCTGTATGTCTGCTCATACACAATCCTCTATATAGTATACAGTTAGTGCTTATTGTGTACAGATAATGAAGATTTTCCAAATCTTGTTGTAGGACAATTCAAAGATCAAAAAAGTTGTTGTACTATCATTCTGATGTCACATTGACAGTGCGACAACTTTTTCCCCTTGAGTTCCTACCTGATTGGATGGAACAGGTGGTGATTCAAAAAATACACTCTAAAATGGTGGATTCACTTAGCGAGTGGTCGGGCGAGCAGACAGTTTGGACACGGACTGCCATAATCAGTTCAGTGTGTCCAAACTATCAATTTGCAGGTTTTCTTTGTTTATTGTTTTTTTTTTCAAAATCTCTAGCAGTTACTGGGAAAAGCAAAGTAGAACCTCAGCAAGGAGTACAGTACATTCGAGACGTGACTTGAGCAGAGCATAACTACCATGAGGAGAACTGATATCTTCAAGGACAGGACTCGAGCAAGGACTTCTGCAGGAGTCTGAATGCAAGGTATGAACCTAGTGTCCATTTCAGGGAACCATATACTTTAACAGATAGTGGATGGGTGACCATCCACAAATAAGTCTGTGTTTTACGTCTCGGGAGTTGATGATGCCATAGAGACCTCTCAAGCTTCGCTCTTGAGGTCTCCATGACATCATCAACTCCCTCAATGGAAACACATACTTCTTGTTGATGGTCACCCATCTACTATTCTATATATCTTCAGTCAGGCCATGTCATATTCTGTTTATACAACATATGGTTTGGGCAGTGGCAGATCTAGGGGGAGTGAGAACAGGGATTACCTGCTTGCTCCTGTTGCATTTCACTTTGCTGGAAAAGTCTAATATAGTGATTATTTTGAAAATTGTCATTTAAAAAACTTATCTGGTTGATCCTGCCATAAATTTTAAATAGTTATTTTAAAAACTAATCTGGTTGATCCTGCCATTTTCTGATGGTCTTCCCATATAAGGACTTTCACTTTTGCTCTTCTAATGTAGCATGACCAAGTGGTGTCAATTGTGATAAATGACATGCTGGCAGAAACTTAAAATAAGGCACCTTCTGTTCAAAAAGTAACAAAAATGTGTTTTTTATCATAACTTCACTTAGCTTTGTTTAAAAGAATCTGCTTACTGTAGACAGAGGAGAGTGAGGGCAAAGTAAGCAAGTCATCAACTTTAGAAAAGTAGACTCAAGCATGAGCATGTGTTGCTATAGCAATGGTCGCTTGGGCTAGCGTCTACTTTTGTGAAGCCACCGAATCACTCACTCAGCCCTTGCTCTCTTCTGTCTACAGTACACAGCTTCTTTTAAATGAGGCTAGGTGGAATTAAGATAAAAAATACATTTTTGTCACTTTTTGAACAGAAGGTACCTTATTTTAAGTGCCAACATGTCATTTACCAAAACTGACACCGCTCAGTAATGCTGCCTTAGAGGAGCAAAAGTGGATGTCCTTATATGGAAGACATTCTTTTGAAATTAAATATACTTTATTCATTATTTATTATTTACAATCAACCTCAATGCAGCACATAATACAAGAGATAAAAAGGAAAATGTAAGTGCATTACATTGGATGCAAATTTCTGTATCAACCCCTTCCCTCTCCTCCAACCCACCCCCCTTTTGACAACCCCATATATGTGCAGTCCATAATACAAGAAATAACAGAAACACATGTAAGTACATTACTTCGGATACAAGTCTGTGTATCAGCCACTACCCCTTTCTCCACCCACCCACCTTTTAACCCCATGTATACCCCCTAAAGCCCCCTCCCATTGCCTACCCCCAGCCAGTACACACCTTGTGTTATTACCAATATTTCTCTATTTCTACTGGAATTAAGGTTAGAGTCAGTCAGCTAAGGGAAGCAAGAAAGCAGGACTGAAGCTACGTCCTTTAAGGGGCTAATAATCTACCACCACTATACCTTGGATCTATATCTTGGCCACTTACCATAGGTCGTAGAATTTCTCCCACCTAGCATTGTACTTAGGCATTGTGTTCCTAAGACTAGCTATAGTTTTTTTGATCCTTAAATTATATAATAACCCTGCCAACCATTCTTGGTAAGTAATAACCGTCTGGTCTTTCCAATCTTTTAATATCAGGGTTTTCACCGTAAGTGAGATTAAATTTATGTAGTATCTCCTTTCCTTCACATCGATTTTTGTGTAGTCTCCTAACAGACAAACCTCAGGGGTGAAAAGATCCTGTAACCCCAACAAGGGGTCTGCCTTAGCCTTAATTTCTGACCATAATGAAACCACTAAAGGACATTCCCAGAAAATGTGAATCAGGGAACCCTGAGCATGACCACATCTAAAACACTCATCTTTTGGTAATTTACCCATCTTATACAGCTTCACTGGGGTCAAATGCATAGTGTGTAATATATAGTATTGTGTCAATCTAAGCCTATCATTGGCACTATATATGTAGATTCCTTTCCAGATATGTACCCAGTTGGCACTGCTGTTTGGAAGGGTGACCATCCAGTATTGTGAGCGGTCCACTGTTTTAGAATACATCTTCTCATATAAGGTCATCACTAGCCCAGATACCGCATGTGGCAGATTTGCTTTGGTTTTAAATTCAGCCAACAATTCGCTATAATTAATGTTCCACTGTTCAGCGCCAAAAATAGTAATAAGCAGGTGTCTAACTTGATAGATATAAAAGGCATATTTAGAGGTTAAGTGACATTTCTCCATTATGTCTTGGACTGAAGGTATCCTCCCTAAGTTGATTATATCACTGACTCTCGTATTTGGTGGTATACCCAGCCTATGTGGTAAGAGAAAAGCATTCTCAGTTTTGAAGTTAGGGTTACCAAATAGCGGTTGGAAAACACCCCTAAATTTGACAATGCCTAAGGTTTTAAACACCTGGTTATGAACCCTAACCGAAGTGTATATAACCATAGATCTAAGTGACTTAGGCAAATCCTTAGGGAGTATATACCAAAGACTATCAGATATTATTTTGGACCCTGCTATAAGATTCCTCTCTATTTGCAGCCATAAGGGGCAATATTGAGAATGCCCATCCTTTAAAGGCACCTTCACCCACCGCATGTACTTGGCCATATGACTTGCCAAATAGTAGTGATAAAAATTTGGGAGCTTCAGTCCTCCTAGTTCTTTTGGAGCACTTAGGCATTTATAGGATTTCCATGGGGGTTTATTTTGCCACAAGAATTTAGTAATTATGTTCTGAAGTTTCCAGAACCATGATAAGGGTAGATAAATATTTAACATATTTAAAGGATAAAATATTCTAAGTAGTACGTTCATTTTGATTACATTAATTCTACCCTGTAGAGAAATATACAAGAGGGACCATCTAGTTAGATCTTGCTGAATAATTAGAAGAAGATTGTCTAGATTAAGGTTTTTCAGGAGAGAGATTGAGATTGACAAAATGATTCCCAAATATTTAAGTCTATTAGTCCAGGCCATCCTAAACTTATCCAAATGATCTTTACATGTATGAACGTTAAGTGGTATAACTTCTGTCTTATTAATATTCAACTTGTAGTTTGACAGTCTATCAAATTCCTCTACTATATCTAACACTTTAGGGATAACTTCTGTTGGGTACGAGAGATGGAGTAAAATGTCATCTGCATAGGCTGACAATTTCAGCTCTAATGGGCCCACTGAAATACCTGTTATGGATGGGGATAATTGGAAATTATGAATTAAGGGTTCCAAATACAAGTTAAACAGTAATGGTGATAATGGGCACCCTCGATGGGTTCCAGAATATAACTGAAAATTATTAGAAAGAATCCTGTTACAGTATATTTTAGCTGTAGGATTAGAATATAGATGTTTAATCAACCAAATAAATTCTTGAGGAAATACAAATTGAGACATAGTGTTAAATAGAAAAGGCCAGCTAACCCTGTCAAAAGCTTTCTCCACATCCAGAGAGACCAGGGCCATTGGTACCTTTGCCTTTCTGGATGTGGAAAAGATATGGGCAAGCTTACGGAAGTTATCCAAGGGGTTTTTAACACCAATAAACCCAATTTGTTTGGGGCTAATTAAGTTATCCCAAACTTTGGTAATCCTCGAGGCCAAAACCTTAGCTAATATTTTAATATCATAATTCATCAGGGAAATTGGCCTCTAATTTGCTACCTTATCTTTAGATTTCCCTGGTTTTGGCAGAACAATGATAGTGGCTTCTAACAAGGTAGACTCAACAATCCCATAAGTGCAAATATGGGAGTGTAATTCTTGGAGAATAGGAATGAGCTCTTTTTCAAAAGTTTGATAAAAGTTTGATGGAAACCCATCTGGTCCTGGAGCTTTGTTAAGTGCAAGAGATTGAATAGCAGTTGATATTTTCATCTCCAAGATAGGGGAGGTCAGGTGGGCTCTCTGAATTTGGCTGACCGCAGGAAGAGAAAGTCTAGAAAGGTACTGTTGGATCTTAATTTCCATGGGGCTATTAGGTGGGCGACTATAAAGATTCCTATAAAACCTTTCAAATTCACTCACTATAGCTTTAGGAGTTGTTAATATGTTGCCACCCTCCACCGTGGTTATGTTGGCTATTAACCTCGACTCTTCCTGCTTTCTTAACTTAAGAGCCAGGAGGTGTCCAGCCTTGTCTCCTTGGTCCAGATACCTAACATGGGTTTTAAACAGGGCATATTCAGCCCTTTCTCTTAGGACATTCGCATATTGATCTCTAAGGACCTCCAACCGAATTAAATCTGCAGTTGTAGGGCAGGCACCCATCTCACTCTCCATTCTCTGAATGGAATCTAACAGGGATTTCGCTACTGCTTCTCTCTTTTTTTTCCGGGTCGCAGCTAGCCTAATAAACTGTCCCCTTAAAAAACATTTCAGGGAACACCAAAGTTGGTCATATGCCTTAATAGACTCCTTGTTTTGTTCCATGTATTGGTTAATTAATTCCTGTATCTTATTCACAATGTCTTCTTGGGATAACATTTGAGTATTAAGCCTTCACTGGGTAACTTTGGGGATTTATCGAGGTATCCTACCCTCCAACCAAATCACAGAGTGGTCTGATAACACTCTGGGGAGAATCCCACAATCCAGTGAGCTCATCATCATAACCCTGTTTACTAAGAAAAAATCTATCCGTGAATAGGATTTATGGTAAGATGAATAGAAGGTAAACACCTTCTCTTTTGGGTGTAAGAAATGCCACTGGTCTACGAGGCCCAGCCCTTCCATCATTTCCTGCAGAGATTTTTGTGCAGGGGACAAAGTTGGTTTATTCTGTGTAGATCTACCCAGCTTATTCCCATATGTTATATTCCAGTCTCCTGCTAATATCATTGGCAGCTGCTTAAATGGAGCTAACCTGAGAGCTAATTTGGAGATAAATTCAGGGGAGGAGTGATTGGGCCCATATATAGTACCTATAACAGCTTCTTTATGATCAATCAACACCCTCACAAACAAAAATCTCCCTTGTGGGTCTCAGATCTCTTGAAACAATTGAAATTGCAACCCTTTAGCTATTAAGATAGCAACCCCTCTCTGTGAAGTGGAGTTACCAGCAATGTAGACCAGATCAATATAATCTCTTTCAAATAAATTGCCTTCATCCCCCTTCAAGTGTGTCTCCTGCAAGAATGTGATATCCAAACGCACAAGTGCTAAGTGCTTAAGAATTTGGTGGCGTTTCACTCAGCTCTTGCCCCTTTAATATTCCACGAGGTAATTCTCATTCCTTTTTGTCAGTTTGGTATGTCTTCCCCTATATGAGCTTTTAGTTTTTAACCTTACATAGATTACTTTTGTCTTAAAGTATCTCCTCCATTACTGGCTTTCTCCTCCCCCCATCCCCCTCCACTAAATTAGATAGTATACTGGCTATAAAATTGCAGCCCCTATCCCCAGCTAAACCCTCCCCAGGCATAAGTTTGTAGTTGTAGGTTATGCCTCTAAAAAATAATATGACGTAAACTACCCACAGTTCCTGAGACTGAACTCCTAACTGTTCACTCGGTGTGATGTCTATCTTGCTGCCTCCGATTACCCCTCCACTCCCCCCACCCTTCTATCCTTTTTATCTCATGCCGTATTAAGTCTGACTATGCTCTCTATAATGCTATTAAACTTTAACACTAACTGCATCCTATCCTACTTTATGAATATAAGTCTATAAAATCTTAACCTACAACTCTCATGGTAGAACTGTAAATCTGCAATTCTTACCCCAAACCTTTTACTTCAGTCCTGTATACCAATTAACTCGCCCCTGTAGGGTATATGTAATAGTCCATATATATGTCCAGAGATTCTTTACATCGTAAAATTCCCCAGATATCCTATTGGAATTGAAAAACTTAAAGGCATTACCAGAGAGAGGCAGCTGTATCACATTTTAAATAAAAGCCAAATGTAAAATAAAAGGGTCAACATTTTTGGTTTTCATAGCCTTTCCATGACTCTCTAATTACTCTACTATGCTATCTTAATATCCACAGAACTGAAAGAAAAGAAAAATTAAAAACAAAAGGGATGTCTTTGTTACTGTATCAGTAGCCCCTCAGCATTCTTATTTAGAGAAATTTTACCACTAAAATAACAAATTCTGATAATCAAAATGACTGGGTAAAGCTCCATATACATTACTGTACAAGACTTTATTCTACTAAATGTCCACTAGATGGCAGCATTCACCACAATGTGTCTGCATCCTGAGCTCATTTTATTAAGTCTGGATACCACTTTTTACAACTTTCTGTGGCCAAGTCCAGGGTATCAAACAAGTGCCAGTGACCATCCTTATTAATTTGCAGAGTGGCAGGGTAACGCACTCTAAAGCGGATCCCAGCAGATATTAATTTAGATACCAGTGGGTGCAGAGTTGATCTCTTCTGGCGAACTGGGTAAGGTAAATCTTGAACCACACGCACTTTCTTCCCTCCCCACTGCACTTCTGCTACCTCCTTGAGCTTCTGCAAAACATGCTGCTTGTCTAAAAAATTCAGCATTCTAAAGATGAATGGGCGAGGGGGCGATCCTACTGAAGGCATAGGGCGCAGCAATCTATGAGCTCTTTCTATAGTATAGGAAGGCCCAGCTAACTTCTCACATAATTTTTGTGCAAATATGATTGCTTACCACCCCTCCTCACCCTCTAGCAAGCCAAGGACTACGAGGTTGTTCCGTCTTGAGTGACCTTCAAGATCCGCTAGTCGGTCTTCCACCTTTTTGATTTTCTGTCTCACACTCACAACTACTGGGTCTAGCTTCACTCTCCAATCCTCCAGCGAGGCTATCTGAGCTTCATTATTGCTCGTGCAAGTATTTAGCTGTTCCATGGTGGGTTTTAGCCCTTTAAAATTGGTGGCTAGGGCTAAGAGAGCTTCTTTTAGTGATGCCAGCTCTTCCAAAAGCGCTCTTCCGAAAGAGCAACTTGCTGCTTTATCGAGGCAGGACCTTCTGCACCACCCACTTTAGGCCTTTTGGGGTTTATCTCCTTCCCTGGCATTGGCAGTGGAGTGTGCTGGAGAGCCGGCGCTTTCATTTCTGTTTCCATCACCAAAGCTCTGGCGCTAATTAGATGATTGAGTTCATCTGGTGTTCTTCTCGGTTTCAGGTGAGCTTATTTCCACTTTTGGGGCACTTAGATTAGAAACAGAGCAAGTATACTGGGGAAGGCAGGGGAGCTACCAGTAAAAGCTTCTCACCAGGCAGCCATCACACTGGAAGTCCCCGTATGGAAGACATTCTGAAAATTGTAGGATCAACCAGATGAGTTTTTAAAATAACTATTTATTTAAAAATTGTGGCAGAATCAACCAGTTGTCAGAGCTGTGGGGCTACAGGTCATACAGTGAGAGCCACGCAGCAGCTTGCCCTTTTCAGAGCCACATGACTCAGACTGAAATACTTTCACTTGTTCCAGTATGATGTATAGGAATGAAGAGGTATCAGTATGACTTATAGGAGCATGGAAATATCAGTGATATATCCACTGTCTGCCTCAGATAGTACTTTGTATCTATAATGATATCCCAAAAGATATGTTTTATAAATAAAAATATATTGCAAAGCTTGCTGAACCCCAATTGAAAACATCCAGGTCTTTAAATAAGGAGGCCAGTGGCTTAACCCACAGTGTAAGTACAGAAGCTCCAACCAAAAGCTGAGGCTCTTTTATTGCAGCAGAACCTGTCTCAGTCTTAAAATTAGGCACTTACCTTTCATGCACACTACCTTTCCAGTCCTTGAATAAGCAAGCAAGGTTTACAGAACACCCAGCCAAACTGCCCTACCAAACAATCTCCATGGTTTTCAACAACTGAGGAAGAGTTTTGTAACATTGTGACAAGCTAACCCCCACTATGCAATGTAATGTATTTGCATCTTCTCCCTTCAGACAAGCATAGAAAACACAAATTATGCAGTCGTATAGAAGTATGTTTCTGACCATACTGTCATTACCTTTGTAATTTCTTTTCGAGGGTACTGTTCATCTACAAACTCCTTAGCCAAGTCAAGGACCTGTTTCTAGTTCCATGTGTCCAAAAAGTGGTTTGTGAAAAGGCCTTCTCAGTAGCTATCTTTTTAACTGGATCTGATCCAAATTACATAAAGGAGGCAATTGATCTCAAGTCAATACAAAAAGGCCATGTTGGTCACCTTTCTTCCCTTGATCATTCTTCTATCCAAATAAAGAGCCTCACATATAAGAATTATTATTAGCGCTAGTCTACTGCTTGCTGGTGCCGCTGTCCTTTCTGGGCTAAGTACAGTTAGCCCTAGGAGAACAGCGGGACAGACAAATATCTGATTGGAGCTTATAAAAGCTCTAACATGCACTACAGGCTATTGAATATCCCACTGATGCAGCACTATTCTAATGTCAGCTGCAGGGATTCTGGAATTTGTAGCTACAGAAAATGTGGGCTTGCAAATTTGCAGAATTAATCTGATGTAATCTACTATACTGCAGTAAACAGTAAGTAAAAAACATGTACAGGGGTTACTGCTGCCTCAGCCTAGCCCTATTCACAGTCAGATAGTGCTGTGCACTGTCTGACTGTGAACAGCAATTTTGGACACCTGGGCAAACGCAAAACACAATGCAAACTTTTGTGCAGTGCTTTGTGACTTTTTATGAATATAGCCCCAGGTGAGGCTTCATCAATGAATGATTCAGTTGCAAGACCACTTCCCTCTTCCTGCTGCAGATACTGCACGCCTCCCATGCAACCCATCATCCAACTACCACTAGCACTTTCTATTGCTTTGTCACCTTGACATCATCAGTTATGATAACTCCAAGATCTCTTTCCTGTTTAGTGACTGTCAGTACCACCCCCAATCCTATACTCAGCTCTTAGGTTCCTATGCTCTAAGTGCATGATTTTGCACTTCTTAACATTGAACCCCAACTACTATGCTCTTGACCACTCATTATGTTTCACAATATCCCTACACACACACTGCAGCCCTCCAGACTGTCCACCCTATTGCAGATTTTGGTAGCATCTGCCAAAAGGCATACCTTCCCTTACAATTCTGCAGTTTCACTTATGAAGACACTAAAGAGAATCACTCTCAGTACTGAACCCTATGACACCCTGCTGGTCACTCTCCTATCATTAGAGTGGGTGTCATTGACCACTGCCCTCAGTCTCCTATCTGTTAACTAGTTTCTGACCCAGTTCTCTACTTTGGATCCCACCCCTAGGCAGCTTAATTTCTTAATCAATCTTCTGAGCAGCACAGTGCTGAAGACCTTGCCAAAGCCCATACAGATCACATTCACTGCCCTCTCCTGATATACCTCACAGTCACCCAGTTAAAGAAATCAATCACATGCACCTGGCCTGAACCCCCCCCCCCCGTGAAGCATGGTGCCTGTGGTCATACAACCGACTCAAGATACTCTACCTTTATTTCCTTTATCAGGGTTTCTATTAATTTACCCACCACTGAAGTGAAACTGACTGGTCTATAGTTGCTAGCCTCCTCCTTGTTGCCACTCTTATATAGAGAGAGCAAGTCAGCTGTTCTCCACTCCTCTGGACCGTTACCTGTTTCCAGTGAACTGTTGAATAAGGCTGTCAGTGGGGCAGCTAGCACATCTCTGAGTTTCTTTTGTCCCCTTAGGTATATCCCATCAGGACCCAGAGCGTTCACCACCTTCAGAGCTGCAAGTCCTTCAGGACTCCTTCCTCTCAAAATGGCCCCATTCCTGATCGTCCATTACCCCTGCCCTCCAATGTAAAGACTGAGCAAAAGTACCTGTTCAAAATAGTAGCTTTTTCTTGATCCTCTTCTGTGCAGTCATTCCCTTCCACTCTTCTAATCCTCACTATCTATCCCTTGCTCTCCTCTTCTCACTTATGTATCTGAATGGCAATTAGTTGTTTTTGGTGCAGTATTAGCCACAGCTAAGCAACTGAGAAAGAAATATTGTGACTACTGGAAATTGGACCCAGGCCCCCAGAATACCATCCCAGTGCTCTAACCACTGACCTACAGGCCCACATGGTTTAACCTGACTCTTCCCGGACACACTTCCTTTCTCTGGTACTGCAAATTCTGCAGCTAGGAATAACCAAGATGACAGATGATTTTGGTGCATTATTAGCCACTGCTAAGCAAAATAGATCACAAATTGTAGTGAGAAATAAATAGTGTGACCTAGTGGGAATTAAACCTAGGCACCCAGAATACTGTCCCTGTGCTCCAACATTTGAGCTATGGATATAGCCAAGGCTCAAAGGTATTTGTAATCATAGACTTGATAAATAAATAAAAAATATTGTCATCTTGAGTGTTCCCAGTAGCAGGATTTGCAACACCAGAGAAAGGAAGTGCATCTGGGAAGAGTAGGGTTGTACCATGTAATCTGATCATTGGTTAGAGAACTGGGGTGGTATTCCACGAGTCTGGGCTCAGTTACCAGTAGGTCACATTATTTTTTCTCATTACAGTTTGTTATGTATCTGAAGAAAATCTTATCCCCTTTAGCTACCCATTTGGCTGTCTTTTCCTCTATCTGTGCCTTAGTTCCCTTTACCACCTTTCTCATTTCCCTCTGTTTTACTTGGTACACCACCTCCTCCCTCTGTGTTTCTTTATATCCCTGAATGCCACTCTTTTTTCCTTCATCACCTTTGCCACTTCTGTAGAGAACATTAATAGTCTCTTTTTCCTTATGTTTTACTCACTTCCTTCATGCAGATGCTAGTTAACTTGGTCATGCTTTCCCTTATTTTTACCCACTGTGCCTCTATCCCTCCCTGTCAATCCTCCCTTTCTGAGGCATTCACCTCATTTTTAAATCTGCCCATCTAATGTCCAGGACCCTCATCTTTGTGTGGTTAGCCTCTGTTCCCATCTTAATGTTAAACCAGGCTGCACTGTGATCACTGGTATTTAGGGGACAGCTCACTATGAAGTTTGCAATACTGTCCCTATTCGTAAACACAGATCTAGCACTACCCCACACCTAGTGGTTTCTTTGACTAGCTGCCTGAGAACAAACCCTTATAGGGAGTCAAGGATGGCCAAACACCTTGCTTTAGCTGTAGTTGTAAGTCTCTACTCCATGACTGGTAGATTGAAGTCACCAAATGGCAGAACCTCCCTTTTACTTGTGATCCTAATGATGGCTTCTCTTTTTGCCTTACCCAATTACTATCCTTGTACTGGATATCTGTAGACCACTCCTGTATGGACAGCAGCTCTAGAGCTTGTCACCAGATGATGCACAGTACCTCTAGCCTTTCCTTATCCTCTGGGTTCTCCTCTACTCATGCAGCCTTGATTTCGTCCCTCACATGTTGTATAGCCCCTTCTTCAACACAAACAATGATTTACTGGTGCAAGTTAGACATGTAGGAATAGAAGCAATTGACCAAGAGGTTAAAAAGGTCAGCCACTATGCAGTTACTGAAGACAGAGTGGACAGTAGGTTACTTGGCTCTAAAGGGCAAAAGAAGGCAGAAAGGGGCCCATGGAGACTGATCCCCCTTTCACTTCCCAGTGGTAGTACTTAGGAAGTGCCATCTTTGATGAATGTGTCTATTTTATTTTTGAGAATGTGTTCATTTGGACAATCAATTATAGATTGTGGTAAGCTTTTCCAGAAACATGCCACTCACTGAGAAAATACATATTTCTGACCATTCCCCAGTTTCTTTGCTTGGAGTGACTTCTTGTGCTAAGTATGTTTACCTTTAGCATTCTATCCATCTGAATCCAAAGAACTTTGTCATGCATGATATCAAACAAAAGAAGAATATCCATCTTTCAATAAGATTTAAAATATCCAAACTATTATCAGATGGCCTACTGTAATGGATATAATGTAAAACTCAAAAGCTTCCCTGCCAAATAAGTTTAGCTATTCTCACTGAAGCACAAATTAGTGCAAAAATAAATAAGTGCTAGTAAGTGCTAATAGCACTTTTCCATTACAGTGAAAGTGATGTTACTGACTTAGTGCTAAGTTAAATGTGTGCAATTATGGTTCACTTGTGTTTGCACTAAATTACTCTGCATGAAAATAACTAGTTTAACAGTATATTTCCTCACAGATATTTCCTCACTTATAAGTTTTATGAGCCTGTTAAAAAAATATTTCTATGGAAAAGCTGAACACTCTTCTTATTTTTGGAAAAAGAAAGCATGTTTTATATATATTACAGACAGTGTTTTCATTGCTATGTTATTTTACTGATTCATTTGTTGCATTTTCAGCTTTTTTAGTGGAGTGTTTTTGCTGAGTTATAAAATAATAGTTAATTGATTCCTTTTCTTTTCATAACAAAGTTTAAAATGCACTTTGCACAGATATCTGAGCAGCAAACTGCTCATAAATCAATCAGAATGTAAATGCAGGCATTTAACTTGCATTAGATCAAAGGCATATCCTGGTTAACTGGGATTTCTGCACTACTGCTCAGGTGATTGTGTTCCAAGCAGCAATATTTTAGCCCAGTAGACTGTGTGACAGTCTTACGGCTTACAAGACAAGTAATGGCTTGCACTCCACTAACAGATTTTAGTATTCTGAGAGTGGGCTATACCTGTGAATCCAGGGGGACAGAAACACTGGCAGCCTCCAGGCATGTTGATGCAGCTGCCTCCGTGTAGGCATGGCAGAGTGTCACACTCATTCACATCTAACTCACAGAGAGATCCAAAGTACCCAGGTGAGCAATTACAGTAGAATCTTTGGAACAGAAACACATAAAAAATAAAATCAATAAAAACAAACAATATGATCTGATGAAGCATTTCACAATTGTCCATATGTGTAAGTATAGGTTTATGGTTCCCAACACACTCAACTTTAACACAAATAACATACAGTATATTGCTAGTTTAGTTAATTTGGGGAGCAGACATCATTATAATTTGTTGTTCTAAAAACATAGGAAGTTCATGACAGAAAAACTGGAGCTTAAATAGAAACTGTTAACAAAAGTATAGGTTTTCTGTCATTTTCAGAGCCGTTGAGTACTTGAAGAAAGATGTGCCTTTGCAGTCCCTTTTATTCTCACGCTGTGTTATGCTTGCAATACTAAGTATTTGTATATGTTCTTAGAAAACACCCTTTTCTTGGGTGCCCTAAAATTTTCAACTGCACTTGCATCTGTGTGAGTTGCAATACAAAACACTGCATTATAAAGTGTTTTGAAATATTTGTAAATTGGTTTGCATCAGCCAGGAGGTATTGGAGCATATCTGCTGCCAAGCAAATATTCGATTGAAGTGACATGACCCCTTACCTAACTCTGCAAGTGCAAATCACTTCTGACCATGTGCTCAGGCTCAGAGTTTTGACATAGCCCCCTTTTTTCTTTGCTTTCATGTTTTTCAAATACCATGCTACATTAAACATTTATTAGAACCCCTGCCTATTCAGGAAAACAGTAGGCCTTTTGAGAAGTGTCTTCTGCTAATACATGGTGGTTGTAAAACATACTTTAAATGTTGTGCCTATCAATGATGGAACAGTACAGGAACATCCAGAAATTCAGACTGACCTGTTCTGAAAAATTTGTATAAGAATCCTAGCCCCTCAACCGACTTCTGTATTAAACTCCACTAGAAAGTTTTTGTTCCCCACAGTTAATGGTTATTTCCTTTGAGTCACAGGCCACCTCAATGGACTAATAAAATGGCAAGACCAAAATTACACTTGGTTAAAACTGTAATACACTCCAGATCCAGAATGGTACCTCAGATCTTAATGTCCCATTTAATGTCTCTTTTGGAATGCCCTCCATAGTTACTGCCCCTGAAATGCTCCCTTTCATACCTCTAAACTGTCTCTGATTGCAATGGATATCCTTCATGTTACCCCTCAAAACTGCTATGTCCCTCACCTGTCCCTTTTGAAAAAGAGCTGCCAACACAATTCAGATTTTAAAGCTGAAATTCATAATATTCTAAGATGTTAAATTAAATAGATCCTTTGTACAAGTCAATACAATGGTTTCCAGTGTTCAAAGTTTGTATCTCCTTGTTTGAGGATGTGTCCCTTATTATGTGGGTCAGCGTCCCTTGTTGTCCCTCATTTTAAGTGACCATATCCATGATTTCAGTGACAAATGGTTGAGAGGTATGCTCCCATTGTAATTGCCATGGGGCATTCCTTGGAGAAATTGGGGGGGGGGATTCTTGTTCTGTGTATATTAAGATTTTCAACCAGACCAGGCAAACTGTTTTGCTGCATGTCCTAATCGCTTTAAGGTTTCTTCCCTAGCAACAACATTTATACCAATTTTGATACTACTTTAACCAGGTTATTCACTTGTTCTGTGAGCCAGCAGACATCTGTTTTAGGTCACAAGCAACTGTGATTCATTTATCCCTCAGTTAGTCCTCAAAATCATTAAAATCTACTATACTTATACAATATAGGCACATCAGGTATCGACTACATTCCCAGACATTTATGCTCATGTAAACACTATTGTATGTTCACTGTGGCCCTGTGACTGTGGAAAATGCATGTGGACCCTAAAAGTTTTGACCAAAAGGCCCCTCGAAGTTAGCTATCTTTGTGTAGAAATGGCCCAGATTTATTTTGCATATTAGGTCAACAGTGCACACACACACATACTCACACACACACACACACACACCTTTCAGGAACATAATCAATAGATGTATTCTTATCCATAGACAAATATAGCAACAGTATTTTAGATTAAAAGAACTACAGCGCTGTTTTATTAAAACATATATTTCTAATATGTTTCAAACATTTTACTTTAGTATATCCCATTTTTAGAATTTTTTTCTAAACACTATTATTTCCTTAGAATTTATTTCTAAATATTTGAAATTGGCCTGTACAGATTATATGAGATTGACATTAATTTAAAAATGAGATTCCAACTTCTATTTTAGCAGCCAATGCATTCACCAGTCAGTACATTTTTAAGACAACAGTTTGTCAGTCACCATGTAGTTTTTTCCAACTATAATTTTTTTCTGAAAACAAATAAATAAAAAAAACCTCAATATACAGTGCCTGTTTGTCTTTTTGTTTTCTTACATTCCTAAACTAAGAGGTGGCATTTGAGGGCCTTTTAAAGGTTTCCACTTTGTGCTATGCTCACCATGACAAAGTTAAATATTTCAGTAGAGTGCTGTGCTGTTTTCTATCAGAAACATGTGGTGGCATCATCTTAACACTTCCATAGTATGAATCTAGTATGTACTGTAAAGTCAACAGGAAACCACACTGGATAAGATTTTGAAATATTGCTAGAGGTGGACATCTGTGATGACCTGAATCATTAATCATAAAATTAGCTGTAAAAGCAGTTTTAAAAATATCTGAGGAAACTGAAGATATCATGAGGATGAATCCAAGGATATCTGAAATTCATGTCTGCTAAAAAAAATAGTTGATGGCATTTTTTGCTGACTAACAAATATTGCTGCTTAAAATGTAACTTTTTGGATTTTTTCTTCCTTCTAGACAATTTTTGTGTACAGTTTACAGTCTAGTTTTACTACTGTAAATACATCAGCATCAGTCTGATAGACAATAATCTGAAACTGAACCAAACATTCATGACATGCCATTCTGCAGTATGAAAGGGAAGACATGGGACCTGCTCGTATGTTCAAGTATTTATAGAGTTTCTAAAAGTTCAATAGAATATACTGGAATTCAGAATTTTTTCTACAAAGCAGGCACCCTTTGTTTATGTTTCTGTTTTCTGAGTAAAATTAGTTGGAGTCTTTTAATTGGCTGCCTTTTTGGTCTTATAAACAGAAGCAATTATGTTTCCTCAGAAGCTACAGTATGAATTAGTTTGGTACTACACTCTAAACAGTGATCTTATCAATGTGCATTAAACAAACCTGTTCTCAAGATCCAAGCAAGTTCCATTGTTTTGGCAGGGTTCAGAAAAGCACTCATTGATATCCACTTCACAGAGTACCCCAAAGAATCCTGGCCTGCATTCACATCTGAAAGAATAAACTCATTAGTACATTTGCAATTTATAGTAAAAGGTAAGTAGTTCCCTCCCCTTTAAGGGGCTACTGGTACAGTCCTGTACTTCCCTCCGAACACTGCTCAGCAGGTGGTATAGCCCAGCAGAGAGAAGAGGGCAAAGGAGACAAAAAGTCTTGGTCAATGCAATTGAAGGAGCTGAGCAGAGTGGGGCTTTTCTTCTTTTGAGGGCATCACAGTTAGCTTTCTAGGGGAAAGGTACCCAAAGCAGCAATCTAGAGAAGTGGGAGAGGCTACTCATGGAAAGGAAGTTCCAAGTGAAACTTGAGTCAAGAGTCCAGCAAGGAAGACAGGTGAGTTAGGGATGGTGATAGCATAAGTTGACAGCACAGGAGCTCCTGCTCCAAGATAGGCCAAATGGTGAGGCCGGCCCATTATTGTATTGTTTTGTTCCAGCAAGAGGGGCACTATTATTCTATACAATTTTATGTAGCCAATAACCTGACAGATCTTGTGTTAGAAGTTCTCTGCAAGAAACCCTGCAGTTTTCTGTCATGGCACATCCAAAGTTACTGTACCTGGCCGTCAACCAATTTTGACACCATACCAATTAAAGAATTTTGGAAATAATTTCAACTATATTTGCCTAGTCTCAGCCCAATATGGCTCAAAATGACCTAAATATATCCAAAAATGTATTGAAATGATTAGTGAAAGCATCATGCAGCTTATACATGGTACATGATGGAAAATGTGTTTAAATTGCACAAAAGATCCTTGCATTTTATCTTTGAATTATACATTAAATTGTTTATAGAGCACAGAAGTCTTGCCTGTCTAGTGTGTATTATACACCAACATTTTCCTCACTGTTCATGTGAACAGATACGGTGCAATAAACAGCCATTTCTCTATTTTGGTATAATTGGTGAGGCAAAACATTACCCCACCCCCCAATTTATTTATCATCAGCAATACTCACAGTTCATAACAGCTATAAATATGTTCCATTTGAACTCCATGCAAAGTAGTTGGATGATAACTGCATGATATTTTCAATTATTTTATTCCTAATGTCTTCCTAAATATTCATAATAGCATGTGTTTTCATGGCAAACAGCATTTTTTCCTTAGCAGCAGCACTGTAAAAAAAATAGCACATAAAGTCTTTACACAACGATCTTACAGGAAGGTTGTGATGTGTCAAATGATGATAAATTTAATTTCAAACAAAAAGAAAACAGGGTAGAAACACAATAGAAGGTGCTTGTCCCTAGCAACCTCCACATTTTCCTAGCAACAACACTTAATATGTATGGGATATTGCAAGCACAGCAATGGCATTGACAACCATGTAGATTTTCAGGAAGTGACATTAATTCATGCTCTGTAAGATGAGCCTTTTTCATGATGTCAGTGTTGTCTCCTAAACCTTGTTCTTTTTTTTGACTTTTCAGCATCCAGTGTGCAAGTAATGGAAATTCCATGCAGTATTCAGCCAGCCACTTGCAGCACATAAAAAGGGACAGTAGTAAAGCTTGGAGGCTTTAGATTTGACCAGTCAACACATGAAGTCATGCAGAACCAATATTGCAACACTCAAGAATGGTGATGAAGACCAGAAAAACCCTTGTCAATCATCTAAGATTCACAAGAAATCCAGTTTTAGAACTGGTTTACATTTTTATATGCATCCAGACTCAATCAAAAAGGAGACAACTCAACCATTTACATGTGTCAAGTGAATGTGCTCAAGCCTGGTTGGACTTGCACGGTGATGATCGATACATTGCTGAATCATTTCAACAGCACCTGTCAAAAGAATTTGATGACATCCCCAGTGATGCAGAGTTTCGCTGCATCTGATATAGAAGTTTCATAAACAAAAATTGCATAGACAGTGCAAGAAAATGCAGTGCTCAGCAGTCAATATTACAGGGGAAATAGAATGATGGACAATCTACCACTTCTTTCACCAGTTCCACACCTTTGCCCAGACCCAGGAAGAAACTTCAGTCAAGATCTAGCCTCCCTGTCCATGCATCTGGACCTGTCCTCCCTGTCATTTGCATCAAATGCAAGAAAAGGGACTGATACATAACTGTGGCCCATAAACACCAGAAGGATCAACTAGTCCAGGCAGAAACCATAGATGCAGGAAAGTTAAAAAGAGCTGCAGAGTTGAAAGAGGATCAGAGCATTGCCATTCACATACAAGGACAAGACTGTGTGTCAGTGGAAGTCCGGTACCATAAAACATGCTACAGAGACTACACAAGATTTTTGGCAGCATCATCAGATAAGGATAAGCCTACTTGTGCTGAGCAGATGTACGGCAAAGCCTACATGATTTTCTGTGCCACTGTACTCCACCAGAGGCTCATTGTGGACTAGGAGGTGTTGTGGATGACAAGACTTACCCAGATTTTCATCGAGCTTGTAAAAAAGCATGAAGGTCTTGATGCTTCAAATTACAGGTAAGTGATACATTGTATAAGCAGACACTTTCATAATCATTTAACCACAATCTTGGTAGACACAATTGAAAATTTAAACATAATGGAATTTTTCTAAACTTTAAGTTTGTAATAAATCTTGAATACAATAGTAAAATCTAAACTTAAAACATAGTAGCAAGACTTATGCCTTAAAACTACAATTAATGCCCCTTTGGAGAACCCTGTTTTTAGACATCATGCATGTTTTTCTATTACAGAGTTGACAGACTGAAATATCTCCTGAAAGGTGACTTCCATCAGCTTACCTTTCATACACCACTCCACAGGAATATTAGTGAGATGGTGTTTGTTTACACACTTTCAACAAGTGCACTTATTGACAGACTTATCAATCAGAGGCAGGAACAGAAACAGATATTACAGAGACAACTTAAAGTGAAGAGAAGTGAATTCCTGAACCACAAGCTGATCTGCCATCTCATAGATCATCAACAGCAAGTACAACAGCTCCTGATGTGCATTTAACTAGGACTCTGTACAATGCCACATTGATCATCAGGAGCATATTGAATGACAGTCCAGGAATAAGTTGTCCCTGGCCACCAACATCAATTGATTTGATTGTTGATGTTACAAAATCTGTCATGCCAGTTGAACTTTATAATTTGATGGCCTGGATTTTTGGAGCATCAGAGGCATCACACTGGCTGGCTATGTTCATCTTCCAGATAATGTGGACTTTAAACTGAAATCACTTTGCCAAGACATTGTTTACCTTGCATCCAAGGGTCAAAAACAGACACCTAAATTCCTTTTCCTTGGACTGACAATTCAACACGTGACAGGATCATCTCATGTGGTCTCCGTACTAAACAAACTGGGATATTGTGCATCTTGGAATACAGTAATTAGCCATGACACAAGCCTTGCTCAGCTACAGCTTGTTAAAGATTCTGATAAGGTCCCACCAGGCTTTGTAAAGAAGATTCCAGCTATTCTAGTCTGGGACAATATTGATTTCAGAGAAGAAATCCTATCTGGGCATGGCACCACTCACCATACAAATAGAATAACGCTGCAGAGCCACATCACTGAATCTACTCCAACACCAGGCAGACCACAATTGCCAAAAGGAGTCTGTTCTGTTACAGCACCCACTAGTTTTGTGATAAAGCAGTATCATTGCACAAGAGGCAAGATCCACAAAATCTGAGTCATGTTGCATTTGCTCCATTAGAGGCTGACAAGTACACATCAAACCTGACACCAGTGCTTAGAACCGAACTGGCATTTTTATGAAGGCTCTCAGTGGTGACTTATGTACACTTCCTGGCTGGACAGATTTTCATACTGCTCTTCAAAGTGATTGTACTCTTGAGAAGTCAGCTATCCATTATCCTCCAGTCATTGAGGCATCACCAACAGAGATGTCTACTGTCAACACTATTCAGAAATGAAGTACAGTACTGATATAGCTGATCAGCTTGAACTTGAGCATGTAGTCTTTGTCTTTCACCAAGCAATATATGCTAAAGCACAACAAATCCACTGGCAAGGCTATGAGTATACAAAATGTTTGATAGTGTGGCTCGGTGAATTCCATATCTGCATGTAATTTCTAGGTGTCCTTGACAAAATATTTGGGGATGCAGGACTTAGTGATAGCTTGATAGAGTCAGACATTGTTGCCCAAGGATCAATCAATGGTGTTCTGAATGTTCACCATTATAACCAGAGTATGAGAGCACAAAAATGTCTGTATGAAAGTATGCAATGTCTGAGATTCCAGATTTTCCCTAAATCATTACCACTGGACAAAGCAGACAAGTGCCTACAGATCATCAAACAAATCAAGCTAGCCTTCCCCATTGGCTCATTTGATGTTCCGTGTACAGCTGATGAATTCACCAATGTGGTTATGAAATATGAAGACTTTGTCAGGAGAAAGAGGCAAGAGAACCCAACATTTGTCTTCTGGAGCTCTTACATTGACATGGTGCAAATGTTACTCCTTTTTGTGAGAGTAACCCATGAGTCTGACTGAGAATTGCACCTTTCAGCTATCCACTTCATGATGTCCTGATTCTTCTCTATGATTGGGTGAACTATGCCAGGTATCTTCCATCATATTTAAATGTATCCAATGAAAGGCAGACCTCAGGAAGAAAGTGGGTGCTGAAAAAATAGCAGATAAGGCAACAATAAGGAACTGCACTCCAGAAATCATAGATTCAAGAAAAAATATTTTACTGAGACAGAAAAATTAAAAACAAATACTTACAAAATTGTAAGAAATCAATAACACACAATAGTGTTTTTAAGGTGCAAAGTACATGACCTCACACTCAGACCTGCCTCGGTGCTTCGGGGTATGCTATCCCTTCATCAAGCAGCATGGCTTGTAAACCCTTTCAGTGCTTAATATACCTTATAACACAGCTGTACAAATGAAATTAATCATGTGAATGATACACAGTTTAAAGTGACCGGCAAAAATATCAAGGATATGAGAGAAATGGATCATTCATGCCAGCTCTATTTTGTGTTGCTGCAAATGTATTTGAATGAGAATTTCCCAAATAGTTGCACATGACACTGCTGGCATGGGTGAAACATGAAAAACTCCTCTCTAGACATTCAACTTATATTAAAAATGAACAGAAAAGCTTGATAGGATACTATGGTGCCATAGTGAAGGACAAAATGAATATTACAGATCACTTAATAAGGTAAAAAAAATCCAAACATTTACAACATGGAATTTGCAGTGACAGTTGAGAGAAATATGGCACGCTAACATTTTTCATCATATTGGCTGGAAATGGTGAACCTACCCATTACACACCCAGAATGTTATGCAGAACTCAGTGCTTGAGGACAGTGAACAGTCCAGTGTCAAAGTGGACATGGATTCTCTTCAATTGCATGTGACCAGGCAATTGAACAAACCTGCAATAACGATTCAAAAACAAAAGGTGGCATGATTGGATTGACATAAAATAGTGTAGCGGTTTATCACTGGATCTTGTCACAACATGAGAGAGTTGCTATAATGAGACAGTGTGAAGTTATGGCAGACATGACTCCAGAGGTACACAAATGGAAGGATCTTGATAACACAAGAATTTGGAATGATAAGACAGCCATAATGAGCATTCTGTTCACTATTGAATGCATGATCAAGCCTTTTGATGCTCCTCACAATGGACTAGTGTGTTTAAGTTCAGGTGTTGTTGCTACCAGTGAGATTACAAATGACTTGCTAGCTGCCCAAGAGAAAGTTGAAATTGCACTGATGGACTTCTTGAACCAGCAACTGCTTTCTGTTACTCAGGACAATTTTTCTCCCATCAAAAGCCAGAAATTATAAACATTCAATGATCAAGTGAAACCAAAAACAGAAGTAAAAGTAGTTGGCAAAGACATGATTCTTCATAGTGACAAGAAACTCTTTGCAAGAAATCTTGTATTAGGTTAAAGTAGGAAAACTGATCTCAGGGAACTCTTGTTCTATTCTTTGGGAACAGTTTCCTACCCTCTTGCTAGTGCTCACGGTACACTTCCAAAAACCAACAAATCAGCTCTGCGCAGTCTTGTGCAGTCCAAAGGTGGAAGCAGCATGGTTGACCATGTTCCAAAGAATGGTGCTATAATTTTTGATGAAATGGCTGTCATCCAAGCACTACGTGATGTTCCCTCAACATTTAGTGAGCTTGCAAACACCATCTTAGTGTACATGGTTAAGCTTGTAACACAGTACAAGTGTACTCATTTGGACTTTGTCACAGATCAGTATCCCAATGTGTGCATAAAAAATGTGGAACAGTCCAGGCAAGCAGCTGCTGGCTCACAAACTATACAAATCTAGGGAAAGGAGCAGAAAAACCCCAATCAGTGGAAGAAGTTTCTTTCTGCTGGCAACAATAAGGAAGCACTTCAGAAATTATTTTACACCATGTGGAGGGATGCAGATTTGTTAGCTGTAAACAAGGACATCACCCTCTACATAGCCCATGAAGAGGAGTGTCACTTCCTGGCTGTGCAGAAAGGTTCAGTGACAGTCATTGCTGTTGATAAATTAAGATGTGACCATGAAGAATGTGACACGTGTATGTTTCTTCATGAGAAACATGCTGCCAAGGACTACGAGAATGTGATAATTAGGAGCAGAAGATACAGACGTTGCAGTAATAGGCATCAGTTTGAAATCAGAACTGCCAGTTAACTTATATTTCTTCACTGGTGTTGGCAATCAAAGTCACATTATTGATACGGAGAAAGTCACTTCAACTCTAGTCCCAGAGGTATGTACCTCCCTTATTGGACTCCGCACATTCACAGGATGTGTTTCTACAAGTGTTTTCTATGGGAAGGGAAAGAGAAAGGCATTTGCTGTGGCCTCTGGGAGTGAAAAGTTCCTTGATGCTTTCAGAGACCTTGATAAAGACTTCACACTGTAAGACTCAACATTCCTTGTGCTTGAGAAATTTCTGTGCCATCTGTATGACCAAGCTTCATCACAGGATTTCAATGATGCCTGATACAAGGTGTTCTGCCTGGGATCATCTTCATTGCCTGAGCAGAGCATGCCACCAACATGTGATGCTCTGCACAAACACAGCAAGCGGGCAAATTACCAGGCTGCTATAATGAGGCTATCTCTTGTTAACAGGATGAATGCTTCTTCCCCTGTTGGCCATGGATGGCATTTAGAAAACAAGGAGCTTACCATCACCTGGATGACAGGAAGCCCAGCATCAGATACTGTAGCATTTTGCAGGCAGTACATTGTGGCTGCAAGCATGTGAAATGTCAAACAGGGAGGTGTCTCTGTCCTGCTGCTGGGCTATCCTGCACAGACTTGTGTAAATGTCAGAAGTATGAGAACATTGACAAAAAAGCTGCTGAACCTGTCATTAACAATGATGATGTGTCTGACAAGAGTGACTTTGATGATTAGGATGTCATGGTTTTCAGACTGGGAAATCAAAATGTATTTTACCTGGGGAATAAGCACTAAAGTGCCAACAACAAGACACATGATTCAAAATGCACACTGGATTTGAATAAGAAAATAACATCTTGATTTATATTGCCTCAATGGCCTATGCAGCCAGTATGAAGTTATGCTTGTGCAACTGTGTTACTTGATTTGGTGATTTGCGCTCTCTATTCCAGAGGAATTACCACCCTGTAGGAGCAACAAAGGCAAGGAACCCCTTCAAAGAGAGTTCCATGCTTAGAGGTGCCACAGGATGATTTCCTTGGCTAAAGGCACCTTAGGAAGCATCCCAAAGAGAGAGGCAATGTTGCTGGAGGAGGAGGAGGAGGAGGAGGAGGGGGAGGATGGTGGGGCAAAGAAAAAGTGCTTGAGAGAGAGGCTCAGAGGAACTGCTCATGTAGCACAGAAATGGGGAGTGACTGACTGCTTATCCACTGAACTATAGACATTGACTTCCAATTCCATGGCCTACACAGCCAGCATGATGTTATTCTTATGCAACTATGTTACTTGGGTTGGCCGTTTGCGCTCTCTATTACAGAATAATTACCACCCTGTAGGAGTACCGAAGGCAAGTAACCCTCAAAGAGGGTTCCACCCCTAGAGATGCTATGGGATGATTCCCTTGGCTAAAAGTACCTTAGGAAGCATCCCCAAAAAGAAAAGTAGTAGTACAAATACGTGTTATCAATCAGTAGCTGTGAGGCATAGTAGTAAATTAGGCAACAGGCAGCTTGATAACGTAATGAGATGTGCATGTTAGCAATGGCATGAGTGCAATGGACTACACTGGAGATGAGGGGAGCCTCCTAAGGAGAGAGGGAATGGGAAGTAGGGATACCATCCACCTCCATCCAACAGCGGAACCTACCTAAAGGAAATAGGGAACACTAGCTATGGCTAACTAACATTTATGACCTGAGGCATGGAGGTGAGAAACAAAAACCCTTTGAGGAGGAACTCTCTGGGGATCCAAGGCCTAGGTTGTCTTCCCTCCAGGGTTGGGATGTTTTATTTAGTGACAGCTCTGCTGCTGCAATTGAGAAACCCAATTAAAAGGGGGGTATTCCAATCTGGATGAAAGCTCTCTCTTGATCACTGTAATGGGAACACTATAAAAGATTGTGAAAGTGCTCTGCAACATTGGGAGCAACCAAGGTGAGAGGAGGAGAATGATGGCTGCTGAGGCATCCACCTGGCCTACCCACCCTAAAAACAAACCAGGTAAACCAGAGGCACTTATAGGGAGAATGCAGTGAAGGTGCCTTGCTAGTAGAATACTAGAGCCAAAGGAGATTGATGTAAGCACCCTTCATGGCTAGTCTTAAATTCTACACCAGAAGTTGCTGTTGAGTCTCAAATAGCTAAAGCCAGGGCCTGAGAAAGGACATTCCCACCTATGGGCCAGGTGAGAAGGACCCCACTCCAAGTCAGACATGCTCAAGATGTGGACTTCATAGGTGCAGAGTGAGACTGTCAGCTGCAGGGAGGCCCTGCGCCATGAAATGATTATGGCTGGCATGCCCCAGAAAACAACTGAGGAGGACCTGAATGTAGTGTTGAGTGCTGGGACCCTCCTGTAGGTCAGACATGGTAGTAGTGAGCATTGAGCAAATGAATTGCGTAAGAAATGAGTGGACCTGCACATAGGTCAGTAAGCAGAGTAAACAAATGGTCGGACCTGCACGAAGGTCAAAGGAGCAGCAAATATGAATAGTGGGGCAAGCCAGCCAGGTCATCAAGGAAACCAATGAAAGGTGACACAATACTCAGAGGATTTAGTAGTGAAGGCAGGATTCAAACAGGAGTTAAGTATACCACATGGGGCCATGGCTTCATAACAACACCTCCAGTCCCCCACCATAGAAAAAAATAAGAAAGTGATGGAAAGGCACCATGGCCCATATACAGATATTAAAACTAGTTTACAGCATCAGCCATAGCTTACCTGACCTCTAGCGTATAATAGCAGAGTGCAAATGTAATAGAGCAGCACCAGCAGTATTGAGTCATTACGAGTTATGGGGTAGCAATTTGAATGAACATAGCCTGTAGGGAGGCAGTGCTCTGAAAGCAGCAGATTGACTAGGCAGTGCAGTGAAAACAGCAGCAATGAGGTATGTGGAATGAGTTCAGGAAGCAGGATTGAGCTGCATGGGATAGGGTTCAGAGAGAGCCTGAACCAGGTGAAAATAATTAAGGTGCATAGCATGGAGCAGCAGCAGGAAAGCAGCTTGAGCTGAAACACACAGATAATGATTGCAGTTGCATTGTGAATAAATAAGAACAAGTAGCATGAGTTCTGGACTGGAAAAATATAAGAAGTTTAGAAACATAAGCCCCCCAAAAGAAAGCAAAACAAAAGACACACAAACACAGAAGAACAAGGAAAAAGCAACACAAAGAGCACAGAACTGGAGGCAAACAATACAAACCAAATGCAAGAGAACAGACACAGAAGTCCAGCAGAAACAAGTAGAAGCCAAAACACAGCAAGGAAGAGGGGAATGGGGGGCAGGCCCCAGCATGCTGCAAAGAACAGACTGACAGAGCCTCCAGCTGCAAAGAAAAAGTGCTTGAGAGAGAGGTTCAGAGGAACTGCTTATGTAGCACAGGAAGTGGGAGTGGCTGGGTGCTTGTCCATTGAACTACTGGCATAGCCTTCCAATGATTAAATTAGCTAATACCAATCCAGATAAGCTGTCACTTAAAATTATTGGAGAAATAAATCTCATACACAAGGGAATTCCAGTAAAAAAGTTTGTGTTTTACTTTTTTCAGTGCTGTTGCTAAAGAAAATATGCTGGTTGTCAAGGAAAATAGTAATATTTTAGATAATTACATAGAAAAATGCATCATATGTATTACATTTATCATTTCATGTAATTAGGCTGTTGTACAAACACTTCTCTTGTGGGTAAATGCTAAAATACTGTACTTCAGCCTATAGTGAAAGGCAAGTATTGCAGAGAAAAAAATGGATATAGGGTAATAAACAGGTATGGGGTAATACCTTGACCTATAGTTACTACCAAAAGATAGATATGGCAATTTATTGTGCATGATCTATTAGACTGATGATTGTACTAAATGTTGATGAGTAAAACACTCCAGTAGTGCAAGAATTTTTAGTTCTTTAGCACATTTTATTGACAATAAATACTTAAAGTAAAATAATTTTCACCCAAATTTGCTGTAATCTGCAACATTTTTTTTCTTGTGTATGACTTCTAAGTGCTCCAATCTATTCAGCCTTGCCATTAATATTCTTTCATACACACTTCAGTCATTTTTAGTCAAATCGGGCTTTTACAGGGCAGATAGTAATGGAGTTATAGACAAGAACCCTTCACCCATATGATATCAAAATTGGTTGACATCCAGGTAACTTTGGATGTGCTGTGATAGAAAACTGCAGGATTTCTTGCAGAGCAATTTTAATAGAAGGTGTGTCAGGTTATTGGCTATATAAATCTGTAGAGAGTAAGTAGTGCCCCTGTTGCTGAAACAAAACTAACATTCTTGGCAGATATCTCAGTTCAGCTTATGGCTTAAAAGGATCAATGGTTCTTTCTAGAAAGACCTAGAGTAAATATACCAACAGGACAGAAGGTAAACACCATTTCCTTTTAGCTGTGACTTGTCAGCTCCTTGTAGGTAGGATTTTACACCTACCAGTGCAGAAACAATCAACTGAGGATGAATGAGAAGCAATGTTTATCTAGGTAAGAGAGGACCCTACATTTTAATAAAAAATAAAACAAGAAATTGCATGGATCCAGTTCCTGTACTTTATCTTTTATATTCACTAAGGTAGTCTTGTTAGATTGCCATCTTACAGTATGATCTACTGATTAAGGTGTTTATCAGCATTTATTTCCTAGTAGTCTTTGTGCAAGGGGGAGTATGGGAATATGGATATCTAATATAATTGAGGGCAGCCCTTATGGGATTAACAGTTAGATAAAAAGTATTTTAATGATTATAGTACAGAATACAATAACATACAGTACCGTGAGCTGTGAAAGTCATGCTTAAAATATATATGTTATTGATTCAAGTTCCACGTTACAATGCATGGTCCCTCTCTTTGTGCCATTTTCCTTACCTGTAGTGGTTAACCCCATCCACACAATGACCCTGGTTCTGGCAGGGATTGGAGATACACTCATTGGTGTTAATTTCACAGTGAGCACCTTCAAATCCTGAAAGATAGATGAGATGGGCATGGATCAGTGAGTTTCACTACACAGTAAGGACATCAGGATCAATGATAACAAAGACTCTGGTGAATGCCATCTTAATGGAACTAGTAGCCCAATAACATATCTTATTTCTCATCCTTTGCAGGCAGAATTTCCCCTTAGAGAATATAAAAAGCCTAGTCATACTTTAATACACAGGACAGATAGGTCTGAATGGTGGAAACAAGCAACTTGCAAAATAAGCCAGGGGAACACTGTCTGCTTTTATGGTTTTGAAAGTCTTTCATCAAAATGAACTATAGGTTTGTCTCTTAAAGCAAAACAGTTTAGCAGTAAGAAACCTTAGTGACACAGAAAATGCACTTCAGCCAAGAAAAAAGATCAACTATTAAAGTGTAATCTTAAAAGGGAATCATGATTAATTTTTTTTCTGTTTAAGTGCAGCTAGAAAAATAATTTTTTATTTACTATCTTCATGATTACAAACAAATTGCAAACAGTTAAAGACACTCATCCCATTGAAGCATAATGGGGAATCAAATCTGCACAGCCTGATACCCATGGAAGGTCTTGCATTGCTATGAATCATCAGGGTCCAACACAGCTTTTAAATGATGCTTGAAGTTGATAGCTGTGTGTTAGCTCTCTTAGTTCATATTTGCAAGTGTACGTTTTTGTGGAAAAAAAGATATGCCATCTATAGTGAAGGTATTGTATGACTGCTGGCTGAAAAGCATTTACAATTTGAAGGCTTGAATGTAACTCAGATTTTCCATTTGCAATCGGTGAGAACAGTATAGGGTAATTAGTGGGGCCTAAAATTTGAAAGGCCATGAATCGACATGGTATGCTAACTTGAGCTTGTAAGTAACTCAGCCTACCTCAAGAGATGTGAGTGGTGAGTTGGGACTAATTTGTAATTTGTGGAGGGTCAGTTTAAACTGGGCCAGAAAAGTAGAGTGTGAGGGATAATAGACCACAAGGGATGCATAATAGACTTCAGAAGCTGGATAATAGGCCACAGAAGCTCAGATAAATTATATTCATTTTCAGGTGGAAGGGGTCTAATTCAATCTAAGGGTGCCAGGTGATTATTTTTAACCATTGCTGTGTCACAGACTGATATATCAATCCAGAATTATTATGCGTTCTAATTCTGTCAGTAGCGTAAGGGTTACATTTAATGTCTTAACTTTAGGGGCAGTCTAGTCAATTGCATATAAAATATGGATTACAGTAAGTTCCAGTTTAAACTGGTTGCTTGAAGCAAGGGATGCTCTGCAAAGGAACCAGTTTCAAAAAGTTGTTAACTCTGAGGTGGGACTCAATGCCTTATGCAGTATACAATTGTTTTCTGCTACCACTTCTATGTATCTACATTAGTAGTCATCCTAAACTTCCCTCTTACTGTAGTATATCATTAGTTTAAGCATTACCTTACTGTGCTAATGGAAGCAGCTGATTTTTTCTGATGCCTGTGACAGGAGTGGTAATGAGATGTGAATACTGTTTTGCAGTGCAGCTGCAACTATTGCCATAGTCAAATAATTCCTTAAATTTCTGTAACATCTGTAGAGAAATTTCAGCCATCCTGCAGTGCTACAGTACTTTAGGGCCACCAGGTAGAATCTCTTCAAAAATATAACAAAACATCTGGAAATATGACCATGTCCCAGTATATTATGTTTGAAGTCTGAAGTCCAAAGTTTGTTATTGGCGTCACAGCATTATTTTTATTTATTGAATTTTGGTAACCAGGTGGGCCCACTGAGGCAACTACAGTCCCTTTTTCCGGGGTGACCGGAGAGCAATAGGGTACAGAGCAAAAAAGTTCCAGACAAAATATAAACTAAAAAAGGCTGAGTACATCTGATAGAAGTTCCAAACAATCATCAAGGTAAAAAGTACAAGAGGGAATATGTCCCACATTTCCATACAAATACAGAAGCTATAATGTCCCACATTTCCAAACAGATACAGAAGCTATAATGTCCCACATTTCCAAACAGATACAGAAGCTATATACAGACGGAGGTACACAAACTACAATGAGTAGCAGACAAGGAGTCAGATAGTCCACATGCATGAACATATAGAGGGGCAGCACGGTTTTACCAAGTTTAGGTGGGGAAAAGGAAAAACAAGGTGGCTGACAAAGGTAAGTAGGTCAGGGGTGCATTTTTAAAGTGTTACACGAGGTCCCTGCACCCTAATTAGTACCCTCAGAGGTACACCGTAAACAGCTAGTGCTTAAGCATATGTTATACTAACATATAGGGCTAAGGGCATCTACCGTACAAGAGTAGATGTCAGGATATGTACACATAGTGTTGTAATACACTTTGCTTGCCAATACATATATTCTCCTATATATTTTCTGTGTATTTCTTACTTGTAAGATGCCGAGGCACCTGTGTCCTTGGAATAATTATGATATGTAAGTTGGCATTGCCACCTTTTGGTGATTTGTACTACTACACTGAGTTATGTAAGACTCTCTATAAGAACTCTTTTGTTTCACAAACTGATGACAACTACAAAATTGTATAATGTTATCTTGGACCATGGAGCCTACTCTAATTTAGCCAATAGGGCTCATCTCTGTAACTAGAAATGTTTCTATCTTACAGTAACCATAGTAATTATCAAAGGTATATAATGTGATACACTAGTCTTGTACCTCGGAGATCCCAAGAGACACAAAGAAACCTCGAGGTACAGGGAACGTTTAGCACTGGCTCCCAGTTCATATTGGTAAGAACTGCTTAGGGCAACTGTGATTTTATACTTTTTGGTAGTAATAAACAAGTTTATTACTCCTTTGTAACGTGTCTGTGATTACTTGCATTCCCAATATTGCCAAGAACCTGAAAGTGAGGTTTAGACATCCTGACAATTGGTGACCGCGTGCAGGTGATATTTGGTGTTTGTAAGTTTTCACTTGTTGCTATAACTTTTCCCTTTCCCACGGGGACAGTAGGGGTACATTCCTGTATCACCTCTCCCATTTTAAAACCAGTTTGTAGTCAATTACAAAGTCTGGCTGTCTTCCTTTCAGGTGTGGCCGATGCCGACTCGACTCACTCCAATTACAGCTTTGAATTGCAAGCCTACAACTTATGCAGTAGCCCAGCTGTGTATAAAGTACTCCTGCTGTGGATTGATACATAGCACGGCACTTGTTTCACAGTTTGATTATTCATTTCCTCCCACACAATGGCCACCATATCAAATATCTGCACAGAACTGAGACTCGATGTCTCGAACTTCCTTACCTCCCATGGAGGATGGACTGACTTTGCGAGGGACACAAGTCAATCCAAAAATCCTAAACTGGGGATTTCAACCCGGTAAACAGAGATGAGACAATCAACCAATAAGCGTCAGAGACAATTAACCAATAAGCATCAGGCTAAAGGGTTGATGGTTGTGGCTCTCTATGCTGCTCTGGAAGCCTCCAAAGCGAGGTTTCAAACCCTTGATCTGCAAATTTTATCTCTTAAGCAACAAATGGGTTTGCAGGAAATGGAATGTGTTAGACTGCAGCAGAACTTGGAGTCTGAACTCCAAACTCTGCTGAATGAAAAGGATTCACTTTTGCATCATTCACCTCAAGATGGAGAACAGGAACTTTGTATGTTGAAGCAAGAGTGTGAAAGTTTGAGACAGGATAAGGGACAGGCATTGCATATGAATGATTTGCTAACTGATGCAAATGCTCAGTTGAGTGAGGAGATGGGAGAGCTACAGGATGAGATGAACCAGGTACGTAATGAATTAGAAGTGGCTACTTGGGACAATCGCGAACTGAGCACCGTGTATAGAGTGTTGCAGAAGCAAATGCAAGAGGAGGTTGATATGGATGTTGCAGCTGTGAGTCATGCTGAATGTAAAACCAAGATGACGAAACTGCACCATCAGCGGGAGGTTCTGGCTGGACATGTTAAGGAGATGGGAGGCATAGCGCCTGCCTTATACAAGTCATCCAGAGGGGAGGCATAAGATGATGACATCTCTCAGTACAACGCCCAGTCACACCCCTACTATGGCCCAGAAACCCCACCCAGCCATTCACATCATGGCAGGTCCCCACTCCACCTTCACCATGTCATACGTCATCGACGTTGTGATGCCCATCATGGGAGATGCCAACTTAGTGGCCCCCATGATGGGGGGGAGCAGGCCCAGGCCTGCTCCCGACGGCACCACCGATAGCCATTATTAATGTGGAAGATAGTCAAGAGATAGAAACAATGATTGAAACTGCAATAGGCAATGTACCTCTTCTGAGAGAAGTAACCAGGCTATTAAAACCCAGATTAGGCAGCTTCTGCAGGAGGCCGGCACTCAGGATGGTACTGTTCATACTGTGGCTGAGGCTGCAGCTCGGGCCACCCTAGATGGCACCCGAGACAATCTACCTCTGCCTGATTGACCCAGTAATCCCCTACAAATGGCCTACTCTGTTCAGCAAATAGCTGACAGTATCGGTCAGATGAACCTGTCCAACAACCTCAGCTGTCACTTAGAAAAGGTGCATTCTAAATGTGAGATGCTTAGCCTCGCTGAAAAATACCAGGCCAAATACTACTCCAGACCATCCATCCTAGTTTGTGGGCCAATCTCCCCAATGCCATCCGACAGGATGGGAATGCCACATTTGATGAGGTTGCACCTGAGCTCATTTCTGCTCACAGTCCAGGTGTAGTAGGAGTGATGCTTGCATACCCGTAAAACAGAATGCAAAGGAAAGTCCAGCTACTTACCACCAGAGACTTTGGATGGCCTACCGAGCAGGAAAGCACCTGGCACAAGAAGCTGCAGATGTAGATCTTATTGAGTATAAGACCCTGTTCCTTAGGAACATGATTCCTGCAGAACGAGAAAAGGTAGAGCCAACCACCTCACCCAATACAGATAGGTTTGCTGACATCCTTCAGAAAACTGAGAGGGTTTACCAACTCTATATCCATGATCTGGGCTCCGGTTCCAAGAAGGTAGCCACCGTGGAGCCTGCTCCAGAGACCACGATGCAACCAACACCAACAGGCCTAACATCAACAGGCCCCTCCAACTGATAACCAACACCCCCAACAGACCCAACACCAACAACAACCACAACATCAACAACAATGGGGTGGGAACCGGAATTGGCATAAGAGTAAAAAGCATAAAGGCAAAGGGAAACCAGAACAACAAAGAACAGGCCCTTCATATAGGGAGATAGCTGAAGGGAATCGGAAATTCCAAGAGCTCCTGGGACAAGTGCACTCTGTAGCAGATGCTGTTCCTGCACAGGCCCTTTCGGCAGTACAACCGGTGACCTAGACCCCAATGGGTCATGGGGATACTGGAAGTGCAGGCCTTCAGGCCCATACAAGCCTGAACCCAGAAGTTCCTCCCTATATAGCATAAGTGCAGCATGGTGAAGTGATTCACAGGAGTCAGGCCCAACCTCTCCATGCTCCCTGCAGTACAGATTGACAATTACAGGCCCCAGTCCGGATTGTGAACAAGCTGGTCTTGGATACAAACGGAAGGCCCTGCACTGAGGCCGAGGTCGGGGGCTGCCTACTAGTAGTCTTGTTAGATACAGGTGCAGCTGTATCTGTATTACATGATGAACATCCAGACACATCCCCTTGGTCCACCGGATGGAGGACCAACATGTCAGGAGTTGATGGTACTAGGCTACCTGCATACCGTTCTCTACCCCTACCAGTAGAGCTAGGACATCTAAAGGCCTCACACACTTTCCAGCTGATGGTAATGAATGATCATTCTAGTATCATAGGAATTGACTTCCTTGCACCACATGGCTGTGTGGTGGATCTTGCTAACATGCTACTGATATAGCTTCAGGGCCAATACCATGCCATTTTGATCCCTGATTCACATGTTGTGGCAACAATCTCTGCCAATGACAAGGAGTATGACGTCATAGATTTGTTCAAAGGTCATGAGCTTTTCCCAAAGTTTTTCCCCATTTTGCAACTACATCTGAAGGCATTTGCAATTAACAAACATGACTGTGGCAGAATGCACACTGACATCGAAGTGCCAGGCCCAGCACACGAGAGGCAAAGACAGTATCCTTTTTCAGCTGAGGCCTTGCCTTCTCTTAGAGAAACAATCAAGTCACTCCTCAAGCAAGGAGTAATCAGAACTTGTGTTTCTACTGCTAACTCCCCAGTGTGGCCTGTAAAAAAACCCACAGGTGCCTGGAGACTTAATACTGACTACAGGAAACTGAATCAGGTCACCCCCAGTTGCTCCCCAACTGTGGTGTCAGCACCCGATGTGCTATGACTCTTGACCCCTGACCTGAAATGGTTCAGTGCCCTGGATATTTCCAATGGTTTTTGGTCATTACCATTGGCCCTTAGGAGTCAATATAAGTTTGCCTTCACCTTTGAAGGAAAACAGTACATGTGGACTTGCTTGCCGCAAGGATTCCATAATAGCCCATACCTGTTCCATCTGCACATGATGGACACCCATGAGAGTTTCTCTACTCCCCAATGTCTCTTGCAATATGTGGATGACCTGTTGCTGGCAACAGCCACACAGGAACAACATCTGGATCTCTTGGACGAACTACTGACTCTCATCCAGAGAGCATCCCTGAAATGCAATCCAGCAAAAGCACAACTATGTTAGAAAGAAGTATTCTTCCTGGGTCTGAAAATAACTGACCAAGGTCAAAGCCCTACTTGGAAGAAGATACAGGGATTGCAAGACTTGCCATTTCCTACCAGTGTGGCAACTCTTCAAAGGTTTCTCGGTATGGTGAATTATTCGAGAGATTTTATTTGTGATTTTGCTCAGAAAGCTGCTCCTCTGTATGAGCTACTCAAAAAGGACATCCCATGGACTTGGGGCCCTATACACCCCAGGCTGTGACATCACTGAAGCAGGCCCTGGCCTCCACCCCAGATCTGGTCAACCCCAATCCAGCACTACCATTTCATCTGGAATGTGCCACCTCTGACATTGCCACGTCAGCAGTGTTGGCCCAGAAGGTTCATGGCACCCTGAGACCCACTGCATATGCATCACAGCTCCTGACACCAGTGGAACAGAAGTACAGCCTTTGTGAAAAGAACCTTATGGCCACCTACTGGGCTGTCAAGCACTTCCTGTATATCATTGGGTACTCTCCACTGATCATCAACACCAATCATACCCCAGCTACCTTTCTGCTCTCAGACAGAGTGAAGGATGGGTCAGTCTCCAACACCAGACTGACACACTGGTCACTTCTTCTCCAGGATAGACACATACAGGTACACCCAACACAAATTCCATCTATGCTGACTCATGGACTCTTTTTCCGAGGAGAACCCCTTGACTGTACACTGCAGTCACCTGATCTTCCAGATCCAGGTCCTTTCCTTCCCGCCACGCCACAGATGCTTGACAACAGCTCTTTGTGTCGCGTCTTTACTGATGGTTCAGCATCCTACTATCAGGGAGAACAAATCACAGGGATGGGCATTCTAGTGATTTACCCTTATGGGAACACTGTTAAAATATCTAAGCGCTGCAGTGTAGCATCATCACAGTATGCAGAGATGGCAGTGGTGGCCTGTGCCCTCAAGTTCATCCAGCATGGGACCGAGGATACTATCATTTTTACAGACTCTAACTGGGTTTGTTGTTCTCTTACAGAATTTCTTCCTTTCTGGCAGAAGAACTCCTTCCTCTCCTCTCCTCTGATGGCATCCCAGTGAAGTACAAGGAATTGGTAATATACATACATTCACTGGTACAAAAATTTGCACACTAACTCTATGTACATAAAGTCAAAGCTCATTCTCTCCATGACCCCTATCATGCCTTCAATGACACAGCAGACACACTTGCCAAGGAAGGGGCCGGGGGGGACACCTGGATGATGGACCATCCAGAGACCAATGCGGCCATACAGATTGCAGCACTCAGGAAGAAACTTGAACCCTTTTCCCCCTAGACCTCTCAGCAGCCCAACATGTTGATGTTGAACTTAAAGAAGTGTTCAGATTCCTTGACAAGAGTACCAAAGAGAAACTTCCCACACATAACACCTATCAGAGGCATGAAAGTAAGTTACACTTGTCACCAGATTACAAGCTCATCTGGTACCAGCCAGATGGTTCCACTACCAAGTTGTGGGTGGTCCCCAGACACCTCAGGTCTGAATTCTTGCACCAAGTGCATGACACATCCACTGGTGGACACCAGGGAGTGGAAAACACCCTCCAAAGGCTTAAGACCACCGCCTGATGGCCTGGCATTACCAAAGATGTTAAACAGTACATAGACAATTGTCTCATTTGTGTGCAAAACAACCCCATCCCTACCAAGCAAAATGCCAAACTCTTACCACAACAACACTCTGGCCCTTGGCATGCCATACAGATTGATTTTATTGGCCCCCTGACCAACACCAGCAGAAATAACAAGTATGCTCTTGTGGTAACTGATATCTTCTCTAAGTGGGTTAAAGCTTTTTCCGCTAAGACATGCACTGCTAAGACCACTGCCAAAATCCTGGTGGAACAGATTTTCTCCAGATGGGGCCTACCTCTCAAGGTAGACTCTGACAAAGGAACCAGTTTTACAGGTGAGTTGATGAAAGAATCTCTTGAACTCCTTGGAGTTCAACAGAAGTTCCACATACCTGACCATCCCCAATCCTCAGGTCAAGAAGAAAGAGCCAACAGACAGTTTAAGCAAATGCTTTCCAAATTCATTGAGGACAATCCCAAAACCTGGGATTCCCTACTGCTGTTACTCCTTATGGCAATTAGGGGTACACCCTCTGCCACTACCCAGCTCACACCCTTTGAGGTGATGACTGGAAGACAGATGAGATTACCTGAACACCTGTTGTTTGACCTGCACACCCCCACTGCAGACTGTGTGTCTGTAGACCAATATGTGGAACAACTTAGGAAGGACCTCAAACACACATACTTGTATGCTGCCAACTGCATGGACAAGGCCCAGCAACAATCCAAAATACAGTTTGACAAACACGCACAAGAAGTGGATTGGCAGGTTGGAGATCAGGTAATGGTACTCTGATTTGTACATCCCACCCATTCCTTCTCCAGTAAGTGGGAAGGCCCATACCCTATTGTCAATAAGCTCAGTCCGGCAGTCTATCAGGTTAGACTCCTGCATAACAATAAGTTGACTGACAAATGGTTACATGCAAACCAGCTGAAACTGTATAAAAGAGCTTAACTACTTTTCCTCACCCCATTGGGTGGAATAGTACTAACTTAATAATGTTTGATTTTGCTTTTCAGATACACTGACAAGATGGCTATCTTGTTCCATTATCTCCTCATCTCAGGAGTTATCCCCTGCATCCAAGGCACGGTACTGAACCTCCTATCACACCTTGATCATCCAGCATTTCCTTCAGAGGGAGTAACCATCAATATACCCAATAGTCTGATTACTGTCCAGGAAGGTTCCGATGCTTACCTCACTGCCTCGGTTGTTGCTCCTGATAAATCTACCCTATAAATTGAGTGGCAAACCACATCGCAAGACCAAATTCTCCCTGTGGCCAAACTCTCCAAAGGAACTGTCCAGGGTTGGCCCAATGCTAAATTATCCCCAAATGGTTCTCTTTCCTTCTTACAAACTGCATTAAGACATTCTGGTTCGTACAACATTACTGCCTTAATTGATCCTTCGTACTGTAATTCTTTGTCTAAGGATTCTGCTAGAAAATTTTGTGCTGTACGCCACATGGCCTCTGCAGCCATGTATCTGTCTGTGTTACCACCCACTGATAAACAGCTTTTGGAATGCCAAAGCACACCTCTGGTCCCCGTAGTGGTCTAACAGCCACTTCCCTCCCAGGTTCACTGATTAATAACTTACAGTTTATGCATATACCTGTTTTGTTTAATCTTACTTACTGGAATATGAAAGAATTTGGTATGTGTCACAATACTAATACTTCAACATTTTATAGTTCATTATTGCTTGATAGTTTAGCTGCATTTCAGATTCATACTCAAGACCCTATTGCCGGGGTCCATTCTACTGAACATAGAGGCAACTTCAGGAGAAAACCCGCTCCTGATGATCAAACTCATAAACGTAAGACACGTGAAGTTGACAGTTCTGATATCACAGGTGCAACAGGTACTGTCACAGGCCTTTTTGGTACTGCTATGTCTATTTGGAATAAAGCAGACATTGGTGCTATCAAATCTCATTCTGCCAAGTTTTCCACTGGCCTGGTTAACAATATACTACCCCCATTATTGCATGGCATGGATGGCCTTAGTCAGGAAGAAAGATACACTGTATGCAATATGCATGACATTGCTAAGGCATTCACTGATTTGAAAGACAAGATTAACGCACTCATTCAACAAAATAACAAAGAAGCAGATAAACATTACATTCTAGAGAAATCTTCGGCTCTGCCTATGGCTCATACATTATCATTACCATCAACAATCTCTTCCATGATCTAGAATCTGTAAGGATCCCTGATATCATACATGACAGATGCATTTCCAAATGGTATTGTCCATGATGTAAAACCCCTAGCTGTATTGCTATGTGTATGCAACAAACTTTAACCATTCCTCTCTCCACAGCTAGGAACTTGGGGTTTGTGACCAGACACCCTAACACTGGTCCTTGTTTCACTACTAAGAAATGTTCCATAAGAGATACTACGTTTGTTTCTTTTACTGTTTCTTTACCACATTTTGATCCCACTGCAGCCTTGTTCAACAAGCTTGCACTGGTACATTCCATTAGGCATTTGGACAAAGACATCTACAGAGAATGCCTGGATCTACCACCTCTACTGGTTTTCCATCCTTTCCTGGACACCCGAGTGGCTCCGCACACGGACTGCTGTGTGAAGAAGCACTGCATTTACTTGTGCTGACTTTGGCTCCGGATAAGCTCTACCAATCATATCATGAGGAGGTTCATCACCTATCAACACAAATTTCAAAGATGGCCTACACCTGCCCTGTCCAGTTGCAAAAGTGGAGACTCCCTACTGTTTGCTCTCAGTATAATTCTGATGGGGAGTATTGTTTGGTAACTAACTTTAAAACCTATACTTATGGATTTGTGACGTGTTATTGATAGCTCAAATTTTTGTTTTGTCCCGCACCAGAAGACTGTGATTGGACATACCGTCATAACCCCCATCCCCTTCATCGATGCAGACATCATTGATGGCAACCCCGATTATCTGCTCACACTGTCTGAATACTTACCATATTTTAATGTACAAATAGACCCACTCACACTTGCATTAAAATCACTTTTAGACAGGAAAGACACACACCTCATACACATCAGCAATAATATGACCAAGGCCAGTGAAGCTATCCGCTCATTGATTAATGATGGTGACATGAACGACGCATTAACTAACACCTGGTAAGAAATTACTTTTAAAGGTTGTGTTATTATACAAGCATGTTTGATCTTTACTTTGATTATTATGCTCTGCTGCATATGGCACACACTGCGCCAACACCATGAGCAGCTCAAGTTCTTTTACAAAGCTTGCGCGTTGGGTTTGTAAATGACCACTGATCCCTGCCCTTTCCCTAGATTGCCTGTGTTGCCCTTGGAGGCAACAAGGGGGGGAATGTTGCACGAGGTCGCTGCACCCTAATTGGTACCCTCAGAGGTACACTGTATACAGCTAGTGCTGAAGCATATGTTGCACTAACATATAGGGCTAAGGGCATCTACCGTACAAGAGTAGATGTCAGGATATGTATGCATATTTTTGTAATGTACTTTGCTTGCTAATACATATATTCTCCTATGTATTTTCTGTGTATTTTTTACTTGTAAGATGCCAAGGCACCTGTGTCCTTGGAATAATTATGATATGTAAGTCAGCATTGCCACCTTTAGGTGATTTGTACTACTACACTGAGTTATGTAAGACTCTGTATAAGAACTCTTTTGTTTCACAAACTGATGACTACTACAAATTGTATAATGTTATCTTGGACCATGGAGCCTCCTCTAATTTAGCCAATAGGGCTCATCTTTGTAACTAGAAATGTTTCTATCTTATAGTAACCATAGTAATTATCATAGGTATATAACATGATACACTAGTCTTGTACCTCAGAGATCCCAAGAGACACAAAGAAACCTCGAGGTATAAGGAATGCTTAGCACTGGCTCCCAGTTCATATTGGTAAGAACTGCTTAGGGCAACTGTGATTTTATCCTTTTTGGTAGTAATAAACAAGTTAATTACTCTTATGCAATGTGCCTGTGATTACTTGCATTCCCAATATTGCCAAGAACCTGAAAGTGAGGTTTAGACCTCCTGACACAAGGATGGATTTGGGGGTGAGGGGGGAGTTCACCTGAAACAGAAGCAGGTAGCAGAGCTTGATAGAATAAAGTGCAGATTTGATTGGAAGAGAGGTAGGGAGGTACAAGACAAGACTGAAGGGGGCAGAAAGTTCCAATCAGACACAGCAGCAGATGAGAATGATTTGTGAGTAGCTGTCAGTCTCAGTTTTGGTTTTATGAGGAGTGGGAGAAAGGCAGACCTAAGAGCTCTGGGAGCTTGTCTCAGGTTAACTACTTCAGACAGGCAGGGAAAAGTAATTTTGTGCACAAGCTTATGTAGGAAGCTCAAAAAGGTAAACTTAAGTTTAGATTCATAAGGCAGCCAGTTCAGGGATGCAAGAACATCACAGTGGTGGTGTCTGGCACTTACCCCCAGTGTGAACCTATCCACCCTGTGGTAAGCCTGGGTAAGGAGAGCCATTGAAGAGGCATTAGAGGAGAGCAGCAGAGGCACACCATAGGTTAGGATAGGGAGCATGGATGCAGAGGCAATCTTAATGCAAGAGGCAGAGGTTAGGAACGGGTGAATGTGGTATAAGAGACCCATCTTTTGGTTCAGAGATGTGATCAGGTTAGATATGTGGGCCTTAAAAGAGAGTGAGGGATCCAGGGTAATGCCCAGTTACTTGAAGGGGAGAGCAGAATCAAAGGCATCACCATTGAATGAGGTAATATGGAGTGAGGGCGGCTGACTTGAGAAAGGGAAGGGGTGAGCAAACAGCATGCATTTCATTTTCTTAAAGTTGAGACAAGCTGATTGCTCATGAACCATCGTTTAAGGTTAGCAAAGTCAGAGGTAAGATCATTATTTATCTGACCACGATCCGGTGAGGAACGGTAGATTATAGCATCATCTGCATATAGATGCACTGATGCCCCACCATAGTGATTGGCAGATTATTAACAAATAACAAGAACAGAATCATACCTAAGATGGAGCCCTGGGGAATCCCATGTGATATCGGTCAAAGACTAGAGAGTGAACCAGTCCACTTAACCTTTTGTGTTCTGCAGGATAAGTAACTATGGACCCAGTCTAGGGAACTGGCATCAAAGCAAATAGAATGGAGCTGACAGAGTAGGGCACCATGGTTCACAGGTCAAAAGCCTTGGTAAGGTCAACAAAAATGGCGCCTTTTGCAGAACCCTGATCCATGGCATGGAAAATGTCAGTGGTTACTTTTAACAAGACCGTAAGAGTACTGTAGTTCTTTCTAAAACCATGTTAGTAGTGGAAGAGCAGATTGTGGTGATCCAGATAATACTGAAGCTGTTTAAATATGATTTGTTCCTGGAATTTAACCAGGGGGCACAGGGCAGAGATAGGGCTGAAGTTTTCAACTAGGGAATTAGGCCCTCCCTTATGGACAGGCACAACTACGGCTACTTTCCTCTTGTCGGGGACAGTACAGGAAAGGAAGGACCTATTGATAAGATCACATACAGGGTGGGCAAAGGCAGGTGCACCAAGCTTGAGGAGTCTTGGCTCTAGAGTGTCATACCCAGGGGAGCTATCTTCTTTTAAGTTGGTAAGAAGACTTCAAACCTCCTTAAGGGTGGCCAGTTTAAGGTGAAAAGAAGGCCAGGCCTCTGGAGGTACAGGAGAGGAAGGAGCTGAGGTGGGCATAGTAGAATCCAGAAAGAGAGAGGTATACTTGGTGAGGTCAGTAAAGAAGTCATTGAAGCTTGTGGCTATTGACAGGGGGTCAGTGTGGGAGGTGCCATGGGCAGTAAGAGTGCTTGAAAGTTCAACATTCTTCCCTTTGATCAATGAGCTGACCTGCTTCCAGAATGCTTTAGGGTCACAGAGGTGTTTGATTTGGGTTGATTTGAAGTGATGTTTAGCTTTCTGAAGGGAGTGTTTGCATTTGTTTCTAAGTTGCTGATAAATTTGCCAGTCAGAGGTCTGATCATTTTTTTTGTAGGACCTCCAGGCCTGGTCATGGGTGGACATGAGCTACCTCAGTTCTTTACTAATCCATGGGGCTTTTCCACCCTTGGACCTGTATTTTGTAAGGGGTGCATGGATATTAAAAATATGGTGAAGGTAGAAATGAAGAAGTCTAAGGCATGATTAACATCAGGGAGAGACTTAATGGCGATCCAGTCAGAATTATTAAGTGAGTCGATAAAAGCATTAGAGTCAAATCAGGACAAGTCATGTACCAGGGTGACCCTAGGGTGTGGGGGTTCTGGGGGCTTTTTATTCCAAATGCAGAGGGTGGGTGAATGGTCACTTATTCAATCAGAAGGAACTCCCACAGCTTTAATCTTCAGGGGGCAATTTGTAACCACCCAGTCAAGCAGGGAATGCTTACCAGTTTTGGGTCAGTGCATGTGGGGTTTTGGACGAGCTGAGTAAAGTTGCAATCGGCTAGGCATGGGTGCAATTTGTCAGATGCAGGGTAAAGCCAAACAATGTTGAAGTCACCAGACAATATGAGGTCATGGTGGGGAAGGCTGGCAAGGGAGAAGATAAAGGAGGGGAGACAAGCAGCAGCCTTACTAGGGGGCAAATATGTGCAACCAATGATTAGTCTTTTAACATTACCAAGAGTCAGTCTGAGGAATATAGACTCCACATCAGAGGATCCAGAATCAGGTGCAAGTAGCTCAGTGACATTTAAATCTGACCAAGTGTAGATTAGGACTCTGCCTGCCCATTTGCGGAAGCAATCTCATCTAAAGCAGTTATAGCTTCGCACATCCACCTCATGTTGTTTAACACTGGGTTTAAGCCATGACTCAGAAATGCACAGGATATCTGGGGTGTAAAAGGAGATCCAAGCCCCTAACTCAGCCATCTTTGGTCGAAGGCTGCGGGCATTCATGTGCACAATCTTCAGACTTTTAGGAGGCATCTGAGTCAGGTTACTTGGAGTTAGGATAAGGGTGGGTGCAGATGGTCGAGGGTTAGTTTCAATGTCTCCTGTGCAGATACGCAGGAGGAGGATAGAAACACTGGCACTTAGCGAGGCACAAGAGCGAGCAACCCTGGGATCCAATAGTGTGGGAGGAGCATGCAGGTGCTTGTGAAGACAGAGCCTTAGGAGAGCCTCACCAGGTTTGGGAAGGCATGGGATGAGAAGAGGCATGCAAGGGGAGTCAGGCTAGACATAACGTGGGGGGAAGGGTGCTGCCCCAAGGAGGTTTTATGGATAGGGCAATAAGGTGGTCAGCACAGCAGACTAGGGTAAGGCAGATCAGGGCAGGTATAAAGCTCAAGCAGCACATATTTAAAACACAGCAGATTATATTGCCAGAGGGGTAGGAATATGGTATAAGAGGGTAGAGCATAAGAAAAAGGAGAGCCAGATTATAGGGGCAGTAGTGTTGATAAACATGACAATGAGGGATCAGTGGGGAGAAGGGAGAGGGACCACCCCACTGAGAGGAGACCAGAGGAGTCAAGAACATCAGGGGACAGAGAAATAACTTGATGTGACAGTCTGATGACTCTACCAGTGAAGCATAGGGTAAGAGCAGGTTATGGCCAATAGGAAGGAAAAGGGAAGGGTTGGGGAGGAGCCAAGGTGGATTTAATTAAGGCCGGGGTTGGGAGTGAGGGAGACTGGGTGGGAGAAAATTCAATAAAGGAGCAGCAGCTGAAAGAAACAATTAAGACACAGACTCTGCTCGCGGTCTGTGGAGAATTTAACAGAAACCCGGGTCCAATAAAAGAACAGAACTGTAAGGACTAGTCCAATCGGGTGCAGTCAAGTATGGGACTTCAGTCAATCATGGCCCTAGGATGCTCCAGGAGGTCAGTGGCTATCTTACCTGGGGAAGGTGCAGTTGCCGGTGGGCAGGGAGCAAAGAGGTGGGCAGCAGGCGCTTCCAGCCTACCATAAGCTTGGCTGGCACGCCCAAGTCAGGGGCAGATCTGAGGTGAGAAACAGAGTCAGGGAGTTAGATGATATAGGGGCAGGGGTGTGAAAAAACAGCAGAGGGCTTAAGTTGAGGGTGTGAAAATAGATACAAAAAAAATAGAAATTAGGTGGGGGGAAGGTCAGGCTGCCAGACTCTGAGAATTGCAGCAGTTAGCCTTGGTGCCAGAGCAAAGTAAAGAAAAAAAGAAAAAAGTTAACACATGCAGTTTCCCAAGGCAGGGGGGGAGGAGAAAGGTAGATGGTAGTATAGAGGGATGTTAGTGTGGAGTTAAAAGAGGAACTGTTAATCATCAAGTAGACATCCAGTTGTTTGTTTGCTAACAACCAACCCTGGACACATAAGCTGCAGCTTATCTATGTGGATTGGTGTTTTGTGGAGTGGAGAAGTTGAGAACTGCAACCAAGAAGGACAGAAGGCCCTCAAGAGTTGAAAGCCTGAAGGTGTGATCTGGGGCTCTGCCTAGTGGAAGAACTACTGAGTGTAATGCTGAGGAGATCTGATGCCAGGCTGCTGCAGAGCATTGGGGGAGTCCCTTACTGGATTGCAACCATAACCTGGTGGTGAACAGAGCTGTAGTGGCTGGTTGGCGGCTGCACCTATGGTGCTTCCGTTCCACTGCATGGTGACCTGTGGGTAGCCATAGTAGTGGTCGGGTCCGGGAAACAGTGTGGGGTCTGGAGGAGATTTTCCCTCACTCTGGGGATGGCATAAAGGCCTGAAGAGGCTCAGCAGATTAAAATAGCCAAGGAAAAGTGGCTTTGAAGATCTGTCCTTGGCGTTACTGGACTGTTGGAGTTTCTGGGCAAAAGACCCTGTCTATTCATCTTGGGATGCAGATGGGCCTTCTGGATGCATTTGCTTATGTGAATATGAGAAGCTGTTTAGGACTTTAAAATCTGGTGAACCGCACAGATTGTGTCTAAGAGGGACAAGTATACTAAGAGACAGTGCTTAATTTGTGTGGAAGTGAGAGCCCATTGAAGAGACCACTGGCAGCTTAGGGACTTTAAAAGGACTCTTGTCTTTTGATTTTATTTAAATCTTGAACCTGGACTGGTGGGAGTGAGAGTCCCTAACTGTTCAAATTTCATATTAATTCTGAAGTAGGACCAGGAGGAGTGAGAGTATCAGAGGCCACAAGATGGACATTATTTGGCCATAGGAGGTGAGAGGACAAACTTTTTCACATGAACTTACTGGAACTATTATCAGTTATTTTTATCTGTTATATCATTCACAGTAATATTGTGTAAAGTGGAAATTTGTTTTCTGGAGTATATGGCGTGGGGTGTGGTTGTTTGTATTGATATTGTTGAAGTAAAAACTAGTTTAATTGAGTGTGTACGTGTGGTTGTGGTAATACGTTTATATGGGGTATATGTGTTAGTTTCTGAAGTAACTATTATTAGTTGGATGTAGTTTTATTTTAAATAGGAATGGGATAAGATATTAGAATAGGATGTGCCTGGGGTGTGGACCAGTAAGACGCAGCTACTCAGCAGCCTCCCTCCATGACCTTTGGCCCTTTGCACTCTCGCCACTTCCCACTGAAATATATGGGAGGTGTAGGGCATTAGGGATAGCTTGGAGGGGGGGGGTTGGGGAAGAGGCCTGCTCGAATGGCTGCCGGAGAGTCACAGATTCAGGCGGTGAGACGCAGGAGATGCCCCTGGGGTGAAATGGGCACTAGAGAGGGGTCCTACCAGTCTGGTGCCCACACCCAAGGGGCCCCATTATTAATGAAGGGCAGATAGCAGATCCAGCAGCCTCCTCTCATCCTACTTGGGCTGACGTATGTAATGCTAGGTAGATAAGAAACAAGCCTGCCATAACAGCTGACTTGATCTCCTCAGTAGACCTGGCTTGCATCATGGAGACCTGGATGGATGAAAATGCTTCTCCCATTTTGCAGGCAGTAGTGCCAGCTGGGTACTCCCTGATACACAGCCTGAGGGAGGATCACGGGGGCAGTGGGGTGACTATCTGCTTTAAAACTAGCCTAAGCCTCAGGGTGTTACCTATAGGTCTCACTAGGTTGTTTGAGTGTGTTGCTGTGTGAGGGGGCCTGGTGCAGGCTTCAGAGTTCTCCTGCTTTATCAACCTCAAGGGGTTTTATGTGATAACGGTGAAAGCCTAAAGGCAATCGCTGTTATCAAGAAGTCAAGAGTGCTGAAAACATTTTAGGCATTTGGATACCCCAGAGCACAGCAAGACAGCACTGGGGACTTAGTTTTTTAATGATTTCTGTGGGGGGCTATTTCCCACCCCAACAGGGGCTTCACCCACTGCACCCCCTCTACTAAAGGATTCTCAACTCCAGGGGGGTGCATGTTGGGGGGGTGAAAACATTAAAAAAATAAAAGGTTCAGGCTGAGCACAATAAAAATGCACCAGCACCTGGACCTGAACCCCATACCTTGCCGACCAGCACCGGCAATCCACCCACTTCGCCACGGGGTCATCTCAGTAAACACAGCGGCACAACCCCTCATGTCCCCTCACAGTGCATGCTCGCTCCCCCCCTCACATGTGTACATATAGTGACATCCTGTCGCTATACTCACTGACCCCCCCCATCCAGCCACCCTACCCTACCATCACCATGAGGGATTCACTGGGGAGCGGGTCACCATTATCGTCGGCGTTTTTTTCCCCAGTGCCCTCATCATGGGATATCTCCTCCAAGGAGAGATGGAAATTTCCTCTGGGAGATTGCAGAGGTTGTCACCAACCTGGTGTTGGAGTCTCCCAGATGGTTAGTTCTGGGGGACTTCAACGCCTGGGTCGACGGCGGGCTCCCAGGAGTTGGGGCAGATCTCTTGAGGAAAATGAAGGCTTTGGGCCTAACACAACCTGTTATGTCAGCGACCCACTCACATGGCCACACACTTGACCTTGTGCTTTCAATTGGCCTGGGGATTAGTGAACTAAAGATAGACCAGGTATCATGGTTGGATCATAGCATCATGGGGTTCATGTTTGGGCCCCACCCCCCATTGGTCCTACCCCTGTGGAGATGGTCTGGTACTGCCCTTTAAGAGGAGTGTCCTCATTAGGACTGTTGGCGGTGATGGACCTATCGGGTGTGGAGGCTGCATGTGCAAGTGGAACAGAGGAGGGGGTGGCTGCTTATAATAGTGCGGCCACCATTGCCTTCGATTCAATCGTGCCTGTTTGTGTCCAACCCCTGTCCACTTGGCAGAGACCTCCTTGGTTTGATGAGTAACTCAGCGAGTTAAAGACTAGGGGCTGGAGATTAGAGAGATGTCAGAGGAGGTCTGGATTGCTGGAGTACAAATTGACCCTGGGGTCACATTGCCACTACAATCGGGGGGCAATCTCCCAAAAGAAGGCAGATTTTCTGTCTAGGGAGATTGCTGCAGCAAGGAACAGACCTATTCAACTGTTCTGCATGGTGGACAGGCTACTACATTCGGCCTGTCTCTATGTGGAAGGGGTGGGTTCAAGCACTAGGTACAAGGAGATCGCTCTGTTCTTTGCCAACAAAGTGTTCTCTATCAGGCTGGGATCTCCTTCAGTGCCTCTCGAAGAGATTATGGGGTCCTTCCTGAGCCATGCCAAAATACTTTTCCAGTCTGGGCTGAGTTTAAGCTGGTTGGAGTGAAATATGTGGTGACTATGATCTCAAGGCTGTGACCAACACAGTGCAATCTTGACCCAGGTCTCACCCGTCTTTTGGTGCAGTGTTTGGACCTGATTGGGCCTGTTGTTGCTGAGATAGTCCAGAGTTCCTTGAGGAGTGGGGTCTTCCCAGTGACCTTGAAAGAGGAATTGGTTAGGCCCCTACTGAAAAAACTCTCAATGGACCCAGAGTGTCTTGGTAACTACAGGCCGGTCTCTAACCTCACATTCTTAGGGAAGCTTATTGAGGAAGTGGTGGCTACTGAGCTTGAAGAATGTATTTCCACTTATGAGATATTCCAGTCTGGGTTTTAGGCTGGGCACATTATGGAGACTGCTCTGGTGAAGGTGTTTACTGATTTCCTGATGGCAAGGGACAGGAGAGAGCATAACATCTTAGTCCTCCTAGACCTATCAGCAGTGTTTGACACTGTGGATCATGAGGTGCTACTTGACAACCTGCAGTATTGGTGTGGCCTGTCACAAAATGTCATCAACTGATTCAGGTCTTATCTGACAGGCAGAGTGCAGAGGATGACATAGAAACATAGAAACATAGACTTTGATGGCAGATAAGGACCACTTGGCCCACCTAGTCTGCCCATTTCCCTACCTACAGGATAGGCCGCAGATCCTAGTTAACCAACAGCCTATTTCTTCCTACCCCCCACAAGAATTGCCTTATGTCTGTCCCATGCATTCTTGAATTCTCCCACAGTTTTAGACCCCACAACCTCCTCAGGAAGGCTGTTCCATGCATCCACTACCCTTTCTGTGAAAAAATACTTCCTCACATTGCCCCAGAACCGCCCCCTCTATCCTTAAATTGTGTCCCCTTGTTCTTGCATGTCTCTTTTTCTGAAAGATGCTACCCTCTTGGACTTTGTTGATTCCAGTGAGGTACTTAAAAATTTCTATCATGTCCCCCCTCTACCTTCTTTCTTCAAGGGTACACATATTAAGCTCCTTTAGTATCTCCTCGTACGGCTTCTCTTGCAGATCCTGCACCATTTTAGTTGCCCTCCTCTGGACTTCCTTTATCCTGTCTATGTCCTTGTGGAGATGGGGTCTCCAGAACTGGACACAGTACTCCAGATGGGGTCTCACCAACTGTCTGTACAGAGGGATAACAACTTCCTGTTTTCTGCTGGTGATGCCTCTCCCTATGCATCCCAGTATACCCCCAGCCCTCCCTACTGCCTTCTCACATTGTTTGCTAACCTTAAGGTCACCTGATATGATTACCCACAGGTCCCTTTCCTTTTTTGTTGTTGTTAATACCCCCCCACTGTGTAATCTTCCACTGGGTTCTTGTTTCCCAGGTGCATTATTTTGCACTTCTTTGCATTGAATCCTAGCTGCCATACTTCTGACCATTCCTCCAACCTTGCCAAGTCCCTTCTCATCCCTTCCACACCTCCTTGTGTATCAACCCTGTTGCAGATCTTTGTGTCATCTACAAAGAGGCATACTTTTCCTTCCAGTCCCTCTGCAATGTCCTTATAAAGACATTAAAAGGACTGGACCGATAAGTGAACCCTCGGTACCCACTAGTAATCCTCTTTCTTCAGAGTGGACACCATTTACAATTACCTTCTGTGTCCTGTTGTCCAGCCAATGTTTTACCCAGGCTACCACCCTGGGACCCACTCCCAGGCTGGTTAAGTTGACTATTAATCTTTTGTGTGGGACTGTGTCAAATGCCTTGATAAAGTCTAGGTAGGCCATGTCCACAGCCCCTCCCTGGTCTACTACTTTGGCCACCCAGTCAAAGAAATCTACTAGATTTGTCTGACATGACCTTCCCACTGTGAACCCATGCTGACTTGGTTCCTGTGCCCCATGGCCTCAAGGTACTCAACAATTCTTTCCTTCAGAAGTGACTCCATCACTTTCCCTACCACATAGGTCAAACTGACAGGTCTGTAGTTTCCTGCCTCTGTCTTGGTCCCACTTTTGTGAAGGGGAATCACATCCACCTTCCTCCAGTCCTCCGGTACTACCATCCTCCCATGATTTATTAAAAAGAGTAGACAGTGGTTTCACTAGTTTCCCCCTGAATTCTTTTAGAATTCTGGGGTGAATTCCATCAGGCCCCATTGATTTATCCTCCTTCAGTTTTAGGAGTTCTCGTAGAACCCTTTCTTCTGTGAAAGGGCTGGGATCGACCCCCCCTATCAAGAGTGCTTATGTTAATTGGATTAGGCACTTCCTCCTCCTCCTCTTTTGTGAATACTGAGCAGAAATATTTGTTCAGTATCCCTGCTTTTTCACTGTCCCCCTCTGCCCACCCACCATTCATTCTATTCAGCCTCACTATCCCTCCCTTTGTCTTTCTACGCTCTCTGATGTACCCTATAAAGGTTTATCCCCTTTTAACTGAGTTGGCTATCTTTTCCTCAGTTTGGGCCTTTGCTATTCTGACTTCCTCCTGCTTCCTTCTGCCTTATCTGGTACAGTTGTCTGTCCTGCTCCTTCTGTGTTTCCTTATACTTCCTGAATGCTATCTTTTTCTCCCTGACTTTCCCAGCCACCTCTTTTGAGAACCATAGTGGCTTTTTCTTTCATTTTGATTTGTTTATTTGCTTCACACAAAGGCTTGTTGCCTCTGTGATTGCAGTTTTGATGATTCCCCATTGTTGCTCCACCCCTCCTTCTAGTCTGTTTGCTAGTGCTTTGCTGAGGCACTCTCCCATCTTGCCAGAGTCAGCCCTCCTGAGGTCCAGTACCCTCACTTTTGTATGGCTTGACTCTGTAGCTGAGTTTAACATGAACCACACTGTTTGATGGTCACTTGTGCCCAGATGGCAATCCACTTCTAGATCTGAGATCCTCTCACTGCCCCCATTTGAGAGTACAAGGTCTAAGATTGCTCCCTCATGAGTGGGTTCCAAAACTAGCTGTCTGAAGCCTGCCACCTGTAGGGGATTGAGAATGACCCTGCTCTTGGATGTGGCTGCAGCAAATGTGCTCCAGTTAACATCTGGCATTTTCAGGTCTCCCATCAACAGTATTTCCCCTTTCTCTGCCATCCTAAGAATGCCTTCTATCATATCCTTGTCCATTCCCTCCCTCTGACATGGGGGTCTGTATATAACCCCTGTGCGTATTGTGGTGCCCTTTCCAGTCTCCAAGGTGACCCACAGTGCCTCCTCTCCTCCCTGTTTACTCTTTTGTTCAGTTGCTTTTATCCCTTCCTTTACATAGAGAGCTACTCCTCCCCCTCTTCTCTCCTGCCTGTCTCTCCTGTAGGTTATGTACCCTGGTATGTTAACATCCCAGCCATGGTTCTCTGTGTACCATGTTTCTGTGACTGATACAATATCCAGGCATCCCTCTTGCATCAAGGCCACCAGCTCAGGGAGCTTGTTGCCCAGACTATGGGCATTGGTACTCATTACCCTCCATTTCCTGATGGCCTTACTCCTTTTTGCCCCATCCTGTCCTTCTTGCCCTTTGTCACTTTCCCCATTTACCCGGCCTTCTTCCCTATCGCCACCTCTATGTTGGTGCTTACTGCACTTACTATCAGGATTTTTTTTGGGGGGGGGCTAGGATTTCCCTGCTCCTTTCCAGTGTCTCCCCCCTTGGCTAGTTTAAATGCTTGCCAATGAAGCTTTTAAACCTATCACCTAGGATCCTGGTTCCCCTCCTGGACAGATGCAGACCATCATGCCAGTATAGGGGCTTGCCACATCTAGCCCAAAGCCTCTATCCTGTGTTATGCTGCAAGGTTCAGTCTTGTCACCCTTGCTGTTCACAGTGTATATGCTGCCACTAGGAGACATTATAAGGCAGTACAGACAGGGTTTTCACTGCTATGCAGATGATACCCAGCTGTACCTGTCCTGTACACCTGGTAACCAGATGGCATCTTCTGTATTTAACAGTTACCTAGAGGAAATCCAGAGCTGGATGACTCAGAACTGCCTCAAACTTAACCCAGATGGCACTGAGGTACTAGTGGTGGATCCAGGTCATTGTGGTGATGGGACGATTGAGGTGACCTCCTTGGCTTAGTGCTGGGGGCAGATCCCTCTTACCCCATCTACACAGGTGAAGGATCTGGGCTTGATTTAAACGATGGTCTGACACCAAATGCTCAGGTGTCAGCCATCGTCAAAAGTGGATATTACCATATGAGGAGCATTGTTCAGATCCAGGCCCTGATTCCATCCAAGGACCTGCCCACGCTGGTACATGCCTTCATCACCTCCAGGTTGAACTACTACAATGCCCTATTCCTTGGGCTATCTAGAGGCAGCCATCACCAGCTGCAGCTGATGCAGAATGCAGCAGCAAGGCTACTGTCAGGCATAAAAAGGAATGAACATATTACTCCTGTCATTTGCGAGCTGCACTAGCTGCCATTTAGGTGGAGGATTGTCTTCAAGGTATGGCTCCTTACCTACAAGGCCCTGCATGATCAGGGACAAGCTTATCTGCAAGATCTTCTGGAACCCCACCGGCTGGCCTGGGCTCTCCATTCTGCCAAGCGGAGCCTCATAGGTGTTCCCAGGGTTATGCTGCGGCATTCTGGGGACCATGCATTCTCAGTTGCCTTGCCTACCCATTGGAACTCACTACCCAGATATTTATGGGAGGCACCCTCAGTAGAAGTCTTTAAAACTGGTCTTAAAATGTTCTTTTTTCAGCAAGTATTTTGATTTATAATTATAATTGGAAATTGGATATTCTATAATATTTTATTATATGGTAGATGTGTTTTAAAGAGTTTTCTGTTTTTGCTGGCTTGTAATTTTATATATCTTATTGTATTTAATTCCTGTTTTTTAATGCACAAAGCTCCAAATCCCTGTAAAGGGTGCATTATAAATAAAGCATCTATCTATCTATCTATCTATCTATCTATCTATCTATCTATCTATCCATGTCAGTGACTGCAAATGTACCTTAATGTGTTAACATCGGTTCTGTGTGTCTGTCTATGTCAGATTGTGTGAGTCAGACACAAGCAATCATAGCAGTGCAGGTCAAAAGGTATACAGAGTTGGTGGAAGTGATAATTGGACTTTCAGGAAGTCTCCTAGGGATAACTAGGTTACCAAAGAGGTTGCTAGCACACATGGTGTGCTTTCGTGGTTGCAAGATGTTCAGCGATGGCAGCCAGGATGCAACACAGTACCTAGCTTTAGTAATGTAAATACTGTAAAATGCTGCAGTACTATTCAGGAAACAATGCAATTCAATGACAATTAAGCCCTTTTGTCATGCAACATTTCACATGTCATTTACTGCAAGTTACTGCATTGTATCTTGGCTGGGTCTTCTGTACACCAGACTGCCTACAGGGGTCAGTGAGTATACAGCCACAGCAGCTGTGACCTGATTGCTGCTCTAGAGAAGCAAATTGCCAGTCTGGAATGGAAACTGGCTGTGCTGTGGAGGCATGGGGAGCAGAGTTGGCAGCTGAAGGGAGGGAAGGGGCAGAGGCTAGCATCAATGATACTGAGAGGGCAAGAAGGCAGCACATTTGTGTGCTGCCAGAGCTGTGGGATGTACTCCACTCTGTCTATGAAGGGTAGGAAGGGATACATGTACAACCACTGTGGGGTAGTTGTTTCTCTCCAAAGGTTCTTTGCCAGACCAAAGTGGAGTTTGGAGTCACTGTAAGTTCTTAGAGAGGTGTACAAGCAGTTGATGAATATAGAGGAGAGAAGGCTATGGATATGGACAATGGGCCGGGGGCTTATTGTCTGAGACAGATAGGGTTGGGAGAAGCAGGACAGAAACTGACATCTCTAGTACCAGGAAAGTGGGAGGGATCAGACTGGAGGAGACAGGCAACAGGCATGGTTAAAATAGGTGATCATTGCCAGTGGACACTAGCAAGAGGTATCAGCTTCTGGCTGGTCAGGTTGCAGAGGGCCAACAGGCAATTAGGGCAGGACAGACCTGACACTAGGAATCCCAACCTGCCAAGGAGGTAGAAGAAAACAACTGGGAAAAGAGTCAGGGAGGTAGTTATTATTGGTGACTCTATTGTTAGGGCAGTGGATGAGGTGGAGGGGGCATTGCTGGACCTGGATGGTAGCTTGCCCTAGGTGGGCTGTCAGCTTTGAGCACAGGTTAAGCAAGTGCAATCCAGGGACAAGAAACAGCTGTGGGGAGAAATAGGCAGTGGTCATACATGTTGGCATGAACAGCAAAGAAATAATTATTTCCAAGGATACAATGAGGTCATTCATGGAACTAGGGATGCTCTAAACAGGAATTGTATTCAAGATTTTCTTTTCTGAGATCCTTCTGGTCCATGGAATTATAAGGAGTGTCAGCACACCATCATTCTGGAAATGTTTTGCTAAGGGTCTGGTACAGTCACAACAAAAGACCTGGCCAGATATTTCCTGAAATTTCTGTATTATTTTTAGATAAATCTCCTGATTTCTCCATTTACACAGTTGGGGCAGCAGAGAAACTCTTTAGAAATTTCACAAAATATCTGGCCATGTCTGTGGCTGCTACTGTAAATAAAGATGCAGCAAAGTATTAATTCACCTGGGAAGTTGATGTGAATTCCCAATGCAAAGCTTTGCAAATTTTCCAGTGCAAAAAGAGTCATTTAGCATCAACAAAATAGACACACTGTGTCCCCATGGTTTCAGTGATGAACTTGGTCTGAGCAGCTATCTGTAAAATTCTTTACAGTTTCCCTATTCATAGGGATTTGATTTGGCCATTTTAAATGTAAGTGCTATTGCCAGTTTTATTTGAAGCATATTAATTTTGCAATGTTTTTATTATTAGTGTGATATTTATGTGTATTTATTCTAGATAAGAATAGTTTCTGTAACACATATGGGTGAGGGTTTTAAAGCTTACAGAAGTGAAGATATATGTGCCCCCCCCCCCTTTTTTGCACCTATTAGCCACAAGTTATTGTTGGTTGCTAAGGCAAACTAGCCAAACAGGTCTCCATGGAGACGAAAGGGGGATACATGTCTGCTTCAGGTGCATCTGGCTAGCTGTGAAGAGGGGGTAACAAGAATCAAAAATGCCAACACATCTGTTCATTTGTCTGATGCCAGGTCAGTGCAGTACCTGTTCTGCAAACCAAAGAATGTGGTTCACCATGATTTGGTTGATGTAACACTGTTTTAGGTTTTGACATTGGCAGGAAACTGTGCATGTGTGCCCAGCGATGCCCACAGAAACTTAGATGCTTGGAAAAGGCAATTGAGCCAAGAAGCAGAGTGAAAGCTCAATGTGACATAAGCACCTGCGAGTGGACTTGAATATGTGGAATAGGCAATTTAACCAGAAACTGGACTGAAGAACACAGAAGAAGCTAGACTAGACTTTAACATTTTGTTCATAAGCCAACTGCTATATTTCTTGTTGCAAAAACCTCTTTAAAATAACACTGCCAACTTGTGTTTTACTACTGTAGTCTAGCAATATTAGTTTATTATATTTACATTCACTGGGTGCATAATGACCAGGAATGCTTATTTGAGTGCCGATAGACTTATTACACAACCTTTCAATGTGCTGGTATTGCATAAAATACTTCCTCCCTATCTACATGGGGAGCATCTAATTTCTGTTGGCTTTATATCAGCATTGACTGCAACCCCATCACACCTTCCCCTCCTTCCCCCACCCTTCCCCAGGTGTTGTACAGTTTACAGATTCTGAGCTCAGCATCCCATCCACTAATACAACACCTCTTAGGGCTATACGACTATGAGTCCTGACGTCTACTACACAGAATACGAGGATTCATAACCTGAAGATACAGGAACACTTGCTCTGTTAGTGATTATTATACATCAAGCCCTATCCCTATTGCCCCTATACCTGGGGGACCTAAAGAACCCTTTAGGTAGTGACCAGAGCAATAATAAGGCACTATAAGAATTAATCAGTATAGCACTGGTAAACTCCTGACTTCTCAATGCTCACAACTACTGGCTACATGCCACAGGGTGCATCCCAACTACTGTATCCTGTTTCTGTACTGATATAGTGACAGTTAAGGCTGCTAAACAAGCTGAGTATGCTTCCCTCTTATTAACCCTGAACACCATACACCTCAAACCCAACAAGCACCAATACTTACCCTCTCCACCTCACCAAGGCTGGTAATGCTTCCCTGTGGGCATCTCTTCCCCCCTATGCATATCTCAAAGGCAATCTCAGCTAGGAAACTAAGAAAGGTAAATTTATTCATTACCAACTGAGAGTTTGACTAAAGAGGTGCCAATATACCCTCTTGATGGGGGTTTCTACTGGAGGTATCTCATCTACAGGTATCTGGAGACTTTCTCTCTTCTCGAGGCCACAGTAGAGCACTCTAACTATTGCTCAACATTATGAGCTTCCCCAGGTTAACATAGTCTTAACCTTGGCTGTTATGCCTCAGTTGATCAACAAACACTTGACTAACTCAATCTCACCTCTTCCTCATGGTTTTTTATCTCTGGTTCACAATCGTGATTGAATTGTACAGGACAATCAGGTCAAAAATACCTTCTACCAAGTCTGAGTTCTTTGACTGTTTATACTGTTTTACTTTTATTATTGCAAGTATGTTTTTACTGCAGATTAATCAATTCACAGTCACAGTTGTGGTTATATCTAAGATGTTATATGGTTGTGCTTCTGGATATACTGTAACTCCTAACAATAGAGTGGATTTCTCCAACAGGAAGCATAAGATATCAATAATCGGTTTGTCTCTTGTGTTCAACAATAGGCCCAGGCTGAGTACCAAGAAGGCTGCACTCATGACCCCACCCCCCTTTCACAGGTTCCTACATCCCAGATATTACACATCCCATGATCCATAGCCATTTATAGTAAATGACTATTACTTGTGTTACTTTGAATGTGAGGGGTCGCAATTCACCTATAAAAAGAAAGAGGGTACTGTCTCATCTTAAACTAATTAAAGCCCAAGTGGCCTTTTTGCAGGAAACCAAGTTAGTCTAGGCCAAAGTTATTAAACTAAAAAGAGAATGGGTGGGGTGGGAAGCCCAGAGCTATGCCCCTTCCTCAAAATATGGGACACGATTTTTAAAAGTTGACAGAGGGCTTGCATCAAGCCGTGCATCAACCCTGATGTTTGATGCAACTGCGCCAAACTCCTTTGATGCAACTGCACCTAATTTTAGTACATTTGGCACAGCCGTGACATTTTCCACAATTTACAGCAGCTTGCACCAAAGCTTTAGTGGAAGCCCCATAAAATGGGTCACTCAAATGGTGAAAGTTGGACTGGGGGAGCTGGTCTAACTTGTGGCATTTGGTGCACTGAAGGAAAATCATGATTGGTACCAAACGAATGCCACAAGTCCCCCTACACCATGTACTCAGCACACCAGGGACATGCGGCAAGTTGTTTGAAAATCAGGCCCTTGGAGTCTCTATTCTACTACATAAATCCATTAAACTGAAGTTGGTTAAACAGCTAATGGACATTGATGGGAGATGGATGTTAATTAAGCTATCCACTCCTGAAGGGGTCCTTATTCTTGGTAGCATCCTTGACTTTTTTGAAGGAATTTTTCAAGCCCTCTCTGAATTAAGGGAAGAGAATGTGACAGTCCTTGGGGGGGCTTCATCTTAGTTTTGGAAGCCTGCCTGTACCATTTGACTGAGTATTTGCCCTTATGCACATTTGGAGACTAACACACTCCACAGTTACAGACTTCTATGTCTCTTGCTAATGCTCACCACATTGTTTTATTCTGTACCCATGTCAGGTTATTAACTGTTGAAATGGGGTGAACATTAGGGTTCACAACCACAAGGCACACCTCTCACACCTGTTCCTGCATGCAAGGTAGAGGTGGGCCTTAGGATTGGAAGCTGAGAGTGAGGGTGGGGTGTTCGGGTTGGAAGCAGAGGTTGAGGGCAGGGTCTTACGCTTGGGAATCCTAAGATCACATTTCCCTACTTTTTATTCTTCAACCATAATGGTGCATTAATAAAGATGTTTGCAATGAATTTCCTTACTTACTTATTCAGATAGTATAATAGTATTCTTGTTTTACAGTGTTAACGCAGGGTCCTTTGGACCCTGTGTTACCATCTCTCCTTTGAGACAGTACAAAATGATCCTTATGTTACAGTGGGTCCGCAGGGTTCTTTGGACCCTGCATTCCCATCCCTCAATTGAGATAGTACATAAGTATCCTTGAGACACTATAACAGTATCCTTATTTTACAGTGGGAAGGACCCTGCACTACCATCTCTACATTGAGACAGTGCAAAACTATCCTTATGTTGCAGTGGGACCACAGGGCTCTTTGGACCCTGCGCTCCCCATCCCTCTATTGAGACAGTATAACAGCATCCTTTTGTTATGATGGGAGCACAGGGCCATTTGGACCCTGCAGTCCCACCTGTGCAAATTATATAACTTGAGCAAGATACTGTTGTATGTTCCACAAATGACATAGTTTGCACAAAATACTACAGAATCTTGTGAAAGTTATGTAATTTGTGCAAATTACAACTTTCCTGCCTGACATATAAATTTTCCTTATGAAATAATGGGAAATTAAAAGTTTAATAACTTTCAAAAGGATTAATATTTTTCACCAAACCTTAAAAGAGGACATCTGTGTGGCAAAAGCTTTATATCCTGAAAATTTCAGACCACTACCTAAAGCTGTTTTTGAGATACAGGTGGACAAAGAAATGTAAAAAGCTGGCAAATTTAGGATTTTGATGCTCTGTATCTCATGAACCACAAAACCGATTTACACAAAATATGACATGTCAGGCAACCATCTCCTATAGATTATTCATACCAAATTTTGTGCAAATCCATGAAAGAGTTCCAAAGTTATTGAGGTTCACAAATTTGGGTTTAACACGTATTTTGTGCAAATTACATAACTTGAGCAAGATACTGTTGTATTTTGTGCAAATTGCATAATTTGCGAAAAATACAAAAGTATCTTATGCAATTTATGTAACTTGCACAACTTACAACTTTTTGCCTGACAGTATCTTGTGCAAGTTATGTAACTTGCGCAAATTACAACTTTTGTGGCTGACATATACATTTTTCCTCAGGAAATAATGGTAGGTAGATAGGTAGGTAACATTTTTATTCATAGAAAAATGATTATGGATAACTCCACTGAGCTGAGGTTCATTTACAGTGAGGTCCAGAGAGATCTAATTTAATTACTCTTACATTAATCAAACAAAAAACATTAAACACAATACATCATAACAAGACTTATAAATGACATTAACAATAACATGTATCATCATACAAATATGACAATCAATACAAATAACACTTACATAATACAACTAGTGCTGATAGACAATATTTTAGATGTCCTATTTTAAGACACAATTCCTTCTCTTGGTGTAGTTAATGCCCCTTTCTTTACTTCTCAATTGTATTAATTCCCCTTCTATGTTTGTGTGGTTAGTGTACCAATCTTTTATTAATTTTACCTGGATTTCTCTATTCAAAGGTCTTAACATCCCAGGTAATTTGTTCCACAATACAGGCCCAGTACATGTAAAATGATTTCTTCCCAATAGCGTGTTTTGTTTTGGTACCATGCACTCCAAACTGTTCGACGAACATAGTTCCCTTATAGGTGTTTTTAACCCAATACTCTCAACCACATAGTCTGGAACTGTCCCCAAAATACATTTTGTTATAAATATAATTGTACTTAGAACTCTCTTTTGGGACAGAGAGAGACAACCTTATCCCCTATACATCTCTAATCTATGTGTCATTTTTGGTACTCCTAATATAAATCTTGCCAATGTATTGTACATGACATCCAATTCATACAACTGCCCTTCTATTGCACCTACATAAATAATATTTCCATATTCCAACATGAGTAATACCATTACAGTCACTACAAATTGTCTCACCTCTAGGGGCATATTACTGCATTTCTAATTCTGTACAGAGATCCTAAACATTTCCTAACTTTTTTAGGATATTCTTGATATGAATGTCCCATTTATGGTATTTATCTAAGTAAACCCCAAATATCTATAATTATCTACTTGCTCCAATATGGCCCCTATAAGAGTCACAATTTTATTCTATTGTGTTCAATTTTAACCCCATTGCTCCTATGAAAAACCATAACCTGAGATTTTTTTTTTCAATTAAAACTAGATTGGAACTCAGCAAAAAATCTTGTAAATAATCAAAGGCTTGTTGTAATATTAACTGAATTGATACTACTGATGACATGGCTACATAAATAATTGTGTTGTCAGCATATAAGTGATACTGCACCCCCTGCTGTGACAGATTTAGTTCATTCATATATAAATTATACAAAATAGGTCCAGGTATGGATCCCTGTGTTACACCCAAGACAGTTTCATTCAGGTCCAAAGACCAATCCTTAATGGATACTTGTTGTTGTCATGAATCCAAATAATTCCTAAACCAACTAACCACCATCTCGGATATACCACAGGTTCTCAGTCTGGACAAGAGGATGCCATGTTCCAAGGTGTCAAATGCTTTTGAAAGATCAATAAAGATAGCTCACACTGGCATCCCCCTGTCCATTCCTTCCACAATATCTCCTGTAACCTTCAATAGGGCTGTGGTGGTCCCATGCTCTGGTCTAAAGCCCGATTGATACTTATTAAGAACATTTTTTTCTTTCAGAAAAACCTGCATTTGTCTTGCCACAATTTTTTTCCAAGATTGTTGACATAGTTGGCAATAAAGAAATTGACCTATAATTTTCTATAAGCATTCTAGATCCTGACTTGTAAACCAGTACTACTCTTGCTGTTTTCCAAATTAAAGGTATTTCCACATTTGTAAGACACATATTAAATAGATTTGCCATAGGCTGATCTATAATAGGGGCTGCAAACTTTAATAATATATCTGGTATTCCATCCATACCTTCAGCTTTATTTGTACTGATTTTAAATAATAACCCTTTAACTTCCTTACTAGTTATTGGGGCAAAATTAAACTCCATTTGTTCTTCCTGTTGTATATTTTCACCACCTGATTGGTCCTTCTTAATTTTCATAGAAGATACATGTTTTGTGTTTTTTAGTCCAGTTTTTAATATGAAATTAAAAGTTTAATAACTTTTGAACAGATTAATATTTTTGCACCAAACATTAAAAATAACTGGTAAATGTAGAAATTTGTGACACTCTGTATCTCAAGAACCACAAATCTGATTTACATGAACTTTGGAACATCAACAGACCTACCCGTAGCAATTTATGCATGCCAAATGCCATGCAGATTTATTGAACGGTTGCAAAGTTATTAATGTGCAAAGTTTGCATGACTGGATGACAGTGTGTGAAAAGTACTTTCACTTTCATTATACATATAAATTTTCCCATAGGAAATAATGGGAAATTAAAAATGTAATAACTTAAGAATGGATTTATACTTTTTCATAAAACCTTCAAAACACACACCTGTGACCCAAAGGCGTTCTACCCTGAAAACTTTAGACCACACCATAAAGGCATTTCTGATATACAGGTGGACAAAGAAATGTAAAAAATTTATAAATTTAGGTTTATTTGACAGTTTCCATCTTGCAAACTACACAACAGATTTGAACAAAATTTTGCTCATCAAGTGATGTACCCCTGGAGATTATGCATGCCACATTTTGTGCAAATCCGTTGAGTGGTTCCACAGTTATTAAGGTTCAAAATTTTGGGTTTAACATAGATGTTTGCACTCAGCCCTAATATACTGTTTCTGCACCATATATATATATATATATATATATATATATATATATATATATAGATAGATATATCTATATATATATATGATATATATATATATATATATATATATATATATATGCAGGGCTAGTATAGTTAGGGTTGAGTAAGTGCTTTAATGTTAAACCCAAAATGTTGCACAATAATAACTTTGTCACCATATAATGGATTTGCCTGTAAGTTTGCATGTGTAGTCTGGTACCATAGATCTCTGTATCTGGCAAGTTGTGTTGTGGTTGGATGAGCAGGTACGGAGCTGCAGAACTCCCAAAAATGCAAAAAAAAACCCAGACTTTTTGTGCTTTTCGTTGCTTGTGCCTATAGCCTGCACAATTTTTCCTTTTGGTCTGAAATCTTCAGGGAAGCCACAGTCTGGGTCAGTGATGTGCCTTTCAAATATTTGTTGAAAACATATTAAACTGTTCAAAAGTTATTCAAAATACAAGTTTCCTATTACTGTATATTCAATGGGAAAAAAATATATGTGTTTCACGAAAGCTGCCACCAGTACATTTTACTTTTAGAAATGGCCCTTTAACTTTTGTGCTGTGGCCATCTTGTTTCCAGTTAGTGAGAGAGAAAAGTGCCTGTCATTTAAATTTTGGATCCCCTAGCTAAACACTGACTTGTGTTTTCCTAGTTGGGTCCTGAGGATGCCAGCCCTACCTTCACAAATTGTAAAAGAAACAGCCACAACACTTTCACAAATCATGAAAGTTTTGTGCTGTTTTTGCAAAACTGTCACAATTTGCTAAAGTACGGTGACCAAAAACTGCAAATCTTTGCCATCCTCTTGCAACAAAATGGTTGGGGCTTTTGGGCTGAAATTTGCAGGGTCACACTCCCTGGTCCCACAGATGTGCCTTTCAGTGGTTTGGTACTGAAACATTCAATGGGCCCAAAGTTACAGTGTTCTGAAGTTGAGAAAGTTCCCATAGGATAACATAGCGGCACCTGTGACACCTTTCAGCACCCATATCTCAAAAACGAAGCAAGGTACGGATTTTTCGCTACCAACAGCTTAGATCACCTATAGGTGTTCTAAGCTGTAGAAATAAGTTTGGAAATCAAACATTTCACCTGCAGTATAATTTTTTCCCTATTTTCTACAATTATGGAGATATTGGCAAAAACATGTTACAAGGGTTACAAGGGTGCCTTTTCAGCTTTTCAGTGCATTTTGGTGCCTATATCTTGTAAACGATGTAAGATATGGTTTCATCAACTTATTTTGCATTGAGGTTACACTGTCATGATTACAACAGCACTTGAATTTTTTTCATAGCTGTTATGGTTGCTGAGATATTAGCAAATTACTGTTACAAGGGTTCCTTGCCCTATAGGGCTGCTGTATGGCTATGCAGTTATGTGTAAGTGGGAGTGCAGGGCCTGGAGGGCCCATGCTCCCACATATGCATACCATTATATGACACGGCCTGACTGAAGATATCATATTTATCTTCACGGGAGGCCAATGATATCTTGATGTCATTGGCCTCAATTGAAGATAAATATGATATCTTCAGACAGGCCATGTCATCTTCTATTTATTCAGCTTATATTTTGGGCTCCCATGCAGCACAAGTCCTGTACATCTTCCTTTAAGTTGCTTCCTCACCTAGAGGTTTTTAATTCCTAGACAGAGGTTTTGAGTCCCCTATATCCCAGGAGACTTAGTATGTTTAACAGCATCACCCCAAACTTTTCATAGTCTGGAAAAAGAAATACATTTGTGATTAAAAAGTTATCTGGTTGATCTTGCAATTTGTGGTATTTTTAACATAGAAGTTTCATTTTCTCTACTGTTAGCACTTTCACTTTTTGTGCTGCTTTGCAGCATGTCTGAGCTGTATGAGTCATATGGTGGCTGAAGCACTCTGTAGCAAAAAAAGTAAGAAAATCTCCTGTTTTCCTAATTTTATTGCATTTATTTGAAAGAAGTCACCGACTGTACTGAGATCAGAGCAAGCGAGTCAGCGGCTTCAGAGTAGTAGATGGAAGCGCAAGCAAGCAGTGCTGTAGCAACACTCCCTTGCGCTTCCATGTAATACGTTGAAGCTGCAGACTCGCTCATTGTCATCTCTCTACAGTCAGTGGCTTCTTTCAAATAAATGGAATAAATTTATGAAAACAGGAGATTTTCCTACTTTTTTTTACTACAGAGTGCTTCTGCCAGCACATAAATCATACCGCTCAGTCACGCTACAAATCAGGACATAAAGTGAATGGGTTACAAGTTTGAGACAGAGGATTACTTCAAATAAAAATAAAGTGAGTATTATTCTGAAAGAAAGGACACATTCATAATTTTGCAGAACAGAGTGTGGTAGTTTAAATCAGTGTGAGCACGTCATTGACATGGCTTGGTAACAGTAGATAAACACTGTAAAAGTGACAGTGCCTAGCTGAATTGTCAGAACAAATGGCAGGATCAACCAGATAAGTTTTGATTTGACGTATAGGAATGTAAAGATAACAGATGATGTATAGGAACATGAAGATATCAATGATATCTTCACTGACTGGCTTAGATATCAATTGTTATACATACAGTTAGCCCAAAACATAAGTTATATAAATATATATATATATGTAATCATTGCAAAAAAACTTTGCTCATGCATCAAGTTAGGGTAAGTATTATAGCAGCAAAAGGAGGGAAATGAGGTGTTAGGGTTTCCAACCCTTATGCTCCACCCCCAACCCTACCTTGCAGGGACTGACAGGCATCTGGGAAGTGCCTAGGAGTCATAGGCTTTAATGCTCAGACCATCATTGACAAGCATCAGGGTGTGCCTTGGTGTTATCTGCCTAATGCTCACCTCATTCACCTATATCATACCCATCTCAGCTTATTTAATTAAGGAATATGGTGTGCGTTAGGGCTGACGATGCCAAGGCACACCCTTATGCCTGTCAATGTCTGCAGGGTGGGGATGGAATGGCATGAGCTTTATGGATGACGACCCCAAGGCACACTCCCAGGGCCTGTCAGTCCCTGCAGGGTGGCGGTGGAGGTGTGGAATTAGGATTGGAAACCCTAATGCCTCATTTCCCTCCTTTTGCTGCTATAGTACTCAGCCTAACTCATGCATTAATTAAGTTTTTTTCTGGCTCAGTGGCACTGAGGGCTGAGTCGTTGGTCTCCATACCTCACACCACACTGGTGACTGGTGTTTGGGAATGAGTATGGGTTGCTGGGGGTTGGCAGGGGAGGAGAAGGATTAAGCATCCAATGGACTGCTCTCCTTCTCTGGGGAGGGGGGTTCATGACAGTCAGTACTGGATTGCCACCTGGCGGAGGCTGGGGGACAAGATGCTTCACTGTACATAAGGGAGGAGCTGGGGGCAAAGCGCATGTGGACGGGTGCATGCTCCCCTCAGCTGGCATCACTGCATGCCCTCAGCTCTGGGGTAAAGCTAAAAGAAAAAGGGATGGCACCTGTTTTGAGCGGCTTGATGGCCGTCCATGAGTTTTGCTGTGGCTGGCGTGTGGCACCCATCTGGATCCATGTTCTGCAGGGAGCTGGGGGCTCCCTGCCACCCCGCTGTGGGGGGTAAGCCACAGGAGTAGGGTGCCAGGCTTGTTGCAGTAGAGGTGGATGGAAGCTGGAATCCCTAGAGGATGTGAGGACAAGGGGGAGCAGACCAGGTGGCCAGAGGAGGTAAAAAGGGATAACCCAAAAAAAATAAGTTTCTTGCAATGTATTTCCTTACTTTCTGAGATACTGTAATAGTAATGGACCCTGTGCTTCAATCCCTCTATAGATGCACAAATATATGTAGCTGTTGAGGCACATAGAAACATAGAAATTGTTAGCAGATAAGGATCTCTAGTCCCATCCAGTCTGCCTGTAAGCCCTGTACTTGATTACAGCTTCTGTCCCTCCCTGTACTTTACTTGTATAGTTCACCTATGCTTGTCCCATGCATGTTTAAATCTACCCAGAGTGCTCTCTCCCACTACCTGAAGTGGCAGACCATTCTATGCATCCACTACCCTCTCCATGAAGAAAAACTTCCTCACATTCCTTCTTAACCTGCATCCTTCCAATTTCATGTCATGCCCCTTTATTCTTGAACTCCTATATTGAAAGATGTCTTCCCGTGCACCTTGTTTTTCCCTCGAGGTACTTGAATGTTTCTATCATATCCCCTCTCTCTTTGCTGTCCTCTAGTGAGTACATATTGAGATTCCTTAATCTCACCTCATAAGTTTTGTGGTGTAAGCCCTGTACCGTCTTAGTTACCCTTCTCTGTATTGTGTTCGGCCTGTTTATGTCCTTTTGATGGTGTGGCCTCCAGAACTGTACACAGTACTCTGTGTGAGGCCTGAGAAGGGTTTTCTATAATGGCATTACTACCTCCCTCCTTGTGCTGGTGATATCCCTGCCTATGCACCCCAGAATGCCATTGGCCCTCCCTGCTGCCTTTGCATTCTGCTTTGATGTTTTGGGGTCATCTGAAATAATAATCACCAGGTCCCTTTGTTCCTTGGTGATTGCTAGCAACTCCCTCCCATCCTGTAGCTCTCCCCAGAGTTTCTATGGCCCAGGTGCATAATGTTGCACTTTGAATTAAACATCAGTTGCCACTCCTCAGACAATTTGTCAAGCCTCCCTTGGTCTTTTACTCCTCTGAGGTTTAAACATAGAAACTGTCAGCAGATAAGTACCGCTAGGCACATACAGTCTGCCCATAAGCTATGTACTTCACTACGGCTTCGGACCGTACCTCAGCTTTACTTCTATGGTTCTCCTACGCTTGTCCCATACATGATTAAATCCCACCACAGTGCTCACTTCAACCACCTCCTGTGGCATACCATTGTTTGTATCCACCACCCTCTCTGTGAAGAAAAATGCCCTCACCTTCCCTCTTAGCCTGACACCTTCCAATTTCATGTCATGCCCCTTGTTCTTATATTCCTTCTATATTGGAAGATGTTGCCCCCCCACACCTTGTTTATACCCTTGAGATACTTGAATATCTCTATCATGTCTCCTCTCTACCTCCTCTCCCCCAGCGAGTACATATTGAAGTCCCTTAGTCTCTGCTCGTAAGTTTTGTGGTGCACGCCCTGTACCATTTCATCTTAGTTACCCTTCTTTGGACCATCTCAAGCCTGTTTATGTCCTTTCGAATGTGATGCACCAGAACTGCACACAGTACTGCATGTGAGGCCTGGCCAAGGTTTTATATAACAGCATCACTACCTCCCTCCCTCCTTCTGCTGGTGATACCCCTGCTGATGCTGAGGTTTATGAGGTAGGGTGATAAGAACACTATTTTGTCCCCAGATGTTCAACAGTGTTCTTATCACCCTACCTCATAAACCCCATAGGTGAACATTTCTTAATCCATGGCAAAATGAGATTCCGCACCACAGGTGCAGAATGTGTGAAATGACAGCTGTACTATTCATGAGATGGTGTGAAAAAATGTCTCTGTTGAAAATTTGAGTCCAAATATGAAAAATTAGCAGTTACGCATGTTTGTAGGAAAATTTCAAGGAGTGTGTGTAACTCAGACTTTTGTTGGTATTTTCGCTCCAAATTTTCAGCTTGGATTTTTTGGGACACCACCTCATGTACAGTGGCACTATAATTTCACTACTCAATCCCATAAGGTGGTTTCATGCAGTGACTGTACCATTCTGTGTCACAGGTGCAAAAACATATTTTGGGCAAGATGTGAGAAATGACAGCTGTATGGTTCATGAGGGTGTATGGAAAATGGCTATGTTGAAAATCTGGAGTGAAAATATAAAAAAATTGGCAAAGTTACATGCGTGTGTAGTAAATTCCAATGAGCGAAAGTAACTCCGGTGTTTGTTGGTATTTCACTCCAAATTTTCAACATGGGCTTTTTGGGACCCCACCTCATGACCAGTGGCACTATCATTTTGTTACTCAATCTCAAAAGGTGGTTTTGCACAGGATGTGAGAAATAACAGCTGTACAGTTCATGAGGGTGTGTGGAAAATGACTATGTTGAAAATCTGGAGTGAAAATATTAAAAATTGGCAAAGGTACACCCGTGTGTAGGAAAGTTTCAATGAGTATGCATAACTCAGGCATTTGTTGGTATTTTTGCTCCAAATTTTCAACATGGGCTTTTTTGGGACCCCACTTCATGAAAAGTGGCACTGTTATTTCATCACTCAATCCCAAAAGGTGATTTCATGCAGCAACTGCACCATTCTGTGCCACAGGTCTGAGAACACATTTTAGACAGGATGTGAGAAATGACAGATGTGCTGTTCATGAGGTGGTGTGGAAAAATAGCTATGTTGAAAATTTGGAGTGAAAATATTGAAAATTAGCAAAGTTACTCACGTGCATAGGAAAATTGCAATGACCACCTGTAACTCAGGTGTTTTTTTGGAATTTTTGCACCAAACTTTGAACATGGGTTTTTTGGGTCCCCACTTCATGAACACAGGCACTGTCATTTCATTAATTGGTCCTGCAAGGTGATTCTGTACAGTGACTGAGAAATCACCTTATGGGTCTGATTAACAAAACAGCAGTGACAGTGTTCATGAGGTGGGGTCCCCAGAACCCCATGTTGGAAATTTGGTGCACAAATTCCTAAAAATGGCTGAGATATCAACATAAGTTCAAAACTCCATTGACTGCCATTATTCTGTGCTTACCTTGATTCTTCAGTTTGCAGTTCGGCTTTGCAGAGAGCAGACATACCCCAGTCCACAGAAGATGATAGCACCTGACCTCCAGAGGTAAGTATGGGGAAGGGGGGTGCAGGGAGGTGGATGCACAGAGGGAGAGTCAGGACGGGGAGGAGGATAGGGGAGATGACTAGGGTTAATTTTCTGTTTTACAGGATTAAAAAAACATCGAGGAGAGTTTTCTTTTTTAACAGATTAATAAAAATGTTATTATGGCACATTACTGGGAGGGAGTAAATGCCGATATGGGGACTGGGCACCACGATGTTGGCAAAGAGCAACTAAAACAGGCTGCAGGGGGGCATCTGATATGGGGCACCTGTGATGGGCAATGTGAGCCCAGCATTTCTTTACTATGGCTGACTTCTGTTCCCATGTGTCATTCTCATGTCTGCTGCCTCTCTCACCATGCAATGTTGAGGGTGGGTGTGGAAGGGCAAGTCACAACTGTAGCAGCAACATGTGAGGGGGGGCATGTGGATGGATGGAGAAGGGAGTGCTCCTCATTTCCTGGGTAGCTGCAGCTCACTGGGCAGGGGCTCCTCATTTCCTGGACATCTGGTGGCATACGTCAGCAATATCATTGACACTGCTTGCCATCATTATGTAAATGAAAGGAATTAAGTGCTCTCATTGGGGCACTTCATTTCTTTCAACTAGAGAACAGCTTCCAGCTGTGAAACTCTGTCAAGTGTCACAGTCTGGTTGTATGCTCATTGGTCTGTCAGGGATGAGCCCAGTGTAGATTTCTCTGCATTGGAATCATTCCCTGACACACCTCTGAAATGTCATTCTACCACAAGATGTTTCTCGCCCAGGTGCAAAAAAACATAAAAAAGGCGATGTACACTCCCAGTGACCACCTTAATGCCTAACAAAAACTAATAAATCTATTCAGTGGGCAGCACCCCCCACAACCCTCTCCAGGGGGGCTTCACCTCACCATACCACCCTTAATTTAGATTCTCAGCTCCGGGGGGGTGCATTTCGGGGAGAGGATGAAACCCAGAAAAAAAAGTTAGACTCCCACAGCCACTTGGGACAAAAAAATAATACCCCTACCCAGCCCTGAATCCTAGACCTATCCCACTGCAGCCAGCCACACTCGCCACCACACTCCATGGCCAGCTCAGTGACACCATGCCACTCAACCTCCCACATTCCTTCATCATCATCAACCCTCCTCTTCCATTCACCCTCCTCTATATTCAATGTTCTTGCATCGCAACCATTTCAGGGTAGTTCACATTAAAATTGCTGAGATTGAGTGGCTCATAGTGAGTCGTTCAGTCTCAGTCACCCATATCACGGTATACCTGGACATACCAATAAAATGGTTTGTAATGATTGGCAGGTTACTTGGCAGTTTTCTATACTTCTGTGCTTTTCTATGTGTTTCCTCAGCAGAGATAAACTACACTTTCACTGGTCAAGGGGGGGTTGGAACCTACCATGCCTTTATTTCTACTATCTGGTATTCAGAGTGATACAAATGTGCCACTGGTTCTGCTCTCACTCTGTTGCTAAGCCACTGTGGGTAACTATAGAGCAAACAATAGTAGGTTAGACTTTATCTGCAGTCTTCCTCTTCTCCCCTCTCCTGATGGTTCTATGTCAAAATGGTAAATCATTAATCATGCCTAACAAAGACAGCCACACCAAAAAGACAAATATAACCAAAACAACGCATAACACTATAGTGTGCTACAAAATGGCATTGCTACCCTGTTTTTCTACTTTGCCCCACACCCCAATATAAAATAACTAACTCAAGGGGGCTTGACATTGATGAATAGGGAAACTCAGGAGGGGGTCTAGTCACTAGGGGATTGAAGTTGACAGGTGGAGAACATTGGGGAGCAACCTACTGGTGGGGGACACAGTCAGGATGGTGGTCAGAACGGGAGGCACTCATTGAAAAAATTAAAAAAATCATGTATAGCACACAGCTAAAAAAAAAAACAATATCTTGCAGCCAGTTCCAAACTCAGTTCCATCAGCCACACAAGTGGTGGCTCTAACCACTATACCAGATGGCCGGCTTGAAACTGGCTGCCCAAACAACTCCCCATATGCTCTATGCCATTACTACTCCCTACCATACAGAATTCTCTCAAAAAGTGCTTCAAAAGTGCTCACTTAATGGTGTGCTATGAAATCACATAGCCTATTCAACACACTATTTTGACTTCGCCCTTCTTGGCTCACTGTTAAATAGTCGCTGTATTCATGGGATTCCCTCCTGACCTATCTGAAATGGTGACACATAATCTCGGCTTCAATCAAGTCATGGCCCAAGCTGAGTACACTAGTAAAATTGCCACTAACATCCATTTATATCTGCGCTTTGATAATTTTGAAAAGCGCACTATAAATAACATTTTATTTTATTTGATCAAGTAGGCAAATCCAGTATTAACGAACTCTAGTCAGAGCCAATATGGCTGTGGAGAGCTTTTGGGATGCTTTTACCCATTATTTCTAATGAGTTTGCATAATGCAGCTCTGCTGCAAGGCAGTTTCAATGTGGTCTTCCTTTTACACATTTTTACAATGTGTTTTCCTAGAATATGGCTGCTGATTGCTATATATTTAGCCTGGATAGTTCATGGAAAACATGGCATATTATTTTCAGTGGGGCTGTACATCTACACAATATTATGCTGCATTGTGTAAAATCAGAGCACACTGAAAACTATATTTTACATCTGGACTAAGCTACCCTGAATAAATACATTAGAAAAATGGCAAAATCATGACCCCACTGAAAACAATATATTCAATCTAATCTGGGACATCCTGATTAAAGACTGTGCTTGTTGTATTGATGTTGTTAAGGTGCCCTGAGCTCTGGAAGGGCACCTAATTCAAATAAAGTTTTACTTACTTACTTTACAAAAATGTGTAAAATGAAGATCCCTGTGATAATGAGATGTAGCATTTCCCCTGTGCTGTCCATGATACAAAATATAGAATAAGAAATATTTAAAGGAAATCTACTGTAAACTGAATTTCACCATGTTCACTGACATAAGCAAATTGTGTCTTTATTGTTTTACAACATATTGCGGTATTTATTCTGAATGTTGTGGCCATGAGGATGGTGTGTGTGTGTGTGTGTGTGTGTGTGTGTATTTGCTGTAGTTCAATATATTTTTTCCCCAAAAAGCATAGTAAAAAATTCATGCTGATTGTTATATATTTAGTCTGGACAGTTCACAGAATACCTGGCATATGTCTGAGACAGTGCTTATCAGATAGTGTCTTAAGAGGTTAAAAAAACAGTGTAGTCTTTTTAGACTCGTTGCTGGGAAAGGGTAACATTTTTGAGGTATGCATCATTCTTGAAAGACAATACCTGCCCAACTGAAGCTAGTAGCAAAAAAAAAATGTTTAAATGCAAAATATTTAAATGTGCAAGTTGTTGCATTTCGAAGGGGGTAAACAAATCTCCAGTTTAATAGGCAACCAATATTTAACAATGTGTTTCAGTTTCTTAATAGCCATCTGATAAGCAGCTTGGAGTTCTGTCTCTATTATTCTAAACAGAAAGAAGGGAGTATTTTATTTCAACTGGCATAGTGATTTGTAGGTGTAGAAGGATACATAGAAAACTCCAAAAATGTGTTCCACAGTATTCCATTTTCCAGCTACAGACAATAAGATGGCTGTAGGCTCCACCCACAGCCATAAAAACTATTAATCAATTCCTCAACTCTACCTCATGGTAAAAGGTGGGGATACACTCCGTATGGGATCTATTGGCTACAGGGGTGGATTACGTAGACTCCTTCACAGACTCATGAAATAGATATTTACTACTAACATCAGATTTCTGGTGGTTCCTACAAATCCATAGTATGATTACTGCAAAACTGAAAGTGGGGCATTCTTGGTTCTCCTTAGGCCAGAGCCTGTCAGACACCCCTTTCCCAACACTACTACCAGTATGGTGCTCACTGAAGAAACTGGGGGGGTGGAATGAACTATAAAACTACAAGGGACACCCACCAAGACCTTACCACCAAAGTCAAGGAAAGGTGGCAGACTGCATTGTGACATCAGTTTTCAAAGGAAGACTGGTCTAAATGTTGGAGACTGGCACACAAAAGCTGCACAGACAGCCACAGTCTTCTAATACAAAATAAACTACAAAATTAGTGGTATCATACTCTGAGCCAGCTGAAGTTCCTGGGTCCTCTCATAAAAGATGAATGCTGGCGATGTGGTGTCTGTGGTGCAGATTTCTTTCCTGTTATGTAGAGTCGTCACAAAATCCATAAATTCTGGTCAGACAGAAATGCTGAATGCTCCTGAATCCCCGGTGTTTCTCAGCCCTTCTGTCCAATGCTCTTCCTTCTGTGCATATCTGAAAATAAATCGTCCCTCAAAAGCGCCATTCTGCAGTGGCTCCTTGCAATCAGTGTGGAAGGCAGATGGCTACTACTCCACAACTGGCATTTTCCTGACATCCCCATGGTCTCTGAGTAGTTTACAGTTATACACAGCCTGACCGTAATGTTCAGTATATCTCACTTTACTAATGACACCCTGGCAACATATGAGAAAGTCTGACATCCTTTTCTCAGCACTTCAGCATCCGCAGATGCCGAAAAAGGATATGGTGGGCAGGACTTCAGTTAATTTATTATTGGTGGAAGTCTAAAACTTCCATGAGTTGTACGAGCCGACATTTTTGAAGTCAGTATTCTAGGACGGACCAATTTATGGCTGCTAACATAAATATTAGTGGCAAAATACAGTTTTCAGCAGAATCTACCATTTCTCACTTCCATGTCTGCATTTGTTTAAGTAATCTAATTTTTTGTTTCACATTAGGAAGTCAGTGGCTTCCTCTCCCTTAATTTTGAAAGTTTTTGCCTTATTTTTGGAAGTCAAATACTCCCAAAATGAAGTTAACTAACTCCCTGGTGGTGGGTGCAAAGTGTTGCTAAGACCACCTTGATGAGAGTCTCTCAACTGACACATTCCCCCTCCACACTACATAACCATATCATTTATACTACCCCCTTCCCACGGTACCCAAGCCCATCCTTAACAGACTGGGGTGATGCCTGCTCCCTTCTTCTTTGGATCTCTGCCCCACCATATGGTAGCATCTGTGTGGCAGTTGTCCATTGTGGTGGATTCATGCCCACTAGGCATACTCTGGTATCCAGAGGATAGAAACTGGTTCCCCCCAACACTCACACTCACTACTCCTTTTACCCATTCCCTCAACTCCTGAAATAGTACCATGAGGGTCCAGGCCAGGTTGCACTTCTAATCCTCATTCAAGCTAGTATATATGTGAAGGGACCACCATTGACTCCACAACGTGCTTCAGAATAACAGACTTATGTCTCTAGGTGTTACACTCTGAATAAAATCATCTGTAACCTGTTTTTTAATCAGATAGCACACCTACGTATAGTTACTATATGATATACTGAACTGTAATGACATTCACAATGACTACATGCATTATTACTGTAGCCATTGCAATGTTGTTTACCTTATTTTATTTATTTTTATTTCAGTCTTTGGTAAATGGGTAAGGCCCACTAGGCACAAGTGCCTGTTTTTAGGGGCAACCTGGGAGCACTGGGTGGTTAAGTGACTTGCTTAGAGTCACACAGTATGCAAGTGGAGGCTGTGAGAATCAGACTCAGGTCTGGTCTGCTGGATGTACCAAGCTTGTTCACACCTTGTTCCTCTAACCTCTAGCCTATACTGCCAGCCAAATGTGTGTATGTTGAACTTTATTTTTTCAAAGTAATAAAAAGAATTAATATTAAAAAAATTAAAATCATCCCCTATCCACTGTGCTGTAAGTTCACTCCCTCCCACCTCTCAAACACTTTTATAAGTCATAATCCCCCTTCCATCACTCTACTAGCACCCTTCCCCTCCACCTTGGTGAATTTATGTGAAAGAAAAAGAACTCATGGAGGGAGTGACTCCTCCAAGTATACACACACAGTCCCAGTAGTAGTTATATATACCCTTCCCTCACTTGCACACAAACACACTCCTCCACCTCCCCCCACCTGACCATATCCTATTTATCAAGAAGAATCCCCGTCGAACCACCTTCAGGCCCCCACTATGATTCTCTCCCCATCAGCAGGCAGAAAAAAATTTCTGTGATGAACTGCTGCAATAAAAGAAATAGTCCAACGGTGCAGATCATCTGCACTGTTCAGTATCTCTCTCAGTAATGACTCTCATGCATGAATAAACAAAGATGTTTTGATCCTAATAAACCCTGATTGGCTGAATTTTCAATGGACAATGGATTTTGGATGGACAGGGCAGTTAGGGGCGATCTAACCTAGAAGGTAGAGGGGAAGGGATTGTTGCACAGAATCACCATGGGCAGAAGACATACACAGGATATCTCAGAGGGAAGGACAGAAGACCATAGATACATAGATGTCAGCAGATAAGGACCTTGTGGCCCATCCAGTCTGCCCTATCCCTTTTTCTAATGCTTAAGGTACCCTAGATGCTACAAATCCCCACTCCTTCACCCTATCTTGATAATTCCCATGTGCCTATCCTATGTATTCTTGAATTTCTGAACTGTGGCTGCTCCCACCACTTCCTGGGGGAGACTGTTCCATCTCTCCACCACCCTTTCAGTAAAGAAGAATTTCCTCATGCTCCTCCTAAGTTTCCCCCTTTTAGTCTCATGCTGTGCCCCCTTGTTCTGCTATTTCCCTTAATGTGAAAGATGCTCCCCTCTGACACCCTGTTGATCCCCTTTAGATACTTAATGGTCTCTATCATGTCCCCCCTCTCAGTCTCCTTTCCTCCAGGGAGTACATACTGAGAGCTCTCAGTCTCTCCTCAAATGACCTATGCTGCATCCTGAAGACCATTCTGTCACCCTCTTCTGTACTGTCTCCATCCTGCCTATGTCATTTTGGAGATGGGGCCTCCAGAACTGAACACAGTACTCCAGATGAGGCGTTACTAGGGAGTTGTACAATGGTACCACCACTCCCCTCCTTCTACTTGTTATACCCCCATGCACCCTAGTAGTCTGTTAGCCTTTCCAGTTTGTCACACTATTTAGCCACTTTTAGGTTGTCTTCTATGAACACAAGGAAAAGATAACTTCAGTGGGGCCAAAGAAGTATAGAGGCATAAGCATCCTCACTTGTATGCATGCCAACATGTGAAGTGCACCCAACAAAATGGGTGAGGTTGAAGACCTGATGCACTTCAAAGGATAGGACTTAGTTTCCCCTTACAGATGCTTGCTGGGTGAGGAAAATAACTGTGACACTGGGATAAATGGATACAGACTATTACAGAGTGGTAAGCCTGGCAGTTGGGGGGTTGGTGCCTAAGGAGTCACTGTGGAGGGTAAGGAAGATGAACAGTGTCAAAGTCTCCATCTGGGTTGAGCTATGAGAAGTTTGGACACATGGGATATCTTGGGAGGTGCTAAAGACTGCTAAACAGCTCAGTAGAGCATGATTCCCAGCTGGTCAGGAAAATTATGAGCAACCAAATCAGATGCACTGGTAATCAAGGGTGATTTACAATCATACAAAATAGCCACAGAAAAAGGCCTTCAACTCTATCGAGTCTGCTTGTTGTTGTGCCCTGATCTAGAGATTACAGTGGACCCTGCTCCCCACCAATTCTGACCCTCCCCTTCACCTTCTCCCACCCTCTCTTGACCCCCAACCCATCTTTTAAGTGATGGACTCAGATGGGTGTTTATTCCACCATGACACCATCTGTTCTATAAAGAGGTGTTTCCTGACCTCCTTCTTAAACCTTCATCTCACCAACATATAATTGTGCCTCCTTGTGAACTTGTTTTGACTGAGACAGAAACGTTTCCTAATATCCACATCGTTTATACCTTTCGGGTACTTGAACTTTCAATCGTGTCTCATCCTATTCCTCCTCTTCTCCCCCCACTAGTTGCTCTCCTCTCCCACCCGGAACACTGGCTCACCAATCATCTTTTCTATCCTGTATGTCGGCTGAGTTTCTACCTGTAACATATTTTCCTGTTGAACTATGTGTATCATCTTACATTGCTAAGTCTGTTGATGCTTATCTATCCTTTTGTTAGATGATGTAGCTACATTGCCCTGTTTACATGTATGTTATATAAATCTTATTATGCTCACCTTGTTAGAGGCATTTGGCAGTGTTTACCTGTATTTTATTTACACATCCACTGTATGTTTGCTTGACTTGCACTGGATTTCCTGTTATGATCCTTTTATGATTCTTGCTGCTTGTCTTCACAGTATTTTACCACCTGTATGTGCCAGTCTCTGACCTGTGCCATGCCTGAAAAAGGTCTTAAAGTAAAGATTTCCTGTTTGTACTTCAAGAAGCAGGTTTACAACAGCTGGTGAATTCCCCCACCAGAGACAAAGCAATACTGGGTTTGGTGCTCACAAACAGCACAAAAGTCTCAGATGTGCAAGAAGTGGTCAATCTGGGGACCAGTGGCCAAAGGACAATCCCGCTAACTGTGAACAAGATACCAGTAACACTAAAACCAAGGTTCTGGATTTCAGGAGAGCTAACTTTCCTGAAATGAAATGTATAGTCACATCCATGCTAGATGGCAGAAACTTGACAGATGTAAAAGACTGTTGAGAGGCCATAAAAATGGCTTTAAATACAGCTACAGCTACATACAGTAGGCAGATCACCAAATCCAAAAGAAAGAAAAGGCCACTCTGGTTCACCAAGGAAGTTGCAACCAAAATCAAGGAGAAAAGGAGGGCTTTTGCTAAATATAAACAAACTAAAAGTGAATTGGATAGAGAAGAATACAAAAAGAAGCTGAGTGACGCAGGAAAGGCAGTTAGGAGATCAAAAGCACAAATGGAGAAGAAAATAGCATAGGGGGTCAAGAAAGGAGACAACACCTTCAGATACATAAGGGACAAAATAAAGAGTAAGGGGGGAATAGTCAGGGCAGCAACAAAGGAAAGCAAGATGGCAGAGATAGAAGAATACAAAGCAGAGATACTAATTGATTTCTTTTGCTTTGTCTTCACCATAGAAGACAGTGGGAAGGGACATACACTAATTAGGTCAGTACACAACACCACAGGAGTAGACACAAGACCCTTCACAAGAGAAAGGGTCCTAGAAGAGCTGAATAGGCTCAAGGTAAATAAAGCAATGCAGCCAGATGGCATCCACCCTAGGATACTGAAGGAGCTTCGGGAAGAACTCACCATACCACTGGCTGAGCTTTTCAGCAAGTCACTGGAAAGTGGAATAATACCTCAGAACTGGAAAAGGGCAACAGTAGTAGCTTTACACAAGAGTAGAATCAGGTAGGAGACTGGAAACTACCGACTGGTCAGTTTGACCTCAGTGGTAGGAAAATATATGGAGTCATTACTAAAGGAGAGGATAGCAAAGTACCTGAAGGATAGCAAAACGATTGACCCCAGGCAACATGACTTCACAGCAGGATGCTCTTGTCAAACCAATATGATCAACTTTTTTGACTGGGTCACCAGATCAGTCGACCAGAGAGGAGCAGTGGACATCGTGTACCTGGACTTCAGCAAAGCCCTTGACATCATTCCCCACACAAGGCTAGCTAACAAATTAGAGCATACAGGGGTCAATAATAAGATAGTGAACTGGATCACCAACTGGCTGCAAGATAGGATGCAGAGAGTGCTTGTCAATGGTGCTTGTCAATGGATCATTATCAAGGGGAAGGCAAAATGACCACTGGCATTCCACAGTGATCTGTGCTGGGACTATCCTCCTTAACATATTTATCTGGGATATTGAAAAATGACTTGAACCTGTTTGCCTGTTTGCAGATGACACAAAACTCTGCAACAGAGTAAACACACAGGAGGGAGCAAAAGGTATTGAAGCAGACCTGAAAACTCTCGAGGAATGGTCCAGGGATTGGCAGTTGAAGTTTTATGCCAAGAAATGCCAGGTTATGTGCATAGGAAAAAGAAACCCAGGGATAAAGTATACACTGGGAGTGCATTAGATAGAAGAGACAATGACAGAAACAGACATCTGAGTAGTCACTGCAGATGACTTAAAGGTTGGAAAACAGTGTGAAAAGGCAGTACAGAGGGCAAGTAGCATCCTTGGCTGCATTGGTAGGAGAATTACAAGTAGAAAGAATTGTGATTATCATTCCTCTCTGCAGGCCCTTGATGAGTCCACATTTAGAGTACTGCTGTCAGTTTTGGAAGGCCCACCTCAAAAAAGACATAGACTGCCTGGAGACAATACAGAGAAGGGCTACAAAGATGGTGTATGGACTGCATCATGAGCCATATGAGGCAAGACTCAGGGAACTAAATCTGTACACCCTTGAGCAGAGAAGAAACAGAGGGGACATGATCGAAACATTTAAATACATTAAGGGAGTTGAAACACAAGCAGGAAACCTCTTCTAGTAAAACAGGGATGTGTGTACAAGGGGGAACAACTTGCATTTGGTGGAAGGCAGATTCAAAAGCAACCTTAGGAAGTACTTCTTTACAGAAAGGGTCATAGATCCATGGAACAGCTTACCTCAGGAGGTGGTGGAATCCAAGACAGTACACAAGCTCAAACTCACATGGGACAGCATTGTGGACACATCAGGGTGTAGTCTAAATAGGGAAGTGGGCAGAAACACAAGCAGGCTAGGTGGATCATGTGGCCCCCATCTGCTGACACGATTCTTATGTTCCTGTGTCTTCAGATCAGTGCACCAACCCAGTTAACAAATGAATAAATAAATGAATAAGCAAGTATAGTACATATTGAGTTCTCCCAGCTTGTTTTCATATGCACTGCCCTACTGTTCCTAAAACATCTTTGTCACCCTCTTCTAAACTGCCTTTAGCTGGTTGATATCCTTTTTCAGGTAGGGGTTATAATACTGTATGTCATACTCCAGATGTAACTACACCAAAGGCCTTTATCGTGGCAATATAACTTCATCCCTTCTACTCATGGGCCCTCTAGCAATACAGCCTAGCATTCTGATTGTCTTGGCCACTGCCTTCCTAAGCTTCATGGCCTATTTATGGTTGCTGATGACAGTTATCCCTACAGCCTTTTCCTCCTTTGATTCAGTGACCTTGCCCCCCACCAAATGTACTTGGGCCTTGGGTACTTCCTTTATATGTGCAAGACATTACACATCTTTGCATTGAACCCCAGCTGCCAGATACCTAACCACCTCTCCACTTTCACAAGATCCTCCTTTTACTCATTGTACCCAATAGATCCGTATGAAGTCCAAACCATCCATTGATTCTTCTGATACAAAATGGCCACCCAGGGTAGAATGAGTTAAGTCTTGCACCCCTTCATCTATGTTCACATTCCCACAGAGCTTGGTGCTATCTACAAAAAGGCAGCTCTTGACTTTAAGTCCATCCCCAGTGTCACTAAGAGACACATTGAATAGCACTGGGGTGAGCACTGACCCCTGTCAGACATCACTTGTAATTTTCCTTGTTCCTAAAACTCTCCACCACTACCTCCCTCTGAGTCTTACCACTGAAACCAATTTGCCACCTACCTGGTTTATTTTCTCCATGACTCTAAGCCCTCCAACTTCCTGGTCAAGCTCTCTTGTACCACTGAGTTTAAGGCCTTGCTGAAATCCAAATACAAAATGTCAGCCAGCTGCCCCTTGTTCATCACCTATTAACCAGTCAAACAAGTCAATCAGGTTGGTTTACAGGACTTCTCCCACATGAACCTATACTGGCTATTGCCCTGTAGCCAACTGGCTTCAAGAAACTCAACTAGTCTCTCCTTCAGTATTGTCTCAATCAGAAAATGGGATATGGTTCAGTTCCTTCGAAATATTGGCTAAAGCCAATATCTCAATGTCCAATATTTTCAAAACCTATCAGCTTCACCACCTTCTGGTTAGAACATTTGGACAGGCCCACTCAAACCCCTCTAATCCACCTTTCCAGACAGAACTACATCCATTAGTGGGACTTCCACACACAGTCTCCAAAATGTATGAGACCCTATATAATCTGAACTATCCAGAATGTTTTGGTCCTACAGTTTTCTGCTCCACCCTTCCCCTGGGAAAGACTATTAATTGGCTCATCCTGTGGCAGAATTGTCACCAAGATAGGCTGCGACTTATACAGTTCCAGATATTACATGACTTATATTACTCCCCTCAAAAATTAGCTAATTTTGGCTACCATGACTCTTCCACTTGTGTTCGGTGCTTACAAGGGGAAGGTTGTTTGTTTGTTTATTCAGGTAAAACCATTGAGTATAAAACTCATTCACAATGGTGACCTTACAAAAGAGAAATAAATACATGTACAACATGAAATAAATACAAATAAAACACAAACATCATTAATAATATTAATAACATTTACAGGGTTCCTGTGAAGAATACACATTTTTTTTAATTGAAAAATAGACAGAGGCCTACCATGCTTTTGTTTATATTCAGGGGGAAGACCATTCCAATGTATTGTACATAATTACTAAATAGATGTTAGGAATGCTTTGTTTTGACTAAAGGTACAACCATTTCTAGTTCAGCTGATTTCCTCAGGGATGGTTCTACTTTTCTAAAATAAATTCTGTCCCTTAAGTATGAGGTGACCATACCCAACCCACATTTGTAAGCAAATAACTGTTTATGTATTTTTCTTCTCCTACTTAAAGATGTCCATCCTAGTCTCTCATATAATTCACAATGGTGAGTAAGTTTAGGGCATTTAAGTACCAATCTTGCTAAACGATTTACAAGAACATCTAATTTAGATAATCGATCATTAGTAGCTCAAGAATAGAGAACATCCCCAAAATCTATCAATGGCAAAATTTGCACCTTAAGAACAGAGTTTAAAGTTTCTGGTTCAAAACAGTTCATGTTCCTGTAAAGAAAGCCCACATGTTTATTAACCTGGGAAATTAGATTATCAACATGTATATTACCTGACCTAGATTTATCCAACCAAAATCCTAGATATCTGTACTGATTAACTACTTCCAAACCCATCACCTTACTATCAACAATTTCCAGATCCAAATCCTCTTTTAATTTGATGGAAGACACGAACAACATACATATAGTTTTGGAAGAAGTGAGTTATAACTTGGAATTAATAAAATACATTTCCATACTATCAAAACTTTCCTGGAGTATACGTTGAATTTCTGGGACTGGTGCACCTGAGTGGTGCAACATGGTATCATCGGCGTACAGGTGGTAGTGAGATGCCCCCACATGAGAACCAAGATCTTTTAAGTAAACTAAAAATAAAAGGGGAACTAAAATGGATCCCTGGGGTACCCCTCTCTGTACCATCTGTGACGCCGACACAAGGCCACTAACAGCCATGACCAGAAATTTCTCCATAAGTTAGGAAATTAACCAATCCAAGGTTAGACAGCTCATCCCTACCTCAGTCTCAAAAGTAGCTGTTGATGGTCCACTGTTTCAAAGGCCTTGGAGAGATCCACTAAGATAGCACTAGTGTAAAATTGGGCTTCAACTGAAGTGCCAGTCTCATCCAAGACGTCCGACACAGCCATAACAGTCCAATGATATTTCCAAAAACCAGACTGGTACTGATCCAGTAAGTTTTTACCTTCCAAGTACTCCATTATCTGTTTAGCCAAGAACTTCTCCATCACTTTTACTGATCAGTGGCAGCAAAGAAATAGGCTTGTAGTTTGCTCCATATTTTTGGGACCTGTCCAAAAGTGGCCAAACTATGGACCCTCATTAAGCAAAAGGCAGATCCCCTTCTAGGTCTGAATGATTTGTTCAATCCTGACATTTATATTAGGTAGAAGACAAAGAACCTCTGTGCGTAAACACTGAGGCAAGGGTTACCCCAAAGGGCATTTGGCTGGGAAGCCAAGTTTCAAGAAAATACAAAATCACACATGCCCCCACAATGAAGCATCATGGTTAGAGTGCAAATCACCACAGAATGTTATGCTGGTCCAACTTTTAAGCAACTTTTCTGTGGTGATTTGCATATGCAGCCCATGATGCTTTGCATTGTGGGGGCATGTGTGATTTTGTATTTATATTAGGTGACCTCTCAGAGGTTCATGTACTTAATTGCATATACCATATAACTTTAATGTCAATGTCGGTTAAGAAATTGGTTTTGAAACATTGGAAAGACACTGAAGAAATGACCTACATGGCATGATTTCATGAGCTTCTGGCTAACCTTAGGAAAGAAAAAAACATAGCAAGTCTTAAGCAAAGACTCAAGAGATTCAGCAAGATAGGGGGCCCCCTGCATACTTTATACTCACTGTAACTGTTGTATAACAATCCTTTGCTGTATTGTGAACTGGCTGTCTGACATGGTTCTATGCAGGGTGAAGAGGAGGGGAAAGAGGGGAAAGATGGGAAGGTTAGGGTGGGTGAGGGTAGTGCTGTTCCTCTAGTTTTTCAACCTAAACATGTACAACTCATATTTAATTTGGATCAGTGCTTTGTATTTGTTAAAATCCAATAAACTTTGAATTTAAAAAAAAAAAATGTCTCCATTAGTTTACCCACAATGGAGGTCAGATTGACCAGAGTGTAATTTGTAGGGTCACCCCAGGGCCCGCTCTTGTGTAGTGGTTCCAGTAGTTCACTCCTGTAATACCACTCCTGTATCTAGAGAGCTCTTGAACAAATCCAGCAATGGACCCACCAGCTGTGCCACCAGTGCCATCAACACTCTAGGGTGCATGTCATCTCCCAGGCATAGAGTGGCATCTTGAGAGGGCTAACTGTAGGGCTCAGATCACATTTCTCTCCACCTACAAGGACTGCATCCCAGAGTAACATGTCTAACAGATTACTATGTTTGAGGTCACCATAGAACTCGTTCTCAGTAACTGGAATGGAGTCCTCTCCAGTGCAAACAAAAAAGAACTGGTGGGAGGTAATGACCACAACAAGATCACATTCTCCATGGTGACAGAAAATTAGAAAGCCCCCAGCCACCAGGGCCAGAAACATTAAAAAGCAAGACTTTGCTGTAATGAAGGAATTGTGGTATGTCAGTTGTGGCTACATAAGTCTGGTAATACAAAGTGCACATATTGTTCAGTGAAAAAATGTTATAAGTGCATTCCTATAATTAATAAAAGAAAATGGGTCACAAGGTGGTCTCCTAGTTCAACAGGGACCTAAGGAAAATGTTTCTGAATAGAATTAATTTCTAGGAACACTGGAAAGAGGCAAGTTGCTTCAATGCCAGAGAAGAGTACAAAGAGAGGTCAACGCAGAGAGAAACATAGAAACAGAAACAGATAATTTGTTGTCAAAAAAAAGGGTTGATTGGCCTGCCCAGTTTGCCCAGATGTTCCCTGCTTAATCTGCCTCTGCAGATCCTACTTGTTCTCCAGCAAACCTCACATATCCCAGCCTCTTTTCTAGTATACCCCTATCCTATGCATTCTTGAAGTTCCCCAGTTTTAGCCTCCACCACTTCTGCTGTCAGTCTGTTCCATGCATCTACCACCCTTTTGGTGAATAAATATTTCCTCATATCTCTCTTGATTCCCCCCTACTTCAGCTTCATTGCATGCCTCCTGGTCCTGCTGCTCTTTCTTATTTGAAAGAGACTCCCCTAGACCCTGTTCACCACTGTGTGATTCTTGTAGGTCTCTATTATGTCACCTCTATCTTCTGTCTTCCAGAGTGTATATGATGAGATCCTTCACTGTCCATGTAGGTCTTCTAGAGCAAACCCTGTAAAACTAGGAACTGCAAAACTAGAATTAAGAAAGAAAAATAAATAATAAAAAAGGATGGAAACCAGGAAACAGAAGGAGCTAAAGACAACATCAAAGCCTTCTTTCAGTCCATACATTGAATGAGGAAGGTTAAGGAGGGAACTGGGTCAAGGAAAATAGGTAAGGGTGGGATGAATCTGTGAGAAAGCCAAAGGTACTGGCAGAGATGTTTAAAGAATACATCACCTAAGTGTTCACCGAGGGGTTCTTGGTAGAGGTAGTGGCTTATTATGAGGAGCTATAACATCCAGAATAGCCATAATGCAGTCACTGGGCATCACACATGCCCTCATAGCTAACTACCTAACAAACATCAAGTCCCTAGCTGTGACCTGGAAGCAAACCCCAGATCCTAGCAGAACCAAAGGAACTATTTGTGATGCCACTTGCAATACTTTGCATGAGACTAACTAGATGGGTGTTGCACCAGAGGATTAAAAAGTGGCCAATGTGGTCCCTATCTTCAACTAAGGGGAATGGTAAGACAGAGGCAACTACACTGATACCAGGGCTACACAAGGTCCAGGAAGCCATTATCAAGGACAGAATAATGGAGCACTTTGTTGAAGTCAAGGTTATTGCCCTTTCTCAGCATGACTTTATGAGAGGAAGATCTTGTTAAACCAACTTAATTACCTTTTGTGAATGGGTGTCTAGAGAAGTGAACAGGAGCCAGGCATAGACATAGTATACTGGAACTTCAGCAAGACTTTTGATGATTTAGAGTATGATATGCTTATGGGCAAAATCAAGCAGTATGGTATACATAAGACATACTCAAAGCTTATTCCACTGTTTACAAAGGATTACAGGCCTAGTCTTGGTACTGCAACTGCCTAACATGCCCCAGAAGTTCAGAAAAGTTTCATAAAAAATGTTACAGTAAATTGAGAAAGATATCTGTTGTCAGTCATGTTGTTAGATGGTTCACATCCACCACCAGGACAGAAATCTGCTATTTTCTGCAGGCCTAATCTTGGTGCTGCCACTGCCTAACATTCCCCAGAAGTCCAGAAATGTTTCCCAAAACTGTTACATTAAATTGAGACAGAAAACAGGTTTCAGCCATGATGTTAAATGCCGCCTGCCATCAACGTGGACAAAAACATTATTTTTTTTATTAAATATGCTTTATTATATTTTTCACAACATCAATGTACAGACATCTTGCTGGAGTTGTTACAGTAAGCATCTAGAGCAATACATGTACTTGAAGATGATAGTCCTTTGCATGGTAAAAGACAGCTTTAAGAAACTGTATACAGAACAGATGTCTGTACCCCAGATGCCCTCTACCCTCCCCCCACTGCCACTAAGAAAGGACATAGGGATAATTCAAGGTACATATTACCTATACCTCCTATCAGGGAGATTCAAGGAATGGTCCTTAGTTCTGAGAATTACCAGAATAAGAGTGGATCTGCAAGGGACTAAAGAGTGGGTCCAAAACTTGTCTATATATTTTTTAAGATTATTGGTAACACCAGCAATAATGTGTTCAGCTTGAAGAGCAAACATAATCTCCTGATACCATTCACTGTGACTTGGTGTAGTTGGGTCTAACCAGTGACTACAAATTATTTTTTTGGCACAAGTGGAGATTAAGGCCATGTCACTCTCTGAGCATGCCCTCTAAGAATTATTTAATCCCCTAAAATGCAAATCTCAGGAGCGAATTTGTCTGACAAATTTAGTAGGGGATCTAAATGAGATTGGATAAGGTTCCAGAATGGAGAGCAAATGGGCAGGAAGGAGGGGTGGAAGAACAATGGGGAATAATAAAAACTGCCATCACAGAGGTAACAAGCCTTTGTGTGAAACAAATAAACAAAACAAAACGATGTAAGAAACCACTATGGTTCTCAAAGGAAGTGGCAGTGAAGGTTCAAGAGAAAAGAAAGCATTCAGGAAGTACAAGGAATCACAGAAGGAGCAGGACAGAGAACTGTATCAGTTAAAGCAAAGGAAGTTAGGAAGGCAGTCAGAACAGCAAAGGCCCAAACTGAGGAAAAGATAGCCAACTCAGTTAAGAAGGGGATAAAACTTTTATAGGTACATCAGGGAGCGAAGGAAGACCAAGGGATGGATAGTAAGGCTAAATAAAGGGAGGGAGGGTGGGTAGAGGGTGAATGTGAAAAGGCAGAGATACTAAACAAATATTTTTCCTCAGTATTTACAAATGAAGAGGAGGAGGTACCTAAAACAAACAGTAGAAACACTCTGGATACAGAAGTTGATACCAGCCCATTTACAGAAGAAAGGGTTCTGAAAGAACTCTTAAAACTGAAGGTGGACAAAGCAATGGGGCCTGATGGGATTCATCCCAAGAATTCTAAAAGAACTAAGGGTAGAACTAGTGACACCACTGACTACCCTCTTTAACAAATCATGGGAGGATGGGGTGGTACCCAAGGACTGGAAGAGGGCAGATGTGATTCCCCTTCACAAAAGTGGGAGCAAGACAGAAGCAGGAAACTACAGACCTGTTAGTTTAACCTCAGTGATAGGGAAAATGAAGGAATCACTTCTGACGGAAAGAATTGCCAAGTATCTAGAGGCCAGAGGAGCACAGGACCCAAGGCAGCATGGATTCACAGTGGGAAGGTCATGCCAGATGAATCTGATAGATTTCTTTGACTGGGTGACCAAAGTAGTAGATCAGGGAGGGGCTGTGGACATGGCCTACCTAGACTTTAGCAAGGCATTTGACACAGTCCCACACAAAAGATTAATATACAAGTTAGCCAGCCTGGGAGTGGGTCCCAAGATGACAGCCTGGTAAAGAATTGGCTGGAGAATAGGACACAGAAAGTAATAGTAAATGGAGTCCACTCTGAAGAAAGGGGGGTTACTAGTGGGGTACTGCAGGGTTCAGTATTCGGACCGGTCCTCTTCAATGTCTTTTAAGCAACATTGCAGAGGGACTGGAAGGAAAAGTATGTTTCTTTGCAGATGACAAAAAGGTCTGCAACAGAGTTGATGCACAAGGTGGGGTAGAAAGGATGAGAAGGGACTTGGCAAGGTTAGAGGAATGGTCAAATGTGTTGCAGCTTAGATTCAATGCTAAGAAGTGCAAGGTAATGCACCTGGGAAACAAAAACCCAGGGGAAGAGTACACAATGGGGGGTGAGATACTAACAACAACAAAAATGGAAAGGGACCTGGGGGTAGTCATATCAGATGACCTAAAGGTGGGCATGCAATGCGAGAGGGCAGCAAGGAGGGCTGGGGGGGATACTGGGATGCATAGGGAGAGGCATCACCAGTAGAAAACAAGAAGTTATTATCCCTCTGTACAGACAGCTGGTGAGACCCCATCTGGAGTACTGCATGCAGTTCTGGAGACCCAATCTCCACAAAGACATAGAAGCAGGATGGAAGTGCCAGAGGAGGGCAATAAAATGGTGCAGGGTCTGCACTGGAAACATATGAAGAGAGACTTAAGGAGCTTAATATGTATAGCCTCGAGGAAAGGAGGGAGAGTGGGGACATGATAGAAACTTTCAAGCACCTCAAGGAATCAACAAGTCCAAGAGGGTAGCATCTTTCAAAAAAAAGAGGTGTGCAAGAACAAGGGACAATTTGGAAGATAGAGGGGTGGCTCAGAGGTAATTTAAGGAAGTATTTTTTCACAGAGAGGGTTGTGGATGCATGGAATGGCCTTCCTGAGGAGGTTGTGGAGTCAAAACAGTGGTGGAATTCCAGCATGCATGGGACAGTCATAAGGCAATTCTAGGGGGTTGGGGTAGGAAGAAGTAGGCTGCTGGTTAACTAGGATCTGCAGCTTATCCATTAGGAAGGGAAATGGGCAGACTGGGTGGGCCAAGCGGTCCTTATCTGCCATCAAATTCTATGTTTCTATGTTTCTATGAGAGATTTTTTCACAAGCCCATAGCATGTGCAGTATGTCTCCTGGAGCTTGAAGACATCTTGTGCACTGGTTCAAAGCCTGAGATCCCATTTGATAAAGTTTAATAGGGATATAGTACAGATTATGATTAATCTGGAATTGCATGTATCTGTATCTATCCCATTTGATGTATCTGTGTATGTGTTTCCAGATTCTTGGCCAAGGCCTGTGAGGCACAGTTGGCACTAAGGTCTGGTCCTACCAGCAACATCTCTGACCCTCCAAGCTCGAGATCGTAGTTTGTAAGAATTTATATGCATACGTTATCAAATGGGATGATGGGAGAGAACTAATGTATGGAGAAAGAGTGAGTGAGAGTGAGTTGAACCATGAACCTGTTCCAAAATGTTTTATCAACATATGAGAAATCTGTAGGTATTTAAAGACATAAGTGAGGGACCACCTGAGTTGAGAGCTGGTGTCTTGAAATGATCTGTTTATGGCTTGTGACCAAGTCAGCTACCTTTCCAACCCCAATATTGGCCCAAAAAGAATTAGGCTTTAGAACCTTACCTGAAATTAAAAGATTGAGGTTTTGGAAAAGGGGCTGATATATGTCTTTATATCCTTTGGTTTTGAGGAAAATGCTAAGTTCATGTTGTGCTTGGAGCAGGTAGCCTAATGGAGAGTCTTTTAGTTTCTTGGGAAGATTTTTCCTATGTATTAATGGGAGAGCATTGGAATCTATAGTATGTGTAGAGCAAAGGGATTGTTCGATTTTGACCCATAGGGGACAGTAAGGAGAATTGAAGATGGTGTTAGTGGGAGGCAACCAGACTCTAAGCCTTGTCAGGTGTATGGCTAAATAATATAAGTAGAAATTAGGTGCTTGTAAGCCCCCATCCACCTTTGAACAGGTAAGTTTGATATAACTGCGTCTAGATTTTTTCATGATCCATAAAAAGGAACTAATAGTTTTGTGTATGCATGAGAACCATGATAATGGAAGGGCCCCGTTAAACATTTGTAAAGTGTACAATAAGTGGGGTAAGATGTTCATTTTAATGATAATCATACGACCCCATATGGACAGGAGTAGGTGGGCCCATTGTGTAGTGTCTTCTTTTAAGGTATTTATGATGGTGTCAAGGTTCAATTTTTTCATAATTTTGGGAGAGGGATGGAGGCTGATGCCTAGATATTTTAGTTTGTCAGTATCCCAATGAAGGCCCAGATTTTCTATTAGCTCTTAGGGTGTATTTGATTAGAGGGAAAATTTCTGTTTTGTCTAAGTTTAATTTATATTTGGAGATGATACCAAATTGAGAGATTATTTGGAAAGCAGCTAGAAGGGATTGTGCAGGAGAGGATATATGTAGTAAGATATCATCTGCATACGCAGAGATTTTATAGTCTGTATCACCTATAGTAATACCCTTGATGAGCTGAGATGTGTTCAATTTTATAATGAGGGGTTCTAAGAAAAGGTTAAATAAATAGGGTGAAAGGGGACAACCCTGACGCGGTCCCTGATGAAGTGTGAAGGGTGCAGAGAGTATGCCATTACATTGGATGCACGCAGAGGGAGATGAGTAGAGAACCTTAATCCCATTTATAGATTCTTGGGGAATACAATACTTAGGAAGCAACATAATGAGATACTCCCAGGAAACCCTATCAAAGGCCTTTCCAGCATCTAAGGAGACAAGGGTTGCAGGCGTAGAGGAGTCCTTAGATACAGAGAAGAGATAAGCAATTTTCCTGAGATAATCAGAAGAGAGGCAACAATTGACAAAACTTACTTTTTCTTCACTTATTAGAAAGTCCCAGACACCACCAAATCTCAAAGCCAGTATGTTGGCTAGAATTTTTTAAGTCCACATTAATTAAGGAAATACATCAATAGTTAGGGATGAGAAGAGGGTCCTTCCCTGGTTTGGAAAGCACCACTATAGTGGATTGGGTTAAAGAAGAATCTGAGATATCTTCTTTGAAAAAATAGTTAAAGGTGTTTAATAGTATGGGCGCCATTATATCTTTGAAAGAGTTGTAAAAGTTAGTAGAAAAGCCATCTGGGCTGGGTACGTTGTCCAGTGGAAGAGTGTCAATGGTGTCAGTCACTTATGTGAGGGTAATAGGGGCTTTTAATATGTTAATTTGGTAATCAGATAAGACAAGGAGGTTAATATCACTAATAAAGCCTTCTAACATTTGTGGTGAAGATGAAGAAGCAGTGGGTGTGTATAGGTGGGAATATTAATCTCTAAATGCCTCAACTACATCTTTTGGAGAAGTGAGAGGATAACCTGAGGATAAGGGAATAGAGGTAACAATTATATCCATGGCCTGGGTACGCAATATAAGGGCTATAAGCTTCCCAGCTCTTTTGCCCTGGTCAAAATAAGATATTTTGGAGCATAACAAGAGAAACTCCGTTTTCTCAGTGAGCAGCTAGCTATATTGGGCATGAAGGGATTCTGCTCTTTCCCAGTCATCTGTGGAGGAGATTTGGGATAAATTTTCTTTGTCCACCGTGATTTGGTTAAATAAAGAAAAGAGAGCCATTTCTCTTTGTTTTTTTCTGCTTAGAGGACAGATGAATTAATTTGCCCCTTGCGGCACATTTCGGTGAGCTCCATAAAATATCTAATTTGTGCATGGAAGGGGAGTTATATTCCATCAAATTGGTAATAAATGTTTGCAATTGCTGAATATGGTCTTCTGACTTTAGAATTTGAGTATTAAGTTTCCAAGTTCTGTCTTTCTGGAAATTGGGTGAGAAGTCTAGATGAAGGTGAACAATATTATGATCTGAGAAAATTTTGGAAGAGTAGAAGGCAACGGTGATTCCTGAGAGATGGTCTACACTCATTAGAAAATAGTCTATACAAGAGAATGAATGATGAGGGAGGGAGTGGAAAGATCATTCTTTTTTAATCAGGATTTAGTAGTCTCCAGGGGTCCATAAGGCCTAAGGTGTGCATTGAATCATGCAATGCTTTCTGTCCCATTGAGAAGGATTGTCTGGATTTGCCCTACCTATCAGTGTAATTACATACAATAAGATTCCAGTCACCGCCAAGAGTAATTGGAAGTGAAGTCAATTGTGCCGCTAATGCCATCAGGTTTGTGAAAAAATCTGGGTAGTCTGTATTAGGCCCATAAATGGAACCTAAGATGACCTCAGAATGAACCTGTAGTGCTCTCAAAATCATTAAGCGACCTTCTGGATCTGAGAATTCTTGCAAAAGAAGAAATGGTATCCTACGTGATATGAAGATAGCGGTTTCCCTCTTGCGAGAACTCATGCTGTAGCCAAATACCTGGCCAACCCAATTTCTACATTGATAGGGAGTTTGGGTAGAAGGTGCATTTCTTGTAAAAAAACAATGTCTGTTTGAAGGTTACAGGGTGGAATAAAACCTTCATTCTTTTGGCTGGAGTTTGGGCCCCTTTAATATTCAATGAACACGCATTAAAGTTAGCCATATTTGGGTAGAGAAATGTTATATAGGACCTTTGAGTTAACAGTATACATCCCTTCCAAACTAAACTGTGTTAACATAACATCCCTTTTATCTGTGGCAGTCCCCTCCCTCACCCCACTCAACCCACAAAGCATATCCTCACTAACACTAATGATACAATCCCCATTACTCCCATTCCTGATACCCCTAAATTTCCCCCATGAACTCTACATTATAACACACTCCTACTGTATATTAAAAAAATTGTACTAGGATATTATTAACAGGGGTTCCCAACCCAACAACAAATATGTGAGTGTTTCCTGTGCATTAACACCACCCACCAGCCCTCCCAACTTCCCAACCTTATAGAACAACCAAACAGTATTTATTAATGATAAGCTAGTAACAGCTGCATTATTACTATATAGGCTTAACAACAAAGATTTGACTACCCTAAGCATAATGTTGCAGAAAAAATAATTTGCTTGGGTAATTAGGCCAACAACAAAGCCTGGGAGGAAAGATAATCAAGTTAACAAAGTTCCATAGCTAGCAAAGATAGTCCAGACCAGATGACTGCTCGTGTCTGCCAGAAGAAATCAGATCCACTCCAGAGACCTGTAAAAGAAAGTTAAAAAAAGGGTGTGGGACCCTTGATAACAGAAAGCCCTAAATCACCCTGATATTAAGGCTAGCTGTAATAAACTAGATTTGACCATAAAATTTAAGGGATGGCTATATACTATGGGTAATGGTGCAGCATGCCCAGTTTATATTGGTGAATAAAATGAAAGAAGAAAAACAAGAGAGGAAAGGAAAATAAGGGGAAAAAAGTCAGATACGGTTTATGCCCTGTATCCCTCTGATATTGAGGTTGGTTCTGATAGTCTTAGCCTTAGTTTTGGCTTTAAAGGAGGGCTATCTGACATGGGTCAGGATGCAGCATTCCCAATTTATATTGGTGAAGAACAAGGAAAGATAGAAGTAAGGAAAAAAAGTGAAGTATAGTTCATGCCCTGTAGCTCTCTAATACTGTGTTTCATTATGACAATCTTGCCCTTATTTGAAATATTAAAAGGGTGACTACCTGTCATGGGTCAGGGCACTGCATGCCCAGTTTATATTAATAGATAAAAAGAAGAAACAAGGGAAAGGAAATAAAAAGGAAAAGTGGGATGCAGAATATCAGTGAGGCAGGGCTAAGATAAAGGGAGCCAATACTAGGCAAGTCCATAGAAGCCCAACATCCCAAAAATAATAAAAGGCCATGACAACAGTCAGCATCCATCTCGGAGAAGATCTTCGGCAGATTTTACACAGAGCAGTCCTCTTCTCGATTGCTTGAAGGATCATGCTGAAACTGTGCGAGAGTGTGCACATTCAAGGAGACTAAATTGGTGGGTGAACGAGATGCAAGACATGAGATGGCAGATAAGCCAGTCTTTATCTCAGTGATGCTCCTCTAAAAAGGGATGTAGACAACAACAAATCTGTGGGTAAGTCCATTGCAGCTCCGAGAGCCAGAGGCACTGTGGTGATGTCTTGCAATCGTAGGCTGCACCAGGTGAGAGTCTCAAAACACTTGGGAAGTAGAGCAGATATCTGGAGAGACCGAAGAAACTAGATTCAACTTAGGATACTGTAAGTACCACCCAAATAATATTGGAGCAGACTTTCTCAGCACTGAAAGAATAACTCTGGGAACAGGAAGGGAAGCTCTTTGCTGGCT